>OY757908.1:1207214-4067214 GCA_963585895.1 Sepioteuthis lessoniana
GCTATGTCTCATCCAGAAGCCAAATTTTATGAACGTCTCTTCACAAAATACTGTGCCATTGTTGGTAAGCAGTTTAAAAGTTGATCCTCTTTCGAAGAATACGTTCTCTAACTCCTGGATGATGTTGGCAGAGTCCTGGCTCGGCAATGACCTCCAAATGGCAAATCAACTGGGACCACAATCTATCAGTGTTAGGTAATGCTGGCCTCCAAAGTAGGTCACATCCATTCCAACCCTGCTCCAATTCTTACTCATGTCCAGCCTGCCTATCTTCAAATGCATGAAAGCTGGATCTATAGGTTAACATTAGTCAAAATTTCTAACCCCTCCTTAGACTGCTGGTTTAAGGACTCCAGGGTTTACCATCCTAATAAAGTACAGCATAAGCTTCACACCAAGGTATCCACAGGATTGATGGACATCTTGTATATTAACAGATTTCACCCAGTTTGAAGTTGCTACATATGTCAGTTCTGTGTGTTCCATCTTTTTCTGGATTTCATCAAGCCATCATAGGGGCACTCTGGTGAGTTGATTGACTTGGTTCTCGTGGCATTTCACAAGTATTACATCGATAGCAGTTCATACCGACACCAGCTCCTGAAAGGTGGTTAGTCAATGCTTGATCATTTCTGATGCTGTTTTGATGGGCATTCTTGTCTTCCTAGTTAAGGCGGCAGAAATCCAGCAGTGCATATATGCTGAGTTTGTCTGCAGGTGAATTATATTTGCCTTCCATTGCAGTGCCAGGTTGATGCTCCCCAAAACCTCATTGAGTTCAGTCAGGTTTATGTGCTTGTCTTTGTGCATCATCACAACCAGTTTGTGTCCTCAGCTATGGAGCCATTATTCTTGATGACAACAAAAAGCGGCAAGAGAACTTGTATTCACCCACACAGTAATGTCTTGCTCATCCACACACCAATCACCAGGGGTTGGGTCCATCTGAGAAGCTCTTTTGATGATTTCCACCAGTATTTGATACAGGGGAGGGTCTTCTACTTCATTGTCCCATTGCTCTACACCTCACAAACATGGTCGCAACATGAAGCCAGCCACAGACTGATAAATGCCTTGTCAATTCCAACAGGTGAATACATTGTGTGCTGTCAGAAGCTCACCTTCATGTTACCATTGCAGTTTTCCATGCTCCTCCTATAAGTGGTTCAGAGTCTGGATTTGTCCATGACCAGAACTTCAATACTGATAGGACACATGTTCCATCAAGTTGGACGAGACCCACCCCAGAACACCAACAGTGACAAAGCAGTCTGCTTATGAACAACTGCGAGCAGCCCGTGTCTAGTAGGGCCAAACTCCTGATCCCATCAATCCGCACAGCGATTGTGGGTAGTGCCACTTTCTTATTGAGCTCGGAGAGTAGGCTGGTGCTGAGGCCTATACCCCTGGCACATTTTTCAGACAATTACGGGATATAAGGCCCACCGCATGATACCTATAATATCTGGACCAGGGTTTCCATCTTCTGGTGTGTGGTCTTTTACCGTCTTTTGCAAAATGGTTGGGACTATTGCAGCGATAAGATATTTGACCACCTGGAAACTTTCGTGTTTCATTCTATGTTGCTTGTGCCGCTACACCTGCCATACCTTTCTCTATCACCTCATCTTTCATAATCACTTGCATATGAACTAACAGCTGGTCAATGGATATGTCATCCATCCAGGCTGAAGGACAAAGGAGACATTTGACTTGGTCTGGCAACCCTTGTAAGAGCGTACATGTCATTCCACAGTCACACATTCCATCCAACAGAACTGTCTCTGTAACTCCGCCAGGTAGATGTCAACCAATTCCTCAGGGTGGAGATATTGCCCAGTGAATTGTTCATAGGCTAGGGAAACCATTTGTGGCAAAAGCTGTATACAGTACAGATTTTATCTGGCTGAAATCTCCCTTTCCTTCTTCCTAAAACTGTTGGTAGACAGCAAATGCACCACCCATCAGCCTTAAGGGGGGACTATGTGCTCCAGATGTTTCATTTGGTACATCTTGCAGACCAACTCAGCCTTCTCCATCCACTTGACCACTGATAGCCCAGATGCTGAGCCATTAAACTCATCCCTGAGTTTGAGATCAAATCTATGCTCAGACATTTTTGCTTGTTTGGTCCTTTTGAACTTGTCGCAATGGATTCTAGTGATGGCCAACAAAAATCATGTCCTCACACTTTAGGGCTTCTGCAACCCAGCTCCTTTCTCTCACTTATGGTGTTTTATGCTTGGCTAATATATCCACTTCAAAAAATTTGCATAAGCCACTCTCACAAATTCTCTTTGCTCGAGACCGTGTCTTATTTCAAATCAACCATGTTTCTTTTATTTCTCTCTCTCGGACCTCCCATTCATTCTGCACGCCAGGCCTAAATGTGCTTGCTTTGCCATATGAGGTAATTTGTTTTCTTTTCAACAAGTCCCTAAATTTAAAAAAATTTTTTCATTTTAATTTTTGTGTGTCTGAATATGCATTGCAAAAGAAACAAAACACAAACAAAAAAACCCAAACAAATTATCATTTCTATCCAACTCATCAAGTTTTCTTAGACTTTGAACTTTAATCTGCCGTACAACACAAAATTTCAATTTCACATAAATTTGTCATAGTTACACTAAAGATCATTAAAAAAGAAAAAGCAAAGCAAAATCTATGAGAATTTCTGAGTCCTGAGCTTCTTTACAAAAATGGCTGAACTTGAAAGTTAAGTATAATCAAACAATCAAAACAATGCACAATTAAATAAACATATCTTAAAAGGAAAGATGATAAAATTTACATTTAATGCAAAACAAACAAATAAGCTTGAATTAGTCCAAACTCTGTAATTGGGCCCAGAGAAATTTCTCATAGCAATTTCTAATATGACCCTAGTAATTCTAAACAAACTTTAGTATAAGTCAACAAATGGTACCTTCTCGTACCCCAGCCTCCATTTTGAAAATGATGAAAAAATGACATCTATAGTAAATTATCACCCAATAATATGACATTACAAGAGATGTTTTAACTTTAATGCCAAGATTGCAGTTATGTAGCAGACATTATCAAGCCAATGACATATTCAGTAGTACAAACTTTTGATCCATCAATAGAGTGGTACTTTGTACAAGAATTAAATTCTTCACAAAAAAGAAAAAAACTTGATACAACATCAATATCATAAGTCATCTTTCCAAATTGTAGTGTTCCACTATACCAGCAAAAAACAAACAAACCTGCAAAAAATTATGTCTGAAAACAAAAATCACAGATGCTGACAGATATGGGTTAGATATCGCTGCTGTTCTTCTCCAGGGGTGGCTTTGGCATTGAATAACCCATAAAAGTTTATATGTCATAAAACAAAGCAACCAAGAGGTAAATATTGATGCAATATAGGAAATTTTGATTTGGAAGTCAAATTTTTGGTTAAATTGGCATTTAAAAAGAATTTTTTTGTAATGCATATTCAAACATCCATAAAAATTGAAATAAAAAGGGTCGGAAGATGATATTTCTCAAATTTTCTGTATAGTCAGCAGCTTAAAAATGTCAATTCCTTCATCAGAAAACTGTTAAGATCTACTTTTTCATTTGATTTGGTTTGTTTTAAAGGACATATCAATCTTGGTGCGTTATTTAATGCTAGAGCCATTTTTGTAGAATGATAACTGGAGGGAGAATAATCGGAGTCACACATTTCCCAAGGGGCATTACACCAAAAATGAACATAATAGCAGGACTGGAGTTTGAACTAACTACGATGTCATAGTCCGACCCATTTGCCACTATGTCATGAAGACTCGCCTACTTTCTGATTATTTCTTGTAAAATTCTAAAAGGAATTTTTGGAATTGGTAACTAAAAATTTATAAAGGTATCAAATTTCATTAATTTTTGGCCAATGAATCAGAAAATATAAGGGTCTTTGTGAAATCATTGAGCTTGAAAATGAAAATGTCTGTTGATTCAGCAAAATCTCAACTTGGGATATTTTCAAAACAGGAATTTTCACTTTAAATTTTTAGGATTTTCTAAAAATTATAAGATCTACAACATCAAAATGAAAACAATCTATTTTGGGGGGATTATATTTTTCCATTTTTTTAGTTGAATTGACATGGAATGATACATTAATATTAAAAACTATAAGTGACATAAAATTGGCCAATAAAAAGTAACTTCTTGATAACAAATATTTATGTACAACTCCAGATAAAATTATAGAATTAGCAACACTTAAGACGATGTTCCCATTGATTGTTTATTTAGCAATAATCAAACTAATAACAGATATGACAAAATATTTTCACTTCATAAATTATACCTTAAAAAAACTAGATTAAATCATTTACAAGGTGCATACAATAAGTTTTCAGACTTTTTTGTATGGGCACTTTTATTGATAGTACACACATGAAACTCTAGTCTCCTTCGAAGTAATCTCCCCCGGTTGCAATGCACTTGTTGTAGCGTTCCAACAACTTCTGGAAGGCCCCATCGAAGTCCTCTTGTGTGAGCCTGTCAATGACCTTCGTCACACCCTCTTTCATCTCCTCAATTGTCTCATAACAACAGCCTATGAGCTTAGGGGATAACCATAAGTCACAGGGAGCAAGGTTTGGACTATAGGGAGGGTGACGAACTGTCTTGATGCCCATCTTGGTCAAATAGTCTGTGACAACGATGGAGTTGTGGACTGGTGCATTGTCCTGGTGGAAATGCCACTGACCCGATTTGAAGAATGCTCGCCTCTTCTGATGGAATCTCTCCTGAATTCCCTTAAAACCTCAACATAGTAACCCTAACCCTTTGGCCAATCAACTCTGGTGTATTGACTTCCTCACTCCTCCCACACTTCTCGTCATCCCTCACAGACTCACTGCGTTCCTTGAATCTCTTATGCCACTCAAAAACTGATGCTCAATTGATGCAAGATGGTCCAAAAGCAGTCTGAAGCATTCCATACGTTTCTGTGGCATTTTTTCCAAGTTTAAAACAGAATTTTATTGCATATCGTTCTTCTAAAGTGTCAGATTGCATTTTTAAAATTCACCAGCTGTGACAATCAGGTTTTAGTAGGGTGTATTCCAATTGCTGCTGTAGCTGTTCATTTGAATCTGAAATCATAAAAATTGGTCAGTCATACCATAAGATGTATAGCAATAACATACTGAATTTTCAAGAGTCTACGTCAATTTTAAACGCCTATACGAAAAAAGTCTGGAAACTTATTGTATGCACCTCGTAAATTAATTGTCTGATTTTTTTCATGCCACAAAAAGGAAAATATTATGGAATAATCCAAGGAAAAAATATGGAATCATCTTGAAATTTGCATTTCTGAAACAAATGCCAGCAGAAGTTGAGGCATGCAAGTTGGTCTACAGTTAATAGACAGTTGTTGTAGATCTCAACAAGCAGTTTGCCATATCTAATTGAAAGGAAACATAGTTCCAATAAAAAAGAAAAACAACTGTCAATTGAACCAATGAAAAGGATTGTAAAACTTATTCAAGAAGGCAATCCACAGGGAAGCATCGCAAAAGACAATGTCATAACTAACAAAATCCTGTTGGGTTATGTTAGGTCATTTGGTTTAATGGTATATCAACCCTTGTGGGTTATTTAATGTCAATCCTATAAGAATCTCTAATTCATTCAGGCTGCCATTTCATTGGAATCTCAAATTTCAAAAAGTTTAAAACAAAATGCTATGACCTCTACCAATAATTTCTTATTTAAAAATTTTGACACTATTAACCTCTTATGGCAAAACTACAAAATTGTAGAAAAATTATATTAGGGTGCGTTAGGGTTGAGGTGACAGTAGCGGTCATTCTTCATCAGAAGAGAGAAAGAACAATAATAAGAGTGAGGGATATCACAAGATATCACATAGTGAATAGTGCATAACTTGTGTCACAAAAATTTGACTAAGCAACAAATCTCCAAGAACATGTCAACCATCATGACGATGACCAAGTGAGTCTCTCCAAAAGTATTCATCTCAGAAATCCACTTTTAACTTTTGTGACGGCAAATTGACTAAAATCCCAAAACGGGACTTTATTTTTGCACGTGTGAAGACGGGGCAGGTTGGCACTTGATCCCCTATAGAATAAGTCCTCGTTCAGAGTTTTTCTCTCAGGCATATAAGACCTGGCATATTATGTGAGGGATTAATTTAGGGCCAGACTGACCGCCGCTGGCAAGGGGTTCCAAATTTCACACTATCCACACATCCACCAAGGCCACTAAACTTCCTCCCCTAGACAACAGAAGATATGGACCTATAGGTTTTAGTCGTAATAATATTATATTGTAGTAGTCGGCAACTCCGGCTTCCCGTGTGATATTTTAAAGGAATTAATAGGACAATTCTAAGCAAGATAACATAAGGCGAATAGAAGCTGAAAAGGGAATGTGACACAACAAATTCGTAGCAGAACTGCAAGGAACAACTTAGACCACGTGGTAACATTAAAAATACATGAATCCTTTACTGTACAAAGCAATACACTTTCAAAGTGTCAAATATGTATGATGAATTGAACAGTCCGTGGACATAAATGTCTTTCTTCTTTTCTGTTCTTTCGTTTCTTCAAATTGAGAGAGAAAGAGAGGGTGGTATATAAAATTTGGGTATAAAGGAGAAATAGCCCCAAAGTTACTTATCTTATTTTTTGACGGGGTTCCACTGGAGAATCTTTCTTCTTTCACGGGCTAATAGACTTTATGCTATTTTTTTACACTGGCTTGAAGAACCTGGGGTCCCTCGTGTCCAAGATATGTTTTTGTCTTCTTCACCCGGAGTAAATGGCTATGGGTCTGTCTGCCACGAGCCCCTTCCAATAACTGATTTTTCTTCTCGTTTTTTTCGCCGACGGGGAGAAGGTGCCACTTCCGTTTTAGGGTCCCAGCCAATCATTTGACTTCTCCTTCCTTCCCCCTGGTGTCCGGCGACCTGAAGTTACTAAGTACCAACATCTGTTGATATCCCCTCTGTGACCTACATTCTTTCTTAACGGTCACTTTTTTGACAGGTTGCCACTGTTCATTCCAACGGGAGGATAGTATTAATCTTATTTCTATCGTCTCCGTGGGCTATCACGTGACACTTTCATCATAATTCTTTTTGTAATTAAAGTAGTTATAATAGGAATTATATTATTTCAATATATATTATTACAGTATGATAGAGTTAGGTTTAAGTACTAATAGTCTGTGGCATCTAAGTGAACATTAATATCAACCTACTAGAAACTTCAACTTTGTTTAAGACTGGAGAGAAACTTTTTTAGCCATTATTTTTGGAAAAAGTGACAGGATATCTAATATGCCAAATACCAAGATGTCATCAAGTGAAGTTGTAATGAATTTCACCCCAGAAAATTTGAAAACATTTCTCAATTATTCTCTGGAAAGGGTGTAGATGTAAAGCTTGTTTTAATTGGACAAACCATTATGTAAATAGCTCATCACTGGTTCCTTCTGGTTACATTGCAGATAGACCTGTGTAAAGCTGCATAATCACTTTCAATCCTGAATAGCAATAGGTTGTTGTTTTTATGCTGAGATTAAGAAATATGGAAGCTGTTCCTCGGTGGAAGAAGATGCAATACCAACAAGCTAAGGTTCACAACATTATCATTCAGTTTCAGGCAACATTGTGAACAATAATGTCAAATCTCTTGATGACATAATATTTGTCTAATGCAAAAGAGAAGAGTGTTCTGATGAGGACAATACTCCATCACTCATTCTTCATGATGAAAATAATAATGAGTGACAAACAAAGGTGTCAGTAAAGAAAGGTGTATTTATAATTCTATAAAACAAGCAATTCATATAGGAGAAAAATTCAGTAGGAACTTATGATTTGGTTTCTTTGTTTAATGGCACATCAACTTTCATGGATTATCTAATGCCAAAGTCATCCTTGTTGAAGGACAGTCGTGGTAGTATTTAATCAATAGTTGGGGATGAGGGGATTCATGCCATTCCCAAGTGTATTAATCTGAAAGCTAATGCAATAGTGTGACTGGAGTTTGAACTTGTTCACTACGTCGTCACAATTCAGCATGTTAACAACTACACCACAGAGACTCTCCCTAGTTGGCAGTTAGGGCTGCAGGAAAAATTGTAGCTGAGAGAAAGGGAAGTTTGGTGCTCATATTATAGGCTTACAGGTTCATATCTGCTGTAGTAGTGGAGAGAAGGAAGCAGTTCTTTGATAACATATTTGTGGAGTGGCAGAGTGTTAATCTTTGAAGTGGCCGCAGATAGAACCATAATGAGGGTTGATATAGAGCATGGATGTGACAATGTAAGGGTTTCATGCTGCAATTGTTTACGTGGGAAGAGGACTATAAGAGCCCAAAACAGGCTGTACGAGTCAGTGATTTTCTTTAATTATATTTAATGATGTTTGAAGTACATAGTTTAGGCAGATAATATGCAGATAGGGTGCTAATCTATCTCCTTGCAGAACTCTAGCAAAAATATTGAAGAAGTCCAGTGAGCAAACCTTGACTTTTGTGTTTCTATAGAGCATCATTATAATTGTAACAGTTTCTTTGAGGAAACCATATGCCAGTAATATTTGCTTCATCTTTCTTTTGTGTATGAAATTAAATGCCTTGGAGAAATCCACAAATTAAAGTGTTGCCTTGGGATTTTTTTGCACAAAAATCTTCAATGATTTGATGGATTGTTACAATCTGTGATGTTGTGGATTGATTTCTCAAAATAATGTCGGATTTTTCCAAAAAATTTTCTCAAACTCAGGTTCGATGTGATAGAGAAGCAGAACATTAACCAACTAATAATCATTAGTAAACAAATCACAGCTACTATTCCGAATACAAATTTACAGTTATATGGCATCAAGTATTTCCACTGAATACAAATAATTCTGAAACAGATCTATTTGACTCATAGATGAGATCCTAACAAGTACTGCCACTTTTAGTCAGAGTGGAACTGGGAGTAATGGCAATGAAGGACCCGATCTCCAGAATTGAAGTCTCATCATCAGATGCAGTTTGGTATTATACCCAAGACGCTTCTTTTATGAAGGAGAGTCTAATGTCTCTGTAGGCAATGGATACTATCAATAAAATTTAAGCCCTGCCAACAGGGCTGGTGAGCTGTTCAAAGTCATTTCATTGGGAATGGCTCCATCCATTTTTTTTTGTTGGCTGCTAGGGTATTGGATGCTGAACTGGACCAGATTGGCTCATCATTAATGACAACGAAGATCACTGGAATTAAAACTTAGAACTTTAAAGTGGCTGTGAAGTGTACCAAACCAAATTAAATATTGATTTACTAAATGAATAGATGGCTGAAGCACCTGCACTTAAAAACTGACAGTCATATTTAGAGATAACACTGATCTTATTCTGTTTTTTTCCTTCATGTCAAGAAGGGCAATTTCAAAGAATTCATCAAAGAAACATCCTCAGAAATCTACAAGGTATTGGAATATTTCCTCATTGCAACTCTTCCTCCATGCTATTCTAGCTTCGTGATAGCACCTCAGGGGTTTATGTTGATTGGTTTGTTGGTTGTTGGGGTTTCAGAGGTTATTTATTGCTAAATTATATATATATATATATATATGTTTAACCTAAGATTACTAAACAAATACTCTGTAGATAAGGTTTTAGATAAGCAGCATCTCATTTGTTTGCAAAGGATTAAATGATTTCAATTCATCATATTTTTTGCTATAATCCTGTCTCTCTCAAGCAGGACAGAACATCTTCCATTTTGACATTCTCAAACAGGTCACACAAAGTATTCACCTTGAAGAATCACTTTCTGATGAGAGCAAAAGTTCTACATTCTATGATAATGGGTTTAATGATGCAAGGTGTTTGACATGTCAAACACTGTGGTTGTTGTTTCTGTTACAGTACAGAAGAGTAAGCCTTGTATGACCAATGCACAAACGGGATATTATGACTTGTTCTCTTCCTGATTTTCTGAAAGCTGGTCTCCATTCTTCCAAAGTGAGCTGGATCTGGAAGAGTTTATTGTGGATGTTATCATTCCAACTTTGTTGCCATTTTGTGTGAAGAAGTTTATTGGTTTGGGGTTTCAGGTCAGTATATAGAATCCTGAATTTGTCAGGGGTCAGATCTAAGGCTGATTTGGCTGCCAAGTCTGCTCTTTTATTTCTTCTCACTCTAATGTGGCTTGGGATCCACCAGCACAATTATTTCTTTACTATTTAACATTGAATCTAATCTATTTAACAGTTTAATTATTAAGAGATTCTCAAGATAGTAAGACTGAGAGCGAGCCTGAGAATAAGATAAATTTCTTATGTTTAGTTTTTGAGATAATATCGATAGCTAGGTCTATTGCATGGGCTTCTGCTGTGAAGATTGAGCTTTCCATTGGAAGAGCTTTCTTGATAATTGTTTTATCTAAAACCCCTGCACAAGTCATTTTGTCATTGTCCTTGGAGCCATCCGTAAAGACATATCGGTGGTTGGGATGGTGTCGGAGGATATTGTGAAATTTCTCCTGATAGGTTTTGGTTTAAGGGAGTTCATTCAGTTCAAAGATCACTTTAGGTTTTTTAATGATCCAAGGCAGTTTTTAAGGTAGGATGCTTTTCATATATATCATTTAGAGAAATATTGGATTCTTTAAAAGTAGTCTTTATCCATAGGCTAAAAGGTTTTATTGATTTTTCCTTTTTTTTTCAAAATGTTGCTCATATTTAGGGTTGAGGATGCAGTCATAAGTTGGGTTGGATGGGCAAGATTTCAGTTTTGTGTGGTATTAGAGACCCAGTTTTTCACATCTGAGTTGTAGGGGTGCAACAAGGGCCTCAGCATATAGGCTGTCTACTGGTGAAGTTCTGAAAGCTCCTAAGACCTATCTTGGGCTTTAGTGGTGTATAGGGTCAATCTCTAGATAAAAATAGCATAGTCTAGTACTGAGAGGATCAGGAATCTGTATAGTTTAAGGAGCATTTGTCGGTCAGCTCCCAATTCTGTACGGGCGACCACTTGCAGAAGTTGTTGGGCTTGGGTGGATTCGTTTTTTAAATATTCTATGTGGGGGATGAATATTAATTTCCTGTTGAATATAACCCCAATGAATTTATATTCATCAATGACAGGAATTTCTGTATCTTCAAGTTTAATGTGAAGGTCATTGTCATTTTCTTAGTTGAAAGAAATGTATGCATCATGTTTTGCTTTTGGAGAATCTGAAACCGTTTGTGTTTGCCCAATGAGTAATTTTCTGAATGCATTGTTGCAGTTGATGCTTAGTAGTTCACATATATTTTGATCTGGAAGTCATGCAGAAGTTGTCAACATAGAGGTAATCCTCAATTCCAGGAGTGAGACACTTTGTGATGCTGTTTATTTTTATATTGAACAGTGTTACTGACAAAATACTCCCTTGGGGGACTCCCTCTTCCTGCTTGTGGAGATTAGAAAAGGTTGATCCAACTTGGACTGGGAATTTCCTGTCCGAGAGAAAACTCTTTATGAAGTTGGGCAATCTGCCTTGCAGTCCCATGCTATGCAAGTCTTTCATTATTCCAAACCTCCAGGTGGTGTCGTAAGCCTTCTCCAGATCAATGAAGACTGCTATAAGGTTTTGTTTTGGGATGTTGGCCTCTCTTATGGAGGTTTCCAATTTCACCACATGATCACTTGTCGATCTCCCCTTTCTGAATTTACATTGAAAAGTGGTGATAAGTTTGTTGGACTCGAGAAACAGACCAATCTTTTGTTGGCCATATTCTCAATAGTTTTGCAGAGGCAGCTAGTTAGTGCTTTTGGCTAATAGCTGGATTTGAGCTATCTCTCCCTGCCTTAGGTATAGGGATGATTATTGCTATTTTCCATGATTCTGGGAATTGACTGATTATCCAGATATCATTAAATACTGTCAGAAGGTAGTCGAGTGAATTTTGGGGTAAAAATTTTAGAAATTGATAATTGGATTTCATCTGGACGAACTGCTGTGTTGTGAGATGTTAGTATAGCTTCTTGTAGTTCTGCTGGTGTAAAAAGGGTTAGTTGTATTTTTCAGAATTATGGGACTTGAAGTCGAGTTTCTCTGCATTGTTTTTGAAAATAAGGAAATGTGGATTGGAGTTGTAGATGGAAGAATTTGCTGAAAATGTCCCGGTTAATGTGTCTGCTATGTCTTCCTTGGTAGTTGCTTCCATTTTATTTTTTGTGAGGTGTTTGAGAGTAGTTGGTTGGCTTTTTCTGGATATTTTCCTCATCATCGTCCAGACCGTGTTTGTTCTGGTGGAGGAACCAAGTTGGCTAACATAGTTTTGCCAACTTTTCTTATTGATTTCCTTAATGATTTTTCTTATTTTTGCCCCCAAAAGCATTGAGGTTATTTGTAGTCATTTCTTCATTAAATTTTCGTTAGGCAGCCTCATGTAGGCAGACAGCTGTTCTGCAGTTATTGTTAAACCAAAGAGTGCTGTGTTTGTTTGAGGCTGAAGTGTTTGCTATCGAGATGAGGGTCTCGGCGAAATGTTTTGTTTGGTCTTTGATGTTAGGGTCTTTTAACAGTTTCTGTTTACACAGTTTCAAAGACTTGCCAATTTGCTTTGTTTATTTTCCAGTGAGGGAGTCTATCTTCATGGAAAGGTTGTAAACTTTTGAGCATTATAGGGAAGTGATCACTGTCACAGAGATCGTTATGGACTTTCCACCCATAGTCCATATAGCTTATAGGATCACATAAGCTTAGATCAATAGCTGAGAAGGAGCCTATGAATGGGTTGAGGTAAGAGTATTGGATTTGTTATTTAGAATGCAGAGGTTATTAGTACTAGTGACATTCTCAAGAACTTTGCCTTTTTTGTTGGTTTTCTGACATCCCCCTCCCCATACAGTGTTGTGGCTGTTTAGGTCACCCAGCAATAAGTGGGGTTTAGGTATTTGTTCTGTAAGTTTATCTATTTTGGTGTCACTTATGGAGTCGTGTGGTGAGATGTAGATATTGCAGATGCCTATTGGCTTATGTAGGGTTGCTTTGACATCAATTGCTTGAAGTCTGATGTCTATGTGGATTTGGTGTTGAGGTATGTTTTTTCTTAACTAGGATCGAAACACCTCCTGAAGCTCTGTATCCATCTTTCTTAAAATGATTGTACAGTTGGTAGTTTTTGAGTATAATCGTATTTCATTCTTCCAGGAATGTTTCTTGGTGGCAAACCATTTTGGAGTTGTGGCTGGTCAAAAGGTGTTAGAGTTTTTCATGATAAGCCCGAATTCCTATACAGTTCCACTGAATGAGAATTGGGCTACGTGTTTTGTTTGAGTCGTTGTTGGAGTTTATCATGATAGATTGGGGTTATTTTTCTTTCTGTTTTTGGTACTAGTTGACTCTTATGTTTCCATTCTTTCTAGAAGGTTGAATCTATTTTCAATTCCTGAGGTTTGATTTGGAAGGGTTGACACCTTCAGTTGCTCCAGTACAGATAATGATAGACTATGATTCATTTTGGATTGTGGGAAGCATTCATGTTTGTCACAATTCAACTTGTGGTTTGAGGTGTCTAATGAGTTTTGTAGGAGATTTTCTTTTAGGGGGAATCGTTTGAGTTTGAGCAGTAGGGTTGGTTTGTTGATGATTTTACTTGAGTTGTTTCATTGGCTTTTTCTTTATTTGCACTAACTGGTTTTGGTTGTGCTTAAAGTTTAGCCAAGTGCTAGTTTTTCAGTTGTTGATGGAATTTTAGCCAACCATTCAGTTCCATCTTGATCAATATATTTGTTATTTTGATTGATTGTATCCACACTCCGTGCAACAGAGGCAAAGCTGTTTTCGCTCATGTAGGTCCCTACTATTTTCCTTAGATCCAGGAAAGACACATTACTCTTGGGTTTTCACTTTGAGTATTTCTATTTCTTTTTTGTAGCTTGTGTAAGCTGGGTGATTTTGTTGACAGTTTGCACATCTGGTTTCCTTCAAGCAATCTTCCTCCGCACGGTCCGGGTCTTTTTCACTGCATTTGGTATGTGTGTCGTCCTTAGGAAGTGTTGAGTTTTTCATGTGCATTTGGTTGTATGGAAGAATTTCCTTTTCAATATGTTTTCTGCGTGTCTCTGGCTTTCCTACTTGACAAGCAAGTTTTCGTTACCGATTTTCTTGACGTTTTTTGGTGTAGCCCTTATTAAAATAACTTTTTCTATTAGGAAAGGTGAGAATTTGGCTAGGCAAACCTCCTCCAAAGATTCAATGACAATGTTGGATTGTTTGGAGAGGGAGAACTTTATGTATCAACCGTCTACAAATTGTCAGCAAATATTTATAAGCTCACAGGTCAACATCAGCAATAGATTAGTCAATCAGAAAAGACTAAGGCATACATGAACAATGGCAAATTACAAAGTATAGACTTGTTACTAAAAAGGTGTATCTTTTGAATCACTCAACTAAAAACAAGATGGCTACCCAAATTCCAATAGGTAATAGGCCCAGAGCAGCAATCCTTATATGGGTTAGAACAGAGTGGTTGAACTTGGAATAAAACATTCCATACTTATTTAACTACACAAAGTTATGTCCAGTCACCTGTAGATCCTTGCATGTACATTCAAAATGTCCACAAATAGCTATCATTTTATTGTGGGTTGACAATATATTAATAGCTTCAAAAACTGAGGCATATCTTATGCAAATTAAGACAAGGCTGAACTCAAGATTCAAAATGACTGATCTTGGGAAATTATCCTGGTATTTATAAATACAATTTGAATGTGAAAATAATACTATTAAAATGAATCAATCTAGATATATCAAGAAGTTATTATCAAAGTTTGTCATGGCAGATTGCAAACCACACTCAACTCCATGTGAAATAGATATAACGAAAACAAGAGACAAAGCCAATTTAATAGATAACAAACCTTATTGTAAAATTATTGGCAGTCTGATATATATAATGGTTGCAACAAAACCAGACATTTGTTATACAGTTTCTAGGTTGTCTCAAGACATAGCAAAACCAAATTCTTTCCATTTAACGAGGGCAAAACACATCTTACTTAAAAAGGTACAATCAATCAGTTAATATTTAAGAAATCTCAGAAACCCTTGAAATTGGAAGGATTTCGTGACTCGGATTAGGGTAATTTAAATGACAGAAAAAGAGTGAGCAGATTTTGCTTTAGATTGGCAGAAAATAACCCAATGATTTTATGGAAATCTAAAAAGCAGAATTCTGTGGCTTTGTCAATATGCAAAGCAGAATTTATCACTATTTTATTAGCAAGCCAAGAAGCCCTGTATCTTAGAGCACTATTGAGAACTATGATGGAACTTGAGTCACTTAAGAATCCAACAACTATTCATTGTGATAATCAGTCCAATATTGTTTTGGCAAAAACCCAGTTGTTCATTAAAGATCGTTGATATAAAATTTCAGTTTATACTTGATGAAATAAATAAAGGGTCTATTCTTTTAGAATACATAGAAACTCAGAAAAATGTAACCAACGTGTTCACAAAGCCAATGACAGGAATAAAATTAAACACTTTCAGAAAAATTATAGGAGGTAATTGATTCTTAATTTAGTAAATTAGGTATTATTAGTCCAGTTGACTGAAGCAGAAGAATACATTGACTGCATCTCAGCAGAGGAGTAAGATTCGCCCAAACAAGTATCCAGGATATGACAATAAACCAGATAATTAATCCTAATAAAAAAAATAAATCACTGTGTTTTTGTGTCAATTAATCAAAAATTGTATTAAAACTAATAATTAAAAAAAAAATTCACATTTTTAATTTTAATATGTATTTCTTTCAAAGTTGAGAGGCTTATTTCAAGAGAAGGTAAAATTGCTTATGAGGAGAGAATAAAACCCTGCTGAGAAACAACTATGATATATTTATACAATGTGAAGACAGGAAATCTACCTCATTAGCATCAACATCAGCTGCCACTTTTGGTATGTCTAAACCCTCAGGAGTTGCTGTAAAATGATTTTGTTAAACAATTTTTCTACTTTTAAAATGTCAAATTGGAGAACTTTACCCTCAAAATAAAGAGGCTGACTCTTTTAAGAAACATCATAATAAACATGAGAATCTAAAACATGAAATTTGTCAACTTCTTTCAATCACCCAAACATAAAATGATAATTGACAATTTTTGTTTTTTTACTTCTGTCCAGAATAACAATGTTATGAAACACCTGAATTTATTACATTTGTTCTGATGTTGTCAACAGAATATCTTCACACATAAACACAAAAGAAATGAACGTTTACCACCAGAAGAAAGTGGAAAAAATTATCATCACTTATGATCGATTGTCAATGTATGAACTTTGTGACTGTAAATGTTCATTAAAAAAATGTATCAAATGACTGAAACTTGAGATGGTGTATGTAAGTATAAAATATTTCTACTTATCACAGAGATTTCATCAGAAAGATATTCTCGACAGGTACTGACTTTTATTTATAACAATTAATATCCAACAAAAAAAAAAAAAAAAAAAGCCAGTAAATATTTTTCTCCATGTAAGGATCTTTAAATTTTAATAACAAAATCTATGTCGCATTCAGTTAAGTGACAAAATTAAAATACTAAAGACAAATTTTCCATTCAGCAAAAAATGTCAGCATCCCTGCACCCACTTTTTTCAATTTATATAATTTCAAAATATAAGTTTACAATATACATTAATCAGGTTTATGTTTTTTTTTTAATTCTTATTTTACACTATAGCTATGTTTTAAGTTTGGTTATTTGATTTAATGGCATATCTACCCTTGAGGGTTATTTAGTGCCAAATCCTGTTAATACATAAGATTTTTGAGTGAATAGTTTGAGGCTAACATTTTTTAAATGAGCCACAATTCATTTGTTTGCACAAAGTTAAATAGTTTAAACTTTTATGATCGAATATTGATAATTTCATTCTATATTAATCATTTGTTTACACACAGTTGAATAGTTAAACAGTTTTATTTGACCCCTTAGATGGGACCCAAACAGGTATAATAGGAGGGGGGGTGCTCAACATTCCCCAAATCTCCAGGATTGGAGATTCGCTATCAGATGCTGCAGTTTAGTGTCACATCCACAACACACGTTGATGGGGGGGGGGTTTTACCCCCTTTGAAGAGATGCAGTCAGTGTATTCTACAACCTCAGCAGAATGGGCTGAGTGAGCTATGTTAAAGAAAAATCAATAAGTAATGTAACAACATAATTTATCGTTATGAATTTACTTGATTTTTTTTCTTTCTTCTTTACGAAACTTTTTTTTTTTCAGCTAATTTTTCTTCCTTATTTTTTAAATGAAAATATAAAATGGTTAAGGACTAATTAATCAGTTTTTAATTACAAAGTTTTAGTAGTTTAATTATATAAGGTTATTTAAAATGATCATGAGAATAAAACTGTAACAGTTTGATTCATTTGAACCTTAACCTGACGCTATCCCTTCGACTTCACAGAAAAATAATTTCTCTAACGAGTGAAATTGTTAAATTTTAGTTGTTTTTTTTTTTTTTTTTTCATTTTTTCAAGAACTTTCTACACCTTAAACTTTTTTCACTTAGAAGATATTTTTGCAGTCATTTCATTAAAAAAAACATTTTTTTTCTTTAGAAAATAAAGATTTGCTTTAGTTAAAAAATAATTTTTAAAAACTGAAATAAACAAAAATAAAAATAGGCAAAATTTCAACTTTTAAATAACCATATTTGGGCAAAAGACTTAAAATAAAAAAATTAGTCATAAAAAATCTTAAAATGGCCTCAAACCATTTTATTTTCCAATAAAAACAAAATAAAAAAAAACAAAAAAACAATAAAGGTTTACAAAAATAAGATTAAAAAAAAACCGTTACAGACACTAAAAGAAGATTATTTGATTCAGTTTTCTTTTTATGAAAAAACATTGAAGATAAGAAAAAGGTAAGAGCCCCCACAGAAAAAAAACTCCTTTCCCTGTAAACAAAACACATTTTATCACTAAAGAGTTGTAAAAATAAAAAAAATAATTTTTTTTTAAATATTCATAATACAGAAAACATCTATCAATGTAAATTGGTGATTTCATTTTAAATCACATTTAGTAAAATGATTTTGTTTTTCAAATAACAGCGTCGATGAAATGTTCAACTATCAAATTAGAAAATAAAACCGAAAATTGTTAGGAAGAGCGACATTTTTACTTTACTTTCCAGAATTTTAAATTCCATTAGCAACAATACACTAACAATAAGCTAAATTTATTAATCCAAAAATTATATTTCGAATGTACAAAAAAAAAAATCAAAATCTTCTATTTTAAAACAAATCATCAAATTAAGAAAATCAAATTTAAAAATAACTTTGAAAAAGAAAAAAAAGTGTATTCTTCATTGAAACTGGAAATTTTAATTTTAAAATCCAATTTGTTGATGTTTAAAAATTGCAGGTTTTTGATATTTCATTTCTTTTTTGTTTTGCTTTTTGGCCAAAATAATTTTTCAGCATCTTTGAAATATTGACAGTAACCTACTGACAAATTTTTCACTTTTTGACAACTATCAAGGATTCTATATAAATCGTCAAACAATTTTTATAGGAAAATTCTCTTCACTTTTACTAATGAAAAACAAATTAGACTAAATATGAAATTAATTTTTTTTTTCTGTGGATGTCGATTTTCCGCGCAAAAAATGTTCACGACAGTATGATCAATTAATTTCAACACTGATTTTAAGACAAAAATTAAAATTAAAATCTTTAAGTCTTCTGTTAGTTTTCGGTAAAAAAAAATTAAATAAATAAATATGTTTTTTAAACTTATATAGGAAGTACAAAAATAAATTGTCAACAGAAAAGAGAAGAGTGGCAGATTTTCAAAAATGATTTCCTAACAACAAAAAAAAAGAAAAGAAAGGAAATTTCCAGTGAATAAAATAAAATACATTGGAGGATGAAAAGACAGAAATTATTATGACTACTTTGAATAAAAAAACAAATTTATCTTTAAAAAAATAAGTGAAAGTGATACTTACTTCTTTTAATTTTCTTTTGCTTGATTTCTTTTGTTTTTGTTTTTTCTATGTTATTAATTTTTATTGTTATTGGGCACTGCAATATTTAAGAAAAAGGGATAAAGAGTAAAAAATTTAATATACTTTCTGGTTGAATTAAAAACTGCTTCGTGAGCGAAGAAAAATCTTTTTTCTCAAGAGCGAAATTGAAGGGAGATAATAAAGAGGAACTTTTTCCCCTCCATTATTATATCTAAAAACCTACTTTAGAGAAACTGTCCAATTTATTAAAAAAATGTATTTTACTTGGAGTCATCTGTTAAGCACTGATAACCATGCTGACTATTAGTACAAATTTAGGGAGTTTAATATTCACTGAGTGTCTAAATTTTGTGTCGTTTAGAATATTTAGTTTATGAAAGAAATGAGTGATTTCTTAGTGAATATACGAGGCTCATTAAATAAGTTTCCAGACTTTTTTCGTATGGCCACTTTTGTTGATAGTACACTCATGAAACTCAAGTCCCCTTCGAAGTAATCTCCCCCGGCTGCAATGCACTTGTTGTACCGTTCCAACATCTTCAGGAAGGCCCTATGGAAGTCCTCTTGTGTGAGCGTGTCAATGACATTCGTCACAGCCTCTTTCATCTCCTCAATTGTCTCATAATGACAGCCTCTGAGCTTAGGGGATAACCAAAAGTCTGGACTATAGGGAGGGTGACGAACTGTCTTGATGCCCATCTTGGTCAAATAGTCTGTGACAACGATGGAGTTGTGGACTGGTGCATTGTCCACGTGGAAATGCCACTGACCCGATTTGAAGAGTGCTGGCTTCTTCCGACGGAATTGTTGCGGAGCCGATAATTATGTCGACCCCGCAAATGAATTATGTGAATGAGGAACAGCCAAAGCAATATGAAGGAACAAAGGCGAGGTAACGATAATAACAAATGACAATTTATTTTGTCATATTTACAAGCGTAAATGTAAATGTCCATGATGGTTGATGCTGGTCGTTGAGTACAGCTAGACGTTGGATGCTGGTAAGCCGAGGTCGGTCGAGTCGTAGAGTTCAGCTAGACGTTGGATGCTGGTAAGCTGAGGTCGGTCGAGTCGTAGAGTTCAGCTAGACGTTGGATGCTGGTAAGCTGAGGTCGGTCGAGTCGTAGAGTTCAGCTAGACGTTGGATGCTGGTAAGCTGAGGTCGGTCGAGTCGTAGAGTTCAGCTAGACGTTGGATGCTGGTAAGCTGAGGTCGGTCGAGTCGTAGAGTTCAGCTAGACGTTGGATGCTGGTAAGCTGAGGTCGGTCGAGTCGTTGAGTTCAGCTAGACGGTCGTCGCGGGCATCTGAGGTCGGTCGAGGTTGGTAGATCGATATCCCTGGTTGTGACGGTATGTTGTGGTTAACCAGGGGTGTGTCGATCGGGTTTCTGGCTCGTACAGCGGGTCGTACGTGAGCCTGTTGTTGCAGTGGTAGAACAGTCCGTAACAGCGAGTCGTTACGTGGACTGCGTGGCACCTTGCAAGAGCGTCGAGGTCGAATAATGGCTAGGGCCTTGCTGGGCCCCCTAGCCGTGCGGACGTATCGAACGAGAGCGAAGGCTTTGTCGGGTCAAAGCCGAGCGAACGAGCGGACAAGAGCGATGGCTTTGTCGGGTCAAAGCCGTGCGGACGAGCGGACAGGAGCGAAGGCTTTGTCGGGTCAAAGCCGTGCGGACGAGCGGACAAGAGCGAAGGCTTTGTCGTGTCCAAAGCCGTGCGGACGAGAACGAAGGCTTTGTCGGGTAAAAGCCGTGCGAGCGAGCGGACAAGAGCGAAGGCTTTGTCGGGTCAAAGCCGTGCGGACGAGCGGACAGGAGCGAAGGCTTTGTCGGGTCAAAGCCGTGCGGACGAGCGGACAGGCCAGGAGGCCGAGGCTAAGATGGGCGTTATCTTAGCGCTGCGCAGATAGCGAAGCAGTAGCTAAAGGCTGGACCGTGCCGTTAGCGCTGCGCAGCTTATCGGACAATCGGGACCGAGGTTAAGACCGGTTGGTCTTAGAAGCCGTCTTCGTGTTTGCCGCCTGGCCGTCTGTTTCGACTGGTCATTACTGACCAGTCAGAGATGCTCTGACCCGCAGACAGAGACCTCTTGTGGTCCTAAAAAGGACCTTTGAGCATACCTATGTAGGTGGGAAGAAAGGCAGGTCTACCACGAGTAGTGGGGCCAACGCCGTAAATTAAGTTGGATTCGACCGCACAGAATGCAGGATTCCTCCTTAAAGAGCTTCGTCCGAAAAAAACGAGCCGACGAGCGTTAAAAAGGGCCTGTTGATATGCCGACGGTGCTGTGACACACAGCTCAGCCGCATGAGTATGGAATTGCCCCATAAAAAATGGGTGTAGTCATAAAGTATTTTTCTAACCTGCTATAGGCTAGCGACGACTATTAGTTCTAGTCTTATCTAGTTATTTTCGGCCGTAGTGCTTTGTAAATGTTATTAATTTTAAATTCATCCTTTTCTTTAGCTATAACGAGGTGTCAAGGTCGTTAGAAAGAAAAAGGGCTTAGTCAGTTCCGGTCGTACCCGGATATAGTTGTTCTACGACGGGCGTGTAACTTGATATGTTTATGTTTATCAGCAGGTAGCGGTAAGGGCTTATCGGCCGGTCGCGGCAGAATCTCTTCCTGAACTCCCTTAAAACCTCAACATAGTAACCCTAACCCTTTGGCCAATCAACTCTGGTGTATTGACTTCCTTACTCCTCACAGGCTACCTGCCTCCCTTGAATCTCTTATGCCACTCAAAAACTGATACTCGATTCATGCAAGATGGTCGAAAAGCAGTCTGAAGCATTCCATATGTTTCTGTGGCATTTTTTCCAAGTTTAAAACAGAATTTTATTGCATATCGTTCTTCTAAAGTGTCCTCACGTCCAGATTGCATTTTGAAATTCACCTGCTGTGACAATCAGCTTTAGTAGGGTGTACTCCAATTCCTGTTGTAGCTGTTCATTTGAAGCTGAAATTATAAAAATTGGTCAGTTATCTCATAAGATGTATAGCAATAGCATACGGAATTTTCAAGAGTCTACGTCAATTTTAAATATCTGTACAAAAAAAAGTCTGGAAACATATTGAATTCACCACGTATGTGAATAAAACAAACTTTGAAACAAAAGAGATAAAAAGAAAACAATTCAGGGATTTTGTTTTTATCCTAAATAAAAAAAAAATGAACTAAATTTAACATTCTGAAAAATACTCTTCAAATTTATAAGACAAGAAATATAAATTTACCATTCTTTAAAAGAACATAGAAGTGTGACGGTACACCCAACATTGTCAAATATAGTAATGATTCCACTTCTAATAAGCTGATTGTTCTGTTGGTTGGATAAATCTTTGAATGACACGATCTCTTTCTTATCTGCCTACATGTTTTTTTTTTCAGATCCAGACAACCGATCAATTGTGAGTCAGAGTCAGTGAGCAAACAAATGAGACTGCACAAATGAAGATGGAATTTTGGCTTGATTAATCCCTATAAATATCCATGTTATGTCCATTCCATTTCTTATTAATCCAGTCTTTCTTTCATGGACAGTAAAAGCCTCATTAAGTTAGTTCTATTTAACCCATAGATAGGGCCATATCATTTACTACCATTCCAGACTAGAGTGGACCAGGGAGTAATGGCAATGAAGGGATGCTCTGCATTTCCCAAAGTCCCAGCATCACTGGAACCTCACCATCCGATTGTTTAGTGTCATATCTAGGACACTCATTAAGGTGGTCTTACCCATCTGCAAAGGTGCAATCGGTTAATTCTACAGTCCTAGCCGACTGGGCAATTTGGTTTTGGAAACAACTTTCCATAACTTTTCTTTGAGTGTATCAGTGCTTGTAGGGGAAGAAAAGGAAATTATTCACTCAGATATTTTGTCTTTTTTTTTGGTCGAGCTGGTTTCTGATGTTTCTTCGGATCTACAAGTCGGATAAGTTTGTTTTTTTTCAGATTGTACTTTCTTTTTTCTCTCTTCTATTTTTTCTTATGACTTCAATTTATCGGTTCTTTTATTTACATCCCTCTTATTTTAAGTTGTTACTGAAGTCAAATTTGTTATATACCCACACAACTGATATCAAACTTCCTACCACTTTATATTTATACACATGGAAGTAAAGTTATCTCCCTTTAGTTGAGGGTGACCCGAAGGCTCCATTTTCAATAGCTACGACATCAAGGTGTTGGGAAGGGTGCTACTCCTTTCCCTGGATTGCTCCACTTTACCCTTTATTCATACATTATAATGCTGAGTGTTAAGCAAGGAGGTATCAAATACCATTTTTTAGTCTTTTGAATGATTCGACCTGGGATTGAACCCTGGTCTCCCGGGGCTTTAGCAAACACTCAAACCGCTTGGCCAATGGACCGGTTTGTACTCATGTAGTAGTCGATAATAAAATGTTAAACTGACAACACGAGGCTCTGTCTACATTATTGTCTTGTTTCTAGCGTTTGACACACTGAATAGTGAAATATAACAAAATTTTGTTTTCTGTAATTCTATAAGTTAATGCCTATTCCTTTGGAGTCAGGTGATGTTTCCGTTAACAGTGAATTTTTTTTTTTTGAATAAAGATCTGGTGTCGAATAGTTTGACATGAGTCTATTTTTAGAGTTTATTAAATTTGTTATATTTTTTGGCTATTTTAAGAAAAAGTTATTTAAAATCTGTTTTTTAAATCTGTTTTTGGTTAAAAATTATATTACTTAAGAACATTACATGCACTTATAATGTCTTCTCAAAAAATATTTATGCCTTGATAAGGTCTTGCAGGATAGGATCGAGTGAGCCTTGATATCATAAAAAAATTAATCCTCTTTTTGTCGAGAACTACTATTGAACGCTCAGTTCGAATTCGGGGATCGAACTGAAGGCACGAAAAACTTAAGCCAACAGAAAGGTTTTGTCACTCACTTCTTGAATTGACGGTACATATTTTAAACAGGCAAGAAGCTTCCCAAGAAATAAAAGTAAAATTAAACGAAAGTCGACCACTGAAATTCTACCAAGTTAAACAACTGAAAGAAAATTCAACCGAGAATTCTGTTGAAAAGATAACTTTACAGAATACTCGAAATTCAACGAAAACCAAACATTTTGACAAAACTAAAAAGAAAAGAAAAGAAAAATACTCAAATTCAAAGAACTTTGTTTCCCCGACACTCTCTCTCAGATAAGTTCCGGCAAATTACACAAAAGATTTGCAACACTTTATCTTTTCTATCCCTTTCTTTCTTGTTTCTTTGAATAAAATTCCTTTTAAAAACTTTATTGTCTGTGTTATCTTTTCGAATCAGAATCCAAATTAGAAAGCTCCGAGACTTACCGTTTAAAATTACACTCTAAAGCACCCTAAAAACATTACCCAGTTAAATACTAAACTTGGCTTTAGTGTCATTCGCACAAATTAAATTTTACTCTAAATTCTTTACATTGCATATTTTATTTTCTCCAAATATATTGCAAATTTTATCTTTCAAATTTCTTTTTGAGGAAGCTGACCAACCCTCAAAGGAAAAGGAGGAAGAACTTCTGTGTATGAACAAAATACCAGTTCCCTATTTGTGCAAGAGGTAATTTTGCCACCTGTGATATCCTGCTCCCCTCACTGGGATACGCTTTGAGGCTGTCCACAAAAAGGAATGAACCTCTTTTATGGCAAGCTCAGGGTACAAAACGGGGAATTTCACCTTCCTAATGTTCGATCCCAGACACTCTGGTCTTCAGAAACCTCCAGCTGACTGGGGTGATAGAAGGAAGGTGACCTCACTGCTGGATCTGTTGACAGCAGAGACACATGGCCGAGGTCTCCTCCAAAGAGGCTTCCCCGACCAAATCAAAATACCCACAACACCGGGAATTCTTGCAACCCAAACAGTCACCCACTAACACCGGTGAAGGACATCACAGCAGGAGGGGACAGACTAAGGGCCCTAAGTTCACTACTGCCTTAGCCACTTTGGGTTCTTCTGCTAAAAAGCGGCGGGACCAACAGCAGCAACAACCACCAGTTCAATCAGAGCCAAAATAGCCACAGCTACACCAGCCCAAACAATAACGCAACAGCCGAAGTAGCAACAGAAGCCCAAAAAGCAGCTAGAAAGCTAGGAGTAGAGGGAGAGGAGGAGGATAACGACGGCCATGCGGACATAGAAAACTACGTCTCAACAGCCACCAAAAGGCATTAAAACAGAAAATTAAAAAAAAAAAGAAAAACCCCAGTTCGTGTCTCCATTGAAAGACAGCACAGAAAGTGCTACAAACAGCACAAAAACCGATTAATTACTCAACTCCCAAAACCCGACTTATCATACACTTGTTACCTCCCTTAAGCCCGCTACAAGCAAAGTAGAGACGGAGACTTTTAGAAAAAATATTTTCCCTTTATTTCCTGGGTTCAACAACCATTCAATGGTTGAGGGAATTTTCCCTGAATGCAATTGAAATGGTTGAATCCCCCAGTTAAGGTATCTAAAAGTACGTTAATCGTTTCTTGGTATATATTTGTCCTCATTTGGTATTTTAAAGCTTCAACAATGGTTAGTTGCTTTTGGTAGTTTGTCGAAGTCTAGTATTTTTAGTTCGTAGTACCATTTCGTAGCCTTTTATATTTCGGCATACTGTTAACCGAGAGGGCTGCTACTAGTGAAAGACTAACCAGCGCCTCATCCAAAGACGTATGCGAGGCGCCTGCCACAAGTCAGCAAGGTGTTGTCAATCCGCCGGTCACTGCCTGAAGAGAATGAGCCTGCTCTTCTTTTTGGAAGCTCCCTTTTTCCTTACGCATGCGTCATCCCTTTTTCCTGTCAGAGACCTCAGGGAGTTTCTGCATATTTTAATAGTTTTCTTTTTTTTATTCAATTAAAATTAAAAAAAATATTTTGTGGTACATCGTCCATGTGGAGTCTTTATCCACACTCGGTCACCCGGTTTGAAAACGGCCTGCTGTTGATTATGTGACAGCGCCGGTGTTCCATTGATCCCTTTCAGCCGTATGTGGTACCGATAGACCATATTAGCTGGTGCTGTAGCAGAGGAGACGTCATCATTTGGCGTGACGTTGTACCAGTATACTGCTTCTGGTATGGTACACTGTTTTCTGGCGGCGATCCTTTTTACAGTTCTGTGACATCGCTCGATGATGCCGTTACCAGAGGGGACGTATGCACAGCGGAATCGAAGTCGAACTCTCCACTCAGGAGGTTTTAGAAGGTTTTAAGCAGGCTGCTCCGAAAGGCAGTGTCATTATCTGTCAGAATCTCTGTCGGCGGGCCCCGCTCATAAAAGAGCGCCTTCAGCTGGTTGATTACACTTGTCGCATCTTGTCGAGGAAGACGTTGTCAGATGGCAAACCGAGCGGGGCCGCAGTCGATCACCGTCAAAAAATGTGTTACAAGACGAGATCTTGCCTTGATTTGAAAAAACAAAAAGAAAGAAAAGAAAAAAAAAAAAAACGGAAGTTACCACTTCGAGTTCTCAACTCAAAATGAAAAGTTAGTCGCTCACGCATCGGCTCCGCGCAGAACTTCCGTTTGCGATAAATTAACAACAAAAAAAAATACATTAATAAATATCCAATCGGAACGCTCCATCGACTCGTACCGCGACCAAATGACCTGCAACACATGCATCGACCACCCCCACCTCCAGCTCTATCCCCACCAAATTCCCAATCACCCGTCGACACGACCACTCCTACCTCCTTGTCCACCCCGGCAACCTACCCATCACCCGTTGTCACGACTCCCTACACTTTCGTCAGGGGAGCATCTTGTCGCAAATGACTGCAGTTCCGGAGACAATACCCAAAACCCAACGAAACGAACAACACGCGGGCAACTCCCAGCACGCTTTAAAGACTTCGTTATGTGCCAAAAAACAAAATAAATAATACACACACCAACAAACAAAACAAAAACACGCACGCAAGCAAGCACTAACAACATAGCAACCTCAAATCATGGTAAGATCTGGGGGAGCTGTTACAAGACGAGATCTTGCCTTGATTTGAAAAAACAAAAAGAAAGAAAAGAAAAAAAAACGGAAGTTACCACTTCGAGTTCTCAACTCAAAATGAAAAGTTAGTCGCTCACGCATCGGCTTCGTGCAGAGCTTCCGTTTGCGATAAATTAACAAAAAAAAAAAAAATACATTAATAAATATCCAATCGGAACGCTTCCCGCGGGGCACAAAAATTGCCGTTTCTAAGCCTACAGAAAATATATAAATAGACGGACCAAATAATTATCACCAGACTTGTTCCTTCACACGACTCGTGTTAAAGATTCTTCGCCACCGTCCGGCGCCTGTCATCCGATACATCAAACGATCGCCACCGCTAGGAACGCTGCCCTAATTCCGAGAAAACCATCCCTTCACCACGAGACAAGGGCAGTACATGAACTTTGTAACTACTACCACTGAATTCATTCTTTAACTGCGAACACATTTCTCCATTCTATTCTCTGTACTTAATCTATTTATAAAAATTTTCTATAACATCATTACTGTGTTATTGTGAGTATCTATACGTTCTTTGTTTTGCAACCATACGCATTTCTCGCCCACAACATTCATATCACAGATATCAACAACTCAGAATATAACAAATGGGACCCGTTACAATGGCTAATATTCATCGCTACCCGGTACCAGGTTTGTTTAACATTCAAAGCCCCCTTTGAGCAGTGCACGGGTGCTGGATCGATCAACTGACACTCTTCACATTCTCTGACGACGGGTTTCACTGCGGCCTTAGAGACCCCAGGTGCAATCTGTTTCACAAAATAAAGTGTCCACTGCACACCAGGATGACCGCTTTGTCGGTGAACAATCTTGATCTGGTCAAGCCCAACTGAGCTCACGGACGCAGTGCAGGCAGGTTGCACAGGCCCAGTGTTCCTCTTAATAGCATCAAGCCACCTCCGAGGCACTTTTGTCAATCGATCTGCCTTATTTTGGCTAGATTTGACCACGGACACATTCATCGACAGCGCGTATTCTTTCACCAGTTTTATTATCGTGTCAAGCCGTCGTCGAATGAGCATCTCGCTTGCAGCTTTGTTTCGTACCCTGGCTTTGTCGGTAAGGGTGTCCGAGATCCATTTGTGGACACAGGCAGAATCAGCGAACAAATGCAAGATGGTCGTCTTCCAGAGGATTGCCAAGTTTATTCCTTTAATAACAGCATCAAGTTCTGCAAGGTTAATATGTTGGGAGTCCTTTGCTGGTCGTAATCAACAAGCATCCTCTATTACAGCCCCATCATATACAAGCGACTCGCCGGTAGCGAGAGAGCTTGCGTCAACCCATACGCTAAGGGCTTGGCCGTCGACGCATCATCTGCCCTGCGCCGGGTCTTCCTTGCGCACTCTAGTGAGAACCTCTTTAATCATGGTGTTGAGAGGGGCGTCGTCAATTTTGTCATCCCATCCAGCGGTGACGTCAGATGCTCTCCGCTTGATGAACGCCACAGCTACACGAAGCCAACCACCCATGGGAAGGTTCCCAACCAATTTGCCGCATAGTGAAAATACGTTTCGTCGCGTGATGACACGAGGCATGTCTGGGATTTTGTTCCCTCTTCTCCAATACAGAGAGTTATCCTCTCCCCAGACCTGTAACCCAAGCACTCGCGCAACCTCCTGTAGCCTCTCCGGCTCTTTGCTGAGGAGGCCGAAGCTGCAGAGATATTCCTTCACACATGCCGCAGGCACAATGCTCTCGTCCACATACACATCATCAATATAGACAGATGTTGCCCGCTGTATGCGCTTGTCCTTCGTCAAGATAGCATCAACAATTGTCTGCATAATGGATGGTGACACATTGAGACCAATCCCCATGCGGGTCAAGCAATACATTCGTCCCTTAAACTGTACAGTTTGATGGGACCATAGTGATTGGTGCACGTGCTCTTGAAGGTATGCATTGCGAAGGTCTAACACAGAAACATTCGATCCTGCTCGCCGCCATTTTCTCAACTTTTTGGTGCATATGTCTGCACGATCCGTAAATGGATCCACGTGATCATTGTTACAAGACAAGATCTTGCCTTGATTTGAAAAAACAAAAAGAAAGAAGAGAAGAAAAAAAAAACGGAAGTTACCACTTCGAGTTCTCAACTCAAAATGAAAAGTTAGTCGCTCACGCATCGGCTCCGCGCAGAGCTTCCGTTTGCGATAAATTAACAAAAAAAAATACATTAATAAATATCCAATCGGAACGCTTCCCGCGGGGCACAAAAATTGCCGTTTCTGAGCCTACAGAAAATATATAAATAGACGGACCAGATAATTATCAGTTAGACTTGTTCCTTCACACGACTCGTGTTAAAGATTCTTCGCCACCGTCCGGCGCCAGTCATCCGATACATAAAACGATCGCCACCGCTAGGAACGCTGCCCTAATTCCGAGAAAACCATCCCTTCACCACGAGACAAGGGCAGTACATGAACTTTGTAACTACTACCACTGAATTCATTCTTTAACTGTGAACATATTTCTCCATTCTATTCTCTGTACTTAATCTATTTATAAATTTTTTCTATAACATCATTACTGTGTTATTGTGAGTACCTATACGTTCTTTGTTTTGCAACCATACGCATTTCTCGCCCACAACATTCATATTATAGATATCAACAACTCAGAATATAACACTGGTGTCAAGCGTGCAGCAAAACAAGTATGGAATACTCCGGCCTTTCTCGATCAGAAATCTTGGAACTTATAAAACAGCAAAAAGCAGCGATTCTCCAAACGACAATTCACATGGAGCCTGCAGATAACCTGCAAACACAATTAATCATTAGTGAACTGAAAACAGACCTCCACGAACTTTTAACTGGTCTACAAACTACCGCGCATGATCGATCGCACACATTGCAACAACACACCACAAACTATGAGCTTCTATTGCGACAGCAGTCACTTCAGGACGCCACAAAATCAATCCGGACCTTTGAACCGGGCAGCGATGTAAACCGCTTCATTACCGACCTTAATAAGGCTTATACCATACATGTTAAGCCAGAATTAAGGGAATATCCTGCAATGGAGAAGGAGTTTGTCAAGCTGGCAAAGCAACTACTGAACGAAGGCATCTTCCAGCAGATGGAGGACTCAAGACAGCCCACATCCACGTTCGAGGAACTAAAGGCTTACCTTATATCCACCCACGGGAGCCAAATGACAAACTTTCAGTACCTAAGCCGAGCATGGGACCTTCAGCGACATGAGGGAGAGAAACTCACTGATTTTGCAGGCCGACTTGAAAACACAATCCGAGAGGCCACAGTCCACATCACGGCTAAATTCAAGTCGGATAGACAAAATGCTGAGATGACGGCCGAAACTGCGTTTTCCCTAATGGGGGCCATGCTCATGAGTGAAAAGATCAAGGCATGGGCGCCTAACATCTATCCACACCTCGTCAAAACCATGGACAGACACTACTCAGCGGGTGGTATTGCCAGCGATGCGCAACGCTATCTTGATCGTGGTATCAAAACGGACATCACCATCGCCGCTGAAACCACTGCGCTGATGGCGAGCCAACCTACACACTCTGACAAATCTCGTAGCCTTGAAAGTGACAAGATACTAGCTGACGTACAGCTACAGTTGCTGGATCTGAACAAGCAACTGCGGCAAACCCACAGGCGGAACTCATCCATTGTTGACTGGAAAAATCGAACCGCCCCCGCCTCCAACATGAAGCGCAACCGGTCACAAAGAAGCGCTGGCCAACCCAGCCAACAAGCAATATGCAAAAACCTTTTACGAGGCCGCGCATGCTTTAAGGGCAACAGGTGCCAATATTCTCACCCCCCTCATGCTCAAGCACACATAGCGACCACTGACACCGGTTTACCTGGAACAGATAGCGATCAGCACAACCATGAACACGCGACGCGCTTCGACGAACTGGATTTTCGGTGGGGGCCGAATGAGATGTGATGACTCGTTCCCAGGTCCATGTATCCACTCAGAATCATCACACATTTAACGTTCAAATCCGACCTGATCTCCGATCGCCCCTTGTTCAGATCAACCTCCGTAACAACGGCATCACACTCTCCGGTGTAGGCATGTTGGATTCCGGATGCACGACTTGCATCATTCCCATTTCTCGCTTACCTGAAGATGCAAGAAGACACATGTCCAAATCCAACATCCGAGTCAAGGGAATCGGAGGGGACATCTCTATTCTGGGCAAGCTCACCTGCGACATTACCTTGGGTGACGATACTTCCCCCGCTTTCTGCAACGTCGACACACTGATCACAACATCAGACATTCCCATCTTGATCGGTCAGAACATACTCGGCCACCACACACTGTTATCCTATACTATCGATAACCAGAAGGCGACTGTTGAACTTGCGCGCACACTCCCATCTGGCAAGCTAAAACATACTGTCCCGCTCTCTATAACCGTCCATCCAAGGATAAAACCGACCCACAACCTTTAACACGGCGCCCTAACCGTTTCCAACGAGGAACCACGAGCCACAGCCAGATCATCGCCTAACAGGTTGACTCTCAACCAAAAACTCCATTGGCTTAAGCAAACCGTAGGCCTATCGCTTCCAGACCATCATAGCCGTAGTGAATTAGAAGCTACCGCCGATTTACTCATCAGCTATGCAGACATTCTCGGCACCGACGACAATAGAAGGGGCACTTTCATCAAGCCCATACGCATACCAACCAACGGCCAGTCCAGGAGCCAAAAACAGCACCCTATAGCCCAAGCACTGGAGGGTGATGTTGACGCAGAAATTGCCCGCATGGCAAGTGAGGGTGTTATCGAACCTTGCAACGACCCTAAAGGATTTAACAGTCCCGTTTTTGCCGTCCGCAAGAAAAACGGAAAGATTCGAGTGGTCGCAAATTTCCAAAGAACTCTCAACAAGGTTTTAGTCGATCTCGACCCATACCCAATACCTACCATTGACTCGACATTCAACAAGATTGGCGAAGGTAACAAGTACTTCTCAACACTCGACCTCCGCAATGGCTATTGGCAAATCGTTATTGACGAACGTGACCGCCATAAAACGGCCTTTACTTGGAAAGGACGCTGTTTCCAATACACCCGTCTGGCCTTCGGTCTAACATCCGCTGGACAAATCTTCTCTCGATGCATAGCTGAGACTCTCGACACAGTGGCCTCACGCGCGAACATATCGTCATATATCGACGATAATCTTGTCCACGCCAAAACCTTCGAGGAATATGTGACAGCGCTGGAGCAATTATTTATTGCTCTACGCAAGTTCGGATTAAAACTAAACCCGGAAAAATGCATTTTTCTTGCGTCCGAAGCTAAATTTCTCGGTCGCATCGTGAATAGCGACGGGTTCAAGGCCGACCCCGAATATGTCCGCGCCATTATCGACATGAAACCCCCGACAACGAGAAAAGAATTACAAAGTCTCATCGGACGTCTCGTATGGATTCGGCAATTCATCGAGACACGCCTTAACGAGAGCATCAGAACCGACATGTTCTCCAATCTAATGGCCTCCATAAACGAACTAAACAAGCCCGGACGGACATTCATCTGGACCGAAGGGGCCAACAAGGCTTCAATAAAATTAAGAAGCGCCTCGCTTCACCGCCAATCATCTCATTCCCCGACTTCACCGGACTCTTTACCCTCACCACCGACGCCAGCGATATCGCATGTGGGGCCATTCTCATGCAAGAGAATAAACACGGCCAAAAGAAAATAATAGCAGTGGCCTCACACACCTTTAACGCGACGGAGCGCAACTGGTCAACAACTGAACGCGAGGCATATGCGATAAAATGGGCCATCACCAAATTCGATTACTTCTTGCGTAGTCGTCCCTTCGTCGTCCTCACAGATCATCGATCTCTCACGTACTTGGATCAACGTGAATTCAACAATGCGAAGATACAACGATGGCAGGAGGAAATATCGTGCTACAAATTCGTCTTGGAATATGTAGAAGGCGAATCAAATGTCTGGGCAGACATGCTCAGTCGGAGATATGGCCAAAGCAAGGACAAGCTTACGGCAGACCCGACACCTGCAGGGAAGCGCTTCAAACTCCAAGGCTCCAGTCTAAACATCTACGTTCCATCCTGGTGCATGGACGAAATCAAGAGCTCCCAGCTGCTCCCTGGGACTCACACAACACGGAACATTCAGCATCATCTGCAGGCCATCGACGCATTCCTCGCGTTTCATGCCACATCGACCATCCCGGTTGAAGAGATAGCTGACCACATGGGTATTGCAGCGGAACAAGCCTCTGATGACACACTTTCAAAAATCATCAGAGCTCTTCAGTTGGCAACCCCAAGACCGGACGCTACCCTACTCGACCCCAACGATCATCGTACCGGGCTATATAACAAGCACATGCACCAATTCTACTTGGAACCTGGTACATCTGTATTGATGATCAGGGATACTACAAACACACCAAAACTGGTAGTACCCTACAAGCTCCGGACAAAATATCTCCACCAAGCCCATGACTGTGTCAACCACTCAGGGATCTCCCGCATGCAGGAACATCTATCCAGCTACTGGTGGGAGTTCAAAAATCACGATATCAGGGCGTATGTTCAGTCATGCCAAACCTGCGCTAAACGCAAGGGAAATTACGGCATGCGCCAAAACTGGTCCACGGGCCATTGCAAGAGAGGCGGAAAACCATTCGAGGTTGTCTACATAGATTTTGTCTCAATGCCCCTCTCAAAGGGCAAGCGGTACATCCTTACTATTCTAGACAGCTTCAGCCGCCACCTCATTGCCATACCATGTGCCAGAGACCGCGCAATCGACGCAGCCCGTGGACTCTACCAGTTCTTTCTTCGTCACCGCGAGATTCCCCGCATTGTCTCCTCCGACCGAGAAACCCACTTCACTGGTGAGGTCTACAAGGAATTTTGTGACCTAACCTCGATCACCCGGGAACTTCCCTGCCCGTGGCGACCACAAAGCTCGGGGAACATTGAGAGGCAACACCGGACCTTAAAAACGCCCTTTACATGATCTGCGAAGACAGAAACTGTGAATGGACGGACGTTCTCGAATCGGCAGTTTCCTCAATGAATGCCACAGCCAACACCGCCACTGGTGCATCCCCGCATTACATTATCACCGGCCGCCAACCAAACATTGGTCTACCGAAGATCCCCTGCCAAGACATCGTTAACAACAACCCAGGTGCTTACGGTATGCAGATAAACGCTTTGCTCCGACAGGTGCATCAAAGAGTCGCCGTGGCGAACAACGAGGCTGACCACAAAATGGAAGCCAAACTAAACAGCAGCATCTTCAAAGACCCGATACAAGTCGGTGACAAGGTGCTACTCCACCGACCGCAATCCGCAACAGCCCACTTGTCTCACCTGCCTTGGATAGGTGACTTTGAGGTAACCAAAACGAACGGTTTGGTGGTCCAAGTGAAAAACGAAAACTGTGAAACGCATTGGGTTCACCGCGGACACGTCCGTCGACTCGTACCGCGACCAAATGACCTGCAACACATGCATCGACCACCCCCACCTCCAGCTCTATCCCCACCTCACCAAATTCCTAATCACCCGTCGACACGACCACTCCTACCTCCTTGTCCACCCCGGCAACCTACCCATCACCCGTTGTCACGACTCCCTACACTTTCGTCAGGGGAGCATCTTGTCGCAAATGACTGCAGTTCCGGAGACAATACCCAAAACCCAACGAAACGAACAACACGCGGGCAACTCCCAGCACGCTTTAAAGACTTCGTTATGTGCCAAAAAACAAAATAAATAATACACACACCAACAAACAAAACAAAAACACGCACGCAAGCAAGCACTAACAACATAGCAACCTCAAATCATGGTAAGATCTAGGGGAGCTGTTACAAGACGAGATCTTGCCTTGATTTGAAAAAAACGAAATGAAAGAAAAGAAAAAAAAAAACGGAAGTTACCACTTCGAGTTCTCAACTCAAAATGAAAAGTTAGTCGCTCACGCATCGGCTCCGTGCAGAGCTTCCGTTTGCGATAAATTAACAACAAAAAAAATACATTAATAAATATCCAATCGGAACGCTTCCCGCGGGGCACAAAAATTGCCGTTTCTGAGCCTACAGAAAATATACAAATAGACGGACCAGATAATTATCAGTTAGACTTGTTCCTTCACACGACCCGTGTTAAGGATTCTACGCACCGTCCGGCGCCTGTCATCCGATACATCAAACGATCGCCACCGCTAGGAACGCTGCCCTAATTCCGAGAAAACCATCCCTTCACCACGAGACAAGGGCAGTACATGAACTTTGTAACTACTACCACTGAATTCATTCTTTAACTGTGAACATATTTCTCCATTCTATTCTCTGTACTTAATCTATTTATAAATTTTTTTCTATAACATCATTACTGTGTTATTGTGAGTACCTATACGTTCTTTGTTTTGCAACCATACGCATTTCTCGCCCACAACATTCATATTATAGATATCAACAACTCAGAATATAACATCATTTAACTCCCGATAGTTGAGAACCGGCCTTACCTTTTGTTTATTCTGCTGGATGACTGCCATTAAGGGGATCAAGCCCTTCGGGGGCCCCAATTTATCTTTCGGGTAAGGAACTAACCACCCATTGTCAATCCAGTTTTGTAGCTCTTCATCGTATTCTGCACGAGCTCTTACAGGGATGCTATACTCCGGTACTCTGTTGTATAACTTTTCTGGTGGCTGATCACCGGATCACTTCCATGATACTGTCCAGGATTTGGTGCGCTGGTCGAACTCTGCGCGAAAGTCAAACTGTTCTAGCTCTATTGTCGCACCCAAAGTGTGAGCCGCCTCAGTAAAATGTGCTTTGCCTCCTTCGTCGATGTGCACGCCGCCCAATTTCTTGATGACGTCCATTCTCAGAAGGAGGTCGAATCCCAATGGCTTGCTGTTTACCACTAGCACGTTCGTCTTTAAGGGATTTCTGTTAGTCACTGTGAAAGTTATGCTACCAACACCATGGCTTAAAAGGCACTTCCTGCCTGCTGTCAGAATTGCGGTACTTTTCCATATTTCGGGTCGACATAACATTCCACTCACAACGGATGAGGAGCAGCCGGAATTCACCAACGCTATCCGATCCATTCTATTGACTTTCACCTTCATTACAGGAAGCACTTCTAGTTTATGTGGGTAGAGAGTAGTGCCGGCCTCTCGCCCCTTAGCTAGTTTTCCGGACACCTCGATGCGACATGTCCTTGTTGTTGGCACTGATAACAGTGTATCTCCAGGAGCGCTCTTCGTGATTTGCCCCCACACTTGTAGCACAGCACTGCGACTGCATTCTGCTTGTCGGGGATTGAAGGTGGGGCCGCAGGCACAAGGGGAAGAACTCTGCGTCGCCCGGCCGCCGCAGCAACAGGCTCATCGACTTCAGCCTCTTCCGCCATAAGAGCTCGAGCTCAAGCAAGAATCTGTTCTAGGGTCACGTGTTCCATCCTTGAGGACCCACGCAATTGTCGTCTAACTGGACGGGGGAGTCCTGACACGAAAGCGCAACTGAGCTATCGATCTTCGATCAGACGCGCTAGGTCCTGTAGGTCACCCAAATATTCGTCCACAGTTTCCCCGGGGCGCAAACGACGCGAGACAAATGTGTCAAATGCAACAAAAGGGTCCGGCGCAAAAGCCACGAGGAGGGCTTGTTTTACCTGCTGTAAATCCTCCCTTTGGTCACGAGTTAACCGTCGGTATACTGACAGAGCCCCGCCTCTCAGCCTGAGTGGTAGAATACGTTCAACGTTGTCAACACCACACATTTCGCACACCAGCTCCATCTGTTCCAACCATTCTGACACCGTGTGGTCGGATGAGACGCCATGAAATTCGGGAATCAGAGTGCCATTTGCGTCTGGTTACACGTAGGCCGAAATAGCTTGTTCGAGGTTTTGGAAGTCTAGTCGAAGTGGAATCAACCTATTGGGAGGGGGGGTAGTCAAATTATTTAACACGCAAAATAAACTGCTAGATGTTCACTAATCAGACATCAGCAAAATACTGCGCTTTTCCACTTCAAACTTAGTCTCTTTTATATTCATCAAATCTCGCCATTTCACGGAGGCTTATCTCGTTCTCCTCCATAAAACAAGTCACACCTCTCGCGTCCTTTTTTTCTTCTGGTTTCCACGTGCCGGTAGCAGAGAGAGAGAGCGCACACCTTCTGTTTCTTCGAGGTAAGATTGTTCGTGGCATTACTACTACATTATGGACACAAAGACCACAGTCCTCCTCCCCCTCCTCCTCCTTCTCAACAAGCTTAAAAAATGACACCCTTCTTGGAAATTTCCCTTCCAAGAAGGAAAAAACATCCGTGAAGTGTATTCACGAGAGATGAACCAAGGACTTTCCAATGAATTAAGAAGGGCTCTAAATCCCCAATTTAAATTGTTATTGACTTATGGAACGGCGGCGGAGGATTAAAAAAAATTTAAAGATGCTACCATGGTGACCACTATCTGGTCGGTGGGAAGCTACGCAGCCAAAGAATGGCAAATGTTAGAGGTAACTAAAGGAGTTAAACCAGACTTGTGGTTAGCCGATTGAGAGCATCAATCATTTTTAAAAAATACACCGTTATCGTGTCGGGAGGGTTCCCGTTTATATTCACTTTTCCTTTGATAGGGCACTAAAGCTAGCGTTTTCTCCCGATATTGGTGGGATCTCAAAAGACTAGGAATTCCAGGCATCCCAGGATAGGCCGACAGCATCCGCCCTCCGAAGGATTTCAGTACTGACGAAATGAGCGTCTTCATGTATCTTAATTTAGCCAGTATTAATATGAGGAGGGCTAACGGATCACTGCTACTGTGACGTGGTATGCCACAGAGAGAGGGAAGGAAGGTCAATTCCCTTACCCTCCTTTTATTTGAATCAACAGGCATTAGGACTGACCGTTAAAACGGTAGGAGAAATAAGGTCAAGCTACCCGCATTCTGTGACCTGTAGTCTGTTCAACAAAGGAAGGAGGCTAGGTCACTCGAGTAGCGTGACCTGACGGGGTAGAGGAAGAAGGAAAAGTCAAATGATTGGCTCACAGACTCTTGGCGCCAAAATGCCACTACCCGTTGGAGAAATTTGAAGAAGAGTCTTCAGTTTGAGACAGAAGTCAGCGCTAGAAAGACATGCTGATTTTCAGCCGACTCCGGGGAAAGTCACCCGTAAAAAGAGTAGAACAGAGGTTTTTGGACAGAAGTCAGCGAGAGAAACACGCTGATCTCTGCCGACTCCTGGAGGTCACTCACCTGTAAAAAGGAGTGAAAGGAATTTGAACATTGAAACTCGTCAAAGATAAGTACAACTTAAACTGTTTTCCTTCGACAATTCCTAAATATTGGAAAGTTATATGTATTCAAAAACGAAAGAGAGAAACTGAAAAGATTCTATTTGATCAATTGTTAAATTAGTGAATGAACTTTGTTACATGCTTCAGTCCGGCGACTTAGACACTTTTCTCAAGTAAGAGAAAAAAAAAAATTTCTGTTTGATGCCTTCTTGTTGGCTTAACATTTTGTTATATTGTAAAAAGAAAAGAGAAAGGAAAAAGAACTATTTCTGAAATCTCATCATTATTTGTCTGGTCGTCGCTTATTAAAAGTTTGTTGTATTTTAAATGCACCCTTGGGTTGAAATCTTTTGGTTGTGTTATATCCTCTATCGATTCGTCTTCTTTTGTACGTATCTGTTTCAGCGTCGTATCGCTTTCATTAATTCTCGCTAAACGTCTTATTGCCACCTTAAAACATTGCAAGGGAATTTTGGCAATTTGACTACAGTTAATATTTTATAACCCAGAAGCTTGTTCTTCCGCTATCTGAGGGGTAGGAAGACAAAAGACTTGGTGGTGTATGTGAAAGTGAATTGGTACCCACTTACCAGCGTCTGGGATCAGTCTAGCTCCAAATTAACATCCACATTATTTGCCGGTTTACCAAATGCCCGAAATAGGAGTCATGACTGGGACTTATTTTGCGGAGGGTCAAGTACCAGACTGCCCTCGACGTCACATGCGCATAAAATGGACTCTCGTCCTGGGATAATTATTTATGCAACGTCATAGCAACGTGCTTCGCGTGTGCGAAATGAACTCTGGAAGCAATGTTAATGCGGTGCAAGAGATTTATTTTATTGACAAGAAGCATGGGTAGGTGCTGGGGAAGGACTATATCCCATTTCCAGCATTTGGTGATCCAGCAGGGAAGGGTCTACTGAAGACGAAAGTTTTTTTTGGCAAGTGGAACAGACCAATAGGTTGTGGCAGGTGTTACCATGAAAAGTTGAAATTCACATTAGTCAGAACTAGTTAATACCTACAGACTCTAATAACAATCGGGTCAGAGGTTATCTGCCTGAAACCATTTTTTGTAGGGGTGAGTTACCTGCCCTTAGACATTTGTTTTTCAGTAGTTATTGTTTTAAAATAAATGAAACACCTCGTGTGTTGATGGCAGTCCTGATGTGTTGCTTCGTTATTTGATTGGAAGCTATCTCATGTCTAATGACTAACTGCGCTTGCCAAAGAGAGAAAAGGGTATGTCTTGTAGCAGAAAGAATTTAGCATTTTTGTTTAGCGCGTAATTAATTCGACCGTTAGGGTCGACGCATAATTTCACCCAATCAGGATGACTTATTCTGTTCCGGGCAGCACAAATTGGGGAAGCCGTCAAACACTCTCTTTGGCTGAACAACTTCGTTCAGTGCAGACATCTCACTATCTGCTCTTCAATAGCAGCAGCAGCATGGACACAATGAGGGAAGCAGTCTAATTTATGGGCCCCTTGCTTCTGTTTCCCAGTTGAATATGAATTAGATAAATTCAATACGCCACACACAGGAAAAACTTTACGTCACCCCCAAAATTGGCTATGTCGACTGCGATGCAATATTCCACTCCGACACCTAGCGACTTCACCTCTGGGCAACATTTTCTGGAGACATTCACGCTTCTCCCCGAAACAACCAGAACCACAAACTCACGGTGACTTCATCGTTTCTTTCCTCAAACAGCAAACACGACTTTTGCTACACTATGGGGCACATATCTCCCTTGCACGTCCAACAACAAGCGCAGCTTTCTCCACTCCATAACAACTTCATTTAGTTTCCTTACTTCTTTCCTTCCTACGAGACTTTCAGCATAAATGTAAACCCTTTATTCCATGCTGCCATTAAAACCTTCATATAAAACCTTATGGCATCTGCGTCTTCTTACTTCTTCATCCTCCTTTATTAACAACAAAAATTAGCAAGGAAATAACACACACGTAAGAATACATTTCTTCGCAAAAATGGTAACAAACATTCCTATCGCTAAAGTCTCTTTTTTTGAGGGTTGAAGTCAACAAATTCCCAACAAAAGGTTATGGGGCCAAGAAAGCGCGAGTCACATCGAGCAGATTTTTCCGCCATCTTTAATTTGTCGTTCTCGGAAGAAGTTTTATATCACTTATAATTGAAATATTCTTGAACATAGCGATGGAGACAGAACTTGTTAATCTTGTACCGCTGAATGAGACAAATTATGCTAGTTAGAAGGTATATAGGGGGTGACTCTGTTTTTTGGTATTTAAGTTCCCCAACATTTTGTTATGGTTTTATATAGTGTTTAGTTTATGTTTAGAAAAAGGTAGAATAGGCACATGGAGACAAATGAATGAAGATATGAAACGGCGCGGACAAAAGGAACATTCAAAACGAGGCGACAAACAAAACAAATTTATACTCATAACAAAACATGCATTGATACATTAAAAATATTGCTAATTCTACATTGTTAGTAAAATTGTCCTGTATGTGTATGTGTGTGTAATTAACACAACTAAACTAAAGAAAAGGTTTATAATGTTATATTCTGAGTTGTTGATATCTGTGATATGAACGTTGTGGGCGAGAAATGCGTATGGTTGCAAAACAAAGAACGTATAGATACTCACAATAACACAGTAATGATGTTATAGAAAATTTTTATAAATAGATTAAGTACAGAGAATAGAATGGAGAAATATGTTCACAGTTAAAGAATGAATTCAGTGGTAGTAGTTACAAAGTTCATGGACTGCCCTTGTCTCGTGGTGAAGGGATGGTTTTCTCGGAATTAGGGCAGCGTTTCTAGCGGTGGCGATCGTTTGATGTATCGGATGACAGGCGCCGGACGGTGGCGAAGAATCTTTAACACGAGTCGTGTGAAAGAACAAGTCTAACTGATAATTATTTGGTCCGTCTATTTATATATTTTTCGTAGGCTCAGAAACAGCAATTTTTGTGCCCCGCGGGAAGCGTTCCGATTGGATATTTATTAATGTATTTTTTTTTTTGTTAATTTATCGCAAACGGAAGCTCTGCGCGGAGCCGATGCGTGAGCGACTAACTTTTCATTTTGAGTTGAGAACTCGAAGTGGTAACTTCCGTTTTTTTTTCTTTTCTTCTTTTCTTTCTTTTTGTTTTTTTTTTCAAATCAAGGCAAGATCTCGTCTTGTAACAATAATGAAAGCATCCTATTAAGGTTGATCATATATTTAAAATGTCTATTTCTTCTTGTGGTTCGAAACAGTCGGTTTTTCTGAGGCTGGAAAAAGTCTCTTAGGCATAGTGTTTTGAAGAAATTAATGTCTGCTAGGCTTATCCATTTTTTTTGCTTTTTACTTGTGTTGGTGAATAAGAGTGTCACCTGGAGAGAGCATGTCAGTGCTGCATTGGAAATTAGAATAAAGAGAAAGAGTGTTTGAAGACGACGTATTTATAGAAAATACGTGTCTTGGAATCGGCTCCAAACAACGTGGGACGAAATTTACGCGGACGTAGTTTTAAGCAGGTCACTTGGTTCTCCTGGCCATTGGTTTCACAAGACTGAATATTTTTGTGCGTTCGCCATCTTTGTTGTGGGAACAAGTGGCATACTGCCCAAATTAAATTATAGGAGTCTAAAGTCCTTTAGGTACAATGCAAAATGGCATTAATAAGAAGTGGTGTTTGGAACATTGTTAATGGAACAGAAATTGTTCCCGATTTTAGAACAGAAATAGGATTACATGCAAAGTATTCATCGCGCAAAGATCGCGCATTGGCGACGATTGTACTCTCTCTAGAACCGTCACTTTTGTACCTAATTGGGGATCCAGACGATCCGGGAGTAGTATGGAAAAAATTAGCTGACCAGTTTCAGAAGAAGACGTGGGCTAACAAACTAGCATTAAGGAGGAGTTTATATTCTCATAAATTGAAGGAAGGCGATTCTGTTCATAATCACATAAAATTGATGACGAAACATTCGATGAGTTATCTGTTATCGGCGATTCCCTTAACGAGGAAGATAGAGTAGTACATCTCCTGGCTAGCCTTCCTCAATCTTATGATATGTTAGTGACAGCACTTGAAGCAAATCAAGATGTACCTAAATGGGCCTTACTCACAGAACGACTGCTAAACGAGGAAAATGAAAGAAAAACAAACTGGTGGTGCTGAGTCAAAAGCCATATCAAAACACCATATCAACAAAAAGGGACCAAAATATTTTCACTGTGGTAAATTTGGACATCTGAAACGTAACTGTCGTCTACTCGGAGAAGACTCTAAAGAAAGTGTAAAAAGGGACTATCCAAAGAAGAAAGCTTTCTTAACGAAGAAAACGAAAGTGGAGCCTAGTTGTTCTAAAAACGAACATGTTGTTGGATTGTTTGCTCACCATGCATTAACAACCAATAATAATGAAAAGAGCTCATGGATCGTGGACTCTGGAGCGATACGTCATATGTGCCATGACATTGATAAATTTATCAATATGAAAAAATTAGATAAACCAGAGGTTATAACCCTCGGTGATGGACACTCAGTTAAAGCATTTCGGATAGGGACTGTTGATTTAAATGTGAGAGTGTCTGACGAAAAACAACAAAGATGTAGATTATTTGAGACACTATATGTTCCCAAGTTATCTTACAACTTGCTTAGTGTGTCTAAGGCTACCAGATCAGGAAAATCGTTTACATTCACAGAGTCATGTTGTCATCTTCTGGGTGAAAAACGGAATGTAGTAGCTACAGGTTCAAAAGTTGGTAACATGTACTACTTGAACTGTATTGATGAACAGGGAACAACCCATGCAGCAACTATATGCTCGAGTGGGGACACAAAGGAGATTTGGCATCGACGTTTTGGTCATCTTGGAATGAAGAATTTACAGAAGCTAGCAACAGATCAACTAGTAAATGGACTTGACTATGATGTAACAAAGGACATAAAAGTTTGTGAGCCATGTGTGGATGGAAAACATCACCATTCTTCATTTCCAAAATCTGGTGGTAGGCGAGCCACAAAACTGCTCGAAATTGTGCACAGTGATGTTTGTGGAAGATTAGAGGCAAAATCACTCAGTGGAGCAGAATATTTTGTCACATTTATTGACGATGAATCAAGATATGTATGGATATACATTCTTCAAAACAAAAGCAAAGTTTTTAAAAAGTTCCTGAAGTGGAAATCCATGGTGGAGAAATCCAGTGGTGAAAAAATCAAGACACTACGCTCTGATAATGGCGGTGAATACACATCAAAAGAGTTTGAAGATTACTTAAAAAAGAATGGTATTCGCCATGAGCGCACTGTTCCTAAAACACCAGAGCAAAATGGAGTAGCTGAGAGAACGAATCGGACATTGGTGGAAACTGTACGAGCAATGTTGTCAGATTCGAAGCTGCCTAAGAAATTTTGGGCAAAGGCTATATCGACAGCTTATAGTGTCTCAGTAATCTATATCTTTGTTGTTTTTCGTCAGACACTCACATTTAAATCAACAGTCCCTATCCCAAATGATTTAACTGAGTGTCCATCACCGAGGGTTATGTTCGAACCCGAAGCCCAACAACTGCCGTAAAAGCAATGACACCATATGAAGTGTGGAAAGGCTACAAACCAAATGTTAATCATTTACACATTTTTGGATGTAGTGCTTATGCTCATATACCAAAGGATGAAAGATCTAAAATGGATCCTAAAGCAAAGAAGAGCATCTTCTTTGGAGATAGCATTGGTATTAAAGGGTATAGATTCTTTGATACGGACACATCGAAAGTCTTCCATAGCAGAGATGTCATATTTAATGAAACAGCATCCATAAGTGAACAGGGGACAGAAGAAGATGAAAATCAACGTTTAGTGGAGGTTGAATGTGAAAACATCAGCAGTGATGATGATGAGAATTCACGAGAGGCCACAGACCCCGAAGATCACCAAGGATTAGAAAAGCTCCAGATCAGTATGGTGAATGGGTATACATTGCTCACAGGTTGGATGAACTATTAACAGTAAAAGAAGCACTTTCCAGTCCTGAGAAAAGGGAATGGATGAAAGCAATGGAAAGTGAAATAAATTCGCTAAATACTAATAAAGTATGGAATCTTGCTGAATTACCCTGTGGACGAAAAGCTATTGGAGGTAAGTGGGTGTTCAAAAGAAAATATGATTGTGGTGGAAACATGAAACAGCACAAAGCTCGACTCGTAGCTCAAGGTTTTTTTCAAAAACATGGAGTTGACTACGATGAGACCTTTTGTCCAGTTGTAAGGTTCGAATCAGTTCAAACTGATATAACATTGGCAGCTAATAACCACTGCATTTTTGAATGGTGAGTTAAATGAAGACATCTATATGAAGCAGCCAGAAGGATTTGAAATCAAAGGCAAAGAGCATCTTGTCTGTAAACTGAATCGAAGACTATATGGTTTGAAACAGTCGCCAAGATGTTGGCATAAAGCCCTTAACAGTCAGCTGAAGAAGATGCATTTTAAACAGTTAGAAAATGATCCTTGCATCTACACACTAACTTCAGGAGGAGAGATCTTCATAGCAGCTGTTTATGTTGATGATATTATTCTGGCAAGCAAGTCTTCGAAACATATCCAAAAATTCATTAAAAGCATCTCAGAAAGTTTTAACATCAAGGATATGGGAAAATTCCATTACTTCTTGGGTGTCAAAATTGTTTATCCAGGGTCAGGAAAGATCTGGATCGGACAACCAGCATATACAGCAGAAGTCTTGAAAAGATTTCAAATGGAAAATTCCAAACCTACAGCAACACCAATTGATACTGGTGCAAAGCTAACCAAAGCCACTGAGGACAGCAAGTTATTCAGTCAAGAATTGTATCAATCAGTAATCGGAAGTCTATTATATCTTTCAACAAGAACAAACCCCGATATTGCCTATGCTGTCAGTAATGTAGTCAGATTTTGTTCTAAACCTACTATGGAACACTGGAAGTCCATTAAACTCATCATGCGTTATCTAAATGGTACACGGAACTATGGGTTGCTGTATGACAAGGAGAAGGTGATGGATTTCATTGGATATTCTGATGCAGACTGGGCTGGTGATTTGGATGACCGCTGGTCAACTTCAAGCTACCTATTTAAAGTGAGTGGAGCTGCTGTCAGTTGGAGAAGCAAAAAACAATCTTGTGTGGCATTATCTACAGCTGAAGCAGAATACATGGCATTGGCAAGTGCAGCACATGATGTTGTATGGATGCAACATCTTCAAAATGATCTCAATGAAGCCTCAGTTAAATCAACACTAATATATGAAGATAACCAATCCACAATATGCATGGCGAAAAATCCACAATATCATGGACGAGCAAAACACATTGATATTAAGTTCCATTATATCCATGAACAAGTTGAAAAGAAAGCTATTCAACTTGAATATCGTGAAAGCAAGAACATGGTTGCTGATATGTTCACAAAAGCACTTCTGAGCTCACAATTTTTGAAGCTCAAAGAAATGTTAGGTGTTAGAGAAATCATTGAACAAGTCAGACTGCAATTGAGGAGGAGTGTTGAAATTCACTTTAGTCAGAAATAACAGTGGGGCCAGAGGTTATCTGCCTGAAATCATTTTTTGTAGGGGTGAGTTACCTGCCCTTAGACATTTGTTGTTCAGTTGTTATTGTTTTTAAAAAAAATGAAACACCTCGTGTGTTGATAGCAGTCCTGATGTGTTGCTTCATTATTTGATTGGAAGTTATCTCATGTCTGACAAATTGCGCTTGCCAAAGAGAAAAGGTTATGTCTCTTTTTTGAGGGTTTAAGTCAACAAATTGGCTACAATAAGTCTACTCGATTTCATGGCTGAGTTCGATCTGTTTGACAGATTTTTTCAGGATCACTCAGGAAGGAAGATGTGGGAGACGTTACACTAGCTAGAGCTTGCTGACCATGAATTAGTGATGGCATTTAAGTGATAGATTTGTTGAACACTGAAAGTTCAATACCTCCCTACTGGAGATTAGGGACTTCCGGGACCTGCTGAAAAATCTAATTAAAAGTATGTTAGAGAGGGCGGTTATCAGGAATATATGGTGGGGGACATTTAAACATAGAATAAAGGAATTCACTATCAAGTATTGAAAGCAGCTCGCCATAGGTCGGGAAAAGACAGTGAAAGTCTTAGACGATAGATTAACCTGGGTGGTCGATGAAGGGATTACCAAGAGGTCGAGGTAGCTAGGCAGGATCTGGAGCATGTGATTAGTGAATACGACAAGGCTAAACAGAATATCCAAAGAAACGGAAAAGTTGCTGGGGTCTGCTGCTTTGATTTGACGTCATCAAAAAGTTCGGAGGAGTATATGTGACCAATGATGGGAGTGTGAGTTTTCCTCAATTTTACCGGGGGTGTCTTCATGGTGTTAATGGTTAAAGAACTGGGGTGCGGAATCATAGTACATGAGTTCGAACCCAAGTCGCACTGTTACATTCACTTTCAGACAAATACCCTTGGGAATGTTATGAAACCCCTTATACCCCCCAATAATGGGTTAAATAGTAACACTACTGTTCTTCTAGAAGAATGACTTTGGTATTAAATAACCCAAGAAGGTTGATATGCCATTAAACAACAAACAAACAAACAAATCAATTTTACCGGCCTTCATGCGCAGCCAGCAACAATAATGAGCCTGACTTCCATGCAGAGTATGACCAAAACAGGAAGATCTTGGTTGTGTCTTGGAAATAGTCCGGTGACTAGACACCACCTTTGCTGAGGAACCAGATAGCTGAGTATCAGGCACAAAGGTCTTAGTTGTGTCTTAGAAATGGTCCGGTGACTAGACGCCACCTTTGCTGAGGAACCAGATAGCTTAGTATCCAGCACAAAGGTCTTGGTTGTGTCTTGGAAATGGTCCGGTGACTAGACACCACCTTCACTGAGGAACCAGAAAGCTGAGTATCCAGCACAAAAGTCTTGGTTGTGTCTTGGAAATGGTCTGGTGACTAGATGCCACCTTCACTGAGGAACCAGATAGCTTAGTATCCAGCACCAAAGCAGCTCATGGAGGAATATATTCGTGAGCTTTGAACCTGGAGAGACAACGGCTGGCTACTTCTGTACCTCGAAGAAGAACTTGGGCTCCTTCTAATGAGTGTGCTTCAAGAAAACAAACAAACAATTCTGCATTGTCATAGATTATCGGGAGCTCAATATGTTGACGCTCACATAGTTAACACTGATATTTACACACAAAAATTGAGACAGTGATGACAAGATTAAATGTGACTTGCACTGAATCTATTTGCTGGTTCACATTGACAAATCTTTTGAGGCCTTTCAAACGGTGAAGATAAAAGGGAACAGATATCCGTTTGGTATTTGGGCTCAACATTGTACTTCTGATCAAACAATCGAGAATGCCGTTGTCACACAAAAACCTTTCAAAGGGTCACGTCTTCGTTTAGCGATGACATATTGGTCAACAAAATAGTATGCATTGCGTTATTTGTAAGAACACACCTTCAGAAATTCGAACTGACAAGTAAGAATTTGGAGCAGATAAAGAATCATATCCTTACGCTGGGTTCATGTGTCTCAGAGGAGCAGGGTAAACAGCAATGGTGTCATGGGAATGAGTTATGGCCGCTGTCTAACTCACTTGTCGGAATATTTTTTCCCTGTGAGGGAAGTTAATGTAACATCTGCCATTGTGCAGCTGGCTCCTCTTCATAAACATATAAAGTGAGTAAACTCTAATAACAGGCTAGAATGAAGTGTGGGACCCATGCACCCGATTGACGCAGAAGGATCCAGCAAAAGGTGACTGGTGCATTGATAGAAACAAAGTCAAGGATGCATATTGGCTGTCATCAGAATGTGAAGACAAGCATATCAACTTGGCAGAGCTCAATGCGATGTTGATAGGCACCAACCTGCAATGAAAGGCGACTATGATTCACCTGAAGATTGATTCAGCGTGTGATATGCTGTCTGAAAAGTCAAGAGTGTATATGAACGCAGTGTCTGAAATGTTAATAATATGTTGGCTCAGCACAATCAAGGAACTGGTGGTGGAATATGGGCAAACACAGAGCTTGAAAAATCCCATGTGCACCGAGCCAATCAGCTTACTAGAGTGCCCCAACGATGGTTGGATGCGCTTTGGAAAGAAACAGAACCAGTGTACACTGCATCCATAGAAAAGCCGGAATCTGCCTGCTTACAAGTCATTAATAAATATAGAGGACATCTCAGTGCAAAGTGCACATTGTGTTTTGTAAGACGGGTCAGCCCAGGGGTCTTGAAGGCAACTGTTCCGGTGATGATCAGTAAATGCGAGGAGTGAATTATCGGAAAATTGGATGTTCATGATAATTGTATTGGTTTGGATTCTTTATTTAATAGCACATCAAATTTCATCAGTTATTTAATGCCAAAGCCATCCTTGTTGAAGAACAACAATGATACTATTAAATACATGGCTGAGGGGATAAGGGAGTTCATGCCTTTCCCAAGGGTATTAGGCCAAAAATGAATGTAATAGCTTGACTGGAGTTTGAACTTGCTTACTTTGAGGCCAGAGTCATTTTGCAAGAGATTGCCAAATGCTGAGCTGATTATCAGCAACAGTACATTGTTCTGTGGAGAGAAGTTTGCAAGATTTGCAAAAGACTGGGGGTATTGGACTTAGATTCCGGTATGCCAATGTTCCATTAGGAAATGGCATTGTTAGGAGAGGCGAGGATACACTGTTCCATTGAGGAGACATTATATTGGTATAAACTGATGCTAAAAGAAGATGCTTTGACAGCACCAGTTAACTCCATATACAATTAGCAGGCCTGCATAAAGCTATCAATGTTGAACTACAATTTGAACTCATGGATCCTGACATCTCCAAGGTAGGAGATGCGGTATGGATAAAAACCCCACACGGTCGATGTTTGATGCAATTAAAAAAGGGTCTGTAGCCCACATTCAGTTCTTATCAATAAAACACCATGCCATATCTCTTCTCCATCAACAATGAGATATTGTCTTGAGATATCTAGTAATCAGATTCTACAGGGAGAAGTGGGTTCATGCCTTTTTACTTGTGCATAATGAATATAAAAATTTTAGCCAGAATTTAAACTGTTGATTTCATTTCACTGTAGCAAATCTTATACCACCTTAAAGCAATAAATTTTTTTCATAATTTCAGACAATAAAATATTCTCAGTAGTTTTAGTCTTCAAAAAAGTTATAACCAAAATTTGAATAAACTTTTCTTGAATTTGGACATACTTTATTGGTGGTATTTTACGAGAGCTGAAAAATTCATAGACTAACAAAGACACCCTCATGAAATGTGACAAGTTTTATTTTTCGACATAGTCCCCCTTGTGGTCCACATGTAAGATCTGCTACAAGTTCATGAATGAACAATCCCAAAAGACACTAATATCACATGATCTACCAGATTGGCTATGCTGAAAAAATTGGTGTTGATCTCTTTGTGTTCAACAACTTTGACAATCTCGTTGATTACTTCTCATATGTCTGGTAAGTAGACTAACTTGAGGACACTATTTTAAAGAATACAATGTCAGATGATTTTTGATGTTAGCCTCCAGTCAACATCATCATCATCATTCAGTCGTTGCAGAGAAGTGGGGGACTTTCATGATTTTGGAATCAGCAAAGCAAATCAAAAGACCAAATCTGCCATTAAAAGTGCAAAGCACCTCAATTGGAAGAACAGAGACACCTTCATCAATCTATTTCTTACACTGCAAGAGTTCTGAAATATTCCTACTCAAAGAATGAGAAGCTAACTCACTCAACTGCCATACTTGCACATTGCTATCAAGCCAGGCTGGGTTTGTTATATAATGTGTGCTGAGAAAAGTGCTTAAAGTGGAGGGCCTTGTGCCAAGCATGAATGAAGGATGCCCACATCATTATACCTGAGAGATGGACAACCTTGAGTACAGGTGATATGAGGTCATTGACATACAAATTCAAAGCAAATAGACAGAAAGGTCAGGTGGTATGCAAATTTGAAGTATGTGGTTAAAATTGTATGCAATAATGAAGACACTTGACACACTAAGTAACCTCAAAGGTGCTGTAAGAGTTAATGAATGAAAATATTCTGTTTTGTAGTCTAGTTTTGATGAAATAAATCATAAATCACACATAACTAAGAAGATAATCTCTATAAAATAAACCAGAAAAAGTTATTTTCCAAATGTCAAGTTTTTTCCTTCGATGAAACGGAGGTGAATCACCAATTGACCATGAAACAAGTTCTTTAGCCTTGGTCAGGCAACCATTCTAGGAGAAGGAAAATTTTGAATTAAGACCAGCTGTATCCTCTCAAAAATTGACCATGCCCCATTTTCAGCATGTGATGGAGGGGTTGGGTAAACTTGCTAACTGCCAACCATGAGCCAAAGCTTATGAGTCATGATAGTGAGGACAAGATTGAACTTGACTGCAGACAGCAGGTTGAAGTGGCTAAACAAAATCGTCACACATGAGATGTACCTGCATTAAATGAGCATTATGTTGGAATGTACCAAGACAAGAAAGGGGATCTTAATCATCAGAAGGACAAATGATCATATAAAACTGTAAAAAATCCTGCTGGGTATCAATAAAGGTCATAAAAGAAACTGCAGGTGGAACATACATAAAAATATTAACTGTTATCAATGTCAGATGACACACTCATTCCCATGTGCAATATGCAAGTATCACAGATGGTTTCCCTGGATGGGAGAAACATCTCCACTGCCTGTTGTTATTTTGTCCTGGGAGAGTAGCTTGACAAAACCATAGAAATTTATTCTCCCTGTAGAAACCCCATCCACACTGGAAGAGAAGTTAAACAACCATTATACTTGATGGACTATGCAAAATGAAACTGCTGTCATACCAATAATGAATTCATCTTGAAAAAATGGGACATGTTAGATTATAATTTCAAAGTACACTCCCTAAATATTTCTTGTAGAGGTGCAGTCCCAAAGGATACTCCTCAACCCACTTCTTCACTCTCTCTCTCTCTCTCTCTCTCTCTCTTTCTCTTCAGGTGTTTATCATCTGTTTAAACACTATAATGTATGTATAAACTCAACTTTCCACAACGAGTGAGATGTGACACAAGGTAAGCTTTTAAGTAGAGTACAGTTAGTTTTCTCTCGGATTGATTGCCTAACCTCTTCATCACAGATAAGAAATGAGACAAGGTCAATTTTTAAGTAGAATACAACTGGTGGAACTTCAGAATTTTCCTTCTCCAGGATTAGTTGCCTTACCAAAACTAAAGAACTCAACCTGCCCTGGATTAATATCTTTCTCAATGGCATTGTGCACTATGATGTAACACATAATCTTCAAACAATATGGATTCCCAACAATTTTTATTCATACATTTTCTAAAAAAAGAAGAATATTTTTATATTTACTTTTACAGATAAAGGATTTCTCAACAGTGCATGTTGATATAAACATTTTAAAAGTGAAACTTATGGAAAATACACATTCATACAAATGAAAAATGAAAGGAATCTTTTAAGTGAGTGGTTTTACAAGGATTTTTAAAATGGAAGTCTGTGAATGATCTTTATCCACACACTTTACAATAGTTGCTCTTAAGTGTGGATGGCACACGAATTTTCAAATGTGAACTAACTGAAAATCAGGATCCACAGACTTCAAAGAATTATGGTTTATCTCCAGTGTGTAAATGTCCATTTGAGCTGGAATTAATTAAAATTCAGACCCACTCATTTCACAAGAATATGATTTCTCTCCAGCATGTGTTCGCATGTGTACTTTTAAAGTAGAATTCTGTGAAAATGTTAAATCACATACATCACAAGAAAAAGGTTTTTCTCCTGTGTGTATTCGCATATGTCTTTTTAATTTGGAAGTCTCTGAAAAGGCTGATCCACAAACACCACAAGAATATGGTTTTTCTCCAGTATGTGTTCGCATGTGTACTTTTAAAGTGGAATTCTGTGAAAATGATAAATCACATACATCACAAGAAAATGGTTTTTCTCCTGTGTGTATTCGCATATGTCTTTTTAATTTGGAAGTCTCTGAAAAGGCTGATCCACAGTATTCACAAGAATATGGTTTCTCTCCAGTGTGTATTCGTATGTGTGCTTTCAAACTGGAATTCTGTGAAAATGCTAAATCACATATATCACAAGAAAAAGGTTTTTCTCCAGTGTGTATTCTTATGTGTCTTTTTAATTTAGAAGTTACAGAAAAGGCTGATCCACAGACTTCACAAGCATATGGTTTCTCTCCAGTATGTGTTCTCATGTGTGCTTTTAAAGTTGAATTTTGTGAAAATGCTAAATCACAGATATCACAAGAAAATGGTTTTTCTCCAGTGTGTATTCTTATGTGTCTTTTTAATTTAGAAGTCTCTGAAAATTCAGATCCACAAATTTGACAAGAATATGGTTTCTCCCCAGTATGTGTTTGCATGTGTGTTTTTAAAGTGGAATTCTGTGAAAATGCTGATCCACACACCTCACAAGAAAAAGGTTTCTCTTGAGTGTGTATTCGCATGTGTGTTTTTAAATTAGAGTTCTGCGAAAATGATGATCCACACACTTCACATGAAAATGGTTTTTCTCCTGTGTGTATTCGCATGTGGCTTTCCAAATGAGAATTCCGAGAAAATCCTGATCCACAAATCTTACAAGAATATGGTTTGTTCTCAATATGTGTTTGTATGTGTGTCTCTAAAGTAGAATTCTCTGAAAATGTAATTCCACATACTTCACAAGGAAATGGTTTCTTTTCCATGTGTGTCTGCATGAGTGTTTTTTTTAAGTTGGCAGTTTCTAAAAATGAACATCCATACACTTCACAAAAAATGCTTTCTCTCCTCTAGCAAGTATCTGGTTTCTCTGTTTAATGGCATATCAACCTTTGTGGGTTATTTAATACCAAAGCCATCCTTGTAGAAGGACACTAGTGGTACTATCTAACCTATAGCTGGGTCAATAAGGAAATTCATACTTTTCCCATGTGTGTTAATCTAAAACTGAATATAATAGCATGACTGGATTTTGAACTCACTTACTACAATGTCAAGCTAGTATATATGTACATGTGTCTTTTTATTTGGACAGCATTGAAAATTCCAATCCATATTCTTTAAGAGAAAATGTTTTTACAAAGTGTTTGTTCATATGTGGTGTCTCAAATGTAAAATACAAGGAAAATGCTGGTTCCCAGATTTTATAAGAATATGATTCCTTTCTGGCATGTTTACTTTGAAATTTGAAGAATGTCTAAATGTTGATCCATACACTTCACAACAATATTGTTTCAGTTTCTCTCCTTTGTGCGTCGGTGTGTGTTTTTTTTTTTTTTAAATGGGAAAACACAAATTGATTTACATGACTAGTGTAAAGTTTCTTTCAATTGAATTTTTGGCCATGTACCTTAAAATGTGAATTAGAGAAAAATGATCCAGAATAGACGTTGTAAGAATAACAATTATTTTCTTTGCGTCTTTTGATGAAACCAAAAAACAGGTTCACACATTTAGCAAGAATAAGTTTTCTCTTTGGTGCTTTTGTTCATCCATACAATTGAAATCTGTGAATGAAGAAGAAATATTATTTTAAAAAAGTAGAGACATTTTTTTAAAATTAATTATAACAATTCAAATTTATTCATCCAGGAAATTATTTTTAAATGCCTAAAACTCAGTGAAGTTTGATGAATTGATTTTGGGAAAGTTCTTAAAAGCATTAGTTTTTCCCCAAACTCTTTCTCATGCACATAATTTTTTGTAACTCACTGGAAAATTTTCCTTAAATATAAATCTAGTTCTATAAAGCCTACAAAAATGATTGAGATATCAGAATTTATTTTAATATTTCTTTTTATTTATGACAATGAAATTGTTATGTTAGTTGTTTTTTTTCTCTAAATTATCCCACTTTAAGAACATTGACAGCAATAAAAAAGTAAATGCAAATTTTTTTAACACTTTTTATACCTACCTAATTTTGGTATTTGTGTGTGGCCAGGGATCTAATGTAAAAGACCCATGAAACTGGCCAACACCAGATGGAAAATCTAGGCTCCATTACAAAATACTCATTAAGTAATTTTGTAATTAATACTAATTAGACGTGGTTCTATGCAAAATTAGACCCTTCCAAATTATAAACTACTTATATAGAAATTTAAAGCAGAAAACTTGATTTTGTGGATAGATATCAGGATTCTCAAAAGAAAAAAACCTAATTCAAGCTCAATATTAATTTATACAAGATATGAGAATTTTATTAGGTGATTTATAATATGGAAAACAAATTTGTTCAAAACATTTAAACATTAATGGCTCACATAAAAGTCAAAATATATAATTTAATCATTTAGTTTTATAATAAACATTTTAAAGCAAGTATTTTCAGTTATAGAAATTTTTCTTTTTTTGTGACCTAAAAAATATTGAAGCCTGGAATTAATGCTATTTCACTTATAGATTTTTTTATTTGAAAACAAAGAAGTTGTTAAAGAAAAAAATAGATTTGTCTAATAAATCCATAATGTTCACTGAGTTGTCAACTGACAGCAAATAAAACAATTGGTTTACTATAAAATTTATAATATTCTCATTGAGATTTACAATAAAGTACAAATGAAAGAGATTTAAAATAAAGTGTTGTATAGCCACATACATGACCAACTATACAAACACATAATACATATACATCTACGTATGCATGCAGAATCATAACAATGACACAATAAAGACGAGTGACACAGTTCTTAGAAAAATATATCTCTCACTTTATTTGAAAGGGCTGTGTGTGACAGGGAGTTGGAGACCGAACAGAACTGCAACATATTGACTCCCACTCTATTGGCCATAACTGCATTTCTTTCCCGTTCTCCTGGGCTGCTCAACTAGGGGCCCAGCCTTTTTGTGTGCTGGTTTTCTCTACCACATCTTATCTCCAACTTGTCTGATCCCCAACTCTCAATCAGGGGCCTGAGGGCCCACTCAGCTGGATGCTGGTTTTCTCTACCACATCTTGTCTCCAACTGCCTGATCTCCAAACTGATTGAATTTCCTGTGCACTGAGTTATATAATAGTTCAACACCCACCTTCTTCTTGTGGGTGTCACAATTTCGCACTCATTCAACCTGTCCATGGTCAAGGTTATAATATCCTGATATTCCTCGACCGGATGCACCTGTTATTTACACAGGTGCATTTCCGATTTTGACAGCCCAGCCGGGTAATAGGTCAATATACAACAAATTTACAATTGAAACAGATTTAAAATAAAGTACAAATGAAAGATGTCAAAAACTGAGATGAAGATAGGTCAATCTCTCAAATGAAAAACTATTTTTTTTTTATATAAACACGCAAGTTTGGGTAACTGGTGATTTTCACCAAATAGCCTCTCGTTCTCTGTGATGTCAAATAAGATCAACATCTGCTGGGAAAATTTCATCCCTAATCCAAAGCTGGTAATGCTCTCAGTCAATGATCTCTCCATCGATATTGTGTCTAAGATCTGAAGTGAACTTGAAATTTAGAGTCAAAGTGTTTGTGAATTGAGACTCAGCCAGGCATCACAATCAAGTCCCAACAAGAAATACTATGTGACTTGCTGTCATTTTCGTTAATTATTGGAAATTGAAACATCTTTTTTCTTTCTTATTCAAATAATAGAGTCCAATTAATAGGTGATTTTCACCAAACTGACTTCATTTGTCAGTTTAAAAATCTTGGAATAAAAAATATTCACTTTATTTCAGTTTTTAGTTTCAATTCTGAAGTTTAGTATAGATATATTACTTGATACATTTTATTTATTAATTGATTCTTTTACAGATTTCAATTCAAATGATTAAATTTTGAACAAATAAAATGTTAAATTGTTCCATTTCATAGAACAGTTTTAAAAGCATTTTTAAAAGCAGTTAATAAATTAATTTAATTCAGATACATTTCCTTATTAGACACCAAAGAGAAGATATTTTTTAGCATCCTTAACCAGAGCTTAATATTGATTTTTACAAATAGTTTGGTACAAAAAAGAGGTATTCCAGGATGTATGGAGCACATGGGAGACACCTTGCAGTTATTGAAAGAAGTAAAAGCAAACAATGGTAATCTGGCAGAGTATTATGGTTGGCCCTAAAAAATGTTTATGGATTCATTCCCTATAAGTTTGTGGAAGAAACACTTAAACGTTACCACGTCCCCAAGAGAATTACCAAATTAATTCTAGATTATTACTACCCCTTCAAAATGAGGACAATATCAAAGGAAACAACTTCGGCACGGCATAATCTAGAATTGGGTATCATAACAGGCTGCACCATCTCAGCTAATTCATTTACTGGTCTGATTTTTTGAGATGAGGCTTCATGTGAAATATTTTGGGCATGATTTTTCGGACTGTTTTCTTCATCTTTTTTGTTGTTAGTTAAACAACATAGCGGCCACTGTATTATCTGGCCTTCTTCAGGTGTCCCCTGTTTATCTGGGCATAGAAATGATTCAACCTAGGTAATCATTTTTAAAGTTAGACTATGAATCAAACAAGGTGTTCAAGAAATATGAAAATGTTATTAAAATAATGATGTCATTGTTTTTCACACCTATCAAACCAAGAAGCATTACAAAAAGTGTCTTGAAAAGCGTCATGAAATGAATTTGAAACATAAAATCCAATGGCATCAATTATTCTTGATATTTTTAAAGTAATTTAAAAAAAAAAAATTTGATTTGGCCTTTTTAATTATTGGTTGGCAAATTGTGTTCATTTCTATACTTGGTCTACTCAAGAGGTCAACATAGCCCAACATATGTGCCGCTTCTTTGAGACGTCTTCTTTTTCAATGTTCTTCCCTATCGATTATCTTAACTTTATCCCACAAGGGTACATGCTTTCTCTTTTCTTTCCATATATGATCAGCCATACCTCTTACTACTGCTTTTCAATGTTCCTGTTGTTTTACTTTCAGAGGAGGGGATGTCCCGCCTTTATATACTTTGCCACAGCTGCATGAAGTGGAATATATGCAATTCTTGGTCATGTTGAATTCTGTTGGGAGTTTGACTTGAAGGAAATGTTTAAAAAGAGTTGAGCCACTCCTGAATGTTGTCCTGATATCATATAGGCAACATATTTTTTGAATTTTTTTCAGCTAAGCTTTTGACATGGTGTAAACAGACTGTGGTAAATTTTCGAGTTTTGTCCTCAGACTTGCGATCTAGATTTCTTGGGGCTAATGTTATCCTCTTTGGGTAATTGTTTTGATGGACGGTATCTCTTAATCTGTCTATTTCTTCTGGATATACATTGTTACTACTGATGGCTTTTGCTCAGTGTTGGAGGCAATGGACTATTACTTTCTTTACATTTTATGGATGGTGGGAGTTGAAGTTGAGATATTGTCGGGAGAAGGTTGGTTTTCGATACACCGATGTACTGAATCTTTGATCTGTGCGAGTTATTCACACATCTAGGAAGGATAATTTATTGTCTTATTCTTTCTCCATTGTGAACTGTATATATGGACGAATTGAGTTCACATGGTCCATTAATGCTTGAACATTTTCCTGATGGAGCAAGAGAAGGAATGTGTCGTCTATATTTCTAAGCCACATGGATGGCTTTAGTGTTGTAGATCTTAATGCCATTTTTTCAAAGTATTCTATGTATACATTGGCCAATACTGGGGGAAATGGAGAGCCCATAGATAGGCCCTCTTCTTGTTGGCATATGTCAGACTCCATCCCGAAGTAGATTGTTTTCACACAGAAAATCAACATCTCCATCAGATTATCTACTAGGATAAGTACATTCTTCCAGGTAGGGATCTGCAGCTAACTTATCCCATACGACTGTTAGAGTCTCATTGTTGGGTACTTTTGTGAATAGACTTACTACATCGAGACTCACTATCTGGTTTGAATGAATGGGAACATTATGGATTTTTTCTACCTTGTGAGTGGAGTTCTTGACATATGATGAGGACTTACCAGTTAATGGAGTGATTATCTCTACAAAGAAGCAGCTCAATGGGTGACATGCTGAACCTCGGCAGTTGACAATAGGTCTTAATAGAATGTCATCCTTATGAATCTTACAATGGCTATTTTAAGTAAATTATTCAAAAAATATCAAGAATAATTGATGTCATTGGATTTTATGTTTCATATTCATTTCATGACACTTTTCAAGAAACTTCTTGTGATGGTTCTTGGATTGATAGGCATGAAAAACAATGACATCATCATTTGAATAACATTTTCATATTTCTTGAACGCCTGTTTGATCAACAGTCAAACTTTAAAAATGATTTTGCAGGTTGAATCATTTCTATGCCCAGATAAACAAGGGACACCGGAGGAAGGCTAGAGAATACAGCATGTGAAATGTTATGTTTCAATTAACAAAAATAAAGATGCAGACAACAGTCTGAAAAATAACACACAAAATATTACTTTACTTATGTTAGCGATGAACTTGATAATAAAAACTGAAGAGGTAACATTACCAGATCTTGATTGAGACAACTGCTAATAAGGGTTTATGTTATATGGCTGATATGATCATAACAACAACATCGAGAATCGGTGCAAGATAAATATTAAAAGGTATAGAAAAGCTCATCATATGAGCCAGAATAAGTTTCAACCCATCAAATATTATGTTGAAAGACCCCAAACCCCCCACTGACCCAGCTAAAATTCATAACTGATGATGCCACCCAGCGCCTTTTAATTAATTGAACAAGCGTATTTCGAACATTAACAATTTTATTTTTGGAATATTTTCAAGAAGTAATTCAATTTTTTTTTTTTTGATAGTTTGATTTTTTTTATTTTTTAAGTGGTTATTTGTTTAATTTTAAAACAAGTTAAAATCTTTATTTTAAAATTGTTAATCTAATTGTCTTTTGAACAATTAAAAAATATTTCAAAGGAATTAATTCCAGTTTTGAACAGCTTAAAAACTTTATTTTAAAATAGTTTTTTAGAATTTAAAAAAAGTTTGATTTATGTTTGACTATTATATATTTCTTGTATTTTAAATTCTTTTACTGCCCCACTTAATCTGCCAGCTTTGTTCTTGTCTATCACAATATGCAATAAAGATATACACAAAATGTAGGTAAAGTTTAGCATTATATGTTTGTTGAAGTCCAATTTTTGGGTCAAATCAAGGATTTTCCATAGAAATTAATGTCATATAATATTCGTTTAAAACAAATCAAAATAAATGTGTCAAAAAAGAAGAAAATCACCTCGGTAAAAAGAAAGGTTTGTATATTTGATAGTAATTTTAGTGTTTGAAGGTTAGTTTCCATAACACTACAAATTAATTGACAATACAAATCAATAATGAAACTTCTTTTGAAAACACAACAAAAGGTTTATTATAGTAGCAGAAGTAAACGAGTCAGCGTGAGAAAAGGTTCTTTTTGGTGTCGCTGGTTAGTATGTTGGTCCTTATGTTTGTAGGAAGTGTGTGTCACTGCCGCAGGGCTGGTTCTTCTGTGTGTGAAGCTAATAGCAGCGTGTTCTTCAGTGAAAGTTTCCATGTGGAATGTCCATAGCAGAGGACATGAGAGAGGTTTGTCTTGGCTGCTAACTAGGTGCTCTCTGACTTGTCAGGACTTCCAAAAAAGGCTAGAAAAAATTGTTCTAGAGAGGAAGGAGGAATTAATGCGCTCTGTCCCTGATTGGTCAGTGTGTGGCCGATTCGCTTGGTGGGGGGCATTGATTTGCTTGAGAAAATAGACTTGTGACAGCTACAAATGTTTGTATCCACCTCGATGTACTGAACAATCGTAAATTTTATCTCTTCAATAAAAACTGTAACTTTTTAATGGTTGGGGGTGTACTTTTGAGATTTATGAGTGAAAGTAAAATCTCTGTTTACATTGGAATTTGGGATTATTTTTACTCCCAATCCTCTTGATATTTTAATTTGCTTCTTGGACTTTGGACGTTGAATTTGTGATTCTGAATTTTTTCACTTCCTACTTTTCCTTTGTGTTTGTAAATCGATTTCACATTATAAAAGCTTAAATAGAATATTAATGAAATATTTCATCAAAATTAATTTTTAAGAGTAACAAAAGAATGAAAAGAAAAAACAACAACAAAGAATTTAAAAATAAAAAATTAAAAAGGCAAATAAAGGAGAATTAAGACGTCATTAGTTAAGTAACTTTATGTCAATAAGAATTACCTCCCTTTAATATTTTCTCGGTTCATATTACTTCATTTTTTTTTTTTTTACTCTTTGCGTGTTTTTCACACCAACAAATAATTGTGGTTTGTCGCTGCAGCTGCTGCAGCTATTATTATTATTATTACTACTACTACTATCGCTGCTGCGACGACGACGACGACGAAATGGAGTTTATAAGCCGAGTTCAAACCCTAGATAAGACCGTTTTACTTTTCCCTTGAAGAAGGCATGAATCTAACTTTTCTCCCTCTAGCTATGGGTAACTAGTAGGGCATACAGGATCTTTTTAGCACATGATTAGTAATAAAGTTACAATTTTCGCTCGGAAAAAAATCACAATTAATTTACGATGACTGTTAGGGTTAAGTTTTGAAGGGAAATATGTTTCGAGTGAGATGTAAGGTATTTATCGAGTAAACACTTTAGGTAGAAGATTTTTTTTGTTGTTTTTTCTTTTTTCCCTGTTTTTTATTTTATCATATTCTTGGGGGGGATTTTTTTTTTTAAATTGGATCCTATCGCCTTGTTTAGACAACCAGTTAAAGAATAGAAAGACTGAATAAAAATTAGTTTTACTCAGCTTAAAAATTGACCTTGTGTCACATCCGGCCCAGGGATGAGGAGTTGGGTAAATTCATATTTTTTTTATTAACATAATTTTTTTCTCGAATATCTTTAATAAAATTATGACGAAATGAAATAAAAGAAAAATGTTGATACTTTGTAATTTCCAGATCGTCGTTTCAATTCATCATGCGACAAAAATTCGAAAAAAGTTTCAAACATTCTTTTAAATTTCCTCGTTGCTTTCATGTAGATTTTTTCTTAGATGCATCCAGTAAATATGACAAAAAGAATAACGATAGAATTCACCTTCTTTTATTGTATTTCTTGTATTATATTTTCATTTTTATTTTATTTTGAGGCTAAAAAGAATTAGGGTAGTCAATTCTTGTATATTTAAAATGCTTAATCCCACGTAAATAATCACCTCTAATCATTCACAATCGTATTTAGCAAATATTTCTGGGGAAATATATTCGTATTTTTATTTTCTATAGAAAGCAATTAAAAGAATAATACTTACTTTTTTCTTTTCTTCGATCATTTCAATATTAAAGAAAAAAAAGAAGAAACCGCACAATTTCAAAGAAATTGTTTTTCACAATTTAAAGTAAATTTAAAAGCAGCTGTTGTTTACGAATGACGCAAAATGTTTTCTAAAGAGCCAAAAATCAAGGGAGATAATTAAAAAGAATTGTGAAACAAGAACGGAAATTTAATTCTTCTTCAACATTATCATCATCAGCAAAATGAAATTATGGGGCACTCAGTGAGAATTCAACTCAATAACAATGGTTTGCTATTCTAGCTTGCTAATCATTATACCATAAAAGGTGTCCATCAGCAAAATTAAGTTCTATTTAATGGAATCTTTTAACTCAGTAAGAATTTATTTTTCGTTTGTTTTGGTTTGGTTTTATGGCATATCAAACATTGAAGGTTATTCAATGCCAAATTCATTTTTATACATATAAACAGTTCTATTTCAAACAATTCAGTTTAGCAAAAGTACACAGTTTGAATGTCAAAACAGGTCTATTCAAAATAATTCAGTTTAGCATAAAGAAGCAGTTTAAATGTCAAAACAGTTCTTTATCAAACAATTCAATTCAACATCAGTACATAGTTTAAATGTCAAAAACAGATCTATTTCAAACAATTCAGTTTAGCATAAGTACAGTTTTTTTTTGTTTACACACAGTTAAATGTAAAAACAATTCTATTTCAAACAATTTAACCAAGCATAAATACTCTGTTTAGTTCTATTTAATCCATAGATAGAACCCGATCAGTTGTTACCACTCCGAGACTGAGTGGACCTGGGAGTTATGGCAATAAAGAGGTACTCCGCATTCCCCAAAGCTTCAGGATTACTGGAGCTATGGGACCCCAAATTCAAATTTTTGAAAAATAAATGTAGATATATATTGAATAATAATAATAATAATAATAATAAAGTTTGAACAAAGAGACTTGCTTTCACTTGTTCTCAAAAAAAAAAAAGCTAATAATTTTTAAGAGCATTAAATATATGAGAGTAAATGTTACAAAATTAGCCCCAGTAAAGAGTCCAAAGAACACTCTTAGTGCTAGACAAATTATCTGGAAGAAATTTGATTTATGACCCCTAGTCACTTCATGTTTCTAGCTTAGATGTTCCTCTTTCCTAAAAAGAAAAGTTAGTTGAACTCAAGACTCAGGACAAGTAAATTTGGGAAGGAACTTTAAAACTAAGAACGAAGGACCTTTGGCGGAAAATAACCTTGAACGATTAAAATAATCCCCAGATTATTAACCCAGTACAGGACTTTGTGAGTAACAATATTTACTAGATGCGAACGTTTTAAAATATTTTTAAAAATATAAAATTTCTTACAAAAAGACACCAAAAAGAAAACCATTTATCTCTGTCCGTAAAATATTTCAATGTAAACGTACTATTCATAGTCCTTTGTTTCACATTAAAACTCATATATGTATATAGACCTACAACTTTTTTTTATTATTGTTGTTTGTCCTATTTTTATGTGTTTAATTTGCTGTTTTGCATGTCTGTCAAAAAGCTTAATAATTATTAGATGAACACTTTTGGAGAGACTCACTTGGTCATCGTCATGATGGTTGACATGTTCTTGGAGATTTGTTGCTTAGTCAAATTTTTGTGACACAACTTAAACACTATTCACTATGTGATATCTCTCACTTTTATTATAATGAGAGTAATACAAATTATAATTTGTATTATTCTATTTTATATTCTTTTCTACTTTTATAAATACTTATTTTATTGTATTATGACAACTGTTTGTGGTGGCGATATCTCTAACCCTGTTTAATATAGAAATAATTCTAGTTTAGAGATACCCCATTCGCTGCAGAGCCTCACCATCAGGTTGTTTCGTATCATATCCAGGACACTTGTTGAAGGAGTCTTACCCCTGTGGCTGTACTGTTAGTTTGGTGAATATTTTTAGTCCCACATTTTTTTAGTTCATTATTTGAAAAAGCAAATGAAGATGTGAAAAAACGCGGAGAAAAGAACCTTCAAAACAAAGCAATACAATCAAAATCAAATTTATATATCATGAAATACATGAAAAAGGAAACATTACAAATATTCTAATATAGTCTGTTGAATATTCCTCTCTGTGTGTGTGTGTGTGTGGATGTAACTAACACGAGTCTATTGAATATTCCTCTGTGTGTGTGTGCGTGTGTGTACTAACACAGATATTAAGGAAAAAGACTAAATATTGAATGTCCTGTAGACAATAAAATGTATGTGGACTAAGTATTTCATGTAAGGTATCGATATATAGAAATATGGCAACGTGTTCTGGGAGGAACGTGTCTTCTCTCATGTTGGTTGTTTGTCTCTTTCGGGGTTTATCGAAATTTCTGAGGCTGGAAGAAGTCTAACCGAAAAGGCAGAACAAGAAAGAAAAAGGTTGCAGAATGTATACATTTTTGTGTGGGTGACTATTAGAATTCAAAATGTAAGAGAAAGAGTGCGTGTTGTCTCTGGAAGTCACAAAGGAGAGAGAGAGAGAGAGAGAGAGAGAGAGAGAGAGAGAGTTCTTGGAAGACGAGAGTATATATAGGCAATCCTTGTCATTCGGCCGGGACCAAATGCGCGGGACAAAATCAAAGTTGCGGACGTAGTTATAAGCACTAACCACGTGACTTTCCTGACCAATAGGTTCCCGAGACTGATTAGTTTACCGACGTCCGCCATCTTTGTTTCGGGAACAAGTGGTATCACAGCCATTTTAAAAGTATAGGAGTGTAAATCCTATCCCCTTCTGCAGAGTTGCAATCGATGTATTCTGCCGCCCCAGACGACAGGGCCAAATTTATTTTTCATTCCTTTTGTATAATACACGATATAACGATTTCATATAACTTAAAAATATAAGATGCTTAATCATAAAATAGTATAATCCTTTATTTTTCTTTGTAGACATCTTTTTAAGTAGAGTTTGCACACTAGTAGTCACGCAAACCATTAATGAAAGTTCAGAGAGTTTGTTCCTAACTGAGTGTCAGATCCCAACTGTAACGGCCAATAGAAATCGACTTTAAACTCATCATTATCATTTGTTATTTATTGTTCCTATAATGTATGTAGTGAATTTATATTTCTTTATTATTTATTTACAGAAGTGTCGCGAAATTAATAAAACGAAGTTAGGCAACAACACAGCAATTAACTTTAGTTCTTCCTTCAGACCTCGAAACTTGGCGGGGACCTTTGTACGGTTGTTTCACCGTGAGTATAACAAAACACACTGTTACTACCCTATAAACTTGAATGGCCAAACAAGAAAAATATAAGGTGAACGACTACTCGCATTTAAACCAGTGCCGCACAAGAAAGTTTGCGTCTTCAATTCGGCAGCTATCGCATCACGAGGTTACCACGCAATCCTTCCACGCTGTCTCGGCCGTCTTTCCCTCTTCACGTCTCGAACCGAAAAGAGGAGGAAGAAAAACCGCGCCCCTGAGAACGCTCGCCGTGCATGCGTCACAAGACTCTCGCATCCTTACGCTCTTCTGGCGAGACTCCCTCCGAGCATAAACATAATATATCAATTATTTTATGTTATTTCTTGTGACTAGTGTGGTGTTATGGAGCTGATAAAAGATTTTTGTCATGGCATGTGGTAAATTGTTGGTATTGTTGGGAGATTGCGAAAGTTTGTGTTTGACTCCCTTTTATTCTTCTTGCCCTATTCACCTACCACCCCTCCTCATGTCTGTCGAAGCTGCAAGGGAATCAAGGACAGAAGGAAAAGGACAAGGACACCTCTAGACTCAAGTCTCATTTCTGGGGTCCACGACCACTCTGTGGTAAAAAGGTTTTCCTGAACCTGTAGAAACAGTCGTGCTCCCCAGACAAGGTGCTGAAGTACATCATGGACTCATCTTCAGCAAGTCACAAGTTTGAGGGTCAGTCATGTATTTCGCTGCAACTAGCTGGAGACGTAGCGCGCTGCTAGGCCCTTGGAATTAGCCACCACGTGTGGTTCAAACTAGCAGCCGAGAGAAAAAGACTCGTCCGTCTCAGCCAAGGTGATAAAAGCTAATGAAGAAGAGTTTTTTTGGCGTCCGAATGCCCCTCTTCCCAGGCATGCACCGACTTCTTGTTAAAAAGAGTTAAATCAAGTTAGATAACCCAAACAGTTGTTTTGTATAACTCTCCTTTTTGTAAAATAAAATTAATCTTCTATTCTCCTTTTCAAGAAGCACACTTGTTTTATTTTCCTTCGTCTGATTTCGCTCTACATATCCTTTTCTTAAGACATAGCAACTTCAACAGGTTATGGTCCCAGCAGAAGAGATAATAGAAGTCGGTGGAGCAGGTTATTATTTGATGGAGATGAAACCAAATATGAAATTTGGGAAACCAAGTTCTTAGCATACCTCCACACATTAGGTTTAAAGGACGCTATTTTAGATAAAAACCTTAGCGGAGACGAAACAGATACAGAAAGGAATGAGGAAGCATATAACGAACTGATACAATTCCTGGATGACAAAAGCCTGTCCCTTATCATGAAAGAAGCCTCGGACAATGGAAGAGAAGCTCTGGGGATATTGCGTGACCATTACGCAGGTAAGGGAAAACCAAGAATTATTTCTTTATAAACCGAATTAACGTCACTAAGAAAGGAACAGAATGAAGGTGTTACCGACTATATCATTAGATCAGTAGCGACAGTAACGGCACTTAGAAATGCCGGAGAAACATTAAGCGATCGTTTAATAATCGCCATGGTCCTAAAAGGACTGCCTAGCACATTTAATCCTTTTTCGATATATGTGACTCATAGCAGTAAGGAGCTAACGTTCTCCGAATTCAAAACGCAACTTCGAAGTTTCGAGGATACGGATAAATATCATCAAAACTCAAAAGATCACAATGTTATGAAATTAACAAATTCATTTTCAAAAATGAGTAACGAAGTTTCGTGTTTTAAAATGTAATGGAAAAGGGAATGTAGCAAAAATATGCCCAAACAATTTCAAGAAAAATAAAAAGTGGTGTAACTACTGCAAAAGACAGACCCATGTGAGGGAGTCATTGCAACATACTCATATGCATGCAGAAACATAGTCAACACAATAAAGACGAGCGGACACGGTTCTTTAGAAAAATATACCTCTCACTTTATTCGAAAGGGTTACGAAAGGTTATGTGTGAGAGGTGGGTTGGAGACTGAACAAAGACTGCAACTTATTGAGCCCCACTCTTCTGGCCATAACAGCATTTCTTTCCCGTTCTCCTGGGCTGCTCAACCGGGGGACTGGGGGCTCAGCCTCCGCTGGGTCTGGTTCTCGCTCCTCGAACTGGAACACTGACTTCAAACTCTGATCTCCAACTGATCTAAACTTCCTGTCACACCGGGTTATATAACTATTCGACACCCACCTGCTTCTTGTGAGCGTCACATTTCGCACTCAGTTCAACCCGTCGACAGTCAAGGTTGTCCCCTGATATCTTCGACCGGATGCACCTGTTATTTACACAGGTGCATTTCTCATCTGACAACTTGACCGGGTCGGAGGTCAATATGTTACATCATGTTGCTATAAAAAACGAGATACCATGAAAGCCGCAGCAGAAGACGATAGTTCATTTGTTTTTAAAATAAATGACCGCCTACAGAGAACCGTTGAAAGCAAGAGAATTATGGTTGATACGGGGGCTACCTCACACATTATAAAGGATATTGAGAGATTCAAAAATTTTGATGACTCATTCCAACCTGATAACCATTTTATAAAACTGGGTGACGGTACAAAGACGAATGGGGTCGTTTTAAAACGAGGCGACGCTGAGATATGTCTGGCGAATGCAAATGGAAACATGGAGTCAGTCACCTTAAAAGGGGCATTATTTATACCCTCCTACCCACAGGATATATTTTCTGTCAAGTCTGCTACGGCAAACGGGGCGGCTATAACATTCAAGAAAAACAAGAAGGAGCTGATTCATAAAAATGGAACAAAATTTAATATATTCGTCCACAACAGGCTATACTATTTGATGTCTACAACGAACAAATCGGAAAATAGTTGCCAGGGCTGCTACGATATAAATACTTGGCAGAGGATACTTGGTCATTGCAACTACGATGACATTAGAAAATTGCCAAGTGTGGTTAAAGGAATGAAAATTAAAGAAAAAATAGGTACTCTAAACAAGAACTGTGAAGTCTGAATCCAGGGAAAAAAAATTCAGGGCAAAAATAGACAACCTGACAGACGTGCAGTATCTACCTTTGAATTAATACACACTGACTTAGCTGGCCCTATAGAACCAGCGGACATAAACGGGCACAGATATGCAACCACATTTACTGATGATTTTTCCGGTGCAATATTTGTGTATTTTTAAAAAACAAAGAAAGACACTGTATCTGCAACAAAGAAGTTTATCGCTGATACTGCCCCCCACTCCCATGGAAGGATAAAATCCCTAAGATCTGATAACGAATCAGAATTCAAGTCGAATGATTTTCAGAGATTACGCTGTGATAATAGTATTCGACACGAAACTTCTGCGCCTTATTCACTACACCAAAATGGGACAACAGAAAGAAATTGGCGAACCGTATTTAAAATAGCTAGAGGCATGGTCATTAAAAACAAATTGCTTAAAAGTTTATGGACCTACGCTGTAATGACAGCTGCAGTAATCAGAAACAGATGTTTTAACAACCGTCTAAAACAAACTCCCAACTATATGATAACAGGAAGGAAGCCTGATCTATCAAAGATGAACATCGGGTCAACATGTTATGCATACAAAAACTCAAAGAAGAAGCTAGATCCGAAATGTGAAAAAGGGATATTCGTTGGGTATGACAGAAACAGTCCTGCATATTTAGTCTTATATCCTGAGGATAACAGAGTTCTCAAACACAGGCTAATAAAATTTATTAGCAATGTGACAAATCAGCAGACTCGGGCCTATCCAACTGATGATGATTATAATGATGATTATTACTTCCCCCAAAAGAAGTATGTACAAAACAACACATCAGCTACAACCCCAGACCCACAAATTAAGACAACAGAAACACAGGATAATGCACAGATCGAGGAAGATAGTAAGCTTCGACATCATCCCAGAAGGGAAAGAAAACCTCCTGAATACCTAAATGACTACCTTACAAATTCTGTGGATGACAGTGATCATGCATTGATTAACTTTGACTATTGTCATAAAGCCACATGCAATATACCAAGAACCTATAGAGAAGCAATAGACTCTTCAGATGCACACTGCTGGGTTGAGGCGATGCATGAAAAACTGGAATCCCTAAAGGAAAATAATGTTTTTGAATTGACAAATTTACCTGAAGGCAAAAAGACAATAGGAAGTAAATGGGTCTACACCACTTAGGAAAACCCTGATGGATCCAAAAGATATAAATCAAGATTCGTTGCTCGAGGATTCAGCCAGAAAATGGGTATAGACTCTGGAGAAACCTTCTCCCCTACTGCAAACACCACCTCAATACGCATCTTGATGCAAATGGTGGTGCAATATGATCTGATTGTCTACCAGATGGATGTATAAAGGCGTATTTGCATGCACCAATTGACTATGAGATTTTTGTGGAGCAGCCTGAAGGATTTAAAACAAATAAATTAGTCTATAGACTAAACAAATCTCTATATGGGCTGAAGCAATCAGGCAAAAACTGGAACAAAATGTTACATGAATGCCTCACCCGGAATGATTTTATATAAAATCCAGCAGACCACTGTGTCTATATGAAACAAAATGAGAGATTATTAATCGTATCCTGGGTTGACGATTTAATCATCGCAGCTGACAAAGTGATCTCTCTTAGTAATGTCAAGAAAATGTTGATGTCAGAATTTAAAATGAAAGATCTTGGAAAACTCAACCATTTCATTGGGATAGACTTTCACACAACACAAGAGAGTTTATATCTAATTGAGCTATTAAATGGAATGGATCCTCAACAGAGATATGAATCTACAAAAATACTTGGAGATAACCTAGGTGCAATCGCTCTATCTAAGGACTCTGTAAATAGACAGAGGTGTAAACATATCGATATAAAATATCATTTCATCAGAGATGCATTACACAAGAAGAAAATAGAGATAATCTATTTTCCAACCACAGATATGATTGCTGACATAATGACGAAACCCATGACAAAATTAAAGCTAAAGAGATTCAAAAGACTTTTATTTGGACTTTAAACTCTTTTTGGATTGTGCTCTCATATGTATGGAAATAATTGAATGTATTAATATGAGAGAATACGAGGGGGGAGTTAAAAAGAGGTAAATCAAGTTCGATAACCCAAGCAGTTGTTTTGTGTAACTCTCCTTTTTGTAAAATAAAAATTAATCTTCTATTCTCCTTTTCAAGAAGCACACATGTTTTATTTTCCTTCGTCTAATTTCGCTCTACATATCCTTATCTTAAGACATGGCAACTTCAACACTCCTCCAGTTAGAAACCTCTTTTGGGAATTTGTTAACTTAAACCCTTAAAATTAAAGGAGACATACCGTTTTCTTTCTGGCAAGCGCAGTTAATTTAGACATGAGATAACTTCCAGTTAAATAACGAAGCAATACATCAGGACATCTATCAACACTCGAGGTGTTTCATTCATTTTGTAACAACAACAACAACAACTAAAAAAAACAAAAATCTAAGGGCAGGTAACTCACCCCTACAAAAAGTTTTTTTCTTAGATTATTTTTCTTATATATACCGTTGGAGCAGCCCATTCGCTGAATTCCACTTTCGATAATATGCCCATATTCACTAATCGGTCTAGCTCTTTATTTTTGCTAAGGGTTGAATGGGGCCTGCTAAATCACTGTATACAAGTGCAAGGATTTTTGTTGCCTTGCTATCCAAAGTCTTATTTCTGTCATTAGACATCTTCCCTTGAATACATATATTACAGTTAAGAACATAATTTGGTGTCGGTTTTATCTTCATTCCTTTTACTAAGTTGGGTAACTTTTTAATATCAGACTTGTTACAATGGTCTAAGATTATATGCCAAGTATGTAAGTTGTAAGTAGAATTTCTGGCAGAAATGATATTTTTCAGATAATACAAACGTCCCCTCTGTGTTATGTTGAAAACTGCTTCATTAGGGTAAGTTAATTAGCAGTTGTCATGCTCAAAACTGATTTGTACACCATTTTTTGTTGCTGCTTGTACTGAAAATATACTTTGTTTAGAAGTTGGTATATAATAAGGCATTTTTAAAGACATATCTACACATGTGTCCTTTGCTATTGCATAGATAAATGCAGGCGTCACCCCTTACTATGTTATTTGCTCGGCTCCCGTCAGCTAATTCAACAAAATGGTTTCCTGGTTCAAAAATTTGGTCAAAATTAATAAATTTTAACTTATCAGTTATTACATAATCGGTAGCCCCGCAGACGACTAATAAATTAGTCTTGTCAGAAATAATGTCATATCCTAAAGCAAAGAAATAGGTTTGGATTTTAGAATAGGTTCTTATATTATGACAAAAATCACTTTGCCTTCTATTTTTAAATTCAAATGCTTTGTGGCTCTTCCTCCCACAAACGTAACAAATAAAGTTTGTCTTCCCTAAAGGGGGGGGATTTATAGTCTTCTCTACTATGTTGAGGTTTCCGGTAATTGTTGTAATCATAATTTGTTGATTTACAATCATAGCAAGAATGCATACTTACCCCAAGTTTATTCCTTGGGTTAATTTTTTTTAGATGTGGTCTTCATTTGTAATATATTGCTAGATTCATCTGTGTGTGTGGGGGTAACACATGAATCTTGTTTCTTCCTAACTTTTTAAACATACTTTAAATTTAGAAAAAGTCAAGGTTTTCTTTTTCTTGGTTATAATCATTGTAAAAGGTTTAAAATTCGAAGGTAACCCCTTGATTGCTATCGCAATCAGAAGTCCATCGCTAAAACTTTCTCAGCTTCTTTCAGAGCATTAGAAATATTCTGTCCTTATTATATAATCTGTAATAGACTCTGATTCCAATCTTCTCAAAGATGTTAGCTCTGTATAGAGGGAAATAACTTTCGACTTTCCTTTTTCACAAATAATCTTCCCTTAATATTATTAAGGCTTTTCTTCCATTGTTTCATGCATCTCTTATCACTAATGACAGACTCTTATTATCCAAATACTGAATAAATTCAGCGAAAACAGTCAATATAATCACTCTGGTCTGTTGATGACAATATAATATGATGTAAATGTTGAATTCTAAGATATCCAAGGAACTTCACTTCCCACAACTCATACTTGGATTCATCGCTATCAAAAAAATGTTTGGCTGCTCTGGGTCCATTTTTAGTTGGGCGATACAAAAGATAAACATTCCAAGTAACAAGGCTTTGTATTTTGCCATTGTTCATATATGCTTTAATCTTTACTGATTGGCTAATCTGCTTCTACTGACGAGAAAGTCTATAAATATTTGCAAGGAATTTGTAGACGGCCGATACCCATCAAAATCCTCTTAATAGGTCTCGTTTGTTGTACTGTGTTTGCAAGTTCGATTCCTACTAAGCCCATACGCCAGCCTATTCTTTCTTTTTTTTGTCACCGATCACCTAAAGTTTTTCCTTCTCATTTTCTCTCAAGACCCTCCTCTTCAAACACCATCTACAACAGCAACAACAGTTCTTCCATCAAGTCATCGCTCCTTTCTCCTGGTTGCTCAGCAACTATGGAGAAAACCAACTACGCAACCTGACTTGTTACAACTGTCCAATGACCTGAAAGCCTCCCCAAGGAGCCGGAAGAACCTGTAGCAAAACCACCAACGCCAATGGAGTGGTCGTAGCTACCGGTTTCACAAGAGCCCAAAGACCCCTCGCTCTCGGCCAGCTCCATTCAACCAGGACAGAGAACAACAGTGAACAACAGCCCAGCAACGCCAGTCTCCTTGGCAGTAAAAAGAAAATCACCAGAACAACACGATAAGGATAGAGTGGGTAAATATGCACGTAACTTTAAAGACAACACCATACTAGTAGCGAAAATAGATCCCAAAACTCTGTCCCCCATGGTAAGTGATCTCAGAACCAGGGGACTGATGGTTATTAAAAAAGAAATATTTGGAGAGCTCCTCAAGACAGCAGGAATCCCATGCTGGTACTACTGCCCTCGAAGCTTCGCCACCTGGGATGTCCTACTTCCCTCAGAGGAGCTAGCTCCAGTCCGAATCCAGAGGAAAATGGAGAATAAAAGTCACCGTGTGGAACGTCCCAATACGACTAAATGGAGACGTCCTCGCTGCCTGAGTGCATATGGCAGCGTGGAGGAAATAAAACCGATGAGAGGGGCAGATTGGACAGCACACGGTGACTACATATTCAATATCTGTTTAAATAAGGAGAGCTTTCAGGCCATCCCACATATCATCAGATGATGGTTGTCGTTGAGGGTAGATGGCTGCTCGGCTGGTCATGCAAGCAACTAGGTCCCCTGACCAGAAATTGCCCTCACAAGACACCATCTAACAACAACAACAACAACAACAACAAAACCGGGAAATTCAACCATCAGCAACTTGGGGACCAGCAAGACAATTTGGAAAGAGGATGAACATAGGTTACCATGAAAAAGAAGTCATCAACCAAGACAACAACAAGAGAATAATCACCGGTGACAGCAGTAGAAATAAAAACAGCAGAAGTCACATCCGAAAAAGAAAAATTAGCAGAAACAATTGCAGTAGAAACACCAACAACTGAAACCACAACATTCCAACTGGTCCCATCACCCACCAAAAAAAAAAAAACACCAAAAAAAAAAGGGGGGAAAAAGAATACAGAAGGAGGACAGCCTGAGGAGATGGAAACAACCACAAATTTAAAGAGGAGGAGGAGGAGAGATTGCGGGGAAAATCAAACCAAAAAACTATGTACTCAACCACCCCCATGCAGAAAAAGAGCCACAAGTCTTATCGCAGGAACCCCCAGCAAAATCTATATTTTCACCGCAGCGAGCAGCTCCTCAGCGCTCTCCTTTAAAACAACCCCCTCCAAAGAAACCTCTCCAAATCACCTCCCACCAAAACAATCCCCATCCCCAAGACCTTTACCCCAACACAACTCAGATGTGATTCCCTTCTCCCCAACTTTCCCCTGTTTCTCACCTCCTAGGCTGTTCCCCTGATCACGCTCGCTCTATAGGATAGAACTGTCGCCCAAGCAGTCCAAAAAGTCTAAAGCCCATCACGGGGCAAAATCGGCTTCAAAATCCTCAAGAACTTTTAGGGGTGGCTTTGTGCTTTACGGAAGCTGAGAAACTTTCATGAGATTTTCAACTCTGTAGGGCAATTGAGCCACTCTTGGAATTTAAAAATTAAAGAAAAACAGATCTGCAACCCGTATTTGTTTAGGAGTGCACCCATGGGAACCATCTTTGTTCGCTCGGCTAGTAGCAGCACGAAGAGCGTGAGGCAGTTGGGCGGACATAAGGTTGGTGGAGTTGGAGCATCCATCCCTCAAGAAAATCATGTCATTTTGTTCTGGGTGGGTTCCTGTTTATGTTCACCTTTCCTTAAACAACCCAAAAACTTAGATGTCAGAGGTATATCAAGAGTCACCACTGAGCTCGGCACCAGCTCCCTGAGACATATCGTCGGCATCTTCACCCTCTGAGGATTTCCAAGCCGTAGTCGACAGTGAGTAAGGTAAGTGGACTCGATGACTCTAAACCTTGCCACTTTGAATGCGAGAGGACTTAGGATCCAAGCAACAAGGGATACGTAGTTAGATCTAGATTAAAAAGAGTTCCCAACGAAGCCGTGAAATACATCGCGTTTGTGCGTGAGGAAGAAGTACGAAGGTTCCCCTTTCGGTATATCGATTCGGTCAAGACCCCTGACGAGCAAGTGTTCCGGTCGAATTGTGAGATGCGCAAGGCACTTCGGGCGCACTTCCGTGATCGCTTTGCTAGCTGTCCTGACCTTCTGGCTCAGGAATTTTGCAGGTATTTAGATGACTTCCCCCACCTTCGGGAGGCAGAAACGGCTAGCAGCGAGGGTGTGGTAACTTAACGCGAAGTCCATGATGCGTTGAAGTAGGTTGGCCTCATAAATCGCCAGGACTAGATGGTTTACCCGACGAAGTATACTTGAGGCTGCCGTACATATTTGTGCCTATTCTGACGGATGTGTTCCACCATTGATTTGCCCAGGGAGCCATCCCAAGTTGCGTTACCAAGGGCGTGATCACATGGCTGAAGAAAGGTGGCACGCATGTTTGGGAGGAATTAGATGTATATTGGCCCATAACTCTGCTTAACGCAGAGTTAAAGATTTTGGCCCGGGTCTTAGCGAACCGTTTGCAGCTTGTCATTAGTGATCTGATCGGACCTGAGCAGAACTACGCTGTGAAAGGTAAGATCGATCCAAGACAACTTGCACTTGGTGCGCAAGGTCCTAGAGGGATTAGAAGACGGCACCGAAGCCACGCTGATCAATTTGAATTAGTCCAAGGCATTCGATAGGGTTGACCATCGGTTTTTTGTGACTGTTTTAGAGACTGCCAGATTCAAAATGGAGTTCTGCAAACGGATTAGCATGATGTATCACAACCCACAGGCAGTGGTGCTGGTGAACGGGAAGTGCTCGAGGGTTTTCGCGATCGAGCGGTCGGTCCAGCAGGGTTGTCCCTGTCTCTTCTCTATGTCCTGGCTTTGTAGCCCCTTCTCCGTAGAGGAAAGTCCAGCTCTGTGCGGGATTCCTTTTGCTGGCCCTCTTACGGCAAAGGTCTCTGCGTACGCTGATGACATTACTGTTTTGTGTCCTGCTGTGAAGAGGGCGGTTGCGAAGTACGAAGAGAGATAGTAGGAGCTAAGATCAATTTTGATAAAAGCGAAGATTTGCGGTTGGGTGCCTGGAGAGCAGGAGCGACGGACACCCATCTGCATCTCCTCGAGGTATAATTCGGTTTCGGTCTCCTACTGGAGTGAAATTGATCGGAAGTAAAAGGCCAAAGGGTAGATGCCCAGGTGGGGGTACCTGGCTTCGAAGGCAGTTGTCTTTAAAGAGCAGAGTGGAGGTGTGGGCCCTTGATCCTTTATCGTTTGTCTGTACTTCTTCTGTCTAAGAGTCATCAGTTGGCGTTACAACGATCCCTCTCGAAATTACTTGGGTGGGGCGAATGCCAATGGTCCGTAGGTCTGTTATCAACGCCCGCGCAATGGGGGTCTGGGTATGCCTGATGGGGAAAATAACTGGTTCGCTGAAAGACTACCTTACTTGGAGCTATCCTTGTCGCAGGACACGGTATGGAGGCGAAAGGCGAAAGAGACTTTTCTTCACCTCAAGTCAGACTCCAAAGCTGAAGGTCGACGTAAGCTGAGGGGCGAAGCACTGTTTGTCCGCGAATGCCATAAGGCCCTTCGCAACCTTCCTGGGTACAGTGACCTTTCTTGGTCCCGAAAGGAACTGTATCGGGATTTAGTGATGGGCTCCGTTTCGGATCCTCTCGTGGATCGGCCCGTTGGTCAACGGAGGAGGTTCGCTCGCACTGGAATTAGGCACCAGGTTCAGGGTTCTTGAACAACTCCGAGTTCTTGTTCCCCTGGCGGATTGCACGAAACGCATTGCCCCTTCTTGACTTGAATTACAAAGCGGTCCTGGCAGACATGCTTGAATGTCCTCGCCGCGGCAGTTGCTTAGAAGAAACGGCTGAGCACGTCTTCTATTACAGCGAATGAGTTTTGACATCACATCGGGGAGTGGACGACTCGCGTCGAACACAAGCAGCTTGTGCTGCTCGACGTTGGTTACATCGTAGACAACGTTTTACCTCAGTACCAACGTGAGAAGCATGTGGTGTTTCTCACGATCCTAGCCGTAGCTAGAATAGTGATTTGGACGATGTGAAAGAAGTGATTGTATGATGGTGCAAACTTTTCTTATCGTGTTCTGATTGTTCTTTAGGCATCAGCTTAGGGTCAAAATTAGATCCGATAGAAAACGCTTGGATCGCATAACATTCAACAGAAGGTGGGTGCATGCAGCGTGCCTGGTTGTATGAAAAGGGACAATATTGGAGTCATCCTTCCTTCCTCTTCCTGCGCATGGCGACTACGGTCCGGGTTCTTCGGGACAGCATCCCCGGTAAGAAGGGTTTTTATCCTCCTATTTCCCTAGTTAACAGTATGTTATGAGTCATTGTCCCCGTCATCTAGTTGTTAGTCTCCAAGATCTTCCCTGTCCCCATTCTTTTTCGTACCCTAACCCTTCAATCCAGCCCCACTTTTCTGAAAATCTTGGAATTCCATTATTTCATTCTGATCTCTGTAACCCACACAAGAGATCCCTTAGATTAATAGTTAAGCAAGACCGCTCCCCTTCACCTTCCCCACAAAAAGTTTGGGGCTATATGCTCCTCCTTTTGTAAAATGTTTGAATTTTAAGGAAAATAAAGCTGATACCCATCAAAATCCACCCAAATAATTCAACACCTACAATATATATATATATATATATATATATATATATATATATATATTAGCCAAAATATTGGGCAACGATTAAAAGTGATTATTTACAACCTAAAAATGGTTCAAATCACATCTGTCACAAATGTCTCCTATAAGATATTCGGTTCGACTGTCCTGGCTGAATTATCTCCTTTCTTGCCTTTACTGGCTTCATCATGCATGGCCGCTGGCTCCTCTCTCGTTTTGAAGAACAAATACGGAGACATTCTTTGCTAGGAAGAACAAATAACTAGTCGATTTGTGTGCCCAGTTATTTTTATGCATGTCGTCTATTTTACTGACCAGATAAGGAGCAGCGAACGACAGATTGAAAATTACGTTTAATCACTTTGATTGGTCTTGGCTAACTGATCAACTTCCCAGTATCATCTGATCACGTCTTAAGCTATCATTAACGTGGATTCAAACTGACCCTGGGTTCAGCATACTTTGCTTAAATCAAATGACATTCAAATGGTATTTTTCCAACCATTCAAACGGTTATTATTTAATTCGAATCTATTTCATCAATCTATTTTATATTCTTCCCATAATCATTTTCACATTCATAAAATGTCAAATTATAAATTTCTTTTTACCCCTCTTTTCTCCATTTCAGAGGTTACCATTACTTTTCTACTTAACTTTATAATTTAAATTTTTCTAACCATATTCCTTTCCTTGAGCGGTTGTCTCTACCCACAATCACGTCTCCATGAAAAGTATACATTTAATCAACAACATTTAAGAAAAAAAAAAAATTACAGGTCCAATCAATATAATTCTCTCGGCTGTACAATGAGAAAACCGATTCAACAATTTCTCAAAATTTGGGCACCCTTATTCATTTTCCTTTGTTAGCTCACTCAGGTCTTCTCACCTCACCTTTGTTATCCAAACATTCCGATTTTCTGTGCGCTCTCGAAAATCGACACACCAGAAAAAAAATTATTGCATCCTGTCTTACGAAAAAAATAACTAATTCAATACAGTATGTCTCGACTCCAATCGGAGTAAGTCTTATTTCTCTCTTATCTGTTTCTTCGATCCCGAAAGTCTCCTGAAAGTGCCAACATATACACATACCATCCGAAAATCACGTTAACCAATTACATGGAACGCTTTGATATCAGTATTTTCATTGGATAGTGGAACTCGCTTTTTCACCGCAGGCTGAAGCAAATCCTACGTTCCAACTAATAAAAAATGCGCGAAAATCCTTAGATGCGCATTCTTCGAGAAAACTGACCTGAATCTGAGACATCAGATATTTGGGGTGAATTTAAAATTTCAATAAAAAAACAAAAAAACAATTCCCATCAGTTCTTCCACTGAAATTTAAAATCCAAAATTGAATTAACACCAAATTCCAAAATAACAGAACAAATTCGCAAAATTATTCATTTTTCCAACAAAAAAATTATTAAAACAATTTACTTCATAAACTGCATTACTAAATAAAATTCAAAATGGTGCCTAAAAAAAAGTAGGTTTACAAAAAATTCGAAAACAATCAAAAACAAAGATGGAATCTACTCGGGGAATTTTTTTCTTCCGAAGTGTTTCCTTTGGAAAAATCAAATTTAAATTCAAAATAGCGCTTTAAAAAATTCACAATCTAAATGTAGTAAAAATTAAAACTTACTAATTGTCAATGTAGTATACAGAGGAAAAAAATTACTGTCCACATGAGTGAAGATGCATATGGGGGGAGTACATCCCTAACATCAATTAATGTCATCATAAATAGTCCAAAAGAAGAAAAAACACGGAAAAAAAAATTAATAAAAAAGTGACTCACAAAAATGAACAAGGATTTCTTCCCAAACAGCCAGTATGACAAAGCAAAATCTTTCTAAACATGTCAATCAATAACAATAAAATCATTTTGACAAAAAGTTCTCAAAGTGTCCACATAATCATGATACAAAAATGTCCACTTCTCTGTGTCTGCGCGTTCGTCAGTGTTCAATTTTTTTAAAACTTCAGTACCTCGCAATATCCGTTTTTATTTTCTCTATTTCTTTTCTTTCTACAAATTTAACAACATACACATCAGTTAATTTCTCAATTTCTTTCCACATATGTATCTCGTGTTTCCCCTTTTTTCTTTTGACATCAGCTTAATTTATCGTGTGTCTGTTCGATACAGTTTATAGTTTCCCGTTTTTTTTTCTTGTTTTTCAACATCAAATTTTCATTCTTAAAGCGTGTGTGTGTGTGTGAGTGTGTGTGTGTATTTGTGTGTGCGCACGCGCGTACATATTTACATTTTTTTTCTTTCTATTCTTTTTTATCCTTCTGATTCTTTTCACAATAGTTTTTTCTTTTCAATATCGTTTTCTTCTGCCTTTTCTTTGAATCTCTTTTTTTACAATTTCTGCTTATCGATGGGTTCTTTGCTTCTGTTTCTATCTCTCCATATTTTAGTTTTTTCTTTTATTATTTTGCTTATTCTTCTCTTATTTATGGCAACTCAGTGTTTGATCAATCTATATTCTCTTTAGGAACCAGTATACAGTATCCGTTCCCTGTGAAATTCAACCAGATGGATACAAAAATTGTTGAATGATGATGACTTCACTGCATGTTATATATATATATATATATACATATATAAACATAAGAAAAGGAAGTGATAAAACAAAAAGAAACAACACAGACATGAAAAATGAAAGGAAAAACAAAAAGAAAACAGAACTGGTTATATACTTTGTTAATAGAACCACTTGTTTTACAAAACTAACCAACAGATCAAAGTTACTCAGCAGCTGTTTCAGTAAAAAAAACTTTACAATTTCTAAGCAAGCTCATGGTTTAAAAGAACTCAATGGAATTTAACAAGGAAAAAGTTTGATAATTGCCACAAGAAATGATTAGAAGGAACTGAATTTCTCTCAGAACGTTCCAAAGCCATTCACCCCCCCCAAAAAAAAAACCCTAAATAAGTGCATACATCAATGGAGTGAGATACCCATAAGAACCCCACCTACACTTAACTATTTAAATTACCAAAAGTGTTTCACTATTGACCTACATTCTGGAAACCAAGAAAATTTATCTTTTGATAAAGTGAAACACAGTTAAAAAATCGCTCAACCTGATATTGTCATCCTTACAGATTGTTTCTCAACTGAAGAAGATACTTTTGATACAGACTCATTGAATTTTCGGCAATTTCAGACCAAACTTGCGGAAGATGGGTCAAATTTTCCAAAGAGAACAAGTTGTTATATTTCACATAATTAAATGAATTTGTAGAATTCTGCTTCTGAGCAGAAATGCATTGTGGGAGAATAAGTTAAGCGGAATAATAAAATGTTTTAAAAAATGAAACAAAATAGACTGGTTGCCTTACCAGAATTAGAGAACTCAACCTGCCCTACTATTAACCCATAAGTGGAGGGAGAAGAGAAGAATTAATATCTTTCTCCAGGGCATTGTGCACTATGGTGTAACACATACTCTTCAAACAATATGGATTCTCTTTAATTTTAATTCATATATCTTATAAAAAAAGGAAGAATATTTTTATATTTACTTTTCTAGATAAAGGATTTCTCAACAGTGCATGTTGACTTATATTTAAAGTGGAAATTATGATAAATACACATTCATACAATAGAAAAATCAAAGGGATTTTCAAAATGGAAGTCTGCGAAAAATCTTTACCTAAATACCTTACGATAGTTGCTCTTAAATGTGGATGGCACATGGCTTTTCCAATTGAAAAGCATTCATGTGGATTTTCAAAAGCAAACTAACTGAAAATTAGGATCCAAAGTTTATGGTTTATCTGCAGTGTGTATTTGTACGTATGTATTTAAGCTCGAATTATGTAAAAACTGGGATTCACTCCTTTCACAAGATTTTTCTCCAGTGTGAATTCGCTTATGCCTTTTTAATTTGGAAGTCTCTGAAAAGGCTGATCCACAGACATCACAAGAATATGGTTTTTCTCCAGTATGTGTTCGCATGTGTGCTTTTAAAGTGGAATTCTGTGAAAATGCTAAATCACATATATCACAAGAAAACGGTTTTTCTCCTGTGTGTATTCGCATGTGTCTTTTTAATTTGGAAGTCTCTGAAAAGGCTGATCCACAGACATTACAAGAATATGGTTTTTCCCCAGTGTGTGTTCGCATGTGTGCTTTTAAAGTAGAATTCTGTGAAAATGATAAATCACATACACCGCAAGAAAAAGGTTTTTCGCCTGTGTGTATTCGCATGTGCCTTTTTAATTTGGAAGTCTCTGAAAAGGCTGATCCACAGACATCACAAGAATATGGTTTTTCTCCTGTGTGTGTTCGCATGTGTGCTTTTAAAGTAGAATTCTGTGAAAATGCTAAATCGCATATATCACAAGAAAAAGGTTTTTCTCCTGTGTGTATTCGCATGTGTCTTTTTAATTTGGAAGTCTCTGAAAATGCTGATCCACAGTCTTTACACGAATATGGTCTCTCTCCAGTGTGTGTTCGCATGTGTGCCTTTAAATTGGATCTCTGTGAAAATGCAGACCCACATATATCACAAGGAAAAGGCTTCTCTCCAGTGTGCGTTTTCAAGTGATTTTTCAAATGAGAACTAATTGAAAATTGTGATCCACAGACTTCACAAGAATATGGTTTCTCTCCAGTGTGTGTACGTACATGTCTCTTTAAACTGGAATCATGTACAAATGTAGATCCACACACTTCACAAGCAAATGTTTTCACTCCAGTGTGTGTTTGCATGTGTATTTTTAAATGGAAATTCTGTGAAAATGCACATCCACAGAATTTACAAGAATATGGTTTCTCTCCCGTGTGTATTCGTATATGTCTTTTTAATTTAGAAGTCTCTGAAAATTTGGAGCCACAGATTTGACAAGAATATGGTTTCTCCCCAGTATGTGTCTGCATGTGTGTTTTTAAAGTGGAATTCTGTGAAAATGCTGATCCACACACCTCACAAGAAAAAGGTTTCTCTTGAGTGTGTATTCGCATGTGTGTTTTTAAATTAGAGTTCTGCGAAAATGATGATCCACACACTTCACATGAAAATGGTTTTTCTCCTGTGTGTATTCGCATGTGGCTTTCCAAATGAGAATTCCGAGAAAATCCTGATCCACAAATCTTACAAGAATATGGTTTGTTCTCAATATGTGTTTGTATGTGTGTCTCTAAAGTAGAATTCTCTGAAAATGTAATTCCACATACTTCACAAGGAAATGGTTTCTTTTCCATGTGTGTCTGCATGAGTGTTTTTTTTAAGTTGGCAGTTTCTAAAAATGAACATCCATACACTTCACAAAAAATGCTTTCTCTCCTCTAGCAAGTATCTGGTTTCTCTGTTTAATGGCATATCAACCTTTGTGGGTTATTTAATACCAAAGCCATCCTTGTAGAAGGACACTAGTGGTACTATCTAACCTATAGCTGGGTCAATAAGGAAATTCATACTTTTCCCATGTGTGTTAATCTAAAACTGAATATAATAGCATGACTGGATTTTGAACTCACTTACTACAATGTCAAGCTAGTATATATGTACATGTGTCTTTTTATTTGGACAGCATTGAAAATTCCAATCCATATTCTTTAAGAGAAAATGTTTTTACAAAGTGTTTGTTCATATGTGGTGTCTCAAATGTAAAATACAAGGAAAATGCTGGTTCCCAGATTTTATAAGAATATGATTCCTTTCTGGCATGTTTACTTTGAAATTTGAAGAATGTCTAAATGTTGATCCATACACTTCACAACAATATTGTTTCAGTTTCTCTCCTTTGTGCGTCGGTGTGTGTTTTTTTTTTTTTTAAATGGGAAAACACAAATTGATTTACATGACTAGTGTAAAGTTTCTTTCAATTGAATTTTTGGCCATGTACCTTAAAATGTGAATTAGAGAAAAATGATCCAGAACAGACGTTGTAAGAATAACAATTATTTTCTTTGTGTCTTTTGATGAAACCAAAAAACAGGTTCACACATTTAGCAAGAATAAGTTTTCTCTTTGGTGCTTTTGTTCATCCATACAATTGAAATCTGTGAATGAAGAAGAAATATTATTTTAAAAAAGTAGAGACATTTTTTTAAAATTAATTATAACAATTCAAATTTATTCATCCAGGAAATTATTTTTAAATGCCTAAAACTCAGTGAAGTTTGATGAATTGATTTTGGGAAAGTTCTTAAAAGCATTAGTTTTTCCCCAAACTCTTTCTCATGCACATAATTTTTTGTAACTCACTGGAAAATTTTCCTTAAATATAAATCTAGTTCTATAAAGCCTACAAAAATGATTGAGATATCAGAATTTATTTTGATAGAAAAGAAAAGATTTTTACAAATATATTCACACAGTTTGTTGATTTTTTGGGGGTTTTTGATGTAAAAACTTTGTCTTACTATTGAAGTGAAATTTCATTTTTAAAAACCAGGAAATTTCCTAATTACTAAGTGAACATATATAAAAAGATGAAAAAAAAGAAAAGGAAAGGGTATGACTGGAATCTGATGACAGCGGTTTGTTTCTGTGTTCCCTGCTCTGCTGAGTCATGTGACGGGAATTTTTAACCAAAATAGTTAAACAGTGTAGTTAGAAATCAACAAATGAAGAAAACATGATTTAAAGAATTGACTGCTCTGTGAAATGGAGCATTGCTGTTTGAGGCAAAATATTTTAATGTGAAAAACTCAGGCTAAGAACAAAACTTTTTAAAATGTTTTTCTCACCACCATAACTACTTAGATATTTGGCCCCTGGCTTGTCATAACAATGTTGAAGAGAGAAGAGAATTTTGTGAGCCACTCAAACAAAACAATAGAAACTATGGCATGCAGCATTGCGGATGTGAAGCAAAGCAGATGAATCAGAGCTTGGGTCAATGGTACTATTTACCAACCCCTCCGCTCGGGCAGGATATGACACAAGGTCAATTTTTAAGTGGAGTTTAACAGGTTTGAATTCAGAGTTTTCCTTCTCCTAGACTAGTTGCCTCACCAAGGCTGAAGAACCTAGTCCGTCCTACTATTTATCCATAGCTGGAGGGAGAATAAGGGGGTTCATACCTTTCCCAAGGGTATTTGCCCGAAAGTGAATGTAATAGCGCGACTGGAGTACGAACTCGCGTACTACGATTCCGCAGTTCATCGCTTTAACCATTACACCACGAGGAAAAGGAAAGGGTATGACTGGAATCTGATGGTGAGCTTCACTAGATGCTGGGCAGAAGATCTTTATAGGTCAACAATCAAGATCAGATAATTTTGGAAGAAAACTACAGCTACTCATCTTTAAAGATGGCATCAATTGATGAGAAAATAAAAAAAATAATGAAAGATTACTTTCACTAATACAAACTGTACATCCAAACTGCATTGCTCTTCATTTGGTTAAACAAGATGCTCATCCTGATATCACCAGCTTCTGCTCAAGGTTTCAAAAATAAACTACACAGCCCAAACCTGACATAGATGTAAAAGCATTGTGAACATGGCGATATTTAATGTAAGGACTTTAAACACTACAAACCAGCAACCAGAGCTTTACAGTATCAGCAGCTGAACACAATATAAACTTATATGTATGCAAAAACATAGATATTACCCTAGTGAATTAGAATTGAAATACCATGATATTTTTAATAGATGGAGTTTTGTCTCAGCATCTGCATGGAAAAATTCTGTCAATGCCACAATAGGAATGTTAAGAATATTCTCAATCCTTGTGCCTAAAATTTACTAAATAGCATAAAGAAAACCCCGCCGAGAATTATGTGTGCTACATTTAATGGCAACCTCAGCACAATCATCATCTCTTACTACAGTCTCACCAATGCCAATGATGAAACAGATATCACCAGCATCTTCAACAGGCTATCTTCCATTGTTCAACACACTCTCAAACATTACGTTCTAATCATTGGTGGAGACAGGAATGCTCAAATAGGCAAAGATGAAAATAATAAATTTTGCCTACACAGCCTGCCAAATAGAAATGGAGAATATCTGATAGACAATCACAAATAGCATGGTAGACAGTGAAGTGGGTGGAGGGAGGATCACCTAGAGAGCAAAATTAAAAGCTGCCAGTCAAGAAGAAAGACGTTTGAAGTGGAAAGAGCATTTTAAGAATCTGCTTTGAAACCTTCTTGAAGTCACTGAAAAACCTATCCAGAACATTTATAATGGCCAACTAAACATCAAATTAGGACAGTTTGCGGAGGAAGAACTTAATGAAGTACTGAAAAAATTTAAAAACATAAAAGCTGTAAACCACAACAAAATACTCCCTGAAGTTTGAAAGACAAGATAATTTGACAACATACTTCTTTGATTACACAATGCAGTTTATAAATAAAACAAAACAGGAAAATGGACAAAACGTTGTATCATTTCCTTCCCCAAGAAAGACAATGCTGAGAATCATTAAGAACTAAAGACGCATAACTCTTATTGCTATAGTTGCTAAGGTGTATAATGCCCTAAATCTGAATCATCTCTGACTGAAAATCGAGAAAATTCTCAGGAAGAATCAAAACAGCTTTCAAAGAAATCACTCCACAACCTCAGAGATTCTGACCATCGGTCGAATCATCAAAAGAGTATGGGCAAAGAATCTTAAGGCAACACTACTGTTCATAGATTTCTCCAAGGCATTCAATTCCATACAAAAAGGAAAGATGAAGTAAATACTACAAGCACATGGTTTTTCCAAAGAAAATGTCACCACGATAATGATGCCTTACAAAAAATGAAAACAATGATTCATTCAACTGATGGAGACATTAACTTCTTCAACATTGTAACAGGAGTTTTGCAAGGAGACATATTAGCACCATATTTGTTTATACTCTGCTTAAACTACATTCTTTAAACATCCATAAATTTAATAAAAGAAAATGGTTTTACATTAAGACAAGAAGCAAACACAGAATGTCCCACAGAATTTATGACAAATGCAGATTATGTAGATGATATAGCATTTCTTGTAAATACACTTAGCCCAAGTAGATTCCCAACTATAAAGACAAGCGCAAAGAGCACGATGCATTAAACTCTACCTGAAAGCAAATAAAACATATTAAATGTATTTTAAATGAAAAAAAAATTCATCTCCACTCTATGTGGCAAATTTGAAAATGATCTCATCAACTGAGAGTGATGTCAACAAACAACAGAGTAAGGGCATGTAATGCTATGGACAGATTATTGATCATAGGGCAATCTGAACTATAAAAAAAATTAATTGAAATTCCTTCTAAGCTGTGACTGTTTGCATACAACCACATGCATGCTAACAAAATGGAGAGAGAAAATGCTAAATGGGAACTACACTGTAATACTCTGAGCTATATTTAACAAATAAAACAGGGTTACTTCCTGTAGATAAATGGGGGTGGGGGGGTGGTATGCCTCCTAAGCAACAGAAAGAAACAAGTCCCTCGTAAGCAATTGTACAACAGAAGGAAATGGATTCTGTGATTTGTTTTCTCTACTGTTGTATCCTCAGACAACTGAGTAGCCTCAGTTGACTAAAAATAACAACACATGCGCCTAGCAGCCCTTCTGTTGTATTTCGGCCTTTGACCCGGCCAAAAATGCCATTCCAAGGTGATGCACCGGAAGGAAGTGACACATTCTAAAGGCAGTTATGAGAGGAAATCGCGTGGGCGGAAATTGACTGATGAAATGGGACAAGGTAAAAAATTCCTATGGTACACTCATAGACTGACGCATTGGAAGAGAGTGACCTGTGAACTGCATGACAGTTATTTCCGCTTGATGACGATCAAACATGCGATTTCAAAGATCGAGTGGGCATTGAACTATTATATAACTCAGTCAAGACAGAAGTCAAGGCAGTTGGAGTTGCAGTTACAGCTGGAGATGGAGTTATAGATGTGGTAGGGAAAGCCACACCTGGCCGAGGGGGACCTTGGGAACCCCGATGGAATTTGGGGACCAGAGAAGTTGCTGATAAGATGCAGTAAAGAAAGCCAGCACCCAGCAGAGTGGACCCCAGGGCCTCCGGTTGAGCATCAGGAGAACGAGAAAGACACAACATTGACGGCCATAAGAGTGGGGGTCATAATATTTCAGTTCTGTTCGGTCTCCAGCTCCCTCTCACACGCAAACCTTGAGTAACCCTTTTCAAACCCTCGCAATAAAGTGAGAGGTAAATATTTTGTTAAAAAAGTCTTCCTGCGTCTTTATTATTGTGTTGTTATGATGTTGTAGATGACAATATAACACTTCCCTCAGTATACCTCTGGTCAATTCATTCACTCTGTCAGTCAAAAACCCGTCCACAAAGAACAACAACAACCACTCCTGCTGCTGGCATGCTCTTTTATGCAAATTCCGGCATATAGAAATTTACATGCGCAGTATATTTCTTCTCATGAGACTTGAGATCGATCAACTATAACTTCTGCTTCCAGAAGTGAATATATTTTTTACTGCTTGACATGCAAGGCATAGTCTTACACGCTTTGATCCAGGAGGGGTAAGTTTCTTCTCTTGCTACCCTTCCAAACTGTAGCTGTATGGATGGATCAGATGGATGCTAACAAAATGCAGAGAGAAAAAGCTAAATGGAAAGTACACTAGAATTTTGCATTGAACAACAACCCATCTAATAGCAGCTTTATGACCCCTGGTCTACCATCTGACAAATCATTCACAGTTGCCATTCACAGATGAAGAAAAGATTCAGTGCTGGAGAAGCAAGGATAAAATCTTAAGTAACATTCTCTAATAGACTCCTACACAGAAATGTGGCAGTGTTGGCCAATCAACAAAGACTTACATCAGTTCTGTGTGGACACAAGATACCGTCTAAAAGACCAGCCAGTAGTGATGGATCATAAATGGGTGATGTGAGAGGGTCGGGGAACTCAATGTTGTCAGTATGACTTGATGATGACATTTGAATTTAGTTCTATATTTTTGCAACAAGCACAATGACAATGAAATGGGTTGTTGGTTGGTTGGTTTTCTCTAATTTTACTTTTCCTAACTTTTAAGCACACGGGTAGTGATAAAAAAGTAAATGCAAACTTTTCTTAACACTTTATATCTACCTAATTTTGGTATTTGCGTGTGGCCATGGATCTAATGTAAAAGACCCCTGAAACTGGCCAACACCGGATGGAAAATACAGATTTTCCATCTACTCATTAAGTAATTTTGTAATTAATACTAATTCAACATGGTTCTATACAAAATTGGACCCCTCAAAATTATAGACTACTTATTAGAAATATAAAGCAAAAAACTTGATTTTGTGGTTAGATATCAGGGTTCTCAAAAGAAAAAAACCTAATTCAAGCTCAATATTAATTTATACAAGATATGAGAATTCTATAAGGTGATTTATAATATGGAAAACAAGTTTGTTCAAAATGTTTATGTAGTGAAATTGAAAGGCAGAACCCACAGACAGCTGCCTCCAATGAGCCAACTGGGGTTTGGCGTTCAAAGAGACAATGAGTAGTATGCTGTATAAGCAGGCAGATCAGCCAACGGTTACGTGAATCTAGCAACCGTCCCAGGCTGAGTAAAAAACAGGTTGTGAGCCGAATGAACGAGAGAAATGAAAGGTGACACTGAAGCTGAGTGAATTGAATTCCTTTCATAACAACACCGAAAGAAAGAAAATGGCCTACTTCAAAGTTTGAAATTGGCACAAATGTGTCTTGCATGTAGGGTACGGAAAGTATAGAAAAACGGAAACATGAGCGTTGTTGGAAGTGCAATTTGTACATTACGCGTCTCATCTCTGGTGGGACGGGGTTTGTGACATATGCAAATTTCAGTCAGCTAGAACTGGTTTTAAAAGAAGTAATCTCAGCATTATTGGAGGGCATTTGTTGCTTTACCACAGGATTGTGCAAACCAGTGTATTGACATGGCAAGTGAGAGAGAGAAAGAAACAGAGAGACAGGACTGGTGGCAAGTAGTTAAAAGGTTTCAAGTAAGAGAGAAAGAGAGAGACAGGACTGGTAGTGAGCAGTTAAAAGATTTCAAGCTATTTTGACTTTAAGTAACCATGGCATCCAGGCAATTTGACATCCGGCTTATCCCCGAATTCAGCAGCGGATTAACAGATATGCCAATAATGGAATGGTTGGAAGACCTAGAGTTGACTTGGGAGCTTTGCGAGATAACCAAGGTAGAGAAAGTTCTGCCACTATGATTAAAAGGTGTGGCCTGAGAAACATATCAGCAGCTATCTAAAGATCAATGAGATGATGTCGAGGAGATCAAGTGTGCTCTTATAAAAGCCTATGGAATGGATTCATTCATGGCTTTCGAACAATTTACCACATGCCACCTCCGTCCAGAAGAGACTGTAGATGAGTTCCTAACAGACTTGCAATGATTGGCATGACTGGTAGGGGAAATGCTGTCAGAATGTTGGATGAAGAGTGGCTTTGTCAATGGGCTACCAAATCACATCAGGGGACTCCTGCGATCGTCAACCAGGTTAGAAACTCTAACTTTAAGAGAGGTACTGGAAAGAGCTCTCACCGTATTAGTGGACACCAGGGACGAGCATCTGGCCACTGCAGTGTGACCTGAGCAGGCCTTGCATACACCAAACCTTCACAAAACTGGTCAGATTGATGTCATCTGTTGCAGATGTGGGGGCCCGAACCATCTGGCTAGAGATTGTATGCAGCGCAGCAGCGTTAGAAACCGGAGAGAGAGATCAGCTATACACTGTCATCTCTGCAACAAAACTGGGCACCTAATGAAAAACGATCCAGGAAACAAAAACAGAGGTGAGATGTTAGTGCTACTCTCCCCATTCAAATTAAAAGAAGAACTCCCCATAATTGAAGCTGTGATTAATGGCAAGAAACACATGGCACTGATGGACTCTGGATGTTCTCGGTCCCTCATGACAGGATTGGAGTGCAACTCCTGGAGTCAGCAGGCATCAGACGTCCTGACAGTTGATGGTAAGACTCTCCGTGGTAATGGCATTGGGTCTATCATGCTGGCAGTAGATAATGTGAGCCCCGTGAAAGTTGATGTGCGAGTTGTGGACACCTCACTGTTGGGCTTCGACATGCTAATTGGCATGGATATTATTAAGATGTTGGGGAGTCCACATAGACCAGTCCGGTGATGCTATCTTCTCAAGGACAGAGCCATGTGCCTGTGCTGCAATCAGAATAGAGGTACCGGATTTCAGTGCTGAGTTCAATGAGCAGACCAGGGCTTGGACAGTGTCATGGAAATGGTCAGGTAATCAGCCACCTGATGGACTTACAAACAAGGTGCCTGAGTATCCTATGTCAGCTCAAGTTCGAGAAGAGTATCATCATGAGCTGGAAACCTAGCTGAACAATGGATGGCTGCTTTCCTATCCTGAGGAGGAACTCAGCCCCACAAAGGACCTGATTCCTTTAATGGCCACTTTTCAACAGAATAAGTCTAAGGTATGCCCAGTGTTAGACTTTCATGAATTGAACGAATATGTCGACGCCTACACTGCGCAATTCGACGTTTGTGCAAAAAAGTTAAGAGAGTGGAGAAAGAAGGACTCCAACATGTCGGTGCTCGATCTCTGAAGGGCGTATTTGCAAGTGCATGTCCACAAATCCTTGTGGCCGTACCAGACAGTTATCCTCGAAGGAAAGAGGTACTGCCTATCGCAAATGGGTTTTGGACTCTATGTAGCACCATTTATCGTGTGGGATACTGGTGAGGCTACACTCTCAAAAGATGACACAGTCTTGTAGGCAACTTTGGCATACATTGACAATGTCTTTATTAATGAAGATATAGCTTCTACAACCAGGGTGAAGCAATATTTGGCTAACCTTGGACTAGCAAGCTAAGAACTGGAGCGGCTGCAGAACGGTGCAAGAGTGCTTGGCTTCAGGAAGTGGGCAAAATGCTAATATGGGAACAAGGGAACCAAAGTCCTAAATGTGCCATAGGTCCTTACCCGACACAGCATGTTCTCATTTTGTGGAAAGCTAGTCGGGCACTTCCCAGAGGTAGGGTGGCTGCAGCATTCATTAAGGGGAGTGCGGCAGGGATGACAAAGTAATTGATGTACCGTTAACAACCATGATAACAGAAGAGTGTGCCAAGAGAACCCCATGCAAGAAAGTGATGTGTTGATGGCCCTGAGCTCGATGTTTGGGTTAATGCAAGTTCCCTAGCCACCAGAGTGTCTCTAGAGCATGATGGAGCTGCCATGGAGGATGCGAGCTAGTTACAAAAGGAGAGGGACATGTAGCATATAAACTTGATGGAGCTTGATGCTGTGCTAAAAGGTGTAAGCATAGCACTGATGTAGGAAGTAACTATATTGCATCTGCACACTGACTCTGCACGTGTGCACAAATGGATAACAGACACCCTTACGGGGAAGGCTAGAGTGCGCACCAGAGCAGCAAGTGAGATGCTAATCAGGTGGTGGCTTGATGCACTCGCAACCCTAGTCAAAGGGTACAGTCCTGGTGAGGTTAGAACATAACTGAGCGGATAGTCTGATGAGAGTACCACAGCGATGTTTTGATCTTGTCAAGAAGAGAGTTGAGCCAAGCAAGCACAACTTCGACTGGATAAGGTCCTTCTATCACCGAAGTGGCCACCCTGGCGTAATGCGAACACTGTACTTCGTCAGGCAGGTTGATCCCACGGTCTCTAAAGCGTCAGTGAGGACTGTGGTAAGAAATTGTGAGAAGTGCCAGTCAATTGACCCACCACCCACGCTTTGGCCGACGGGGAAGTTGGACATTAGCGACACTTGGTCTCGAGTGGGAATGGATGAAACTCACTACCAGGGCAGCCACTATCTGTCGCTCATTGACTGCGGACCCACATGGTTTTCAATTTGGTGTCATCTGAGACGACAAGATGTGACGAGCATTGTAAGCCACTTGGAGAACCTGTTCTGCGAGCGTGGGGTGAAGGCTGAAATGCTCACTGACAATGACAGAATTTCACAGCAAGGTCTTCAGGGACTTTCTAAGTGAATGGGGAGTCCGATTGCATTTCCGTTGTGCACATGTCCCCTCTAGTGATGGCATTGTGGAACAATGTCATCGGAGCATGAAATGGATCACAGCAAGGAAACAGTGCCCCATAATGGAAGCAGTCTATGGTCACAATGTCACCCCTAAGGATAATGTGTCACCACTGACAGCCCCTACCAACCTGATTTATTGATACTGCATCTGATAGAAAGGTGTCAATGCATGCCCTCCAGATAAGCCCAAACAGCAGCAGATAAGATACGGCGTGGGCGATTGTGTCTGGATGAAGACCCCAAGTGGACGTTGTACATCCCCTTATACACGTAGATGTGTTACAGGTGTGATCAACCGACAGAACATCCTTGTTGATGGGATGGTCTGTAATGTAAAGGACCTGCATCCCGTCAGAGGCTTGAATACCTCGGAAAGTGAGAGTGACAGCAAACTCTCAAGCCAAAGTGCAAGGATGATCACCACCAATGAAGCACGCGGTAGTCCCCAAGAGGTAAACACCATGTATGCAACAGATGACACTTCTGCAGATGAGTCGTTCGAGAAGGAAGTACCATTACCATGAAAGAGTGCTAGATGCAAGAGACCCACCTCAGGTTGTCATCTATGGGATCATGAGATCACAGGGTGGTGTAGTGAAATTGAAAGGCAGACTGCAGCCTCTGATAAGCCAACTGTTCAAAGAGACAATGAGTGGCATGCTGTATATGCAGGCAGAACAGCTGACATTTACGTGAATCCAGCAACCATCACCGGCTGGTTAAAACCAGGTGGTGAGCCGAATGAATGAGAGAAATGAAAGATGGCACTGAAGGTGAGTGAATTGAATTCCTTTCATAACAACACCGAAAGAAAGAAACAAGAAGTGACAAGCAAAATGGCCTACTTCAAAGTTTGAAATTGGCACAAATGTGTCTTGCATGTAGGGTACGGAAAGTATAGAAAAACGGAAGCATGAGTGTCGTTGGAAGTGCAATTTGTAGGTTACGCGTCTCATCTCTGGAGGGACATGCAAATTTCAGTCAGCCAGAACTGGTATAAAAGAAGTAATCTCAGCATTGTGATGAGGGGCATTTGTAGCTTCAAACCAGTGTATTGACGCAGCAAGAGAGAGAGAGACAGAGACAGAGACAGAGAGAGAGAAAGTAACAGAGAGACAGGACCGGTGGCAAGCAGTTAAAAGGTTTCAAGTAAGAGAGACAGGACCGGTAGTGAGCAGTTAAAAGGTTTCAGTTTAAACATTAATGGCTCCCATAAATGTCAAAATATATAATTTAATCATTTAGTTTTATAATAAACATTTTAAAGCAAGTATTTTCAGTTACAGAAATTTTTCCTTTTTTGTGGCCTAAAAGATATTGAAGCCCGGAATTAATGCTGATTAGATTTCACTTGAAGATTTTTTTATTTGAAAACAAAGAAGTTGTTAAAGAAAAAAATAGATTTGTCTAATAAATCCATAATGTTCACTGAGTTGTCAACTGACAGCAAATAAAACAATTGGTTTACTATAAAATTTATAATATTCTCATAGAGTTTTACAATAAAGTACAATTGAAACAGATTTAAAATAAAGTACAAATGAAAGAGATTTACAATCAAGTACAAATGAAAGATGTCAAAAATTAAGATGAAGATAGGTCAATCCCTCAAATAAAAAACTATTTAAAAAAATTTTTTTTTTATATAAACAAGCAAGTTCAGGTAACTGGCGATTTTCACCAAATAGCCTCTCATTCTCTGTGATGTCAAATAAGATCAACATCTGCTGGGAAAATTTCATCCCTAATCCAAAGCTGGTAATGCTCTCAGTCAATGATCTCTCCATCGATATTGTGTCTAAGATCTGAAGTGAACTTGAAATTTAGAGTCAAAGTGTTTGTGAATTGAGACTCAGCCAGGCATCACAATCAAGTCCCAACAAGAAATACTATGTGACTTGCTGTCATTTTCGTTAATTATTGGAAATTGAAACATCTTTTTTCTTTCTTATTCAAATAATAGAGTCCAATTAATAGGTGATTTTCACCAAACTGACTTCATTTGTCAGTTTAAAAATCTTGGAATAAAAAATATTCACTTTATTTCAGTTTTTAGTTTCAATTCTGAAGTTTAGTATAGATATATTACTTGATACATTTTATTTATTAATTGATTCTTTTACAGATTTCAATTCAAATGATTAAATTTTGAACAAATAAAATGTTAAATTGTTCCATTTCATAGAACAGTTTTAAAAGCATTTTTAAAGTAGTTAATAAATCGATTTTATTTTTGGAATATTTACAAGAAGTAATGCAAGTTTTTTTTTTTTTTTTTTTTTTGATAGTTCAGTTTTTTAATTTTTTAAGTGGTTATTTGCTTAATTTTTAAACAAGTTAAAAACTTTATTTTAAAATTGTTAATCTAATTGTCTTTTGAACAATTAAAAAATATTTCAAAGGAATTAATTCCACTTTTGAACAGCTTAAAAACTTTATTTTAAAATAGTTTTTTAGAATTTTAAAAAAGTTTGATTTATGTTTGACTATTATTTATTTCTTGTATTTTAAATTCTTTTACTGCCCCACTTAATCTGCCAGCTTTGTTCTTGCCTATCACAATATGCAATAAAGATATACACAAAATGTAGGTAAAGTTTAGCATATGTTTGTTGAAGTCCAATTTTGGGGTCAAATGAAAGATTTTCGATAGAAATTAATGTCATATAATATTCGTTTAAAACAAATCAAAATAATTGTGTCAAAAAAAGAAGAAAATCACCTCAGTAAAAAGAAAAAGGTTTCTATATTTGATAGTAATTTTTGTATCCACCTCGATGTACTGAACAATCGTAAATTTTGTCTCTTCAATAAAAACTGTAACTTTTTAATGGTTGGGAGAGTACTTTTGAGATTTATGAATGAAAGTAAAATCTCTGTTTACATTGGAATTTGGGATTATTTTTACTCCCAATCCTCTTGATATTTTAATTTGCTTCTTGGACTTTGGACGTTGAATTTGTGATTCTGAATTTTTTCACTTCCTACTTTTCCTTTGTAGACGAGACTCTTTACTGAACTTATTGTTGGTGCATTTGCTGACAGACACATTTAAAAAAATACGTTTTCCAACAAAATATTTCATATGATAACTTTAAGCGGAATCTTAATAAAATATTTTGTCGTAATTAATTCTCAGGAGTAAAATAAAAATCAAAATAAAGAAAAGGTAACTGTAAAAAAATTAAGACATCAGTGTAACTTTTAAGTCAACAAGAATTACCTCCCTGTAATATTTTTTTGGTGAAATTAAAATTTTGACCCCACCTCTCCGTGGCCTTTTTTTTTTTCTAGATTTACACGTTGGACTTGTGATTTTAGATTCTTGACTTCATTCTTTCTATTTGGATTTATGAAGCAGGATTTACGAACAAAACTTCTTTACTGACCTTATTGTTAGTCCACAACAGACATTAACAAAATTCACACCCATCACATATCAACTGATCGTACTTAATATTTTTAAATTTTCTTAAAAAAATTTCTATTTTTATTTGAGGCGAAAAGATATGTTGATTTTCATTTCTATTTTATTTTGAGGCTAAAAAGAATTAGGGTAGTCAATTCTTGTATATTTAAAATGCTTAATCCCACGTAAATAATCACCTCTAATCATTCACAATCGTATTTAGCAAATATTTCTGGGGAAATATATTCGTATTTTTATTTTCTATAGAAAGCAATTAAAAAAATTATACTTACTTTTTTCTTTTCTTCGATCATTTCAATATTAAAGAAAAAAAAGAAGAAACTGCACAATTTCAAAGAAATTGTTTTTCACAATTTAAAGTAAATTTAAAAGCAGCTGTTGTTTACGAATGACGCAAAATGTTTTCTAAAGAGCCAAAAATCAAGGGAGATAATTAAAAAGAATTGTGAACCAAGAACGGAAATTTAATTCTTCTTCACCATTATAAAATAAAGTCGGCGGCCTTAGTCGAGGGTGACTCGAAGGCTCCCATTTCAATGGCTACTACACCGAGGTGTAGGGGAGGGCGCTACTCCTTTCCCTGGATTGCTCCACTTTACCCTCGATACGTACCTTGTGTTAAGCAAGGAGGTATCAAGTACCATTTTTAAAGTCTTAGGTATGACGCGACCTGGGATTGAACCCAGGTGTCCCAGACCACAAGCGAACACTCTACCCACTAGGCCAATGATGAAATTATGGGTCACTCAGTGAGAATTCAACTCAATAACAATGGTTTGCTATTCTAGCTTGCTAATCATTATACCATAAAAGGTGTCCATCAGCAAAATTAAGTTCTATTTAATGGAATCTTTTAACTCAGTAAGAATTTATTTTTCGTTTGTTTTGGTTTGGTTTTATGGCATATCAAACATTGAAGGTTATTCAATGCCAAATTCATTTTTATACATATAAACAGTTCTATTTCAAACAATTCAGTTTAGCAAAAGTACGCAGTTCTAATGTCAAAACAGGTCTATTTTAAATAATACAATTTAGCATAAAGAAGCAGTTTAAATGTCAAAATGGTTGTATTTCAAACAATTCAATTCAACATCAGTATCAATTGCTGAATCTTCTAGTCGAAAGAAGATATTTATAATTTCTGAATGGAGGCAAAATTCTTTCAGGTTTTCTACTATGAAATTGCTATGCTGAGAACACCACTTTCTTCTTAAGGGAATCTAATATGCATGTTTTTATATATTTTACTTATCTGTAAATAAATAAACAGTTTATTGGACGCACGTGTTACATTTATACCTGTTTTAATATTGAAATTTAAATTGACACACGTTTGGGTGGTTATATTTTGGTTAAATAAGGCCGCAAGTTATTACCCTTTTAGCGAAGAAATGTTGTCATTATTTTTAGCGTGGAAATGTTGTAACGTGCGCGTGAGTTTGGTTACTTCCTCGCTAAGGTTTAAAGGAAAATAAAGGAGGATGAAGAAATAAGAAGAAGATGCCGTAAGGTTTTATATGAAGGTCTTAATGGCAGTATGGAATAAAGGATTTACGTTTATGCTGCAAGTCTCGTAGGAAAGAAGGAAGTAAGGAAACGAAATGAAGTTGTTATAGAGTTGAGAAAGCATTTTAGCAGCTAAATGCCTGAGCGAAAAGGGCATCGTTAGGTTAAGGCATTGTTAAATGTGTGAGGGAGATATGTTCGCCATAGTGTAGCAAAAGTCGTGTTTGCTGTTTGATGACAGAAACGATTGTACTCACGATGAATTAGTGGTTTTGGTTGTTTCGGAGAGAAGCGTGAATGTCTCTAGAAAATGTGGCCCAGAGATGAAGTAGCTTGGTGTCGGAGCGAATTTTGCATCGCGGTCGACATAGCCAATACTGGAGGCGACTAAAAGTTGTTCCTGTGTGGGGCGTATTGAATTCATCTAATTCATATTAAACTGGGAATCCTTGGTCTAAGAGAATAGACACAAGGGGTCCATAAATTAGATGGCTTTCCTCATGTTGGTGTAATGCTGCTGCTGCTATTGAAGTGCAGACAGTAAGACGTCTGTCCTGAACGAAGAAGTTCTGAGTAAGAGAGAGTGTTTGGTGGCTTCCCCAATTTGTGCTGCTCGGAAAGATGGGCCAGGCTGAATAGGAAAAGTCATCTTGATTGGGCGAAAATATGCGTCGACCCTTACGGTCGAATTAAATTACGCGCCAAACAAAAATACAAAATTCTTTCTGCTACACGCTAACAGGACTTGTTTCTTGTACTTTTGGTTTTTGTCGTTTTTTTTGTAAGAAACATAATTCTTCAACTGCTATAGCCTATTTCGGCAAATAAAAGTTTTTTTTAGCTCATTTTTCTTTTTGTCATGGACAGAATGTTTGATTATCGACTAATTCCAGAGGTTAGTGGTACCGCAGCAGACGAACCAGTAATATATTTGATTAAACGCGTGCGGATAACCTTTGCAACCTTTGCAAGAGATGAGATGTCGAGCTAATATTACCGTTGCGCCTGCCAGCAACTAAAGAAAGAGGAGAGAGCGAGTTTGTAACACATCAAATGAGCAATCATAGCTGCCTCCTCTTTCGATTCATTCGTTCTTCAAGAGGAGAGACGGCCAACAAATATCGAGTGGATTTGAAACGATTTGATCGGCTTGATGGCGATCGGCATATCGCCTTTTTCATTCGTTCTTGACTGACACAGCAGCACGTGAGACACAACTGCAGTAGGCGTTATCATCAATAGATGCGACGACATTGGAACAACTAATGGCCAGGGTAAAGAGCTATCATGGCCAACACTGGGGAACTTAAAGGGACCAACCGTCGCCGCTCAACCAGCCCCCACACACCGACTGGTACACGAAAGCGGGAAATCATCTGTTATTGGGTGGGTGGTCAAAATTCAGTTGACGCACATGTATGCCGAAAAGAGCGGTAAGGGGTAAAATGTGATATTGTAAAAAGTACTTGGTACCGCTAAAAGTGGTGGATATTACTAAAATTAGGTAACCAAGCGACTACCTGGTAGTATTTTTGTAATTTATCTCCGGTAGTTTTAAGGAGTTTGTCGCGACCTGTTCACTAACGTAAGCAGATTGGATTACTCGCTCACCCTAGAAAAATTACATCCGGGTACAGCCGGAAATGAGGAAGCCTTTTTATTACCCTGACCTGCCGTTCATCCAGAAATAGGGAATAAATCAAATTTAACAACATTTACAAAACACTTCTGCCAGAAATAACTCTATAAAAACGGAATTAATCATCTTCGCCAGCTCATATCAGGCTAAAGAAAGACTTTATTTCTACGCCCATTTTTTTATGGAAGAACTTTCTATTTACGTGGCCGGCAGAGTGGTGTTGCGTTCCCTTTATATAAACAAGGCTTCTGCTGCGTAAAAAATTAGTGGTCTCACGACGCTCTTTAGAAGTCGTGTATGATCTTTCCTTTCCAGTTGTTGGGTCGAATTTGGTAGACCGTCATACCTCTGGACGGTTCTGCCGGGTGTGCCTCGGCACTGGAGAGTTCCTCCGGTCTTAGAGGGCCATCCCGCCAGGCTTTAACCCTCTTCGGGGGGAGGGGGTATTGCCTGGCGCCTGAGGAACCCCTAATAAGGGGAATGCCGACGGGGCCGAAGGTATTTTTGGCTTTGCCGGACGAGTGTGGGCTTCGACCCTGCGACCGGACCCACCTTAAAAACGGCCTTGTGTCACATTCGTGCGTTGGTGGGACGTATGATAAATAACAGAGGTCTCAAGACGCTCTCAGGAGCCGCTGTCAGAGCGAGGCTCCGCAAGGCTGAATCCTACATCTTGTGGTTCCATTCGCCTTGCTTCCCAGCATGTTCCTTTTTTTTCAACGAATCGCCTTGCTTCAAGTTGGAATCCCACTTGTGGTTGCATTCGCCTTTCCATCACATAGATATGCAAACAGGTCCTTTTTAAGGACCATTAGTGGACTTTCTGCGGGTTGGAGCATCTCTGACGATGCTTACTGACTTGTCGAAGTAGACAGCTCGGAGGCAAACACGAAGAGGACTCTTAAGACCAGCCGGTCTTAACCATTCGGTCAGTTCCGTTGTCTCTTCGTCCATTTGGCTCCACAGCGTTAAAGGCGCGGGTTAGCCTTTAGCTACCGCTTCACTATCTGCGCAACGCTAAGATACCGCCAATCTTAGCCGCAGCCTCCTGGCCTGTCCGCTCGATAGTGCAGAGATTTGGAACGGCAAAGCCATAGCTACAGTCTCGATACGTCTGCACGGCTTTGGCACGGCAAAGTTGAATATGAATTAGATACATTCAACACGCCACCACAGGAACAACTTTATGTCACCCCCAAAATTGGCTATGTCCATGCGATGCCTTATTCCACTCTCGGCACCTAGCTCTCATTTCACCTCTGGGCCACTTTAATGGAGACAACGCACGCCTCTCCCCAAATCCACCAGACACACAAAACTCACGGTGATTCCAAAGTTTATTTCCTCCAACGGCAAACAAGACTTTCGCTAAACTACGGCGAACACAATCCCTCGCACGTCCGACGATACGCGTTGCCTTCTCAACTTTCTCATAACTCCATTTCGTCTCTTTACTCACAACCTCTCTGATGAGGCTTGCAGCACAAAAGCAAACTCAATATTCCATGCTGCAAATAAAAACTATTCCTAAAACCATTTCGACTTCAACATCTTGAACCCTCGCCTTTATATACCTAACAACAATTAGCGAGCGACCTTACAAACTTAGCGAGGAAACAACTCAACGTAAACACAAACACGTTACAACCTTTCCTCGCTAACGAAAAATAACAAACATTCTTTAACGCTAAAGCCTGGCCAACGGTCATGGGATAGTTTGAGAAGCGAGTTCTCTCTTTCTGATCAAGAAGGTCCCACTGATGGGACGTCTACTTCAGCCTCTGCTATATGAGAAGCACGTGCATACAAATCACCTTTACGAGAACTCGCACTACACCAGTGTATTTTCTGCCATTCATCACCTTCTTCTTGGAGCAACTATTGTGCTTTTATTTAGTATGGTTTGGGACATTCATTATTGTGTACCATATATATAAATATTGAATGTTTGCAGTTTAACTTTTCGTTTCATACAGTCTTTCCTTGCCGAACTATTCAGTGTTAGACAATCAACAAGATAGTCTTATGGATTATGAGAAAATGTGGTTGGTAGTTCAGGCCACTATCATACAGCGAATAAATTCTTATTCTTTCTTGTGTGAAGTCTTGTCTGGTGGGAGGCAGAGACCACTACATTGATCTTGCTTGGCCCTAAGGGACAGGATCAAAGTGTAGTATTTGTTCCACGGATATTTTGCATTCAGATCACCCTAACGTCTCGCTGAGTCTTACGCTCACGCAGCGATTCCTGTTCTGTGGTTGATCTAGCCATTTTGAGTCGTTCTGGCTGAGACCCCACTTTTTGTGGTTGACGTTCGCCACTGGAACGCTTCTGCCGCGATCCCAAAACTTGAGGTTGATCCTCAAACGCACCTGCTCCCCGACTCAGCCCTGTTTAGGGAAGGAGGTCACCAGACTTGAGTGGGGTATCTCTCGCGATTCCCCCGGAATCGTCGAAGCAGACGGCCAGGAGACAAACACGAAGCAAACGACCAGGAGGCAGGAGCCTCTCAATTTCAGCGGTTCAACCGAACTGAACGTGGCCCTGTTGAAGGAAGGAATATCCTGGTCTCCACAACTTTGTTCCGACTCGCCGGTTACGAGGACATCCCTGTCGCTAGCGGTGCCTCTCCTGCTGATTACTCGTTCCTGCCGTCCTTGCCGCGATCTCGCCTGCCTGTCGTTTGCGTGTTCCCGACAGCAGCTCTATCCTGCCATCTCCTGCTTGTCGAAGACCGTTCGACCCGAGTATTCAGGAGATACTCGATAAACTGTCCTTGTTAGGGGGGAAAAAAAACTATAAGTCTTTTACGAACTACAAGTTTATTTGATTTTAGCCTTTTGGTTCTGGCTTAGCCCTTGCAGACAGTTCCCGTTTCCTGACCTCGAGTCTGACCAGCCCGCCGTATAGCGACCACACCAGACCAGCGATCGACCACCTTCCCGTTGATCACCTTTCCAGCACCGACCTGTACATAATCCGGTCAATAAAATTTTCACCCCCGTTTTCTTGTTACACTGTTACCCTTGTGTTTGTCTCTTGTCTTGGCTGTTCCCATTAATTCACGTTTATAAACCAAGTAGAGTCAACATCTTTATCGGCCCTTCTACATACTCATGATTGAGTTGATATGACATAGTGGAATTTTTTGAAAGAATATTTAATGTAAATTGTGGGTTTTTTTTAATTTTTTTTATCTATGCTTAAAATAAATCTTTCCGATTATTTTGGACTCAGTTCATTACGGAGAGAACAATTAAAAATAAAGATAATGATTGATGTTTTGGAGTAATCTTATTATTCACTTGTTTTTATATTATTCATTCTCATGGCTTGTTGTATGGTCAGGTATTGCCGGGTAATTTTACAAATTGAAAATAATATATCCTTCTCTCACCCTGCACTGTATATAACCTTGGTACCATTAACATGTACAGGGTGAGGATTATAGAAGACAGCCCCAGTTCATAATGGTACCAGATGGGGGAGGAGATGTCAGAGAAGAGATTTAATGTAAAACCATGTTGGTACCAGTTACTGGTTGAGAGCGGGGGTACTACAAAACCCGAACTACAGAAATTGCCATCAGTACCCTTGCATGTTGTAGTGGATAAATAAATTAAAAAAAAATTAAATCGAATTAAAACAATTATTAAAATATGCCGAAACTCCCAGAGGCCTCTGACGGAAATAGGGGCGACGCATGCACAAAGTAAAGGAACCGTCCTGACAAAAGGAAAAATCTCATTCTCTTTCAGCAGTGACCGGCGGAGTGACAACATCTAAATCTCCCTTGCTTCTAGTGGAAGGCCACGTGGCCGCTCTAAAGCGCCACATTGGCTAACCTTTCACTAGTAGCAGCCGTCTCGGTTAACAGTATGCCTGTGATGATAAAGGAAGGAACTATATAATCTCCCTTACTTTCTGGGAACGAATTGTTCCCCTTTTGTTTAGTTGACTGGTGAAACGCTATATTAACCGTGGCAACCTCTAGCACCAGTTCTTAGTTGAATAAAGCTTATCTTTAAGCTTATCTGACTTTTTCAATTAATTGCTAGCTCTACATATGATATGGTTGGACGTAATTCCGTTGATAAATGCGTCTCTGATGTATTCGTCTCTCGCTTGTGTTGCCGTAACAGCCTGAAAATCACAGTCTTTAGCGAGTCTTTTTAAGGATTGTAAATACTGGTCTACACTTTCGTCCGTTGGTTGCCAACGAGTCGCTAACAAATATCTACAGAAGACGCTACTTTTAGGCTTCACGAAGATTTCCTCAAGAACATTCATAGCCGTACTGTAGTCGTGACTATCAGATATGTGTTTGAAAATAGCCGGAGAAAGAAGGTTGATTAAAAGTTTCAATTTCAATCTGTCTGTCATGGAGGTAGGTTGTTGAGTTTCACAGACGGCTTCGAGGAAGATATTAAAAGTCATTTTCCAATGTCTCCACGTGTCTGCAGCTTCGGGCTTAGATGGGTCTAAATCCAATCTTTCCGGCTTGAGGTATTTTTCCATTCTGGTTCTTAGTTGAATAAATTGTAATAAGTGATATGTAGAGCTAGCAATTAATTGAAGTAGATACAACCACCCTTGGACATTGCATTGTATCTGTGTACCTGAGTGGTAGAGAATACAAGAATATCAAGTTATCGGCGATGGCTAACCTTTGCTGTGACGTCATTCTCGGACATAGTTTTCTATGCGAACAGTCTTCTGTAGAAATACTATTCGGAGGGCCGCTTCTCCCTCTTACTGTTTGTAGACTTACCACCATTAAAAATATCCCCAACCCATCTCTATTTACAAACCTAACCCCGGACTGTCGCCCAATAGCAGTTAAATCCCGGAGACATAGCATACCAGACACTAAATTCCTTCAGTCTGAGATCTCCCGGATGCTTAAGGAAGGCATTATAGAGCCTTCTCAATCTCCATAGCGCGCCCAAACACTTGTAGTATCCCCCGAAAATCACAAAAAGAGACTTGTTGTGGATTACTCCCAGACCATAAACCTGGTTCACTCCCTGGATGCTTATCCTCCTCCGCGGATAGAGGACATGGTAAATGAAATTGCAAGTTACCGAGTATTTAGCACCCTTGACTTAACCAGTGTCTATCACCAGGTCGCTATTAAACCAGAAGAGCGAAAATACACTGCATTTGAAGCTGCTGGATCCCTATACCAATTTTGCCGAAACCCATTCGGAGTGACCAATGGAGTAGCGAGCTTTCAATGGGTTATGGACGACTTCATCAAGCGAGATGACCTCAATGGAACCTACGCCTATATCGACAATGTTACCATCTGTGGGCAAAATCAGGCTGAACATGACTTAAATCTGAAAGAGTTCATGAATAGCGTGGTAAAGTACGGTTTGACACTGAACAAAAACAAACGTCTTTACTCACTTACCTCCATAGACTTGCTCGGGTATACGATAAGTAAGGGTTCGGTAAAACCCGATCGTGATAGACTAAAAGGATTGATGGACTTACCGGTACCTCAAAACCTCCCATCTCTTCGACGAGCTATGGGGATGTTCTCTCACTACTATCGGTGGATCCTGAACTTTTCTGAAAAACTACATCCCCTAACAAAAGATACCCGTTATCCTCTGTGATATTTAGTATAGGTTTGTAGAGCGTTGGGTATAACGAGGAAGGCACGAGATAGGTTCTTACTTGTATTTTTATTAAGCGACGAATGATATGATACAGGTTTAATGCAAGGGAGGTAACTCTTATAAGTTAACGAGCTCTACCTTGTCACATCTCTCTTGTCAAATAAAGATTGTTCTTTTTTTATTTCATTTTTATTTATTTATATATAATGAAGTCCTTATAATTTCCTGGGGGGTTTCTTGTTCTCACAGGCCGGTTTGTTGATGTTGGTGGTTGCTCTTGTATTTTGTCGGGTTGTGTCTGCTGTTGTATGGGCTGGGGGTGTTGTGTTATTGTATTGGTGTTATCTATTTCTGTGGGGTCATTGCTCTGTCGGGATGGTGATGTTGGCTCATCCCGACTAGTCCTCTGGGCTGGTAGATTGAAGGTTACTCTTCTTAGTGGACTAAATATCTCTTGTAAGTGTCTTCTGTTGCGTCTGAAGAGTTTTCCATCGCTGTGCATTTTGACGATGTAGCTACGCGGTTCAGTACATTTGTCTACCACCGTCGCTGTCTGCCACGTGTCATTCTCCTGAAGGACAGACACTTTGCTACCTATCATCAATTCGGTAAGGTCTTTTGCATTTCTGTTGAAATATTATTGTTGCTTCCTACTTTTGGTGCTCATCCATTCACGGATTTGGTTGTCTCTTACTGTGTTTTTATCCAACAAGGTTGGGATCATTGTTCTTATTTTCCTGTTGTATAGGATCTCAGCAGGTGATAGCAAGTGATTATCAAGCGGAGTTGTTCTTAGTCATTTGATAATCCACTTTTGACGGTTTCACCTTTTTTAATGTATTTTTTATTGTTTGGACCATTCGTTCAATGAATCCATTTGACTGTGGGTACCTCAGGCTTGATGTGATATGCGTGAATTCCCATTCTATCGTGAAATTATGGAACTCGTTTGATACGAAGTACTTGGCATTATCTGTATATAGACGCTCTGGTATACCATGTACAGCGACGATTGCTTTCAAGTAGTCGATACAGATTGTACTCGTGACACTCTTCGTTGTCTTTACAAACGGCATTTTGCTGTATTGATCAGCAACGAGTAAAATTTGTTGGCCATTATATTCAAAGATGTCAGCTGCAATATTCTGAAATGGCCTGGTTGAGTGTTCTTTAATAATCCTAGTCTCTTTAGTATTCTTTCTTTGGTGTTCCCTGCATATTTCACATGGCCTTACCATCATTTCTATGTCTTTGTTTATTCCTCTCCAATAAACGCTATTTCTTGCTTTTAGCTGACATTTTTCTATCCCTTGGTGTGCATCATGAATTCTTTTAAGGACTGTGTTTTGCATACTTTTTGGTATGACTATACATTCACCTTTAGTCACTAATCCATTTTGTACTGATAAACAATCTTTCATTGACCAGTAATTTCTTATAAGTTTAGGTATATTCTTTACATCCTCTGGCCATCCATTTACTATTACTTGTTTTAGTATTTTCAATTCTTCATCTTCTTCTGTAGCTTCTTGTAGTTCTATTTGTTTCTGTATTGTTATGTCAACAGTATGTATTGTTAGGTCAAGTTCAATTTCTTCACCTTGTGTTGGTTGTGTTCTCGACAAATAATCTGGTATTCTCATCTCTTTACCTGGTTTGTATAAGATCTGAGCATCATATGGTTGTAATCTTAATAGCATTCTTTGCAGTCTTGGGGGTGCTTGTGCAATGTTTTTATTTTGTATGTTTTCTAGGGGTTTGTGATCTAATTCTATTTGGAATTCTTTTCCGTATACATATGTATGAAATCTTTCACAACCAAATTCCACTGCAAGTAGCTCTCTTTCAATATTTGCACATCGTGATTCAGTGTCAGTCAATCTTTTACTGGCGAACGTAACAATTTTGTTATCGTTGATTAACGTTGCACCAAGTCCTGACATGCTTGCATCTACCTGAATCGTTGTTTTTGCATTTGGCTTGAAGTAGGCTAAACATATATTTTCATGGATATGGTCTTTCAAATTTTGGAAAGCTATATTTAAGGTTTTGTTCCATTGGTATTCAGTGTCCTTCTTGAGTAATGACCCCAGTGGGGCAGTTTTGGAACTGAGTTTTGGTATGAAAGGGCTTAGGTATTAGATCATACCTAAGAACTGTTGTAGTTCTTCTCGGTTGGCGGGTATCGGCTTTGATTTAATTTTGTCACATTTTTCTGGGTCTGGGTGTGAACCATTTTCATCCCAAATAAGACCATAGAATTTTATCTGTTTTTGTCTTATTTTGCATTTTTCTTTATTAAAAACAAGTCCATACTTTCGGGCTGTATCCATTGTCTTTCTCAATCTTCTATCATGCTCTTCAATAGTTTTGCCATATATGCAGACATCATCAGATACTCCGATGGCTCCGTCACAATCTTCCAGGATTTGATCTATTTTTTGTTGGTATATGTCCTGTGACATCTTTAGACCAAACGGACATCTTAAATATCTGTATCTACCAAACGGAGTATTAAAACATGTGAGCAGACTCGATTCTTCATCTAGATGTATAGCCCAGTATCCATGTTTTGCATCTTGTTTTGTGAAATGTTTAGCACCTGCCAGTTTATGGGAAATTTCTTCCAGAGTTGGGGTTTTGTGGTGTGTTCTTTTGATGCATTTGTTCAGTGGTTTCAGGTCTAAACATATTTGTAATGCACCATTTTTCTTCCTGCTACATGCAATTGCATTCACTCAGTCTGTTGGTTCATTTACCTTCTTTATCACACCTATGTCTTCCATTTTTTCAAGTTCTCTCTTTAATTCTTCTCTTATGTGAACAGGGTATTTTCTTGGAGGTTGGATGACTGGTGTTGCATTATCAATAATGTGTTTTTTTGTTTCCCTGGGAAGCTTCCAATACCTTGAAATCTGTCCGGGTATTCATTTGCCAGGTCTTCTATATTTTTTATTTCTCTTTTTGAATCAACTGTTGTTATACTACAATTGATCTGCACCAATCCCAGCTGTATGGATGGTCTTAAACCCAATATTGCTGTGTCATTTTCACATATAAAGAATTTTGCCTTTATAGTAGGTGAATTTTTGTGTTTGATTTTCAGTATTATGGAACCATATTGTTCTATTTTGGTACCGTTTACTGCCCATAGAGTGGTTATTTCCCTTTTTACATTGCTCGGTATTTCTATGCTGCCATAGTTGTTTTGGGGGTACATTTTTTTATAAATTCTGTACGGTATTATATTTCCGTTTGCCCCAGTGTCCACTTTCATTTTTATTTTATATTCTCTTTTTTCTGCATCCTCGCAGTCTACATTGGCGAATATTTCTTCTCTGTTGTCACCATTCTCTTTATTTATGGTGTGTAGGCATAAATCATCCTCTTTGTATTCATTTTCTACTTTATAAGTGGCATCCACATTTCTCCTAGCGACATTCTGCTTTCTGTGTCTGTTGTATGGGCTTTGACTTCTGTTTCTATGTCTCATTTTATTTGGACTGTATTTACTATTTTGTCGCATATACGTTTTTGTGAGGCAGCAGTTTTCAAAATGATGTAGTCCATGGCATCTTTTACATTCTTTGTTGAAGGCATAACAGTCTTCTCTTCTTTTTCCGAGATTTCTTCCACATTTTGTGCACGGTTTAGTCCTTCTCATTTCTATCTCGTGGTATACTCCTGCTTTCATTTCGCTTGCGTCCTTAAAGCGCGTATTATTTTTGGTTGTAGCTTCATATGCTCTTATGTTTTCGAGACCTATCTCCCGTGTGAGGTTCGGTTTGCTTATTAAATTTCTTCTTTCGTCTGAACATTTTAGTCCCTTTACGATTTGTTCTAAGAGCCTTTCGTCCTTGTTGGTACCGAAGTCACATCTATCTGCTTTCGTTTACAGTCTGACTAAGTATTCGTCAATTGTTTCGTCATTCTGTTCAAATGAAGTGAACTCCAAACGTTCAACCCATTTATTTGGTTTTTGAATCATTTGTGTTTCAAAAACTTTGAATACATTTTTTGAATTTTCTTTTTGCTCGGTCGTGAGTTGAGCATTTTTAATAACTTCGCGACGCGTTGGTCCCGTGCTTATTAATATGTAGTTGCGTTTCAATTTTTCCTCCACGTTATGAATTACAAAGTAGGATGACATAAAGTCAACCCATTCGCTGAAGGTTTCATGTTTGTTTTCATTCGTCCAGTCTAACATTGGTAATGAAATATTTGAAGTCGCCATTTTTTTTTAATAAAAATTTATCGTAATGTACTCATTTTTTCATAGATTTATATCCAATATTCCTTCTTCTTGAGGTTGTTGTCTTTTGTTTGTTTGTTTGTTTTTTGTTGTTTTTTTTTACCGCTGCCACCATGTAATATTATGTATGTGTTTGTAGAACGCTGGGTATAACGAGGAAGGCACGAGACATGTTCTTACTTGTATTTTTATTAAGCGACGAATGATATGATACAGGTTTAATGCAAGGGAGGTAACTCTTATACGTTAAAGAGCTCTACCTTGTCACATCCTCTCTAAGGAACAAACAGAGGCCTTCAAGTGCCCGAAGCAGGAGATTGCTAAATCGTCCCTGGTAGCTATAGACTCTTCTCTTCCTTATGGAATCGAAACTGATGCTTCAGAACATGCTATTGCTGCCCCCTAACCCAAAACGGTCGACCTGTAGCTTTCTTTTCAAGAACCCTAACTTCTGCTGAGCAAAAGCATTCGTCAGTTGAAAAGGAGGCGTACGCTATTGTAGAAGCGATTCGAAAATGGCGACACTTATTACTTGGAAAGCATTTTAAGCTGATCACCGATCAGAAATCAGTCTCGTTCATGCTCAATCCTAAAAGTAAGAGCAAGATAAATAAATGAGAAGATCACAAGATGGAAATTGGAACTTGCTTGTTTCAGTTATGATATAGCATATCGTTCAGGAAAACAGAATGCATCCGCTGACGCCCTTCCCCAGATTTGCTCTTCTACCACTACTGCGGACAAGTTACACGGCTTGGACGAAGATTTATGTCATCCAGGAGTAACGCGAATGCTACATTTTGTCAGAAGCAGAAATATGCTGCACTCCGTAGAAAATGTAAGAGCTGTAGTCCGGTCGTGCCAGGTCTGTTCTGAGATTAAGCCTAGATTCATTAGAAGGGCACCTCAGACACTCATAAAAGCGAGTCAACCCTTTGAGAGATTGAGTATAGACTTCAAGGGACCTTTACCTTCAAGTTCCCGCAATCGCTACTTACTGTTACAAGACGAGATCTTGCCTTGATTTGAAAAAACAAAAAGAAAGAAAAGAAGAAAAGAAAAAAAAAACGGAAGTTACCACTTCGAGTTCTCAACTCAAAATGAAAAGTTAGTCGCTCACGCATCGGCTCCGCGCAGAACTTCCGTTTGCGATAAATTAACAAAAAAAATACATTAATAAATATCCAATCGGACAGCTTCCCGTGGGGCACAAAAATTGCCGTTTCTGAGCCTACAGAAAATATATAAATAGACGGACCAAATAATTATCACCAGACTTGTTCTTTCACACGACTCGTGTTAAAGATTCTTCGCCACCGTCCGGCGCCGGTCATCCGATACATCAAACGATCGCCGCCGCTACGAACGCTGCCCTAATTCCGAGAAAACCACCCCTTCACCACGAGACAAGGGCAGTACATGAACTTTGTAACTACTACCACTGAATTCATTCTTTAACTGTGAACATATTTCTCCATTCTACTCTCTGTACTTAATCTATTTATAAAAAATTTTCTATAACATCATTACTGTGTTATTGTGAGTACCTATACGTTCTTTGTTTTGCAACCATACGCATTTCTCGCCCACAACATTCATATTATAGATATCAACAACTCAGAATATAACATTACTAACTGTGGTTGACGAATACTCTCGTTTTCCTTTCGCTTTCCCTTGTGCCGATGTGGCCGCCGCGACTGTCATTAAACACCTAATTAACCTATTTTCTGTTTTTTGAAATCCTTCTTTTGTGCACTCAGATCGAGGAACAGCCTTCATGTCAGAGGAACTAAAAGGATTCCTACATTCTCGAGGCATCGCTGCCAGTAGAACAACTGCTTTTAACCCTCAAGGCAACGGACAAGTAGAGATATACAACGGCATTATCTGGCAAACGGTGATTCTGGCTCTCCGATCAAAAAATCTCTCTATTGCTAATTGGGAAAAGGTGCTGGATGTGGCTCTTCACTGCATCTGCTCATTATTTTCCACTTCCACTAACTGTACTCCACATGAACGCCTATTCAATTTCCAAAGAAAATCAGCTTCTGGAGAGTCCATACTGTAAAGTCTTTATATCTGAGGTAATGGATACTTGCTAGGTATGGACTATTACCAAGATGAATCGATAAGATGGATGGTGATTAAAGACAGAGGGAAAACGAACATCTGCTGCTATGCCTGGTACATTCCTTTATTGACCAAATACCCCGGATGTGGTAGGGGCCGTAACCCCTGTGGCAACAGAGGTTATTTCCCTTTTGTTAGTTAGGATATTACAATGCTCTCTTTTTTTTTTTTTTTTTTTTTTTTTTTAAATAATGATAACAACAATGACAGTGGTGGTAATAATTATCTGGTGAGGGAGTTCATTCAGTCTGTGAAGTGATTGGGATGCTTGAACAGATGGCTCGGACTCTATGTCGGAGGAGATGTCTGTTAATGAGAGAAAAGAAAATGATGATGGTTCAGACTATTGTGTACGGGTATGTTTATTATTTATTTATTTATTTATTTTTTTTTTTAGTGGTCAAATCTTTTGGGTGGCCGTTTTGTTCTGCTTGAACGCCTGAGGTTTAGAGTTGTGTGTTGTGTTTGGTTGTCTTTGTATTCTGGTGGTGTTGTCGTATGTGTGTAGCTTTCATCTTCAGATGAGGGGTAATCCAGTAGGTTATGTGCAGGGTTTGTTGTTGGCTTAGAGATTTTTTTGAAGAAGCTGGAATTTCTTGTAGTTTGGCTACCTTTGTGTGTAGCGGTGATCATGGATCCCTTTTTCTTTATAATAGTCATTGGGTTAGGCTGGTAAGGTATGAGAGAGCTTTGAGGTGTTGTCGCTTTTTACAATGACTGTATCACCCACCCTGAGATCATTGGGTTTCACGTACGCTTTTCTATCAGCGTATTGCTTTATTTTTCTCTTGGCTTCGGTGTCACGCTCCCTAATGCTGGGGTCTTCAGCAATGGGTGTGATCAGGTGTGGCAGGCGGTATTTTATGGTCCGGCCAAATAGGATTGTGGCTGGTGGTGCGCCGGTGGTGCAATGTGGTGTCGTCCGGTAGTCCAGCAGGAATTTGAATAATTCCTGCTTCCAGCTCCGACCTTTATTTAAGGCAGCTTTAATAGACTTTTTACAGTGCGCATGAAGCGTTCTGTTTCCCCGTTAGCCTGGGGCCATAGGGGTGTTATTCTCCTGTGTCTGAATCCAGTGATGGAGGCATAGGTTTTGAATTCGTGGCTGTTGAATGGTGGGCCATTGTCCGTTTTGAGGGAGACTGGCACACCAAATTCGGCGAATATCTTGTCTAGGCGGGGTATGACTGATGTTGTTGAGATGGAGTCCAGGATGTCGACAACAACATAGCGTGAGTATTCGTCTGTGACAATGAGGAGGTACTTTCCGTTTTGGAGGTGTCTAAAGTCAGCACTGACTTCTACCCATGGGGCTGCTGGTAGTGGGGACATTTGCAGTGGCTCTCTTGCCGGTTTATGGGTACTGATCTGACAGGTGTGGCAGTTCTTGATGTTTTCTTCCACTAGAGGCTGCATGTTTTTGAACCAGACCTTTTCTCGGAGGAGAGCCATGGTTTTCACAATGCCTTGGTGTCCAGCATGTGCTATTTTGACAGCTCTGTTTTGTAGTGCTTCAGGCAGTACTACCCGGTGCCCTTTGAGGATGATGCTATCCTTGTGTGCAAGTTATAGTTCGGCACGATTGGCGTGCAGAGTGTGGAATGTTGCTTTGTTTATGCCATCCTCGACACCATGCCATTTGTTGGTAAGGATGGCTTGGATGACGGTGGTGAGTGTCTTGTCTTTTGCCGTTTCCGTTGCAACTTCATCAATTGTCATTGCTTTGGGGGTTGAGGTTGAGAGGATGTAGTTTATATATTCCTCTGCTATTTTTTGTTCTCTGTCGCTTGGTGGTAGGTGCGTTGGATGGCGGCTGAGATAGTCAGCTGGGTTGTCATGGCCTGGTCTGTATATGACGGTCATGTCGTATGGTTGCGTTCTTAAAACCCAGCGTTCAATGCGTGCTGATAGTTGGGCGCGGGTGTTGTTAAAAATGGATGTTAGGGGTTTGTGGTCTGTAAAGACAGTGAATGGAGCTCCAAAGATATATATGTGAAAGTGTTCACACGCCCATGTGATGGCGAGTGCTTCACGTTCTGTTTGAGAGTATCTCTGTTCAACTGCGGATAGAGCACGACTTGCAAATTGTACTATCCGTCCATTTTGTGACAGCACGGCAGAAATGCCTACCGGACTGGCATCCGTATGTATTTCAGTGTGTTTGTTCGGGTCAAAGTAGGCAAGTGAGTATGATCTGCTCAGTGCCTCCTTAATGTTTTTTAGACATTCAGTGTTTCGTTCAGTCCAGGACCACTGTGTGTTTTTTTTGTTAGTTGACGTAGTTCATGGGTGAGGGTTGCATAGTTTGGAATGAATTCTGCCCCGCAGAAGTTAGTCATCCCCAACAAGCTTCTGACTTCTGATGCGTTTTTAGGGTCGGGTAATCCAAGGATTGCTTTTATTTTGAGGTCGCTTGGGCTGATGCCTTCATTACCGAAGGTGTGTCCAAGGAACTCCAGTGACCTCTTGTTGTACTCACATTTGCTGCCATTTAGGGTGAGTCCTTTTTCGCGAAGTCGTCTGAATATCACGTGGAGGTTTTGGTCGTGGTCTTGCTGGTCTGATCCGAAGCAAAGGATGTCATCACTGATGTTGATGGCTCCCTTGATCCCTGTAAGTGCTTGACTAATTTCTTCCTGGAATATCTCACTTGCGAAGTTGACACCAAAAAAAAGTCTTTTATATCTGTACAGGCCCAGGTGTGTTGCAAAGGTGGTTATATATCGGGATTCTTCAGCTAGTTCCAATTGGTTGTAGCCTTGGTTAATATCCAATTTGCTGAAAACATTAGCTCCTGATAGAATAGTTTTCAGTTCATTGAGTGTGGGGGTTGGGTGTCGTTTCCTTTTGATTGCTTTGTTTGCCGCCCTCATGTCGAAGCAAATCCTGATTTTATTTTGACCCTTTTTGGGTACTACAACAATAGGAGATACCCATGGGGTTGGTCCGTCTGCCTTTTCAATCTCTCCCAGTTTCTCATCTTTGGCTATTAACTCTTCTATATCTTTCCTTACGTGAAAGGGGACCCTGCGGTATCTCTGAGCGATGGGTGGTATGTTTTCATCTATGTGTAGGTGAACTTTTTTTTCTTTGAGTTTACGCAGACCATTGAATAGGTCTGCGTAGTCCTCTAGAAGTTTAAGAGTGGGGAGTGGGGTCTGTGCATCAGAGTTACTGATGTGGTTGACTGAATGAGTGTTTGCTGACAGTAGTTTGAGCCTTTTACATGTTTCCCAGCCAATAATGGGTTTTTCTGGGTTCTTTATAACATGTATGTCCGCTTGGCAGGAGATGCCTCTAAACTTTAGAAGTGTGCTGAATTGACCTAGGAGTGGGGTGGCTTCCTTGACACCGAATCCAGATATTACGGTTTTTGTGGGTCGGAGGAGGGGCGTTGGTCTTAGGGATTTGTAATCTGCCTCAGACAAAATGTTTATGGTGGCGCCAGAGTCAGCTAACACATTGAACATTTGATGGCCATCACCAAAAGATAAGTCAAAGTAAGGAAGGTTTTTCACTTTACCTGTATGGAATACATATTCCGTGTCACTGCTGCTGTTTGAGTCTCGTTGATGGTCCTCAATGTAATTTACCGGTCATCGACTGGTTTGAGCTAGTGGGTGTGGGGGCGGTTTGTTCTTCGCCGTCTGTCCTCGTCATTTAGTTTTCTGAAACAGACAGAGGCGAAGTGTCCCCACCTCCGGCAATCGGCACACTGGTTCTGGAATGCAGGGCAGGATGTCGGTCTCCGTTCATGCGGGTATTTCCCATTGCAATTTCTGCACCGGTTTTGCTGGGGGCGTTTGCGTGGCCATTGTTGTTCATGCGTGACTTTGTTGGCTACTGCATTAATGGATGTGGTAGGTTTTGTAGTAGAGTTGGCGTCTTCTAAGCGCATCTGTTCCATTTGTTTGGATATGGTTTCTGTCATTTTGGCATAGTTTATTAGATCGCCTAGGAGCATGTTTGGGTTCATCAGTCCCTTTTGGCGAACTTTTTCTGATAAACAGCCCGTTATTATCTGGGATTTTATTTCTGCATTTCTGTCTGTGAAACGGCACATAGCTGCTGCCTCTTTTGATTCCCGATGAAAGTCCTCTATGTTTGGGGTGGTTTGTTTGTTTTTTTCGGAATATAAATCTGTTATACTCAGTGTTGTTCTCTGGGTTGAAGTGGTTTTGCACAACCAGGACGAGCTTATCGAAGTGTGTTTCGTTTTTTTCTGGTGTGGTTTGTTCAGACGGTAGTTCGTCAATAATATCATTTACTTCTTTGCCAACAAAAGTTAAAAGTATAGCTTTTTTTTTTGTTTATCATCTTCTATGTTGTACGCAGTGAAGTAATTTCTCAGTCTGTTGACATATTTTGTCCATTTTGCTGCTTTGTTTTTTTGATTCGTGGTTAAATTCTGGGTAACGTGGTAAAGCGGCCATGTTAGTTTTTTTTTTCGGCACGTGGGCAGGTTTGTTCTTTTCTTTGTTTTTTGTTGTTGTTGTTGTTATTGGTGAGTAAATGACTCTTTCTTCGTCGCCAATGTGAAGTCTTTATATCTGAGGTAATGGATACTTGCTAGGTATGGACTATTACCAAGATGAATCGATAAGATGGATGGTGATTAAAGACAGAGGGAGAACGAACATCTACTGCTATGCCTGGTACATTCCTTTATTGACCAAATCCCCCGGATGTGGGAGGGGCCGTAACTCCTGTGGCATCAGAGGTTATTTCCCTTTTGTTAGTTAGGATATTACACATACCTACATGGTTAACAAGATCCAAATCGGCTCTTCTGAAGCGCCATTTACGTGGAAGTAAATATGAGCCCCTGGTGGAGACCGAACTATGCTCATGTACGCTTAAATAATGGGCGAGAAACAACTGTGTCCTTGCGTCATATCGCTCCACTTGGTGATGGAATGAACAGTTTTGATACGGAACCAGACCCTATGCCAGGGGACCCCCAAGAAATGGATGTCCCTAACCCGTCAAACACTCCTCCCCTTCTACAGAGTACTACTGAAAACTCTGCTGCAGAGAATTCAGTTCCTGCTATTTCTCTTCCTCCACTCTTGGATGATTCTCAGAGGACCTTGTCAGAAGATGCTGACTCACTAAATCTTTGAGGTTCCAGTAGAACCCGTCGAAAACCTTATTTAACTGAGAACTATCAGCTTTGAACTTTCGTTTTCATTTCTTTTCTATTTTCAGTTTGATCAAAGGCATCTACGGGACTCATTTAATTGAAGATACCCTTTTGAGAGTCTCTGAACCCTTCCGCTCTCGACAAATTGACGAACCCGAATTTTCCTGGACAGCGGAGAATGTGGTGATAAAGGAACTATATAATCTCCCTTATTTTCTGGGAACGAATTGTTCCCCTTTTGTTAAGTTGACTGGTGAAACGCTATATTAGCCGTGGCTACCTCTAACACCAGTTCTTAGTTGAATAAAGCTTTTCTTCAAGCTTATCAGACTTCTTCAATTGTTAGCTCTAACATATCACTTATTACAATGGCAAAATATAAAAAGTATCAAAATGGACCAATCGAACTACGAACTAAAACAGTGAACTTGGACAAACTACCAAATGCCACTAACACGTCGTTAAAGCTTTATATACCGAACACATTTATAGCAGCCACAGATCTATTTCCTTTCGCGAATCAATGCCCCTGTTAAGAGAATCGGTCACTCACTGACCAATCAACTGACAGAGCGCATTGATTCCTTCTCCCTCTCAGGAACTATTTTTTCTGGTCCCTTTTCTGTAGAACGGACAACGTCAGAGAGAGTCTGGAGCTAGCAGAAGAAACATATCTCTCCCACATGACTGCACTGATTCCACTTGGAACACTTCGCTCACTGCTAGCTTTAAACACGCTTCCTACGAACCAAGGACCAGCATACAGACCAGCGACGCAAAGAGACACTTTCCCACTTTCACTCCTTCACGCCTGCTACTGTAATAAACCTTACTTTGTTGTGCTGTTAAAAGAAGTTTTGTAATTCATTTGTGTGCCAAAAAAATATAGTGTTAGGGAAATTAATAATTCCCCGAAACGCTAAACATTGTTAAAGCTTTAAATACCGAATAAGGACGCATATATATCCAAGAAACGACTAACGCATTTTTAACACCTTGACTGGGGGATTCAACCATTTCAATTGTATTCAGGGAGAATTTCCATTGAATGGCTGTTGAACCCAGAAATAAAGGAAAGGAAAAATAAAAAAAAAGATGTCTTCGTCTCCCATCTGTTACTATCTGCTTTCATATAATTCTTTTACGGACTTCCTATTCAAGGAGATACACCAACAAAACAAAAGTGGGATAAGAATAGAATAACCTCAGAATGGAGTCAGATAGCAAACGGCAACACAGCGTGCCCCTGGGACCCTATAATGTGTCCCATTTGTTCGATGACAGCACCTGGTATTATAGGTGCTCAGGAACCAATTCCTTGCCTAAAAACTGCTTGCAAGGACATTCAGAGTTAGCTACTGACTGATCACAACAATCGCATCGAGAGGTGCGATGTTTCCAATGTATTAACACCGGTCATGTTTCAGTATGTCAGAAAAAGTTATCAGCAGTGAAGAACAAGGCAATGCTAATGACATTGTAGGGATTATGAAGATTTTCTTGTTGGTTATTTGGTTTTTAGGGTTTGGGGTTTAGATATATGACTCCGTTGGTTTTCTCCTTACTCCATCTAAATTCGTTGCCGTCTTCTTGTCTGTAAAGGCTGAAAAGAAGCAAACGAAGGAGACGAAGATGGGAGATGCTGTTATATCAGCGTATGGTTACAAGGAAAGAAATAAGCACAGTTGCAAAAAACAAAGAACACGAAGGCGCGTAAAAACTTTAACAATTGTATTGGAAACAAATGAGTAAAAATTTCATATAGCTGGGTTTGTAAAACGTGTCGATATGGAATTAATCGTGGCCTCCGCGATATATATATTAGCGACGGTCACAGCTTAATAGTGGTAGGATTGTTGGACTTACACGTACACGGTCAATTGATTGTTATGGGTGCGGAGAGGAGAGGGGTGTTCGGTGATTTACGGGTTAGTCGCTTCCTTCAAAGCGAAGAAGAGGAAAGTCAATGTGGGTGATGCGTGGTTTTGAGTTTCGCCTCTGTCTGTCTGTCAGTCTGTCTTTCTCGGTTGGAGTTCTGGTCTGCGGACTGTTGTCTGCCTTCTTTTAATCTGTTCGGCTGTCGAGAAATTTGTCTTTTATATCGTTTTTCTTTTCTGATCAGATCTTTGTTTTTTACCGCAAAAGTCACGGATTAGCCGAAAAATTACTTTTAGTTATTTTCATTTTTTTGACAAATTTCATCGATATTTCGCTATGCGCTGATCCTATGCGCAGTAACCCCTTTTTTCATTTTGAAGAAAGTCTCAGCACCGATAACATCCGGTGAATGCTCTCGTGAGCACTAGTTGCTATCATTATTTTGTGTGTACAATAAATTAGAAAGAGATCTCTTTCGGTCATATAACAAAGTCTCTCAGATCTCGTTCTGATTTATGCGTGTTGGAGAGTATGTGTGTTTGTTCTGAGTGACTTGTGCATTATAAAGTCTTTGTAACGCGCTGGCATTTGGCCACGGGTTTGCCTAACTGGGATTGATCTTGGGTTTTGGTGTTGGTTTGTTGTGTCGATTTGTGCAGAAGGTTGTGCCGGCTTTTGTGAGGTGGATGGACTTAGGTGTTGTGATCCATGATTTTGTTGGTGAACGTGAGGTGTTTTGGCTGAGGTGTGTTGCGGAGCCGATAAGCGAGTCGACCCCGCAAATGAATTTTTGTTTAATGCGTGCGAGTAGGGACAACCAAAGACAATGAAAAGGACAAAGAGACAAGGTAACAAATCAACAAGAATGGTAATATATTGTCAGAATTTACAGACGTGGTCGTAGTGTCTGGTCTCCAGCTAGATGAACGATGTCAGTAGCTGTTATGTTCGAGTCGTAGGTGTGGTTGGTTGATCGTTGCTGGGAGCTGAGATCAGTCGAGTCGTAGAATGTAGGAGCGTCTGTAACAGCGCCGTGGTCGAAGTCGGTGCTGGCAGCTTGGAGGAGTACGGATCGAGCAAGCGTAGTTTGCTAAGATTTAATCGCGTCTTAGTACTGCGGACCGAGTGAACGAACGGATAGATGGTGGCTAAGGTTTGCCAGGCCTTAGCATATACGCAGTCGTGTGAGCGGATCGATGAAGCTAGGGCTTTGTCGTGCCCCTAGCTGTGCGAGCGTATCGTTTACGGTGGCTATGGCTTTGTCGTGCCAGATAGCCATGTGGGCGTATCGTTGGCAGTAGCTATGGCTTTTCGGGCCAAAGCGGTGCGGACGTATCGAGGTGGTAGCTATGGCTGTTTCGCACCAAAGCTGTGGGAGCGGATCGAGACGATAGCTAAGGCTTTTCGCGCCAAAGCTGTGCAGTGGCTAAGGCTTTTTCGTGCCAAAGCTGTGGGAGCGGATCGAGACGATAGCTAAGGCTTTTTCGCGCCAAAGCTGCGGGAGCGAACAGGCCAGGGGGCCGTGGCTAAGATTGGCGTCATCTTAGCGCTGCGCAGGTATCGAAGTGGGAGCTAAAGGCTAACCCGTGCCTTTAGCGCTGCGCAGCCGAACGGACGAGCGGAACCGAGCGATGGTTAAGACCGGCTGGTCTTAGTGAGTCCTCTTCGTGTTTGCCTCCTGGCTGTCTATTTCAACTGGTCATTAATAACCAGTTAGAGATGCTCCGACCCGCAGAAGGAGACCTCTCATAGCCCTTAAAAAGGACCGTATAAAAAAAGGGGGTGTTGAATCTACCACTAGAAGTGGCGGTGAGGCGAATGCGACCAGGAATAACGTAGGATTCTTTTCCTTGTATGAGCTCCGCAAAGAACGTGCCGGTATTTATCCTACGCCCCACCAGCGTACGAATGGGGCACAAGGCCGTTTTAAAGGTGGGTCCTGTCGCAGGGCCGAAGCCCAACGCGACAGGCAGTTTCAAAAATGCCTCAGGTCCCGTCGGCATTCCCCTTTTCGAGGCGCCTCAGGCGTCGGGCGATAAACCCAACCCCTCCGAAGAGGGTTAAAGCCTGGGGGGACGGCCCCCGAGGCCAGAGTTGATGTATCCAGTGGTGGAATACACCCGAACGAACTGTGCGGCACGCAACCACAGCCGGTCGAGAGCGCCCCACTACAGGACACAATGCAACGCCAAGAGTGCGCCGACGAGCGTTGAAAAGGGCTTGTTGATATGACGAAGGTGCTGTGAGACACAGCCCCAGCCGCGTGAATATGAAATTCTTTTATAAAAAATGAGTGTAGCAATTAAGTATTTTTTTAACCTGCTATGAGTTGGCGACGACTATTAGTTCCATTTTTATCAAGTTATTTTTGGTTTATCCCTTTTTTTTAGCTGTAACGAGATTTCAAGGTCGTTAGAAAGAAAAAGGCTTAGTCATTTCCGGCCGTACCCGGATATAATTGTCCTAAGGCGGGCGTGTAACCTGATCTGTTTACGTTTATCGGCAGGTCGCGGCAGGTGCAAGGCGACTAATGTGTGCTCGGTTAATTCAGTCAGTTTCGCACTTTTAATTTATTTCCTGAATCACCATGTTGTTTGTTTTGACGACTTCGAACGGGTCGATCCAATCAAAGTGGGAGGAGTGTGTGGTAATAGATTAAGGGCGGTGTAGTAACACCTTGTTGCCCAATTGTATTGGATCCTTGTATAAGAGTTGGTTTAGTTTCGTATTCAGCTTGTAATCTGCTTCGTTGTTTGCGAGGGCGACACGCCGATGGACTTTCCTCAACAGAACGTTGTTTTGCATTCCATATGCCGTAGGGCTTTGGTTTGTGAGTTCATTAAGGGGTAGTTTGGATAAGCCGATGTTGCGTTGGCGGCCAGTGATCACGTAGTGTGGTGATACGCCGGTGGCGCTATCAATTGTTGCGTTCATTGATGTGACGGATTCCAGGATATCTGTCTCTTCACAGTTTCTATCTTCGCACAGCATGAAGAGAGCGTTCTTCATTGTGCAGTGTTGTTGCTCGATGTTACCCGAGCTCTGTGGTCACCAGGGCTAATGTAGCTCCCGAGTGATTGACATCATGTCGCAGAAGTTCTTATACACTTCTCCTGTGAAGTGGGTTGCGCGGTCAGAGGATACGATTCATGGTATTTCCTGCTGGCGAAGGAAGAAACTGTAAAGTCCTCGAGCGGCGTCAATTGCAAGGTCTCTTGCGCATGGTACGGCCGTGAGGTGGCGGTTAAAGCTGTCAAAAAATGGTGAGGATATAACGTTTACCCTTCGAGACGGGCATCGAAACAAAATCCACGTTGATGATGTCAAACAGTCTTTTTCCACGTTTACAGTGACCGGTTGGCCAGTGCCGCCGTTTGCCATAGTCTCCTTTCCGCTTGGCACAAATTTCCCAGGATTCGATGTATGTATGGGATACACATTTCTTCTAGTCTTAAAATAAGCAATAAAAACATACTTAAGAACATTCTAGAAATTTAGGATCAAAACTGCATTAGCGTTTAAGTTACATTTTTATATTTTTCAACCAATCAGCTAAAAACATAGAAAAGGAACATTCTAGAAAAATAGGATCGGAAGTCAACTAACAGAAAATATTTAGGCTCGAAAATAAAATAGTAAAATACAAATCTGATTGGTCAATAATTTTCTACGCGCCAAAATCTTTGGACGATTCTTGGATCCACTATTACGGTATAAATAACACACGGTTAGGGAGCCATTCCCTAAGACTAAGCCACCAAGCCACGAAGTCAGTAAAGCAGTAGCCGATACACTGTCCGGCAAATTCCTTTTCTTCCACCTCCAAAGTTCATGACCTAGCTACAGATGGCCACGAATCAAGTTCAAAAGAAATAACCCACAAACTTTCTTTCATCAACGCGACACGCTGTCGCCACAATCATAAAACAAGATATGAACTGAATGTAAGAACGACTTATTTACGGACTCCGTTAACAGTTAAACATACACACACGTATAAACAAATTTATTTTCTTCTTGCCAAACTTTATTTTCCAAAAGGCCATTTACACATCATGTTTTTTATTTGTTTTCACATCCTGTTTTATGTATATTAAATTGTTTGTTGTTTAATGTTCGTTGTGTTCTATTCCATTTCTTTTACGCGATTGTAAAGTTTTGTGGTGGATTTGTGGTGGAAATAATATGGAGACCAATACCCGTAAAATACGGAAGCATTTCTACTTAAATAACTAAATAACGATTTTTGTACTCCCACCAATGTTTACATCTCTGAAGGGAAGGGTGTTTCGGTCGCCAATAATGATGTCACCCTTTAGTTCGTCTTAGGTTGTGATACTGCCGTTTATGCCCTTAACGAGGGTATTGGAGTGGGTTATGTTTTTTTTTTTGCATCTTCCGGTAATCGGGAGATTGGTATGATGCAGGTTGAGCATCCCGAATCTAGTATTGCTGTGTCGGAGAAGTTGGTTCCTTTGACGGTGAAAGTGGCTCTGATGAACGGGGTTTGTTGTGTAGTGTGTTGTTGGAAGTTAAATATGTGATGGTGAGTACGTCGGACCGGTGGATAAAGCCATCACTTCTCGCCTGGTCCGTATGGAAAATCCAGATCAATGGTTGGGGTTGGGACGTTACTAGTAGGTGTTTCTTCTGTTGTTGTGAGGTGGTCTTGGGCTAAGGGTGGGTGTCGATATGGGCAGTTGTGTTCGTGGAAGCAGTTGAAGCCTCTCGTTAATTCCGGCAAATAACTTGGCTTTGAGCCTTGTGTCTCTCTGTCCAGTTGTATGATGATCTGTTTTTGGGAGGCGTGTTGTTTGTGTGGGTTTTTCCTCTGAGGTAGCTGCTTGTTTACAGTTATTTGTTGTTTTGGCGTATCCTTGAGTTTTTCGGGTCGTTGTAGCAGGTTGTAATATGCGATAACGTTGTGTTCAATTGTGTTGTCCGTTTTAACTCTGCGGTCAAAGATATCGTTGGACTCTTCACTTGCTATACCCCACCTCCTGTGTAGTGGTGGTCCACCGTTCTCAAGAGATGAGGAGGGTATAGGTTTGGTGTCCAAATCTTGATTTTCTCACTCATAAGCATTGCGCCTACCAGTGAGATGGCTGTATTAACGCTCAGTTCTTTGGTGTTGTCTTTTGTAAATTTATTTCTTATATGAACAAGGTTATTTTTACTGTCTGGACCATACTTTCTAATAATCCATTCGATTGTGGGAATTTATGCACATCTCATCAAGCCCGAAATACCCACAAATACTTTGTTTAAAATTTAAAATAATTTAAATCAATCAACTTATTCGGAAAAGCAAAGTTCTCTACAAAATTTGAGTCAAAATTAAAAAAAAAATCTATTCTCAATTATCTGATTGATTTATTTTAACGGCATATCAACTCGTGTAGGCTTTTTATGCCTAGAGGTTAGGGATTCGCGTTCATTCAATATTCATATTTCCTTTTTTTGTTTTGTTATTTCTTAAGAGTTTACACACAAATACAAATCATTTTAAGCAAATCTATCTGACCTATAGATTGAACCCTAACGGATTCTATCACTGTGAATCCTAGTTGACCTCAGAGTAATGGCAATGAAATGAGTACTCTATACTCCCTAGATCTCTAGAACTGGAACCTCCCCATCAGATGCAGTTTTGTGTCTTACCCAGATCATCTCCGATTTTAGTAGGGAGGTGTCATATCCTTCTCTAGGGACATACTCAATGTCGTATAATTTTTCTGTTCCACTGCTTCTCAAGAAAAAGAAATATTTAGACTGTTTGAATTTGTAAACTGCTCTCTTTTTTTTTTCTTTTTTATATATCATCTGCAAAAAAGATATTTTAAGGCTTCTTATAAAATATTTATGCAATTTTTAAAGACAGTTATTTCTGATTCACATTTTCAGCCAAAACATTAAAGAATATGTTGCCCTAAAGAATGGCAAAGGATTTTTTCCGAAACAGTCCTTCAACCTCATTGGAGCTCATTCCAATGGACAGCCATTTTAGAACCAATCTGGTAGAGTGATGAGGCTGTTTTAAGTTTAGAACACAAGATGTTTCAACTGCAGTAGTTAGGAAAAGAAATTTGTCTGGAAACAACTGTTACCTAAACAGTTTATAATCTTCATTGTGAAGACCTTAGTGCAGCAATAAACTTTGATACAATATATACAAACAGATAATGGAGATAAATCATAGGAGAAATAATAAAAGAAATATGTCTTTATTTACTTTAAATGAAATACAAAATTTATTCACTTTAAGGGAAGCAAGATTTTACCTTAAAACATACTTTTTCACTCAATTTTCCAAGAAACCAAAATTATAAAATACTAAAACAAGAAACAAGAAACCATCAAAATAACAACACGAAAACAATAAAGTTTTATATGCAATCTGGCATTATTGAATTATACTTTTAATATGTTAGACAAACTTCTCAGTTATTAAACTTCATCAGAAAAAATAATATATATATATATATATATATAGAGAGAGAGAGAGATAAAACGTTTTTTCAAATTTAATCATTCAAAACTATCCATTTAATTTACTGACACTTTAGTAGTTTCTATGCTTTCGTCTGAAGAATTCCATAAAAATATTATTTATATTGACAATTTCATTTAAACTTTTTTACACATAGAAATAAAATAAGCCACACTCCTTAATTTAGTGCTAGGAAAAAGAGTATCTCTTTTATGTCTATTCAACTGAAATAATCCTAAATTTTGTTGCAAGTAAAATAAAATGTTATCTGAGTTAATAGAATATTAATAAAAGAAGATCCACACAGGAGAGAAACCATATTTTTGTGAAATGTGTGGATCTTCATTTGCAGCTAAATCAAATTTGGTACGACGACATGTGATAACTCATACTGGAGAGAAACCAAAGTCCTGCGAAACATGTGGATCTTCTTTTGCACAAAAGTCAAGTTTAGTTCGACATGTACAAACATACACTGGAGAGAAGTCATATTCATGTGAAGTTTGTGAATTTGCATTTATTAAAAAGTCAGATTTAATGCACCCTATGCAAATCCACACAGGAGAGAAATGATATTCTTGTAAAGTTTGTGGATTTGCAATTGTAAAAATGTCAAATTTAAAGTGTCATATGCGAATAAATGCCGAAGAGAAACCATATCCTTGTGAAATGTGTGGATTATCCTTTGTAGAACAGTCACACTTGGATCTAAATATGCAAACACGCAATGAAGAGAAAATATATGCGTGTAAAATATGTAGGTCTACCTTTTCATTAAAGCCTTATTTAGACTTACATATGGAAAAATACACAAAAGAAAAACCATATGTTTGTGAAGTTTCTGAATCTAACTTTGCAGTCAAGTCAAATTTGGTTCACTCTTAGAGAATGCAAACTGAAAAGAAAGAATAATGTTGTAAAATATGTGGATCTTCTTTTGATCGCATGCCAAATTTGGTACGACATGTAAGAACTCACACAGGAGAGAAACAATATTCTTGTGAAATGTGTGGATCTTCTTTTGTACAGAAGTCAAGTTTAGTGCCACATAGGCGAACACAGACGGGAGAAAAAAGCATATTCTTGTGAAATGTGTGGATCTTCTTTTGTACAGAAGTCAAGTTTAGTGCCACATAGGCGAACACAGACGGGAGAAAAAAGCATATTCTTGTGAAATGTGTGGATCTTCTTTTGATCGCATGTCAAATTTAGGGTGACAAGTGAGAACACACACTGGAGAAAAAACATATTAAAGTATAGTTTATGGATTTTAACAGATTATTTGATTTTATAGGCATGTCAGCCTATTATTGGTTATTCTATGCCTAGAGGTTAGAGAATATTGTTTCTTGTACACTTATTTTATTTGATGAGTCTTATATTTCAGAAGGGTTTTTTTGCACAGTTATATGATCTCAAATATTTCTACCAAATACTTATAATTATGTGGTTTCAAATGATTATTTTTATGTATTAACGGTCATTTTTTTTTTGCTCATAGTAATATAATTTCAAGTAATTAATATAGTTTCAAGTATTCCTATCTAATACTAATAATTATATGGCTCAAGTATTTTTATCTAATATCAATAATTATCCTGAGTATACAATTATAGCTTCACGTTAATATTCTTAATACAATTATTTACAGTTATGTGGTATCAAGTATTCTTATCAAATATTAATAATTTTTAAACGGATCTGACCTATTAATGGGTCCCTATCAAATACTACAACTCTAGTTCAGAGTGAACCTGGGAATAATGGTTTAGTGTGGGTTCTTTGCTTTATGATATATCAAACTTTGTGGGTTATTTAATGCAAAAAAACATCCTTATAGAACTGTAGTGGGACTATTTAATCCATAGCTGGGAGGGGGGCTAAGGGAGTTCATACTTTTTCCCAAGGGGCATTAGTCCAAAGGTGAATATAACTGTGAAATAAATTCAAACTCACAATGATGCTACCATCCAGAACATTAGCCACTTGTACTTTTGCCAGTCCAGAGTAATTGCTATAAAAGATACTCTGCACTCTCTAAATCTTAAAAACTGGAGTCTCACCATCAGATGCAGTTAAGTGTTCTAATCAGGACACCTGTTAGAGGAGGTCTTACCCCTCTACAAGGGATACAGTCAGTGTGTTCTGTTAAGAGGGTGGCTTTCTTTACAGATAAGATACAGTTAATACAATGCAAACACATGCTTGAGAGAAAGCAATTTCTCGTCAAACCTTTGGCGCCATACATGAGAACACATTAAAATAATCTATCAATGTGACATTTTAATCATAGAATATATTTTTAAAATGTCTTAGGGTGTTTATCTAAGGTAATTCTTTTGTTCTTTTGTAAACTCTTTATATTTACAACATGTGAATCAGTATTTTTAAATCTTTCAAAAAATTTTAAGGGATATAAGCAATTCTAGTCTTTTTGAAATCAAAGACATTTTTAATGAAATATTTTGGTGGTATTTTTTAAATTAAATCTTATCTATACTTATTTATGTCATTGGTCAACCCATTTACTTGTGAAGTCTCAACAAAAAAATTCCAAATTTCTTTTCTCAAGACTAATATTATATTTAATGGAAAGTTTTTGTTATATTCAGTTCAGTTGATATATTTGCATTCTTTACTTTAGAGAAGCAATATGTAGCAAACAATTGTTACATAGACAAATCTCTTCTGATTTACTAATACATTCCAAATTAACTCACAAGCAAAATGAATAAATAAACAAACAAATAAAATCACCACGAGTGTACATTTCAGTTAAAAAAGTTAACATTAACCGGATGTTGTCAAGACGATGGCTGAGATCAAAATGAATAAAACACGTCGATGCGCAGGTAGGCTCCGCGCATCTATCTGGTTGAAATATAAAAATAAATTTACTATTAAAAATGTCCTTAAACAATCAAGAACTTTCCCCTCCAAAGTTTTTTTTTGGGGGGGGGCTGGTTCGACCCCAAACGTGACTATAAAACGATCAACAAATTTTTTTTAAAAGTCAGTCAGAGCCTTTGAGAGGGAGAATCGTCACGCATTTTGGATCAAAGAACACTGACACCCCCTACCCATTAAGCCCACATTCCAACATTAGACCGAAACAGCTTATAACTTACCGAACCACAACACACACTGTGCCACAAATATCAAACCAGCCATCCAAGAATGACTTACATCTATAGCAGTCACAGATCTATTTCCTTACGCAAATCAATGCCCCCGCCTAGCGATTCGGCTATACACTGACCAATCAGGGACAGAGCGCATTGATTCCTTCTTCCTCTCTAGAACTATTTTTTCTAATCCTTTTTGGTAGTTGGCCGAGAGTCAGAGAGCACCTAGTTAGCATCCAAGACAGACCTCTCTGCCATCCTCTACTTAGGACATTCCACATGGAACGCCTTCCCTGAAGAACACGTTGCTACTAGCTTCACACACAGAAGAGCCACCCTTGCGGTCAGTCACACGAGCTATTTGCTACAGTGACACACACTTCCTACAAACTCAAGGACCAATATACTAACCGGTGACACCAAAAAGAACTCTTTCTCAATCTGGCTCTTTTACTTCTGCTAAAATAATAAACCTTTCGTTGTGTTTCAAAACAAGTTTCGTTATTTATGTGTGTTGTCAATTAATTTATAGTGTTATGGAAACAAACCATTTAAAACACTAAACATCCATTCATCTCCTGACCAGTATCTAATTGAAGTAGATAGTCAGTCAAAAACAACTTTCACCCATTCACCTCCTGAGCCTTCTCTTCTGACATACCAACTTTATTTAAAAATAAACAAAATTAAATCCACTCCTCTCATTCGTTGTCTCTAACAACCACATGCTTGTCTATAACACGATGTCAAAAGACCTGCCACTTTGTTGCATACAATGCTGTTAGACTTGTTTCTCATCTGACAAAAAGACAGCTCGAAATAATTTTCTTTCTCCCTGATGAAATCTGGTTCCTTCAGCAAACAATGTTCATTCTCTCTCTGTCTCTGTCTCTCTCTCTTTCTCTCTCTCTTTCTCTCTCTCTCTCTCTCTCTCTCATGAGGATCCATACAATACCCTCCCACCATATGTCACTCTTATTTTGGTGTTTTCTTATGCATATTCGTAAGTGATGGTAATATTAAGGACTCAAATGTGTATATAACATGAGAGCAGATAATATTACCATTTATTCAAAAATGGCAATTGAGGTTGTTGAGTTCTGTTGCCTCTTGTTATATTGAAAGGAAGAACAAATGAGTTGACGAAGATATTGATAGTGTAGCAGAAAGAACTTCGTATTTCTATTTGGTACGTAAATTAATTTGACCGTTGTGATCGTCGCATATTTTTACCCAATGAGTATGTCTTATCCTATTCTGCCCGGACCATTTTTCCCGGGCAACATAAAAATGGTGAAATCCCGCCAAACTCTCTCTTCCTCAGAATCTTTCGAGCAGGACGGACGTACTTTCTGTCCTCTCTCTTCATAGCAGCAAACCATTACACTATGAGGAAAGCCATCTAATTTATGGACCCTTGAGTCTACCCTCCTTGACCAAAGGTTCCCAGTTGGATATAAATTAGTTGTATTTATTCCACCACTTACAGGAACACTTTTATGTCACCTCTAACTTTTGCTATGTCTACAGCGATGCATAATTCGCTCAGACATTCAGCTATTTCATTCCTCCTAACACTGTGGGAGATCATCATTCTTCTCTCTCCCACTGCTGTAGGATTACGCTTATGGCTGACTAAAACTACTGGCTGAATGCCAAGTGTCTGCTCGTCACTTTTTAACTGTTTTCTTTCCACTATGACCACCAGCACAAAGGCTCCCACTCAACTCAAGCCTTTGTTAAACTTCTAAATAAAAAAAACTTTCGGTATCTTCGTTTGATTCCTTTTATTTTCCTTCTAGTATAACGAGGAGGTAACTTAACTATTTTCTTCGTTATAATAGTTTTCAAAAGGGAAGTTCTAATAACAGCTTGAGCTGAAAAGATCCCTTGTGCTGTAAGTCGCAGGAAGAAAACAGTTGTAAATAGTTGAGCAGGAATTTAGCATTTAGCCAGAAGTTTCGAGGTCCAGTTTTGGATTTTGGAGAAAGAAACAATTGATAAGGAATGGTCTCCTAAAGGAAGGAGGGGAACAAATATTGAATGTGCTCTCTCATGTTGAGATGTCCATCTGTTTGCTGCTGGAATCGGCCCAGGTAAGATTGAGAGAGAATGCGCTCTCCTCGTTAAGACTGGTCTGTCCTGCTGCTAGCAAGTGAGGAAGAGAGTATGAGGGAGCGATACACAGCCTTTTGTGTTGCCCGGGGAGGTGACCCGGGCAGAATGGCATCAGTCATTCTCATTGGACGAAATATATAAATTCGAAACTTCAATAGCCAAAACAATTGCCGCACTAAATAATAATTTGAAATTCTTTCTTTCTGCAACATGTACATTTAAGCAGATTCATATTTCAAAGAGCTTTTCGCATAAAAGAACATGTGAAGCAACATGACATTTTAGCTTCAGGTAAGTGAAAATCTTCATACAATGTTAAATTTGGAATGAGCAGTGTTTACAAACTGTTTTCAAAGGAAATATCTACGTTTATTTCGTTTGTTTTGCATATCACTCGCGATATTTATGCTACGAAAATGTTATATTTCTTATGTCATAAAGTGAATGTTTTTTTAGAAAATAAAAATAAATTATTTGACCTTTGAAATAAAAAAGATTTTTAATTTCTTATTTTTATGCACACTGATAAAATCTAAATTATCAAAATGTTTAGAGAATTTGGCAAGATCAAGAAACGATATCTTTCATATCAGGAGATAATTCAAAAATTACCCCAATTTATGAAAATGAAACCACCCATAGAACCAAACGCTAGAGAATTTTTTTTTATGATATTGTTTGTAAATATTTACGCAACCCCAAACTAAGTAGCAAGCTGTAATAGGTACCTACCAGGGCTGGTAGTATCTTGGTATTTGGTGTGTTGATGCATTGTACATTGTTTCATGCTATGTGAGATTTGAAAGTCATGCAGATGAAATGCAATGTAATTTAGCAACTTATGCTTTATGAGTTCAAATTTGGGTCATTACACAGTGGGAAGAATCAAAAACATTTGTTGTACTAAAGGTGAAAGCACAGTTGATTGCAGTAAAAATTTTGTTTGCGTTACAAGAACTTTGATAATCAGGCAAAGTCAGGTGGGCCTAAAATTGTGGACTCTGAAGCCATAAAGGCAAATCCAATGAGTAAAACTTGAAGAGTATCAGGCTAGCTTGGCATCTCACAATCTAGTATGATTTGTAACCTTCATGACTTCTACAAATGCATCTGTAGCGGCTAAATTGTGCCTTATATTACTGAAATATAAGCAAAACTTTTAACTCTCCTAGTAGAATTAAAGCCTATCTGGGAAACTATAATAAATAAAAAAAGAAATTAATTTATAAAAATGGAAGTGATATGACAAATCAAGCATTAATAAGTAAAAAAAAAAAAGGAAAGTTAGTGACCTTAGTCGAGGGTGATGCGAAGGCTCTCTTTTCAATAGCAACGACACCAACGTGTAGGGGGAAGGGCACTACTCCTTTCCCTGGATTGCTCCACTTTACCTATGATGCTTACCTTATAATGCTGAGTGTTAAGCAAGGGAGGTGTCAAATACCATTTCTTGAGTCTTTGGTATGACTCGACCTGGGATTGAACCTTGTTCTCCCGGACCATTGCCGAAAACTCTACTCATAAGGCCAATTTACTTACTTAAGCATTCATAGACATGACTAATCAATGACATTTGTCTGTTCTTATTATTTCGAATTAGAATTTGTTTTCAAATGATTCATTTCAGAATTTTCTAATATTTTTCCTGAGTTCGAAATAAACATTTTAAAATCTGAAAATGAATGATTCTTAATGTAAAACTCTAAAGAATTCTAATCCCTAAATTTAATATCAGATATCATTAAAATATTGATCTCAAAGCTCAAGTATCAATATCTTTGGGGTCAAACCACAGGAACTTTGTATTTTTAAAATTTAAACTTTAAATGAATCTTGTTCATTGGTTAAGAATCTTATGTAATAAAGTCGAGATACATTTTAAGCAAACATATTTTGGTGAAACACAGGATTGTTTGAGTGCAGCATTATTCATTTTCTCTTTCATTCTTAGCTCCATTCAACCTTTTTTTGATTCCTAAACTGAAAAATCATCTGATGAGAAAGACTTGAGAATGTGGAGAAATATATTTTCATCCAATATAAAAAGAGGTGTTCCAGAGATGCTTTGACAAATGGAAAACTTACTGGAGTAAATGTTTTGAATGCCAAGGGGACAATTTTGAAGATAACAGTTTATTTATTTTGCTAAATACAACTTTAGTCTTGAGTGCGCCATTCATACGGCCTTGTGCCACATCCAAGCAAAAGACTTTGTAAATTACTACAGCTTTAGTCTTGATGCTTTTTTAAACCCACACAAACTATCTCTCTGTTTATATATATATATATATATATATATATATATATATATATATATATATATATATAAGGAAAAAATCCAAGGAGTAAGAGTATACAGTTTGAGTGCTCAATGCCAATGACTATCGACTGTATAATTAATTTGGGATAGAAATTCATCAAAACTCACGAGCAGAGCAAAAATATATTTTATATAAAAATGAAAATAAAAATTCAATTCTTTGGTGTGATTAAAGATTTATTTCAGGTCTATGATGACCCTCTTCAGATGGTGAAAGAAAGAAATTTAAGAAACTACTATCTAATTAAATGATTATATTAAAAGTTAGGAATTATTAGATACGTTAATAAAATATCTATTATATATAAATCGTTTACTTGTTACAGTTAACATAACAATCGATATCCTAATTCTTCCTAATATAAGTAACAAGGAATCTTTTACGATTTATTTCATAATTAGAAATAGAATGTTTGTAAACTAATATTAGCATTGATTTATTACTTTCTGACAAAATGGATTATATCATTTGATATTTATAATACATAATAATTTCAATGAAATTAGGGATTCATAGTTTATTTATGATTTTAATTGAATCTTGTTTCTTGTCTTGAAAATATTTAGGAAGTAATTTAATGATTTTTGAAGTAATTGTTTTCGGAACTTGCTGTGGATTTTTCATCAAGTCTATTAGTTTCATTAAAATGAATGGTTTTCTTGGTTATTTTTTCTGGCTAGAGTCAACTTGTCCACATCTCAGTTCACCCAGGCAACCACAAGGGTGGAGTAGATATACTTGAGTTTATTCTCCATCTATTTGAGTTAAGATTAGGATATTTATAAAATCCTTAAATGTATAAAACAAATGTGCAATTCCTTTTTAGTTTTATTCCAGCAAATTGATTGATTGATTGATTGAGTTTAATGGCATATCAACCTGTCTGAGATTATTTTATGCCTTAAAGTAAGAGAATTGCATACATTGTATGTTTATATTTAAATTTTGTGTGTAGTTTCTGAAATCTTTTGTACACAGTTACATGGTTTCAAGTATTCCTATCAAATACAAACAGTTTGCAAACAGATCTATTTGACCCATAAATGGGACCCTAAAAGGTACTAGCTTTCCAGGTCTGAGTGGATCTGGGAGTAATGGCAATGAAGAAGTAATTCACACTTCTCAGAGCTCCAAAGTTAGAGTCTCACCATCTAATGCAGTTTAATGTCATACCCAAGAGACCCTTGGGGAGGGGGGTCTTACTCTTTTTTGGGAATATTATATAGCATATACTACAACCTGCCAACATTTATTCCTTCTGATGAAAACAAAATTCAATTCTGTTAAATATTTGTCTCCAAGGAAGCAATCTTCAGAAACCAACCAAACAGGAAGAATTACTGACCAGTGGATTAAAAATTATCAAGAGTAAATAATCTGGTTCTACTGAACAAATGATACTTGAGAGGAGAATATATCAGCCGAAATGTACAAATGAAATCCAATTATTCTTTTCCGTCACATTTATTGTATATAACTTCAAACTCTTCATGAACATTCTGTTTACAATTATGTTGGTGCAGGAATGAAATGATTTTTATGATACTACGGTGACACAAAGGTTTTATGATACATTATGGTGACACAAAACTTTTGTCATACTTTAGTTTGTGGCATGTATTTCACGTGGCTGAAGCAGTTCAAACTGTGGTAGATAGTAAATGGTAGTTGGTGTGCTGACATATTGTGCATTGCTTCACTCCATGAGTAATTTAAAAGCCGCACAGATAAAGTGCAACAATTTGGGAATTGATGCTTTACAAATCAATCTGGGCCAGAATATAACAGAAACAACCAAAAAACATTTGTTTTGTAAAAGGTGAACGTGGAGTTGATCACTGTAACCAAATGGTTCAAGAAATTTCATTTTAGTGATAAGAGCCTTGATAATCAAACAATGTTAGGTAGAGCTAAAATTGTGAATTCCAAAACCATTCTCCAAGTCATAGAGACAAATTTGGTTAGTCTCATTAGGAAAGTATCATATGAGGCTGGTATCTTACTGTTCAGATTGGAGCATCAACCTTGACAAAAGTATTTAAAGCTGACAAACCGTGGTTCACATACCAAAATATTTCAAAACTTTTGTCTCACCCAACAACTATTATGTGGGTGTAGGAGTGAAATCATTGTTATTATACAATTAAAATAAACCTCAATATAATGATATAAGGAGATATCAATATATACAAAAATTGTTAGAACGAGTTTATCCCCTACCATCAACCATTATGGGTGTTATTATGTTGATCACCTGGTCCCAGGGAGCCTTCCCTCCAGGCAATAACTGTTTGGCAAGCTTAATCCTAGGGAGCTTTTCCCCCAGGGAATACCTGTTTGGCAAGCCTAATCCCTGGTAGCCTTCCCTCCAGGCAATACCTGCTAGACAAAGTTTGTCTCGGGGAGCTTACCCTACAGGTAATACCTTTTTGGTAAGGCTGATCCCAGGGAGCCTCCCCCCCAGGCACTACCTGTTTAGCAAGCCTGATCCCTGGTAGCCATCCCTCAAAGCAATACCTATTTAGCCCGGCTAAGTTTATCACTTTGTGCCTGAGGTGCCACAAAATAGGGAATCCCGAGAGTATCGAGCATTTTTTGTATTAAACTCACATGAGTCTCAATTCATGCATTTCCCCAAATACAAAAGGATTTCATGTCAAATCTGACGGAGGGAAGTAAGATAAATATCCCTTTTCCCTACCATCAACAATCTTCAATGTTAGGGGTTAAAAAAGTGATGCGAGAACAGTTGAAAATAAAAGTTGTTATCCTTAAAACTTGTTGACCCTGAGATGTAAAATGAATCTTAAATATGTTGGATAAGTTTTATCTGTCCAATGAGCCAATGAGCTTCACCAAACAAAAAACAAAACCCCAAAAACCTTTGAGCAATCTACAGTATTAACATATGCAACTTGTAACACAACTAATGATATAATCGATGATTCTAGATGTATTTACATTTCTATGCTTTCTATTAGCTCAATAAAATCTCTCTTTGTATCATCCATTAATATCCATCATCTTAGTTTTGTTATACATCTCGCCTCTCTAACAGTTCTTATGCAAGTGCGTCTTTTTGCCTCATGGTCACCGGACCTGCTTTCGGTGGCAAAATTCCTTACCTGTTGTTAGTGTATTCCTATGAATATAAAGAGATCAAAATATTTCTGGAAGATTTTCCAGTCAAAATTTTCAACTATCATATTTGCATATTCTCAAAATTCTGAATAGACTAAAAGTCGCTTCTAATTTTAACAGCAAACATTTTAGAGAATTCTAACTTTCCGACAATTTTTTACTGTTAAGTCAAGCTGAAAACACTGCTGCCCACAAGGTCACCAAATTTAAGCAGGGATGAGCTTTCTCAGTGCTTAGATAGGTGATCACTTTCTAAAATACAAAGTTCTACTTCCTTGAGTCAGCTTTGAACATTAACCTCTCCACCATAACTTTAATCAAGTGAATATCCAACTCTGACTCAAGCAGTTTAAGGAAGATGATGTCATAGCACAAATTTTTGTTGATATTCCTTTTAAGTTAGAGTTTGGGTTAAATGTAATGTTGAATGATGTCTCAAAAAAGTCAAAAGGTACGAAAGCAACCGGAGGTCTGTGAGCCATTTTGAAACAAAATATTCACCACTTGTAACTGGTTTCCTGAGAAATTTCTTTGACTTAGAGTGGTTGATGAGAAATTATGTCAATATGATATTTTAAGGGTTTTTGGAATGTCAGTGATTGAATTTTTAAATATTTGAAATATCTAAAAGTATTTGAGTGTTCACCAGGAAACAATTTAAAAGTTATCAATGTTTTTGGAATGTTAGTCATGTTTTGTTAGAGGAAATTCAATATGCGTAGACATGAGTAATATTGATGATAAGAATGACTAATTACATAATAAATAACAACTTTTTTCTAACATAAACATAAGCATATATATATATATATATATATATATATATATATATTACAAGAATTAAGATGTATATATGTAATCTAATTGTGTATGGAGAATAAAAAGAAAATATTATGAATTCTTTTATGACCATGATTCTTTTTATTGACGCGTCTCTGTAATATTTCTGAGTTTCTTATACAGCTATACCAATTGCCATGGGATTGAAATAGTCATCTTGTTTTCATGCCAAAAATCAAATTATTTTCATGTATTTCTTCTTATATAGCTCTACCTATTGCTATGGCAACACAGTTTTATATCTTTTATGTCATCAAAAGACAAAAAAAAAATTCAATTTAGGAACAACAAAATCACATATTTAGAAATCTTCTATCTACTCAGCTGAAATAGAAAATTGGATTCTTTTCATTTTTTCATCTTAGTAAAAAAACGTGACAACTTATTTTCATATTTTCCTGATGTGGAGATATTTATGACAACAATTCATGTAAATGTTATTTAGACATTTTCTTGTTTAAAAATTCTGCATTTGGAAAAAAAAAAGAGAGTTTAAGAAAACGTTATACCTATAATGCTCAGAAATTTTAACAATCTGTTGATGGGCATAAAATATGCTAATTGTATTAAACAGAATTAAAATTTTAAAAGACACGTGTCTGTCTTTTACTATTCTGAAAAGGAGGAACAAATATCAAATTTTATATTAAAGAAAAAAAAGAAGGTAGCTAACAAAAATAGGCATAGAGTAAAAGCTACAGACAAATACAGTTTCAAAAAGTGAATCTACAAAAAAAGAAAGGGAGTGGCTATGCATATAAGTCCACATACTTTACAAGTCTTTTATGTACATGAGAATGTATGCATATTCATAAGTAACAGTAATAGGAAGGACTCAAACCTGCACATGAATCATATTACAAATGGCTACTTCAGTGAAAGACACACAAAACAGTTCATTCTTTTAGCTCCAGGTAAATGAAAATTGTTATATAATATACCTTACTTTTTGGTTAAAATGATAAACTGCTTATCAAGATTTGGTTTGCAAATATCAATAACTCAAATATTTACTGGAAAAGGGATACTGAGAAATTTTTTTTATTTTCTCACTTTAACGTGAGGTGAAAATTGCCATTACTCCCAGGCCCACTCTCACCCAAAGTGGTTGTACCTGTTAGGATCCCATCTTATAAGACAAAGAGATCTGTTCAAACATTATTCGTATTTGATGGAACCGTGTACGAAAAATAAAATAAAAACTCCAAACACAAAAAAATGTAAATATGAACGTACAATGAACACGACTCTCTAACCTCTAAACATTAGATATGTCTAAACGGGTTGACATGCCGTTAAAATCAATCATTCTGGAATTTTAAACACAAGGAAACAAATTATATTTAACACCGTTTGATGCTCTTTTTCATTTTACATTGATTGTTAAACGAAATCTCTTCAGCCAAAATTGTTACACGTTTGTGTCATATTTTTCCACTTTTATACCGTTTCCTCCTTTCTTTCTTTTTCTTTTTCTTTGAACATGAACATTATTATTGTGAAGAATTGAACAATCAAGACTGAAATTGTGTTGATTGACTGTGAAATCCAAACCAACTGAGACCAAATTTCGAGAGAAAAAAAACCTTCTAATACAAAGAATTTAAGAAACCATTTCGTTTTTTTTTAATTTCATTATCGTTATTGAATTTCCTGTTTTAAAAGGTAAGTAAAATACATATGATTTTTATTTGATTTTTCTTTAAAAGAAATATTTATTAACTACCTTGTCTTATTTAGGTAACAAAAATAAATAAATAAATTTAAGGGTTTTTAAAGACAAGTGACGAAATTATAGATTTAATAGTTTCATGATTTTTGTCAATTTTAATATTTGTTTCCTTTAAAATAATTTCACTCTTCATCTATATTGTTTTAAGTTTTCATTTCAATTGTCTTTGTGTCATTCTTTTCAACTTTGATATTGTTATTTCTGAACAAACAAAAAATCAAATAATGTGAAAATTGACTGTGAAATAGTAAAAAGAAAAAGAGAGAAAAAAAAAAGAATAAAAAAAAACATTTGCACAGAAATAAAATCATCCCATTTGTTTTTTATCATTTCATTTTTGGGTTTGAAAGGTAAGTAAAAAAAAAAAAAAAAAAGATTTCGGTTTTACGGAGAAAAAAAAAGAGAAATAACAATTGGTTACGTGAATCTTTATAATTTCCATGGAAAATAATTATTTTCTTGTAAATTATTTACTTTAATCCTCTTTTTACTTATTTATTTTTTTCTAATAACTCTCATTTATATCTGAAATTTCCGAGAAAATTCTTTTTAAATGGGTACGAAACGACTCCATGTATCTCTAAAATGGGGGTTCAATTCATTATACTTATTAAGGCATAATTTACCCCTGACTTTGTGAACATATTATGAGGGGTGATATCTAATGTAATTTAATGTAAAAACAGAATTCTGATTTTATTTACGTTTTTGGCAATTATTAGGTCTTTATCGTGTACATCTGAATGAACAAGAATATTATTATTTTTTTCGCGCGACTAATTTTTGTTTTAAAATATTCAAGATAGTAAATTTGTCAGATGTGAAAAGTATTGATTTTTATGGTTTTAGTCGAGGGGGTTCTATTTACAATATAAATACATTATCAAAACGATCTCTGTTTTTCCAACATGCATTTATACAAGTTATTTTCCCTTGTTTTTATATTTTATTTTCAAATGTTAACTTCAAACTTGGATCATAATAGTTTTTCCCTACTCCAGTATTAGATTTTTCCTCCTGCCACTCTTAAGGAAAAAGGAAAATAAAAACAAGGGAAAGGTAACTCGTACAAAAGAGATCATACCCAAATTGTGTTTATAGTGTAAAATTATAGATTGCGAAAAAAAAAAAAAAAATAAATAAAATAAAATAAAAATGAGTCCCTAAGGTCCAGGAGTCCTTAAAAAAACAAAAAAGATGAAGTCATATTTTATTTTTATTTTCAGAGGAATTCAGTTTGTACTGAAATGAAAATTCTAATCATTGCTTGTCTAAAAGACATAGCTTCTTTCTAGTTGTATGTATTGACATCACACAGGGATTTTATTTAAAAAATAAATAAGCAAGTAAAATTATTTCAGAATTTAGATGTATTTACCCAATTTCTCTGGCATAAACAGGATGTGACAGTCAATTTTCAAGTTTAGTATAACTGGTTTGTATTTAGTTTTCCTTCTCCAAGATTGATTGCAATGTCAAGGTTAGACAGCTCTATTTATTTGTGGGAAGTCTCTCTGGTGTAATGGCTAATGTATGACAACATAGTGAGTTCTAACTCCAATTGCATATCATTACTTTTACTTTCAGACTAATTCCTTTGAGGTGGGGAGAAGGTATGAGCCCCCTTATAACCTCCCCCCAGCTATGGGTTAAATAGTCCCACTACTGTTCAACAAGGATGACTTAGGCAATAAATAACCCATGAAGGTTGATATGCTATTAAGCAAATAGAACAAACTATTTAGCCATGGCTGGAGGGAGAATTTCAGGATATTTGTGAAATGCCAATTCTATTTCCTATAGTGATAACCGTTACAGTATGAATGCCTCCCCAAAACTTTTTACCAATTCTTTTTACCAGAATTTAAAAAAAAAAGATATTAAATATGTTACACTGATGAATTCTATATGCAGTCACTTAATAGTCCAGTTGAAATAGATCAAATGTACGTTTAAGCCAAAACTGTGTGAAGAAAAGGCTTAAGCTGCATTTCGTATCATTTGGAAGTTTATATAGAATAACATGAAAAGTCTTGTAAATTGTTGAGGAGATGAATTCTAGACGTTGCTGTATGGGCATTGTAGAACCACAAATTTCATTGAGACAATAAATTTGATGTAATAATGTTTAATTGGCATTACAACAATTGATTAATTGATTTTAATGGCATTTCAACTTGTCTAGGTTATTTTATGCTCAAAGGTTTGGGAATCTTGTTCATTGTAGATCTTAAATTTTTTCTGTAGTTGTTTCTCAAGAGGAGTTTTTGGCACAGGATCCTATCAAATACAAATAATTTTCAAACAGATATATTTGACCCATAGATGGCACCCTAACACATACTAATTGTCTAGGTCAGAATGGATCTGTGAGTAATGATTTTGGAGGGATACTCTAAAGATCTCAAGAACTGGAGCCTCACCAATAGGCAGTTTAATATCATACACAGAACACCCTTGCAGGCAATACAGTTCCAGCATATGAATATCTCTGCTTGGATGGTGACAAGCCTCTATTCATTATTTCATTTCTGTAGTAGTTCTGCTCTCAGTTCAAAACATCCAGTTCAAAACTAGATGCATATAAAGATATTAATGTTAGCATCATACAGTCCTAAAATTGGAATGTTTCACAGCTCCTCTTTCAGACCTTTAAAGATTTTGATCCAGTTGGATTCCAAGAACCAATCATTTTTCTGATAAATTCTCTTATTTATCCTTTTCAGCTAAGGAATGAATTTTCTTCATTTTTACTATTTTCAAGAAATTACATACATTTAACTTTGGTCTAACTTTAATTCCTCATCAAAAATGATGAAAGTCAGGAATTAAACTTTTAAAAAGTTCACATTTCATTTATATTATGAGTTATTCCTGCTTTCTAAACTTTTTAAGCATTGCATAAAGTTTTATTTATTCCATGTCCAACTTAATATCAATTCATTGTCCAACTTGATATCAATTCATTGTCCATATAACAATATTCTCTAATTCTTCTTCTCTGTTACCATTCTCTTCTGAAAGTGCTCAAATGTTGATGCTATTCCAGATGGTAGATTATGAAATAAAACCATTGGCATATTAAATATTGTTCCTTCAGCTGTTTTCTCAGCTTGAGTAATTTGCCAGAAACACATTTTAACATTTAATTTAGTAAAGATTTCTTAATGAGACTAGTCTGCTCTACAAATGATTGAGAGATATTTCTCTACTCTTTCACTTGTTTCAATGTCTAAGATTTCCATAAATTTCTTTACTCTTTCACTTGTTTCAATGTCTAAGATTTCCATAAATTTCTTTACTCTTTCACTTGTTTTAATGTTTGAGATTTCCATAGATTTCTTTACTCTTTCACTTGTTTTAATGTTTAAGATTTCCATAAATTTATGGAAATCTCAAACATTAAAACAAGTGAAAGAGTAAAGAAATTTATGGAAATCTTAGACATTGAAACAAGTGAAAGAGTAAAGAAATTTATGGAAATCTTAAACATTTATTGATAAAAGATTCATCAATAAAATTGATAACTTTTCCAAATGATTTAATCTATAACATCTGAAGATAAGTTGGTTGGTTTTATTTTATAGCCTATCAACCCTTATAGGGTATTTAATGCCAAATGCTGTTTATACATATATTAAATATTTGTAAATGAATAATTTGTATGTAATGTTTTTAAACAAACCAGTGTTCATTTCTTTGCATACAGTTAAATGATTTCAATTATAGAAAATGATTAAACAGTTGTATTTGACCCATAGATAGAACTAGGTACTGCCACTCTGTGTCAAGAGTAGACCTGGGAGTAATGGTAATGAAGGCAGGCTCTACACTCTCTAGATCTCCAGAGCTAGAGTCTCACCATCAGATCCAGTTTCGTGTCATAATCAGGACACTTGTTGGAGGGGAGTGGTTCTTGATCTGCAGATTTGCAGTCAGCATATTTTACAGCTTCAGCTGACTGGGCTATCTGAAGATAAATTATTTCTTGCTGTAAAATATCTTGGAATTTCTATCTAAAAAAAAAACTGATGAACCAAAGATTATCTGTAGTGTATCATTGGCAATGGACTTATTGAAAGAAAAAGTTGATTAATACAATCTAATTTCTTGAAATAGTTTGTATTCAATTTATTTTTCCTTTTTTTTACAGATGATCTGACTTGAAAAAAAAAAAAAGTTGCTGAATTTGAATAGATGATCATTTTCCTGTTGACCTGAAAGAAAATTTGGAAAGCTATTCAGAAAATTGAAAAAATTTCACTGAAGAAGAATCATATTGCTGTGTAGAAGTTTTTGTTGTTATTTTTCAATTGCAATCAAATCTGATGCATATGTGAAAAGATTCTGGGAAAAAAAAATTCTAATGAAGCATATGACTTTTCTCTTCCAACAAAATTCTAATTTGGAGAGAAATTGAACTGGATTAATTTTCTTTTTTCAAACACAAATTTAGAACTATATATGTAAAAACACTGGAGATAATCCATATTTTTGTGAAGCGTGAGGTTCTTAGTTTTCACTAAAATCAAGTTTGTAGTTACAAATTGAAAAGAAATAATATAGATCCTGCTGTGTGTAGATATTTTTGTGAAATATTTTATGAACTTGGATAATTTGGTGACTTTTGAGCGTTTTGCACATTAATTCATAGACGACAAAAAATATGGAAAACTACTCAGACGAAAAAGTTTGTTTTGAAACTTATGCATATAAATTGCCTAATAAGTTAGGTTTAGAAAAGCACTTAAAAACTTTTTCTGGAGAGAGACCATATTCATGTGAAGTGTGTGCCTTTTCCTTTACACAGAAATCAGATTTAGTGGTTCATATGCGAACGCACACTGGAGAGAAGCCATATTCTTGTGAAGTATGTGGGTCTTCTTTTACACGAAAGTCACATTTGGTGGGGCATATTCGAACACACACTGGAGAGAAGCCGTACTCTTGCGAAGTATGTGGCTCATCCTTTTCAGATAAATCAAGTTTGAACCGACACATGAGAACTCACACTCGAGAGAAACCATATTCTTGTGAAATGTGTGGCTGTTCCTTTTCAGAAAAGTCAAGTTTAAACCAACATATGCGAACACACACTGGAGAGAGACCTTTTTTTTGTGAAATTTGTGGCTTTTCCTTTTCAGAAAAGTCGAGTTTGAATACACACATGCAAACACATACTGGGGAGAAACCATATTCATGTCAAGTTTGTAACTCTGCCTTTACTATGAAATCTTATTTAGTAAAACATATGCTAACACACACTGGGCATAAACCCTATTCTTGCGAAGTTTGTGGATCCGTATTTTCAGCAAAATCAACTTTGAGTCAGCATAAGCAAACACATAGTGGGGAGAAGCCGTATTCTTGTGAAGTGTGTGGCTCTTCTTTTACACGAAAGTCCCATTTGGTGGGACATATTCGAACACACACTGGAGAGAAGCCATATTCTTGCGAAGTGTGTGGATCTTTTTTTTCGGATAAATCAAGTTTGAACCGTCATATGCGAACCCACACTCAAGAAAAACCATATTCTTGTGAAGTTTGTGGCTTTCCCTTTTCGGAAAAGTCAAGTTTGAACCGACATATGCGAACACACACTCAAGAGAAACCATATTCTTGTGATGTTTGTGGTTCCTACTTTTCAGAAAAGTCAAGTTTGAATACACACATGCGAATACACACAGGAGAGAAACCATATTCCTGTGAAGTGTGTGATTCTTCCTTTTCTTTGAAGTCTCACTTGGTGGTGCATATACGAACGCACACTGGAGAAAAACCATATTCTTGTAAAGTGTGTGGTGCTTCTTTTTCACAAACGTCTCATTTAGTGGGGCATATGCAAACACATACTGGAGAGAAGCCATATTCTTGCGACGTGTGTGGCTCTTCTTTTTCAAACAAATCCCATTTGAGCCGACATGTGCAAATACACACTGGTGAGAAACCATATATATGTGAAGTCTGTGGATCTTCTTTTCTACGAAAATCAAGTTTGGTGCAACATTTACGATCCCATACTGGAGAGAAATCATATACTTCTAAAATTTATGGTGCTTCCTTTTCAGTCAATTCAACTTTCAAGATGAATAAGCAAACACATACTGGAGAGAAACCCTATTCTTATGATGTATGGGACGCTTCCTTTTCACAGAAGACAAGTTTAATGCATCATATACCATCACATACTGAAGAGAAGTAATTTCCATCTGTAGCGTGTAAATTTTCCTTTTCATATAGACTTAAGTAGCAAAATATTAAAAACTGCTACCTAATAACATGTAGCTTCTTTTACCTGAATAACAGTAATTATGAAATGAAGTATAGAGTTCATGAATTGTTGGAGTCATATTTCAGGCTGTGACCGAAAGTTAGGTGCAGGTTGCAGGGAATTTTAAAGGAACCTGTGAAATACCAAGAAGACATTTAAATGTTCCTGAAACCAGTTTTGTGTCACTTTTTAAAACAAACCATTTCCACAATGTACAAAAAAGAAGTGAAAATGATTTGCAAGAAGACCTGTCTATGCCACATTTGTCTAGAAAACAGACACACCAGTTTGTATAAGGGGAGAAGTTGCTGTGATGTTTTGCACTGCAACAACATAATAATTGATTCCATTCACTTTTGGTCTAATTCTTACGGGAAAGGTATGACCCCCCCCCCTATCCTCTACAGCTATGGTTTAAATATTGTCACTCGTGTTCTTCTACAAGGAGGATTTTAGTATTAAATTATCCACAAAGGTTGATATGCCATTAAATAAAGAAACCAAAACAGATCAGCTTGTATAGGACCATTCTGACAAGCTAGATCTATTATCTTATGTCATCTTTTCTACACACAAATTCACCTATCGATCCAAAACAGCTAAAAATATCCCTCATCTGATAGTCACAGTCTTTCATGGTCATTTAATTGATGACTATGAATCCCCATGGAATACAATGAGTAGTACCAGAATTTGCTTGTGATTTTATGCAATTTTCTTCTGTTGTGGCTTTTTTTTCAAAATTCATAAATTTCTTGTATACACTTTCTGTCGTTTCCAAAAAACAGTTGATACATACACAAGGTATGTTTGAAAAGTATTGAAACTAAAGCTGTCTTTCCCTAAGACAGAAGGGAATAATGAATGAAATGTTCATTTTCTTCAAAATGATTCCCTTGGCATTAAACATACTTATTCCAGTGAGTTTTCCACTGGTTGAAGCACCACTGAAGTTCCTCTTTTTATATGGTGTGACTCTGTGCCATTTCTTTTAACATCCTCTGCATCCTCAAATCCCTTGAAATGAATTCTCTGTTTAGGAATCAAGAGAAAGTTGAATGGAATGAGATCTGGTGAGTATGGAAACTGTTGCACTTGCACAGCCCTGTGTTTTACCAAATATTGCTTATCAAAAAGTATTGTGAACTGGCATTGTCTCATCTAGACAAAGATTGGACGTCATTACTTTTTTTTTTATACAAGTTGTTCAGAAAGATTCAGTCTCAATACTTTTTGATCACACCTCACATCCATTGGTATAATTACAGAAAAATAGCACCTATGGCAAGCACTAGGACTGTGCCCCTGTCTAAATATCTAACACCCTTTTTTTTGTTTTAGATAACTTTCCCATAAAATCAGGTCAAAAATACAAGTTAATTTTGTTAATCTTTTAACAAATTATGATCGTACTCAAAATAACAATAGCAACTTCTTTGCTTTCACTGATGTAAATTTGTCTTTGATGTAGTCAAAGTCTGTTGATTTTTTTCTGTTTCTTTTCTTTTTACAATAAACAGAGCAAAATACCAGAGTCTGCCTCGACCCAAGGAGGCTTTCAAATAAAAAAAAGTATTAGTCTTAAATTACTGAATGATGTCTCACAGCTGGTGATGGAGACTGTAATGTTTACCGTTATCTGAATAGCAATGTGAAGATTGGGAAAAACTTTGCCAGTACTTCTCATTGGCACCCAGGGTATATGCCTTACCTGTAATACCATAGATACACCACTGTTCATATCTACTAACAAAATGTCTTAAATGAACCATTTTTTGTAGTGCTAATATTCTATAGTCTTAAATCCTGGCTGTTTTTTTCTGACTCCAGTGGCATTACATATTTACATATTATGCCACACATATTTCATCAGGCCAAAATTCTTTCTAGTGTTGGAGACAGGGTAGAGCAAAACCATCCTGTCTACTGCTGTCTGTATTTTTTTTTGTATTTCAGTTTAAGTTAACTTTTATGAAATTTGTGATGGTTCATTTGAAAGCAACCCAACTTTCTAAAGTGAATTACCATTTTTGAATGATTTTAAAAGAAAACTATATATAAAAGCAAACATGTAATGAACAATAATAATTTTTTCTTTGTTCATATATCTGTCATATCTGTTCTTGTGAAAATATAATATAACTATATTATAATATATATAACTACAAAAACTAATGAAATTAAAAAAGTAAAATTTCATATTTGTGTTTGTGACTTTTTTTTTGTAGAAGTTTTACATTGTAAAAAAAATGATCATCATAAGAAAAGGAATCTGTGATTTGGATTTGAATCCTGGATGGGACTGTTTGCATTTCATCTTAATACCCTTGGGAAAGGCATGAATCCACTTGTTCTCTCTCCAGCTATGGGTAAATAGTAAGGTAGACTGTATTCAACTAATCTAGGAGAAGGAAAACTCTGAATTCAAATCAGCTGTACTCCACTCAAAAATTGACCTTCTCTCACTTCTTGCTCATGGCAGAGGGGTCAGGTAAATACTTACATTTATCTTCTCCAAAATAATGACCAATTTCATTTTCATATTTTTTATCTCATAGTTTTTGAAGTAACCATTATATTTTCTTCTGGTACGCTCTAATCTGCGGCAGAATTGTTTTATTGCCTGTTTTTTTTATTACATGGCATTAGATACACTTAATTTTTTAAAAACTTTTATGTAAAAAGATCATTTTTGATTTTATTGTGACTGCTGTTATATCATTAAAAATTTCAAAAAAATGTTGTCCTTTGTTTTTTGTTTTTTTTCGGGGGGGGGGGGGATCTTTTACTTTGAACCTTTTTGCAGGCAGAAAATTTTTTTAAATTCTTGTTGAGTGAGCAAATTATTTTCATTAAATTTGCAAAATAGGGAATACGTTCAAACCAATTAATTGATTTTATATAAAAACTTAGAGAATCTGATAATTTCCTGAGCAGTTTGTATGTCATGGTAGAATAACATGAAAACAATAAATCACTCACTTTAAAGTGTGATATTTTGCAGAAGAAACTTTATACAATCCTACACTACAGTATGACCTCTTAGCAACATTTCCAAACATTAACATTGAATTGGTCAATGAGCAGTCAGTATGAAAATGCCTTACATTGAGCTATTACAAAATGAAAAAAATATCACTCTGCCTGCAAAGGATTAAGAAAGTTAAAGATGACTCCAAAAAAAAGAAAAAATCCTGATATGAAATTTATGTGAAATGAATTGTGAATAATTAAAAATGTCAAAAATATTTTAGCACATATTTCTACGGAGTATTTGCTTCCATTCAGTTAACTTGAAAATGGTATTCCATTTATCCTGTAATTCATTTTCTTGACTTGACCATCGGTGAAAAAAAATCATATTAATATTAACTTAAAATATTAACTCTGATTTCAATTTAACAAAAATATGTAATTGTTTACTCAGACTAGTTTAGACCAAAATAACTGAGCACCTATTCAGGATCAAACTCCTTATGCTTGTTTTCCCTTCACATCTTGACAAATATGTTGCTCATTCTTACTTTTATAGAAATATAAGAATAATTGTAATCATTCTGCTTATATGAACAATATTCCTATGAAAAATATACATTTTCTTTATCCACAAATAATAATAGATGAAATAATGTTACATATTTTATAAGTAGTTTTATTTTTCTTTCATTCTTATTCAATTGATGTGTGTGGAACTTTGCAACTTGTTATATATATATATATATATATATATATATATATATATATATATATATATATATATACTTATACTTTCTTTAAAGAAAAAAACAAAGACTGGTTATTTTAGGATTATAAATTTATTTCCATCCTGTTTTTTGTTTCTTGTCTTGAAGGAATTACTCCCAACTCTGGTTTAACTGGACCGAATAATACTATATATATATATATATATATATATATATATACATATATATATATATATATATATATGATTACCATAGTGCAAGTCAATTGCATTTCATTAATCACATATGAAACAATATTGGTACTACCACTAGTAAATATATTTACTGTGTTTTCACTTAAAAATGATCTTTTCCTGGTCACGGTCAACAAAAGAAATTTGAAATCTGCTATGGGAAGGGGTGTTATTTTTTATTTTTTCCTTCCCTGACCCATTCTCATATTGAGAAATACATCCAGGTTATGCTCCTGGTTAGTGATGTAATCCTTGGACCCTTAAGAGTTTCAGGTCTCTCAACATTATGCTCCTTTACCCAGGTGACCTTGCCGGTGTCGATCAAACATTTTACTCTTCAATGAGGTAATGAGCTCCCCATGTTAATCTACAATCAAATGAATTATATAATAGCTGACTTTGAGGCTTGTTGTATATTTAGCAAACAAATCTTCCAATCAAATATGTCTCTGGCTCCCTCCCTCTTCACCATAAGAAAGGGAAAATCCAAACAGCTGGTTTCGTCATTCCTCCATCAAAGTTGAAAAGCCCAGAAATGCATTTTGATGCTCAGGATGGATTAACTATAGGTAAATCTCATTCTTTATGTCTTCATCATAAAAATTAGCAGGAGTTGAAAATAACTCCTGCTAATTTTCCGGCTCACTCCTTTTCTTTCTTCCTGTAACATATTGCTCTGCAGATGGATTTGATCTTGTACCTCAAAATATCTCCAAGTTGTCCACATAATTGTCTTCACTACTGGCCTTTTTAAACAGTTTTTTTAGGCTTTAGTCTAATATTTTTTACCTGAATTTCGAAATATATCATTTTAAGATTTAAGAAATGGTATGTTCTTAACAAATGTTTACTGTGATATGTGGGTTATGGAACCAAACTAGGTCAGGATTACCAAATGGCTTGTTTATTGTGCTGGTCAAATCCTGGGTCACTGGACCAGTTGTGGTAGTTGCTGGTTGGTGGGTTATTCTTGTCATATCGCCCTGTTAGTTTCTGGTCAGTCATAATTTATCAATTACCTTTTCACCCACATTAGGCTTTTGATCTGAAGAGGGTTCTTGATGGAACTGGTCACAAATGTAGATCGTTCAATAGAATGAAGATAAACAAACACCAAGTTAAAAATCACTTATTCTGATGGTGAGACTGGAGATCTGGGTCATATCAAGTATCCCTTTGCAGCCATTACTCTCAAATCCACTCTGACCCAAAGGGTCTCATCTATGGGTTAAATAGGTCAGCTTAAAAATTCTTTGTATTTGATAAGGTCAAGTACAAAAGAAGCCTTTTAAGAAATAATTACTGAAAAAATTTAAATATAAATGTACAATGAATGTGATTCTCTAACCTTGATGCATAAAATAACATTAGATGCATTTGTTTGGAGAACAATCTTCAATTAAGATTCTTTAGTTGTGAAAAATTGATACCCTTAAAAGACATACCATTAAAAGGAATCAATCAGCAAAGGTACAATTCTTCAACTTCAGACACCGTCCTTGTATAAAATTTTTCACTTCTATAAGGCTGGAATCTAAATGCTGCTAATAAGGCATTTCTCTTATTAACTTGTTGGGTCCAAAACAATTTATTCTACAATCTTTCTAGTTTTTGAAGCAGTTTCTTGGGTTCAAGTAAATATTTTTCTTAAGTCTTTATCAGTCAGAGATAGGTCATGAAGGGAATAAAAATGAGTTATGACACTTCACCTCATTTAGATTTTAATGGCAACTTTGCCGCCCAAACTCCCTCAATGGTTCAACATCTTGACTATTGTTGAGTTATAATTCCAAACAAAAACAAATTTCTCGTTTTTTTTTTTTTTTTTTGCCTTCCTTCATTTGTTTCTTCAACTCCAAACGACATCTTTTTATTCATTCCTTGAGATTCAAATGAGTGTGGCCAACTTGTTATGGGGTTAGTTAATTTCTCTATTCCAAATTGGCAATCGATTCAAAAGACCATTAATTTTTTTTTCTGCAAAGTCAGCATCTTTTGATATTTGGGAAACCAGTCAACTCCTTTTTAGTGGTTAGAGGGTTAGTTCAACCCTCTTAATGACAATTTACTCTCACTCTTAACGGGGTATTATCTAAGGATGCCTGAATTTCTCCCACCTTTTCTATTTCTCACCTGACCCACTTCCTAGGCTCACTCCAACTATAGCAGATCTAATTTTTTTTAAATGTGTGGGCTAAAAGGAAGTCACAAAAAGAAATCAAACACTCAATTTCTCTTATTGGTGGGCTTTCAACACTGCACCTTTTGTCACCAGATGTCAGCCAGATGTCTTATTCTATCTGGGACTCAAGAAACAGGCTGTTTGATTTATCTCTGTGAATATGTTTTCTTCCTAATATTTCCTTCTTTACAAAACACAGTGATCAAATGAACTCATAATTATATCTTGTTTATCCGACCCTCAAAAGAAAAAGCCTGATGAGTACTTTTATGCTTTATATTAACTTTTGAGAATTTCTAGTTTTGACTCTTGACTCATCAACTGCTAAATTATCATCTTTGATCACCTCAAGTCCGCAGCATCACCGTCTTATCAAATATAATTTTTAAACAGATTTATTTGACCCATAGATCAGATTCTTACACATACTACCAATCTGGGTCAGAGGGGAGCTGGAAGTAATGGCAATGAAGGATTACTCCACTCTTCTTAGTTCTCCAGAAGTGAAGCCTTGACATAGTCTCATATTCAAGACACTTTTTTTTCGTCTTATATCTTTGCTGATACAGTCAGCATATTTTAAGTCTTGTCATCAGGGCCAAAATAAAGTAAAAAGTTTTAAACATGTGAAATGTGCATTTTAATTCTATCAGCATAGGATATGTACTTGTTGATGGGATGAATGAAATCAAATATCTTTATTCATTCAGTTCATATTTTACTGAAGATGTCTTTTGCTTATGTCATACATAATCTTTAATAAAGTCATGTTGCTTGCATATATCTTCATATATTTTATATATATTTTTTTACAGTAAGATTGAATGGGTCAGAGTATTATAAGATAATTTGTAGTGAACAATGCCAACAATTTGCTGCAAACTATTTAAAAAGACTTATTATTTCTCCTGGCTAAAGTCAAATCCTTCAGGCTTATCAAAACAGAACTTCCAATGACGTTACTCATTTTCCTTCTCTCTCTCTCTCTCTCTCTCTCTCTCTCTCTTCCAAATAAGTGTTACTCTCTCTCTGATTCTCCCGACTATCATTTTTTAAATGCAACACTGTTGCTTGAGACAAGTCTTTTATGTACCTGATAAACATATGCATATTCATAAGTGATAGTAATAGGAAGGACTCAAACCTGCACATGAATCATATTACAAATGGCTGCTTAAGTGAAAAATATACAAAGCAGTACATCCTTTCTCTCCAGGTAAATAAGAATTGTCATATAATATTCCTTACTTTTTGGTTAAAATGATGAACTGCTTATCAAGATTTGGTTTACAAATACTCATAGCTCAAACATTTATTAGAAAAGGGATACTGAGAATAAATTTTTATTTTCTCATTTTAACATGAGGTGAAATCTTTCACATATTTACTCAATCCAAACATGTATGCATCGTAGCAGACAAAGGAAGCAAGTCTAAGATAAAGAGGAAAAAAAGACTTCAAAAAGTCTAATTTAACAAGAAATGTTTGTAAGTTGGTTGATTGATTTTATGAGATGCCAACACTTGTTAGGTTATTTTATGTTAATGTGTTTTCAACAGTTTTGCAATTAAAATGGATCTTCACAAGAATTTTTAATAGATAAAAACTTCATATTTAGTTGCAATATTAATGTTTTAAGAGTCAATTAAAAAAGTTCACAATTTTAAATGCTACTTTGAACAGATCTATTTGATGGGACTCAAACAGGTGCTACCACTCCCACTCAGAATGGATATAGAAGTAATGGCAATAAAGTGATGATTCCAAGGTTTCAGAATTGGAGTCTCACCACCAGATGCAGTTTAGAGTCATACTCAGGACACCCTTTTTGTTGAGGAGGGTGCTGGGGTCTTAATCCTCTGTAGGAAATGTCGTCTACATATTTTAGGCCCTACCAATAAAGTATTTAAAAAAAATTCACTTTAAGAATAAATAACTATAATTTCAAGTAATTTTTCATAAAATGATTTAGTGTCACAAGTTTTGCAATCATGAGGAATCACTGTGGCGTAGTGGTTAATATGCTGGACTGCGACCCCAAAATAAGCGAGTTCAAACTGCACACATTATAATCACTTTCAGACTCATGCTCCTCTACAAAGGTATCCCCTTCCCCCCCACCCCGCAAGCTATGGGTTAGAATGTATGAGTGCTGTTCTGCTACAAGGATGGTTTTGGCATTAAATAACCCATGATGGTTGATATGCCATTGAACCAACTAAACTTTCTATTGGAAAGTTATTTTCTCAATAAATTTACTCCTTATTAAGCCAAAAATTGTTCACTAAATTATAAATTCATACCCAACAATGTATAGCATTCTTCTTTTTTTCAACTTATTTATCAGACAAATTTATTTTCTTCAAATTCATATATTTATTGACTTTTTAAAAAATTCCTAAATGCAATTCTTTTTCATTTTATTGCGTTGAATGAACAAAGTAGAAATAATTAAGTGTGTTTCACTTGTTATGATTCATAGACTCTTCATCATTTGCTTTAACACAATGAAAACATCTTTTTCTTTTGAAACCACGTTTTACCTCAACATACATAAAAGGCGGCCATCATTTATAAACTTAAAAACTTAACTATCATAAAATAGACATTCAACAATTTAGCTTCTTTGTAAATCTTCTAAATTAGCGAAAGAAAAAAAAAACCCTCTAGTATATTTCTATATATAAATTCTATTCCATTTGTTGATTCTGTTGGGTTAGTAAAATGGTAATTCCTGTATATGGAGTGAGTGAGGGAGATGCTCTCTGTGATTGGATATACTAATCATGTGACGAGCCCAGAAGTCTTGGTACAAAAATCCAAACTCCACTCAAACAGATTCCACCAGACGTTCCGTGAGGTGGGAACATTAAAAGCTCTCGGAAAGACGACCCTAAGATACCAGATATCTTCTTCAGTGCACCAGTAAGTCCCATAAACTCAATTTTATACACAGGAAGAACTGTATATTGTTATTCCTTGTTTCCCGTGTTGATTAATAAATTGTTAGAATTAAAGGAAGTATCAATTCATTTATTTGTTGCTGTTAGCCTCAGAATAAACGCTATACTAACATAATAATTCTATTATAGTTCCTTATTATTTCCTATATCTCAGCTGGTCATATGATATTCCTTGTCAGGTCAGTTGCCCTTCTTCCACCCTCTCTCTCTCTCTCTTCCTCTTTCATTCTTGGATATAATAATTACTAAGGACCAAAAAGTTTTTATGTTGGATTAAAATTGAGGAGGCACTGATTCAAGCAAACAGTTAATAACTCATAAATAAGTCCTCAGCCTAACTAATGTTTCTCTAACAATTCGATGCCTTTTTTGTAGAAGGATTTGTTTTTGGCCTCAAAATACGCCTCAATTTCCGATGTCACTTCTTCATTGGAGCCAAATCTCTTTCCTTGGAGCATTCCTTTGTGGTCTGCAAACAGCCAGTAGTCGCTGGGGGCCAGATCTGGAGAATAGGGTGAGTGCAGAAGCAATTCGAAGTGCAATTCATGTAGTTTTGCTATCGTTGTGATTGACTTGCAACATGGTGTATTGTCTTGGTGATAGAACACTTTTATTTCTTCATTTGTGGCCATTTTTTGTAGATTTCTTCCTTCAAACGCACCAATAATGCTATATGATATTCGCTATTGATGGTTTTTCCTTTCTCAAGGCAATCAATGAACAAAATAACTTGTGCATCCCAAAATACGGAAGCCAAAACCTTGCCTGCTGATGTTTGCACCTTTGATCACTTTGGACGGTCTTCACTTACTGCTGTCCACTCAGTTGACAGCCAATTTGGCTTCATAGTGAAGTGGTGGATCCATGTTTCATCCATTATTGGATATTTACGCAAAAATTCCTTTTTGTTGTGTTGAAACAGTTGCAAACTGAATCATCAACGTGTTGTTGTTTTTGATTGACTGTGAGCAAACGCAGCACCCACTTTGCACACGGCTTTCTCATTGACAAATGTTCATGCAAAATAGTGAATGCACTGCTTTCCGATATCTTCAACTTCTCTGCTCTTTCACGTAACTTCAATTTAAGAATGGCCAAAACGAGTTTGTGGAGTTTTTTGGTGTTTTCTGGGACAACTGGCTAATTTGGGTGACCTGAGCATTCAGCATCATTCTTGTCTGTACGACCACATTTCAAGTCAGCATACCACCTCTTAACCGTTGTTTCTGATGGAGCAGAGTCCGAATAACACTTATCAAGCCATTGCTTTGTTTGAACAGTATTTGTAGGGGTGAACGCTACTCCATTCCCTGGATTGCTCCACTTTACCCTTGATCCCTTCCTTATAATGCTGAGTGTTTAGCAAGGTGGCAGCAAGTACCATTTTTTGAGTCTTTGGTATGACTTGACCTGAGATTGAACCACAGTCTCCCAGGCCATTGGTGAACACTCTACCACTAGGCCAATGGTATTTATATTTACCAACCCTTGTTGGTATATATATTTATCAAGCATTGTGCACATGCAGGATGAGACACAAGGTCCATTGTTAAATCAGAGTATAATATGTTTGAATTCTGATTTTTCCTTCTCCTAGATTGGTTACCATAATAAGATTAAAGAGCCCAGTCTGGCCTACTTTTTATCCATTGCTGGAGAGAGGATAGTTGGATGCATACCTTTCCCAAGGGTAAAAACGCTATATGAAATGTAAACAACATCATCCAGGATTTGAACCCAGATCCCTGTACCCATTTCCTACTGCAATAATCATTACACCTTGAGCACCTCCTAAGTTTACATTGTAATATTCACCTTAAATCAATTGATACATGATGATACAGAATTACTGTTGTCAAATGGGAAGTCAAATAAATAAAAATATGAATATAATCATTTTTCATAACCATTCATTTCTAAAAAGATAAAAAAATAATATTAAAAAAAACAAAACAAAAAAAACCCAGAAATTTTAAAATACGGGAAGAAAAGTCAGTCGCATGCAAAGATATAAAAGAGTTACATGTTTATAGAGAGATAAGGAATGTGAGATCAACTGCGTGAGTCTTTTGCAAAAGGGCTTATTTCTTTTCTGTAGAAATACATTTAAGATGATACAGCAAGTCGAGAGATGAATGACAGTTTATGACAGATGTAATATAAATGTAGACAAGAAAGGAAGCATCCAGTTCAAAGAGAGAGAGAGAAGGGGGGATGTCTCTATTTTGTGTGACTTATTTAAAGAAATCAACAAAATCTATTTTCCCCAATTAATTTTACCATCAACGAAAGATTTCATAATTCTGTTATTTTAAATTGAAAGAGGCTAAACCTTTCATTCAAATAAAACAAGATGTTTCCTTATCCTCCGTTTCACTTTTCATTTTTCTTTTAAGAGAAGCACAAAACTGTTTTCACTTATATACAAACAAAATTATGCTATAACTATTTATACCAGAGTGGGTCAAAAGTTTTGCAATATTTTAAGAGAAGCACCAAATTATCATTTAAATAGAAACAAAATCACAATACAACTTAAACTTACTTTTTTAAACAATGAGTAAAATCAAGAATTAAAATAATTTGGTCAAAAACTTTCAATTGAAGCCATATTCTATCCATAAGTTTAAACTGAATTACTGTCTTCAATTTTTATGCAAAAAACTTACCTTCATTCATATGCCAGGGTTTATTCAAATTATTTAAAAAGGGTTCCCAACTTTCACTGAAATAAAAGATGTTTCCTTATTTGCAGCTTCTCTTGTCTTTTATTTAGAGAGAAGCACAAAAATATCTTCCGTTAAATACAAACAAAATTAAAATACAACTATTTAAACAAAGTTTTACCAAAATGATTAAAACAAAGAAATAAAATGATTTGCTCAAAAACCTTCAATGGTAACCCTATTCAATGGTAACCCTATTCAATGGTAATCCTATTCAATGGTAATCCTATTCCATAAACTCCAAATTGAATAACTGTCTTCAATATCAAAACAAGAAAGTTTACTTCCATCCATGTGCCAGTGTTTTCTTTCATGTTTTTAAAAAGAATTAATTTTGAAATGTCCTGCTTTTGTCAAAGCCATAAAAGAACTTTTGCCAATATTTGCTCTTGAAATATAAAAATCTGTGATGAATGATTTTAAAACAAATTTCACGTATCTTATTAGAAAACTAAATTTGAAATTATAAGAATAGACACATTCAATAATTTGATTTTATTCATAAAATTTGTTTTCTTTTTGATAAAAATTCAGTAAACAATAAAAACTTCCTTTTTTATTACAAAGGTAAAATATTTTCGTTTTATTTTTGATTAAAGAAACTTTTTATGACATTAGAAATGTAACATTTTTGATGTGAATATATGTAAATTATATGCTAAATAAAAAAAATAAAAATTAACCATTGGATATATTTTCATTTTTAGTTGAAATATATTAACTTAATGCATTAGCTACTTGTGTTTTATAGCATATCAACCCTTATGGGATATCTAATGCCAAATCCTGTTTATACATATACCTAATAGATATGATTTGTAAATGAATAGTTTATAGGCAACAATTTTTTGACAATAGTCAGGGCTCATTTGTTTACATAGAGTTAAATGCTTTTCTAGAATTGCTAACATTAATTGTTTTATTTCCACAGTTAAATGCTTTCCAGTATTTCAAATGATTAAATAGTTCTATTTGACCCATAAATGGGGACCCTAATAGGTTTTATCACTCTGGGTCAGAGTGAACCTGGGAGTAATGATAATGAAGGAGTACTTCACAAAGCTCCAAGACTGAAGCCTCACCAACAGATGTTTCAGTGTCATATGCAGAACACTCCTCATTGGGGAGGGGTCTTATTCCTCGGCAGAGAGGGAGTCTGTGTATTCTCCAGCCCTAGCTGACTGGCCTAAAAATATCACATGAATAGTTTTTGCCAAAACTATAAGTATTAATAGACTCTATTTATTTTTGCCACTCAAAGATGAGAATATTTTATGAATATTTTTTGAAAACTAGAATTAAAAAAAATAATAAAAATATGAAGAGACGACTCCATCAATTTATTTACCTTTTAATGTTTTTACTCAATTATTATTTTTTAAAAACTTGGGAGATGTTTAGATTTTATGGAGCAGGGATATAAGAATCCTGCCCTCTAAGATAACTTCTTATTTGCCATAGACAGACATATATATAACCGCAATTTATTTATGGGGCAGTGATATAAGAATCCTGCCCTCTGAGATAACCTTTTATTTGCCATAGACAGAAATATATATAACCGCAATTTATTTATGGGGCAGTGATATAAGAATCCTGCCCTCTGAGATAACCTTTTATTTGCCATAGACAGACACATATATAACCGCAATTTATTTATGGGGCAGTGATATAAGAATCATGCCCTTTGAAATAACTTTTTATTTGACATAGACAGACATATATATAACCACAATCTAATTATGGGACAGTGATATAAGAATCCTACCCTCTGAGATAACTTTTTATTTGCCATAGACAGACGTATATATAACTATAATTAAATTATGGGGCAGTAATATAAGAATCCTACCCATTGAGATAACTTTTTATTTACTATGGACAGACATATATATAACCATAATTTAATTATGGGGCAGTGATATAAGAATTTTGCCCTTTGAGATAACTATTTTTTGGCCAGACAAAGACATATATATAACCACAATGTAATTATGGTGCAGTGATAAAAGAAACCCGCCCTTTGAGATAAATTTTTATTTGCCATAGACAGACATATATATAACCACAATTTAATTATGGGGCAGTGATATAAGAATCCTGCCCTTTGAGATAACTTTTTATTTGCCATAGACAGACATATATATAACCACAATTTAATTATGGGGCAGTGATATAAGAATCCTGCCCTTTGAGATAACTTTTTATTTGCCATAGACAGACATATATATAACCACAATTTAATTATGGGGCAGTGATATAAGAATCCTGCCCTTTGAGATAACTTTTTATTTGCCATAGACAGACATATATATAACCACAATTTAATTATGGGGCAGTGATATAAGAATCCTGCCCTTTGAGATAACTTTTTATTTGCCATAGACAGACATATATATAACCACAATTTATTTATGGGGCAGTGATATAAGAATCCTGCCCTTTGAGATAACTTTTTATTTGCCATAGACAGACATATATATAACCACAATTTAATTATGGGGCAGTGATATAAGAATCCTGCCCTTTGAGATAACTTTTTATTTGCCATAGACAGACATATATATAACTGCAATTTAATTGTACTCAGCAATTTTAAAGTGAATTTGGACATTAATTTGCTAATATATCTTAAATGAAAGAATTTTTATTTGAAGAAAATTATAAAATAAGTTATTTGAAAACAATTTTGTTGATAACTGTTCTATTAGGACATAAATTTCTTGATTTATTTTCATCAAACTGAAAAAAATGGATATTTCTTTTGAAACTTCTGGAAAGAATATGCTAAAAAGTTTTTTTTTATGTTCAGTCAAATTTTAAATTTGTTATATATTTTCACTAAACTTAAACATTTAATGTTTTATGAAAAAATTCAAATATTTTCTTCATAAATGGCATTTAAACAATTTCATTAAATTAAGACTTAAATTTGTTGAGATATTTTTACTAAAAGGAAATATTTAATATTTTAAAAGAATTTGTATATTTCCTTTGAAATTTTTAAAAACGTTACCAAAACATTTTTCATATATTTTTATTAAAATCAAAATATTCAATGACAATTCCCTTTTCAAAATAAGTGAAAATTTTTCATGCTGCACAATACAAACAGTGAAAGGAAACTAAAATCACAAATGTGTAAATAATAATCTGAACAAAGTAACAAAGAAACTTTAGATTATTGTTATGTTACCTACCTTACGGATTATAACAAACTTTTCCTATTACTATGAATACCAGGAGAATATTCATCTCGGTGTTAAGTTAACTCCAGCTTAACACTTTGGCAGTAAGACTGACGTTCAACACTCTTTTACCTATGTATTGTATTTATACTTTCATTCAATTTACCTGTTTCACATAATCCCAAGTTCGTATCTTTCTACCGGACCTTTTACTGGTCCACAACAATTATAAACAAGGGTTTTTTGATAAATGAACTGAATTTTCTTCAAAGCTGAAAGTAAAATTAGATAATGAGTTTAAATAAGAATTAAATATGTTTCTTCAAAATAAAACAAGATTTTTATGATACAAAAGACAAAAAGTGAAAAGAAACAAAGAACATTAACATTTCAATATCAACCCAAATGTTTGACATTTTTATTAACACAGATAAAATAAGAGAATAAAAAGTATTTTATTGGTCAATAAAATAGCATAGAAATTTTTAAAACAATATTCAGTTTTTTTCTTTGTTAAATATCATATCAAACTTTGTAAGTTATTTAATGCCAAATTTATCTTTCTAGAAGGACAATCATGATAGTGTCTAATCCACAACTGGAGTGGATAAGAGAGTTCATTCCTTCCTCTAGGGGCATTAATCCAAACAGAAACTTGATAGTACAACTGGAATTTAAGCCTTTTTTTCAACAATGAAAATTAGGATTTTCTTATGCTTTTTTTATATTGGGTTTGTCAGTGAAATAATTAAATAAAAAGTAACATTTCAAAAATTCTATAACACAAATTAAATAGATGTGATTAAAACCAACAACAGATCCCCATATATCAGAAAACTGGTTAGCTTAAATAAAATATTTAACAAAAAAAATCATAAAAATATATTCAGGGACTATAATGTTGTTAATTATTTCAGTGAGTAAATGCAGGTTTAAGTCTACAACAAAATTTTCGTTTTTAATCAACATAAACCTTTTTAAAGTTGAATCAATTTAAAGTGAATTCATGTTCTTTAAACAAATTATAATTATTTTCCATTTTATGACCTAATATAATGTAATAAACCAGATTTTTACTTTGGCAGAAAAAAAAGATTTACAAACTTGAAAGAAAGGATTTTTTCTTCTGTGTTTTACTAAATGTTTCCTAATAACATTTACTTTGCTGAGGAAGATTTACACATTACAGTTGTTTTTTCTCCAGTGACATAAAAAAAAATATTTACACTTTTGACAAGAATATAGTTTCTCTTTAACATGTTATCACATAATCCTCCAAGTATCTTTTTGATGAAAAAAAATGAACACGTGTCAAACTAATAAGGTTTTATTCTTGTGTGTGTTCGCATGTGCTGCATTAAATGTGACTTGCGTGAAAAGGAAGATGTACAAATTTCACAAGAATATGGTTTCTCTCCAGTGTGTGTTCTTATATGTCGCACAAAATTTGACTTATCTGCAAAGGTAGATCCACACGTTTCACAAGAATGTGGTTTCACTCCAGTGTGTGTCCGCATATGCTGCACCAAAGTTGACTTTTCTGCAAAAGAAGACCCACATGTTCCACAAGAATATGGCTTTTCTCCAGTGTGTTTTCGCACATGGCGCATTAAATCTGAGTTTTTTACAAACGCAAATCCACAAACTTCACATGGATAGGGTTTTTCTCCAGTGTGTGTTCGCACATGTTGCACTAAATTTGATTTTTGTGCAAAAGAAGATCCACAAGTTTCACATGTATATGGTTTCTCTCCAGTGTGTGTTCTCATATGTCGTACCAAATTTGACTTTTCTGCAAAAGTAGATCCACATGTTTCACAACAAAATGGTTTTACTTGAATATGGCAAACTGAACTTGACATTTTCACAAATGCTGATCCACAAACTTCAGATATATGCTTTCTCTCTCCAGTGTGTGCTTATGCTCTGCTACTTGTGGTTTCCATTAAAAAGAGCAACCACACACTGCACAGTCATGGTTTCTCTTCAGTGTTTGGTCACATGTGTAGTTCTAAACATGATTTCTATGCAAAGGAAGATCCACAAGTTTTACAAGAATGTGATTTCTCAACAGTGTTCATTTGCTTGTGCAATTTTAATTTTTCTTTTTTAGAAAATGCAGATTCAATTTTTACACAGAGAGAATATTTCTAGCATATACATTTGTGTTCTTGATAGGAGATCAGCATTATTGTTTTCATTCATTTAACTTCACAATTATAACAAATTATTTTTTGTGTATCACATAATGTTTTCCCGGCCTAAAAATCTGTGAAAAAAAAGCAGTAGAATATTAATAACGACATTGAATACTGAATGAACACTGGTTATACATTTCAATAGATACATATAGTTATTTATATAGTTTAGTTTGACACAAGGCCATAATTATGCAGCATCCTGTGAGGATCAAACTTGCTACACCAGCAAAGTCTATGAAACAAGCTTGTTTAACCATCACAACATAACAAATATGTATCTCATTCTTTTGGCACAAATAGTAAAATATATAAAAGTATTTTTTTGAAATTAAGTCTTTACAATGTATACATTGTTCTACAGGCCAATGTTTCCATTTGTTTTTGATCTTCAAATTCTACTCACCCAGAGGAAGATAAATAAATACTAGACAAAGTCCTGATCTCTTGTACCTTAACTTTGAATAAAGCATACAGATTATACTTAGTAGAAAATAGTTAATAAACTGAATTAGCATAAAACTATATAAAACTCTTAGTTGAATTTTAAAGGCATCTACAGGAGAAAGTATGAGGCTCTCCCAGAATATTTTAACTTGAAATTAAAATCAAGAAGGTCTTTTTTATCCAGAAAGGAAATGAAATGGGAATCTGCAGGAGGGAATAGGTATTTTTGGTAGTTTTTTTAGGTGTTTCTGGATGGAAAGAAAAGAGAAAAAAAAGGCATATCTCCACATCACTCATCTACATACATCTTGATAAGTTGTGCTAATTTGGTCCTTGCAGAATTTTGTTTTCTATTATTAACAAAATTGAAGAAAAATCTTATATAAAAATTAATTCTTATACAACACAGAAATGGAACAACTTAGTTTTGAAATTTGAGTTTAATTTATTCCAAATAAACTATCTTTATTGTTATAAAGAAAGTCTGTAATTAAAAATCAAAGTAGCAAACATATACAATAAGATTTGTTGGAAATAATTCATTTGCAAACAGTCGAAGACGTTTTTTATTTAAAATATACTGAAAAATTCATATTTCTTCAAAATTGACAGTTTAATCAAAATTATAAGCAGCAGTCCAAAAAAAAGGACACTCCTTACATTGATGCAATTCTATTTTCAGTTACATAGTTTCATCGTTGTACAGTTTGGTAATAAATAACATCTAAAAATATTCATTTTAATAGCATTATGTTCTAGTAGAAATAAAAACCCTGGCAGCTTTGGTTTAGAATAAAATAAACTTTTTAGATAAAAATTAATAGTTTTTTTTACTAATTCATGGACATTAAAATAAATACAAAAACACTAATTAAAATTTCTTGAAAAAATTGTGACAAAACATTGCCAATTTTTTCTTTTTACACAATGTAAATCTACAATGTAAATCTAAAATGAATTTCAACAAAACTAAAAAGTGATAAAGCAAAGTGAAATGTTAATTTATATTGAAGTCTTAAATTTTCAGATTCTGATCGTTAATTTTAGATTTAATTAACTTTTGTAAAAAACTATAATTTATAAACATTATCAAATATATTTATCAACATGTTACAAATATTCAACATTGGAATGTAATTTTTTTTCTCTGTCTCTTTTGTTTTCTAATTTTATTGATCAATATCTAAGAAATTCTCAGCCTGAATATCTGCAGTAGTTGAAGAGAAATTAAAATGAAATGTACCTGGCCAAAACAGGGACTCACAACCTCCACGTCATGATCAATGTTTTTTTTTTCAGAGATTTGTCACTTCTGTTTATGAGAATGGTTCACTCATTGAAAAGATGTAAAGGTCAAGGCAGATTCTCTTCATAGAGGAAGATGTGAGGGAAGGTAAAAACAGTCTCAAGTTGCAGAAAACGAGCCAAAAAGGAATTATTCTTTGACATCAACTACAATTCTACATAAAATTGTTTCTTTTTAGTTTAACTAATGTAAGATGATTTTTTTTAAAATCAGACAAAATTTGTTGTTAAACAATCAATAATGATTTTTTTTATTGTTAGGGAAATAACAAAGATAAGAAAATGAAATTGAGATGTTGAAGATATTCAACAAGGATACAGAAATAAAATGATGCCAAGAGAAATCATTTTTTTCTTTTTTCTATTTGTTATAATAGAGAAATATCAATGAATAAATTTCAAGTAAAATATATGTAAAAAGATTTTTTAAAAAGTTTTTTTTTTCTCTGAAGTCAATTTGCTCATTTAGTTTGAAAGATTAGTGGAAGTGGAAATATTTTACTTAAAAGAATAAGAGGTCACAAACCCAGGTAAAAAAAAAAGTCACAGGAAAAATAATGAATCTTAAATGAAAAGCATTTAGTCGATAAATTCCTTGTGTTTCATTCAAAGTAAAAACTTAACTCAAACCCACCATCATAAAGTAATTGTAACTTTTCCTCATGATTTTATTGCTGGCTACAAAATTGAAGCAATCTGACTGAAATTTACTGAGTGACTGACGAAGAAGGAATGATTGTGAATAAGTTTTATTAGTTTAGAACTACTAAAAATTGGGTTCCTGGCCTTTTTTTTCAAATTATTGTCTAATTAATGGTTAATAATAATCCAGAAAAAGGTTTTTGTTTTGTTAATTTTCTTGCTTGGTTAGAAAATGTGAAGTTATAGATGGAAAAGTGTAAAGCGTTGGAGAGACCAAGTATGAAATTAAATTTTAGGTTGAAATCAAATAGGTCCAATGGAGCTGGAAATGATTGGGGTCATGAGTCTTTAGTGCTTTTTTTTTTTACAAAGGTAGGTGGGGTGGGTGTAGTTATTATGCAAAAAAGTTAGTCGCCCCCACAATGATATACTCTAACATCCAGTTTTAAAATTCAAATTCATTTAAAAATTGATTTTATGTCAATCTCTTTTCCTCCTTTCTTTAAAATACAAATTTCAAAATTATTAACTTTTTGTTTATATAATTTAATTTTTTTTTAAATTCTTAATATGAATTTTCTGGAAATTGATTAAACCCTTATTTGTGGATTTCTTACTTTTTGATTATTAGTGTCAATTTATTGACATTGGAGATTTTCTACCCAAAACTGTTTTTTTCTGCTACACCCATCTCATCACCCCCAATAATTATGCCTATCTCGTCACCCCCAATAATAACACCATCTCATCACCCCCAATAATAACACCATCTCATCACCTCCAATAATAACACCCATCTCATCACCCCCAATTATTACATCCATCCCATCACACCTCCAATTATTATGCCTATCTCGTCACCCCCCAATAATAACACCATCTCATCACCCCCAATAATAACACCATCTCATCACCCCCAATAATTACACCCATCCCATCACACCTCCAATTATTATGCCTATCTCGTCACCCCCAATAATTACACCCATCTCGTCAGCCCCAATAATTACACCCATTTCATCACCCCCAATAATATCACTGGTGCAGCATGATCAGTAATCATGTAAGCCTTTGCCTGATCTAGAGGACTAGTTGTGCATTAGTCCAGCTTTAGTCCTCAACTAGTGCAATATGATCATTAAGTGTTTTCTTATTCCTTTTCTGAGGTTTATCTGCTTTTCTATCCATTTACCGCAGTAAAGCATCACTTGGCCTTCATTTTACAAGACATTCCGAGGGCAAATTACCCTCTCCCCCTCATAACTAATGGACAACAATATCTCAAAAACAGTTCATTTGCGAAGATTGGTTATTATTACAAAAAATCTTAGAATAACGACATCGACTAAAAAAAAATTATGATAGTAATTAGATGGCTGTAATTGTAAAAATTCAACAAAACTTTTACCATCGATTCAGGATTATTTTTAAAATGAAAGATCCTGCCATTTAGATAACTTAAAAAAGATCCTGCCATTTAGATAACAGAGAAATATCTGAAAAAGTGTATTGGATCACTTAAACGTATAATACCAAAAAAAGAACTTTTTAACAAAAAAAAAATACCAGCCCAATATAACCCAACAAAATAAAAACTGTTGGGATGTTTTGTGTGAGAGTGCGTCATTTTTATTTATTTATTTATTTATATTCAATTTCGTAGTATCTCCTCTTTGAAATAACGTAAATCTTAAAGACAATGAGAACATCAAAGTTTTAAACATAGGATCGAATATTTTTGCTTTTTTTTATTATGAATATAAACGTATCTGCAGTTAAAAATTAAATTAGATCTAAGTAAAAAAAAAGAAAAAAAGCAAAACCTGTAGAGAAAATTATTAAAAATATCCAGTTTAATCTCTTGTAAAAAATATTTTCGATTGTTTTTAGTTCAAGAATGAATACTTCAAGCCCACCCCCTTATAATGTCCGTAAAAAACATCAAAAGAAAAAAGAAACGAAATAACAAAACCGTTTTTAATTAATATTTCAAAATATTCCTTAAAAATAAAATGAAACATGAAATATTTTATAACTTTTGTTACTAAGTTAAAAATAGTGGGGGGGGGGCACAAATCAAAACAGATTTAAGAAAAAGAAAAACACGTGAAATTATTTTAAAGAAAATGTTTTACCTGCAAAAATAAAAGCGAAAGAAATCATCAACCGGTGTAAATAGAGATTTTGTCCCTTGTATCTGAACTTTCTTTCATTGGATGGTTTGATTGTTCGAAATTATTTTTTTGTTGTCGTATCGGCCTTGTACGAATAAAATCATTTACGTTTGAGTTGGTTGGGTTATATGGCATATCAACCATTATGGGTTATTTAATGCAATATACTATTTTACGCGGCAAAGTAAACCTGGGAGCAATGGCAATGGAGGGGTACTCCACATTCCCTAAAGTTCCGGCATTACTACAGCCTCACTATCTGATTGTTTATTGTCATATACAGGACACTCGTTGGGGCTGGGCTCTTACCCCTCTGCAGAGATGAAGTCGGAGTATTCTATATTCTTCCTTCGTATCTATTTGTTACAAGTTCAGACGCTGGGGAGGTTTTACTGTTCTAGAAGATATTTGGAGAATAGGTCTGTCGATTTTGGTTTGCGGTGAGGTAGGTGTATCAAACTGCCGAGTAAGAAGAGGACTGTTTATAATTAGAAGCAGACTCATTTTCAAGTGAAGATTCAACTTTTCTATAGACTCTGAGTGAACTTCAAAGGGTTCATTCATTATAAATGTATCTCCTGCCTCTGAAACGGGACATAGTGTCAGATCTTTTAATGATACCGCTGACTTTCATCCATCTTTATGCTAGATGGTAGCAAAGTTCGGGTTGGCATCCATTAGTTCAATGGGGAACAAGAAGATTTGCTCGGTTACTCGTTCGGTTTTTAGTTTCGTAGTGTAGCACAAAGAAAGAATTTCAAATTATTATTTAGTGCAGCAAATGTTTTGGCCGTTGGCGTTTCGAATTTATATATTTCGTCCAATGAGAATGACTGATGCCTTTCTGCCCGGGTGACCTCCCCGGGCAACACAAAAGGCTGTGTATCGTTCTCTCTACCTCTTCTCTCCCTCACTTGCTAGCAACAGGACAGACCAACCTTAACGAGGAGAGCGCATTCTCTTTCTCTCTCTTACCCGGGTCGGTTCCAGCAGCAGACTGATGTACGCACATGAGAGAACGCATTCAACATTTGTTCCTCTGTTTCCTTTAGGAGACCATTCCTTATCAATTATTTCTTCCTCCGAAATCAAGTGGACCTCGAAACTTCTGGCTGAATGCTAAATTCCTGCTGAACCCTTTTACAACTTTTTTCCTCCTTCCTGCGACTTACAGCACAAGGGTTCATTCATTCGGGCTGCCATTAAAGCATTGTTAAAACTTATCAATATTCTCGCCTTCATCATTTATTTTCTTCCTTTAAATATAACAAGAGGCAAAAGAACTTAACAACCTCAACTGCCATTTTGTATAAAGGTCATATAACCTGCCCTCATGTTATAGTAGGTTGTGGAGATTTGGGTTTAGATATCTAATTCCATTATTTTCTTTCTTCTTTTCCCCCATTTAACTCGTCGATGTCTTCTTTGTCTGTAGAAGGTTGCAAAGAAATTGCTGAAGGAAAGAAGAAAAAAAACAAACAAAGATACCTTTTAAATATCATCTTTATTTTTAAGTTTCATACGACTACTCTGTAACGAGGAAATGTCTTCCCAGACCATTAGAGAGACAGTGGCATCGCCAAATAAAGTGTTGAAATGTGCTAGTCGTTTTTGGTGGGTAAAAGTACAAATTGGGGTGGTCATATCTAGAGAGCCTTTTTATTATTGGCTGCTGCTAGAGGAGACACGGTCATACGCTAAGTACGAGGCTTGGGTGGACACGGGCGCTGCCTGCTTGCCACTGTGGGAAAGAAGGTCTGTTTCGTATCGAAGGTTAAGATGAAGTGAGAATGAGTTTCTTTCTAACGCCAGTAAATGTCTTTTAAGCATGCATAGTTCCTATTTCCTGTCAAAGCTTTCTGTGAACAGCTCCCTTTTGGATTTATTTTATTTTATTTCTATTTTTATTAACCTCCATAGTTCAACCTCATCCACCAACGGGTCATTCTTGTTCATGGCAAACCGTTGAAGAAGTACTGGTGCTCGGCTTGTTCGCCAAGTTGGTAGAGATGTACCAAAAGAAGAGCGTCTTTTGAAATTAAAGAATCGTTTGTGTGGGGTGGAGTTGGTTGCTGTTGATGGAAGTGATCTGATGGAATAAAGGGCGTTAGGAAGTACTGACTCTCCATGACAATCATTAGGATTTCTTGATTTAAGGGGCAGTTTTATAGCCTTCCAAATGATCCCATTGTACCTTTCCATCTACCCATTGCGACAGGAATAATAGGGTGTTTTGTGTTTTGGAAATAGTTTCTATAATACTATAAATTATTTAGCAACACAAATGAATAACGAAACTTCTTTTAAAAACAAAACAACAAAAAGTTTATTATAGTAGCAGGTGTAATAGATTAAGAGTGAGAAAGTGTCGCTTTTGGTGTCGCCGGTTGGTATGTTGGTCCTTGAGTTTGTAGGAAGTGTGTGTGAAGCCAGTAGCAGCGTGTTCTTCAGCGAAGGGGTTCCAAGTGGAATCAGTAGCAGTGAATGCGAGACAGGTCTGTTTGGGCTGCTGGCTAGTGGCTCTTTAAGGTTGTCCGCTGACTAACAAAAGGAATAGAAAAAATAGTTCTAGAGAGGAAAAAGGAATCAATGCGATCTGTCAGCTGATTGGTCAGTGAGTGACCGAATCTCTTGGCGGGGGGCATTGATTCGCGAGAGGAAATAGATCTGTGGCTGTTACATCACCCCTTGCTTAGGCGGAAAGCCGGCAGAGAAAAAGGTAGCAGCCGTAAAAACAAAGAAGGGTACATTTTATACATATACAGTTTTGCACTGTTTTTTTGGCCAATGTACTCGTCGACCAATACGTGTGATAGTAGCGTAATTGTCTTTTGGCGTTGTGTTTCCTTTCTATTGGTGTAAGGGTATGTTCATGTGTGTATATGGGAATGTGGCTTTTGTGTGTTTGTGTTAAGAAAGGCTCTTTTCACCGTGTCAATAGATACAGTTTCTTTTTTGCCATTAATGTCAAGGGTGAAAGGTTTGTCAGTGCGTGAAAATACGCAGTCAGGGCTAGTGTAAGATGGTGTGAGAGGGCTTTGACAGCGTCTTTTCTTAGAAAAACGTGAGTCCACAAGGAAATATCTTTTGAGACCAATGATTTGATGGTCTGTTCCCTAGGGTGCATTGGTGAGAGCTTACCAAAATAAGCTCGCAGTCTGTTTATATACAAAGCTGGATCTGTTCCCGTTAAATCTATCGGGTTCAGCATCTGATCTGGTAAGGATAGAGGTACTCCATAGACAAGTTCTGCTGGAGAGTATCCTAGGTCCTCTTTGATAGCTGCACGACAGCCAAGAAGGACAATAGGTACATATTCGCTCCATCGCTGTTGGTCAGGATTGGCGCGCAATGCAGCTTTCAATTGGCGATGGAAGCGTTCTATCATCCTGTTAGAAGCAGAGTGATAGCTCGTTGTTCGTATAAGACTGATCCCTAAAATTCTGTAAAGTTCCTGGAATAGTGGGATTCAATCTGTCTGCCACGGTCAGTGGTAATAGTTGTTGGAACTCCGTAACGCGTTATCCAGCCTGATATGAGGGCTTGCGCTATGGATTCAGCTGAAATGTCTTTTAGGGGAATAGCTTCAGGCCACCATGTGAAACGGTTTATACAGATCAGGAGGTAGGTAAATCCCTGACTGACCAGACATGATCCAACAAGATCAATATGGACATTGCTGAACCGAGTGTCGGGGTGCTGAATGTTCCGAGAAGTGCACGGATATGCTTGGGCACCTTTGACTTTTGGCAGGATACGCAAGAACGTGTCCAGGCAGTGATACCACGCCTCATTTTTGGCCAGAAAAATCTAGCTGAAATCAGCTTCACGGTGGCTTTGAGTCCGGGGTGTGCCAAATGATGTAGGGTGTCAAAAATAACCCTACGATGAGTTATCGAAACAAAATACCGAGGTGCTTTTGTTGAAGTGTCACTGATGATCTGCGTGTCCGCAGTGGGCACTGGCTGGTATGTGAATTTGCAAGTCGTTAAAGGCTTTCAGCTGGATATCATTCAGCGAAATCTGCTCGTTTTTCTTTTTCCTGTCACTTAACAGGTCAGAAAGAGGAGATAAGAGATCCGTACAGTGTTGGGATAAAACGACTGTAATAGTTAAGCAGACCAAGAAAGTCGCTTATTTGGCGAAGTGAAGTGGGTGGTTGAAGGTCTTGTAGAGCCTTCACATTTTCAGGTAAGGTGGGTATCCCTTCAGGGCTGATAATGTGTCCCAAGAAAGTTAGCGACAAAGAACCGAAAACTCATTTACCTGTCAAAAATTCAAACGCTCTAAATGGAGTTGCTACGGCAGTTTTGGGTATGTCGGCTGGATTCACTGGTATCTGATGGTAAGCCTTAACCGGGTCTAGTTTGGAGAAGGTCTTACAACCATACAGAGGGGAAGCGAAGTCCTGTATATGTGGGATTGGGTAACGATAAGGTACCGTCATGGCATTCAGTCGTCGATAGTCCCAAGTCGGACGCCAATCACCAGAGCACTTCGGAACCATATGCAAACGGAAAGCCCATGGACTGGACGAGGGACGTATAATTCCCAGCCGCAGCATATAGTTAAATTCTGCCTTCGCCGCCTTTAGTTTATCCGCAGGAAGGTGGCGATTGCGGGAGAACACCGGAGCACCGGTGGTCTCAATGTGATGAGTTGTTGAGTATGTTAACTTGCTCACAACAAAATTCAAATTTGTTAACTCTGGGTAAGAGCGTAGTAAGGTTTGGTATGGGTCGTCGGTGGCGGCAATGAAAAATACCGTGCTGATGGGTGAGGTATTTTTTCGTAAAACCTGTGACGGAAAGTTCCGTATTAGCGTCAATAAGCCGTCGTTTGCGCATATCCACTAAGAGGTTGAAGTGATGCAGAAAGTCCGAGCCTAGAATGGGGTATGGTAGATCAGCTACAGTAAAAACCCATGTAAAGTCTCTCCGTAATTCCAAGTCCAGAGAACGAGAAATTTGACCGTACGTGGGAATAGGGGAGTGATTTACCGCTTGTAATGTGATGGGCGACACTGGCGACATCTCTGTGAGGAGTTTCATTGGCCAAATACTACAAGCTGCTCTTGTGTCAACGAAACAACGTGCTTGGGATCTGGAGTCTGTGATAACATAGGCATGGTTGTTACATAAATTTTGTGGAGAGTGTGTGGTGCTCAGCTCTTCAGATTTAAGTTTCCCTGGTTTGAGAACAAGCAGGGCATTTTACACCTCCGAACCTCAGCGCCAAAGCGACTGTGATAAAAGCATAGTCCTGGCTTGTTTGAGTGGCGGCAGTGGTGTGGGGATGGCGAACGACTTTTGTATTGACGTCTGGGCGATTGTGACCTACCCACGGCTAATTTACTTATTTCTTTGGTAAGTCGCTCCAAAGCGTCAAGTATGGCCACTTGCGTGGCAACTTGGCTTGTGTTCCCAGCAGCAGAGAGCGTAGAGACTTCATCCTTTGGCTGGGGAATGGACGCGGTAATAGGCCCCTTAGTGAAATCCATCACTTTATTCGCCGAGGACGCTATTACGTCTACGGAGCTCTTCTCTACCGTGGGTGCCAGGATTGCCTTTACTTGAGGTGGCAGCCTAGAGAAGAAAAGTTACTTTATACTGGCACTATCAGCCAGGACATCTTCTGCCAGCTCTCTCATTCTGCAGAGCAATTCGCTTGGCATGCAGTCACCCAACAGTTCGTCATTAACTAACATATGCAACCGCTTTTCAGCTGATAGCAACGTCCGGAGCAGAACTTCCCTCTTAATACTGTCATAAGTAGAATTAAGGGGGTTTCAGTCATCAAATCTTTGATAACTGACGTTGATGACGTAGAGAATGCACTAAATAAAATTGACAATAGTCGCTGCTCTGTGACGTTGTTTGCCACAAAATACGACTCGAGTTGGGCAAACCAAACTCGAACGTCGCCGGCAAAAGCAGATACTGTAGTAGCTATTTCCTTTTATATTCTTTGCGTGACAACAGACAAAAAAAAAAAAATCAAAGAAACACGTTTCCAAGAGAAACAAACAAAGGGGAAAATATGTTTAAAAAGCAACAAGAAATTAAAATTAAAAGTAATATTCGTGATAAATTTTTTAAGGTGCTCCTTTAACGTTCCTTAGACAGGAAAACAATGATGATAGTCAGGTGGCTAAGCCACTCTGAAAACAAAAGATGAAATTCAAGATGGTGTCGCCCAGTCACCATTTAGGTGGGAAAATGAAATGTTAAGTTGGAGGAAGGTGCCCTTTTAGCTTTGACAGTACAGCTTTCTAAACGAAAAAAATGTAAAAATGTATTACTCACTTATTTTTGGTTATTGTAAAAATTTTTTGGGTACCACGTGATCAGTTGAAAAGAGCAGAGTTGTAAGTTTCTTCTTCCTTTTTTTTTTCTGCCTAGCAGACCTAGCTGAGAGTTATAATTTTTTTTAAAACTTCGTTTTGTTTGAACAAAATGTTATGTTCGTTATATTAGCTTGAGTTGGTGTTTTTCTTGTGGACAGGCTGAAAAGAAAATAATTCCTCGTTGGAAAGTTGTTTTTTTTTCCATAACACTATAAATTAATTGACAATACAAATAAATAACAAAAATTCTTTTGAAAAAACATCAACGAAAGATTTATTATTGTTACAGAAGTAAACGAGTCAGGGTGAGAATAGGTTCTTTTTGGTGTCGCCAGATAGTATTTTGGTCCTCGAGATTATTGGAGGTGTGTTACAGCAGCAGGTAGCTCGTGTGACTGTCCGCAAGGCTGGTTCTTTTGTTTGTGTAGCTAGTAGCAGCATGTTCTTCAGTGAAGAATTTTCATGTGGAATGTCCGTAGCAGAGGACGCGAGAGAGGTCTGTCTTGGCTGCTAACTAGGTGCTTTCTGACCGTCAGCCAACAGTCAAAAAAGGGCTCGAAAAATTACTTCTTGAGAGAAGAAGGAATCAATGCGCTCAGCTCCTTGTTGGTCAGTGTGTGGCCGAATTGCTTGGCAGGGGAATTGATTCGTGAGAGGAAATAGATCTGTAACTGCTACATACTGCTTGGTCTTCTATATGGTGTCTAGGAAAGTGAGTAGTGGGGAACAACAGAATACTGTGTGAGCCGCGCAACTGCTTCATATGGCTACCCGATGACTCATAATTTTTTTTTATATTTGCGTGGCTTTTCCTCGCGTCATGAGCTGAAAATATTTTTCGACCCCTGAATACACTGTCCTTGTTCAATGAGTCTGTCATCGAGCTACAGGTCGTCTCTTCCTGGCACGTTGACCTTTGAAAATCATACTATACAGTCAATAAATGAAGGTTAGTGACAAACTCGTCAAACGGTTCAGGTTCGTTTGTGTAAACATCTATTATTTGTTTTTACATGTCTCAGTGCTTAACGAGCCTCTCTGAAGTTTTGGCTCAAACGTCCGTATTCCATCAACTTCGACTAAATTAGCAGAGGTTGTGCTTTATCGGCATCGGATAAACACCAGCTATTAAACTTCAAAATGCTAAACTTCTCTGTGTGTACTTGGATTTCATGCACCTTGTTCTGCCAATCATTTTTTTCTTTTGTCTAATATCATTTCGCTCTGTTGGCGTAACAAGTTCATTACTTCTGCTCTGCTGGGATTGTCCCAATTCATTTGAACGTTTGCATTAGTTGGTATTTATATATACACCATACATTACTAAAACCATCTTCAATCTCATAGTTTTTATTAATTTTTATTGACAATGCCATGGTTTATTTCTGCCAATCCACACCTCTTTTATTCTAAATATGTATTTACCAACCCCTCCACAAAAGCAGAATACGGCACAAGATCAATTTTTTTTCGCGGAGTTTTAACAAGTTTCAATTGCGAGTTTTCATCCTCCAGATTGGCTGCCTCACCAAGGATGAAGAACTCAGCTTGGTCTACTATTTGCCCATTGTTGGAGGAAGAATAATTGGATTCATAACCTTTCCAAGAGTATTAGTGCTGTAGCCGAAAGAATTTGGTACTTTGGTTTGTTGCGTAAATTAATTTGACTGTTATAGTCGTCGCATATTTTCACGCAATGAGGATGATTTATCCTATTCAGCCCAGAACATTTTCCCGGACAACATAAAAAAGGTGCAAGCCCGCCAATCTACCTTTTTCTTAGAACCTTTCGAGCAGGACGGGCGTTCTTTCTGTCCTCTCCCTTCATAGCAGCAGAATAACAACACCATGAGGAAAGCCGTCTGATTTATGGACCTCTTGAGTCTATTCTCTTAGACCAAGGGTTCCCAGTTTAACATGAATTTGATGCATGTAATCCGTCACTTATAGGAAGACTTTTATGTCGCCTCTAACTTTTGCTATGTCTACAGCGACGCGTAATTTACTCCGATATCCAGCTACCTCATTCCTGGGCAACGTTTTCTGGAGACCTTCATGACTCTCTCTCCTACAGCAACCAGGGCCACACGTTTGACAGCTATCAATAGGCTATCGACTATATGGAAGTCAGACCTAACCGATAAAATGAAACGCACTTTCTTACAGGCAGCGGTCACATCGATACTGCTATATGGATGCACTACATGGACGCTAACAAAACGGCTGGAGAAGAAACTAGATGGCAATTACACAAGAATGCTGCGTGCAATCCTGAACAAGTCCTGGCAGCAACACCCCACAAGACACCAACTGTACGGCCACCTGCCCCCTATCACGAAAACTATTCAAGTTAGGCGAACCAGACATGCAGGACATTGCTGGAGAAGCAGAGATGAACTCATAAGAGATGTACTCTTATGGATCCCCACACACGGCCGCGCAAAAGCAGGACGACCAGCACGAACGTACATTCAGCAGCTATGTGAGGATACAGGTTGTTGTCCTGAAGACCTACCTAGGGCGATGAACGATAGGGAGGAGTGGCGAGAGAGGGTCAGGGATATCCGTGCTGCCAGCACGATATGATGATGATGATGACATCATTCCTGTCTTTAAACAGCAAACACGACTTTTGCTATGTCTATAGCGACGCTTCTTTCTGCCCAGACATTCAGCATTGCCTTGACTGTAGCGATGCACATTACGCTCAGGCATTTAGCTGTTATATTTCCTCCTCAACTCAATAACTATTTCCTTCCTTCATTCCTTCCTTCCTTCCTTCGAGACTTGCAGCATAAACGTCCCCTTTATTCTGGCTACCATTAAACCTTCTTGAAAACATTACGGCATTTTGTTATATTTCTTTATTTTCCTTCTAATAAAACGAGGAGGTAGCTTAACCTCTCACCGTTAGAGTGCTATGTGAAATGCAATCAGCCTCGTCCAGGTTTTGAACTTGTGTCGTCATGTCCACTTCCATTTCTTCTAAAATATGTGTGAGAAAAAACGTAACAATCAGGGTTTTTTTTTTTAAATCTTGATAAATTCTCGGAAAATGTTTATCTCTTAAATATTGGTATTCTTGTAGGCCACCACGAGACTTGGCAGAAGTGGTCTTACTATGAGGAGGAAGGTGATATATGTTATCAATGACAGACAAAACTGTTCTACAGCATCCTGCACGAGGTTGGGTAAACACAAACATCCTCAGGAAATGATAATCGAAAAATTGGATGGAACCAGCCACGAGAAGAAAACCTTTTACAACAAAAGAAAACCTTTTACAACAAAAGAATACCTTTTACATCAAAAGAAAACCTTTTATATGAAAAGAAAACCTTTTACAACAAGAAGAACTAGAAGATAGTGTGAGACATATCCTGCTGAAAAGCTAATTAGAACTTTCAACTTCTTCCTATTAATGAAACTACCCATTAAAAAATGCTTACTGAAAATGTTTGCAAGAAATCTAAGGACTTTTAAAAACAAGAGAAGAAATTATTATTAACACCGATTGATTATTTCCAAAGTTTTTTGTTGTTATTAGGGAAAATTTGAAAAAATATTTCGGTCTTACATCATTTTTTTATATTTCTTAATTTTATTTGTGTCATTCTCATTTTTCCTTAACATTATTGTTTTAATGAATTTAATTCTGTTTGTGTCATGCTTTTCATCTTTGACATTATTGTTTTAATAAATTTAATCAAACAAAACAGAAATTCTATTGATTAACAAACCCATAGAATCAAAAGAAAAAAGAATTGAACAGAAAAATGAAAACTTTTTTTTTCTTTTTTCAATTCATAATTTTTTATTTATTTCATATCTACATATCTTAAATAATATTCATTAAAAACGTGAGCTTCAAGCAAGAAATCTACGTACCTTTTTAACACAAGGAACGAAATCATTAATGACACCGTCAGATGAAACATTTTTCGAAATAATTTCACGTGTGCATCGTGTTGTTTTATTTTATTTTTCAACTTTGACATTAATGGGTATCATGAATTGAATAAACAAAACAGAAATTGTGTCGACTGACTGAGAAATCCTGAAAATCTGATTCGAAATTTCGACAAAAAAGAAAAAGAACTTGAACCTTATAAAAAGAAAAAAAATCACCAGTTTTCTTTTCGTTTTTATCTTGTCTGAAAGGTAAGTGGGAAAAGAAATAATTTCGAGTTTGTATTTAAAAATAATTATAATTATAATGCAAGAAAAAAAAAGGTCGTTTTTCACCATTTTGTCTAATTTTTATTCAGTTGATGTTAGCAACTTTTAAATGAAAAAAGGCATTTCATTTTCTCCGATATTTTATATTGTTTTTGTTTTATAAACTTGTAAACGTATAAAATGAAAAATTTTTAAATGAAGGAATTGAAATAGGTTTACTTTATATGTCTTTTAAAAGTTTCTTTTTATCCCCTTAAATTTTAAAATTTGTAAAATAAAAGAAACGAAAATAAAATCCAACAACTTATATAAGTTTTTCAGGCATATTTAATTAATTTTTACTGAAAAAGAAAATTGTTCGTAATTCATGTCGCATTTGAGGGACTATTTTCCTCGTTTGTTTTATTCTTTCTCAATTGCATTTATTCTTAACACACGGCCAGATGTATGGGGCATTCTGTAAGAATCGATCTCAAATTAATTTGCTAGACTAGCTCATTAACCATTACACTTTTCAAGGCACCCAATTCATTGTCTGTTATTCGTTTCTAACGTCTCGGTCGTGTATTCTCCTCACTTTCTCTGGTATATATTTTCTTTGAAATTGGCGCCATCAATTGTCCATTGTAAAATTCCATATAAATGCGATTAAATCTTTACCTGTTATCGATTAACCGTATCTTCTAAATGTAAGTGATATGATTACCTCATAAAAAAGCAATAATCTCTCCAGTTGTTGATTCATTCAGACATAACCGAGTCGGGGAGGATTAGTGATCTTTTTCTTATTAGAAATTTTATTCTGTTTTTTATAATTTAAAAAAAGTATTCTAGTTGATTATTTTAGAATTATTTTCATTTGATGAAGTATTTTATATGATTTTATTTATTTCATCATTACATTTTAGAAGAATTCTAGCTGTTTTTGTTATTTCTTTTTTTTTGATAAGCTTTGATAAAATTACAAGATGATAAATTCAAATTTAGATTAAATTTCTTTATTGGAACCTTTGATATTTTCCTCAGCGTAAATTCCTGTACGTTTTTTTAACATAAAAAAAAGAAGAAAATGCCGTATTATTCATTTTTCTTCAATTAGTCTTCAATCCATAAAAAGCATTTTATTATGTTAACTTTTCTCCAAACTTGTGTTAAACAAAATAAAAAGTAACGAGAAAATTTAGACACTGAAGGGAATTAGATACTTTGCCTCACTCAACCAAAATTTCATTTTGAACATGATTGCTTCTCTCAAGCAGTGATATCACCCAAATCAGTTTAAACGGTCGGATACTTTTTTTAACAGCCCTTTTATTTATTAATTTTTCCCCTACTTTGTTTACTTGTTATGTGTGCCTTTTTTTTTTTTTTTAGGGGATGGGAATTTTTAAAAATCTTAAAAACTTGAAAAAATTTAAGCATGATTGTTTATTTAAGTATATATTTGCAAAAATGATTTTAGTTGATAATATTCGGAAATGTTTTTTTACACGAAGTTTTACAACTTATTCTGAGCGACTTTGTAAACATGTAACTTTTCTAGACTTATGCCCCCACCCCTTCACATGATGTCAAAATATCTAAAGAAATACTAACAATTTAATAGTTTAAGATAATTTATTAAAGGAACTAAAAACTAATATTACTTTATTTTTATAAATTTTATTATTTCTTTTCAATTGTTAACCATTCTGAAGATGGAGAGAACCAGGTTTAAATCAGAAGTTGGATGTTTGCAAAAATGGCCTTGGTTACAGTTTAGTTAATAGAATAGACATTTCAGGTTTTATATTATCTCATATTCCTGCTGTTACATTTACAGTAAAAAAATGTTTCAAAAATTGATAATGTATTTGTTTGGATGGTTCAAGTCATAGTTTTGGTAATGCTCAGGGGATTTAGTTTTGTGTTATATGTATGTTCTAAATCAGGTTGATCAGTTTTCCAGGAAGGTTAAATTGCCATGAGTTTCTTCTTCCATCATAAAGTGGATGAACAGTCAAAGCAAGTTCACATCGTTTAGTCATGTTTCTATATCTTCCCAGTGACTAGAGGATGTGGGTATTATTCATATATGTTAGCTATGTGGACAGTCTCAGCATAGAGTTTTGAGAGCCAAGATGTGTACGTTTGATATCTCTAGAGATGAAGGTGACCACTATAGCCATAACCTCTTCCTGTCAAAATGGGAATATTCGTGTGTTTTATATCATGTACAAATACATATTAACCAAGTTAGCAACAAGAATCAACTCGACTCAGACAAGTGTGCTCCCATCAAAATGTTTTATTCAGACTGTGTTGGTAAGGGAAATTAGTGATCTGCTCCTATGTAGTGGTTAGTGTGGTAGGGGGAGATTACATGATGTCTTTAAAGAGGAATAGTGTGAGGGTGTCCATTTCCAGCAAGGAGGAGATAATCCAACAGTGTGGACTTCCAATATTATGATCAGAAGTTGATTCTCAGTAAGTGAAATGAACTTGAAGGAAATAAGTTGTTTAATGATTTTCTGTGTAGAGGCTCTACATATATAAGAATGTTGATTCAATTGTATTGTGTTCGCCTGGGGCAGTGCAGTTCCTGTGTGATGGACATTTGGGTACTGCTATATAACAACGCTCTACATATGTAAGAATTGACTATTGTGTTGATTCAGTTGTATGTAATGTTGTTAAGGTAAGCTTGTTTCTTTTCGGTGTTTGTGACTTTCTTTTTTATTCAGCATGTGGGTCTATTCAGTTTACCCAGGGTAGATGTGATGATTGGGCCACAGTCGATTTTGGCTGATGGAGCAAAACCTTGTCACCAACCTGTATTGGGTCCTTGTTGGTGAGGTGGTCTAAGCTGGCTTCCAGTTTGTAGTTGGCTTCGTCATTAGCAAGGGCCACACGGTGGTGCACTTGTCTTAGGAGAGCGTTTATTTGCTTACCATCAGCGTCCGGGTTATCGATTGTGATATACCTCCCTTGTAAATTGGGCAGGCTGATGTTGGGGTGTCGACTTGTGATTGTGTAATGTGGGGATATGCCAGTAGCACTGTTGATTGTGGTGTTCATTGATGAGATGACGGATTCAAGGACTTCTGTCCATTTACAATTTCTATCTTCGCACAAAATGTAGAGGGCATCCTTCATCATGCGATGTTGCTGCTCGATATTCCCTGAGCTTTGTGTTCGCCTGGGGCAGTGCAGTTCCTGTGTGATGGACATTTGGGTACTGCTATATAACAATGCTCTACATATGTAAGAATTTACTATCGTATTGATTCAATTGTATGTAATGTTGTTAAGGTCACCTTGTTTCTTTTCTGTGTTTGTGTCTTTCTTTTTTATTTTTAGTATAGGTCTATTCAGTTTACAGTAGCAGCCATCTTTTATTTGGTTTGCTAATTTTTTATTATAGTCAAATTTATGACAAAAAGTGGCATTGTCCTTGTCTACTTTTATTATAGAAGTGCTCAGTGTAATAATAGTTATGATTATAGAAAATGGACACATGACTCGAGTCCGAATCCTAGACGAGGCAGTTTTCATTTTACATAGCGATAATAATCTCGGGAAAGGTATGCATCAAACTATTCTCCCTCCAGTTTGAGTAAATAGTAGGGCAGACTGGATTCTTTAATCTTTGTATGGCAACCAGTCTAAGAGAAGAAAAACTTTGAATTTAAGTCAATTAAAGTATGCTTCAAACAATTAAGCTTGTGTTGCATCCTGCCCATAGTGGACAGATTTTAATAGATACGTACTAGCAATATGATTATCTTGGACTCTGCTTGTAGGATGTTTTATTGCTAATTTTCCTTCTGTGTTTTGAAGGTTGACTTTATTTTTCTTTTTTTTAGCTTGTCTACCAGAAGTTGATAAATTTTCATGGTGGTGTCTTCTATTGGGATATTTTCTTCTGGAGGGACACTAATTTTATAATGGTAACAGTTTATCCTTTTGGTTAGTACTCTCATTTCAGGAGTATTCAGTTGAAATTTTCAGCTGTTAAAGACTGCCTTGATAGGTTATGATTGGATGTTATTCCATATCTTAATTGCTGGAGGGAATTTTCCTGTTCTTTTTTTTTCATCTTTTGCTCTAAATTCTGTGTTATTATGACCAGGAATAAGTATTTCTATTTTTTACCATCTCCTACAGATGTTTTTTTCATCCAGTGGGGTGGTGGAGTCTTCCTATTATTTTCTATATCATAAAAAAGGATTTGTATATAAAAATCAGATGCATATTAACCTATTGAGAGAAAAAGTAAATATAATCCCATGAATTTCTGAAAATATATTTTAAATTTAATTTCTTTTTTTTTTGTACAGATGTTCCAGCTTATAAAACAATGATCCATGAGTTTCAACAGATCATCGTTTTCTTGGTGCCTGAAATAAAATATTCAAAAACTACACAGAAAAGAATATTTGTGTATACAAATTATCTAATCATTAAATATTAAAAAGAAACTTAAAATCATCCACTTGAGAAAAGTGATCTTTTTTTTTTAGAACTGTAAATTTTCATTTTCTTCATATTCACAAAAGTCACAGAGGGTAAGCAATATGCAAACACACACAGCAGAGAAACCATATTCTTGTGAAGTGTGTGGTGCTTCTTTTGCTTTGAAGTCAAATTCAGTGAGGCATATGCAAACACACACTGGAGTGAAGCCATATTCTTGTCAAGTGTGTGGCTCTTCTTTTTCAAGGAAGTCACATTTAGTGGTACATATGAGATGCCACACTGGGGACAAGCCTTATTCTTGTGAAGTGTGTGGTTCTTCTTTTTCAAGGAAGCCATATTTGTTGAACCATATGCACAGACACACTGGAGAAAAGCCATATTCTTGTGAAGTATGTGGCTCTTCTTTTTCACAGAAGTCACATTTAGTGGGGCATACACGAACACACACAGGAGACAAGCCATATTTTTGTGAAGTATGTGGGTCTACTTTTTCACAGAAGTCAACTTTAGTGAGTCATATGCAAACCCACACTGGAGAGAAACCATATTTTTGTGAAGTGTGTGGCTCTTCTTTTTCGCTGAAGTCACTTTTGGTGAGGCATATGCGAACTCACACAGGAGAGAAGCCACATTCTTGTGAAATGTGTGGTTCTTCATTTTCAAGGAAGTCATATTTAGTGGGGCATATGCAAACTCACATTGGAGAGAAGCCATATTCTTGTGAAGTATGTGGCTCTACTTTTTCACAGAAGTCAAATTTGAATCGGCATATGCGAACACACACAGGCTAGAAGATATATTGTGAACCTGGTAGTTCCACATTTTCACGGAAGTTACATGTGACAATATTGGTCTGTGGTGTGGTACATGAAGGGTTAAACAAAAAGTTGAGCAGCCAAATGTCAGAAATGAGATTTGAAAGATGTTGACAGGTAATGAAGATTAAGTTGTTTACAAGCACAAACGGAAATTGAGGAAGAAAAAGATGTTGTTAAAGAAATGAGTAATATCATGAAATGATTCCCAAGCCTGGGAAAAAGTGAAAATTAGAAACTCGACAATAAGAAAAGATAACTCTGTGACTAGCACCTGGTCACAGTGACATGGGAGATACCCCAGTTAAAAGATGGAACTCAGAGACGAACAAAGGAATCTTTGTTGATGGTAGGAAGGCCATCTGGCACTTGATGAAAACACTTCAACTAATGAGGTGAGGTAATTTTCCGGAATTACTTATTGGTGCTGAAAAGGGAATTATTAATTAGTCTGGGATGAAGACCAGCCCTTTCTCCTATGCAGGTTTGAAACCAGTTCCATCAAAAGGTGACAGTCGAGCATATTTGGGCATAAGGGGAGGAATCTCCAGCTTGACGTCATAAAATGAGAGAAACTGTGCTGGTAGGAGGAAAGCTATCCTCCTGTATTCCTCATCACGAGTGCAGTGAGAGGAACGACTTAATGGAAGAAGTGGAAAAAGGGTTGGACCCTTTCTGATGACGAGAATTGAAACAAAGACATGATGAGTTAAAAATGACGTTATGGAGATCACCCCTGCCTCAGTCTGAACCTACCCCAGAATATTGGCAATTATTATATAAACAAGCTGATTCTTGAGCTCAGCAGTTGGTGGCAGTAAACGAAGCAGTTGGGACCAAACGAAGCAGACGAAGTAGACAAGCAGAACTGACCAAGCAGGGACCAACTGATTGGAATTGTGCTTCGTGCTGCCAACTCATATCACCAGTCCACCGCTAGGACAAATTATTGCTGAGAAGACTTAACCTTTGTCAGACTGACGCCTTAGACCATTATAAGTCACAGCCACAGATTTTGTTACCATCTGTAAACTTGAAGACTATAAAACCTTTTTATTATTAACTACTGCAGGAATTGGAGTTGTATTTTTTTGTTCTACAATATATACCCTTCGGTTTTCAGTCTTCGGCTGCCAGCAATGCCTCTTCTTTTCAGACGTGATCGTCGCTGCCTTTCTACTTAAAGAATCACAGCGTGGAGCAGGGTAGTGTATGGTAACTTTCCTGGAAGGAACTTTCAATCTGTTTTTTCCCATGTTGTAGCAGAGAGATTGGAGGGAGGTGGACGAGGTTGAGGTCGGGGGTGTCATAACATTTGCTTAGACATATGCTCACACACGCTAGCAAGAAACTATATTCTTGTGAAATGTTTAGTACTTCTTTCCCACTACAACTCTACCTAAAACTGTTCAACTTAAAAAGAAGTCATCCAAACACTGGAAGATATTTATATCAAACCAACTAAGTAGATTTTTGTGCAATATCTACTAAAAAGTCACCCCACTTAATTTCTACTGTCACTATGTGAGTTTTTGAAAGACTGCAACTTTAAAGCTGTATATGTGCAAGTACTGACAGAAACTTTATAAGCAATAAAGTCATTAAAAGACTTCAAGTGAAGCAGTTTCTAAGCATTGGATCTATTCACATGGCAGCAGGTGCACAAACCATGGAAACTGAGGCAATTTCTTTTGTCAGTTTCCTATTCCTGGAACGTAAGTATATAAGTATGCGTTTGAACATAGTAAATGATCTGTGTACATAGGTAATCTTTGGGACTGACTTCTGGAAGTGGCACAAAAGTGTCATCATTATTTATGGTGGCAGTAAGCCAACGTTAACTTTCTGCACCAACACTAATAATGTGGACCCAGAGTAGTGAGTTTCTTTTCCCTTTTTTTTTTCCCTAGCAGGCCTAGCTGAGAGTTATAATTTTTTTTAAAACTTTGATTTGTTTAACAAAATGTTATGTTCATTGTGTTAGCTTGAGTTGGTGTTTTTCTTGTGGATGGGCTGAAAAGAAAACAATTCCTTGTTGGAAAGTTTTTGGGTCTTTTTGTTGTAGAAGCGCATGTTCCAAAACGTGTCGGTATTTGGGTAAAGGGAGAATATTTCTGTAGCCTCTGTAGTTGACGACTTACTCAATAAAACAGTCATTGCAAATTGGTGCCACTATGTCTGGTAGACGGAAAAAATTTTTCCTTTCTCATATGACTTTGTAAAATGTCACAAAAAAGATTTTTCTTTATGAATATTTTGCTGAAAAAAAATTTTGCCTATGTCTTCAACGTCAACGAATTTCTCCTGAATGCATACATGTGTCAACGAGGAAGAAAAAGGAAAAATTCAGTTGTCAGTTTCTTTGAGTTGGGAAGGTTTTTTCTCCTTTTTATTTTCTTTTCTCTTGTTTGTCCTGCTGTCTGTAAATGAAGGCTGAGTTTCATGTTGTTCCTTTTTTTTTTGTTTCGTTTTCCAGAACATTTCTCAATTTCATGTCAAGGTCATCAATTTAGTATTGAAATGGATTTTTTCCATAACACTATAAATTAATTGACAATACAAATAAATTGTGAAAGTTCTTTTGAAAACACATCAACGAAAGTTTTTTTATTGTTGCAGAAGTAAACGAGTCAGGGTGAGAATAGGTTCTTTTTGGTGTTGCCAGATTGTATGTTGGTCCTCGAGTTTGTTGGAGGTGTGTCACTGCAGCAGGTAGTGTGACTGTCTGCTTGGCTGGTAATTTATGTTTGTGTATCTAGTAGCAGCATGTTCTTCAGTGAAGGTTTTTCATGTGGAATGTCCGTAGCAGAGGACGCGAGAGAGGTCTATCTTGGCTGCTAACTAGGTGGTCTCTGACCGTCAGCCAACTACCTAAAAAGGGCTCGAAAAATTAGTTCTAGTGAGGAAGAAGGAATCAATGTGCTCAGCCCCTGGTTGGTCAGTGTGTGGCCGGATTGCTTGGCAGGGGAATTGATTCGTGAGAGGAAATAGATCTGTAACTGCTACATACTGCTTGGTCTTCTATATGGTGTCTAGGAAAGTGAGTAGTGGGGAACAACAGCATACTGTGTGAGCCGCGCAACTGCTTCATATGGCTCCCCGATGCCTCATAATTTTTGCTATATTTGAGTGGGTTTTCCCCGCGTCATGGTTCTGTCTTGAGCTGAAAATATTTTCGACCCCTGAATACACTGTACTTGTTCAATGAGTCTGCCATTGTGCTTATGGGTCATCTCTTCCTGGTGCGTTGACCTTTAAAAATCATACTGTACAGTGTATAAATAAAGTTTAGCGACAAACTCGTCAAACGGTTCAGGTTCGTTTGTGTAAACATCTGTTATTTGTTTTACATGTCTCAGTGCTTAACGAGCCTCTCTGAAGTTTTGGCTCAAACGTCCGTAGTCCATCAACTTTGACTAAATTACCAGAGGTTGTGCTTTATCGGTATTGGATAAACCCCAGCTACTAAACTTGAAAATTCTAAACTTCTCTGTGTGTATTTGGATTTCATGCACCTTGTTCTGCCAATCATTTTTTTCTTTTATCTTATATCATTTTGAACTGTTGGCGTAACAAGTTCATTGCTTCTGCTCTGTTGGGATGGTCCCAGTTCATTTGAATGTAGTCAGAGTTGTCTTGGTGTTGTATAGCCACATAATACATATACATCTGCATGCACTTGCAGAATCATAACGACAACACAATAAAGGCGAGCGACACAGTTCTTTTAGAAAAATACAACTCTCACTTTATTTGAAAGGGTTGTGTTTGAGAGGGAGCTGGAGACTGAACTGAGCTGCAACATATTGACCCCAACTCTTCTGGCCATAATAGCGTTTCTTTCCTGTTCTCCTGTGCTGCTTAACCAGGGGCTTGAGGGCTCCCTCTGCTGGGTGCTGGTTTTCTCTACTGCATCTTATCTCAAACTCATCTGATCCCCAACTGGTCTGATCTCCAACTAACTGACTCTCTGTGTTCACCCAGGTTATATAATGATTTGATGCCCACTCATCTTTCTGCGAGTGTCACAATCGTACTTATTCAACCTGTCCACGGTCTATGTTATAATATCCTAATATTCCTCGACCGGATCACCTGTTATTTACACAGGTGCATTTCCTATTTTGACAGTCCGGCTGGGTCGGAGGTCAATATGCAACAATCATCCCATACTTATGTGTGGAATTTTCTTTACGTTCTTCTCCATCCCTTCATACACAAATTTTACAATAATTCACAAGGACAATAATAGCTGAAAAAAAAAGCACAAAAAGAAATCACTTGAACCACAGCAAAACAAAATCTATGAAGGTGACCTTCTCCCTATGTAACACTTGCCCAGCTAATTTTTATTTAAATTTGTTTTATTATCTTTGCGTGGTTGGCTATCTTAACATGTGTGCATCAAGGTACAATACGGATGCATCTTTTATCCTCCCAAATAAAATGGGCCCTCTGTAATTCCTTGAAGAATTTCAAAACCCTAAAAGGACCATACTCTGGTCCCAGATCCTGGTCACAAACCTAGTGACCCTGGTTATTCCAGCAACACATTTCACCTGGATTCCTCATGACTACACTCCAGTTCTTCCCTCAACAGGTTCCTACCTGGAGTAACCAGAGAATTCCATAAACTAAAACACAATATCTTCAAGGCCCAAAACATTCCACATAAACTACAAAAATCATGGCCCAAAACAATGCATCACAATCCTATCAAACACAATACATCCGAATGTATCACAATCTGACACGCATGCAGTAAACCACCTAAAATAGACCGCGCAAAATTTTTATTAGCCATGTGTTACTCATTTTTTCTCATTATTAAGTTTCTGTTACCATGCCTATTGGTTTGTAAGCCCTTGAGGAACATGCTTTATCTGATTACACCCTCGCCGGGTTGCTTTTCAATTTAATCAGGGACCCTCTTGGCTACCAATATATAGGCACCTCGCCTTTCCCTGATTTGTTTCACTTCGCCAAATCACGCACAAATCCAAAACACCATCGTGACTGAAAGACTCAGACATCATCCACAAAACATTGGAGTAGACCACGCCTTTCTTTCCTTTATTCCATCCTTAGAACTCCAATCTGAAAATATTAGCCACCACGGGCCTTCAACAATTCCATGGGCCAGCGAATTCTTCGATAGAATTGCTTCTTTGCTGTCTACCCAAACAATCTGTAACACAACTTGGATGAATCTCTGTCCTAATCTTGCATCAGCCCACGATTTGCTCAAAAACTGAAACCTAAAAAAGATATTTCCTATTCCACGAAAACCCAATATTCTAAAAAAAATTTAGAATCAATATAATTATAAATATTTGTAAACCTAGTATAAAATCCTCTGTTAATGGTTTTTATCAAATTTCATAATATGAAACTGGAAAAAAAATTTCTAATGCCGCCTTTAAACTCAAACAAACACACAAATTTTCACTTTACAACAAGTCAAAACAATATTACAATCACAGTTCACAGATGTTCAGTTTTCTTTTCTTTTTCTTTTTTCAATCTATGTACTGTCTATTTTTTCTTTTTTAAATGTTCATTCTTTTCTTTCTTTTTTTTTCTTTCTATATGCTGTGTTCAACAGTGTTCAAGTTTCCTTTCTTTTCTTCCTTGTCCTTTTTCCATTGTCCTGCACCTTTTTGGGTTTTTTTTTTTTTTTTCATGATAAATTGCTCATTCAATATCTTTTTTTTTTTTAAAACCTTATCTCTGCCTCTCTCTGTCTTTACCTTAATTTAATAACTATAGGTTCGCTGCCCCGTTTATTCAATTTCAACCCCTAGTACCATAAATTAAGCCTGGTTTATAATAAAACTTTCTCAATAGCTTATGAGTACTCTTTTTTATTTTCTTTTTTTTTTTGCACAAAATATCCTGGGTGTCCTTTCCTAAACAACCCAAACTTTTATCAATTTGGCCAACAAAATTTCCCAAATCAAAACAATTCCAAATCCGAGTCTGCAAATTTTTCCGCTACACATGATTTCATCAAAATTCTGTGCATATCTCAATTATCTCCAAAACCCTGTTTCAAAATTCAAAAATTACCTTCTCAAAACCAAAAATCGAACCCCATTCCAGGGGAAATTCCACAAAAACCCTGTTTACCATAAAATTTAATTCATAAAAATTTAAACTCAAAAGTTTACTTTTTGGCTGTCAATCATTTTCAAAGTTGGGCCATCTTTCTTTCTTTTCTTTTCACAGCCACTTGCTTGTCTGTTTAACTTACTCGCTTTCATTTTCCTCCCCTCACTACGATACAATATTACACATGGCAGTAATTGTCATTTTTCTATGCTTAGGGCTCAATCTTTTTTCTTTTATTTTTTTAAAGTTATCTCCAATTTTATCCTTCTAGAAAGGCCCTTTTCATTAAAACTCATGCTTTCATCATTATAATCAATTTCAATTCTTTTTTCACAAACCTAAATATTAATTGACAGCAGAGACAAAATTATTTGAACGAACAATTTACTTACAGTCTCTTAAGTGTTTCTCTTTCATTTTCTTTTCTCTTTTTATTTTTGCAATTTTTCCTTTGTTCCTTCTTTTCTTTTTTTCAGTTCTTTTTTGTTGGTCTGTTCCTTTTTTTCTTTTTTCGCTGGGATTTTTCCAAATTTTTTCTCGCTCGCCTCCTAAGTGCTATATTCTTTCTGTCTTTGGCCACTTTGTGGATCTTCTACCCAGGCTCGAAACCATACCATGAAAGACATGCCTGGCTCAAGGCACCAAATCATATTATGTTGTATAGCTGCATAATACATATTCATCTGCATGCACTTGCAGAATCATAACAACGACAACACAATAAAGACGAGCGGCACAGTTCTTTTAGAAAAATATACCTTTCACTTTATTTGAAAGGATTGTGTGTGAGAGGGAGTTGGAGACCAAACAGAACTGCAACATATTGACCCCCCACTCTTCTGGCCATAATAGCATTTCCTTCCTGTTCTCCTGTGCTGCTCAACCAGGGGCTTGAGGGCGCCCTCTGCTGGGTGCTGGTTTTCTCTACCACATCTTATCTCTAACTGGTCTGATCTCCAACTAACTGATTTCCTGTCTTCACCCGGGTTATATAATGATTTGACACCCACTCATCTTCCTGCGAGTGTCACAATCACACTCATTCAACCTGTCCACAGTCAAGGTTATAATATCCTGATATTACTCGACCGGATGCACTTGTTATTTTCACAGGTGCATTTCCTATTTTGACAGCCCGGCTGGGTCGGAGGTCAATATGCAACATTGAAATATTTTTAATCGTGCTCTGTTTAGGTCTCAACTTCCAGTGATTCCTTAGCTCACAATGTCGTGTATGTTAACATAGTCCAGTTTGTAATAAAAGTAATGAATTTAAATCACTATCACCATTAGATTAAAAGAGGCGAATACATGATGGTAGTAGCTATGTACAAGAAATGCCACCTTTTGTGGCGGGAAAACCTAATTCGTATCATTAAAAAAAAACAAAGATAAATGAGAAAATCTCATTTTCAATTTTGCTTTTCTTTTTATACAGATAATAGATCCTAGATATCCATGTTAAACCAACAAAAAGAAGAGAAAGAAAAGAAATGCCAGTCTCAGTAAGCAGAACTGTAATTTAAGCATTTCTGGATGCTTTGTGGGGATTGAATAAGAAATTTAAAAAAAACAACAAAAAACAATTGCATAAGAAAAAGTAAACATTAAATAATCACGAAATAAAATAAAGATTACAAAAATAAATTCCCTGGGGATCTCTAATAGGAAGTGCAATCTACGCATGCCTGACAAGGTAGGCTTCCTGATGTAAAAAAAAATCTTTCTCAGAGTCCTTGACATATCTCGACTGAGAAGATGTCCTTTCTCTCTTAACTGGACATACTGACTGATCAGATACACACGGCATACCCTCAAAATGTCTGTATTTGATACCAACAATTCATAATTTGCCAAAATGATTCTTGAGACTCCTTTAACGCCTTATTTCTACTGGCTCAGGTAAAACTTTACCCCTCAAAATAGTTGTAAACACGAAAAAAAAAAATTGAATTTCAAAGTACTCCTGTCTCTCCTTTCCATCCTTCCTTCCTTTGCAGCTTCAACAAAAAAAAAAGAGGTTAACTAGTAAATAGTGGATAAGACGATGAAATCAGTTACTAATGTCATAATTTCCCACCATACCACACACCACTAAAACCATCTTCAATCTCATAGTTTTTATTAATTTCTATTGACAATGCCATGGTTTATTTCCGCCAATCCCCGCCTCTTTTATTCTAAATATGTATTTACCAACCCCTCCACATAAGCAGAATATGATAGAAGGTCAATTTTTTTGCAGAGTTTTAACAAGTTTGTAACTTTTGCTATGTCTGTAGCGATGCGTAATTCCACTCAGACATCTAGCTACCTCATTCCTGGGCAACCTCTCTCCTGCCTCTCTCCTACCTCTCTCCTACAGACACCAGGACCACACATTTATGGGTGACTACATCATTCCTGCCCTTAAACAGCAAATACGAATTTTGCTGTCTATAGCGGGGCTTTTTCTGCCCAGACATTCAGCATTGCCTTGACTGTAGCAATGCACATTATGCTCAGGCATTTAGCTGCTATAATTCCTTCTTAACTCAATAACTAATTCCTTCCTTCCTTCCTTCGAGACTTGCAGCATAAAGGTCCCCTTTATTCTGTCTGCCATTAAACCTTCTTGAAAACTTTTTTTGGCATCTTCGTTATTCTCCTTTATTTTCCTTCTAATATAACGAGGAGGTAACTTAACCTCTCACCGTTAGAGTGCTATGTGAAATGCAATCAGCCTCGTCCAGGTTTTAACTTGTGTCGTCGTGTCCACTTCCTTTTCTTTTAAAATATGTGTGATAAAAACGTAACAATCAGGTTTTTTTTTTTAAATCTTAATAAATTCTCGGAAAATGTTTATCTATTAAATATTGGTACTCTTGTAGGCCCGCATGAGGCTTGGCAGAAGTGGTCTTACTATGAGGAGGAAGGTGATATATGTTATCAATGACAGACAAAACTGTTCTACAGCATCCTGCACGAGGTTGGGTAACCCCCCCCCCAAGAAATGATAATTGAAAAATTAGATGTTGCGGAGCTGATAAGCATGTCGACCCCACAAATGATTTAAGTTTAATGCGTATGAGTGATTGACAGCCAAAGACAATGAAGGAAACAAAGGTAGCCTAGTCGAAACTAGGAGTCTTAAAGGCCTCAAGTCTGCCATTGTTCTTTTGCGAAGCCCAAACGGGCTCCTGAGAGCATCCAGAGACCCCTGCTATTTGCCAATGTCTCCTACCAGACAAGGCTTGACACAAGGTCAAAAGCCCGAAAGCCGATTAAAGTGGGGATTGAGCCACTAAGTGCAGTGTGGGTCTAGTGAGGCAAGCAGTTTTACTAACCCAAATGAGGGTCCGGGCATGTATACCAGGTTATAGCTTGAACTAGACAACAAGGTCTAATGCTATACATGGAGAACAAAGGAGTCAATGTTGCAGCTCGCCCACTCAGATGTAGCCAAGCTGAAACTTGGAGCCTTACGGCTTCAAGTCTACCATTATTCCTTTGCGGAGCCCAGCGGCCGCCTGAGAGCGTCCAGAGACCTCCGCTATTTGCCAGTGTCTCCCACCAGACAAAGCTTGACACAAGTTCAAAAGCCCGAAGGTTGATTAAAGTAGGGATAAAGGGGAGGTCGGAAATTAGCCGAGGCTCGAACCCTGCTGATCTGTGTTGCTCATCGGCTCACTTAGTGCAATGTGAGCCTGATGAGCCTGGTGGTTTCACGGGCCCAAGGAATTGGTCCGGGCACGTATGCCAGTTTACGGCTTAAACTAGACGCGAGGTCTTGTGCCATACAAGGTGTTCCAAAGGAGACAAAAATGCAGCTCGTCCACCTGGAGGTAGCCTAGTCGAAACTAGGAGCCTTAAAGGCCTCAACTCTGCCATTGTTTCTTTGTGGAGCCCATACGGAATCCTGAGAGTGTCCAGAGACCTCCGTTTATTTTCGAAAATACAAAAAAAAATAATTTTTCAGTGAGCACAAGGCTCAGGAATTTGGGGGCGAGAACTGTATTTTCCTATGGAACCCTTGCTAGTCACACTCGTCGCCGACAATCATCATTCAGTCATTTTTATTCAATCACTCTATACAATAAATTCATTCATCCACCAACCACGCCACAATCACCAAAAAAACTCATTCGCTCCATGAAAACCCTACTTAAAATCCTATGAAATGAAATGGCATATATACAACGGATGAAAGATGATGTGAGGGATTGGAAAAAAAAGCCACAGAGTAAACAAAACATAAACCCGGTTGCTTTCCCTCCCAAACCCCCTTCTATGATGTGGAGAGTCAACTGGATGAGGCCTAAAAACAAGTCGAAACTATCCCTATAAGGGCAAGACCTAAAACTAATCGAGATAAAAGAACAGACGGAGAAGGGGTCGGTCAGGAACAGGAAATGAACATGAAATACAGAAATATGTGACCGAGATCCTCAAAAAAGGTCCGGGACTCACAAGTGGTAATGGAGTAAAAAAAGAAACTGGGAGTGGGGAGGATCTTGAAAGGAACTAACATCTAGACTGTGGGGCCAATGACACACCTCACACCACTAACTAGGGGGTCAAAAATTTTCCGAAGTAATATGAAAATTTTCTACTTACCCGGGATGGGGTCCCGAAGGACCCGGACCATCGTCACCATGCGCAGGCAGAGGAGGGAAGGATGACTCCAACGTTGCCCCCTTGCATAAGACCAGGTTCGCTGCATACACCCACCTTTTGCTGAATGTTATGCGGTCCAAGCATCTTCTATCGCATTTAATCTTGACCCTAAGCTGATCCCTAAAGAACAAGATCAGATCACGATCAGAAAATTTTGCACCTTCATACAATCCCTTGTTTCGCGTCTGCCAAATCACTATTCTAGCCACGGCTAGGATCACGAGAAACACAACACGCTTCTCACCCTGAAACGAAGGGTAAACATTGTCCAAAATGTACCCAACGTCGAGCAGTACAAGCTCTGTAGGGCTGATGAGAGCCGTCCACTCCTCGACGTGGCTCCAGAACGGGCGAACCCGCTCACAGTAGTAGAAGGCGTGCGAAGCCGTTTCTTCTAAACCACTGTCGCAGCCAGGCAGGCATATCTGCTATGCACGCTCTGTAAGCCCAGTCGTTGACGACCAACACATTCCGAGCTAGGCGCCAGTTTAGCGAGAAGCCCGAACCTGGCGCCCAATTCCAATGGGAGCGAACCTCCTCCGCCGACCAGCCAAGCCGCTCCACCAGAGGATACGAAGCAGAACCCACCACTAACCCACTATATAGCTCTTTACGAGACCGAGAGAAGTCACTGGAGCGAGGAAGATTTTGAAGGTGGTTCATCCCTTGGCCTACGATGGCCTTCAGCCTTGGGATTCAACCTCATTTGAGGGAAGGCGACTCTCACCTTGAGGCTCCACACACTACCTCCAATTTTTTCCGCCGCAGAAGCCTTTTTTTTATAAAGCGGGTGCAGCGCCACTCTGCCGAGTTGTATAAATAGAAAGTTCTTCTATAAAAATGGGCGTAAAGATAAATAACTTCTTTAGCCAGCTATAGTCTAGCGAAGATAATTAATTCTGTTTTTATAGCGTTGTTTCTGAAAGAAGTGTTCTGTAATTATTGTTAATCTTAATTTATCCCCTTTTTTTAAAGCTGTGATGGGAAGTCAAGGTCGTAAAAAAGGATTCGTCATTTCCAATCTTAACAAGGATGTTGTTTTTCTCGGGCGAGCGAGTAAACTGATTTGTTTACGTTCGTGAACAGGTCGCAACAATGTAACCCACCACGAGAAGAAAACCTTTTACAACAAAAGAAAACCTTTTACAACAAAAGAATACCTTTTATATAAAAAGAAAACCTTTTACAACAAGAAGAACTAGAAGATAGTGTGAGACATATCCTGCTGAAAAGCTAATTAGAACTTTCAAATTCTTCCTATTAATGAAACTACCCATTAAAAAATGCTTACTGAAAATGTTTGCAAGAAATCTAAGGACTTTTAAAAACAAGAGAAGAAATTATTATTAACACCGTTTGATTATTTCCAAAGTTTTTTGTTGTTATTAGGGAAAATTTGAAAAAATATTTCGGTCTTACATCATTTTTTTATATTTCTTAATTTTATTTGTGTCATTCTCTTTTTTCCTTAACATTATTGTTTTAATGAATTTAATTCTGTTTGTGTCATGCTTTTCATCTTTGACATTATTGTTTTAATAAATTTAATCAAACAAAACAGAAATTCTATTGATTAACAAACCCATAGAATCAAAAGAAAAAAGAATTGAACAGAAAAATGAAAACTTTTTTTTTTCTTTTTTCAATTCATAATTTTTTATTTATTTCATATCTACATATCTTAAATAATATTCATTAAAAACGTGAGCTTCAAGCAAGAAATCTACGTACCTTTTTAACACAAGGAACGAAATCATTAATGACACCGTCAGATGAAACATTTTTCGAAATAATTTCACGTGTGCATCGTGTTGTTTTATATTATTTTTCAACTTTGACATTAATGGGTATCATGAATTGAATAAACAAAACAGAAATTGTGTCGACTGACTGAGAAATCCTGAAAATCTGATTCGAAATTTCGACAAAAAAGAAAAAGAACTTGAACCTTATAAAAAGAAAAAAAATCACCAGTTTTCTTTTCGTTTTTATCTTGTCTGAAAGGTAAGTGGGAAAAGAAATAATTTCGAGTTTGTATTTAAAAATAATTATAATTATAATGCAAGAAAAAAAAAAAGGTCGTTTTTCACCATTTTGTCTAATTTTTATTCAGTTGATGTTAGCAACTTTTAAATGAAAAAAGGCATTTCATTTTCTCCGATATTTTATTACGGGATATTGTTTTTGTTTTATAAACTTGTAAACGTATAAAATGAAAAATTTTTAAATTAAAGAATTGAAATAGGTTTACTTTATATGTCTTTTAAAAGTTTCTTTTTATCCCCTTAAATTTTAAAATTTGTAAAATAAAAGAAACGAAAATAAAATCCAACAACTTATATAAGTTTTTCAGGCATATTTAATTAATTTTTACTGAAAAAGAAAATTCTTCGTAATTCATGTCGCATTTGAGGGACTATTTTCCTCGTTTGTTTTATTCTTTCTCAATTGCATTTATTCTTAACACACGGCCAGATGTATGGGGCATTCTGTAAGAATCGATCTCAAATTAATTTGCTAGACTAGCTCATTAACCATTACACTTTTCAAGGCACCCAATTCTTTGTCTGTTATTCGTTTCTAACGTCTCGGTCGTGTATTCTCCTCACTTTCTCTGGTATATATTTTCTTTGAAATTGGCGCCATCAATTGTCCATTGTAAAATTCCATATAAATGCGATTAAATCTTTACCTGTTATCGATTAACCGTATCTTCTAAATGTAAGTGATATGATTACCTCATAAAAAAGCAATAATCTCTCCAGTTGTTGATTCATTCAGACATAACCGAGTCGGGGAGGATTAGTGATCTTTTTCTTATTAGAAATTTTATTCTGTTTTTTATAATTTAAAAAAAGTATTCTAGTTGATTATTTTAGAATTATTTTCATTTGATGAAGTATTTTATATGATTTTATTTATTTCATCATTACATTTTAGAAGAATTCTAGCTGTTTTTGTTATTTCTTTTTTTTTTAATAAGCTTTGATAAAATTACAAGATGATAAATTCAAATTTAGATTAAATTTCTTTATTGGAACCTTTGATATTTTCCTCAGCGTAAATTCCTGTACGTTTTCTTAACATAAAAAAAAGAAGAAAATGCCGTATTATTCATTTTTCTTCAATTAGTCTTCAATCCATAAAAAGCATTTTATTATGTTAACTTTTCTCCAAACTTGTGTTAAACAAAATAAAAAGTAACGAGAAAATTTAGACACTGAAGGGAATTAGATACTTTGCCTCACTCAACCAAAATTTCATTTTGAACATGATTGCTTCTCTCAAGCAGTGATATCACCCAAATCAGTTTAAACGGTCGGATACTTTTTTTAACAGCCCTTTTATTTATTAATTTTTCCCCTACTTTGTTTACTTGTTATGTGTGCCTTTTTTTTTTTTTTTTAGGGGATGGGAATTTTTAAAAATCTTAAAAACTTGAAAAAATTTAAGCATGATTGTTTATTTAAGTATATATTTGCAAAAATGATTTTAGTTGATAATATTCGGAAATGTTTTTTTACACGAAGTTTTACAACTTATTCTGAGCGACTTTGTAAACATGTAACTTTTCTAGACTTATGCCCCCACCCCTTCAAATGATGTCAAAATATCTAAAGAAATACTAACAATTTAATAGTTTAAGATAATTTATTAAAGGAACTAAAAACTAATATTACTTTATTTTTATTATTTCTTTTCAATTGTTAACCATTCTGAAGATGGAGAGAACCAGGTTTAAATCAGAAGTTGGATGTTTGCAAAAATGGCCTTGGTTACAGTTTAGTTAATAGAATAGACATTTCAGGTTTTATATTATCTCATATTCCTGCTGTTACATTTACAGTAAAAAAATGTTTCAAAAATTGATAATGTATTTGTTTGGATGGTTCAAGTCATAGTTTTGGTAATGCTCAGGGGATTTAGTTTTGTGTTATATGTATGTTCTAAATCAGGTTGATCAGTTTTCCAGGAAGGTTAAATTGCCATGAGTTTCTTCTTCCATCATAAAGTGGATGAACTGTCAAAGCAAGTTCACATCGTTTAGTCATGTTTCTATATCTTCCCAGTGACTAGAGGATGTGGGTATTATTCATATATGTTAGCTATGTGGACAGTCTCAGCATAGAGTTTTGAGAGCCAAGATGTGTACGTTTGATATCTCTAGAGATGAAGGTGACCACTATAGCCATAACCTCTTCCTGTCAAAATGGGAATATTCGTGTGTTTTATATCATGTACAAATACATATTAACCAAGTTAGCAACAAGAATCAACTCGACTCAGACAAGTGTGCTCCCATCAAAATGTTTTATTCAGACTGTGTTGGTAAGGGAAATTAGTGATCTGCTCCTATGTAGTGGTTAGTGTGGTAGGGGGAGATTACATGATGTCTTTAAAGAGGAATAGTGTGAGGGTGTCCATTTCCAGCAAGGGGGTGATAATCCAACAGTGTGGACTTCCAATATTATGATCAGAAGTTGATTCTTAATAAGTGAAATGAACTTGAAGGAAATAAGTTGTTTAATGATTTTCTGTGTAGAGGCTCTACATATATAAGAATGTTGATTCAATTGTATTGTGTTCGCCTGGGGCAGTGCAGTTCCTGTGTGATGGACATTTGGGTACTGCTATATAACAATGCTCTACATATGTAAGAATTGACTATTGTGTTGATTCAGTTGTATGTAATGTTGTTAAGGTCACCTTGTTTCTTTTCGGTGTTTGTGACTTTCTTTTTTATTCAGCATGTGGGTCTATTCAGTTTACCCAGGGTAGATGCGATGATTGGGCCACAGTCGATTTTGGCTGATGGAGCAAAACCTTGTCACCAACCTGTATTGGGTCCTTGTTGGTGAGGTGGTCTAAGCTGGCTTCCAGTTTGTAGTTGGCTTCGTCATTAGCAAGGGCCACACGGTGGTGCACTTGTCTTAGGAGAGCGTTTATTTGCTTACCATCAGCGCCCGGGTTATCGATTGTGATATACCTCCCTTGTAAATTGGGCAGGCTGATGTTGGGGTGTCGACTTGTGATTGTGTAATGTGGGGATATGCCAGTAGCACTGTTGATTGTGGTGTTCATTGATGAGATGACGGATTCAAGGACTTCTGTCCATTTACAATTTCTATCTTCGCACAAAATGTAGAGGGCATCCTTCATCATGCGATGTTGCTGCTCGATATTCCCTGAGCTTTGTGTTCGCCTGGGGCAGTGCAGTTCCTGTGTGATGGACATTTGGGTACTGCTATATAACCATGCTCTACATATGTAAGAATTTACTATCGTATTGATTCAATTGTATGTAATGTTGTTAAGGTCACCTTGTTTCTTTTCTGTGTTTGTGTCTTTCTTTTTTATTTTTAGTATAGGTCTATTCAGTTTACAGTAGCAGCCATCTTTTATTTGGTTTGCTAATTTTTTATCATAGTCAAATTTATGACAAAAAGTGGCATTGCCCTTGTCTACTTTTATTATAGAAGTTGTCAGTATAATAATAGTTAGGATTATAGAAAATGGACACATGACTCGAGTTCGAATCCTAGACAAGGCAGTTTGCATTTTACATAGCGATAATAATCTTGGGAAAGGTATGCATCAAACTATTCTCCCTCCAGTTTGAGTAAATAGTAGGGCAGACTGGATTCTTTAATCTTTGTATGGCAACCAGTCTAAGAGAAGAAAAACTTTGAATTTAAGTCGATTAAAGTATGCTTCAAAAAATTAAGCTTGTGTTGCATCCTGCCCATAGTGGACAGATTTTAATAGATACGTACTAGCAATATGATTATCTTGGACTCTGCTTGTAGGATGTTTTATTGCTAATTTTCCTTCTGTGTTTTGAAGGTTGACTTTATTTTTTTTTTTTTAGCTTGTCTACCAGAAGTTGATAAATTTTCATGGTGGTGTCTTCTATTGGGATATTTTCTTCTGGAGGGACACTAATTTTATAATGGTAACAGTTTATCCTTTTGGTTAGTACTCTCATTTCAGGAGTATTCAGTTGAAATTTTCAGCTGTTAAAGACTGCCTTGATAGGTTATGATTGGATGTTATTCCATATCTTAATTGCTGGAGGGAATTTTCCTGTTCTTTTTTTTTTATCTTTTGCTCTAAATTCTGTGTTATTATGACCAGGAATAAGTATTTCTATTTTTTACCATCTCCTACAGATGTTTTTTTTTATCCAGTGGGGTGGTGGAGTCTTCCTATTATTTTCTATATCATAAAAAAGGATTTGTATATGAAAATCAGATGCATATTAACCTATTGAGAGAAAAAGTAAATATAATCCCATGAATTTCTGAAAATATATTTTAAATTTAATTTCTTTTTTTTTTTTTGTACAGATGTTCCAGCTTATAAAACAATGATCCATGAGTTTCAACGGATCATCGTTTTCTTGGTGCCTAAAATAAAACATTCAAAAACTACACAGAAAAGAATATTTGTGTATGCAAATTATCTAATCATTAAATATTAAAAAGAAACTTAAAATCTTCAACTTGGGAAAAGTGATCTTTTTTAGAACTGTAAATTTTCATTTTCTTGAAACAAACTTTAGTGTTGCATATTTGAAAATATACGAGAAAGAAAATATATTCTTGTGAAGTATATATATCTTCCGTTTGTATAAAGTCATAATTTGAAGAACGTCTTCCTACACATATTGAAGAGAAATGAGTGAAGAGGATGGACCATCTTTTCTAGAAAGATCAATTTTTGGGTTGCACTTATAAAAAGGTCAAACAGATTCTTGTTCAATGTGTGACACTTCATTTTCACACTTGTCAAGTTTGAATCAAAATATTCAATCAAAACTGGCAAGAAATGATATTCAACTGAAGCATCAATTTAAATGATTCCGCGAATTTTATTGTTCTAGGAATTATTTTCCAAGATTAAAAAAGAAAAAGATGGAAAATTGTTCAGAAAAAAAAAAATCTTGTTTTGAAACTTTTGGTTGTAAATAGGTTAACAGCTCAACTTTAAAAAATGCTTGATAAAACATGCTTGAGAGAAACTCTAGTTTTGTGAAGTGTGTAGATTTTCCTTTATGCAAAGACTGATTTAGTCCAACCTGTGTGAACACATACTGGAGAGAAGCCATATACTAGTGAATTGCATTGTGTCTTCACAAGTTACATTTCATGAGACATATACAACGATATACAAGAGGGTGGCTATCTTCTGGTGAAGTGTATGGCTCTTGTTCATGGAAGTTACATTTTGTGGGCTATATGCAAAGGCATACCGGACAGAAGCTATTTTCTTGTGAGGTGTGTCATTCTTCTTTTCCATGGAAGTTAGATTTGGAGATATATATGCTAACACACGTTAAAGAAGCCACATTCTTGTGAAGTTTGTGGTTTTCTTTTTTAAGGAAATAACATTTGGTGAGCCATATTTAAACACATACTGGACGGAAGCCATATTCTCTTAATGTGTGTGGTTCTTTTTTTTTATCGAAGTTACATATGGTGGGCCATATAATAAGGCATTCTGAACTGAAGCCATATTCTTGTGAAATGTGTGACTCTTCGTATTCACAAAAGTCACAGAGGGTAAACCATATGCAAACACACACAGCAGAGAAACCATATTCTTGTGAAGTGTGTGGCTCTTCTTTCGCATTGAAGTCAAATTCAGTGAGGCATATGCAAACACACACTGGGGAGAAGCCATATTCTTGTCAAGTGTGTGGCTCTTCTTTTTCAAGGAAGTCCCATTTAGTGGGACATATGCGAACTCACACTGGTGACAAGCCTTATTCTTGTGAAGTATGTGGTTCTTCTTTTTCCCAGAAACCACATTTGTTGAACCATATGCAAAGACACACTGGAGAAAAACCATATTCTTGTGAAGTATGTGGCTCTTCTTTTTCACAGAAGTCACATTTAGTTGGGCATACACGAACACACACAGGAGACAAGCCTTATTCTTGTGAAGTATGTGCCTCTACTTTTTCACAGAAGTCAAATTTGGTTAGTCATATGCAAACACACACTGGAGAGAAACCATATTTTTGTGAAGTGTGTGGCTCTTCTTTTTCACTGAAATCACATTTGATAAGGCATACGCGAACTCACACAGGAGAGAAGCCATATTCTTGTGAAATGTGTGGTTATTCATTTTCAAGGAAGTCACATTTAGTGGGGCATATGCGCACTCACATTGGAGAGAAGCCATATTCTTGTGAAGTATGTGGCTCTACTTTTTCACAGAAGTCAAATTTGAATCGGCATATGCGAACACACATAGGCTAGAAGATATATTGTGAACTCGGTAGCTCCACATTGTCACCGAAGTTACATTTGCTGAGGCATATGCTCACACACGCTGGCAAGAAACTATATTCTTGTGAAATGTTTAGTACTTCTTTCCCCCGACAACTGTACCTAAAACTGTTCAACTTAAAAAAGAAGTCATCCAAACACTGAAAGATATTTACATCAAACCAACTAAGTAGATTTTTGTACCATATCTACTGAAAAGTCACCCCAATAATTGGGTAAATCGATCAATTTCTACCGTCACTATGTGAGTTTTTGAAAGACTGCAACTTTAAAGCTGTATATGTGGAAGCACTGACAGAAAATTTATAAGCAACAAAGTCATCAAAGGTCTTCAAGTGAAGCAGTTTCTATGCATAGGATCTATTCACATAGCAGCAGGGGCACAAACCATGGAAACTGAGGCAATTTCTTTTGTCAATTTCCTATTCTTGGAACGTAAATATATAAGTATGCGTTTGAACATAGTAAATGATCTGTGTACATAGGTAATCTTTGGGACTGACTTCTGGAAGTGGCACAAAAGTGTCATGATTATTTATGGTGGCAGTAAGCCAACGTTAACTTTCTGCACCAACACTAATAATGTGGACCCTCCATTACCATTTGCTGACATGTCCTTAAATTGCAAACTAATGACTATAAAACTGGAAAACTTTTTCAAAACACGCCTGCTATTTATTGATTCGTAGACAAGAACCAATTGGAGGGAAATATTATCACACTCATAACCGACTCATTGGCCTAGTTGGTAGAGTGTTTGTCAATGATTCAGGAGACCTGGGTTCGATCTCAGGCCATGTCATACAAAAGACTTTAAAAATGATTCTTGATGTCTCCTTGCTTAACTCTCCGCACTATAAGGTATGTATCAAGGGTAAAGTGGAGCAATCAAGGGAGAGGAGTAGTGCCATGCCCTACACCTCGGTGTAGTAGCTATCGAAAAGGGAGCCTTTTGGTTGTCCTTGACTGTAGCCAACAACTTTACTTATTATCAGACTAAGTACTTCTTTGTGGAGAGCACAACTGTTAGTAGTGAAAGAAGACTGCAATCATAAGAAAAGGAAATTCATTGCCTATTCCCTAACAGTTAAATACATATTAAATATACCATCAATCAATTAGTTCATTCAAGTACTTGACAATTGACATAAAAAGTACTTACCGCCAAATTCCAGCACATATCAAAGACAAGCTTTTTACTGGAGGTCTACTCAACCAATTTGTCTGATTGCCTTTTGGAATAACTTATAGAAGGATGTGTTTTCAAAGGAAAATGGATGAATTCCTTAGGAAACATGACTTGCATGATGTATGTGTCTGTGTTGACGATTTAATAATCTGTATCATTCCAAACAAAAAAGCATGAAATGAATCTCGAGCTGTTTTAAAAGGCTGATAACTTTGACGACTAAACTTATAATGAAATGTGCTAAGATTCTGTTCAAATTATCAACTATTTAGGATACCATATATCTAAAAGAATTAGGATACCTGATCCAGAATGTATACATGTGATAACAGTATGTCTGCCCCTCAAAATTCAAAATTCTTTGAATGAATAATTGAAATATTTGTGTATTATGAAAAGTTGATAAATAAATTTTCTGATAAAATCAACCAATTTAAACCTACTGATATTTTTCCACAACCATTTGAATGTCTGTTAGCATTTAATACATTAAAAACTGACATTGTGAATGTTGGCCTAACAGATGTATTGCATAAGTACTTGGTTTTGATTCAAGATCATTGTAAGGCAGCAAATTGAACTCAAAGAAAAAGAAGACTTTGTTGATGCTGTTAAGAAATAAATGACATTTCTTGATTAGTAGACATCGTATTCTCAGAATTGATCACTTGATGTGTGTGATATATGTTGTACAAAATCATGGGAAAATAAAACAAAAGATGAAATTCAAAATGGTGTTGCCCAATCACCATTTAGGCTGGAAAATGAAATGTTATGTAGGAGGAAGACACTCTTTTAGCTTTGACTATACTGCTTTCTAAAGGTATCACTTTTTTGGTTATTGTAAATTTTTTTTTTTTTAAGTACCACGTGGTCATTCGAAAAGAGCAGAGTAATAAGTTTCTTCTTCCTTTTTTTTCTACCTAACAGGCCTAGCGGATAGTTATAATTCTTATTTAGACTTTGTTTTGTTTGAACAAAATCTTATGTTCGTTATATTTGCATTAGTTGTTTTTTTTGTGGATAGGCTGAAAAGAAAATAATTCTTCGTTGAAAAGTTTTTGGGAGTTTTTTATTGTAGAGGCACGTGATCCAAAACATGTCGGTATTTGGGTAAAGGGAGAATATCTCTGTAGCCTCTGTAGTTTACAACTTGGCGAATCGTTGCTTATTGGCGCTGCTCTGTCTGATAGACAAAATATTTTAAAGTCTTTCTCTGTCACAAAAAAAGATTTTTCTTTGTGAATATTTTGCTGAAACAATCATTTTGCCTATGTCTTCGACGTTGGTGAATGTGTCCTGAATGCACATGTATGCCAGCGGGGAAGAAAAAGGAAGAATTCGGTCGTCAATTTCTTTGCGTTAGTAAGCTTTTTTTTCGTGTTTTTTTTTTTTTTTTCTTTACTTTTGTTTGTCCTGCTGTCCGTAAATTAAGGCTGAGTTTCGTGTTGTCCCGTTTTTTTTGTTTGTTTTTTTTTTTTGTTTCGTTATTCGGAATGTTTCTCAATTTCACGTGAAGGTAAACAATTTAGTATTGAAAGGTTTTTTTCCATAACACTATAAATCAATTGACAATACAAATAAATAACTAAAGTTCTTTGAATACACATCAACGAAAGTTTTATTATTGTAGCAAAGTCAACGACTCAGGGTGAGAAAAGGTTCTTTTTGGTGTCGCCAGATAATATGTTGGTCTTCGATTTTGTTGGAGGTGTGTCACTGCAGCAGGTAACTCGTGTGACTGTTCGCAAGGCTGCTTTGTAGCTATTAGCAGGATGTTCTTCAGTGGTTGGTCAGTGTGTGGCCGAATCGCTTGTCGGGGGAATTCATTCATCAGAGGAAATAGATCTGTGACTGCTACACACTGCTTGGTCTTCTATACGGAGTCTACGACAGTGAGTTGTGGAAAACAATAGCATACTGTGTGAGCCGCGCAACTGCTTCATATGGCTCCCCGATCCCTCATAATTTTTGCTATATTTGAGTGGGTTTTCCCCGCGTCATGGTTCTGTCTTGAGCTGAAAATATTTTCGACCCCTGAATACACTGTCCTTGTTCAATGAGTCTGCCATTGTGCTTATGGGTCATCTCTTCCTGGTGCGTTGACCTTTAAAAATCATACTGTACAGTGTATAAATGAAGTTTAGCGACAAACTCGTCAAACGGTTTAGGTTCGTTTGTGTAAACATCTGTTATTTGTTTTACATGTCTCAGTGCTTAACGAGCCTCTCTGAAGTTTTGGCTCAAACGTCTGTATTCCATCAACTTCGACTAAATTAGCAGAGGTTGTGCTTTATCGGCATCGGATAAACCACAACTACTAAACTTGGAAATTCTAAACTTCTCTGTGTGTACTTGGATTTCATGCACCTTGTTCTGCCAATCATTTTTTTCTTTTGTCTAATATCATTTCGCTCTGTTGGCGAAACAACTTCATTACTTCTGCTCTGCTGAGATTGTCCCAGTTCATTTGAACATAGTCAAAGTTGTCTCAGCAACCGTAAAAGTTTTTTAATCGTGTTCTGTTTAGGTCTCAACTTTCAGTGATTCCTTAACTCACAATGTCGTGTATGTTAACATTGTCCAGTTTGTAATAAAAGTAATGAATTTAAATCACAATCACCATGAAATTAAGAGAGGCGAATACATGATGGTAGTAGCTATGTACAAGAAACTCCACCTTTTTTGACAGGAAAACCGAATTCGTATCACAAAAAAAAAAACAAAGAAAAATGAGAAAATCTCATTTTCAATTTTGCTTTTCTTTTTATACAGATAATAGATCCTGGATATCTATGTTAAACCACCAAAAAAAAGGAAAGGAAACAAATGCCGGTTTCAGTAAGCAGAACTGTAATTTGAGAATTTCTGGGTGATTTGTGGGGATTGAATAAGAAATTTAAAAAAATCAACAAAAAAACAATTACATAAAAAAAAGTAAACATTAAAAAATTACGAAATAAAATAAAAATTACAAAAATAACAATTTCCTTCTTGAACTCTAATAGGAAGTGCAATCTACGCATGCCTGAATAGGTGGGCTTCCTGACGCCAAAAAAAAAAAAAATCTTTCTCGGTGTCCTTGACACATCTCGACTGAGAAGACATCCTTTCTCTATTGACTACCAGTTAGAGCACATGTGCTTACGAAAGCTTTCTGGTCAAGTAGCACATCAACTGGACATACCGACTGATCAGACACCCACGGTGCACCCTCAAAATGTCTATATTTGATACCAACGATTCATAATTTGCCAAAATGATTCCTGAGACTCCTTTAACGCCTTGATCGGGGAGCACGCTTATTTCTACTGGTCCAGGAAAAAATTCACACCTCAAAATAGTTGTAAACATGAAAAATAAAAATTGAATTTCAAAGTACTCCTGTCACTTTCCTTTCCATCCTTCCTTCCTTTGCAGCTTCAACAAAAAAAAAAGGTTAACTAGTAAATAGTGGATAAGACGATGAAATCAATTACTAATGTCATAATTTCCCACCATACCACACACCACTAAAACCATCTTCAATCTCATAGTTTTTATTAATTTCTATTGACAATGCCATGGTCTATTTCCGCCAATCAACGCCTCTTTTATTCAAAATATGTATTTACCAACCCCTCCACATAAGCAGAATACGACACAAGGTCAATTTTTTGGCAGAGTTTTAACAAGTTTCAATTGCGAGTTTACCTTCTCCAGATTGGCTGCCTCACCAAGGATGAAGAACTCAGCTTGGTCTACTATTTGCCCATTTTTGGAGGAAGAATAATTGGATTCATAACCTTTCCAAGAGTATTAGTGCTGAAGCCGAAAGAATTTCGTATTTTTGTTTGGTGCGTAAATTAATTTGACTGTTATAGTCGTCGCATATTTTCACGCAATGAGGATGATTTATCCTATTCAGCCCAGAACATTTTCCCGGACAACATAAAAAAGGTGCAAGCCCGCCAATCTACCTTTTTCTTAGAACCTTTCGAGCAGGACGGGCGTGCTTTCTGTCTGCTCCCTTCATAGCAGCAGAGTCACAACACCATGAGGAAAGCCATCTGATTTATTGACCTCTTAGACCAATGGCTCCCAGTTGAACATAAATTTGATGCATGTAATCCGCCACTTATAGGAAGATTTTTATGTTGCCTCTAACTTTTGCTATGTCTACAACGACGCGTAATTTACTCAGACATTCAGCTACCTCAATCCTGGGCAACGTTTTCTGGAGACCTTCATGACTCTCTCTCGAATTTTGCCATGTTTGCAGACATTCAGCATGGCCTTGACTGTAGCGACGCACATTACGCTCAGGCATTTAGCTGCTATAATTCCTTCTCAACTCAATAACTATTTCCTTCCTTCCTACGAGACTTGAAGCATAAATGTCCCCTTTATTCTGTCTGCCATTAAACCTTCTTGAAAACTTTACGGCATTTTCGTTATTCTCCTTTATTTTCCTTCTAATATAACGAGGAGGTAACTTAACCTCTCACCGTTAGAGTGCTATGTGAAATGCAATCAGCCTCGTCCAGGTTTTGAACTTGTGTCGTCGTGTCCGCTTCCTTTTCTTCTAAAATATGTGTGATAAAAAACGTAACAATCAGGGTTTTTTAAAAATCTTAATTAATTCTCGGAAAATGTTTATCTCTTAAATATTGATACTCTTGTAGGCCAGCATGAGGCTTGGCAGAAGTGGTCTTACTATGAGGAGGAAGGTGATATATGTTATCAATGACAGACAAAACTGTTCTACAGCATCCTGCACGAGGTTGGGTAAACACAACCATCGTCAGGAAATGAGAATCGAAAAATTGGATGGAACCAGCCACGAGAAGAATACCTTTTACAACAAAAGAATACCTTTTACAACAAAAGAAAACCTTTTACATCTAAATACCTTTTCCAACAAAAGAATACCTTTTACAACAAAAGAATACCTTTTACAACAAGAAGAACTAGAAGATAGTGTGAGACATATCCTGCTGAAAAGCTAATTAGAACTTTCAACTTCTTCCTATTAATGAAACTACCCATTAAAAAATGCTTACTGAAAATGTTTGCAAGAAATCTAAGGACTTTTAAAAACAAGAGAAGAAATTATTATTAACACCGTTTGATTATTTCCAAAGTTTTTTGTTGTTATTAGGGAAAATTTGAAAAAATATTTTGGGCTTACATCATTTTTTTATATTTCTTAATTTTATTCGTGTCATTCTCTTTTTTCCTTAACATTATTGTTTTAATAAATTTAATTCTGTTTGTGTCATGCTTTTCATCTTTGACATTTGTGGCGATTTAGGAATTAACAGTAAAACTCCCAACCGGATATTGACTCGTCGGCTGCCAGATACAAAATGTATAAACGCGTCGCCGCGCATAAGGCTCCACGCATCCATCCGGTTAAAATCAGAAAAAAGAAAAATAATAAAATGTAAAGTAGCCAATGGGAAGCGGTCGCGCCAAAATTAGAAGGATTTTGGAGTGGCGAATTTGGAGCCGGTGTAGAGAGATAAATACTCAGGTTTTCTGTGAACCGACCTCTTTTTTCGGGTAGTGACGTCGAATCGACAACACCGATTTTACTATCTGGTGTGTTGGACACGACGCTGTGTCTTGGGACGTAGCGTTGGTTAGTCCATTCACCAAGTAAATAAAGGAAAGTATAAAAGAAGTGTTTTCGTCTCTTATCTGTTTTTTATCTTTTCCTTTTGTATATTTCTTATGGACCTTCTTTGGGCAAGGCACTGCGCCAGCCAGTCAACGTGGGTAAAATAATATAACCAAAATATGGAGTCAGATATCTTACGGCAACACAGTCTTGCCCTTAGCCACTGACCTTCATAAAAACCTTCAACCCCCACACATTATTGTTTTAATAAATTTAATCAAACAAAACAGAAATTCTATTGATTAACAAACCCATAGAATCAAAAGAAAAAAGAATTGAACAGAAAAATGAAAACTTTTTTTTTTCTTTTTTCAATTCATAATTTTTTATTTATTTCATATCTACATATCTTAAATAATATTCATTAAAAACGTGAGCTTCAAGCAAGAAATCTACGTACCTTTTTAACACAAGGAACGAAATCATTAATGACACCGTCAGATGAAACATTTTTCGAAATAATTTCACGTGTGCATCGTGTTGTTTTATATTATTTTTCAACTTTGACATTAATGGGTATCATGAATTGAATAAACAAAACAGAAATTGTGTCGACTGACTGAGAAATCCTGTAAATCTGATTCGAAATTTCGACAAAAAAGAAAAAGAACTTGAACCTTATAAAAAGAAAAAAAATCACCAGTTTTCTTTTCGTTTTTATCTTGTCTGAAAGGTAAGTGGGAAAAGAAATAATTTCGAGTTTGTATTTAAAAATAATTATAATTATAATGCAAGAAAAAAAAAAGGTCGTTTTTCACCATTTTGTCTAATTTTTATTCAGTTGATGTTAGCAACTTTTAAATGAAAAAAGGCATTTCATTTTCTCCGATATTTTATTACGGGATATTGTTTTTGTTTTATAAACTTGTAAACGTATAAAATGAAAAATTTTTAAATGAAGGAATTGAAATAGGTTTACTTTATATGTCTTTTAAAAGTTTCTTTTTATCCCCTTAAATTTTAAAATTTGTAAAATAAAAGAAACGAAAATAAAATCCAACAACTTATATAAGTTTTTCAGGCATATTTAATTAATTTTTACTGAAAAAGAAAATTCTTCGTAATTCATGTCGCATTTGAGGGACTATTTTCCTCGTTTGTTTTATTCTTTCTCAATTGCATTTATTCTTAACACACGGCCAGATGTATGGGGCATTCTGTAAGAATCGATCTCAAATTAATTTGCTAGACTAGCTCATTAACCATTACACTTTTCAAGGCACCCAATTCTTTGTCTGTTATTCGTTTCTAACGTCTCGGTCGTGTATTCTCCTCACTTTCTCTGGTATATATTTTCTTTGAAATTGGCGCCATCAATTGTCCATTGTAAAATTCCATATAAATGCGATTAAATCTTTACCTGTTATCGATTAACCGTATCTTCTAAATGTAAGTGATATGATTACCTCATAAAAAAGCAATAATCTCTCCAGTTGTTGATTCATTCAGACATAACCGAGTCGGGGAGGATTAGTGATCTTTTTCTTATTAGAAATTTTATTCTGTTTTTTATAATTTAAAAAAAGTATTCTAGTTGATTATTTAAGAATTATTTTCATTTGATGAAGTATTTTATATGATTTTATTCATTTCATCATTACATTTTAGAAGAATTCTAGCTGTTTTTGTTATTTTTTTTTTTTTTTTAATAAGCTTTGATAAAATTACAAGATGATAAATTCAAATTTAGATTAAATTTCTTTATTGGAACCTTTGATATTTTCCTCAGCGTAAATTCCTGTACGTTTTCTTAACATAAAAAAAGAAGAAAATGCCGTATTATTCATTTTTCTTCAATTAGTCTTCAATCCAAAAAAGCATTTTATTATGTTAACTTTTCTCCAAACTTATGTTCAACAAAATAAAAAGTAACGAGAAAATGTAGACACTGAAGGGAATTAGATACTTTGCCTCACTCAACCAAAATTTCATTTTGAACATGATTGCTTCTCTCAAGCAGTGATATCACCCAAATCAGTTTAAACGGTCGGATACTTTTTTTAACAGCCCTTTTATTTATTTATTTTTTCCCTACTTTGTTTACTTGTTATGTGTGTCTTTTTTTTAGGGGATGGGAAACTTTTAAAAATCTTAAAAACTTGAAAAAATTTAAGCATGATTGTTTATTTAAGTATATATTTGCAAAAATGATTTTAGTTGATAATATTCGGAAATGTTTTTTTACACGAAGTTTTACAACTTATTCTGAGCGACTTTGTAAACATGTAACTTTTCTAGACTTATGCCCCCACCCCTTCACATGATGTCAAAATATCTAAAGAAATACTAACAATTTAATAGTTTAAAATAATTTATTAAAAGAACTAAAAACTAATATTACTTTATTTTTATAGATTTTATTATTTCTTTTCAATTGTTAACCATTCTGAAGATGGAGAGAACCAGGTTTAAATCAGAAGTTGGATGTTTGCAAAAATGGCCTTGGTTACAGTTTAGTTAATAGAAAATTTCAGGTTTTATTTTAACTCATAATTCTACTGTTACATTTACATAGTTTTGAGAGCCAAGATGTGTACGTTTGATATCTCTAGAGATGAAGGTGACCACTATAGCCATAACCTCTTCCTGTCAAAATGGGAATATTCGTGTGTTTTATATCATGTACAAATACATATTAACCAAGTTAGCAACAAGAATCAACTAGACTCGGACATGTCTGCTCCCATCAAAATGTTTTATTCAGAATGTGTTGGTAAGGGAAATTAGTGATCTGCCCCTATGTAGTGGTTAGTGTGGCAGGGGGAGATTGCATGATGTCTTTAAAGAGGAATAGTGTGAGGGCGTCCATTTCGAGCAAGGGGGAGATAATGGAACATCTCCGATTTTTTAATGATTTTTTTTCTTTAAGTTGATTTTTGTATCTGGCTGGAAGCCGAATTATTCTTCCTCTTTTTGTTCGGTTTTGTGAATATTGTTGCGTTGTGTGTTGCATTTGACTATCTTTTTCATTAATTATGTTTCATAGTCAACTTATGTTTTGATGCTTGATGCCTTTTCGTAAGTTTTTAGTCAGTGACGTCTATTACGTCGTAAATAGTTTTCTTCCTCTGTTTCAAGTAAATATGAACGAGGTTTTTCCAATTTCTTAATTACTCTTCCTTTTCTGTTCGAATTTCCTTGGAATCTTAAAGGAACATTGTTGTTCACTTTCAGAGTTTCTAACTCCTATTTTTGTCCACTTGACACCTCTTCATTATTTCATTGTGCATAATGTTTAGAAGGTTTGTTTGAAGGGTTCTTTTCATTAACTGTTGAGCTGAGGCCGGTCATTTATTCTTTAGTGGCGTGGTTCTTAATGTCAGCATTGCTAAGTATGGGTCCTGGTTACTTTTGAAAGCTTTTTTCAGTATCCTTTTTATTGTTTGTATGTTTCTTTCCACTAGTCCATTTGTTTGTGGATAGTTCAAACTCATAAAATGTTTAAAATCTCATTCCTTAGCAAACTGTTTGAATTCTGATGATACATATTCCGAGCCATTATCGCTAATCCCTATCTGTGGAATCCCCAGCCTAGTGAAAGTATTTTTTATTTTGTTAATCACCGTGTGCGATTCACAATTGTCGAGTTTGTGAATATCAAAATATCTGGTTGTGTAGTCTATAATTAGTACATACACCTTATTATACATATGAAATATATCTGTTGCTACTTTAGTCCATGGTGTTTTGGGTATTTCGTGATGTATTATCGCTTCCGATGGTTGTTGATTCCGATGGTCTATGCAATATGTGCATGTGCTTATCATTTCTTTGATCTGCTGGTTTATATTGGGCCAATATATAACTTCCTTTGCCATTGCGATGCACTTTTCTATCCCTAAATGTCCAGTGTGGATTTTTTTGTAGGGCCTCTTTTCTTAAAAAGTTTGGGACTACTATACGTGTGCCTTTTAGTACTAATCCTTTCACAACCGAGATCTCATCACGAACAGGCATGTATGGTGCAATTGAAGGTGATACGTCTTCGTTTTTTTTCTGGCCAGGTTGATGCTGCGTACTTCATTAGCATCTGTAATGTTGGGTCTTTCCTTGTTTCTTCCCTGTATATGTCGAGTTTGTGGTCACTCATCGGATACTGTCTCAAAATTATATGGATGTATTTGTCCATTTCTGTATCTGATATCTCTTGCGTATTATCTGTTAGATATGCACGTGACAGTGTATCTGCTATTACTGACTCACGTCCTGAAATATATGTCACTTCAAACTCGTATTTCTGTAGCGCTAATAAAAATCTCTGTATTCTTGGAGGGCTTTTCGTAATTGATTTTTTGAAAATCTGCCTTAACGGTTTATGATCATTTTCAATAATAAAAGGTCTTCCATAAATGAATTGGTGAAATTTATTACAAGCGATTACTATGCTGAGCGTTTCCAATTCAATCGGACAGTAATTTTGTTCTGCAGGAGTTGACGAACGTGACGCGTACGTGTCTCCATGTTTCTGTTGTAAAACTGCACCTAGACCTTTTTTTACTTGCGTCTGTGGTGATTTTTATTTGTCTATTTGGGTCATAGAATTGTAGAATTGGTGTACTTGTTATTATTTGTTTCAATTTTTCTATTGCTTCTATCTGAGGTTTATCGAAGGACCACTGTACTTCATTGTGTAGTAGTTCTCTTATTGGTATAATTACTTCAGAATATTTTGGTATAAACTTGCTGAAGTAGTTTGTCATTCCTAAAAATCTTTCAACGTCTTTTTTATTTTTGGGGAGAGGCATTTGTGTAATAGCCTTTATTTTCGAAGGGTGTGGTTTTATGCTTTGATTAGTGATTAAGTGACCTAGGTATGTCAGTTGCCTTGTTGCAAATTCGATTTTTGATTTGTTTAATTTCAAACTGGCTTTGCGTTGTTGACTGAATATCTTTTCAAGTATTTTTATGTGCTCGTCTAAAGTTTCCGACCATACTATTATGTCGTCTTGGGAGTTTCTTGTTCCTTTTTATCCCTTCTATAATTTATGCTACTTGAACTTGGAACACTTCGGATGTGCTATGTATCCCGTAAGGTTGTCGAGTGAAAGAAAAATGACCAAATGGCGAATTAAATGTTAATAATTTTGAACTGTATTCGTCAACAGGTATATGCCAATATCTGTTTGATTCGTCTAATTTTGTAAAGTATTTCAGGTTGATCATTTCTGCAAATATTTCTTCAGCAGTAGGTAGCTTAAAATGCTCCCTTTTTATAGCTTTGTTCAGGTCTCTGGGGTCTAAACATAGTCTTAATCTGCCATTTTGCTTCTCCACTATTACAAGGGAATTTACCCAATCTGTCAGTTCCTGAATAGGCTGTATTATCCTTATTTCTCATTTTTTCTCATTAATTTTGGTTTCATGCCAAAGGGAATGTTTCTTGGGGGATGTACTACTGGTTTGACATCCGAGTTTACTGTTATATGATGTGTAATTGGTAGTTTTCGTTGGTGGCTGAAACAATCTTTGTATTTTTCTATTAAGCCTTGTATATCCATCTTGTTTATTTTGTGTATTCTTTTTATCAATTCTAGTTTTTCTGAAGTTTCTTCATCAATGACTGTCTTTGCATTAGTTTCTTCTACTATGAAGTGCGAGTTTATTTTTACATTTTTACTTTGTAGAGTTATGGTGTAGCTACCCGTTACTGAAATTTTCATAGTATTATACGCAGTTAATCTTGCCGATATTTTGTTTAATTTGGGCTTAGGCTTAATGTTGTTATATATTTTTACTGGTAGTACATTTACTTGTTGGTTCTTAAGTTTCTTCTGACATCATTTTGTATTATGTGCAAATACATATTAACCAAGTTAGCAACAAGAATCAACTAGACTCGGACACGTGTGCTCTCATGGAAATGTTTTATTCAGACTGTGTTGGTAAGGGAAATTAGTGATCTCCCCCTATGTAGTGGTTAGTGTGGTAGGGGGAGATTGCATGATGTCTTTAAAGAGGAATAGTGTGAGGGTGTGGACTTCCAATATTATAGTGAGAAGTTGATTCTCAGTAACTGGATTGAACTTGAAGGAAATAAGTTGTTTAATGATTTTCTGTGTAGAGGCTCTACATATATAAGAATGTTGATTCAATTGTATTGTGTTCGCCTGGGGCAGTGCAGTTCCTGTGTGATGGACATTTGGGTACTGCTATATAACAACGCTCTACATATGTAAGAATTGACTATTGTGTTGATTCAGTTGTATGTAATGTTGTTAAGGTAAGCTTGTTTCTTTTCGGTGTTTGTGACTTTCTTTTTTATTCAGCATGTGGGTCTATTCAGTTTACCCAGGGTAGATGCGATGATTGGGCCACAGTCGATTTTGGCTGATGGAGCAAAACCTTGTCACCAACCTGTATTGGGTCCTTGTTGGTGAGGTGGTCTAAGCTGGCTTCCAGTTTGTAGTTGGCTTCGTCATTAGCAAGGGCCACACGGTGGTGCACTTGTCTTAGGAGAGCGTTTATTTGCTTACCATCAGCGCCCGGGTTATCGATTGCGATATACCTCCCTTGTAAATTGGGCAGGCTGATGTTGGGGTGTCGACTTGTGATTGTGTAATGTGGGGATATGCCAGTAGCACTGTTGATTGTGGTGTTCATTGATGAGATGACGGATTCAAGGACTTCTGTCCATTTACAATTTCTATCTTCGCACAAAATGTAAAGGGCATCCTTCATCATGCGATGTTGCTGCTCGATATTCCCTGAGCTTTGTGTTCGCCTGGGGCAGTGCAGTTCCTGTGTGATGGACATTTGGGTACTGCTATATAACAATGCTCTACATATGTAAGAATTTACTATCGTATTGATTCAATTGTATGTAATGTTGTTAAGGTCACCTTGTTTCTTTTCTGTGTTTGTGTCTTTCTTTTTTATTTTTAGTATAGGTCTATTCAGTTTACAGTAGCAGCCATCTTTTATTACATTTGCTAATTTTTTATCATAGTCAAATTTATGACAAAAAGTGGCATTGCCCTTGTCTACTTTTATTATAGAAGTGCTCAGTGTAATAATGGTTATGATTGTAGAAAATGGACACATGACTCGAGTTCAAATCCTAGACAAGGCAGTTTGCATTTTACATAGCGATAATAATCTTGGGAAAGGTATGCATCGAACTATTCTCCCTCCAGTTTGAGTAAATAGTAGGGCAGACTGGATTCTTTAATCTTTGTATGGCAACCAGTCTAAGAGAAGAAAAACTTTGAATTTAAGTCGATTAAAGTATGCTTCAAAAAATTAAGCTTGTGTTGCATCCTGCCCATAGTGGACAGATTTTAATAGATACGTACTAGCAATATGATTATCTTGGACTCTGCTTGTAGGATGTTTTATTGCTAATTTTCCTTCTGTGTTTTGAAGGTTTACTTTATTTTTTCCTTTTTTTAGCTTGTGTACCAGAAGTTGATAAATTTTCATGGTGGTGTCTTTTATTGGGATATTTTCTTCTGGAGGGACACTAATTTTATAATGGTAACAGTTTATCTTTTTGGTTAGTACTCTCATTTCAGGAGTATTCAGTTGAAATTTTCAGCTGTTAAAGACTGCCTTGATAGGTTATGATTGGATGTTATTCCATATCTTAATTGCTCTAGGGAATTTTCCTGTTCTTTTTTTTTTCTTTTGCTCTAAATTCTGTGTCATTATGACCAGGAATAAGTATTTCTATTTTTTACCATCTCCTACAGATGTTTTTTTTCATCCAGTGGGGTGGTGGAGTCTTCCTATTATTTTCTATATCATAAAAAAGGATTTGTATATAAAAATCAGATGCATATTAACTTATTGAGAAAAAAAGTAAATATAATCCGATGAATTTCTGAAAATATATTTTGAATTTAATTTCTTTTTTTTTTACAGATGTTCCAGCTTATAAAACAATGATCATTGTTTTCTTGGTACCTGAAATAAAATATTCAAAAACTACACTGAAAAGAATATTTGTGTATACAAATTATCAAATCATTGAATATTAAAAAGAAACTTAAAATCTTCTACTTGTGAAAAGTGATCTTTTTTTCAGAACTGTAAATTTTCATTATCTTGAAACAAACTTTAGTGTTTAAAAAATGCTTGATAAAACATGCTTGAGAGAAACTCTAGTTTTGTGAAGTGTGTAGATTTTCCTTTATGCAAAGACTGATTTAGTCCAACCTGTGTGAACACATACTGGAGAGAAGCCATATACTTGTGAATTGTATTGTGTCTTCACAAGTTACATTTCATGAGACATATAGGAAGGTGTGGGCGATATGCAATGGCATACCGGACAGAAGCTATTTTCTTGTGAGGTGTGTCGTTCTTCTTTTTCATGGAAGTTAGATTTGGAGATATATTTACTAACACACGTTAAAGAAGCCATATACTTATGAAGTTTGTGGTTTTCTTTTTCAAGGAAATCACATTTGGTGAGCCATATTCAAACACATACTGGACGGAAGCCATATTCTCTTAATGTGTTTGGTTCTTTTTTATCGAAGTTACATATGGTGGGCCATATAAAAAGGCATTCTGAACTGAAGCCATATTCTTGTGAAATGTGTGACTCTTCGTATTCACAAAAGTCACAGATGGTAAACCATATGCAAACACACACAGCAGAGAAACCATATTCTTGTGAAGTGTGTGGCTCTTCTTTCGCATTGAAGTCAAATTTAGTGGTACATATGCGAAGTCACACTGGGGACAAGCCTTATTCTTGTGAAGTGTGTGGTTCTTCTTTTTCTCAGAAGTCAGTTTTGGTGGTGCATACACGAACACACACAGGGGACAAGCCATATTCTTGTGAAGTATGTGGCTCTTCTTTTTCAAGGAAGCCATATTTGTTGAACCATATGCGAAGACACACTGGAGAAAAACCATATTCTTGTGAAGTATGTGGTTCTTCTTTTAGACAGAAGTCAACTTTGGTGACTCATATGCAAATACACACTGGAGAAAAGCCATATTTTTGTGAAGTATGTGGCTCTTCTTTTTCACAGAAGTCAGTTTTGGTGGTGCATACACGAACACACACAGGAGACAAGCCTTATTCTTGTGAGGTATGTGCCTCTACTTTTTCACGGAAGTCTACTTTGGTGAGTCATATTCGAACACACACTGGAGAGAAACCACATTTTTGTGAAGTGTGTGGCTCTTCTTTTTCGCTGAAGTCAGTTTTAGTGAGGCATATGCGAACTCACACAGGAGAGAAGCCATATTCTTGTGAAATGTGTGGTTCTTCATTTTCAAGGAAATCACTTTTAGTGAGGCATATGCAAACTCACATTGGGGTGAAGCCATATTCTTGTGAAGTATGTGGCTCTACTTTTTCACAGAAGTCATATTTGAATAAGCATATGCGAACACACACAGGCTAGAAGATATATTGTGAACTCGGTAGCTGCACATTTTCACAGAAGTTACATTTGCTGAGGCATATGCTCACACATGCTGGCAAGAAACTATATTCTTGTGAAATGTTTAGTACTTCTTTTCCACTACAACTCTACCTAAAACTGTTCAACTTAAAAAGAAGTCATCCAAACACTGGAAGATATTTACATCAAACCAACTAAGTAGATTTTTATGCAATATCTACTGAAAAGTCAGCCCAATAATTGGGTAAATGGATCAATTTCTACTGTCACTATGTGAGTTTTTGAAAGACTGCAACTTTAAAGCTGTATATGTGCAAGTACTGACAGAAACATTATAAGCAACAAAATCATTAAAAGACTTCAAGTGAAGCAGTTTCTAAGCATAGGATCTATTCACATGGCAGCAGGGGCACAAACCATCGAAACTGAGGGAATTTCTGTTGTTGATTTCCTATTTCTGGAATGTAAGTATATAAGTATGCATTTGAACATAGTAAATGATCTGTGTACATAGGTAATCTTTGGGACTGACTTCTGGGTGTGGCACAAAAGTGTCATGATTATTTATGGTGGCAGTAAGCCAACATTAACTTTCTGCACCAACACTAATAATGTGGACCCTCCAACACCATTTGCTGACTTGTCCTTGAATTGCAAACTAATGACTATAAAGCTGGAAAACTTTTTCAAAACACACCTGCTATTCATTGATTTGTAGACAAGCTATCGAAAAGGGAGCCTTTTGGTTGTCCTCGACTGTAGCTAACAATTTTACTTATTATCAGACTGAGTACTTCTTTGTGGAGAACACAACTGTTAGTAGTGAAAGAAGACTGCTATCACAAGAAAAGGAAATTCATTGCCTATTCCCTATCAGTTAAATACATATTAAATATACCATCAATCAATTAGTTCATTCAAGTACTTGACAATTGACATATAAAGTACTTACCGCCAAATTCCAGCACATATCAAAGACAAGCTTTTTACTGGAGGTCTACTCAACCAATTTGTCTGATTGTCTTTTGGAATAACTTATAGAAGGATGTGTTTTCAAAGGAAAATGGATGAATTCCTTAGGAAACATGACTTGCATGATGTATGTGTCTGTGTTGACGATTTAATAATCTGTATCATTCCAAACAAAAAAGCATGAAATGAATCTCGAGCTGTTTTAAAAGGCTGATAACTTTGACGACTAAACTTATAATGAAATGTGCTAAGATTCTGTTCAAATCATCAACTATTTAGGATACCATATATCTAAAAGAATTAGGATACCTGATCCAGAATGTATACATGTGGTAACAGTATGTCCGCCCCTCAAAATTCAAAATTCTTTGAATGAATAATTGAAATATTTGTATATTATGAAAAGTTGATAAATAAATTTTCTGATAAAATCAACCAATTTAAACCTACTGATATTTTTCCACAACCATTTGAATGTCTGTTAGCATTTAATACATTAAAAACTGACATTGTGAATGTTGGCCTAACAGATGTATTGCATAAGTACTTGGTTTTGATTCAAGATCATTGTAAGGCAGCAAATTGAACTCAAAGAAAAAGAAGACTTTGTTGATGCTGTTAAGAAATAAATGACATTTCTTGATTAGCAGACATTGTATTCTCAAAATTGATCACTTGATGTGTGTGATATATGTTGCACAAAATCATGGGAAAATAAAACAAAAGATGAAATTCAAAATGGCGTTGCCCAATCACAATTTCGGCTGGAAAATGAAATGTTATGTAGGAGGTAGACACTCTTTTAGCTTTGACTATACTGCTTTCTAAAGGTATCACTTTTTTTGGTTATTGTAAATTTTTTTTTTTTTTAAGTACCACGTGGTCATTCGAAAAGAGCAGAATAATAAGTTTCTTCTTCCTTTTTTTTCTGCCTAACAGGCCTAGCGGATAGTTATAATTCTTATTTAGACTTTTTTTTGTTTGAACAAAACCTTATGTCCGTTATATTTGCATTAGTTGTTTTTTTTTGTGGATAGGCTGAAAAGAAAATAATTCTTCGTTGAAAAGTTTTTTGGAGTTTTTTATTGTAGAGGCACATGATCCAAAACATATTAGTATTTGGGTAAAGGGAGAATATCTCTGTAGCCTCTGTAGTTGGGGACTTGGCGAATAAAAAAGTCGTTGCTAATTAGTGCTGCTCTGTCTGGTAAACAAAGTATTTTAAAGTCTTTCTCTGCCACAAAAAAAAAAGATTTCTCTTCATGAATATTTTGCTGAAAGAAAGATTTTGTCAATGTCTTCGACGTCGGTGAATGTTTCCAGAATGCACACGTATGCCAGCGAGGAAGAAAAAGGAAAAATTCGGTTGTCTGAGTTAGGAAGCTTTTTTCTCCTGTTTTTTTTTTTTTTTTTGTTTTTTTTTTTTTGTCCTGCTGTCCGCAAACGAAGGCTGAGTTTCGTGTTGTTCGGTTTTTTTGTTTTGTCATTCAGAATGTTTCTCAATTTTACGTCAAGGTAACCAGTTTAGTATTGAAAGGGTTTTTTTTCCATAACACTATAAATCAATTGACAATACAAATAAATAACGAAAGTTCTTTTGAAAGCACATCAACGAAAGTTTTATTATTGTAGTAGAAGTCAACGAGTCTGGGTGAGAAATGGTAGTTTTTGGTGTCGACGGTAAGTGTGTTCGGCCTTGAGTTTGTTGGAGGTGTGTCACTGCAGTAGATAACTCGTGAGACTGTCCGTTAGGCTGGTTTGTAGCTTGTAGCATTATGTTCTTCTGTGAAGGTTTTCCATGTGGAATGTCCGAAGCAGAGGACGTGAGAGAGATCTGTCTTGGCTGCTAACTAGGTGCTCTTTGACCGTCGGCCGACTACCAAAAAAGGGCTTGAAAAGTAGTTCTATATAAGAAGAAGGAATCAATGCACTCAAACCCTAGTTGGTCTCTGTGTGGCCGAATTGCTTGGTGGGGGCATTGATTCATGAGAGGAAATAGATCTGTAACTACTACACACTGCTTGGTCTTCTATATGGTGTCTACGAAAGTGAGTTGTGGAAAACAACAGCATACTGTGTGAGCCGCGTAACTGCTTCATATGGCTCCCCAATGCCTCATAATTTTTGGTATATTTGCATGACTTTTCCTCGCGTCACCGTTCTATCTTGAGCTGAAAATATTTTTCGACCCCTGAATACACTGTCCTTGTTCAATGAGTCTGCCATTGGGCTTACAGGTCGTCTCTTCCTGGCGCGTTACCTTTGAAAATCATACTGTACATTGTATAAATGAAGGTTAGTGACAAACTCGTCAAACGGTTCAGGTTCGTTTGTGTAAACATCTGTTATTTATTTTACCTGTCTCAGTGCTTAACGAGCCTCTCTGAAGTTTTGGCTCAAACGTCCGTATTCCATCAACTTTGACTAAATTAGCAGAGGTTGTGCTTTATCGGCATCGGATAAACTACAGCTACGAAACTTGGAAATTCTAAACTTCTCTGTGTGTACTTGGATTTCATGCACCTTGTTCTGCCAATCATTTTTTTCTTTTGTCTTATATCATTTTGCTCTGTTGGCGAAACAAGTTCATTACTTCTGCTCTGCTGGGATTGTCCCAATTCATTTGAATGTTGTCAATGTTGTCTTGGGCAGCCTTGAAAGATTTTTAATCGTGTTCTGTTTAGGTTTCAACTTCCAGTGATTCCGTAGCTCACAATGTCGTGTATGTTAACATAGTCCAGTTTGTAATAAAAGTAATGAATTTAAATCACTATCACCATTAGATTAAAAGAGGCGAATACATGATGGTAGTAGCTATGTACAAGAAATGCCACCTTTTGTGGCGGGAAAACCTAATTCGTATCATTAAAAAAAAACAAAGATAAATGAGAAAATCTCATTTTCAATTTTGCTTTTCTTTTTATACAGATAATAGATCCTAGATATCCATGTTAAACCACAAAAAGAAAAGGAAACAAAAGAAATGCCGGTTTCAGTAAGCAGAACTGTAATTTGAGCATTTTTCGGTGATTTGTGGGGATTGAATAAGAAATTTAAAAAGAAAACAACAAAGAACAATTACATAAAAAAAAGTTAACATTAAAGAATTACGAAATAAAATAAAAATTACAAAAATAACAATTTCCCTCTTGATCTCTAATAGGAAGTGCAATCTACGCATGCCTGAATAGGTGGGCTTCCTGATGCCAAAAAAAAAAAAATCTTTCTCAGAGTCCTTGACATATCTTGACTGATAAGACGTCCTTTCTCTCTTGACTACCAGTTAGAGCACATGTGCTTACGAAAGCTTTCTGGTCAAGTAGCACGTCAACTGGACATACCGACTGATCAGAAACCCACGGCGTACATTCAAAATGTCTATATTTGATACCAACGATTCATAATTTGCCAAAATGATTCCAGAGACTCCTTTAACGCCTTGATCGGGGAGCATGCATATTTCTACTGGTTCAGTAAAAAATTCACACCTCAAAATAGTTGTAAACACGAAAAATAAAAATTGAATTTCAAAGTACTCCTGTCTCTTTCCTTTCCATCCTTCCTTCCTTCCTTTGCAGCTTCAACAAAAAAAAAATGTTAACTAGTAAATAGTGGATAAGACGATGAAATCAATTACTAATGTCATAATTTCCCACCATACCACACACCACTAAAACCATCTTCAATCTCATAGTTTTTATTAATTTCTATTGACAATTCCATGGTTTATTTCCGTCAATCGACGCCTCTTTTATTCTAAATACGTATTTGATATGTTTTGACCTTTTGACCCGGCCAAAGGTGCCATTCGGGGTGATGCACCGGAGTGGGGGTGATACATTCTAATGGCATTTGTGAGAGGAGGTCACGTGGGCAGAAATTGGCTGATGAAATTGGGCGAGCGAGAAAGATTCCCATCGTACACTGCACAGTGATGCACCAGAACAGAGTGAACTCTGAACTGCATGACAGTTGTTTCCGCTTGATGACGATTGGGCATTCGATTTAAAAAATCGAGTGGGTGTCGATTGATGGTGTAATTGAGTTGAGTTCAACGAACCAGTGCAGTTACCAGTAGAGAACCAGACAGCTGGAGACGAGATGTGGTGGGGTGGGTCGGGTCACATCCGACCGGGGGGGGGGGGCTCGGATGCACCGATGGAGTTTTGGGTCCAAAGCAGATGCTGATGGGATGCAATAAAGAAAGCGAGCTCCCAGCAGAGTGGTCCCCGAGACCTCCGGTTGAGCATTTAAAGACCAGGAAAGACACAGCGTGACGGTCATAACAGTGTGGTCAAGATATGACAGTTTATGTTCGGTCTCCAGCTCCCTCTCACACGCAAACCTGGAACAACCCTTTCGAACCCTTACAGTAAATATGAGAGGTAAAAATATTTTATAAAGAAGTCTTCATGCGTCCTTTATTCCTGCGTCTTCCTTCATGGGTCTGTCTTTCTTGTTGTGTCGTTGTGATGCTGTAGATGAGGGTATAACATATTTACCAACTCCTCCACAAAAGCAAAATACGACACAAAGTCAATTTTTTTGGCGGAGTTTTAACAAGTTTCAATTGCGAGTTTTCCTTCTCCAGATTGGTTGCCTCACCAAGGATGAAGAACTCAGCTTGGTCTACTATTTGCCCATTGTTGGAGGAAGAATAATTGGATTCATAACCTTACCAAGGGTATTAGTGCTGTAGCCGAAAGAATTTCCTACTTTGGTTTGTTGCATAAATTAATTTGACTGTTATAGTCGTCGCATATTTTCACGCAATGAGGATGATTTATCCTATTCAGCCCAGAACATTTTCCCGGACAACATAAAAAAGGTGCAAGCCCGCCAATCTACCTTTTTCTCAGAACCTTTCGAGCAGGACGGGCGTACTTTCTGTCTGCTCGCTTCATAGCAGCAGAGTCACAACACCATGAGGAAAGCCATCTGATTTATGGACCTTTTGAGTCTATTCTCTTAGACAAAGGGTTCCCAGTTGAACATGAATTTGATGCATGTAATCCGCCACTTATAGGAAGACTTTTATGTTGCCTCTAACTTTTGCTATGTCTACAACGACGCGTAATTTACTCAGACATTCAGCTACCTCAATCCTGGGCAACGTTTTCTGGAGACCTTCATGACTCTCTCTCGAATTTTGCCATGTTTGCAGACATTCAGCATGGCCTTGACTGTAACGACGCACATTACGCTCAGGCATTTAGCTGCTATAATTCCTTCTCAACTCAATAACTATTTCCTTCCTTCCTACGAGACTTGAAGCATAAATGTCCCCTTTATTCTGTCTGCCATTAAACCTTCTTGAAAACTTTACGGCATTTTCGTTATTCTCCTTTATTTTCCTTCTAATATAACGAGGAGGTAACTTAACCTCTCACCGTTAGAGTGCTATGTGAAATGCAATCAGCCTCGTCCAGGTTTTGAACTTGTGTCGTCGTGTCCGCTTCCTTTTCTTCTAAAATATGTGTGATAAAAAACGTAACAATCAGGGTTTTTTAAAAATCTTAATTAATTCTCGGAAAATGTTTATCTCTTAAATATTGATACTCTTGTAGGCCAGCATGAGGCTTGGCAGAAGTGGTCTTACTATGAGGAGGAAGGTGATATATGTTATCAATGACAGACAAAACTGTTCTACAGCATCCTGCACGAGGTTGGGTAAACACAACCATCGTCAGGAAATGAGAATCGAAAAATTGGATGGAACCAGCCACGAGAAGAATACCTTTTACAACAAAAGAATACCTTTTACAACAAAAGAAAACCTTTTACATCTAAATACCTTTTCCAACAAAAGAATACCTTTTACAACAAAAGAATACCTTTTACAACAAGAAGAACTAGAAGATAGTGTGAGACATATCCTGCTGAAAAGCTAATTAGAACTTTCAACTTCTTCCTATTAATGAAACTACCCATTAAAAAATGCTTACTGAAAATGTTTGCAAGAAATCTAAGGACTTTTAAAAACAAGAGAAGAAATTATTATTAACACCGTTTGATTATTTCCAAAGTTTTTTGTTGTTATTAGGGAAAATTTGAAAAAATATTTTGGGCTTACATCATTTTTTTATATTTCTTAATTTTATTCGTGTCATTCTCTTTTTTCCTTAACATTATTGTTTTAATAAATTTAATTCTGTTTGTGTCATGCTTTTCATCTTTGACATTTGTGGCGATTTAGGAATTAACAGTAAAACTCCCAACCGGATATTGACTCGTCGGCTGCCAGATACAAAATGTATAAACGCGTCGCCGCGCATAAGGCTCCACGCATCCATCCGGTTAAAATCAGAAAAAAGAAAAATAATAAAATGTAAAGTAGCCAATGGGAAGCGGTCGCGCCAAAATTAGAAGGATTTTGGAGTGGCGAATTTGGAGCCGGTGTAGAGAGATAAATACTCAGGTTTTCTGTGAACCGACCTCTTTTTTCAGGTAGTGACGTCGAATCGACAACACCGATTTTACTATCTGGTGTGTTGGACACGACGCTGTGTCTTGGGACGTAGCGTTGGTTAGTCCATTCACCAAGTAAATAAAGGAAAGTATAAAAGAAGTGTTTTCGTCTCTTATCTGTTTTTTATCTTTTCCTTTTGTATATTTCTTATGGACCTTCTTTGGGCAAGGCACTGCGCCAGCCAGTCAACGTGGGTAAAATAATATAACCAAAATATGGAGTCAGATATCTTACGGCAACACAGTCTTGCCCTTAGCCACTGACCTTCATAAAAACCTTCAACCCCCACACATTATTGTTTTAATAAATTTAATCAAACAAAACAGAAATTCTATTGATTAACAAACCCATAGAATCAAAAGAAAAAAGAATTGAACAGAAAAATGAAAACTTTTTTTTTTCTTTTTTCAATTCATAATTTTTTATTTATTTCATATCTACATATCTTAAATAATATTCATTAAAAACGTGAGCTTCAAGCAAGAAATCTACGTACCTTTTTAACACAAGGAACGAAATCATTAATGACACCGTCAGATGAAACATTTTTCGAAATAATTTCACGTGTGCATCGTGTTGTTTTATTTTATTTTTCAACTTTGACATTAATGGGTATCATGAATTGAATAAACAAAACAGAAATTGTGTCGACTGACTGAGAAATCCTGAAAATCTGATTCGAAATTTCGACAAAAAAGAAAAAGAACTTGAACCTTATAAAAAGAAAAAAAATCACCAGTTTTCTTTTCGTTTTTATCTTGTCTGAAAGGTAAGTGGGAAAAGAAATAATTTCGAGTTTGTATTTAAAAATAATAATAATTATAATGCAAGAAAAAAAAAAGGTCGTTTTTCACCATTTTGTCTAATTTTTATTCAGTTGATGTTAGCAACTTTTAAATGAAAAAAGGCATTTCATTTTCTCCGATATTTTATTACGGGATATTGTTTTTGTTTTATAAACTTGTAAACGTATAAAATGAAAAATTTTTAAATGAAGGAATTGAAATAGGTTTACTTTATATGTCTTTTAAAAGTTTCTTTTTATCCCCTTAAATTTTAAAATTTGTAAAATAAAAGAAACGAAAATAAAATCCAACAACTTATATAAGTTTTTCAGGCATATTTAATTAATTTTTACTGAAAAAGAAAATTCTTCGTAATTCATGTCGCATTTGAGGGACTATTTTCCTCGTTTGTTTTATTCTTTCTCAATTGCATTTATTCTTAACACACGGCCAGATGTATGGGGCATTCTGTAAGAATCGATCTCAAATTAATTTGCTAGACTAGCTCATTAACCATTACACTTTTCAAGGCACCCAATTCTTTGTCTGTTATTCGTTTCTAACGTCTCGGTCGTGTATTCTCCTCACTTTCTCTGGTATATATTTTCTTTGAAATTGGCGCCATCAATTGTCCATTGTAAAATTCCATATAAATGCGATTAAATCTTTACCTGTTATCGATTAACCGTATCTTCTAAATGTAAGTGATATGATTACCTCATAAAAAAAGCAATAATCTCTCCAGTTGTTGATTCATTCAGACATAACCGAGTCGGGGAGGATTAGTGATCTTTTTCTTATTAGAAATTTTATTCTGTTTTTTATAATTTAAAAAAAGTATTCTAGTTGATTATTTTAGAATTATTTTCATTTGATGAAGTATTTTATATGATTTTATTTATTTCATCATTACATTTTAGAAGAATTCTAGCTGTTTTTGTTATTTTTTTTTTTTTTTTTTAATAAGCTTTGATAAAATTACAAGATGATAAATTCAAATTTAGATTAAATTTCTTTATTGGAACCTTTGATATTTTCCTCAGCGTAAATTCCTGTACGTTTTCTTAACATAAAAAAAGAAGAAAATGCCGTATTATTCATTTTTCTTCAATTAGTCTTCAATCCAAAAAAGCATTTTATTATGTTAACTTTTCTCCAAACTTATGTTCAACAAAATAAAAAGTAACGAGAAAATGTAGACACTGAAGGGAATTAGATACTTTGCCTCACTCAACCAAAATTTCATTTTGAACATGATTGCTTCTCTCAAGCAGTGATATCACCCAAATCAGTTTAAACGGTCGGATACTTTTTTTAACAGCCCTTTTATTTATTAATTTTTCCCCTACTTTGTTTACTTGTTATGTGTGCCTTTTTTTTTTTTTAGGGGATGGGAATTTTTAAAAATCTTAAAAACTTGAAAAAATTTAAGCATGATTGTTTATTTAAGTATATATTTGCAAAAATGATTTTAGTTGATAATATTCGGAAATGTTTTTTTACACGAAGTTTTACAACTTATTCTGAGCGACTTTGTAAACATGTAACTTTTCTAGACTTATGCCCCCACCCCTTCACATGATGTCAAAATATCTAAAGAAATACTAACAATTTAATAGTTTAAGATAATTTATTAAAGGAACTAAAAACTAATATTACTTTATTTTTATAAATTTTATTATTTCTTTTCAATTGTTAACCATTCTGAAGATGGAGAGAACCAGGTTTAAATCAGAAGTTGGATGTTTGCAAAAATGGCCTTGGTTACAGTTTAGTTAATAGAATAGACATTTCAGGTTTTATATTATCTCATATTCCTGCTGTTACATTTACAGTAAAAAAATGTTTCAAAAATTGATAATGTATTTGTTTGGATGGTTCAAGTCATAGTTTTGGTAATGCTCAGGGGATTTAGTTTTGTGTTATATGTATGTTCTAAATCAGGTTGATCAGTTTTCCAGGAAGGTTAAATTGCCATGAGTTTCTTCTTCCATCATAAAGTGGATGAACTGTCAAAGCAAGTTCACATCGTTTAGTCATGTTTCTATATCTTCCCAGTGACTAGAGGATGTGGGTATTATTCATATATGTTAGCTATGTGGACAGTCTCAGCATAGAGTTTTGAGAGCCAAGATGTGTACGTTTGATATCTCTAGAGATGAAGGTGACCACGATAGCCATAACCTCTTCCTGTCAAAATGGGAATATTTGTGTGTTTTATATCATGTACAAATGCATATTAACCAAGTTAGCAACAAGAATCAACTAGACTCGGACAAGTGTGCTCCCATCAAAATGTTTTATTCAGACTGTGTTGGTAAAGGAAATTAGTGATCTGCCCCTATGTAGTGGTTAGTGTGGTAGGGGGAGATTGCTTGATGTCTTTAAAGAGGAATAGTGTGAGGGTGTCCATTTCCAGCAAGGGGGTGATAATCCAACAGTGTGGACTTCCAATATTATGATCAGAAGTTGATTCTCAGTAAGTGAAATGAACTTGAAGGAAATAAGTTGTTTAATGATTTTCTGTGTAGAGGCTCTACATATATAAGAATGTTGATTCAATTGTATTGTGTTCGCCTGGGGCAGTGCAGTTCCTGTGTGATGGACATTTGGGTACTGCTATATAACAACGCTCTACATATGTAAGAATTGACTATTGTGTTGATTCAGTTGTATGTAATGTTGTTAAGGTAAGCTTGTTTCTTTTCGGTGTTTGTGACTTTCTTTTTTATTCAGCATGTGGGTCTATTCAGTTTACCCAGGGTAGATGCGATGATTGGGCCACAGTCGATTTTGGCTGATGGAGCAAAACCTCGTCACCAACCTGTATTGGGTCCTTGTTGGTGAGGTGGTCTAAGCTGGCTTCCAGTTTGTGGTTGGCTTCGTCATTAGCAAGGACCACACGGTGGTGCACTTGTCTTAGGAGAGCGTTTATTTGCTTACCATCAGCGCCCGGGTTATCGATTGTGATATACCTCCCTTGTAAATTGGGCAGGCTGATGTTGGGGTGTCGACTTGTGATTGTGTAATGTGGGGATATGCCAGTAGCACTGTTGATTGTGGTGTTCATTGATGAGATGACGGATTCAAGGACTTCTGTCCATTTACAATTTCTATCTTCGCACAAAATGTAGAGGGCATCCTTCATCATGCGATGTTGCTGCTCGATATTCCCTGAGCTTTGTGTTCGCCTGGGGCAGTGCAGTTCCTGTGTGATGGACATTTGGGTACTGCTATATAACAATGCTCTACATATGTAAGAATTTACTATCGTATTGATTCAATTGTATGTAATGTTGTTAAGGTCACCTTGTTTCTTTTCTGTGTTTGTGTCTTTCTTTTTTATTTTTAGTATAGGTCTATTCAGTTTACAGTAGCAGCCATCTTTTATTACATTTGCTAATTTTTTATCATAGTCAAATTTATGACAAAAAGTGGCATTGCCCTTGTCTACTTTTATTATAGAAGTGCTCAGTGTAATAATGGTTATGATTGTAGAAAATGGACACATGACTCGAGTTCAAATCCTAGACAAGGCAGTTTGCATTTTACATAGCGATAATAATCTTGGGAAAGGTATGCATCGAACTATTCTCCCTCCAGTTTGAGTAAATAGTAGGGCAGACTGGATTCTTTAATCTTTGTATGGCAACCAGTCTAAGAGAAGAAAAACTTTGAATTTAAGTCGATTAAAGTATGCTTCAAAAAATTAAGCTTGTGTTGCATCCTGCCCATAGTGGACAGATTTTAATAGATATGTACTAGCAATATGATTATCTTGGACTCTGCTTGTAGGATGTTTTATTGCTAATTTTCCTTCTGTGTTTTGAAGGTTTACTTTATTTTTTCCTTTTTTTAGCTTGTCTAGCAGAAGTTGATAAATTTTCATGGTGGTGTCTTCTATTGGGATATTTTCTTCTGGAGGGACACTAATTTTATAATGGTAACAGTTTATCTTTTTGGTTAGTACTCTCATTTCAGGAGTATTCAGTTGTGTTTGCTGCTATTAAAGACTGCCTTGATAGGTTATGATTGGATGTTATTCCATATCTTAATTGCTGGAGGGAATTTTCCTGTTCTTTTTTTTTTTTCTTTTGCTCTAAATTCTGTGTTATTATGACCAGGAATAAGTATTTCTATTTTTTACCATCTCCTACAGATGTTTTTTTTTATCCAGTGGGGTGGTGGAGTCTTCCTATTATTTTCTATATCATAAAAAAGGATTTGTATATGAAAATCAGATGCATATTAACCTATTGAGAGAAAAAGTAAATATAATCCGATGAATTTCTGAAAATATATTTTAAATTTAATTTCTTTTTTTTTTTGTACAGATGTTCCAGCTTATAAAACAATGATCCATGAGTTTCAACGGATCATCGTTTTCTTGGTGCCTAAAATAAAACATTCAAAAACTACACAGAAAAGAATATTTGTGTATGCAAATTATCTAATCATTAAATATTAAAAAGAAACTTAAAATCTTCAACTTGGGAAAAGTGATCTTTTTTAGAACTGTAAATTTTCATTTTCTTGAAACAGACTTTAGTGTTGCATATTTGAAAATATACGAGAAAGAAAATATATTCTTGTGAAGTATATATATCTTCCATTTGTATAAAGTCATAATTTGAAGAACGTCTTCCTACACATATTGAAGAGAAATGAGTGAAGAGGATGGACCATCTTTTCTAGAAAGATCAATTTTTGGGTTGCACTTATAAAAAGGTCAAACAGATTCTTGTTCAATGTGTGACACTTCATTTTCACACTTGTCAAGTTTGAATCAAAATATTCAATCAAAACTGGCAAGAAATGACATTCAACTGAAGCATTTAAATGATTCCGTGAATTTGATTGTTCTATGAATTATTTTCCAAGATTAAAAAAGAAAAAGATTGAAAATTTTTCAGAAAAAAAAATCTTATTTTGAAACTTTTGGTCGTAAATAGGTTAACAGCTCAACTTTAAAAAATGCTTGATAAAACATGCTTGAGAGAAACTCTAGTTTTATGAAGTGTGTAGATTTAGTCCAACCTGTGTGAACACATACTGGAGAGAAGCCATATACTTGTGAATTGTATTGTGTCTTCACAAGTTACATTTCATGAGACATAGGAAGGTGTGGGCTATATACAAAGGCATACCGGACAGAAGCTATTTTCTTGTGAGGTGTGTCGTTCTTCTTTTTCATGGAAGTTATATTTTGAGATATATATACTAACACACGTTAAAGAAGCCATATTCTTATGAAGTTTGTGGTTTTCTTTTTCAAGGAAATCACATTTGGTGAGCCATATTTAAACACATACTGGACGGAAGCCATATTCTCTTAATGTGTTTGGTTCTTTTTTATCAAAGTTACATATGGTGGGCCATATAAAAAGGCATTCTTGTGAAATGTGTGACTCTTCGTATTCACAAAAGTCACAGATGGTAAACCATATGCAAATACACACAGCAGAGAAACCATATTCTTGTGAAGTGTGTGGCTCTTCTTTCGCATTGAAGTCAAATTTAGTGGTACATATGCGAAGTCACACTGGGGACAAGCCTTATTCTTGTGAAGTGTGTGGTTCTTCTTTTTCACAGAAGCAACATTTGTTGACCCATATGCGAAGACACACTGGAGAAAAACCATATTCTTGTGAAGTATGTGGCTCTTCTTTTTCAAGGAAGCCATATTTGTTGAACCATATGCGAAGACACACTGGAGAAAAACCATATTCTTGTGAAGTATGTGGTTCTTCTTTTAGACAGAAGTCAACTTTGGTGACTCATATGCAAATACACACTGGAGAAAAGCCATATTTTTGTGAAGTATGTGGCTCTTCTTTTTCACAGAAGTCAGTTTTGGTGGTGCATACACGAACACACACAGGAGACAAGCCTTATTCTTGTGAAGTATGTGCCTCTACTTTTTCACAGAAGTCAACTTTAGTGAGTCATATGCAAACACACACTGGGGAGAAACCACATTTTTGTGAATGGTGTGGCTCTTCTTTTTCGCTGAAGTCAGTTTTAGTGAGGCATATGCGAACTCACACTGGAGAGAAGCCATATTCTTGTGAAATGTGTGGTTCTACATTTTCAAGGAAGTCACTTTTAGTTAGGCATATGCGAACTCACATTGGAGAGAAGCCATATTCTTGTGAAGTATGTGGCTGTACTTTTTCACAGAAGTCAAATTTGAATCGGCATATGCGAACGCACACAGGCTAGAAGATATATTGTGAACTTGGTAGCTCCACATTGTCACCGAAGTTACATTTGCTGAGGCATATGCTCACACATGCTGGCAAGAAACTATATTCTTGTGAAATGTTTAGTACTTCTTTTCCACTACAACTCTACCTAAAACTGTTCAACTTAAAAAGAAGTCATCCAAACACTGGAAGATATTTACATCAAACCAACGAAGTAGATTTTTGTGCAATATGTACTGAAAAGTCACCCCAATAATTGGGTAAATCGATCAATTTCTACCGTCACTATGTGAGTTTTTGAAAGACTGCAACTTTAAAGCTGTATATGTGGAATCACTGACAGAAAATTTATAAGCAACAAAGTCATCAAAGGTCTTTAAGTGAAGCTGTTTCTATGCATAGGATCTATTCACATTGCAGCAGGGGCACAAACCATGGAAACTGAGGGAATTTCTGTTGTTGATTACCTATTTCTGGAACGTAAGTATATAAGTATGCGTTTGAACATAGTAAATGATCTGTGTACATAGGTAATCTTTGGGACTGACTTCTGGGAGTGGCACAAAAGTGTCATGATTATTTATGGTGGCAGTAAGCCAACGTTAACTTTCTGCACCAACACTAATAATGTGGACACTCCAACACCATTTGCTGACATGTCCTTAAATTGCAAACTGATGACTATAAAGCTGGAAATCTTTTTCAAATACGCCTGCTATTTATTGATTCGTAGACAAGAATCAGTTTGAGGGAAATATTATCAGACTCATAACCGACTCATTGGCCTAGTTGGTAGAGTGTTTGTCAATGATTTGGGAGACCTGGGTTCGATCCCAGGTCATGTCATACGGAAGACTTTAAAAATGATTCTTGATGTCTCTTTGCTTAACTTTCGGCACTATAAGGTATGTATCAAGGGTAAAGTGGAGCAATCCAGGGAGAGGAGTAGTGCCATCCCCTACAACTCGGTGTAGTAGCTATCGAAATGGGAGGCTTTTGGTTGTCCTCGACTGTAGTCAATAACTTTACTTATTATCAGACTGAGTACTTCTTTGTGGAGTGCACAACTGTTAGTAGTGAAAGAAGACTGCAATCATAAGAAAAGGAAATTCATTGCCTATTCCCTAACAGTTAAATACATATTGAATATACCATCAATCAATTAGTTCATTCAAGTACTTGACAATTGACATAAAAAGTACTTACTGCCAAATTCCAGCACATATCAAAGACAAGCTTTTTACTCAACCAATTTGTCTGATTGCCTTTTGGAATAACTTATAGAAGGATGTGTTTTCAAAGGAAAATGGATGAATTCCTTAGGAAACATGACTTGCATGATGTATGTGTCTGTGTTGACGATTTAATAATCTGTATCATTCCAAACAAAAAAGCATGAAATGAATCTCGAGCTGTTTTAAAAGGCTGATAACTTTGACGACTAAACTTATAATGAAATGTGCTAAGATTCTGTTCAAATCATCAACTATTTAGGATGCCATATATCTAAAAGAATTAGGATACCTGATCCAGAATGTATACATGTGGTAACAGTATGTCTGGCCCTCAAAATTCAAAATTCTTTGAATGAATAATTGAAATATTTGTATCTTAGGAAAAGTTGATAAATAAATTTTCTGATAAAATCAACCAATTTAAACCTACTGATATTTTCCCACAACCATTTGAATGTCTGTTAGCATTTAATACATTAAAAACTGACATTGTGAATGTTGGCCTAACAGATGTATTGCATAAGTACTTGGTTTTGATTCAAGATCATTGTAAGGCAGCAAATTGAACTCAAAGAAAAAGAAGACTTTGTTGATGCTGTTAAGAAATAAATGACATTTCTTGATTAGCAGACATTGTATTCTCAAAATTGATCACTTGATGTGTGTGATATATGTTGTACAAAATCATGGGAAAATAAAACAAAAGATGAAATTCAAAATGGTGTTGCCCAATCACCATTTCGGCTGGAAAATGAAATGTTATGTAGGAGGAAGACACTCTTTTAGCTTTGACTATACTGCTTTCTAAAGGTATCACTTTTTTTGGTTATTGTAAATTTTTTTTTTTTTTTAAGTACCATGTGGTCATTCGAAAAGCGCAGAGTAATAAGTTTCTTCTTCCTTTTTTTTCTACCTAACAGGCCTAGCGGATAGTTATAATTCTTATTTAGACTTTGTTTTGTTTGAACAAAATCTTATGTTCGTTATATTTGCATTAGTTGTTGTTTTTTTTGTGGATAGGCTGAAAAGAAAATAATTCTTCGTTGAAAAGTTTTTGGGAGTTTTTTATTGTAGAGGCACATGATCCAAAACATGTCAGTATTTGGGTAAAGGGAGAATATCTCTGTAGTCTCTGTAGTTGAGAACTTGGCGAATAAAAAAGTCGTTGCTAATTAGCGCAGCTCTGTCTGGTAAACAAAGTATTTTCAAGTCTTTCTCTATCACACAAAAAAAAAAGATTTCTCTTTATGAATATTTTCCCGAAAGACAGATTTTGTCAATGTCTTCGACGTCAGTGAATGTTTCCTGAATGCACATGTATGCCAGTGAGGAAGAAAATGTAAAAATTCGGTTGTCTGAGTCAGGAAGCTTTTTTCTCCTGTTTATTTATTTATTTTTATTTTTATTTTTTTCTTTGTCCTGCTGTCCGTAAACGAAGGCTGAGTTTCGTGTTGTTCCGTTTTTTTGTTTTGTCATTCAGAATGTTTCTCAATTTTATGTCAAGGTAACCAGTTTAGTATTGAAAGATTTTTTTCCCGTAACACTATAAATCAATTGACAATACAAATAAATAACGAAAGTTCTTTTGAAAGCACATCAACGAAAGTTTTGTTGTTGTCGTAGAAGTCAACTAGTCTGGGTGAGAAATGGTAGTTTTTGGTGTCGCTGGTTAGTATGTTGGGCCTTGAGTTTGTTGGAGGTGTGTCACTGCAGTAGATAACTCGTGTGACTGTCCGCTTGGCTGGTTTGTAGCTTTTAGCATGATGTTCTTCAGTGAAGGTTTTCCATGTGGAATGTCCGAAGCAGAGGACGTGAGAGAGATCTGTCTTGGCTGCTAACTAGGTGCTCTTTGACCGTCGGCCGACTACCAAAAAAGGGCTTGAAAAGTAGTTCTATATAAGAAGAAGGAATCAGTGTGCTCAAACCCTGGTTGGTCTGTGTGTGGCCGAATTGTTTGGTGGGGGCATTGATTCATGAGAGGAAATAGATCTGTAACTACTACACACTGCTTGGTCTTCTATATGGTGTCTACGAAAGTGAGTTGTGGAAAACAACAGCATACTGTGTGAGCCGCGTAACTGCTTCATATGGCTCCTCAATGCCTCATAATTTTTGGTATATTTGCATGACTTTTCCTTGCGTCACCGTTCTATGTTGAGCTGAAAATATTTCCGACCCCTGAATACACTGTCCTTGTTCAATGAGTCTGCCATTGGGCTTACAGGTCGTCTCTTCCTGGCGCGTTACCTTTGAAAATCATACTGTACATTGTATAAATGAAGGTTAGTGACAAACTCGTCAAACGGTTCAGGTTCGTTTGTGTAAACATCTGTTATTTATTTTACCTGTCTCAGTGCTTAACGAGCCTCTCTGAAGTTTTGGCTCAAACGTCCGTATTCCATCAACTTCGACTAAATTAGCAGAGGTTGTGCTTTATCGGCATCGGATAAACCACAGCCACTAAACTTGGAAATTCTAAACTTCTCTGTGTGTACTTGGATTTCATGCACCTTGTTCTGCCAATCATTTTTTTCTTTTGTCTAATATCATTTCACTCTGTTGGCGAAACAAGTTCATTACTTCTGCTCTGCTGGGATGGTCCCAATTCATTTGAATGTTGTCGATGTTGTCTTGGGCAGCCTTGAAAGATTTTTAATCGTGCTCTGTTTAGGTTTCAACTTCCAGTGATTCCGTAGCTCACAATGTCGTGTATGTTAACATAGTTCAGTTTGTAATAAAAGTAATGAATTCAAATCACTATCACCATGAAATTAAAAGAGGCGAATACATGATGGTAGTAGCTATGTACAAGAAATGCCACCTTTTGTGGCGGGAAAACCTAATTCGTATCATTAATAAAAAAAACAAAGATAAATGAGAAAATCTCATTTTCAATTTTGCTTTTCTTTTTATACAGATAATAGATCCTAGATATCCATGTTAAACCACAAAAAAAAAAAAGGAAACAAAAGAAATGCCGGTTTCAGTAAGCAGAACTGTAATTTGAGCATTTTTCGGTGATTTGTGGGGATTGAATAAGAAATTTAAAAAGAAAACAACAAAGAACAATTACATAAAAAAAAGTTAACATTAAAGAATTACGAAATAAAATAAAAATTACAAAAATAACAATTTCCCTCTTGATCTCTAATAGGAAGTGCAATCTACGCATGCCTGAATAGGTGGGCTTCCTGACGCCAAAAAAAAAAATCTTTCTCAGAGTCCTTGACATATCTTGACTGATAAGACGTCCTTTCTCTCTTGACTACCAGTTAGAGCACATGTGCTTACGAAAGCTTTCTGGTCAAGTAGCACGTCAACTGGACATACCGACTGATCAGAAACCCACGGCGTACATTCAAAATGTCTATATTTGGTACCAACGATTCATAATTTGCCAAAATGATTCCTGAAACCCCTTTAACGCCTTGATCGGGGAGCATGCATATTTCTACTGGCTCAGTAAAAAATTCACACCTCAAAATAGTTGTAAACACGAAAAATAAAAATAGAATTTCAAAGTACTCCTGTTTCTTTCCTTTCCATCCTTCCTTCCTTTGCAGCTTCAACAAAAAAGAGGTTAACTAGTAAATAGTGGATAAGACGATGAAATCAGTTACAAATGTCATAATATCCCACCATACCACACACCACTAAAACCATCTTCAATCTCATACTTTTTATCAATTTCTATTGACAATTCCATAGTTTATTTCCGCCAATCGATGCCTCTTTTATTCTAAATATGTATTTACTAACCCCTCCACAAAAGCAGAATACGACACAACATCAATTTTTTTCGCGGAGTTTTAACAAGTTTCAATTGCGAGTTTTCCTTCTCCAGATTGGTTGCCTCACCAAGGATGAAGAACTCAGCTTGGTCTACTATTTGCCCATTGTTGGAGGAAGAATAATTGGATTCATAACCTTACCAAGAGTATTAGTGCTGTTGCCGAAAGAATTTCCTACTTTGGTTTGTTGCGTAAATTAATTTGACTGTTATAGTCGTCGCATATTTTCACGCAATGAGGATGATTTATCCTATTCAGCCCAGAACATTTTCCCGGACAACATAAAAAAGGTGCAAGCCCGCCAATCTACCTTTTTCTCAGAACCTTTCGAGCAGGACGGGCGTTCTTTCTGTCTGCTCGCTTCATAGCAGCAGAGTCACAACACCATGAGGAAAGCCGTCTGTTTTATGGACCTCTTGAGTCTATTCTCTTAGACAAAGGGTTCCCCACCTCTGGTGGTGTAACGGTTAGCAAGCTAGACTAGCAAACCTACACAAGTGAGTTCGAGTCTCATTGGGTGCCCCATTCATTCGGCCTTGTGCCACATCGAAGCAAAGAGCTTCGTAAATTACTTATAGGAAAACTTTTATGTCGCCTCTAACTTTTGCTATGTCTACGGCGACGCGTAATTTACTCAGACATCCAGCTACCTCATTCCTCGGCAACGTTTTCTGGAGACCTTCATGACTCTCTCTCCTCCAGCTACCAGGGCCACACTATAGGTGACTATATAATTCCTGTCCTTATACAGCAAACACGAATTTTGCTATGTTTGCTTACATTCAGCATTGCCTTGACTGTAACGACGCACATTACGCTCAGGCATTTAGCTGCTATAATTCGATCTTAACTCAATAACTATTTCCTTCCTTCCTTCCTTCCTTCCTTCCTTCCTTCGAGACTTGCAGCATAAATGTCCCCTTTATTCTGGCTGCCATTAAACCTTCTTGAAAACTTTTTTTGGCATTTTCGTTATTCTCCTTTATTTTCCTTCTAATATAACGAGGAGGTAACTTAACCTCTCACCGTTAGAGTGCTATGTGAAATGCAATCAGCCTCGTCCAGGTTTTGAACTTGTGTCATCGTGTCCGCTTCCTTTTCTTCTAAAATATGTGTGATAAAAAACGTAACAATCAGGGTTTTTTTTTTAATCTTAATTAATTCTCGGAAAATGTTTATCTCTTAAATATTGGTACTCTTGTAGGCCAGCACGAGGCTTGGCAGAGGTGGTCTTACTATGAGGAGGAAGGTGATATATGTTATCAATGACAGACAAAACTGTTCTACAGCATCCTGCACGAGGTTGGGTAAACACAAACATCCTCAGGAAATGATAATCGAAAAACTGGATGGAACCAGCCACGAGAAGAAAACCTTTTACAACAAAAGAAAACCTTTTACAACAAAAGAATACCTTTTACATCAAAAGATAACCTTTTATATGAAAAGAAAACCTTTTACAACAAGAAGAACTAGAAGATAGTGTGAGACATATCCTGCTGAAAAGCTAATTAGAACTTTCAAATTCTTCCTATTAATGAAACTACCCATTAAAAAATGCTTACTGAAAATGTTTGCAAGAAATCTAAGGACTTTTAAAAACAAGAGAAGAAATTATTATTAACACCGATTGATTATTTCCAAAGTTTTTTGTTGTTATTAGGGAAAATTTGAAAAAATATTTCGGGCTTACATCATTTTTTTATATTTCTTAATTTTATTTGTGTCATTCTCTTTTTTCCTTAACATTATTGTTTTAATGAATTTAATTCTGTTTGTGTCATGCTTTTCATCTTTGACATTATTGTTTTAATAAATTTAATCAAACAAAACAGAAATTCTATTGATTAACAAACCCATAGAATCAAAAGAAAAAAAGAATTGAACAGAAAAATGAAAAAACGTTTTTTTCTTTTTTCAATTCATAATTTTTTATTTATTTCATATCTACATATCTTAAATAATATTCATTAAAAACGTGAGCTTCAAGCAAGAAATCTACGTACCTTTTTAACACAAGGAACGAAATCATTAATGACACCGTCAGATGAAACATTTTTCGAAATAATTTCACGTGTGCATCGTGTTGTTTTATTTTATTTTTCAACTTTGACATTAATGGGTATCATGAATTGAATAAACAAAACAGAAATTGTGTCGACTGACTGAGAAATCCTGAAAATCTGATTCGAAATTTCGACAAAAAAGAATAAGGACTTGAACCTTATAAAAAGAAAAAAAATCACCAGTTTTCTTTTCGTTTTTATCTTGTCTGAAAGGTAAGTGGGAAAAGAAATAATTTCGAGTTTGTATTTAAAAATAATTATAATTATAATGCAAGAAAAAAAAAAAGGTCGTTTTTCACCATTTTGTCTAATTTTTATTCAGTTGATGTTAGCAACTTTTAAATGAAAAAAGGAATTCATTTTCTCCGATATTTTATTACGGGATATTGTTTTTGTTTTATAAACTTGTAAACGTATAAAATGAAAAATTTTTAAATGAAGGAATTGAAATAGGTTTACTTTATATGTCTTTTAAAAGTTTCTTTTTATCCCCTTAAATTTTAAAATTTGTAAAATAAAAGAAACGAAAATAAAATCCAACAACTTATATAAGTTTTTCAGGCATATTTAATTAATTTTTACTGAAAAAGAAAATTCTTCGTAATTCATGTCGCATTTGAGGGACTATTTTCCTCGTTTGTTTTATTCTTTCTCAATTGCATTTATTCTTAACACACGGCCAGATGTATGGGGCATTCTGTAAGAATCGATCTCAAATTAATTTGCTAGACTAGCTCATTAACCATTACACTTTTCAAGGCACCCAATTCATTGTCTGTTATTCGTTTCTAACGTCTCGGTCGTGTATTCTCCTCACTTTCTCTGGTATATATTTTCTTTGAAATTGGCGCCATCAATTGTCCATTGTAAAATTCCATATAAATGCGATTAAATCTTTACCTGTTATCGATTAACCGTATCTTCTAAATGTAAGTGATATGATTACCTCATAAAAAAGCAATAATCTCTCCAGTTGTTGATTCATTCAGACATAACCGAGTCGGGGAGGATTAGTGATCTTTTTCTATTATTATACGAGGTTAATCTTACCGACGTTTTGTTTAATTTGGGCTTAGGCTTAATGTTTTTATATGTTTTTACTGGTAGTACATTTCCTTCTGCACCTGTGTCGATTTTGTAGGCTATTGATGTCTCGTTAACTTTGAGTTTTATTTTCCATTTGTCCATCCGTTGTGCATATATATTCTTTTTGAGTATGGTGTTTATTTCATACTCTGGTGGTCTGAATTTTTGGTGCTGCTGAACCTATAGGACTTTACACTCCTATAATTCAGTTTGTGCGGTATGCCACTTGTTCCAATAACAAAGATGGCGGACGCACACATATTCAGTCTCGGAAGACCTTTGGCCTGGAGAACCACGTGACCTGCGTAAAACTACGTCTGCGTAAATTTAGTCCTGCGTTTTTGGAGCCGATTCCCAGACACGTATTTTGTATAAATACGTCATCTTCAAACACTCTTTCTCTTTTACGCAATTTCCATTGCAGCGGCAACACACTCCCTCCAGTGTGACTCTATTTCACCAACAGACGCCAAAAAGCAACAACATGGATGGGCCTCGCAAGCATTCATTTCTTCAAAATACTTTTAACTAAGCCGGCCTCGGAAACACGGAATGTTTCGAACCATAGGACGAAACGAACATTTAAAAATATGACTTCAGCATGAATAAGACATTTTTACATTTAACCTTTTCTGTAGTTGTGTTAGTTACACACACACACACACCACCACCATTTTGCTAACAATGTAGAATTAGCAATATTTTGAATGTATCAATGTAAGTTTTGTATAGATATAAGTTTGTTTTGCTTGACGCCTTGTTTTGAATGTTCCTTTTGTCCACGCTGTTTCATATCTTCATTCATTTGTCTCCATGTCCCTATTCTACCTTAAACTAAACATATACCGAAAATTCAACATTAGATTTTGGGGGACTAAGCATAACTACCAAATAACATGTCCCCCTACAAAACTTCTGACTTTGTACAGCCTTTTTAGTTTTGTTCTGAAGTTTTAGTTTTTGTTGTGAAGTGTCCTTTTTTCTACAGTTTATACAATTCTTATAATATGCAGGACAATTGTTTCTATCGTGTGAATTTGACCTGTAAGTACATTGGTCTACCCATTTTTGATTTTAGGCGGGCCTTTTGTCTTCCTGTCTTGCCATGTGTTCTTTCTTTCACGAATCATGGATATATTTTCTGTTTCTGACGTAGCCATTATTTTTTAATGTTTCTTTGACACTGAGGCCTGCTTGAATTGCCTTTTCTAAGTCTAGGGCTTGTCCCCGTAGCATCCTTTCACGTAGCATGTTGTCTTTAGTAAGCCTGTCTGTAAGTTGTACTAACTCACATTTGCTTCTTGGTGCAATTCTGTTACATATTCGTCAAATCATTGTCATCCTTTTTGTTTGCAGATTAGGAATTGGTATGTTAGAAAAGTTAAATTTTTTCTGGGTTGGCAATGTGTATTGAACTTTTCAGTTACTGTTTTTAAGTCATATTTCTGTTCTTCATTCTTGAAATTAAATGTGGAATAAATGCTTCATCCTTTGCCTTCTATACAGGTCAATAAAATTGAAGTTTTTACCTTCTCTGTCTTCTTATCTGACTCTTGAAGAAATAACTGGAATTGGTTTTTCCAAGTTTCCCACTCTTGTCCAAGATTATCCGAAGCAAAAGTCAATTCCTTTGGACGCAGTAAAAATTCCATGATTTTCTCTTTTCTTTTAGTTGACTTCTGTGGACATTGTTGGTTCTTAATTTTCTTCTGACACCATTTTATATAATATACAAATACATATTAACAAAGTTAGCCTCGAGAATCTTTTAGACTTGGACACATGTGCTCTCATTAAAATGTTTTATTCAGACTGTTTTAGTAGGGGAAATTAAGGATCTGCTCTCTGTTGTGCTTAGTGTGGTCGGGGGGGGGGTTGCATGATGTTTTCAAAGAGGAATAGTGTAAGGGTGTCCATTTCAAGCAAGGGGGAGATAATCCAACAGTGTAGACTTCCAGTATTATGATGAGAAGGAAATAAGTTGTTTAATGATTTTCTGTGTAGAGGCTCTACATATATAAGAATGTTGATTCAATTGTATTGTGTTCGCCTGGGGCAGTGCAGTTCCTGTGTGATGGACATTAAGGAAATTAGTGATCTGCCCCTATGTAGTGGTTAGTGTGGTAGGGGGAGATTGCTTGATGTCTTTAAAGAGGAATAGTGTGAGGGTGTCCATTTCCAGCAAGGGGGTGATAATCCAACAGTGTGGACTTCCAATATTATGATCAGAAGTTGATTCTCAGTAAGTGAAAATGAACTTGAAGGAAATAAGTTGTTTAATGATTTTCTGTGTAGAGGCTCTACATATATAAGAATGTTGATTCAATTGTATTGTGTTCGCCTGGGGCAGTGCAGTTCCTGTGTGATGGACATTTGGGTACTGCTATATAACAACGCTCTACATATGTAAGAATTGACTATTGTGTTGATTCAGTTGTATGTAATGTTGTTAAGGTAAGCTTGTTTCTTTTCGGTGTTTGTGACTTTCTTTTTTATTCAGCATGTGGGTCTATTCAGTTTACCCAGGGTAGATGCGATGATTGGGCCACAGTCGATTTTGGCTGATGGAGCAAAACCTCGTCACCAACCTGTATTGGGTCCTTGTTGGTGAGGTGGTCTAAGCTGGCTTCCAGTTTGTGGTTGGCTTCGTCATTAGCAAGGACCACACGGTGGTGCACTTGTCTTAGGAGAGCGTTTATTTGCTTACCATCAGCGCCCGGGTTATCGATTGTGATATACCTCCCTTGTAAATTGGGCAGGCTGATGTTGGGGTGTCGACTTGTGATTGTGTAATGTGGGGATATGCCAGTAGCACTGTTGATTGTGGTGTTCATTGATGAGATGACGGATTCAAGGACTTCTGTCCATTTACAATTTCTATCTTCGCACAAAATGTAGAGGGCATCCTTCATCATGCGATGTTGCTGCTCGATATTCCCTGAGCTTTGTGTTCGCCTGGGGCAGTGCAGTTCCTGTGTGATGGACATTTGGGTACTGCTATATAACAATGCTCTACATATGTAAGAATTTACTATCGTATTGATTCAATTGTATGTAATGTTGTTAAGGTCACCTTGTTTCTTTTCTGTGTTTGTGTCTTTCTTTTTTATTTTTAGTATAGGTCTATTCAGTTTACAGTAGCAGCCATCTTTTATTACATTTGCTAATTTTTTATCATAGTCAAATTTATGACAAAAAGTGGCATTGCCCTTGTCTACTTTTATTATAGAAGTGCTCAGTGTAATAATGGTTATGATTGTAGAAAATGGACACATGACTCGAGTTCAAATCCTAGACAAGGCAGTTTGCATTTTACATAGCGATAATAATCTTGGGAAAGGTATGCATCGAACTATTCTCCCTCCAGTTTGAGTAAATAGTAGGGCAGACTGGATTCTTTAATCTTTGTATGGCAACCAGTCTAAGAGAAGAAAAACTTTGAATTTAAGTCGATTAAAGTATGCTTCAAAAAATTAAGCTTGTGTTGCATCCTGCCCATAGTGGACAGATTTTAATAGATATGTACTAGCAATATGATTATCTTGGACTCTGCTTGTAGGATGTTTTATTGCTAATTTTCCTTCTGTGTTTTGAAGGTTTACTTTATTTTTTCCTTTTTTTAGCTTGTCTAGCAGAAGTTGATAAATTTTCATGGTGGTGTCTTCTATTGGGATATTTTCTTCTGGAGGGACACTAATTTTATAATGGTAACAGTTTATCTTTTTGGTTAGTACTCTCATTTCAGGAGTATTCAGTTGTGTTTGCTGCTATTAAAGACTGCCTTGATAGGTTATGATTGGATGTTATTCCATATCTGGAGGGAATTTTCCTGTTCTTTTTTTTTTTTCTTTTGCTCTAAATTCTGTGTTATTATGACCAGGAATAAGTATTTCTATTTTTTACCATCTCCTACAGATGTTTTTTTTTATCCAGTGGGGTGGTGGAGTCTTCCTATTATTTTCTATATCATAAAAAAGGATTTGTATATAAAAATCCGATGTATATTAACGTATTGAGAGAAAAAATAAATATAATCCGATGAATTTCTTAAAATATATTTTAAATTTAATTTCTTTTTTTTACAGATGTTCCAGCTTATAAATCAATGATCATTGTTTTCTTGGTGCCTGAAATAAAATATTCAAAAACTACACAGAAAAGAATATTTGTGTATGCAAATTATCTAATCATTAAATATTAAAAAGAAACTTAAAATCTTCAACTTGGGAAAAGTGATCTTTTTTAGAACTGTAAATTTTCATTTTCTTGAAACAGACTTTAGTGTTGCATATTTGAAAATATACGAGAAAGAAAATATATTCTTGTGAAGTATATATATCTTCCGTTTGTATAAAGTCATAATTTGAAGAACGTCTTCCTACACATATTGAAGAGAAATGAGTGAAGAGGATGGACCATCTTTTCTAGAAAGATCAATTTTTGGGTTGCACTTATAAAAAGGTCAAACAGATTCTTGTTCAATGTGTGACACTTCATTTTCACACTTGTCAAGTTTGAATCAAAATATTCAATCAAAACTGGCAAGAAATGATATTCAACTGAAGCATCAATTTAAATGATTCCGTGAATTTGATTGTTCTATGAATTATTTTCCAAGATTAAAAAAGAAAAAGATGGAAAATTGTTCAGAAAAAAAAATATTGTTTTGAAACTTTTGGTTGTAAATAGGTTAACAGCTCAACTTTAAAAAGTGCTTGATAAAACAGGCTTGAGAGAAACTCTAGTTTTGTGAAGTGTGTAGATTTTCCTTTATGCAAAGACTGATTTAGTCCAACCTGTGTGAACACATACTGGAGAGAAGGCATATACTTGTGAATTGCATTGTGTCTTCACAAGTTACATTTCATGAGACATAGGAAGGTGTGGGCTATATACAAAGGCATACCGGACAGAAGCTATTTTCTTGTGAGGTGTGTCGTTCTTCTTTTTCATGGAAGGTATATTTTGAGATATATATACTAACACACGTTAAAGAAGCCATATTCTTGTGAAGTTTGTGGTTTTCTTTTTCAAGGAAATCACATTTGGTGAGCCATATTCAAACACATACTGGAGGGAAGCCATATTCTCTTAATGTGTGTGGTTCTTCTTTTTTTATCGAAGTTACATATGGTGGGCCATATAAAAAGACATTCTGGACTGAAGCCATATTCTGGTGAAATGTGTGACTCTTCTTATTCACAAAAGTCACAGATGGTAAACCATATGCAAACACACACTGCAGAGATACCGTATTCTTGTGAAGTGTGTGGCTCTTCTTTTTCAAGGAAGTCAAATTTAGTGACACATATGAGAAGTCACACTGGGGACAAGCCTTATTCTTGTGAAGTGTGTGGTTGTCCTTTTTCACAGAAGCAACATTTGTTGACCCATATGCAAATACACACTGGAGAAAAGCCATATTCTTGTGAAGTATGTGGCTCTTCTTTTTCACAGAAGTCACATTTGGTTGGGCATACACGAACACACACAGGAGACAAGCCATATTTTTGTGAAGTATGTGGCTCTACTTTTTCACAGAAGTCAACTTTGGTGAGTCATATGCAAACACACACTGGAGAGAAACCCTATTTTTGTGAATGGTGTGGCTCTTCTTTTTCACTGATGTCAGTTTTAGTGAGGCATATGCGAACTCACACAGGAGAGAAGCCATATTCTTGTGAAATGTGTGGTTATTCATTTTCAAGGAAGTCACTTTTAGTGGGGCATATGCGAACTCACATAGGAGAGAAGCCATATTCTTGTGAAGTATGTGGCTCTACTTTTTCAGACAAGTCAAATTTGAATCGGCATATGCGAACACACACAGGCTAGAAGATATATTGTGAACTCGGTAGCTGCACATTTTCACAGACGTTACATTTGCTGAGGCATATGCTCACACACGCTGGCAAGAAACTATATTCTTGTGAAATGTTTAGTACTTCTTTCCCATGACAACTCTACCTAAAACTGTTCAACTTAAAAAGAAGCCATCGAAACACTGGAAGATATTTACATCAAACCAACTAAGTAAATTTTTGTTTGGTGTCCGCCCTGGATCGAATCACCTCTCCTTAGTCAACCATGTCAGCTGGAGCTCCCTCTAGCCAACCATATTGATGCCAGGCTGAGGGCAGATGCCCGATCGCTATAATAGAGCGCAGACCAAGGACCCCACTATCAAACCGTTTGCCCGAACAAGCCTCCAAGTAGCTGGATTGCAGGAGTACACCAACACTCCCGGCAAGATTTTTGTGCAGTATCTACTAACTAGTCACCCCAATAATTGGGTAAATCGATCAATTTCTACCGTCACTATGTGAGTTTTTGAAAGACTGCAACTTTAAAGCTGTATATGTGGAAGCACTGACAGAAACTTTATAAGCAACAAAGTCATCAAAAGACTTCAAGTGAAGCAGTTTCTAAGCATAGGATCTATTCACATGGCAGCAGGTGCACAAACCATGGAAACTGAGGGAATTTCTATTGTTGATTTCCTATTTCTGGAACGTAAGTATATAAGTATGCGTTTGAACATAGTAAATGATCTGTGTACATAGGTAATCTTTGGGACTGACTTCTGGGAGTGGCACAAAAGTGTCATGATTATTTATGGTGGCAGTAAGCCAACGTTAACTTTCTGCACCAACACTAATAATGTGGACCCTCCAACACCATTTGCTGACATGTCCTTGAATTGCAAACTAATGACTATAAAGCTGGAAAACTTTTTCAAAACACACCTGCTATTCATTGATTTGTAGACAAGCTATCGAAAAGGGAGCCTTTTGGTTGTCCTCGACTGTAGCTAACAATTTTACTTATTATCAGACTGAGTACTTCTTTGTGGAGAACACAACTGTTAGTAGTGAAAGAAGACTGCAATCATAAGAAAAGGAAATTCATTGCCTATTCCCTAACAGTTAAATACATATTGAATATACCATCAATCAATTAGTTCATTCAAGTACTTGACAATTGACATAAAAAGTACTTACCGCCAAATTCCAGCACATATCAAAGACAAGCTTTTTACTCAACCAATTTGTCTGATTGCCTTTTGGAATAACTTATAGAAGGATGTGTTTTCAAAGGAAAATGGATGAATTCCTTAGGAAACATGACTTGCATGATGTATGTGTCTGTGTTGACGATTTAATAATCTGTATCATTCCAAACAAAAAAGCATGAAATGAATCTCGAGCTGTTTTAAAAGGCTGATAACTTTGACGACTAAACTTATAATGAAATGTGCTAAGATTCTGTTCAAATCATCAACTATTTAGGATGCCATATATCTAAAAGAATTAGGATACCTGATCCAGAATGTATACATGTGGTAACAGTATGTCTGGCCCTCAAAATTCAAAATTCTTTGAATGAATAATTGAAATATTTGTATATTATGAAAAGTTTATAAATAAATTTTCTGATAAAATCAACCAATTTAAACCTACTGATATTTTCCCACAACCATTTGAATGTATGTTAGCATTTAATACATTAAAAACTGACATTGTGAATGTTGGCTTAACAGATGTATTGCATAAGTACTTGGTTTTGATTCAAGATCATTGTAAGGCAGCAAATTGAACTCAAAGAAAAAGAAGACTTTGTTGATGCTGTTATGAAATAAATGACATTTCTTGATTAGTAGACATCGTATTCTCAAAATTGATCACTTGATGTGTGTGATATATGTTGCACAAAATCATGGGAAAATAAAACATGAAAAAATTTTGTGCTGGAGAATTAATCTTGTTTCCTTCATTTTCAATATTTAGTACTGCACAGGGAATACCAATTTTCTAGCTTGAACCAGTTGTATAAACTGGACAAAAATCATATTTTTGTGCCTTTGTGACGTTGCCCCTCTCGGCCCCTGCATTACATCAATTTCTTTGAACCATTTCGATATTCTTGGCTGGTGATCATCTAATGGTCCCAATAGGGGGGCTTCGCACATTTCTTTACGGCTACAAGAAATTCAATCGAGGGAGTGGGAGAAAAAAGAACAAACGAACAATATGAGCCTGGGGTTAACTCAAAGTGCAAGACAAGGAGTTAGGTAACACTCTGCATTCCTGTGAGCATATATAGACTAATGCTAGCGTGGATTTCTAGCAAAAATTCTACAACCCATGAAGAGTGCTGAGTCATCTTGACTCGTCTTCCCTCACTGCTCTGGACCTCATCTCATCCGACTAGTCTCTCTGCTGTCCATCGTCCATCGCCAGCTGCCTTCTTCTCAGTCCCTTTTCCAACTCTCTTCTCGCGTTCCCTTACCCACTTCCGGTCACGCCAAGACCTCAAGTCCAAAACCCTTTGTCTGGTTTCGCGCCAAAACAGACAGAGGAATCGTCTGCTTGGCGGACCTTCTATATAGTGTTACACCTTGTTATATGTATTCTTTCCTAAAAACACTCATTTGAAACATTGTTAGTAAACACACACTGGAGAAACCTGATAAACTCTGGAGGAGGACATTCTTGGGATGTGGACAGAGCAACTTTTTCTCCAAAGTCTCATCTTCTGTGGCATATGCTGATACAGACTGGAGAGAAGACATTCTTGTTATGGGTACAGTTGAGAGAAATATTTTTGTGCCTTGTTTTATGTATTCTTTCCTAAAAACACTCATTTGAAACATTGTAGGTGAACACACACTGGAGAAACCTGATAAACTCTGGAGAGAGGACATTCTTGGGACGTGGGCAGTGCTACTTTTTTCTCCAAAGTTTCATCTTCTGAAGCATATGCTGATACACTCTGGAGAGAAGACATTCTTGGGATGTGGACAGTGCAACTTTTTCTACAAAGTCTCATCTTCTGAGGTATATGCTGATACAGACTGGAGAGAAGACATTCTTGGTGAAGTGTATTTCCAGACATGTTTCAAGTCATGAAATCACCTCACAAGACTAAATTAAATCTGTGAAAACGACAGATAAACAACCACAACAAGGCCGCTTACTGCATGTTTTTTTTCTGGAGAAAAATACAGCAAAAGGGTAGAGAACCCTGAGAGTGCCCTCTCTTTACCTGGGGTCGTAATCTGTATCCAGTTCTTCAAGAAGCATGTAGCTCACCTTCACAGAAATGTGAGCTGCTGTAAGTTTCAGACGGGGTATTGTGATGGGTTTGAGGGGTGTAACCCTGGATTTAGCCATGATTAAAGAGCAATGCACTTTCTGACTATTGTCAATCAAGCGTAGGTATGAACATTGACCATATCCCATAGTGATAGCATCTGAAAAGTGGTGTATGTCAGCTACAACCACTTCGCCAAAGTCGGTTGGCTTCCAACATCTGTTGATGGCAACAGATTCCAAATATTTAATATGTTCAAGCCGTTGTCACCATCAAGGATGTAGGTTTTCTGGAATTGGACTTCTCCCAGTCAGGCTGGTTCCTATACATTTCCTGCAAGATTTGTTTTCCTATTAAAATAAACGGTACAATGAATCCCAAAGGGTCGTATACTGAGCTAAGGGTAGACAGCACACCTCGTCTAGTGAGTGGTCGATCATTTATTGTAATTCTAAATTGGAAACTATCAGACTCAATGCACCACTGAATTCCTCGAGTTCTTTCGATAGGTAGCTTGTCATTGTGAAGATCGATATTTGCCAGTTCCTTGGCTCTGGTCTTTAGTGGGATGTTCTTCAGTACTTCCTTGGAATTTGACAGATATTTGTGCAAATTTAGCCCATATTTTGCACACAGAGCTCTACTTCTATCAATCAGACTTATTGCTTCATCTGGGGTAGAAACTGATTTCAGTCCGTCATCTACATAGAAATCTCTTTTTATGAAGTTTGCAACATCTGTTCCAAACTCCCGTTCTCCTCCAGATGTGGCCTTCCTGTGCACAAAATTTGCACAACCAGGGGATGAGGTTGTACCAAAAAGATGTCTGGTCATGCAGTATGTAAATGGTTCACTGTCCATATCACCATTCTCCCACCATAGAAACTTAAGGTAGTTTCGATGTTGTACATCAAACTTGAATTGCAGAAACATTTTCTCAATATCACAAACAAAGGCTATAGGTTCCTTACAGAAACGACAACGTACTCCATAAAGTGAGTTGACAAAATCCGGTCCCTGCAGCAGAAATTCATTCAATGATCTGGACATGTACCGTGTGCTGCCATCAAACACAACAAGAAGTTTCTGTGGTTTTCGCAGATGATATACTCCATGGTGTGGCAAGTACCATTCATGCCCACTTTGCTCTCCAATATCCTCTGCAGCCACCATTTCTGCAAATCCATTGTCGACGAGATCTGCCATGAATTCAGTCTACTTGTCATGATACAGCTGGTCCTTACAGAAGCATTTCTTTCAATCATCGCAGCCGTTGTCACACTAATGGTTTGTTGTTTGGCAAACTAGGCATATCGTCTCAGAATGGTAAAGGCATTTGGTAATGACCATCCCTGAAACAAATTTCTTTTTCCAAGATGCAGATAAATTTTCTGTCCTCTTGCGACAGCACTTTGGAATCCCCATAATTTTCATTGAAATCCAACTCGAACATTTTTATGATACTGTGTGGGTCGATGACTTCCTTAATTTTGTTTTTCAATGAAAATATAACGTGTCCTGAACCACCGGGCATGGACAAATCGTTAGCCACATCTCTGACTACAATATGATGACTAGTCCCTACGTCGTCACCCTCCGCATCCTCCCAAGTGCAATTTACGAGGCCCACCATATCCCATCCTAGGTCAGTTCATTGACCATATGGTCCATCACCAGTTGGTGTCAATGCCTTGATGCAGTTGTGACCCATCAAGAGCCCAACATCACAGTTCTGTAAAGGTGGAATCGAATTGGCCAGCTGTTCTAGATGAGGCCATAATCTTGCTACTTCTGGTGTGGGGATGTGTGCTCGGTTTGCTGGCATTATATTTCTAGTGTAAGTGTCAAGTAGTGTTGTATAGTCATCTACAGCATCACAACGACACAATAATTAAACAGACGCAAGGACAAAGACGCAAGAAGGAAAACGCAAGAAGCCTTCTTTACAATATTTTTACCTCTCACTTTATTTGTAAGGTTTGAAAGGGGTTACTCAAAGTTAGCATGTGAGAGGGTGCTGGAGACCGAACATAAACTTCACATTTTGACCCCACTGTTATGACCGTCACGTTGTGTCTTGTTCTCCTGAAGTTGGGGTCAACTCCATCGGGGCTTTCCGAGGGCCCCCTCGGTCGGGTGTGGCTTTCACTACCACATCTCGTCTCTACTGTCTGGTATTCTACTGGCAACTACTTTGGCACCCAACTCAACTCAATTATATAATAATTCAACGCCCACACGATCGCCCACTGGATCTTTAAAATCGAATGTTTAATCGTCATCAAGCGGAAATAACTGTCATGCAGTTCAGAGGTTACTCTCTTCCGGTGCATCACTGTAGTGGCACAATGGGACCTTCACCTTGTCCCATATCATAAGCCTTAATCCACCCACGCAATCTCTTTCGATTACTGGCCATTGGAATGTGTAACTTCCTTCCGGTGTATCACCGTGGAATAGCATTTTTGGCTAGGTCGAAGGTCAAAATATAACATTCATCCGTTAATTATTTTTCAAAATTCCACATGTGGAATTTTCTTCACGTTCGTCTCCATCAACCTCACACATATTTTACAGAATAGTTTACAAGGACAATAAATGGCTGAAAATACAAAAAGAATCACTTGAACTACAGCAACAAAATCTTACTTAGAAGGCGACCTTCTCTCTATGTAACACTTGCCCGGCTAATTATTATCTAAATTTGTCTTACTATATTTGCGTGGTTGGCCATCTTGACATGTGTGCATCAAGGTACCATACGGATGCATTTTTTTATCCTCCTAACACAACGGGCCCGCCATAATTCCTTGAAGAAATTTCAAAACCCTAAAAGGACCATACTCTGGTCCAATATCCTGGTCACAAACTTAGTGACCCTGGTCATTCCAGCAATATATTTCGCCTGGATTCCTCGTGACCACACTCCAGTTCTTTGCTCAACAGGTTCCTACCTGGAGTAACCGGAGAATTTCATAAACTAAAACATAATATCTTCAAGGCCCAAAGCATTCCACAAAAATCCACAAAAATCATGGCCCAAAACAACGTATCACAATACATCCGAATGTATCACAATCTGGCACGCATGCTGTAAACCACCTAAAATAGTCCACGCAAAATACTAGTTAGCAATGTGTTACCCATTTTTCCATTATTAAGTTTCTGTTTCCATGCCCATTGGTTTGCAAGCCTTTGAGGAAACATGCTTTACCTGATCAAACCCGCGCCGGGTTTCTTTTCAATTTAATCAGGAACCCTCGTGGCTACCAATATATCGGCATCTCGCCTTTCCCAGATCCATTTCACTTTGCCAAATCACACACGAATCCAAAACACCATCATGACTGAAAGACTCAGACACCATCCACAAAATTTTGGAGTAAGCCACGCCTTTTTTCTTTTATTCCATCCTTGGAACTCCAAACCAAAAAAATAGAAGCCAAATAGGCCCTCAACAGCTTCATGGGTCGGCGAATTCTTCGATAGAATTACTTCCTTTGCCGTCTACCCTACAACAATCTGCACCAATTGGATGAATGTCTGTCCTATTCTCGCGTCAGCCACCGATTCCTCAAAACAGAAACCCCCCAAAAAATATTTCCTATTCCACGAAAACCCCAAATTCTAAAAAAAAAAAATCTTAGAATCAATATAATTACAAATATTAGTAAACTTAGTATAAAATCCTCTGTTAATGGTTTTCGTCAAATTTCATAATATGAACAAGGAAAAAAAATTTTTCTAATGTCGCCTTTAAACTCAAACAAACTCAAAAAGTTTCACTTTAAAACAAGTCAAAACAATGTTACAATTACAGTTCAAAAATGTTCAGTTTTCTTTCCTTCTTTTTTTTTTCAATCTATGTAGTGATGTACTGTCTATTTTACTAAAAATGTCTGTTCTTTCTTTCTTTTTTTTTTCTATATGCTGTGTTCAACAATGTTCAAGTTTCTCTTTCTTTTTTTTTCTTTTTGTTTTTTTTTTTGTTTTTCTCCATTTTCACTGTCCTGTAGCTTTTTGTTTTTGCTTTGGTTTTCATTTCTTTTTTTTCTTTTTTTTTCATAATAAATCGCTCATTCAATGTCCCTTTTTTTTCAACCTTATATCTACCTCTCTGTCTTTATCTTAACATGATAACTAAAGGTTCGCTTCCCAGCTTATTCAATTTCAGTCTATAGTACCATAAATTAAGCCTGATTTATAATACAACTTTTTCAATAGCTTACGAGCATTCTTCTTCTTTTTTTTCTTTTCACAAAATATCCCGGGTTTTTTTTTCTAAACAACCTAAACTTTTATAAATTCCGTCAACATTTCCCAATTCAAAATATTTCCGAATCTGTGAATCTTTGCCACACTTGGTTCCGTCAAAATTCTGCGCATCTCTTAATTACATCTAAAACCCTGTTTCAAAATATCTTCCCCTATAATAATCTCAAAGCTTCACTCCAGGGGGAACTCACAAAATACCTGTCTGCCTCGCCAGACACAAAAAACATCTATCTCTTAGTTACTCTGCCTTTACGGCAAGACCGTTTTCAAGACAATACCTATGTCTTCAATAATTGATATCAACAATTTCCACCGCAAAACAACCGGCCTGATTCTGCCAGCGCCGAAAATATCGATTCTCCCAACTTCATAAATATCGAAAAATTATATGCGCATTATTCAAACCAAACCACCAATGTGCGAAATTCATGGACAATCCCATTAATGCTCCCAAGATTCCATTTCTCGGATTGAAATTCTCATTTCCAATCCACAAGTTCCAAACATGAAAACCTGAGCAAAAAGCTCTTAACTACAGATATGCGGGATTCCAGATCTTGGACTGAAATTATAATTTTCAATCATCACTTGTCTGGACCAATGAAAAGCTACAACGAATTTTTTTTTTCTTACAAAGACCTGTTTATGATAAAATTCCCATTGATAAAATTTATTGTTTACGATGAGCTGTCTATCAAAAAACGGACAGCAACTGTCCCCTAGTCATCTTTTGTTTTCCCTTCTTATTTTTCCTCCCTCACTTCGATACAATATTACACATAGCAGTAATTTCAATTTTTATCTAGGGACCACACATTTTTTAAAAAAAATTATTTCCAATTTTATGCTTCTAGAAAGCCCCTTGTCATTACAACTAATCTTTCACAATTATAATCAATTTAAATCCTTTTTTTTTAACGAACCAAAATTAAATGACAGAGAGAGATAGAAGTTATATGAATGAGCGCTCTACTTACAATTTTTTTTCCGCTTTTTCTCTTTTTTCTTTCCGTCTTTTTTCTGTTCTTTTCGCGTCGGTCTGTTCCTTTCTCCATCCTCTTTTTTGTTGCTAGTTTGTTCTTGTTTTTTCTTTTTACTTCTTTCAATTCCAGCATTTTTCTTTGTTCTTTTTTTTTTCTGTTCTTTCCGCGTCGGTCGGTTCCTTTTACAGTTGCCTGTTTGTTCTTGTTTTTTCTGTTTACTTCTTTCAATTCCAGCATTTTTCCTTGTCCCTCTTCGTTGATGTCGAGTTGTGATGCTTAAAACTGTCGTTTATGGTAACCAGGTTCATTTTGAATCCTTGAAGAACTCTGCTGGCCCAAGCACCAAATCGGACAAATGTTATATACTCATTTGCCGTATCATAACGACTCAATAATAATAAAGACAGACGCACACAGAAAGACGCAGGAATAAAGGACGCAGGAACAATTAAGATGCAGGAAGGAAGACGCAAGAAGACTTCTTTAGAAAAATATTCACCTCTCACTTTATTGCAAGGGTTCGAAAGGGTTGTTCAAGGGTTGCATGTGAGAGGGTGCTGGAGACCGAACATAAACTTCACATTTTGACCCCACTGTTATGACCGTCACATTGTGTCTTTCTTGTTCTCCTGATTCTGGGGTCCACTCCATGGGGGCTTTCCGAGGGCCCCCTCGGTCGGGTGTGGCTTTCACTACCACATCTGGTCTCTAGCTGTCTGGAATTCTGCTGGCAACTGCTTTGGCACCCAACTCAACTCAACTATATAATAATTCAACGCCCACACGATCGCCCACTGGATCTTTAAAATCGAATGTTTAATCGTCATCAAGCGGAAATAACTGTCATGCAGTTCAGAGGTTACTCTCTTCCGGTGCATCACTGTAGTGGCACAATGGGACCTTCACCTTGTCCCATATCATAAGCCTTAATCCACCCATGCGATCTCTTTCGATTACTGGCCATTGGAATGTGTCACTTCCTTCCAGTGTATCACCTTGGAATAGCATTTTTGGGCTGGGTCGAAGGTCAAAATATAACAGTAGCATGATTCTATTCTGGTTGTTAAAACCATGAACCATGAGCCCTTGCACCTTACTACTATCTATAATCCTGTTTTCCGCGTGCATGGTAGACAGGTTAAGTTTCACAGGCTTCCCTACTAGTCCCATAGCTCAGCAAGTGTCTTGCAGAATGAAGGATGTGTCCGATTGTGTGTCTAGTATTGCATAGATTAGGCGTTCTACACCTGGGTTATCTGCATGAGATACATACACAGGCAGTATCATGGAAGTTCTTCTAAATGATTCAGAATGATTCATTTGGGTTGTTCCAGATATGCCATCCACTAGATTTTCAGAGTTTTCTTCTCTTACACTGTCTGTCTCTTTTGGCGGCCTAATATCTTCATGAAAGGATGTAGTTGCAACTTAGCGCAAATATCGCATTTTTTCCTTTGTCTACCCTTTCATGAAACATGTCCGCACTATAAGCAGGCAAAACAAAGTCTTTTCTCCCTTGCAAATTGCTTCTTATCCGCAATATTCATAGCCTTGAATTTCATACAGGCCTCCAGCTCATGAATTCCTGGGCACAGATTACACCTTAATTTCCTGGCTGGCATGTCCTTAGTGTGCCCTTCATCTATGGTCACAAATGTTTGGAGAGGTTGTCTCCATTTATTTGGTAGTGGTCTATCCTTCATTACACCCACTTGCTCAAATCTGATGGACTGAAGTGATGTTACAGGGTCCGTGGCTATCCTAGCTTGCTTGGTTATGAACTCTACAAAGGCTTTAAAGGGGGGAAAATCTCCCTTATCCTGCCTATGTTGATCCACAATGCCTACCCATTTTGTAATGGCCCACTCTGGTAATTTGCCAAGCATTTTCCTATTTTCCCTTACATCATTTAGGACACTGAGATTTCCAATACTCCGCATGGCAGTATGACATTGCCTCAGAAAGTCTGCATATCTTTGTAGAGCTGCTCCATCCCTTGAATTGATCCTTTGCCATTTTTCAAGTTTGTCTCTAAATGCATTGGGCATGACAAACGGATTACCATAGTGCTCCTCCAGCAGCTTCTTAGCTTTGTCCAAGGCATCCTCTGGTGGAAGTAGAAAATAGCCTTTTACAGTGTCCTTGACCTGACCACCCAGATATTTCTTCAAATAATGGATCCTTTCTACTGTAGGAATTTGTTGGTGCTCGATCAGGGTTAGGAATGCTGCCTTCCAGCAAGGATATCTCATTGGGTCTCCATTGAAGATGCTAGGTTCCGGGGGTGGTAAACGACTGAGACTAACTTGCTTGGCAAGACATTTAGCAAGGCCTACCAAAGACTTCTCTGGATTCCTTTCCTCGTCTACCTGTGCTTGTTCCAAGTACAAATCGTTTCTGGGTGCCATATTACGGTTGACCGAAAGAACAGGTGATGCTACTGCATTAGTTTGACAAGGTCCATGGGGATTATGATAAGTGTCAGATTGAGTCCTGATGGAGCTGTCGCCAACTGCTGCCATAGAAGGTACCTGCTGGTGAGGTACAAAATGTGGTGTGTGAGGGTTCAAATGAGATATAACAGAATCCTGAGCAATCTCAATTTCTTTGGTGGTATGACCTGCCATGCACGATGTCGATTCCACCACCCATAAATCTGCAACAGCTGTAGATGGGTCATCAGTATGCCCAGACACAGGTTTGGTCATGTCAGGTTGAGCTCCCCAAAATTCACCCACTTGTCGATCGGTGTTGACTTCAGATGGCAGCTCTTCCACATTTAAATTGGAATGAGTGATGAATATTCTCCCAAAAAAGTTTTTAAAATGTCTGCAGTAAATATGAAATTTAACACAAAAAATTTTCACACAAAATGTTCAAAAATATTTGCAGCAAATAAAGAAATTAAATAAAGTTCATTGCAAGTATTCTCATAGAAAAATACTTGTAGTGCCTGAAAAATAAAGTGGTAACGAAGATATATCTTCCAACAAAGAGGCTTAAAATTGCCCGCAGTATGTTGAATGAATGAGTGTCGAAAATTTTCTCACTCCAAAGAAAAAGTCCAGAAATATTTGTATCAAAATAAATTCAAATTTAAAAATAATATGTGGCACATTTATTCCACATGGAAAATCCTTTATAACCAAACCTGGGAATTTTTAGGATTCATTTCACAAGTCATGGTTTGGCATGTGTAGCGGCTACCATTCGCAAACTCAGAGTTTCACTGTAACAATAGCACCACGAGGCAAAAAATGAGGTAAAAGTAGTTCTTTATTCGCAATAGGTCTTCGTTCCTTCTTAAACCCTTCTTTGACCGTGAAACTAAAAACAAAATAAAGAATAATTACTGTAATCCCTTTCACACCGATTAGTAACTCGGGCAAATAGAGATATAATGCTTGATTCTTCTGTTCGCCTCAAAGAATGCTCCCTTCGCAAAGTCCAAAGTCGCAGCTCTGTCAGTCCACAAGTGTGCCCTGCTCAGAGTAATGGTAAAAAAGGGCCAACCTTTCTAACGGTGTCACGTGTGTTACTGGTTGGTGTAAAATGGTAATGTGTACCCAACTCTAAGGTGCCCGTACCAAACAAGGGGGACAGCGCCCTCATTTACACTCATCTTCTGAGGCATATGCTGATACACACTGGAGAGAAGACATTCTTGTGATGGGGACAGTGCAACTTTTTCTACAAAGTCTCATCTTCTGAGGCATATGCTGATACACTTAGGAGAGAAGAGATTCTTGGGATGGGGACAGTGCAACTTTTTCTACAAAGTCTCATCTTCTGAGGCATATGCTGATACACTTAGGAGAGAAGACATTCTTGGGATGGTGACAGTGCTACTTTTTCTCCAAAGTCTCATCTTCTGAGGCATATATTGATACACTTAGGAGAGAAGACATTCTTGGGATGTGGACAGTGCTAGTTTTTCTCCAAAGTCTCATCTTCTGAGGCATATATTGATACACTCTGGAGAGATGATATTCTTGGGATGTGGACAGTGCAACTTTTTCTCCAAAGTCTCATCTTCTGAGGCAAATATTAATACGCACTGGAGAGAAATCATTCTTGGAATGTGTAGGTTCTCAGTTTTCCTAATATCACATTTTTGACAGTCATACCCTAACACACATTGGAAAGAAAGCATAAGGTTTAAAATATGACAACACTGATTTTAGATCACTTTAAACAAATTTTAGGATTGATTTTTAAATGAATTTCCTGAGCTCAGGTAATGAGTTCCTGGGAGTTCAATATGTTAAGAAACCACATTTGGAATTAACTCTTACCATTTGCTACATAGTGTTCTGATTGTAACATGAAAGCCGTTAGTGGCCCATTTTGTTTCACATTATTGGAAGCAACAACTTTATTTCTAAAAATGCTTTCAGATACACACACACATATTTGACTCATTTATAACTGTCAAAAAAAAAAAAAAATGTCAATTCAAAAACTGATGGTGGCATTTCTAAATTAAGTATATTATGCTTTTTTTTTTACTGAAATAAAATAATTTTTGTTACTTTAAATGTTGGCTATTTGAGATCCTTTTTTTTTCTTTTAATATCTTAATGAAAATAAAAATAAAATAAAATAAATCCAAAAGGGAGCTATTCACAGAAAGCTTTGACAGGAAGTAGCAACTACGCAGGCCTGAAAGACATTTGCTGACACTCAAAAGAAACCCATTCTCACTTCATTTTAACCTTTGATACGAAACAGACCTTCTTTCCCACAAGGGCAAGCAGGCAGCGCCCGTGTCCACCCAAGCCTCGTACTTAGCGTAAGACCGTGTCTCCTCTAGCAGCAGCCAATAATAAAAACGCTCTCTAGATATGACTACCCCAATTTGTACTTTTACCCACCAAAAACGAATAGCACATTTCAACACCTTATTTGGCGATGCCACTGTCTCTCTAATGGTCCAAGAAGACATTTCCTCACTACAGAGTAGTCGTATGAAACCTAAAAATGAAGTTGATATCTAAAAGGTATCTTTGTTTTTTCTTCCTTCCTTCAGCAATTTCTTTGCAACCTTCTACAGACAAGTCACTGATGAGTTAAATAGGGGAAAACAAGAAAGAAAATAATGGAGTCAGATATCTAAACCAAAATGTCCACAACCAACGAAATGAAAAACCAAACGAGTAACTGACCAAATTTTCTTGTTCCCCATAGAACTGATGAGTGCCAACCCGAACTATACTATCATCTAGCATAAAGTCAGCGGTATCATTAAAAGATCTGACACTATGTCAGGAAATAATTTGTAGTGGGTGCATGTAGCGAGTGTGAGTGAGTTCTTGTCCGTATTTTACAGGTATTACTTCACGATTAGTTCCACCACAAATACAACCCAAATCTTTACAAGCACATAAAACTAATGGAATATGACAATAACGAACATTAAGAAACAAACAATTTAATATTCATAACAAAACAAGAATGAAAATAAATGAGAAACATAATGTGTGAGTGGCCTTTTGTAGAAATACAGTTATGGCCAGTTAAATGAAAATAAGATTGTTCACACGTGTGTTTGTGTGTGTGTGTTTAAATGTTAATAAAGTCTATCAAATAAATGGTTCCATGGTTGGCTGAAGTAAGTTGGATAAAAATAATTGTCTTTACTTGCATAAGTGGGTATGTGTGTGTGTATATGAATGATTGACCGTACGTATGGGTCTTTGCTTTCATTAAGTCTGCACTGTGTGTTTTCTTAAGATTTTGGCGACAACGTGTCGCATTGATGAAAAAAAGTTTGCAAGCCTTTTTCTTTGAATTTTAATCGCGGCTCTCTCCGGCTCGGTCATGACCTCTAGTGATAAGTCTTTCTGGGTAGTAGACAGAATTACTTTTTGGCCGTAGAAGAAATGAATTGAATGACCGTAAACTGGCCAGGTTGATTTAATTCTTCGTTATTTATACTTAAGTAGTGGATCAAAAATAGTTTTATTGCTGGTCCTAAAATTTAAGCGCGTAGACATTTCTTGACCAATCAGATTTGTATTTTTACTTATTTGTTTTAGAGCCTAAAAATTTTCTGTTAATTAGTTTCTGATCTGAAATTTTCTAGAATGTTCTTATTCTATGTTTTTAGCTGATTGGTTGAAAAATATAAAAATGTAACTAAAATACTAATGCGGTTTTGATCCAAAATTTCTAGAATGTTCTTATGTATGTTTTTGTTGCTTATTTTAAGACTAAAAAATGTATATTCTATATACCCCTCCCCTGCAGATTGATAAATGTTGAAAATATTTTTTAATGTGTAATTTGGGTCTTAAAATGTTTAGGCCAATGTACATTTCTTCCAGATTTTGTGGTGATGTTTGCAGGTATATTTGTCGGTGTGGAGGATCGTTTGGACAATGTGATATTCATTGTAGTTGTAGAGTGTTCGGTCATACATTTCTTTATGGGTAAGTCTAAGTACGCCGTTTTTAGTCTGTCTATGGAGACAGTATCAAGTTTGCCTTTTATGGTGAGTTTAAAGTATTTAGGGTGTCTTTTAACTACCTGGAATGGTCCGGAGTAAGTAGGACATAAAGGTTTTTTGACTGCATCATTTCGAATAAAAACGTATTTGCAGTCGTGAAGGTCTTTTGGTGTGTAAAGTTCTTTTGTCTGTTGTGTAACATAAAAGAAACGTCTAATAGAAAGTTTTAGAGAAGGAATGTTGTCATTATTTTTAGCGAAGAAATGTATTCTTGCGGTGGTTGTTATTCCCTCGCTAAATGTTGTTGGAAAGTAAAGGAGGATGAAGAAGTACGAAGATGCCGTAAGGTTTTATGTGAAGGTTTTAATGGCAGCATGGAATAAAGGGTTTACGTTTATGCTGCAAGTCTCGGAGGAAGGAAAGAAGTAAGGAAACGAAATGAAGTTATGAGAGAGTGGAGAAAGCATTTTAGCAGCTAAATGCCGGAGCGAAAAGTTCATCATTAGGTTAAGGCATTATTGGATGTGTGAGGGAGATATGTGTGCCATAGTGTAGCAAAAGTCGTGTTTGCTGTTTGAGGACAGAAACAATTGTAGTCACCGTGAGTTTGTGGTTCTGGTTGTTTCGGGGAGAAGCGTGAATGTCTCCAGAAAATGTTGCTCAGAGATGAAGTAGTTCGGTGTCGGAGTGAATTTGCATCGCAGTCGACATAGCCAATACTGAAGGCGACTGAGAGTTGTTCCTGTGAGTGGCGTATTGAATTCATCTAATTCATATTCAATTGGGAACCCTTGTTCCAAGAGAATAGACGAGAGGAGTCCATTAATTAGATGGCTCTCCTCATGGTGGTGTGATGCTGCTGCTGCTATTGAAGAGCAGACAGTAAGACGTCTGTCCTGAACGAAGAAGTTCTGCCAAAAAGGGGAGAGTGTTTGGCGACTTTCCCAATTTCTGCTGCCCGGAAAGATGGTCCGGTTTGAATAGGATAAGTCATCCTGATTGGTTGAAATGATGCATCGACCCTAACGGTCGAATTAAATTACGTGCCAACAAAAATACGAAATTCTTTCTGATACAAAGTAAAATCCAACAATTTATATAAGTTTTTCAGACATATTTAATTAAATATTTCCTGAAGAATAAAATTGTTCGTAATTCATGTTGCATTTGATGGACTATTTTCCTCGTTTGTTTTGTTCTTTCTCAATTACATTTATCCTTAACACACAGCCAAAAATATGGGGCATTCTGTAAAATCGATCTCAAAATAGATTGCTAGACTAACTCATTAACCATTACACTTCACAAGGCACCCAATTCATCGCCTGTTATTCGTTTGTAACATTTCCATCGTGTACTCTATGGCCTTCTTCTTGTATATCTGCATACATTTATTAATTCATTAAAAAAACAACAAAAAAATTAGAAATTAGAAAAAAAAAACATGTGTCCAGTTGTAGATTTATTCAGACATGGCTGTATTAATGTGACAGGTTTTTTGTCATATCTTTTTTTAAATTATTTCTTTTTTTTTATTTGAGGTTTCCATATGCTATTTTTTCTTTTCTTTTTTTTTTTTTTTTTTCTTTTTGTTACTATGAATACCCAAAGACTTTATATATTCTTCCTTCAGGTGTCTTAGTTGACAAAATATCTCTGTGTCTATTATACGAACTTCATTATTTTGTGTTCCTACTTTGCCTCCATAAATTGTTTGTTATAGGAGATTTGAAAGTTCCCTGTGTTATATAGCTTTTCTCACTTCTTTGATCTTTATTTTTAGCGGTCGACTGATTTCTTCATTGTAATGTCCATTTCAACCACAAAGGATTTTGTAGACATCATTTTTCGTGCCAATTTATTCTACTTCTAGTTTTGTATTGTTGAAATATTTCTGTTTAACATGAGGCCACTTTTTTTTCCATTTTTTTTTTTTTATACCGGCCTGATAAATTTATTTTTATGGTAAAAAGTGAAGATGAAGGAATAAAAACTCTAATGACTTTCTTTGTGTTCAGTTAATGTCCTACCCAAATCTTTTGTCCCTGGCAACACCACTTGTGTCTGCTAGTTTCAAATAGACACGTAGTTGCCCAACATATTTTGTGATGTTTTCAATCAAATCTTTTTCAAACTTCCATAAACTACATTAAAAGTTATGATTTTCATATTTTATAGGAACTGAGATTTTTACATTAAGCATCTGAATAGTTTGTCAATACAGTTTGTAATTGAATGAATTTTAATTTTACCATCTTCAACAACTTTATAATCTGTTATTTAATGAACAGTATTGATATAAATTTATTTTCATAGTGCAAATAGATTAGTGTTACTTTTATGTTGCAAATAGATTAATGTTACTTTGATGTTGCAAATAGATTAGTGTTACTTTGATATTGATTTATTTTACCTTTGCATCGTATTTTATTCAGGAAAGCAACAAAATTTTTAAAAATTAGTAATTCTTGCTGATTTGTCTCTGGTGTGCAGAACGCTGTCTTGTGTTGTCTTTTTTTGAAGTTTTTTTCTAATTTTTGTAATTGGTTGTTACTGCTATCACTTTAACTGGGAAGTTATTTCTTACTATCGTATCCTCTACACTAACCATATCTACAAATCTGTTTAACTGGCCATTGTAGGTAAAAAAAAAGTGTTACTTTTTATCTATTATTTGGGTGGGTAGAGTCATACTTTAGGTAATGCCCTGTGGGTGTAAAATGAATATATTTCATATCATCATCCTAGATGAAAGTTCTTTTATATGTTGTGCCTTTCTTTTCTTTCTTTGTATTCTTCCTGGATGCAAATTGGCACCCAGTTAATTGGGACTGTAGAATATGCCACTGTACCTCTGCAAAGGGGTGTGACCCCCAAACCCAACCAGGTCACCTATTGGCCATGGATAGTGACCCATAATGCTTAAGGATGGCTCAACAGTTTGTGACCCAGCAACTGAAGTGGTCACATGCCCTGCAACACCCTACTTTGACTCTTACTAGATTAGACAGTCAAAGAAGCCCAATCTGATCAATCTGCTTGTTATGTCAAACCCTAGCATTTCTATGATTGTACCATCCATATTCTTCAAATTGCTCTTAATATTTCTAATCAATTAAATCATTTAATTAAAACATTCTTTAATGAAATTTTATCGTCTATGATTCTTAAAGTTTTGTATTACATTTAAAAAAAACTCTTTTGCATATACACATTCATTTTACTACTTAGGATCTAAACAGATTTCATTGTAAAACCCCTGAAATAATTATTTTTACCATTATTATTTTTAATAAACAGTGACAAAAAATTGAATCAGAAAATATTAAAAATTAGATTTTGAAAATTTTAGTAAAAGAAAAAATCCTATCAAATTGCAAATATTGTTTCTGAATTTTCACTTAATGATTATTAATATACACCAATAAAGGAATTTTTTTTTCAATTTTAAATATAATTTTGACATTTTGACAAGACTCTTGCGGTAACAAGGAAGAAAATAAGTTCCTGAAGGGATTCTAAAAAGAAAAAAAGAAAAGGAAGGAAAAAGTAAATAAAAAGGAAAGAAAAAAAGAAAGAAAAGAAAGGAATGAAGAAATATTCCATCTTGAGAAGTATATTACTTGCGATGGTATTTCAATCCAAGTAAAGTAAAATAGAAGATCTTAGTCAAGGATGACCCAAAGGCTCCCTTTTCAATAGCTACTACACCAAAGTGTAGAGGAGGACGCTACTTTGGTCAAAATTAATGATAAAAGATTTTCTGTGTCACTTAACATTACAACTATTAAGGTGCACTTTAATTTTCCACTAAAACCTAATAATAAGGACCGCCAACCATAAAATATCTCAACACTTTTTTAAGTATATATAGTCATATCAGCAATAGTTTATTTTTTGTATTTAATTTCAAAAAAGTAAAATAATCTTATTAGCATCAATGAAATAATTACTTCTAATTCATTATTAATTTATCATTAAAATACTGAAACTCTTTTTTTAATTGTCTTTTTAATATTTAATGTTTTAAATTGATAATAATATATAAATCTTTCATTGCTCCTAAAATACTTATTTTTACCTTATTTTAAAATTTCCATTTCTATAAATAAATTTTTTTGACATATTTACTTAAATATTCAACTCAAATACAAGGAACAAAACATGAAATTTTTTTTATCAACATGAATAGAGACATTGTAAACTCACTAATGTTTTTCTTCTTTATATTTGGTCTTGTTACGGTGCATAAATATTTATTGTGTGACGTTGGGGCAGTCTGGCACTTGACCCCTCACAAAATAAGTCCTAGTTAAGATTCCTTTTTCGGGCATATGGGAACTGCCAGATAATGTGGGGGTTAATTTGGGGCTAGACTGACCGCCGCTGGCAATAGGGTTTCCAAATTTCACGTTACACCCACCCACCAAGCCACTTCATTATCCTAACCCCCCCCCCGGATAACGGAAAACATGGACTTCTAAGTTAAGAAAAAAAATATTATTCACTGTGGTCGGCAATTCCAATTTCCCATGTAATATTTTAAAAGGCGAATAGGATATTTAGCGAGAATAAATTGAAGCGAATGAAGCTGAAAAAGAAATATGCAAAAGAAGGCAACTTGATAGGCAAACAACACAATGAATAAATTTCGACATGAGTGGTCATTTAAAATATAACAAGGTTTTTAATACGTGATGACCAAATATTTAAGATGCCGGCTATATTACCAGCAGACAGTCTTAAACACAAATGTCTCTCTTTTTTTTCTTTTCTCTCTTTCTTCTTTCTTTCTTTACTTTTAGAACTTGGAATGGTAGTGAAGTCCACTTGTTCGTTTACAGTTTATGAAACGAATTTCTTCAGTCTATTTCTTTCCTTTTCTTAATACATGTAAGTTCCAATATTTGGGAAGGTTAGAAGGAAAAAAAATTTAAGAGGTACTTAGCTTTTAACTGGTTTATTTCGCAAATTCTTATTTTTTATCGATGAGCAGCGTTCTGTAGAACCTGGCTGGAAGGCACCCGTTATCTTCTTGTCCAAGGATTCTATTCTGCTCTTTCCGGAGCGGGCTGGAAACCGACTTCTTAATCCGCCGACTTCTGTCTCCAAACTCAATTCTTTTCACAGGCGAGCGAGCCTTGAGTTTTTTTTTTTGGCATCAGATCAGCACGTCCTCTCACGGCGATCTCCGTCCTAAAAACTAAATTCTTTATCCCTATTTCCTCTGACGAAAAGGGTACTACTTCTGGCACTAAGGTTTTGGCCAATCATTTGGCTCCTTCTCATCCTCATCCGGTCATGCTACTCAATGACCTACATTCCTTCTCTGTCCACCCAGTTATGGAGTGCAGGTAGTTTGACCTTTATTTCCAACTGCCTCAGCGGTCAGTCGCTGGGCAGTTAGTTCAAACACAGAAGGTGAAGGGAGATTAAATCTTACTTCTCCCCTCTCAGTGGCATAACATGTGACAGTCTTTTATAAGAAAATTCTTTTCAATTATTGTTTTAAAAATGAAAAGATTTTATATGTATTACAAAAGTTAACAAATATGAAAAAAGTGAATGTAATTTCTCCACAAAAGAAGAATTGTACAATATTATTTTACTCCATTGTGTTTACAAATTTTGATATAAACTTGATAATTGTGAAGGAAAAAACAACATATATACACATCTCATTTTTTCAGTTTGGGTTTACATAAATTGGCTCAAATATGACATTTGTGAAATTAACTCACACTTGATAAGAATAAGGTTTCTCTCCAATATACGTATACACATATGTTAGGTTTTCACAGCAATGCAGGGGAGGATAGAAAAAGAAATACAATGAGGTAAAGAAATGAATGACAAACAAAAAGGCTTAAAAACAAGAAGATATATTTAAGAATGTAATAAAAAGAAAGAAGGTCTGTTTAACAAAGGGTTCTTTTTGTGTTGTGGTTATTCTTGTTGAGCAGATATGGACTGTAATTGAAGGAAGAATAAGTTTGGCACTCAGGGTTTCTGCATGGGCTGAACATAGTTGTTGTGGATGGCATGGATTAGCATTCTTTTCTTTGGCCTGTTACGGAAAGAAGCTGACTTTTTTTCCTTCTTGCTGCATGGGTTTGTGGACAACCATCAAAAGGTTGATATACGGCACTGGTCTGGTGGATTACAACATAAGGTCTCTTGTATTACACATAGGAAGAGTGGCACCAGCGGTGGGGAGACGTTACTGATAGAGTCTCTTTGCTGTATCTATTTGTAAGATACCAATGAAGTTGTTGAATTCATATATTTGTGCTTTCAAGACTTCTGTGGAGCTTTACCAAGAAGAATCTGCAAATTTGATAATATCCATGTCCAGGAATAAGTGCTCTTTCAATAAATGTTGTTAGTCTTTTAGTGTGTTTAGCTGAAGACATCTAAGGAGAAAGGTACATCACATTGTTGGGTCAATGGTTTAGCGCCTGTGTTACGGCCAGGGCTCAGACATAAGTTGATTGGCAAGGGCAAAGAGGGCAAACATCTGATACAGATAAATATATATCAGGGGTCCTACTTTTGTTGCCTTCTCATTGGTCAAAGAGGGTCATGTAATCTGCACCCATACCATCACTGTGGAGTAAGCAGTTAGTCAATGTTTTGTGTGGATGGGTACAATCTTATTCCTTTTTTTACTTTGATAAATCATGGTGAAATTTAATGTAGACTATAACATAAATGTAAATTTCAAGAATCTGGCTTCTCTTTAGCATTTACTCGCATATATATATCTTCAAGCTTTGACTTTAATGAAAAAGAAGAACCATAGAAATCAAGTATATTTTTCCAGCATATTTCTGTATATGCAATTTTAAGCTTGACTATAATGAAAACATGTCACATTCTTTATAAGAATATTGTTTCTCTCCAGTGTGTATCAACAAATGATGTTTCAAATTTGAATTTTCTGAATAAAAAAATATACCACCACATATTTCATGAAATTATGTCTTTAGTTCAGTGTGCGTTTGCATAAGTAGTTTCAACTGTGACTTTTGTGTAAAAGAAGAATCACACACTTCATATAAATATAATTTCCTTTAAACTGACTTAAATGAAAAATCAGGTCCACACACATCAAAATAATATATATATATATATATATATATATATATATATATATATATATATATATATGAAGAAAATAGAAAAACAATATAATCTAAAAGTGATGAATTTATTTTAATGGAAAGGCAATGTTAAAATGTTTCAGTTTTAATAAACCTTCCTCAGGACTTAAAGCTGGTGAAAAATGTTGATCAAACAGTGATGGAAAATACATATACAAAGAAAGATTACATAACTGTTCTATCAGCATTCTTTTTGAAAAATTATCATATGATTGGCACAAGCAATGATGTTTAAATATATAGAATTTCTATCATTTTCAATATATATATATATATATATATATATATATATATATATATATATATATATATATATACCCATTGGAAAATAATATATATATATATATATATATATATATATATTATATTCCTATGGATTATGCATGAAGTACATAAATCCTAAAAAGATGACTTCCTACAAAAACAAGAATTATAAAACTGGACATTTTAAAATACTTGTAGTCATAATAAATTTGATGATAAGTCAGAAGTTGATTTGTCCATTTCAAAAATGTTATGGAATTTTCTGTTCATTTAAACAAAATCTTATGATGCTTTCTATATAAAATCTTGTATTTTCAGTTGCCATCACAAAAGTGGTCAATGCAGTTTCTATTTCTTTATGAATTCAGTGACAAACTGTGAGATACACATATTTTGCATTTCATTATATTGCAATCATTTGTCATGCTATGTTCAGAAGATAATTTGCTACAGACAGTATAGCACAAGAAAAGTTTAGTTATCAGAAGAAAGACATTTTAAATATAGCTCTAATAAAAATTGAAAATTAATATCAAACTTGACTCATTGTATCTTCATTGTAAGAGAATTTGGTTTATACAGTTATTCAAGGACAGTTAATGACAATTTAATGTTGTTAGATTTGTTGGTGTACAAAGGGGGGATTTGTAGGGGTAGGGATCTTGAATAGTTTCTCTCATATGTTAAGGGTAACAAATTTAGTGGTTTAGCCAGCTGACTAATCAGCAACATTTTAGCATGAATAAAGGTCAAACATGAACATTTACAAGCTATCAACCTGGTTATAATACTGGCTAAGGATAAGATTAAAAAAACTTAGAAATAGAAGAATTCTGAGCTTTTATAAAATGTATTTACTTGTTGTTTTTTACATTATATAAATAAATATTGTACCAGTCACCAAAGATCTTTCGAATTGTAACAAATTATGACCACGAATAGAAAAAAATCACTAAAAATCAGGAAATTATCCAATTTCAATGAACTGTAGTGTTTATTCATTAATTAGTAAAATTTATAAAGCATCATTTATTTTAAATAAAGACTATTTTCACAAATTGAAAAATATAAATTTGAATGCAAGAAACTGGGAATTTTTTCTTTTTAATATTTTTATTTATTTATGAAGATAAAAAAATGTGAGATAAAAGTATGGAAACTAATAAAAACAATTGTTTGTTAAGCAATTTCATGTTTTGTTCCTTGTATTTGAGTTGAATATTTAAGTAAATATGTCAAAAAAATTTATTTATAGAAATGGAAATTTTAAAATAAGGTAAAAATAAGTATTTTAGGAGCAATGAAAGATTTATATATTATTATCAATTTAAAACATTAAATATTAAAAAGACAATTAAAAAAAGAGTTTCAGTATTTTAATGATAAATTAATAATGAATTAGAAGTAATTATTTCATTGATGCTAATAAGATTATTTTACTTTTTTGAAATTAAATACAAAAAATAAACTATTGCTGATATGACTATATATACTTAAAAAAGTGTTGAGATATTTTATGGTTGGCGGTCCTTATTATTAGGTTTTAGTGGAAAATTAAAGTGCACCTTAATAGTTGTAATGTTAAGTGACACAGAAAATCTTTTATCATTAATTTTGACCAAAGTAGTGTCCTCCTCTACACCTTGGTGTAGTAGCTATTGAAAAGGGAGCCTTTGGGTCATCCTTGACTAAGATCGTCTATTTTACTTTACTTGGATTGAAATACCATCGCAAGTAATATACTTCTCAAGATGGAATATTTCTTCATTCCTTTCTTTTCTTTTTCTTTCTTTTCTTTCTTTTTTTCTTTCCTTTTTATTTACTTTTTCCTTCCTTTTCTTTTTTTCTTTTTAGAATCCCTTCAGGAACTTATTTTCTTCCTTGTTACCGCAAGAGTCATGTCAAAATGTCAAAATTATATTTAAAATTGAAAAAAAAATTCCTTTATTGCTGTATATTTATAATCATTAAGTGAAAATTCAGAAACAATATTTGCAATTTGATAGGATTTTTTCTTTTACTAAAATTTTCAAAATCTAATTTTTAATATTTTCTGATTCAATTTTTTGTCACTGTTTATTAAAAATAATAATGGTAAAAATAATTATTTCAGGGGTTTTACAATGAAATCTGTTTAGATCCTAAGTAGTAAAATGAATGTGTATATGCAAAAGAGTTTTTTTTAAATGTAATACAAAACTTTAAGAATCATAGACGATAAAATTTCATTAAAGAATGTTTTAATTAAATGATTTAATTGATTAGAAATATTAACTATCTTCTTTGCTATGTTTGGTTTCTGAAGTGTTAAGTGGAAATGAATGGCTGTCATAGGAAGTTGGTAGCTCAGACTGATTCGTCCAGTAGTATTAATTGTATTAATATACTAATTTTATTAGATTGATTATGGTAGCCCATTGGTATAATGGTTAGTGTGTTTGCCAATGGTTCAGGAGACTGGGGTTCAATCACAGGTTGAGTCATACTAAAGACACAAAAAATAGTACTTGATGCCTCTGAGCTTAACACAGTATTATAAGGTGTGGATCAAGGGTAAGTGGAATACTCCAGGGAAAGGAGAAGCACTCTTCCTTACACCTCGGGAAAAAAGGAGTTTTTGGGTTGCCCACAACTACGGTTGGCCAACTTAACTTACGGCTTGCCATAATTCATGCTCCAATCAGAATAGATTGGAAAGTGGTCTGTCATACCAACTTGCAGCTTTCTATTTCCAGCAGTTTGGGGGGACAATAAGCTTCAAACTGGCTGACAAATCAACTTTCTCAATTAGATAAGTATCCTTTCATCATATAAATATTTTCACATTGATTTTTGAACAAAGATTTCTTCAGCTTTTTCATTTCCATTTTGTAGTGTTTTTGTAATAACATTTTGTTCATCTTTACTCTTCATATGTCATTTAGCAACTTTTAATCTCGATAAGAAGATGTCATGTCTTTGTAAGGATCTTTTGTTCATTCTTCCTTTGATTTTAAGCCACCTTTAACTTTAGAGTGGCCAAAAATAAAATAGGGTGCAGAAGCAGAAGAATATGCCACTGCACCTCTGCAAAGGAGTGTGACCCCGAAACCTAACCAGGTCACCTATTGGCCATGGATAGTGACCCATAATGCTTGAGGATGGTGTAGAAGCAGAAGTTAAGTGGTCTATTTTTAAAAGAGCATATATTTGTAACCTATGATTAGAACATGGTAAATTTTGTTTGAATGAAAAATGTCACATTCTAGGTTTTTGAATACTAACAATCTGTTGAATAATTGACTGGAATTAATATCACATCCAAAATAAATATTTATTTTGTAATTTTGCAATAGAATGAGTCATCTGACTATGTTAGCCATATAATTGTCACATGAATTAAACATTGTCTTGAGTCCAAATATTTGGTTGAATTCAGAAGAAAAAAAAAATAATTATAGAGATGTCAATAGAAGCTCAATTGCAAATCAGTCATGAGTTTTTACCCTGAATTAAATATTGAAATGTTGTATATATATATATATATATATATATATAAATGAACAAACCTGATGAGATAAACAGGAATAATATCTCTTTGAAATGAATTACTTTTTAATTTTTAATGGTTCTCTTTAAATTTTTTATTCATTCATTTTTTACACAAGGCACAATTGGTGTGAAGGTTAGTGTCACAGAAAATGGATTTGGTGGGCTGAGTTTAAATTCTTAACAATGAAAACATAAGTAATAATTTAAATCATATATATATATATATATAGATAGATAAATAGATAGATAGATAAATAGATAGATACTAGTTTGAGTATAGATAGATTGATAGATATGAACAGACTGACATAAAGGGATGTGCCCATGGTGTAATGGTTATCGTCATAGGAAATGAACATGACAACACAAGTTCAAATCCTGGATTTCACAAAGCACTAACACCCTTGGCAAAGGTATGAATTCTCCTATTGTCTCTTCACCTATGGGTAAATAGCATGACAGACTGGGTTCTTCAGCATTGGTTAGGCAACCAGTCTAGGAGAAGGAAAACTCTGAAACCTGTTAAACTCCACTTAAAAATATTGACTCTCTGTTACATCCTGCCCAGGTGGAAGGGTTGGTAATCAGAGACTGGGGTAAAGGGATATAAACATAAGTAAACAGATATGTTTTTATGTCTGTAAATTCTTTTCTATTTATTCACAGTGAGAGATTGAGAGATAACCTCACAACTATCATACTTATTTATACAAGTTGAATCCAAATTTGTTTTGATGTTCACTGATGATTTTTAGCAACTTGTATTAAAAATTGGAAAAAATGAAAAAATTCATTGAGGAAACTAAACCTGATATATTGACTTAAATTTTTGTTTTGCTTCCTTTGCAAATTCTTTTCACTTTTTACACTTGAAATTGATGGCATTGAGAACGCAGCCTTTTCTATTGTATTGACTTTTTTTTGCTTGATTCATTAGTTCAGTGATGATTATATGGAAGAATTTGATGACCTTATGACTGACAATATTGGAATTTAAATCTTGTTTCTTGTTTAAACTGTATATAGAGAAATACCAAGATGAATGTAAAGAGTGAGTCCACTCAGAATGAAGCAGTCATATAAGTAGAGTTTAACATCTAGATCCAATGAAAGAGGATTCTAAGATCCCAGGAGGCTACTGTTAAATGACTGATAAAAAATTTACTCTTTTTCTAAAATGACAATGGAAGACTTTACCAACAAATAAAAAGATATTACAAAATTTATGAGTTTGGCTGGGTAAACATTAGTCTAACAGGTGCCAGAATTTCATATATAAAACCCAATATATATATCTTTCAGTGATTTTTCAAGTAAAGGAAGGATCTTTAGAGGCCATCATCTCAACAGAAGCATCATATTTCTGCAATGTCATAAAACCATTTTATTTCTTCAATGTTGTTTAAAAAATATTGGAATTGTAAAGTTGAAGATTTAATTTTGTGAAGAAGGTTTTCAGAAAATAATTTGTTAATTTTTTCAGGTGCAGGGTAGTTTGATTTACAATAAGGCTAACATTGCCCATTTCTGGTAACACTGTTACAATCAAGAATAATAAGCATAAAACACTTTTATCAACTTCTTTCTAACCATTTCTAAATAATCATTTAACAAAAATAACATTCTGATAATTCCCTAGTGATACAAACTGTTAGAAGTAGAAGAGAAGATCAACAATAGAAAATCAGCAGCAGCAATAGAAATATTCGGTTTCCCTTCATGATACACACAATACTTCTCAAGAATATCGCTTGCTTCTCTCCAGTGTGTACTATCATATACCCGCAGTAAATGTAGCTTCTGTGAAAATGAGGAGCTACATATTTCACAGGAATGTGTCTTCTCTTTTGTGTGTTTGCATAAGCAGGTTCAAATTTGACTTGTTGGGAAAACAAAGAGCCACATACTTCACAAGAATATGGCTACACTTTAGCGTGTGTTTGCATATGGCTCACCAATTGTGACTTCCATAGAAAAGAAGCACCACACTTTTCACAAAAATATGACTTCTATACAGTATGTGCATGCATATGCTGGGCCAAATCAGTTCTCAGTGTAAAAGAAGCTCCACACACTTCACAAGTATATGGCTTCTCTCCAGTGTCTATTTTCATATGCATATTGAAGTGTGACTTCCATGAAAAAGAAGAGCTACACACTTCCCAATTATATGGTTTCTCTACAGTGTGTTTTCGCATATGTCGGTTCAAATTTGACTTCTTGGAAAAAAAAGAGCCACATACTTCACAAGAATATGGCTTCACTCCCGTGTGTGTCCGCATATGTTCGGCTAAATTTGAAATAGAAGATCCACACACGTTACAAGAATATGGCTTCTCTCCAGTGTGTGTTCGCATATGCCCAACCAAATGTGACTTCCTTGAAAAAGAAGAACCACACTCTTCACAAGAAAACGGTTTCTCTCCAGTATGTGTTTGCATATGGCTCACCAAATGTGACTGCTGTGAAAAGGAAGAATCACACAGTTCGCAAGAATATGGTTTCTCTCCTGTATGTATTCGAACATGTCGGACCAAATCAGTTCTCTGTATAAACGAAGATCCACATACTTCACAAGGATATAGTTTCTCTCTAGTACGTTTTGGTAAGCGTTTTTTTAAAGTTGAGCTATTAACCAATTTACATCCAAAAGTTTCAAAACAATATTTTTTTTTTTCTGAACAATTCTCCATCTTTTTCTTTTTTAATCTTGGAAAATAATTCATAGAACAATCAAATTCGCAGAATCATTTAAATGCTTCAGTTGAATATCATTTCTTGCCAGTTTTGATTGAATATTTTGATTCAAACTTGACAAGTGTGAAAATGAAGTGTCACACATTGAACAAGAATCTGTTTGACCTTTTTATAAATGCAACCCAAAAATTGATCTTTCTAGAAAAGATGGTCCATCCTCTTCACTCATTTCTCTTCAATATGTGTAGGAAAACGTTCTTCAAATTATGACTTTATACAAACGGAAGATATATATACTTCACAAGAATATATTTTCTTTCTCGTATATTTTCAAATATGCAACACTAAAGTCTGTTTCAAGAAAATGAAAATTTACAGTTCTAAAAAAAAAATCACTTTTCTCAAGTGGAAGATTTTAAGTTTCTTTTTAATATTTAATGATTAGATAATTTGCATGCACAAATATTCTTTTCTGTGTAGTTTTTGAATATTTTATTTCAGGCACCAAGAAAACAATGATCATTGTTTTATAAGCTGGAACCTCTGTAAAAAAAAAGAAATTAAATTTAAAATATATTTTAAGAATTTCATCGGATTATATTTATTTTTTCTCTCAATACATTAATATGCATCTGATTTTTATATCCAAATCCTTTTTTATGATATAGAAAATAATAGGAAGACTCCACCACCCCACTGGATAAAAAACATCTATACGAGATGGTAAAAATAGAAATACTAGCACAAATTACATAGGGTTTAAAACAAAAGCTAAAAGAATAGGAAAATTAGATCCAGGTTTGGTTTTTTGGTTCAGTGGCATAACAACTCTTGTGGGTTATTGAATGCCAAATCCTGTTTATATATATAATTTGTAAGTGAATAATTTGTAGGTAACTTTATTTTTTGAATGAGTCAGAGATCATTTGTTTGCACACAGTTAAATGATTCCAAGTTTCTGCTGTTTAACATTAGTCATTTGTTAGCACACCGTTCCAATGGCTTCATGTATTGCTATCTCAGCAGAATTCAGCCACAGCCACCACCTTGTAGCATCTTTAAAATAAGGTTAAATACTTGTTAGCTACAAGAACAATTTGAAGAATATGGATGGTACAATCATAGAAATGCTAGGGTTTGACATAACAAGCAGATTGATCAGATTGGGCTTCTTTGACTGTCTAACCTAGTAAGAGTCAAAGTGGAGTGTTGCAGGGCATGTGACCACTTCAGTTGCTGGGTCACAAACTGTTGAGCCATCCTTAAGCATTATGGGTCACTATCCATGGCCAATAGGTGACCTGGTTGGGTTTGGGGGTCACACCCCTTTGCAGAGGTACAGTGGCAATTAACTGGGTGCCAATTTGCATCCAGGAAGAATACAAAGAAAAAAGAAAGGCACAACATATAAAAGAACTTTCATCTAGGATGATGATATGAAATATATTCATTTTACATCCACAGGGCATTACCTAAAGTATGACTCTACCCACCCAAATAATAGATAAAAAGTAACACTTTTTTTTTACCTACAATGGCCAGTTAAACAGATTTGTAGATATGGTTAGTGTAGAGGATACGATAGTAAGAAATAACTTCCCAGTTAAAGTGATAGCAGTAACAACCAATTACAAAAATTAGAAAAAAACTTCAAAAAAAGACAACACAAGAGACAAATCAGCAAGAATTATTAATTTTTAAAAATTTTGTTGCTTTCCTGAATAAAATACGATGCACTATGAAAATAAATTTATATCAATACTGTTCATTAAATAACAGATTATAAAGTTGTTGAAGATGGTAAAATTAAAATTCATTCAATTACAAACTGTATTGACAAACTATTCAGATGCTTAATGTAAAAATCTCAGTTCATATAAAATATGAAAATCATAACTTTTAATGTAGTTTATGGAAGTTTGAAAAAGATTTGATTGAAAACATCACAAAATATGTTGGGCAACTACGTGTCTATTTGAAACTAGCAGACACAAGTGGTGTTGCCAGGGACAAAAGATTTGGGTAGGACATTAACTGAACACAAAGAAATTCATTAGAGTTTTTATTCCTTCATCTTCACTTTTTACCATAAAAATAAATTTATCAGGCCGGTATAAAAAAAAAAAATGGAAAAAAAAGTGGCCTCATGTTAAACAGAAATATTTCAACAATACAAAACTAGAAGTAGAATAAATTGGCACGAAAAATGATGTCTACAAAATCCTTTGTGGTTGAAATGGACATTACAATGAAGAAATCAGTCGACCACTAAAAATAAAGATCAAAGAAGTGAGAAAAGCTATATAACACAGGGAACTTTCAAATCTCCTATAACAAACAATTTATGGAGGCAAAGTAGGAACACAAAATAATGAAGTTCGTATAATAGACACAGAGATATTTTGTCAACTAAGACACCTGAAGGAAGAATATATAAAGTCTTTGGGTATTCATAGTAACAAAAAAAAAAAAAAAAAAAGAAAAAATAGCATATGGAAACCTCAAATAAAAAAAAAGAAATAATTTAAAAAAAGATATGACAAAAAACCTGTAACATGTCTGAATAAATCTACAACTGGACACATGTTTTTTTTTCTAATTTCTAATTTTTTTTTTGTTGTTTTTTTAATGAATTAATAAATGTAAGCAGATATACAAGAAGAAGGCCATAGAGTACACGATGGAAACGTTACAAACGAATAACAGGCGATGAATTGGGTGCCTTGCAAAGTGTAATGGTTAATGAGCAAGTCTAGCAATCTATTTTGAGATCGATTTTACAGAATGCCCCATATTTTTGGCTGTGTGTTAAGGATAAATGTAATTGAGAAAGAACAAAACAAACGAGGAAAATAGTCCATCAAATGCAACATGAATTACGAACAATTTTCTTCTTAAGGAAATATTAATGAAATATATCTGAAAAACTTATATAAATTGTTGGATTTTACTTTCTATTAGACGTTTCTTTTATGTTACATACTTTGAATTTCAAGAGGGAAAAAAAACTTTTAAAAGGCACATTGAGTAAATCTGTTTCAATTATTTAATTTAAAATTTCTCTTCCTTTAATGTGTTTATTCGTTTTGAAAAAAAAAACAACAAACTAAGATATGACAAAAACTAATATCCTTTGAGTCAAAATGATGAAAAAACGATTTTCTTTTCCACTTACCTTTCAAAGCAGAAAATGCAGTAAGAAAAATAAATAAAATGTAAAAAAAAAGGGATGATTTTTGTTTATGTTTGTGTTCAAGTGTTTTTTTTTTTTTTAAAGATTTCTCAATCAATAGACAAAATTCTGTTTCGTTCATTCATTTCATAAAACTCAAAAATATCCAAGTTGAAAAAAGAAAAGAAAAAACACGATGCAAATGTGAAATTATTTCGAAAAAATGTTTCATCTGTCAACAATCAAAAAGCAAACAAAAAAAAAATCATCCAACGGTGTTAATAATAATTTCATCCCTTGTGCTAAATAGGTACTTCGATTTGTAGCAAATATTCTTATGGCCCATTATTCATATTTGGATATAATTTGGTCGGTTGGTTGGTTGGTTGGTTGGTATATCAACCTTTGTAGGTTATTCAACGCTTAATCCATTTAATGAAAATAGTCGGTTCTATTTCAAATAATTCAGTTTAGCATGAGTACACAGTGTAATTGTCAAAAACATTTTTTATTTCAAGCTATTCAGTTTATTCAAACAGTTCTAATTCAAACAATTCAGTTTAGTATAAGTATAGATTTTGTTTACAGACCGTTGAATGTCAAAACAGTTCTGTATTAAACAATTCAGTTTAGCGTAAGAACAGTTCCATTTCAAACAATTCTGTTTAGCATAAGTACGCAATTTAAAGGTCAAAAACATTTCTATTTCAAGTTATTCAGTTTAGTCAAACAGTTCTAATTCAAACAATTCAGCTTTAGCATTAGTATGCAGTTTAGTACTATTTAACCCATAGATAGGGCCCTATCAAGTGCTACTGTGGGGATTTAGGAATTAACAGTAAAAACTCCCAACCGGATATTGACTCGTCGGCTGCCAGATACAAAATGTATAAACGCGTCGCCACGCATAAGGCTCCACGCATCCATCCGGTTAAAATCAGAAAAAAGAAAAATAATAAAATGTAAAGTAGCCAATGGGAAGCGGTCGCGCCAAAATTAGAAGGATTTTCGAGTGGCGAATTTGGAGCCGGTGGAGAGAGATAAATACTCAGGTTTTCTGTGAACCTCCTCTTTTCGGGTAGTGACGTCGAACCGACAACACCGATTTTACTGTCGGGTGTTTTGGACACCACGCTATGTTTTGGAACGTAGCGTTGGTTAGTCCATTCACCAAGTAAATAAAGGAAAGTATGGAAGAAATGTTTTCGTCTCTTATCTGTTTCTATCTTTTCTTTTTGTATATTTCTTATGGACCTTCTTTGGGCAAGGCATTGCACCGGCCAGTCAACGTGGGGTAAAATAATATAACCAAAATATAGAGTCAGATATCTTACGGCAACACAGTCTTGCCCTTAGCCACTGACCTTCATAAAAACCTTCAAACCCCACATTGGTAACCTCGACGCTAAATACCTTCAAACCTCACACTACCATTCCGGGCTAGAGTGGACCTGGAAGCAATGGCAATGAAGGGGTGCTCCACATTCCCCAAATCCCCAGCATCACTGGAACCTCACCATCAGATTGTTTATTGTTATGTCCAGGACACTCGTTGGGGAGGGGGCCTTAACCCTCAGCAGTGGTGCAGTCGGTGTATTCTACAGTCCCAGCCGACTAGGCAAACTTAGATATGAAATAAAAAATCTTTACAAATTACAAAGAGAGAAAGAAAAACGAAAAAGTTTTTTCATCTTTATGTTCAAATGCTTTTTCTTTTGATTTTATGAGTTGTTAATTGACACAATTTCTGTTTTGTTTGTTTAAATTTATCAAAACTATAAGACGAGGGCAGATGATATTACCATTTAAACATAAATGGCAGTTGACGTTTTGAATGGTCCTAGATAGGGGGGGAGTTGAGAGGACCACGGACCGCATCATTCCGTACAAATACATGAGTCCATTTATCCATGTCTCGAGGAACATGGGTAGAGGTAGTCTGAGGACGATTAGCCATGGGCGGTAGCTTCGCAAAATATGTACGAAGTCGAGCTACACATGAAGAAAAATCTATACTTGAATTATTTATCGGAGTAAACATGGTCCCAGGCAAAGCAAGATGGGTGCCATAAAGAAGCTCGGACGCTGAGTACCCTAAATCAGATTTTATTGCAGAACGACAACCAAGAAGAACAATGGGCATAGTTTCAGACCAACGCTCTAGACTGTTAGAAGCACGCAACGCAGCCTTTAATTGTCAATGAAAACGTTCAACCATCCTATTGGAAGCTGGATGGTAACTGGTTGTATGAATATGTCGGATACCCAATATTCGCGATAACTCACGAAAAAGAGAAGCTTCAAATTGCCTTCCACGGTCTGTGGTTATCCGCTCTGGACATCCAAAGCGGGAGACCCAAGTGGAAATGAAAGTTTTTGCAATAGTTTCAGCAGTGATATCAGGAATTGGCGTGGCTTCAGGCCGACGTGAGAAACGATCGATACAGGTTGAAACATATGAACAGCCAGAACTAATAGGCCACGGTCCCACAATGTCTATATGAACATGTCGGAACCGCTTTTCTGGTGGAGAGAAAACTCCAAGGGGAGCTCGAATGTGACGTTGAACTTTGGCGCGTTGACATTGAAGGCAAGCACGAGCTCAATTGGTAATAATTCGTCGCATATTAGGCCAAAATAAACGGGCCGTAATAAGCTTCATTGAAACAGCTACACCAGGATGTGACAGTGAATGCAAGGTATCGAACACTGAACGTCGATGTTGCTCGGGTACAAGAGACCTAGGAACACCAGTGGCTGTATCCCATAGAATAGTACCTTCCTAAACAAGAAGTGGTACCTGCGAAAATTTACAGCAGGAATATTTGTCGGAAGTCAAATCCAACGAATCCAAAGCTGGTTGATCCTGTGTCACAACAGTTAAATCGATTGAGCTAGGTGTCAATATGGCAGAAACCGGCAGACGAGAAAGTGCATCAGCTGGGACATTTTCAGTCCCAGGTATGTGTCTAATGTCACTGGTGAATTGAGAAATGTAGTCCAAGTGACGAAAGGTGCGGGGTGAGTGTTTGTCAGTTTTTGATGACAAAGCAAAAGTGAGAGGTTTGTGGTCAGTATAAATCACAAAATGTCTACCGAATGTGCTGCAGCGGCGTTCAGCAGATTTAAGCTGGCAAGAGAAAAATGCTAAAGGCTGAGTTATTCCCTTAACAACCTGATGAAGAACCAAACCAATGTCAGAATCAGATGCGTCCACTGTCAAAGATAAGGGTGCGTCTGGTACAGGGTGTGCCAAGGAAGAAATGGAACTTAGTTCCTTCTTAACCAATTCAAAAGAGGATAATGCCTCGTCAGTTAATATTATTTGAGCATTTTTTTTCTTCTGTGCTTTCAAAAAAACAGTCAGAGGCAAAAGCTTGTCTGCACACTTAGGTATGAAACTCCTATAAAAATTCACCAAGCCCAGAAATTGACGCAACTGGCGTAGTGAAGTAGGGGGCAAGATTTTCTGGATGGCTTCAACCTTCGTTGAGAGTGGTTGAATCCCATTTGAGTCAATCAAATGACCCAAAAATTCAAGGGAGTTCTGATTAAACACACATTTATCACCATTTATGCATACATGGTACTCACTGAGTCGTTCAAAAAGCTGAGAGAGATATTTTACATGTTTTTTTTGTTTTTTTTTGGTGTCGCTAGCGACCAGCAAATCATCAACATAAGCAAAAACGAAATTCATTCCCTGAACATCCTCGTCAATAAATCTTTGAAAGCTACTAGTTGCATTCCGAAGTCCAAATGGCATGAAAAAGAATTCAAAATTTCCAAAGAGAGTAGTTATTGCAATTTTCGGGATATCAGCTAGGTTTACAGGTATTTGGTGATATGCCCAAATGAGGTCGATTTTAGAAAATATAGTGCAATCATTTAGATTCGTTGCAAAGTCTTGAATGTTCGGGATTGAGTATCTATCAGGGACAGTGATTGAATTTAAACGCCGATAATCCCCAATAAGGCGACGACCAGCTTCACTTTTCTTAACTAAATGAAAAGGAGATGCCAATGGACTTTTAGGAGGGCGGATTAAAACGAACTGAAGCATGTGGTCAAATTCGGCCTTAACTTTCCTGAGTCGATCAGCGGTAAGCCGACGTGGACAAGAGAAAACAGAGGGTCCAGTTGTGATGATATGATGGACTGTTGCATGAACCACTTTAGAGAAATTAAATGTGGGGTCCACTAAATCTCGGTAGGATGACAAAAGACTATGAAATTGATTACCGGCTGAGGCAATAAAAAATTAAGGCGTTCGTGGTTGAACACGCAGGAGTGGACAGAGAAGTGGAGTTATATACCAGTTTTTGTCTCCTCACATCAACTAGTAAATTAAAGTGATCCAATAAATTAGCGCCTAAAATCGGGTAGGGTAAATCCGCGATTATAAAAATCCAACGGAAGTTTCAGCGAAGGCCGGGGTTCAAAGCCAAGGAAACCTGACCATAAGTGTTTATAGTCGATAAATTGACTACGTACAGAGATATGCACGACTTCTTTGGTTTGTTTGAAACCAGACGTAAAGGCCAAATAGAGCATGAGGATCCTGTGTCGACCATGAACGACTCGTTAGACACGTGATCTCTCACAAAAAAAGCACGACTTGGTAGGGGGCATCCGCCGGAGGTACGTGACGTGCTCAGGTCCTCCGTGGTTCGTTTCCCGAACCGTAAGAACAAGGCTTATTACACTTACTAGTCCTATCTCCATATTTGGCATGATACCAACAATAACGTGAGGCGTTTGCTTCCCTCGTGCGAGACCCACTCCGACTACATTTACGAACACGGGGAAGTCGCCTTTCCAGCTCCAAATCTTCCAACCGGTATGTAAGAGTGTCTATCTTTGCCAATAATTCTTCCATAGGCGAAGACGAAACCCTCTAAGCGTCATTAGCCGCTACTGTTTGTGTCGGCAAAGAAAAATAGTTTGGATTAGTTCTTGCAGAAAATTCCAATATCTGGTCAGCCATTGTGGCTAATTGCTCTACCGACTTTTCCTCCAAGGTAGGGGCTAAAATTGTTTGTACTTCAGGAGGTAAACGGGAAAAAATATTCTTTTAATTATTAGGGCATTTTGTGCCACCGAACCTGCTAGCTCAAGAAACCCCCTCAGAAATTCTGTAGGCTTTCTATCTCCGAGGTATTCGTCCTGCATTAACGAGCGGAATTGACTTTCTGCTGATGCAGTATTTCTCTTAATTATTTCGGCTTTGAGTTATTCGTAAGTGAAGTCGGCAGGCGGCCTTTTAGCGAGTGGAGCAGGCATAGCACAAAACAATAAAGATAATTGTCACTCAGGCGAAATTTCATGCACTTTGAAAAAGGCGTCGACCTGAGCGAACCACAACATTGCATCATCTGGATAAGAGGGCAACGAAATGAAACTCAAGGTGTTAGGTGTAGAAAAGAAAAAATATTAACAAGACGCAAGCCAATAACAATAAAAAGAATTGTTTCTTGATTGATATGAGTGTATGTGTGTGTTAATTTTTTTTTTTTCAGGAAGGACGTAAAATAAATGACCTGTATTATGCACAAAAAAGGAAAAAGAGTCCTCTGAAACTGAGAGAAAAATAACTTCATGTATTGAAATTATTTACGGAGTCGCTAACTAGGTGCCCAGTGATTGGATGAAAATCAGCCAATCACAGGCTACCTTTTTTTAAATCTTCTCCAAACCCCTATGAGGGCATTTCCTACGAACGCCCTTCCTCTTTTGCTTGGGTGATTCCTCAGAATCAAGATGTGACCGCCGTTCTCTCAGTCTTCTAGACGCCAATACACGCTTGAGAGGACTTTTCCAGCAACTGAAGCACAAGAAACAAGGCTCTATTTTCTTCAGCCCAACCAAAAGGACACAGGAAATACAAACTGTTAAAAGGACGCCTTTTACGGATAAGTTTCCCGCAAACCAACTGTTTGCAAGGACAATATTTTCTTTCCTCTCTTTCAATGTAAATATATGTTTTTTTTATAACATTTTAAATTGTGTTGTGTTTTTTTCTTTTTGCCGACGTCGCAATATTGTTACCATATAAAGTTGGGAAAATCCCAATACATGCAAAGCAACAAAATTTTTTTTCTTTTTAATTTTTGTCGCTCGAAAATATAGCGAACTAGGGAAGTATCAGTAGCAGCAGTTCTAGCAGTAAGCTCGACTCGTTAGGTGATTTAAAGAGAAAGTGGAGGTGGCAAAATATGTTGTGGTAGCCACTAAAGTGGGTAGGTAAAATTAAGAGGTTGTCTTCTTTTGGTAGTGGCGAAGGGAAAAATACGTGTATCTCGTGTTAGTAGTAGGAGTATGTCAGTATTTCTCTCAACGTGCGCGAAATTTCAACTTGAGACTTTGTTTTTGCATTAGGAAGCTTCTTTTCAGTCGCTAGTATCTGCTGAAAAAAATTTTTTATAAGTTGTGTTGAGGAGATAGTTATTTCACGAGTGTATATCGTTCATTTCCGTGGTAAATTTTTTTTTGTGTACCACGTGGTAAGTTGTCCGTTTCACTTTTGTTGGTCGAAATTTTGCGTTAGTCAGCTTTTGTTATTCAAGTAGATAGTAGGAGAGGTAAAAATGTGTTGCCATGCCGACAACAGTTTCTGTTCAAAAATTGTCCGCCATCTTAGCTTCTTCCACGTGGTTAATGTGTCTTTAACTGGTTGGCGGCAAATTGAAAAATTCTCAATATCTGTTGCGTTTTTTCAGTCGAGGTCACCATTTTATAACATGAGGGCAGATGATATTATCATTTAAACTTAAATGGCAGTTGACATTGTAGAGTTCTGTTGCCTCTTGTTATATTAAAAGAAAGAAAATAAAATAACGAAGGCGTAGATATTGATGGTTTTCAATCCAGTAGTTTAATGACAGCTTGAGAAGAAGTTTTTCCTTGTGTCGTGAGTTGAAGATAGTAAAACAGTTGTAAATGGCTGTGAGGGAATTTAGTACTTAGCCAGATGTTTCGAGGTCCATTTGGTTTAGGAGGGAGTTTCGGAGGTCTCCTAAAGGAAGCAGAGGAACAAGTGCTGAAGTGTGTTCTCTCGAGATGAAAAGTCCTCGTCTTCTGTTGGAGTCGTCCCGAGTTAGAGAGAGAAATGTTATCTCTCGTGTCGGCTGGTCTTACCTTGCTGCCAGCCAGGAGGAAAGGAAAAAAGAGAGAACGAGCATGGTTAGCGCTGCCTTTTATGGTTCCCGGGGAGGTGTGCCCGGGCAGAATAGCATCGGTCATTCTTATTGGATGAAATGTATAATTTCAAAACTTCAACGGCAAAAACAATTCCCGCACTAAATAATGGTTTGAAATTCTTTCTGCTACAAAACAATAATGTCAAAGATGAAAAATGACACATATAGAATTAAAAATATAAATGCATGAAATAAAGAAACGGTGTAAATAATAATTACGTCCTGTTTATTTTAAAATGCTTATATTGCTTGTGGTCAGCAAGCACTTTTAGAAAGCATTATTTAACAGTCAGTTTTGTGGGGATTACATCTTGTAGCAGAAAGAACTTCGTATCATATTTTCACCCAATGAGGGTGATTTGCCCCATTCAGCCTGGACGCTTTTCCCGGGCAAATCAAGGACAGTAAAAGCCCGACAAACTTTCTCCTCCTCAAAATCTTTCTATCAGGACGGACGTACTTTCTGTCCGCTCCCTTCCAAGCAGCAGAATCACAACACCACGAGAAGAGCCATCTAGTTTATTGACCTTTGAGTCTATCCTACAAGACCAAGGCTTCCCAGTTGAACATAGATTAGATGTAATCAATCCGCCACTTACAGGAACGCTTTTATATCGCCTCTAACTTTTGCTATGTCTACAGCGACGCGTAATTCGCTCAGACATTCAGTTGCCATCTCTATTCTGCTTATCTATTTTGGAGACATTTATTCCTCACTCTAAAATCTATGGGATTCAGAACAACTGGCAGAACGTCAAATGCCTGATCAACCCTGTTATACCTGTTTTCCTTCTTACTACGACGACCAGCACAAATGCTTTCTTTCAACCCAAGCCTTCATCAAACTTCTAATTGAAAACCTTCAGTGTCTTAGTTCGACTCCATTCATTTCCTTTTAACATAAACACTTTCCTGGTTAAAATCCCTTGCCTTCCAGATAGTACTTTTAATTCCTGGTAGGTGGCGTGACCAAAGTAGTACATAAAAGAGCGCGGCAAAGTCTCTCTCTCTCTCTCTCTCTCTCTCTCTCTCTCTTGTCCTACCTCAATTACTAGAAGCATGAACGAATGTGTGTTTCCCAACAGAGGGAATCTTCCCCCAAAAAAAACTCCTATTATGCTTTTGCATAAGTCTTCACTCACCAACTTCCATTCTATCAAGGACTCTTAGCATATACTAAAAGACCCTTCAACTGCAGGATAAAACTTTTTTCTGTAATGTACTTTTTGAGTATTTCATATTATTCCTGTATCCAATCCATTATGTTTGCTCCGGTAATAAATATGTTATTAGTTCGTCGTGAATTGTTTTGCTCGAGGAAATATTAAAGCCTAATCATCTCTGATTGACCGCTCCATAAGTTTAACAGCAGCAACTGGGACCAAAAATCAAAGACACGAGTCTCGTACTGATGAAGATGTATATCTTTATCGCGCACGTGTTAAGCGCAAAACAAGCTTACATTCTCCAACTATACATTCTCCAACGTGAAAACTGAAACAAAACAAATGCACTCCTAAATGTTCCAAAAAAGGAAACACACCACGAAAGTGATGACTTAAATCGAATCAATGCAAGAGAATTCACGTGCTTACCTCTTTTTGCCTTGCTAGTGACCCACAAAGAAAAACGTCCGTCTCGCATGCCAGTCAATTTGAAAAGGACCGAATTCGCGCCAGCCAGTGTTGAGGCCGGAAGTTCCTCCCGCACCTTCCACCCGGAAGCGACCGGTGCGGGAGGCAAAGTTCAATCTAAACAACTATACCGGTTGAAACGCAAACTCCTACATTTACAGTAAGTAAAGAACATTTAGCTCCCTTCACTGACTAAAGGAGTGATTTCCCTTAGTCACTGAAGAGAGAAATGTGGAAAGATTTTTAATTTAAATGAAGACCCAGTCAAACTTTCGAATTTTCCAACACGAATGAGATATCAATAAAAGATTAGTGAATCGGCGCACGTGTTCCTAAAAAGACTCCGGCAACAAATAAAGCTATGTAAATATAACCACTAATTTGAGGAGACTATGTTGGTGGATCATTTTATATTCAGATTACACCTCAAATCAATGTAAAAAGCCCTACTAAGAGAAGGAAGGGCTTTAGCAATTGCATCAGAACTAAAGGTTGCGGAAACAGACGTAGCTCCGACCAGACAACTGAAGGTCATTCATTCTCCGAGAGAGACAATGACAATGCAGGTGATTAAAAACCAAAAGTGCAAGAATATGCAGGGAATGTAGTACAGACCAAGAGGCGGGACAATGTCCAACATAGGGTAAAAAGTGCATGAAGTGCAAGAAAATTGGCCACTTTACACGCACTTGCCTCTCAAATGAAAAAAAGAATAGAAACAAAGATATCTAATAAGTGCCCTTTTGGTGCCGAAAGACAAGAAACGCTAGGACGTGCATATGATAACATAACAGAGCAGCAGGAGAGACAAATCCAACAATGACATGTATTTTCATGTGGTGGAATCAAAAACACTTACGGGGGAGAACTTCCTAATAATGCAAAAAAGTTTTAAAACTAAGTGTAGGAAAAAAAAAATTAAAAAAAAAAACAACAAATGGTGGTAAATGTCAAAATTGATTCTCGAGCCATGAGCAACGTCCTATCACTCAAAGTATTCAGCAAACTACAGGAGACGCGCCAGTAGAGAAGATTCCATTTGGGAGCACCGCGATAAAACAATCAGATGCACGCCTCCTCGGAATGAGGCAGAGAGACACACAGATTCACCAGGGACACAGATTTCCACCAGGTGAAAATAAACCAACCAATGCTAATAGGGTTACAGACGTCCAGAAAATTAGGCTTGGTGACATTCACCCATGGAGTGAAAACAGACGACCCTAACATAACGGAATTCGGGAAAAGTCGGCGAGGACCAAACAGTAAAAATGCAACTGAATTACCGCCCTAACAAAACCTAAAACCACGGGAACAAATCCTAAAAGACCTTCTTGACGTATTTGATGGGATAAAATACATATCGAGGGGATATACGATAAACATAGATCCCAAAGTACACCAGCCATCCACCTACTACAGAGAATCCCAATATCTCTGTGGGACAAATTCAATGCTGAATTGGAACCCTTTGTGAAACAAGGCAACATATCACCCATCACAAAACCCATCTCATGGGTAAACACATTTGTATGTGTCTCCAAGACGAACAGGTCGATTAGGTTATATCTGGGCCCGAAATACTTGAATGAAGATTCCATAAGTACTGATCACTTTACTATGGAAGCCAATGACTATTTCCTCATAGTTGATCAGATTAGCAAGACTCCGTTTGAAAAGTCTCCATTCCATCATATCTAGAGCTGTAATAAAACAATTAAAGCAACTATTTGAGGAAAGAGGTGGATCGGAAATAGTCTACAGTGACAACGGACTCCAATACACAAGGGACAAGTTTGCCTACTTTTCACAAAAATATGACTTCAAATGTCATCACTCCATTATACTCAATCCAATGGATTCACTGACAGAATGGTAGGAATATGCAAAAAGATGTTGATGAAGATGAGAATCAGGCACAAACAATCACTTATAGATTATGGATTACAGAGCAACGCGTATTTCAGCCTGTCTCAAATAAGCTGCAGAACACCCTTTGTCTGCTGAACTGTGGGAACATCCCTTGTCTCCAAAAAAGCAGCCAGGAGACGAACACACAAAGCAAAGCAAGAGCCAAGTACAAGAATAGCATGACAGACTGAACCAATGACAGCATATTCCGCTGCCAGCAGATCTACACACAATACCAAGATATAAAGCTGTGGGAACCAGGTGTCATGTTATAAAAGAGCTGAGAAACACAAGAGCGTCTATTGCAGGAACCGACAGTTCCTCAAACCAGCCAAAATAAAGTTGACTAGACCTGATCTCAACACTAATGGTAACCACCCAACAACAACACCAGGCAGTGCACTACCCTCACCAAACCTCGAAGTGAAAACACTACAAAATACCTCACTGTCACCACAAACAAAACGATATGACCCTCCTCTGCCAAACACAGCACTATACCATTCAGACAGAACAACTTACGAACCACAAAGGCTAGACCTCAAAAACATTCACAAAAAAGTATTTCTTTCAGGTGTGATATCTGCTCATCGGATGAACGTTTTTAACATTTTTGATATTTCAGTTTATCTTAGCTCAACTATTTTTACCTGTTTTTTCCTTCTTTTTGATAATCCCAGTGTGAAATTTCATGCCTGTTATGATGTGTGACATGATACATTCATGTCAACATTAGATAGAATTATATCAAAAGTTACTAATTACCATAATATTAGAAAATCAAATTATGCTATAAAGTGGTTCTTTATGTTGCATATGAGGGAAGAAAATATTTTCTTTTTTAATAGTTTCCAAATGAATTATTAAATATCATAAGAAAATGTTCTACTTTTGTTAATGAAATGTTTCAATTAATATCAGAAAATCAAACTGCATTTTAAAGATACACACTTTGTTTTCTAACATTAAAATCAAATCATAATTTTAAAAAAATTGATAATATGAGTCATTCAATAAATAAGGGAGATTTTTTTGTTTTCTTTGTTTAATGTTATATCATCCTTTTTAGGTTATTTAATGCCAAAGTCATCCTTCTTGAAGAACAGTGGTGATATTTAACCCATAGTTGGGAGGATAAGAGGGTTCATGCCTTTCTTGAGGGTATTTGTCCAAAGGTGAATGTAATAGCGTGACTGGAGTTTGAACTCACTTACTACTGTGACGTTGCACAAATATTTATCTCAGGACGAGAGTTTATTTTATGCACATGTGACGTCTGGGCAGTCAGTCACTTGACCCTCCGTAAAATAAGTCCTAGTCAAGACTCCTGTTTCGGGCATAAGGTAACTGGCAAATAATGTGGGGTTAATTTGGGGCTAGACTCATCCCGACGCTGGCGAGGGGGTTTCCAATTTCACATACCCCACCAAGTCCTTCGTTTTCCTACCCCCTCGGATAACGGAAAGCATGGACTTCTAGGTTAAAACAAAATATATTTCACTGTAGTCAAATTTCCAAAATTCCCTTGTAATGTTTTTAAGGCGAATAAAACATTTAGCGAGAATAAATGAAAGCGATACGAAGTGAAAAAGATATGTGCAAAAGAAGGCAACTCGATAGATAAACAACATAACCAATAGATTTCAAAACGAAGTGGGGGTGCTTTAATAAGCGATGACAAAACAAGTAATTATGAGATTTAAAAAACAGTTCATTTCTTTCTTTTCTCCTTTCCTTTTAAATTATCGGCTTTGTTAAGCCAAGTAGACAGTGTTAAACACAAATGTCTCTCTCGACAGTCCTTTTCTTCTTTCTCCTTTTTTCTTTCTTTCTCTTTTTTCTTTTCTTTCTTTTTACTTTTTTTTCTTTATTTGAGAAAGTATCTAAGTCCACTCGTTCATTTACGGTTGAGGAAACATCTTTTCAGTTTCTTTCTTTCTTTTTCTGAATATATACATATATATATATATATATATATACAATTTCCAATATTTAGGAAAGGTAGAAGGAAAAACAGTTTTTAAGTTGTACTTATCTTTTCAAAGGCTAGTTCCTTTCTTTTACGGGCGAGCGGCATTCTGTAGAATCTGGCTGCTATCTTCTGTCCAAAGATTCTGTTCTACTCTTTCCCCGGAGCTTGGCTAACATGGCGTCCATCTCTTGCCAATGTCTGTCAAAAAAAAAAATTCTTTTCGCGGGCGAGCGACCTCCTGGAGTTTTGGCTATAGTTCAGCACATCTCTTCACGCCGACTGCTGTCCTAAAACTAAAGATCCCCTTCCAAATTTCCTCAGAAGAAAAGGCACTATTTTTGGCGCGAAGGATCGGCTAATCATTTGGCTCCTTCCTCCTCCTCCACCTCATCCAGTCATGACACCACAATGACCCACATTCCCCTCTCTGTCCAACCAGTCACAGGTCATGGAGTGCAGGCAGCCCTTGGCTTTCATTCTGACCTGGATTCGTTACAGATCATGGAGTGTGAGTAATTTGACTTTCGTTCATATCTCCCTTTTAACGGTCAGTCTTGGGACTCGTTAGTTCAAACACAGAGGGGAGGGGAAATTAAATCTTACTTTTCCTCTCTCGGTAGCATACCACATCACACTATGATTCAACTGTCCACCACTTTAACCATTTCACCACGAGGACACCCAGATTTTTTTTAATAAATGCAAAATAATTTTTTTTTCAGAATTTTTTCCTAAAATCTAAAATCTGCATTATTCAGAATCGGTTTATTGCAAATATGATTTTAATTTTGCAAAAAATATTTGTTATGGGGCTATTCAAAATGAAGGCAAATCAAACAAAGTGTTCCAGGCTTGAACAGAGGTCTATTTTCAAATTTTTGGTAGCTGAGAAGTGCAAACCATGTGAAATTTACAGAAAAATGTCTGATGTGTACGGAGAAGAAACATGTTTTAGTAAAAAATATCTTTACAAATGGGTAAAGCATCGGTTAGATCACTATGAGGCTGAGTCAAAAAAACAATCCATCGAGTGGAAGCACTAACTTTCCTGTAAAAGATGTTCTGGGTACAGTGGTCTGTAAAGAAGGTCATGCCAGCAATCTTCTGGGAAATAGAATGACCCATCACTCATGATTTCCTTGAAAAAGGTAAAAAATGTAAATAGTGTCTTCCTTTTGATAACTCCTTATGCAAAATTCACCTTATTTATTGAATGACCCTTGTATGTGAATAAAAACATCAATACAAAATATAAAAAATGAAATAAAAAACAAAGTTTCTTATTAAGACATTTATATGTAACATTTGTTGTGTTAAAGAAAAAATATCAAACTGTGTTTGCAAAAACAAGAAACTTTAAAGAGGGTGTTTTCTTAAATGAAAATTTTTCATCAGGTGAAAAGAAAAAAATGACTATAGCAATTTTCACTGAATTTAATGAAGAACGCACAAGTCTAATTTTCAAATGGTCTTCTCTTTATTGGCTGTCCTGCAAAAGATTACATTCATCAGGTTTGAGTAGACACTGAATGGTGTCTAGAAGACTTACTAGGAGCAATGGCCAATAGGGATGGATGATGAGAGAGAGTCATTGTAATCTGTGTTGTCAGAATGTCTTTATGATGATGATGATGCTGTAATCACTTTTTAATAAAAGCATCCAATCAAAAATAGCCAGCATTCTCCATTTTCAAAGATCTAAAAATAGTTTACATAAAAATGAAAACCTCTTGATTATTTCACGGCTATTTAGGATTTTTTTCAATATTTTTTTCATTCCCTTTGAACAATTAAAAATAAAGTTTATTTACAAAATAAAAAATCTTTCATTGAAGATTTGAATTAACTTTTTGAAAATGAAAAGAAATTTATAAAGAACAAAAAAAAAAACGACAATTGAATTGATGCAAAATAAAAAATTAATATAAACTTTATTAGAATATTTTGTGTGCATTTCAAAAAAATTGGCCCCAATGAATTTTTTCTTTGAATAGGATTCCCTAAAATATTGGAAGTTATCCACATTAGAAAATTTTTTGATAAGTTGAAATACTGCAGATTATTTTAGTCATTAACAAATTTTCTTATATTTAAAAAAAAATGTTTGAAGAACCTGAATGCAAATAAATATTTAACACTGTTTCATTGAAACATTGGGTAACGTGGAGAACACCTTCACTACTATTACTCCCAGGTCCACTCTGAGTGGTAGTACCTTTTAGTGTCCCATCTCTGGTTCATAGAGAACTATTCCAGCATTTACTATGCTTGAAACCATTTAACTGTGTGCAAACAAATCATTAATATCAAATAGATTTATTAGTATTTGATAGCAATACTTAAAACCATTTAACTGTGTGCAAACAAATCATTAATATCAAATAGATTTATTAGTATTTGATAACAATACTTAAAACCATTTAACTGTGTGCAATTGAATGATTTATATTAAATAGAATTATTATTGTTGGATAATAATACTTGAAACTAACTATGCAAACAAATGAACACTGGCTTGTTTAAAATAATGTTACTAACAAACTATTCACTTACAATATATATATATATATGTGTGTGTGTGTGTGTGTGTGTGTGTGTGTGTGTGTGTGTGTGTGTGTGTGTGTGTGTGTGTGTGTGTGTGTGTGTGATTTGGCATTAGATAACCCCCAAGGCTTGATATGCCATAAAAAACAACCAACCAACCTTTAGATACTCATTAGCTTTTATTTCATTTCATTTGATTTAATTCTAATTCAAAGGATGAAAATATTCGTACTGATGCTGAAGGGAAAAGAAATTAAAGGAAGCAGCAATTTAAGACACAAATATTTAAAGAAGGTCTATGTGGATTTATCTGGTTTTTAGAAAATCAATTTAAGAGTATCATCACATAAATATGGTATTATATATGTAAGAAATAGTTTGAAAAATGAGTCTTTCTGGAAAGGATATTTGAAGAAAGTTTAAGAAAATATTTGTAGAAACATTGCTGAACAAAAAATATTAGAAAGCTTCAAAATCTTCAATAATTTTAGGGATGAAAATTATTTATCATATTTCATATCTTAAAATAATCAAATACAAATGTGAAGATATTATCATGTACACATCTATAATCAACAGGGAATAGGGAAATTTAAAACTGTGTTATATACAAACGTGTGGTTGCATGAAAAATAAGACTGACGAGAAGATTTAGTTTATTTTGTTTATTGAATAAATAAAATAAACAAGCAGATGAAATATCTGGCCGGCTGACGGGGAGGGGGGTGTCTATTCGGCGACAAGCAATTGCTTTGATCTGGTTGGACGGTGTTGTCAGGTGACGCTCTTCGGATGGACGGCAATTCAACTGGCCTGTGACCTATGCTTGGCCGATTTATATCTTCTCAACTTCAAACACCGGCTCCCGAAAATACTACTTGTGGAAAAAATATGATAGGTTGAAAAATAAACCTTTTTTTTTTATAACTGGGAATTTTCTGGGGATTTTGGATAGACTATGTGCGGAGCCAATGCGCAGAAGCCATGATTTTCTCAGTTTCGATGTCTGTGGGCCTGTGTTTTTTGTCGATGTCTGTGGGTCTGTGTTTTTTTTTTTTTGTGTCTTAGTAGTTAGGTGTGTGAAGAGTTAAGTGGGTAAATCAGAAGAGATTTGATGTCTTTTGCTATAACAACTGTGTTCACTTTCTCAATATACATGGTCTTTTATAAGAATATGGTTTTATTCAATGTTTAAAAGTATAGTGTTCTAGGTGAATCATTTATGACTTTTGAATATGAAATGTCTGAAAAGGGAGATGCACATCACAAAAAAATAAGGTTTCTCTCCAGTGTGTTCACATATTCAAAAGGGAATTTTTCATAAAAGAAAAGCTACACACTTCACAAGACAATGATTTCTCCTCACTGTGTATTTGTACATTTATATGGTTTCTCTAGAGTGGATTGGCATATGTTGGCTCAAATTTTGATGTGAAAGAAAAGCCACATACTTCATAAGAATACATTTGATCTTTTGTGTATCTGTTGGTTGAAATTGAATTCCTTTGAAGTAGAACCACTTCCTCTACATTAACATGGTTTCTTTCCAATATGGATTCGTTAGTCAAATCTGAAATAGAAGATCTACACACTTCAAAAGAATATGGCTTCTTTCTTGAATGGGTTTGCCTATGAACCACCAAATGTGACTTCCTTGAAAAAAGTACCACACATTTCATGAGAATATGGTTTCTCTTCAGTGTGTACTTGCATGTCAGACCAAAGCAATTCTTTGTGTAAAGGAAAATCCACACACTTCACAAAAATATGGCTTTATTCCAGTATGCATAACCAAATGTGACTTCTGTGAAAAAAAAAAGAGCTACACATTTTACAAGAATATGGTCTTTCTCCAGTATGCATTTGCAGATGTTGGACTAAATTTGTTCTTTGTATAAAGAAAACTCCACATATTTCACATGAATATGGTTTGTTTCTCATATGAATTAATAAGCATTTCTTTAAAAGTTGACTTTCTTCCAATTTACTTCCCAAAATTTCAAAACAATATTCTTTTTCTGAGTAATTTTCCATTTTTTTCCTTTTTAATCTTGGAAAAAATTGTTAAGACATTCAAATTCCCCAAAGTGATAAAGTATCACACGAATTCAACAGCTGAATATCATTTCTTTATATTTTGTTTCAAACTTCAGCAAAAATGAAAAGTTACATATTTCACAGATATTTTTTTTTGGTGCACTAAAATGTTTTTGTGAAAGATCCACGTACTTTACACATTATTTTGTTCCAGTGTTGGAAAATATTCGATCAATTAAAAAGTTCTTTTGAACAGGGAGAGAGATATACGCTTCACAAGAATATATTTTCTTTCCAGTATGTTTTTAAATATTCATTACTAAACTTTACTTCATGAAAAGAAGATCAACACACTTTACGAAAAAGTTGAATTCAGTCTTCTTGTTTGGTGATCTTTTTACCTCAACATTCCACTTTGAGTCGTGTTTTTTTAATGGCTGATGAATAAAGAACATAAATTTTATTCTTTTTTACATTCTTTTTTTTTTTCAATTTATAAAATCTTCTTACTGCCATTACCAAATTTTTAAATCGAGGAAATTAAACCCCTTACATAATATATGTAAATTAGTTCTTAGCTAAATTCATAGCTGAAACCTATCTTCTAACTTTCAGAAACTGTAGGTCACCTGACTGAGATTGTCCAATCACAGCCAACTTCTCAAATGATCTTGAGGTCATCATTTGTCAATCAAACATTAATGGTTTCCATCTGGGACAATTGTTTAAATCTTTTTAAATGATCTACTTTGCTTCTCAAATAATAAAAGATACAAACTAATCTGTTATTGAATAAAGTAACAATACAGCAACAATACAATTCATTAGCTTTTATTTTATTAAAGCAAATTGTACAATTTCTCAAACCCCAAGTGCTGAAAATATTTACTCATGTACAGAGATTAAAGGGAAAAGATTGAAGGGAACTGCAGATGTTCAGCTTATATGGCAAATATTTTGACATGTTTTTTTAAACATTAACTTTTTGGAAAGGAAAGATTAAAACTAAATAAATAATCACTGGAATATTGTTTTTCCCCAGTCTGCATTCGTAAAAGCACATTCAACATTGGAGAAAGTGAAAAGGTACTCATATTTTACAAGTATGTAGTTTCTCTCAAGGAAGTGTTTTCAAATGTTTCCTTAAACTTGATTTTGTGAAGAATATCTACACATTCCACATTATGGTTTCTTTCCAAAGTGGCTTTGCATGTGTTGGCCCAAATGTGACATCCGTAACAATGGAAAATCACACACTTTGTAAGAATATGGTTTCTCTCCAAAGTGTTTTACCAAATGCTTCCTGATGTAAATTCTTAGAAAATAAAGTCACACATTGCCCAAAAACATAGTTTCTCTCTAGTGAGATTGTACATGGTGGTTCAACTGTAAGCGTTTTGAAAATGACACTACACACGTCAAGAATAGGGCTTCTTTTCAGTATGTTTTCTCAAATGACATTTCCAAATTGAATATGCTAAAAAGAAAGAGCCACACACTTCGCAAAAATATGGTTTCTCTCCAGTATGAGTTCGCATATGCACCATCAACTGAGACTTCTATGAAAATGAAGAGCCACACACTTCACAAAAATATGGTTTCTCTCTAGTATGAATTCCTATATGTACCCTCAACAATGACTTTCGTGAAAAAGAAGATCCACAAGCTTCACAAGAATATGGCTTCTCTCTGGTATGTTTTCGCATATGCCCCATCAAATGAGAATTTTGTTAAAAAAAAGTGCATCTAAGCAAAAAGCTTAGTAAATTTCTTCTTTAATTTAAGTGGAAAAAACACAAAACTATCGTCAAATTATTTTCAAAAAAATATTCCGTTTGCTCTTTAAATCTAAAGCAAAGAATTCATGAAGCGGTGTTGATAAGGATTTCATCCCTTTCATTTAAAAGCCCTTCTGGCTTTTTTTTTAGAAAGAGTTGTAAACATTTAAGAAAGAGCAGATTAATAATGGCTATTCGAAATTTTTAAAACAAATAGCGGAAGTTTGTTGAATAAATTATCTTCACTGACATTAGTAAAAAATTTACAGCATTTAATTTATTTTTAAGTATCGGTTATATGGAAATCATATTAAATAAAGCGCAGTTTTTTTCCAAGCAACAGTCATGTCAATACTGCTGTATGGATGCACTACATGGACGCTGACAAAGCGTATGGAGAAAAAGCTTGATGGTAATTGCACAAGAATGCTGCAAGCTGTATTGAATAAGTCCTGGAGGCAACATCCCACAAGCAGCGGCTGTGCGGACACTTACTACCCATTGTCGGAATTATTTTATTGCAATGGGAACGTCTTTTTGGAAGGGACTTTTATGGTTGTCACCGCCGGAAGGAAATGACCGGATCGTTTGGAAGTGACACCGCCTGCTGAGAGAATAGTCCCTTTCGGCTGAAGCCACAAAGCGATCAAGATATGAATTTAGTAGTCCGGTGAATTTTCGCCAGATGTGCTGGTCTTTGAACATTGCTGTTCCCTACAGTTAAGGGAAAATAGGGAATAGGGAGTGAATCTCTCTGAGAATGGTGCTGTTGTGCTGGACCTCTCCTGGAGAAATATCCTGTTACCTATATCTGTGAATTGTGCTGTCTCGACCTTAACCACGATCCATTTGAATTTGCTGTCCAATACAAGTGCTGAAAGAATTGTTGAATGAATCCCCATGTGTCTGCATTATTCGCTATATTCTTGACAGAAAAGTGAACAGGTTTGGCAAAGAGATATTTTTTGCCAAAGAGACTCTTCCAAGTCTTTTTTTTCCATTCATACAACACCCCTTTTTGAGTTGTAAGTACCAGCACCTTTGTTCGTTGAAGAAATATCAATTCCTTGTAATTCATGTGTAACCCAGTGTTTTTTTTCGAAATAATTTCAATCATTGTTACTTGATTCAGTTTTTCTGACTGGTCGCTAAAATAGCAATTCATTTTAGCAACTAGTGTTTTTCTTCAAAACTTTGTTACACCTTTTTATTCGATTTTATTTACTTGATAATAAATAGTTCTTAGACAGGTCCATTGTTCTAATAAGTAGAATGTTTGCCAGTTAAATAGGGTAAGAAAAATAACCAAGCAGTCAGACAAGAAAACCAAGAATTATCCACACAAACTGACCGACCACTTACTACCAACCAAATGAAATGAATATATCCAACAAACCTTCTTATTCCCCATAAATTACATTCTATTCATCAGCAATTCCTTCCAGTCCATTCTACACATGCTAAGTGGGACTCTGTACCTTACAAAAACTGAAGTGTCGGAACCCAATTAGAAAATTGTTAGTGAGACCCTCGAGTTCATAAAAAGTGAAAGTCTCATTTAAAAAATTGTTAGCAGCTTTTACTGTACACAATTATATCAAAGTCAATGGTTTTTGTAACGTTTTTTTTTTTCATAGTGACACCAAGTTATTTATTCTCTCTTGTGAAAGTGATGATCACACGTGTGTTTTAATCCATTTTAGATTTGAAAACTTTTTTCACGTATGCGTGGGGTCCAATTTGTACAAATCTGTCTAATTGCCTTAAAACGAACCCCAGAGCTGGCGCGTCCAATCCTGAACCACCCAAATGGCATGGGGGCTTACTTGGAGGCCCTGGAAGGGTGGGTTTCTTATATTCTATAGGAATACTGCTTTATGAAAATTGATGGCAAGTAGTGTGTGTTCCCTACATAGATTCGGGAGTGTTGTATCTTAGATCGGTGTGGGGAGAGCGAGACCTTACTATCGGCCCTGACAACCTGTATATGGGATATGTTCCTCATAAATTGTAGGGGAGAGCAAGAGAACCTAGCATCGACCCTGACAAGCTCTGTTTATGGGATATGTTCCTCATAGATTGGTGTGGAGAGAATGAGACCCTAGCACTGTCCCTGACAAGCTCTGTATATGGGATATGTTCCTCATAGATTGATGGGGGGGGGGCACGGGACCATAGCATCGGCCCTGACAAGCCCTGTTTATGGGATATGTTCTCATCCTGTTCTGTATTGATCTAACGAGGATGCTTTGACATCTCGTATTCGAATCTGTGTTAGTAAACAAATTGTAGAATTCTATGTGTTCAATTTGAATCTAAGGTAAAATATCATATTGCCAAAGAAACAAATTCCTAGCCACATATTGGCGTTCAAAATTCTTACAGTGGATTTATCAAGATAAATCCACCCTGGACATTTTACCCACACGATGATTTTAAGGCGAAAATTAAATACAACGATTAATATTATTATACCGGACATTGGCATGCTGGTTAGAGTGTTCGCCAATGGTCCGGGTGACCTGGGTTCAATCCCTGGTCGAGTCATACGAAAGACTCAAAATATGGTACTTGATGCCTCTTTGCTTAACACTCAGCATTATAAGGTACGGATCAAGGGTAAAGTGGAGCAATCCAGGAAAGGAGTAGCGCCCTCCCCTACACCTCGATGTAGTAGCTATCGAAAACAGAGCCTTCGAGTCGCCAACTTTCCTTCTTTTATTAACATTATTTGCTAAATACTTCAGGTAAAATTCGAATGACATAAGGAAAGATTGGTGCAAGGAAAGACTTTAAAATGGCGACCATATCACTTAGAAGAAATCATATAGACAATCATTGTGCTGGAGGTAGAATAATATAATCTCGTCAAAAAATCATGCAGAACCATCTCATTAAAATTGGTCACCTGGGTTGATAACAACATAAATCTTATTGTCGGGTTGCAAAATCGATTGAAAAGATCCAGAATCATGAGTTCCCCACACAGGGTTCCCTTTTTTTATCGGTACGGGTTACCAGTTTTTTAAAAATTAGTGGTTGAAACTATATAGAACGTTCTCTAAGCTTCCGAATGACGTTATCATCTTTTAACGAAAGGGCAAATTGTAGTTTGCCCCTTGTTATATTAAGAAAAAAAGAATGAGGACGAGAATATTTATGAGTTTCAAGAAGTTTAATGACAGCCAGAAAGATTACCCTTTGTGCTGTAAGTTGCAGGAAGAAGAAAACGGTTGTAAATGAAGAGCTGGTATAAAAAACGCCGAATGTCAAAGCAGGAGTTGAGATGTTGTCGTCAGGACAGGAATTAAAATGCTGAAGTCAAAGTAAGAGTTGAGTTGCTGTCGTCAGGACAGGAAATGAAATACTGAAGTCAAAGCAGGAGTTGAGATGCTGTCGCCAGGACAGGAATTAAAATGGTGAAGTTAAAAGCAGGAGTTAAGATGCTGTCGTCAGGACAGGAATTAAAATGGTGAAGTTAAAAGCAGGAGTTGAGATGCTGTCGTCAGGACAGGAATTAAAATGCTGAAGTTAAAAGCAGGAGTTGAGATGCTGTCGTCAGGACAGGAATTAAAATGCTGAAGTTAAAACAGGAGCTGAAAATATCCAATTTGTTTCTCCTTCTTGATTTAGAAGGAAAGATGAATGATGAAAGAATGATTTCCCAGGCACCAACGGTCCATACATTGGATGTGCTCTCCTCATGGTACTTAGTGGATTGTTGGAAATATGTGAGAGTCAGTGAAGAAGAGTCAGTGAAGAAGAGTGAATGTGGTCTCTCATGTTGGCTGGTTCTTCCTGCTGCTAGGAAGCGAAGAGAGAGAATGTGTACTTTGTCATGTCGACAGATCTGTCCTGCTCGAAAGACCAGCGTGGAAGAGATCCATCCTGCTCGAAAGATGGCTGGGGATAAGGCGAGAAATGGTTAGCACGGCCTTTTATGTTGCCCCGGTGAGGTGACCCGGGGAGAATGGCATCAGTCATTCTCATTGGTTGAAAATATGCGACGACTATAACGGTCAAGTTAATTTACACGCCAAACAAAATACGAAATTCTTTCTGCTACAATCTAGTCGTCATATAATTTAAATTAACATGATTGAATTAGCCATCCATTGAGATCTTTGCAAGTTAATATCATGGAAATTCTTTTATCTTTCACGGGCCGTGTTATGACATATATTGTCAGTTAATTCAGATATTCCATTATTGAGTTAACGATTCGTAACTGAAAAAATTGTAGATACAACAAAGGATTATATAAAAAGGTAACATTTTAAATCTAGCATCCCCCACGATGTGCCAAAAGACTGGTGGTCTTGTAAGATACTCCTCGTGCTCTCTGTGTTCATGGTTATAATGCATTGGCGCCGAACCCATGCCTGACATTAGAGTTTTCATCAAATAAAGCTTTTGTTGGTCCCACAGCTGTTGTTTGATTTAGAGCAACATGTGTATAGTATCATGTAATAAATCGAATTCAATGTACTGAAATATTCTTTTTAATCAATTAGTTGATTTTTCGTCGAGTTTAAAAAATTGGATTTTTTTTGTCTCAAAATTTTTAATACAAATTTGCCCATACCAAATTTCTTCAGAATTCAAATATATCTGTGAATTTATTTCTACCAGGATTTATAAAGATTAATACTACACTGCTCCATTTGTTTTTTTACACCTGGTCTCAATTTGATTTGTTTTTAAAATTTAACATTTTTAGTAATCTGTGGTAAAGTCACTAACTTATCTATATTTAAAAGCTCCACCCTAAATGTGTTATATTCCAATAAAGTTCAAATCCCGGACGAGGCTGATTGCATATCACATAGCATTAATACCCTTGGGAAAGGTATGAATCCAATTATTCTCCCTCCAGGTATGGGTAAAATAGTAGGACAGACTGAGTTCTTCAGCCTTGGCGAAGCAACTAGTCTAGGAGAAGGAAAACTCTGAATTCAAACCTGTTAAACTCCGCTTAAAAATTGACCTTGTGTCATATCCTGCCCGAGCGGAGGGGTTGGTAAATATGATATTCCAATAAAGCTTCTAGTCAAGCAAAACTTGTTCATTTTTTTTATTACAGTATCTAAAACTTTTTCATTATTATTTTTCAAGGAAGAATATCTATCTCATTTTCTGAATAAAGTGAAATTTCATAATTTATCCTAACATTTAAGAATGATTAATTTTTTGAAAGGTCAGCAAACATACGTGATAATTGATTAAGGTTTTTATTAACTGATATTGTGTGGTATAATTTTTTAATTTTTGGATGTATCAAAAAAGGTTTGAAAATATGCAAGAGAATAAGAAAGTCGTATTTTAGAAATTAACAAGGAAGAAACTTTAGAGACATCAGTGAATTATTGACATTGACTTTTGGTTGAAATAGCGAAATAAGCTAAGGAGTTGATCAATATGAATGAATCATTCGGGAAGAGAATATTTGCATGAAGGGAGGGGTCACTTACCACATTAGAAGTTGAAAGTGACTCTTCCCTTCATGCAGGTATTCTCTTTCCAGAGGGAACAGATCGAACTGAACATTCAATTTGGTGGAAGGGAGTGGGCAATTAAGGGAATTTTGGGGTCGCAAATGGCTGTCAAATTGGAGGTAGTCAAATTTGGGGGCCGTTATATAGAAGGGTCAGTTGGTTGGCGGTTGATGGAAGGGGCGATCAAGGGCAGTGTCAATTGGTGAGTCAAACTGGGAGAGGGCAAATTAGGGGGCAGTTGATGAGAAGGGTGATTGAAGGCAGTTTCAATTGATTGGTCAAATTGGGGCAGTCAAATTGTGGAATCAATTGGTGGGCAGTTGATGGGAGGGACGATTGAGGGTGGTGTCAATTGGGGGGAATTTGGGAGTGCAGTCAAATTAGGGGGATAATTGGTGGGCAATTAATTTGGTGGGCGATCAAATTGTGAGTGCAATTATAGTGGGTGGCCTATAGAGGGCGGTGTCAATTTGGGGTGGTCAGTCAAATTTTGGAACAATTGGTGAACAATTAATTTGGGAAGGTCAAATTAAGATAGTCAATTAATGAACAGTCAATTGGGGCGAGTGCGCAGTCAATGGGGAGTTTCAATTTGGGGTGTGGTTATACTAGGGGTCAACTGATGAGAGGTTAAATTAAAGGTGTCGTATTAAAAGAACAAATTAGTGGGCGATCGACGGGAGGCGCGGTCGATAAGGGGTTTAATTTGGAGTGCAGTCAATTTTGGAATACAGTCATAGTGGGGGTCAGTTGATGGGTGATCAAAGAAGGGAGTTAATTGGGGTGGTCAAATTAGGGGGGATCAAATTGGAAGGGTCGATTAGTGGGGGGGTCAATAGAGACAGGGCAATCAAGAGAGGTTCAATTTGGCGGGAGCGGTCAAATTGGGAGTTCATTGGTAGGTGGTCCAGTTGGAGGGCACTTTAAGGGGGTTAATTTAGGGAGCTGTCAATAGGGGATGAGGGTGTGGTCAGTGGGGGTGTCAATTTGGGGTGTGGTCAAATGGAGGGGTTCAAATGCTGGATGGTCAGTAGGGGGTGTCAAATTTCTGGGCAGTCAAGTTGAGAGGTCAATTGAGGGCAGTCAAATTGGAGGGGTATTTGGTGGGCAGTTGATGGGGTACTGTCAATTTCTCTAACATTGTAATTCTTTCCATTGAAAGAGAATTTACCAAATCCCTTGATATTGAAGTGATCATAAAAGACTTTGCAAATGAAAAAGTTAAAAGGATAAACACCGAGTTGTTTAGGGTTGTTTATATATCTATTACTTTCAATATTTCATGCATTTCAGAAATGATTATCTTCTTTTTCAAATTGACTAAATTAGTTTTTTTTCTTGTTGTCTGTCTCCACATGTTTAGATTTTCATCATTATTACTTCATTCATCAATCAATCAATCAAATATACAATCATTCATATACATGTTTATAGCTGCTGAAGGTGTGTTACATTTAAGGGCGAGGAAGGTCAATCTGGGTACCACACAAAGTGCCCAAAAACAAGCAATCAAGAGGTACTCCATGCTTGCAAGAGCTCCAGAACTGAAGCTATGCCACCTGATGCAGTTTAGTATAATAACCAGGACACCGCTTGGGGAGGGGGGGGTCTTAACTCTCCATGGTGGAGGCAAAAGAAAGCTTCTTCAACAAATCTGTAAACTTCCAATTCTGAATTCCCATTAACTTGTGAATATTTCTCAAAATATTTTATAAAAACCCTTATCAACTGTCCTTATGCCGGACATATTTTGGGAAATAAATCGCATTATTACTTTTTTAAAAATATTTTTTAAATTGATTATTTTGGTGTAATTCTTCCTCTACAGCAACATTGCCCAGTCAGCTGGGGTTGAAGAATATATTGATTGTATCTCTGCAGAGGGGTAGGATCTCCCCCATGAGTGTTCTGGATATGACACTAAACAATCTGATGGTAAGGTTCCAGTAATGCTGGAGGTTTAGGGAATACAGAGCACCTCTTCATTGCCATTGCTCCAAGGTCCACTCTGGCCCAGAGTGATAGCACTCTATAGGGTCCTATCTATAGGTTAAATAGAGATAAACTGAGTACTTATGCTCAATTGAATTACTTGAAATAGAACTGTTTTGACATTTAAACTGTGTACTTGTGCTAAACTGAATTGTTTTAAATCGAACTGTTTTGACATCTAATTGCGTGTAAACAAAATCTATACTTATACTAAACTGAGTCAGTTGAATTAGAACAGTTTGACTAAACTGAGTAGCTTAAAATAGAAATGTTTTTGACCATTAAACTGTGTACACATGTTAAACTGAATAGTTTGAAATAAAGATGGATCCGGCATTAAATAGCCTACAAAGGTTGATATGTCATAAAACCCAAACAACCAACCAACATCTTACAGCAACAAATGAGAATTTATTTTAGCAACAAGGTGCCTACATAAATTGATGGGAATTTCATTTGGGCTTTTTTATCAAAATTCTTTCAGTAAGTTAATAACAAAATCATGTTCTGAGGTCCGACTACTAAAAACCAAAGACAAAACAAGCAAAGTAGCAAATCAAAAGATATTCTTTTTGGAATACATTAAAACACAGAAATCAAATATTAAAAAAGAAAAAAAAACACCAAGAGAAAAAGAAAATGTCATTAGAATTGAGTATACTACAAAAAATGTTATTATACCTGAATTAAATTGCAGTAAACATGATAATTTGTGTCAGCTTATTAGTATTAGATAAGAATACTTGAAACCATAAAAATTAGACCACAGCAGATTTTATCACATAATTGTATCACGATTTTCCAAAAGATACAAAAAACAGATTTTCTTTAACATACAAAATGACAAAAGATTGAGAAGTATGCCATCATGGTTATATCAGTAATATTACCAGTTTTTGAAGACATTTCCGTTATTTGGTGGTCGGGAGGATATTTAGTCGTGTACCTATAAGCATACTTTAGATACATTAACACTGAATAAATGGAAAGATAAGATAAAATCATATAAACATATTTAAGACATTTAATGCATACATAAACAAATTTAACAGGCATATTATAATGATACACTAACATGTCCCAAATAGATGAAATGTGCCATTTATTCAATAGATAAGAAGCGTATAAAAACGGCAAACCAAATTGGTTGCTAAGGACTTTTGTGTTGTTGAGCTAGTTTCATCATCATAGAGAGAGAGAGAGACAAAAGACAAAACCGTTCACCAGATGACAAGACCAAAGCAGCAAAAAAAAAATGTCTGATCTTCTTAAAGGCACCAAATCAAGAAGAAGATAAAAGGTTCTAAGTTCTCACCTGACTCTCGACACAGCATGTCTGAATCCGTGCCCACATTTTAGTGAAGACAATTATTTTTTTTATCGCCCTATAATTCACATATTCATCTTGTTTTTGTTTTTGCTGTAAGTTGTTCAGAAAGAAAAAAAAAGATGTATCATCCCTTGAAAAATAGTTGAAGAATATTGGAGCAACTATTTCTTTGCATGAAAAAGATGAAGACTGACATCAATTTGAATCTAAAGAAAAAGAAAAAAAAATGATGCAAATAAACAATAGAAAATTAAGTAAAAAAGAAAAATATTGGCAAGAAATCTTGCAACTGTTGATTGTTTTTAGAAAGAGGATTTGCCGTGTAACATTTGTCGTTATGCAGTACAAATAAAAAGTTGTTCAGCAATAGAAGTTTTTAAACCTAGTAGAATATCTCGTTTTTATTCTATCATAAACTAACATTTGTGTAGAGATAAAAATAAAGAAACAATGGTTCACTTATCAAGAAAAGATAATAAAAATCCTCTTTTACAGCTTCAAACTGGGGCTACAAATAAATGAATTCAAACAAATATAAATTCAGTCAAATATCTTTCAATTAATCAATTATGTTATTATTATTTAATTATTATTCAATTATTCTGGACTGCAGATCAAATGTTTGTCATATTAAACTATTGACAATAACAGCACATTTTGTTGATCCGATCAAACAATCAGATATGTTTAAGCCTGAAGTTATCGTAAGAAAATATTTAGTTTGTTCCACTGAGGAGATTACAGGTGACTTTATAGTGGAAACTTTTCTTGAACAGCAAGTGGAATTACCAGTATAAAATATATCAATCTAAGGTTATTATGATGGGGTCAAAGAAGTGGCATACAAAGAAAAGTTTTGGACAAAACCCCACATGCCTTTTTTGTGATCTGGAATGCCCATTCATTAACTTTTAGAACATAGAAACACCCATATTCATGAACTACCTTCCCAACCCTAGACTCGTACTGAAAAGAATCTAAAAATGTAAATGTGGCTGTCAGTTATTTAACAATCTGATTGGCTGTATTGTTGCTAAACAATAGCAATGTAGAAATAGGGACCCCCTTGTCAGAATTAAGACAACCTGAGTCTACATAATTCTAGCGAGTGGCACAATTCCTTGGGTTCTAAGAGTTAAACTTGGTTGTCAATGGTAAAGCTTGGTGGAATCTAGAAGCAGCTTTTTTCTTCAGTTTGATTCTACATATGTATAATTATTTCTTTGCATTGGAAAATGCTAACTGGACTTCATTCAGACAGATTTAAGCCAAGGAATGAAATTAGATTGGAGTCAAATTGATGGCCTAAAACCATTAAGATTATCATATTGATAGTTGGTTTGGTTTAATTGTTTAATGGCATATCAACCGTTTATGGGTTATTTAATGCCAAAATTTGATATATTTGTAGATGGTTATTTGTAATCATAGCTACATTTTCAAGATTCCATCAAATTATATTTTTACAGTTGCACATTTATTTATAATTGTTTATTTGCACACAGTTATATGATCTTAAGTATTCCAATGTAACACAAATAATTTGTACACAATTGTATAGATTCATGAAATTATTTCAATCTAATAAGAGACATTTGTTGGCTCACAGACACATAATTTCAAGTCTTATAATTTAATATTAATAATTTTCAAAAAAGATTTATTTGACCCATAAATGGGACCCTAACAGATACTACCACTCCAGGTTAGGGTGGAATTTGCAGTAATGGCAATGAATGGGGTACTTCACACTCCCCAGATCTGCAGAACTGGAGCCTCACCACCAGTTTAGTGTCATATCCAGGACAATTTTCTGCAAAGAGTCTTACACCTCCACTACAGTCAGTGTATTCTAAGCCTCACTGACACTCCTTCCAAATCTATCATCTATGAAGATAAGTTTAAAAGTTTCATCTAAAAATAATTTCCTGAATTAAAGATCTTTGCTTTTGTAATTAGTAAGTTCAAATTATTTTATCTTTTGTAATAGTTTTTTGAAGTCTATATTACAAGAAAACAACAACAAAATAAAAAGACCATCCTGTTGGCGGTGGGGGAGCCATTGAATATGCAGACTGCATCTCTGCAAACCTCTCCCCTTCTAATGAGTGTCTTGGGTACAACAGTAAACTGTATCTGATGGTGAGATTCCAATCTTGGAGCTTTCTAGAATGCAGAGAATCCTTATAGCAACTCCTTGACACTTTTTTCTGTGTGAAAATTAAGACACAAGTCTCAAATGATATTTGACTGAATGCTAGTTTTATTCTGTTTCAATTCAAGACACCGTGAAATACTGACCCCAGTCTCCTGGACCATTGGTGAACATTCTACCCATTAGGCCAATGGTTCGGTAGGGGTCTTATAAAGTCCAGAAATTTCATGGGAAAGTTGGAGAAATAAATTTACATATAACCAATATCAATGAACTACTAATGTCCAATTCTTAACAAACAAAATTCCCTCTAAATGTTACAAATGGTCCCATCCGAAGCAGAAGTCATTTTGCATTCTGGGATTTCTAACAGATCTAGGTCTTTATATAGTTGTTTGCCTTACACGGATCCTGTTAATCTACCAGGAAAGGGCAAAAGATACATGTCAGACGATGGCGCCTTAGCTACAACCCTTTCATTGCCATTAATTCCAAGTCCACTCTGACACAGATTAGTCGTAGCTGTTAGGATACCATCCATGGGTCAAATAGAACTTTTCAATTAATTTTCTAAAGATTATTGTTAATTATTTGAAACCATCGAGCTGTGTGCAAATTATTCATGTCAGATGGAAATAAACGATAAATAGAATTACTTATGTTAGGGATACTTGAAATCACAGACCAAGGAGAAAGAACCCAGTCAACCCAGCCCTACTATTTACTTATAGCTAGGAGAAGAAACAGATGAATTCATGCTTTTCCCAAAGAGCATTAGCTTAAAGTGAAATGCAAACAGCCTCATCCAGGAATTGAACATGGATTGCCAATTCCATTTTCTATGACATCAACCATTACACTAAAAGCGTCTCCAATGGCAAGTACGAAACCAAAAACGTACAACAAAATCCAATTCAAAAAATTCAAAGTATGTTTCTTCTATTTTAGACTTAGCTGTTAAAGAGCCATTCAAACAGCTGCTTCAGGTATAATATATAAAATGAAACACACACACACACACACACACACACATATATATATATATATATATATATATATATATATATATATATATATATATATATATATATATATATATATATACACACAAAGAGTATAAAAGAATAATCTATTGAAGATATACTTAAGGACTGCAAGAATTTATAATTTATATTGGGAAAAAGTTGCTGATGGTCTGTGCTGCAAATTTGTAGCAATAGTTTGAAGACTTCTCAAACCTCTGTTAACTTATGAATTACTTCTCTGAATATGACAACAAAAACCCAGGGTACAGCAGCCAGTAAAGAACGTCATGCTGGAAAGAACCCGTCACAACTTCCAATTGTCAACTTATCAGTCATATTTCACCTAATTTATTGAATGGCTGTCATTTATTACTTGATTTATGCTGTTTTCTATTTTATGAATATTTTTAAAACATTTTTTCACAATTTTTAACTGATATGAATAAACAATATTTGTAATACAATTAATACTGTTCAGTGCTTTCAATCTTTTTTGTTTTTTGACTTTTTATATAAAATTTGATTTTTTAAAATTCTTTCATAAAATAAAAATCGGTACTGATGCATCTATGTTACCGCAAAAAAGCCGAACTTTCCCGAGCGTTTCCAGAAAGATTTGGAATATGCTGAAACACCTAGCTAATCAAATTTAAGATAGAATAATTCAATCAATTTGTTTACTAAGATACAAAAAAGTGTAAACCTGAATTTATCGCAGCTAAGCGAAAATCTACAATGTGCAGTAATGGTGATCCAATTCTGCCAAGAAAAAAAACTTCTTGGCAAAATTAAAAGTTGCCGGGCATGTGAGTATCCTTGTCACCAAAACAAAAAAATGAGGAAAAGTTATGCCTGGAGATGCCGTAACACCAAATGCAGGGCCTGGATTATTATTGAATTGTTAGGTGAAAGTGCAGAATAGTTACAAAACACTCCCCCCTCCCCATGGTAAGAATAGATTTCTAAATTAACACGGTATTACTTCTGCACGGTACAATAAGTGTATAAATACGGAAAAAATTATTTAAAAAGACAAAAAAATGATACACAAACCCCCCAAAAAGTAGATAAAATAAAAATTCAAACTATTTTTTCATATTGAAAATTACCATACATTGACTGTTGATTTATTCTTTTTCTCCTGAAAAGGTTGGTAACATAACATTATCCATTAAAAATTGTCTTTTTCTCTTTCTTTTTTTTTGGGGGGGAGGGGTCTTCATGCTTTTTGTCAACAAATTGGTTGACTTATTTTATTGTCTGCTTGCTTCAATTTCGTTCCGGAATATTCCGATTCTTTCCGTTATCGGCCAGGAAACGCTCGGGAAAGTTCGGCTTTTTTGCGGCAACATAGATGCATAAGTACCGAAAAGTACCCCCCATTCATTCGGCCTTGTGCCACATCGAAGTAAAGAGCTTCGGTAATTACATTACATCATTCTAAAAGAACGTTACTGGTTGGCTGTTTTCAAATCTTTTATGATCCACTCAAAACAAAATTTGATAAATTGAAAAAAAAGTTTATACTCATGAATTATAATAATTTCTATTTCCACCATAAAAATTATTTATATTAATCTTATTTTTCAAGAATTATAACAACGAATGTTTAGTCGGAGGAATATTTGTTGTTATTAACGAGGAGAAGTTTGTTGTTAGCGAGGATAGGTTGTGACGTGTGTGTGTGTGTGTGTGTGTGTTTACGTTGAGTTGTTTCCTCGCTAAGTTGTAAGGTAATAAAAGGAGGAATGAAGAAGTAAGATGCCGATAGTCGAAATGTGTTTATAGGAATAAGTTATATTTGCAGCATGGAAAATGCAGTTTGGGTTTGTGCTGCAGGACTCGTGGTGAGTAAGATTGTGAGTAAGGAGACGCAATGGATTTATGAGAAGGTTGAGATGGCAGCGTGTGTCGTCGGACGCGCGAGGGATTGTCTTCGCTGTGGTTTAGCGAAAGCCATGTTGCCGTTGTAGGAAATGAACTTTGGAGTCACCGTGAATTTTGTGCGTCTGGTAGAGAGTTAGCGTTGTCTCCATTAAAGTGGCCCAGAGGTGAATTGAGAGCTAGGTGTCGAGAGCGGAATAAAAGCATCGCGTTGACATAGCCAATTTTGGGGGTGACATAAAATTGTGCCTGTGCGTGGCATGTTGAATGTATCAAATTTATATTCAACTGGGATTCCTTGCAAGGAATCCATAAATTAGATAGGTTCCGTCATGTGTTCAGGCTGCTGCTGCTGCTATTTAAGAGCCGCAGTGAGACTTCTGCTCTGGGCGACGTTCTCCAGCCAAAGAGAATGTGTTTGGCAGCTTAGCCAATTTCTGCTACTCAGAAAAGAGGTCCGGGTTGAATAGGATAGTTAATCCTGATTGGGTGAAATTAAGTGTCGAATTAAATTGCGCGCCAAACCAAAATACGAAATTTCCCTTCCACTACAAATGAATTCAACTGAAACAGAATGTTAGAACAATTGAAAATTTACTATGGGTAAAAAATATCAAAAGATATTATGTATATTGGCTTGTTTTCTCCTTCATTACCTGTTGCTAATTCTCAATATTTATATATATATATATATGTGTGTGTGTGTGTGTGTGTGTGAATAGAAAGTAGTGTGTGTGTGTGTGTGTGTGATATTTACATTCACTAAGAGTAAGTTTCAGTCATTTGTTTCATGTTTGTATTAAACAGTAACATTTAAAAATTACGTCTTCAACACGACAATCCTCCACATTTCATCAGTCTTTCCCTCTTTCAACCAGTCAGAAGATGTCGATTTATGACCAATGACCAATATATCATTTTGGGGACTTGAAAGTAATAATAAAAAAATTGAAGCAAATGACTGAAACTTACTTTTTTCCGGAAAGTACCAAACTTTTTGCTAAATTCTGATTATTTTTATAACTATTTTTATCTCGTCAATTAAAACATTTAATTTTGCCGCAGTCAATTTCCTCTCGCAAAAAACATAATTAATAATAAAAAGGGAAGAAACTTTTCAAAAGGAAGAAAATTATATACTTTATATTTGTAGATGGTTTATTAGTACTGTCTTTTTCGTCTTATTAATTCTTTCTTTCTTAGTCGTTTTTTTTTTTACAGTCTTTGTATACCTCTTTTAGGATATTTTAAGAAAATCAAAGCGGATACGTCCAAAATGGGAAAATAAAACACCAAAATAAAGAAAATTGTCCTGCTAATGAAAAACATATAAAAAATAAAAGAGAGAAATATATTTTACGTTAAATTTAATTTATTTTTTGCAAATAAAAAATACTAGTTTAAATTCTTTTCTCACTGTCGAAGACTTGAAATTTTATTATCTAAATATAAAATAAATGTATATTGACAGATATAATGAACCAAATATATAGTAATTTATTTTTATTTTTTAATTTTTGACCTGGCTTGCCATGGCCAATAATTTTGGTCAAAGGAAACTTGAAAGAGTTATAATTTTCTTATTTAGGTTGTGTGGATGGTGTGTCAGTCTTTTGATGAGTAACAGCTTGATTAATAAGTCGTTTGTTTGGCTTCAATAAAAAATAAATAAATAAAAAAACGAGCGAAGCTTTGTCTTTCCTGAAAGTTTTTTTTTAACAGATCGATATAAGTAGGGTCTTAAAAACAGTTTAAATTTGAAAATTAATGGAAAAAAAAACCATAGACACGTACCTTTTCATGTCCATACTTCTAAAATTAAGGAGGTTGTTTATTGAGTCTATGAAATATTTAAAAAAAAAAAATGACTGAAACGTTAAAGAATTCTTTTTTTCTAATTTTCTTTTTAGACGGAAATTGCAGGGGTTGATAAATAAATGTTACCGACAAAATTTGGAATGAAAACTTAACTTCTTAAAAAAAAAAACGCAAAAGAAAATTATTCTTTAAAGGTCGACAATTTTATCAAGTCATTTTTTTTGTATGTAAACTTTAAAAATCGGAGAATTCAAGAAGAGGAACTTCAACAAGTCGTACGAAAAATAAAAAGAATCGTTCCTTTATTTCTCTTAAATTGATCTGCAAGTCGGGAGGAACCTTTTTCCTAGGAAGAACCATCTTAGCATGGTTGACTTTATGAAACCTGAAAAGTCACAGAGGGGGAATGTCGAGGAGATCGAACATTTTTCTGGCGGTCATACATGATTCTCGATTCGTGCGTGTCTCTGCACCACATTAAAATGACCTTGTGTCACATCAGGCCTAGTGGGAGATCGGATAAATCTCTTCTTTTGCTGGAGAGATCATGGTAAAAATAATTTCAACTACTTGGAGACCACACCAAAAATGTATTAAATTTAAAAAAAAATATTTTTCAATTTTTAGTTTTAAAAAATTGAAACCAATTTGTAATCCTGAAAGCATAAAACTCTTTTCTATATGATTTCTAGAAAGACTTTGCCTAAATTCTAAAAGAAAGTTTTTAAAAAATTGCATACATCACAATTTCTAATATTATTGGTAATGACTGTCACTGAAACAAAGATATATCAAATCGTTACGGTGTAAATGTTAGCAAGTTGGATAAGCAGATCTATAGAGTTAGAATTTGTTGGTATAATTTTTTTTTTTTTTTTTTAGTTTAGTTGGTTGCTGGTTGAATTTTGGTTTTAGCGTATCTGATTCCATTTACTATCTTCTTCATCCTATTTAATTCGATCGTGTCTTCTTGTGTCTGTAAAGGTAGCAAAAAAATTACAGAAGGAAGAGGAAAAAGAGACGAAGATACCTGATACTTTTGGAATTTCATCTTTATTTTTGGGGTTTTTGTACGGCTACTCTGTAGCGAGGAGATGTCTTCCTTGACTATTAAAAAACAGTCCCGTTGCCGCGACCGGCCTACGAACGTAAACAGATCAGATTACACCTTCGCCCAAGAAAAATAACATCCGAGTACGGCCGGGATTGACTAAGCCCTTTTTCTTTCTTATGACCGTGACATCTCGTTACAGCTAAAAAAAAAGGGATAAATCAAAATTAACAATATTTACAAAACACTTCGGCCAAAAATAACTTGATAAAAATGGAACTAATCGTCGTCGCCAGCTTATAGCAGGTTAAAAAAGTACTTAATTGCTACACCCATTTTTTATAAAAGAATTTCCTATTCACGCGGCTGGGGCTGTGTGTCACAGCACCTTCGTAATATCAACAAGCCCCTTTTCAACGCTCGTCGGCACGTTCTTTGCGGAGCTCATGCGAGGAAAAGAATCCTACGTTATTCGTGGTCGCATTCGCCTCACTGCCACTTCTAGTGGTTGATTCAACACCCCCTTTTTTTTATACGGTCCTTTTTAAGGGCTATGAGAAGTCACTTTCAGCGGGTCGGAGCATCTCTAACTGGTTATTAATGACCAGTTGCAATAGACGGCCAGGAGGCAAACACGAAGAGGACTCACTAAGACCAGCCGGTCTTAACCATCGCTCGGTTCCGCTCGTCCGTTCGGCTGCGCAGGGCTAAAGGCACGGGTTAGCCTTTAGCTCCCACTTCGATACCTGCGCAGCGCTAAGATAACGCCAATCTTAGCCGCGGCCCCCTGGCCTGCTCGCTCTCACAGCTTTGGCGCGAAAAAGCCTTAGCTACCACACAGCTTTGGCGCGAAAAGCCTTAGCTATCGTCTCGATTCGCTCCCACAGCTTTGGCGCGAAAAGCCATAGCTACTGCCAACGATACGCCCGCACAGCTATCTGGCGCGACAAAGCCATAGCTACCGTAAACGATAAACCTTAGCCACCATCTCGCCGTTTGTTCACTCGGTCCGCAGTACTAAGACGCGATTAAGTCTTAGCAAACTACGCTCGCTCGATCCGTACGCTTCCAAGCTGTCAGCACCGACTTCGACCACGACGCTGTTACAGACGCTCCTGCATTCTACGACTCGACTGATCTCAGCTCTCAGCAACGATCATCCAACCGCACCTACGACTCGAACATACCAGCTACCAACATCACCCATCTAGCTGGAGACCGAACACTACGACCCCTTCTGTAATTTCTGACAATAACTTGCCATTCTTGTTGATTTGTTACCTTGCCTCTTTATCTCTTCATTGTCTTTGGTTGTCACTGTTCGCACGCATTAAACTAAAATTCATTTGCGGGGTCGACTCGCTTATCGGCTCTGCAACACCGTCTCCCAAATAAGGCGTTGAAATGCACTAGTCGTTTTCGTGGTTGATGAGGTCAAATGCGAGGTGGTCGAGTCCATGGGTGTTTTTTTTTTTTATAATGTTTGTTTCGGCGGTGTGGCCGACATGGCCAGGTATCAAGCTGCCAAATCTAATCAGCAAATGTGTTCGCTGCTAGCGGCCGCGTGAAAGAGGGTCCTTTCAGTGCGACAGTGGAGGCTGAAGTAAGGATTTCCCTTTTGCGCAGGAACGGTCCTTTTTCCGGGCATGCGCCGCCCCTACTTCCTGTTAGGAATTAATCGGAACTTCTGCACTCCTTGAGCTTACTTTATTTAATTAATTTTCTTTTTCTAATCACAATTAGTGAGTTCCATTCTCACTGGGTGTCCCATACGCCCGGCGTTGTACCACTATTAGAATAAACTCAGTAAATAATTATATCGAGTCACCTCCGCTACAAATCTCTTGGCTCTTTTCTGACCTAAGCCAGAAATTGACCGAGACCGTCTCCCGTGACAACTCGCTCATCGATGGTCTAACTCTTTGGCTTTTTTTGTTGTTGACTGCATTTGTTTATTGATGCAAGCAGTTTTTTGCGGAGGTGGGGCATAAGTTTTTGCTTGGGTGCAAAATAGGCACCTTCCATGAGTACAAGCAACAGATCCAACAAAAGTTTTAGTTTTTAGAGCCGTTTTCTCTTTTGAATAATTAAAAAAGCAATGATTAATCCTTATGTGATTCTTCATTAATGAAACGTGACGTTTTTTGTTGGGGTTTTTTTTTTTTTTGTCTTTTTCTTCATATTGAAACATATCTGATTTGTTCGTAGCTTCTTTTTCTAACTGTGCTCTTCAAAAAGTGAGGTATAAAAGTCGACCTCCCATGCCACTAGTGACATAAGTAAAACATTATTGTATCAAACATTGTTCAGACTGTCGCTGGAAATCCCAAACCATCGCATCTTTTTCAAATGTAGAAACCGCAAATATTTGCTTATTCGATCATCTTGTAAGTATCCAAATCTTTATTTTATAAATTAACTTTAAAAAATCGTAACAAACTCAATTTATTTAATGATCACTTCATATTCGATCGCAATCATTCAGTTATTTTTTTTTGTTTATCGTTGTTCATATTGAATTATTAGATTTTTAAAAATCCAGTTGTATTAATTTATCCAACTCACAAAAAGATAAAACTATTGTTTTCTTTTTCCCTTAGTCACGTAATGTTGTACCTCTTACCTGCTGTTACTCCGTGTTCATAGTATGAAAGAACAAAAGGGTAATTATGTTGGATTATTGATCAGACAGATTTTGAATTCTCGATACTACATTAAAAAATGTAAAATAAACTTAGAAATATCATCTTCTCGAGTTTGTTTGTTTTGTTTTTTTTTCTTTCTTGTTTGTGCTAAAAAAAAAAAAGAAGTAAAGTCGACGTTTCTGCAAAAGAAAAAATAACTTTCTTCAATTATAAATTAAAAATAATTAGAACATTAATAACTAGTCACGTACACAGACTATTAGCAAAAAATCGATATATGACGAAATAAGAAAAAAATACTCGTGAAATTTGTACAGTTGTTAATTTGATTGTCATAATTTCTTGTAAGAATCATCGAGGACCTTTAAAAATTTGAACACACTCGATAAAAAAAAAGTTTATTTTTGTATATAAAGCTTTGTTAATTTTCATAAAATGTATAATCAGTTCAAAGAAAAATAAACATTATAGAAGAATCTGATATATATATATATATATATATATATATATATATATATATAACCCAAACTATTTGTAACCTTTTCATAGAAACAAATTTGGGTGCCTTAGAAATCTTTGTTTATATTCAAAATTTATGAATGACATTTTTGTGCGACAACAACGTGTCGCCATTTAATTTAACTACTTTAATTTCTTCAAAATAGAAATAAAATATTTGAATGAAAATTTTTCTGAATTTAGAAAAATATCACTTTTTATATATGTTCCTTTACCGTCACAAAATTCGAAATACCCGCCTGACGTTCACCCTATACGATTTTATGGAGGACCGAAAATGACCACTTATCCGAAAATCTTCATTTTACTTAACGTAAAAAGTTAATAAAAATCCGAAATAAAAAAAGATGGAAGTAAATATTTTTTAAAAATTTTTCCTACTTGCAAAAAAATTGATTCAGCGTTTGTTCAGTTAAAGAAAGAGCTAAGTTTTTTTTTGTTTAATAGTTCTTTTTGGGCTTCTTTTATTGGCAAATAAATTATGTCTATAATTTTGTTTCTTAAATCATTCAAATTCTTTAAAAGAAAAATAAGTGTTGGATCTTAAGTTAATTGACATGTTTACACATTGTAGAAACAGTATTTCAAGTCTGTGTCCCAAGCATAACTATTTGAAAAACAGGTGTTTTAAATGTTGAGAAAAATATTTTAAAATCTCCAGGTTTATTTATTTATTTACTTTTGCTTTTTTTTAATTGATATATTTACATAATATTTGGACTTGTTTATTTTGGGTAGTAATTTTTTAGCAATCTGTAAATGTTCCAATTTGATTTTTTTTTTTGTTAAGGTTATATTTTAATGTATAATTTTATTTATCCTGAAATATTCTGGCTAAAAAGGTTACAATTTCACTCAATGAAAAAGGATTTTTCTATTCATACCAAAAAGAATATTTTTAGTGCTTGTATAAAATTGTCTGAAAATAAAAATTTCTGTTAATTTTGTAGTTATGAATTAAAAAATTATATTGAAATTTAATTTAAATTTGTCATCTAGATAAGAGTAAGTTTAAATGATTTGATTCTTTTATTTTATTGAAATGTTACATTTGAGATCTTAAATGAAATCAATATTTTAGTGGCTCTAGAGAAAAAGTCTCAAGAAATATGGTGGATGAATAAAGACATAATTTTTTTAGAAATATAACTGCTCCGTAAAATAAATAAATAAATGCACCAAATGATTTGAAATTTAATCTTATCAAGACGGTGAATATAAGTGTAACATTTTTCTTTTTTCTTTGCTGTACTATTCTGTTCAAACCATTTAAAAACTGTATTAGTAGAATACTTCAATAACTTGCAGTATCTTGAATATTATTCTTCATTCATTGTCTTGAGTTTGGCAACAATTTTTACCATATTATTCTGTGTGGAAAGGATGAACTTTTCACAGAAAACTTGCTCTTATCATATAAGGAATGAGGCACGTGCTGTTTTGTGGCTCTGAAGATGGTGTACACTTTTGAAAGTAACGTCTACAATTTCACACAGTATACATGCTGTTAGCATTCAATGTATATTTACATCACAAACTATTTCATGTTACTGAATTTAAACAAAATAAAATATATTTACAAATATTTGCATTTTTTTCTCATTGAAGCATTCATGAGCAGAGTGTTTGCCAATGGTCTGCAAGACCGGGGTTCAATCCCAGGTCAAGTCATACCAAAAACTCAAAAAAATGGTTCTTGATACCGCCTTGCTTAATACTCGGCATTATAAGGTACAGATCAAGGGTAAAATCGAGCAATCCCAGGAAAGGAGTTGCACCCTTCCCTCCACCTTGGTTGCCAACTTATTTATTATCTACTAATTATTTTAATTAATCTCAGAAATGATGTAATTCTTATTACTCTATTCCTTTGAAATTTTCCCCTACTTTATCAATTGTTGCTATACAGTCCACATTTTAATTATGCTAAGATCTCTATTGATAAAAAAAACCCAGTAATTTAATACCTTCAGGTTGAATAATCAAGCAATACCTTGACAATGTAGTGGATATACAAGTTAAGAGAAATATTAAGAACAATGATTTTTAGAATAATTTCTATGTTGATGTTTTTATACATTTCTTATGAACATTTGATTATTTTGATTTGATTTCAGTTTTGTAAAATGGGGTCTTGGCACTGATACATTGACAATAATTATTCAGAAATGAAAATTTTTCCAATTTTTGAAAGAATCCATAAAATCTTTTGTTGTAATATTCCATTTTGATCAACAGAAAATATATTTAATGTTTTTAAACTCTTTAATATATCAATATTTTTCCCAGAACATTATACAAAAGAAGAATAACTTGTGGAATTTTTATTTTAATGTCTTTAGTTTTCTCCACTTGAACAAAACTGAACAAAACTTTCTTCCCTTCTTGAAAGACCCATAACTTTTAAACCACGTAGAATGGAAGTAAAATTAAGGCATACCAAATCGAAGTGGGGTAACTCCAGTATTATCAAATTACAGCTTGATGAATTCTTCTTGACAAAAATTAGGAAATGTCAAATTAGGTAAAATTACACTTTCAGTTCATAACCCCCAAGAATTGAGCAAATCTCACTCATAAGATCTGAACTGTTTAATCAAGTTGAATTTTTCAGGGTTGATTTGTTTTTAGAAAATGTATCACCTACTGAAATTTAATCAAAAACGAAGATAGTGCTTTTGAAGAGAAATTTTTGGTGATTTTATATAGAATGATCCAGCAAATAATACAAAAAAAATTCTCAAAAAAGAGTTTGTTTTAATTTCCAGATTATGGATCCTCTTGTGTTTTGTTTTATGAAACAGAAACAAAGCAATTTTCCTCAAATTTTCTTTAAAATTTGTAAATTCTCAATGTATGTAAGATTGTATAAGTAAGTTGAATCCTCAAATAATTTTGGGATATAATCTAAACATCTCAGAAATTTTGTGTGGAAATTTAAAATAAATTGAAATTTAAAATAAATTGATTTTAATTTTGTTTAGATACATATTACATTTCTTTCTATCCAATAATTCTTTATTAAAAATTTTTTTTTTTTTCAAATCAATGTCTTTAACTTGAACATTATCTCCTGTGAATAATACAATTGTTTTTGAGTTGTAAGGAAACAACTTTTGACACTATCACTTTTTCTCATCAGTTGTGTTGTTATAAATAAATCATTTTTATATGAAAACTTATGCTGATATTTCTTTATAGATTAGATTTTGACAGTAAAATTAATCTTAACTTCAGTTATTTCTTCAGATTATTTTTACTCCAAAATTTTTTGTCAATACGTATAACAAATTTTTTAAAAAGTTGACAAACAAATCAATATTTTAGTTTATATCACAGTTTAAAATTTTAAGTCCATTTGTGAATTAATGCTTGGGAGAAAACTTTCAGAAAAAAAGGATTAAATTCTCTGGAAACTAATTTGAAAATATAAAAACTTTTAAATTCTAAGAGATGTTCCATTGAGAGTTCATAAAAAATGATCAGACTTTAAAAAGAATTTTGTCATTTTTTTTTTTCTTTACAAAGAAACCTTTCTGTAAATTCAGTAATCAATGAAGAAAAAGAAATTTTTTTTAATTAGTTTTGTTTGAAAATAATTTCAAATTTGTACATGAGATATTGGATAACATGGGTTTATGTAATTTTTTAATTTTCTTTGATTATATTGTAAAGTTTTTGTTTTCATTTTATTTTTCATTTTTTTACAGATATTTCAACTTAAAAATCATATCTGTGAATTTGAATAAATCATCATCTTAATGACCTGAAAAAGATAAAATATGGAAAACTCAGAAAAACAAACTTCTGAAACTTATGGCTGTGAATTATCTGAAAATTCAATTTTGAAAGAACATACTGGAGAGAAACCATTTATTTGTCGCATGTGTGGATCTGGTTTTCCGTTTAAGTCACATTTAGACCAACATATGCGGACCCACACTGGAGAAAAGCCATTTTCTTGTGAAGTGTGTGGCTCTTCTTTTGCACAGAAGTCACATTTGAACCGACATATGCGAACACACACTGGAGAAAAGCCATATTCATGTGAAGTATGTGGCGCTTCTTTTCCATGGATGTCAAGTTTGAAAATGCATATGCAAACGCATACTGGAGAGAAGCCTTATAGTTGTGAAATGTGTGGTGCTTCTTTTGCATGGAGATCAAGCTTGAAATTGCATATACAAACACACACTGGAGAGAAACCATATTCTTGTGAAGTGTGTGGCTCTTCTTTTTCAGATAAGTCACCTTTGAACCGACATATGCAAACACACACCGGAGGCAAACCATTTTCTTGTGAAGTGTGTGGTTCTTCCTTTTCAGGGAAAACAGATTTGAAACGACATATGCGCACACATACTGGAGAGAAGCCATATTCTTGTGAAGTGTGTGGCTCTTCTTTTTCACAGAAGTCACATATGGTGAGGCATATGCGCACACACACAAGAGAGAAGCCATATTCTTGTGAAGTGTGTGGCTCTTCTTTTGCTGAAAAGTCATATTTAGTTGTGCATATACAAACACACACCAAAGACAAGCCATATTCTTGTGAAGTATGTGGTTCTACATTTTCAATTCATTTGTATTTGAATCGACATATGCAAACGCACACTAGAGAGAAACCATATTCTTGTGAAGTTTGTGGCTCTTCATTTTTATGGGAGTCAGTTCTAGTAAAGCATATGCGAACACACACTGGAGAGAAACCATATACTTGTGAAGTGTGTAGCTCTTCTTTTTCAGACAATTCAAGTTTGACACGACATGTACGAATTCATACTGGAGAGAAACCATATTCTTGTGAAGTTTGTGGCTTTTCTTTCTCATGGAAGTCAACCTTGAAGATGCATATGCAAGTGCACGCTGGAGAGTAGTCATATGTATTTATTTATTAATCTCTTTATTTTTATCAGATCTATATTGCTTTTTTTTCTTTTTTTTTTTTTTTTATGCAATTTCAAATTTAAGAAAACATTTTAAGTCCCTGGAGAGAAACTATATTCTTATCAGGTATATGGTTCTTATTTTACATTGAAGTCACATTTGGTGAGATATATTTGATCTTGTAAATCTTTTTAAAGCAGTATATATCTTAAACATTGAATAAAAACAATATTCTCAAAGCAGATATCATATAAGGATTAAATACTTGAGTGAGTTTTAAAAACTTTCAGACTTTGTCATGAAATTCTACCTGAAGTAAATTAAACATGTCTGCATCTGTAAATTTGACAAATATGATTGTTGGCGATGTCCCAATTAAAATATCTGGATGTGGAGTCAAGCAAAGATATCCTTTATCTCCAACTTTATTGAACTTGGCCCTGGACACTGCTCTTTTCCATTTTGAGGCTTCTCCTGCTGCATTGTCTTCAACAGTGGACTCCAACTAACTGGTGTATGCAGATGATACTATTCTATTCACTTCTAATATAGCTAGAATACAAAATTTTGTTTCTTCTCTGTCTAGATTGGGGTTAGAAATTAACCCCAGTAAATACTGATTATTACATCTCGACAGTAACAGAAATTTTCCTTTGTAAGGAGTAAATCCATCATCAACCTAAATGAAGTTCCAGTTCCTGTGATCAATATTAATAATACTTTTAAGTACTTTGGGATTGATTTCTCATTGGGGTGTAACAACTTGTCAATTAGATCCAAAGGACTGGCTTAATAAGCTGGATAATGCACCCCACAAACCATACTGTAAATATGAGATTCTTATCAAGTATATGACCCTAAGTTCCATCATAAACTTGTCTTCACAAATTCTATAAGAACAACCTCAAAAAGTATGATGCGAAGATCCAAATGTTAGTCAGGAAATGGCTTAGATTACCGAGAGATGTGAAAAATGATGCTATTCATACATCAATTTCAGAGGGGGGTAGGAATTCTATCCATCCTATCCCTCTGTAGAAAACATAAGGAATCTAGGCTTCTAAATATAGAGGGTATAGGAAGTGAGGACGATGGCAAAGCACTAGCCAAATCGCCATTTACCTCTAAAATTATGCTGCCACCATACCTTCAGAACCAGCATACTGACTATTATGTTGAAATATATAACCATCTTGATACAAGGAGATTAAAAGGAATGGGGACTGTTCCTTTGGCAAGCTCCTGTTTGAGAAGAGTTCATGAAATACACAGGGGGCATGACTTTCAGGAAGCTGTAAGGGTGAGACTTGGTTGCATTCCTACCCCTGCTCGATTATCTAGAGGAGGCTGCATTGTTCAAGTCCAATGTAAGTGTGATAGGGGAAACGCCTCACTTGAGCACATCTCACAGACATGTCCATTGATACATGGACTGCATCTGCAGGCATGACCAGGTTGTAAATTTCTTACATTGCTGTTGAACCCAGCGAAATATTAGATCAATTAAAGAACCTTGAATTACTACCGATACGGGGCTTTAGAAACCCGATCTGCTAGTTCTAGGAGCAAACACCACCCTAGTGATAGATGTTCAAGTGAGAATATGTCTGTCTGTGAATACTATCGGTTAAGGTAAAAAAAATTTTTTTAAATGACATCAAAAGTAGTTGTTAAAAAAAATACATAGCGTTGGTGTGTGGACTAAAGAGACCAAATAATTTAGTCATAAGAGATTATCCCTTATTCCATGTCAATTCATGTTAAAAAAAAATAACTAATTCATTAAAGAACAAATGACCAAATTAGACATTTCCTTTGTGTTGATGAAAATGTAATAAATACTTGAAAGTTTCTTTTTTGTAGAAAATTCCAGGATTTTTTTTTCATTTTTTTCCACCTCTTATCTCTGCAAAAATTCTCCTTCTGTTAAGCAACATTTTATCTCGTTAACCAGAAAAAAAGAGAAAAAAAGGAAATTACCTTTATTTCTTGATTATCCAGCTGCTTTTGATTTGAAAAAATATTCTGCTCCAAAAAATATCTTCATTATTGCCAATCATCTCTGCAATTGGTTAGATAAGTCTTCGGTGTCAATAAATGACTCAGAAAATCCAACTTTTTCAATGTTTGAAGGGAAATAACTCTTCTTCATGAATATATTTCTCTTTTATTTGGAAGATTTTTTTTTTTTTTGCTTTGTTTCAACCAATCTTTTCCTTGGCACTCTTCAGCTGTCAAATTCATATGAGGAATTGGCTAAGATCATTTCAAGGAACATATACCATACATGATTCCTTTCTTAGCAAACTGTAATGGATTATTCCATTTTATGCAAACTGTAATGGATTATTCCATTTTATGCAAGTTGATTCTTGAAAGAATAAAACAAAGGAATCTACTTGGGCTGAAACATTTGTCTGTTTGGCCACATTCTGCAATATTTCCTTTTTATCATTTGAACATCCAGAATATAAAATTATTGTTGCTGTATCAATTATTTAATATTAAACATTAATGTTTTCCATTGAATTCCCAACAAGTTGAAGTTTTGTTTAATCTCTGAATGTTTGAAACAGTCAAAATTCAAAAAGTTTTTTTTTATTTCTTTCTATTTTGCAATGAAGCAGAAAAACCTGCTGAATTTGTAAATTTCTTGTGTTGAAGGAGAAAAAAGCTTCTCCACTGCTTGTCTACTTATTTCTTTTGTTTATATTTATTTATTTATGTATTTACTTTGAAGATTTTGGAAAATACAATTGTCTGATTTTTTATTTTTTTTATTTCTATTTATTTCTATTTTGTACAAAATAAATTTTGGGGATTTTTAAAAACTGAATTTCAACAGGGTTAAAGAAATTTGAAGGAAATTTCAAATGTGAATTAATCTGGCAGCTTTCATCTATTTAAAAAAATTTTTATAATGTGGAATTCTGGTTATTGTCAAGCAAATTTGCTCTTTTTAAGTAAAAGCTAAAAGCAATTTTTTCTAAATTACTGGAGAAAATTTTATATATTTTGTTTGAGTAAATTTCAGGAAATAGCATTAAAAAAGATTTATTTTATTTATGATATTAAATGTTACTTGAAAAATTCTTTGTTTTTTGTTCCATTTTGCATTCATTTTCTATCATGATTTGATATTAAAAAAACAAAGAATTTCAACTTAAAGCCAAATTCTTTTTTACATAATAGTAAAAAGTTTTTTGCTCTTACACAACTACAAAGTTTGCATTTTTCACTGAATCATTCACTGAATCATTTTTCACTGAATCATTCTTTTTGAAACTTTATTAGAAATAACTTATTTTGAAATTTAAAAAAAAATATAATTAAGAATCATTTAGATAGTTGAAAGTTTAATCCAAGTAATTCTTTTATTTTGTAATTCATAATCATATTTATAATAGATGATTTATAAATCCATTGGATTTTCATCATAATAATAATCCATGATGATATTGGTGCTTTTGTTTAAGGAGTGAAGAATTCAAATTAGTGTTTTAGAGTTATCTCCATATTAAGAACGTAGATGATTAGAAAATAACATTTATTATGAATGATTGATAAAAATAATCGTCCAGCTGAAAATTGGACTGGAGATTCCTTTATTCACTAAGTGTTTTGTTCTAATAAAATTCTTGCAGTGATGTACAATTTTTGATTGTGGTTAAAATACATAAATGTACAGACATCATCACAATAGGAAATTGAATTGTATATAGATTACTATCAGGAATTATTGGGATGGATAAATTTTTGCCAAAAGACATGTTTTAATATTACAATTAGCAAAACCTCTTGAAATTCCATGGATTGAAAAAAATCAAAATCTTCATGTCTAGATTTGTGGTTCCATTCAACAAGAAAAAAATTATTTTCCTCAAATAACTCCTTCATTATCTGATTCTTTTCAATGTGTGTGTGTGTGTGTATATATATATATATATATATATATATATATATATATAGCTGAACCCTATCAACCCATGTATTCTCAAAAATATACTCTATCCATACTCCTGTGGAGAAACAGGTTTATATTAATCTTTCTTCTTTTTTTTTTTTTTCTTTTAATTTCCTTCATCTATGTAAGATGATAGTGAAGTTTTCTTGAACAGTATACTACCATCTTGTGAAGCCGTGGGCTAAGCCAAAAATTCCAAGAAAAGTATCATGTGAATGTAAAAATACAAAAAGAATTGTATTTTTAATACGGTGTTTGATCAAGTGACTTACAACACTCCACTTGGGCTTTTACTGAGCTAAATGGTCATGTCAAGCCGTAGCACTTATGTGATTATCTTGACTTTTATTCTTCCATTTACTCATCTGGCAAATAAATACCCAACCCTTTTTTTTAATCTCATGGCCCAGTTGGCTTCGGCTGCAAAATACATAGACTGCATCTCTGCAGAGTGGGTAAGACTACCTTAACAAGTGTCCTGGATATGACACTAAACAATCTGATAGTTAGGTTCTAGTAATGCTGGAGCTTTGGGGAATGTGGAGTATCCCTTCATTGCCATCACTCCCAGGTCCATTCTGGCCTGGAGTGGTAGCACCTGGTAGCGTCCTATCTATGGGTCAAGTAGAACTAAACTGTAATTATGCTAAACTGAATTGTTTAAAATAGCATTGTTTTGACATTTAACTGTGTGTAGACAAAAAACTATACTTATACTAAACTGAATTGTTTGAAACTTTTATCAAAATGACTTAATTTAGTATAAAATGACCTGAAAAGGTTTATACACCGTCAAACAAAATGACCAACCTATTTTATCTTTAAAGGTGCTTGAATGCAGTGGTTGAGAGTCAATTGTACTGAGATAGCAATACTTATTAGTGTTTGATAGCAATACTTGAAACCATTTAACTGGGTGTGTGGGTGTGGGTGTGCAACCAAATGAATAATGTTGAATAGAATTATTAGTGTTTGATAGCAATACTTGAAACCATTTAACTGGGTGTGTGGGTGTGGGGGTGCAACCAAATGAATAATGTTGAATAGAATTATTAGTGTTTGATAGCAATACTTGAAACCATTTAACTGGGTGTGTGGGTGTGGGGGTGCAACCAAATGAATAATGTTGAATAGAATTATTAGTGTTTGATAGCAATACTTAAAGCCATTTAACTGGGTGTGGGTGGGTGTGGGTGCAACCAAATGAATAATGTTGAATAGAATTATTAGTGTTTGATAGCAATACTTGAAACCATTTAACTGGGTGTGTGGGTGTGGGTGTGCAACCAAATGAATAATGTTGAATAGAATTATTAGTGTTTGATAGCAATACTTAAAGCCATTTAACTGGGTGTGGGTGGGTGTGGGTGCAACCAAATGAATAATGTTGAATAGAATTATTAGTGTTTGATAGCAATACTTGAAACCATTTAACTGGGTGTGTGGGTGTGGGGGTGCAACCAAATGAATAATGTTGAATAGAATTATTAGTGTTTGATAGCAATACTTGAAACCATTTAACTGGGTGTGGGGGTGCAACCAAATGAATAATGTTGAATAGAATTATTAGTGTTTGATAGCAATACTTAAAGCCATTTAACTGGGTGTGGGTGCAACCAAATGAATAATGTTGAATAGAATTATTAGTGTTTGATAGCAATACTTGAAACCATTTAACTGGGTGTGGGTGGGTGTGGGTGTGCAACCAAATGAATAATGTTGAATAGAATTATTAGTGTTTGATAGCAATACTTGAAACCATTTAGTGCCCTGGGTATGACATTAAACTGCATCTGATGGTGTTGGCTCCAGTGTCGTAGTTTAGGGAATGCGGAATTCCTCTTCATCCACTCTGACCTGGAGTGGTAGTACCTGTTTGGGTCCCATCTATAGGTCAAAAAGGACTATTTAATCATTTACTAAAATTGAAACCATTTAACTGTGTGAAAGTTAATGAATGATATTGAAATGAATTATTAGTGTTAAAAATGAGCTGTGGCTTGTTTAAAAATTGTTACCTACAAACTATTCACTTAAAATCATATCTATCTACATTATAATATATATATATATATATATATATATATATATATATATATATATATATATATATATATATATATACAATTTTCTCTTTTAAACATGTTTGATTAAATAAGACAGACACTTCACTTCTGCCTATTTTATAATTGGTCTATTTGTTCAGGTCTTTATATGATTCATTTGACATTTGGATGGTATGAAAATACCTAAGAAAAATATGGCACCTCTGAATTTATTCTATCCAGATGTCAAGTGAATCATACAAAGACTTGAATGGATCAATTATAAAATAAGCAGAAGCAAAGTGTTTATCTTATTTAACCACACACACGCGTGTGTGTGTGTGTGTGTGTGTATATATATATATATATATATACACACACAAACAGGATTTGGCATTAAATACCCATCAAGAGTTGATATGCCATTTATCCGAATAAGTGATTCATAGCATAATTTGATTTTCGATTTTACATCTAAAATGTATCTTGGCCATTGCACTTGGCAAGTCTTCCAGATAAATGGTTTTCAAACTTTTTAGAGCTGTGACCCCTTTCTATTTCAGAATCTCATGGACTCCCATATAAAATAAAAATGAAATCTCATGGACCCCCTTATGAATAAAAATGAAATCTTAAAAGTATTTCATGAAAATCACATCCAATATTTTGCACTAAGTAATGACATTTCATGAGAGGAATGAGCTTGTTTTGCTTGGAATAAATTGTTAATTCTTGATGATATTTTTGAGAAAGTTTTTTTGTGCAGTTCACTTTACATAAATCTAAAGATCTGAATTTGGTCATCAGTCCAAAGTGCTAAAAATGCTTTTTCATACAGATATGTTGTTGCAAAGGTTAGCAGCATTTTGATTGCCTTTAGAAACAGTGAATACCCAGAAGGCACGCTAAACCAAAGTTTTAGGTGTTGTTGCTGTTTAAACCACGTTTCCATAACTGTACTCGTAACTAAAAATAAGAATTTGTAGTTCTATCACTAATCGGACAATAGAAAATTAAAAAACACCCTTGCAGCATCTACAGACCCCCAGCTGTTGATATTGCAAACGCCCCTGTTGTCTCTGACCATAGTTTGAAAACTTCTGTTCTAGATGGCATTCATTGTTCACACAGAGATGATGAATAACTTTTTGCTGGTCAGCCAACATTGGTGTGTTCATGCGTAGGAGTCCACAGGAGAATGTCACAAGTTCATCCTTTCTTCTCCTGTGCCTAGCATGTCTTGTTCATCTTACTTGGATGGTTTCTAAGATAGGAGGAGGTAAGTGGCTTTACAGCTGCTATTTGTGTGGTGCTGCCACCAGAATTTATTCAATATAGCCTCCTTTTGTAGTTCCCATGTAGCTTTGTCTCCAAACATTTCGTTAAAATCCAAATGGTGCAACCATACAATAGTACTGACATGGCTACTGCTTGAATGAATTAAATCTTTTTTGGACAGTTTTCTGGTTAAACCAAATCAAGAAATAATGTAGATATTTTAGTCAGTTTTTGTTATCAAAATTTATAATTGCCAACATGAGTAAAATGTTTAGCAATATTTTGATTGCATGAGGCACAATTAATCAGTTCCAGGTTTGCTTTAGGTGAAATCATCAAGTGACCTGAGCATCACACAGTCTAATGGGGTTTGTCAAAATCTCACTAGAGTCTGATGCTGAGCCTACTTGATAGTCGCCGAATACTTTTCACTGGATTTATCTCTATGACTTGAAGCACATCCTTGGAATCCGTGGTTTTAGGCCTACCTGGCCTTGCTTGATCGTCTAAGGTTCTTGTGTTGTATATTGACCTCCGACCCGGCCAAACATGCCATTCCAAAGACGGCGGAAGTTGCATATTCCATTGGCGTGGGCGAGCTTGGCTGACAATATGGGACAAGGTTAAAATTCCACAGTACAGTCACAAACTGATGCACCGGAATAGGGTGACCTGTGAACTGCATGACAGTTATTTCCGCTCTATGATGATCAAAACATGCCATTCCAAAGACGGCAGAAGTGGATATTCCTTTGGCCATTTATAGAAAGAGATTGAGTGGGCGTTGAACTATTATATAACTCAGTGCACAGGAAATTCAACCAGTTTGGGGATCAGAAGAGTTGGAGAAATGATGCTGTAGAGAAAACAGCAACCAGCAGAGAGCTAGGCCCCCGAGCCTCCGGTTGAGCAACCCTGGAGAACGAGAAAGACACATTGCTATGTCCGGAGGAGCTGGGGAGGTCAATATGTTGCATTTCTATTCGGTCTCCAACTCCCTCTCACACACAACTCTTTCAAATAAAGTGAGAGGTATATTTTTCTAAAAGAACTGTGTCGCTCGTCTTTATTGTGTTGTTGTTTGGCCAGAGCAAAACGTAACACTTGCAACCCAAGGGAAATTTCTTAAACCACCTGCTTATTGTGTTACATTATGTCAGTGAGGGGTGGGAATAGTACGATTTGGTTTTGGGTGAAGAAATAGATAAAAGAATGACCCGGTTAATATAAGCAATTTTAAGTGCAGATTAACGAAGAAATGGATGGATAGATAAGTAAATGAAATCACCGGACACTCCAACCCCAGATTAAGTAAATGACTGAAATTCTTGACAATTTGCGACTATCATTTAAAGGAGGTTCTTTGAAGTTCACACTAAACAGTCTTGTTTAATTGGGGACGAAGAACTTTCAGTAGTAAAAGAATCCCTAAATTTTATAATGATATTTTGGTCGAAAAAGGAATCTGTGAACATGAAAAAGAGACCCTTTGAAGTTTAAGCGATATGCAAACTAAAAAAAAGGATAATTATGATTAATTGCCTTTTTATTTACTTTGCTTATATATACCGGGCCACGTCTCGTTATTGTTATGAGGTAATTGACCGTCGAAGGTTTAGTGAGGAAATATTGTTACGTGTTGTTATTTCCTCGCTAATTGTTGTAAATAAAGGAGATGGAGAGTTATCGAAAAGTTTTTAAGAAGGTTTTAATGGCAGCGACAATAAAGGGGACCTTCATGCGGGAAGTCTCGTAGGAAGGAAGGAAGGAAGGAAATACTTATGGAGTTGAGAAGGAATTTTTGCAGCTAAATGTCTGAGCGGGATGTGCATCGCTAGGTTAAGGCTTTGTTGAATGGGAGTGAGATATGGTCGCCATAGGTGTAGCAAAGGTCGTGGTTGCTGGTTAAGAACAGGAATGATGTCACCCATGAATGTGTGGTCCTGATTGTTGTGGGAGAGAAGCATGAATGTCTCTAGAAAATGTTGCACAGGGATGAAGTAGCTGGATGTTTGAGCGAATTTTGCGTCGCCGTCGACATAGCAAAAGTTGGAGGCGAAATGAAGGTGTTCCTGTGTGTGGCGGATTGAATGCATCTAATTCATATTCAACTGGGAACCCTTGGTCTAAGAGAGTAGACTCAAGAGGTCTATAAATTAGATGGCTTTCCCCATGGTGTTGTGATGCTGTTGCTGTGAAGGGAACGGACAGTAAGTACGTCTGTCCTGTTCGAAATATTCTGAGGAAGAGATAGTTTGGCGGGCTTTCCTCAATTTGGTGCTGCCCGGAAAAATGGTCCGGGATGAATAGGATAAGTCATCCTTATTGGGTGAAAATATGCGTCGACCATAATGGTCAAATTAATTTACGTGCCAAACAAAAATACGAAGTTCTTTCTGCTACAAAGGCGATAGACACGTTTTGTGCTCCCAAATTGAAGTCACTAGTTAGTATCAGAATTGAACCACAAGAAAAACATCTCAGCCTCTCTGTCTGTCTCCCTCTCTCTGTAGGATGAAAGTGAACTTTTCGATTTTCAGCGAGTTGTTTTAAAATCTGTGATCGAAGAGTTCTGCAGTTTCCTTTGTCGGAAAAATGAAACTATTAGTGGTTAACTTAGCGGCAGAATTAAATTCTGGTCAAAATGATTTGGACATAATGTTGGAAATGGTTGCACATTAACGTAGCCCACCGGCGGGAATCATGTCGGGAATCGTGAGAGAAAAACACAACGTAATGTGTGGTCAGCGAACAGAATTTTCCACTGCTACCGGAAGCGCAGACATTCGGGGCAAAGTACAAGTCTATGAGCGTACGACACTGCTTGGACTATCGTCGACTCATCGAAACCAACATCGGCCACACCCCCTTTTATCCACCTATTCAACAACCGAGTCATCAATCATCTTGCTTCTGCAACCCCACACATCCGACTCTCTAACCGTCTCCAGATACCTGACAGCACAATCACAATTACGACTTATCCAGTGCATCAAGACTTGTTCCAGATCCTCCAGGCTCGCCGTTGCCAAGAATAATAAGAGAATCGAATCTACACTTTCGACACAACATGGACTGAATTCAACAGCACTGGACTTTCGATACCGCAGAGACTGTATACAAAAAAATGACCCTACGCACACAAAATCTTTGTATATGATTCGCCAAAGAAAAACTTGGTATTTCAATCTCGTCTTTGTCATTCCCTTGCTTGATCCGTGTCACATCACTCTTTCTTTCTTTCTTCCTAAAAGTTTGCGGGATCGACGTATTCATATTTACCAACCCCTCCGCTCGAGCAGGACATGACACAAGGTCAATTTTTAAGCGAAGTTTAACAGGTTTGAATTCTGAGTTTTCCTTCTCCTTGACTAGTTGCCTCACCAAGGCAGAAGAATTCAGTCTGCCCTACTATTTACCCATAGCTGGAGGGAGATTAATTGGATTTATACCTTTCCCAAGGGTATTAGTGCTATGTGAAATGCAATCAGTCTTGGTCAGGATTTGAACTCGTGTCGCCGTGTCCATTTCCAACGACGTATTTATGGGCCCCACAACAGTTTCTTTGTTTAATGGCATATCAACTTTTGTGGGTTATATAATTCCAATTGTATAATACCAAAGCTTTCTTTGTAGAAGAACATCAGTAATACTATTTAATCCATAGCAGGTGGGGTTAGAGGTTTCAATACCTTTCCTAAGGGGCTGAAAGTGAACGTAAAAGTACGATTGAGGTTCGAACTCACTTCGGAACTGGAGTTCAGTTCGTTAGCGATTACGTCATGGAAACTCCCTAAAAGTGACAAGAGAAATCAATAAGAAATTTAGTTCGACTCATGCTCTGACCTCGTGTCAACATGCCATTTGACCTTGTGTCAACACACCACCCGGCATTTTTTGCCGTGTGGTTTAGGTAAACATTATTAACTTGGTCTTAGGAGGCCTTTTCTACAGCAGCACCTACTCGCTCCTCTAAAAGGGGCAGGGTGCTCAGCATCTGAGGCGCCCCTAGAGGGAAATGCCTGGGGGAACCAAGCATTTTTTTTTATCAGGGCGACGCATGAGTCTCGATTCGTTCAAGCTCCCCCATCAGCACTATAAAATGATATTATGTCAAATCTGACTTGGTGGGAAGGCAGATAAATAACATACTTTGATTAAGTGTCATGCAATCACATTGACGAAAGAAACGAACGAAGGTGAGAGAAAGGAAGAAAAACTGCCAGAAGGCAATAAGGAAGGAAAGAAAACATCTAAAAATGTTATGCCCCCTAATTATTGTTAAAATTAATTGTGGTATTTCTGGTGGCCGATCTATGTCGACATTAGTGGAGTGAAGGGGAGAGCTGGTCGAAGCGTAGCTACCTCGAGTCAGTAATGGACTTGCTCATTATCAACCCTCTTCTCCAATATATTTAAAAACTTGTACTTTTTGGCGGGACGCATTCGGTTTGATAGTAGTACTTGCAACTCGTTGGTCTTCTGTCTAGCCCAAGTAGAATTTCTATGTTGTTGGACTCTTGTTGAAGCCGATACTTTTCACTGAAATTTGTTTCCTGGGGTTACTCGATGACAACATTGGAATTTTGTTGCAACTATCATTCTGCATTTGTTGGCCGCTGGTAAACCCAGTTAAGTTATATTGCGAAAAGTCGTGATAAACAAGAGAAACATATTAACACATAATACAGGTGTAAATCATAAAAATTAAAACCTTTCTTTTATCATCATACTTGATGACACCCCACCCCACCCGCGTTAAAATAAAATCAATGGAAAATAACCATTTTATTCTTTCTGTTCTAACTGAAATTGATTGCTCTTGTTCGTAATTTGAATTTAATTTTAAGTTTTTGTAATTTTTTTTCACAGTTCATTTTGTTCTTACCTCCATGAGTATCTCGTTATAATGTGACTCTCTTTTTTCCTTTCTGCAATTGATTAAATCTTTCAAACTTTTTGAGTTAGATGCAACTTCATAAAGTCTTCTTATATTTGGAACTATTTCTTTTGCAGATGATAGAGACGCAATACAAGCACAACTCTGTTCAACTTAAGATATACTAAAATTGGAACGACGCTTGTAACCGTCGAACAAGAAGTTTGAACTAAAGTAAAAGAACGAGAAAAGAATTCGGTTACATTGAATGAGGAAGAGTCAAGCGAGTTGTTTCCCATTATGTTTATAGAAATCCCATTCTAGCACAAACTGGAAGGTGCTGCTACAATTAAGCAGATATACTATCAACATTGTAAGTATAAATTTTGACAAAGCTCTTTTCTGCTTTATATTTTTCTTAGAATAATTTTGATTTTTTTTTTTTTTCTACAGTGAGATCTCAAAATTTATCACATACAAACTCTCTTAACCTTTATTCAACAGTAAATATTTCATACACAACATTTTATAGTCGTATGTTCCTCTTTTTACGTTAATATGCAGTTAATTTTTTAATTCTACTTTATTCTTCATAATTTTTATTCTTCAGATTGAGCCTCCCGCATTAATATGAATGGAATATTTTACTTAACAAATAAAGATTAGAAGAAAAATGAAATTACGGTTTAAATATTTCGTATTTTTTGTATAATATTTTATGGGTTTCTTACTGGACATTTTTGTCATGTAAGGGGGATTTGTTGTACTCAGTGGATATCTACTTAATGATAAATACTGCTATTTGTTAGATTCTTTTGCTAATATCCTTGAAGAATATTTATTCAACAAAACTCCATTACTTTTTAAAAATGCAAATTTGTAATCTGCTCTTTCCATAAATGTTTACAACTCTTAAAACAAAAGGAATTTGAAAGGAAAGGGACAAATCCTTATTAACACCGCTTGATGAATACTTACTTTTTACATTTGATATCAAACGAAATATTTTCTTGAAACTAATTTAACTGTTTTGAAATTATCTATTTCTTTAATTTTGTTTTACTTTAAACTTGGACATCATTTTTTTTTTTTTTTTTTAAGAATTGAACTCACAAAACGGAAATTTTGTCGATTTGACGATTACTAAGTAAAACAAAACAAAAAAAAAAGACTAAATTTTGAGGAAAGACATTTGAATAAAAACAACCCAACAATATATACAAAAGAAGAAATTATCCTGTTTATTTTATTGTTGTATTTTGTTTTATTGGATTTTTTTTCGCCTGAAAGGTAAGTAGAAAAATAAAAATGATTTTGATTTTATTTTTTTAAGGCGTCATTTTCCATTTTCACATCTTTATTTGTCTAGACAGAATGTTATTTATAAAGAATTTTTTTGACACCTCGATAGGATGGATTGAATTTTTGTTGATAACCTCAGTGGGATGGATTTAAGCTTTAACTTCCATTTTGTTAAAACCTCGATGTTAGAATATGTTTAGGCTTCATGATATATTTTTCACTGTAGTTTCTCGCTGAATAAATAAGATTAACACTTCAACGTTTTGCTTTTGTGTGAACACAAAGTGAAAGTTTTCTCTCTCTCAGAATCCAATTCCAGGCTGTAATTAGAAAGTAAATGTGTTTTCTTAACAAATGTGGAAAGGATCTAGAAGAAATTGCTGAGAAAGTGAGTTTCGTGGCCGTCAACAGAAAGTCGCTGTGTACCACTAATTAATGACTTGTCTCGGTAGTATTGACAAATTGATGGCCTTTAATGCAACCACTCAATTCGTGACCCTCTCTTGCTAGTTATAATTTTCTAAGCTTTTTGTTTTTAAAAGTGGCACAAAGCCATATGAATGGAAATTTACTAAGCTTTTTGCTTAGATGTGGCACAAGGCCATATGAATGGGGCACCCAATGAGACTCGAACTCACTTGTGAAGGTTTGCCGGTAGAGCTTGCTAAACATTGCACCACCAGAAACGTCCAATCTATTCCTGTTAGTCTGTGTGTCAGAAACTAATAAATGAAGGGACTCCTCAGGAATTTATAAATTTAAACCAAATAAAAAGCTCCATCGCTGGACTTGCTATATTATCGATCAGTGATCGAGTAAATCACTCGGTGATCCCCACCACCACGAAGACTTAACAAGGTGTTGATTATTCATCGGTTAAGTTGGAATATATCTTCCTTAATTAAATAAAGAATTCTATTTTTCAAGATATGCATTCATAATTTCTTCCTCGATCCAAGTCATTATTCAGGGGTGAAATAGACAATATACTGTTGGAACTAAACAAAACCGCCGAGTAGGATCACCCCACTCTCCTTCTCAAACCCACTAGTCGCAGCTCTGAAACGAATTGAGGGTCGAGGGGAAATATTTTAATTATATTTATGTAAGGTTGTAGGGGTTAGCCATTCATGTATTTTCTCTCGTTACAATTTGTTGTCACTACTGCTAAGCCTTCTCTTTTTGGTTTTCCCCCTACTTGTTGCTACTATACCCAACACATCTTTTTTTTTTTTTTTTTTTTTTCTTTTTTCTCTCGGGTTCTCATCAACATTGAACCCTTGGAATTCTTGTAGAAGTGAGACTCAACGACGCCACACGGGCCTCCCAGAAAAAAAAAAAAAAAAAAAAAATCCATTACCCGAACAATAAACAATGACGTGTTCAAAGCGAACTTTTCAGCGGCCGTTACAAACGCGGAAGAAAATAGAATTAAAAAAATAATTAATTTTATGGAATCTTTGCTGATTTTTGGAGTAACCTCTAACTGGCAACAAAATATTTGAACCACTTTGTCTCATTATCATTTAGTAACATAAAAATGAGGAAAGAATTAAGGTTTATTTTCATCTCAAAGAATTATGAAAAGAATTGAAAAGTGCTTCAAAATTTTAAAAATTTCTATTTAAAAAAAGAATAAAAATGTAGAAAGAATCTTTTTATTATTTCTTGCTCTTAAAACATTTTTTTTAACTAAATGATGCTTTATGAATATTTTTGTTGTCCCTTAGTTTTGCCCCCTGTTTTCCCTTGTGATCACATATTTGACCCACCTAACGTTGCCATAGTGTCCATTTCTCATACATTTCGTATTCTTTCACTTAAACATCATCTTGACCTATTTCAATATCCTGTTTATCGTCTCATCATCCGACATATAATATGTTAAGTCACAACAAGTTTAGGTGTGGTTAAGATCTCTTATCCAATGCAGGTAAAACAATATATTTGGTGGTCATTTCAGATCTAAGTTAATACCTTTCATTACCACCTTCAATTCTGCTGCTGCTGCATTTATATGGTTAGCTTTTAGTTTTGTTTTTTTGGGTTTTTTTTTTCTTAGCTATATGGCATCCTATGTTACTTGCATCCTACTGCATAACTCTATTGTCCACCCTCACCAGGTCCTTCTGCTCTCCTTCTTCAGTAATGTTCTTCATCATACCTAGTATCATCTTACTCACCTTGTTGCTTCTGCCTGTCTCTTACCATAACCAGCTCAATTAGCTTTCATCAAATCAAAAATAATTCTTATTTTCTCAAATTCCCCTCCACTGGTGGAATCTAATTCCCTCTCTCGAATACCAACTCCTCTGTATCCTTATTTTTCTGCTATTCTCACCTCAATTGATTTTAGAGATTTTTTTCATCAAGCTGTACCTTTCTGAAGGTGGCACCTGACTTTTTCCACTGTCACAATAGACCAGAATCGCATCAATGTATGAATTGGTAGTTTTCCTTATCCTCTTCTCTTTGCTCAATGCAGTCTTCACCACTGCAGCCATAATTTTTGGTTCTACATTCAACCCAAAAGTAAGCCTTGTAAGGCTATGAGTATTTCTTAGAAGCTGGTACTGCCAGTTTTTTCTACTGCATGCAGTTGAAGATATGCAGTCTTCAAATTCACAATTGTGTCATCACCCACCATTTGTCTCCATTCTTTCTGTCCCTCTAAGGTTTCTAGTTCAATTGGGACCTTTGCAGCTGTTATCCGACCAAATATAACATACACACTTTACTCTAAAGTATTTCAGTCTCCTGCCAATAGTTTCAATACTCACATCATGCCTTATGTAACCACAGATGTGATTAAGATCCTTTGTCCAATGGGAGTGAAGCAATCAGATGTCTAGTCATTGTGTTCTAAAAGAATTTTAAATTCCTCAGGGAACTATGGTAAGCTTTTCTATATATCTGGCATTGTCCAGGACTTGATTCTGGAATAAGATATTTACATAAGAGAACACTGCTGGTAACAATAACAAAAAGTCTATTTAGTAAATTCAAAAAACAAAATATATTTCAACTCTTTTCAATAAATGGTGATGTGGGAACATAGAACTGGAGTCATGAACTTGCAAAATGAAAACCGAACCCCACGTTGTTTGTTTTGCTGGCTCTCAGTAAGTTGAGTCGTGATGTATGAGTCCTTCAACCAGGAAAGAGTAAAACAAAATCGAAAATAGTTGAATAAAGATTTTAGAGGAAGTTCATATAACACAATTCGATGATTTGTGGCATCTTCACTTTTTTTTTTTTTTTTCTATGTAGCTCCCTTAATTAAAAAGTAAGAACTGCTAGATTTTTGGCTGTCTGGATCTTTAGCATTCTCTTCTTTGTCTCTCTTCGCATCTCTGTAGCAGACTAATTCCCTCTTTCTGGCTTGCTCGTCCTGCTGGCAAGTCCCTCCTAACTGACCCTAGCAGCAACCTCACTCTCATTATAGGTCCAGTGGGGGAATATCCTATTTCCAGATTTTCAGTCACCCAGCTTTTGAACATATAAAAAAAAAATGGCCATCTAGTCTCCAAGAGATGCTTAAAGGTGGGATCATAAAATTTTTTTAAGTTGCTGAACCATTTTTATACATTTTTACTTGCAGGGAAGAATTAGTGATCCCATGCAAATATGTCTTGGGCCCCTAGACACACATACGTATATGCATGGTCAACCCATAATCATACACATATATACACACATACACAAGAACTCACACCCACCTGTATGGAGCGAGTCAGTCTACGGCCATCAATATTATCACAGTGATTTAAAGGTCCAAAACTTATTCACCAATCAGCTTCCTCTTTACAGCAGTAAGTTCCTTCTTAGTCATAACAGGATTTCTCTCTTATTTCTCAGCTGTAAGCCTCTTATCCACAACAGGAGGGGGATTTCTCTCTCTCCCCAGTAGTAAGCAACAACAGGATAAGGATTGCTCTCTCTCTCTCTTCTCAGTGTTAAGCTTCTTAACAACAGAAAGGGAGGTTCTCTTTGTCTCTATATTCTCTTCTCAGTAGTAAGCCTCTTAAAAACAACTAAAGTGGAAGGGGTTGCTCTCTCTCTCTCTCTCTCTCTCTCTCTCTCTCTTCCCATCAGTAAACCTCTTAGTGATAACAGAGAGGGTGATTTTTCTTCTCATCTCTTGTTTGCATGTGAGCTGGTGAGTAGTTTTGTTTTTTACAACCCAGAAGCAAAGGAATGATATGTCCAATGTGAAGTAAACAGTCACATTTGCTTGAAGGAACTTATATAAACTTTTTCATCCAGCTATCATCAAAGAGGATTGTAAATCCCCCTCCTCATCTGAATTTCATTGCTCTCTTTCCTAAAACCTGACCATCAATATCTAGTTTTTCCACCTTGATAACCAACCAAAAATAAAATTCATTATCAAGTTGACAGCATCCTTACCATCCATTGTTCCTTGCAAGTCTTTTAGACTGCATTTTATGTCTACACACCGCTGATGTAAGCCTTTGCTGATCACCAACACTAGCATGTCCATGTGCAGGAGACCATAAGAGAATGTCATTTATGAGTTCATCCTTGCTTCTCCAGCAGTGCTTCACATGTCTTATTTGTCTGATTTGTGAGATGGGAGGCAAGTGGCTGTACAGCTGCTGTTTAGTAGGGTTTTGCTTCCATGATTTATTCAAAACAGCATTCAATATTTTTGTGTAGTTTTGATCTAACTCTTTCTTTTGGGGTTTCATCAGTGTCCATATGGTGCATTCATATAGTAGTATGAACACAGCTACAACTTGGAAGAAATCCAATTTTATTTTATCAGATTAAATTTCCATATGATCAATAGTCTGTCAGTGGCATTCCACACCTTCACTAGGTGTATGTTGATATCACTTTCAGTAGATGAGATGTTGCTTCTGAGGTATGTGAACTAATGTACTAATTATAGAGGTTTGCCACTTAGTGTGGAGATGGTTCCTTTTGTTCAAAACACATGAACTCTGTTTTATTTGCATTCACATGGAGGCCAATGCTTCTTACTTCTTGCTCTGGGCTATGCAGTTGGGATTCGGCTTGGGTTGATGTATATGTGAAAATTGCTCTATCATCTGCCTAGTCTGTATCTGTCATAGTTTTTGTTGGATATTGTCTGCTTCTTACCTTTTACAATGTGTGACCATTTTCTTTAATTGGATCAATGGATATTTAATGTACATAATCGAAGCAAAAGTCTAAACAAATATAGTATTAATGTATCTCATTGCAAGATTCAAGTAACAATGTCAAAGGTCAAAGAAGTCTGTGTCTTGATCAGGTGAGTAAACTGTTGCTTTCATGTTTTTGTTAAGTATCATTAGGGTGACAAAAATTTCTTTGGGAAGGTCACATGCAATGAGTATTTGCTCCATCTTTCCTCTTTGTATAGAATCGAATGCCTTAGAGAAATCTATAAGCAATAGTATAACTTTGAGGTTCTTTTCTTGGTCTCCTTCAATGATTCAACAGATTGTCAGAATCTTTGAGGTTCCAGAGTGATTCCTTTGAAAACCATCCTGAATTTTTTCTTAAAATTTTCTCAACTTTGGGGCAGATATGATTGAGAAGCAGGGTATTATAAACCTTTGCATTTGTAGCAGTAAGAGATATGCCTCTGTAGTTTTTAGTGATTTTGAAGTCACCTTTCTTAGGGAAAGAAAGGATACGACCTTTCATCAATTTGTCTAATGATTTTGTTTAGAGACAGCATTACATAATCAAAGTATATCATCAAACTTACTTGTCTTCCAAACTTCAGTGAATATTTCATTGAGTCCTGCAGCTTTTCAAGTTTTAATTTTTTTAATTCTACATCAAGTTCTTCCTCTGTAAACCGTCCTAGTTTGATGCCTTATTGGGCATTAATAATTTTTTTTGATAGGTTTGTCAGTGATTTCATGACAGTTTCCAAGTAGATTCTTGAAATATTATTTCAACTTTAAAAGTTTTTCTTTTTGGCTGACAGCTTTTAGTTTTGCTCTTCCTTCCACTCACTTGATTGACTGTTTGACATGATAATCATGACAATCTATCTTCTACTGAATTTAAAATTTGATCTCTCTAACCTTGAATGTATTCTAACTGTTCTTTTTGGTATATGTTAATTCTTTCTGGGCTTAAGTTTCTGCTCGTTGGCATTTGTTGGATTTCTTTTATTAAGTAAGAATGTTTCTTTTTTTTTTTAACCTGTCATCTCTTTTATTCCTAACTACCTATAACTTCCACAAAACTCTGTATTTGGCATTTAGTTTGTTTCGTATGTCCTTTGTTGCTACTTCCATTCAGGTGATAACAAATTTTTCATATTCATCATTTAGTCTTTTAGGTGTCTCCTGGAGAATATCAAATTTGTTTCTTTATATGATATATTTATTGCTTATATCTCTATTAGTAAGTGAGGACCAGTCATACCATGGGGTTTTAAGTGTTTTTTTTCTTATTCCCGCATAGATTCAGGGGAATCTTTGCTAAGATGATGCCATGTTTGGAAGATATTTATTCACAAGAGGAATATTCTTCTCATTTTTGATGGTTGGTTGGTTGTTTGGGTTTTATGGTATATCAACCTTTTTAAATGATTCAATGCCAAATCCATTTTTATGCAAATAATCAGTTCTACTTCAAACAATCCAGCTTAGCATGAGTACACAGTTTAATTGTCAAAAACATTTCTATTTCAAGCTATTCAGTTTAGTCAAACAGTTCTAATTTAGCTAATTCAGTTTAGTATAAGTATAGATTTCGTTTACACACAGTTAAATGTCAAAACAGTTCTATATTAAACAATCCAGTTTAGCGTAAATACAGTTTCAATGTCAAAAACAGTTCCATTTCAAACAATTCAGTTTAGCATAAGTACACACTTTAAATATAAGTACACAATTTAATTGTCAAAAACATTTCTATTTCAAGCTATTCATTTTAGTCAAACAGTTCTTATTCAAACAATTCAGTTTAGCATAAGTGTGCAGTTCTATTTAACCCATAGATAGGGCCTTATCAGATGCTACCATTGTGGGCCAGGGTGGACCTGGGAGCAATGGCAAGGAAGTGGGGCTCCACATTCCCCAAATCTCCAGCATCACTGGAACCTCACCATCAGATTGTTTAGTGTCATATCCAGGACACTCGTAGGTGGGGGTCTTACCCCTCTGCAGAGGTGCAGTTGGCGTATTCTACAGCCCCAGCCAACTGGGCAATACACAGAGTTAATGTCAAAACAGTTTTATTTCAGATAATCAAGTTTTACATAAGTACACAGTTTAAATGTCAAAATAGTTCTATTTTAAACAATTCATTTTAGCATAAACATGCAGTTTAAATGAAAAAAAACAGTAAACTTGAGAAACCACAGTTTGGTTCTATTTAACCCATAGATAGGACCCTTATCAGCTGCTACCACTCCGGGCCAGAGTGGACCTGGGAGTGATGGCAATAAAGGGGTACTCCACATTCCCCAAAACTCCAGCATTACTGGAACCTCCCCATCAGATTGTTTAGTGTCATATATAGGACATTCATTACTCCTCTGCTGAGAAAGAGTCGACTGGGCAATTCTCATTTTTGATTATATAATCTAGCTGTGCTTTAACATTATTTGAGTAGATCTAGGTCCATAGTTAGGTCCATCCTTTTTTTTGGAATTTAGTGTTTTGCCATGAAAAGCTATTCTTGGGTGAAAAATTTTCTAGATATTTGCCATTTCTATTTGGTAAGTTGTGTAAGCAAATTGGATCATTTCCCTCTTTGGTTATTTGAGTATTCACGTCTCCATTGATGATTAGAATGTGTTAGGGAATAAGTAAAGGAAGATCAGCTTTTGTAGAAAGTTGTGATGTCTGAATCGTCACTTGTATAAGTGAGATTGCAGCCTGAGACATTTGTTGTGTAGGGATTGTCATTAAATGTAGCACACATCATTCTCACTTGCAAAATCTACTTAGCTGAGCTAAGTTTATTTCTTGGTACCTGATGCACCACAAAAAATAATGCCAAGAGGATCAAGCATTTATTGTGATGGCCATGCATGAGCCTTGATTGTGCATGCCTTCTACATGCTATATATAAAAGGACTTCATATAAAATCTGACTTGGTGAGAAGTTGGATAAATCTTTTAAATGGCTGACACCAATTCTTCTTCTCTGCATGAATATTTTACCAGGTTTATGTTTACTTGGTGCTGGATCTGTTGACTCTTATTACTCTCATCTCTCTGCCATGCACTTGACACCATCTCTAGTAATATAGGGATCTACTTTCGTTGCCTTTACCCCCATCAATACTTGCTTAAAAGAGCTAAGTTTATCACTTGGCACTCCAAAAGGGGGTTGCCCAAAGGATCAAGCATTTTTTGTCATGGCCACTTATGAATCTTGACACCTCTAACCTCCAAGATGATTCCCAATGGCATTGCACCATACAACATATTTCTCACTTCTGGGCTTGTACCAGCTACTTCTCACTGGGTCCAGTCTCTTTACCTCTGCAAAAAAAGCTCTTTTATGTAAACAGTATCTTTACTAACCTTGTCTTCCATATTTTTTCGACTAGCATATGTCTTGATGTAACTACATATAATTTGCAGCCATCCAGCAACTAGCTAGTGACCAACTCCCTGCATATTGAAAACAGTTCCCTTTGCAGATGATTTTTAACATCAGGAATTGAATTCATTCTTCAAAACAGCAACTTTCTTGTTCTGTATTTCATTAGTTAAAGCCCCAACATTTCCTCATCTGCAAATGGCTCAAGTTGTTTTGCTGTCAACCTAAATTTATTTAGGTGACTTATTACTTCTGGTGCAGCCGTTGGTTCTTCTACCAGGATGTCATCAATGTATGATTTGGTTTCACACGTTTGTCCTTGCTGCGGATTGTTTTAAAGATGGTTAACATTATTTTTTGGCACAGAGTTTTGGCCAAATCTCAGTCTGGTTAGGCAGTATGTTTAGCCTTTATATTTGACCAGCTGATACCTCCACAATTTATTGGAGATCTAGATAGGCAGATTTTAGGTCAACCATTGTAAAAGCTCTTTGCATCTCCTTCCATTCTTGCATGATCTCCCCCACCCACATACATCTGTTGTCTCATCTGCTGTGTGACATGCTATTTATTCATTTAACTCCTAGTAATTCAGTATCAGCTTAAGTTTTTAGTTTGTAGGCTGAACCAATTCCATCAGTGGAAGTTCATCTTCTACTTTCCCTGTCCAAGACATCAGAATTCCTTCTTTGATCTGGTGTTCCACTTTCTTTTTGAACTCTCTTCTCTTTTTAATGATTCCTTGTAACAAGTCACATTGTTCTTTAGCATCAATGGTTTTCCATATCCACTCAACTGTCAAATTGTTACCATTAAAAGTTGCATTGTCATTTGTTCTCAGATTTACAGCTCTATTCAATAACAGTATCATTGGCTGTCACTCTGCAATTCTTCTCAACCCGCACATTTGTAACACATTGTTTTTCAAACTCTACCCTACTCATTTACTTTCTCTTCAACCACACTTTTATAATTGCTTCTCTAATGACCGGAAATTTTTTCTGGTAAATCTTTGGTTTTATTGATGCTTACAAACATATTATCTTATTGTTTTCTCAACAAGATGAAAAAAATCATTGTTTAACACATGCTTATATTATTTGTGTCTATAGCAAAGTTTTGTAAATTGAATTACCATGACCAGAAAATTTGGCAATTTGGTGTACAGAACCACTGGACAGCTGTTTGAACCTTATTAGGTCTCATCAGCAGTGTATACTGTTATCTCCCCTACTGTCCAGTGGTTCCATACATTGCACTCAAGTGTTTGCCAGGTTTTCTAGTTATGGTAATTCAAGTTACTATATAATTTCTCTTCTTGAAATAAGAAAATGAACGTCTAGCAAAGTTTTATTGAGCATTTTTTTTTTTGGTGGTTTGTGATGAGATGAGAAGTTGTCATGTTATTATTCACTGAGAAATCGTTTTTCAAATTTTAAAAAGAGTCCTGATTCTCTTTGTTAATTTTCTTTCCAATAATTGGGAATTAGTATGAATTGTTTGTTTGAGAAACTGGATAATAAAGTTCTTCCTTCAAAATAAAAAGGATTCTTTTTAGCTTTGCAAAGTCCTAATTTTCCAGCCTTTTTTCTGAATAAAAACTTGAAGGAAGAAGTTTTTGAATTAAATTACTGAAAAAAATTTAGACTCTTGTATTTTTGTAAAATAAGTGAAATATCATGAAAAAAGTGACATCTGGTAATTTACATAATTTTTATAAATGTTCCACTATACTTAATTCATTAACATTTGAATATAAGCAAAATAAATCATTTCTTGGAGAAAAATATTTTCTATTGATAGAAAAATTGAATGTGATTCATTTCTTGAAATGTATTTTAAATTTCATTTTTTTTTTTTACAGATTCTCCCAGTTTATAAAAAAAGCATTGTGAACTTGAATAGACCCCCAGTGTCTAGATGATTTGAAATAAAGAATATATGAAAAATTACCAACCACCACTTGAGAGAATTCACTTTTTTGTGGATTTTTATTTTCATGAAGTAAAGTTAGGTACTGAATATTTAAAAATATACTGGAAAGAAAATATATTTTTGTGAAATGTTTGTTTCTTCCTTTTCAAAAAGGAATTAATGGGCTGAACATATTCCAACATGAGAAAAAAATCCCTTGTGTAAAGGGTGCAGCTCCTATTTCACCAACAACTGCCACATGAGAGCAACATTTGTAAAAAATACAATGGAAAAAATGTTTCCTTTTCATTGAAGTAAGTCAAATGTGAAACAATCAAAACTGGAAATAAATTATATTCAGTTCGAGGATTCCTAAAATACTTTATCAATTTACTTGGTGAATTTGAATGTTTCATGAATTTTTGCAAGATTCAAAAAAGAAAAATATGGAAAACTATTCAGAAAAAGAATATTGTTTTGAAACTAGAAAAAAACCATATTCTTGTCAAGTATGTGACTTTTCTTTTTCACAGAAGTCACATTTAGTGGCACATATGCGAACACATACTGGAGAAAAGCCATATTCCTGTCAAGTATGTAGTTTTTCTTTTTCACAGAAGTCACATTTGGTGGGGCATATGCGAACACATACTGGAGAAAAGCCATTTTCTTGTGAAGTGTGTAGCTCTTCTTTTTCACGAAAGTCACATTTGGTGGGGCATATGCGAACACATACTGGAGAGAAACCATTTTCTTGTGAAGTGTGTAGCTCTTCTTTTTCACGAAAGTCACATTTGTTGGGGCATATGCGAACACATACTGGAGAGAAACCATATTCTTGTGAAGTGTGTGGTTCTTGTTTTTCAGAAAAGTCACATTTGTTGGGACATATGCGAATACATACTGGAGAGAAGCCATATTCTTGTGAAGTGTGCGGAACATCATTTTCACAGAAACCACATCTAGTAGCACATATCCGAACACACACTGGAGAGAAGCCATATTCTTGTGAAGTATGTGGATCTTCTGTTTCAGATTTGGGCAATCATATGCGAATACACACAGGGGAGAAACCATATTCTTGTGAAGTGTGTAGCTCTACTTTTTCCCAAAAGTCAAATTTGGTGAGGCATATGCGATCACACACCGGAGAGAAACCATTTTCTTGTGAAGTGTGTGGATCTTCTTTTTCACGAAAGTCACATTTATTAGGTCATATTCGAACACATACTGGAGAGAAACCATATTCTTGTGAGGTGTGTGGCTCTTCCTTTTCCCAAAAGGCACCATTTGTTGTTCATATGCGAATACACACTGGAGAGAAACCATATTCTTGTGAAGTGTGTAGCTTTACTTTTTCGCAGAAGTCACAATTAGTGGTGCATACACGAACACACACTGGAGAGAAGCCATATTCATGTGAAATATGTGGTTCTTCTTTTTCACAAAAGTCAAATTTGGTAGTGCATATGCGAACACACACTGGAAAAAAAACTTAATCATCTGATATGTGTAACTTTGTTTTTTTATCAAAGTCACATTTTGCGGGGTGCATGCAAAAACCTGCCATAGAGTAAACGTTTTTGCAAAGTGTGCAGCTCTTCTACTTTTTCATAAAAGTCATTACAGGAAGTGCATAATGGAGAAAAAACCTTTTTTTTCTTTTTTCTTTTTTCAATGTTTGAAGGTGCCCCTCTATGAATGGAAAAAATAATAGTCCCATGCTTCTTCCTTTCCAATGAACTTTGATTTTAATATTTTTTTTTATCAAAAGAAATTTTTTACCAAAAATGTTGAAATATTTGTTGTATTAGTTAAACATTTACTGCTTCCTTCAGTTTTCTCTTCCTTCAATCTACGTATATGTGCAAATATTTTTAGCATTTTGGGATTGAAAAAATGTGCAATTATCTTTAAAAAAAATAAAAGTTAATGAATATTTAAAGTTGCTGTATTATTTCTTTATTTTTTAAATATTTGTTGGATTTTGTTTCTCTTAATTTTTGACAAAAGGCATGTGGCATGATATAATTACGAGATAAAAAGTAGTTCTAGATTAAATTGTTTGCTCAAATGGTAGTTGCGAGATGATTGGAGTTACTATTGGAACTTAGACAAATTAACTTGTACCTAATTTGGTCATTCACATCCAGCTTCTGACAGAAAAGACTTAAAGAAAATAAAATAACTGAATCGTTGGAATTGCATTAAGTGTTGAGGTTTTTGTTGATGAAATCAACTTGGTCCCCAATTATTTCATAAATGCCACTCATTATTTTTCCTCCATTGAAAGAAATGAAATTAGAAATTAGATCAAAAATTATTGTAGAAATGAAATGGATTAACTCAGCCTGTAAACCATAAAATGTTTTTATCATTGTCAAAATTATATCCGGGCATTTTTCCTCATAATTGTTAAATGGTTTATTTTTATTTAAAAAAAAAATGATGTAAATCTAAAGTTGCTGTTTTATTACTTTTGTCTTCAAATATATTTCACTTCCATTTTTTTTTATTTTGCTTCTATTTATTTTGTGCAAAGAAATTTTAATTACTGAAAGTTAAAATCTTTAGATCAATTGCTAATTTTGATAAAAATGTTTCCAGTGGAACATGATCCTTAAATATTTATTGGTACTCAAAGAATTACATTTCCAGATGCCTCAGGAATGATCTTCAGTGATGTACCATATTTCCTCTAGCAAAATCTAAGAAATTTTTCTTTAAAAAAAGAAGGTTTAAAGAAAATTTTAATCAAAAACATTTATTACTTATTATAAAATAACATGCAGTATTTCAGATTGTCTAAAAGTTTTCCTCTTGTTTTACATCATAGATAGCTTCCAATATATTAGAGAATATTATTCATGGAAGAAAATCAAGGGCGCCAATTTTTTCATCCATTAGTCCTAGTCATTTTCCTCATGGTCATCATTCTCTCGGTCAATTCATTTACCACATGACCATTATTCTTTTGGCCAATTTATTTTCCACATAAAGCAGATTACTGGCTTTTATCAGAGTAAATAGACATATATTGACCTTGACTTTTTCAAACAACCAGTTGCACACTCAACTGATTTTAGAGGACTGGTTGTTTAAGTTATCTCAATGCAAAGCCATAATAATACGACCTCAGTTGAAACTATCAAGTAATAAAGGACCAATAAATGAGCACAAAACTGTTGGAGAGGTGAAAGCATTGGCTATTAACGAACAAGAAATCACCCCCCAAAACAACAGATTGAAATGAAATCTGTTAGCAAAGAAGCAACATGACAATCACATGAAAAACAAGAAGGACCAATACGATTGTATCCTGTGAAAAATATGCCCTATTTTATGAGCTAAAAAATGTTTGTTCTTTTTTTTCAAGAAGGAAAAAAGTGCATGCAATTAAAAATGTGTGTGTTTTCTTTACATACGTATATGTACAAATTTCTGTTATTTACCTCATAGAAAAATGACAGAATTACGGGAGCAAATATAAAAATATAAAGTATTCACCGGTGCTAAAAACTTATGGAAAGCATTAATTTTTTTTTTATCTGAGACTTTGAAAGAAATTCAAAAGTCAATTTAAAAAGTCAGTGAAGGATTTGTACTAACCAAACTTTCAAATTGTCAAAACAAAAAGTAAGCAGTTTTGGCATTTTGTCAGTGCACTGATCCTTTTAAATCATGACATCCCGAACTAACATTTGGCCACTTGTTGGGGTTAACAGTTCAAATCTTAGGGTAGATTAATCAGATGTTTGATTTTTGTTTTGGTTAATATGAAAAGATATACTCCCCAATAAGGCGGGGGCTGGGACTCTTGATTCACCAAGTCCCTATATTGTGGTTTGATTGGTTTGATCTGATACACGAAAGGAATACTCTTCCCACAGACATAGATCAATGCATTTGATTGACCAACGAATCAAAAAGTTGTAGAAGAATACAAAATGATCTGTGATTGGTTAGCCAATTGGGAATGTTTGTTCCCAGGGGAATCATCTATAAAAATACATGTTTTTCGGGTTAGAAGAGAGTAGATATCTGATGTCTATACTGAAGACAAGGAGATAAGAAAATAAATCTCTCCAAAAACTAAAACCTTTTCAGCAAAAGACAGGGTCGATTGATTGGCATCTGTCATAAGTCCTGACTATCTGTCTTACCTCTTCTCTGTTGATATTCAGAATCCCCTTCCTCGCTAAAAACAAGGGCCTATCTACACCCATGTGATGCATATCATGCAGCTCCCTGGAGTCCGGAAGTAACTGTTATATTCTGAGTTGTTGATATCTGTGATATGAATGTTATGGGCGAGAAATGCGTATGGTTGCAAAACAAAGAACGTATAGATACTCACAATAACACAGTAATGATGTTATAGAAAATTTTTATAAATAGATTAAGCACAGAGAATAGAATGGAGAAATATATTCATAGTTAAAGAATGAATTCAGTGGTAGTAGTTACAAAGTTCATATACTGTCCTTGTCTCGTGGTGAAGGGATGGTTTTCTCGGAATAAGGGCAGAGTTCCTAACGGCGGCGATCGTTTGAAGTATCGGATGACAGTCGCCGGTCAGTGGCGTAGAATCGTTAGCACGAGCAGTGTGAAGGAGCGAGTCTGACTAATAATTATTTGGCTTGTTTAGTTCGTTTATGGGGGCCATTAGATTGGAGAACATGTCGGTTCTGATGCTCTCGTTAAGGCGTGTCTCGATGAATTGCCGAATCCATACGAGACGTCCGATGAGACTTTGTAATTCTTTTCTCGTTGTCGGGGGTTTCATGTCGATAATGGCGCGGACATATTCGGGGTCGGCCTTGAACCCGTCGCTATTCACGATGCGACCGAGAAATTTAGCTTCGGACGCAAGAAAAATGCATTTTTCCGGGTTTAGTTTTAGTCCGAACTTGCGTAGAGCAATAAATAATTGCTCCAGCGCTGTCACATATTCCTCGAAGGTTTTGGCATGGACAAGATTATCGTCGATATATGACGATATGTTCGCGCGTGAGGCCACTGTGTCGAGAACCTCAGCTATGCATCGAGAGAAGATTTATCCAGCGGATGTTAGACCGAAGGCCAGACGGGTGTATTGGAAACAGCGTCCTTTCCAAGTAAAGGCCGTTTTATGGCGGTCAAGTTCGTCAATAACGATTTGCCAATAGCCATTGCGGAGGTCGAGTGTTGAGAAGTACTTGTTACCTTCGCCAATCTTGTTGAATGTCGAGTCAATGGTAGGTATTGGGTATGGGTCGAGATCGACTAAAACCTTGTTGAGGGTTCTCTTGAAATTTGCGACCACTCGAATCTTTCCGTTTTTCTTGCGGACGGCAAAAACGGGACTGTTAAATCCTTTAGGGTCATTGCAAGGTTCGATAACGCCCTCACTTGCCATGCGGGCAATTTCCGCGTCAACGTCATCCTCCAGTGCTTGGGCTATAGGGTGCTGTTTTTGGCTCCTGGACTGGCCGTTGGTTGGTATGCGTATGGGTTTGATGAAAGTGCCTCTTCTATTGTCGTCGGTGCCAAGAATGTCCGTATAGCTGATGAGTAAATCGGCGGTAGCTTCTAATTCACTACGGCTATGATGGTCTGGAAGCGATAGGCCTACGGTTTGCTTAAGCCAATGGAGTTTTGGTTGAGAGTCAACCCGTTAGGCGATGATCTGGCTGTGGCTCGTGGTTCCTCGTTGGAAATGGTTAGGGCGCCGTGTGAAAGGTTGTGGGTCGGTTTTGTCCTTGGATGGACGGTTGTAGAGAGCGGGACAGTATGTTTTAGCTTGCCAGATGGGAGTGTGCGCGCAAGTTCTACAGTCGCCTTCTGGTTATCGATAGTATAGGATAACAGTGTGTGGTGGCCGAGTATGTTCTGACCGATCAAGATGGGAATGTCTGATGTCGTGATCAGTGTGTCGACGTTGCAGAAAGCGGGGGAAGTATCGTCACCCAAGGTAATGTCGCAGGTGAGCTTGCCCAGAATAGAGATGTTCCCTCCGAATCCCTTGACTCGGATGTTGGATTTGGACATGTGTCTTCTTGCATCTTCAGGTAAGCGAGAAATGGGAATGATGCAAGTCGTGCATCCGGAATCCAACATGCCGACACCGGAGAATGTGATGCCGTTGTTGCGGAGGTTGATCTGAACAAGGGGCGATCGGAGATCAGGTCGGATTTGAAAGTTAAATGTGTGATGATGCTGAGTGGATACATGGACCTGGGAACGAGTCATCACATCTCGTTCGGTCCCAACTGAAAATCCAGTTCGTCGAAGCGCGTCGCATGTTCATGGTTGCCCTTAAAGCATGCGCGACCTCGTAAAAAGTTTTTGCACATTGCTTGTTGGCTGGGTTGGCCAGCGCTTCTTTGTGCCCGGTTGTGCTTCATGTTGTAGGTGGGGGCGGTTCGACTTTTCCAGTCAACAATGGATGGGTTCCGCCTGTGGGTTTGCCGCAGTTGCTTGTTCAGATCCAGCAACTGTAGCTGTACGTCGGCTAGTATCTTGTCACTTTCAAGGCTACGAGATTTGTCAGAGTGTGTAGGTTGGCTCGCCATCAGCGCAGTGGTTTCACCGGTGGTGGTGATGTCCGTTTTGATACCACGATCAAGATAGCGTTGCGCATCATTGGTTATACCACCCGCTGAGTAGTGTCTGTCCATGGTTTTGACGAGGTGTGGATAGATGTTAGGTGCCCATGCCTTGATCTTTTCACTCATGAGCATGGCCCCCATTAGGGAAAGCGCAGTTTCGGCCGTCATCTCAGCATTTTGTCTGTCCGACTTGAATTTAGTCGTGATGTGGACTGTGCCCTCACGGATTGTGTTTTCAAGTCGGTCTGCAAAATCGGTGAGTTTCTCACCCTCATATCGCTGAAGGTCCCATGCTCGGCTTAGGTACTGAAAGTTTGTCATTTGGCTCCCGTGGGTGGATATAAGGTAAGCCTTTAGTTCCTCGAACGTGGACGTGGGCTGTCTTGAGTCCTCCATCTGCTGGAAGATGCCTTCGTTTAGTAGTTGCTTTGCCAGCTTGACAAACTCCTTCTCCATTGCAGGATATTCCCTTAATTCTGGCTTAACATGTATGGTGTAAGCCTTATTAAGGTCGGTAATGAAGCGGTTTACATCGCTGCCCAGTTCAAAGGTCCGGATAGATTTTGTGGCGTCCTGAAGTGACTGCTGTCGTAATAGAAGCTCATAGTTTGTGGTGTGTTGTTGCAATGTGTGCGATCGATCGTGCGCGGTAGTTTGCAGAGCAGTTAAGAGTTCGTGGAGGTTTGTTTTCAGTTCACTAATGATTAATTGTGCTTGCGGGTTATCTGCAGGCTCCGTGTCAATTTTCGTTTGGAGAATCGCTGCTTTTTGCTGTTTTATAAGTTCCAAGATTTCTGATCGAGAAAGGCCGGAGTATTCCATACTTGTTTTGCTGCACGCTTGACACCAGAGTTATATTCTGAGTTGTTGATATCTGTGATATGAATGTTATGGGCGAGAAATGCGTATGGTTGCAAAACAAAGAACGTATAGATACTCACAATAACACAGTAATGATGTTATAGAAAATTTTCATAAATAGATTAAGTACAGAGAGTAGAATGGAGAAATATGTTCCCAGTTAAAGAATGAATTCAGTGGTAGTAGTTACAAAGTTCATATACTGTCCTTGTCTTGTGGTGAAGGGATGGTTTTCTCGGAATAAGGGCAGCGTTCCTAACGGCGGCGATCGTTTGAAGTATCGGATGACAGTCACCGGTCAGTGGCGTAGAATCGTTAGCACGAGCAGTGTGAAGGAGCGAGTCTGACTAATAATTATTTGGTCCGTCTATTTATATATTTTTTGTAGGCTCAGAAACGGCAATTTTTGTGCCCCGCGGGAAGCGTTCCGATTGGATATTTATTAATGTATTTTTTTTTTTTTGGTAATCTATTGCAAACGGAAGTTCTGCGCGGAGCCGATGCGTGAACGACTAACTTTTCATTTTGAGTTGAGAACTCGAAGTGGTAACTTCCGTTTTTTTTTTCTTTTCTTCTTTTCTCCTTTCTTTTTGTTTTTTCAAATCAAGTCAAGATCTCGTCTTATAACATAACTTACTGCTCCAACACCTTCAGTCAAGCGTTCTGGCTCTCTCAGCCAAGTCTTCCTTACCCCAGTAAGAACATCCGCTTTATTTTTCTCAGAAGGCACAAAGCTTTGCGGTAACTTTAATCCAAATTCCTGGATTAAATCTCCTAGCATACCCTATCTTCGCTTCACCAACATTTCTACAGCTCATATGATCTTCACCCTCCTCTCGTTAGTGACTATCGACTTTACCCATGAAACTACTATTGCGGAGTCGGTCTTCAAATGCACATTGCTTAATTCCCATTTCAGGGCTAGGTTGATTCCTTCCAGGACCGCATCTAGTTCTGCAGCGTTGATGTGACTAGCATCGTCTTTCTTTCGAAGCCAAGCTGCATCTTCGGTCACCACTCCTCCTATTTCTAACAGGACACCTGTTGCAGTGCTGCTGGCATCACACCACACCCCTCTTTTCTCAGTGCTCGTCACATTCTACCTCCCTTTTACCGGGTCCTCTCGTTCAACTTCTTTCAGCACCTCTTTCATCGTAGCAGTGGTTCTTTCACCCACCATGTCGTCCCATTTCTCTCCTTCTACCTGCCTCTTGATGTAGCTACATGCTATTCGCAGCCACCCAGCGATCGGATAGTGCCCTGTCAATTTCCCACACATGGAGAATAGTTCCCGCCGACGCAGTTCTTCCTTCATCTGTGGAATCTCATTCCCTCTCTAAAATTGCAGTTTCCCCGTTTCAGCTTCAGCCTTAAGACCGCGCCACCATCCATGGATTCTGGGAGTTTAATAATCAATCCAAACTTCCTTAGGTCAGCCACTACCTCTTCCACCGCCACTTCTGTTTCATTGACAATGATATCGTCAATGTACGAACTAACGGGGCCGTATACCTTCTCAATCTTCTCTAATATCTTCCTTGAAATCGTCGACATAATTTTTGGGGCTGAGTTCAATCCGAACCCCAACCTTGTGTGGGAATAGATTCTTCCTTTGTACCCGACTAACTGGTACTTCCAAAGATTTTTACTCACTTTAAGTTGTAAATAGGCCGATTTCACGTCCACCATTTTCGACGCTCCAGTCATCCGCCTCCACTTCTACAATGTCTCTCCGCATACATCAACGACTTCTCCGTCCGTTTGGCACTCGACATGACTGTTCACCTCGCGAAAGTCAAACACAGGCCTTACTTTGTCTGTCGTCGGTTGCAACACCGCCATCAAAGGCAATACGCCCCCTTCTATTTCTTTTTCCCATGGCACCAGCACACCTTCATCTATCCACTTGTCCACCTCTCTTTCAAAATCCTCCCTGAGAGAACTTTCATAACATGCCACTCTGTTTCTCAACTCTGGTGGGCTTTCTTTCCAGTACCAATCAACAGTCCAAGCTCTTCCATCGAACTCTGCTCGGAAATCTTGATCCTCTATGACCATTTCCTCTTTTTCTTTACCCACCTCGCAGTCCTTACTCGGCTCACTTGGCTGCTCCGAAGTCCACTCCATCACTGTTGATCGGGACTCCTCCTAACTGACGAATTGCGTCCATCCTCATTACCAGGTCTATCCCTTCTACCATCCTTTCCATGACAACTGCATTTATGTTCAGCTTCATTCTACTAATTTCACCAAACTGATCTCTTTACAGTCTACATTTCTGCGATCGACTAGTTACCCTTGATTTGCCGTTCAAGTCTTCAGCGATTTCCGGGTTCACTAAGATTGTAGTACAGCCAGTGTCAACCAGGGATCTTGATTTCCTGCCGTTCATCACAACCTCGATTAATTGTAGTGTCTAGAGTGCCTAGTTTAATGGATAATAGGAGCAGCTACCGGCGCAGTAGGAACCCTCCTTCCTTCATTTTCCCTGATCACAGTAGTGCGCTAAATGTCCTAGTTTTCCTCAACGATAGCAGGTCACATCCCCCTTACAATCCCTGACCATGTGCAGACCTCGGCACTTGAAGCATTTTTCTCGGTTCTGTTCTCACTTCTGCAACTACACTGTGTCCCGCCGCCCTCATTCCTCACCCACCTTCTCCTTTACAACCACTGCCCCAAAACCTGTTGCTCGGTTCGCCGTGAGTACTCGCCCTTTGCTTATTAACTCGTTCATATCCGTACCCATGACGTTTGGTATCTGCTGTAGTGCAACTGACACGTCCTCTGGAAACCCGTTCACAAATGCCATCTTAACGGCAGTTTCTAGTCCTTCCTCGGCAAAACCGGACAAACCAGCCAGCTTCCTAATTTCATTCGCATAGACATCTACTGTCTGTCCAGCCCAGCGGATTATGGATAATTTGTTGTAAGACACGAAAACACCTCCCGTGAACGCTTCTTCCAACCTATCCTCCATCCTCTTAACGCCTGTTTGTTTGCGTTCGTTCATCTCCAAATATAGCGCCAATGCATCGTCCTCCACGTATAAGGGTATGAGACAAGCTAAGTCTGCTATGTTTTGTAATTTTGCCACGAACCCCACCTTCCTTAGCCATGTAACCACGTCACCTTTGCCGCTAAAGGATTTTATTATCTCATGGCTAATTTTTCCCGGTGTTTTTGGCCGAAATTGCTTGTAGCGAATTAAATAAGAATGGGAGGTACCAATGCAGCAAGTGATTTTAAGTTCTTCCCTCCTAGACTTCGAAACCTTGGGTCGGACCTTTGCACATCTAAATACTCCTGACATCTTAGAACGGCAAACGCGCATAAATATCACCGTGAGAATAACAAAACACACAGCCACTACCCTATAGACTTGAATGGCCAAACAAAAAAAATATATGGTGAACGACTACTCACGTGAAAACCAGTGCAGCAGGAGAAAAAACGTGTTTTCAGTTCTATGACTTCTACATCCCGAGGTTACCACGACTTCCTCCTCTCTGTCTCTGCGTCTTCTCTTCTTCACCTCTCGAACCAAAAAGGAAGAACAACAGCGCACTAAGAAGGCTCGTTGCGCATGCGTCGCGAGACTCTCACAACATCTGGTTTTCCGGCGAGATTCACTCCGAGCATAAACACATTAACTTTTTCAAATGAAATGAATGTTCGTGATGTTTTTATTTATTTGTTTATTTATTCAATAGACTTGTGAACTTGTCTGGAATGTATTAGTAAATCAGAAGAGATTTCTGTATCGAACAGTAAGAACTTCCGGGACATTTTAACTGAAGGGATGAAATTATCATTGGCACCGATAGATTATTTTCTTCCTTTTATATTTTTGTCGGGACAATTTAAAAAATATTTCAAATTTGCGTTGTTTTTGTCTATTTCTTAATTTTATTTGTGTCGTTCTTTTTAACTTTGACATTACTGTTTTTTGGGGGTTTTTTTTTACATAAATATTGAATGAACTAAACAGAAATTGTATTGTTTCACCGAGAAAATCTCCGAAATTGAGACCAATTTTCGTCAAAGCAAGACTCGAACACAAACATAAACAAAAACAAGACAATCCGTTTGTTCTTCTTTTATTGCACTTCTTGGTCTGAAAGTGGGGAAAAAAAAAAGTTAAATGGAAATAATAACAACAACAATAATAATAATTAAAAGAAACAAGAAAAAATCGTTTTTCATCTTGTCTAATTTTTATTTGGCAGGTGGTAGATTTTCTGTGAAATCAGTGCAATCGATAGGGAAATTCTATCAATTATAGATTAACCATATTTCATAAATTAAATGACATAATTACTTCATAAAAAAGTAATATTCTCTCCAGGTGTAAATTAATTCAGACAGAACTGTGTTGGGGGTTCGTGATATCTTTTTTATTATTTCTATTTTTTAATTTGAGGTTCCCGTACGTAGTTTTTTTTAAATAACTTTTCAAAAAATGAGGAGAGCAATTAGGTAGAGTTGTCAGAGTTTATTTATCCGACCTTTTACCAGGTCGTTTTTATTGTGGGTGACCACGCACGAATCGAGACATGCTTGGTTCTGTCAGCATTTCCCTTTTGGGCAATTCAGGTGCCAAACAATAAACCCAGCCCTTCAAGCAGATATTGTCTGGCAGCTGAGGACGACCCTCTGCGACGAAGCGGTCAACACAATATCACCCACTCGGCGCGTATGCCAAGGAAAATTGAATAGAATTGAATAAGGTTTTAGCAACAAGACAAAATTGTGGTCTGCCCTGTTACCTTAAGAAGAAAGGAAAATACAGGAACGTGGACGAGAATATTGATGAGTTTCAACAGCTTTAATGACAGCCAGAAAGATAAACCTTGTACTGTGAGTCGTACAAAATGGCAGTAAACAGCTGGTGATGTCAGAGCAGGATTAAGCATCCAGCTTGAAGTTTCGAGGTCCAGTTGATCTAGCAGGAATGAATAGATGACAAAGGACTAGTCTCCAAAAGGAACAATGACCCATGGTTGAATGATGCTCTCCTCGTGTTGAATGTTGGGGCTCTGCAGCTAGAATGAGTGGGGAAGAGAGTCGGTTTGCCCTGCTCGAAAAATATGTGAGGAAGAGACTGAGAGACCGTTTGCGCTGGTTTTTATATTACCCGGAAAAGTCATCCGAGTAGAATGGCTTAAATAATTCTCATTGGACGAAAATATAAAATCGAAACCACAACGGCCAAAATACTTCCCGCACTAAATGATAATTTGAAATTCTTTCTTTCTGCTCCAAGGTAATCTAAAATCATCTAGAAGACAATGAATGTTGCAATTCATCCAAACTTACTTCTAAACAACTTATATTTGCTTAAACTCTTTGTGATTTTTTAAAAATAAAACAGTATATAAAAATATACGTCGTAAAAATTGGTTTCACGGGAAGTCAAATAAAAAAATTACTGTCAATGTTCGACGATAAAGATAAGTAATCTTAAATTCAACTTCTTTCAATTTGTAATTATAAATTATTTGAAAAATGGTTAATTGTAAAAAAAATCGTTGAAAGATTCATTTTGTTTTTCCTTTTATTTATTTTTTTTTAATAATGACGTTTTTTATTATTTGTATTTTACCGATAAAATTTGAGCTTTTGAATTGAAAAAAAAAAAGGAAAATTAAAAAAGATATTTTCTTTTTCAGATTCGAACAAATTTTACACCCTCAAACTTTGTTTTTAGAAAAAAATATTTTACATTTTATGAGGGGCGGGGGGTCACTTTCATATTTCTATCACCTATTTCCGGAACGAGTAGCCCCCCCCCCACTCAACCGCGAAAGTAAAAAAATGTATTTATACGAATTCAACTTCTCTGGCTACTTATCTTTACAATGATTCCAGAAATGTTTGATCATTCTACTATGAAAAATCAAATGCAAATTAACATATTGATAAAAAAAGTTAATATAATCTTCTTTTTCACAGAAGTCACAATTGATTGGCCATGTATATATGGTGAGAAACCATATTCCTGTGAAGAGTGTGCTTCTTCTTTTTCAAGGAAATCAAATTTGTTGAGGCACATGCAAACACACTAGAAAGAAGCCAAATTCTTGTAAAGTGTTCAGTTCTTTTTCTAGGAAGTCAAACTTGGTGAGCCATACACAAACACACATTGGAGGGAAGCCATACTTGTGTGAAGTGTGTGGCTTTTTATTTTCAAAATTGCCATATTTGTGCAGACATATGCAAATGCATGTCGGAAAGAAATAATAATGTTATAGGTGTGGATATTCTTTTCCATAAAACTTAAATAAGACATCATTTGTGAACACACTCCAAAGAGAAACCACATACTTCTATAATATGTGCCTTATCCTTTTAAGGAAAAGTTGATATTAATGCAGAATGGACGGAAATCATATATCCATGATTTTTTTCTTTGACACAGAACTCAAGTTTGTAGGGTTTTTTTTTCTTTTTTAAAACATGTCAACTCTAACTTGATATCAACTTCTTTAAGTTTGTGAATCTTTTTGCTAGTGCATTTCTCATTGGCGTTCTTTTTGCCATGAAATAAAAGCAACTTTTATTGTTGAAGAAGAAAATTAAGCAAATGTTGAAACTGACAATCGGGCAGGTTGATTTTTCACTTTTTCTTTAGAAAATGTGCAAAAGTCGGGATTATATCTAATAAAAAATTACACCAAAAACGATATTCTTAGCGTTTACTAATTTTTTAGCTTTTAGTTTTTAAATTGTCTGCAAAAAAATTTGAGAAATACTTAAATTTCCAGTTTTTTTTAACAAACTGACTTCAAAATTTTACTATTTCAATAATAAATTAGCATGAATCATCAGTAGCAAAATATGACCATTTTTTTTACTGTATTCAATTCATCTGTAAAAATTTAAAAGATTCCAGAAAAAAGCAAATCACTAATTACATTTTTACACCATTTGATGGGTAATTTTTAATTAAAAAGAGAAACAAATAAGATGAATTATGACTGGAGACAAATTATTGGGTAAAATGTTTTAAATTTACATTGTTACTCCTACCATTCCCCACGTTGTGTCTTTTGATTCGAATGGCAGTGTTCTAGCTAACTCAGATCGTTTCCAATTTTGGCTGGAATCCACGCCGAAATAAAATCGTTGTTGGGAGAGAGATTGTACCTGTTGCGGTTCATAAAATGCACAAGAAGGAAAACATCGCTTTTAAATTTCTCCAAGCTATTGTTTTTATCAATGATGTATGTATTTGCAAAATGTGCAGAATACAATAAGGAAGAAAGAAAAAGAAAAAGGTCTTACGAACTTATTCGTTTATTCGGAAATGTGACGGATCAAACAGGTGCAAGGGAGGCAATTAATGCCCTTGGGTTTCTTAGCAGAAAAATAATCAGTTGTCTCCGCTTTTACTTCGAACTCTCGGTTCTAGACTAAAACTAGGCTTGGGGTTGAAGTTCTAAGATGGGTGCTGCACTGGGCCTTTCTCTGTCTCTCTGTTCTTCCGTCGACCTCGACTTGATCTGAACTCATCTATTGGCGTCGTGCCTTGTTTATAGAAATTGGGGATGGAGTTTCGATGATCCCTGGGCACGCCTATGCATAATGATATGTAAATCGCCAAGTTAATCAACTTTTTTTCACATATGGCCGACGTTGCGTTTAAAGATATACTTAAAATTTAACTTCGGTACCCCCTGCTGATCCCAAGCAAACGGTCAGTACTTGAGATGGGGTAAATCCACTTATATCGTCTCAATCTTTAGCTTAATCTTATTCTTGCTTCGACCACGCAGACTTAATTACCATCTCCACCATAAGATCCACTTAAGTTTTTTTTAGTTCATTTCCAGTATGAACTCTAATTCACCCCTTAGCCTGTACAAACTTCATTACTGTTTTCTTTTATATTATCGCAAGATTCACTTCAAAGAATCTCAGGACATTGGTCGAAAGTTTAATAAATAAATGAATAAAATAGGATAGGAAATAAAATGATAAGAAGAAGAGAGAAAGAAAAAATATGAATTTTCCTTAATTATTTCCCTAGAATCGTTAATTAATCAATCAGTCTGGGGGTGGGGTGGAATTCTCTCTGTCACAATTTGCAATTATGTGTTTTGTCCTTTCCTAGCAACCAGACGCTTATTTATAACACATCCATATTACAGTCAGTCCACACAGACCTCGCTGGACCCATAGAACCAGCAGTCCGTGGTGGACCTTCGGGATGGCCGCCGGCATTCGTACTGGGCAGTTGCTTACAATGACACCTTGTCCTCAGCGGGGCGCTTTCCAAGGTCTTTGTCTACTTGCAGAACTAAGTTTATTGTTTGATGCCGGAAGCGCCCCAAAAGAGGAATGCTGACGGGGTCCAGAATTTATGCACCTGCCAATCATGAGTCTCAATTTTTGCTCGGTCCCAAACATAAAACGGTCTTGTGCCATATCATGAGAGGGTAGGATAAATCGCAGTTCGTAGTCCGAAGCATCCATTCGTGCCCGGAGTCGAGGGGGTTTGATGAACTCCTTTCTACTGGTAAAATAAAACTTTTTACCAGCTCCTCTCCAACCAGCCAGTAGCCAATACAGAACCCCAAAAATGACAGCCACAGACACAGCACAGCCGATTCCAGGATTCTTAAACAGTTCTTATCAGAACTAAATTACCAAAGTCATCACTTGCTCTTTAAGAGCTATTTAAGAAAGTCTCCTCAGGATCACATCTGATCCTCTTACCTACACCCTTTCCAGGGTAGTAAGACTTTACACATACCACGAGACGACGACATAGCAGCCAGCCTGACTTACAATAGACTAGTTTCTCTTGAAGCAACCCAGTTTCTTTCATAACAAACCAGACCATACAGCAACACTCGAGTCCACGAGCGATAAATTGCTCGAACTTTCACCAGCACTCCGAGGCTATGTCGACCGATACCCTCCGATTGACCAGCGATTGAATAAACTGGGACATCGATCACCCAACCTCTGCAACCGATGCGTCCACCTCTTTAATCGTCTCCCCATTCCTGACCAGGCAGGTACAACTGTGACCTGCACTGAGCACCAAGACAATTTTGATCTTCTAGATTCGCTACCGCCAATAATTTTTAGACAGCTGAGTCTACGCCTTTCAACTATATAGAATACACATTTTTTTAGCCACAAAATAATCAACCCCCAAAACATAGATAAGAACATTCGAGAAATTTCGGATCAAAATCGCATTAACATTGAAGTTACACTTTTATATTTTTCAACCAATCAGCTAAAAACATAAAATAAGAACATTCTTGAAAATTCGGCTCAGAAACTAATCAACTGAACAATATTTAGGCTGCAAAATAAATAAGTAATTATACGAATCTGATTGGTCAAGAAATATCTGCGCGCTTGAATTTTAGGACCCGCAATAAAACTTAACAAAATCCTATTTTTGATCCACTTTAGTTCCCCCAAAAAGTATAAATAAAAAAGAATTTGATTAACTAAAGCAGTAGACTACCAGAAAGAGAAAGGCAAGGATTACAGACAGCAGAAGCATCGCACACAAGACACAGCGAAAAAGTATGCGACGTTCTTTGGCCAACTACTGGAACGCGACACATTGTCGCCAAATATCATACAAAACGCACGTGTTGACTTAAGAAAACAAAATGCCCTACTTACAGTCCCTTACATATATATACACACACGCATACACATGCATGTAAGTAAAGTCAATTTTCGTCCTCTTTACTTCGGCCAACTATGGACAGATTGATTCAGATAGACTTTCCCAACATGTGCACACGCACACACGGGAGAATAAATCATTTTTATCGAACTGGCCATAGCTGTATTTTCTACACACACACACACACACACACACACACACACACACACACACACACACACACACACACACACACACACACAGAGAAAATGAACATTGTAATTTAATTATTTTTATCCTGTTTGTTATTATTATTAAATTGCTTGTTTTTTAATATTTGTTGTCACATTCCATTTGTTTATGTGTTGTAAAATTTGTGTTGTATTTGTGGAAACGAAACCTGAAAGTAACTCATGTAAACTACGGAAGGTACTTAGTCGTGTTATATTCTGAGTTGTGGGCGAGAAATGCGTATGGTTGCAAAACAAAGAACGTATAGATACTCACAATAACACAGTAATGATGTTATAGAAATTTTTTATAGATAGATTAAGTACAGAGAGTAGAACGGAGAAATACATTCACAGTCAAAGAATGAATTCAGTGGCAGTAGCTACAAAGTTCATGTACTGTACTTGTCTCGTGGTGAAGGGATGGTTTTCTCGGAATTAGGATACGTTGGTAGCTGCGGAGAGCGTTTGATGTATCGGATGACAGGCGCCAGACGGGGTGAAGAATCCTTAACACGGGTCGTGTGAGGGAACAAGTCTGTGGTGTAGGAACGCAACTGAACTGATGATTGTTTGGTCCGTCTATTTATACGTTTTCTGTAGGCTCAGAACGGCAATTTTTGTGCCCCGCGGGAAGCGTTCCGATTGGATATTTATTAATGTATTTTTTTTTTTTTGTTAATTTATCGCAAACGGAAGTTCTGCGCGGAGCCTATGCGTGAGCGACTAACTTTTCATTTTTAGTTGAGAACTCGAAGTGTTAACTTCCGTTTCTTTTTCTTTTCTTCTTTTCTTTCTTTTTGTTTTTTCAAATCAAGGCAAGATCTCGTCTTGTAACAGTCGGCCATAACCACATCGATGTTCAGCACTGCTGAGAATACACGGACATTATACAACCGCAGTAAATCTTACACAAATTCAAACCTTTCGTGTATGATAAGCTCATTAAAGCCCAGGAATGTTAACCTTACCCTCATGTCTTTGTGATTCTTGTCTCGTCTGTTGTCACTCACATTTTTATAAACGTTTGTGAAATCGACGAATTTATCTGTCCCGCAACAACTTCAAATTTGAAATGCAGATGTCAGATGACCAAATTCCCGTGCTGAATGATAGGAAATATATCGCAATTTTATTTAATCAAAAAATTGGACACTGGTAATAACAATAATAATAACATTATAAAAAATATGAAGGCAAAAATAAAATAAAATAAAAGGGGGAGAGATCCTTGTTTACAATTCAAAGTAATTTATCATGAAAAAAGAAAAGTCACTCCTATTAGTTGCATATGTGTCCCATTACAAATATAACAAGTAACTTACAAATGCAAAATAGTAAAAAAAATTATTAAAAATCTTTCACCTACTGATACACTCACAAAAAAAGGGAAAGAAGTCACTTCCTCCCTCCAGTTAAACAAGGGTCCATACGTGATTCTTTTCATTTTTTTCTTAGAGACCAAGTCCCTATAAATGTCCTTTTTTTCCTTTCTTTTGATAAAAAGCCACTCTGTCTTTCTTTTTCTGCGACACTCTATCTCTAATAATATCCTTTTTTCTTTTTCTTTCTAGTGCGTCTTCTCTCTCGATAGATCAAGTAAAGGCGTCTGAGACTTGTGTAGTTGTTGGAGTCGTCTGAAGTCGTTAGTTCTTTTTCTTAGAGAAACAATTCCTCTAAAATATGAATTTATGTAGTAAAAAACCTACTTTTTTCGACTTCTTTCATTCTTTTCTCATCTTTATAGTTTGACCTGTAGGAACCTATTTTCTTTAGTTTCTGTCTTTTATCTTCTTTTCAGCTTGTGCTAATTTCGAATTCCCTTTTGGGATTCTGAATGTAATACAAAATCCTTCAGGTGGATTTAAATTCTTCTCATTTCTTTTCTTTTCTTTTTTGGCTTTCAAACCTTCTTTGAATTCCCGTTTGGGATTCTGAATGAAACACTAAATCCTTCAGGTGGATTTAAATACTTCTCATTTGTTTTCTTTTCTTTTTGGCTTTCAAACCTTCTTTGAATTCCCGTTTGGGATTCTGAATGTAATACAAAATCCTTCAGGTGGATTTAAATTCTTCTCATTTCTTTTCTTTTCTTTTTGGCTTACAAACCTTCTTTAAATTCCCTTTTGGGATTCTGAATGTAATACAAAATGCTTCAGGTGGATTTAAATTCTTCTCATTTCTTTTCTTTTCTTTTTTGGCTTTCAAACCTTCTTTGAATTCCCGTTTGGGATTCTGAATGAAACGCTAAATCCTTCAGGTGGATTTAAATTCTTCTCATATCTTTTCTTTTCTTTTTTGGCTTTCAAACTTTCTTTGAATTCCCTTTTCGGATTCTGAATGTAATACTAAACCCTTCTGGTGAATTTAAATTCTTCTCATTTCTTTTCTTTTCTTTTTGGCTTACAAACCTTCTTTGAATTCCCTTTTGGGATTCTGAATGTAATACAAAATCCTTCAGGTGGATTTAAATTATTCTCATTTCTTTTCTTTTCTTTTTGGCTTTCAAATCTTCTTTGAATTGGCTTTTGGGATTCTGAATGTAATACAAAATGCTTCAGGTGGATTTAAATTCTTCTCATTTCTTTTCTTTTCTTTTTTGGCTTTCAAACTTTCTTTGAATTCCCTTTTGGGATTCTGAATGTAATACAAAATCCTTCAGGTGGATTTAAATTATTCTCATTTCTTTTCTTTTCTTTTTGGCTTTCAAATCTTCTTTGAATTGCCTTTTGGGATTCTGAATGTAATACAAAATTCTTCAGGTGGATTTAAATTCTTCTCATTTCTTTTCTTTTCTTTTTGGCTTACAAACCTTCTTTGAATTCCCTTTTGGGATTCTGAATGTAATACAAAATGCTTCAGGTGGATTTAAATTCTTCTCATTTCTTTTCTTTTCTTTTTTGGCTTTCAAACCTTCTTTGAATTCCCTTTTCGGATTCTGAATGTAATACTAAACCCTTTAGGTGGATTTAAATTCTTCTCATTCCTTTTCTTTTCTTTTTTGCTTACAAACCTTCTTTGAATTCCCTTTTGGTATTCTGAATGTAATACAAAATCCTTCAGGTGGATTTAAATTATTCTCATTTCTTTTCTTTTTTTTTGGCTTTCAAATCTTCTTTGAATTGCCTTTTGGGATTCTGAATGTAATACAAAATGCTTCAGGTGGATTTAAATTCTTCTCATTTCCTTTCTTTTCTTTTTTGGCTTTCAAACTTTCTTTGAATTCCCTTTTGGGATTCTGAATGTAAACTAGACCCTTCAGGTGGATTTAAATTCTTCTCATTTCTTTTCTTTTCTTTTTGGCTTAAAAACCTTCTTTGAAATCCCTTGTGGGATTCTGAATGTAATACAAAATCCTTCAGGTGGATTTAAATTATTCTCATTTCTTTTCTTTTCTTTTTTGGTTTTCAAACCTTCTTTGAATTGCCTTTTGGGATTCTGAATGTAATACAAAATCCTTCAGGTGGATTTAAATTCTTCTCATTTCTTTTCTTTATTTTTTTGGCTTTCAAACCTTCTTTGAATTCCCTTTTGGGATTCTGAATGTAATTCAAAATCCTTCAGGTGGATTAAAATTCTTCTCATTTCTTTTCTTATCGTTTTTGGCTTTCAAACCTTGTTTGAATTGCCTTTTGGTATTCTAAATGTAATACAAAATCCTTCAGGTGGATTTAAATTCTTCTCACTTCTTTTCTATTCCTTTTTGGCTTTCAAACTTTCTTTGAATTCCCTTTTGAGATTCTGAATGTAATACTAGACCCTTCAGGTGGATTTAAATTCTTCTCACTTCTTTTCTTTTCTTTTTTGGCTTTCAAACTTTCTTTGAATTCCCTTTTGAGATTCTGAATGTAATACTAGACCCTTCAGGTGGATTTAAATTCTTCTCATTTCTTTTCTTTTCTTTTTGGCTTACAAAACTTCTTTCAATTCCCTTTTGGTATTCTGAATGTAATAAAAAATCCTTCAGGTGGATTTAAATTATTCTCATTTCTTTTCTTTTCCTTTTTGGCTTTCAAATCTTCTTTGAATTGCCTTTTGGGATTCTGAATGTAATACAAAATCCTTCAGGCGGATTTAAATTCTTCTCTTTTCTTTTCTTTTTGGCTTTCAAACCTTCTTTGAATTCCCTTCTGGAATTCTGAATGTAATACAAAATCCTTCAGGTGGATTTAAATTCTTCTCATTTCTTTTCTTTTCTTTTTTTGGCTTTTAAACCTTCTTTGAATTCCCTTCTGGAATTCTGAATGTAATACAAAATCCTTCAGGTGGATTTAAATTCTTCTCATTTCTTTTTTTTTCTTTTTCGGCTTACAAAACTTTTTAGAATTTCCTTTTGGGATTCAGAATGTAATAAAAAATCCTTCAGGTGGATTTAAATTCTTCTCATTTCTTTTCTTTTCTTTTTTGGCTTTCAAACCTTCTTTGAATTCCATTCTGGGATTCTGAATGTAATACAAAATCCTTCAGGTGGATTTAAATTCTTCTCATTTCTTTTTTTTTCTTTTTCGGCTTACAAAACTTTTTAGAATTTCCTTTTGGGATTCAGAATGTAATACAAAATCCTTCAGGTGGATTTAAATTCTTCTCATTTCTTTTCATTTCTTTTTTGGCTTTCAAACTTTCTTTGAATTCCATTCTGGGATTCTGAATGTAATACAAAATCCATCAGGTGGATTTAAATTCTTCTCATTTCTTTTCTTTTCTTTTTCGGCTTACAAAACTTCGTAAAATTTCCTTTTGGGATTCTGAATATAATACAAAATCCTTCAGGTGGATTTAAATTCTTCTCATTTCTTTTCTTTTCTTTTTTAGCTTTCAAGCCTTCTTTGAATTCCCTTTTGGGATTCTAAATGTAATACAAAATCCTTCAGGTGGATTTAAATTCTTCTCACTTATTTTCTTTTCCTTTTTGGCTTTCAAACCTTCTTTGAATTGGCTTTTGGGATTCTGAATGTAATACAAAATCCTTCAGGTGGATATAAATTCTTCTCATTTGTTTTCTTTTCTTTTTTGGCTTTCAAACGTTCTTTGAATTCCCTTTTGGAATTCTGAATGTAGTACAAAATCCTTCAGGTGGATTTAAATTCTTCTCATTTCTTTTCTTTACTTTTTTGGCTATCAAACCTTCTTTGAATTGCCTTTTGGGATTCTGAATGTAATACAAAATCCTTCAGGTCGATTAAAATTCTTCTCATTTCTTTTCTTATCGTTTTTGGCTTTCACACCTTCTTTGAATTCCCTTTTGGGATTCTGAATGTAATACAAAATCCTTCAGGTGGATTTAAATTAATCTCATTTCTTTTCTTTTTTTTTCGCTTTCAAATCTTCTTTGAATTGCCTTTTGGGATTCTGAATGTAATACAAAATCCTTCAGGGGGATTTAAATTCTTCTCATTTCTTTTCTTTTCTTTTTCGCTTTCAAACCTTCTTTGAATTGGCTTTTGGGATTCTGAATGTAATACAAAATGCTTCAGGTGGATTTAAATTCTTCTCATTTTTTTTCTTTTCTTTTTTGGCTTTCAAACTTTCTTTGAATTCTCTTTTGGGATTCTGAATGTAATACTAGACCCTTCAGGTGGATTTAAATTCTTCTCATTTCTTTTCTTTATTTTTTTGGCTTTCAAACCTTCTTTGAATTCCCTTTTGGGATTCTGAATGTAATACAAAATCGTTCAGGTGGATTTAAATTATTCTCATTTCTTTTCTTTTTTTTTTGGCTTTCAAATCTTCTTTGAATTGCCTTTTGGGATTCTGAATGTAATACAAAATCCTTCAGCTGGATTTAAATTCTTCTCACTTCTTTTCTTTTCTTTTTGGCTTTCAAATCTTCTTTGAATTCCCTTCTTAAATTCTGAATGTAATACAAAATCCTTCAGGTGGATTTAAATTCTTCTCATTTCTTTTCTTTCCTTTTTTGGCTTTCAAACTTTCTTTGAATTCCCTTTTGAGATTCTGAATGTAATACTAGACCCTTCAGGTGGATTTAAATTCTTCTCATTTCTTTTCTTTTCTTTTTGGCTTACAAACTTTCTTTGAATTCCCTTTTGGTATTCTGAATGTAATACAAAATCCTTCAGGTGTATTTAAATTATTCTCATTTCTTTTCTTTTCCTTTTTGGCTTTCAAATCTTCTTTGAATTGCCTTTTGGGATTCTGAATGTAATACAAAATCCTTCAGGTGGATTTAAAATCTTCTCATTTCTTTTCTTTTCTTTTTGGCTTTCAAACCTTCTTTGAATTCCCTTCTGGAATTCTGAATGAATTACAAAATCCTTCAGGTGGATTTAAATTCTTCTCATTTCTTTTTTTTTCTTTTCTTTTTTGGCTTTAAATCTTCTTTGAATTCCCTTTTGGGATTCTGAATGTAATACAAAATCCTTCAGGTGGATTTAAATTCTTCTCATTTCTTTTTTTTTCTTTTTCGGCTTACAAAACTTTTTAGAATTTCCTTTTGGGATTCAGAATGTAATAAAAAATCCTTCAGGTGGATTTAAATTCTTCTCATTTCTTTTCTTTTCTTTTTCGGCTTACAAAACTTCGTAAAATTTCCTTTTGGGATTCTGAATATAATACAAAATCCTTCAGGTGGATTTAAATTTTTCTCATTTCTTTTCTTTTCTTTTTTAGCTTTCAAGCCTTCTTTGAATTCCCTTTTGGGATTCTGAATGTAATACAAAATCCTTCAGGTGGATTTAAATTCTTCTCACTTCTTTTCTTTTCCTTTTTGGCTTTCAAAGCTTCTTTGAATTGGCTTTTGGGATTCTGAATGTAATACAAAATCCTTCAGGTGGATTTAAATTCTTCTCATTTGTTTTCTTTTCTTTTTTGGCTTTCAAACCTTCTTTGAATTCCCTTTTGGGATTCTGAATGTAATAGAAAATCCTTCAGGTGGATATAAATTCTTCTCATTTGTTTTCTTTTCTTTTTTGGCTTTCAAACGTTCTTTGAATTCCCTTTTGGAATTCTGAATGTAGTACAAAATCCTTCAGGTGGATTTAAAATCTTCTCATTTCTTTTCTTTACTTTTTTGGCTATCAAACCTTCTTTGAATTGCCTTTTGGGATTCTGAATGTAATACAAAATCCTTTAGGTCGATTAAAATTCTTCTCATTTCTTTTCTTATCGTTTTTTGCTTTCACATCTTCTTTGAATTCCCTTTTGGGATTCTGAATGTAATACAAAATCCTTAAGGTGGATTTAAATACTTCTAATTTTTTTTCTTTTTTTTTGGCTTTCAAGCCTTCTTTGAATTGCCTTTTGGTATTCTGAATGTAATACAAAACCCTTCAGGTGGATTTAAATTCTTCTAACTTCTTTTCTATTCCTTTTTGGCTTTCAAACCTTCTTTGAATTTCCTTTTGGGATTCTGAATGTAATACAAAATCCTTCAGGTGGATATAAATTCTTCTCATTTCTTTTCTTTTCTTTTCTTTTTCAGCCTTCAAGCTTTCTTTGAATTCCTTTTTGGGATTCTTAATGTAATACAAAATCCTAAAGGTGGATTTAAATGCTTCTCATTTCATTTCTTTTCTTTTTTGGCTTTCAAATATTCTTAGAATTTCCTTTTGGGATTCTGAATGTAAAACAAAATCCTTCAGGTGGATTTAAATTCTTCTCATTTCTTTTCTTTCCTTTTTTGGCTTTCAAATCTTCTTTGAATTCCCTTTTGTGATTCTGAATGTAATACAAAATCCTTCAGGTGGATTTAAATTCTTCTCATTTCTTTTCTTTTCTTTTTTGGCTTTCAAACTTTCTTTGAATTCCATTCTGGGATTCTGAATGTAATACAAAATCCTTCAGGTGGATTTAAATTCTTCTCATTTCTTTTCTTTTCTTTTTCGGCTTACAAAACTTCGTAGAATTTCCTTTTGGGATTCTGAATGTAATAAAAAATCCTTCAGGTGGATTTAAATTCTTCTCATTTGTTTTCTTTTCTTTTTTGGCTTTCAAACCTTCTTTGAATCGCCGTTTGGGATTCTGAATGTAATAAAAAATCCTTCAGGTGGATTTAAATTCTTCTCATTTCTTTTCTTTTCTTTTTTGGCTTTCAAACATTCTTAGAATTTCCTTTTGGGATTCTGAATGTAATAAAAAATCCTTCAGGTGGATTTACATTCTTCTCAATTCTTTTCTTTTCTTTTCTTTTCTTTTTTGGCTTTAAACCTTCTTTGAATTCCCTTCTGGGATTCTGAATGTAATACAAAATCCTTCTGGTGGATTTAAAATCTTCTCATTTCTTTTCTTTTCTTTTTTGGCTTTCAAACCTTCTTTGAATTCCCTTTTGGGATTCTGAATGTAATACAAAATCCTTCAGGTGGATTTAAAATCTTCTCATTTCTTTTCTTTTCTTTTTTGGCTTTCAAACATTCTTAGAATTTCCTTTTGGGATTCTGAATGTAATAAAAAATCCTTCAGGTGGATTTACATTCTTCTCAATTCGTTTCTTTTCTTTTCTTTTCTTTTTTGGCTTTAAACCTTCTTTGAATTCCCTTCTGGGATTCTGAATGTAATACAAAATCCTTCTGGTGGATTTAAAATCTTCTCATTTCTTTTCTTTTCTTTTTTGGCTTTCAAACCTTCTTTGAATTCCCTTTTGGGATTCTGAATGTAATACAAAATCCTTCAGGTGGATTTAAAATCTTCTCATTTCTTTTCTTTTCTTTTTTGGCTTTCAAACCCTCTTTGAATTCCCTTCTGGGATTCTGAATGTAATACAAAATGCATCAGGTGGATTTAAATTCTTCTCATTTCTTCTCTTTTCTTTTTTGGCATTCAAACCTTCTTTGAATTCCCTTTTGGGATTCTGAATGTAATACAAAATCCTTCAGGTGGATTTAAATTCTTCTCATTGCTTTTCTTTTCTTTTTGGCCTTAAAACCTTCTTTGAATTCCCTTCTGGAATTCTCAATGTAATACAAAATCCTTCAGGTGGATTTAAATTCTTCTCATTTCTTTTCTTTTCTTTTCTTTTTCAGCCTTCAAGCTTTTTTTGAATTCCTTTTTGGGATTCTGAATGTAATACAAAATCCTAGAGGTGGATTTAAATTCTTCTCACTTCTTTTCTTTTCCTTTTTGGCTTTCAAACCTTCTTTGAATTCGCTTTTGGGATTCTGAATGTAATACAAAAACCTTCAGGTGGGTTTAAATTCTTTTCATTTCTTTTCTTTTCTTTTTGGCCTTAAAACCTTCTTTGAATTCACTTCTGGAATTCTGAATGTAATACAAAAACCTTCAGGTGGATTTAAATTCTTCTCACTTCTTCTCTTTTCTTTTTTGGCTTTCAAATCTTCTTTGAATTCCCTTCTGGAATTCTCAATGTAATACAAAATCCTTCAGGTGGATTTAAATTCTTTTCATTTCTTTTCTTTTCTTTTTTGGCATTCAAACCTTATTTGAATTCCCTTCTGGAATTCTGAATGTAATACAAAATCCTTCAGGTGGATTTAAATTCTTCTCATTTCTTTTCTTTTCTTTTCTTTTTTGGCTTTCAATCTTCTTTGAATTCCCTTTTAGGATTCTGAATGTAATACACAATCCTTCAGGTTGATTTAAATTCTTCTCATTTCTTTTCTTTTCTTTTTTGACTTTCAAACCTTCTTTGGATTCCCTTTTGGGACTCTGAATGTAATGCAAAATCCTTCAGGTGGATTTAAATTCTTCTCATTTCTTTTCTTTTCCTTTTTGGCTTTCAAGTCTTCTTAGAATTTCCTTCAAGGATTCTGAATGTAATAAAAAATCCTTCAGGTGGATTTAAATTCTTCTCATTTCTTTTCTTTTCTTTTTTGGCTTTCAAACCCTCTTTGAATTCTCTTTTGGGATTCTGAATGTAATACAAAATCCTTCAGGTGGATTTAAATTCTTCTCATTTCTTTTCTTTTCTTTTGTGGCTTTCAAACCTTATTTGAATTCCCTTTTGGGATTCTTAATGTAATACAAAATCGTTCAGGTGGATTTAAATTCTTCTAATTTCTTTTCTTTTCTTTTTGGCTTTCAAGCCTTCTTTGAATTCACTTCTAGAATTCTGAATGTAATACAAAATCATTCAGGTGGATTTAAATTCTTCTCACTTCCTTTCTTTTCCTTTTTTGCTTTCAAACCTTCTTTGAATTCCCTTTTGGAATTCTGAATGTAATACAAAATCCTTCAGGTGGATTTAGATTCTTCTCAGTTCTTTTCTTTTCTTTTTTGGATTTCAAACCTTCTTTTAATTCCCTTTTGGGATTCTGAATGCAATACAAAATCCTTCAGGTGGATTTAAATTCTTATCATTTCTTTTCTTTTCTTTTTTGGCTTTCAAACCATCTTTGAATCGCCGTTTGGGATTCTGAATGTAATAAAAAATCCTTCAGGTGGATTTAAATTCTTCTCATTTCTTTTCTTTTCTTTTATGGCTTTCAAACATTCTTAGAATTTCCTTTTGGGATTCTGAATGTAATAAAAAATCCTTCAGGTGGATTTACATTCTTCTCAATTCTTTTCTTTTCTTTTCTTTTCTTTTTTGGCTTTAAACCTTCTTTGAATTCCCTTCTGGGATTCTGAATGTAATACAAAATCCTTCTGGTGGATTTAAAATCTTCTCATTTCTTTTCTTTTCTTTTTTTGCTTTCAAACCTTCTTTGAATTCCATTTTGGGATTCTGAATGTAATACAAAATCCTTCAGGTGGATTTAAAATCTTCTCATTTCTTTTCTTTTCTTTTTTGGCTTTCAAACCCTCTTTGAATTCCCTTCTGGGATTCTGAAGTTAATACAAAATGCATCAGGTGGATTTAAATTCTTTTCATTTCTTCTCTTTTCTTTTTTGTCTTTCAAACCTTCTTTGAATTCCCTTTTGGGATTCTGAATGTAATACAAAATCCTTCAGGTGGATTTAAATTCTTCTCATTGCTTTTCTTTTCTTTTTGGCCTTAAAACCTTCTTTTAATTCCCTTCTGGAATTCTGAATGTAATACAAAATCCTTCAGGTGGATGTAAATTCTTCTCAAATTCTTTTCTTTCCTTTTTTGGCTTTCAAACCTTCTTTGAATTCCCTTCTGGAATTCTCAATGTAATACAAAATCCCTCAGGTGGATTTAAATTCTTCTAACTCCTTTTCTTTTCTTTTCTTTTTTGGCTTTCAAACCTTTTTTGAATTCCCTTTTGGGATTCTGAATGTAATACAAAATGCTTCAGGTGGATTTAAAATCTTCTCATTTCTTTTCTTTTCTTTTCTTTTTTGGCTTTAAACCTTCTTTGAATTCCCTTTTAGGATTCTGAATGTAATACAAAATCCTTCAGGTCGATTTAAATTCTTCTCACTTCTTCTCTTTTCTTTTTTGGCTTTCAAACCTTCTGTGAATTCCCTTTTAGGATTCTGAATGTAATACAAAATCCTTCACGTGGATTTAAATTCTTCTCATTTCTTTTCTTTTCTTTTTTGGCTTTCAAACCTACTTTGAATTCCCTTTTGGGATTCTGAATGTAATAAAAAATCCTTCAGGTGGATTTAAATACTTCTCATTTCTTTTCTTTCCTTTTTTGGCTTTCAAATCTTCTTTGAATTCCCTTTTGGGATTCTGAATGCAATACAAAATCCTTCAGGTGGATTTAAATTCTTATCATTTCTTTTCTTTTCTTTTTTGGCTTTCAAACCATCTTTGAATCGCCGTTTGGGATACTGAATGTAATAAAAAATCCTTCAGGTGGATTTAAATTCTTCTCATTTCTTTTCTTTTCTTTTTTGGCTTTCAAACATTCTTAGAATTTCCTTTTGGGATTCTGAATGTAATAAAAAATCCTTCAGGTGGATTTAAATTCTTCTCATTGCTTTTCTTTTCTTTTTGGCCTTAAAACCTTCTTTTAATTCCCTTCTGGAATTCTGAATGTAATACAAAATCCTTCAGGTGGATGTAAATTCTTCTCAAATTCTTTTCTTTCCTTTTTTGGCTTTCAAACCTTCTTTGAATTCCCTTCTGGAATTCTCAATGTAATACAAAATCCTTCAGGTGGATTTAAATTCTTCTAACTCCTTTCTTTTCTTTTCTTTTTTGGCTTTCAAACCTTTTTTGAATTCCCTTTTGGGATTCTGAATGTAATACAAAATGCTTCAGGTGGATTTAAATTTTTCTCATTTCTTTTCTTTTCTTTTCTTTTTTGGCTTTCAAACCTTCTTTGAATTCCCTTTTAGGATTCTGAATGTAATACAAAATCCTTCAGGTGGATTTAAATTCTTCTCACTTCTTCTCTTTTCTTTTTTGGCTTTCAAACCTTCTGTGAATTCCCTTTTAGGATTCTGAATGTAATACAAAATCCTTCAGGTCGATTTAAATTCTTCTCACTTCTTCTCTTTTCTTTTTTGGCTTTCAAACCTTCTGTGAATTCCCTTTTAGGATTCTGAATGTAATACAAAATCCTTCACGTGGATTTAAATTCTTCTCATTTCTTTTCTTTTCTTTTTTGGCTTTCAAACCTTCTTTGAATTCCCTTCTGGGATTCTGAATGTAATACAAACTGCTTCAGGTGGATTTAAATTTTTCTCATTTCTTTTCTTTTCTTTTCTTTTTTGGCTTTAAAACCTTTGGCTTCTTTGAATTTCCTTTTAGGATTCTGAATGTAATACAAAATCCTTCAGGTGGATTTAAATTCTTCCAACATCTTTTCATTTCCTTTTTGGCTTTCAAACCGTCTTTGAATTCCCTTTTGGGATTCTGAATGTAATACAAAATCCTTCAGGTGGATTTAAATACTTCTCATTTCTTTTCTTTCCTTTTTGGGCTTTCAAATCTTCTTTGAATTCCCTTTTGGGATTCTGAATGCAATACAAAATCCTTCAGGTGGATTTAAATTCTTATCATTTCTTTTCTTTTCTTTTTTGGCTTTCAAACCATCTTTGAATCGCCGTTTGGGATTCTGAATGTAATAAAAAATCCTTCAGGTGGATTTAAATTCTTCTCATTTCTTTTCTTTTCTTTTTTGGCTTTCAAACATTCTTAGAATTTCCTTTTGGGATTCTGAATGTAATAAAAAATCCTTCAGGTGGATTTACATTCTTCTCAATTCTTTTCTTTTCTTTTCTTTTCTTTTTTGGCTTTAAACCTTCTTTGAATTCCCTTCTGGGATTCTGAATGTAATACAAAATCCTTCTGGTGGATTTAAAATCTTCTCATTTCTTTTCTTTTCTTTTTTTGCTTTCAAACCTTCTTTGAATTCCATTTTGGGATTCTGAATGTAATACAAAATCCTTCAGGTGGATTTAAAATCTTCTCATTTCTTTTCTTTTCTTTTTTGGCTTTCAAACCGTCTTTGAATTCCCTTCTGGGATTCTGAAGTTAATACAAAATGCATCAGGTGGATTTAAATTCTTCTCATTTCTTCTCTTTTCTTTTTTGGCTTTCAAACCTTCTTTGAATTCCCTTTTGGGATTCTGAATGTAATACAAAATCCTTCAGGTGGATTTAAATTCTTCTCATTGCTTTTCTTTTCTTTTTGGCCTTAAAACCTTCTTTTAATTCCCTTCTGGAATTCTGAATGTAATACAAAATCCTTCAGGTGGATGTAAATTCTTCTCAAATTCTTTTCTTTCCTTTTTTGGCTTTCAAACCTTCTTTGAATTCCCTTCTGGAATTCTCAATGTAATACAAAATCCTTCAGGTGGATTTAAATTCTTCTAACTCCTTTTCTTTTCTTTTCTTTTTTGGCTTTCAAACCTTTTTTGAATTCCCTTTTGGGATTCTGAATGTAATACAAAATGCTTCAGGTGGATTTAAAATCTTCTCATTTCTTTTCTTTTCTTTTCTTTTTTGGCTTTAAACCTTCTTTGAATTCCCTTTTAGGATTCTGAATGTAATACAAAATCCTTCAGGTCGATTTAAATTCTTCTCACTTCTTCTCTTTTCTTTTTTGGCTTTCAAACCTTCTGTGAATTCCCTTTTAGGATTCTGAATGTAATACAAACTGCTTCAGGTGGATTTAAATTTTTCTCATTTCTTTTCTTTTCTTTTCTTTTTTGGCTTTAAAACCTTTGGCTTCTTTGAATTTCCTTTTAGGATTCTGAATGTAATACAAAATCCTTCAGGTGGATTTAAATTCTTCCAACATCTTTTCATTTCCTTTTTGGCTTTCAAGCCTCCTTAGAATTTCCTTCTGTGATTCTGAATGTAATACAAAATCTTTCAGGTGGATTTAAATTCTTCTCATTTCTTTTCTTTTCTTTTTTGGCTTTCAAACCTACTTTGAATTACCGTTTGGGATTCTCAATGTAATAAAAAATCCTTCCGGTGGATTTAAATTCTTCTCAGTTCTTTTCTTTTCTTTTTGACTTTCAAACGTTCTTTGAATTGCCTTTTGGGATTCTGAATTTAAAACAAAATCATTCAGGTGGATTTAAATTCTTCTCATTTCTTTCATTTCTTTTTTGGCTTTCAAACCTTTTTTGAATTGCCTTTTGGGATTCTGAATGTAATACAAAATCCTTCAGGTGGATTTAAATTCTTCTCATTTCTTTTCTTTTCTTTTTTGGCTTTCAAACCTTCTTTGAATTCCCTTCTGGAATTCTGAATGTAATACAAAATCCTTCAGGTGGATTTAAGTTCTTCTCACTTCTTTTCTTTTCCTTTTTGGCTTTCAAACCGTCTTTGAATTCCCTTTTGGGATTCTGAATGTAATACAAAATCCTTCAGGTGGATTTAAATACTTCTCATTTCTTTTCTTTCCTTTTTGGGCTTTCAAATCTTCTTTGAATTGCCTTTTGGGATTCTGAATGTAATACAAAATCCTTCAGGTGGATTTAAATTCTTCTCATATCTTTTCTTTTCTTTTTTGGCTTTCAAAACTTCTTTGAATTCCCTTTTGGGATTCTGAATGTAATACAAAATCCTTCAGGCGGATATAAATTCTTCTCTTTTCTTTTCTTTTCTTTTTGGCCTTAAAACCTTCTTTGAATTCACTTCTAGAATTCTGAATGTAATACAAAATCCTTCAGGTGGATTTAAATTCTTCTCATATCTTTTCTTTTCTTTTTTGGCTTTCAAAACTTCTTTGAATTCCCTTTTGGGATTCTGAATGTAATACAAAATCCTTCAGGCGGATTTAAATTCTTCTCTTTTCTTTTTTTTTCTTTTTGGCCTTAAAACCTTCTCTGAATTAACTTCTAGAATTCTGAATGGAATACAAAATCCTTCAGGTGGATTTAAAATCTTCTCATTTCTTTTCTTTTCTTTTTGGCTTTCAAACATTCTTTGAATTCCCTTTTGGGATTCTGAATGTAATACAAAATCCTTCAGGTGGATTTAAATTCTTCTCACTTCTTTTCTTTTCCTTTTTGGCTTTCAAACATTCTTTGAATTCCCTTTTAGGATTCTGAATGTAATACAAAATCCTTCAGGTGGATTTAAATTCTTCTCATTTCTTTTCTTTTCTTTTTTGGCTTTCAAACCTTCTTTGAATTTCCTTTTTGGGATTCTGAATGTAATACAAAATCATTCAGGTCGATTTAAATTCTTCTCATTTCTTTTCTTTTCTTTTTTGGCTTTCAAATCTTCTTTGAATTCCCTTTTGGGATTCTGAATGTAATACAAAATCCTTCAGGTGGATTTAAATTATACTCCTTTCTTTTCTTTTCTTTTTTGGCTTTCAAACATTCTTTGAATTCCCTTTTGGGATTCTGAGTGTAATGCAAAATGCTTCAGGTGGATTTAAATTTCTCTCATTTCTTTTCTTTTCTTTTCTTTTTTGGCTTTCAAATCTTCTTTGAATTCCCTTTTGGGATTCTGAATGTAATACAAAATCCTTCAGGTGAATTTAAATTCTTCTCATTTCTTTTCTTTTCTTTTTTGGCTTTCAAACCTTCTTTGAATTCCCTTTTGGGATTCTGAATATAATACAAAATCCTTCAGGTGGATTTAAATTCTTCTCACTTCTTTTCTTTTCTTTTTGGCTTTCAAGCCTCCTTAGAATTTCCTTCTGTGATTCTGAATGTAATACAAAATCCTTCAGGTGGATTTAAATTCTTCTCATATCTTTTCTTTTCTTTTTTGGCTTTCAAAACTTCTTTGAATTCCCTTTTGGGATTCTGAATGTAATACAAAATCCTTCATGTGGATTTAAATTCTTCTCACTTCTTTTCTTTTCTTTTTTGGCTTTCAAACCTTCTTTGAATTGGGTTTTGGGATTCTGAATGTAATACAAAATCCTCCAGGGGGATTTAAATTCTTCTCATTTCTTTTCTTTTCTTTTTGGGGTTCAAACCTTCTTTGAATTGCCTTTTGGGATTCTGAATGTAATACAAAATCCTTCAGGTGGATTTCAATTCTTCTCCTTTCTTTTCTTTTCTTTTTTGGCTTTCAAACCTTCTTTGAATTCCCTTTTGGGATTCTGAATGTAATACAAAATCCTTCAGGTGGATTTAAATTCTTCTAATTTCTTTTCTTTTCTTTTTTGGCTTTCAAACCTTCTTTGAATTGCCTTTTGTGATTCTGAATGTAATACAAAATCCTTCAGGTTGATTTTAATTCTTCTCATTTCTTTTCTTTTCTTTTTGGCCTTAAAACCTTCTTTGAATTCACTTCTAGAATTCTGAATGGAACACAAAATCCTTCAGGTGGATTTAAAATCTTCTCATTTCTTTTCTTTTCTTTTTTGGCTTTCAAACCTTCTTTGAATTCCCTTTTGGGATTCTGAATGTAATACAAAATCCTTCAGGTGGATTTAAATTCTTCTCACTTCTTTTCTTTTCCTTTTTGGCTTTCAAACATTCTTTGAATTGCCTTTTGGGATTCTGAATGTAATACAAAATCCTCCAGGTGGATTTAAATTCTTCTCATTTCTTTTCTTTTCTTTTTTGGCTTTCAAACCTTCTTTGAATTCCCTTTTGGGATTCTGAATGTAATACAAAATCCTTCAGGTGGATTTCAAAACTGCTCATTTCTTTTCTGTTCTTTTCTTTTTTGGCTTTCAAACCTTCTTTGAATTCCCTTTTAGGATTCTGAATGTAATACAAAATCCTTCAGGTGGATTTAAAATCTTCTCATTTCTTTTCTTTTCTTTTTTGGCTTTCAAACCTTCTTTGAATTCCCTTTTGGGATTTTGAATGTAATACAAAATGCTTCAGGTGGATTTAAATTTTTCTCATTTCTTTTCTTTTCTTTTCTTTTTTGGCTTTCAAACCATCTTTGAATTCCCTTTTAGGATTCTGAATGTAATACAAAATCCTTCAGGTGGATTTAAATTCTTCTCATTTCTTTTCTTTTCTTTTTTGGCTTTCAAACCTTCTTTGAATTTCCTTTTTGGGATTCTGAATGTAATACAAAATCCTTCAGGTCGATTTAAATTCTTCTCCTTTCTTTTCTTTTCTTTTTTGGCTTTCAAACCTTCTTTGAATTCCCTTTTAGGATTCTGAATGTAATACAAAATCCTTCAGGTCGATTTAAATTCTTCTCATTTCTTTTCTTTTCTTTTTTGGCTTTCAAACCTTCTTTGAATTTCCTTTTTGGGATTCTGAATGTAATACAAAATCATTCAGGTCGATTTAAATTCTTCTCATTTCTTTTCTTTTCTTTTTTGGCTTTCAAACCTTCATTGAATTCCCTTTTGGGATTCTGAATGTAATACAAAATCCTTCAGGTGGATTTAAATTATACTCCTTTCTTTTCTTTTCTTTTTTGGCTTTCAAACCTTCTTTGAATTCCCTTTTAGGATTCTGAATGTAATACAAAATCCTTCAGGTGGATTTAAATTCTTCTCATTTCTTTTCTTTTCTTTTTTGGCTTTCAAACCTTCTTTGAATTTCCTTTTTGGGATTCTGAATGTAATACAAAATCATTCAGGTCGATTTAAATTCTTCTAATTTCTTTTCTTTTCTTTTTTGGCTTTCAAATCTTCTTTGAATTCCCTTTTGGGATTCTGAATGTAATACAAAATCCTTCAGGTGGATTTAAATTATACTCCTTTCTTTTCTTTTCTTTTTTGGCTTTCAAACATTCTTTGAATTCCCTTTTGGGATTCTGAGTGTAATGCAAAATGCTTCAGGTGGATTTAAATTTCTCTCATTTCTTTTCTTTTCTTTTCTTTTTTGGCTTTCAAACCTTCTTTGAATTCCCTTTTGGGATTCTGAATGTAATACAAAATCCTTCAGGTGAATTTAAATTCTTCTCATTTCTTTTCTTTTCTTTTTTGGCTTTCAAACCTTCTTTGAATTCCCTTTTGGGATTCTGAATATAATACAAAATCCTTCAGGTGGATTTAAATTCTTCTCACTTCTTTTCTTTTCTTTTTGGCTTTCAAGCCTCCTTAGAATTTCCTTCTGTGATTCTGAATGTAATACAAAATCTTTCAGGTGGATTTAAATTCTTCTCACTTCTTTTCTTTTCTTTTTTGTCTTTCAAACCTTCTTTGAATTCCCTTCTGGAATGCTGAATGTAATACAAAATCTTTCAGGTGGATTTAAATTCTTCTCACTTCTTTTCCTTTCCTTTTTGGCTTTCAAACCTTCTTTGAATTGGGTTTTGGGATTCTGAATGTAATACAAAATCCTCCAGGGGGATTTAAATTCTTGTCATTTCTTTTCTTTCCTTTTGGGGTTCAAACCTTCTTTGAATTGCCTTTTGGGATTCTGAATGTAATACAAAATCCTTCAGGTTGATTTTAATTCTTCTCATTTCTTTTCTTTTCTTTTTTGGCTTTCAAACCTTCTTTGAATTGCCTTTTGTGATTCTGAATGTAATACAAAATCCTTCAGGTTGATTTTAATTCTTCTCATTTCTTTTCTTTTCTTTTTGGCCTTAAAACCTTCTTTGAATTCACTTCTAGAATTCTGAATGGAACACAAAATCCTTCAGGTGGATTTAAAATCTTCTCATTTCTTTTCTTTTCTTTTTTGGCTTTCAAACCTTCTTTGAATTCCCTTTTGTGATTCTGAATGTAATACAAAATCCTTCAGGTGGATTTAAAATCTTCTCATTTCTTTTCTTTTCTTTTTTGGCTTTCAAACCTTCTTTGAATTCCCTTTTGGGATTTTGAATGTAATACAAAATGCTTCAGGTGGATTTAAATTTTTCTCATTTCTTTTCTTTTCTTTTCTTTTTTGGCTTTCAAACCTTCTTTGAATTCCCTTTTGGGATTCTGAATGTAATACAAAATCCTTCAGGTGGATTTAAATTCTTCTAATTTCTTTTCTTTTCTTTTTTGGCTTTCAAACCTTCTTTGAATTGCCTTTTGGGATTCTGAATGTAATACAAAATCCTTCAGGTTGATTTTAATTCTTCTCATTTCTTTTCTTTTCTTTTTTGGCTTTCAAACCTTCTTTGAATTGCCTTTTGTGATTCTGAATGTAATACAAAATCCTTCAGGTTGATTTTAATTCTTCTCATTTCTTTTCTTTTCTTTTTGGCCTTAAAACCTTCTTTGAATTCACTTCTAGAATTCTGAATGGAACACAAAATCCTTCAGGTGGATTTAAAATCTTCTCATTTCTTTTCTTTTCTTTTTTGGCTTTCAAACCTTCTTTGAATTCCCTTTTGTGATTCTGAATGTAATACAAAATCCTTCAGGTGGATTTAAAATCTTCTCATTTCTTTTCTTTTCTTTTTTGGCTTTCAAACCTTCTTTGAATTCCCTTTTGGGATTTTGAATGTAATACAAAATGCTTCAGGTGGATTTAAATTTTTCTCATTTCTTTTCTTTTCTTTTCTTTTTTGGCTTTCAAACCTTCTTTGAATTCCCTTTTGGGATTCTGAATGTAATACAAAATCCTTCAGGTGGATTTAAATTCTTCTCACTTCTTTTCTTTTCCTTTTTGGCTTTCAAACATTCTTTGAATTCCCTTTTGTGATTCTGAATGTAATACAAAATGCTTCAGGTGGATTTAAATTTTTCTCATTTCTTTTCTTTTCTTTTCTTTTTTGGCTTTCAAACCTTCTTTGAATTCCCTTTTGGGATTCTGAATGTAATACAAAATCATTCAGGTTGATTTAAATTCTTCTCATTTCTTTTCTTTTCTTTTTTGGGTTTCAAACCTTCTTTGAATTCCCTTTTGGGATTCTGAATGTAATACAAAATCCTTTAGGTGGATTTAAATTCTTCTCATTTCTTTTCTTTTCTTTTTTGGCTTTCAAACCTTCTTTGAATTTCCTTTTTGGGATTCTGAATGTAATACAAAATCCTTCAGGTCGATTTAAATTCTTCTCCTTTCTTTTCTTTTCTTTTTTGCCTTTCAAACCTTCTTTGAATTTCCTTTTTGGGATTCTGAATGTAATACAAAATCATTCAGGTCGATTTAAATTCTTCTCATTTCTTTTCTTTTCTTTTTTGGCTTTCAAATCTTCTTTGAATTCCCTTTTGGGATTCTGAATGTAATACAAAATCCTTCAGGTGGATTTAAATTATACTCCTTTCTTTTTTTTTCTTTTTTTGCTTTCAAACATTCTTTGAATTCCCTTTTGGGATTCTGAGTGTAATGCAAAATGCTTCAGGTGGATTTAAATTTCTCTCATTTCTTTTCTTTTCTTTTCTTTTTTGGCTTTCAAACCTTCTTTGAATTCCCTTTTGGGATTCTGAATGTAATACAAAATCCTTCAGGTGAATTTAAATTCTTCTCATTTCTTTTCTTTTCTTTTTTGGCTTTCAAACCTTCTTTGAATTCCCTTTTGGGATTCTGAATATAATACAAAATCCTTCAGGTGGATTTAAATTCTTCTCACTTCTTTTCTTTTCTTTTTGGCTTTCAAGCCTCCTTAGAATTTCCTTCTGTGATTCTGAATGTAATACAAAATCCTTCAGGTGGATTTAAATTCTTCTCATTTTTTTTTTATTTTCTTTTTTGGCTTTCAAACATTCTTTTAATTCCATTCTGGGATTCTGAATGTAATACAAAATCCTTCTGGTGGATTTAAATTCTTTTCATTTCTTTTTTTTTTTTCTCCTTTCAAACCTTTTTTTAATTGCCTTTTGGGATTCTGAATGTAATACAAAATCTTTCAGGTAGATTTAAAATTTTCTCATTTCTTTTCTTTTCTTTTTGGCTTTCAAACCTTTTTTGAATTGCCTTTTGGGATTCTGAATGTAATACAAAATCCTTCAGGTGGATTTAAATTCTTCTCATTTCTTTTCTTTACTTTTTTGGCTTTCAAACCTTCTTTGAATTCCCTTCTAGAATTCTGAATGTAATACAAAATCCTTCAGGTTGATTTAAATTCTTCTCATTTCTTTTTTTTACTTTTTTGGCTTTCAAACCTTCTTTGAATTCCCTTTTGGAATTCTGAATGTAATACAAAATCCTTAAGGTGGATTTAAATATTTCTCACTTCTTTTCTTTTCCTTTTTGGCTTTCAAACATCCTTTATTCCCTTTTGTGATTCTGAATGTAATACAAAATCCTTCAGATGGATTTAAATTCTTCTCATTTCTTTTCTTTTCTTTTTGGCCTTAAAACCTTCTTTCATTTCACTTCTAGAATTCTGAATGTAATACAAAATCCTTCAGGTGGATTTAAATACTTCTCACTTCTTTTCTTTTCCTTTTTGGCTTTCAAACCTTCTTTGAATTGCCTTTTGGGATTCTGAATGTAATACAAAATCCTTCAGGTGGATTTAAATTCTTCTCCTTTCTTTTCTTTTCTTTTTTGGCTTTCAAACCTTCTTTTAATTCCCTTCTGAAATTCTCAATGTAATACAAAATCCTTCAGGTGGATTTAAATTTTTCTCATTTCTTTTCTTTTCTTTTCTTTTTTTGCTTTCAAACCTTCTTTGAATTCCCTTTTAGGATTCTGAATGTAATACAAAATCCTTCAGGTGGATTTAAATTCTTCTCACTTTTTTTCTTTTCTTTTTTGTCTTTCAAACCTTCTTTGAATTCTCTTTTAGGATTCTGAATGTAATACAAAATCCTTCAGGTGGATTTAAATTCTTCTCACTTTTTTTCTTTTCTTTTTTGTCTTTCAAACCTTCTTTGAATTCCCTTTTGGGATTTTGAATGTAATACAAAATCCTTCAGGTGGATTTAAATTCTTATCATTTCTTTTCTCCTCTTTTTTGGCTTTCAAACCTTCTTTGAATTCCCTTCTGGAATTCTGAATGTAATACAAAATCCATCACTTGGAATTAAATTCTTCTCACTTTTTTTTTTCTTTTTGGCTTTCAAACCTTATTTGAATTCTCTTTTGGGATTCTGAATGTAATACAAAATCCTTCAGGTGGATTTAAATTCTTCTCATTTCTTTTATCCTCTTTTTTGGCTTTCAAACCTTCTTTGAATTCCCTTTCGGAATTCTGAATGTAATACAAAATCCTCCAGGTGGATTTAAATTTTTCTCATTTCTTTTCTTTTCTTTTTTGGCTTTCAAACCTTCTTTGAATTCCCTTTTGGAATTCTGAATGTAATACAGAATCCTTCAGGTTGATTTAAGTTCTTCTCACTTCTTTTCTTTTCCTTTTTCGCTTTCAAACCTTCTTTGAATTCCCGTTTGTGATTCTGAATGTAATACAAAATCCTTCAGGTGGATTTAAATTCTTCTCACGTCTTTCTTTTCCTTTTTGGCTTTCAAACCTTCTTTGAATTGCCTTTTGGGATTCTGAATGTAATACAAAATCCTTCAGGTGGATTTAAAATCTTCTCATTTCTTTTCTTTTCTTTTTGGCTTTCAAACCTTCTTTGAATTCCCTTTTGGGATTCTGAATGTAATACAAAATCCTTCAGGTGGATTTAAATTCTTCTCACTTCTTTTCTTTTTTTTTTTGGCTTTCAAACCTTCTTTGAATTCCCTTTTGTGATTCTGAATGTAATACAAAATCCTTCAGGTGGATTTAAATTCTTCTCACTTCTTTTCTTTTTTTTTTTGGCTTTCAAACCTTCTTTGAATTCCCTTTTGGGATTCTGAATGTAATACAAAATCCTTCAGGTGGATTTAAATTCTTCTCACTTCTTTTCTTTTTTTTTTTGGCTTTCAAACCTTCTTTGAATTCCCTTTTGTGATTCTGAATGTAATACAAAATCCTTCAGGTGGATTTAAATTCTTCTCACTTCTTTTCTTTTTTTTTTTGGCTTTCAAACCTTCTTTGAATTCCCTTTTGTGATTCTGAATGTAATACAAAATCCTTCAGGTGGATTTAAATTCTTCTCACTTCTTTTCTTTTCTTTTTTGGCTTTCAAACCTTCTTTTAATTCCTTTCTGGAATTCTGAATGTAATACAAAATCCTTTAGGTGGAATTAAATTCTTCTCATTTTTTTTCTTTTCTTTTTTGTCTTTCAAACCTTCTTTGAATTCCCTTTTGGGATTCTGAATGTAATACAAAATCCTTAGGGTGGATTTAAATTCTTCTCATTTCTTTTCTTTTCTTTTTGGCTTTCAAACCTTCTTTGAATTCCCTTTTGTGATTCTGAATGTAATACAAAATCCTTCAGGTGGATTTAAATTCTTCTCATTTCTTTTCTTTTCTTTTTTGGCTTTCAAACCTTCTTTGAATTCCCTTTTGGGATTCTGAATGTAATACAAAATCCTTCTGGTGGATTTAAATTCTTCTCATTTCTTTTCTTTTCTTTTTTGGCTTTCAAGCCTTCTTTGAATTCCTTTCTGGAATTCTTAAAGAAACACTAAATCGTTCCAGTCGACTTAATTCTTGTTACTCAGCTCCATTTGAGTTGAGGAGTAAAAAAAGCGGCCTAATTCTTCGGCCTCCTGTTTCCAACTGACTACGGTTGATATCGGCGGGTAACGCCAGAGGAAACAGCACCCCGCCTTCAGAAACTCCAGCTAATCAGATCAAAGTTCCTCTGCCACACAGAGATTTTCACCGAACACAAAAGCTAACCAGCAGTAAAAGAAAGACAATACCCTATTGGCCCTGAATTGACCCAGAAACATTGGTGTGCCATTCAATAAACCTGTTTACCGATAAAATCTCTTCAAATATAAATTTCTATTCTTTGTTTTACTTTTATCATTCAACTCATTTTGTTTTCAAAATATTATTCTATGTTTTTCCTCTACCACCACAAATAATTGATGTTTTGTGATGGATAGAAAAAGAAAATTAAAATTAAATAAAGCATGAATAAAAAAAATGCAGAAACTCCCAGAAGCCCCTGACAAAAAAAAGAGGCGACGCATGCGCAAAAAGGAACACTCTCGGCAAAAGAATGAAACCCAAGCTCTTTCAGCAGTGACCAACGAAGTGACAACCCTAAGACCTTTATTGCTGCAGGTGGGAGGCCTAATGCACCCGTCTTTAGGCGACGCACTGGCTAACCTTTGACTAGTAGAAGCAATATCGGTTAACATACACCCAAAAAATAAAAAAACTACAAAATGGATCTATCGAACACACAACTAAAACACCGGATTTAAACGTATCTCCCCCAAAACGTCTAAAACATTGTTAACGCCTTTAAACACCAAATTTGGACATATATACACAAGATCGTCTAACACATTTTAACACCTTGTCTGGGAGACGAAACCATTTCATTTGGGTTCAGGAATGATTTATTCACCCACAGAATGGCTGTTGAACCCAGAAATAAAGTCAAAATATAAAATATATCTTGACCTCCTATCTTCTTTTCCTGTCTTCTTTCGATATTATTCCTTTACAGCCTTCATATCCAAGAAGTCAAACCAGCAAAATAACATGGGATATAAAAAGAGAGAAATCCTTAACGGAGTCAGATAATAATGACAACAAAATAACCTGAAACTCCATAACGAAATTCAACGTTCACAGCTGAAAGAGCATGGGTTTCTTTCTTTTGTTGGGAGGTTTCTTTTTTTGCGCATGCGTCGCCCTTTTTCTTGTCTGGGGCTTCTGGGACTTTTTGCATATTTTAAATATTTACTTTTAATTCAATTTTATTGTTTTTCTATCTACTACAATATAACAAAATATACAATTGTGAACATGTCCAATATTTATAGTCTAATTATGATATTTATAGTTTTATTAAAAAGGATTATTTCATGTTGCAGGAAAATTGTTGACATAAAACATAGCATTTTTAATATCTCATTATGACATTGAAAAATGTTCATTAGTTATGTTACAAGACGAGATCTTGCCTTGATTTGAAAAAACAAAAAGAAAAGAAAAGAAAAAAAAACGGAAGTTACCACTTCGAGTTCTCAACTCAAAATGAAAAGTTAGTCGCTCACGCATCGGCTCCGCGCAGAACTTCCGTTTGCGATAAAATAACAAAAAAAAAATACATTAATAAATATCCAATCGGAACGCTTCCCGCGGGGCACAAAAATTGCCGTTTCTGAGCCTACGAAAAATATATAAATAGACGGACCAAATAATTATCAGCAGACTTGTTCCTTCACACGACTCGTGTTAAAGATTCTTCGCCACCGTCCGGCGCCTGTCATCCGATACATCAAACGATCGCCGCCGCTAGGAACACTGCCCTAATTCCGAGAAAACCATCCCTTCACCACGAGACAAGGGCAGTACATGAACTTTGTAACTACTACCACTGAATTCATTCTTTAACTGTGAACATATTTCTCCATTCTATTTTCTGTACTTAATCTATTTATAAAAATTTTCTATAACATCATTACTGTGTTATTGTGAGTATCTATACGTTCTTTGTTTTGCAACCATACGCATTTCTCGCCCACAACATTCATATCACAGATATCAACAACTCAGAATATAACTCTGGTGTCAAGCGTGCAGCAAAACAAGTATGGAATACTCCGGCCTTTCTCGATCAGAAATCTTGGAACTTATAAAACAGCAAAAAGCAGCGATTCTCCAAACGAAAATTGACATGGAGCCGGCAGATAACCCGCAAGCACAATTAATCATTAGTGAACTGAAAACAGACCTCCACGAACTTTTAACTGCTCTGCAAACTACTGCGCACGATCGATCGCACACATTGCAACAACACACCACAAACTATGAGCTTCTATTACGACAGCAGTCACTTCGGGACGCCACAAAATCCATCCGGACCTTTGAACCGGGCAGCGAAGTAAACCGCTTCATTACCGACCTTACTAAGGCTTACACCATACATGTTAAGCCAGAATTAAGGGAATATCCTGCATTGGAGAAGAAGTTTATCAAGCTGGCAAAGCAACTACTGAACGAAGGCATCTTCCAGCAGATGGAGAACTCAAGACAGCCCACGTCCACGTTCGAGGAACTAAAGGCTTACCTTATATCCACCCACGGGAGCCAAATGACAAACTTTCAGTACCTAAACCGAGCATGGGACCTTCAGCGACATGAGGGAGAGAAACTCACTGATTTTGCAGGCCGTCTTGAAAACATAATCCGAGAGGCCACAGTCCACATCACGGCAAAATTCAAGTCAGACAGACAAAATGCTGAGATGACGGCCGAAACTGAGTTTTCCCTAATGGGGGCCATGCTCATGAGTGAAAAGATCAAGGCATGGACACCTAACATCTATCCAAACCTCGTCAAAACCATGGACAGACACTACTCAGCGGGTGGTATAGCCAGCGATGCGCAACGGTATCTTGATCGTGGTATCAAAACGGACATCACCACCGCCGCTGAAACCACTGCGACGATGGCGAGCCAACCTACACACTCTGACAAATCTCGTAGCCTTGAAAGTGACAAGATACTAGCCGACGTACAGCTACAGTTGCTGGATCTGAACAAGCAACTGCGGCAAACCCACAGGCGGAACCCATCCATTGTTGACTGGAAAAGTCGAACCGCCCCCACCTACAACACGAAGCACAACCGGGCACAAAGAAGCGCTGGCCAACCCAGCCAACAAGCAATGTGCAAAAACTTTTTACGAGGCCGCGCATGCTTTAAGGGCAACAGGTGCCCATATTTTCACCCCCCTCATGCTCAAGCTCACATAGTGACCACTGACACCGGTTTACCTGGAACAGATAGCGATCAGCACAACCATGAACACGCGACTCGCTTCGACGAACTGGATTATCAGTTGGGACCGAACGAGATGTGATGACTCGTTCCCAGGTCCATGTATCCACTCAGCATCATCACACATTTAACTTTCAAATCCAACCTGATCTCCGATCGCCCCTTGTTCAGATCAACCTCCGCAACAACGGCATCACATTCTCCGGTATAGGCATGTTGGATTCCGGATGCACGACTTGCATCATTCCCATTTCTCGCTTACCTGAAGATGCAAGAAGACACATGTCCAAATCCAACATCCGAGTCAAGGGAATCGGAGGGAACATCTCTATTCTGGGCAAGCTCACCTGCGACATTACCTTGGGTGACGATACTTCCCCCGCTTTCTGCAACGTCGACACACTGATCACGACATCAGACATTCCCATCTTGATCGGTCAGAACATACTCGGCCACCACACACTGTTATCCTATACTATCGATAACCAGAAGGCGACTGTAGAACTTGCGCGCACACTCCCATCTGGCAAGCTAAAACATACTGTCCCGCTCTCTACAACCGTCCATCCAAGGACAAAACCGACCCACAACCTTTCACATGGCGCCCTAACCATTTCCAACGAGGAACCACGAGCCACAGCCAGATCATCGCCTAACGGGTTGACTCTCAACCAAAAACTCCATTGGCTTAAGCAAACCGTAGGCCTATCGCTTCCAGACCATCATAGCCGTAGTGAATTAGAAGCTACCGCCGATTTACTCATCAGCTATGCGGACATTCTCGGCACCGACGACAATAGAAGGGGCACTTTCATCAAGCCCATACGCATACCAACCAACGGCCAGTCCAGGAGCCAAAAACAGCACCCTATAGCCCAGCACTGGAGGATGACGTTGACGAGGAAATTGCCCGAATGGCAAGTGAGGGCGTTATCGAACCTTGCAACGACCCTAAAGGATTTAACAGTCCCGTTTTCGCCGTCCGCAAGAAAAACGGAAAGATTCGAGTGGTCGCAAATATCAAGAGAACCCTCAACAAGGTTTTAGTCGATCTCGACCCATACCCAATACCTACCATTGACTCGACATTCAACAAGATTGGCGAAGGTAACAAGTACTTCTCAACACTCGACCTCCGCAATGGCTATTGGCAAATCGTCATTGACGAACTTGACCGCCATAAAACGGCCTTTACTTGGAAAGGACGCTGTTTCCAATACACCCGTCTGGCCTTCGGTCTAACATCCGCTGGACAAATCTTCTCGCGATGCATAGCTGAGGCTCTCGGCACAGTGGCCTCACGCGCGAACATATCGTCATATATCGACGATAATCTTGTCCACGCCAAAACCTTTGAGGAATATGTGACAGCGCTGGAGCAGTTTTTTATTGCCCTACGCAAGTTCGGATTAAAACTAAACCCGGAAAAATGCATTTTTCTTGCGTCCGAAGCTAAATTTCTCGGTCGCATCGTGAATAGCGACGGGTTCAAGGCCGACCCCGAATATGTCCGCGCCATTATCGACATGAAACCCCCGACAACGAGAAAAGAACTACAAAGTCTCATCGGACGTCTCGTATGGATTCGGCAATTCATCGAGACACGCCTTAACGAGAGCATCAGAACCGACATGTTCTCCAATCTAATGGCCCCCATAAACGAACTAAACAAGCCCGGACGGACATTCGTCTGGACCGAAGGGGCCAACAAGGCTTTCAATAAAATTAAGAAGCGCCTCGCTTCCCCACCAATCATTTCATTCCCCGACTTCACCGGACTCTTTACCCTCACCACCGACGCCAGCGATATCGCATGTGGGGCCATTCTCATGCAAGAGGATAAACACGGCCAAAAGAAAATAATAGCAGTAGCCTCACACACCTTTAACGCGACGGAGCGCAACTGGTCAACAACTGAACGCGAGGCATATGCGATAAAATGGGCCATCACCAAATTCGATTACTTCTTGCGCAGTCGTCCCTTCGTCGTCCTCACAGATCATCGATCTCTCACGTACTTGGATCAACGTGAATTCAACAATACGAAGATACGACGATGGCACGAGGAAATATCGTGCAACAAATTCGTCTTGGAATATGTAGAAGGCGAATCAAATGTCTGGGCAGACATGCTCAGTCGGAGATATGGCCACAGCAAGGACAAGCTTACGGCAGACCCGACACCTGCGGGGAAGCGCTTCAAACTCCAAGGCTCCAGTCTAAACATCTACGTTCCATCCTGGTGCATGGACGAAATCAAGAGCTCCCAGCTGCTCCCTGGGACTCACACAACACGGAACATTCAGCATCATCTGCAGGCCATCGACGCATTCCTCGCGTTTCATGCCACATCGACCATCCCGGTTGAAGAGATAGCTGACCACATGGGTATTGCAGCGGAACAAGCCTCTGATGACACACTTTCAAAAATCATCAGAGCTCTTCAGTTGGCAACCCCAAGACCGGACGCTACCCTACTCGACCCCAAAGATCATCGTACCGGGCTATATAACAAACACATGCACCAATTCTACTTGGAACCTGGGACATCTGTATTGATGATCAGGGATACTACAAACACACCAAAACTGGTAGTACCCTACAAGCTCCGGACAAAATATCTCCACCAAGCCCATGACTGTGTCAACCACTCAGGGATCTCCCACATGCAGGAACACCTATCCAGCTACTGGTGGGAGTTCAAAAATCGCGATATCAGGGCGTATGTTCAGTCATGCCAAACCTGCGCTAAACGCAAGGGAAATTACGGCATGCGCCGAAACTGGTCCACGGGCCATTGCAAGAGAGGCGGAAAACCATTCGAGGTTGTCTACATAGATTTTGTCTCAATGACCCTCTCAAAGGGCAAGCGGTACATACTTACTATTCTAGACAGCTTCAGCCGCCACCTCATGGCCATACCATGTGCCAGAGACCGCGCAATCGACGCAGCCCGCGGACTCTACCAGTTCTTTCTTCGTCACCGCAAGATTCCCCGCATTGTCTCCTCCGACCGAGGAACCCACTTCACTGGTGAGGCCTACAAGGAATTTTGTGACCTAACCTCGATCACCCGGGAACTTCACTGCCCGTGGCGACCACAAAGCTCGGGGAACATTGAGAGGCAACACCGGACCTTAAAAAACGCCCTTTACATGATCTGCGAAGACAGAAACTGTGAATGGACGGACGTTCTCGAATCGACAGTTTCCTCAATGAATGCCACAGCCAACACCGCCACTGGTGCATCCCCGCATTACATTATCACCGGCCGCCAACCAAACATTGGTCTACCGAAGATCCCCTGCCAAGACATCTTTAACAACAACCCAGGTGCTTACGGTATGCAGATAAACGCTTTGCTCTGACAGGTGCATCAAAGAGTCGCCTTGGCGAACAACGAGGCTGACCACAAAATGGAAGCCAAACTGAACCGCAGCATCTTCAAAGACCCGATACAAGTCGGTGACAAGGTGCTACTGCACCGACTGCAGTCTGCAACAGCCCACTTGTCTCACCTGCCTTGGATAGGTGACTTTGAGGTCACCAAAAGGGACGGTTTGGTGGTCCAAGTGAAAAATGAAAACTGTGAAACGCATTGGGTTCACCGCGGACACGTCCGTCGATTCGTACCGCGACCAAATGACCTGCAACACATGCATCGACCACCCCCACCTCCAGCTCTATCCCCACCTCACCAAATTCCCAATCACCCGTCGACACGACCACTCCTACCTCCTTGTCCACCCCGGCAACCTACCCATCACCCGTTGTCACGACTCCCTACACTTTCGTCAGGGGAGCATCTTGTCGCAAATGACTGCAGTTCCGGAGACAATACCCAAAACCCAACGAAACGAACAACACGCGGGCGACTCCCAGCACGTTTTAAAGACTTCGTTATGTGCCAAAAAGCAAAATAAATAATACACACACCAACAAACAAAACAAAAACACGCACGCAAGCAAGCACTAACAACATAGCAACCTCAAATCATGGTAAGATCTGGGGGAGCTGTTACAAGACGAGATCTTGCCTTGATTTGAAAAAACAAAAAGAAAAGTAGAAAAGAAAAAAAAACGGAAGTTAACACTTCGAGTTCTCAACTCAAAATGGAAAGTTAGTCGCTCAGGCATCGGCTCCGCGCAGAACTTTCGTTTGCGATAAATTAACAAAAAAAAAATACATTAATAAATATCCAATCGGAACGCTTCCCGCGGGGCACAAAAATTACCGTTTGTGAGCCTACAAAAAAAATATAAATAGACGGACCAAATAATCATCAGTCAGACTTGTTCCTTCACACGACTCGTGTTAAGGATTCTACGCACCGTCCGACGCCTGTCATCCGATACATCAAACGATCGCCGCAGCTACCAACGCCGTCCTAATTCCGAGAAAACCATCCCTTCACCACGAGACAAGTACAATACATGAACTTTGTAACTACTACCACTGAATTCATTCTTCAACTGTGAACATATTTCTACATTCTACTCTCTGTACTTAATCTATTTATAAAAAATTTTCTATAACATCATTACTGTGTTATTGTGAGTATCTATACGTTCTTTGTTTTGCAACCATACGCATTTCTCGCCCACAACATTCATATCACAGATATCAACAACACAGAATATAACAGTTATTAAAACTTACTTCTTAGAATTTGCAACAATAAAATTGTTTTAGATGTAATCAATGTCGGGTTTACATAAAAGGATTTGTGTGGGTGGCGGCAACTTAGGAAAAATCTATAAAAGAAATTAAGATTAAATTAAGGAGCAGCCGAGGAACTTTGTTTATTTTCAGATTTGATGCAACTAATGGAACTTAATTTGAAATAATTCAAAATGTTTGCGCTCATCAAATATATATATATATATATGTGTGTGTGTGTGTGTGTGTGTATATATATATATATCAATATAGAATGGCGAATGGACGAAATGAAGGGGTCCTAAATTCTATTAGCTCGGAGGCCTCTTAAAGGTTATATCCGATTTGTGATTTTTTAGCTGAGAAAATTTTTCATTCCTTTCATTTAAAAAAAAACAGGATTTTTACTTCCAATATGAAAAATTTACTCACTGATAATTTCCTGTTTTTTGGTTTGTTTGTTTTTAATGAATGCACTTTATATCATTGGGTTTTTTTTTAATCAATTGGTATCATAATCTCTACATTGATAAATTATGAAATTATTGAATTCTAAATTAGAAAAAATGCAATTTTACCAATTCGTAAGCCGAAAATAAAACAAAAATATTATCTCGGAAAATCTTGGTGATTTTAAACACAAGAGACTAGTTTATGTCATACACCGTTTAATATTTTCTTTTGTTTCACATCATTTGGCGTCAAGCGAAATATTTTCTTTAAAATAATTTCACCTTTTTTTCTTATTTCTTTTTACTTTTGTGCCATTCTTTTCAACTTCGACATTATTGTTTGTTTGTTTTTTATGAATTAAATGAGCAAAACAAATTGAGTCGATTGATTGAGAAATCCGGCAAGAAAAAGAACACAAAAATATTGTTTTTGCTTCCTCTCCGTTTTTTTTTTTAACAGTTCGTTATTTTTCTCATTACATTTCCTGGTCTGAAAGGTAAGTGAAAAAAAAATATATATATATATCAATGATTTTTATTTCTAAAAATAAAAGTCGTTATTTACTGCCATTCTTTTGTCTAATTTTTATTTATCTGTTATCGCGAATAAAATAATTCAATTATAAATTTTATTTATTTTTTCAACTATTTTGAAGGAATATTTTTAAATACTAGATTTTTTTTAGTTGCATTTAAGTTGATTTTTCTAAACAACTTGTGAAGGTTCGATCTTGATTCATTCTTTGTTTACAAGCACCAGTTTCTTTAAGAAAATAATTTTTCTCTGTTTTGAATTTGAAAAATATGACTTGAATATTTTAGACTATTCACTTATTGATTCTTCAGTTATTTCTATAGTGGATTCTAAAGAGAATTTCATGTTTCCTCAAATAAAAGAAGAAAATTAACTTTACAGATATTAATCCTTTGAATTGGAACACATGGACAGTGAATTAAATGTCTGTGAAAATAGTATGACTCATGGTGGTATCTGTTAGTTTCATAAGACCCCATGGATCTGAGCCTCAGAATCTAACTCAGCAATACCATTTTCAATTCTAATAACCCTTAAGCTGTTGGCCTCTGGAATACTTGTAAAATCCACAAATATTTAATCAATGGGTCAGTTTTTCCAGGTTAAAAGCATAGTAAGAATAACCCAAAATCGAACGTTTTTAGACTTTGTTTTTCCGATTCAGGTCTCATTGGGGAATGAGAAAAACTTTGACCTATTTACTAAAACTTTTCTTATTCCCCAATGATACCTGAATTGAAAAAATAAGATCAAAAACGTTTGGTTTCAAGTTACCCTTAATAAAACCTTTTAAGTGGAATAGAATAAAATGGAATTCTTAAGTGATATAATTCAAATTTCTTCTCTCATCTCAATAAAATATAAATATACCAAGTTGTGTCTCAAAACCTTTTTTCAATTGAGACTGAAATCATCATCATCAAGGTCGCACTGGCAAAATTAGAGCACCAGTTCCCAGGCCCAAAAGTTGGGGATGACTTCACGTGACGTGTGGAGAATCACATAATAGAAAGAAAAAAAAATGAGAAAGAAGACAGTGTGAGGCTAGCCACTCAGTGAAAGAGATATTGGGAACAAATGAAAGCTTTAAAATGAAAAGTGCAATAAATCTGAAAACACCCCCCCCCAAATTGCTGTCTTGAATACAATGAATAAAAGTGCATAAATTATTTAAACATATTTTTAGCATTCTTTTTTTTTCTCTGTATAGAATCACCTGTGTATCACATAGATTCACAATAATCAGAGTCCAAGAATAAATACCAGAAAGCAACAGTCACCATGCAACATGTATTCAATTGTAGATACTACCCAGTTTTGTAGCTCCCTGTCACTTCTAAACAGATCATTGTACTGTCACTTTTGCCTGTGTTTATTAATGTCTCTTTTCCAACAGCTAGAAAAAACAAAAATTAAAAATCAAGTTAAATTCTTAATGTTTATTGAAAGTTGATTCCTACTTTCATTGGCCATTGGATCTATCATCATTCATCAAATCAAAAATCAAAAAGAACAAAAACAATAACACAGCATTTTTTTCTCTGCAACATAAAATTCTATGTAAATTAGTAAAATATATCTTAACAAAACATTTATATGGTTGACTAAAGTTCCAGACTAAAATTGGTGAAAATATTGTTTATAATTTTGAGATGAATTATTTCAGATTTTATTTAAACTGTTAAATTCATTTTTTGGTTTCTAAGACTTATTAAGCAGCTTATTACTAAGGTGAATGAAAAGCTTTACAATATTTTGCACAATTTGGCAGCACTGTACGTTTTGGCCGAGGATACAAGTAATAGATCTCAAAATGACTCCTATCCTGTTAATGATATAAATATACCAAGGATACAAGAAATAGATCTCAAAATGACTCCTATCGTGTTAATGATATAAATATACCAAGACACAAATTTCCCCAAACATCTTCAATTTTATTGATGTTAATATATATATAGAGAGAGAGACACAAACACACACATACAAGGGTTGTTCAAAAAGTTCTAAGCCTCACCCAGAAAAAAGAGATAGGTGAACATTTTTTTGTGGCAAAATTTTAATAAAACTAGAAAAACTAATTCCGATTTTTTGTCTTAATTTCTATCCAGGTGAGATTTATGTAAAGGTGAGAAGTATGCAACAACTCATTTAAAATTTGAATGAAGTTTTGAACTTTTAAACGACCCTCCTATATATCTATCTCAGTAAAAATAAGAAAATTAATAGATATACTCCATTGTAAATTTATTTCACCTGTATATTAACTGTCTCTTCAGATGGATTTGATCAGAAATTTGTTTCTTTTTAACTGTTAACACCAGGCAATACATTTCATCTTACATAAGGTTCAAGGAGTCATAATTTAAATATACATATATATATGTATATATATATACATATATTTTTGAAAAAATCTATATTTATATATATCTTGGCTTAGAAAATCTTCCTATATGTAATAGATAAATCTGTTTTTTCTTTACTTCAGGTTGTCCATCGTTATTAATCTTTTTTATTTCTTAATAATAAACAGATTTCTGGTTTCAAAGTTTTTATTAGAATTTCATTCTGAATTTTTCTATTTTTAATATATATTTTTTTAAGAATCCTATAATGTTACCTTAATTTTATTTGTATTTTAATTCAAATTTAATCAGATGTTTGTTTAAAATTTACTGATATCTGTTTATTTAAATATTTTGAAAGTTATCAGATATTTGATAGTTTATCCATCATTCTAATCAGTTAATAAAACAACAACCATTTTAGTCAAATGAAATATATTTTTGTTTATGATTAGGTTAATAATATAGTCATTAAATTTCTAATATTTAAGTGAGGTGAATCCTTTAATAGTTAGCATCCTTTTTTTTTCCTTTTATTTTTTTATGTTAAAAAACATTTTTTTTAAACTTAAAATTTTAGCTCCATACTATTCAATTTTTTAAGTGGGACAAATGATTTAATAAAAATTCTTAATGTCATTGTATAATGTTTATGTATTTATTATCTGATAAAATATATTAATATAAAAATTTTAATTTCATATTAAGAAACATTAATCATTAAGAAAATAAATAGTAGATATTTTAACCACTATTAATCTATATTCTTTTTTTAAATGTGGTTATAGATTAAATTTATTCAGGAATATATATTTTTTGGTTTTAATTCTGTATATGAATTACAGCCAAACAAATTTCTATCTGTGTAACCATTAAATTTTTAGTGGACATGTAGCAAAAATGCCTTGCTTTTTATACCTAAATAATTTGAATTCTGGAATTTTAAAAAAGTTTGTAGAATGTTCTAGAAGAAATAAGATACTTTCAGAAACAGGTTTAAATTTGTTAATTATAATTGTAAAGCATCTTTTGATTAAAATTTTTGATTACAAAAGAAATATAAAAATAATAAACATAAAATAGTGAAAACTTATCCACTTTTTATTTTATAAACATTTTTTGATAAAATATAAAAAATTAATTCTCATAATGCTTATTAATTTTGGTTTTTAATGTTTTTCAATTTCAAATATAAACAAATATTTCTTATTCTTTGTTACATGAAATTAGAAATAAGAATGTTTTAATACTTTTCAAATTATGCACAGCACTACATAAATATATACATATACCATCAACATTTATATAAAATATTTGTACAGGGAGTATTAAATTTCATATAGCTTAGGGCCTCAGCTGGTGAAAGTCCAGCTCTGGTAGTGTATTAATATCAACACCCACTGAATGAACCTTAGCTAAATGTATCTATTGAAATGTAAACAAATTTCATGGAATTTCAGTGTTCCTAATTATCGTTCATTGTTTTTTCTTTTTCAGAATTTGTGGAGGTACAAATGAATGAAAACAATGTTGATCTTTCATTAAGTTCATGGAAATATATTCAAGAAATAGTCTCCATGTAAAAATTGTGAATCTTCATTTTATAACACAGAACATTTATAAACATGAACACCCTCTGTCAAGAAACAAAAAAAAAATGGACATCTTCTTTTATACGAAAGTCATGTTTGGTACTATGTGAACATAATCTTGAAAGGAGCCATATTTTGAGAAGGTATGTCTAGAGAAAGCATAAAAGTATGCAAAGACAACTTTTTTTAAACATCAATTGCATTTGATACATTATAAAAAACCACACAAGAAAAACCATTTGGAAATGTCATTATTTTTATCGAAGGCATATTAGATGGATCATATGAAAACACAGTCTAAAGAGAAACCATATATTTCTAAAGAGTATGGACCTTCTTTTTTACCAAAATCAAATTTTATAGAACATATGCAGGCACATAATGGAGAGAAACCATACTCTTGTAAAGTTTGTGAATTTGTATTTGTAAACGAGTCAGCTTTAGTATGCCATATGCGGACACACACAGGAAACAAACCATATTCTTGTGACACTTGTGGAACTGCATTTGCAGTAAAATCCCATTTTATACGCCATATACGAACACACACTGGAGAGAAACCATATTCTTGTGAAACGTGTGGAGCTGCTTTTGTTCAAAAGTCAAGTTTGGTGCGGCACATGAGAACACACACTGGAGAGAAACCATATTCTTGTGAAGTTTGCAAATCTGCATTTGTGTCAAAGTCAGATCTAGTGTGTCATGTACGAACACACACTGGGGAGAAACCATATCCTTGTGAAGTTTGTGGACTTGCATTTGTAAACAAGTCAGCTTTAGTGTGCCATATACGAACACACACTGGAGAGAAACCATATTCTTGTGATATTTGTAAAACTGCATTTGCTGTAAAGTCACACTTAACACGCCATATGCGAACACACACAGGAGAGAAACCATTTTCTTGTGAAATATGTGGATCTTCTTTTGTACAAAAATCAGGTCTAGTGCGGCATATGAGAACACACACTGGAGAGAAACCCTACTCTTGTGATACATGTGGATCAGCTTTTGCAGGGAAGTCAGATCTAGTGTGCCACATGCGAACACACACCGGAGAGAAACCTTATTCTTGTGAAGTTTGTGGATTTGCATTTGTAAACAAGTCCCATTTAGTGCGTCATATGAGAACACACACTGGAGAAAAACCATATTCATGTAACACATGTGAATCTGCGTTTGCAGTTAAGTCAGATTTAGTGCACCATATGCGAACACATACTGGAGAGAAACCATATTCTTGTGAAATGTGTGGATCCGCTTTTGCAAGCAAGTCAGCTTTAGTGTGCCATGTGAGGACACACACTGGAGAGCGACCATATTCTTGTGAAACGTGTGGATCATCTTTTGTGCAATTTTCAAGTTTGGTGCAGCATATTCGAACACATTCCAGAGAGAAACCATACTCATGCCAAGTGTGTGGATCTTCTTTTGTGCAAAACTCAAATTTATTAAAACATATCCGTACTCACACTGGAGAGAAACCATATCCTTGTAAACTGTGTGAATCTGCCTTTTCCCAAAAGACACAGTTAGTACACCATATGCGCACACACACTGGAGAGAAACCATATCCTTGCAAACTGTGTGAATCTGCCTTTTCCCAAAAGACACAGTTAGTACACCATATACGGACACACACTGGAGAGAAGCCATATTCTTGTGAAGTTTGTGGATATGCATTTGTAAACAAATCAGCTTTAGTGCGTCATATGAAAACACACTCTAGAGAGAAAACGATCTTATGAAATGTGGGTTTATTTTTAAATATCAGTCACATTTGGTATAATATGAGAATACACACCGTAAAGAAACCATACAATTGCAAAAGTTGAAAATCATTTTTGTTTAAAAAGTCAAATTTAATGGAGTAAATGTGAATATTCACTTGAGCAAAATGATATTATTGTATTTCTTTTCCTAAAAAGCATATTTTGGTGATTAAAGGCAAATTGAAAAATAAAACTTTTTCGTAAATGTGCCACATGTCTGTTTTGGTGAAACACCATTTCCCACTGAAGAAAATTGAATATATATAAAGTGGATGAATTTTCTAAATTGTAGAATTCACACTTCAGCATCAGATGCCAAAAACTTCCTTCTTATAAAGTAAGTGAATTCTTTTGGTGGGAGTTGAAGAGACAAAAAATAACTGAAATGTGTCAATTTTTCTTTGAAGTCAAATCTCATGGAATATTTAGAAACTCACAAGAAAACTCTCTTTTTGTTTTTTAAATTTTGATTCTCAATTGAATATCTGAGCACCTGATATAAACCATACTTAAAAAAATATGGGAATCACCATTTTTCACAAAAATCAGTTTTATTACAACTTATTTAAGTCTTTACAAATCTTTCATTAACATTATTTTTAAAACTTAAAGAAAAATTGCTGAAGAATTTTTTTTCCAACTTTATCAGATATTCAATTTTTATAATATCTTTACATTAAAATTCACCTAAAAAATGTTTGTCATTAAAAGTTTCATTGATTAATAAGGAAAAGGTTTTCAAGTTTTTATTTCCTTTAATAAAATTTGAATTATTTAAATGTTTACTGAGTTTTTATCTGAAAGAAAATTAATTTTGTGAATAAGTTTAAATTGTTGAATTTGTTTATTCTTACAATTTACAATTTCAAATTTGGTTTTCTTCTAAGATACATAAATTTGTTGTAAACTTATTTATTTGCGTTTATTTCTCAGTGGTAAATAAAAAATAGAACCAATTTACTTTTACTTTAGTAAAAGCATTAACTGGCTCATTGGCATAGTGGGTAGTGTTCGCCAATGGACCAAGAGACTGGGGTTCAATCCCAGGTCGCGTCATGCCAAAGACTTTAAAAATGGTACTTGATACCTCCTTGCTTAACACTCAGCAATATAAGGTACGTATCAAGGGTAAAGTCGAGCAATCTTGGGAAAGGAGCAGTGCCCTCCCCTACATTTCGGTGTAGTAGCTATTGAAAAGGGAGCCTTCTGGTCACCCTCGACTGCAGTTGCCAACTTTGCCAAAAAATTTCAAATGAAAATTTTTCAATAATTGAAAGATAATCTGAATGAATATTGATACACAGCTGAAGTTTTTTTAATCTAAAATTGGAGACAGTAATTCAATTTTAAGTCATGGATGGAAAATGGCTTCATTGAAAGTTTTAAATCAAATTATTTGGATTCTTTTTTTTTACTCCTTGTTTATAAAAGTAAGTTTAAGTTGTGATTTTGTTTCTATTTAAATGATAATTTTGTGCTTCTCTGAAAAGAAAAGAAAAAAGTGAAACAGAATAAAGAAACATCTTGTTTTATTTGAATGAAAGTTTTAGTCTCTTTCAATTTAATGGAATTATAAAATCTTTGGTTAATGGTATAATTAATGGGGTAAAATTGATTTTGTTGATTTCTTCAAATATGTTACACAAAATAGAAACATGTCAAAGAAACCCCCCCCCTCTCTCTCTCTCTCTGAGCTGGGTGATTTCTTTCTTGCCTGCATCTTCATCATCTCTCTCATAAACTGTCAAGCTCAGTTGGCTGGGGCTGTAGAATACAATGACTGTATCTCTGTAAAGGAGTATGACTCCCCCAGTGAGTATCCTGGATATGACATTAAACCATCTGATAGTAAGGCTCCAGTCAGTGAAGTTCTGGGGAATTTAGAGTACCTCTTCATTGCCATTACTCCCTGGTCCACTCTGGCCTGGAGTGGTGGAACGTGATGGGGTTCTATCTTTGGGTCAAATAGAACTGTTTGACATTTAAACTGTGCACAAACAAATAACTTATATTAAACTGAATTGTTAAAAAAAGAACTATTTGACCAATTAATTGTGTAAACAAATGACTGATTGATTGAATTGTTAATAATACATAGCAATACTTGAAACTTTTTAATGTTTGCCTTAACTGAATAATTGGTATTACATAGCAATACTTGGAACCATTTGACAGTATGCAAATAAATGAATAGTGTTGAATAAATTGCCAACATGGATCTCCCTGACCCTCTCTTGTCCATTGCTTCCGAGAGGTCTTCAAGGCTATATCCTGTATTGGCATCAAGCTGTTGTATATAGGTTCTAGCTGGTCATCCTGCCTTTGCTCGTCCATGTGAAGGGGTCCACAAGAGCACATTGCTTATGAGTTCATCCTTATTTCTCCCACTGTGTCTTGCATTTCTGGTTCATCTAACTTGGATAGTTTTTGTGACGGGTGGTAGGTGGCCGTATAGCTGCTGTTTGGTGGGGTGTTGCCTCCAGGACTTGTTCAACATTGCTCACAGCATTCTTGTGTAATTGCCGTCAATAAACTGCTTAGTGTTAAATAGCAATACTTGTAAGCACTTCACTTTATGCAAACAAATGATTAATATCGAATAAAAGTATTAGTGTTAGCAATAATTCAAACCATTTAACTGTATAGAAACAATAACAATACTAATGCGCAAACAAATTACTTGTAACTCATTTAAAAATGAAAACACCTCAAAACTCACGTGTGCCAACAAATGATTTAACTGTTTACAAATGAGCTCAGCTTCATTTAAAAATGTTATCAACAAAATGTGTTTACAAATCATATTTAACATAGGTATAGAGGATTTGGCTTTAAATAACCTACAATGGTTGATATACCATAAAACCCAACCAAACCATAAACTGTCATTCATCTCTTCGCTTGCAGAATTATCTTAAATGCATTTCAGCCATGATGAAATGGCCCCTTTTGCCAAAAATACACACACACTTAACCCCACATTTATCTCCTGATATTTTTCCAATTTCACTCTAGTCATTCTTAATCTCATATTTCTTGTTTGTCAGTAAATATAATTCTTTTATATCTTTCTGACCAAATGATTTTCTTCCCATATTAAGAGTTAAGGGTTTTTTCAAATTGTTTTTGTATCTTTTTAGAAATTAATGATTATAAAAATTGTTTTATTAATATTTTCCTTTACTTAACAACAGTAATTTTTTATCAATATGTATCAAGTGATTTAAGGTTAATGTTACAATATAAGCAACTTGTTTGATAATATTGTTTTGGGAATTCACTGAAAAATTCTTTATATTTCTGTGAATCTCCTTACCTTTATTTGCTTCATATTTCCGTTATTGTCAGAAATTATTTGAAAACATGGAAATTAATTCTTCTGAACATAAACCTCATAAATCTTCTTAACACATCAAAATGTTCGTCTCTCTGTTAAGCAAAGACTTCATCATTTCTGGCTTGGTTTCAATTAAATATTCAAGAATTCTACACCAATGAGTGTCCTGATATGACACTGATGGTGAAGTTCCATCAATGCTGGAACTTTAAGAAATGCAGAGTACCCCTTCATTGCCATCACTCCCAGGTCCACTCTAGCCTGGAGCGGTAGCACCAGATAGAGTCCTATCTATGGGTCAAATAGAGCTAAATGGTGTACTTATGCTAAACTGAATTGCTCGAAATAGAACTGTTTTGACATCTAAACTGCATACTTATTCTAAACTGAATTATCTGAAATAAAACTGTTTTTACCTTTAACTCAGTGTATTGCCCAGTTGGCTGGGGCTGTAGAATACACCAACTGCAGCTCTGCAGAGAGGTAAGACCCCACCCCAATGAGTATCCTGATTATGACTTCTGACCCAGAGTGGTAGCACCTGATAGGGCCCATATCTATGGGTTAAATAGAACTAATCTGCATACTTATGCTAAACTAGATTACTTGATTGATTGATTTGTGGCATATCAACCCTTTTTTAGGTTATTTAATGTCAATTTCTGTTGGTTTAGTTGTCTAGTGTTTGCATCATGTACATAAATAGAATATTGAAGGTTTAAATTCTTTTATTATAGAGACCAACTGCTTTTAGAAATGCTAGTATTTTATCATGTTCAAAAAGTTCTTTCATATTGTTTACAGTGTAGAAATATTGTCTTTTTGGTGTTAGGTCGATGCAATCTATCAATAGGTCTTTTACTGAATATGAAGTGTGACATCCCACTCATCATGGTGGTTGTTTTTGTTTGAGTAGATATGAGTGGGTGATGTCTGTGTGTTCAATAAGTAGACAGGATAATCTCTTCCCTGCAGGATTTTCTGTATCCTTCCTTCCATTCTCTTATTTCGGCTTTTATAGTCTGGAGTTTGTTGTGTGGGGTGGTGATCCATCTTAATTGCCATTTGTTTTGGGTAAAGTTTCTTATTTCTATTTTTAAGTCAGTATATGAAATCTTAAAGCTTTCGTCTATGGGCATCTCCTAAGCTGTCTTGGATGCTGAGTCAGCCTGGTCATTCCCTTTGATTCCAATGTGGCTTGGAATCCAGAATAGCTCTATCTCTTTGGTTTTTGATAGGATTTCTATTCTATTCAATAGTTGCATGGTTAGGGGATTATCCAGGTTTTGGTTTTTTAGGGATGTTAGGACTGATAAAGAGTCAGAAAAAATAATGAATTTGGTGGATTTTGTTTGTGTTATAAAGTTGAGTGCTAGATCTTTGGCTTTAGTTTCTGCACTGTAGAGAGAAGTGCTGTTAGGAAGTCGTTTTGTTATCTTAGTATTATGTTGGATGGCAGCACATGAGACTTTGTTTCCATTTTTGGAACCGTCTGTATAAATACACATATAGTTGAGGCGGTTATTTTTAAGGTGAAGGAATTCTTCATGGAAGATAGTAGGGTGTATGTTTTCTTTATGATATTTTGGGTTGTTTCTATAACCAGGGAGTGGATTTAAGTATTTGTGTTTTATCTATTTGTATTTCGGTGATGAGATTTTCTATCTGGAGACTAAAAGGTTTGATGGGGTTTGTTTGTTTTTTTCAAAGAAAGTTTTGTGTTGTGTAAATTACTTGAAATAGAACTGTTTTGATATTTAAATGGTGTACTTATGCTAAACTGAATTGTTTGATAGAGAACTGTTTTTGACATTAAAACTGTACTTACTAAACTGAATTGTTTAAATTAGAACTCCATTTAAAAAACTGACCTTGTGCCACATCGTGTGCTTGTGCAGAGAAGTTGGTAACTTATATATATATATATATATATATATATATGTGTACTATTTTCAGAGGTAAGAATCTTGGATGAATATAGATCTTTCATCAGTGCGATAAAGTGAACTTTTGAAAAGCAAAGGAAGCCTGTGTTTATACAATAGTGGGTTGAAAAGTTCATATGATGACGTTATATCTATCATTGATGAAACTTTTAACTAATGGGATCGAAGCACTGCAACACAGATGAAAAAGTGTGTGAACTTCAAGAGAGACTATGTGGTAAGATAAATGTCAATGGTCACTTCTCATGAAGGTATCTTGGTCAGCCTATGAACTTTTCAGCCAACCTACATGTCAAAATTAAACAAGCAGAAAAATTCTTAAGAACCAGAATCTGAACTGAAGTTAATGGTTTTTAAAACTTTTTTTTAAAATTCTGTTTCTGTCCCTTTAATACTAGAGTGAATCAAAAGTTTTGGTAGTAGATGTTAGTTTGCAGTTCACTAACACACAGTACATTGCTTTAGTCTGTGATCTGAAAGCGTAATGTAGTCAAATTGAGGAATTTCTGAAATTACAAATTTGATCTGGGACATAACACTCAATAGAAGCAACCCAAGATAAAATACAGTAAGCAAATAGTTGCAAGAATCTTGATCAGACAAAGATAGGTAAACCTAAAACCATGGATTTCAATGCCGTTTTCCAAGCCATACAGGCAAATCCAGCGAGTAGCACTTGGAGAGTATCAGGCGAGCTTAACATCTTACAGTCCAGTGTGGTATGTCACCTTCACTTTGGCAAAAGTATCCAGAACTGCTGAATTGTGCCTCACATTAGCAAAATATTGCAAAACTTTTGACTCACCCAAGAATTACGATTCAGTCCTTTATTCTAATAAATATAAATAGAGAAATCAGTTTAATCAAGTATAAAAAAAAAATTTAAATTTAAAGAATAAAACAAAAAGAAGAAATTTAAAAAATGTTTTTAATTTATAAAATAAAATTAATTCAAGATTGATGAATTGATGAGCTTACTCGGCTTTCTCTTTGGTTTCTTCTTTAAAATGGAGAAAGACGAGGCTGAGAAGAAAGACTCCAAACATCATAGAGAAGGAACTCACATAGTAAGGATAAGCGGAAGGGATAAATCTTTCATATTGAGTGTGTTCTAAGGGTCTTACAGATACCTGAAAAAAAAAAATAAAAATGATTATTTCAGCATGAATAGGTAGTCTAATAATAAAAGATTAAAAATGGTCAAGAAAATGTTTTGTTTTGCTTCTTGAAATAATAAAATCTAGATAAAAATCAATTTAAGTAGCGAAAAGTCTGTTTGCAATGAAAACGAGTCTGAAAATTGAGACTCCGAGCTAAGAAATGTTCAAACACATCAAGATTCTATACAAAGTATAGCATTTTGCCACAGATATACCTGCAAAACATCTTCCTAATATCTTTTCATATCAAATTCAATCTTATAAAGAAATATATAAAAGCAATTCGACATGATGTTTGCGGATTCAAATATCTACAAGTAAAGAGCAAAGAAACATAACAAAACTGGATGGAAGTAATTTTCATTGGACTCAAAACAAGTTTATTGGGTTTCATACAACCAAAAATTATGTTGATTTATTTAAAGATTGGAATACCAGAAGGAATACCACTTGTTGTATTTCTGTGAATCTTTTCAATGTTAACATTTCTTGATGGACCATCCTTTTAACGGGGAAAGTGTGGCGTGATTTATTTAGTTAATGGAGAATTGATTTACTCTTTCATTTATAAGATGGGCAGGGACGTTTCACTTAAGTTGTAAATTACTTAAATCTCTTCAGGTCTTTAAAACTCAAGATACCAAGGGACTACTGTCTTGCAAGTTGACTGTGGTTCGTCACATGGTATCGGGAGTTTTAAATTCATTTTTCAAGTTTTTTCCTGGTTGCTTCAACTAGGATTGAAACTTGGTCCATCCCCATCAATCATGCTTCCACATTTCTGTTGCCAGGAATGTTGGTGGGGGCCATCACATAACAATAATCCTCACTGATGCTAGTGATCCTAAAGAGTTTCAAGCTTTTTATCTCATAATCCCAGATATCTTTAAGCTCTCTATCAATAATAAGGCAACACATGTCAATAAAAAAAACACCCCTGTTAACCTTTTATTGTAACAATAATGTCTTTTCTTTAAAACTATATTCCTTGTGTTATTAGTTTTAAATACAAAACAATAAAAAGGAATTTCAAATGATTTAATGTTCCCATATTGATTTATGTATTGGATTTACAAGCTGGCTACATAAGCAATTCTAATTTGAAGAGAATAAAATTTGGCTTTAACACGATTTTACAATCTTAACCAATATAAATGTTTAGAGAAACTTTCTGAAGTTGAAACTTACCAAAAGGCAAGTTTATACGTAAAGGGGAAATAAAAGTGGTTACAAGTTTTAGGGATCATTAGAGTATTTAATGCATTAATCTAGACAAAACAAATTATTACAATAAGTTAAAACATATCTCTTACCTGAGTTAAACTGAATAAATGAGTGAATCCCATTCTGTTATAATCAACTCTGAATTGAAATACACCATAGACATCAGGGAGTTTGAATACAGTGCTGAACACACCATCTTTTAAAAGATCAAATAGTCACATTTTAGTTTAAAAAAAAAAAAATATCAAGCATTATTTAGGAATGTAAATGAAATGTATAAGCTGAAAACCTGCTCTACAGTTGAAATTTTTAGTTGTATGAACAACTGTCCATAAATTTATTTACAAATCAATAAACATGGATCAAAACTAAAATCTAATAAGAATCCCAGAAATGTTAACATTTATGCTTTACTGATGAATTATTGGTTGTATTATAAATGTTAAACTACAATTTTCTTTTTAAGTCTCAATTTTCCATTGAATGGGGGGGGGGAAGGTTATAGGAAAAAGTAATGAAAAATAGTTTCTATCTAAATTTCTCATGTTTGCCATTTAACTTTGTTGAAAGTTATTCAAAGAATTTGCAGACAGGAAATGACACTTTATGTGGAAAAGGAAGAGATTTTCTGAAGGTTCAATATGAAGCCTTAGTTTTATTTCCACATAAGGTCCAAATGGCCAGTTTTGCACCAATCACATTTCATAGGAGTTTTTCTATGTTACCACTGCAGTGCCAACCAATTTTTTTTTCTTTTATTGAATTTTGAAGAAGAGGGTAGAGCAAGAAAAAAAAGGGTCATAACTTTGGTTTCTGTCAAAATTTTCAGCTTTTGGGTTCCAAAGAAAATTTAGCTGTCCTTAAAGATTAGAAGAAGTAAGATTTATATTAAAAATAATTTTTTTAAGGCAATAAAAATTTTAAAGCAAGAGTGCATTGGTATTTATTTTACTTTATATAGCAAAGTTCTTTATCAAATAATAAAAAGGATTTATTAAACGTTGTTAAAAATGATGAAAAAAAATTACTTACTATTTTCTGTTAATGTCCTGCATACAAACGGGTCAATTCGGACAAATTCAAGTTGGACATCATTGGCTTTAAATGGCTGCCATTTTCCATTACTGAATTCTTCAATTTGAATGCTATATACCTGGAATGAAAAAGAACTTTATTTTTCATAAAGAACTTTATTTTTTAATTCATATCTGGAATGAAAAAAAATATTCAAAAAATAAAGATGTTTTTAAAATTAGCAATACTATTGATAAAATAAAGAAAATGACTTCCCAACAACAACACTTACCACGTCATCAAGAATTGTGTAAGCAGGTGGTGGATTAACATTGTTAACGATATGATGAGTTACGGTACCAACACGAAGAACACCTCGCATTTTCAGTACCCATTCTGCTAAATTCACGGCTAATTCTTGATTCCCAGATTTTTCATATCTGAGGGAGAAAAAAAAAAAAAAAAATTTTATAAATTGAATTTATTAATGAATTTCCTCTCCTCACAAAAAATAAATAAAAATGATAAAGTAGAAATAAAATAAAAAAGAAACAGGTACAATTTTTGGAGAAAAATTGAAGGAACGTTTCCATGTAATTGATTGATTCTTTAAACAATAATAAATCTGTTCTGATCACACAATAAAACATGGTAAACTGTAACAAGATTTTTGAAAATTATTACAATTCTTTAGGGAATATAAAGCAATTAACACTCCAATTTGAAACTTGGCAATGTTGGCACTCTTCCAGATAATGATCCAATTTCTGTGTTTAAATGTCTAACTAATGAGGAAGAAAATTGGAGGTGCAAATCATTCCAATTTGAAAATTGAAAGACATGTTTTAAAAGTGTAAGACAAAACAAAGTTTTTGAGGTTTTAAAAGTTCACAATCACACCCTTAAGTAAACATATAATATGAAGTAATGGGATTTAATAATCTTGTAATTAAAATCTGAAAAAAAATCATATTGAAAGAGAAAAAGAAATTAAAAGATAACCAATTACTTTGTAGAATATTTCTACATGATTAATTTTCACTTAATATGTTTTTAACTTTGAATTGAAATAAGAGAATCAAATATGAAAATGCATTTCTATATAGTAAACAGTTTCATCTTTTTAAAAAGAAACTTAATAGACATTAAAAAAGAGTATCTTAGACCAAAAGGAAAATTATTATCCAAACAAGAAATTGAAATTAAAAATGTAATCAAGAAATATGTTCTTTGAAAGAAATTTGGTTATAGATGTTTTTAAAAGCTTACAATTTATCTTGATTCACTTTCTGTACAGGAGATGTGAAGAATTGATCACTGAAGAAATCTAAAGATCCAACAAAAACAACTCTTGCATTGTTTCGGGCCTGTAAAGCTGCAATGAGTAGAGTATTCTTTCCAACGGCATGAGGAAACTGGAAACGGACAAAATTAGTCAATAGAAAAATCGGAAAAAAATTTCACATAACTTCTGTAAATTTAATGTAAAACTAAAACTTACTTCATCAATTTTGTTGTTTGGGTTGAAAGAATAAGCTGTTGAAGATGCATGGAGAACATTCAAAACAAGTGGATTTTCAGAATCTGCCGTCATCCTGAGTGACAAAAAAAAGAACAAAGAAAACTTCAAAGTGTTTTATAGATGAAAAGATAAAGAAAAGTGATAAGACCAATAGAAATAATTGTTTTGTGTTATTTTTTTGATTTTTCTCAGTTTTGACTTTAGGTCATCATCTGAAGAAAAGATTTTGTAAAAATTTCATTCAAAAGTTTTTAAGAGTTGAGAAGTAATGAAAAATGAACTGATCCTCTAGCCAATCTATTCATCATATGAGAATAAATTTTAGTTTCTAAGTGTCTTCGAACTGGTCTTTATATGATCTCTTCTATTAAAAGACATCTGTATCAGGAAATATATGTTAAGTAGAGGCAGAGTAGGATTCAAATTAGCTGTGTCCCTTTTGGTTGGGCATGTTTATGTGCTTAATTAAATTTGCCAATCCTATTTTAAAGTTTTGAGGATTATTTGGTTTGAGTCCAATATTTGGAAACATTTTATACGTTTATCTTTATATGTGTTTCTATAATCCTCATCATCGTCTTTTTGATTTTATCATCATGATAAATCTTACATCTCTCTTTTTATATATATATATATATATATATACACACACATGAAATAAAATTTTTTTAAAAATCTTTAAATCTCAATAACTCTTACCCAACTCCTTGGAATAAAATTGGAGCAGTGTTACTTTTCCCAACTATCATAGGAGCATCAATGAGATTACCAGAATCTGCAACAATCATGGTGTGCTAAAGTGAAAGAGGAAAAAAAAATCATAACCGTTAATACATTTGAAACCAATTTTAAAAAATGTGTACCCATACAATGTATAATCCGCAAAAGAATATTTTAACATAAAATAGACAAAAATCATTACAAAGTGGCTATTTTTCGAGGTATGTACCGATATATAAACAAAACTGGCTAACATAAAATTATTTTCATTATTTCACTGGTTTAATATTTCATCAACTATTTTATGCTAAAATAATCTTGTTTCTTTTAAGTTTATACAAAGATATTAACACAAATGCCTTTTTCTTACAGATTCTGTGTTTTTAAATATATAAATACTGATCAAAGTGGTTAAAAAATCTATAATATTAAATTTTTAATACAATCTTCCAGTTAATAAAAAAAAGTCTTATAATTTTGAAAAATATTTGTATATTATAATTTCCAATTTAATCAAAAATAATTTGACAAATTTTCATTAAATTTCATATTTCCCATGGTTATTTTGACATCAGAAGAATGTCAAGAAAAGAAAAATATTAAAAATCTAATGAATCTTTGTAAATGGTCCTTTTCGGAGCAATTTCAAGATTTAATTTAACAGAAAATTTAAATGTAAATACTTTACAAAAATTACAACAAAATTATCAATTTTTAGAAAAAGCTGACATTCAATAATTATTAATTAATGTCAGATTCAGGATTGTTAACAACATTTTAGAGGAGGCTGTAAATAATTGACGCAAAAATTGTTTCATTTTTTTTTCTACATTATATTCTCCTCTTTCTTACAAACTTTTATTGAAATACAAATTTTTCATTATTGATAAGAATTTGAATATTATTACACTGCCTCAATCGAATAACAATATAAATAGGAGAAATTCCGAGCTTCAGTCCAAACCTTGTTTTCCCCCAAAAATCATATCTCTTGTACAAGTAGGATCAACTCTGTACCCCTAATCAATACATCCTATCAGTTAAACTATCATATACTTATTTCAATCAACATACACAAACTCTAACAGATGAAAAAAATGGAATTCATAAAATTACCAAAATTAAATGTTTTTAATTTAAATCAAAGCAAATTACACTCAGAATATACATAATATATACAGGCAACTGTTAATCTGGTTTATTCTTATTTGAAGAAATTAATTATTGAATGAAAATGTTCTCCTATTCTTCCCCAAAAAAATTACCAATAGATGAAAAGGTTACATAAATAAACATTGAAATTTGTGGAGTCTATTACACTTGAACTGTATTCCATTTCTGAATAAATCTTTTGATGACGTCTGCAAATCATCTTTTCTTTTAATAAATCAAAAATAAATTAGCTACACAATAAAAATCAAATTTACTTTCAATCTTAAGAGTTATTGTACTATAAACTTGTTAATAATAAACCCTCCGTGAATTCAGTGTCAAACTTTAACGATAATTTTACACTGTTCATGATGATAAAGAGTAATATTTTTTTAAATAACAGAAATTTAATTCCAAAGACGACAAGAAAAACATTTGAACATTTTTGTTACCTTTCCTCCATCAGAGATATCATAATTCAAATGATCAATAACAGCAGTTTTTTCCTCATCAAATTCAACACCACATTCCGTGGCAATTTCCCGCAAAGGATCACCTGAACATCAAAATAAGAGCCAAAAAGTTGCAGGTAAAGACAAAAAAGGCATAAAAATTATATTTGCAACTTTCAATCTTTTTAGTTGTTTTTATTAACGACACAAAAACTAATCAGTTTTACTTTAATCATTTTTTGTTTTTAAGATTTAAAGATGATAGAAATGACAATTATTATCTTATTATTTATGAAATGATATTTTTGTCTAGAACGAAATAAGGACAGACAACTTTGCCCATCAAATTTTCTGTGCTTACTAATTCGGCCCAAGAAGACATTTTTTTAAATTTGTTTTTAAAAATTTCAAAATAAAAGTTTTTATTTACAATGCAAGTCTAATCCAAAAATTGATTTAATATCCATCAGGTTTGCTAAACCAAATCTTTTTCTTTTTATTTAAAGAAAATATCAAGTTGAAAATTTCTTGGTTACAAATGAAAGTAATGAGTTTTTTTTCACTTGAAATTCAAGACTTTTCAAAAAATTATGACCATTGAAATATGCCAAATATGATTGATACGAGATTGGCAATTATATGCTGCAAGGAGTTTTTCCTTAAAGAATCTCTTCTCTTTCCAAATGTGCAGTTCCTGTCAGCCTTATAATAAAATATAAGGGCAAATACCATGGAAAATTGAATTCTATTTAGAGATCATCTTGGGATAATTCAGTAAAACAACTCACATCCACATTATGCTTTTTTTTTTTCACTCACTTCTCTTTTAATTTCTTTTTTTTTTTTTTACACTGAAAGAAATTGACTGAAGAACAACTTTTATGTAAAGTCAAGAAATAAAAGTCTCAAGTTTATACATGAATATCTGATTGGGAGTTAGTTTCGTATCCTATCATCCCAAGAAAGAGTCAGCAACACAATCCCCAAATATCCTTAATCAGAAAATGAAGCTCAACTTTTAATTTTGCAGCTGGTCACAGCAAAAAATGACATATCCAAAACATAAGGGGTCAGTTAGTCAAGTGACAGTCAATGAGAGTATTTGCTTTTTTTTTTTTTAGATATTCATCACATCATCTGCCATAAATCACAAAATATCCACTGAGGATTGCAACTAAAAGACCATCAATGGACCAACCCCTTCAACCCAAATGTTATGTAGTCAGAAGAGACTAAATATGGTGAACCATTTAAAGAGAAAAATGAATTTTACAACAAAGAAAGAACACTATATCACCATAAAAAAAGTTTGGTGAAATCATCACAATGATATTATAAGTTGGTTTCACCTTAAAAAGGATTGGGAAGTTTCCTATACCGAACATGATTTGGTTTTTATGGCATATCAACCATTGTAGGTTATTTAATGCCAAATACATCTTTATACATATAAATAGTTCTATTTCAAACAATTCAGTTTAGCATGAGTACACAGTTGTATTTGACCCATAGATAGGATCCTATCAGGTGTTACCAATCCAGGCCGGAGTGGACCTGGGAGTGATGGCAATAAAGACATACTCCACATTCCCCAAAACTCCAGCATTGCTGGAACCTCACCATCAGATTGTTTAGAGTCATATATAGAACAATCATTGGGGGGGGGAGGTCTTATCCCTCTGCAGAGATGCAGTCGGTGTATTCTACAGCCCCAGCCAACTGGGCAAGCAAAAGATGTACAAAGCTACAAATCGACAGATATTGGGAGGTGAAGCACCTACAATCATCTACAAAACCTTGAAGTTGGACCTATCAACAGACTAATGAGTCTAAACCTTCTGCTAAGCTGACAATAGAATGGTTCCAAAAGAATAATATCCAAATTTTGGAGTGACCCAATCAGTATCCCAATCTTTTAATCCTATAAAGAATTGGTAGAAAAAAAATTAAAATTCAAAAGATAAAAAAAAGAAGAATGAGTTAAAATAGCAGCAGAAATCTTCAGAAACTTGGTAGCATCATAATGGTAATGAAGCCTCACCATCAGATATAGTTTAGTGTCATACCTCAGGACACTCTTTGGGGAGGAAAGATAGTCAGAATATTGTAAGCCCTATTGATAATGTAGACACTTCTTTAAAATCTTATTTAATAACAGATTTATTCTGAATAAATCAGTAATAAATCCTAAAATGATTCATTTAAGAGAAAAAAAAAATTACCAATAGATGAACTTGCAGCAATTAAGACATTTCCACCATTATCAATAAAGTTTGTGATAGCAGCAACATCAACTGAACCACCAAATTCTGAAAAACAAAAAGGGACCAAAAAATAAAACTGTGTTTCATAAATAAAGTAAAATAGTTTCTGTTAAAAATCAATTCATTGAAACGTAAATCATTCTGGCTTTTTTTCTATATTCCAGTTTTCTCCAGTCTCTGAATTACTTCATATTTGATTTTTAATCCTTATTTTCTTTCAACTTTTACTGATTCATTCCTTTCTTCCTACATTTTCTTTCTTTACCCAAGTAATGCCTCTCCTTACCCGAACAGAATTATTACTCTCAAGTGAGATCAGGTTTCATAACTAACACACACACACACACACATACATACCTAACCCCTCTACACAAGCAGAATGTGAAACAAGGTCAACTCAAAATGTTGTTTTGCCATACCAAAGTTAAAGTGTTAAGTCTGACCTACTATTTACCCATAGGTGGATTCATACCTTTCCCAAGGGTATCAATGCTCTGTGAAATGCAAACAGCCTTGTCCAGGATTTGAACTCTGGTTGACATGACCATTTCCTACAAAGATAACCATTATACCACGGGCACCTCTATATATATATATATATATATATATATATATATATATATATATATATATGAAATGTTTCCAAACGATCTATACATATCAAAACTTACTTGTCGTTGCGTATTTCTCAATAAACGGGAGGTTTTGTCTCGTTTCTTTGGGAAATCCAACATTTTCCAATATTTTTCCACGTGCCAGACACATTCTTATGACTTTCGAATTATGAACGCTATGTGCACATTTATGTATGTTTTCATTGTATATTTCTCATTTGCTCCTGTCATCTTAGCAAGCATCCATTGCTATGTAAACTATTTTGATATCCAAGTTCTGATGATGCTTACTGAAACCAAAACTTTAGCATTGATTTTACATCATAATATATTCACCTATTTGGATTATGTTTTTTCTGCTACCTTTATATATATATATATATATATATATATATATATACTTTAAGAAAAACAACGCAACCGGTCACATAGGATTATAAATTTATTTCAATCCTGTTACGCATTTTTGAGGTTTTCAAAAACACGAAAAAAGTAACAGGACTTCTTCAGATCAACCGAAAGTTAAATTTAAAACGGAAGAGGGCTTATTGAAGAGGTAAATCCTCACCCCTCTTCGACTCCCTCATACTATCCCCCTCCCACTACCATGTGTCTATTCAATTTTTTTATCCAAAATGATCTGAAGAAGTCCTGTTACTTTTTTCGTGTTTTTGAAAACCTCAAAAATGCGTAACAGGATTGAAATAAATTTATAATCCTATGTGACCGGTTTTGTTGTTTTTCTTAAAGAATTTATTGCTCTGTATTATTGGTACATTGAGCTCTTTACCAGGAAAATTTTAAATATTCATGCTTGAATAACTTCTTGTCCTGATGGAATTACTCCCAACTCCGGTTTAACTGGACCAAAAATATATATATATATATATATATATATATATATATATATGAAGATCTCGTGGTATGTACAGAATTTAAATATTGCTTCAAAAAAGGTAGTGTATGGTATTAAGAACATTTTAAAATCCTAAAAATGAATTAAAATCCTAAAAAAGGGGACCCTCTCTTTCGGTCACTCCTCTTCAGAGAATCGTCAGTGACAATCAATTTTGTACTAGAGGAAATAAGGATTGTAACTAAAAGAAAATCCAGGAGGGGTGAAGAAAAACATATTGAAAAAAATTTACTATAAGCCAGCAGAGTTGGTAGGATTTAATGATGTTTTCTTCTGATGGTCCAAGAAGGTTATTAAAAAGCAATGGAGAATAGGATGGCTTTTGGATACATAATTCTGGTTTGTATTTAAGTTGAATTATAACTGCTCAGCGTCGTAGTGTAGTCGGAAGGATGTGTTCAGATAATAAACGGAATATGTTGGTTTATTCTAATCTCTAAACGTTGATTAGTGTGGCTTATCTAGCAAACATTGCATTTGAATGTAAACTGGTAAATGAGTGAACTGTTTTTGAAGAATGCTTACACTATCTTTGAGATTATGTGGAAACAACACGTTAGATTTAAGAATGATTCTTAATCTAAGCAAAATGACACAACAGTTGACGGATCTTTTAATTTGTTCTAACAGCTGCATGGAGGTGTTGCTGATTCACAGTAATTTTAGATATACCAGGCACCTCTCAGGTCCAAATTTTGGTTTGGTGGAGAATTACAGGCACTTATATTTAATGGTGTTGGTGATTACATCCTCAGGGTATCCATTTTTCAACAAAGTTTTCTTTATAAAATTGAGTTCATGGGCAAGGTTTTGTTTGGAGCAGATCATTAAGGCATAATAGACTAAGGTTTTTATTAAATTGATTTTGCGTCTTGGAGGGCAAAATGAGCCCCACCGTATGTACAATCCTGTAAACATAGGTTTACGATAGATTGATATCTGCAAGCCAAAATTTGTGTGCTCAACTAAGACATCGAGAAAAGGTAAGTTGTTATTATGCTCAAATTCACAGGTGAATGTCAACACAGGATATAATTGGAGGTGCCCGTAGTGTAATGGTTATCGTCGTAGGAAATGGACATGGCGACACGAGTTCAAGTCCTGGACGAGACTGATTGCTTTTCATATAGCACTAATACCCTTGGAAAAGGGTATGAATCCAATATTTCTCCCTCCAGCTATAGGTAAATAGTAGGGCAGACTAGGTTCTTCAGCTCTTGGTGAGGCAACTAGTCTAGGAGAAGGAAAACTCTGAATTTAAACCTGTTAAAGTCCGCTTAAAAATTGACCTTGTGTCATATCCTGCCTGAGCGGAGGGGTTGGTAAATATAGGGCATTGAAAAAGCATTTACTTTCCAACCTCGAGGAGAAAATCATCTGCATACCGCTTATAGAATAGTGGCAAGTTGGTGATTTTTTAATAGTTTTGCTTCCTAGAACCCAACAAAGATGTTTGCTAGGAGGTTTCCCATACTGATTCCATCAGTTTGCTATTACATGGTGCTATTAAAACTAAATTGTACCCATTTAGTGGCAATGTGTATCAATTTGAGAAAGATAAGTTCCGGAACAGGAGGGGGTGTCCAAGGGGCTGTAGTATAGGGTATCGATGCAGATGGCAATTGTTTCATCAAATGGAACATTGGTATATAAGCTCACTATATCAAAGGAGCAAAAGAAACCATTTTTAGGGTTGATGGATGTATTATGAATCTGATGTGCAAAGGTGAATGAGTCACTAATGCAATGTTCGGAATGTAGTTGTACAACTGGCTCTAGTATATCAGCTAGCCATTTGGCAAAGCTGTGTTGGGCAGAGCCAACTATTGATAGAATAGGTCTTAACGGAGTATTAAGTTTGTGTATTTTGGTTTCTTTATTTAATGGCATAAAAACCTTTGTAGGTTATTTAATGCCAAAGCTATCCTTCTAGAAGAATAATAGTGGTACTATTTAATCCATAGCTAGGAGGATAGGGGGGCTCATACCTTTCCCTAGGGTATTTGTCCGAAAGTGAACGTAATAGCGCGACTCAAGTTTAAATTTGCTTACTACGATTCTGCAGTCTATCGCATTAACCATTACACCATGAGGACACCTCCCCCGTGTATATTTTAAGGAGCCCATGCAAACATGGTCTTTGTGATCCAACTGGGCATATTTTTTCATAAATCTTTTCAGGTATGGTTTTTATAATATTCAATTTATTCGCATTGTATTCAGTGTTCCTTTATGGCAGTCTTGTCAAATTCCTTGACATTACCTAGGATTTTAAATTTGGTAGAATCCTTAAGTATGTCCACCATTTTGTTGTTGTAATCATTGCATAAGGATTTAATGTCATTTAGATGTTTGCAATGTAAATAGTTGTTGGATTCATCAATGGTCAATCCTCAGTACATGTGAGGAATGTTGACAAGTTGAGCCTTGATGGTCAGAAGTGCATCAGTGGATGTTGATTTGTGCTTAAGTAATGTGCATATATAATAGTTCAAACTCAGGGAGGGTACTTTTCTGTTTATTTTCCGGGGAGACACACAAAATTCCAATCCATGCTTTAATACAAATTCCTTGGTATCATTGAGGGTAAAGTTTGACAAGTTGTTGATTTTTCAATCAAAAATATTGGAAGAGGAACCATAATGTTTATTTATGAGTCGGCCAATTAGTATGTTATGTTTGGATTGAAGAGTTTTGTCCGTTTCTTTCATCAAGGGCACTAAGATATTGGCAGAATTGTATGGGGTCAAATAGAGATAAGAAAGTTACTTTTTTGTGCCATAGTTGATGGTAGAGGCATCTTAACAAGGCAAATATCATGATTTTGAAACAGATGTGGATATGTAACCCCTCCGACACAAACATTACATAAGGTCAATTTTTAAGTAGAGTAAAGCAGGTTTGAATTCAGTTTTCCTTCTCCTTGACGGGTTACCTATCCAAGGCTAAAGAATCCAGCTGGGGGAAGAACAAATGGATACTTTTACCTTGGGCTTTCACACAAAATAAAACACAAACAGCCTAGTCTCGGATTTCAGCTCTGATCACCAATACCATTTGCTACAATGGTAACTATTACACAAAGTGTGTAGATATTGTAAGTAGCTTAAAATATATTCCAGATTCCCAGAATATATTTCAAAGATGAATTAAGAAGTCTAATGTCCTCAGTCAGAATCTAAAATTAAATACTGAAATCAAAGCAGGATAGAAATTTCTATCTAAACGTTTCCAGTAAAATAATTTAATAAGACAAATTTTCAAACTTACCTTCAGCAGATGGTGAGAAAATTATCAAATGGTCATATAAAAATTCTCCATATTTGATCAGTGCCAAAGAAGAATCATCAGCAGTTTTTAATGTTAGCTCAAAGCCACGGTCTAAAAGAAAAAAGAAATTTTCTTGAAATATATGGAGTGAAAGAAGAAGTTTCAAGAAATTTAATAAAACTCAAAATGAACAAAATTTAAAGAAAAGGCTTCTTTCAAAACTCTAAAAAGGATTTACAAATCAAAATATTTTTTGTTAGAGACATTCTTAGACTTACAAAACTTGATTTTGAAAAGCATTGCAGAAAGAAGTTTTGGCAAAGTCTGGCTCGGCTTTAAGAAAAAATCTGATCTGAATGTGAAGCAAGGCATATCTGTGGATTTTATTTGCATTGAGCTCTTGACTGAGATTACTTAAATTTAATATTCTATATTCTAATAGTCCTGCTTGGAATTATTCCCAACTCCAGATTTACTGGATTAAATACAGTCATATACATATATATATAAAACACATCACTCAAGTCCCGGGCCTAACTAATAAAACAACAACTTTTAGCAAAGTGCGACTTTATTCATCAACAGCCTCCATATAGAGAGATACACGGATTCCCACGCTTCCCTAACAATTCGATGCCTTTTATGTTGAACGATTTGACCTCAAAATACATGTCAGTTTCCGATATCACTTCTTCATTGGAGCCAAATCTCTTTCTCTGGAGCATTCTTTTGAGGTCTGCAGACAGCCAGTAGTCGCTGGGAGCCAAATCTGAAGAATAGAGTGGGTGCGGAATCCCTGCTGCATAGTCTGAAGAAAACAGCAAGCAGCATAGGCTTCTACATCAATGCAGACAAAATGGAATACATGTGCTTTAATCAAATCAAAGAGACATCTCCACACTAAAAGGTGGGTCTCTGAAACTAGTGGACAAGTTCACATACCTTGGTAGCAGCATCTCATCTACCAAAAATGACATCAATATGCGACTAGCATGTCCAAACCTATCAATAGGCTATCGGTCATATGGGGAGGTCAGACCTGTCCGATAAAATAAAATGCAATTTTTTCCTACCAACAGTCATGTCCATACTATAATACGGATGCACCACATGGATGCTGACAAAGCGTATAGAGAAAAAGCTTGAAAGCAATTACACAAGAATGCTGTGAGCTGTAAAGAACAAATCCTGGAAGTAACATCCCACAAAGCAGCAGCTGTATGGCCACTTCCCTCCCATCACTAAAACCACCTAAATAAGATGGACAAGACATGTTGGACACTGCTGGAAAAGTAAGGATGGACTCAAGAGTGATTAGCTCCTCTGGACCCCTTCACATGGACGAGCAAATGTTGGACGACCAGCTAGAATTTATCTACAACAGCTCTGTGCAGACACAGGATGTAGCCTAAAAGACCTACTGGTAGTGATGGATGATGGAGACAAGTGGTGAGTCAGGGAAATCTGTGCTTGAGGCACAACATGATTATATATATATATATATATATATATATATATATATATATATATATATATATATATGCAGTAGTTGAAACAAAGCAGCGGCCTCTCAGATTTTCCCTGTTGATTTTATTCTTTTACTCTTTTCTGATTATTGAAAAGAAATAGTTAAAATTTTATATAATTTACCAAGTATAGCAAAATCGTTCCTTGGACAATGGAAGAGAAGATCTTTTGTGTGAAGACATATCACAAAAACAATCTTGAAAGAGTTCATTAAGTGAAGATAAAGAAATTCAATTTTAACATATTTCCAAACAAGAAACAGATTTGAAAGTTGGTCAAGAATTTTGAACGTTATGCTACTTGCAAAGATGATAAGGCAAAGGATTCGACAACATTGAAGTCGGTGAGAAGATTCAAGTGATTACCCAGGAGGAATGTGCATTCATTATCAACAATTTGGTACATTGCATTCAACAGTGTCGCCAACTGAACAACCGACATCTGTGGTCTAACTCAACATTTTTTGATTCATGCTTGAAACTAAGTGATCGCAGATCCAAAATCTTATCCTTTTTACCTTTCAATAAATGTCATTTCTAGTATTCTATCATTTATGCTCCTTGATTTGTGACTATTTTCTTTCTAACATGGTGAAACATCCTGTATATATGAATCATTTGAATTCAGCAAACTTCACATGTGATGATACTGGCTCACTTGAGAATTTCCAGCATGAAACTTAAAGGTGCGGGTTTTTATCCTGATTTTACTCTATTTCTCACACATAAATGAGAAATGTTTAGAATTCATGCAAAATTTAGTTTGGACACAAAACGCAACAATACCTTTAAAACAGCTTTTTAATTATTTGAGATGTCATAAAGTGAAATCAAGTCCGGTATACCAATCTAAAAAATTATTTACACTATTTTACAAACAAGCTGCAAACACGAGTGAGTTCGTTTCATCGAGTACTCTACTAACAAGGCCTTGTGCCATACATGTTCTGTGACGAAAGCAACAAGCGGGAAACATACACGTATGTAAGAACGAAATAAATAAATCCAAAAAAAATACAAATCTCTTTGTGGTCATACTAATTTAAAATATTTCTCGCTTTGGACCTAAATGAAAAATTTTATATATATGTGTGTGTGTGTGTGTGTGTATATATATATATATATATATATATATATATATATATATACTACACACACACAACAAATCTAATAAATTTATGAATACCTGGCGTAAATACAAATCTCTAAAACCAACCTTGTTTCTATGATGTACTGGTAAGCAAGCTAGACTAGCAAACCAACACGAGTGAGTTTGAGTCTCATTGGGCGCCCATTCAATTAGCCTTGTGCCACATCGAAGCAAAGAGCTTTATAAATTACAATGATGTAGGTATACAAGGTACTTACACGTACTTTTACAGTTAACTGATGTTTGGTAAATAAAATTGAAAAAAAATTTTAAATAAAAATTCTTTCAAAATATCCGATTTTCTGATATATGGTATATTTTCTACATCAACGTTTGATTAAATTTCCAATAAAATTTCAATCAATTTGGATTTATTTTCTCCAAGTGTTGAAATATGAATAATTTTTTATTAACTTGTAACAGAATATTTTACCGAGATTTCTTAAAAATCAAAATAAACGGATGTATTAATTGACTTAAAAATATTTCCACGAAATTTCTTCACAAAATAATAAACATTTTCAATAAATGGATAGGCGCCACAATTTTTTTCTGGAATATCAAATTGTGTTTGAATTTTAAAATTAAATTGCGAGTTTGGTTATGTAAATTTTGTTTTATAGTTTTAACTTTTCAAATAAAAATCGACGTTTTTCTTTCTTTTGATGCTTTTCTTTTGAAATTTATATTCATATCAAATTTCCCCATTCATTAATAAACAAAGTTCACCTTAAAAATTTGTTTCCAGTTTAGGACGATGTTGATTTTTTTTTTATCCAAACGTTTTGAGATTTTGTATTTGTTGAAAGAAAAAGTGAAAGAAAGAAAAACAACGGAAGAAAAATATTTTTAACAATTTTTTTCAATTCTTCTTTAAAATGACAAAATTTTCATGAAGGTTTATAAAAGCATTTTTTTTAAATATTTTATTAGTTTTTGTAAATGAGAATAAATAATTTTTCTGTTAAGTGATCATTGCTAAAGGGACACGTCAGCATTAAAAGAAAAACATCCAATGCATTTTATTTATATGCTTCAAGTAAATTTAAAACAAACTTAATAAATATACACAGAAATCTACAAATCAACGTTTTGGGGGAATTTCTTTTACATTCACCATTGAATTCTTGTAAATTTAGTTCATTACAAGAAGCAAATTCCAGTTTTCTCATTTTCCCCGAATTGATAAGTTTTCTTTAGTTTAAACTTAACGTCCATTATTTTAAAGTACGGAGACCTAAGTAAAACAAAATATAATTTCTTTTTCACAGCAACTAAAAAAACCAGTTTTAAAACCAAATTTCAATCCCATATCAAGATACAATAAACATCAGTCTCTTCTAGTTATGAAAATCTTTGGTAGCGACCAACGATAGCAATACAGCATATTGGAGCTTTTGGTAGAAATAGAAACTGCAACAATTTTGTCGTTGAGGGCTCCCATATATGCGTAAAGGCAATCACAAAATTTGATTTTACTTTAAATTTGTTGTAAATCAAACACAGCTCTTATAAATATGAACATAAAGTCAGTGTCCTGTTTAGCATTATACGCTTATTATAAATTGAACACCCATTTTAGAGCCGCCTAATTCGCTCGAATTTTAAAACTAATTTTTCTCGAAAATGAAAAGTTTCTGACAGAAATGTAAATTATTTTTAAATAAAGCAGATCTAACATTATTATAAAAATAATTTTTGGCTAAAATACGTTAGATCACTTAACTGAATCTTCACTAAAATTAATTTCTTCACATACAAAAATACACTTTTTAATTCAGTTTATAAAACAAGCAATCTTACATTTGATTTTTTTTAGAAATTCAATTTATAAGAAACCAAAATCATAAAACATTTTTTCCTTACCCCGTAATGTTTTGAAGAAAATAGAATGGGTTTCCCTCAAAGACCAGCTATCAATCAAAACTAAAGTTTTTCGACCACCAAATTGAGCAGGCTGTTGTAATGATGATGGCAAACACAAAAGTAATATTCCAAGAACAAACATTATGTTTTTAGCCTCTAAGTTAAACATTTTCTTTAAATTACCGGCACAATTCATATAGCCCATCGTTGTTACTTGTGCTGCCATCGTCTCTACAAAATGAGCCGCCACTTTTCTGCAACGCAGACGAAGGTCTGTTTTTGTACATGAACTATTTTCACTTCAGAGCAAATATAGTTCTGCAGAAAGCTGAATCTACCAGCAAGATTGTCATTTTTACAAACTTAATCAATGATATTATTTTATTTGTTCATTTTCATAATATTTATCTAATATTTGTTCTGACCAAGATGGAGCGTGTAATCGTTATACAGAGATTCATTAAATGTATTACTACGCCAAACAATTTGAACGTTACTTTCAATTGGGGAAAAAAACTTGTGTCCCAAAATTGTCATTGATTCTTTTTATTTTTCTTATTTGATTTTTCGAATAAATATAAATTGGATGATGATTTATATAAACGTCTACATTTTCACATTTTTAGCCTACGAAACAAATTAAATTGCTACTTTGTTTTTACCTTCCCTCTCTATTAAAGTCATCTGTATTTCTTTCTTTTCATTTTAAATTTTCTTTCTTTTCATTTTTTTATTTTCAGTAATTATTGTTCACAATAGTGAAGGCACTTATGGTGTAACGGTTATGGTCGTAAGAAGTGGATTTAGCAATCTAAGTTCATAAAGTAACCAGACGTCCGGAACAGGTGTAATAATGAGCAAGCTAGATTAGCATACAATTGTTTGTTCCAATCTCACTGTGCGCTCCATACTTCTAACCTTGTGCCACAATTTAGCTAAACTTTCTAAACTTGAACCAGCCATCCCCCATCGGGCATGAGCCTAAGCCAGCAGAAAGGTTTCGTCACTCACTTCATGAATTGAGCTTCCAAAGAAATAAAAGTCAAATTAAATGAAAGTCGACTACTGAAATTCGACCAAGTTAAACAACTGAAAGAAAATTTTACTGAGAATTCTGCAGAAAAGAACTTTAAAGAAAACTCGCTATTAAATGAACACTGAAACATTTGTACAAAAAAAAAAAAAAAAAAAAAGAAAAGAAAAATACTCAAATTCAAAGAATTTTGTTTCCCGGACACTCTCTTAGATAAGTTCCAGCAAATTGCACTAAAATTTGCAACACTTTATCTTTTCTATCCATTTCTTTCTTATTTCTTTTGTATAACATTCCTTTTTAAAAACTTCATTGTCTGTTTTATCTATTTGAATCTGTATCTGAAGTAGGTAGCTGTGGAGCTTACTGTTTAAACTTACTGTTTGAACTTACCGTTTGAACTTGCTGTTTAATATAACACACTAAAGCCCCCTAAAAACATTACCCAGTTAGATACTAAACTTGGCTCTAGAGTCACTCACATTCATATCAAATTTTAATCCTTCAAAATTTCTTTAATAGAATTTGTCACAATGGTAACCAGCTTTCTCCATCAATACAAGTATAAGGTTACCACGGCACAAATAGAAGGTTGTAACGCTACGGTTCACAAATAAACGTTTAAAGGATATAAAATTTTCACGCGATGAGGAAACCTATTTATTCCATACCTTCGACGGCAACACACAGACAGACGTTCAGATCTCTCTCAGCATGAAACAGCTGCTCACAGAGTCTCGGACAGCCATGAAGATAGTGACACACAGTGACGCACAGCTAAGTGAGGACTCCTTACACACACAACAGCCAGTAAACAACACATGCTAATATTTGCAAGTGTAGGGAACGAATAAATAAATAAATAAATACAAATTTAAATTCAATTGAAAAAAAAAGGAAAACTTAAATTTGCAGAAACTCCCAGAGGTCCCTGATGAGAAAAAGGGATGACGCATGCGTAAAGAAAAAAGGCAGCCTCTTGACAAAGGGGAACAGGCTTTCTTTCTCTTTCAGGCAGTGACCAGCGATTTGACAACACCATTTTCCTGTCTAGTGTCTGGGCACCACGCATATGTCTTTGGACGTAGCGTTGGTTAGTCCCTTTCACTCAGTAGCAGCTCTCTCTCTCGGTCAGCATAATGCTGAAATATAAAATACCCACAAATGAACTACAAACTAACCCTTACCGGACTTTGACAAACTTCCAAAAGAAAACTAACCCTTATGGAAGCCCGAAATACCAAATGAGGACAAACACATGCATGAAACGATTAACGTATTTTTTGACACCTTAACTGGGGGAATCAACCATTTCAATGTATTCAGGAAAAACTCCCTCATCCATAGAATGGTTGTTGAACCCAGTAAATAAAGGAAAGTATAAAAGAAACGTCTTCGTCTCTTTTCTGTTGCTGTCTTTTCTTTTGTATAATTCTTTTGGGACGTTCTTGGGCAAGGCATTACACCGACCAGTCAACGTGGGGGTAAAATAAAATAACCAAAATATGGAGTCAGATATTCAAACGGCAACACAGCCTTGACCTTCGCCCTTGACCTTCTGCCTCTTACCCCCACCTAAGCAACACATAGTCATGAAGATACACTCGTGGTTATATCATAAATTCTTATACTGACCAAAATTATAATGCATTACCATGACAATTGCGAATCCACGCACCTAAAAAAAAACAACATTCATGGTCGTGGCGAAATTAAGTTTACAATTTTTTCTGTCGACTTATTTTCTTATGAGATCTCCTAAGTCAGATTTCACATGTCTCCACACACACACACACATATATATATATATATATATATACAATTCGCAGTCAAGCATATACTCCGCTCATATGTGCTTTCATTCACACGCGCACATACATATACATTCTTACCCAAGATTTTTTGAACTTTGAGTCTCTTCCGACCGCAACACATCTTAAGTGCTTTTATGATTAGTTTCCATAACACTATAAATCAATTGACGATACAGATAGATAACGAAACTTCTTTGAAAACACAACAACGAAAGGTTTATTATTTTAGCTGAAGTAAACGAGCCAGAGGGAGAAAGGTTCTTTTTCGTGTCGCAAGATAGTATGTTGGTCCTTGAGTTTGTTGGAAGTGTGTTACTGTAGCAGGTAGTTCGTGTGACTGGCCGCAAGGCTGGTTCTTCTGCGTGTGAAGCTAGTAGCAGCGTGCTCTTTAGTGAAGGTCCTCCATGTGGAATGTCCGTAGCAGAGGACGTGAGAGAGGCCTGTCTTCGCTGCGAGCTAGGTACTCTCTGAGTGTCGGCCGAAAATAATTCTAGAGAAGAAGAAGGAATCAATGCGCTCAGCTCCTAATTGGTCAGTGTGTCGCCGAATCGCTTGGCGGGGGCATTGGTTCGCAAGAGGAAATAGATTTGTGACTGCTGCACATTAAAGCGCTAAAAACATAAACACAATTGTTAATATGTATGTTAAAGTTTGCATAGTAGCATGACTAATAGTGTTAGTATAAAATAATGATAGACGAGTATCTGGGGTAGAGAACGATATGCACGTGTGCACACAAGCTTTATCAACTTGCCGCGACCTGCTCACAAACATAAGCAGATCTGATTACTCGCTCACCCTAGAAAAATTTCATCCGGGTACGGCCGGAATTGACAGAGCTCTTTTTACGACCTTGACCTCCCGTTACAGCTAAAAAAGGGGGATAGATTAAATTTAACAATATTTACAAAACACTTCTGCCAGAAATAACTCTATAAAAATGGAATTAATTATCTTCGCTGGCCTATATTAGGCTAAAGAAGTACTTTATTCCTTCGCCCATTTTTTTTATTGAAGAACTTTCTATTTACGTGGCTCGGCAGAATGGCATTTCCTTAATATCAACAAGCCTTTTTCCTCTTTCGGCGGCACGTTCTATGCGAAGCTCATTCAAGGTCGAATCCTACGTCTTGTGGTTGCATTTACCTTACCACTCAGGCTGAGTCCCACTTCTACTGGTAGATTCGCCTTTCCCACCACATTGATATGCACAAAAGGTCCTTTTAAGGACCATTAGAGGTCCCCTCCTGCGTGTTGGAGCATCTCTGACGGTCTTTATTGACCAGTCGAAGTAGACGGCCCGGAGGCAAACACGAAGAGGACTCTAAGACCATCCGGCCAACCATTCGATCGGTTCCGCTCGTCCGTTTGGCTGCGCAGCGCTAAAGGCACGGTTTAGCCTTCAGCTACCGCTTCGCTATCTGCGCAGCGCTAAGATAACGCCAATCTTAGCCGCGGCCTCCTGGCCTGTTCGCTCGACAGTGCAGAGCTTTGGCACTGAAAAGCCTTAGCTACCGTCATCGATACGCCCACACCGTTTTGACACGGCAAAGCCACAGCTACCGTCTCCGATACGTCCGCACAGCTAGGGGTACGACAAAGCCCAGGCTTCACCGATTGGCTCGCTCGACTTCGTATGTGCTAAGGCCCGGCAAACCTTAGCCAAAGTTTCCCCGTCCGCAGTACTAAAACACGGCTAGGTCTTAGTCAACACGCTCGCTCGACTCTACGCGACCAATCTGCCAACACCAACTTCTAACCGCGACGATCGCCCAGCTGCACACATCTACGACTCGATCGACATCAGCTACCCGCAACGATCGTCCAGCTGCTGCATTCAATGACTCGACCGACCTCAGCTTCCCGCAACGATCGTCTAGCTGCTGCATTCAACGACTCGACCGACCTCAGCTTCCCGCAACGATCGTCCAGCTGCTGCATTCAACGACTCGATCGACATCAGCTACCCGCAACGATCGTCCAGCTGCTGCATTCAACGACTCGACCGACCTCAGCTTCCCGCAACGATCGTCCAGCTGCTGCATTCAACGACTCGATCGACATCAGCTACCCGCAACGATCGTCCAGCTGCTGCATTCAACGACTCGACCGACCTCAGCTTCCCGCAACGATCGTCCAGCTGCATTCAACGACTCGATCGACCTCAGCTACCCGCAACGATCGTCCAGCTGCTGCATTCAACGACTCGACCAACCTCAGCTTCCCGCAACGATCGTCCAGCTGCTGCATTCAACGACTCGACCGACCTCAGCTTCCCGCAACGATCGTCCAGCTGCTGCATTCAACGACTCGACCGACCTCAGCTTCCCGCAACGATCGTCCAGCTGTATTCTACGACTCGACCGACACCGGCTACCCGCAACGATCGCACATCCAGCCACTTCTCTTCGAGTCGACATACCAGCTACCGACATCACCCATCTAGCTGAAGACACAAATACAACTACCACGAACTTTACACACACGTTCGTAAACACGACAATAAATTATATTTGTTACTTCGCCTTTCCTTCGTTGTCTTTTGGCTGTCATTACTCGCACGCATTAAACTTAAAACATTTGCGGGGTCGACGTGCTTATCGGCTCCGCAACAAGCTGGTAAAGTGGGGGATACAAACTGGGCGCCAAAATATACATGGCGTCCGCAGACAAGTCACATAACACGTGGTCGCGTAGGAAAGAGGAAGTAGTTCGGTGATTGCCTGACCAAACCTAATATATACATTCGGGACTATTTTAGCTGATAATTCCAACAATGTATGTATGAAAGTTTAAATTATTCAATCTGGTTTTCTTATTGTTGTTTCTTCGCGTTATCTTATAAATTTGTGTTTCATTTGTGGACAGGATACTCGGATATAAGTTTTACCTTTTAATCAGGGTAGACTGACCCGACTTGTTTGTACTACTACCACACCACATAGTCGCTTGCACCACCACATGTCTATCGGGTCTATGAGTATAGCACTACACCTTAAGTTTGAGTTGGACCTTCACCGTGATGAAAAGAAGAAGAAAAGCAGTGCATGAAAAATGAACTGACCGCTTTAGCCAGACAGAGAGAAATAAAACTTTGTGAGAAGAGAGAGAGAGAGAGAGAGAGAGAGAGAGAGAGAGTGAGAGAAAGAAAGAAAGAGTGAGAGAGAGAGAGAGAGAGAGAGAGAGAGTGTGTGTGTGTGTGTGTGTGCAGATACAGACCTTGAATTATCTTTCACTTTTTTTGTAGTATTTCTTACACGTGCTTGCACGCTGGTTCCGTCTTCACAGCTTCGCAGTGGGTGAGAGACTTCTTCGCGGAGTTTACCCACAATGGGCGCCGTAATTTTCTGCACTTTTCACCTCGTTTAGGCTAGTGTTCAACTGCCATTTTTACATCGTCGCGTCTCCTACTCAACTGATCTTTTCTTCTTTTCTATCTTTCGTCCGCTCCAATAGGCTTGTCTGATTATTTACACCATGAAAAGAAAAAAGTAAGTTTAACCATGAATGTACCAAAACATTTGAGTTTATATCTACAAACAGAAAAGATGTTTTTCATGTCTTCTATAGAATGGGCTGTGGAGATTGGCAGTTAAGAGAAAAGTTCAGTTTATAACAGAAAGATCTTCTTTTCCTACTCAACTCCAACAATTGGGATATGAATATCCTCTTTTGAGGAAATTGGTAAATGGTCACATTATGAGTTTTAAATCATGAACAAGGCTGTTTGTATTTCACGCAGCATTAATACAATTGCAAAAGATATGAATCTAAGTATTCTTTTTCTTCAAGCAAATAGTAGGGCAGACTGTCTCTTTAACCTTGGTAAGGTAACTAGTCCAAGAAAAGAAAAACTAAATTTAAACTAGTTGTAGACCTGGTGAAAGATGAGCTCCTTCAGGCTGTTCTTACCCAAAACACACAATATGTCGTGCGCTTTGATAAAAATTGGTTAAGCACTAATGAAAAGAGGTAAGTTTCACAAAATCTTTCTTAATACTTGCAAATATGAATTAAAATTTATGATAAAAATAAAACGTAAAAGAAATTTAAGTTTTCATGTCAGTAGGTTGTTAAGTTAAAAGATTTTTTTAAAAAGCTGTGCCAAAATTGTCTTCTGCATATTTACAGTAAAAAGACGGATGCTTTAGATTTATCCAACAATTTTTCTGAACCTGTTCTCTTCTTTTTCTGAGCATGCTCAGCTTGTTCTTCCTGTCAAATGCATTCTGGAAGATTGTTCTTTCAGTGAAAAGTGTTGAATATTGACAGGAAAGATCCCTTTGATATGCGGCATAAGTTACGTAGGTGGCATAACAGGATGTATAACAGTTTCCAAAAGTAAAGAGAACGCTTCTTCCAAAGCTGAAGTGCCACGTAACATGCATGGGTCGCATGCTAGACAAGATATGTGTCCATGAACGCATAGAAGGTGGGGCCCGGGAAAGGAATATAAACTAGAGAAGATTTTGACCCCAGCAGACGAGCGGAGAACGAAGAAGGCTAGCAGAAAAACTCCTAAACGTTACGCCGCTCTGGGTGCTGGTTTTGCGCCAGACCGCCCAGGGTTGAGAGTTAGAGAAAAGTGTGAGCTCTACTAGACTCGCGAAAGAAAACAATCGAGGAGAATCTAAGATCAATCGGTGCCTTGAGATGGCCCTATACCAGACCCGTGAAAGTAGAGAAGCGAGTATAAAACGAAGAAGAAGCAGTTCACTAAAGTTTCCTATCTCGTCCCCGTGTGTACATCTCAGCCGCGTCTTTGACTCACTCGCTCACTCTACCATTTCGTACATTTCGGTTAATAAAAAGAAAAGAAAAGAAGCAAATCATATTTTCAATACATCGACGTTGTTGTTCTTCCCCGTATACAACAAAAGCATTCTAAGAGATTGTCATTTCTTTTATATATTTTTTTTAATTTTGTGTTTTCTGTGGTTTGATTTTATTATTTTATTTTATTTTTTTAGTGTTTTTACTTTTTACTTTTATTTATTATTCAATCCTCACAGGTTAAATAGTATCAGTGCTATTCAACAAGGATTGCTTTGGCATTAAATAACACACGAAATTTGATATAACATTAAACAAAGTAACTGAAACAGATGGTTGTATGTGATGTTAGATATTTCGTTCCGAGCAAAGTTTATGAATTATTTGTTTGGTAACGGATAAGACAAAGGATGACAAAGATAGGAGAGTAAAATTTCAATGCCAGGCATTAATTTGGCAAATCGTACCCGAAAGGGTTGCAAGGGTGTAGAATCGCAGCAGCTGCATAATGTCCATCTACTCTCAGCGGTGTTGAAAGTCAGTGCGGTCGAAAGGCATTGATTCGGCTATCTAAAAGTTCTTAGCAACAGCGAGTCTAGAAGATCAGGATAGTCTTGGTGTTCAGTGCGGGTCATAGGTATAACTGCATGGTCAGGAATCTGGAGACGATCGAAGAGATGGACCCATCGTTTGCGGAAGTTGGATGATCAATGTCCCTGTTTATTCAGTTACTGGTCAACCAGAGGTTTATGTCGACGTGGCCACGGAGTTCTGATGATCGTCCGAGAAGAGTTGCTTCCCGTGGACTGGAGTACTGAATGGTCTGGTGATGCAGGAACTGGTGCTGTAGGTCTGGGCTGCTGCAAGAGAAATTGGTCTGCTGTAAGTCTGGCTGGCAACTGCGTCATCGTCTCGGAGTACCTGAAAAGTCTTACTACCTTGAGAGGACCAGAGGTGATCTTCGGAAGATTTACTGAAATAGCTCTTAAAAAAGCTATTGATGACTTCCACAATTTAGTTCTTATACGAACTGTTTCAGAGAGTTGCTGTGATTGGTCGATTCCTGGTATCGGCTGTGCTGAGTTTGCGGCTGTAATTGGTTGGATCATGCGTCGGCTGCTGACTGGTAGGAGACGTGCTGGTAAAGGGAGTGCAACTACTAGTGGAAAGAAGTTCGTCTAACTCCCTCACCTCCGGGAAAACGCCAGGTTATCTACGGAAGTTTGTGGTCAGTGACTGGGAAGGGCAGCATATCGGATGGTCTACCATCACTCACACAGATCAGTGACGATTTCGTTTAGATTCGTGGACATAAAATTTATATGAATTTTTTTTTACTTATTTTCAAGAGTATGAATATAATAGAATTTAAATATCAATACATCTCCGAATGAAAGTTGTGCATTATTTTATAATCCGCATTTTGAATGCATTTTCATCAGTAATTTTTACCGTTAAAAATGAAGAAAATAACTTAGTAATTAATGCCCTTGGAACGATCGTAGTTATCTCCCTTAAATTCAATAAAAGTGTACGCAAAATTTTTGTGCGAATTTTGAATCAACAAATATCAATGAAAACGTTGTTTCTTTTACTGAAATTTTTTTTTTTTTTTTAATTGCGACTTTTGTCTGTCAACAATGTGAAGTTGTTCGGATGTTTAAACGTTTTTCAACGTTTCAAAACATTCACGAAGCAAACGACCAAAGGTTTGGAATGCACAGAAAATGCTTTCATCGATTCACTGACAACACAAGGTAAAATAAATATGCAATCCATCTACATGTCTATCGATGTCTCTCAATCACTCGTTTGTTGTGTCAGCATATTTCGATTACTTTTTAGCGAAGATAAGTGTTACGTTGTTACGTGAGTTCCTCGCTAGATTTGAAGGTAAATAAAGGGAGAGAAGAACCAAGATCTAGAAAAGTTTTCAAAAAGGTTTAATGACAGCCAGAATAAATGGTACCTTTATGCTGCAAGTCTCGTAGGAAGGAAGGAAGGAAATAGTTATTGAGTTGAGAAGGAATTTTAGCAGCTAAATGCCCGAGCGGAATGTGCGTCGCAACTGTCAAGGCATTGTTGAAGATCTGAGCGGTTATGCGTCTGTAGAGAAGAGGAAAATCTCGTATTTTGGTTTGGTGCTCAATTTATTTCGACACTTAATTTCACCCAATCAGGATGACTTATCCTATTCAGCCCGTACCTTCATTTCCGGCTTGCAAAACGGGTGAGAGGCCAAACCCAGTCTCTTTGGCTTGAGACGGCGACCAGAACAGACGTTCCTCTGGCCGTCCCTACTTAGCGATGTCTTTTAGCTAGACAAACCGCCCAGTGTGGACATCTCACTGCGGCTTTAACATAGCAACACCAGCAACAGCAACATGGACACTCAACGAGGGAACCATCTAATTTATGGATTTCCTACGAGGAATCCCAGTTGAACATAAATTAGGAACATACAACATGCCTCGAACAGGCCCAACTTTGTGTCACCCCAAAATTGGCTATGTCGATCTGAGCGTAACTCTGCTCTCGACACTAGTTCCCTTTTCACCTCTGGTCCACATTAATGGAGATAACGCAGACTCTCCCACCAAAATACCAGACACACAAAAATACACGGTGACTCTAAACACAATCCCTCTCACGTCCAGCAACACGCTGCCCTCTCAATATCTCGCTAAGCCATTTCTTCTCCAACACTAACAAGCCTAAACTCCACGAGTCTTGCAGCATCAAAAGCAAACCATATTCAATGCTGCAAATAAAAAACTTTCTTTGTTGTGTGTTAAAGAAAAGTTTCGTCATTCATTTGTATTGCATAAAAAATATAGTGATAGGGAAATTAACAATTTACCGAAACGCAATACGTCGCTGTAGACGCAGCAAAAGTTGTGTTTGCTGTTTAAGGACAGGAATGATGTAGTCACCTATGAATGTGTGGTCCTGGTTGCTGTTGGAGAGAGGCATGAAAGTCTCCAGAAAATGTTGCCCAGGAATGAGGTAGTTTTATGTTTGAGCGAAATTGCGCGTCGCTGTTGACATAGCAAAAGTTAGAGACGACATAATGGTGTTCCTGTGTATGGCTGATTACATGCATCTAATTCATGTTCATTTGGAAACCCTTGGCCTAAGAGGGTAGACATGCTGCGACCGGCCTACGAACGTCAACAGATCGGATTACATTTCGCCCTAGAGAAATAACATCCGTGTACGGCCGGAAATGATGAAGCCCTTTTTCGACTCTAACCGGCCGTTACAGCTAAGAAAGGGACAAAATTAATATTTATCAACATTTGTAAAACTCTTCTGGCAGAAATGATTCTATAAAAATGGAAGTAATACTTTTCGCTAACCTATACCGGGCTAAAGAAATACTTATTTACTGCGTCTATTTTTTTGTAGAAGAACTTTCTATCCACGTGGCGCGACAGAAGTGGAGTTCCCTTTCTTCCATATAAAAAGGCTTCAGGCGACGAAAATTCAGAGGTCTACGCGGACGCTCTCAGGGGCCACTCGGCTCGGGTCCTACGTTATCGTGGTTGCACCCACCTCACCGCCACTTCTAGTGGTGGATTCAAAAACCTTTTTTTTCGGTCCTTTTTAAGGGTTATGAGAGGTCACCTTCTGCGGGTCGGTGCATCTCTGGCGGTCAGTAATGACCAGTCGAAATAGACGCCCTGGAGGCAAACACGAAGACGGATTCTAAGACCAGCCGGTCTTAACCCTCGCTCGGTTCCGATAATCCGATAAGCTGCGCAGCGCTAAGATAACGCACATCTTAGCCTCGGCCTCCGGCCTGTCCGCTCGCTTGTGCACGGCTTTGGCGCGACCCAGCCATAGTCATCCTCCGCACGGCTTTGGCGCGACCTAGCCATAGTCATCGTCCGCACGGCTTTGGCGCGACCCAGCCATAGTCATCGTCCACACAGCTTTGGCGCGACCCAGCCATAGTCATCGTCCGCACGGCTTTGGCGCGACCCGGCCATAGTCATCGTCCGCACGGCTTTGGCGCGACCCGGCCATAGTCATCGTCCGCACGGCTTTGGCGCGACCCAGCCATAGTCATCGTCCACACAGCTTTGGCGCGACCCAGCCATAGTCATCGTCCGCACGGCTTTGGCGCGACCCAGCCATAGTCATCCTCCGCACGGCTTTGGTGTGACCTAGCCATAGCCATCGTCCGCACGGCTTTGGCACGACCCAGCCATAGCCATCGTCCGCACGGCTTTGGCGCGACCCAACCATAGTCATCGTCCGCACGGCTTTGGCGCGACCCAGCCATAGTCATCGTCCGCACGGCTTTGGCGAGAACCAGCCATAGTCATCGTCCGCACGGCTTTGACACGGCAAAGCCTTCGCTCCCGTCCGATACGTCCGCACGGCTAGGGGTCACGACAAAGCCCTAGCCTTTCCTCGACTCGTTTCGCTCGATCTCGTCTGTACTAAGGCCCGGCAAACCTTAACCTCGGTCTCAGACCTTTCACTTGGTCCATAACACTAAGACACAGCTCAGTCTTAGACACTAGCTCGCCCGACACTACACGACCAAGCTGCCATAACCGAACTCGACCTCGACGCTCTTGCAAGGTATCACGCAGTCCACGTAACGACTCACTGTTACGGACTGTCCTACCACTGCAACAACTGGCTCACGTACGACCCGCTGTACGAGCCAGAAACCAGATCGACACCCCCCCCGGTTAACCCAACGTACCGTCAAAACCGGGATATCGATCTACCGACCACGACGCTCCTGCAATGCAGTCCACGTAACGACTCGCTGTTACGGACTGCCCCAGCAACGCAATACCTTGTCCACGTAACGACTCGCTGTTACGGACTACCCTAGCAATGCAGCATCTAGTCCACGTAACGACTCGCTGTTACTGACTGCCCCAGCAACGCAATACCTTGTCCACGTAACGACTCGCTGTTACGGACTACCCTAGCAATGCAGCATCTAGTCCACGTAACGACTCGCTGTTACTGACTGCCCCAGCAACGCAATACCTTGTCCACGTAACGACTCGCTGTTACGGACTACCCTAGCAATGCAGCATCTAGTCCACGTAACGACTCGCTGTTACTGACTGCCCCAGCAACGCAATACCTTGTCCACGTAACGACTCGCTGTTACGGACTACCCTAGCAATGCAGCATCTAGTCCACGTAACGACTCGCTGTTACTGACTGCCCCAGCAACGCAATACCTTGTCCACGTAACGACTCGCTGTTACGGACTACCCTAGCAATGCAGCATCTAGTCCACGTAACGACTCGCTGTTACGGACTACACTAGCATTGCAACAACTAGCTCACGTAACGACTCGCTGTTACGAGCTAACAACCACGACTCGACCATACCAACGAAACGTCAAAACCGGGACATCGATTTACCAGCGACCAACTTCGGCTTTCCGCCACGACTCGACCGACCTCAGCTGCCCGCGACGACTATCCAACGGTATCCAACGACCCGACCGAATCTCAGCTTACCAGCATCAAACATCCAGCTGTATCTCCACGACTCGACCCACGCCAGCTACCCTCGTCGAACGTTCAGCTGCGAACATCTACAACGCGACCATACCAGCTAACGACGTAACCCATCCTAGCTGAAGACTACATACAACCGCCACTGATATTTACATACTCGTTTGTAATTCCGGCAATAAAATCATCACTTTTGTTGTATCTATTATCCTGCCTTTTGTTTCCTTTATTGTCTCTGGCTGACACTACACTCGCCGGCATTTAACTTAATTTATTTGCGGAGTCGACACGCTTATCGGCACCGCAACAGACTCAAAAGGTCCATCAATTAGAAGGCTTTCCTCATGGTGTTGTGATTCTGCTTCTATGAAGGGAGCGGATAGAAAGTACGTCAGTCCTTCTCAAAAGGTTCTGAGGAAGAGATAGTTTGGCGGGCTTTCACCATTTTGGTGCTGCCCGGGAAAATGGTCCGGGCTGAATAGGATAAGTGTTGTGGCCCCGGAAAGGTCACAAATGAAAACGCAAACACGGATATTAGATAACAGATTATATAACACAAGTAAGATAGAGTTACATAGAAAAGGTAAGAAGTCTCGTACTGTTCGGATAACACCGATATTGATCTGCCTCTCTGGCATCGAAATCTCTCAGTACTAATAACGGTGAGAAGAGTCCATTATGGTGAGATGGGTAAGGCTCCCACAACAATAAGTCATCCTCATCGGGTGAAAATATGCGACGACCATAACGGTCAAATTAATTTACGCGCCAAACAAAAATACGAAGTTCTTTCTGCTACAACAGTTAGTAGAGGTACCGTGTATGTGTATGTGTGAGTCTATGCGTCTCTGTATGGATGTGAGTTTTTTTTTTTTATCAACCCTGTTCTTTATTCAATTATTTTAAAAATATTAAATAAACTCTCGTAGCAATGAGTTTTGCATTTGTTTAAAAATAATTCCATGTAGAAATGAATGCTTTTTAAATTTTTCTTGGTAATTAATGATCATTTGTTCAATCAGAGGTCTTACTAAGGAAATTTTAGAATTTTACACCTAGAATATTTTTAAACTGTTGTAGCATTGATTTGATCATAGAAAACAAGGTTGTCAGTACTATCTATGCTGGTGTCTTACAGGATGGGGAGGTTTGAGAAACGCAGAATTGCAGAAAGGTATTTAATATTGACTGTGCCTTTAGCCAGTGACGAAGAGCCAGAATCCAGCAAGAAAAGGCTGAGGAGCAATAGTAATTCCCCCAATTCCAAGCTGGAAAGGTTTTAATATTCTTTTATTCCAGGAACATATACCAACACAAAGCAATATTGGCTATTTGCCGGTGGTCAGTGGTAAACCTACTGTGAATGCAGTAATTTTGAAAAGTCACGCTTTACTGATGAACTTGAAATTGAATGCAATGTACTGACATTTGATCTTGCATTTTATGCCAAGGCCCAGCAAGTACGTCGGAATCGTGACATGTATATGCAAAGACCAGTTTTTAAGCTTGGAAAGCGCCTTGAAGATTCAGGGCTGGCTGACATTCTACTTGACACTAGGGTCACGACCTTTGGTCATGAAAAGCAAACACTACAATCGAATTGTGAGAGTTATAAAAATAATGGCTAAAGTTTTGAGAAGGAAACTCTAATCTACTTTCATGGACACACAAAGTACAGAAGAAAAAAACTAATTTATTACCTTGTCTAAAAGTTTATATTATGCTTTTCCCTAAACACATTTCCAACACCTCTGCACATCAAGTGATTTTAAAGAGTTTGAAACTAAACTTTCTGTAGTAATATCACTGACTATTTCTCTACGCGCAAGATTACAACCCCTTGGCGTAGGAATACACACACACACTCTGCCCATTCAGAATAAAGATGCCCCAACTAAAGCACGCACGCCTTATGTTGTTCTTAAACTTACTGAAGCCTACTGAACATACTAACACCCACAACAACAATATAATACACTGTCATTATTCATTCAGGAGAGATGCAGTCAATTTCCAACTTTTTCATTTTGGATGAATTATCTGATTATGGCAGATTTGTTTTTAAATTTTGTTCACGCTACACAGATAGGAAATTGGGCCCTTGACCTTCAATCAGCAGCAGAAATGGTAGCCTGGTATTTTGTATAGGATCATTTGAACTATGCCAGATATCTCCCCATGTATATTTATGACATACTTGCTATTCCAGATTCACACCCTTAAATAGCAGAGCATCTTGCTGCTGGGGATTCCTTCAGTCAGACATTAATGGATCAGATAATTGAATAAACCATGAACAGAAATGGCAAGACGAGAGATGGGCACATAGGATTCTCTTATGATGCTAATGCTGTTCATCGTTGGATTTTATCGTTCAACCAACGTGCAGAAATCTCTAGAAGCAGCGCTGAAAATGCTGGAAAAGCAAAAGGCTCCTGTAGTGTCGAAACTCGATTCGACAGAGACAAAGAATATATTTGTGGGTGTGTGGAGAAAGAGAATATATGTGGGCGTATGGAGAAAGAGGATATGTGTGGGTGGGTGGAGAAAGAGAATACGTGTGGGTGTGTGGAGAAAGAGAATATGTGTGGGCGTGTGGAGAAAGAGAATATGTGTGGGCGTATGGAGAAAGAGGATATGTGTGGGTGGGTGGAGAAAGAGAATACGTGTGGGTGTGTGGAGAAAGAGAATATGTGTGGGCGTGTGGAGAAAGAGAATATGTGTGGGCGTGTGGAGAAAGAGAACAAATACTGACAAGTGACTACCTGGACGCACGAGATGAAACTGATATGTTTTTTTTTCCAGGCCCGGATTTATTTCCAATTTATTTCCTATTTCCGGATTTATTCTCTGCATGGCAGGTTATGTGTTTTAACTTCCGATTCCAGATAATGGGGATGACCTGTTGGAATAGAATTAGAGGTTACTCCCCTTTGTCTACAACATTAAAGCGGCCATAAGAAAAAAAAGACCTTTGTAAGTTCCGATATGAAAAAGATGAAGTGGATATTCAAAATGTCATGCATACAATTAAGTGGAAACAAAATTCATTTACATATTATGAAAAGGGTCTTATAAACATCTGGCCAAGTAGTACCATCTGAAATCAAAGATATTTTGACAGCACATGAAAAAGGCTGCAATGTTTCCTGTCAGTTTGTTCAACAATGACTGCAGCGAGCAAACAAAGTTTCCTTAGAGCGAAGTTTCCTTAGAGCGAAGTTTCCACGCATGAAAATTATTAAAATTCCACAAAACACAGCACTGATCTTAAATGGCATAGCAATAATTCAGCAACAAGCAGTATTTATATTTTTAGATATATAATCAAACTTGTCTCCTTTTACATGTTATCAAGAGTTGACTTTGTATATGATAAGTACAATCATCTGAGCATTAAAGATTCTAAAAGAGGACAGCGTTCAATTTCCCCAGGCTACTTGTTGCGTGATCTTAATGAGAATCAGAAAACACCTATCCCGTTTCGGAAATTCCTCACGTCTGGCAAAAACAAAGAATCACTTGTTCTATTTATGGTGATGTATTGGAAGAAATTGGCACAAGAAGAATTCCATGGAAAAAAACTGTTTGCTTCATTGAGCCAAAGATGTTTCATGTTGTCTCCTCTAAATGACGGAAATGAAGTGATCACAGAAACTTTGCAAAAATTAACTACTGATTATGAGGAAGCAGATACCCTTCTCTTGCTTCATAGAAAGCATGCATCAACTGCTTTCCCTTCAATTATCATCAAGACTCCAGATACAGTTTTTTTTTTCTTTGTCTTCCTCAACAGTATGAATTGTGCTGATTTTTATGCGCCGACTAGTACTAGTTGATCATCTTATTTGATCTCTGTTCGATCAGTTGCAGAAAAATATGGATCTGCACTTGAGAGTGCTCTGCTCTCTCTGCATGCATTTACTGGCTGTGGGGGTATTAGTTGCTTTAAGAGAAATGGAAAAAACAAAACCTTTTGAGTTGATGAAAGAAACAGAGGAGTTTGTGCACACTTTAAAACTCTTAGGCTGCAACTGGATTCAGACCGAAGATTTGTTCCAGAGACTTGAAAAGTTTGTGTGTTGTATATTTGGACAGAGAAATGTTTCTTCTGTCAATAGTGCTTGTTTCAGCATCTCTCAAACAACAGGCAAATTTGTTAGTACATATTACCACCTTGCCATGGTTACACCCAACAAGAGCAAATTACCTGGCTACTATTCGGCGACAATGTCTCCACGTCAATATTAATGCGACCTCTCCAACAAATTATGGCAAGAAATGTGAAGATCAGAAATTAGTTGTCCAATGGATCAGCCTTCCAACTACTCTATCTACATTGAGCAACCTTGTAAAGTGTAATTGTTAGAGCAACTGTGAATCCAGGCGTTCTTCATATGTTCGTCAAATCCTACCTTGTAATGGCCTTTACCAAAATGTGGCCTGTTCTAATATACTTAAAGAAAATAAGGATAATAAAAAGCTACAGTATAATGATATGGAAGATTCTGACTCCTCAGAGGATGAATAATATTTGTAAAGATGAGCTGGCTGGATCAGAGGACAGTAAATCATTTTTTTTTTTCGAAATGTTGCGTTACAAGAGAACAATGCTTTCAACTTAATAACCGAAAGAAAACTCAATATGTTTGCATTATTCTTTTTTTATATAAAGTCAAAGTTAATCTAAACATCCATATTTTTATATCAGTTAATGTGTGTGTATGACAAAATTACATCAAAAAGTAAATGGCAGTATAAAATGAAAGAAAGTAATTTAATAATCACAATTATTTGAAAACAGTTCTTCATAGTATAATTCTTGGAAAGCTCAAAGTTTGGAACCGTATGTAAATGTTTTTTCATCTTCTTTATCAAATGAATATAAATTGCAATGGTTTTTATGAGAGTATTTGCAATTTAAGAATTTGATATGGATATGAAAAGTAACTTTTTTTTTTTTTGCTTTAGAGCCTAAATATTTTTCTGGTAACTATTTTCTGAGTAGGATTTTCTAGAATGTTCTTATTCTGCGTTTTTAGCTGATTGATTAAAAAATATAAAAACTTTCAAAAAGTTCAATATTAATGCGATTCTGATCCGAAATTTCTAGAATGTTCTTATGTATGTTTTGGGGTTGATTATTTTAAGGCTAAAAAAAGTGTATTCTATAAGTTGAAATGCAATTAATTCTGACAATTTTTTAAATCTAAATATCATCAGTTCCGGCGATATTACTCAAGTTAAGTAACGATTATCTTGGTTAGCACTTAAATGGGTGACCACCTAAGTACACAAGGTACTGTGTGCCATATCAAATCAAGGCTTAATGAATAACAAAAAAAAAAAACAAAAAAAAAACAAGAAATCTAACGAATAACGGTCAAGTCACGTTGAAAACATTGGTTCCAGTGAGATCACAGAAGTTAAGCAACGATGACCATGTTCATTACTTATAAGGGCACAAGACTGGTGCTAGAGTCTCATGCTCCACAAAAAAATCAATGATACGGGGTCCCCCGAATCTATGATATGAAGCCCCCACCAACTCTATTACATGTCAATTTTCATAAAGTAGTGTTGTCGGATTTTTAGGCCAACGGATTTGGGAGGGTGATGGTCGGATAGCAACTTAAAGGCACAGGATCCTAAATGACGTGAAAGGTGAAAAAAGATGGAAACTTTCTGTTGTGGCAGTTTGCACACAATGTCCCGAGTTGCAGAAATCTTGGTGACAACAAATTGTCCTGTCCCTTTTTTTTATAGATACTGTTTAACACGAGTAACAAGTAAGGGTGTCGTGCCCTGTTTAAAATGTTAACAATCCAGACCACTACAATGTTTTTAAAAAAGATACGTCCGGTTACGACCGGAAATGAAGAAATGATCCGTAACCCTGACGAACAGCAAAGAAAGAAAAAAAAATCTGTTTACCACACTAACTGTGCCAGTTTTCCGAAAGTCACTCGATCAAATTAAGTGGATAATTTTCAGAAGCTTATTTTAGGCTAATAACGGATTGTATTACCACTGACATTTTATATGGACCAACTTTCGGGTCACGCAGCCCCGGTAGTGTGTCATTACCTTCTTTCTATTCAGACGAAACTTTTCAACTGTTGTGGGATCACCCGTTAGTACTACGGACGTTGCGTCACCGTTTATCGAGACACACTTTGATCGACCGTGTTCGGGCGAGCACAGATTTGATCGGGTGTGTCCTGGTTTCCGATGGCAGTCAGTCAAGGCGCACCATGACCGGCATCCTCGAGCCTCTGGTGACCATCCCCCCAGGCTCTAACCCTCCTTAGAGGGGCTAGGTTTATCGCCTGGCGCCTGAGGCACCCTTTTTTTAGGGGAATGCCGATGGGACCCGAGGAATTTTGGGAGCCGCCGGGTGCGTCTGGGCTACGGCCCTGCGTCCGGACCCGCCTAAAAGAAACCTCGTGCCACACTCGTCCGGTTGGTGGGACGGTCGACAAATACCCCTTGCCCATTGGTACGATCCTTAATTGTAAGCGAAGCTCTCATGGCCTGATCCTACATCCAGTAGTCGCATTCACTTTACACCTACGTAGATATGCGAAAAGGTCCTTTTAAGGACCATTAGAGGTCTCCATCCCTAGTGTCGGACTATCTCTGACAGTTCTCAGGAACTTATCAAAGCAGACGGCCAGGAGGCAAACACGAAGATGTTAGTAGCATCTGATCTTAAAGATTTCGGTCGATTCCCACTCGCGCAGTGCTAAAGCACGGTAGTCTTAGCCACAGGTTCCCTGTTCGATCGCCAGCTACACAGACTTAAGACGCGGTAGTCTTAACCACTCGATCGTTCGTTCCTCAGCTCCGCAGAGCTAAGACACGGCAGTCTTAGCCATCCGCCCGTTCATTCATCGGATATGCAGAGCTAAGACGCTGTAGTCTTAACCACGGGTTTCCGGTCCGTTCCTCGGCTACACAGAGCTAAGACACGGTAGTCTTAGCCACTCGTTCGCTCGTTTCTCGGCTACGCAGAGCTAAGACGCGGTAGTCTTAGCTACAGGTTCCCCGTTCGCCTCTCGGCTATGCAGAGCCAAGACACGGTAGTCTTAACCACTCGTTCACTAGTTCCCCGGCTCCACAGCGCTAAGATTCGTTAGTCTTAGCCACTCATCCGTTTGTCCCTCGGCTACACAGAGCAAAACCACAGTAGTTTCAGCCACTAATCCCTCGTTCGTTCCTCAGAGCTAAGACACGACAGTCTTAGCCCACTCGTTCGATCCTGCGCAACCAAGCAACCAGCACTAACGGCAGACCAGCTCCAGCAATGCAGCATCTAGTCCCTGAGCGACTCACTGCTCGAACTAGCATCAACATTTAAGGCCACATCGACACAGCCCCAATCAAAACAAAATATTGCACAACCGGGACATCGATCATCCAACTGTCTCTACCATCAACGACTATTCCGCCGCCTGCTTCTATTATTTCCATCGCCTATACAACCATTAAACTTTAACCTACGACAAAATAAATTGTTATTTGTTATAACTCTGTTGTCTCGCTTCTCTTCTCTTCATTGTCTTCCGGCTGTCAATTTACTCACACGAACAACAAAAATAATTTGTGGAGTCGACGTTCTTATTGACCCCGCAACAAGTGAAAACACTGAAATCTAAAGATTATATCTTTAGAACAAAATCTAGGACAGTCTCTACTGTTGTCGGAACAATAGTTCCCGTTCCTGTTGGGAAAAAATCATCCCTCTCTTTCTCTGAGACTTTCCATTGCCATCAACAAAGTTGTTGAAAACCGCAGAAAATTCAAAGAGGCGTAGTTGACAGTAGAAAAAGGAGGGAAGAAGAGGCAATCAGCAGAACTTCGGACAGACACTAACTCCGAACAGACCCTTACAAAGCAAGGAAGACCCAACAGCCATTTGCTCAAACAATAAAAAGCAAATACTAAAAATCGAGGAAATAAAAATTTAATGCTTCTACGTTGGAAGAAGCGACCACAAGAAACAAAAACCACGGTCTCCCTTAACAGGATTTTCTCGCTTCACCCGTCGACCTCCTATGACTCATGAACGCTAGTGGATGCCCCTCGAGAAAATGACGGTCATACGATCAATTTTATTAAAAAAAAGGGCCTCCTCTGCCGCTGCCATGGGTTTTTAATAGCAAAAAAAAAAAAAAAAAAAAAAACTACCAACAACACCAACGTATAGCAAAAACATTATCATCATCATCATCAGCAGCAGCAGCAGCGGAACTCTTTCTAAGATAACTCGGAGAATGAGTTAATAAAATGCACATTTAAGATTCAAAAGAAAAACTTGCGAGCTTTCAGCAATGCGACACGCTGTCGCCACAATCTTAAGACAAACACAGTGCGGACTTAATGTAAGTAAAGACAATTATTTCATCCAACTCACTTCGACCAACCATGGAACTATTTATTTAACAGACTTTATTAACATTTAAACACGCACACGTGTGAATAATCTTATGTTCACCTAACTGGCCCAAGTGTATTTTCCACAAAGGCTACTCGCACATTGTTTTTCATTTATTTTCACTCCTGTTTTGTTATGAATATTAAATTGTTTGTTTTTTAATGTTCGTTGTGTCATATTCCATTTCTTTTACGTGATTATAAAAATTTGTGTTGTATTTGAGGTGGAAATATAACTGAGAGCAATACCCGTAAAATACGGACGAGGACTCACTCACCTGCACCTACTACAAATTGGAAAGAACATATCCACTTAAATATCCAATTACATGTTTCCACTACAAGCTACCTAAACAAAAAGAAAAAGAAAAGCCATAAGGCATAAGAGTTGAGAAGATGTATATAGGGTAGACGAAAAGAAGTTGGTGGAAAGGACGTAGAAGACCCTCGAAACTTTCCCAACGCCATGGGGCAATTAGGGATTAGAACGGGCCGAGGGTCTGCGGGGATTTTGAGCATGAGTGACAAAGCCATTCAGACATTCACCCTGCCCTCTCTCCTCATTACGGGAGATGAATTATATATCTGAGAGGCTTCCTTTTTATGTACACCCTTCCTTGTATGGGGCCTTAAAACTAACTTTTCAGTGAGCTATCTGCGGTCTCGCTCAAAACGATTCTATCTCAAAGGCTTTGAATCGATGAGCCAGACTGTCGGTATCCTAACACTCGTCATGTTTAGTTCAGGGACCTGCATCATTTGTAAGTATCGAAGCTGGAAAATATCGGGTGTAAGTGAGGCTAAAGCTTTGCCGCGTCTTAGCAGTGCAGACGTATAGGTAAGTATGGCTAAGACTTTGCCGTGCCCTAGCTCTGCACTATTGAGCAAATGGATCGGGAAGCTGCGGCTAAGATTTGGGGTGTCTTACCGCTGCGCAGATAGGGAACCGATAGCTAAGGCTAACCTGCGTTTCAGCGCTGCACAGTCAAGCGAACGAACGGACCGTGGAATTGACCGAGTTGGTTAAGACCGGGTGGTCTTAGAGTCCTCTTTGTGTTTGCCTCCAGGCCGTCTGCTTCGACGTGTTCGTAAGAACCGTCAGAGATAATCTAACCCGCAGAAAGAGAGCTCTAGTGGACCTTAAAAGGACCTTTATCGCATATCTATGTGATGTAAGGCGAATGCAACCACGAGAAGTAGGATTACGCTATGAAGGGCCTCGCACCAAAGAGTCGTGCGAGCCCTTGAGCCCCGCTACTAGAGCGAGGTGATTTGTCATACACCCCACCAGCGTAAGAGTTCGGCACAAGGCCGTTTTTTTAGGTGAGTTCGAACGCAGGGCCGTAGCCCAGACGCGTCCGGCAGTTCCAAAAATGCCTCGGGCCCCGTCGGCATCCCCCTTTTCGAAGCACCTTAGGCACTAGGCGATAAACCTAACTCATCCGAGGGGGGTTAAAGCCTGGGGGGGACGGCCCCCTGAGGCCAGAGGAATATCCAGTGATAATGATAACACCCGACCGAACCGTGTCGCTCACACCACGGCAGACCGAAGCGTGTCTCACTAATTGGATAGTCTCCTCGCTACTAGAGCAAGCTAAAATTTTGAACCCTAAGCTAAAGGGAAAACTTTGTCAGCCTACTTGACTGCGTAGACGTAAAGTTCGTCTATTAGAAATAGACGTGGAAGTATAATCCTTCTGTAGCCTGAGATAGGCTACACAAGATAATCCACTCTATTTTAATAGAGTGACTTTTGGAAGACGGGCCCTATTAATGTTATGAATGTCATTTATTCTCTTTTTTAGCTGTAACGGCAGGTCAGGGTCATATAAGGTTTCATCATTTCCGGTCGTAGCCAGATGTAATGTTTTTAGGGATGTAAGTAATCCAATCTGTTTATATCTGTGAACAGGTCGCGATAGAGATTTCACGAAAGGCCAGTCGTTCTTATCTCTGACGCAGGTAGTTTTATTCCAGCAGTGAATTAAAATCAACATTAAGTCTGAGAAACGGAGGCTCTTCGAAATTCGGTAAACAATGGATGAAAATTGCGCGTTTGTGTGGAATGAAAGGGACTGACCTTGAGTTCTTATTAGATGTTACAGATTGATAAAGGATTTGGGGTCTTTTGAAAATCCATTGACAACCCATCAGAGGCCCGTGCGACTAGTTTTTTACTTTTTCTTTTTTTTTTTTTTTTTTGGGAAAAAGTGAGTTAATTTAGTAAGTGTATGTCAGCTCGTCGACCCAATTTTTGTTTTTCTAGTCCTATTCTTTTGTTTAACTCATTCCCACCAAATCAGATGACGGAAATTTAAATTCCCCACTGGCACGAGGTAAACTTCTTTTCTTTTTTTTTCATTGTAGTACTTTTTCGACTGGTGAACTAGTTTTTCTGCTATCTTATTGAGTAAGGAGGGGGGGAGACAATACAAACGATTATTACATTTTACAATGTGTATTTATTTTATTTATTTGCATTTCTTCGGAGATTCCTTTTTCTGGTAAATAAATTTTTAAACGGTTCCTTTCCCCCCCCCCCCCGTAAAACTGGGTGAATAGAGGATCACTGTCAGCGGCGAACGGTGCCGGCTGGTGTGAACTCGATAGGGGCCGCCTGGCATTCGCGTCGACTCGATGAAATCGATTACCCATTGACCTAGCGGTGGGGAGGGGCTACACAGGTGTAACACTATGATAGTGTTACAAGTTGATTGGCGATATCAAATTAAAGACTTAGGACTAATTGGCATAATTTGTTGAAGATTAGTCATAGTCTTTTGGTAAGGTGGTGTAGAAAAATATAATAATAATGTATTCGCACCTGGCGACACCATGCACTAGAATGGATCAAAATGACAAGGACACCAAGATTGTTTACTGTAAGGGTCGAATCAGCCGATCTGGGTTTTGATTGACGGGATAGAAAAACAAAATTTTATTTGATATTCTAATGTCAGCCGAGTGCGAATCTACGGAAAAAAAACGGCTAAAAGCCTGTAGAGAAGAGGAAAATCTCGTATTTTGTTTTGGCGCGCTATTTAATTCAACACTGAATTTCACCCAATCAGGATGACATATCCTATTCAGCCCGGACCTTCATTTCCGGCTAGCAAAACGGGTGAGCGGCCAAACACACTCTCTTCGGCTTGAGACGGCGACCAGAACGGACGTGTCTCTGGTCGCCCCTGCTTAGCGATGATTTTTAGCTAAACAAGCCACCCAGTGGGGACATCTCACTGTGGCTTTAACCCTAGCAGCAGCAACATGGACACTCGGCGAGGGAACCTTCTAATTTATGGATTCTTTGCGTCTAATATATTTTAGACCAAGGAATCCCAGTTGAATATGAATTAGATACGTTCAGCATGCCTTCCACAAGCACCACAAAAATTTACTATGTCGATCCGAGCGCCACTTCGCTCTCGACACACTAGCCCCCATTTCACCTCTGGTCCACATGAATGGAGATAACGCCTACTCTCCCCAATTACCAGACACACAAAACTACACGGTCACCTTGAATACTTCCCTCACACGTCCATCGACACGCTGCCATCTCAATATCCCGCTAAGCTATCGCGTCTCCAAAACCAACAAGCCTAAATACCACGAATCTTGCAGCACCAAGAACAAATCGCCTCAAAGCTGCAAATAAAAACTTTCGTTATTCATTTGTGTTGCCTAAAATATATAGTGTTAGGGAAATTAACTATTTCCCGAAACTGCTAAAAGCCTGACACAAGGCCATTAACACAATATTAGAATATTATTGGGTGGCTCACCAATCAAAGAAAAGCAGGGTGGAGCTTTTCCCTTCTGCCTAAGATGTGCAATGCCGGGCCATAGTTTTTGATTGGCTGTCCAGTTAAACACGGGCTTCGGGATGGGGGTTCTCTACCCCCCCCCCCATACCGATGATTATGCTCTGGAGCCATTGGTCCAGCGTTTCTATTGGTGGGCCAATCGGAGCCATGTATTCAGGGGTCTGGACCCCATAAAAAGATCCCGAAAAGGAAATAGACAGATTGAAAGCTGGTTCCGCAGATAGAATACTTGAATACCTTGCCACCCTCTTCGCCACCACTGCCGCTGTATCCAGAGTCCTTAACTCGACCGTCCCTAGCAACATTAATTTGCTCAAAACAGACTCGTGGTTAACTGTTATCGCCAGTCAACTTATCCTCGAACTAAAACCCCTTGTTGTTATTGTTGTACATGACTCTTTTTTTTTAAATCTGTGTATAATGAATAAATGCTGTTATTTACAACTGTTAACAAGCGTTCTTGACTTATTGAAGTAGTTGACCAGCCAACAGCACCGGTAAAGTTGACTGTCTTCCGACCCAGCCAGAACCAAGAGAAATCCGAATCAACTCTTCCCCAACTTTATCATGGCTCGAACAAAGCAGCGTGGACACAGAAATCCGGACAAGTAGATCCACCTGAAACTTCGACCGGTAAGCGGCTCTACGACCACACAGGCTCTACGTGATTTGCAGCGTTGAATTCATTGCTTAACGCCTGAGGCACCTCATTTGGAGAATGCCGACGAAGCCAAGAATTTTTGTTCTTGTCCCACATGGGTCACAACCTGAGTGTGGTGTCACATTCAAAATGGCCTTGTGCTACATTTCGGCTTGGTGAAATGTTGGATGAATACACCACTACACTGCAGTTTGATTTCTATCACTTCCTCCTTTTACATCGAGCTTTTTGGTGAGTATAAAGTTACGACAGTATTCAGATGATATATATGAACCCCATCCTCTACTACATATCAACTTTTACAAAGTACTATTTATAATAAAAAAAAAAAAAACGAAACCCCATTGTAGTCCTGTTCCTCCGTCAGAGAGTTCGGGGGTAGTATGCACCAGTCTTGAATGGGTGACCATTTAAGCAACAGCAGGCCTGTGTGTCATATCTAAGAAATCTTCGTAAATACTGAGAACTCTTAAGTCTTTTAAACTTAAGGAACGAAATTATGAAGTACACCGATTGATGAAATCTTTCATTTACATTGTTGTCGCCAGGCGAAACATTTTCTTGAAAGTAATTTCATGTTTCATCGTTTTTTTCCATTTCCTAATTCTGTTTTCTTTGGGTCATTGCGACTTCGACATTATTATTATTTTAAATTGGACGAACACAACAAAAAATGTGTAGATTGTCTGATGAATTCTTTGAAATTAACCAAATTTCTTAATAATTTAGAGAAAAAGAACTTGAACACAAAGAAGAAATCATACCCTGTTGTAAAGGTAAGTGGGGAAAAGATATCTGCTTTAATTTTATTTTTAAAATTTTTTACTATCATTTTTATTTGGCTTTTAGTAAATATAAAAATCAAAATAATTCGGTCTATTTTGATCCGTTGTAACTTAAAAATTAAGATGGATTTTGTTATTTCCCTGAGAAGGTTATCTTCTCTCTGGCAAAATATCTGGGAAGATAGAATTAAGGGATATTTTGAATTATCTGCAAAGAGATTATATGGATTTTATTTTATTTCGCTTTATTCATTGTAACTGCAGCAGTGCGTAAGCAAATTAGCAGCAATAATAATAATAATAATCAGCCACGTGTTTAAAAAATGATTTTCAAAATCTTTCTTTAAGAGTTTTATTATTTTAGAAAGGAAAGATTATATAATAAAAGATTTTTTACTTTGATGGGTTCAGGCTGGTGTTTGAAAAAATTAAAAAATATATAAAAATTATCAACGATTTGCCCTTTTTAAAAATGTACATTGTCTGCCCTAGACATATTTAAAAACAAAATAATGAAAATAGTCGGTATACCTAACGATTTTTTAAAGTCAAATTTTTAGATTCTTCCTATTATATGTAATACAAATAATTAAAATTGCTGGATTTTAATTATTTCCCTAGAAAATGAACCTAAATGATTACAATCAATACAGTGTATATATATATATATATATATATATATATATATATATATATATATATTAAAATAGGTAGACCCACGAAGAGATTTGTATTTTTTTAATTTTATTTATTTATTTTGTTCTTGCGTGTATGTTTCCAGCTTATTGCTTTCGTCAGAGAACATATATGGCACAAGGCCTTGTTAATTATATTTACCCAACCCCTCCTCTCGGGCAGGATATGACACAAGGTCAGTTTTTTAAGCGGAGTTTAACAGGTTTGAATTCAGAGTTTTCCTTCTCCTAGACTAGTTGCCTCACCAAGGCTGAAGAACCTAGTCTGCCCTGCTATTTACCCATAGCTGGAGGGAGAATAATTGGATTCATACCATTAGTATTAGTGCTATGTGAAATGCAATCAGTCCAGGATTTGAACTCGTGTCGCCGTGTCCAATTCCTGCGGCGATAACCATTACACCATGGGCACTCAATGAGACTTGAACTCACTCGAGTTTGCAGTTTGAATGATTTTCAGTTGGTTATGGGTTTATATAGAGGTCTTTCTCTCTTTTTCTTAGAGTGTGTTTTACCTTTGTCTGCTTTACACCTCATTGATATTTGATATGTTTTTGTCATTGTGTGTCTTAGAATGGTTTCGGATTTCACTAACTGTTTTTTTTTCTGTGTGTGAGTGTGTGTTTTGGGGATTTTTTCGTGTGTGGTAGTGTGGTAGTGTTGTTTTAAACCTAACTGTCATCGTCTATTATTGCATTTGAATATATATATTCGTTTGTTTTTTTAATGAATCAAAAAATACTTAATGTGGGTTATTAGGTGTTAACGGTCTTCAATTTGTCCAACATGTCAACTCTAAAAGGTTTTTAAATTTAGAGTTAGCATTCTTCAACTCTGTCCTTGATAAAAATTTATATATATGTAACTACTACCTATGAACCATTTCAGAAGTTCCATCCTAAAAGCAGCGCGTACTAATAATAAAAGTAATCATTATGTCTCTTTCAAGAAACTCTTCACTTTGAAGATAAATTTGAGGTTTTTATGGAAGAATCACCTTGTCCTACCCTAATATCTACTTTTTGCATTAAACAACTAAACTTTTTCTTTTGTTCTACCCTTTCTTTTGCAGGTTTTTCAACTTTGTTTTTGTATTCCTATATATGGTTTTAACCTGTCCACAGAGACTTGAGTATTAATATCATTGTTTGTCTTAATCACAAAATATGTAGGTGTTCACTGAAGAACTGTGTAGGGTACCTAAATAGGGTACTTCTAATGACCTTTGAACACGATCTACTCTAATCCAGACTTTATCACCAGTTTTAAGCTTTTCTGGGACATAAGATTTGGGGGATTTATTAAGCCTTTTGAAGAAGTCTCTCAACTCAAACTCTGACAACGTTTTATGTAGCTCTCTTGTTACCATCTCCTCACTTGTACTGTCTATTAATAGCTGTAGTTGTAAAATTTAAGTGCCTGTAATAGCAAAGAAAGGAGAAAATTCAAAGTTATTATATATACTCTAAATCCCAAGTAGTACTATTGGAAGGGCTGAAAATCCATCCTTAAAAGAAAGTTATATATATGTATCTACTACCGATGAACCATTACATATTTTATACATTTAGATTAAACAAAAGTTGATGATTTTATCCAATTTGAGGTTACATAAATCAAAAAATGTCAATAAAATTCTAAAATACTTTTAAAAAGTTTTTTGAATGAAATTAATAACTAGAAACATTAATTAAACAATTTAAGATTTTTACTTACAAATTGATTACTATATCTCTTACTATTTAAATCCAACTCGTTGGTCAAAATGAATGACCAGACGGTTTCTGCATAACTTTAGAATTAAAATATTATTTTCATGTTAAAACTAATGAAAAGCTAATCTCACAAAAATCTCAATTTTCTTAATTATAGAAAATTGTATCAGCAATTGTTTATTTTTTGTATTTAATCTTGAAAAGGAAAATTAATATGTTAACATAGTTTTTGAATGTACAATTAAGAAAACTCAATGAAATAATTATTTCGAATTTATTATTAAAATTGTGAAAATAATACGTCTTCTTTGCCTTTTTAATATTTGATGTTTTACCAGGTAATTGTCTACAAACCTTTTATTACCTCTAAAACATTAATTTTTATCTTCTTTTTTTTTTTTTTTTTTTTTTAAATGTTTTATAACAAAATGTAGATTTTTTTCATACAGTTCTAAAAGTTTTTCTGAGAACAAACCAATAATTTACTTAAACTGTAAAAGTTTTATTTATGCTAACATTACAATCATGTAGTTTAACAAATTTTAAGATGTTTGTTTAGTAGTTTATTAATGAAAATTTGAAAGATATTAAATCAACTGGAATTAAAAATGAATGTTTGAAAAGAAACAATTGAACTTCTTTTAAATCTTCAAAGTTTTTCTTTCAAAGAAGAAAAAGCTAAAATCAAAGAATCTTTCAAAATATGACACTTGTGAAATGTACATGGAACTGAAAGTGTAACATATTGACCTTCGGCCAAGCCATCAATCGAGAAACAAGTGCATCCGGTGAAAGACATCAAGATATAGCCTTGACTGTGGACGGGTTGAATTGGGTGTAAATGCGACGCTCACAGGAAGCAGGTGGGCATCAAACAATGATATAACCCGGTGTGACAGACAGTTCGAGTTAGTTGGAGTCAGTTAAGTTCAAGTTGCAGTTCGAGCCAGTGAGAAAAAGCTCCCAGCGGAGGGCTGGACTCTCAGGACCCCCGGTTAAGCAGCCAGCAGAATCAGAAAGAAGTGCTGCTAAAGACAGAAGAACTTGGGGGTCAATATGTTGCAATCTGTTCAGTCTCCAACTCACCTCTCACACACAACCCTTTTGAGAATCAAGTGTGAAAAGGTATATTTTTCTTAAGATGTGTGTTCGTTTGTCATTCATATGTTGATGTTGTTTCTGCATGTATATGTATAGTTGCATCACGGCTATACAACAAAAGTTACAGCAAAGTATACTAAAGAAAATTTTTTAACCTGAATACAATTGACAAAACTTGAAATTATTTAACAAATACTTGTTACTATAGGTTTCCATACTTTTTTCATCTTATATTTTTTTTATATCTTAAAAAATGAATAAGAATATTAAAAAAAGACACCTCTAAGTATCTTTAAAATTTATATTTTTTGATTAATGAAAATATTCTTTATTCAATAACATATTTCGATTTAGCCTGAAATTAGAGAAAAGTTAAAATAAAATCTAAATCAAATTCAAGATTCCCCCCTTTTAAATGGGTCAAATTTCAATACAGAATGATTTCCTTAATAATCTACTAGAAAATTATATTTTCTATTGAATTATACTAAAAACCCTCAAAATATTAATTATTTTTTTTATTCAGTATTTATGTCTGGGATACGCTTTTCTTCAAACAGACAGCTCCTAATTTAAAAAAAATATTCCTTTGTTTCATGTACACCTTCAGACTTTTGTCTCTTCATGATATACAGAAATTATATATATATATATATATATATATATATATATATATATATATATATATATATATATATATCCGTCCCAATATAATTGTGCTCTCCAAATGGTGAGATAAAGTTAAGTAGTTTGAAAAAAATCAACTCAATTTTTGATGAAATAATTCATTATGAAATTCATTCATTAATAAATGAACACTAAAAATTTCATTAAAATTGTGAAATTCCCTGATTTTTGGTGATTTCTTTTTCTTTTTTTCTTTTTCTTTTTCAATCAGGATTTAATGATTTGTTACTCTGATAAAAAAGTTCATTGCAGCCACGTGCCTTGTACCTTTTATATTTGATTAAGCAAAGTTAGAGTTACTCAATAGGAAATTTTCAATACAAAATTAATATATCTTTATTAAGTTTAATGTATTAATCTGTCAGCAGGTTTTACTCGAGTGAAATGGGTTAAGACCCCACTCAAGAAATAGGGGAAAATTTGGTCTGAGGCTCAAGATCTAGAGAGTGTGGAGTACTCCTTCATTGCCATTACTCCTAGATCTACTCTGACCTGGGGAGGTGGCGGGCATTACCTGTTTAGGTCCTATCTATTGGTGAAATAGATCCTATTGCAAATTATTTATATTAGATAGTGATACTTGTTATATATAACTGTCTGCAAAAACTTCTTGAGAAACTATACAAAAAATGTAAATATAAACATCCAATGTATGCAATTCCCTAACTTTGGGGCATAAAATAACCCTAGATGGGTTAGGATGGCCTTAAAATCAATAAATCATATTTATTTCAATTGTACCATAAAATACTTTGGGAGATTTTATACTTATTGTGATGAACACTTAAAACTTATAAAGAGATATTCACCTTTTAAAAATCTGAACCCCAGTTTTTTCTGTAATCTCTTTCCACAATAAAAAGATATGATACTTCCCAATGAAATATGAAGTAAATTTGAGTACCTGCTCCTGATTGGTGTCTGTTTTAGTTATTTACCTGCAGTGAATATTTAATTTTTGTTATATTGAATTTATTCATTATTTTCCAAGTTCTTGATTGAATGAGATTGACATAAATGATTTAATGATAGAAATGAAAATTATTATAATTCAATCATATCAACCTTTTTTTTAATAACATTTTGTTTTGAAAGTTTTGCTGGGAAATTAATAATTGTATATATAAATACTAAAAGAAATTCACCTGACGTGTTGGAGGTAATGGGATGGATTTCATATTATCTTTAATTCCATCTGCAAGATGGAATAATTGTTATTTGCTTACCTCATTATATCTTTCAGGACATATTACTGATATATATATATATATATATATATATATATACACACACACTCAACCACAAAGTCAATTTCTAAGTGGAGTACAGTTGGTTTGAATTCAGTTTTCTTTCTCCTAGACTGGTTAAAGAACCTTGTCTGACTTACTATTCCCCTCTAACAGACAGATTTATACCTTCCCTTATGGCATTAGAGCAAAGTGAAATGAAAATTTGAACCTGGATCACCTATTCCAGTTCCTACAACTATACCCATTATACTAAGAGTACTTCCAACATGAAACTGTAATTCAGCAAAAACAGTTTTCATACCAATTTTTTTTCCTTTTAGGACAATCCACTTTGAATGTTATAACTTAGAGAATAAAGCAATTTTCAGTCCAATTTACAACTGAATGAAAACTTTGTGTGTCCGCCTTTGCACTAAACATAACTTTTTAATCATCCAAATTCTGTTTGGTTTCTTTGTTTAATGGTGTTTCAACCTTCATGGGTTATTTAATGCCAAAGCACCCTTTTCAAAGAACAGCAATGGTACTATTTAACCTATAGCTGAGGAGATAACAGGGTTCATGCCTTTCCCAAGGGAATTAGTCTAAAAGTGAATGTAATAGCTTGATTGTAGTTTGAACTTGCTTACTTCAAGGCAACAGTTCATCACTCTAGCCATTTCACCACAGGGACTCCCCCCTCCCCAAAAATTCTGTGATGGAGATAACGATGAAATTCTATTAAGAATACTTCACCCCTTCATAAATAGAAGTATTACTCTCCTCATGCACCACTATTATAATAGGAACTCCATCAGTTCACAGGTCAGCTAGTATTATTTAATTACCAAATCTTGGTTCCTTTGATCAGGTATTTTAAAAGTGTATTTTAGATCCTAGAGTTTTTGTTTTTTTTAAGTTGTTTAAGAATCAGAACTTGTTATATAGAAAATCTCTTCTCGTCAAATGGTACTGTTGTCCTAATATATATGTAAATATGTTATACGATCAAAAAGGATTATTCTGGTGATGACACTAAACTACATTTCATGCAGAGGCCTCAGTTCTGAAGAATGTTGAATACCCATTCTTGCCATTACTTCTAGGTCCACTCTGAGCCTGAGTGGCACTTACTGTCTCATTTATGAGTCAAATATTTCTGTATGTAAATTATTTGTATGAGATAGAAATACTTGATGCCATATAATTAAATCATTTCTATTAAAAATAGTTGAAGCAATAATTGTTTACTACTACTAATGATGATAATTATTATTAACATTATTATTATTATTATTATTATTATTATTTAAAATGAAATGTGTACTAAAAAATGACTATTATTAAATAGAAATAATTGAAATCCTATAATTATTGGTATTAAATAAGAATACTTAAAACTATAAAACTATGCAAATCATTTGTATTAGATAGAAATACTTGATATCATATGACTGTGTGCAGAAAACAATTACACAAACAAATGTGAATATAAATTTATGATGTATTCAATTCTCTAACCTCTTGGTATAAGATACCCCTTGACAGGTTGATATGTCATTAAAATCAATCATCATATTCACTGTCAGGGGAAGTCCTCATGGCACAATGGTTGGCATGTTGAACTGCAACATCATGGTGAGTTCAAATTCCATTCACGCTTTTACATTCACTTTTGTACTAATACCCTTTGGAAAGGCATGAAACCCCTTACCCCCACTTTTGTATTAATACCCTTTGGAAAGGCATGAAACCCCTTATCCCAACTTTTGTACTAATACCCTTTGGAAAGGTATAAACCCCTTATCCCCCACCCCATTTCTGTTTTTCTACATGGATTGGCATTAAATAATCCATTAAACAAACCATATTCATTGGCGAGAAAACCAATCAGGTTGACTCAGTTTATTTACAATACATTTTTTTTCAATTTCCAACTAAAAATTTCCTTTCATAACTGTATTTTATCACATAAAACTTGAAAAAAATTGTAAAGTTGAATATTTTAGTTTCTATTGCAATTTTAAATATTCCATATCAGGAAAAGAAATCATGGCAAATTAATTTTAGAAACAAAATTAAATTGATTGGAAATCTTTTAGGTATATATCTAAAAAAAAAAATCTTTAGAGATATGTCTATTCAAAAATGTGAATTTTTTTATTCCAAGGGGTATTTTATTGAAAGTTCATTGTATTCCTAAACAAGTGTAATTACTTTAAAATATTTCCACTATTTTACAAATTAATCTTTTTTATGAATGAACTCAATAATCAATGAATAAATAAAGTTTGATTAAATTTGTTTCTGTGTGTAAGAAAATTTGTTCACTAGTTGTGTATATGTCATCTGAATGTAATGAAATATGATTGGAATTATAGATATTATCTACTTAATATCTTGGACTACTAGATCATCTGAGCCTATTGAAATACAATTTGAGTTATCTCTAAAAGGTTTGATGAGAAAGTTTTAAGACTTAAACTTTCATTTTATTTATTTTTATTTTTATTTTTTTTTAAATTTTTGTATGTAAATGAATAACATGTTCAAAACATAGAAAGTGGTGATTCAGAACCAATTAAAAAAAACTATAAAACTAGTTTTGATATTTACCTTAGCTCAATGTGATTTTTTTTTTCATGTTTTATAAACTCAAAATTCATTTCAAGTGTAATATTTGAGAAGATGGAGAACATTTTAAAAAATATGACACCACATCTTTCCTGGAATAAAGGCATTGAATGACAAGGGGACTATTTTAAAGAAAATTAATGTTTCATTCATTATTCATTTCTGTCTTGGAAAATACAACCACAGTCTTGACAGCTTCTGAATTCATCTCATATAATCTATTTAATTTCTTGAATTGCTATCTTCTCTTCTAAATTCATTTTTTGATTTTTTTTTTTACAGATATATCATTTTGGTGAATTTGAATGAATCATCATTTTCTAATAAAGAAGGTATGGAAAGCTACCCAGAAAAAAACTTTTCTTCTGAAGCCTGTGTAGGGAAATTGACTGAAAATGCAATGTTAAAAAGATACTTAAAATTCCACTCAAAAGAGAAACCATATTCTTGTGATATATGTGGAACTCAATTTTCATTTCGCTCAGATTTAAGCCGACATATCCGAACACACACTGGAGTGAAGCCATATACTTGTGAAGTGTGTGGTTCTTCTTTTTCACTGAAATCACATTTAATAAGGCATACACGAATACATACTGGAGAAAAGCCATATTATTGTGAAGTGTGTGCAACTTCTTTTTCACAAAAGTCACATTTGAGCCAACATATGCAAACCCACACGGGAGAGAAACCATATTCTTGTGAAGTGTGTGGTTTTTCCTTTGCACAGAAGTCAAATTTGAGGCAGCATACGCGAACACATACTGGAGAAAAACCTTATTCTTGTGAAGTGTGTGGCTCTTCTTTCTTACGGAAGTCATATGTTGTGGAACATATGCGAACACATACAGGTGAAAAACCATATTCTTGTGAAGTGTGTGGCTCTTCCTTTACACAGAAATCAACTTTGAAGCAACACAAGCGAACACATACTGGAGAGAAACCATACTCTTGTGAAGTGTGTGGCTATTCCTTTTCATATAAGTCCCATTTGGTGGTGCATGTGCGAACACATACTGGAGAGAAGCCGTATACTTGTGAACTGTGCGGATCCTCCTTTTCATATAATTCACTTTTGGTGGGGCATATGCGAACACATACCGCAGAGAAACCATATTCTTGTGATGTATGTGGTTCTTCTTTTTCACATAAGTCAAATTTGAGGCAGCACAAGCAAACACATTCTGGAGAGAAACCATATCTTTGTCAAGTGTGTGGCTCTTCCTATTTACGGAAGTGTCACTTGGTTGAGCATATGCGAACACACACTGGAGAGAAACCATATTCTTGTGAAGTCTGTGGTTCTTCTTTTTCACAGACATCAACTTTGTGGCAGCATAAGCGAACGCATACAAGAGAAAAACCATAAAGTCATGAATTGTGAGACTTTTTTCTTTTCAGAGAATTTAAAGCGAAACAATGGATGTTTCACAAACCATATTTGTAGAAATAAACTCGGACATTTTGGTGGGATATGAAAATTACAGGAACCCTCAAGTGATATATGAATGGGAACACGGAAAACTGATAAGGACAATATCTTTTTAACCACTTCAACACTGGTGTTTCTTTATCTGTTAATCCACTGTACAACATTCCATGGAGTTTGATCAACATTGACCCACAAGAATACTATTAACGATACCTTGACATTGGTTACTGTACTTTGCTTGGTCAACAGAACAGCATTGGATCTTGAGAGATTCATGGTATGGTTTCATATATCATGTTTCCATCTCTCTTAGACGAATGGTTGAGCTTGTATGGAGGAGACTGTATGAGGCTATCAACTGAGCTTGTGACAGCAGAGTGTTATGCAAGCTGGTCGTGTATTCTGTTATAGTTTGGAAAGTTTACAAGGAAAACTCGAATCTGTTTTGACAAGTCCACCATACACATATCATATTGCCAACCATGTGTGCCTCTTTATGCTTGTCATATTTCCTAGCAACAATAGTTTTTCCTGCCTAGTAATGTTGATGTCTTATTACTTTTATTAGGAAAAAATAGCTATCAAGAAAGTCTGAGGGGCAACATTCTCTTGAAATCAAGTTTGTCAGTCATTACTTAAATCAATTCAGCTATAACAATCTGTATCTTATAAAAGATTCAACATTTGAGTCAGTTTAATCTCAAATGTAAAGATCAGAGAAGTGAGTAGGTATGTCTTCTGATTTTGGCCTTTTGATTTGACACAGGTTTTTGACCCCAGCTGAATGTCAGTCTTCATTCATAGCCAAAAAACAAATCTGTCTGTGATAGTTCATGAAAAACAATGTCTTCTGCAATGGTTCTAGCATGAAGAGACATAATTGTCTGGTATTGATGTTGCATACAACTTCCAAGTCTGTGTGTTAGGAACACATAATACATAAGACATGGGTTGTCTTGCAGCAGCTGCTGTAGTTGATGTCTTTCTGCTATAAATTGTTAATATTGCAAGCATGGTTCTAACAAAAAGAGCATTGATACCACAAGATGTAGTGTCTACAGAACATAGTGTCACTTCCTTTGATGAAACATCTCTGAAGGGAATTGCATCAAATAATAGAAATGTCTGATTTTACATGGGGAGTACCTGTCGGATACCTATGGAAAGCACCCAGAAAGGGCTTGTGGTTTGTCAGCATGTAAAAAACCCTTCCAATTCAAGGAAAGATAATTATTTTTGTCTATCTACATTTGTCATCCTTATTATTGAAGGAGACAAAATGCAAGTGAAATTAAATCATGTTCATTGAATGTGTTCTTTTTGGTTGTGACTTTAATGTTTTTGCCAATAATTTCTGTCGCATTTTCCAATTCATAAGAAAAGAGACAATAATCATTTTTTAAAATATGGTGACAAATATACTGATTCCCAGAACACTTGTTAAGCATTTTATTTCATATATTTCATGCTTACCAATTCTTTCTCTGCAGTTGAAAGAAATCTACTGTGGACTGACTTGAAAATTTTCTGTGATTTCTTATGCATACCACTTCCACTTCCAGTTCGTCTACTGAAAATGAAGTCAACATCTCGATACTTTATAATTATTGTTAGAATTTCTAAAAGCAAAATTTGAGATAAGCAGCAAATTATATCATTTCATGCAGATATGTTCTTAAGATAATTATGTCAAATGGGGAATATCTATCTAGTCTTCGTTCTTTGATATACTAGTAATATAAAGCATGACATGTTTTATGTGTTAAAAAAAACATACACTATACCTCAGTAGCAATATCTATTGAAAACAATGTCATCATATGCATAAGTAAGGTGCACACTGCTACTAAACAGTTAACAAGCATATAAAAATATGACCCCCCCCATAAAACAGAAATTCTTCCAAACTATATCTATGTCAGTACTACTGTAATCTTGGTTTTAGTTTGTCATTCAGCTGTTTACTTTGCACTTTCATAAGATGGGCAATTGAAGAAAAAGACGTATCTCGTAAGCTGGTTTGGTTGTTAAGTCACTAATCATGTTGCCAGTTTTGAGCAGAATGAGCCTGGTGGAGCTCCTCCCTCTCCAGGTCTACAGCTGGTTTAAAATCAGAGTTTTCTTTCTCCTAGACAGGTTTTCATACTTTTCCCAATGATGTTAGTACTATATGAAATGCATTCAGGTCTTTTTGCCAAGTTCATTTCCTACAGTGATAATTTTTATGCCACAAGTGCCTTCATATTATTTACAGCCCAGATGGCTTGGGCTATAGAATACATCACCTGCATCTCTGCCTCCACCACTAACAAGTGTCCTGGATATGACACTGAGCTGCATCTGATGGCAAAGCTCCAGTCTTGGAGCTTTAAGGAATGTGAAATACTCTTTTATTGCCAGTGCTCCCAGCTCCACTTTGACCTATATGGGTCAAATAGAACTGTTTGACCATTTCACAATGTACAAACAAATGATTGATGTTTAATTGAATTATTGGTATATCACATAGCAAAATATCTTGGAACCATTTTAACTATGTTCAAACAACTGAGCTCTCACTCATTTAAGAATGTTATCTACAAAATATGTGTTTACAAATCCTATATTTAATATTTATGTAAAAATGGGACTTTGCATTAAATAACCTACAATAGTTGTTATGCCATAAAACCCAACCTAACCAAATCATATATATTTAATCTATATGTATAATGAGGATTTGGTATTAAATAACCTCCAATGGTTGAGATGCCATAAAACCCAACCAAATCAAATCATATATATTAAATATATTTGCATAATGAGGATTTGGTATTAAATAACCTAAAATCGTTGATATGCCATAAAACCCAAACCAAATCATATATATTCAATATATATATATATGTATAAAAGAGGATTTGGTATTAAATAACCGAAAATGGTTGATATGCCATAAAACCCAACCAAACCAAATCATATATTTAATCTATATGTATAAAGAGGATTTGGCATTAAATAACCTACAATGGTTGATATGCCATTAAACCAAACCAACCATAATATCCATTGAAGTATCTCAATTAATTAATGGTTTTTTACTATTTATTCACTTTTTGTGTGCAATGTAAGGAGGCTTTTTCTGTTGTAATCAAATGACAATTTAACCAAAAGAGACATTTTCTCCAGTTTGGATTCTCTGTATATTCAGTTATATTTTTCAACTTGTCACTTCAGTTAAGAATTAAATAAATTTCAGTTTAGTTGACAAGTGAATAATTGGAGGATTGCAAACAGTCCATCGTCCACTGGGCAAAGTTATTCAGACAGCTTTGTCATTAACACCCAAAAAAGACAAAATTAGCGATGAGAATTCAACCCACTGTGAATAAAGGCCTCTTCTTTCAGGGATGAGAATTTCCCATGGAATTTGGAGGTTTTTAACATTTCAATTAATTTTCCAATTCATCTAAAATTGTGGAGAAAATTTAAAGGGTGTAGGCCAAGACTTGACTGTGTGTAGTCTTAGACAAGCTAAACCAAGTAATTTAATTCATAGACATTGGATAATAAAGGTGGGAAAGTTTGAGTCAGTGACTCCTGGAAATAATACAGATTGATGTTTGCCAATTATTGTTATTGAATGTTCTTAAAATGGAAACTTTGAATTGGCTTAAACAGGTGATCTCAGCCAATAAAAACTAAGTTTTCATCTTTGGTGATGATTTTTCAGTTTATACACACAGCTAAAAAAAGCCAAAATTAACTATGGTCAGAATATTGATAATAAGGCTATCATTAAATAGGAGAAAATGTAAAAAGTGAATTTCAGAAAAATAATAATGTTGTTGTTTGAAAAATTGGTGACTTTATTGCAAAATGCAACATTCTCAATAAAACATGTAATATCTACTGTAATGATGTGATTTATTATAAAAATTATAAAAGAAAATAAAATTATTCTGTCAGTCGAGTGTGAATTTTATACTCATGTTCTACAAATCCTTTTTGAACTTTGTTTTTGTTTTTTTTTGTTTTTAAAAGCTGAGTATGTAAGTGCTAATTACCTTTCATGCCTGATTACTCAATTAGTCTTAATTATTTTAATTAGTTTCTGTGGCATTTTTTAAAAATTCAGTGCTTCAGATTTTTCTGGAAGGAATCACTAGATTTTTGAAAATTCTTTTTTTCACGTATTTAAAGAAAAATCTAAAGATATTAGTCATGATAAGAATACTGTCTAAAGATAAGAAAATATGTTTTAAAAGTTTGTTAAAGATGTTAAAAAGCAAAGAATTGATTTTTGCTTTAAATGGCTGAGAAAAAACAGAATTAAAATAAATGTTAATAAGAATATTCAAAATTTTGTTGAAAAGATTTGTGACTTTATTTCAAAATATGACATTTTCAGTAAAAAAAAAAGTCTTTCAATCTGTCATTATAAATTAAGAGTCTTGTGATTACTAAAAAAAATGAATTTTTAATTTTCATTTCAACTTCTCTTTAATTTTTTTTATAGACCATAATTTGGGCTATTATCTTTTTAACAAAATAAAGAAAAAAAATACGAATTTTAATTTTATGTGAATATTTTTTTTTTTTTTTTTTTCAAACTAACTTTTTTATAGATAAAATCATTTTTCATTGAATTGAAATTTAGAAGAAAAGATGAAATTATCACTTTGTAGTACACTATATGCTGGATTTATACTTGTCAGTTTCCAAGTGAAGAACATTTTGTTTACCTTATAACTCCTTTGGAGGTGTTTTTCCATGATACCTACATTCCTTACTATGTGTTCAATCATGTCAGGGTCTTTTCAAGTTGCACCTTTCTCAAGGAAAAGGTCCCAGAAAACTATCTGCATGATCTTCTTTACTGATTGCTGTGCCCAGAACTTTTTCCTTACTTCAGAGTCAATATATTTCCTTTATGGACGGTCTTTTTGATTCAGGCTCATTGTAGAAAACTCATTTCTGAACATTTTTTGACAAAAACATGCTTCTCCATTCACATCACACATTCTTCTATATGTTTCACATAATTTACACTTCTCAGCCACTACAAATTTCATGATAAACTTCTCTTTAAGCCTGGAGCATTTTCTGTAATTTGCCACCATTCTGAATAGCCTCAAAACAAATATTTTTGCAGGATTCAAATTATTTTTACTCTGACCCAAAATCAAACAATGAAGAGTTTACATTTATGAAAAATAATTTATTTTACTTAAAAAAAAAGTCCCTGTGTCTGTGCATATATATATATATAAAGTTTGAATGATATATTTCACTTAAGGGCTAATGTCATTAGAACACAAATGAATTTTTAAAACCAAACAGATCTATATTGCAAATAAAAGAAGCATAATAATTTATGTAGTGTAAAGATGGTTTAAATTTATTTAATTTGTAACTATGTCAATTAATTCTATACATTTTTGTTGTTTCTATCCCCTTTCATTGCCTGATTGATATTCATACAAAATAGAAAAAATGTATAAACAACATCTGAATGACTGTAAAAACAAAATCATTTATAACTTGTACAGAATATTCCTCCAATGAAAATGGATATATTTTGTTTTAGAAATGCAATATTTACATTCACTTTAGATAAGAATCAGTTTAAATCATTTGTTTCTTTAAAAAGAAAATTTATTGAACTGTTTAAGTTCCAAAATTATGTCTTCCACTGGTTACAGTCTGACCATTGGTCATATCTCTTTAGTCTTTTCCTTTGGCAACCTCTTCGTAGTTGTTGACATGGAGGGAATATTCGATTTATAAGTTAACTGTAACTGTTCAGTAAAAAAAAAAGAAAAAGCAAATGACTGAGATTTGCTTTTTTCTATACTGAGAATGTAAGAATTAATTTTTTGTATATTAAAAAAAAACAATGAAAATTTTCATAGGCGCGGCTGTATAAACATGAATCATTTTATTGGCATTTATAAATTTTACATTTAAAAATGGCTTTTTTCTTTTCTTTTTTATTTAACAAATGAGATTAAATCAAATGATTATTGTAAAGTTGAAGGATTCTATTGAATGGAGTTTCTAAATAATTTCAGACCTTGCTTTATAATTTTCAATTATCTCCCTTGAGTTTCACTCTTGAAAAAAAACAAACGTATCAAATCCGAACGATGAATGTTTTTGAATTTCATTCAATCACAAAATATTTCTTTATTTAAAATTTGAGAATTTCTCCATTTTATAATAATGTTACAATTCGTCAAGGAAAAGAAATCAGACGAATGGAGTAAGCATAATCTTTTCTTTATTTTCTTTCTTTACAAATTAAAATACGTGTTATTTGTTTTTAAAGACTAGCAGACCACAGATTCAGACAAAACCCTCCTACATTTAAAGTGCAGGATACAACAAAAACACTTGGGTTAATTTTAGAATATGATAAATTCGACTGATTGGTGATACATGATGATGATTAACAACAGTAACTCATCTTTTATTTTCTTTGTTATTTCTAAAAAAAAAAAGAAGTTTACCTGGTCTCATATTCTAATAACATTTTAAAAGCTTAAATTTATCTAAACTTAGTGTGACTGTTCAACAAACGGTCTTCTATCGAATTTTCATTTAAAAAGTCATTTGTTTCTCTTATTTTTTGTTATGTTTATTAATTTTTTTTTTTCCTGTTAGATGCATTGATTTTATCAAAGCTTCAAGATTTGTCTTATTTGCTTCAAACAAATGTAGGGAAAAAGTCAAAGAAACGAAAGCTTTATTCATTCGATAATCAACAAATAATTTTAAAAAATAAAATGTAATCTGGAAATTGTTTCTATGAAAAATAATAAGTCCAAATAAAAAAAAACAAAGTAAAAGAAATCCGAAATTATCATTGGGGAACGAGAAAGTTGAAATTCATTTTAAGAAATGAAATTGTAATTAACTAAATTTTTTTTCGTTCCCCAATGATACTTACATTGGAAAAAGATCTAATCTTCGGCTTCGAGTTACCTTTACAGCGCTTTTAAACTGGGCTATTCGAATGATATGAGTAATTTAAGTAATTTGTTGTCATATTTAGTTCATTTTTATTTTACTTTTTCTAACTTAAAGAAAAAAAATGTTGAACTGCCAAATGGCTTCATAAATTCTGAAAGTCTAACATTAAGTCTTTTGCATTTCAATAAAGAATCAAAACAGATTTATTCATTATTTATTTTCTAATCACTGTAAATTTGATTCTTTTTTTTTTTTTTTTTCCTAATAATTTGTTTTACTCGGCTGAGTCATGTTATTTGTTTGGGTTTTATGGCATACAACCTTTCGTAGGTTATTTAATGCCAAATCCATTTTTATACAAATAATTCTATTTCAAACAATTCAGTTTAATATAAGTACAGTTTAATTGTCAAAAACATTTCTATTTCAAACAATTCAGTTTTGTATAAGTATAGATTTTGTTTACACACAGCTAAATGTCAAAATTGTTCTATTTCCAACAATTCAGTTTAGCGTAAGTTCAATGTTAAAAACAGTTCCATTTCAAACAATTTAGTTTAGCATGTGTACACAGTTTAATTCTATTTGACCCATAGATTGGGCCCTATCTGGTACTACCACTCCAGGTCAGAGTCGACCTGGGAGTAATGGCAATAAAGGGGTACTCTGCATTTCCCAAAGTTCCAGCATTACTGAAGCCTCACAATCAGATTATTTAGTGTCATATCCAGGACTCTCGTTGCGGGGGCAGTCTTACCCCTCTGCAGAAATGCATTCAGTGTATTCTACATCCTCAGTTGAGTGGGCGTGTCTGAGTCAAAGGTTTTACAATATTTTGGTAACATGAGACATAATTTGGCAAAAGTAAATGTTTTTGCTGAGATCATGAAGGTGACAAACCACACAGGACTGTGAGATGTGTTCGCCTGATACTCTGCTTGTACTACTCACCAGATTTATGGATTGGCATACAGCCTTCACATTTTGCCCAGCAAATATTTTTGGTTGCTTTCACAGCATTATAATTTGGTATAATTTGGGAACTTATATTTCATGAGTTCAGACTATGTTGCACATTCATCTGTGCTGGTTTCAAACCACACAGAACATGCCAGTGCACCACCTACCATGATACTCCAACCCCAGTTGGTACCTTCCATGGTTTGAATTGTTTTTGTCATATGATATACATGTGGCCAATTAGTACATATCAAAATATTGCAAAACTTTTGATTCACGTTTATATATATATATATATATATATATATTTATTTATTTTAGCCTTACACTACAATAGAAATAAATTCTTTCAAGGTGATTTTCTTTTCTATTTTTGTCTTTATATTTTAATTGTCATTTGTTGTCAAGAAATTATTCACAGTAATACTTGAACAAATGTTATCTCAATTACAGTTTTTAATATTAAAGTGTCTTTGTTTTGAATGCAGAAAAATATAATTTGGTCAACTAATTATAATAAATCATCCAATTCTGTGAAATGAAATGATTCTCATACTTATAATATTTATGATGATTACTAATTCCGTTATTGGCCTGGTTATCCAATCTGCTTCCATTTTGTTCTTGATTGCATCCATCTTCTTGATACTAGTCTGCAACACCTGATAATTTCTTCATCATTATACAAGTCTTTGAAGTTGTTGTTTCCATTCTCTTGGATAGCCATCAACGACTGCATGTGTGTCCACCTTTTGTCTATGAACCTTTTAATGTGTCTGGTTGAGCAAAATTTCTGCTTTCAGTAATCTGTAATCTCATCTTTCACTCTGGAATCACTTCAATCCAGATTTGCTCCCACAATGATATTCCCAGCATAGATTTTTCCATAGCTCTATGTATCGTAACTCGTTGCTGTTCTTCTTCAAATTCAAGAAGCCTTAATTTTGTAGTAATTGTCTCATTCCAGATTTGAATTTTTTTTAGTGTTTTAGCTGAAATTTCTTTTAAAATTATATAATTATTTGTAAATATTTACCCAACCCTTTGACACAAACAATATACAATGCAAGGTTAATTTTTAAGTGGCATTTAATAGGTGTGAATTTTGAGTTTTCCTTCTCCTAGACTAGTTGTTGTACCAAGTTAAAGAGCCTAGTCTGCCCTACTATTTACCCATAGCTTGAGGGAGAATAGTTGGAATCATATCTTATACCGAAAGGTATTAAAATTATGGGGAATGCAAACAACTTCATTCTGGATTTCAATTCCAGTTGTCGTGTCTATTTCTTGTAATAACTGTTATACCACAAATATCTCCGTTAATAAAGATTATTTCTCTTCTACACTAAAAAAAACATAGATTGTCTTATATATTTCTGAATTATATGTACTTCTTATAAAACCTTTGAAAATAATTTAATGTTTGATATGACCACATTTGAAAATCTAAATACTTATTGGATTTCAGTAAAACTTCAACAGTTTAGTTTATCTGATTTTAAAAAATCTGCCATTGTAAAAGTTTAGTGAAATTGAGACTAAGTGATACTAGTATTGACTAATTATTGTAATTAAATCAAAATATTCAACTGTGAATTATACTGAAAATATTTTTACATTTATTAATGTTATTTTAATATTTTCTTTTGCCAACTGATGGTCCAACAGGACTATGGTTAAAAGGATGGATTAAGTTTTGACTGTTTACTTAATGATCAGTTTCAATCTATTGGTCAGGCAGTGAAATTCTGGTTCAGAGGAATAAATAGAAGCAACATCACAATTATGGATTAACTTAAAAGAATTAAAATATTCCCTTTTGTATAAGTGAAATGAAAACAGACTTTTCCAGTTGAAAAATTGTTTCAAAATTCTAAGAAAGTTACTCAAAATGACAGGTACTTGAAGAAGGGCTAATAACAATGATTTTTCTTATACAACCAATTTTAAACCCGTTTCTCCCCAAAAGCAATAAGAAATGAAATTTTCAAATGATATTTAAATGTGATTTGGTGTCAGAACCTATTAAAGTGTTTTGTGGACTGAGTTTAATAAGACAAGATAAAGAGACAAATATGAACATATGTGTTATCAGTAATAATATTTTTATCATTGATGTCTACAAAGTACCAGAAGTTAGGGAAGGGGGGGTAACCAATTTTATGGACATAACCTTGTACTTATAATGGTACCTACCTTACATTAAACTATTTCAGTATTTCAAATGTTTTATAAAATCAATAAATTTTTATAATTAGAGCAAAAAACAATTTGAGATTGGTGGAAATCTTTGTCTAAGATTTCGGTTTTTCAAGTGTTTATCTGAATTTGGGCTTTTCATTTAAAATTTCTCTGTTTTCTTTTAATTCAGAATAAAATTGATTGTTGAAAATAAAGGCAGAAAGAAAACTGATTTGTTTGAGAAAATTAATAATTCCTTCTTTTTTTTTTTTTTTGTTTTGTGGCTTAATCAAAAATACATTCCATATGTTAATTATAATTCCACATGTAACTGTTCATTTATTCCAAGGGTTGCAACCAAACATCCCTGCAAAAAATAAAAGAAAAAAGAAAACTTTTCTCTACTTATGTGTAGGTCCATTCATAAACTCTTTATCTCAATTGGGAAAAGCAAAAATTAACAAATCCCTTTTCCTACAATCTGTTTTCTCATCACTAATGAAAAAGTATTTAAATTGAATTCAATTTTAATGTTTAATAAACAAAAGTATAAAAATTCATTTATGACTGAAAATGAATTGTGTTGATTTGTTGCAGTTCTTAAAATATGAACATAATTGCAAATAATAGACAATTTTCCTGAATTCTGTTATGTTTTTTCTTTATTCACAGATTTTCACTTTGTTGGAGATAAGAACAAAATTTTCAAATTTGAAAAAAACAGCACTTAACAATGAAAAAATATAAGACTTGTTCAAAAAGTATCAAGACTAAACGTTTCTTTATCAAAACACGAAATGAACAATAAATGAAATGTTAATTTCTTTAAAATAGTCTCCTCAGCATTCAACATATTCCAGTGAGTTTTCTCTTGGTCAAAGCACTTTTGAAACTTTGCTTTCAGTAACATGTGATGCTGCAATGTCATATTTCTTTTAATGTTTTCCATGTCCGTAAATGTTGTACCACTGAGATTTTCAGTTTAGAAAACAAGAAAAAGTTGAACAGAGTTTGATCTAAAGATTCTGAAGATGGTTGTGTTTGCACAATACTTTGTTTAATTATAATCTGCGGATCAAAAAGTATAGAGACTTGAGAAAAAAAAAATAGAGGATTAGTACAGACCCATCTTGACAATTGTCTCGACATAAATGTTTGATCACGACTGATATTCTTACAAATCATGTGGATCTGAATTTGAGAGATTTTACCACCACTCAAAGGAGACAATCATTATTCTAGTAAAATCTGTACATCAACATTTTTATTATAATAAAATCTTTAGCTGCATCTAAAAAAATACACTGATACGTGTGACCCAATTAGCTTTCTTACACTTTTAAATAGAAAAGAATTATGCCTACACACACTGAAAAGAAAGGCCACTCCTGTCAAGTGTGTGGATCAGCTTTTTCGAAGAGGTCACATTTAAAACAACACATTCGGACACATACAGGAGAGAAACCATTTTCATGTGAAGTTTGTGGATCATCATTTTCACAAAGTTCACATTTGAAAAACCACATGCGAACCCACACAGGAGAGAAACCATTTTCTTGTGACATATGTGAATCAACATTTTCAGTCAGTTCCAGTTTAAAAAGACACATGAGAACACACACTGGAGAGAAACCATTTTCTTGTGAAGTATGTGGATCAGCATTTTCACAGAGTTCACATGTGAAAGAACACATGCGAACACATACTGGAGAGAAACCATATTCTTGTGAAGTGTGTGGATCAGCATTTTCTGAGAGTTCTAGTTTAAAAAATCACATGCGAACACATACTGGAGAGAAACCATTTACTTGTAAAGTGTGTCGATCATCATTTTCATGGAGTTCAGATTTGAAAAGACACATGCAAACACACACTGTGGAGAAACCTTATTCATGCTTAATCTGTGGATCAGCATTTTTAGTGAATTTCAGTTTGATAAGACACATGAGAATACATACTGGAGAGGAACTATTATAATCTCTAGAGACAAATCATGTCAGATCTGAAAAGGAACCCTATACTTGTGAAATATGTTGATCAGGATTTTTTCGTAGAATTCACATTTTAAAACACATGTCCAAACATGCACTAAAGTAAAGACATATTCATCTTAAGTGTATCAATCAGTATTCTACTAATTCTGTGATCAACAAAAACTGAACACTATTTTGACATATGTGAATTTACCTTTAAAATTTATTTTGACAGATTTTCTATCATTTATTTTTCCTGCATTTTAGTCAGGAAGTCAGAATGAAAAGATATAAAATTCATCATCATCACTGTGTCATGTCTTCAAATTAAAAGTAAATGATAAAATATTGATCAGGGAATATTTTATGAATTTTTTTGTTAAATAATTCAATGTATTTTTCAGACTGATAAGATGTCCTCTGTCTCTGCAATTTTTGGTATATTTTTTTACCCAACCCCTCCATCATTAGCAGACAACAAGTTCAATTTTTTAGTAAAGCTAGTTCGAATTCAAAGTTCTTCTCCTAAAATGGTTGCCTAACCCTGGCTAAAGATCTATAATTGAGAAAGAACGGATAGAATTATGCCTTGCCCAAGAGCATCAGCCTGAAATGAAAAGCAAACAGTCTCATCCGGGATTTGAACTCAGATCACCTATTCATTTTATATGACAATAACTATGATACTAAGCAATCATCCATTTTTTTTTGTAAAATGCTTCAATTGCAAATCAACATGTTTTTATTCCAACTAAAAGTAAATACAAAAATATTCCTTTTTACAGAAGAAATATATGAATACTCTGTTGCAGAAGAAACTAATTTTCAATTGTTCATCTGACCAACATGAAATCACATGGTGATTTATATTTTCAAATTCATTGTCTGGCACGGGAATTATTTGGCTGTTGAAGTTCGAGTGGTATATTTCGTCCAATGAGAATGAGTAATGCCATTCAGCCCGGGTGACTTTCCCAGGCAATATAAAAAGCAATGTAACGTTCCCTCTACCTCTTCTCTTCCTCACTCGCTAGCAGCAGGACTGACCAGCTTTAACAAGGAGAGCACATTCTCTCTCTCTCTTACCCGTTCCGGTTCCAGCAGCAGACAGATAGACATTTCAACATGAGAGAGCACATTCAACACTTAACCAGTCTCTTTAGGAGACCATTCTTTCACCTTTTACTCCTTTCTCCTAAATAAATTGGACCTCGAAACTTCTGGCTGAATACTAAATTCCTGCTCAACTATTTACAACTGTCCTTTTTATATTACCCACAACACAAAGGAAAACTTCATCTCAAACTGTCATTAAAGCTTCCCTTGTGAAAACTATCAATATCTTTGTCAACTCATTTGTTCCTCCTATTTTTAATATAACAAAGGGTAACAGAACTCACCAACCTTAACTGCCATTTTTGTATAAATGGTAACATTATTTGGTCTTTTGTTATAATTTCATTTCTTTCTTTCAAAGTGTTTGGCTTTAATATGATATAAACAAACACACTAAACATAAACTACATTTTTATTAATGTTGTGCTTTTCTTACAGTTTAACAATGATAAAAGCTTTGTCTTAATCTATAATAAATGACCTTTTTAATTTTTATACTTTGAGTACCGACCAAGACTTTTGTCTTCTTCTAAAATCTACAATCCTAATAACAAATGACACTCAAAATATTAAAATTTTAGGAAAAACTATCAACAAAGGATGGCTGAAATATTTATAGACTGATGTTATATCTTCTGTTGATATATATATATTTAATTAATAAGGAAATAGTTTCTAGATAACTTTATTTTTAAATGAGTGATTAGGGCTTCTTTATTTGCCTACAGTTAAATGGCTTCAAGTCTAAGACTAATAATTCTATTTAATATTAATCATTTGTTAGCACACTGTTAAAGAGCTTCAAGTATTCCTACCTAACACTAATAATTCTATCTAATATTAATCATTTGTAATTGAACATCGAATGATACTCGACATTTCTCATAGCTCCAAGACTGGGGTCTCACCATCAGATTCAGTTTAGTGTCATACCCAGGACATTCATTGGGTGGAGGGTGTCTTACCTCACTGCAGAGGTGCAGTCAGCATATTCTACCACCCCAGTCAACATGGCATGTCACTTAGGAGTTTGTCCTTACTTTTTCAGCGCGTCTTGCTTATCTTACTTGGATGCTTTGTGACATGGGAAGTAAGTGGCTATAAAACTGCTGTTTTGTGAGATGCTGCTTCCAGGATTTGTTTAAAACAGCATGCAGCATTCTTGTGTAGTTTCCATCTAGCTTTTTCTGCAGGCATTTTGTTAGACTCTTCATGGAACAACGGTAAAATAGTTTTGACGCCAATACAGTTTGGAAGAATTTCCATTAATTGTGTAGGCAATATCAATGTGGAAATAGGAACTCCTTAATTGAAATTCACGTCACCTGGGTATATGCACTTCTAGACTGGCCACCTGGGTATATGCATCTCTAGGCAGGCTACCTGGGTATATAGAATTCCAAGAAGGCCACCTGGCAATATATATATTTAGATAGCAAGACTAATACCTGTCACTTAGGTTCTAGGGGTTAAGGTCCTCTTTATACACTAAATTTTTAATTTCAATCGATCAGTAAATTTGATATCATTCCCACTTTTACTGTTCACAACGAATATATCAACAGTTTCAACATTTCATTTTTGTAACAAAGTGCAATCAATAAATTTTGATTTACTGATTAACTGATAAGCAACAAACTGATTCTTTTTAAGTTTAACATTTTTGCAAAATGTTATTTCAAATTATGCCACACAATAGATTTTATGAAATCAGATAATTGAGAAGTGTATGTATTTACCCAACCCCTCTGCCATGGAACAAGATGAGACACAAAGTCAATTTTTAAGTAAAGCTAGTTTTAATTCAGGGTTTTCCTTCTCCTAGACTGGTTGCCTATTTAAAACAAAAGAAGCTGGTCTGCCCTTTGATTTACTCATAATTGATGAAAAAATGGATCCATGTCTTTCTCATGGGCATTGGCATGCATGTGACAGATCTTTTGTAGCAGAAAGAACTAATTTTCAGTTGTTTGTCTGACCAACATTTAATCACCTGGTGATTTATATTTTCAAAGTTATTGTCTGGAGTGGGAATTATTTAGCCGTTGAAGTTCGATTTTGTATATTTCATCCAATGAGAATGATTTATGCCATTCTGCCCAGGTGACCTTCCCGGTCAATATAAAACACGTTGCAACATTCTTTCCTTCTCTCTTTTCCTGACCAGTTACAGAGCGGAAGACCACAATTTCAACTCGAGAGAGCACATTCAACATTTTGGACCACTGCTATCTTTAGGAGAACATTCCTTGTCAATTATTCCTTTCTCCTAAACCAACAAGACCACAAAACTTCTGGCTGAATGCTAAATTCCTGCTCAACTATTTACAACTGTTTTCATCTTCCTACAACTTGCAGCACAAGGGTTCTTTCATTCAAGCTGCCATTAAAGTATTGTTGAACTTTATCAATATTCTTGCCTTCATTTATTTTCTTCCTTTTAATATAACAAGAGGACAGACAATCACAATTATCATTATTGTATTAATGGTAACACCTCCATCTTCTTTTGTTATAATATTATCACAAATAACTAAGAAAATAACAAAGAACAAACTCCTGTTAACTTTACATAAATCATCTAGAAAATTATTTAGATGCTTTTTACTTTATATTTCAAAAACGAAAAACTGAAATATAATATTGGTTTTTATTTGAATGTTAGTTTTCTTTGTGTAATAGTTGAATATTCTCACTGTGATGTCACTTCCTGCAACTAACATTGAATAGTTGAATGAAGATTACTCTCACTGTGATGTCACTTCCTACAACTAACATTCAATTGAAGGCCAATGTGTAAAAATATTTCACTTTTAAGTAATGTCAAAGGTTGATTTCATGAGTCAAGTTGAAGGTCATTTTGTTGGTTTTGCTGAATGTTCACCTATAATTAGTTTTTTCTTCTTTGTAATTATATACTTTTACATCGCTTTTTCTATTTAAAAATAGTTATTTGCACACAGTTATGTAGTTTCAGTTATTCCTATCTAATTTGGTTTTTTTTACAAGTAATTGTATAGTTTTAATTAATTACTCATCCTTTGTAAACAATTATAGCTTCAAGTAACTATTCTTCGTGTCCTACCCAGGACACGCTGGAGTGGGGAGATTCTTATTCCTCTGCAGCAAATACAGTCAGCATATTCTTAACTCTACCAACGCAGTGAGGAAAATCAATCTTGGTTTAAAGTTAAATGGAGACTTTTTAAAAAAATGGTTATGCATATTTTCTTAGTTCTGATTTGTAGAAAAAAATATGAAAGCAAAACATGTTTATTCACAAATTTAACAGATTTCCTATATTTTTAGATAAATAAAATTAATTTCATTTTAAAATCATGAAGTTTCCATTTATTATGGATCCTAGAGAATTGCTGACCAAATCTTGACTGGTGCAGAGATCCAGTAGAAAGAGTGAATTTTTTCACCTTATTTGGTGATTCAAGCACTTTGGAAATATATAAATGATTGTCCCATTGATTAAAAGTGTTTTCATTTTTATTTTTGTGGCATGATGAAATGAGAGGATTTGCCTTGATTACACGGTTGGTGCCACAATTTTATCATTGTACCCAGCAGCTGCTATTCTATTACTATCATTGGTGATAATTTCATCGAAATATATAATTTCCTCCTTGTAGATTGTCACAAACTACTTCCTGTCACTTGTATTGTCACAAACTACTTCCTGTCACTTGTAGAGTTCCTAGTTCCACTCATAGGATTTGAAGTTATATAGTTTGGAAGTTGGAAATATTAAGTTATATCATTGTGTAGGTGTCTGTTCACAAATAAAACAATTATTGAAATAAAGAAGCAAGAAAAACTTGTATTTTAATATGGACCATTTATTCCTTTTTTTATAAGATTCAAGTGAAATAAAGTTCTTAATGACTCTTTTGTATGTCTGTAATGTTTTATGCTTAAGTTTAAGGCCAGAAGTAATTTTATGATAGAAGTAGTAGACATAGTAGTCATTGATCAAGTTCAAGTGAGACATTGCGCTGAGTTGGGAAAAACCAAAAGCCCAAGTGATACTTATTTTATAATTCCCAGTCAGGAACTCTTGAAAACGTGTCTGGATGCATTGGAGTCATAATAATGGAAAGATAACCAAAACTCTTTTAAATTCTTTTATTTCTGTCATCATAAGAAAAATATTTTTATTTCATTTTGCCACACACTAAACCACCTTTGAAAACCACACTGCTTACTAATCTTTCAAGCTAGGCACTGACTATCACTGTGACCAGATTTCATAATTAAAAACTGGGCAAGCAAAATTAAGAGCAACAAACAACAACCCTAAAGACTAGATGAATAAAACTTAATAACAGGAAGGAAAAAAACCCACCATGTCTTTATTCAGTAAGTGGGTGACTTCTGTCGAACAATCCAAAGGCTGAATTCTTAGAAGTAAGAATTTGAAAGAAAAGCAAACATAAGGAACAACATAGAGACTGAGAAACAGTTCCAAAAAAAATGTGGGAGGGAAAAAGGGACAGAAACAGAACATCAACAAAATTACAATTCAAGACTAAAAAGGGAGGGGTTTGTTTTCTCATTTTTTAAGAGATGTCTCTTGTTACTGCTGTCCTAAAATACACTTTTTTTGTATATTTTCAAGTGAATAGCCCTCCTTCTTTTAAAAGGCCAGTTTTGGTCAACCTGCTCTTCCTCTTCTTCTAACATACCAGTTCTCACCAATATAAGAAATGGGACAAGGAAGAAATCATCCATACATGGTACATTTCATGAAATGAATTCTATTTGGCATATATATGTTCATCCCATTTTCTTCACTTATTAAATGTTATTATTTAACTTATTAAATATTCTTCAATATAGATCTTTAAAGTGTACTTTCTATGTTGTCCTTCACCCAACTATCTTCTTTACCCACACTAATGAGAATTTCTATTCCAAGTGAACAATAAATAAAGAAAACAAAACAGTCTATCACAACATGAAGAAATTATTTCAAGAATTATAGAATCACTGGCTGGAAAGAAACAAGCTGAGAATATTATATCTCACTCTGACCCAATCTTGTGCATGACAGCACAAACATGGGATGAATAATATGATGGAAGCATTACTTAGATGTTAAAATAACTTTTTTTTATATATATCAAAGAAGGATAAGATACAGTGTATGTTCCATGTTGATCAAATATATATATATATATATATATATATATATATATATATATTAGTTTTTATATATATTTAATTACATGAATACTTATCTGAGACCACTGGTTTTATGATGTCTTTACATGACAATCATCAGGCAGAGAAAACCTAATATATATCTATTTATTATTATATTATACAATATCTTCCTCTGCCTGATGATTGTCATAATAAGACGGCATGAAACCCTTGGTCGCAGATAAGCATCTATGCTATTAAATGTATATAAAACCTAATATTCATTCATTATTATATTATAACCGTGTCCCAGATATTGAGCACTGTCCAAATTATACCAGGTTTGGTCTGCCCACCAAATGAGACTGTGACAACCATACATTGTTGTTATATATATATATATATAAACAAGTAGAATGTGTTAGCAAAGAGGAAATCGCCTTTAGAAAAGGAAGAAAGGAATTTTTTATGTTAAATGTTGGAGAAAATGAAATCAGCCACCCATGTTGAAATCCTGGACAAAGTTGTTTGATTTTCACTTTATGCTAATGCCCTTGAGAAAGGCATTAATCTATCTATTCTTCCCTAGCCATGGATAAATAGCAGGGCAAACTGGGTTGATAAGGCCACCAGTTTAGGAGAAGTAATGCTCTGAATTCAAACTGTTCTTAAGAATTGAGTTTGTGTTGCCTCCTGCAAATTGGGTAAATACTTATTAGGTTCTGAAGAAGGATGAAAGATGTAGTAGTCACATGTTGACGATCGACTAACTGCTTAGGCATTTAAGTCTTCTGACTATAACGGGATTGACGCATGATATTTTCTAACAGTTGCACTAATCACTCTCTCTGCCTCTCTATCAATGCAAGGGCAAACAATACCAATTTGTATCTCTACAAAACAAATCAAATCTTACAACTACCCTTCTCACTGATTTAACTTTCATAAGTTGCTATGAAGGGAGAATCATTTCACTGTTACACTAAATAATAGACACATAACATTTATTTTACCCTTTTGACAAAGCTTAAAATATGTTGTATCCTCAGCTGAGGGGGCAAGACCATCCCAAAGTGTGTGTGGTGGGGGGAGGGGGTATGAGACTCACCGATATCCCGTGGTGAGGCTCCAGTTCTAGAGATCTGAGGTATGTAAAGTATCCCCTCATTGTCATTACTCTTGGAGTGATTGTGCTGTTAGGGTCCCATCTAAGGGGTCAAATACAGCTGTTGAAAAACTATTAGTATTACATTAGAACTCTTGATACTCTATGAATATGCAAATTATTTGTATTAAGAATTGTTGCTTGAAGGCATCGTCCTACATCTAGTGGTTGCATTTGCCTTACACCTACATAGACATGCAAAAAGGTCCTTTTTAGGTCTCCACACTTAGTGTTGGTGTATCTCTGACAGTTCTCATGAACCTGTCAAAGTAGACAGCCTGGAGGTAAACACGAAGAGGATAATAAGACTGTCTGGTCTTTGCCATTTCAGTCAGTCAGTTCCCACTTGTACAGCACTAAGGCCCCACTGTCTTAGCCACAATGTTTGCTTGCCCAATCCTCGCCTCTGCAGTGCTAAGACACAGCAGTCTTAGCCATGAAACTCATTCACTCGTTTCCACAGTTTCGCAGTGCTAAGGCATGGTAGTCTTAGCCACAGTTTCCCCATCCGTTCACTCAGCTTTGCGGTGCTAAGATATGGCGGTCTTAGCCACGACACTCATTTACTCGTTCCTCGGGACCACAATACTAAAACATGGTAGCCTTGGCAACGACACTCGTTTACTCATTCCTCGGGACCACAATGCTAAAACATGGTAGCCTTGGCCACGACACTCGTTTGTTTGCTCTTCAGTACTGCAACCTGAAGACACGATAGTCTTAGTCAGTTTTCCATTCGTTCGTTCTTCGCCTACATGGAACTAAGACACGGCAGTCTTAGCTCACTTGTTCAATCCTGCATGACCCAGCTACCAGCACCAACTGCAGACCAGTTTCAGTATTGCAGCATGTAGTCCACGAATGACACACTGCATGAACTAGCATCAACACTTGAGACCACATCGACACCCTCCTGCACACTTAAACCAAAGTACTGTACAACTGGGACATTGATCATTTAGCTGTCTCCACCAACAACAACAACCACCAGCTGTCTCTACCATCCATGATTATTCCAACAGATTGAAAACCATCAATATCAACGCTTTCATTATTTTATTTTATTTCTTTTGATATAACAAGCGGCAACAGAACTCTACAATGTCAACTGCTATTTATGTTTAAATGGTAATATCATCTGCCCTCCTGTTATAATTTGTTTTTTAAAAGATAAATCAAATATGAAATTTTACAATTTCCTCATTTTTTTTCCTTTTAATTTCCAGGTTCAAATTTTATTAGTAAAATTCAAATAATTATTTTCAAAAATTGTCATTATTTAAAAAACAAAAGCAAAATGAAACTTAATAATTTTTTATAATTTACCATTTTTCAAATTATTTAAAATTTTCCATTTATTTTTTTTATTTCAAAAATTTTCATTATTTAAAAACAATTATTAGAAATAAAATATTTTTAGAAAAAATATTTTTAGAAATTTTTAATTTAAAGTTCTGAAATTGGTAAATTAAGTCGGAAATTACTTCTCTTTATGATCTGACATAAACACCAGCTACTTGGGGGGGGGGTAACTAATTTTTAATACGTATACATTTTGTTATAAACTTTTTGTTAATCATTAATTTAGCAAAATACGTTGTCTTGGTCCAAGTTTAAACTAATTACAATATTCATTTCTTTCTGAATAATTTTAGATTATCTTCTTCAACTCTACCAGAAGAAAAAAGGGTTTTAAATGTTCGGCTTCGGATAATCCCTACTGCGCTTTTAAACTGGACTAAAAACCAATTCTGAAATTGTGACTGATGTAAACTTCCTTTTCTAATTGCGCTCTTCAAACATTGAGGTAAAAAAATGTTCTGTCCAGAAGGAACAAGGCAAATAATGCTGTTTTAACTTATTCCTTTTTTTTTTTTCTCCTCCTAAATACAGAAACATCTAGATTTATGTTTTTAATCGCTTTGTAAGTGTCTCAAGTTTTATCTTACTTGATTAACTTAAAAAAATTAAAAAATCTGTCTTTCAATGATTTGATCACATTTAACGGTAGATTAACAAATCAGTCGGTAAGTTAACATTTATTTTCGTCATGTGTGTTTAATTGTCTATTTGGGTTTTTTTAAATTTTTATTTATAGACACAGTCTTTTTACAAAGAAACTAATTAAAACCAAGTAAATGCAATGAATAAGTACCTCCACGGATTTAAAACTAACAACAGACGACATTTGCATCTTTACTGGATTTGAATTTGTGGCCACAATGAAATGTTATAAGAGTTGATAGTTTTTTTATAAACACTGACCAGGGGGCATTTTACTACACATTTACATGGCGAATTGAACCACCTTCGTAGATGATTAAAAAATTAGTTAATATTTACGATAAGCACTAGAAGGGGGTATTTTTTTTACGAGATATTTACTAGGCGAATTGAAACTCCTTAAATGGACCCCCAAAATAATTTTTCATTGAATTATTTGGTGCTTAATAGATAGTAATCAAAAGTACTTTTAAAAGTTAAAAACAAAAAAATTATCAGTAGCCTTCGCCGTGGGGTAAGCGCAGTTTATCTTCTCGGAATTCGTGTTATTTGTAAATATTTTTGTTCATATTTCCATGTAGAAATATTACATATTAAATTATTTTCGGAAAATAGCACCTTGATTCTTAAAATCTGACACACTAGAAAAAGAAAAATTCAAAGTTCTATTTTACAAATATTTTATATAAAACATATACATATATTTTACACAATTTTTCGATTAAAAAATATTGTTTACTCTAATCTAATTTCACAAAGGTTTTGGTAGCAATGAAAAGAGTATTTTGTAAAAAAAATTATAAAAATAAAAAATAACATTAGTGGAAATATTTCTTAAATTAATCAGATGTACCCCACCCAACTAAGAAATCTTTTTTTTTAAAAAAAGTAGTATCAATGAACGAATCTGAAATGCAATCAAACTAAAATATTTCATTGGTTTCAATTTTTTGTTTGTTTCGTTTTCCCCGCTATACGATTTTTTTTTTTTTTTTTGCACCAGTTTTTTAATAGGTGGTTTTTCACCGAGTAACAAGTTTCCTTAAATTTCCATGACTCTAATATTCTAGCTAATTTTAAATGTGCTGCGGTCTGGATATCATTATTGTTATTATCATTATTATATACAAATTTTTCACATCAGTTTTAACTGGTAATAGACTTTTGATTTGAGAAGAAAAAAATTCTCTTTTTATGCATGAGTCTGCATCAATTCAACATTGTGAATTAAATTTCACTTCATGAATTTGTAAAATATTCCCAAGCTTTTTAAGGTGTATGCACAAACATTATAGATTTCTCTTTTCTTTTTTCTTTTTCTTTTGAGAATTTGAATATTTGGTATTCCATATTTCAAGTAATCATTCATATAATCTTTCCAATTTTAAATGGCAAATTCTTAATAATAAATTCTTTGCAAGTGCTTCATAATGTGGAATTTGAAAAGAAATTCAAAGTGAAAATAAGAAAGTTCAATTGTTTTTTAATGCTTTAAGAGTTTAATCAATTTGTTCACATCTATGGATCATCTGAGAAGCTTACATCAATTTTCCCCAACAGTCCATGCGGTAATTTCCTATCAGTGTGTGAAGATCATTCAATTAATAAGAGGAATAATTTCTTCTTCTTTTCTTTTTTTTTTTTCAAAAATTTTTTCCATAAATATCTCTGCATTATTTGTAATTAGTTTAATGCAACCATAATTTGAATCTCGCCAAAATATTCGTTTTGAGGCTATTCAAAATGGCAGCTAACCAAACAGAGTACCTCAGGCTTGAACAGCAATATGTCATGAAATTTTTTGGTGGCTGGGAAGTGCAATCCATGTGAAATTTATGGCAAAATATATGTGATGTGTACAGAGAAGCAATTTTTTTAGTAAAAGAAACATTTACAAATAAATTAAACATTAGTTTTCCTCTGAGACTGAACCAAAAGACAGTCAATGGAGAAGTTGAAACATACTGACTCTCAGGTCAAGAAAAAGTTCCTGGTACAGCAGTCAAGATAGAAGGTCATGCTAACAGTCTTCTAGGACATGAAAGGGATCATCACTCTTGATTTCCTTGGAAAAGGTGCAACTGTATTGTATTTATTGAATAATCCTTGTATATATATATATATATATATATATATATATATATATATACACACATACTCTGATATACTGTACATGTTTATATGTACTTGTGTATAAGCAGCACTGCCAGTTGCCCTGGAAAAATAAAAGTATAAAGAATATACTCTGTCTTTAACTGTGATTTTTAATGTGATCTTTTGTAACAAGCTTTAATGCATTCACTGGCATCTCAACATACAATACATTAAATTACTAGCGACATAGTAGTGAATGCAATATGAATGATGAAACCATTATTAGAATTAACCTTTAAAAAACTAAGGGATATTTTGTGCTTCTACTTAGACCCATATATCCTTATTTCTATATCATTATTGCTTATAAAATGTTGAAGTTTTTGTAGGGAAAATCATAACTTACCTGTCTAGCATGTGGGTATGTTCTGTAGGGTTCAATTGCTTAAAAAAAAAGCTAAAATGGCTACACACAGTCGCTTTTATATTTGATTATCTTACATGAGTAACACAGACTCTTGCTGTTCCTATGCAAATGAGACTATGCCAGTTGTATAAAAATATCCGTGTAGGGAACAGGCAGCAGAGTTCGAAGAAGGCATGTTGCGTAGGCAGACACATGCAACAGAATTGTCTGCGTCAGCTCAAAAGACCGTAACATTATTGAAATCAACTTTCAAACTAGAGTTTTATATGTAATATGTATTTGTTATTCATTTTAATTGCCAATAAAATGTTATAATCTGTAATTTAAGAGCCTTTTATATTTTCAGTAATTTTTCAGTTGGGGGCCCAGGGTTGGGCACAGGCATAGGGGTGCTCATCATTCTAAGCCAGGGCTTCTCAAACTTTTTATTTGATTTAAAATCAAATTTAATTTCCATTCAGCCACAAATCAAGTAATTATGCAATAACATTCATGCCAACAAATACTTGGGCAAAACTGACTTAACTGATGAAGATCCAGATCTTTTTGGTTAGAATGGGATTTTTCATTAATAATAATTCAATTTTAATTTTATTCATTAAAAAATCTGTTATCATGGAAAAGAATTAAAATTTCAGTCATTGTATTTTAATTTTACTCTTTCATTATTTTTCTTTCTTTTTTAAATCTCTATTTTTTATTTTCATTTTCAAATTCTCATTTTTCTACTGACATTTTAGCATTCAGTATTTTTATAAAATAATTTGTTTTTAAGATATAAAGGTTTTTAGATATTTTCTTTTATGAAAATATGATTATATGTGTTAAGGATATCAAAAATATCCGGATCTTTTTAATGAGAACCAGATCATTCATTCATTTAAATGACCCATATGTTTTGTATGCATCATATGTGAATGACACATACCCAATCTGCTAGGTTTGCAATATTTAGCAACTAGTCTGCATGATCTAGGGATTTTTATTGTCATAAAGTGTCATGGAAGTATATGCTATACTTTCTTTTGTAAAAGATATGAATCTAGATTTTTTTTTAAATTACATTTTATATTACATGCAAACATAGTAGAATGAAAACCCTCATATAAAGCGTGTGAATCTTGCTTTATGAAAAAGTAATGTTTAGTACTACATATCTGAAGACACACTAGGAAAAAAAGCCTTATCTATGTATGATATATGGATAAAATTCAATAAATAAACTTTATTGAATTTTATTTGAAGAATAAAGAAAAACTGTATAATTCACGGCTTTGACTTTTAATACAAGTTTCATACATCAAAGCACACAATAAAGTGTGAAATATCTGCCTATTTTACATTTATTGCATTTGTCATTATGATTATTTGTGCTGAAAGAATAAGTTATATGATTAAACAAACTTGTCTCACAAATTTAGTTTATGTTTTGAGTTTTATCCCCATTGGATACTCTGTTATTTTGATTTTGTGTTAGACTAAATGAACGTTAGTTTATAAGGACTTGTAAAATGTAATTAATTTTCATACAATATTCATTCAGTATTGATATAATCTTAATTTAGATTTGCCTTTTCTTTCACAGATTTTCTGGCTGGAAGAAATTATGTGATTTACATAAAAATCATTCATCATTTTGAAGTTAAATGAATAGAAACTTTTGTCCTATCATCAAGAACAAAGAAATATTTGCTAAAAATCTTCTCCATATTCAAGATAGGCATCTACATTTGCAAAAGCACCAGTTAAAAACATGTGAACATGTTGATCAAAAACCATATTCTTGTGATTTGTGTGGAACTTTCTTTGTCTAAAATTCATGTATGGTAGTACATATGCAAATCCACCGTCTGAAAATAAGCCATATTCATGTAAAGTGTGTCTACTTTTATACAATGTATAAAAACTGGAAAGAACCCATAAACTTACAGAGCCAGTGAATATTCCATTTTTTATGAATCCCATTTTGCAAGCAAGTATGCAAGCAAACTCAAAAGGTCAGTCATATTCATGTAAAATATGTGCGTCTTCCTTTTCATCAAAGCAACATTTAATGGAGCATATGCCAATACATACTCAAGAGAAACCGTATTCTTGTAAGACGTGCAAAGCTGCATTTGCTCGCAAATCATCTTTAGTGCGCCATATGAAAACGCATACTGGAGAGAAACCATATGCATGCAAATTGTGCAAATCGGCTTTTTCACAGAATGCAAATTTAGTGCAACACATGCGAACACACACAGGAGAAAAGCCATATTCTTGCAAAATCTGTGGATTTGCGTCTGTAAAACGCTCTTATTTAGTGCAACACATTAGAACACACACTGGAGAAAAACCGTACTCTTGTGATATATGTGGGTCTGCATTTGCAGAAAAGTCAAACCTCAAGTATCATTTACGAATACATACAGGAGAGAAACCATATACTTGTGAAATATGTGGATCCTCTTTTATAAAGAAGACAGGCTTAGTTCGACATATGCGAACACACACTGGAGAGAAACCATATACGTGTGAAGTTTGCAAACATTCGTTTCCACAGAAATATCATTTAGTGCAACACATGCGGATACATACTGGAGAGAAACCATATTCTTGTGAAACATGTGGATCTTCTTTTGTACAAATGTCAAGTTTGGTACAGCATATGAGGACACACACTGGAGAGAAACCATTTTCTTGTGACACATGTGGATCTTCTTTTGCTCGACTGTCAAGTTTGGTGCAACATATGAGGACACACACTGGAGAGAAACCATATTCTTGTGATACATGTGGATCTTCTTTTGCAGATAAGTCAAATTTAGTACACCATATAAGGACACACACTGGAGAGAAACCATATTCTTGTGAAACATGTGGATTTTCCTGTGCTTGTAAATCAGATTTGGTGAAACATATGAGAACTCACACCGGAGAGAAACCCTACTTTTGTGAATTATGTGGATTTTCTTTTGCATGCAAATCAGGTTTGATTCCACATATGCGAACTCACACTGGAGAGAAACCATATAATTGTGAAATATGTCAGTCTTCCTTTTCACAGAAGTCACATTTAGTTCGACATATGCAAACGCACACCAGCAAAAACTTATCACTCTAAAGTCATTATGTTTTTGTTTTTTTTTCATCAATTAAAGGCATGTTATGAGGAATAGATGAAAACCCATATAGAAGCAAAACCATATCACAAATATATAAAACTTCTTTTTGAATTTAAATTTTATAATTCTTGATCCTCAGGCAATCATATATCAACAAATCTTAATACATAAATATAAACTATATTCTTGTAAACAAACATTTTTCATAAAAGTTAGATTTAGTCTACTAAATTAGGACAGTGAAGTGAAATCATTTTTTTTTTAAAGAATGTGGGTTTATGTTTTTAGGAAAGAGAAATGTAAACATACTGGAAATTAGAATTACTCTCAAGATGTCTGTGGCCACACACTTGATATATATTGTGGCCACATACTTGATATCAATTTAGAAGTCAAAATCTTCTTATCAGTTTAGATCTGCATTTACCATCTAAAACTGATTCATCAATATGCATTAAAGTTTCAAATATATTTCTAATTTCTGAGGGTTTTTACCTCAGATAATTCTTTTGTAAAACCATAAATTTTATAATGTAATTTTATAAGACATTGAAAATTCCCATCTTTCTTACCTGCAAATGATATTTTGGAAATGAAGTACATAAACTCTGAATGTTTTGAAATGTTAATTGTTTATGTTTATTTTGTGATGTGATTAAATCACTTTTGTCCTGTATAGCAAGTAGGGTATGTACCCTGTATACCTTTTAAAAGGGTACCACCCAAAGGTACAGTCTATAGGACCATTTATCTGCATAAACTAGGGAGGTAGTTGAGAATTTTGTGCAAAATCTGTGAAATTCAAAAGCAGAATTTCTTTATTTCATTCAGTAATTTAAAACTAATACTTTTTTTTATTTGAAAGCCTCCTTGGGTCGAGGCAGACTCTGGTATTTTGCTCTGTTTATTGTAAAAAGAAAAGAAACAGAAAAAAAATCAACAGACTTTGACTACATCAAAGACAAATTTACATCAGTGAAAGCAAAGAAGTTGCTATTGTTATTTTGAGTACGATCATAATTTGTTAAAAGATTAACAAAACTAACTTGTATTTTTGACCTGATTTTATGGGAAAGTTATCTAAAACAAAAAAAAGGGTGTTAGATATTTAGACAGGGGCACAATCCTAGTGCTTGCCATAGGTGCTATTTTTCTGTAATTATACTAATGGATGTGAGGTGGGATCAAAAAGTATTGAGACTGAATCTTTCTAAACAAGTTGTATGTCAGATGTTTGGACAGGAGCACAATTTCAGTGTTTGCTGTAGGTTCTATTTTCCATAGATATGTCATTGCTTCTTCCAGATTTTGTAAAGAAATCTTGATTAAAATGTTTTTGATGACTTCTATTCCATTAAACTTAAATAATTTGTATATATATTTTCATACTTGATTTTCAGTGCGGCATGTTATACAAGAAGTCAAACCTTGTTACAATTCATAAACTCTTCATTTCAGACAAAAAACAGATTGACCTGTTAGTCATTCAAGATCACTGACAGATGTAACAGGGAAAATTCACATAACAAGGAACTAAGCCTGTTTTTAGCCAATCAGAAAGCAGTACACACTGAAGCCCTGGACACTTTCTTGATCCTATCATGAATACCACACTCCATTCTATAAAGAGCAATTCCTATGAACATTACTCCTTTGCTTACTTTAACTGTCAAGTACATTTAACACTGAAAACAGATCTTTTTGGGATCAGGCTACCTTACTTTATGTCCACACCAAAGGATAATCCAAACCAGTTATCCATGAATCTACAGCAAATTCAATTGTCATAGAACAGACATTCAATGACTTAGTTTCTTTGTAAGCTTTCTGAACTAATATAAGGAAAGAAAATCTTGTCTATTTCTCTATATAAATTCCTTTTCATTGTTGATTCTATTGTTTTTTCTTACCCTTACTTTTACACCTACTCTCTGGCAGGCAGTAAAATATCCTGATTGATGACTCACCCCCCTTTTCTCTCTCTTATTTTTGCATTATCACACCCAACTTTCTTTGTAATTCTGCTTTTTCAAATGTAGACAAAAGTAAATGACATTAATGTAATCTAATTACAAAAATAGTTGGAGATATTTTACCAAACCAATATCACTCCTAAATATAATTTTGGCTCTTGAGTGACAGCAAGTCTCTTCAGCTCTCCAGGACTCTTCTCATTATTCTACCCGACTTGGCCAGAATATCGAGGTTCTTGAAACCTGAGCAAAATTTCTTAAACCATCTGGTTATTTTGATGGAATCAATTGCATCTTCACACCACAAATGTTTTTGGGTGTTTCTGTGGCAGATTATAGTCCAATTCAAACTCATAAAGTGTAAGTTAACAAATTAGATTATGTTGCATGTTTATCTGTGCGGCTTTTAGATTACCCACTGTGAAAAAATTCACAATATGTCAGTGCCCTCAATTTGCACAATACTACCAACCATAATGGGTACCTTCAACAATGTGATGTATGTCTCTGCTGTTATAAATTAAATGAAGCTGCCATTCAGGATTCACTATATATATATATATATATATATATATATATATATATTCCATTGTAGTCATTGATGACTAATCATCTAATGTGGAAGAGGAAATACACAAACACAACTCGGCTCAAGTATAGGACCTCTGTTGTTTTATTCTTTTAGTTCAGTTTCTGAAACTGGAATTACATGGACACAATTTGTAGTATTGTGAAGGAAGAGATACACAGAGAAATACAGAGTTAAATCCTTTTATTATTTGAACAGCACAATCCAGAGTATATACAATATTCACAGTCTCTCACTGTAAGAGTTTTATGCCAGATGTTGATATTCAACAACTCCAGCTATGGGTAAATAGTAGGGCAGACTAGGGTTCTTCAGCCTTGGTGAGGCAACTAGTCTAGGAGAAGGAAAACTCTGAATTCAAACCTGTGAAACTCCGCTTAAGAATTGACCCTGTGTCATATCCTGCCCGAGCAGAGAGGTTGGTAAATATGGGTATATTTAAAATGTTATCCACAAACTATTTGTTGAAAAATCATATTTAATATAAACAAGATTTGGCATTAAACAACCTACAACGGTTGATAGGCTATAAAAACCAACCAACCAACTTGTTACACCAGATGAATTTTTGAACTTTGTCAACTCATTTCTTTTCTTACATTATGTATTCTATTACTTTTCTGAATTTTAGAAAATTTATCAAAGCAAACTGGCCTTATTCAATTACAATTTTACAATATATAAGACATTTTTTTACTTAAAAAAAAAACTAAGTTATTTTTTTATTCCTGTATTTTTGAATATATTTTATCATTGTTTTTTTTTTTTTATTCTCAACCATTTTAAGTAAATTCATTTTGACAACCCTTTTTCTTTTTTTGAAGTACAAATTTATTTTCTGCATTAAATTTTCTATAAAATTTCCTAAAGTAAAAAATTATATCACTATGTTTTCTACAATGTAAACAACTTTTCAAATATGAATATTTCCAATTTTTAATAAACACATGATTTCCATACCAACCTTTTCTCTAATCATTCATTTTACTAAAGACACAAACATTATGATGATCAAATCCACTTTGTAGGAGAATAGACCTGTGTTTAGTATTTATGGTCCCCTACAAATTTTAGTTCAGAATTAAAGGTAGTATATGGCATAATATAAGCACATATTATAGGCACATGGATAAAGTGGTAAATGAAGGAAGCCAATGAGTGAAGAATATGCAACAAATGAGTAAAAGATATGAAACAAATAATGGTTGTAAAACGGCGCGGACAAAATGAACATTTAAAACAAGGTGACGAACAAAAACAAATTTATATTCTACAACAATTAAATCTTATATTGATACATAAAAAATATTACTAACTCTACTAACAAAATAATAGTGTGTGTATAGGTGTGAGCTCGTGTGTGTGTGTGTAACACAACTAAGCTACAAAAAGAATTGCAAGTTTAAAATGTCCTTTTTTTATGGTTAGAAACGGGCAGTTTCTCAGAGATGGGAAAGCGTCTCATAGTCCTTGTATAGGAATGTCTGCGAGGCCCATCCATGGTGTTGCTTTTCTCTACTGTTGATTCACGCTGAAGGGAGTTTGTTGCTGCTGTGAAGAAATTTGGTCAAAGAGAAAGAGGGTGCTTGAAGACAACGTATTTATAGAAAATACGTGTCTTGTAGGTGGCTCAAAGACACAGGACTTGAATTTACGCGCGCCAACGTAGTTTTAAGCATATCACGTGGTCCTCCTGGCCAATGGTTTCCCGAGATTGACTATTGAGCGTCCGCCATCTTTGTGGGAACAAGTGGCATACCGCTCAAAATAATTTATAGGAGTGTAAAGTCCTATAACTTTTATGCTAATTTTCAATATTTTGTATAGTCAACAATGCATGGAACGTGCTAAAATAGTGAAATTGTATTTTTATCATACCAACATTTTTTGTAACATGTTGTGGAGTTAAGAATGTAATGGTATTTATTCAACCTCATTCAAAGAATGTACAAAATGTGGATATTTTCAGCTGTTGGGATACATTTCTGTATTCTTTCTTAATACCATTGTTATGCAAGGGACCAGCTTTAAACCAGTTGGACACTGCACTTAATGAGGTGCCCCCTCCCCTTTTGCTAGAGTGTAATCTTCTCTCAGCTCATCCTGGGACCTATGTCTCTAAATGCTGGCCTTGTAACAACACATTGCAATATATATCTTCCCAATTGGGCTTGGTATGTGCAAATGAGTTTATGTTGTCTTGCCTTCTGTTGTGTTCAGTGTTAGTATATCACGGATATACTAATGCTGATATTGGTCCGGGGTAAGTAAGAACTCAATGAAATATCTTCCTTAGCACCAAGCATACCAATACTTTGTACTTTCTTTCCACAGCAATAATTTTTTTTTTCAATATTCAGAAGATAAATTCTTCAAATGAGTTTGCAGATAAATTAAAAGAGAAATTGCTAAAAGCCCACTTAAATTTATGAGCAGATATACATGATATTATGACAGAAATCTCATGACATGTCACCAGCAGATTAATAAGTGGTGATAAATCATGTAACTTTACCATTCCCTGGCAGGGTCTGAGACATGTCTCTCCTATTCAAAGAACAAAGACAAAAGAAGTCAAGAAAGACTTTCTGAGACTATCATGCAACACTCCATGAGACTCCCAACTAACATGCCCATTCTCTAAGATAATTATGGTCTCCCTATACATATATTGACTGCATTGATTTTAGAAAACATTTTTTTTATTACAGGAGAAAATTGTTTTTATTCTTACATTTATAAACAAATTGTTGGTGATCAGAAGGCTCCCTTTTCAATAGATATAACACCAAGATGTAAGGGAGGGTGCTAATCCATTCCCTGGATTGCTCCATTTTACCCTTGATCCTCACCTTATTGTGCTGAGTGCTAAGCAAGGCGACATCAAGTACCATTTTTTGAGCCTTTCGTATGACTCGACCTGGGATTGAATCCTGGTCTCTCAGACCATTGGCAAACACTCTACTCACTAGGCCAATGGCCTAATGAATAGAGTGTTTGCCAATGGTCCGGGAGACCAGGATTCAATCCCAGGTCGCATCATACCAAAGACATTGAAAATGATACTTGACACCTCCTTTTTTAACACTCAGCAATATAAGGTTTGTATGAAGAATGATGTGGAGCAAACTTGACTTAGAAATAAATCAAAATAGCCAATTCTTATTAAGTCAGAATTGTTCAGGTTCATTCAAAGAGCAGAAATCACAAAATATGAATTCTAAAAGGATTTTTTCAAAAAGAGTTAAATTCTTTAAAATATTTATAAAAAGTCATTGTGAATTTTTTTTACAAAAAGTCTATAATATATTTTAATGAATAAAAGCAAAAAAATGCTGAACAAATCAATATTTACATTGAAGTTAAACATTTTTTAGGGCAAACTTTCAATCGTAAACTAGTCTCTTTGCAATTCATTTCACACTAATGTTCTTGAGAAAGGCATGAATCCATCTTTTCTCTATGCAACTATGAGTAAATAATAGAGCAGACTATTTTTTAGCCTTGTTTAGGCAACAAATGTAGGAGAAAGAAAACTGAATTTACTCTACTCAAAATTTGAACTTGTATCACATTCTGCCTATGATGGAGGGGTTGGGTAAATACTTTTCAATTCAGTCATCAGATCAAATATTTTTCTCCAATTTGGCTTCTGTTCCAACTGGCCATCACTCTTGGTTAGTAAGTCCTCTAGACGGCATCCAGTTTCTTCACAGGATTAGTGAATGTAAGTTTTTGCTAGGCAGTCAACACTGGTGTATCCGTGTGTAAGAGTCCATTGGAGAATGTTGCTTATGATTTTGCCCTTGTTCAGCATATATTGTTCATCTTACTTTGATGGTTTGTGTGATGGGAGGTAAGTGGCTGTACAGCTGATGTAGGGTATTAATTAAAAATTGAATGAACAAATAGTTCTGCAGAATAACTTAGAAATACTAATGTTTTGTCCTGTTACAATCTATGGTTAAAAATAGAACACATGGTTAGTTATATGGTAACTAAGTGATGTGCCCGGTTTTTGGTCAATTGAAAAGCAGCACAGATTGACACAATTCTTCTGTGATCCTTTCAAAAATATAAAAATTCCCTTATTTCCATTTTCTATCTCTTTTTATCCTCAACGCCACCTGACATCACACATAATAGGTCCCATAGCCATCACATATGGTCTTCTCAGCCTCATGGTCTGTTTTCACATAGCAGCTTTACTTGCCTATCCATGAGCCATCTCATTTCCTAGTTCTCTAAGCTTGCTGACCAATACTCATACCAAGTGAAGAATGAAGAGAGAAAAAAAACCAAACAGAGTAAACACCAAAGAGAGAGAGACAGATAGACAGACAGAGGTAATCTGTGACTGGAACTCAGTTACTTGCTGAACCCTCCTCTGGGCGACACCATATCCAATTGTCTTTTGTATTATTCACTGACGACACCGTCTTTGATAGTACTCGCTATCCCTCAAATGCAAAGAGTCTTCTGCCAACTCTTACTACCTCTTCTTTTACAGTTGACAAAGCATGCTGGTCACACGTGGTCAATATGCGTAAATGTTGCGGTTCCAGTGCGTACTTGTTTTCTCCTTACATTAAAGCTCTGCACACCAAATTAAGAAGAGCTCTTTTATGGCAGCGATAAGGTAAGTCATTACTGCCTTCATTCTTGACCGTCACATCTGCAACACCAAGTTCTTGACCATCACATCTATTATAAAGTTGTTTTTATTCCCACTTCATTAGCCAGCCACAAACAATAGTTGGGATCTCACTTCTGCATGTCACACACACAAACTACAGCTAACATATGGACTACAAGTAAGTTTATTCTTGAATATTAAACAAGCTTTTCTTTGGAAACCTTTTTTCAAAAATTATTTTGTATATTTACAAATTACACCCTTTTTTGTTAACACTATTTGTTTGTTTCATTTACATTTCTTCACAACTCACAACCCTTTTACAGGTGAATACGTTTTTTCTTTACTCCGAATAATTTGCATGTCACATGACTAGAAACAGAAGTAGTGATTGTAATCATGTAATTTTGACTTCAAGATTGCCTCCACTAGGTTATTTCCCTAGCACTAAGAAATTTGTTCCTTTTGAACTTCGATTTTTCATGCAGTTTGACTTAATGAGTAGAGTGTTCGTGAATAGTCTGGGAGACCAGGGTTCAATCATAGGTTTGTGTCATACCAAAGACTCAAAAAATGGTACTTGATGCCGCCTTGCTTAGCACTCAGCACTATAAGGTAAGGATCAAGGGTAAAGTGGAGCAATCCAGGGAATGGAAGTGATCTCCCCTACACCTTGGTGTAGTAGCTATTGAAAAGGGAGCCTTCGGGTCACTCCCCTCGACTGGGGGTCACCAACTTTACTTACTTGAACATTCCAGTGACAGTTACACACTGCAAACCAATCCCAGTCAATTTTGAGAGGAGAATTTGTTTGACTAAGTGTCTCAAAAAGTTCAAAGGAGATTTTGTATCAGGTGAGGATATGACTGGTCCCACAGCAGCAATCAACCTTACGTCAGCATTTCTCACATCTCAAAAGTCACCAACAATACTTGATATACAAGAGTAGATTGCCTAGTCGGCTGGGGCTGTAGGGGTAACCCCCCCCCCATGAGTGTCCTGGCTATGACACTAAATAATCTGATGGTGAGGTCCCAGTAATGCTGGGGCTTTGGGGAATATGGAACACCCCTTCATTGCCATCGCTCTCAGGTCCACTCTGGCCCAGCGTGGTAGCACCTGATAGGGCCCGATCTATGGGTTAAATAGAACTAACAGCATACTCATGCTAAACTGAATTGTTTGATTAAACTAAATCGCTTAAAATAGAAATGTTTTTGACAATTAAACCATACTGACATTTAAACTGCATGCTTATGCTAAACTGAATTATTTGAAATGGAACTGTTTTTGAGATTGAAACTGTATTTCCACTAAACTGAATTGTTATATATAACTGCTTGAATGAACTGAATAGTTTGAAATAAAAATGTTTTTGACAAACTGTGTACTCATGCTAAACTGAATTGTTAAAAATAGAACTGATTATTTACATAAAAATGGATTTGGTGTTAAATAACCTACAAAGGTTGATATGCCATAAAACCAAACCATACAAGAGTAGAGGTGGCCTCAAGAACAAAGATTCAGAGGGGCGTCACATTACAGAAGTTTTAAAAAAAGTGATTAATAGATCTACAAGGAAAAAAGAATATAGCAAGCCCATCAATCCAAAGATGCCTGATGGCTTTTCATTGTCATACCATGAATCTTATAACCATGTGTTCACATTTTCATGAAAATTATTTCTATCTTTATTTATTTTCATGAAAATACTCAAAAGATTCGGCAGATAAACTTTTCCAAAAATGTTGAAAAAGTAGTGATATTCACAAGAAACACTGAATGCCTCTGTTAAGAAGCTATCAAATCTACAGTTCTCAATACAGTTTTTACTTCAAGTAAGTGTGGTACAAGGTCACAGCAGGGTTTCTTTTATGGTTTCTCCAAAAGTGAAAGTGAAAGCATAAGAAAAAGTCAAGGTCACTATTTAAATATGGTGGAGGTGAACAGTTAAATCCCAAATGTCTTGTCAACTTTCTAGTAGAAACAATGGAAAAGATGTTATTGTTGAAGTTCATTTAGTAGACATAAGTGCTATTCTCATGTTACAAACTTTTAATTCATTTAAGCAAAGTTGAACTTATAACGAAACAGCAGAATTGATTGGTCGATCTACCATTAAACTTTACATGAAGTGGCCATTACTGCATCCCAATAGACAAAAAAAAATTGGTGTGAGCTTGCAACCAGTTGAGAGAAAGTGATTTATTCTAAAATTGCAAAGGCGATTTATTCAACTATCATTGTCATTGCCCAATCAGCTGGGGCTGTAGAATACACTGACTGCACCTCTGCAGAGGGGGGGAGGTAATACACCCCTCACTAAACAGTCTGATGGTGAGGTCCCAGTAATGCTGGAGCCTTGGGGAATACGGAGCACCTCTTCATTGCCATTGCTCCCAGGTCCACTCTGGCCCGGCGTGGTAGCACCTGATAGGGCCCTATCTATGGGTTAAATAGAACTAACATCATACTTATGCTAAACTGAATATCTTGAGGTGGAAGTGTTTTTTGACAATTGAACCTTGCTTACATTTGAACTGCGTGCTTGTGCTAAACTGAATTATTTCAAATAGAACTGTTTTTTGACATTTAAACTATTTACACTAAACTGAATTTTTTAACATAGAACTGTTCATGTAACTGTGTGTAAACAAAATCTGTACTTTTACTAAATTGAATTAGCTGAAGTAGAATTGCTTGACTAAACTGAATAGCTCGAAATAGAAATATTTTTGACAATTAAACTGTACTTACATTTAAACTGCGTGCTTTTGCTAAACTGAATTGATTTAAATTGAACTATTTTTGACATTGAAACTGTACTTACACTAAACTGAATTGTTATATATAACTGCTTGAATAGTTTGAAATAGAAATGTTTTTGACAATTAAACAGTGTACTGTACTAATAATAGAACTGATTATTTACATAAAAATGGATTTGGCATTAAATAACCTACAAAGGTTGATATGCCATAAAACCCAACAAACCAATCATTGTCAAGACTAAAAATGCTTACACAAGATGCTAAAGTTTGGAGTGGAAAATTCCTCAAAGAATTGAATCAGATTTGATTCCAGCCAAACGTAAACTTTATGGAAAGACACCTGCTTAGCCAGTGATAACTGCTTTAAGTTTGAAGTCAAAATTTCAATTGTTTTTTCTCTACTGAAAAGCAAAAACTAATTCTACTTTATATGTTGCGGGGGAAACATGAATATTGTAACAAAATGTAGATTAATGTTCTAATGGAACTTTTTTCTGGGGACTGTGTTTTTGCTGTTTGCTTTTGGTTGCTGCAATCACAGGTTAAAAAAAAATGAAAGAAATGGAAAAACTGACCATCATAAAAGAAAATTTAGAAAAATAAATGATTGATTTTAATGACAAATCAACCTTTCCAAGGTTATTTTATGCCTATAGGTTAGGGAATTGCATACATTGTGTTTATACATTTAATTTTTTGTTTAATTTATCAAGAGTTTTTCATATGGTTATGTAACATTATGTATTCCTATCCAATACAAATAATTTTCAACCAGCTCAGTTGGGGGGGTGAATATATGCATCCTGGATATGACACTAAACTGCATTTGATGGTGAGGCTACAGCCCTATAAGTTTAGGGAGTATCCCTTCATTGTCATTACTCCCAGGTCCACTCAGAACTTTTTATTTACTCTACCATTTAACTGTGCAAATGTAGGATTAATGTGAATTGAATTATTAATGTTAGATAGGAATACTTAAAAAGAATTAACTACAAGTCAACAAAAGAGTTTTGGCTCGTTTAAAAATGTTACCTATAAACTATTCACTTAAAAATCATATGAACAGGATTTGGCATTGAATAATTCACAGATGATATGCTGTAAAACACATCCAATCCATTTGACCCCTTGATGAGACCCTAACAGGTACTATGAGTCTGGATCAGAGTAGAACTGGGAGTAATAGTAATGAAGGGGTATTCCACACTGCCTTGAACTGGAGCCTTAGGGTTATACCCAAGACATCACTTTTAGAGTGGAGTGTGTGTGTGGGGGGGTCTTAACCCCTTTGAGCTCCAACCAAGTGGAGAGAACTAAAGATGATTTTGAAGAAAATCTAAAAGAAAATCAAATTAACAGAAATGAAAAATAATAATTTGCTAAGATTTGTGATTATACTCGCTTAATTAGTCCCATGGCTGAACTGAACCCTTCAATTTCAGGATTAGTGGGTGGCCTTGAAACCAGCTGGCTCATTTAGAGAATCCCAAAAAGGAGGGTTTCAGCAGAATCAAGTGGGAACCCTAGATGGAGGATTGGGGTGTATGCTCCCAGGACCAGCTCTATGTTAACTGAATTTGGTCTTAAGTTTCAAGTTAAGACATTCATTAATTCATTTGTATGCTAATCCATTTTATATTTCCAGTTTCTGGTATTTTAAAATTATTTATGTCAATTCTTTAAAAAATTGGGTTAAATTTCATATTCTGTTTATATGGTATTTATATGGACTTACTGGAATGAAACGATTAAAACAACGAAAATGAGAATACTCACCTGAAGAATTTGTTTTATTCCATTCTTCAACTTTAGATTATAAATAAGAAATTCTTTTTTTCTTGTATAATACAATCAAGTTCATTTCAAAGAATAGAATATTAACTAAATATGCTATTTCACAGAAAACGATAATAATTTTGTTATATTAAAACAGTGGTTCCCAACTTTTTCATTCTAAAGATCTTTTATGTTAAATGATTTCTTACAGTCTGCTGAAAGACCCTAGGTTGGAACCCTCATTTACTCACAAAATTTTGTGATATCAAAAAAATTGTGCAACGTCAAAAAATTGCTGGGAACTTTGGTCGTAAGAACTCAATTAATCCATAGCAGTCTTGTTGTCCATACTTCCCCCTCAAAATACACACACTGTTACATGATGTGAGCATTCGTTGTGTGGGTGTGGATGTGGGTAAGTGCCAGTCAGAAAATTCGTTTGTCTGTTTTGGTGCAAAACCCACACAAAGGGCTTGCGCGTGAGATTTCCCTCGAGACCGAAAGAGGACAAAGGAAGGAAGGTTCCAGAGTCAAGAGAAGGAATCAAAACACAGAAGAGACCAGGGAAAAGAACAGGGCAATCAACAGAAGAGAGCAAGAGCTAGAACCTGTTGACTGAGATCCGAGTTGGATCAGCGTTTCTTGTGGCTTTGTGGGAATTTCGCTTGAATACACGCTCACAATAGCCTGCAGATGCACAGAGAGCTACACAAGAGTGTCACAATCTTTCCCTTCTTGCACTTGGAGCTAACCCAAATCTTTGTTTGTTCTTTTTTCTTTCACCCTCTCGTTGTGTATGTTGTGTTTTGTGTGTCCATAAAGAAATGTGAAATACTCATGGCCGTAGGTGAGAGAAACCACTGGACGATCTGATGGCCATGTGTGTTTTAGGGGGTTGAGATAGTGGGGACTGACCAGCAGGTGTATTGTCACAACACACAACGTTCTGATATCTTATATATATATATATATATATACATACATACATATTTCAATAATAGGAATTATAAACAACTTTAACAGGAATGAGTTTAAGCTACTTCTAGTCAATTTGTGACACTGGAACTTAAAAGTAATTTGAAAGTAAGCAGACAAAGTAAATAAAAGAGTTTTACTCTTAAGAGAAAAATATTAAGAAACCCATAAGATAGAATGACCTTTGTGACATTATAGATTGAAAAGGGGGTTAATCAATTAAGGGCAAGCAGACCAAGTGGAAAAGCGGTATGGTCACACTTTTGTGTGGACAAGGAAAACATTGGAAAGCCAAAAAAGACCGACAGCTAGGTTTACAGCAGTGGCCATCTGGTAGATTATGAAAATGTTCAGATGGAACAGATTGTTTGCATTACAAAATGTCCAGGGTGGGAAGGATCTGATAGGAGAATTTTAATTGCTAAATATTTCCTGAATAAAATAACTTGAAACTAAGATTAAGAAGAATGACCAAACAGACAAAAGAAGCAATGTAAACCATCGTTAAGATTATCAAATAAAGACAAAATTGGTTGCATTAATAAAGCCTGGGTTATTGACTTGATAAGAAAATTTGGTCATTTGATAAAATTGGAAACTTTTCTTCCCTTGTGCATTATGAAAATCAGATTGTCACAGTTATACCAACCCAGAAAGGACATGTTGAATATAGATTGGGAGGAATAAGGGAGTTCTAAGACTCTACAGATAACTGGAATGAGTGAGAGATACAAATTAAAGTAGGTTGGAGTTAAGAAGGTGGATCCAGCTCTTTCACCACCAAAGAGTTGGACAATCTCCCAAATTTGGAAAAGCTGTTTTAAAGAAAATTGGGATGAGAAATTGACAATAACGACAGTTAAATACCCTAATTAGCTGACCCCCATACCTTTGGACACTGGACTCAATGTAAGCTGGAACTTTTGAAATTTCAGAGTTAGAAGAGTGTCCAAAATGTCTGAGATAAGTTGGAAGAAAGAGAATCAGTCTATAATAATTCATAAACCATGAACTTGTGCCAGACTTCAAATACTTAAGATTTAAATTACTACTCGACCATTAACAACTGTGTAGTCATTCACTAGCGCTGATTGGGAAGAGTTAGAATAATATAAAAAAAAAAAAAGTGTTGTTACATTTCTAACATGTGTTGATATTATTTTTTGTTTTCTGTGTGGCCGACATTATTTTGATGTAAACCTCGGAAGGTTTACATCAAGCATGGCAATCATTAATAATTTGGGGAAAAAATGCCAAGTTTTAAAGAAATTAAAATGGCTCTAAAGTGGATATTCAATTTCCAATGTATGCATAGTGCTACAATAGACACCGACTTTATGGCTGTCTTTATGACAAATTTAATGCTAAACTTGGAGCTGATTTTGTCTTTATTTAGATATGGAAGCCTACAGAGAAAAAAAAAATTACATTTTCTTTTTCAACATCTAGTATCATAGGGACACAAATTTAAGGCTCAATTATTCATTATAAATAAGTCACTTGATTCATTTCCAGTTGAAAATTCAATTTTTCTTGAAAATCAAAAACTTAATGATTTTGAAAAAGAAGTTAATGTTGTCAAAAGCAAGAAATAGGAAAAAATTGCAATTCAAAGCATTTTACAGCTGTCATTAGTCCTTACTAGAACAAAATTTTAATAATTGATATGCTAAGGTTATTTCTTAGCATCCTTACTACACAAAAACAAGAATTAAGAGGTTTGTAATGAAGTAACTGTCTCCTCCTACAAGTGAATCTGATGACCGGCTGTGTAACTGACAGTCAACCATAAAACTCTTGCAATAGGTGCAAGAAATGATCATGAAAGAGTTGAGGAATTTTGAAAAGGGTCAGTCCATAATTGTACAAGGAATAACTTACTTCAGAGTGGGCAAGTAATACCTCACATCACACTGTTTTTAAAACCTTTCCAGAGGATGGCTGAAAGCCCAATAATAAAGTGAGTTGTGTTTTTTCTGTGATCACAGATCAGACCTTTTCTTTTCCTGTTATGAGCTCATTGTCATCTTTTTTATCTTGTTTGTCTCTCTGCTTTCTTTCTGCTTTAAGATCCCATAATGCAACAGTTTCATCTCATTTTAGTGCATTTTTAAAAAATCTTACCTAATCATTTTCACAGTTAAAATTTATCAGAATCCCTTTATGATTTTTTACTTTAAAAATCAAATTAAAATTGGCAAGATTAAGTTGATCAATTCACAAATAATGAATTTTAACGAATTTTTAAAAAAATCATTAAATCCATTCTCAATAAAGATAACTGCCACTCTAACAATCCCCCTCCCCCACTTAATTGCAATTCTTATAGCTTTATTATATTCATATTGAAGAAATTTTAACTGCATTTTATAATAACAGAATTTTTGAATAAGTATAAAGTATTTTGATGAATTAAAAACAATTTTCATTGGGATCCAATAATTATTCAAATCTTCACATACAAGGAAATATTGAGCATTGAAATTTTTATGATTATCACATTTTGACATTTTTTTAAAACTGTAAACTTCACAAACAAAAACAACTGGTCTTATTTGTATATTTAGGAGATTTTTCTTTCTTTTTTCTTTTTCAAATGACCAAAATGCATTAATTCTATTCTATAATTACTCAAAATATAATATCGTATAATAAATATTGTATTTACAATAATTACGATAATGTAATTCTTTGAAAAGTTAATGTTTTCTGTACATTTTATAAAATTTGCTTCATCATTCTCGAGTTTAAAACTGTTATAATGCATTTAGACATAATTTTATAATTTACATCCAAATTCAAATTAAAAGTGGCAAAGTAAATAGAAATAATTCAAAGTTCAGAAATTTCTATATTTAAAAAAAATAGCACTATCCACAGATTCAGGAATTTAAATACAGGGTAGAACGATAAAATTATCGTCCTAAAGAAAACAACACTACAGCTTTATTTCAGGGGATCACCACACTCTTCAGCACATCCAGGTACACTTTGGTGTTGACTTTCAAGCCAACTTCGAAGATGTTAGGTGGCATGATGTGGCCCTTACTTGAAACCACACCAAAGACCATAACCGTAGCCAGAAACTTTGTTTTCATCACCCTGTTATTCGTGGCAATCCAGATTTGCATTTTGAGGGTGCTGGCAACGGTCTTGTGTCATAACTTGGATCGGTAGAGAGCATGAGTTGTACAGCGGCGCATCTCCGATCTCGCTCGTTGAACATTGTGTCACTTTCAGACATGATAGAAGGCTCCTATCGCTCTTGGGATTTGTACACAAGTGGCCAACTAGTAGATGGTCTGCAGCAAAAAAAGAAAACCAGTTTTCATTAAATGGAAATGGAATCATGTCGTCTTTTCTATGGCAACAATTTTATCGTTCCACCCAGTAAATGATTAGTATCTTCTCAAAGCACATTGACCAGTTGACTGGGGCTGTTGTCTGCACCTCTAAAGAGAAGTAAGAACCCCTCAAATGAGTGTCCTGCATATGACACTAAACAATCTGATGGTGAGGTTCCATTGAGGCTGGAGCTTTGGGGAATGCGATACACCCCTTCATTTTTATTGTTCCCAAGTTCACCATGACCCAGAGGGGTAAAACACCTGATTGGGTCCTGTGTGTCTATGGGTTAAATTGAACTAAACAGCATACTTATGCAGAATTGAATTGTTTGAATTAGAACTGTTTGACTAAACTGAATAGCTTGAAATAGAAATATTTTTGACAATTAAACTGTACTTATGCTAAATTGAACTGCTTGAAATAGAACTGTTTTGATATCAAAACTGTATACTTATGCTAAACTGAATTGATTGAAATAGAACTATTTTGACATTTAACTATGTGTGGACAAAACCTATACTTACACTGAATTGTTTGAAAAAGAACTGTTTGACTCAACTGAATAGCTTGAAATAGAACTGATTATTTGTATGAAAATGGATTTGATGTTAAATAACCTACAAAGGTTGAGATGCCATAAAAAGCAAACCAACCAAATCCTATATATTCAATATATATGTATAAAGAGGATTTGGCATTAAATAACCTACAAAGGTTGATATGCCATAAAAGCCAACCAACCAGCCAAGTGAAAGCGCAAGTTCTCGAGTCCTTACTGAATTGTTTTTATAATTTCTTTTAATCAAATTGAAAGAAATGAAATACAATTTTCAGAAAAATTAATTTTCATGAAAATGAGTAATTAGCCATTGTTGTTATTTATCAATCTTGGCTTAAATATGGAACTTAGATGTGGCACAAGGCCAAATGAATGGGGCAGATTTGCTAGTCTAGCTTGCTAATCATTAAACCATTAGAGGTGTCCACCAAGATTGTTTACAGTACCTGCTGTTGTTTAAGTGGTCACCCATCTAAGTACTGGACAAGCTCATTACTGTTTAACTTTGGGGATCAAGTGAAAACAAGTGTTTGCTGTATGAATTGAATGTATTTACTTATTGTTGAAATTAAAAATTATTGGCAGAATAAAAAGATTTTATTTAGGATTTAAATTCACATAAAATCAAAAATCAAAATCAACAGAAGCAAAAACAAATATGAAGATTTGAAAATTAACAACACAGAAACTTTTAATGTTTATTAGTTTTTATTTTGACATTAAAATAATGTTCATTTGCTAAAGGTTTAACTTGCTTCAGGGTTCCCTTTTCTAATAAACATGACAAAATGTTCAAATTATTTATATCTTTTTTTTTTTTTTAACTTACTTCTTATCTTCATCACTGTCAAAAATGTAGAAAGAAATTCCATGATGTAATAATAATGAATCTTTTGAATGAAAAATATAAAAACCTGATTTTTTTTTTTTTTGATATTTAAAAATTTTATGTTTGAATTATGACTGGAATCAAACAAGATTTAAATGTGTTGATTATGAACAGACAAGAAATTAACAATTATTAATAATGAAATTTATAGAGTGAGAGACATTTACATCCCCCTAAAGAGGATTGAAGGAAGCAGCAAATGTTATATTAAGAGACAAATATTTAAGGAAGGCTAGTGTAAGTGTCTTGGCTTTTTATAAAAAGTATTTGAGGTCATCCTCCTTAGTTTGCTAAAAATGGAATTGTATGGAATGAGCTGAGCCAATCAATATCTTTATCATATTTTGGAAAATGAGTTTTGCCACTTTCCTAATGAATTAGACATTTGGAAGGGTTGGCTGAAATATTGGGGTAAAAAAAAAAATGAAATAAAAATAATAAATTAAAATAAGATTCACAAACTAGAATTATGGTAGTTTTCCAGTTTTTACATGTTTTACAAAAATTGATTTTCTGCAAAGGAACAAGAGTAGGACACTTATTCCCAATATTTTTCAATATCAGATACCACAATGACCCCTGTTTAAAGTGCACTTGAGAAGAAACAAGGGCAAAAGGAAGTTAGAAAATACTGAATGGAATCACGTAGAGGGCACATATCCGTTGGAATGGATCAGTTTATTTGCCAACATGTTTTAGAAAATGAGTCTTGTTTATTACCGACTTTCATACCTGATGATGGCTGGTAAAAAGACGGGCTGAAATATTATTGTTCTGGACAACGTAGGACAATTCTCAAAATTATAAAGAGAAATAAATCATCTGTCCAAAATGTGTCACACAAATTTCATGAGTATTCTGCATTAGTTGAGATTTGAATGTCTTTTTAGAGTTGAAGATAATTGTAAGGAATTTTGTTACCTCGATTCGCAATGTGATTGGGAAATGTGAATATTCTAAATTGTACTCAATGGTTTAATCTTTCATGTATGTTTTTTTGTTTGTTTTTGTTTTTTTTAAATGAAGTGTGTTCCAAAGATATCAAGAATGAAATTGAATTTACTAAAAAAGAAGTGAACAATAAATAAAATGTTAATTTTATTCAAAATTAACATTCTGGCATTCAACATATTCCAGTGAGGTTTCCATTGTTCAAAGCACCCCTTCTGAAATTTCTCTTCTGATGTGAAGCTGCACAGTTCCAGTTCTTTTAATATCCTCCAGGTCCACAAATCTTACTTTTGAGATAAATTTTCAGTTTGGTTTGGTTTCTTTGTTTAATGGCATATCAACCTTTGTGGGTTATTTAATGCCAAAACCATCCTTGTAGAAATACAGTAGTGGTACTATTTAAACCATACCTGGGAGAATAAAAAGGTTCATACCTTTTCCAAGGGTATTAGTCTGAAAGTGAATGTAATAGTATGACTAGAGTTCAAACTTGCTTACACTTTATCCACTATGCCACACGGACTCCCCACATTCAGTCTAGGAAACAAGTCTGGTGAGTATTGAGTACTGAACTTGCACAATCCTGTTTTCCATCCAAAAAGTATTTTTCAAATTGACACCAACTTATCTAGATGAAATCTAAACATTATCAGTTTATCATATTAGCAATTCAGCTGTAATCATGGCTTCATTTAAATTTTAAAGAAAGCTTGTATTAGTACTTCTTGAAAACAACTTCAATGTTTTTTGATAAATGTTCCAATACGTATATTAAAGCTGAAATGTTTAGCAATTATGGTTAAAAGTTGAACAATTGTTTTCAAGTGAGTGTTGATAAAAGAGAAGACCTACATGTTACAGATGAACATCAGTTATTTCCAGTGTGTGATTGCATATGCCGATTCAAATTTGACTTCTGTGAAAAGGAAGAACCACACAATACACAAGAATATGGCTTCTCTCCAGTGTGTATTCGCATATGTACAACTAAATCTGACTTCCTTGAAAAGGTAGAATCACACACTTCACAAAGATATGGTTTCTCTCCAGTGTGCCTTCGCATATGTTGCTTCAATTTTGATTTTTCTGAGAAGGAGGACTCACACACTTCACAAGAATATGGTTTTTCTCCAGTGTGTCTTCGCATATGTTGGATCAAAAGTGACTTGATTGAAAATGAAGATCCACAAAGTTCACAAGGAAATTGTTTTTCTCCAGTGTGCATTCGCATATGTCGGTTCAAATATGATTTCTCTGAAAAAGAACAGACACACACTTCACAATAATACGGTTTCTCTCCAGTGTGTGTTCGCATATGTCGGTTCAAATCTGACTTCTGTGTAAAAGAAGAGCCACACACTCCACAAGAGTAGGGCTTCTCTCCAGTGTGTATTCGCACATGTCGGTTCAAACAAGAATTCTCAGAAAAAGAAGAGCCACATACTTCACAAGAATATGGTTTCTCTCCAGTGTGTGTTCGCTTATGTTGTCTCAAATTTGATTTCTGTGAAAAGAAGGAGCCACACACATCACAAGAATATGGTTTCTCTCCAGTATGTGTTCGCTTATGCTGCCTCAAACTTGACTTCTCTGAAAAGGAAGTACCACACACATCACAAGTATGTGGTTTCTCTCCAGTGTGTGTTCGCATATGTCTTTTCAAATGTGAATTATATGAAAAAGAAGAGCTACAAACATTGCAAGAATATGGTTTCTCTACATTGTGCGTTTGCATATGCCCAACCAAAAGTGACTTCTGAGAAAAAATAGAACCACACACTTCACAAGAATATGGCTTCTCTTCAGTGTGTGTTTCCATATGACTGTTCAAATCTGAATTTTCAGGAAAGGAAGGGCCACATGCTTCAAAAGAATGTGGCATCTCTTCAGTGTGTGCTTGCATATGCTCCACCAAATGTGACTTCAAAAAAATTAAATAAATAAAAAAGAAATGCCAGACTTCACAAAAATTTGCTTTCTCTTCAATATGTATTCAGACATACAATGCCCAATCTAATTTCTGTGTAAAATGTACACACTTCACAGTATGCGTTTTAAGTGCTTTTCCTTGTTTAAAGTTGATTATCTGATTTACAACCATAAGTGTCAAAATAATATTTATTTTCAGAGAAATTTTCCATATTCTCCTTTTTTTGAATTCATGAAAACACTGATCAAACATTCATATTCCCCAAAACATAAAAGTTTATATTTAAATAAAATGTTCAGTTTATGATTGCATATTTGGCATCAAACTTGACGTCAATGAAAAAGAAGTCATACATTTTACAAGAATTAACTTGTCTCCAGAGGTGTTTTTCTTTTCTTTTCTTTTTTTTTTTACAAATGTCGCCCTACAATTGAGGTTTTATGTAAAAGATGATCCATGCAATTCACATGATTTCTTTGGAGTGTATACTGGAAAATGTTCCACAAAATATGACTGTTGAAAAGGAAGAGAAACACAATTCACAAGAATGTTTTCTTTCCAGAAAGTTTTTAAAAAATGCACTATTAAATTTGACTTCAAGAAAAGGAAAATCCATAAAACATACAAGAATGTTTTCTCTCAAATGAGGAATTTTTTAAAAGGTTTCTTTTTTTTTTTTTTTTTTTTATTTGATTACAAGAAACTTTATATATTTGTGTAGTTTTCTATTTTTGTTTATTTCAGCTCATCAAAATAATCTATTCAAATTCAAATTTTTATTGAGCTGGAACATCTGTGAATAAAAAAAAAAGAAACTTAAATATGATATACAACGGACATTCCAAAAGTGAGGCTTTTTATATTACTTCCAAGGAAACTACAACAAAAACAGGGACAACAATAACACCATTAAATAGAGCACATTTTCAGCTACAAAATACTATTTGTTTCATAGAGTCACCATTATTGAATATACATTCTTGCAAGAAATGAAATAATAAGGACAATAATATTTGTATTATTAAAAAAAAAAAAAAAAAAAAAAAAAAATTCTTCTAAAAACTAAAAAGAACGTTTGCTCCCGAGTGAAGAACTGCATTTTCATTCATTTTCCCCCAAAACCATAAATCTTATCATAATGTCCATCTGTTTGTATAGCAAAGGCTACACCACTTTTAGCCAAATTTCAATGGAATTTTCAGGAATGTTTGGAAAGGTTTCACACTTTTCTAGGAGATCCAATTCAAACTATTTTTTTTATATGGGAACTGTCTCTCACTTTTTATGTCTTATCATCCACCTTGCCGTAAAAAGATGTTCATCTTACATTCAACATCAGTAACTCACTCTCTTGGTAATCTTTTGGAGGGACAGATAACTCTCTCTCTCACTTTCTATATGTCTTTAAACTCTCTGTTACAGCAGAGGCAATTCATTTCATTTCAATGGTCAGTTAACTTTTTAAAAAAACTTTGAAACTAATTTTTAAAACATCTGTGTAAATTCTACCCCACCCCAAGATTGAAAAATAATACAATTGAATATTCATTTGACATGGATTTTTAGGGGTTTTGAAAGGAATCTTAAATCTTTAAATGAACCTGAATGTTGTTTATACCATGCTTGATATAAACAAGACATTAATAGTAAATGAAGAAAAATAAACATCTTTTAAATGACTAAAAGAGACACCATACATCTTTTATTTTGATAATGATCATTTTACAGTAAATAAGTACAGAGGTAAGTACTACAAGTCATGATAATAAGGCTAAACACTCAATGCCTACTCACACACACACCAATAGGTAACTTTTATTCAGATAATTAGCAAATTTGGGAGACAACCCCTGGCAAAAATTATGGAATTAGCACACTTGGACGATATTCACTGAAATTCTTTTTTAGTAGTAAACAAAAGTATTAAAAAGTAAGTTTTTCTTTACTAACTGAACATTCTCTGACCTTCATAAAATATTCATTAAGCAAATTTATTTAAATTAAATGGTAGAATTATTTACCAATTCATGCAAAGGAAAATATTATGGAATCACTCAATTTTGAGGAGAAATTTATGGAATGATCTTATGATTTGAATTCCTAAAATGAATATCAGCTGAAGTCTAGATTTGCAAATTGGTCTACTATAAAAAAAATGGTACTAGCATACCTAATTGAAAGGGAATATAACTGCAATAAAATAACTGTCAACTGAAACAATGGAAAAGATAATAAAACTCATTCAAGAAGGCAATCCACAGGGGAGAAAGATATTGGTAGTTCTCAGTCAACTGGAGAAAATAAAAAATGGGTCAAACAAATGAAAAATATATGGGTCAAAATGTACAAGAAAACAAATGAAAAATATATGGGTCAAAAATGTGACAAAGCTCTAAGAAAACAACAAAATGTAATGGGATTGACCAAGAGAAAAGTAACAATATTTTATACATTTATTGTTCTATGTAAGGGAGACAATTTCTACATTACAATTTTCTATATTTTTCTTTCTAATGACATAAAAATTCTTACCACAATAAAATGAACAAGTTTTCAGTGATTTACCAACACAAATCAAAATAGTTGTTCATTTTGTAACAACAAAACAGCAGTTGATGTCAAAGTCAAATATATCCTACAATTTTCTCTCAATTTGTACGACTATTTTGCAGTTATTATTATCAAAAATTGAAGTGAATGCTTCATTTTGTTTGCTTTTTATCTTTATGAGCCCTTTTTTTTTAAAGAAGAATGAAACCCACATGAAGGGAGTCAGTTTATGAGAGACTGAGACCCAGACCCATGGGGTGGAATTATCGATTTTCTTTGGCTCAAAAAAAGATAAAAGAATTCAGATGTTTAGGTAATATTCATTTAATTCCAATACTTTATACTCAATGTGATTATCTGCTTTTATTTCCCTGTTGCAATCATTTTATTCTTATTTGAATGATAAGTGGCAGTGAATATTTATCTCCCTTGAGAAATTATAATGATTACAATGAGTGTACAGGCAGAAACTGCACTACAGTTGTTAAGTTGCAAATTGGACAGGAAATTGCTTTATTCTCAGTTTGGTTTCTTTGATTTAATGGCATGCCGACCTTTGAGTTATCCTTGTAGAAGAACAGCAGAGGTGGCGGGGGGAATGAGGAAGGGGGGGTCGATACTTTTTCCCCCCCTCAAAGACATTAATCCAAAAGTGAAAGTAAAAGTGCAACAAGAATTTGAACTTTCTGACTTTACGGCTGCAGGTCCAGCACTTTTAGCAATTATCCCCTCAAGACTGCCCCCCACCCCCCTCCTGCTTTATACTCTAAATTAATGAAACAAACGACATAAGGGAATGCAGCAAACTTGACCAAATGGGGTATGAAAACAGATATAACTGAATGGAGATGGTAATCCACTAGGGAAATAATATGAGTGAATTGAGACCATAAAAACAAATGGTAAATACCAAAACCAGGATCCGTTATAAGAAAATGAGAGATAGAACATTAGCCAAGATTTTCAAATAAATAGTTAAAAAGAAGCCGTTATCTAGTGAACTTTGTTCCAGCAGAGAACCAGCGAATGAAACTGAAGTAAAGTAGAAAAAAAATGGATATCAGGACCTTGCTAGAGAACTGAAATAACTAGGGAACATGAAGCCCACAGTAATACCAATAATAGTTGGAGCACTTGGAACAATCCACAAGAAAGTGGAAAAGCTGGATATAAGTGAAAGGATTGAAACTATTTGGAGCATAGTTATTGAGACTGGCAAGAATATTAGGAAGAATCCAGATGAAGTGACTTACAATCATTTGGAATCCATTGAAAACTACCACTAAGTACTGGTGTGAAAAATCACAAAGAATAAAATAATCCCAAGCAGTAATTCAAGCATAACGACTGAACAAACAAACCCATATGGAATAAATGGTTTAATTGTAGGCAAATAAAATCCATGTTGTGAATCATGGTCACCAAAATGTAATTAATCCCCCCCCACACACACACACCAAAAATAAAAACAAAACAAATTTTTTTTTCCTGATGAGAGTTTCTCAACTATTTTGCAATTACTGAACCCGTGCTATGACTGAGTACAAAATTTCGGCATCCTCTTCAGTGTTTGGTATACAAAGATCACAACAACCAAACATTCTTTTTTCAAGTGATATACATTTATTCAAGTTTATATAGAATAGTTCAATAAAGGAAAGTTCAGTTCTTTTTGCAGCAATGTATAAAAAGAATTTATATAAAAATGTAATATTTACATTTACCTTCAAATTAGAGAAAGTTTTAGTCAATTAGTGGATTTTTTTTTACTGAACAGTCACATTTAAGTCCCCTAAATAATGTAATGACTATTTACAATAAGTCCACATTTTCTAAGTGGTTGAGAGAGGCAAAAACAAAAAAATATGGCTGATGATTAAATTGTAGCAAGTTAAAGCTGTACTTTTTTGATTTAACTGTTCAGTAAAAAAAATAAGTGAAAGAGTGCAGCAGAAATAACAGAATTTTTTTTGTTGAGCTTTCTTGTATGAGCACACACACACAGACACAGACACACAAAAAAAAAAAAAAAAAAAAAGAAAGAAAGGTTTTGCTTGATGACTGTAGAGTAGAGTGGGGGTTTCTTAACCATTGCATAATCATAAAACTCCACAGAGTAGAAAATATTTTGGATTCACCCACTTCAATGTGATGGCCAAATGTGTTTTACTTACAGACTAAATATCTTAATGCAAATGAAGAAAGAACAAGAGGGAGGGGAATTTATCAAAGAAAAGAATTTTACTAAAAGGTAAGAGAAAGAATTCCGCTCCCTCACCACCCCTAGTTCATTCTCCTACTCTTTACATTAATGTATATGACTTGTCATTTAATTATTAGACCCCCTGAAGATGGCTCCATTGGGGAAAAATATTGTGCTTTCTTGAACTCATTCCAATAAAAAGTCAAACAATTCATAGGCAGACTTGAATGGATCAAAGATGAAATAGGCAGAAACAAAAATGAAATATGTTTAAAAGAGAAAATGCAGTCTAGATATGCATACAAACATTATAGAGGGATGTTGAGGGTGGGAATGAGAAAACAGTTGATAAAGAGCATTTGTTTAAAAACTACTCACAGGCATGTTTTTGTGGTCCCTTATACATAAAACTTGACTTTGTTAATAAAGTGTAGGCACACAAATCTGGACAGTCACTAATATACAGTATTTTAAAATGTCAAACTTTTGGCTTCCAGTTTTTGTGCACTTCTGAACCAGATTGGTCTCATCTAAAAATAAACTTTTTAAAAAATTAAACAAATATATAAAATAGAATAAAAAAATATTTTTCGCAGTTATTTTTATTGCATAGCAGTCAGAAGATCTTCCTCGGCTCAGGCAATTAGTCAAATTTGAAAATATTGATTTTTCTATAGTTTTAAAATTATGTGTCTATTTTAAACACTATGTCAAAACAATTCGATTTTCATGCATTCATAGAATTTTTTTTTAAATTTTCAAATGTTAAATTTGACAGAAAGTCAAAGATTGTTTTCAAATGATATTCATATTGTAAAGACACATTACCGTTTAAAAAATTAGAAAATCAATATTTTAAAAATCAAATTGTCTGAGCAAAAAAAAGGTCTTTTGAATTTTAAACACAAGTTAGTCGCGAAAATTTACAATTTCTTAAAAATTTCCTTTTAAACGGGACCAATCTGGTTCAGAAGTTCGAACGTAGAATTGGATTGTTTTAAAGTCTAAGTTTACATTTATCTAAGAAATAAAATTATTACGCCATATTTGATAGCAGCCATTTCTAGTATGATTTAAAAAAAAAAAAAAAAAAAAAAATCAACAATTTATTTAAAAAGAAAAATCTATGAAAGATAAAATAATTTTCTGATGAAGATGCTCTGTTGAAAAATAGTTTCATTATGTATTGCATAAAGAAATATAATACTAAAATTTTATACTAATTAAAAACAAAATTTAAAAAAAAAAAATCACCATTTAAAAGTGTTTATGTTACTATTAAACTATAACTGAAATCTGGTACAACGAAGGTATTTTGAGATATATATATATATATATATCTTGAATAATGTTTTATTTGAAATTATGTATGTTTTATTACACAAAATTGTCGACGAAATCAAAATTATCTGATACGAATCTATGGGTTTTGCAGAATAACCTGCTTTAATTGCTCCATTCCTCTTGTGAATATAGCAGCACCCAGAATCGCTTTAGTACAACAAAAAAAGTTCTTAAAGGGAAGTAGAATGCTACAATAAAACATTTTTGTAATCTAATAATAAATTTTAGCAGTTCTGGAACATTAGAATGAAGTATTGTAAAAATAAAATAAAATTTGTGGGAATTTCGAGGGGGGGTGAAACGACCGGAAGTTGCAAATCAAATTGAATTAAAAGGATGCAATTAATTAATGCCAAAAATTAAACAAAAAAAAAAAAAATCACGAAGGGGTAGAAATTTCAAAAATGATTTTCTTTAAGAATTTGATTTTTTTAATCATAAAAACTATATCACTGTGTTACAGTTATTAAAAAATTGTAACGGCTTAGCAGATCACAATATTAAAATAACTCCTTACACTGAAATTTCGCTATAAAAAAATTGTATACAATTTAATTGTATCATTAAACACTTTTGGTACCAAATGAAATAAAGACTGGGAAAAAAATTATGTGTCTATTTTATATAAAACTGGAGATATCCGTGTTTGGAAAAAAATGTTTACAATATCTGTAAAACGGCAAGACTGTAATATAATAATTTGCATGAGAAAATTTTCGGCAAAATATTTAGATTATTACAATAGGTTTTTAAATAATAATAATACAGTAAGGTAACAAATTAAAATCTATCCAATGCTTCAAAAATACTTTTAATTCAATTTTTCTTTTTTTGTCATTGTTCTTGAATTAAAAAAAAATCTTTTCGTTGTCTTAGTTTGAAAGTTTCATATTTTTAATAATCAAGGAACTAGAATTTGCTTTTCGTTTTAAGTAGAAGGAGATAGTCGAAATATAAAGATTTTAGCACTCTTCAAGTTCACTAAGAATGAAATTTACCATATTTTTATGTTCCGGTCAACACTTAGCGAGATATGACACTAGTAGCACACTAAACCAATAATAATTATGATAATTTTAAAAAAGAAATAAATAATTAACTATTGAAAAACCAAATAATGTTGCACCAAAACTAGTTTCTTTAGTGTTATTTATACTTTCTCGCCATCCATAATTAATATTTTGCAACTTGATTAAACCGTGTTGTTGTTGTTGTTGTGAATTAGTCATTGCTGCTTTTATAATGTTAATAGCCAAATAAATTTTTTAAAAAAAGATACAAACTAAGAATGAGATAAGGAGATAAAAACGATTAAAAAAAATCAAAATCAGTTTAGTTATTTTAACTTACCTTTGATCAAGAAATGAAATGCGAACAACAAAGAAAAAACAAACGAGATGATTTTTTTTCTTTCTTTCCGTTCAAGTGACTTTTTTTTTTTGCTCTAAATTTGGCCGGTCTGTAAGGATTTCTCAGTCAATGGACACAATTTTTGTTTTGTTCGTTAGTTCAATTCATACAATTATGTCAAACTTAAAAAGAATGTTATGAATTACATTGGCTTTCCTTTCACACCCAGCTAGGACTACTATGTCGCTGAAGAGGGGTGGGGAAAAGCAATACTGAATGAGCGAGGGGGTAAAAGAGAGAGAGAGCAGCTGTGATATGTGACCCGGAAGCTTTTGGGACCGGAAAGAATACCGGAGGAATTATGAAAGAAGGATCAAATCGCACACTGGACCAGTTGGAAGGGGTAGGTTAAGCAAATAATACCGACCCAACCGAACAAAAGAGATGTATTTCCATTTTCCTAGGAGTAAGCTTTGCTTAGTTTGACACAAGGCTAGACGTATGGAGCACCGATTGAAAATCGAACACAAAAATGATTTGCCCCCTATGTATTGTACCACGTTAGGCGCCTTCTGTTTTCCCCAGTAAATTTGCTTCCTTTTTTTCCCTCTCACTTTATACCTTAAGGAAGAAAATGTGTTGTTTACCATCATTCCCGCGTCGATTTGTAATAATTGTCGGACATTTCCACTTAAAATATATTTGGGCTGGAAAATAACTTACTAAACGTAATTTCAAATAAAATACATAGGATTGATTTTAACACCATGTCAATCTCTCTTGGGGTATTTTATGCTTTGAGGTTAGAGAATTATGTTCATTGGACATTTATATTTACATTTTTTGTGTAGCTTTTTAAGTTGTTTTTAGCTCTCAATTATATGATATCACATATTCCTATCTTGTACAAATAATTCATTTACACACACACACACACACACACACACACAGTTGTATGGTATCAAGTATTCCTATCTAATACTAATTATTATATAAGTTGATGACCCCCCAGGCTCCCTTTTCAATAGCTACTACACCAAGGTGTAGGGGAGGGCGCTATTCCATTCCCTGGATTGCTCCACTTTTACCTTTGATACTTACCTTATAATGCTGAGTGTTAAGCAAGGCAGAATCAAGTACCATTTTTTGAGTCTTTGGTATGACTCAACCTGGGATTGAACCCTGTCCCCCAGACCATTTTCGAACACTCTGCTCATTAGGCCAACAGCCCTGTAATTAGTATATAGTTTCTGGTAAATTATTTGTATATAATAATAGACATTTGTTAGTACACATTTCTATTGTTTCAAGTAACTAATAAAAATAATCTTTGGTAAACATTTATTGCTTCAATAACTATTCTTAATCCAAATAAATTGGTCGCAGTTGTATGGCAACAAGTATTTCAATTGAATACAAATAATTTTAATCTGATCTATTAGACCCATTGATGGGACCCAAAAACGTACTACCACTCCTGGTCAGAGTGGACCTGGGAGTAATGACAATGAAATGATTCTCCACGTCCCCCAAAGCTCCAGGACTGGAGCCTCACCATGCAGTTTAGTGTTATACCAATGACATCCCTTTTTTTTTTTTTGCTGGAAATATAGTCAGTATATTCTGAGCGCAACGAATAGGAAGAAAATAGTAGATTAATGCAGCAAACGTTAGAGTTGTCTTTTTAAGGTTTGGCTTAAAATAAAACATTTTTTTTTTTTAGGTATTTTGATAAAAAAATAAAACTAACCCATTTTATTTATCTTAAAAAAAGATAAAAATGAACAAAATCTGACAAAAAGTTTTTAAAAATATTTGTAAAGCAAACAAGAGTTTTATTCATGTATTACCCAACAACCCCACAGGCACTAGCAGGATGTGACACAAGGTCAATTCTTAAGAGGAGTTTGAATTCAAAGTATTCCATTTCAACTGGTTATCATAGCAAGGTTTAAGAGCACAGTCTGACCTACTATTTACCCACAACTAGGTGGAGATTAGTTGGATTAATTTTTTCCTTGAAAGTATTAGTACAATGTGAAATGCAAACTGTCTTGTCTGGGATTTGAACTCAGATTGTCAGGTTCATTTCCAATTCCAATGACTGTTACACCATGATTGCCTCCATTTCAAAAATATACTTTAAAAATCATGTGGTACAAGTAACAGCCAAACCAAATAACATTTTTGTTATCATTAGGACATCCTTTTATCACCTCATCCCACTTACATTCATTCAGCTTTGAACATTTTTGTTCAGACCAATCCTTGAGAATGGTTCTATTATTTGGCAACGTCAATATAAAGTCATTATTGTTACATACTAAGTCAAACCACAATGTCTTAATTGCGTTAAAAAAAAAAAATTTGAATGGCTCATAGTTTGTTCGAGGTCACAGTCTGATTGGCAGATATGGTGATGATCAATCAAGTGAAAAGAAATTAAATCTTTTTTAACTAATTAGAAGGCATAACAGACTGAAGCAGTAGATACTTTCTCAATCACAGAAAGAGTATACAAACAACACTCTCACATTTTACAATGAGCAGTTCTTATTTTATCACAGCCCCATTGTATCTTGAACAGGTTTCCCTAGCTTATCTCAATTGCCAAGCAGGATGATACTCAGAACATGTCCTCTTTCCTCACATACACACCAAACATTTACCAAGAACTCAAATATCATAGAACAGATATTCAACAAATTAGCGTCTTCATAAGCCCTTTAAACTAATTTAAGAGATAGGATCCCTCTTGTATATTTTTGTCTATAAATTTCACCCTATTTGTTGATTCTATTGTTTTTTCTTAGCATCTTTCATCCCCCCCCCGTATGCAGCAGACAGTATAACATTTTTGGTGAGTGAATTGCCCCTCTCCCACTCTCTTCCTTTTTATTACCATACATGAATAAGTAAAGTTAATGACCCCTCAGGCTCCCTTTTCAATAGCTACCACACCAAGGTGTAGGGGAGGGTGCTACTCCGTTCCCTGGATTGCTCCACTTTACCTTGATCCTTACCTTATAATGCTGAGTGTTAAACAAGGCAGCATCAAGTACCGTTTTCTGAGTCTTTGGTATGAATCAACCTGGGATTGAACCCTGTCCCCCAGACCATTTGCGAACACTCTACTCACTAGTTCAATGGCCGGGTTACTTTACTTATACATGAATAGAACACGATGAATTGATTGAAAGGATGTCCTGAAAACAAGACTTTGGGTCTCTCTTATGAATATGTTAAATTCAGAGCCTCTGAAAAGTTTGAAGCTTACTTGTCTAAAACACTGACAACTCAAAGGTGACATGTTGAATAAATTCCTTCACAACATTTACAACATTGTTCACCCTGAACTTTAGAGACACTGAAAGCAAAAATGTTGAAAATTACCAAGAGAAAATGTAGATGTTCCTCCTTTTTTTTTTCTTCGATTGTGTCATACGAAACAACTTGCTAGCCAATATTATCATGGCCACTTTGGTTAAGTCCTTCAAAAAAGGAAAAACCTCCCAATTATTTATGATCCATTGTGTTACTGTTAATAAAGTTGCTATGAGGAACAGGTCTAGTAGCTTTGGTTTCTTTGTTTAATGGCATATAAACCTTTGCAGGTTATTTAATGCCAAAGCCATCATTGTAGAAGAAGGGAAGTGGTACTCTTTAACCCCCATTGTTAGAGGGAAGATAAGGGGATTCATACCTTTCCCATTGCTGGGGATGGGGGAGATAAACATGATTTCTTCATTATGTTGAAGTGATTTTTTTTCTAAATTTGTTTAATTAGGTTCATACAATTCATACAATTTCTGTTTTGTCCATTCAGTTCATGTTGTATTGCCTAGTTGATTGATGATCATCTTGTGGTGGAAACAGACGAACAACATTTAAAAAAAAAATGTTCTTAGACAACATTGGAGAGATGAACAAAAACGTTTCAGGTCACTTGGAATGATAGATTGAAATTTTGGTATTTTCTTTTTAAGAAAACAACAATTTTTATTCTTTCTCTTTGATATTTTTTTCATTTTTGGTTCTTACATCTTCCAAATTCTACACCCCCCTCCCACTTTCTTTCTTTACTCCACTGACTGACATTTTTTTGTAGGTTTCTTTTTTTATCCACTGCCACCATCCTGCCATGCTAATTGAATGGATTTGTTATTCCACAAGACCTGAGGATAGATTTAAAATTCTAGTTTTGAGCTTTTAAAATCCTTTAAACTATAAACAACCCTGTTTGAATCATCATTTGTCAATTAAGCAACCACAACATCCTTTTCTCTCATAAATTCCCATTTACAAAATCAGCTGATGACTTCATTACTTAAGAATTATATTGAAATTCAAGACAGAAAAAAAATAGAAATAGAAATATATAATGCAAATAGGAAATTTTGCAGAAAATGTTTTGGGCAACAATGTAAAAATGATAGAAATTATCGAGCAAAATGAATTATAATTTCAATGCTTCTATTTAAAAGTCAAAGATTTCTCACTTCTGCAGTTGCCATTACTTGAAATATTCAAAAATGATTTGTAAATAAATAGTTTGTAGGAAACAATTTTAAAACAAGGCAGACCCCATTTGTTTGTAGATGATTAAATGGTTTCAAGTATTGTTTTGTAACATTAACAATTCAATTTAATATTTGTCATTTGTTAGGAAACATCTAAATGGTTAAATAATTCTTCTGGATTCGAAGATGGGACCCTAACAAGTACTACCACTCCCAATCAAAGAATACTCCATTCCCCAGAGTTCCAGGATTAAAGCCTCACCATAGAATGCAGTTTAGTGTCATATCCTGGATACTCGTGGTGGAGGGGTCTTCCTTCTTTGTCGAGATGCAGTCAGTGTATTACACAGCCCCTGCTGACTGATAGTTAAAATTTGAGATCATTTGAACAATCTGACACTATGGACGTACAGTAGTATATAGGTATAGATGAATGTGTGTGTGTGTGTATGGCTATATATTATATATATGTGTGTGTGTGTGTCTAGGTGTATCTTTGCGGTATTCGACAAAGACGAGGGAGGAGGAAATAGTTCACCCACTACCGGCCTGGCCAGCCAGTAGGTCAACATGGGGTTGAACAAAGCAACCTTGCAATCTTGAATGAGCATAAGACTACCAGTGAGAAAAGGAACCAAGAAACAGAAAATAACCAAGCACTTCCTGTTTGTTGAGTAGGATAGAATTATGCTGAAAATACTGAAAGATTGGACTACCCAAGCAAAGACTATAAAAGTCAGTCCCATTCCTAGGCAAACAGAAGTCTTGAGCCACGGATGCTAATGAGAAGTCCTGAGAAGTGAGTGATGACAGAGAGGAGGAGCAGAGTTATTGGAACGTCTCAAAGTGATATACATATCTCCATCCATGAGCAAGTGTAGCATAGGACCAGAATATGTTGTGTCTGAAAGAAAGGAGTTTGCAGAAAAGAAACACTCAAAACTTGAATTTTAAGGAAGAAAATAGTAGTCACATCTATTCTTGGAGACTACAGTGGACTGTAGATAAAAAAGATTATTCAATAGTGTTCTTCCTCCCTCCTCTTCTTGGCGATGACGGTGGCAGCATATTGTTGGCTTGTTGATACTTTCATATCAGTCAAATTGCTGACAAGCTGGGGATGACATGGGTCGGAATGTCATGGACCTCTGTTGAACCTGTTTAGAAACCTGCCTTGAACAGCCAAAATCTCACGACTCAATTTCTTATATAGCGATTTGATGGATCAATTTGAAGATTCCGGAAGGCTCGATGATCACCAATGAAAACAATAGTGTAGCACATGAAAGTTCATGTGTGATTATATTAAAATCATGCATGAACTCTACAGGTCATTCTGCCTGCACAAGCGAGGTTCGTGACATTTTTGATCGTCACACCCATGTACCTAACGACCGATGACAGCCGATACGCTTGCACGTTCTCCAAACTTGAGACCACTGCAATTCACTGACGGTGCCCGTCCGTAATATTACACAAGTCCAGTCCTTCAAAACTTGTCATCTTTTCTTTTACCTTTTGTGATGTCGCTTCTTCTGGATCATTCACTGTGATAGGCATCTGTAGAGTGTAACTACATGGTGTTTGACATTATCACATAAGCAGATCTGCACAAAGTAAAATGGAAGGGGACAATGCATGGGGAAGGGGGCAGGTGAGGTAAGTCTGTCACAATAAGAATTGGTCAAGTTATGAGATTATAAAATTATATCAATTTTTCTAAAACAACCTCTACATTTCAAATTCTATCAATTTTTTCAAACACCCGGTATTTGTACAGAGTATATATTAGAATACCGAACATTGACACGATGGTTAGAGTGTTCACCAATGGTCCAGGAGATCTGGGTTCCATCACAGGTCAAGTCATACCAAAGACTCAAAAAAAAAAAAAAAAAAAAAAGTACTTGATGCCTCCTTGCTTAACACTCAGCAATATAAGGTAGAGATCAAGGGTAAAGTGGAGCAATCCAGGAAAAGAAGTAGCACCCTCCCCTACACCTTGGTGTAGTAGCTATCGAAGAGGGAGCTATAAAAACTGAAAGGCTCAATTTATTTTTGCCAATATTTGCTCTTCAAGCATAAAAATACTTGCCTATCAGTATTTGCCCTTCAATATTTGTACTTCAAGCATAAAAATATTTGCCCTACAATATTTGCTCTTCAAGCATAAAAGTATTTGCCCTTTAAGCATGAAAACATTTGCCCGTCAAAATTTGCAATATTTACCCTTCACGTATAAAAATATTAACCCTTTAAGCATAAAAATCTATGATGATTAATTTTAGAAGAAATTTTTCTATCTTAGAAAACTACATTTAATATTATAAACATAGAAAAATCCAACTTTATTCACAAAATTTGTTTTTTGATAAAAATTCAGTAAGCATCTATCTACATAGAAATAAAAACTTCCTTTCTATTCCAAAAGTGAAATATTTTTGTTTTCTTCTCTATTAAAAAAGATTTTTTATGACATTAGAAATGTAAGTTACAGGCCATGGAAATTGTGACCCGAGTTCAAATCCCAGTTGATTTCACTTTGCATTAATGAGAAAGACATGAAACTGACTGTTCTCGCTCCCAAAAATCCATGGGTAAATTGTAGGGCAGACTAGGTTCTTTAGCCTTGTTTGAGCAACCAGTCTAGGAGAAAATAAACTCTGAATTCAGAACAGAATTACTTCATTAAAAAAATTAACCCCGTGTCACAGCCAACTCCTGGTGGAAGTGTTGGGGAAAAACATACAGGACATGAAAAGAAATAAAAATTGATTATCTGACATTTCCATTTTTGATAAAAAAAAATCATCTGCCAAAAAGATTTAAATTATTTAGTTTTTGAATTAATTTTTAATTTCCCCCAGGACTTAAATTTGTTGATATATTTTTATTGAATAAGAACATTTAATATTTCGAGAAAAAATTCAGATAATTCCTTTAAAACCTTTGAAAATGTCACCAAAAAAATCTGGTTATTTTCTGTTCAATCAAAACTTTAATTTGTTTGTCTATTTTGATTGAATTGAAAAATTTAACATTTAAATTTCTATTTAAAAAAAAAAAAAAAAAGGGGGAACTTATTTTAATTGTTTTGAGCTTTTTTTCCTGGAACATTTATGATTATGAAAATATGGATTTTTATTGATGCATAAAAAGAAAAAGAAGAAAAAAATAAGAATGTAAACATATCTATATAAACCTAAATGAATTATCAGATGGAAATTTCCATCTGATAAAAACAGAATAGTTTTCTTTTATTTCACAACAATAGAAAAAAAAAGATATAAACAGGATTAAGAAATAAGAAAACATGAAAGAATAATATTTCCAAAATATTACCAGAGTATTTTACTTGATTTCCAAAATATTATTCATCTTTATTTCTCAGATAAAAATCCTGAGAATTTTCTATATCTTAAAAAATGTGAAAGATGTAAAAGTAGAAATCAACATTCTTATTATAATCATTTGATTTTGGTGGGGTTTTTTTTTTTTTACTATAATAACATTAAAAGCCGTCTTTGTTAGTGCAATACTATTAAAATGTAACCAAAAAAATATTGGGATTTACAAAAGAATTTACTGAGGTAAAAAAAAAAAAAAAACCTTAAAAATTATTTTTAAAATTCTGGAAATCAAATTGGTGATTTCACAAAGTAAAGACTGACATTAATCAAAAAAACTTTTTACTTGATGCGCAAAGGCATTTGTAACCAAATTTGATTTTTATTCATTGACAAATAAATTAATTGAATATTAAATTACCAAAGTTTAATCCAATTTACATGAGAAAAGAATCAGTAAACTATTCAAATTCATTTTTAATTCTTGAATTATTTTGTAATGACGATAAATTTGGAAATCATAAATATTAATTTGCAAACTTGTGAGTTTGAATTGTAAATCATCATCTTTTACATTCAAAACGCTTTTATGTTTGCGTAGTAAATGACAAAATATACTAAACTCAGATTTCATCAAATCTTTTTGGTCAGCAGCAGATCATTTGTTCATTTAAATTATCAGTTTTGAATGGTAAAGGGCACATCACTAAATATTCAGACATTTTCCTAGATGTATGATATCAGGTATGTATTTACCCAACCCCTCCCCCAGGATGAGCAGGATGTGACACAATTCTTAAGCAGAGTACAATTTGTTAGAATTCAAAGTTTTTCTTTGCCTAGATGGGTCGGCATAGCAAAATTAAAGAGCCCAGTCTTATTATTCATCCAGATCAGGGACGGAGGAGAATAAGGAATTCATAACTTTTCTGGCGGGTATTAGCATTATGTGAAATGCAAACAGCCTCATCCAGGATTTGAACCCAGCTCACCAGGTCCATTTCCAGTAACAATAACCATTAAGCCATGATATCTGGCAACTTGTCGATTTGATCCAGCAATTTTTAATCCTCTTTTTATAAAGGGATTTATGAATGCAAATGAGTCAATTCACCGCCCCCCCACCATTTACCCTACCAAAATTTTATTCATCCCAGGGTTATATATGGACGGATCACTTTAAGAAGCACTTGTTAATATTCTTTAAAAATTATCTCCATTATGTGCTGCTATAAATTAAGTTTGACTTCAATGAAAAATAAAAACATGTATTTTACAAGAATATGATTTATATCGTATATATATATATATATATATATATATATATATATATATAAAATTTAGCATTCAGATATAAAGTTGATTCATCTGAGAATGAAAATGTACAAATTTGAGTGGAGAGATTTTTCTTTTGTGAGTTTGAAATGCTTCATTAAATTTCAATTCAATGAAAGATTTTCACATTTCACTTATATTTTCTTTCCAGTTGGATTTGAAGAAACATTTACTCAATTTATAAGACTTGGCTTCATTTTCTGTTTGCATAAAATATGAATTAAAGAAAAAATGGTCACACTTAGCAAATATACAGTTGCATGTTTCACAAAATATAACTTTTCCAAGAAAAATAGACAGTTTTCACAAACATATGGTTCCTTTTCAGAGTATATTAGCATCATTATCATTATCAAGCCATACTAACAACATAGATTTCCTATCGAGCACCCATCCCTATTGGCCATTACTTTTCATAATATCTTTGATGAAAAAAGAGCACACTTCAATCATACATTAAAGCAATTTCTTTAATATATGTCATATGAAATGTAACTTTAAAGGAAAGGAAGATTTTTACAATTTTTACAAATATATGGGTTCTTTTTTTAGATTATGATCTCATCACAACAAACTTAACTTGTATGAAAAGGATTATCTACAAATTTATAGATATATAGCTTCTCTAATGTACATTTTAATATGTCACACTAAACATGATTTGTGTAAAATAGGATATTTATTAACATAAGCTTTACAAAAGAATGGTTCTTTTCCTGTGTCTATCTTTATATGTCATCTAAAATGTAACTTTTTTGTTTAATAAATGCAAACTTCAAAAGAATATGGCTTCTCTCCAATATCTGGCATATGGTGCGTTAAATTTTCCTTTTCATGAAAATAAAAAATCTATTCAGATATATGGTTTCTCTCCATTGTGTGTTCTTATATAGTACTCAAAATTTAACTTCATTGCAAATGCAGACTTAAAAAACTTTACAAGGAAATAGTTCCTCTCCAGTGCTAATTTCAATTTTCCCAAGGAAGATCAACATGTTTAACAAGAATTTACTTTCTCTCAATTATGAGATTTCATGTGTCGCACCAAATTTGATCTATGAGCAAAAGAACTTCCACATGTTTCACAAGAATAAGGTTTCTCTCCAGTATGTGTTCGCACATGACGCATTAATTCTGACTTGCTTGCAAATGCAAATCCACAAACTTCACAAGGATATGGTTTTTCTCCAGTGTGTATGTGCATATGTTGCAATAAATTTGATTTATATCCAAAAGAAGATCCACATATTTCACAGGAATATGGTTTTTCTCCAGTGTGTGTGCGCTTATGTTGTAACAAATTTGACTTTCGTGCAAATGAAGATCCACACGTTTCACATGAATACGATTTCTCTCCACTGTGAGTAGTTAGATGTCGTACCAAAGTTGATTGTCGTGAAAATGAAATTCCACAAATTTCACAAAAATATTGTTTCTCTCCAGTGTGTATTCGCCTGTGTTGTACCAAACTGAATTTTCGTGCAAAAGTTGATCCACATATTTCACAAGAATATGGCTTCTCCCCGGTGTGAGTTTGTATATGACGCACCAATTTTGACTTGTTTGCAAACGCAAATTCACAAACTTCACAAGAATAGGGCTTCTCTCCAATGCGTGCTTGCATGATTTTAACAAAATGAGACTCGTGTGAAAAAGAATATCTGCAGAGCTCAAAAAGATTTTTTTTTTCTTGTTTGCATTGATTTCACTAAAAATGCTTTTTATGAAGAGAAAGATTCATACTGTTGGCATCTAGTTTATTTCAAATGTTTAACTGAAGGCACAGAGAAGACTTTTAGAATATTTTCAAAGTCTTTGATGAGAAGTTAAGAGTCATTTTACTTGAAAAAGATTTTTATCACAATTCATTTCCAAGCCAGAACATCTGTGAAGGAAAAGCAATAAAAGATATTAAAATAAACATTAAACATTGTATACATTCAGATTTCAATAGATATATGTAATTATATACAAAAATGAGTACAGTTAGGTGTTGGGCCACAATGCAGCAGGACCCTTTTAACATGAATGTGATAAGCTAAAAGTCTTTGAGAGAAGCTTTGCTTAAAACAGTTTACTCCACAGATGCATAAATGATGCAAATAAATGGAAGAAATTTTTCATATTGTAGAATCCAATTCCCGACATATTTTACACAAAGAAACTAAAATACATAAACATTAAGACTGACAGAAAGAGGTCAACGCACAAGAAGAAAGTCTAAAAGAATATAATAGATGAACATTAAATCAGTTATAAATGGTTAATATTTTTAATTTTGTTTCTGAAAGAGACTTGCCCAGTCGGCTGGGGGGGCTGTAGATTACACTGACTGCACCTCTGCAGAGGGGTAAGACCCCCCCCCCTAACGAGTGTCCTGGATATGACACTAAACAATATGATGGTAAGCTTCCAGCAGTGCTGGAGCTTTGGGGAATGTGGAGTACTCCTTCATTACCATTGCTCCCAGGTCCACTCTGGCCCGGAGTGGTAGCACCTGATAGGGCCCTATCGATGGGTTAAATTGAACCAACAGCATTCTTATGCTAAACTGAATTGCTTGAGTAAACTTAATAGCTTGAAATAGAAATGTTTTTGACAATTAAACCGTACTTACATTTAAACTGCATGCTTATGCTTAACTGAATTATTTCAAATAGAACTGTTTTTTGACATTAAAATTGTATTTACACTTAACTGTATTGTTACATATAACTTCTTGAATAGTTTGAAACAAATGTTTTTGAGAATTAAACTGTGTACTTATGCTAAATTGGATTGTTTTAATAGAACAGATTATTTACATAAAAATGGATTTGGCATTAAATAACCTACAAAGGTTGATATGCCATAAAACCCAACAAACCAAACCAACCCAAACCAAGGCCGAAAGAGACTAACAAATTTAATTTTGAGATCTAAGAAAATGAATTTGTTTTTATTTTACAACCAACCAACTATCGAACCGATCAACTAACCATCTACCACAACAAGAAACACCAAATATTAGAAACAACATACAAGAATACCCCCCGCCAATAAATTACAGTAATAATTTGCATCTAAATAGAAATCTAAGAATTGGGAGGAAATATGCAAAATGCTGTGTGAATTGAAAGTATTCATAAAATCCTTCTGCCATGTGCAGGATGTGACACAAATTCATTTTTTTTAGAGGAATAAAGCTGCTTTAAATTCAGAGTTTTCCTTCTCCAAGATTGGTCACTGAACTAAAGCTAAAGAACCAGCCTATCCTACTGTGAACTGAACGTTATACCAAAAATATATGCCAACAATAACAGAGAATCATAAAATGTGTTGAAACATCTGACAGAAACTACTAGACACTCAAATTGATTGATAAACTATATGACTCAACTGCAACATAATACAAAGAAAATTTGTATGTATAACAATATCATCATCATCATGAATATAAAATAATGTACTTTAAATATTCAATCGCAGATCAAACATTTTGCAAATGCAAAAGTTTATTGAAGGCACAGATGGTAAAAATGTATTAACAGGGAGTTTAAAGTACCTACTTACATTTGATTCGTATTTACCCAACCTCACCATCCCAGGCAGAATATGACACAAGTTTAATTCTTAAGCAGAGTACTGCAAGTATGAATATATAGTTTTCCTTCTTCCAGACTGTTTGCTTTACCAAGGCTAGAAAACCTAGTTTTGCTTACTATTTATCCATAGAATAGATGAGTTCATGCCTTTTCCAAGAACATTAGCACAAAGTGAAACAAGAACAGCTCCATGCAAGGATTTGAACTTGGGTCATTGAATTATTCAGAACAAAAAAGATTGGATAACTCTACAAAGAGTGTCAGTAGGGAAAACAGGAGACAATTTTTATGAATAGAAACTGACCACCAGCCCTTAAGTGGCCCAGTGGTATGGCAGGCCCAAAATTAAAAATCCAAGGAAGAGGGGTGTAATATCACATATCAAAACTGGAAGCACAAGTCCAAAAATCTGTAACAGCAAAGTACTTTTTCATTTGCTTGTTTTGATTTCTTTGTTTAATGACATATCAACCTTCATGGGTTATTTAATGTCAAAACACAACAGCTTTCTAAAATTGACAGTGGACTACAATTGGTTGTGACTGACAAGGACGGTGAGAATTAAATATCTGAATGTTTATATTAAACTCACTTAATTCTTGATGGAGCTTTTCTTTTTCGATTACACAGAAAATACAAATTTTTTTTCAAGGTAAGACATTTTCTTTTTGCCACAAGAAGGAATTAATGTTTGTAAGGTTAATAAATTCATAATGACTTGAGATCATTTAAGTTTTATATCAAATTTTTCTTTGGCCTATTCTTGAGTGAGCTACGAGAGTGAGTAGTACACCTATATCCCCTTTAAATCTGCAGCTCTGGACAGATTTTTCATTCAATAACCATTTGGTAACATTTTGCGTTTTAGAGCATTTCAATATAGTCATTGGGTTGGTTGGTTGTAAGAAAAATATTTACTTTAGTTCCTACTTACTAAGGTCCAATATACCCATGATACACCAACACTGAATAAACGGAGGAAAAGACAAGCTCATTTGCACATAATATTCATACAAGAATTACTGAAAACAATTCACAATTGTGTTTCAACAGCTAAAATATGCACATATTGTTCTATGAACAAGCAGTATATAAAAGGGATACAAAAACAGAAAAGGATTTAATTGAGAAAGATGGACAGTAAATTATACAATAAAGCTATGTCGGCTTTATTGTATCATGGCCAAGCAGGAGACTTTTCTATTCAAAGAACAAAAGTTAAACAGATAGAACATATTTGGATTGTCATGTGATCTTCCATAACCTGCCCAACAGACATGGCTTATTATCCAGGGAGTTAATTATTTTGGTTTCCTAACATAACAACACTAATAAATAAGTAAATAAATAAGTTCTGCCACTACAGCCCCCCCCCCTTTAAATGAATAATATGCACTCTCAAAAATTGGTGAATTGTGAAGTGCTTCAAATAAGACAGATTATTTATATTCGGATTTCTTACTGAAAAGTAACATGTCATGATACGAGTCCAGAATTTCTTTCGGAGGAAATATTTTTGGAAATGCACAAAAAAATAGAAATACTTCCCACATTCATGATGCAGATAAAAGTAAATTTCAGTCATTATATTCATTTTTTTATTGAATGTTGATGCTTAAAAAACATCTTCAACTTGCAACAATTCCCACACCCATTATATTTCTTTAGTCTTTCCCACTACCAACCGCTAAGAAGATAATGACTTACAGACGGTTAATGATATATAATTTTGGGGACTAAATGATACTATTTAGTAAAAAAAGAAGCAAATGACGGAACTTTGCCAGATAAAAGTAATTTTTAGTCATTTCAGTAAATAATGAATTCAAGAATAACATTTCTATATTGTTTTTTATATTACCTCATCAAGTTAGTAGGATATTGTGGACAAGTGATGATGTCACAAATAGTGGGATACCCTGGACAAGTAATGATATCCCAAATAGAGGGATATTGTGGACAAGTGATGATGTCACAAAATAATATGGATGAAGGAAGTAACTGTTCAAAGTTTTGTTTTTTTATACTTGGAGTGAAGATTTTTTTATTACCAAGAGAAGAGTTTTCAGCACGTTTTGTAGAGCATTCATTCACATGACATCTTATTTGCCAACAAGAAAGCCAGAATAAACAATCCTTGATTGTCACATTTAATGAAACATGTCTAAAAAAAGAATTTATTGCCTAAAAAACACAATTTTTAGGTGGTGTTCGTGGAGGAATGGTTATTGTTATAGGAAATGAACCGAGCATCCTGGATAAATTTATTTGCATTTCATTAGGGCTAAAAGTGTTGGGAAAATTCAAATATTTTTCCCCCTAACCCAGCTATAGATAAATAGGACAGACTAGGCACTTTAAGTTTGATATGGCAACCAGTCTAGGAGAAGGAAGAACTCTGAATTCAAACCAATTGTATTCTGCTGAAAATAACTTTGCTTGAAGTGGTGGTGTTGGGTAAATCCATACCCAATTTATAAAAGCATTTCCACTAGACGATCCTTCAACCCAATATGAAGAATATTTCTTCATTTGTAGTATTTCTTCCAAACACGAATAGTTTCAATTTTTTTAAAAAATCCCTTTGGATATGAGGACAAATATTTTCGTTCAACATTTTTTGTCATACCCATGCTTACCTTATGCTGCTGCTAGTAAAAAAAAAAAAAAAAAAAAATGTTGCTTTTTAAAAAATAAAGAAAATTTTTCTCAAAACATAAAAGATTAAAAAATCTTTTATGTTTTGAGAAAAATTTTAAAAGTTTAAAATTAAAAAAAAAGACAAAAAACATCCAAGATGTACATTCACCAGCCAGATAAGAATACATTTTATCATTTGCTTCATTTTTTTTTATGGAACAGTTTTATTTCAAAATGATATGTTCTTTAGTCTTTTCCTCTTCCAACCACATGGAAGATAATGACTTACAGTCGATTGAAAATGTTGGTACTTAAATGGAACTTTTCAGTAAAAAACAAAAAACAAATACGGAAATTAATTCTTGCTTAACATTTCTAGATAATTTTTTAGTACATTAAAAAGAAAAAGAAAGAAAGCCTTCTAAACAAAATAATGAAATAAAACCGAATAATTCTTTATAATCAAAAAATATTCCATAATCAAAGGATTAATTTTCATCGCTAGATATTTAAAAAAAAAAAAAACTTTAATATACCCAACAATAAAAATAAATCTGAATCGTTTTAAAAATGAGGCAATAATACAATAACTTTTTTCTTTTTGTTTTTTCTAAGCAAATCAAAATAATTTTTATTTTTTCACTTACCTGTCAGATCAGAAAATGTTATGAAAACGCAATAATTTTTGTTCGTGTGTTCCATTGCAAATGTATTTTTTCTTTAAATTTGCTAAAATTTCTCAATCATTTTATACAATTTCTGTTTTGTTGATTAAAATCATAAAAAAAGCAAACAATAATTTTGAAGTAAAACGAGAATGGCAGAAAGAAAACAAAATTAAAAGAAAAAAAAAAAATACGGATCGTGAAATTATTTGCAAGAAAATGTCTCACCTGACAATAAGAAATCATTAAGCGGTGGTAGACAAAATTTAGTTCCTTGTTTTTAAAAGTCCTTCGATGTGTTGTTATTTACTAAGCTTTGCTTATAGATGACAAGCAGGTATCAGGTGGCTTACGGTATTTGCTTTTAATTAAATTATCACCCATTTTAATATTGAACAGAGTCATCGCTGCTTAACTTTAGGGAACCAATGCTTTCAGCGTGACTTGACAGTAAGACTTGATATTATGTTTTTTAGCAAACGTTTTTGTCGGAGTTATTACTTGAAGTATTTAATAAAAACTTTTGAACCTATCTCTTCTGTCAAAAGTGTAAATTCGGATATTTAATCCTTTACTGATATAAATTTGGGGGTTCAAATAAAAACGTAAATAAAATAAAATATAGCAATAACATTATCAAGTTATCTGCCCATGATTTCCTTTTAAGAACATCTGAGAAGCTTTTTATTCGACTCTTCACAAGATCAGAGTATGGCACAAGGTCGGTTTAATGTGGGATGCTCAACAGAAAACAGGCCTTCCACGGTGCCGTTTTAAAAATTGCTGAGATTCTGTCAGCATTCTTATTCAGAGGCACCGAACAATAAACCCAACCCTTACCCCCTGGAACTATGCTGTTATTTTTTGTGTCTGCCCAGCCAAAAGACCCAGAACATTTCAGAGCCAACAGTAAATTTTTTTTAAAAAGATTTCACTGATCAGGCAATTGATGTTACCAAATATCATTTGTTGAAGGTATGTGAGGGGATTAAATAATAGATTAAAGTGATAACTGTAAAATAATAATAAAAAAAATAAAATAAGATAAATACAAAAGAAATAATAATCTCCCTGGAGGCCTCTGACAGAAAGAACAATCTGAGTATGCTTGGAAAAAAGAGTCTTAGTGGCACAAAAAAAACTTTGGGAGAAAGGACTCAAACCTCAACTAAGAAGGCAGCTATTTTACTGTTTAGGGAGGTCTTCTCCCTTCAACAGTTAGTTGCAAATTTTCATAGAGATGAGGGGTGTCCTCATGGTGTAATGGTTAAAGCGATGGACAGCGGAATCGTAGTACGCGAGTTTGTACTCCAGTCGCGCTATTACGTTCACTTTCGGGCAAATACCCTTGGGAAAGGTATGAATCCCCTTATCCTCCCAGCTATGGGTTAAATAGTACCATTACTGTTCTTCTCGGAGAATGGCTTTGGCATTAAATAACCTAAAAAGAGTTGATGTGCCATTAAACAAAGAAACCAAACCAATCATAGAAATGAAGTTGAGTTTTAGTAGCTTCACTCATCTTCTTGTCCTCCCTTCCCGCATTTCATTTCAGCTAACACGACCAGAAAAAGAAAATACCTGTTGGAGTTTAAAAGAAGAAATAACCAATCACCACTCATAATACTCAAACACAAGGAAGATCACAAATTGTATTTGCAGGTGAAGCTCTCGTCTGAATATTATACTGGCTGATTGATAGCAGAAGTGAAAGAAATAGTTAGAAAAGAACAATAAAATCAACAAAGAAGTGGAATTTACATATGGAAACATACAAGAAGGTTTCCTTTCCCTATATTAGTCCAGAAGGCTTATAAAGAAGCTAAGTCTTTGGATATCTGTTCTATGATGTTGAGTTCATGATATATTCATGGATATCTTGTTTGGGTTATCTTTTGGTGTATAAGTAAGATGGGTTAGTCCCGAAAGGATATGTTCTCGGTGTTATTCATATTTGGTGGTTGAGGTGAGCAAAGAAGTTGCAATCCGTCATTGTCGGATAGTGACTGCAATGATAAGAACTGGTTATTGTGGAATGGGGATTGTTATTTATATATTTTTAATAGGATCAAAAAGGTATCCACTGCTTCAGTCTGCTGTGCCATCTGGTTTTGACCCTCACTCCCACCCGGCTTAATTCCATGTAACATGATTGCTATGCCCGCCAGTGACCTTGAACAGCCAACAAGCAGTTTATTTTTTTAATTGTGATGAAGATTTTCTAATTCAAAATGAAATTTGATTTGGAATATAACATCTCCATTTCTATCAACAAATTTGACTTCTTAAATTTCCTGAAAATTCAGATATTTTATTGAACCATTTTGAATTAATGGTTCTAATCTCCTTACAAGGATTTTGAATACAGTCTTTAACACTCAAGAAATTTTTTAATTAGTGGAAAAAAATGGCAAAAAATTTAATTCTCATTTTGAGGGATAAAATTTAAAAGAAAAATAAATCTTGGTTAACATCAATGAAACAAAAAGGTTTATCCAAAATAAAGAAATTTGGTTGTAACAGAAAAGCATTTATAAAACACGAAATATTAATGAGTCATCTTAAATAAAGAGACAATCATCATCATCATCATTAAAAATGGAAACACTGGCCAGAATTCAAATCCTGGATTGGGCTTTTTGCATTTCACTTCAAATTAATGCCCTTGGAAAAGGCATGAATGCATCTCTTCCCTATCTATAGGTAAATCGTAGGGCAGTTTGGGTACTTTAACCTTGCCACCAATCTAGGAGAAGGAAAACTGAATTCAAACCAGCTGTACTCCACCTAAACAAACTGACTGTGTGTTACGTCCTGCTTGTGGGCATGATGATAATAATAATAATTATAATAAGTGCTTTCTAAACCCATTACATCAAAACCAAAGGAGATACATTCATTTAGCACAAATTCTATTGTTTACAACTTTTAACTTTGTTAAAATTGATAATGCTGCAATTCCATTAATTTCTAATAGGTTCTTATATGTTTCTCAAAAGAACCAAGAGATGAAAATTTTTCATGTTCTCACAAAAAAAAAAAAAAAAATACCAGCTCATAAAAGAATAAACATAATTTGGTTTGATTTTTTCAGAGGATTTTTCTAGTCCACAATTGGGCAATTATGTTCACATCTAAACAATTTGGGGAAGTCATAGAAAATGAACTGGACAACTACATTATAATAAACAATGTTCAATTTCAGACTAATATTCTTGAGAAAAGCATGAACCCCTTTATTCCCTAAGCTAGGCGTTGTTACAAGACGAGATCTTGCCTTGATTTGAAAAAACAAGAAAAGAAAAAAAAGAAGAAAAGAAAAAAAAAACGGAAGTTACCACTTCGAGTTCTCAACTCAAAATGAAAAGTTAGTCGCTCATGCATCGGCTCCGCACAGAACTTCCGTTTGTGATAAATTAACAAAAAAAAAATACATTAATAAATATCCAATCGGAACGCTTCCCGCGGGGCACAAAAATTGCCGTTTCTGAGCCTACAGAAAATATATAAATAGATGGACCAAATAATTATCACCAGACTTGTTCCTTCACACGACTCGTGTTAAAGATTCTTCGCCACCATCCGGCGCCTGTCATCGGATACATCAAACGATCGCCGCCGTTAGGAACGCTGCCCTTGTTTCCAAGAAAACCATCCCTTCACCACGAGACAAGTACAGTACATGAACTTTGTAACTACTACCACTGAATTCATTCTTTAACTGTGAACATATTTCTCCATTCTATTCTCTGTACTTAATCTATTTATAAAAATTTTCTATAACATCATTACTGTGTTATTGTGAGTACCTATACATTCTTTGTTTTGCAACCATACGCATTTCTCGCCCACAACATTCATATTATAGATATCACCAACTCAGAACATAACAGCGTTAAACAGTACTATTACTGTCCTTCTATAAGGATGACTTTGGCATTAAATAACCCATGAAGTTTGATATGCCATTAAACAAAGAAAACAAACCAAATTAAACCTACACAATACATTAAAAAATATTGCAAACTTATGGACTGAATTATCAACAACAAATTTTATTAAATTATTCCACAAAATTTTAAATAAGAAACAATAAAATGAATGTAGCAAATAATGCCAAAAAACTTGTTACCTTGTAGCAAACTGTGCTGTATTTCTTGAGACAAAACTTGTTTTTCTTCTTCACAACAAAATCTGGGTTTTTTTTTATGATAATCTTTATTTCTAAACTTTCACAAAAATCTGTTTTATGTGTTTTAACCAAAAGTCATTTTTGTTTTGGTTTGCTGCCAATGGTCATTCAATGAAGACTGCCATCTGTTATTTTAAAGTCCTTAACTGTATACAACAACTTATGCGTATTCATAAGTGATAGTAATATTAAGGATTTGGAGGTGCCCGTGGAGTAATGGTTATCATTGTAGGAAATGGACACGGCGACACGAGTTTAAATCCTGGACAAAACTGATTGCATTTCACATAGCACTAATACCCTTGGGAAAGTTATGAATCCAATTATTCTCCAATTATTCTATGGGTAAATAGTAGGGCAGACTAGGTTCTTCAGCCTTGGTGAGGCAACTAATCTAGGAGAAGGAAAACTCTGAATTCAAACCTGTTAAACTTTGCTTAAAAATTGACCTTGTGTCCTATCCTGCCCAAGGAGGGGTTGGGTAAATATGGGTCATATTAAGGATTTGAACATGTGCATATTACAAATGATTGCTTATACAAAAGAACACATGAAGCAGTGCAACTTTTTGGTTTCAGTTAAATGAAAAATGTCTCCTATAAGTTATAAGATAATACAACGAAATATCTAGTTTCTGTTTTGGAAAAAGATAAGATGAATTAATCTATTAAATGCTTGAAGCAGTGTCATTCTCTTGTGTGTTTTGGTGGAGTAGATTTTCATACCTCACTGGTTGAAGAGTTAGAAAAGGAAGTTACATCAAAATACTGATTAATGATTACAGTTTATTTTCTAAATAAATCATTTTACAAAGTTTGGCTCAAGGCCAGATGATTGGAGAGACAGAAAGAAGCTTGTCACCACTAATTCATACTGATTTAGCTAATCACATTTACAAACTCAATCATATTATTTCATTCCTTTTTATGATAACTGCATCTGGTGGTGAGGCTCCAGTACTAAAACTCTTGTGAGTGTAGAGTTACTTGTTTGTTGCCATTACTCCCAGGCCCACTTTGACTTAAAATGTTAATACCTGTTAGAGTTCCATTTATGGATAAAATAGATCTGTTTGAAATAAAGTTTAAAATGATTGTGAACTTTATTAATACATTGGCTCTTAAAACACTGATATTACAACTAAGCATGAAGTGTTTACTTGTTTAAAATGATTGTGATGTTTCATTTTTGTACATAATTGTTAAACTGACTTCAGCATATAATAACCTAATAAAGGGTGACATGTTGTTAAACTAAAACCTTAATCCACAATTATAATCCTTAATTCACAATTATAATCCTTAATCCACAATTATAATCTATAATCCACAATTAGAATCCTTAATCAACAATTAGAATCCATCACTCATGCTAAATATTTCTTTCACACCACAGATTCTTTAGGAAAAAAGAATTTATTTTCTACTGCATATCAAGACTTAACCAAATGCAGTTTTACCTGGTACAGTCTGAACATCCAAGTGAAACTGTGATGTTTTTCACTGACCTGAAGCAAATAAGTTGTGCTGCTTTACATGTTTTTTGTGTAAGTAGCCATTTGTAATATGATTTACATGTATGCGCATATTTGAGTCTTTAATCTTACTATCACTTATGAATATGCATAAGTTGTTTCATACAGAAAGACCTCAAAGCAACATATAGCAGTCTTGAATCAATATTTGTAGGAACCAGACCAAGAGTGACATTTAGTTGAAGCACACAGAATGGCTCTTTGTAAAAGTGAGTAAAGAAATTAATATAATCATTAAAGGAACCAGATTTCCTTGTGAAGAAGTAAAATAAGTTCTGTCTGGCTTTATTGGTTAAAGGAAGAAACAAGTCTCTCAGCATTATTCACTACAATCTAACAAGTCTTTTTGCATTGTATATGACAGAAGCTTCTAAGTTGTTATCTCAATAATATAAAATAAACTTAACAGTAGGAAACTGGTCATAAATTTTTTAAAAAGTGAAATAAAATTAATAAATCACCTTTACATTGTCCACAGTTTTTCCCCCAAAAGAAATTAATGCTATCATAAGTTTAAAATTAAAAAAAAAAAAATTAGTTGTAGAACTACAATCATTTTGAGTCTCTTTTTTTTGGTCTACTTTTCCTTATTAATTATATCATCACCCAAAGATTTCATTGTACCATTATTTTACATTGAAAAAACTAAAACTTTCATTTAAATAAAACAAGATGTTTCTTTATTCTCTGCTTCTCTTTCATTTTTTTCTTGTACCTTCATTTAAATACAAACAAAATCACAATAAAAATATTGATCTCTACTGTTGCTTTAATGGATCAAATCAAAAATTAAGATAATTTGATTAAAAACTTTCAATAGAAGCTAATATATTCCATCGATAACTTCAAATTAACTTATTACCTTCAATTTCAGACAAGAAAATCTACCCTCATCTGTGTTCATTCAAATTATCTTTCAAGTTTTGTAAAGGATTCATTTTGAAATATCAAAGTAAAGTTGGTGACTTTAGTCAAGGGTGATCCAAAGGCTCCCTTTTCAATAGTTACTACACCAAGGTGTTGGGGAGGGTGCTACTCTATTCTCTGGGTGAAATATCTAGGTTTACAAAAACTATAAAAGTAAATGGGATCTCTTTATTTGATACTGAAAGATAATCTGAAATTAATAATTTTTTGAACAAATTTATCTTTCTTATTAGAAATATTCATTTGACTTTAAGGCTTGCCATTAAATTGTTTGAAAAATTCAGTCAACATTTTTTAAGAAAAATTAAATTTTATTCTGGAATTTTGAACTTTAAAATATTTTCCATTCCATAATATTTTTTCTTTTCTACCAAAGAACATTTTTTCATTATAAAAATCTTTTTCAATCTAAAATATTTTTTCTTTCCAACAAAAGAAACTTTTTATGACATATTTTTCATATGAAATAAAAATGTTTCAAGTTATAAAGAAATTATTTAAAAAATTGATGCATATTTTATATATTTTCATTTTTTATTGAAAACAACAATTTTCCTGAGTTTTTTTTTAATTTTTTAATTAAATCATGACTTAAATATTGATTTATTTTCATTGCACTGAAACAGTTTGTTTCCTTTAAAAAAATGTGGATATGTTCTTTATAGTTTAAAATTTTTATCCTGTATTTTCAATGTTTAATGTAAGAATTTAAATTCTGTTTTCAAAATAAGATACTTCTCATAATGCACAAAATAAAAAAGACTTATCCTGTAAGCTGGTTTGAATGTGAGGGCACTGCTTATGTAGTGTGTCTTGGACAGGAATAACCTGGTGGAGCCCATCCCTCTCCAGGTCTACAACTAATTTGAAAATATTCAATATTTCACAAATGAGAATTTTCAACATCCTTTAAAAAATGGAAAAAGTTTAAAAATATAGATCTCCACATTTTAAAAAAAAATAATTTTGTATGTAAACAACCTAAAAAACATCAAAATTTGGGATAATATTTGATGAATGCTGATTTAAAACGACTAAAAAGTTTTGATTTTTAACCAATGTGAGTTTTAAGGATTTTCTACTGCCAAAATGATTTAAAATAACAAACATCTTAAGAGAAATTTCAAATATGTTTACATTGTCTTTTAAAATTTGAAATTCTATTCAAAATTCATGTCCAATATCTTTTTAAAAATTCTGATTTCTCTCAATTGTATTTATAATAACTAAAGTAAATGGGACTTTTAAGAAAAATGATGGTCCACATATTTTATAAAAAGATAGTTTAAATTGGGTTTAGATAAAGTCATTTGTTGATATATATTTGAATTGTTTGTGAAAGAATCATTTTTTTTTTGCATCCCAAAATATTTTAAAAGCTTTTACTTCAACAAAAAGAAGAATTATGTGCATTGCACCTACGTTATCTATCTAGTTGCACAAAAAAAACAAACATTTATACACTTTGGAAGAATATGGTTTCTTTCTTTCCAGTAAATGTTTACATATATTTGTGCTAAGTGGAAATCCCATGAAAAGGAAAATTGACATACTTTACAAATATATATATATATATATATAAAGCTTCACTTCAGAGTGAATTTGTATAAGTCTAACCAAATATGCCCTATGAAGAATTTGGTTTCAGTGTGTGTAGGCAGGTAATCCTCTAAATATGTTTAATAAAAATATGTACACATTTCAAATTAGAATGATTTTGTTTCCGCATGTGTTTGCATATGCCACTCTAAATCTGATTTTTGCGGAAATGATGACTTACAGATTTTGCAATTATATGGTTTCACTCCAGTGTGTGATCGCATATGTCGAAGCAAACTTGATTTGCGTGAAAAAGAAGACGTACAAATTTCACAAGGATGCGGTTTTTCCTTAGTATGTGTTTGCATATGCTGCATCAAACTTGATTTTTGTGTAAAAGAGGATCCACATGTTCCACATGAATATGGTTTCTCTCCAGTGTGTGTTCGAATATGTTGTACTAAATGCGCTTTCTCTGTAAAAGAAGTTTCGCACACTTTGCACGAATATGGTTTCTCTCCAGTGTGTAATCGTATATGTCGCACCAAGGTTGACTTGCGTGAAAAGGAAGACCCACACGTTTCACAAGAATATGGTTTCTCTCCAGTGTGTGTCTGCATGTGACAAACTGAATGATATTTCTTTACAAATGTAAGTCCACAAATGTCACAAGAATATGGCTTCTCTTTAGTGTGTGAGCGGATATGTAGTAAAAAATTTGATTTTTCAACAAAAGTAGATTTACATAAATTGCATGAATATGGCTTCTCTTCGGTGTGAGTTCTTATATGTTGGACCAAATCTAAGTTTTGTGAAAAGGAAACTCCACACGTTTCACATGTATATGTTTTTTTGTCAGAGTGTGTTTGCATATGGCACTCTAAATTCTCTTTTTGTGAAAAGGAAGATTCACACACTTTGCATGAATATAGTTTCTCTCCATTGTGTATCTTTTTATGTTGCACCAAACATGATTTTTGTACAAAAAAAGATCCACATGTTTCACAACAATATGGTTTCTCTCCAGTGTGTGTTTGCATATGGCACACTAAAGCTGACTTTCCTGTAAATGCAGACCCACACATATCACAAGAATATGATTTCTCTCCAGTATGTGTTTTCAAGTGTTCTACTAAATGTGCTTTTTGTGAAAAAGAATAATTACATACTTTACATGAATATGGTTTCTCTCCAGTATGAGTTTGCATGTGGCACACTAAATCTGATTTTTTTGCAAATACAGATTCACATGTGTCACAAGAATATGGTTTCTCTCCAGTATGCATCCGCATATGGCGTACCAAACTTGACTTTTGAGCAAAACAAGATCCACATGTTTCACAAGAATATGGTTTCTCTCCAGTGTGTGTCCGCATATGACATACTAAATGTGATTTCTGGGAAAAGGAAGATCCACAAGTTTTGCATGAATTTGACTTTTTTCCATTGTGTGTTCTCATATGTTGCACCAAATTTGATTTTGTTACAGAAGTAAATTTACAAAGGTCACAAGAATATCGTTCCTTTCCAGTCTGTGATTGTATATCTTTGACAAACTGTGACTTTTGTGAAAAGTAACCATCATATATTTCAAAAGAATATGGTATTTCTTTAGAGTGTGATTGCATCTGATCCATTAAATATTGCTTTGATGAAAACGATGATCCACACATTTCACAAGAATAAGACAGGTCCTTTGTGTGCATTTGTGGATTGCATTATATGCAGTTAATAAACAAGGAAATTTAACAGGCTATATGAGTTCAGCATTTCTCAACGTATATCAGAAACTGTTTTGTACTATAGTAGATCAACATATGAATACGGCTTCTTTTTTGTATAGATCACATCATTGTTTTCAGCCAGATCATCTGAGAATGAAAAAAAAGGTTTTTACATTGAATGGTGTGAATGAAACTCTGGCAATATTTCAAGAAATACATGTAGTTATATAGAAAACTACTTTCATTTCATACAGAGACACAATAATGCAGCATAATAATAAAACTCACTAGTTAACAGTCCATCAGTCAAATTTGTTTAATTGACATAATTTGTTCTTTTTAAAACGTTAAGAATTCTAGATAAATCTAATAATATTCATATTTTAGAAACAATTTCATTTTTCTTTTATTTCATTCAGTTGGAGATGTGGTTAATAATTTTCTGCTGGGTAAATTTATATTATTAACATTGAACAAAATATAGTGAACTGAGTCAATTGCATCTTATAGATCGTATTAATGACTGTCACATCTTGACAGATGATAATCATCTTGACCACCTAAATTACAACACAAAAATCCTGATTAATAACTATCAAAAGAAAATAAGGTAGTAAGAAACCTATACGACATTGGATTATTGTGACATATTATTGTTAAATATGCTTCTGCAATACTTATGTCATTTTCTAGGTCTTCATAGATACAGCCAAGTGACATAAAGGCCAAATTATTCTTTTAAGAGAACTGAAGAAGACAAAATGGTTCCGAATTGTTATTAGTACAAAAAGAAATTCTTCAATTCTATGCTACAATCATGAGCTATTCCCGAAATCTTATAAACATTAATAAATTATTTCATTTTCCCTTAAAATGATGTCATTTACATTATAACACAACAATTCCCATACACAATAGCATCAAGTCTAATAAATCATTCTTCAAAGGATTTACTTTAACAATAAAGATTCACTAAAGAAATAAAAACATTATTCTTCTAAATAAAAAAAAATATATATATATATATATATATACACTCATCATAGTCAAGAGAATCAGATGAATGTAAAGATATTATATTTTGCAAACAATTTTATAACTTCAAGTAACTCATCACGATAATCTTTTGTAAATAAAATTTCAAATAATTAATCTTTCTAGAAATAATTTGCCCACAGTTATATGAGCATTTTTATCAACAAAAATAATTTTCAAACAGATCTATTTAACCCATAAATATGACACAAACAAGTATAGTTACTTTAGGTCAGAGTGGACCTGGGAGTAATGCCAATGAAAAGATGACTTCATATTCCTCAGTTCTAAAACTAGAGTCTTACTATTAGATGTAATTTAGTCTCATACCTGTGACATGCTCATTTTTTGGTGGGGGTGAGTCTTACTCTTTTTTTTTTTTGAGTGGATGAAATTGGACTATTCTATAGTCTACCAAACAGGACACACAATGTAACAGTCTTGTTAAATATGATGACAAAATAAGTGGCAATTGCAACAATTGGTCATCATAGTTTTTTTTTTCTCATGAGCAACTGATTTTATTAATAAAAGTCATCGAATTTGTTTCCAAAAGAAATATGCATTATGCTAGATAGTCAAAAATATCTGTGATACATACTACTGGATTGTACAAAAAAAAAATCAACAAATTTATCATTGCCATGAATTCTAACAAAACTTCAATAGCTTAGACACACATAGGAAGTGATTATTTTCTTGAGTATTGTTGTCATTCTTTTGTTGGTGCAAAAAGTCATCCTAAAAAGAAAATTCTCAAAAGTTTACAATTTTTTGGCACTTCTGAGAATTTTCTTTCATAAAAGTATAACTTTTTGCTCCATCAAAGTGATCTTTGACAAAAATAATCAAAGAAAATAATTACTTCCTATATGTGTTGATACTATTGAAGTTTCATTAAAATTTAAGGCAATAATAAAAAATGGCCAAGTTTTTTCACTGTTTTTCTTTAGCTTTTGTTATTGTTGTTTCGTCTAATACGGATTTTTTTTTTATTTATTGAAAGGAATTTGAATTAAAATCATGATTCTAATAATTCCTTTAAAAACCTCAGGAAAAAATATTTCGGATAAACATTGTTTATTTGTTCATTCCACTTTTTTTCGTTTGTTTATTTCACCTTCCTTAATTTTTAAATTTGTTTTCCTCAGCGACACACATTCTACAATCAAAAGCTTCCAAAACATTGAAAAAAATTTATCTGGGACGACTAACATGCACAACATAGGACCTCAACTCCCGTTTAAGTACACTTTCTCTATTTTCATTGTATAGTACTCCTATTTTTTGGCATAATTTCCCCCTTTTTTTAGATGGTACTCATCTGGCTCATATGTTGTAAAAACTTAAAACAACTTTTTGAAAAAAAAACACACAAAATAACTGAATTTTCAGGATTCTTTCATATATTGAAGAAGAAATTGTTGCAAACCGCAATTTCGAGTCAGTGAGTGAAACATCAGCTTTTCCTTTGTAATCTTTTTCTTTTTTTTTTTAACAGTGGGAACATACATGTTTTGAATTTTAAAAAATCAATTTTTAAGACGAGATGGTGTATTTTTGTTTGTTTTTTCTCTATTGTCTCAAGTCTAATTTCTTAAAAGAAGAATTAATTTCAAAATATTCAAGACAAGATGAAATTAAATCTAAATGATCAATTACGGTGAAAAAAGAGACAAGGTGGTAATTAACATTTTTTTTCACAACAAAATTAAAATCTTTTGTATTTTTCCACTTACCTTTAAAAATCAAGAAATGAGAAAAACAAACGAAATAAACTGGATGATTTCTTCTTCTTCTTCTTCTTCTTCTTCTTCTTGTGTTCAAGTTTTGGTTTTTTTGTTTGTTTTTTGTTTTCGTTTTCCTCTTTGGATTTTTAAGTCAATCTGGACAATTTGTGTGTTTTGTTCGTTAAATTTATAAAAACAATATCAAAGTTGAAAAGAAAGGTAGAAAGGAAACAAAAGGAAGAAATGAAAAAAACACGACGCAAAAGTGAATTTTTTTTAAAGAATGTATTTCTCCTCACAATAATTTGAATAAAAGAAACAATTAAGCGGTGTTAAGGAAGATTTAGTACCTTGTGTTTAATTGTTCTTAGATGTGTTCAGTTTTGACTCGTTTTATCTTTATCGACAGAGCTTCATCTCGTAAATAAATCATCGTCAAGTTGTGTAGACAGCACAGAGTTCCCCGATTCTCTCTTGCCATCCTTCCCTATCATCCATCACCCCCGGCAGGTTTTCAAGGGTACATCCTGTGTTGACACAGAGCTGATTTAAGTCTTTGCTGGTTAGCCAACACTGGCAGGTTGATGTGTATGAAATAGAACGTCGCTTATGAGTCTGTCCTTGCTTCTCCAGCGGTTCCCTACATATCTTGATCATCTTATTTGGATGATTTATGAGATTGGAGGTAAGTGGCCGTACAGCTGCTGTCTTGAGAGGGTGTTGCTTCCAGGATTTGTTCAAAATAGCACGTTGAGTAGACTCCCATCTAGTTTTTTTTCCTATTTTTGGTAAGTATCCATGTAGTGCATCCATACAGTTGTATGGACACAGCTCTGGCTTGAAAGAAATCCTGCTTTATTTTATTGGTTAGACTAGATTTCTATATGATAGATAACCTGTCAATTGCATTTCATGCCTTTGCTAGGCATATGTTGACATGCTTTCAGTTGATGAAATGTTGCTGCCAAGGTATCTGAACTGGTCTATTAATTTTAGAGACTTGCCTTTGAAAGTGAGATAGCTCTTTTTTCTTTGTACGCTGTTTTATTTACATTCACATAGAGGCTAATACCTCTTACTGCTTTTTCTGGGCTATGAAGTAGGGATTTTGCTTGGGAAGGTGTATTTGTGAGAAGTGCTAGATCATCTGCATAGTATGCATCTACTATCATTTTTGCAAGATATCGCCAGCTTCTTGCCTTTTTCAATGTTCAAAGTCCATAATCTTGGCTGAGGATAAACAAATATGAGATGAATGTATCTCCTCACAGGCCTCCCGCAGTAATATTGAAGAAGTTGATCTCTTCATCAGGTGAGTGAATCATTGCTTTCGTATTTTTGTAAAGCATCATTATAGTGATGTACCAGAAAGAATTTCAAATTCTTGTCTGGCGCAGGAATATTTAGACTGTTTTGGTCCCAAACTCATATTTTCAACCAATGAGAATATTTCATGTCATTCTGCCCGGGTCACTTCCCCGGGTAGCGATAAAAAGGCGAGGTAACATTCTTTCACTCTCTTCCAAACAGGCCTTTCGAGCAGGACAGATCTATCTCGTCTTCCTCTTCTCGATTCCCCACTGGCTAGCAGCAGGACAAGCCATCCGACATGACAGAGCACTCATTCTCTCTCTTCGCTTCCTAGCAGCAGAAAAGAGCAGCCAACGTGAGGGAGCACATTCACTCTTCTTCACTGACTCTCTCTCACATATTTCGAGCAGTCAGCTAAGCACCATGAGGAGACCACATCCAATTTATTGACTGTTGGTGTCTGGGAAATCATTCTTTCATCATCCATCTTTCCTTTTAAACCAACAGATCCTAAGAGAAACAAATTGGATATTTTCAACTCCTGCTCTGACTACAGCATTTTAATTCCTGTCCTGACGACAGCGTTTTAATACCGGCTCAGCTATTTACAACTGTTTTCTTCTGCCTGCGACTTACAGCACAAGGGTTCCTTTCATCTCAAGCTGTTAATAAAACTTCCAAATTGAAAACTATCAATATCTTCGTCAACTCATTTGTTCTTCTTTTTAATATAACAAGCGGCAACAGAACTCTACAACCTAAACTGCCATTTTTGTATAAATGGTAATATTATACACCTTCCTGTTAAAGTGGTAATAGCTTTTTTAGGAAGACTGTATGCTAATAATATTTGCACCATCTTTTCTCTATGTATGGAATTGAATGCCTTAGAAAAAATCTATGAAGAGTAGTGTTGCTTTGAGACTTTTTGCCTGCACTCCTTCTATGATATGATAATCAGAATCTGTGAGGTTGTGGAGTGATTTCTTCAAAAGTCATTTTGATTTTTCCTAAGATCTTTCCTGATTTTGAGTCAGAAACATTGAGAAGCAGGGCATTTATAAATCTTGGCACCTATAACAGTAAGAGTAGTTGCCTTTCTTGGGGAAGGATGCAGCCTTTCATCCGTTACTTTATTGTGTTTGGGAGGGGGGTCCTCGTGGTTTAATTGTTAAAACATTGGACTGCGGAATCATAGTAAGCGAATTTGAACTCCAGTCATGTTCATTTTTGGACAAATACCCTTGGGAAAGGTATGAACCCCCTTATCCTCCCAGCTATGGGTTAAAAAGTACCAGTAGTGTTTTTGTTGAAGGATGGCTTTGGCATTAAGTAACCAACTACGGCTGATATGCCATTAAACAAAGAAACCAAGTCAAATCTATTGCGTTTTGTTTATACACAGCATTGCATAATCAGAGAAGTAAGTCATCAAATTTTATTGTCTTCCATACTTCAGTGGGTATTACATTGAGGTCTGCAGCTTTTCTTTTTTTCATTTTTTCAGTACCATGTCAAGTTTTCCTCATCAAACTGTCCTAGTTTAAAGTCTAGTTGGCCATTAATGCTTTTTTGGGTCGATTTGTCATTGATTTCAGGTGGTGGTGGGGTTCTGAACAGAGTCCTGAAATGTTCTTTTCACTTCTGAGGTCTTTCTTCCTGGCTGACTGCTTTTAGTTTTGCTCTCAATGTATTGTTCCTTCAGCTCACTGTCTGCTGTGCTATTTATGATTGGTTAGTGTAAGGTACCAGGATCTAAAAGTATCAGTCAAACCATATACACATTTTGTTTGTTTGTTTGGGCTTTATGGCATATCAACCACTGTAGGTTATTTAATACCAAATCCATTTTTATACAAACAATTCAGTTTAGCATAAGTACACATTTTAATTGTCAAAAACATTTCCATTTCAAGCTATTCAGTTTAGTCAAACAGTTTTAATTCAAACAATTTAGTTTAGTATAAGAATAGTTTTTGTTTACACACAGTTAAATGTCAAAACAGTTCTACTTCAAACAATTCAGATTAGCATAGTACAGTTGCAAAGTCAAAAACAGTTCTATATCAAGCAATTCAGTTTAACATAAGTACGCAGTTGAGTTCTATTTGACCCATAGATAGGACCCTATCAGGTGCTACTACTCTGAGCCAGAGTGGACCGGGGAGCAGATAGCAATGAAGGAGTATGCTACATTCCCCAAATTTCCAGCAATACTGGAGTCTCACCACCAGGGGGCATTAGTCCAAAAATGAATGTAATAGCATGATTGGAGTTTGAAGTCGCTTACTATGATTCCCCAGTCCAGCACGTTAACCATTACACCACAAGGACACCCTCATATGTAGGAGAATCTTTCCTTATGTTGCAAGCAACCTTTTGGAATAAGTCTAACTTTATCCGTTTTTTTTACTTTGGAACTTTTATAAGTGTAAATGGTCAGATACTTGGATATACACTTGACATTTTCAGCCCAGCTTTAAAGTTCCTTCTTTCTTCCCTCTTCCAAGTTATCGTTAAAGGAGGAAACCATATTTTGCACATCACAAGAAGTGTGTTCATATTTGGTTTATTCAACCTCACTTGCTTGCCACTCAGATAGCCAGTGCTCAAAGTCTAGCCAAAAAAGTTCACCTTGTTTTATAACCCCATTCATAAAATGCTTATTCTTGCCTATTGCTTTGTCTGCCAACCACTTATGATATTCAGTTTTCTCCATTCTGAATCTTTGTCATCAGCAAGTTTGCATTTAATGGTTTGTCCTGGTTTAAGAAGCTCAATTTTCTTTAGAGTTTTGCAATATTGTTGTTTTTGGAGTTTTTAAATCTTCATCCATAACATTATCCTCAGAAATTGGAACTTTCGAAGATTTATTAGGCCTTTTCTGTGAAGTGTGAGGTTTAACTTTTCCATCCACAGAAGAACTTCAATATGTCTCAAAGTAAGACACTTAGTGAGATCAATGAACTCTTATATATGTGTCACCATATTTGACAAGCACCTGCTTTTTCTTCCACCCTACGAGAATTCATGAGCCAAAGAGTCTATCCCACAGGTTTCTTTTATAAAGAACATCTCCATTTTTATAGGATTGTGCGATGCTTGTTCTAACTTGGTGATGACATGCATGTCTTAATTTTTCTGAGGACTGTCATGCTTTGAACTGTTTTTGGTAGCATGAATGGTGTTTAGGTTATGTAGGATTGAAGGAAATGGATTTAGATATTTGTTTTCCCGTCTGTCACAATCTGTGATTCCAGAAAATAGGTCTTTCCTCTTCACCTTTCTCTTCACTCACCACATCAATTCGTTTGTTTTCTCTGTCTGTCTGTCTGTCTGTCTGTCTAACAGTCTTCAAAACTGCAACACATTCTGAGACTGATATTCCTCCGTTTATGCAAGTTCTGGCCATCCGAAATTTGCATACATTACAAATCTTGTTTCACTAGTGACAAAACAAGTTTTCCATAAGTAACACCTCCAAGAACGGCCATCGTTTCTTACTGTCGGCACCCTGCACGCAAGACACATTTGTACTCACTTTGAACACTGAGGTAAGTCATTTTGCTCGTTACAGATTACCTGCAATAATTTCACTTGAGGAAACAGTAGAGAGTTTGTCAGTTTGAAAGGAAGGCAGGTTGATATTCCTACCAAAAACAAGTTGATTGAGACTAACCATGAACTCTGTGAAGTGTGTTTTTGGCACTCATGGCCCATGCAAGTGCTGCCTCAAAACTACGATTGATGTCTTCTACTATAGTTTTCTTTACCATTTCTTCCAATATTCCATTTTATCGTTCATTTAACTCATTGCTTCATGAACTTTCAACAGCAGTATTACATGCTACAACATCCAAATTTTGGACCATGTCTCTAAACAACTGGTTATTAAATACACAATCCAGTGCTTGAAGACGGCACTGATAATGTCAGAAATTTCCTTACAAGGAATCTTGACTCCAACACTGTATCTTGTACCTGAGTCAATCAGATATAGTACGTTGTTGCCATTGATTTCTTTCATATCTGTAACAATGTTTTCATTGAAATACAATCCTAAGGACAACCTGCCAATGGATCTGCCGTAAATCCTTTTGGATCTAATACATATTTTACAGGAATTAGGAAATTCTTGTCAAATTTTGATGCATTCAGAATCTTTTATTTCTAGTTTCCTAACTAGATTGCATTGCTTTTTTGTGACTAGGATGACAGAATTGACTATGTAATTTGGTTGTAATTCTAACTTTCTCTGATCTGTTTTTAGTTGTAATTTCTTAAATAAAAAATATTTGAATAAACTTACCTCAGTCTGATCGAGGTCTCGTAATAGGAATGTGATAGTGATCAGATGAAGTACACTTCATTGGGACTTTCTTTCCTAACATGGTGAAACTGTTGTTCTCAAAATTAAGGCATGTTCTGGATCTTTTTATAGCATCTTTACATTAATAAAATTGGTATGTCTGAGTCCACAGCACTATTTATGATACTGATTCATTGCCTGCAATGACATATAGTTGAGTGACTGTAGAGGGTGATTTATGTTTGTTTCTGTCGCCAAATTTGTAAATCCTCACTCGGTCTTGAACTTTTATAGTTTGTATTTGTTTTTCTGTTATAGTTTTCAGAAAGAAGTCACACCATTTAGTTCCGCAAACAATCTCAGAAGCACCACAATCCAGGACGACTGAGCCAAGTGTTTCACAGAGAAAGGTGTGACCACTGTCTTCCTGTTTTTGCTGACTCATCAGCACAATGTTAGCTATTGATAGCTAGTTTTCCTTTTTACCATCTTTCTGCTCATTTCTGGTCTTCTCAGCAAAAGGACGGTAGTAAATCTAGAGGAGTTTTCAGTTCCTAGGAGGATTAAGCTTTTATCAGCGGAGTGTGTGTGGAATTTGAAGGCTTTTGAAGGTTAGGGGCTAAGGGCAAGGCTGTGTGTTGCCGTAAGATATCTGACTGGTTACACTGTTTCACCCCACGTTGACTGGCCGGCGCAATGCCTTGCCCGAAGAAAGTCCCAAAAGAAATATACAAAAAGAAAAGATAGAAACAGATAAGAGACGAAAACATTTCTTCCATACTTTCCTTTATTTACTTGGTGTTGTCGGTTCGGCGTCACTGCCTGAAAGAGAAAGATGATATCGTTTCCTTTTTCAAGGGGAAAATCCTTTTTTCTTTACGCATGCGTCATCTCCTTTTCCGTTAGAGACCTCTGGGAGTTACTTCAAATTTAATAGTTTTCTTTTTATCTATTTATTTATTTTTTAAAATTCAATTATTTATTTATTTATTCGTTCCCCACATGTGTTACATTTTTGTTATGTATCCTCCTTCCATCATTGATACTACCTTACTGATCAGAAAAAATAGAGTGTTCGTTTGGCCAGCAACCATAAAATATTCCACTTGAGTCCACTTGGTTATTTTTATTGTTCACAATATACGTTTCTTTTTTTCATTATGATTGGTAGAATATCAGAATATTGTCAATGCATAATCTTTTTTAATTGTCGAAACGTGTTAGTGTGTATTCTCCAATAATGGCCTTGACTATCCTCTCATTTTCCAAAGTAAAATTAACACTTTTAAATGTCCCAAAGGCAATTATTGGCTCTAGGAAAAGTATGCAGTTTCATTGAATAAAGAATCTTAAAGTCAGTTTTATTTTTATAACAATGGGTACAGATGCTATTTACCATTTATACAAAAATGGCAGTTGAGGTTGTAGAGTTCTGTTGCCGCTTGTTATATTAAAAGGAAGAACAAATGAGTTGACGAAGATATTGATAGTTTTCGATTTGGAAATTTTATTAACAGCTTGAGATGAAAGGAACCCTTGTGCTGTAAGTCGCAGGCAGAAGAAAACGGTTGTAAATAGCTGATCCAGTACTAAGACGCTGTTGTCAGGACAGGAATTAAAATGCTGTAGTTCGAGCAGAAGTTGAAAATATCCAATTTGTTTCTCCGAGGATCCATTGGTTTAAAAGGAAAGATGGATGATGAAAGAATGATTTCCCAGACACCAACGGTCCATAAATTGGATGTGGTCTCCTGCTTAGTGGACTGCTCATAATATGTGAGAGAGAGTCAGTGAAGAAGAGTCAGTGAAGAAGAATGAATGTGGTCTCTCATGTTGGTTGGTCTTTCCTGCTGCTGGGAAGCAAAGAGAGAGAATGTGTGCTCTGTCATGTTGGATGGTTTGTCCTGCTGCTAGCTAGTGGGGAAGCGAGAAGAGAGAGACAGGACAGGTCTGTCCTGCTCGAATGGCCAGCATGGAAAAGGGGAAAGAATGTTACCTCACCTTTTTATAGTTGCCCGGGGAAGTGACCCAGGCAGAATGGCATGAAATATTCTTATTGGTCGAAAATATGAGTTCGGGACCAAAACAGTCAAAATATTCCTGTGCCAGACAATAATTTGAAATTCTTTCTGCAACAATTTTAAATAAAACTTAGATATTCCTCTTCTTGAACTCATCTTTGATAGAGTTTGAAACATTCACAACAGGATAGATATAACAACCATTTATAATCATTTAAAAGACTAGAATTTGTTTTATTGAATTAAGAATGTTCAATGCCACAACACATCATTTACCAAAATAACAACACTAATTCATATTTAATTAACTGTTCACAAAAAAATCACTTTAAAATTCATATCAGCATCTTTATACAAATATTGACAGAATATTGAAAAAAGGACTCGTAAATGATATCAAATGATTAGCTAATTTGCAATCATAACAAACTATCCTTTGTATGGAAATTGTTTTCAGCAATATTGTCTGTTACAAAAAATTACTGTCAAGTAAGTTCATAAAAACACTGAAATCTCTTTAAAAGAATGAATGTTATTTCAGTGAATAACCTTCACTGAGATAACACATCTACAAAATAACATTATTGCACAACAAAATAACATCCGTTAATTAAGGATTCATTGAACAGCTGTGTAAACTTCTTTTGCAAAAAGGAAAATCACTTCAAAATTGGTTTTAAAATAAAAATGTTTTGTAACTGATATTTAGACTTTTCTTATGACATTCTATCCATCCAGAAGACAATGAATGATAGGATTATAATACAATAATATTTAATGTATATGATAGGTTCTAAAAGATGCATTCAGAATATTATAGAAGTGTCAGGTTGATCTATTTTGAACTTAACTTACCAAATGAGAACTGATTTCATTAATATCTTTATCAGCACATTATGTTTAAATACAATTTTCTCTTTCTCTTAGAGTTTTAGATTAATTAAGTCTTGAGAAAATGTGTGATAAATACTTGGGAGAGTCAAAAGTTTTGCAATATTTTGGTAGTACATGAGGCACAATTTAGCAACTCCAGAAGCTTTTCCCAAGGTTGTGAAGCTGACAAACAACATTGGATGATTAGCTCACCTGATACTCTCCAAGTGCTACTCGGCAAATTTGCCTCTTCAGCTTAGAGGACAGCATGCAAATCCATGCTTTTAGGCCTACCTTGTCTTTGCTTGATTATCAAGCTTCTTGCAACCTGAATGAAATTTCTTCAACCATCTGCTGATTGTACTGTCATCAACTGCACCCTCCCCATCCTTTTGTGCAACAAATGTTTTTCATTGCTTCCACAGTGTTATGGCTCAGTTCAAACTTGTGAAGCAAATGTTCCTGAATTAGGCTGCATTGCATATTCATTAGTGCAGCTTTCCAATCATATAAGAAATGAAGTATTGCACAACATGTCAGTGCACTGACTTCCTCAATACTACCAACAATAGCAGGTACCTCTCATGGCTTGAACTGCTTCAGTCATGTGATATAAAGTATAAGTAAAGTTGGCGACCTTAGTCGAGGGTGACTCAAAGGCTCCCTTTTCAATAGCTACAACACTGAGGTGTAAGGGAGACTTCTACTCCATTCCTTGGATGGCTCCACTTTACCCTTGATACATACTTTATAATACTAAGTGTTAAACAAGACCGTACCAAGTACCATTTTTTGAATCTTTAGTATGAGTCAACCTGGGATTGAACCCTGGTCTCCTGGACCATTGGCGAACACTCTACTCATTAGTGAAATGGCCTGGTCCAAAGGAAAACTGTATTGAAAACAGCTGGTGATGTTAGTCCCTCTGGGGATCGAACCCAGGACCTCTCATGTGTAAAGAGAGCGTGATTACCATTACACTATGGAATCTAGCATATTCTACCAAAATATTGTAAAACTTTTGACTCACCCTAGTATAATAGTTTTACTACCAAATTATCATTGAAAAATATCTCTACTATAAGACATTTTTTTTCAAGGAGACAAATATAAATCTCCATTCTTAGCTCATCAAACCATAAAATCTTTCTATGAGAAAGTCATAAATTCTTTGTAAGACAACAGCTAAGATTAATCTGCTCCTTCTTCTAAGAAAAGTTATTTAAAAAAAGAAAAGAAAAGAAAGTTATTCAGTAAACTTATTTTAATGAGAGGAACAACTTTTTACTTCAACATTTAAAACATTTCTTAAACGATCAGTATTAAAACATACAGTTGAACTTATGATGCTTATCATGTTTTCTTGATACATGTTTTCTTGAGACTTTCAGTATCAGGATATTGTTGACACCTTGTCAGCAGAACTTAGAATATACTGATTGGATTCCCCACCCCGTGCAGAGGGGTAAGACCTGCCGCAAAACCCCCCAAATAAAACAGTGTTCTAGATATGACATTAAACTGCATCTGATAGTGAATCTGGAGTCACCCCTTCATTGTCATTACTCCTAGGTCCATTCTACTCCAGAATAGTAGTGCCTGTTAGGTTTCCATCTAGGGGTCAAATAAATCTGTTTAAAAATTATTCATAGTCAACGGGATCATGTGCAAAAGAAGACCTCTTAAGAAACGATTACACAATAAACATAATTCTCAAACCTCTTGGCATAAAATAACCCTAAACAGGTTGACATGCAGTTAAAATCAATCTGTCAAGATATTGTCTGCTCAGAGCAAGAAGAATAATATCATTAGAATAAAATTCAAACTTGAAGTATATTTAATGAAAGGTAAGTTTCTTATTAAATCTTAGGGATGTGACAAATGCTTAAACATGTGCAATATACAGAATGGCCATGTTATTTTACTTTTAGGATATTAAGATCATTGGGACATGCAAAGACGTAATGTAAAAATGCTTGAAGCAGTCAGGCTTTTTGAATACAAATGAAAAAATTGAGGAAAAGAATTAAACAAAATAAAAGTCACAATAAGAAAATTCCTTCACATAAAGTCATAAAGCTCACAAGAGTCACAATAAGAAAATTCCTTCACATGAAGTCAGAAAGCTGCAACCTGGAAGGAAAGGTATGTGGGGTAAGGCAGATATCTGCACCATTCTTGTCTTCCATTTTATCACATACATAAATATTTCTCTCTTTCATTCTCATTATTTTGGGGTTTTGATTCATAACCTCTTCTCTACCCTTGCTGAGTTGTAGCAGTTAAAGTCTTAACTCTTCCCACAAAGTATGACATAATCTGCTGTCTTCACCTCTTGTCCTGTTTACATGGGTACTTAAATTAGTATATAATTTTCTTACCAAGATGATAAACACACACATACATACACAAATATTATGTATATATATATATATATATATATATGTCTGTATATATATATATATATATATATATATAATGTCTATAAAATAGATAATAAGGAATATGTATTTATCCATCGACTGTATCACATCCACTGGTTAGATGTGATAGAAAATCAATTTTTAAATGAAGTAAAAGTGTTCAGAGTATTCCTTCTTGTAGACTGATTGTTTTATCTGAACAGAAGAGTTCAGTCTGCCCTACTACTCACCCATAGCTGGAGCGGGGGGCGCAGAAGAGATGATTCATGCCTCACCCGAGAGTTTTAGTGCAAACAGCCAAGGATTGAACTTGGGTTGCCAAGGCCATTTCCCATAACGCTAATCATTATGCCATTTGCCTTCAGGATGCAAGTTTAAGAATTCATTTTTTATCAAAAAAAAATTAACTAAAATATAAAAATTACTTTCCTCAAATTAATAATAAATCAAACATATTAAAGAATTTTCTTTGCTTTAAAGGATGGACTAGGCATGCATAAAATACGAATGAAACAAAAAATCATAATCAATATTAACATTCATGTGATGAAAATATATTTTTCACTTTTTTCTCGAAAATTCTATATACATGGAAATTTGAAAAAAAAAACCTTTTCACAAATAAAAGTTTTTACACCAGGTAAACATATTTCGAATATACAGAAAAGATAAATATGAAATATTTTAAAAGAAAATTCAGGGAAATTAGATATTTCACAGGAAGAGTAACAGTAGAAACATAGGATCTGTAGGAACAATCTATTTAATATTGGTAATTTATTTTTTCTTCAGAAAAAGATTCAGAATCTTTTCTTATTTTGAAGAAACAATAATATAAACTTTACAGTGGCAATTTGGAAAGATTTTGAGGAAACTAATGATGAAGTAATAAATATCCTTTCAAAAAATAGAAAACTCTCGACATTATAAAATATATGGAAAACTTTTGTTTGAGATGCCAAGGTCATGAAAGTGATAAACCCAACTGGACATAAGCATAAAAACTCTAGATTATTCAATGGATTTTGGTGGATTGTTTTTATAATCATTTTATTTCTCTGGGAAAAACTGAAATGCAAAACATTTAATACGGTGAGGGGTGAGAAGTTCACATGATATCATATCTGCTTTTAATGACTTTTTTGAACAATGAGATCAAAGCACTGCAACACTGATAGAAGAAGTGTGTGAACCACAAGGAGAACTATGCCAAAAAATAAAAGTAGCTTGGTCAGCCTATGAACTCTTCTACTTGCTCTTGTAAATGACATTTCTTTAGAAATAATTGTTGAAAAGAAACTGCCAAACTGTACCTCATGTACCACTAAAATATTGCAAAACTTTTGAGTCACCCTAGTAAATTATTTTGATAAGAAAAAACAATTTTCAAATTAAGGGGCTCGTCTGAAAACTAAACAATATTTGTACAAAATCAAAATCAATAGAAGCCAAATCATTAAAAACTGAAAACGCAAAAACCTTTAATTTACTAGGGTGAGTCAAAAGTTTTGCAATATTTTAGTAGTACGTGAAGCACAATTAAGCTGCTCCAGATGCCTTTGCCAAGGTCATGAAGGTGATGAACCATACTGGACTGTAAGATGCTGAGCTCACCTGATACTTTCCAAGAGCTACTTAGTAAATTTGCCTCTATAATTTGGAGTCCAGCTTCAGGCCTTCCTAGCCTTGCCTGATCATCTACATTCTTGTAACCAGAGCAAAATTTCTTTAACTCTCTGTTTACTGTACTGTAATCAACTGTGCCTTCACTTTTCACACAACAAATATTTTTGGTTGCTTCTGTGGCGTTGTGGCCAAAGCATAAGTTCCCAAATTAAACTATGATGCATGTTCATCTGTACGGCTTTCAAATCACAGAGTGAAGCAATGCACAATGTGTCAGCATTCCAATTATCATGATGCTACCAACCTCAGAAAGTACCTTTCAGGGTTTAAACGGATTCAGTCATGTGATATATGCACTGCAAATGAGCATGTATCAAAATATTTCAAAACTTTTGACTCACACTAGTTGATAAAGAATAAGTTTTTTCTCACCCCCCAAAAAATCCTCTTAATATATGGATTGACATCACAGCTGCTTCCCCCCCCCCAATAAATATGATAAAACTTTAAAATTGTTTGCGCATGTGTCTTTATACTAAAAATTTTATTTTCATATTTAAAATAACAATGAATCTTTTCAATGAAAAACAGTATAAAACACTGATGAATAAATAAAAATTTTATTGTTTGAATTTTAACAAAGAAATCCAAATGATTTCAGAGAGAAGTTTTTGGAGAGGAGAAAATTGAAGGGAGCACCATGTATTTAATTTAACAGATAAATAAAAGGATTTTTAACAAAACGACTAGAGAGCATTCTGAAATATAAAAGGCAAATGCAATCGCCCATCTTAAAGATTTTGCTGAGAAAGTCATCAAATTTCTGTCATGAGTTCCTTGAGGTAATCAATATCTTTGTGATCATAAATCTTTCTTTATAGATTAGACATTTGAATGTGGAAGAATCGTTTCGTTGAAACATGACAAGAAGCAGAAAAAGAATAAATATAAATAAGTATGGTTGCTTTCAAATAAGCTTTCATTTTTTTTTGTAAAAGTTGAGGGTATACATGATTTAAATGAATATGATCGTTCTAGAATGTGTGATTGCATGTCTCTTCAAAACTGGAATTAGGGAACTAAAAGAGCTATACATTTCATAAAACTATGATTTTTGCATTACTTGGACTTTAGCCAAATGCCTGGAGAAAAAGCTAGATGGGAATTATACAAGAATGATGAGTTTTAAACAAATCCTGGAAGCAGCATCCCACAAAACAGCAGTGATATGACCATTCACAAAATATCCAAGTAAGATGATCAAGACACGCCAGAGAAGTAAGGACAAACTAATAAGTGATGTTCTCCTATGGACTCCTACACTCATCATTGTTGGCTGACCAGCATTCATCAACTATGTGTAGACACTTGATGTTGTCTAGAGGACCTACCAAGAGGAAGGCAAGAGAAAGTCAATGGAATCTATGCAGTTGGCATGCCTTGATGAAGATAATGATTTTTGTCCAGTGCGTTTGTATATGAAGAGTTAAAGATGACTTCCATGAAAATGAAGGGTCACACACTTTGAAACAATATGGTTTCTCTCCAGTATGTTTAAAGTTAACTTACATTAAAATCAAGAACCACACTCTAAAGAATGTAGCTTCTCCTTAGTGTGTGTTTGCAGGTGTGTGTTTAAAGCTGACTCTTCTGAAAAGGAACTACAACACACCTCACATGAATATAGGTTCTCACCAGTATGTCTTTGTTTATGCCGCCAAAAATTTGATTGCCTTGAGAATGAAGTACCACACATTTCACAGGTATATGGTTTCTCTCCAGTGTGTTTTCGAACATGCTCTACCAGACTTGATTTCTGTGTAAAGGAAGAACTACACATTTCACAAGAATATGGTTTCTCTCCCGTGTGTGTTCGCATATGTCCCACCAAATTTGATTTCTTTGTGAAGGAAGTGCCACATATTTTACAAGAATACGGTTTCTCTCCAGTATGTGTCCGTTTATGCTCCTTTAATGTTGACAGATGAGAAAAGGAAGAGTCACACTGATCACAAGAATATGGTTTCTCTCCAGTGTGTGTTCGCATATGTATCAACACAGTTGATTTCCTTGTAAAGGAAGAGCCACACACTTCACAAGAATATGGTTTCTCTCCAGTATGTTTTCTCTTATGAACCCTGAATGTTGGCAGATCTGAAAAGGAAGAGTAACACACATCACAAGAATATGGCTTCTCTGTTGTGTGTGTTCTCATATGATTTACCAAAGGCAACTTGTTTGAAAAGGAAGAGCCACATACTAGACAAGAATAAGGTTTGTCACCAGTATGTATTCGCTTATGCACCCTCAGTGTTGACTGGCATGAAAAGGAAGAGTCACACTCTTCACAAGAATATGGTTTCTCTCCAGTATGAGTTCGCATATGTCCTACCAAAGTTGATTTTTGGGTAAAGGAAGCACCACACACTACACAAGAATATGGTTTCTCTCCAGTGTGTGTTCGCTTATGCACCCTCAACCTTGATAAATCTGAAAAGGAAGACTTACACACTTCACAAGAATATGGTTTCTCTCCAGTATGTGTTCGCATATGAACCACCAAACTTGATTTTTGTGTAAAGGAAGAGCCACATACTTCACAAGAAAATGGCTTCTCTTTTGTATGTTTCCCCATATGCACCACTAAATGTGACTTCTGAGAAAAGGAGGAATCACACATTTCACATGAATATAGTTTCTCTCCAGTATGTGTTTGCTGATGCCGCCTTAAAGTAGACTTTTGTGTAAAGGAAGTACCACACATTTCACATGTATATGGTTTCTCTCCAGTGTGTTTTCGTATGTGTTCCACCAAATTTGATTTCTTGGCAAAGGAAGTGCCACACATTTCACATGAATATGGTTTCTCTCCAGTGTGTGTTCGCATATGTACCACTAAATGTGACTTATTAGTAAAGGAAAAGCCACAGACTACACAAGTATATGGTTTCTCTCCAGTGTGTGTTCGCTTATGCCCCCTCAATGTTGATAAGTCTGAAAAGGAAGCATCACACTCTTTACAAGTATATGGTTTCTCTCCAGTGTGTGTTCGCATATGCACCACCAAACTTGATTTCCGTCTAAAGGAAGAGCCACATACTTCACAAGAATATGGTTTCTCCCCAGTGTGTGATCGCATATGCCCTACCAAATGTGACTTCCGAGAAAAGGAGGAGCCACATTCTTCACAAGAATATAGTTTGTTTCCAGTATGTCCTAGCTTATGCCGTCTTAAGGTTGATGTTTGTGAAAAGGAAGTCCCACACATATCACAAGTATAGGGTTTCTCTCCAGTGTGTTTTCGCATATGCTGCACCAAATTTGATTTATCTGTAAAGGAAAAAACACATATTTCACAGGAATATGGTTTTTCTCCAGTGTGTGTTCGCATGTGTCTCCCTAAATTTGATTTCTTTGCAAAGGAAGAACCACAAACTGTACAAACATATGGTTTCTCTCCAGTGTGTGTTCTTACATGTACAATCAAAGTTGATTTTTCTGCAAAGGAAGATTCACACACCTCACAAAAATATGGTTTCTCTCCAGGATGGATTTTAAAGTTTGTTTTTAAAACTGAATTATCAGACAAATTAGATTCATAGACTTCAGAGTAAATTTTGTTTTCTGTGTTGTTTTCCATATCTTATGTACTTCAGGTCACCAAAAAAAATGATGATATAATTAATGCCACAAAATTATGTAATTCTGTAAAATCTATTTTAATCTGCAACATCTGTAAAGAAAAAAATATTCTTATATAAATAGGACATAAGAATTCCCCCCAAAATTAGATTATATTAACTCACTTTAATATACTTGGGTTCATCTGATTTTCATATACCTTCATATCCTAAATATAATTGTTATAAAAACAACTAGTTTTATGTAAATTGGTGGATCTCATTTCTTTCCTTTTCATTTTTTCACAAATTGATATGATAGAAAAAGATACATTTAAAGTCAATACAACAATAGTATAAATTTATTTTCAAAAACTTCAAAAATTTGTGAAAAAAAATTGTTCATTTGGTGGAATAATGTGAGAAACTTAAGCAAAAAGTGTTTAACATTTGGTTTTAAAGGAAGGATTTATATCAGTATTGAAACCAGGAAAATTTATTGATGTTTAACAATATGTAGACATGTTATTTTATGCATAAAAGAATTCTTTTCATTCATGTTTATATTTTTTGTGTAGTTGTCTTTTAAGAGGTTTTTTTGCACGTTTCTCTTGAATATGAATAATTTTTAAACAGGTTTGATCCGTAGAAAGGAACATAGCATACTCCCCCTTCAAGAGTAGACCTGGGAACAATGATACACATCTCAGCTCTCCAGAACTGGAGCCTGACCATCAGATACAGTTAAGTGTCATTTGCAAATTGTAGTGAAAGAAAAAACTTCAACATTTAGTTTTGAGGGAAGGAATTATATCAATGATGAAACCCAGAATATTTATTGAGGTTTTAGTTGTTTTTTGTTGTAATAAAGATATTTTCATTGTATAATTTGATGACATATCTATGTGCTCCTAGTTGTAATTTTATCTATGTAATCCTCGTTGTTATCTACTAACAAAAACACTTCAAATATTTGTTAATCAGGGAAATAAAAAATAAAAAAAAGAATAAAAGTTAAAAAACTTCTTTTACCAACATCAATGAAACAAAAAAAATTATCAAAAATAAAGAATATTTGATTAGAACAAAAATATACCAAATAAAGAATGAATGATAATCAGCAGTTATGATCATGTGACTGATTCAGTAAAGATTAGCAAATAAAGTAAAATAATAATAAATAATTTTTGCTTGCAAATTAAGGACCCAACTTTAATTTGTCATCTTCAACAAAAATATATCTAATATATGAATAAAAAAGTGCTTATGTAAGAAAGGATCTACTCTGTTTTACAATGTGTGATGGCTTTCACTTACCTGAAGCAACAAGAACATACTGCTTTGTGTCGTTTGTGGAAGTAGCCATTTGTAATATTTAGGTACAAGTCCTTATGTTACTATGGTTTATGAATATTCATGAGTTGTATTCTTCAAAGTTGGCAGTCATTAGTCAATGACCTTTGGAAGCAAACCAGAACAAGAGTAAAACTTTGTGATGATTATAAAGTAGATATTAGTGAGAGAGAGAGAGTAAAGAAATGAATGTTGTCATTGAAAGAACAAAACTGTTGTTGTGAAAGTGAAAAATGAGTTCTATCCACCTTTGTTGGTTAAAAGACACAATTTGTCTTTTGACATTATTCATTTCACTAAGATAACTTGAAAGTTATTGGTTGATTAATTATAAATTAGTGATGCATCTAGTGTTCTGAACTTTTATTTTTCATTTCAGAAATCATTTATTATTGGATTGCATATTTCAATTGACATAACCTCTAAAAACGAGTATAGATGAAACTAATTTAAAACACGGCATATCATATATTCATAAAATTCAGAAGCAATGAAGAATTTTTACAAAAATAAATTTTTAAGAGTCACAAAATATCAAAAACTGTTTAATCAATTATTTTTGGGGAACTTTTCAAGGGAAGATTCCTAAGTTTTCATTGACCATTAAATTCTCCAAACTGTAATTGAAGAATATCTTCAGCTGACATTATATAAAAAACATTTACCTGAATTGAATTTAATCTTTAAATTTATCAAAAGTCAATTATAAGTTTCAAAAATAATTTTAAAAAAAATGACTTTCTTTCTGAACTAAACAAAATATAATTTTACATATCAGACTTTGCAAAACACCAAAATAGTTTAAAATTTATTTGAAAAATTCTATTGTTTATTACTTTTTCTTGTTTGATAATTTTTTGATGAGCCTCTAAATTTTTACTTGTTTTTAGTTTCCTACAAACTCAGGAAAGATTGGGAAGTAAAGATTTTGAAAAGAGAAAAAAAAAAACATTCTATTGTTTATTTTTGTTGGTATGTATAAAATACACTCATTCACATCTTTGGTGAAACTTTTAACAGTTTATTAAAAATAATGTAAAAAAAATTTTTTTTCTTTTTTTGCAAAAAGAAAAGAATCCCAAATTTGTTTTTTTTTAAAAGAAAAAAAAAATTTTATCAACAATAATGTAAATTCAACTGTTTAAAAATCATTTTTTGTTTGTTTACTTTTTATTGAAAATTTCACTAGACAACTCAATACAACTGCCTCTCAATTTCATTAGACGACTTAATACAACTGCCTCTCAATTTCAGAAGATCAAAATAATTGATTTACAGTTTTAGAGTCTTCTGTCAACTTTCTAACTTGAAATGCTTTTTTTAAAACCAAATTTATTTTGATATCTTAGCAAAAATGAAATTGAAGAAATGTACAAAAACACAGCTGAAGAATGTCTTATCATTCAGGCTGTCACTTATCAAAAGAACGGTGTCTCCTAAACAATGTAATAATAATAATTGTTGAACTGTATTTTGGTTATCACTGATTCCTCACCATCCATAATTCTCGACTACGTGGCTCCAGGTGTAGTAATTTCCGTTCTGCCAAAGAAAAAAATCTGCTGATTGTGTGTCTTAACCAATCACGTAGATTTTCTTCAAACCTGCCTTGGGCATTTAAATCCGAAGCATTAGATAATTTACATAGTTGTGTATATTGCAGATGATTTTGTGCTTTTTAGATGGGGGAAAGTGTGGTCATGTCAACTACAATAATACTTGTTGAATTCTACACTCATACAATGAAAATTCACATAAGAAAAGGAATTTATTAAAAAATACATTCCTAAATTTTTCTTATCTGTCATATTTCTTTATTCTGCATTGTTATATTTAAATAATAAAATCTCAATTCTAAAAATAAAAAAATTTAAACAGGAATTTAAAAAAAAATCTTTATAAGAAAATGAATGCGAACATTTTTTTCTCATTTTATGACCACATCCTTAAAATATAAGTTAAAAATAAACCTAAAAAGTTGCTTAGAAGAGCAATATTTTAGTTTATTTTCCTGTCTTAAAAAATTTTAAAAATTCCGAGCAGTAGTGATAAAAAAAAAAAATTTTGCCTCTAAAATTTGGATTGGGAACTCCTACCCCCCAATCTCAACTTTTTCTTTTATCAAATAAGTTCTGAATATTTTATTAAAATCCAAAAATTTGATTTCTGGTAAATCTTAAAAATCAAGTTGCTCTACTGTTCTTCTCAGCTGACAGTGCAAGTTCATCTTTGGACTGATGAATCTGAATTTTTAATTGGTTCAAATTTGCAACAAACACTTGAAGTAGTATTTACACAGACTTTTGACATCATGTTTTTAAATGTGTTGTAAAATATTCCTTTTAAAGTTTTATAATTGGTTTTGATGGAAATAAAATATAAAAAATACTTTTGTAAGCTTGGAATATGTTTTAGAATGATTGTAAATGCTATTTACATTTTTGTCAACAAAATGATGGATGATGAAACAAGTAAAAATACTTTTAGTTTCAAATTCTTTGTAAAATTTATAAGGCATCTGTAAAAATTTGAATAGAAGATTAATTTGATGTTTAGTTAACTGGATTGTAAAAAGCAAATCACTTTTTGTTTAAAATAGAATTAAAAAAATACATTTTTTAACAATGGAAATTTGTTTTCCTGTCGTCAAAGGTCAAGTTGTTTTTACATTCTTCCTTGGACTGCACATCATAAATGAAGCTGTTTTTTTTTAGTTATGTAGAGTATGAAAAAACAAAATCTACGTTTTCTTTTTAAATAGAGGAATTATATTGTGAATTGAATTACCATGACCAGAAAATCCAGTAAACACTTACGCACGACATACGGAAACACTGGACAGCTGTTTTAACCTTATTAGGTCTCATCAGCAGTGTATACTGTGATCTCCACCACTGGAGATCGTATCCTCAGTAAAGAGTACAGATATAACTTGCAAGACACATTCAAGTTATTTGGCCATGCAATTACCATGATTAGTTAATTTGGTGTCACTTGTGTGCGATATGAATTGGTGGTTCAGTTGTAGAGTTTCGGCTCTGCAATCTGTGGTTGCTGGTTCGATCTCCTGTGGTGGAGATCACGGTATACACTGCTGACAAAAAACAAAAGTCACAAAAATTTCAGAAACCCATTTTCCTTCTGTGGATGTCAACAAACAAAGTAGAACTATTTTTAATAGAAACTTTTTGAAATTTACAAGAAATCAACAATTTGACTGTGGAAGGATTTTTTTGATTATCAAAGACGTAACATTATAATAAAAATGGAATAAATTCATAAATAAAAAGTAAATGTATTGAAAGTTTTACTTTTATTGTTACTTTTTTTTTTTGATATTTTTTCACCAACTGGGGGGGGGGCTTCTAAATTAAATTTGTTGGTTTTTACAAAATCTTCAAAAATGAAAATTGGGATAATTTAATTCAAATGGGAAATTCCTATCAAATTTATCAAAGTTAAACAACTTATGTAATGCTCCCTACCAGTGGATATTCTTGGACATTTGGTTGGTTGGTTACTTGTTTGGATTTTATGGCATATCAACCTTTGTAGTTTATTTAATGCCAAATCCATTTTTATGCAAATAGTTCTATTTCAAACAATTCCGTTTAGCATGAGTACACAGTTTAATTGCCAAAAACATTTCTATTTCAAGCTATTCAGTTTATTCAAACAGTTCTAATTCAGCTAATTCAGTTTAGCATAAGTACAGATTTTGTTTACACAGAGTTTAATGTCAAAACAGCTCTATATTAAACAATTCTGTTTAGTGTAAGTACAGTTTCAATGTCAAAAACAGTTCCATTTCAAACAGTTCAGTTTAGTATAAGTACACAGTTTAAATGTAAGTAAACAATTTAATTGTCAAAAACATTTCTATTTCAAACTATTCAGTTTAGTCAAAGAGTTCTAATTCAAACAATTCAGTTTAGCATAAGTATGCAGTTGGTTCTATTTAACCAATAGATAAAACCCTATCAGGTGCTACCAGAGTGGACCTGGGAGCAATGGCAATGAAGGGGTACTCCACATCTACCAAAGCCACAGCATCACTGGAACCTCGCCATCAGATTGTTTAGTGTCATATCCAGGACACTCATTTGGGGGAGGGTCTTACCCCTCTGTGGAGAAGCAATCGGTGTATTCTACAGCCCCAGCCAACTGGGCAATGGACATTTGTGTAGGAGAGATTGACAGGAACAAGTTAAGAGTTCAATCTCTTCTGAGGCAAATATAGGTACAGAGAGAAACTGTAGAAAATTGAATGGGTGGTCATGATAGGGTGTGGGTGATAACATGTAACTTGGAGAGATTTAGATTCAAAACATTTCGGGTGGACAATGGCTTATAAATGAAGTAGTAAATATTTCCTCCATTAACAAACCACACTACCCCTTCTTTTATGAAATGTTAACATCAAAAATAAATAGGAGGGATCTTTGTGAAAAATAGGTTTGCCATTTTCTTATTGCTGAGGAGATCAAGTGACAACTGCTCTTCTATCTTCTTGAGACTTGAGAACAAAGCACTTTAAAAGCTGAAGTTAACGGACAAAGAATAGTTCTAATTTTAAAGAAAAGAAATATTATGAATGAATCAAACCAATTCTAAAATTACAGTTTTTAATTTATGAATTTAAAGAATAAATTAAATTAAAAAACAAATAAAATCATTTAAAAATTATTTCAGGCAAATCTAGAAAAAATGAAACTGTATAATAATTTAATGAAAAAATTATTACTAAAGTGAATTAAAGAAACAAGAAAAGTCTTCAACACTAAAAGAGAAACTTTCAAATATTTGCGTAAAAATAGAATGACAATTATCCAAAATTATTTTTTAAATTGTGTTTCAAAGATCTTAAATACAGAAAAATTGTATAATTAAGGAAAAATTTCGTCTCTTGAAAGGAACTAGTTAAACTTTCTTGATTAGTCCAACAAATTTTTATTTAATAACAACGTTTCATTGTTTTCCAAATTTAATTTTTAAATAAATAAAGACTTTTAAAACATTTGAAATCAATGAATTTTAATGAAAAAGGAAAATAAATCTTTAAAAACATGTTTTCCTTGAAACTTTATTTTTACAAGTAAATATTTGCAGTATACTTTATTAGATAAAAAGCTAAAACCGATGCAAAATAAAACGTGTTCGTTTAATTGCAGTTTATGTATAGTTTAAGGCAGATTTTCACCTTAAAAAATATTAAAATATTCTCAGTGATTTAAATCGGAGAGAAGTGATAAACTTGAAATTAAAAAACAAAAACAGGTGATTTTTAGAAGACTTTTAAAATCGGATTATTTTTGCTATAAAACTTTCACTGTGCATCTCCTCATGGTACACGGTTTTACGAAATGTAAACAACTTTTTAAATCAAAACATTTCCGGTTCTTTGAGGTGTAAAAGAAATAAATCATAATTTTCTCTACTCTTGACTGACCACACGAAAAGTTTGATGGTAAAAAACTTTATTGCAAATTTCAAGCTTTTTTCTCTCTCGTCATTATCGCTTTTTTTAGTTAAAATCATTCGTGAAAAGACGGGGAAGTAAAGATAAAAATTTCAAAACTTTGTCTTGTCAATGTTGATAAATTTATAATGCTGAGGTTACAATTTTTTACAATTCGTTATAATTTTCCCCAAACTCTGGAAAAATCGGATTTGCCTCTTAGTGGATAAAAGGAAGTACACAAGACTGCTATTTGTCGGAAATTCAAAGTGCTACAGAAACTTAAGATCAAAAGAGAAGGCCGTTGTGATCGGAAGAAGTGACAGGTTTCTCCAATTGTTAGTTAAGGCCACTTATTACTACCTCCAAGCCTCTTGCATGACAACGACTTAATAGTTGTTCGTGATTGGATTAACCTTTTTTTTTCTTACAGGAATTGGGTTGCCAAACTAAGAACTGTTTCGTAACATTACAAAATACTCAACCGGACAAGCTTCTCCTTAACTTCCCTTTGAGTCGAAAGGAAATTTTCGACATCATACATGCCAATTTCATATTCACAACTAATGAATAAATAAACATATCTAAAAACAAAACAGCAAAATTATGGTCCGAATATTTAGCCATCACTAAAAAATGTTTATTCACTAATTCTAAATGGATTTTAATGATAAACAAGAAAATGGCTGAATAAATGGTGAATTGTGTACAATGAAAATATGAAAAGGTCATTGAGTTGATGAAAGTTATCAGAATTTGTTCAAATTGGTTAACAAAATAAAAATTTAAACACTTACAAGATAATCGAATACATAATCTTTGATGTTTTCTCAATTAACAAAGATGAGAAGGATTAGGATTTATTTTCATAAACTGTTTGATGTTTGAAACGGTGTCACTTTTCTTGTGTCTCCCTTTTTTTAGTGGGAGCGATGAATTTTTGTGTCTTACTGATTAAAGAGCGCCATTTTGTCTGCTGTAACTTTTTAGTTACAGCAGGCAAAATTCTGGACCATCATTTGATAATTATTATTTTTTTGATTAAGTTATTTTCCAAGTCCCCATAATTTGTGAGTATTATAGAAGCTAAGAATTGTCAAAAGATTGTCAAAAAACATTAAATGGTCTTTAGACACCGAAACAACGATCGACACTTCGACTAGTTTGGATTTATTTTCCTAAACAATAAAATGGATAAATATCGTATTTTTATGAATTTATAGTAGTTAAATTATGGTATTTGCCGCTGAATTGTTAAGATCGTTCAAAGTTATAAGGATGGCGAAAAAGAAATTTCTTCGTCTTTCTCACAGCGAAGATGTTTTTATCACGTGATCTATTAAAGGGACGTCATCCTAATGTTTTTATTTATTAAAACTTTGATTCGTCTCTCACACGGATTTTATGTTGCTCCTGCTATATGCACATTTTGCTTCTTCTTCTTCTTCTCAAAAAATGAATAACAAATAAAATAAAAAATAAAAAATGAAAATAAATCTAACAAAAATCTATTATCTACTGAATTTAAATACATTTTTTCCGTATTCATTTGTTAAAGGTGCAAATTGAAAAAAAAGTTCCCCTTCTAAATGACATGTAAAAAAAAAATCAATGATTGCCACTATCGTGCCCCCCCCTCGCCAACTAAAAAACCATAACATCCTCAGTCAAAAGAACTCTGAGTCAACTGTGATGTCGGTTATTAAATGTAACCACTTATGTCGTCAACATATGGACTTTTTTGAAATTGATTTATTCCACCTGTCATTTCGAAATCACTTCTAAACAGCTTACTTAACTACATCAATTCTAAAAGCTCCTCTTAGAGGTCCAATGAGTTATTTCATTGTAGTTCCTTTTATATTTGACAGAACCAAATATTCCCCCTTACCTGAGTGCCTTTCTGTAGCTGTTCCTTTCCCTTACAAAAACAGCTACTTAACCTAAATATTTTGTCCATTGCCGACTGTACTGATGACTACATGGATCTGGTCTAGTGTGGTGCCTGGTGGAGACACTGGTCAGACGAGGTTACCTGGCGCAGGTGCAGTGGAGGCCTTATATTCGCATCATGCAATCGAGACTGACTTATTTCTTGACCCTCAGGGGGCCGCCCCCCCAAGCTCTAACCCTCCTTGGAGGGGCTAGATTTATCACCTGGCGCCTGAGGCGCTCCTTTTTTAAGGAATGTTGATGGGGCCTGAGATATTTTTGTATTTGCCAGGCATGTATGGGCTATGGCCCTGCATCTGGACCCACCCAAATTTCGACCTGGTACCATACTCTCTCCTTTGGTAGCGCATGTGACAAATGCCATTCAAGGCCACGAAGCCACTAAATCAAAGTGTGGTACGATCTTTGCACATCTGGTCTTCTCACTTTGACTTCTCCTGTTCTGGCTGAACTTTTGGGCTGAACTTCACGCTTGCTTGTAGTTGTCTTTCGGTCAATACTAGCCTATTAGCAAAAAGTTCTAGATAAGGTCGAACGTTTGAAACCTGCTCGTGATACTGTCCCTCAGCTGATCCAGCCTAGTGGCCTTGTAACACAATCCTTGTCACAGCAACGGTTAATGTAACAACGACTCTTCAACACTTCACCAGCAATGTAACTCTGTAACCTAAACCCACTGGACTGCCATCCTTCACAATTTCGGCTGTGATTCTGTAGGGTTCAGTGTTACAGGTTAGACCTAATTCTCTAGGGATTCTCTCAACAGCCACATTGTGATTGATCTTGTTGAGCGGTTATCAGGTCAAAAGATAATCTGCTGGTCGACCTATAAGTTTGTCAGGCTGGAATCATGTTAGCATCAGAAAAAAATAACCAAACAGATCCGATTTTATGAAAATTTTTTATATAGATAATAACACCAACAATACATGAAATAAACACAATTCATAAAGAAAAACTAATTAAATTGAAATGTCTCTTATTTACAAACAGTACCTCAAGTGTTGGTTTTTGGAGAGAGGTGGTTTTGTCTGAACCTTTTTCAGTTAAGCAGCTTGTTTAGTGATTTTCATTTATCGGGCTTGTCAACAGCATGAACATGCAGAACGCTTGATTCAATTTCTTCTTTGTGAAAAGCATGAATCTACCTATTCTCCCCCACAGCTATGAGTAAAATAGAAAAACAGACAGTACTCTTTATCCTTAGTATGGCAACCTGTTTAGGAGAAGGAAAACTGAATTCAAATCAATTGTATTTTGCTTCAGAAAATTAACCTTGTGTCCCATCCTGCTCATGGTAGATGGGTTGGGTAAAAACATACATAAAGTTTTTGGTAAAATAAGCTTTCCCTCATTGAATATTTTAGAAATGATTTTTTGACTAAAATTTCCTCAGATTATAATAATTTTGATAGTAGTCATCGAGATCTTTTTTTAATGTTGAAAAATTATTTTAAGTTTTAAGAGGGAGTTATAATTCCACTGTAATTTAAAACAAGACCATCGTAAATTTCATTCTGATATCAGACTTTATTATGCTTTTTGAGAAATATGTCTCCTCATATGTTAACCACTTCATATGTAACTGGACAGGTGCATAATCAGAAATTATTAAATGTCACAAAATAAATAGGCAGTCCGAGGTAGAGTAATATTTCAAAAGCCAGACTCAAAGATATACATTGTAAATAGAACCACTCAATTAAAACATAACTTTAAAAAATTTTTTCATAATTTGAATTATGATATCTCATTTGTTATTTGATAATAAAAAAAATTAAAAAATGAAAACATCAATGAATAAAACTTTATATGTGAGGCTGCTTATTCTAAAAGTCAACTGTGTTAGGTATGACTTATTTATTCATTTAAAAATGTCCTCAAAAAATAAATTATCAGCCTATTTTAAAACAAATTAAAATCCCATAGAATCTATAAAAGAACAAAAATTGTCCACTGATTTTAGAAAAGTAGATACTTCATTTGTAACACCAAAAACCATTTGCCCAGTCGACTGGGGCTGTAGAATACACCGACTGCACCTCAGCAGAGGGGGTAAGACCCCCTCCCTCAACGAGTGTCCTGAATATGACACTAAACAATCAGATGGTGAGGTTCTAGTGATGCTGGAGCTTTGGAGAATGCGGAACATTCCTTCATTGCAATTTCTCCCATGTCCAATCTGGTCCAGAATGGTAGCACTTGATAGGGCCCTATCTATGGGTTAAATAGAACTAACTACATACTTTTGATAAACTGAATTGTTTGAATTAGAACTGTTTGACTAAAATGAATAGCTTGAAAGGCTTCTGACAATTAAACTGTACTTGCATTTAAACTGCGTGCTTATGCTAAACTGAGTTGTTTGAAATGTAACTATTTTTGATATTGAAACTGTACTTACACTAAACTGATTTGTTTAATATAGAACTGTTTTGACATTTAACTGTGAGTAAACAAACCCTGTACTCATACTTAGCTGAATTAGAACTGTTTGAATAAGCTGAATAGCTTGAAATAGAAATGTTTTTGGCAATTAAACTGTGTACTCATGCTAAACTGAATTCTTTTAAATAGAACTGACTATTTTCATAAAAATGGATTTGGCATTAAATAACCTACAAATGTTGATATGCCATTAAACTCAAAGAACCAAACCAAAAACCATTCTGCAGAATTGGTAAAAGTTCCTATTCACTTTAAAAACTGTTTCTTGTCTGACTCCACAATTGACAGGCAGTGATAAGCACTTTTCAAATCAAATGTGGAAGAAATGTTTTAACCAGCAAAATTTGGATCATATCATTTATTGTTGGTTATGGATATGCATCCAGTTGCCCAAACTGATAAACAATTTGGGTATTATCAATTCAGAGCCTTTTCCTACGTTTGTTAAGAGGATCTTTTACCAGCAGAATTTGAACACACCAACAACACAAACTTTCTTTTAAAATGCCTTCTGATAAACACAGTGATATTTATTTCTTAATAAAGATTTTGTCGTGTTTTATAAATTGAGTTTTATTAGACAAGACGAAGAGACAAAAGATAGATATGTGTTGCCAATAGTAGCAGTAAACCTTTTTTTGACAAAGTACTGGAAATTACGGAAAGGGTGTAACTGGTTTCTGAGGAGACAGGGGACATAACTCTACAGATTTCATCTATCCCTACTGAAGCACAGTAATTTAGTTGCACTAGTTTAACATTTAGGAAATAAATTAAGGAAAAAGTAACGGCTTGTTTAGTTGGTAAGAATGTACAATTTGAATTTTTACCTCTAAGTATAAGTTCTGGTCAGTCTTCTTGATATTCAAATGCTAAAATATTTATGTTGTTTAGTAACAAGGTAAATTGATTGTCTTGCCCTGTTACATTAAGAAAGGGGTAAAACAAATGAATGAACGAGAATATTGATGAGTTCCAAAAACTTTAATGACAGCTTGAAAGAAAACCCTGTACTGTGAGTCGTACGAAGGGAAGAAAATAGTTGCGGATGTTAGAGCAGGAATTAAGCATCCAACTTAAAGCCTCGAGGACCAGTTGATCTAGAAGTAGAAAACAGTGGTCCAAAAATTGAATGCGCTTTCCTCATGTTTGAGTTGGTCTGTTCTGCTGCTAGAATGAGTGAGGAAGAGACTGAGAGAGCGTTTGTGCGGCCTTTAACACAACCCGGGAAAGTCATCCGAGTAGAATGGCTTAAATTATCCTCGTTGGACGAAAATATAAAATCGAAACCTCAACGGCCAAAATAATTCCTGCACTAAACAATAAATTTGAAATTATTTCTTTCTGCTACAGTTGTTTTTGAAAGTCTTACCTCAGAATTAGAACCTTGGCACAGATCCTTAAATTGTCAAGAGTCGTGGAAGAATAAATTTACTTCAAATAAGACAGTTGATGTTCCAGTAACATTGATATTCATATACGTTGATGATAGGAGTTCTTCTTGGAGTTTGGGTACACTTTAAGTGTAAATCCAAATAAAGAAACTCCAGCAAGAAATATATTACGAAAAGGGATTTATTGGACCAACTTGTTCACCGCAGGGCGATAACAACATGGCTACCATTGAACTTAACATTGCTCCTTCCAACCGGAGAGCGTCCAAATAGAACAACTCAACAGAATAATATTTTCCCAAAAGAAAACATTTAAAAAGAATTATATTTCAAATAAATTATTTCATAAAGGTACTTATTTCTTAAATATCCCTATTCATAATAGTTTATGAGTTGCCTTTAGAAAAAAAGAAAAATAGTTTAATAATAAAAATAAAACATAAATTTAAAAAAGAACAACAAATAATGAAAAAGTAAAATTGAAATACAATGGTAAAAACTTTAATTTCTATTTATGTTAACAGATTTTTAATGAATGAAGTTAAAATTGAAAAATTATTAATGAAAAGTCCGACCAAAGAAAAGGGAATACCTGTAATATAGGGGCCAATGTGCGGGACAGCAAGATAAAAGTAAGTTTGAATTCCAGTCCTGCTATAGTATTCACTTTCAGACAAATCCCTTTGGGAAAGGTATATACCCCCAATTATCCTCTAAGTTATAGGTTAAATAGTACCACTACAATTCAACTACAAGGTTGCATCTAGCATTAGATTACCCACAAAGGGTGAGATGAATCCAAACCAATTCTGACCAAACAGATCCAGATCTCTTACAAGTAAAATCAATTTCAGTATTGCCAGGGGTGGGTGTTAATCTACGATTCAATATTCTATTTATCATAACTTTTCTGAATTTTGTAAAAAATTTAATTCTGAAACTGAAAACATTTAAAATATTAAACTCTTTCATAAAGGCATCTAGTGAGACTAAGTTACTTAGGTTTTGTAATTCAATATTCAATTATTTTGAGATGAATGGAAATTAAATTTGGTTACAAGAAGTTCATCAGGTAAAAATTCTGAGAAGCCTTCATTTAAAACAAATTTGTTGAATACAAAAATGTTTGGGGCATAAATCCTGAGATTGGTCTAAAAAGTTTTTTTTTTTAATTGATTATCTCCCTTGGCTTGTATTGTTTTTATCGCAAAACATTACACAAAGAATTTTCTGTCCTGTACTCGAAGGAAATTTAATGGTAAAATATTCAGTTTATTTAATGCTTTTTTGTTTGTTTGTTTTTTTTTTCTTTTTCCAGTAATTCTGTATTATGTTAAAGAAGTATGAAACAAAAATCAGACGAAAAAAGATTGCGGTGTAGATAATTTAAGTTATGTCTAAATTTGTTTTTACATATTAGTCTTATTTATTTATTTATTTATTTATTCTTATTATAGATATATTGTAAAAGTTATCCATGCACATTTTTTTAAAGTTTCGGTAAATTTTTATTTGGTGTAAATGAATGTTTTACTCTTTCTCTCCATCTTAACTTTAAGCAGTGAATTTATCGCTTGATCCTTTCAGATATGCATAAATAATTAAAATGAAACATTTAAAAGCAAATTTCAATAAGAAAAACGATCTTGTTGTTACTTGATTGTATCTTTTTAGAATATCAATCTCGACAATATGATTAGTGATGATGATGATGATGATGATGATGAGAATTTAAAAAGCTATGGAACATTCAAGTGACGACCATACCAATTCTAATTGGGGCTCTCGAAACAATCCCCAAAGCCTTATTTCGGGGGCTGGAAGATTTAGAAGTCAGAATACAAGAACAGACTATCCAGACTACTACATTGTTAACATCAACCTGAATACTGAGAAGAGTCCTGGAGACTTGAGAAGATTTGCTGTCACTTTGGGAAAATGAAAGATCATCACTTAGTACTGTGGGGGGGGGGGTTGCAATGAGGATGAATTATAATAATAATAGAACTTACCGTCTACCAAATTTTTCCTGTTCCTATGAACCAATGAGCAAAAATAAAAAAAGCAAAAAGACTTACAAATACTTAGACCATGCCAGAGAACTAAAAAAAAAGTTATAGAACATGAGGATGAAGGTAATATCAATTGTAATTGGTATGTTTGGACTTGGAAATCAGAGGAAAAATCAAGACTATTAAGACTACAGCATTGTTGAGATTGGATAGAATACTGAGTAGAGTCCTGGAGATCAGAGGAGACTTGATGTCACTCAGACTCCAGTGAAATTCCCACCAGCTAATCCTGGTGTGAAAAACTCACAAGGTTGGAAGAAATAATATTTATAGACTCGATGGGGTGTTTTAGTTTTAATTATTAATAATTATCTGGATAATTTTTTGATTGAACTAAGATTTATTTGGCTCAAAAGGACAGATTTTTTGGAAACACCGTCTGGCACCATCTTATATATTTACAGGGTACAGAGGCTAAATATGGTATAATTTTTAAAAGGTTTTTTTAGTCTAATTTGTCCAATTTTGAAAAAAGATGTAATAAATTTAAATTTTCATGATTAGCTCTATTATTGAACTCCTTATTTATTAAAATTCAGCCCAGTAAGAGTGAGCAAGAAAAGAAATGACAAAGAATCTATGATTTGCTTAACGTTGAAACCAAGCCAAAGTTTCTTTGTCTATCATATTCAAAGCAAAGAAAAAATCATTTCACTGAAAAAAAGCATTTTAAGGAAAAGGGTCAGTGGAGTATTGAATAAAAAAACGAAAATAAGGGTTTTTCATTGCTGTCGCTATGACGATTAAGAAGGAGCCCACAACATCTATAAAAAAGCATGCTAATGAATTGAAAGTCCACAAGAAAACGGTGAGGACAGCAATTAAACTAGATTTAAGCCGATACCTTTACCCCCTTGATTATGCTATTTGGGGGGCATTTTAGAAAACGAAACAAATGCAACTTTCCATCCAAATATTGGTTTGTTTAAAAGTGCTAATTGAGGAGGAATGAAATAAAATGTCTGAAGAATTTATTTTGAAGGCAGCATGCAAGTTGTTTCAAAGGCATGGTGATACAATAATTTAAAAAAAGATGGTGGCCATATTGAGTAAATTTCCTGTTTTGTGTCTCTCTTTTTATTTTTTGGTTTATTTTTTTAAATTGAAATTAATAAATTAAAATTAATCTTGTTTTTATTATTGAGTCATTTATTATTATACTAGAATATTTCTAATTTTGCTTCTGTGCCCTGTAATATTTTCATTATACAAAAAATATATAAATACTTAGTTTCCTTTTCTTTTTAAAGATGAATTTGCTGGTTCGAAGTTCTGTGCACAGTTGTCGGACAAAATGGTTTCTTTGAAGTTCAAACTCATTGACTATTCAATCAAAATTTTGAATTCAATAAGAAATCAACAACCAGTATTTTAGGTTTATATCTCATAGGTCATCATATTCAGACTTTTGATCTCATCTTTATTGTTATACTCGCAATGTTTCAGCCGATTTGTCTTTCAGCTTTTCTTTAGTTGTTTCATGTTGAACTCAGGAGTTTACACAGAACTTTTAATTGAACCTTTTATTTAATTCGCAGGGATATATTGTTCCAATTCTTTTAACCATGACCAGGTACAAGCATTAAGCTATTGTTAGTATTCCTTGTTAGTTTTACCTGTAGTTGGGATTGAACCTGCAGCCTCCAGATGATTTCAATCTGAAGTACTTTTCTACCAAAAACCTTGGCCATTTGTCCTGATGAAGGTGAAGTTGATAGTCTAGATTTTTTAATAGATAAAAATTAACAAATTTCATCATAGGAATTTAGATAAATAAGTTATTTTTGTTGTTGACTTTTCACATGTTGGTTGAACAAAGAAGGATAAGAATGTTTTAAATTCACTTTGACTTGCTGGTTGTCTTTTACATTATACAGATTTTTATTGTTAAACTATGTAACAATAAGTAAGTTGGCTGACCACAGTCGAGGGCAACCTGAAGGCTCCTTTTTCAATAGCTACAACTCCCTAGTGTAGAGGAGGGCGCTACTCCTTTCCCTGGATTGCTTCACTTACCCTTGATCTGTACCATTATAATGCTGAGTGTGAAGCAAGGAAGCATCAAGTACCATTTTTTGAGCCTTTGGTATGTCTTAACCTGATCATTAGTAAACACTCTCACCGTATTATGCCAATCGGCCTATTAACCAACTGTCTAATAATACATATAAATAAAAGTTATAAAATACCAGATTTTATAAAATAATTCATTCTCATAAAATGATTTACATGAGGGGACTCAAACTGAAAGACCTAAAAGGGCCATTATGTCCTGAAGAAAAGACGCACTGGTATAAAAGAGAAATAACATTGGGGTAAAATTTTCACTTACAATTAGAGTATTTTTTAAAAATCAAAATGACTATGCATATGATAGAAAATGCAATATGTGAATTAGTACAAAATGTTGCTGGGGACAAATTTTCTATTTAAAATTTCTTTAATTTTGTTTTCACTTTCAGTAATTTTCATTTTTATGTTTTTAATTTTGATGATTCTGTTTTGTTTTTTTTTGTTTGCAATAAATTATAAATATTAAAAAAGAGAAAGCAAAAACAAAAGTTTTATCATATTTAAAGAAAAAGCAAATATAATTTTTGTTTATTTAACAATCCACTTTCAGTCATTTTCTATGATTTATTTCTGTGTATTGTCTGTCATCTCAGGTACACATTCCCCATTACAAATCAATTTCTTCTTACATTATGAAACAAAACAAATTTCCTCATGTTCTATTGTGGAAATTAATTTTCAATGTCAGTCACTTCTCGAACAAAATCTCAGTGATCCCTTCACAACAATCTTGGTTAACCTCCACCATAATCTTGGTTCTACCTTGTCAGCTTGAGTTGCAGAATATAGAACCCCTACCCCAATAAGGCAATCTGTTTGTCATGGATGATGACCCATAATGCTTGAGAATGGGATCCTGGTGGTTAATTAATATTCAATAGATCTATTAGTAATTTACAAAGCTCTTTGGTTCGATGTGGCACAAGGCCGAATGAATGGGGCACCCAATGAGACTCAAACTCACTCATGTAAGTTTGCTAGTCTAGCTTGCTAACCATTACACCAGCAGAGGTGCCCTCAATAGATATATTAGTGTTAGATAGCAATATCTGAAACCATTTAACTCTGTGCAAACAAATCATTAATATTAAATAGAATTATTTGGGTTAGCAATACTAAAAGCTATTTAGTGTGCTGGTATGACACTAAACTGCCTCTGATGGTGAGGCTCCAGTCTTGGACTTTAGGGAATGGGGAGTAGCCCTTCATTACTTTTAGGTCCATTCTGACTTGGAGTGATAGTAACTGTTAGGGTGTCATTTCTGAGTCAAATAGAACTCTTCAATCTTTTTATTAGGAATCATCATTATTTCGAATTTTCATCTTTTGATCTTGATGTAAAAGCAAATGAAATATTAAAGTATATTCTATATTTCTCTGGCAAAGAACAAATTACCTAGCTTTAGGAAAATATTAGTCATGAAAATTGTTCTACCACATGAAAGAAAAGTAGTTTGTTGTCACATGTTTACAACCCTTGATTTTCACCCTTGAAGAATGAAATATACTATCACATTTAGGCTTCCATAGTTTTATCATATTTAAGAATTGAGATGATCCTAATTTCATGCACTTATTTCATATAAACAAGTTTTTTTTCTATTTGCTTTTTTATGTTCAACTCTGTTAAAAATTAAAATATCAATGTTGTTTTCTTTTGGTGGGGATCTCATTTAACAGGCTATTCTGTCACATAATCTCATATATGTCTTAAATTTTAGAAAATGCAATGAACAACTGTTGTTTTCTATCTTATTTTGTTGAGTGAATGGTGAAAATAAAATTCTATATGGAAAAGATGTTACTTTATTATTTTCATGTTAATCTCAGATGTTTGTGATGGTCAAATGGACTTGAAAGACAATTGTAGTTGGTAAGAAAGGCTTAAAACTTTAAGGAAGAAATGAAAGGTTTTTGTGGCACTTAAATCATTTTGGGATTTGAAAAGAGAAAAAATTGGACATATCAAAATGATTACTTTAAAAATGTATCAATTGTAATAATGGACATAGTTAATTCTACAAGATTTGTCTAATTAAGTTTCTCATAATTTGAAAATGTTAAAAATTTTAATTCAAATAAAAAAAACTCTATTAATATTTTTTCATTTTATTCACAGATTGTTCGCATAAAGAACTAATGGATTTATCTAAACTAATCAAGTATGAATCCTGAAATAATGATGTCTCCCTATTTTGCTGTCTGACAAGATTTTAACTAATCCAAATCATTATAAATTATGAGCATTGCATCTTAACCAACATGAATCTTATTTTTGACATGACAACAAATTGGCATATTTATAAGATTTGAAGAGGTTTATATAAGCTGACATTAAACAATAAAATCATTTCAGGACAAATCCATCGTTCAACAATGAAAACACATAAGCAAATGCCAACTAAGGAGAAAGCATATTCATGTGACATTTGTGGATATACATGTGCACACATTTCACATCTAAAAAGACATAAACGAACACACACTGGAGAGAAACCCTATTCATGTGACATTTGTGGACATGCATTTTCAGATAAATCTAATTTCATGCGACATAAACGAATTCATACGGGAGAGAAACAATATTCGTGTGACATTTGTGAATATGCATGTACACAAAGTATGGATTTAAAAAAACACAAACGGACACACACTGGAGAGAAACCATTTTCGTGTGATATATGTGGACGGGGATATTCAGATAAATCTAATTTCATACGACATATACACACACACACTACAGGGAAACTGTATGTCTGTAACATTTGTGGATTTGCATGTTCTCAGAGTTCAGTTTTAAAACAACACAAACAAATGCACACTGGAGAGAAACTATTCATGTGTAACATTTGTGGATATGAAGCTTCAGATAATTCTGGTATCGTTAAACACAAACAAATTCATACAGGAGAGAAACCCTATTCTTGTGACATTTGTGATTATACAAGTTCACACAGTTCACATTTAAAAAAACACAAACGAACTCACACTGGAGAGAAACCCTATACATGTGACATTTGTGGACATGCATGGTCAGATAAATCTAATTTCATACGACACATACAAACACACACAAAGTAGAAATAATATTGTGGATTTACGTGTCAGTGTTTGGTTTAAAAGATATAAATATTCATTCGAGAGAAGCTGATCATATTGCATCGAAAGGAGAAAGAAAGACATGGATATACATCTTCTTGAACTTGATGTTTAAGAAAACATGATCAGACACACGTTTGGAAATAATCAGATGACATTTGCTGATTGACATGACTATGCCATATTAAAATCATGTAGAAAATATTTTTTGAATGTTTCTTATTTGAAGTTAAAATTAGAATATGTAAAATCTTGGCTCACATAAAAACCAGGAGAGCAGCAGCAAAATAAAAGCCAGTAGACAGGTAACAAATTAAAAACCAGTGTAACAGTAACAAAATAAATACCAGGGGAGGGGCAGCAAGATAAATACCATTGGAGGGGCAACAAAATACTGACAAGGTTTTTATATTGGTGATTACTTGATTTTTCCTCAACCCTATGTTGAAAAAATCTCAATTGTTAATTAAGATAAATTATTTTGATTAATTTGAGGTATTTTCCATGAAGCCAAAAAATTTGGTTATTAAATATAAATTGTTTTACATTTTGACTTGGTTTGTTTTTCATTGATTAAAAGGGAAGATTAAATATTTTCTATCAGGGGTTGTAAGAATCTTAAAGTGGGATATTTTCTTGGAGTTGGGAAGCTAGTCTTAGTGGCCAATGACTATTGAGACATGAGTTCAATCCTCATTGGGTACTCTGTACTTTTTACCTTGTGCCAAATCAAAGCTAGATTTTGTTTTTTAGGGATCTCACATGGTATCATGGTTAGCTAGCTGATCCAGCAGATAATTACTAGTGAATTTGATCCTCAGTGGGTGCCTCATACTTCTAGCTTTGTACAAGACTAAATAAAAAGCTTTGTAAATGACTAAATTCTAAAAATCGGAAATGAAAAGAAAGTCAATAGGATGAGTGATGTTATTTGACTTTTTTAGAAATTTTTTTTAAGTCTGGTTTAATAGACCCCACCCCTGGATTTACATAACTTCTTCAGCATTTAGTCTGTTATTGTTCAAACTGTTATGGTTTTCAGTTTTGATTTTTTTTGTATGAAAAAAATACTGCAGAGGTGGAAATAGAAAAATTATTTTGAAAGTTTTTTCCTGGTAACTATGGATAATGTTATTTTACAAGAATTTTGAAGTTTCAGTCTTAATTGTAAGTTGGAATTTAAAATAAAAATAAAATTATCATATTCCATTGAGGTTATCTTTAAACATTAAAAACATCCCTCATCTAAGTGGTTTTTGCTATAAAAATAAATAAATAAAATTTGTTTCACCAAAATTGATTTAATTTAAATTATTTTTCTATTATATATAGAAAAAATTAAGTTAAGTTGTATTTGATCAACTAGAATTGACATTAAAGAAAACTCTTATTTAACATAAAAGCATAGATAACATGAAATTCAGCTCAGTTGGATTTGATCAACTAGAATTGTCATTAAAGAAAACTTTATTTAACATAAAAGCATAGATAACATGAAATTCAGCTCAGTTGGATTTGATCAAGTAGAAGTGAAATTAAAGAAAACTCTTATTTAACATAAAAGCATAAATAACATGAAATTCAGCTCTGTTGGATTTGATCTCTTATTTAACATAAAAGCATAGATAGCATGAAATTAAGCTCAGTTGGATTTGATCAACTAGAATTGACATTAAAGAAAACTCTTATTTAACATAAAAGCATAGATAACATGAAATTCAGCTCAGTTGGATTTGATCAACTAGAATTGACATTAAAGAAAACTCTTATTTAACATAAAAGCATAGATAACATGAAATTCAGCTCAGTTGGATTTGATCAACTAGAATTGTCATTAAAGAAAACTTTATTTAACATAAAAGCATAGATAACATGAAATTCAGCTCAGTTGGATTTGATCAAGTAGAAGTGAAATTAAAGAAAACTCTTATTTAACATAAAAGCATAAATAACATGAAATTCAGCTCTGTTGGATTTGATCTCTTATTTAACATAAAAGCATAGATAGCATGAAATTAAGCTCAGTTGGATTTGATCAACTAGAATTGACATTAAAGAAAACTCTTATTTAACATAAAAGCATAGATAACATGAAATTCAGCTCAGTTGGATTTGATCAACTAGAATTGACATTAAAGAAAACTCTTATTTAACATAAAAGCATAGATAACATGAAATTCAGCTCAGTTGGATTTGATCAACTAGAACTGACATTAAAAAAAACTTTTATTTAACATAAAAGCATAGATAACATGAAATACATCTCAGTTGGATTTGATCAACTAGAAATGACATTAAAAAAAACTCTTATTTAACATAAAAGCATAGATAGCATGAAATTCAGCTCAGTTAGATTTGATCAACTAGAAATGACATTAAAGAAAACTCTTATTTAAGATAAAAGCATAGATAACATGAAATTCAGCTCAGTTGGATTTGATCAACTAGAATTGACATTAAAGAAAACTCTTATTTAACATAAAAGCATAGATAACATGAAATTCAGCTCAGTTGGATTTCATCAACTAGAATTGACATTAAAGAAAACTCTTATTTAACATAAAAGCATAGATAACATGAAATTCAGCTCAGTTGGATTTGATCAACTAGAATTGACATTAAAGAAAACTCTTATTTAAAATAAAAGCATAGATAATAAGAAATACATCTCAGTTGGATTTGATCAACTAGAATTGACATAAAAGAAAACTCTTATTTAACATAAAAGCATAGATAACATGAAATACATCTCAGTTGGATTTGATCAACTAGAATTGACATTATAGAAAACTCTTATTTAACATAAAAGCATAGATAACATGAAATTCAGCTCAGTTGGATTTGATCAATAAGAAGTGACATTAAAGAAAACTCTTATTTAACATAAAAGCATAGATAATATTAAATTCAGCTCAGTCGGATTTGATCAACTGGAATTGACATTAAAGAAAACTCATATTTAACATAAAAGCATAGATAACATGAAATTCAGCTCAGTTGGATTTCATCAACTAGAATTGACATTAAAGAAAACTCTTATTTAACATAAAAGCATAGATAACATGAAATTCAGCTCAGTTGGATTTGATCAAGTAGAAGTGAAATTAAAGAAAACTCTTATTTAACTTAAAAGCATAAATAACATGAAATTCAGCTCAGTTGGATTTGATCTCTTATTTAACATAAAAGCATAGATATCATGAAATTCAGCTCAGTTGGATTTGATCAACTAGAATTGACATTAAAGAAAACTCTTATTTAACATAAAAGCATAGATAACATGATATTCAGCTCAGTTGGATTTGATCAACTAGAATTGACATTAAAGAAAACTCTTATTTAAAATAAAAGCATAGATAATAAGAAATACATCTCAGTTGGATTTGATCAACTAGAATTGACATAAAAGAAAACTCTTATTTAACATAAAAGCATAGATAATAAGAAATACATCTGAGTTGGATTTGATCAAGTAGAAGTGAAATTAAAGAAAACTCTTATTTAACATAAAAGCATAAATAACATGAAATTCAGCTCAGTTGGATTTGATCTCTTATTTAACATAAAAGCATAGATAGCATGAAATTCAGCTCAGTTGGATTTGATCATCTAGAACTGACATTAAAGAAAACTCTTATTTAACATAAAAGCATAGATAACATGAAATTCAGCTCAGTTGGATTTGATCAACTAGAACTGACATTAAAGAAAACTTTTATTTAACATAAAAGCATAGATAACATGAAATACATCTCAGTTGGATTTGATCAACTAGAATTGACATTAAAGAAAACTCTTATTTAACATAAAAGCATAGATAACATGAAATTCAGCTCAGTTGGATTTGATCAACTAGAATTGACATTAAAGAAAACTCTTATTTAACATAAAAGCATAGATAACATGAAATTCAGCTCAGTTGGATTTGATCAACTAGAATTGACATTAAAGAAAACTCTTATTTAACATAAAAACATAGATAACATGAAATTCAGCTCAGTTAGAATTGTTCAACTAGAAGTGACATTAAAGAAAACTCTTATTTAACATAAAAGCATAGATAACATGAAATTCAGCTTAGTTGGATTTGAACAACTAGAATTGACATTAAAGAAAACTCTTATTTAAAATAAAAGCATAGATTATTAGAAATACATCTCAGTTGGATTTGATCAAGTAGAAGTGAAATTAAAGAAAACTCTTATTTAACATAAAAGCATAAATAACATGAAATTCAGCTCAGTTGGATTTGATCTCTTATTTAACATAAAAGCATAGATAGCATGAAATTCAGCTCAGTTGGATGTGATCAACTAGAATTGACATTAAAGAAAACACTTATTTAACATAAAAGCATAGATAACATGAAATTCAGCTCAGTTGGATTTGATCAACTAGAAGTGAAATGAAAGACAACTCTTATTTAACATAAAAGCAAAATAACATGAAATTCAGCTCAGTTGGATTTGATCAACTAGAATTGACATTAAAGAAAACTCTTATTTAACTTAAAAGCATAGATAACATGAAATTCAGCTCAGTTGGATTTGATCAACTAGAATTGACATTAAAGAAAACTCTTATTTATCATAAAAGCATATATAACATGAAATTCAGCTCAGTTGGATTTGATCAACTAGAATTGACATGAAAGAAAACTCTTATTTATCATAAAAGCATAGAAAACATGAAATTCAGCTCAGTTGGATTTGATCAACTAGAATTGACATAAAAGAAAACTCTTTTTTAACATAAAAGCATAGATAACATAAAATTCAACTCAGTCGGATTTGATCAACTTGAATTAACATTAAAGAAAACTGTTTTTTAACACAAAAGTATAGATAACATGAAATTCAGTTCAGTTGGATTTGATCAACTAGAATTGACATAAAAGCAAACTCTTATTTAACATAAAAGCATAGATAACATGAAATTCAGCTCAGTTGGATTTGATCAACTAGAATTGACATTAAAGAAAACTCTTATTTAACATAAAAGCATAGATAACATGAAATTCAGCTAAGTGTGATTTGATCAACTGGAATTGACATTAAACAAAACTCTTTTTTTACACAAAAGCATAGATAACATGAAATTCAGCTCAGTTGGATTTGATCAACTAGAATTGACATTAAAGAAAACACTCATTTAACATAAAAGCATAGATAACATGAAATTCAGCTCAGTTGGATTTGATCAACCAGAAGTGAAATGAAAGAAAACTCTTATTTAACTTAAAAGCATAGATAACATGAAATTCAGCTCAGTTGGATTTGATCAACTAGAATTGACATTAAAGAAAACTCTTTTTTAACATAAAAGCATAGGTTACATGAAATTAAGCTCAGTCGGATTTGATCAACTGGAATTGACATTGAAGAAAACTCTTATTTAACATAAAAGCATAGATAACATGAAATTCAGCTCAGTTTGATTTGATCAACTAGAATTGATATTAAAGAAAACTCTTATTTAACATAAAAGCATAGATAACATGAAATTCAGCTAAGTCGGATTTGATCAACTGGAATTGACATTAAAGAAAACTCTTATTTAACATAAAAGAATAGATAACATGAAATTCAGCTCAGTTGTATTTGATCAACTAGAATTGACATTAAAGAAAACTCTTATTTAACAAAAAAGCATAGATAATATGAAATTCAGCTCAGTCGGATTTGATCAACTGGAATTGACATTAAAGAAAACTCTTATTTAACATAAAAGCATAGATAACATGAAATTCAGCTCAGTCGGATTTGATCAACTGATAACATAAAAAGCATAGAAAACATGAAATTCAGCTCAGTTGGATTTGATCAACTAGAATTGACATTAAAGAAAACTCTTATTTAAAATAAAAGCATAGATAATAAGAAATACATCTCAGTTGGATTTGATCAAGTAGAATTGACATAAAAGAAAACTCTTTTTTAACATAAAAGCATAGATAACATGAAATTCAGCTTAGTTGGATTTGATCAACTAGAATTGACATTAAAAAAAACTCTTATTTATTATAAAAGCATATATAACATGAAATTCAGCTCAGTTGGATTTGATCAACTGGAATTGACATTAAAGAAAACTTTTATTTAACATAAAAGCATAGATAACATGAAATTCAGCTCAGTCGGATTTGATCAACTGGAATTGACATTAAAGAAAACTCATATTTAACATAAAAGCATAGATAAAATGAAATTCAACTCAGTCGGATTTGATCAACTTGAATTAACATTAAAGAAAACTGTTTTTTAACACAAAAGTATAGATAACATGAAATTCAGTTCAGTTGGATTTGATCAACTAGAATTGACATAAAAGCAAACTCTTATTTAACATAAAAGCATAGATAACATGAAATTCAGCTCAGTTGGATTTGATCAACTAGAATTGACATTAAAAAAACTCTTATTTAACATAAAAGCATAGATAACATGAAATTCAGCTAAGTGTGATTTGATCAACTGGAATTGACATTAAAGAAAAGTCTTAGTTAACATAAAAGCATAGATAACATGAAATTCAGGTCAGTTGGATTTGATCAACTAGAAGTGATATTAAAGAAAACTCTTATTTAACATAAAAGCATAGATAATATTAAATTCAGCTCAGTCGGATTTGATCAAGTGGAATTGACATTAAAGAAAACTCTTTTTTTACACAAAAGCATAGATAACATGAAATTCAGCTCAGTTGGATTTGATCAACTAGAATTGACATTAAAGAAAACTCTTTTTTAACTTAAAAGCATAGATAACATGAAATTCAGCTCAGTCGGATTTGATCAACTGGAATCACATTAAAAAAAAAAATTATTTAACATAAAAGCACAGATAACATGAAATTCAGCTCAGTTGGATTTGATCAACTAGAATTGACATTAAAGAAAACTCTTATTTAACATAAAAGCATAGATAACATGAAATTCAGCTTAGTCAGATTTGATCTACAAAAATAGACATTAAAGAAAACACTTATTTAACATAAAAGCATAGATAACATGAAATTCAGTTCAGTCGTATTTGATCAACTATAATTGACATTAAAGAAAACTCTTATTTAACATAAAAGCATAGATAACATTAAATTCAGCTCAGACAGATTTGATCAACTGGAACTGACATTAAAGAAAACTCCTATTTAACATTAAAGCATTGATAACAGGAAATTCAGCGAAGTTGGATTTCATAAACTAGAATTGACATTAAAGAAAACTCTTATTTAACATAAAAGCATAGAAAACATGAAATTCAGCTCAGTTGGATTTGATCAACTAGAATTGACATTAAAGAAAACTCTTTTTTAACATAAAAGCATAGATAACATGGAATTCAGCTTAGTTGGATTTGATCAACTAGAATTGACATTAAAGAAAACTCTTATTTATCATAAAAGCATATATAACATGAAATTCAGCTCAGTTGGGTTTGATCAACTGGAATTGACATTAAAGAAAACTTTTATTTAACATAAAAGCATAGATAACATGAAATTCAGCTCAGTCGGATTTGATCAACTGGAATTGACATTAAAGAAAACTCATATTTAACATAAAAGCATAGATAACATAAAATTCAACTCAGTCGGATTTGATCAACTTGAATTAACATTAAAGAAAACTGTTTTTTAACACAAAAGTATAGATAACATGAAATTCAGTTCAGTTGGATTTGATCAACTAGAATTGACATAAAAGCAAACTCTTATTTAACATAAAAGCATAGATAACATGAAATTCAGCTCAGTTGGATTTGATCAACTAGAATTGACATTAAAGAAAACTCTTATTTAACATAAAAGCATAGATAACATGAAATTCAGCTAAGTGTGATTTGATCAACTGGAATTGACATTAAACAAAACTCTTTTTTTACACAAAAGCATAGATAACATGAAATTCAGCTCAGTTGGATTTGATCAACTAGAATTGACATTAAAGAAAACTCTTATTTAACATAAAAACATAGATAACATGAAATTCAGCTCAGTTAGATTTGTTCAACTAGAAGTGACATTAAAGAAAACTCTTATTTAACATAAAAGCATAGATAACATGAAATTAAGCTTAGTTGGATTTGATCAACTAGAATTGACATTAAAGAAAACTCTTATTTAAAATAAAAGCATAGATAATAAGAAATACATCTCAGTTGGATTTGATCAACTAGAATTGACATAAAAGAAAACTCATATTTAACATAAAAGCATAGATAACATGAAATTCAGCTCAGTTGGATTTGATCAACTAGAATTGACATTATAGAAAACTCTTATTTAACATAAAAGCATAGATAACATGAAATTCAGCTCAGTTGGATTTGATCAACTGGAATTGACATTAAAGAAAACTTTTATTTAACATAAAAGCATAGATAACATGAAATTCAGCTCAGTTGGATTTCATCAACTAGAATTGACATTAAAGAAAACTCTTATTTGACATAAAAGCATAGATAACATGAAATTCAGCTCAGTTGGATTTGATCAAGTAGAAGTGAAATTAAAGAAAACTCTTATTTAACATAAAAGCATAAATAACATGAAATTCAGCTCAGTTGGATTTGATCTCTTATTTAACATAAAAGCATAGATAGCATGAAATTCAGCTCAGTTGGATTTGATCATCTAGAACTGACATTAAAGAAAACTTTTATTTAACATAAAAGCATAGATAACATGAAATTCAGCTCAGTTGGATTTGATTAACTAGAATTGACATTATAGAAAACTCTTATTTAACATAAAAGCATAGATAACATGAAATTCAGCTCAGTTGGATTTGATCAACTGGAATTGACATTAAAGAAAACTTTTATTTAACATAAAAGCATAGATAACATGAAATTCAGCTCAGTTGGATTTCATCAACTAGAATTGACATTAAAGAAAACTCTTATTTGACATAAAAGCATAGATAACATGAAATTCAGCTCAGTTGGATTTGATCAAGTAGAAGTGAAATTAAAGAAAACTCTTATTTAACATAAAAGCATAAATAACATGAAATTCAGCTCAGTTGGATTTGATCTCTTATTTAACATAAAAGCATAGATAGCATGAAATTCAGCTCAGTTGGATTTGATCAGCTAGAACTGACATTAAAGAAAACTTTTATTTAACATAAAAGCATAGATAACATGAAATTCAGCTCAGTTGGATTTGATCAACTAGAATTGACATTAAAGAAAACTCTTATTTAACATAAAAGCATAGATAACATGAAATTCAGCTCAGTTGGATTTGATCAACTAGAATTGACATTAAAGAAAACTCTTATTTAACATAAAAACATAGATAACATGAAATTCAGCTCAGTTAGATTTGTTCAACTAGAAGTGACATTAAAGAAAACTCTTATTTAACATAAAAGCATAGATAACATGAAATTCAGCTTAGTTGGATTTGAACAACTAGAATTGACATTAAAGAAAACTCTTATTTAAAATAAAAGCATAGATTATTAGAAATACATCTCAGTTGGATTTGATCAAGTAGAAGTGAAATTAAAGAAAACTCTTATTTAACATAAAAGCATAAATAACATGAAATTCAGCTCAGTTGGATTTGATCTCTTATTTAACATAAAAGCATAGATAGCATGAAATTCAGCTCAGTTGGATGTGATCAACTAGAATTGACATTAAAGAAAACACTCATTTAACATAAAAGCATAGATAACATGAAATTCAGCTCAGTTGGATTTGATCAACTAGAAGTGAAATGAAAGAAAACTCTTATTTAACATAAAAGCAAAATAACATGAAATTCAGCTCAGTTGGATTTGATCAACTAGAATTGACATTAAAGAAAACTCTTATTTAACTTAAAAGCATAGATAACATGAAATTCAGCTCAGTTGGATTTGATCAACTAGAATTGACATTAAAGAAAACTCTTATTTATCATAAAAGCATATATAACATGAAATTCAGCTCAGTTGGATTTGATCAACTAGAATTGACATTAAAGAAAACTCTTATTTATCATAAAAGCATAGAAAACATGAAATTCAGCTCAGTTGGATTTGATCAACTAGAATTGACATAAAAGAAAACTCTTTTTTAACATAAAAGCATAGATAACATGAAATTCAGCTTAGTTGGATTTGATCAACTAGAATTGACATTAAAGAAAACTCTTATTTATCATAAAAGCATATATAACATGAAATTCAGCTCAGTTGGGTTTGATCAACTGGAATTGACATTAAAGAAAACTTTTATTTAACATAAAAGCATAGATAACATGAAATTCAGCTCAGTCGGATTTGATCAACTAGAATTGACATTAAAGAAAACTCATATTTAACATAAAAGCATAGATAACATAAAATTCAACTCAGTCGGATTTGATCAACTTGAATTAACATTAAAGAAAACTGTTTTTTAACACAAAAGTATAGATAACATGAAATTCAGTTCAGTTGGATTTGATCAACTAGAATTGACATAAAACCAAACTCTTATTTAACATAAAAGCATAGATAACATGAAATTCAGCTCAGTTGGATTTGATCAACTAGAATTGACATTAAAGAAAACTCTTATTTAACATAAAAGCATAGATAACATGAAATTCAGCTAAGTGTGATTTGATCAACTGGAATTGACATTAAACAAAACTCTTTTTTTACACAAAAGCATAGATAACATGAAATTCAGCTCAGTTGGATTTGATCAACTAGAATTGACATTAAAGAAAACACTTATTTAACATAAAAGCATAGATAACATGAAATTCAGCTCAGTTGGATTTGATCAACCAGAAGTGAAATGAAAGAAAACTCTTATTTAACATAAAAGCAAAATAACATGAAATTCAGCTCAGTTGGATTTGATCAACTAGAATTGACATTAAAGAAAACTCTTATTTAACTTAAAAGCATAGATAACATGAAATTCAGCTCAGTTGGATTTGATCAACTAGAATTGACATTAAAGAAAACTCTTTTTTAACATAAAAGCATAGGTTACATGAAATTAAGCTCAGTCGGATTTGATCAACTGGAATTGACATTGAAGAAAACTCTTATTTAACATAAAAGCATAGATAACATGAAATTCAGCTCAGTTTGATTTGATCAACTAGAATTGATATTAAAGAAAACTCTTATTTAACATAAAAGCATAGATAACATGAAATTCAGCTAAGTCGGATTTGATCAACTGGAATTGACATTAAAGAAAACTCTTATTTAACATAAAAGAATAGATAACATGAAATTCAGCTCAGTTGTATTTGATCAACTAGAATTGACATTAAAGAAAACTCTTATTTAACAAAAAAGCATAGAAAATATGAAATTCAGCTCAGTCGGATTTGATCAACTGGAATTGACATTAAAGAAAACTCTTATTTAACATAAAAGCATAGATAACATGAAATTCAGCTCAGTCGGATTTGATCAACTGATAACATAAAAAGCATAGAAAACATGAAATTCAGCTCAGTTGGATTTGATCAACTAGAATTGACATTAAAGAAAACTCTTATTTAAAATAAAAGCATAGATAATAAGAAATACATCTCAGTTGGATTTGATCAAGTAGAATTGACATAAAAGAAAACTCTTTTTTAACATAAAAGCATAGATAACATGAAATTCAGCTTAGTTGGATTTGATCAACTGGAATTGACATTAAAGAAAAGTCTTAGTTAACATAAAAGCATAGATAACATGAAATTCAGGTCAGTTGGATTTGATCAACTAGAAGTGATATTAAAGAAAACTCTTATTTAACATAAAAGCATAGATAATATTAAATTCAGCTCAGTCGGATTTGATCAAGTGGAATTGACATTAAAGAAAACTCTTTTTTTACACAAAAGCATAGATAACATGAAATTCAGCTCAGTTGGATTTGATCAACTAGAATTGACATTAAAGAAAACTCTTTTTTAACTTAAAAGCATAGATAACATGAAATTCAGCTCAGTCGGATTTGATCAACTGGAATCACATTAAAAAAAAAAATTATTTAACATAAAAGCACAGATAACATGAAATTCAGCTCAGTTGGATTTGATCAACTAGAATTGACATTAAAGAAAACTCTTATTTAACATAAAAGCATAGATAACATGAAATTCAGCTTAGTCAGATTTGATCTACAAAAATAGTCATTAAAGAAAACACTTATTTAACATAAAAGCATAGATAACATGAAATTCAGTTCAGTCGTATTTGATCAACTATAATTGACATTAAAGAAAACTCTTATTTAACATAAAAGCATAGATAACATTAAATTCAGCTCAGACAGATTTGATCAACTGGAATTGACATTAAAGAAAACTCCTATTTAACATTAAAGCATTGATAACAGGAAATTCAGCGAAGTTGGATTTCATAAACTAGAATTGACATTAAAGAAAACTCTTATTTAACATAAAAGCATAGAAAACATGAAATTCAGCTCAGTTGGATTTGATCAACTAGAATTGACATTAAAGAAAACTCTTTTTTAACATAAAAGCATAGATAACATGAAATTCAGCTTAGTTGGATTTGATCAACTAGAATTGACATTAAAGAAAACTCTTATTTATCATAAAAGCATATATAACATGAAATTCAGCTCAGTTGGGTTTGATCAACTGGAATTGACATTAAAGAAAACTTTTATTTAACATAAAAGCATAGATAACATGAAATTCAGCTCAGTCGGATTTGATCAACTGGAATTGACATTAAAGAAAACTCATATTTAACATAAAAGCATAGATAACATAAAATTCAACTCAGTCGGATTTGATCAACTTGAATTAACATTAAAGAAAACTGTTTTTTAACACAAAAGTATAGATAACATGAAATTCAGTTCAGTTGGATTTCATCAACTAGAATTGACATAAAAGCAAACTCTTATTTAACATAAAAGCATAGATAACATGAAATTCAGCTCAGTTTGATTTGATCAACTAGAATTGACATTAAAGAAAACTCTTATTTAACATAAAAGCATAGATAACATGAAATTCAGCTAAGTGTGATTTGATCAACTGGAATTGACATTAAACAAAACTCTTTTTTTACACAAAAGCATAGATAACATGAAATTCAGCTCAGTTGGATTTGATCAACTAGAATTGACATTAAAGAAAACTCTTATTTAACATAAAAACATAGATAACATGAAATTCAGCTCAGTTAGATTTGTTCAACTAGAAGTGACATTAAAGAAAACTCTTATTTAACATAAAAGCATAGATAACATGAAATTAAGCTTAGTTGGATTTGATCAACTAGAATTGACATTAAAGAAAACTCTTATTTAAAATAAAAGCATAGATAATAAGAAATACATCTCAGTTGGATTTGATCAACTAGAATTGACATAAAAGAAAACTCATATTTAACATAAAAGCATAGATAACATGAAATTCAGCTCAGTTGGATTTGATCAACTAGAATTGACATTATAGAAAACTCTTATTTAACATAAAAGCATAGATAACATGAAATTCAGCTCAGTTGGATTTGATCAACTGGAATTGACATTAAAGAAAACTTTTATTTAACATAAAAGCATAGATAACATGAAATTCAGCTCAGTTGGATTTGATCAAGTAGAAGTGAAATTAAAGAAAACTCTTATTTAACATAAAAGCATAAATAACATGAAATTCAGCTCAGTTGGATTTGATCTCTTATTTAACATAAAAGCATAGATAGCATGAAATTCAGCTCAGTTGGATTTGATCATCTAGAACTGACATTAAAGAAAACTTTTATTTAACATAAAAGCATAGATAACATGAAATTCAGCTCAGTTGGATTTCATCAACTAGAATTGACATTAAAGAAAACTCTTATTTAACATAAAAGCATAGATAACATGAAATTCAGCTCAGTTGGATTTGATCAACTAGAACTGACATTAAAGAAAACTTTTATTTAACATAAAAGCATAGATAACATGAAACACATCTCAGTTGGATTTGATCAACTAGAATTGACATTAAAGAAAACTCTTATTTAACATAAAAGCATAGATAACATGAAATTCAGCTCAGTTGGATTTGATCAACTAGAATTGACATTAAAGAAAACTCTGATTTAACATAAAAGCATAGATAACATGAAATTCAGCTCAGTTGGATTTGATCAACTAGAATTGACATTAAAGAAAACTTTTATTTAACATAAAAACATAGATAACATGAAATTCAGCTCAGTTAGATTTGTTCAACTAGAAGTGACATTAAAGAAAACTCTTATTTAACATAAAAGCATAGATAACATGAAATTCAGCTTAGTTGGATTTGAACAACTAGAATTGACATTAAAGAAAACTCTTATTTAAAATAAAAGCATAGATTATTAGAAATACATCTCAGTTGGATTTGATCAAGTAGAAGTGAAATTAAAGAAAACTCTTATTTAACATAAAAGCATAAATAACATGAAATTCAGCTCAGTTGGATTTGATCTCTTATTTAACATAAAAGCATAGATAGCATGAAATTCAGCTCAGTTGGATGTGATCAACTAGAATTGACATTAAAGGAAACACTTATTTAACATAAAAGCATAGATAACATGAAATTCAGCTCAGTTGGATTTGATCAACTAGAAGTGAAATGAAAGAAAACTCTTATTTAACATAAAAGCAAAATAACATGAAATTCAGCTCAGTTGGATTTGATCAACTAGAATTGACATTAAAGAAAACTCTTATTTAACTTAAAAGCATAGATAACATGAAATTCAGCTCAGTTGGATTTGATCAACTAGAATTGACATTAAAGAAAACTCTTATTTATCATAAAAGCATATATAACATGAAATTCAGCTCAGTTGGATTTGATCAACTAGAATTGACATTAAAGAAAACTCTTATTTATCATAAAAGCATAGAAAACATGAAATTCAGCTCAGTTGGATTTGATCAACTAGAATTGACATAAAAGAAAACTCTTTTTTAACATAAAAGCATAGATAACATGAAATTCAGCTTAGTTGGATTTGATCAACTAGAATTGACATTAAAGAAAACTCTTATTTATCATAAAAGCATATATAACATGAAATTCAGCTCAGTTGGGTTTGATCAACTGGAATTGACATTAAAGAAAACTTTTATTTAACATAAAAGCATAGATAACATGAAATTCAGCTCAGTCGGATTTGATCAACTGGAATTGACATTAAAGAAAACTCATATTTAACATAAAAGCATAGATAACATAAAATTCAACTCAGTCGGATTTGATCAACTTGAATTAACATTAAAGGAAACTGTTTTTTAACACAAAAGTATAGATAACATGAAATTCAGTTCAGTTGGATTTGATCAACTAGAATTGACATAAAAGCAAACTCTTATTTAACATAAAAGCATAGATAACATGAAATTCAGCTCAGTTGGATTTGATCAACTAGAATTGACATTAAAGAAAACTCTTATTTAACATAAAAGCATAGATAACATGAAATTCAGCTAAGTGTGATTTGATCAACTGGAATTGACATTAAACAAAACTCTTTTTTTACACAAAAGCATAGATAACATGAAATTCAGCTCAGTTGGATTTGATCAACTAGAATTGACATTAAAGAAAACACTTATTTAACATAAAAGCATAGATAACATGAAATTCAGCTCAGTTGGATTTGATCAACCAGAAGTGAAATGAAAGAAAACTCTTATTTAACATAAAAGCAAAATAACATGAAATTCAGCTCAGTTGGATTTGATCAACTAGAATTGACATTAAAGAAAACTCTTATTTAACTTAAAAGCATAGATAACATGAAATTCAGCTCAGTTGGATTTGATCAACTAGAATTGACATTAAAGAAAACTCTTTTTTAACATAAAAGCATAGGTTACATGAAATTAAGCTCAGTCGGATTTGATCAACTGGAATTGACATTGAAGAAAACTCTTATTTAACATAAAAGCATAGATAACATGAAATTCAGCTCAGTTTGATTTGATCAACTAGAATTGACATTAAAGAAAACTCTTATTTAACAAAAAAGCATAGAACATATGAAATTCAGCTCAGTCGGATTTGATCAACTGGAATTGACATTAAAGAAAACTCTTATTTAACATAAAAGCATAGATAACATGAAATTCAGCTCAGTCGGATTTGATCAACTGATAACATAAAAAGCATAGAAAACATGAAATTCAGCTCAGTTGGATTTGATCAACTAGAATTGACATTAAAGAAAACTCTTATTTAAAATAAAAGCATAGATAATAAGAAATACATCTCAGTTGGATTTGATCAAGTAGAATTGACATAAAAGAAAACTCTTTTTTAACATAAAAGCATAGATAACATGAAATTCAGCTTAGTTGGATTTGATCAACTAGAATTGCCATTAAAAAAAACTCTTATTTATCATAAAAGCATATATAACATGAAATTCAGCTCAGTTGGATTTGATCAACTGGAATTGACATTAAAGAAAACTTTTATTTAACATAAAAGCATAGATAACATGAAATTCAGCTCAGTCGGATTTGATCAACTGGAATTGACATTAAAGAAAACTCATATTTAACATAAAAGCATAGATAAAATGAAATTCAACTCAGTCGGATTTGATCAACTTGAATTAACATTAAAGAAAACTGTTTTTTAACACAAAAGTATAGATAACATGAAATTCAGTTCAGTTGGATTTGATCAACTAGAATTGACATAAAAGCAAACTCTTATTTAACATAAAAGCATAGATAACATGAAATTCAGCTCAGTTGGATTTGATCAACTAGAATTGACATTAAAGAAAACTCTTATTTAACATAAAAGCATAGATAACATGAAATTCAGCTAAGTGTGATTTGATCAACTGGAATTGACATTAAAGAAAAGTCTTAGTTAACATAAAAGCATAGATAACATGAAATTCAGCTCAGTTGGATTTGATCAACTAGAAGTGATATTAAAGAAAACTCTTATTTAACATAAAAGCATAGATAATATTAAATTCAGCTCAGTCGGATTTGATCAAGTGGAATTGACATTAAAGAAAACTCTTTTTTTACACAAAAGCATAGATAACATGAAATTCAGCTCAGTTGGATTTGATCAACTAGAATTGACATTAAAGAAAACTCTTTTTTAACTTAAAAGCATAGATAACATGAAATTCAGCTCAGTCGGATTTGATCAACTGGAATCACATTAAAAAAAAAAATTATTTAACATAAAAGCACAGATAACATGAAATTCAGCTCAGTTGGATTTGATCAACTAGAATTGACATTAAAGAAAACTCTTATTTAACATAAAAGCATAGATAACATGAAATTCAGCTTAGTCAGATTTGATCTACAAAAATAGACATTAAAGAAAACACTTATTTAACATAAAAGCATAGATAACATGAAATTCAGTTCAGTCGTATTTGATCAACTATAATTGACATTAAAGAAAACTCTTATTTAACATAAAAGCATAGATAACATTAAATTCAGCTCAGACAGATTTGATCAACTGGAATTGACATTAAAGAAAACTCCTATTTAACATTAAAGCATTGATAACAGGAAATTCAGCGAAGTTGGATTTCATAAACTAGAATTGACATTAAAGAAAACTCTTATTTAACATAAAAGCATAGAAAACATGAAATTCAGCTCAGTTGGATTTGATCAACTAGAATTGACATTAAAGAAAACTCTTTTTTAACATAAAAGCATAGATAACATGAAATTCAGCTTAGTTGGATTTGATCAACTAGAATTGACATTAAAGAAAACTCTTATTTATCATAAAAGCATATATAACATGAAATTCAGCTCAGTTGGGTTTGATCAACTGGAATTGACATTAAAGAAAACTTTTATTAACATAAAAGCATAGATAACATGAAATTCAGCTCAGTCGGATTTGATCAACTGGAATTGACATTAAAGAAAACTCATATTTAACATAAAAGCATAGGTAACATAAAATTCAACTCAGTCGGATTTGATCAACTTGAATTAACATTAAAGAAAACTGTTTTTTAACACAAAAGTATAGATAACATGAAATTCAGTTCAGTTGGATTTGATCAACTAGAATTGACATAAAAGCAAACTCTTATTTAACATAAAAGCATAGATAACATGAAATTCAGCTCAGTTGGATTTGATCAACTAGAATTGACATTAAAGAAAACTCTTATTTAACATAAAAGCATAGATAACATGAAATTCAGCTAAGTGTGATTTGATCAACTGGAATTGACATTAAACAAAACTCTTTTTTTACACAAAAGCATAGATAACATGAAATTCAGCTCAGTTGGATTTGATCAACTAGAATTGACATTAAAGAAAACTCTTTTTTAACTTAAAAGCATAGATAACATGAAATTCAGCTCAGTTTGATTGATCAACTAGAAGTGACATTAACGAAATCTCTTATTTAACATAAAAGCATAGATAATATGAAATTCAGCTCAGTTGGATGTGATCAACTGGAATTGACATTAAAGAAAGCTCTTATTTAACATAAAAGCAAAGATAACATGAAATTCAGCTCAGTTGGATTTGATAAACTAGAATTAACATTATAGAAAACTCTTATTTAACATAAAAGCATAAATAATATGAAATTTAGCTCAAAAGGATTTGATCAACTAGAATTGACATTAAAGAAAACTCTTATTTAACTTAAAAGCATAGATAACATGAAATTCAGCTCAGTTGGATTTGAACAACTAGAATTGACATAAAAGATAACTTCTATTTAACTTAAAAGCATAGATAACATGAAATTAAGCTCAGTTGGATTTGATCAACTAGAAGTGACATTAAAGAAAACTCTTATTTAACATAAAAGGATAGATAATATGAAATTCAGCTCATTCGGATGTGATCAACTGGAATTGACATTAAAGAAAGCTCTTATTTAACATAAAAGCATAGATAACATGAAATTCAGCTCAGTTTGATTTGATCAACTAGAATTAACATTATAGAAAACTCTTATTTAACATAAAAGCATAGATAATATTAAATTCAGCTCAGGCGGATTGATCAACTGGAATTGACATTAAAGAAAACTCATATTTGACATAAAAGCATAGATAACATGAAATTCAGCTCAGTCGGATTTGATCAACTTGAATTGACATTAAAGAAAACTCTTTTTTAACACAAAAGCATAGATAACATGAAATTCAGCTCAGTTGGATTTGATCAACTAGAACTGACATAAAATAAAACTCTTATTTAACATAAAAGCATAGATAACATGAAATTCCGCTCAGTCGGATGTGATCAACTGGAATTGACATTGAAGAAAGCTCTTATTTAACATAAAAGCATAGATAACATGATATTCAGCTCAGTTGGATTGGATCTACTAGAATTAACATTATAGAAAACTCTTTTTTAAAACAAAAGCATAGATAACATGATATTCAGCTCAGTTGGATTTGATCAAATAGAACTGACATTCAAGAAAACTCTTATTTAACATAAAAGCATAGATAACATGAAATTCAGCTCAGTTGGATTTCATCAACTAGAATTGACATTAAAGAAAACTCTTATTTAACATAAAAGCAAAGCATAGATAACATGAAATTCAGCGCAGTTGGATTTGTTCAACTAGAAGTGACATTAAAGAAAACTCTTATTTAACATAAAAGCATAGCCAACATGAAATTCAGCTCAGTTGGATTTGATCAACTAGAACTGACATTAAAGAAAACTCTTAGTTAACATAAAAGCATAGATAATATTAAATTCAGCTCAATGTGATTTGATCAACTGGAATTGACATTAAGGAAAAATCTTATTTAACATAAAAGCATAGATTACATGAAATTAAGCTCAGTCGGATTTGATCAACTGGAATTGACATTGAAGAAAATTCTTATATAACATAAAAGCATAGATAATAAGAAATACATCTCAGTTGGATTTGATCAACTAGAAGTGACATTAAAGAAAACTCTTATTTTACATAAAAGCATAGATAATATGAACTTCAGCTCAGTCAGATGTGATCAACTGGAATTGACATTAAAGAAAGCTCTTATTTAACATAAAAGCATACATAAAATGAAATTCAGCTCAGTTGGATTTGATCAACTAGAATTAACATTATAGAAAACTCTTATTTAACATAAAAGCATAGATATTATTAAATTAAGCTCAGTCTGATTTGATCAACTGGAATTGATATTAAAGAAAACTCATATTTGACATAAAGGCATAGATAACATGAAATTCAGCTCAGTCCGATTTGATCAAGTAGAATTAACATTATAGAAAACTCTTATCTAACATAAAAGCATAGATAATATTAAATTCAGCTCAGTTGGATTTGATCAACTGGAATTGACATTAAAGAAAACTCATATTTAACGTAAAAGCATAGATAACATGAAATTCAGCTCCCTTGGATTTGATCAACTAGAATTGACATTATAGAAAACTCTTATTTAAAATAAAAGCATAGATAATATTAAATTCAGCTCAGTCGGATTTGATCAACTGGAATTAATACTAAAGAAAACTAATTTTTAACATAAAAGCATAGATAACATGAAATTCAGCTCAGTTGGATTTGTTCAACTAGAATTGACATTAAAGAAAACTCTTTTTTAACATAAAAGCATAGATAATATGAAATTCAGCTGAGTCGGATGTGATCAACTGGAATTGACATTAAAGAAAACTCTTATTTAACATAAAAGCAAAGCATAGATAACATGAAATTCAGCTACGTTGGATTTGTTAAACTAGAATTGACCTTAAAGAAAATTCTCATTTAACTTAAAAGCATAGCTAACATGAAATTCAGCTCAGTTTTATTTGATCAACAAGAATTGACATAAAATAAAACTCTTATTTAACATAAAAGCATAGATAACATGAAATTCATCTCAGTTGGATTTGATCAACTAGAATTGACATCAAGGAAACTTTTATTTAACAAAAAAGCATAGATAAAAAGAAATTCCGCTCAGTCGGATTTGATCAACTAGGATTGACATTAAAGAAAACTCTTATTTAACATAAAAGCATGGATAACATGAAATTCAGCTCAGTCGGATTTGATCAGCTGGAAGTGACATTAAAGAAAACTCTTATTTAAATAAAAGCAAACCATAAATAACATGAAATTCAGCTCAGTTGGATTTGATCAACTAGAGTTGATATTAAAGAAACTTTTATTTAACATAAAAGCATTGAGAACATGAAATTCAGCTCAGTTTGATTTAATCAACTAGAAATGACATTAAATAAAACTCTTATTTAACATAAAAGCATAGATAACATGAAATTCAGCTCAGTTGGATTTGAACAACAAGAATTGACATTAAATAAAACTCTTATTTAACATAAAAGCATAGATAACATGAAATTCAGCTCAGTTGGATTTTATCAACTGGAAGTGACATTAAAGAAAACTCTTATTTAACATAAAAGCATAGATAACATGAAATTCAGCTCAGTTGGATATGATCAACTGGAAGTGACATTAAAGAAAACTCTTATTTAACAAAAAAAGCATAGATAACATGAAATTCAGCTCAGTCGGATTTGATCAATTAGAATTGACATTAAAGAAAACACTTATTTAACATAAAAGCAAAGCATAGATCACATGAAATTCAGCTCAGTTGTATTTGATCAATTAGAATTGACATTAAAGAAAACACTTATTTAACATAAAAGCACAGATAACATGAAATTAAGCTCAGTTGGATTTGATAAACTAGAATTGACATTAAAGAAAACTCTTATTTAACATAAAAGTATAGATAACATGAAATTCAGCTCAGTTGGATTTGATCAACTAGAATTGACATGAAAGAAAACTCTTATTTAACATAAAAGCATAGATAACATGAAATTCAACTCAGTTGTATTTGATCAATTAGAATTGACATTAAAGAAAACTCTTATTTAACATAAAAGCACAGATAACATGAAATTCAGCTCAGTTGGATTTGATCAACTAGAATTGACATTAAAGAAAACTCTTATTTAACATAAAAGCATAGATTACATGAAATTCAGCTCAGTCAGATTTGATCTACTAGAATAGACATTAAAGAAAACTCTTATTTAACCTAAAAGCATAGATAACATGGAATTCAGCCCAGTCGGATTATATAAACTGGAATTGACATTAAAGAAAACTTTTATTTAATATAAAAGCATAGATAACATGAAATTCAGCTCAGTTGGATTTGATCAAGTAGAATTGACATTAAAGAAAAGTCTTATTTAACATAAAAGTATAGATAACACGAAATTCAGCTCAGTTGGATTTGATCAACTGGAATTGACATTAAAGAAAACTCTGATTTAACATAAAAGCATAGATAACATGAAATTCAGCTCAGTTCGATTTGATCCACTAGAATTGACATTATAGAAAACTCTTATTTAACATAAAAGCATAGCATAGATAACATAAAATTCAGCTCAGTTGGATTTGATCAACTAAAATTGATATTAAAGAAACTTTTATTTAATATAAAAGCATAGATAACATGAAATTCAGCTCAGTTGGATTTAATCAACTAGAAATGACATTAAAGACAACTCTTATTTAACATAAAAGCATAGATAACATGAAATTCAGCTCAGTTGGATTTGATCAACTTGAATTGACATTAAAGAAAACTCTTATTTAACATAAAAGCAATGCATAGATAACATGAAATTCAACTCAGTTGGATTTGATCAACTAGAATTGATATTAAAGAAACTTTTATTTAACATAAAAGCATAGATAACATGAAATTCAGATCAGTCGGATTTAATCAACTAGAAATGACATTAAAGAAAACTCTTATTTAACATAAAAGCAAAGCATAGATAACATGAAATTCAGCTCAGTTGGATTTGATCAACAAGAATTGACATTAAAGAAAACTCTTATTTAACATAGAAGCATAGATAACATGAAATTCAGCTCAGTTCGATTTGATCAACTAGAATTGACATAAAAGAAAACTCTTATTAACATAAAAGCATAGATAACTCTAAATTCAGCTCAGTTGTATTTGATCAACTAGAATTGACATTAAAGGAAACTCTTATTTAACATAAAAGCATAGATAACATGAAATTCAGCTCCGTTGGATTTGATCAACTAGAATTGACATTAAAGAAAACTCTTATTTATCAGAAAAGCAAAGCATAGATAACATGAAATTCAGCTCAGTTGGATTTGATCAACTAGAATTGACATTAAAGAAAACTCTTATTTAACATAAAAGCATAGATAACATGAAATTCAGCTCAGTTGGATTTGATCAACTAGAATTGACATTAAAGAAAACTCTTATTTAACATAAAAGCATAGATAACATGAAATTTAGCTCAGTTGGATTTGATCAACTAGAATTGACATTAAAGAAAACTCTTATTTAACATAAAAGCATAGATAACATGAAATTGAACCAAGTTATATTTCATCAACTCTAATTGATATTAGAGAAATTTTTTTTATTTTTGCGTGTGTACAACAATGTTTTAAAAGATGGTATGCTTGATAGACTGCTCGATGTCACTATATTTCACGTTACTACACTTGTTATATAATTCCGGAATGATTTTTTTTTCCTATTATCATTTTTCGTTAGTTATCTCTTATCATTGGGTTTAGTTAGGCTTAGAAGTATTCGATGTAGTGTACATGCTGGGGCACACATTGAATGCAGGTGCTCGTGCGGAGGATGCAACAATCACAGATGTTATAATAAAAACTCCAGATAGGAAATAGGACTGGGATGTGGATGACGTCGTGCCCGGAAGCGAGGGGCTGGAAATTTTGGTGATTTTTTAAGAAAAAATTCGTCAGTTGAGATCCGAAGGTGGGTGAGGCCAGTTGAGATTTGAAGTTGGACAAGGCGAGTCCAGTTGTGGACTATGTGATGTGCATGTGTTGTGGGGTCAGGTGGGACAGTCAGCATAGTAAAATTTGTATGTCTCTCTCGTATCAAAAAAACTAAAAGTAAAAAAAAAAAGTTAATAAAAGTTTTGTACCTGAACAAAGAGAGTCGTCAAGTGTTTCACGGGATTCTTATGCATATGAACGTTTTACATATCCGTATATTTTTCATATATATATATGTTACACACTTAATGTATTATACTAAATCAATAAACTGCACTTTCAAAAGCACTTTGCCAACTCTGAGTGCAACTCATGAGTGTAGCCTTGTTATTAATGAGACATAACATTGTTGAATCCAAGACAATTGACATTAACTTTTCTGCCATCCGATCAGGTCCTCCATTAATCATCTTGTATGTCCTTAACAAACTAAAACTGTTAATTTTTATATGCTCCTTGTAAAAGGGGATCTGAAATCAATAAAATTTATATTGCACTTCATTCAAATTTGTTCATTTCCTTTACCCTAAATTTGTCAAATGCTGTTCAAGAGAATTATCCAAAACTTAATATTGATCAAAGCATCACATTCATTGCAAATTGGCAAAAATAATTCCCTAGATTCTTTTGTCCCAACAAATTTCAAATTTCACATCTATAAAAATTGCACAATTCAATTCAGTATTTTAAATCCAGTTAGAGCAATGTTCTAAACATGTAAATCCAATAGTAAATACGAAATCAACAAGATACCTTTTTCCTTGGAGATAACGTTGCATTAAATGACTTACATTAATTATTTTTATAGCAATTAAAACATTCATTTTTCCTCCAATGAAATGTTAATGATTATCTGTTTCAAACTGGAAGTTGTTTGTAGCTTATAGCCAAGAAAATAATCCAACACCCTCTTCATAAATTATGAGGTATTTTATAGCTACAAGGTTGTTTCTGTCTTTGAGCCACTTTCCATGTCATGAAGATGAACATTTAATTTGCTCTTCACAGTATTGAATATCTGCATAATTTCCAGGATTCTTTGTTTATAGTTGTTCCATTTTCATCTGAAATACTGCTAATCCTTATTGGTGTGATCATGGCTAATCTATGAGGATTTTTCAATGTCACGGCTGTAGTTTACTATTTGGATTTTCTATGAATTAATGCATTATTTCCTAATTAGTGCCAAGTTGAAACTAAACCGGGAAAAACTGGGAAAACTTTTAATAGAGAAAAACAAGAATTCAATGATATTTAGCAAATATGGTGAGATGTATATTCAGACAGAATTTTCAAGTTTACTTGGAACTAATTTTGATCACTGATTTCCCTTAAATACCATCCGGCTTTGACTGGACAGAAATGAATATTTTAAAAGAAATGAATATTCCAAAAGAATTATCATGATATAAATTTCAAAAACAACAATGTTAGAGTATATAATTTACCCAACCCCTCCTCCACAGGCAGAATGCACTACAAATGATAAAATAACTATTAAAGATAGTTAAAGAAGAACAGAGACTGGTTACGACACAGAGGACTATGGAAAGATCTATGCTATGAATAAGAATGTGATCACGGAGTACTAAAAGCAGAAGCTTCACAGATAACAACTGTTAAGTGCTAACCAAGAAACTGGAAACGGCCAATCAAATGATTGGAAGATGAAAGTGTCAATTGTCACCATTTCAGTAAATTAATTATCAATTATGATGTTTTAAAACATAATATAGAGTAAAATCTTATGATAGTGAAAACTTTCAGAAGAACTTGGATCATTGAAATATATCATAATGTAAATGTGTCTTACACTTTTGAGGAGGGCATTGGGCAACACCCACACCATATCTGTGATGGTGATGCAGTTTCGTAGCAAGTAGGTTTTGATGGGATGAAGTTACCAGTTTTGATGGGTGAGGTTGTGATGTTATACGTGAATGGCAGAATTTCAAACAAAAATTCAAATTAAAAAATCCATATTTATAAACCAGTCAAAAGTCTTAATTTGTACAGAAATTTTTTGTTTACTTGGAACTAATTTTAGTACCTGATTTTCTATAGATACCATAAAAATGTTGCAACTAGCAGACAAAGGCAGTAATGACCTAAAGGAAGAACATAAAGGACAGTCTGTTGGCTGACTTATTTATCAATGGGAACAAGTTCAGTATGTAATGCCCGCTGAAAAGCTGCTTTAGATGTATCATTATTTGGAAGATGTATCTCTTATCATATGTTATTTCTTGTGGCTTGTGTAGTGTCTTTTCGTCTCTCTACTACTGGCATTCCTCGGGTTCATGTCAAAGAAAATACAGAAAACGGTCGAACAGCAGCAAGTTGGAGGAAAATCAAAAAGGGTTAATCAGCTACAGGAAAAAGGGGTAATGAAAATGGTAATGAGAATTAAGGAACTTTAACAGCCCAGATTAGGATTCTAAGAGAGAACTTTTACTTTTTCTCATACAAAGGCAACAAAGAAATACATTTTCATAGTGTTAAATTGACATTGTAAATAAAAAATATAGATATCAGTTCAAAGGGTTAATCTAATTTTCTTTGCGAGACCAGAGTACAAGTAACACTCAGTTATTTCCCCTTGTTTTTCTACTCTTGAATTCTTCAGAATAAATCCTTCTCTTTTTTTCTCTCAACATCTTTTTTGCCTCAGTTAAATTTATTCAACATTTTTCTTACTTTTGTCGCACGTTCATTATGACAAATCCAACAACTTAATTTATTGACAAAAATCTCAACTCTTCTTTACTTTTAATGTTTTCGTTTCAAATTTGTGTGAAACTATAAAATCTACAGATTAAATCTGAAAATCTACAAAATGATCATGAAACATTTTGTTATGTTTTGACCTTTTGACCCGGCCAAAAATGCCATTCAAGGTGGTGCACCGGAAGGAAGTGACACATCCCGGTCGCTGGAAATCGGAAGAGGTTGCGTAGGCGTTGAGGCGTGTCTATATTACTGCGTGGGAGTTTGAAGGTAATATAAGGCCGACGAATTGAGGACAGTTGGAGATAGGCGAGAAGGAGGGCAAGCAGTACAGTGGAAGACGGAAGTAGACGCGGTGTAGTAGGGAAAGCCAGCACAGAAGAGTTTACTCCAGGGTCCGGTTGAGCAGCCATGGAGAACGAGAAAGACACAACGCTGACGGCCATAGCTTCGGGGTCAAAATATTTCAGTAATGTTCGGTCCCCAGCTACCTCTCACACGCAAACTTGGAACAACCCTTTCGAAACTTACAAATAAAGATGAGAGGTAAAATATTTTATAAAGAAGTCTTCCTGCGTCCTTCATTCCTGCATCCTTTATTCTTGCGTCTTCTTTCCTGTGTGCGTCGTTTATTCCCGTGTCTTTATCATCGGGCGTCTTAATTATTATTGCATCGGTATGTATCCAGCATATATATGTATATTTCTGCATGAATCAGCAGATGACTATATAACATATATTAATTTGGTGCCTGTGCCAGCAGAGTTTTTCAAGGACTCAGAATGAACCTGGTTACCGTAAACGACAGTTTTAAGCATCACAACACGACATAAACGAAAAGGACAAAGAAAAACGCTGGAATTGAAAGAAGTAAAAAGAAAAAAAACAAAAACAAACGAGCAACAAACAGATGAACAGACTGACGCGAAAAGAAAGAAAGAAAAGAAAAAAAGAAAAGAGGAAGGCAACGTGCTGGAAGAAAAGAAGAAGAAAAAAAAAAGAAAAAAAAAAGACAAGAAACAAGAATAGACCAGCTACAAAAACAGTAAAGTGAAAAAGAGAATAAAAAAAGAAAACAAAGAAAATTAGTAAGTACATCCCTCATTCATATAATTCTACCTCTCTGTCGATTAATTTGATTATAATAGTGAAAGATTAGTTTTAATGACAAGGGCCTTTCTAGAAGCATATAATTGGAAGTAATTTTTAAAAAAAATGTGTGATCCCTAGATAAAAATTGAGATTACTACTATGTGTAATATTGTATCGAAGTGAGGGAGGAAAAAAAAAAAAAGAAGAAAAATAGAGGACTGGGACAGTTGCTGTCTGTTGTTTGATAGACAGCAATAAAAAAAACAAGATTGTCATGAATGAAAGTTACCATAGACGGGGTCTTTGTGAGTAAAAACTGATAGTAAATATGATAAATTTTATGAATGGAATTTTTTTTATAGTAAATAGGTCTTGGTGTGTAAAAATTTGTAGTAACTTATCAGTGGTCCGGACAAGTGATGATTGAAAATTAGAATTTCAGTCCAAGATTTGGAATCCCGCATATCTGTAGTTAAGACTTTTAGGGCAAGTTTTAATGTTTGGAACTTGTGGATTGGAAATGAGAATTTTTATCCGAGAGATGGAATCTTGGGAGCATTAATGGGATTGTTCAAGAATTTTGCACATGGTTTGTCTGAATAATGCGCATATACTTTTTCGATATTTATGAAGTTGGGGGAATCGATATTTTCGGCGCTGGTAGAATCAGGCCGGTTTTTTGTTGTAGAAGTTGTTGATACGAATTAATGGACTTGTCATGGTTCGTGTTCATTGAAAATGGTCTCGCCGAGGAGGCAGAGTAACTAAGAGACAGATGTTTTTTGTGTCTGACGTGGCAGACGGGTATTTTGTGAGTTCCCCCCGGAGTGGAGTTTTGAGATTGTTATTGGGGAAGATATTTTGAAACAGAGTTTTGGATATGATTAAGAGATGCGCAGAATTTTGACGGAACCAGGTGTGGCGAAGATTCGCAGATTCGGATTAGGAAATATTTTGAATTGGGAAATATTGTTGGCTGAAATTGATAAAAGTTTGGGTTGCTTAGAAAAAAAACCAAAAAAAAATACCCGGGATATTTTGTGCAAAGAAAAAAAAAAATGCTCGTAAGCTATTGAAAAAGTTCTATTATAAATCAGACTTAATTTATGGTACTATAGATCGAAATTGAATAAACTGGGAAGCGAACCTATAGTTATAGTATTAAGGTAAGGACAGAGAGAGGTAGAGATAAGGTTAAAAAAAAAAAGAGACATTGAATGAGCAATTTATTATGAATAAAAAAAAAAGAAAAAAAAAAAATGAAAACAGAAAAAAACAAAAAGAAAAAAAAGCTACAGGACACTGAAGATGGAAAAAAAAAGAAAAAAAGAAAGAAAAGACACTTGAATATTGTTGAATGCAGCATATGAAAAAAAAAAAAGAGAAAGAAAGAACGAACATTTTTTTTTAAATAGACAGTACATAGATTGAAAAAAAGAAGAAAAGAAAACTGAACATTTTTGAACTGTGATTGTAATATTGTTTTGGTTTGTTGTAAAGTGAAACTTTTTGAGTTTGTTTGAGTTTAAAGGCGACATTAGAATTTTTTTTCCTGTTCATATTATGAAATTTGACGAAAACCATTAACAGAGGATTTTATACTAGGTTTACTAATAATTATAATTATATCGATTCTAAATTTTTTTTTGAATTTGGGGTTTTCGTGGAATAGGAAATATTTTGTTGGGGGTTTCTGTTTTTGGTGGCTGACGCGAGAATAGGACAGACATTCATCCAATTGGTTAAAGATTGTTGTTGGGTAGACGGCAAAGAAAGCAATTCTATCAAAGAATTCGCCGGCCCATGAAGCTGTTGAGGGCCTATTTGGCTTCTATTTTTTTTAGATTGGAGTTCCGAGGATGGAATAAAAGTAAAAAAGGCGTGGCCTACTCCAATATTTTGTAGATGATGTCCGAGTCTTTCAGTCACGATGATGTTTTGGATTCGTATGTGATTTTGCGAAATGAAACGAATCAGGGAAAGGCGAGGTGCCTATATATTGGTAGCCACGAGGGTTCCTGATTAAATTGAAAAGAAACCCGGCGTGGGTTTGATCAGGTAAAGCATGTTTCCTCAAGGGCTTGCAAACCAATGGGCATGGAAACAGAAACTTAATGAAAAAAAATGGGTAACACATTGCTAACTAGTATTTTGCGTGGACTATTTTAGGTGGTTTACAGCATGCGTGCCAGATTGTGATACATTCGGATGTATTGTGATTCTTTGTTTTGGGCCATGATTTTTGTAGTTTATGGGGAATGCTTTGGACATTGAAGATATTGTGTTTTAGTTTATGAAATTCTCCGGTTACTCCAGGTAGGAACCTGTTGAGCAAAGAACTGGAGTGTGATCATGAGGAATCCAAGCGAAATGTATTGCTGGAATGACCAGGGTCACTAAGTTTGTGACCAAGATATGGGACCAGAGTATGGTCCTTTTAGGGTTTTGAAATTTCTTCAAGGAATTATGGAGGGCCCGTTGTGTTGAGAGGATAAAGCATGCATCCGTACTGTACCTTGATGCACACATGCTAAGATGGCCAACCACGCAAATATAGTAAGACAAATTTAGATAATAATTAGCCGGGCAAGTGTTATATAGAGAGACGGTCGCCTTCTAAGTAATATATTATTTGCTGTATTTCAAGTGATTCTTTTTGTGTTTTTAGCCATCTATTGTCCTTGTAAATTATTCTGTAAAATATGTGTGAGGGTGATGGAGACGAACGTAAAGAAAATTCCACATGTGGAATTTTGAAAAATAATTAATGAAGGATTGTTATGTTTTGACCTTTTGACCTGGCCAAAAATGCCATTCAAGGTGGTGCACCGGAAGGAAGTGACACATGACGGTCGCTGGAAATCGGAAGAGGTTGCGTAGGCGTTGAGGAGTGTCTATATTACTGCGTGGGAGTTTGAAGGTAATATAAGGCCGACGAATTGAGGACAGTTGGAGATAGGCGAGAAGGAGGGCAAGCAGTACAGTGGAAGACGGAGGTAGTAGGGAAAGCCAGCACAGAAGAGTTTACTCCAGGGTCCGGTTGAGCAACCATGGAGAACGAGAAAGACACAACGCTGACGGCCATAGCTTCGGGGTCAAAATATTTCAGTAATGTTCGGTCCCCAGCTACCTCTCACACGCAAACTTGGAACAACCCTTTCGAAACTTACAAATAAAGATGAGAGGTAAAATATTTTATAAAGAAGTCTTCCTGCGTCCTTCATTCCTGCATCCTTTATTCTTGCGTCTTCTTTCCTGTGTGCGTCGTTTATTCCTGTGTCTTTATCATCGGGCGTCTTAATTATTATTGCATCGGTATGTCTCCAGCATATATATGTATATTTCTGCATGAATCAGCAGATGACTATATAACCATTTTATTTGCTGTCAACACTGTAAACAGTGAATTGTATAAATCTGTCTTTTTCAACATTTGAAATTTGGCCGCAACTTTTTTTTTATTTTCCAGCATAAAATTTTCACTACTTAACAATGACTGGAACCATGAGTCGGTCTGAATATTTTTTAAGCTGCACAAACGAAAGAATTTGTGGAATTTAAAATATTTCATTTTTACTTATCTAAAAAATATATATATAATAAAAGTAAATGAGTAAGTTGCATACTTTCTACATTTGGTTTGGTTGGTTTTATGGCATGTCAACCCTTGTTGGGTTATTTAATACCAAAGTCTTTTTTTGCAAGCAATTATATGATTTCAAGCTACTACTAATATTTGTTATTGTTGGGGAACTAAAAATAATGGTCTCCTTTTTTTGGAGTTATGGACGGAACTTCTGAGAATCATGTGATCATTGGTCATGTGACATTTTGAGAAATGAATTCTACTCCTTTTTGGTAGCAGATATCAGTCGGAGAGGACTCCTTTTTTTTTCTCTGCTTTTTGAGAAGCATCTGCATGCACATTATCCCACATGAACCTTTTTTTGACACCAGAAAAAATGTAAGTTTTTAACTGCTGCTATTCAGCACTTCTTGTTCTGTGGAAAAGCTTTTGTAATCCTTTTTATGATTTGGGTGTTTTAAATATATGTCATTTTAGTCCAAATGGACTTTGTTTTTCCTTACCGAAATATTCTGTGTTAGGTTATCATTCGGATAACCTAATGTATTATAGGAAAAAACTGGTGGTTGTCCCAATTAATACCACACACTATAAATTCCTATATTATTATTTATCAACAAATATAGTTTCAAATCATTATTCTTAATAGAAATGATTTGTGCACATATAGTTTCAAGTATTCCTATCAAATAATTTTCAAGCTTCTTTTTGGTGAAAGAGACTTTAAATGTATTTGAACATTTTGTACAAACTCAAAGGTTTTATTATTTTGCAGTTCATAAGTAATAAAATATTCAAATCTCGTAAAAATTTCCTGAATTTGAACTTGCTTGTTTTTTTTTTTTTAACAAATTCCTTGTGCACTCTTTCATATCTTAGCATTAGTTTATGGTTTTGGTTTTAAAGTTTTTTATATTTTGTGCAGATTTGTTAGTGCCTTAATTTTTTTTTAGTTAGCAAGGATTTCTGAGTCAACTTCTGTTTTATTTATTGAATTCACAAAATCAAACTTGAAAGAAAATGTTTTGGCAAACAACAAAATAAAAATGATCATCAACTGGTGTTAGCCATAATTCGGTTCCTTGAGTTCAAAAGTCCTCTAAGGAAATATTTGTTGTAGTGAATATTACTTAAATAGTTAAAGGTAAAAATGAGTAATTTTTATAAATGTCCGGACTGATTGCATTTACAAATAGATTATCTATCGATCAGGATAAATCACCCATGGAGCAAAGTAAATAATCTATGGATTGAGATAAAAATTATCCATGGATCAAGATGGATATATTTAAGTTTCGTGTTGATTATGGATAAAAAATTAACTTTCAAAGACTATTTTTTTTATTTTACAGCATATTCTTCCTCACTAGTCTCTTTGTTTTTTTTGGATTTTTTCAAGTTTTAAACAAAAATCAACATAAATATCTTTTTATTTCATTAAAGGAGAAATATTTACAGCAGGGCAATCATGTAACAATAATTTGATGTGTTATGAAGATAACATAAATTTTGACTGTAACAAAATTTACTTGAACCTTATTGCAGAGAACGCTTCCAAGTAATGATGATATAGAAAGGTAAACGCTGAAATAAAACAAGGAAGCATAAAAACGAATAACAGGAGGTTGAATTGAACAGACATTGTCTTTTTATGTATTTATATTTTTGGTCCTAATGATATGCAAACATGTTTTGCTTGTGTGTATTGATTTTGTATGTGTACTGTGTACATAAATATTTTTTTATGTTTTTTTTTAAATTGCTTATTTGTGTGTCAATCCTGATTTCCCTTGAGGACAAAATTTATGAAATTTGGGACTGACATTTTGGTTCAGTAGCTGAAGTAACTGTAAAATATATCAGGTCTGTTCTCCTTGAATACTGACTACTACTGTTTTCTAACAATGGATAGCTGTTATTCAGACCAGCGAGATTTGGGCAGCAAAATTGGGAAAAGTTATTTTAGGAAATGATGAAGTTTTTTTTTCTCATACAGAGTAATTCTATTCTTAGATTTGATGAAACACTCAAACTTAGAAAGAATTTCAGAGGAATGAATGTTGTTTCATTGAAGCCTTTGGTCCCCACAAAGGTCATTCATCAGATATTTTGTTGACCTCAGTTATTGTAGCAGGGGTTAGGTGGGAAGATATAGTTCACCTGTTAAGTTCTTTCAGCTATTTTGGTTGGGTAAGACTTACAATTTTTCAGTAAATAATAATTGATATGATACAGCTGTAAATTTTATTCAATTGTGATGAAGAATCAGGTGAGGAATGGGTCAAGGCAAAGAGACATTTGAGTTTCCTTCAGTCATATACATTGAATGAGAGAAGCAATATCCTGATTAAAGGGAGATAACTGTTAGAATTACTCCCATTAACATTGTGGACATGAAAGTGGGACTAACGGCAGCTCTCGACAAAAGAGGGTTCGTTTGTGTCTGGCGTGCAGGTCAGTGATCTGATACAAAGAAAAGAAAAGAAAAATACTCACCGCTGTTTCAATAATCCACCTTCAGCCCATTAAAGGAAAAAAGAGAGGAGGCCCCCGACCGGAATTTTTATAGGCTAAGGAAATGGATTATGGCTAAGGTGATGTAAATAAAAACCGACTCGTTTTTCTTTTCGGACGACTTTTTCTCGGCGAGAAGCAAGAAAGAAAGTGGAAGAGAAACGAAGGAAGAAGCACAGAGAGAGAGAGAGAGAGAGAGAGAAAAGGAGAGCGAGAGAGAGAAGGAAGAAAGTGGAGGAGGAACGCAAAGAGGGAAGTGGTGTAACAAGCACTTTAGACTGAAATCTAAAGGTCGCTGGTTCAATCCCAGGTTCAACACACAGGGAGATTATCCACCCTAAAACTACAAACATATAATTATCACAAGAGACAACAGAGATTGACAAAAGAAGGAATCAGTGATCTTTTCATGGACGATGTAAATAATTCTACCCAAAATATAATTTTAACAGATTACTACTTCACAACATTGAAATTCAAACCTGACAAAGTATGTCAGATTCAATTTCACAGATGTGCAGTATGTATGTGTACTGTACTGAAATGCCGTCTTGTTGACTTCAATTCATTAAATCTTTTTTGCAGGTTTTCATATGGCAGTTGGAAATATGCATTAATATACTATAAATTGTATTTGATGATATTTTTTTAGGATCTAATTTTATTGCCAAAGGATCCTAATAAGTGATTTTTATATGATAGTTAAAAATATATATTAATATGCTATGAATCGCATTTGACAGAAGTTTTTTTATGACCTATAAAATTTTGTTACTTAGAATCTACCATATATGCATTTAATAGAAATTTTTGATCATCTATCATATTTTCTTGCTTAATGATCTACATGCATTAATATGCAAGGAATTAGTTTCTTTTGTAAAATTTTAGAAAGTGTTTGTTTTGTGTTGTCAAAAATGATGTGGTTAAAATATGGAATTGTTTTTAAAGTAATAAGGAATCACATAAAATAATAATAATAATAAATCTTTTCCATGAAAAACAGTATAAAATTCTGATGAATAAATTAAAAAAATTTATTCTTTGAATTTTAACAAAGAAATCAAAATGATTTCATAAATAAATTTTTTGGAGGCAGAGAAAACTGAAGGGAGCACCATATTTTAGTTTGACAGATAAATAAAAGGATTTTTAACAAAAGGACTGAGAAACATTCTGATAAAAGAAATAGGAAATTGCTCATCTTAAATATTTTGCTTTGAATGGAATCAAGTTTGTGGCATGTGTTCCTTGAGGTAATCAATATCTTTGCAATCATATTTTGGAAAATAAGTCACATATATTTTTTTAAAGATAAGACATTTGAAGGCTAAAGAAATATTTGACTGAAACATTGTGGGAAGCAGAAAAAAATAAACATGAAAATTCACAAATATGAATAAATAAGGTTTCTTTCAAGTGAGATTTTGCACACACATACATATGTATTTTACGAATGATGACTTTCGGGAAAAGTATATCTATGAATTAAATAAGTATATTTCCAGTGTGTGATTGCACAACTCCTCAAATTACAGCTACATATTTAAGATAATAGTTTGTTTCCAGTGTGTGTATGCATATGATGGTCCAAAGATGACTTCCATGAAAAAGAAGAGCCACACACTTTACAAGAATATGGCTTCTCTCCAGTGTGTGTTCGCATATGTCGATTCAAGCTTGACTTGCAGGAAAATGAAGAGCCACACACTTCACAAGAATATGGTTTCTCTCCAGTGTGTGTTCGCATGTGTGTGTTTAATTTGGATTTCTCTGAAAATGCTACTCCACACACTTCACACGAATATGGTTTCCCTCCAGTGTGTGACCGTATGTGTGTGTTCAAGGTTGATTTCACAGAAAAGGAAGAGTCACATATTTCACAAGAATATGGCTTCTCTCCAGTGTGTGTTCGCATATGATTTACCAAAGGCAACTTGGTTGAAAAAGAAGAGCCACACACTTCACAGGAATATAATTTCTCTCCAGTATGTCTTTGCTTATGTCGCCTTAAAGTTGATTTCTGTGAAAAGGAAGTGCTACACATTTCACAAGTATATGGTTTCTCTCCAGTGTGTTTTCGAATATGCTCCATCAAATTTGATTTCTTTGTAAAAGAAGAGCCACATATTTTACAAGAATATGGTTTCTCTCCAGTATGTGTTCGCATATGTTCACCCAAATTTGATTTCTTTGTAAAAGAAGAGCCACACACCATACAAGAATATGGTTTCTCTCCAGTATGTGTTCGCTTATGTACCCTCAATGTTGAAAGATCTGAAAAAAATGAACCACACAAGTCACAAGAATATGGTTTCTCTCCAGTATGTATTCGAACATGTACCACCAAACTTGATTTTTGTGTAAAGGAAGAGTCACATACTTCACAAACATACTGTTTTTCTCCAGTGTAGATTTTCAAGTTTCTTGCAGACAATTCATATCCACAGGTTTTAGGACAATAGGGGTTTTCTGGGTAGTTATCCATATTTTCTGTATTTCAGGTCACCAAGTAAATGAAAATCCATTGAAATTCACCAAATTCTGTTATATGTTTTTTAACCTGCATCATCTATAAAAAAAAAAAAAAAGTATATATCTGTAATATATAGCACAATATTTCAAAAGATGAATTGAATTATCTTTATTTAATGTCTTTAGTTTCATCTGATTTTTTGAACAAAAATTCTTTTATCAGAGAAACAATTAGGTTCTCCTTTAAGAAATAATTTATCATTCCTACTTTTAGTTATTTAACGTGAAAAACTAGTCTTCTGTAAATCAGTTTAGTTTCTTTGCTTTAATGGTATATCCATCCAGAACAGTTGTGGTACTATTTAACTCATAGCTGGGGGGATAAAGTGGTTCATACTTTTCCCAAAGGGGCATTAGTTCAAAAGTGAATGTAATAGCATAACCGGTGTTTGAAGTATAAATTGGTTGATCTCACATTTCACTGTCATTGTATGGTGTGTTCAAAAAGTATCAAGACTGAAGCTATATTTAAAATTTTAATTCAGATGTTTCAGCTGAACAATTTAAAGACTAGAGAGCAAAGAAAGACTAATTACAGCAACCAGAAAAAAATTACAACATTGGGACAAATAGAACAAGGAAAAAAAAACAACAAACTATAAAACAGAAATGGGAAGTAAAACAACTATATGGATATTTCAAGTGACGAAATCTCACAAGAAGATCAAAAAGAAACGTTGAGAGAGAAACTGAAACTCTTTTAATAGCAGCACAAAATGATAATTGGTTCATAAAAAAACAATTACATTAAAGTGAAAACTGATAATAGGCAATAGAATATCAAGTGTAGATTCTGTGGCAACAAAGATGAAAGGATTAATCACATGATAAGCAAATCTAGCAAACTAACGTAAAAGGAGAAGAAAACTAGATGTATGACTGAGTGGGGAAGGTTATCCACTGGGAATTGTGCAAAGAAGGGAAATTTGGCCAGACGAACAAGTGGTATATGAACAATCCAAAATTCGTCTTGGATTTTGAGATATAAACAGATTACTTAATTCTGGAAAGAAGACCAGATATTGTAATAACTAACAAAGAAGAAAACTTGTTGGTTTTGCCGTCCAAGCAAACAACACAAAGAAAATTAAAGAAAATAATAAGAGAAACAAGTACTTAAACCTTGCTATAGAAGTAAAAAAAACAAACAAACTGTGGAATGTGATGGTGATACCAATAGTAGTTGGAGCACTTAGAACGGTCCCCAAAGGCTTGGATAGGAGACTGGAAGAATTGGAAATCAGAGAATCAATCAAAACTATCCAGATGACAGCATTGTTAAAATCAGCCAGAATCCTGAGAAGATTCCTGGAAACCTGAAGAAGCTTGCTGTCACTTGAACTCCAGTGAAAGACTATCAGCTAACACTGGTGGGAATAATAAATAAATAGATAAAAATGAACAACAAACACAAAAAATGAACCAATAATAAAGACAAATCAGACCACGTGACAACAATTTTTGTGTCAACTTCTTCATTCCAATTAAATTATCTAAAATGGTTGTTTACACCGTATAAAACAATGAATATAATTAATTTAAATGGGAAAATTTTTAAAGGAAAAATCCACCAAAAATCTACTATTTACCTAATTAACAATAATAATTTTCAGAACTTATTTAAGGGAATTATTTTGAAAAGTTTGTAAATAAATTTCAGTAAAATCAACTCGCAATTTTTTTCAAATTATTAAAAATCCAATCATTGGATTTGCTGCGACTGAAAAAAAAATGCGATATAAAATCTAATATTTTCTTATTTCAAAATAAAATATTTGACAATTTTTAAAATTCAATTTTGCTCCCTCAACTATCCAAGTAAGACCGGCAAGACATTTTGGGCACTGGGGGTGAAGTAAGGATGAATTCACAAGCGATCGTCTCCTGTTAACTCCTACACATGGTTATATTGATCGACCAGCAAAAAACTTACATTCATCAAGTCGATGAGGACCTACCAAGAGTAATGGTTGATAGGGAAGGATGGAGAGAGAGAAGAAATTCGGTGCTGTCAGTGAAAGCCAAATAAAATGAGACCAGGCCGTCAGGTAAATAAAAACTTAAAAAATAAAAAAGTCCGAATTATTTGTATTTTTTCCCCTTACCTTTCAGACGAGAATCTGCAATGGAAAAAATCCAAAAAAGTTAGCAAATAAGATGATTGTCTCTTTTGTGTTCAAGTTTTCTCTAAATTTGTTAGGATTTCTCAATTAATCGGCACAAATTTTGTTTTGTTCCTTAAATTCATAAAATAAAAAAATAATGAAATCGAAATTACAAAGAATGATCAAAAGAAAGCAGAACTACGAAATAAAAAAAAAACGATGTAAACATGAAATTATTTTCAAGAAAATGTGACGCCTGACGACAACAATGTAAAATGAAATAAATCATTAATCGGTGTTAGTCATACTTTCGTCCCTTGTTTTTAAAAGTCCACAAATATCTTCTTTTTTTTTTAAATAACATTATTTGTTGTGGACAATTTAAGTTACTTAAAGATAAAATGAAGATGTCTTTGATTTGGTTATTTGGCTTAATTGCATATAAACCCTTCTGGGTAATTTAATGTTAAATCCTATTTATATGATTTATAAACGATTGGTTTGTAGGTAGGTTTATTTTTATGCAAGTTAAACAGTTTAAAGTATTGCAATTTAATATAGAAATATGAATAAAGCTAGCGACCGTAATTGAGGCGGGGGGTGCAACCCGAAGGCTCCCTTTTCAATAACTACTATACCGAGGTGTAGGGGATTGTTCCACTTTACCCATGATCCATGCCTTATAACGCCGAGCGTTAAGCAAGGCGGCATCAAGTACCATTTTTTAAGTCTTTGGTATGACACGACCTGGGGTTGAACCCCGGTCTCCCGAGCCATTAGCGAATACTTGTGGTGGGTAGTTATTAGATATATGTTGCTCCCACACTTTTGTGGTGGTTCGTTATTAAAAGGCAAACGATAGAAACGATGTGGACAAAAAAGAAGATTCACAACAAAGAAATACAAATAAAAATACATTTACTTATCAACAAGTACACTGTAAGAAAAATGATTACGAAGGTTCAAAATATAGTTCGTCAAATATTCGTGTGTGTGTGCTTATTATCTAGGTGTATGCAAGTAGACTAAATATTAACAGTGTCCTATAGGCTATATGAGCATGCTGATAAAGTATTTTACACAAAAGTAATAATACACTGGCCTTTTATCACTTTCTGGTTTTGCGGAAGAGTCTGAGGTTGAATGAAGGCTTTTGGCGGATTTGGCAGAACACGCGAAGAAAGAACTCGCATACTATACACGTGCCCATTATATGTTCCTGGAGCTACATGTCGCTAGCCGAGATTCAGAATCTAAGAGAGAACGAGAGCTGTCTCTGGAAGTCAAAATGTAAGAGAGCGAGTTATTGGAAGTCTAGAGTATATATAGTTAAACCTGGTCACGTGGTCGGCTCCAAATCGTTTATTTTGCGCGGGACAAAATCAAAGGTGCGGACATAGTTGAGGGCATAATTCCCATGACTTCCCTGACCAATAGGTTCCCGAAACTAATTAGTTTACCGATGTTTCGGGAACAAGTGAATCAGGATCCTATTTTCTAGAATTTTCTTGTATCACGGCAATTTAAAAAAAAATATCGAGGTGTAAATCCTATACACTCTACTCTCTTGACCAATAATAATTCTATTTAATGTTAATAATTTGCTTTACATATAGCAAAAAATACTTGAAACCATTTAAACTATTTTAATACAGTTGACCCTCAGCCACCTTCTTCTGTGACCTTTAAGATAAAATAGGGTTGGGTAAATGTTTGCTACAAGAGCAATTTGAAGAATTCGGTCAGGACAATCCTAGAGGTGCTTGGGCTTGACATGGAACCGATTGATCGGATCAAGCCCCTTTTACCTCCTGTTTAACCCAGAAAGGGCCAAAGTGTTGCAGGACACATGACTATTTTTGGTAGTGGGTCACGGACTGTTCATCCGCCTGGATCCCATACTGAAGCTTAACGAGTCGCCACCAACAGCCAATAGGTAACCTCGTTGGGAGTAGGGTCTTAACCTTCCACAGAGGTGCAGACGGCATATCCTACATTCCCAGCCAATAGGGCAGGAAATATCTTACAAATGTGTAATTTGTCAGAACTGATTGCATTTACTAATCAAATCAATCTGTGAATTAATATAAACATTATGAGTTTTCAAGATTTACGTGGAATAAAAATTCATTTTCTTAAGGTTTTTTTATTTTTTTCATTTTTTAACATCTTTTCTATCTCTAAATTGTTTTATCTTGTGTCACATTTTTGCATAAAAGTTTTATTTTAAAAAATCTTGTGAAATTCATTTTGGAAAGAAGTGAAAACATTTACTGGTGAATATTTATGTACCAGCCAGTTGGAAAATTTGATAACATGAAAAATATATTGAACGTAAATGAATAGTTTTGTAAATGGCGTTGGTTTTATGGGGAAAATACCAATTTTTTTTTTTCTGTAAAATTTCTGCTTTCTTGGCAACTGCTATATGTTTGAATTTTCTTGTGGTGGCGATTGGGCATTGGATGAATTTTGAGTTCTTAATCATTTTTCGAAAAGGAGGCGGTATTTGTAATTTTTTAAATTTTTTTACAGATAACCGTTAGTAGAGAGAACCTTTGGAGCAGTTCAAAGAATTTTTTTTCTCTCCGTCGACCTTTAAGCGACGTATTTTTTTGTGCAAAGGGAATATATTCGTGTATATTAAATGTAGAGTAGAAGAAAGGAAGAGAGAGTCAAAGAGGAGCAATTGCCTCAAACAGAAATGTCGTACTATCTGTTCGTTTGCAGTGGTGGCAGAAATGGAAGAAACAATAGAAATTAAATTGTTGAATGCACATTTTATGTTTGATAAGTTCCTGGAGAATTCATGGATAAATTGTTTTGGTATAAAAGGTAGCTTTGTCCGAAAAGGATATGTTCTGTATTATTTATGTCTGGCTGTTGAGGCGAGAGAACAACTGTCTATCAAAAAACACGCGGGGGCTGCAAGGATAAAAGCTGCGGAATGCAGCTATTTGTAGGCTTCTTATGGGGTCAACAAGTTCAGTCTAAGATGCCTTTTGATTAGTCAAAAAGGCTCAATTCCTTTTCTGTTTGCTCACCACTACGCCTATCAGTCAGACAGTGACCATAATGAGGATTTTAGGAATCATAATGAGATTTGACTTAGAGTATAACTCTGACCAAAAACGAACTGATATAATACATTAAAATGAGACATATTTACATTAGAATTTGGTATAAGAAAGATAAAAGGTTTATAGAAATAAGATTAAAAGTAAGTTGATTGACCCCCAGACAAAACACTGTCATTCATAGTGAACATAAGAAATGCAAAAAGTAGCCAATTGATCTGAATGTTCTTTAAAGAAGGGAGAAAACGAAATACATTTCTGTAAAAGAGGCATTGAAAGGTATTTTAACTCGGCATGAAATACCAAAAATGAAGACAAAGAAAAGATGACTTTTAATTTATAGATCGCACAGAAACAACTAAAAAGGGTGGAAAATTGCTACCACTTTAGGTGCGATGGGCATGTACCTACTATATTTTTAACAAGGGCTAAAATAATCCCTACAGAATACCACCCATTTAAGAATGTTATCCAAAAACTGTTTACAAATAATATATATGAGATGTATTAAGAAGAATTGGCATTAAATAACCAACAATGGTTCATATCTTATAAACCCCAACCGACCCTATTTTAGACCTTGTACCACATTTGGGTATATATGCGAGAGTCTTTTATTTGCAGCATACTTTGAAACAGAATCTGATTCTTGTCGTTTGGAGATAACATTTTCATCTACAACCTCGTGTCACAATGAACCCGACACCACAGATTATTACATAGCATACAATACTTTATACTTACTTGCTTATACCTAGGCATGTTTCATTCTACACAACTAAAAACTAAGATACACTCCTCAAAAATGTAAGTCTCTCACAAACTTTAATCTCCCTTCTTAGAAACCTTCACATATGTATATAGAAGAACATTTTTACATACATTACTTTATTCACTTTTATTTTATTTGTATTCTATCTATTAGGGAGAATAATGAGTCATGTCCCCAATCACCAAGGTCGAATATTAGTATATCTAATGATACACAAACACTGAATGAACAAAAGAAAAGACAAGTTCATATATACATACACAATATTTAATACATACATATAAAATATGAGAAATATTACAAAAATAGATAAATGTGTAACAATAGATGAAATGTGCACATTGTTCCATGATCAAAAGCTGTATATAAGAAGGGATACCAAAAATGGTCAACAGTCTTGTTTTGGACAAAGTCATACAGGCCTTATACTTCAATCCCAAAATGAGACAAAATCCATTGCTGAGTTTGGAGTCAAAGTCACTCTTCTGTTCAATGAATAGATAAATAGAGGCTCATATTATCTTTGAAAGAACAAGGAACAAGAGGCTGATTTGAATTATGGATTTGATACCTGGTCCAGTGGCACATTTTCAAATCTAAGAAAAGACATTCATTGTATCCCACTATTTTTCATTTATTTTGTACAAGGAAACTACATTCCTAATTTTGCTATCAACTAATATTCTAACAAAATCTATGCAAACTTTTAATGTGCAATTCCTCAACAATTGGATTCAATAGAATTTATAGATATGCACTAAATAAATTGGGCTTACTGAATATTGTTTTTCATTGTTTAAGGATACAATAATTATCTCCTTTAGATAGTTTGCATGTCTAATAGACATCCCATGACAGTTCCAAAAATCAATGGTAATATCATCTATGCTCAAAGATGTAAATAAGGATTCAGAAGATAAACATTTCATAATATTGAAAAAAAAAAAAAAATTATGGCAATAACTTTTCAAATTACTCTGAAATGATTTATTAATTCTTTTTTTCATATTTGCTTGCACCACTTATTGAAATGATAAGAGATTTTCAAAAGCTTTTCAAGACCAATTCAACTGTTTTAGAAATAAACTTTGTATGTATCAATGTTCTGTCATTTTCAACATGAAAAATGTTTCCTAATCTGAAAAGAAAATAATGTCAAGAAATTATGTTGAGGTTAACTCAGTTGTATAAAAATAAATCATGAAAGATTTTTATAAATTTTTTTTAAAGAAAAATTAACTGAGATTAAATAGATGAGTTGATTTGAGATCATTTTTTGGCAGAGGTGTGTAACATATAAAACTGTGAGTCTGCAGAAATTAAGAATGACAATTAATAATAAAAGGTGTGACATAAATGGGACAAAGTGTGGATTACCAGCAGGAATTACACATTTTGAATCAGGAATTTGGTATTTTGCTTCTGATGTCTGTCTGCCCTGCCAGAAGGGCTTAATATTTCTATCACCAACCTACAGAGATGTGCCCCCACAAAAAGGTGGGTATGCTTGGTATGACACTAAAATACATCTGATAATAAGGTTCCTTTTCTGGAGATCTGGGAAGTGTGGAGTACCCCTTTATTGCCATTACTCCCAGGTACACTCTGATGCAGTATGGTAATCCCATCCATGTGTGAAATAGATCTATTTCAAATCATTTGTACAATAAGACCATTGCGACCCCCCCCCAAAAAAAACCTTAAGCAAAAACTAGACAAAAAATGTAAATATGAATGTACAATGAACACAATTCCCTAACCTCTGAGCATAAGATAACCCTAGACTGATTGACATGCCATTAAAATCAACCAATCAAATGACTGTTTCTATTTTGTCTTTCCTTCAAAGAGAAATACATAAATACTTTCAATTTAATACAAATCAAAACTTTACAAATCTGTTTATATCGATTTTTACAAGTAATGAGTATAACAAGAAATTTCAATTGAAAGCAAATTCCCTCAAATAACTTCAGGCTGAATTACTGACTTTTCTTTTCTCAGGTAAAAAACACAACTTCATCTGTGTGCCAGTGGTTTCTTAAATTTTTCTTAAAACAACTTGTTATTAAATTGTGATTTGAATGAAAGAAAAAAAAATCACTAATAATGGATGCTACCTGCCTTACCTGGAGTTATAATGGATGGAGAAAAACCAAAAAAATTGTGGGAGGCAAAAGTGGTCAAATAAGTAAATGATAAAATTGATAAGGGGATCAAAGTGTTAAGCAGCCATATTGATGGAAGAAATGAAAGAAAGCATGAAAGACAAAGAGAAGGAAAAAAAGAAACAAAAGAAGGAATATGCAAGATCATTTTAAAATCTGGTTTGTCCTTTATAGACTACAAATTAATATATCTTGTTAGAAAATTGAATTTGAAATAACAATCATAGAAAAATGTATTTGTCTTTAATGTTACTTCCCAAATTATTTTCTTTAAAACCTCAGGAAACTTTTACATCAATGGTTCCCAACGTTTTATGCCCTATGCATCGTTTATTGAAATATCATCCACTCTTTTTGTTTCACTCAAAAGATGCTTTTTAGATGCTTCAAATTCTGAAAACATTTTTTTTTTTTAAATAAACATTTTTTAGATTAATTTGTAAGAGGAATGTTACAAATTTGATAGCTATAAAAAATTTTGATGGATTTTAAAACTTCAATAAAAGTAATATTTTATATTCAAAATTAAAGTTGATAGAATCATATTTCAATAAATAAAAAAATTCAATAGAACACCAGGATATTGTAATTCATTTTAATTTGATGAAGATTACAGTTAATGAACCGGCTCATTTGCCTAGTTGGTAGAGTGTTCGCCAATGATCTGGGAGACAGGGATTCAGTCCCAGGTCGGGTCATACCAAAGACTTTAAAAATGGTACTTGATACCTACTTGCTTAACACTCAGCATTATAAGGTACGTATCAAGGGTAAAGCGGAGCAATGCAGGGAAAGGAGTAGCACCCTCCCTAACACTTCAGTGTAGTAGCAATTGAAAAGAGAGCCTTCGGTCACCCTCGACTACGGTCGCTAACTTTACTTTAACTTACAGTTAATGAGAAACCTATGATTGTTTTTTTTTTTGTCTAATACAGGGATATGTGAACGGGTGATTAAAAAGATATGATGCAGTTCATTTTCAACCATAAAATCTATTTTTGTTTTTATTTGCAATAAAATTGTAAATCCTACGTCACAAAGATATATTGATACAAATGGAACAAATAAAAGGAAAACATTTTCCACAATTTTTGCTTAGAAAATGAACGTCAAAACCAAAAATTCACTGATTGATTTTCTGATTAAAAATATCACTTTATCTTGAAATGATCTTCAGCTTCAGAAATTTTATTTTGACAATCGGAAATTTTTCAGTTGATTATTTAAATGGATTTCACCCCAAATCCATTTCATCGTCACTGAGTTTAGGAAAATGTCAGCTGAATTCATTTTTCTGTGCTGTCAAATTTTGCATCAACATTGTCAATGAATCGGCAATTTTGAACCTTATAAATCAGAAGATTATTGTGTATGGTTTGATAGGCTATTAATCCGTGGTCCCAATTTATTAATCTGTGGACCCAATTTATTAATCTGCGGTCCCAATTTATTAATTTGTGGACCCAATTTATTAATCTGCGGTCCCAATTTATTAATCTGTGGATCCAATTCACCACTGAAATGTTGAAATTCCTTCTTAAAGAGGAATTACCCTCTAAATGACCCCCCCCCTAGATTTAGATTTTATTAAAAACTTCAAAATCTTTTTAATTCTAAAGATAAATTTTTAATGTTAGATTATCTTGTTTAAAAACTCAGTAAAAACTTGTATAATCAAGAGTTTATAACAGAACATAGCATATTTCATTTTCCTTTTTTTTGAAAGAAACATATCATCAGTTTTATATATATATAATGCCTTCAGTAGTATACAATAAAGAAATTAGAATTATTTTAATATCTAGTTTATTTTCATTTTAGGTTGAAAAAAATTAGTTTTCCATTTTTTTCAGCCCATTAAAAAGGTCTTTTAAATATTTCTACTTATGTAACTGAAACAATTTCAACTTCATTCTCGTACATCATCACTTTTTCAAGTTGCCAATGTGCTATGCTAAATAATGCCCCTTCATGGCATCGCTCTGGCTAACAAAAGGGAGGAGGATATGTGCAGGTGCCCATCTCTAATCCAAGTAACATTTAACAGCATATGCTAGGTTACATGGTACCAGTAACAAGAAACAAACCACCATCCAACTTATACTGTTGGTTTGATTTCCTTTTTAGGTTGCAAGCCAAAGAGGCCAATCTGCCTTGACTATTTAAGAATAAATTTGAGAAAAGTGATGGGTTCATGCCTTTCTCAAAGTGAAATGTAAACAGCCTTGCCAAGGATTTGAATTCAACTAATCAAGTTTTTTCTGACAATGATGACAATTATGTCACACTGGTCTTAAAAACAATTTTTTTAAATTTGTTGATAATCACTTAACTGAAAAAATTAATGTTTCAAGAAAAAAAAAAATCAGATATTAGCTTTGAAACCTTTGAAAATAATCATCTAAACAATCTTGTGGATAACCGTTCAAGTAAGTCTAAAATTTGTTAATATCTTTTCACTTAACTGAAACATTTAATATTTCAAAAAAAAGAAACTGTAACATTTAATGTGGACTTTTTCCTTATTTTTGCTTTTTATTCAATGACTGAAATAAGAATTAAAATTTTTTTCTGAAAATAAATGTCACTCAGACGACAATTTTTCTTTAGCATAAAAAAAACATTTAAAGAGTTGAATGAAAACATAATTAAAACATTTAATGCATCATGAAAAAAATTAAGATTTTTCCTTTGAAATTCTTGAAAACATCACCTAAATAATTTCGTTAATTACAATTCAATTAAGTCTTAAATTCTTTGACCAATTTTTACTTGAAAAAATTTGATATTTGTTAACAGAATGTGACTTTCCTCTAAATTGTTTTTTGCTTTTCATGTATCACTTATTTTCATGAGTGAATCTTCAGAGAAAATAAAACAAGAAATCTCTCAGGATGCACAAAACAAAAAGAAATGTAAAAAAAAAAAAAAAAAAAAAAAAAAAAAGAGAAGCAAAATGCCAAATATATAAATATAAATTTCAATGAAATAACAGAGACTTTAGATAAATGACATTCAAAAAAAATTTAAATCTTATACTTCAAATAGCAAGAAATAAAGAAACATATTATTGGTTTTGGCCAAAGAAATAACTAAGATATGAAATTACACACTTTACAATATAGTTTTGCTTCAATATAAATTTGGATGTTTCAAAAGAACATTTCTCTCTTGTATGATTGGTCACTGCTAAAAAGATATTTATACTTCAAACTAATATGGTTTTGCTCCAGTGTGTGTTTGCATATGGTGGAGTAAATGTGAATTTTGTGTCAAAGATAATTCATACTTTTCATGATTATAGAGCTTCTCTCCAGTGTGTGTCTGCATATGAAAAACCAAATGAGATTTGCATGAAAAGGAAGACTCACAGATTTTACAAGGGTGTGATTTGTTCACAGTATGTGTTCTTGTATGTCGTACAAAATTTGATTGATATGCAAAAGTAGATCCACATGTTTCACAAGAATATGGTTTCTCCCCAGTGTGAGTTCGCATATGTTGTACCAAAGTTGACTTATCTGCAAAGGTAGATCCACATGTTTCACAAGAATACGGTTTTTCTCCAGTGTGTGTTCGCATATGTAACACTAAACTTGATTTTTGCGTAAAAGAAGATCCACATATTTCACAAGAATATGGTTTCTCCCCCGTGTGTGTCCGCATATGACGTATTAAATCCGACCTTTTCACAAATGCAAATCTACAATCCTCACAAGAATATGGTCTTTCACCAGTGTGTGTCCGCATATGTTGCACTAAATGTGACTTCAGGGAAAAAGAAGACTTACACATTTCACAATTATAGGGTTTTTCTCCAGTGTGCAATCGCATGTGTTTTACTAAACTGGATTTGTGTGAAAAAGAAAATTCACAAACTGTACAAGAATATGGTTTCTCTCCAGTGTGTGTCCGCATATGTTGCACCAAACTTGATTTGTGTGCACAGGAAAATCCACATGTTTCACAAGAATATGGTTTTTCTCCAGTATGTATTCGCTGATGTTGCACCAAAGTGGATTTTTGAGTAAAACACGATCCACACAAATCACAAGAAAATGGTTTCTCTCCAGTATGTGTTCGTACATGACACATTAAATGGGAATTTTTGATAAATGTAAATCCACAAACTTCACAAGAATAAGCTTTTTTTTTAGCGTGTGCACGCATATGTAGTACCAAATGTGATTTCTGTGAAAAAGAAGATCCACATATTTCACAAGAATAGGGTTTCTTTTCATCATGTGTTTGTATTTGTTGCAATAAATTTGACATCTTTACAAATGGAAATTCAGAAATTTCACAGAAATACTTCCTCTCCAAATTGTTCCTGTAAATGTTGAAGATGAAAAAAAATCCAAACACTTTGTATGGAAATTTCTCCCTGGTTTGATGTTCATAGAAGAGATCCACACGTTTTACAAAATTGTTGTCTCTCTCCAGTAAAAATTTTCCAATGTCCTTTTAATCATTCTGTGTTTAAAAAATGTAAGTTCCCAATTTTAAATAAGGAGAATATTTTAGAATATATTTTCGTGTTCTTCATGGGAGATGGATATTATCATTTCCATCTATTTAACTTCAAAGCTAGATCAAATGTTTTTTTATTTATCCCACACAATCTTTTCCAGCCAGAACATCTGTGAAGGAAAAGCAAGATACATTAAAAGAGAAATTGAATATTCAATAAATTCAGATTACATTTCAATAGACACATGTAGCTACTCATTTAGTATGGTATAAGGCCACCAATGCAGGTAAATAATGACACTCACCGCACGAGCTAACAGGTTATGAGAACAAAATTGTTTAACCATTCCACAATGCCATAATAATGCAGCACCCAGTGAGGATTAAGCTCACTATACAGGTTTGGGTTGATAATCTGTTTTGAAAACTATAGAGCTACTTGTCAGCAGGGCTTAGAATATTCTGATTATTATACCCTGTAGTGGAGTAAGACTCACACAAAAAGGAAAAAGTGTTCTTAGTATGACACTAAACTACATCCAGTGGTGAGGCTCCACTTCTGGAAAGTCTAGAGTCAACTCTTCATTGTCATTAATCCAAAATCCACTTTGACTTGGAGTGGTACTACTTTTCAGACTCCTGTCCATGGGTCAAATTGATTTTTTTTTAAATTATAAGTATTACATAGGAATACATGAAATGAAACCATTGTACTAAGAATAGTTACTTGAAACCATAAGTGTTTATAAAAGATTAGGAGGATAATAAGATTATTAAGATTATTAGTTACTTGAAACTACATAATTTTATCCAAATTATCAAACAGGAAAAACTAAAATTATATGACAGTTTGCAGATTATTCGTATCAATCATTTGTAAATAATTCAAGTAACTTATCATTTGTTATTTTAAATTGTTTACCAAAAACAAAACAAATTTTAGCATCAAATAAATCAATAAGAACCAAACAACAAATAAAAATATTAATGTAATAATATTCACATTTTAAAAACAATTTTATTTCTCTTTCATTTCTTTTAAAATCAATAAAATCAAAAATGTATCTAGTAATTTGCATTATTAATGAAGAAAATGAGATATTGAGTTTATAAATTAAGAAACAATATTTGTACAATTCATATTTAGTTGATATATCGACAATGTTTTGACTTTGTTTAAAAATGATCTTCCTTTACTATTTTGGTTTAGCAATATGAATTCTGAATTGAATCTTATTTGCCATAATAATGTTGATAGTAAATATTTCACAACTGTAATTAACACAAACATTATTAAAACAAAATCATTTTATAATAGATTTCAAGAAGCCAAAATATTTCAAAATAGTTTTTGATGGTAAATGAAATTATTTAATTTTATGCCACAATAATGACATATTCTCTCAGATGTAGAGGAAGATGGTGTTGCGATTATCATGATGGACTGCGGCATCACAATATGTTCAAACTCTACTCATGCTATAACATACACTTTCAGACTAATACCCTAAAGAAAGGCATGAATCCCCTTATTCCCTCAGCTATAGGTTTATATATTACCACAACTGTCCTTACACAAAGATGGTTTTAGCATTAAATAACCCACAAAGGTTGGTATGTCATTAAACAAAGAAACCAAACCAAAGATTTGAATTATAAATGGCAAGAGTTTAAACATTTTTTCTCTAGAAATATATTGCAGCAACAAAAGGTTCTGCACATTGTAGTTTAAATTCACAAAATCCTTTTCTATTCCAGTCTTAGCTCTCTCAACTGGTAAAGTGTAGGGGCGGGGAGCTGAGAGGCAAAGGTTCCCCAGGTAAAAAAATTCCTGCTTGGAGAGAAACTTAAAAGGCCAAATCATTCCAACTAAGAGACAGATATATACAAAACATTACTCATAATTTGGAGGTTGTGAGTTCAATTTCCAAGCTGGGCAGATTTAAACCCTATACCTCCATTCCCCATTTGATCTACTAAACACTAGCTGACCACATAATTGTTGATTATAATATCTTTTGATAGTTTGATTGTTACTGGGCCTACAGATGCTGTTCTGAAAAAGCACTGATACGTCCAACTTATTCAACATCTTTTTCAAGGCAGCTGAATGAAATGCACAGGGCTGTGTTATCCATCAACAGCTCATTTACTGTTAAGATCATTCTTCTACCAGGATGTCATGAATGCAGGATTTGGTTTCACACTTTTGTCCTTGCTGCTTGATTGTTAACATTATTTTTTGGCACAGAGTTTGGGCCAAATCTCAGTCTGGTTAGGCAGTATGTTTAGTCTTTATATTTGACCAGCTGATACCTCCACAATTTATTGGAGATCTAGATAGGCAGATTTTAGGTCAACCATTGTAAAAGCTCTTTGCATCTCCTTCCATTCTTGCATGATCCCCCCCCCACATACATCTGTTGTCTCATTTGCTGTGTGACATGGCATTTATTCATTTAACTCCTAGTAATTCAGTATCAGCTTAAGTTTTTAGTTTGTAGGCTGAACCAATTCCATCAGTGGAAGTTCATCTTCTACTTTCCCTGTCCAAGACATCAGAATTCCTTCTTTGATCTGGTGTTCCACTTTCTTTTTGAACTCTCTTCTCTTTTTAATGATTCCTTGTAACAAGTCACATTGTTCTTAAGCATCAATGGTTTTCCATATCCACTCAACTGTTGCCATTAAAGGTTCCACAGAAATCTAAACACGTTTAACATTTTTTTTCCTGTCAGTTTTGTAAGACGTGATAATTTGGTAATTTAGATTTTAGACTCTTCTTAAATACTGTTTACATTTCTAACATTCCACTGATTCTTCAAAACTGATTTGTCTACCAACAAAATAATGAAACTGTTTTTAAAAAACTTGCGAAAAAAATGAATCTACTGATCAGAAAAATCTAATTAGAAGGAATTCAGTTGATTTAATGATGAAGTGGATTTTGAAAAACATTATTTTTCCTTTAAAATGATGAATAAATTTGTTTAGAGGATTTATTTCTTCTTCATCAGATTTAAACTCAGTTTAAAGATCAAATTGGTTGCAGCATCAACGTTTTCTTTTCAACACGAATTAGCAGCAAGAATTTACTAATTCGTTCATTAGTCAGGTGAAATATGGAAGAACAAAAATGTCAGAAAACAAAAGTTGTTTTCCTGTGCTTATAAGTTGTCACCAATTAACAAGGTATTTACAAAAGATACAACTGGATTATTCCCAAAGATTTTTCAGCACATTCTAATGACAAAATATCTATACATACATTTAAAACAAACAAAATAATTTAAAAAAAAAAAAAAAAATCTTTATCAGATTTTATCAAATGCAACATTTCTTGGTTGTTAACAAATAATGTTTTAAGGTTTCTATTTTATTTTCATTTAGCAGTAAATAAATTAACAACAAATAAGATGCAAAACATTTTTCTTTAATAGCAGTTTTAGGAATACAAAATACAAGATGATTCCATTATATTTTCCTCAACATTGAGTGATTCCATAATACTTTCCTCTGCATAACTTGGAAACATAAAATTAATTTAAGGAATATTTTATGAAGCCAGCGATTAAATAAAAAATATATTTTGCATCTTATCTTTTATTAGTTTAATTACTGTGAAATAAAAAACCCAAAGTGAACATTGTCTAAGGGTGATAATTCCTTAGCAGTAATTAGAATAATAAAGAATCTATAACCGTTATACTATGTGTTCTGCTGGACAAAGTGTAATGGTTATAGGTGTTAATTCCCTAAGCTTCTAAAGAGACAATCATCTGGAGGTTGCAAGTTCAATCCTGACTGCAGGCGAGTAACAATTAAGGAATACTTAGCACTTATACCCAGTTATGATTAACGGAATCAGAACAAGAGAATCCCATGCGTGAAATAAAGGATGTCGTTCAAAGATCTATGTAGGTTCCCGAGTTCGACAAACACCTGAAAAAGGCTGGAGGACATATTGGTGGAAATGTTGTGAACAATAAAGATGAAGACAATAGTCCGAAAACCCTGAACGATAAAAATACTAACCAAATGTTAAGTTTTCCCCCTCGACTACAAATAATTCAGAAGGATATTTATTAAAATCCAACAATTTTAATCAGTTTGGTTATTTGGTTTTATGGCATATAAACCCTTGGTGGTTATTTAATGCCAAATTGTATATATATATATATATATATATATATATAATGTAACTGGAAGAAAACTCCACCACGTTTGAATCAAGTACTCCCATAGATTTATACGAAATCCCTCATATATTCTATATACGAATAATCCACACTCAAAGTCTTCAAACGCTATATATATATATATATATATATATATATATATATATATATATATATGATTTGTAGGCAAATAGTTCGTAGTTTATTTTAAACGAGTTAGAGTTCAAATATTTGCAGTTAAATGCTTTCAACCTTAGTAATTCTATTTATCAAGAATTCCTATCTAATACGAACAACTTACATACAGCTATATGGTTTTAAATAACTAATAATAATAATAATAAGCGACTGCATTATTTTAGTCCCATATGAACAACAGTATTTTCATTTAAATTTACTCTTCCGAAGTGGGGGAAAAACAAAAAAACATTATGTGTCTAAAATATCTAACTAACATTTGCCATGTATATATTTTCATGAATTAAAATAAAATTTATATAAAATATTACTGTATTTCAACATATTTTTTCTTAATTTGTCTTTGATTTGATAAAATAACAGAGCAGAATACGTTTTGTTGCGTTCATTTTTTTTCTATTTTTGTTAGATTTAATTTTCTAAGCCAAATTTCTTATAAAATAGTCCAACAGATGATATTCCCGAAACGTGAACAAATTTCAAATTTGTCAATAACAGAAAATCCGGATAAAATAAAATAAATCAAGACAGAAAATAATTTAAAAAAGAAAAGAAATCAAATAAAAATCATTTATATTCGTCCACTTACTTTTCAGACGTGAAAATGCAATTAGAAAAGAGGAAAACAAATGGAACGATTTCAATCTCTTTTCTTTTTCTTTAAAATTTGACGTTATCTGTGGATTTCTCAGTCAATTTACGCAGTTTCTTCTTTTAAAAAAACGTCGAAAGGAAAAACACACACAAAAAAATTAAGAAATTGAAAAACATGATGTTAACAAGAAATGAACAGAAACTGTTTCGATCGAAACTGAGAACGACACAAAATGAAATAAATAAACCAGGCGGTGTTGATAATAATTTCGTTCCTTATATTTAAAAGTTTGCAGCGATGATACTTATCTTCTCTTCTCTTAATTTCGTATTTCTTTAGAGAAGGCATGGTTGGTAGTGTAATGGTTAGCAAGCTAGACGAGCAAACCTTCACGAATGAGGACGAGCTTCATTGGGTACCCCATTCATGTGGTCTTGTGTCTCGTTCATGTGGCTTTGTGCCACATCTAATCAAGAGAACCTTTATAAATTACTAAATATGACACAGTCTATGCCAAACTTTGTGAAGTTTTCATTGTGCCACGTTAAATGCTCTGGTCATTGCTGATTTCTTTGTTGAATTAAACCTAGGAATTATTTCAAGTTTGTTTCAAAGACTTTAGATTTTTTATTGTTTAAATTAAGAAATAGTCTTTGTCTATTCTGGTCACTCTTATTTCCTAGTATCTTCGTTTCCCTCCGGCAACAGAAAAAAAAAAAAAGGATTTATCATAAATGTTTTTGTCATTTATGACATATAAATATCTTAATTCACCGCTTATTTTTATTAACTTTAAATATATATTATTTCAAATAAAGCCTATGCTGGGATTACATTCCTTGCTTTCCAAAATAGTACTTTTAATGGCCGCTCAGTGGCGTAACCAAAGCAGCATTATAAAACACACGGCGAAATTGAATTTCTCTCTCTCTCCCCCTCTCTCTCTCTCTGCTTTGACAACCAGAAAGTACATACATGTGTGTACGACCCAAGACAAGGGGGGGTATTTTACCCCCCTTTAACGGTACCATGTTTTGACGATGGTCTTTACACCACAACTTTCTCCATAAATTACTCTTGGTATTTCATTTTCCCAATCGGCAGAAGTTGTAGAATACCGCAACTGCACCTCTGGATATAACACAAAACAATCTGATGTTGAGGTTCCAGTAATGCTGCAGTTTTTGGGAATACGGAATACCCCTTTATTGCCATCGCTCGCAGGTCCACTTTGGCCGGAGTGCTAGAATCTGACAGGGTTCTATCTACGGGTCAAATAGAACTAAACTGAATTGTTTGAAATAGAACTGTTTTAAATAGAATTAACCTGTGAACTTATGCTAAACCGAATTGTTTAAAATAGAACTGTTTTTGACATTGAAACTGTATACTTATGCTAAACTGAAATTGAAAATTTTCATTTTACCACTGCCATTATGTTGTGATAAAGAAAACTGGAGAAACTTTTTGTAGGTTTTAAAGGCAATAAGACGCTAAGTTTTTTATGGGTCGGGGTATGTGCCGTAGACCAAGCGCAGTAACTCTTAAAGGGTTATTGATATTAAAGCACTGAGCAGCTATTTGCGTTAGTATGCGTATGGATGTGATGTCTACTGTTGAAGAGAAAATCTCCACAGGGTTTAGTCTGTAGCAGAAGGAATTTTCGTATTTTGGTTTGGCGCGTAATTTTATTCGACGCATAATTTTACCCAATCAGGATGACTTATCCAATTCAACCCGGAGCATCCTTCCGGGCAGCACAAACTAGGGAAAAGCCGTCAAACATTCTCTTTGGCTGAACAACTCCGTTCAGTGCACACGTCTCACTGGCTGTTCTTCAATAGCAGCAGCAGCAGCATGGACACAATGAGGGAACCTATGTAATTTATGGATTCCTTGCGTCTATTTCTCTTAGACCAAGGGATCCCAGTCGAATATGAATTAGATAAATTCAATACGCCACACACAGGAACAACTTTACGTCACCCCTAAAATTGGCAATGACTGCGATGCCAAATCTCGCTTCGACACCTAGCGACTACTTCACCTCTGGGCAACATTTTTTGGAGACATTCACGCTTTTCCACGCATAACCAGAACCACAAAATCACGGTGACTCCAACGTCTATTTCCTCAAACAGCAAACATGACATTTGCTATATACGGCGAACATGCCTCCCTCGCACGTCCAACGACACGCGCTGCTATCTCAACTCTCTCATAACTCCCTTTCGTCTCTTTACTTCTTTCATTTCCCACGAGGCTTGCAGCACAAACGCAAACTCTATATTCCATGCTGCCAATTAAAAACTATTCCTAAAAACATTTCGACTTCGTACTTCTCTCTCTCTCTCTCTCTCTCTCTCTCTCTCTCTCTCTCTCTCTCTCTCTCTCTCTCTCTCTCTCTCTCTCTCTTCTATATACCTAACAACACTTAACGAGGATATAAACACGCGCAAGAATACATTTCTTCGCCCAACAATAACAAATTTTCATCTCACTAAAAGTCCCTTAATTTAGGTGGACCTATTTGCGACAAATCTTGCTTTATATTTTGGGGATTCATCCGAATTTTCTTGGATTTTATAAACCCATCTCCCACTCATTGCATTTTTGTCTTCGGGTAGAGTCGTCAATCTGAAAACGTTTTCTTTTAGGGAGTCCATTTCATCTTGCATTTCTTCGATCCAGAGGTATACCTCTGGGAAGTTTATAGCTTCCCAAATAGATACATGATACATTACACATCTTCTATCTTTTTATAGTGTCCCTTCCTTTATAGCGTCAGGATTCTCTTTTATGGATGGAGTCTTTACAATAACTTCACCATGGTTTTTGTCCTTTGTTGTTGGGAAAGATTTTAGTCACGTGTCCCTTTCCACCACATGTAAAACAAAACATGTCTCGTCTGTCGCGGCTCTCATTTTTTATAGCATTTGAAAATGTTCACTTCATAAAGTCGTCGTTACTAGAGGGGTTATGGGGTCACAAGGCCAATATGTTGCCGTTTTCTATCTGATTCCATTCTAGGTTATTCTATTCTTACCCCATGTTACTTGCTGGTTTGACTTCTTAGATATGAAGGCTGTAAAAGAATTATATGAAAGAAGAAGATAGTAAAAGATAGGAGACGAAGATATCTTTTATATTTTTCCTTTATTTCTGGGTTCAACAAACATTCAGTGGGTTAGGAAATTCTCCATGAATACAACTAAAACGGTTGAATCTCCCAGTCAAGGTGTTAAAAATGCATTAGTCGTTTCTTGGGTATATATGTGTCCTTATTCGGTATTTAAAGCTTTAACAACGTGTTAGGTATATAAAGCTTTTGCTATGTGTTAGTCACTTTTCGTCTAAATCCAGTGTTTTAATCATGAGTGGGTAGTGAAAGAGACGACTACTACCAGTGGAAGGGTTAGCCAATGCATCGTCTAAAGATGGACGCACGGCGGCCTCCACCAGTTAGCAAGAACGATCTAGGTGTTGGCACTCCGCTGGTAGCTGCTGAAATAGAGTGTGGGGTGTTAGGCTGAAGGTCAGAGGCAATGGGCAAGGCTGTGTTGCCTTTTGAATATCTGACTCCATATTTTGGTTATATTACATTTTATCCCCACGTTGTTTAGTCGGTATAACGCCTTGCACAAGGAAGTCCCAAAAGAATTATACAAAAGAAAAGACAGAAACAGATAAGAGACGAAGATGTTTCTTTTATACTTTCCTTTATTTACTGGGTTCAACAACCATTCCGTGGATGAGGGAGTTTTTCCTGAATACATTGAAATGGTTGAATCCCACAGTTAACGTGTCAAAAATACATTAATCGTATCATGTATGTATTAGTTCTCATTTGGTATTTCGGGCTTCCATAAGGGTTAGTTTTCTTTTGGAAGTTTGTCAAAGTCCGGTAAGGGTTAGTTTATAGTTCATTTGCGGGTCTTGTATATTTCAGCATAATGCTGACCGAGAGACAGCTGCTACTGGGTGAAAGGGACTAACCAACGCTACGTCCAAAGACGTATGCGTGGTGCCCAGACACGCTAGCACGAAGTTATCAATCCGCTGGTCAATGCCTGAAAGAGAAAGAATACCTCGTCCCCTTTGTCAAGAGGAATGCCTTTTTTCTTTTACGCAAGCGTCATCTCCTTTTCCTGTTAGAGACCTCTGGGAGTTTCTGCAAATTTAATAGTTTTCTTTTGTTTATTTATTTTTCAATTTAATTTTAAATTTTTTTATTTATTTATTCGTTCCCTACAAGAGTGAGATTGCTCCTTTTGTCGGGACGGTCTCTTTGTGCATGCGTCGCTCCTCTTCCTATCAGAGGCCTCTCGGAGTTTCTGCATATTTTAATGATCATTTTAATTCAATTTAAAAATTTTTTAAATTTACTTGTTCCCTACAGGGTCTCTGTGTTTTAGTGTTTCCTTGAAACTGTGTGGTTCGGTTTTGAATTCCGAGAACATCAACTCCTTGTTGCCGCGAGTCGCGTGAACAGACATGGCGTCGAAGTGTATTGGCAAGTCTTTCAATATCATCGTCTGCTTTTTGTCTTGTATTTCTCAAAGCTGTTAAAATGATTTCTGTCCTTATTGCGTTGTCCGTCACGCTTTTATTAGTATCTTTTTTGAGTGAAGTTAAATTGGGTATACAACTGGATTATTATCAGTTTTCCTTTTCCTCTACAGTTTCCGTGTGAAATGTCGAGGGATTTTCTTCTCTTGTCAGTGGTTTCTCTCATTATTAATAACAACCTTTTGTCATCTAAGAACTGTATAAGTTCCGCATTGACTTCTTAATTCCTCTCATTATTTCCGTCTTCTCCAGTGACATTTACGCCTAGGATGGCGTCTTTTAGGCCGAGTGATCGTAGATGGCTTGAGAACTTAGTTTCCCAAATTTCATATCTTTCTTCATCTCCGTCGACCAGCAAATTCTATTCTTCCTTCTGGGCACATAACCTCTTAAAGTTGACATCCTGCTGAGGAAAAGGGATTAGAAATTTACATATTCGGACGGAGGAAAAACGACACACGTGCATTACGTAAAGAGGAAAACACTTTATTAAGGGTTTATGGGAAAGAAAATGATTAGCAAAGAGGAGATAATAGTAGGAGTTATCGGACTTGTATAGTACTATTTTAAGCATATCATTTTCCATAATTACTTTTATTTACTTGGACACCAAAATCTTGTGGCTTTGGAACAGCTATTTTCTGCTAGATAGTTGAAGTCAATAAGAAGAGACCAAAGATATTTTCTTGTTACTCCAACATTTGAACTAAACAATCAGTTCCGAATTTCATAAAAATACAAAAGTTTTGTCCCCAAAGGAATTCAGGACTGGCATAAAAGTAAGCAATTAAAACAAAAACTAACAAATACTAAAAGCATTTATGTACTCCATCGACATACAAAATTCATACACGCATGAAAACATATTCGTAAATTATTAATTTTTAGCAGAAAGAATTTCAAATTATTGTCTGGCGCAGGAATATTTTGACTGTTTTGGTCCCGAACTCATATTTTTGACCAATGAGAATATTTCATACCATTCTGCCCGGGGAAGTGACCCGGGCAACTATAAAAATGCGAGGTAACATTCTTTCACCCTCTTCCACGCAGGCCTTTCGAGCAGGACAAACCTCTCCTGTCTTCCTCTTCTTGCTTCCCCACTGACTAGCAGCAGGAAAAGCCATCCAACATGACAGAGCACACATTCTCTCTCTTCGCTTCCTAGCAGCAGGAAGGACCAGCCAACATGAGAGACCACATTCACTCTTCTTCACTGACTCTCTCTCACATATTATGAGCAGTCCACTAAGCACCATGAGGAGACCACATCCAATTTATGGACCATTGGTGTGTGGGAAATCATTCTTTCATCATCCATCTTTCCTTCTAAACCAACGGATCCTCAGAGTAACAAATTGGATATTTTCAACTCCTGCTTGGACTCCAGCATTTTAATTCCTATCCTGACGACAGCATCTTAATACCGCCTCAGCTATTTACAACCGTTTTCTTCTGCCTGCGACTTACAGCACAAGGGTTCATGTCGTCTCAAGCTGTTAATAAAACATTCAAACTGAAAACTATCTATATCTTCGTCAACTCATTTGTTCTTCCTTTTAATATAACAAGAGGCAACAGAACTGAACAACCTCAACTGCCATTTTTGTATAAATGGTAAATATAATCTACCCTCACGTTATAAATTATAACCAAAAATATTTGAATACATGAAAAGGTAACGTCCGTTCAACTCAACTTCCTGTTATTTGTTTTCTGCTTGAATGTTTAGTTATAGTAACTTATTATGTTCATTTGTTACGCACTTAACATTCATAACAAATCAAAAGATAATTGCAAAGAATTACACAATCGAATGTTGACACTTGAGTAAAATGTTGAATGTGAAGAAAATACCATTATTTTTTAAAATCCTTGTGGCAGTTTTTGATATAATGTTGTTTAAGGAAAGCCTATCTGTGAAAAAAATGTTTGATAATCAGAATATCTTAAAAGAGAAACTAGTAAAATTATTAGTAGAAATTTTAAGTAAAAAAAAAGGAATTTTTTCCGAAACTACAATAAAACAATAACAATGCGTATAATTAAATGAAAAAGATGAGAAAAAGACGAGAAAAAGACGAGAAAAAGATGTGTACGGCTCTTCTCATTGGTGCAAAGTGAACGTAAAATATGTCTTATTAGGTGTAATGTTCTGCTTCCATCTTGGCTGAATAGATAGTATTCTTGCTTTTACACTTTCCATTTTAAGGGCATATTTAATTTTCCCTGCACTAGTGGGATGTCAGGTTTAGGAGTTTTTCCCTTCAAAATCTTTCTGTTATTGCGCCTTTTGAAAATACACTTGCTCAAGCCGAATCCCTGGTGCATGACCTGGAAAAAGCAGCTGGGTATATTGGCCTCTACGTGAACCCAAATAAAATAAAGTTCATGTATTTAACCAAAGAGACATCTCCACTTTAAGAGGCAAGACTCTAAAGTTGGTAGAACAGTTCAAATACCTCGACAGTAATATCTCATCAACTAAAAATGACGTCAACATACGCATAAGGAAGGCATGGACCGCAATTGACAAGTTGTCGATGATAAGGAAGTGCGATTGCACGGATAAAAGTTGTTACTGTGTCGGTGCTACTATATGGGTGCACCACCTAGACTTTAACAAAACCCATAGACAAAAGGCAAGATGAGAGCTTAACAAGAATAGTGAGTGCTGTTTTGAACAACTAGAAGTAGCACCTCACATAACTGCAGCTGTACAACCACATAACTTCCGTCTCAAAAGCCATTCAAGTAAGACGAAAAAGTAATGTTGGCCACTTTGCTTGGAAAGTATAGAGGAACTCATAAATAACGTTCTTTTATGGACTTCTACATATTGATACGCCAGCTCTCTGATCTGACGGTATTGTCGGGTGATGCTTTTAGCGAAGGCTGTAGATCCAACTTCCCGTGAGACCTCCGCTTGCCCTATTTATATATTCCCGACTTCAAACACCGACTCCAGAAAACACTATTTGTGGAAAAAAATGATTGGTTGAAAAATAGACCCTTTTTTATAACTGAGAATTTTCTGGGGATTTTGAATAGAGTATGTGTGGAGCTATGCGCAGAAGCCATGATTTTCTCAGTTTGACACTGGCCATTGTTGGGTAAACATCTGGTAGAAGTTATTTTCTTCAGCAATGTCGATGTCGGTCGGTCTGTGTTTTGTGCGTTTTAGTAGTTATGTGTTTGAAGAGTTGAGTGGGTGAATCAGAAGAGGTTCGATGTATTTTACTATAACATTTGTTCGTTAAGATTTATGGCATATCATCTTTGGTAGGTTATTTAAAGCCAATCCTTGTTTATACGAATATGAGTAGACCTGATTTGTAAGTAAGTAGATTAGTTTAGTTTGGTTTGGTTTCCACTTTATTAGATTTTTAAGAGAGTTTGAATCATTTTTTTCTTTTGCACACAGTTAAATGGTTTTAAGTATTTCTATCTAACACAAATTATTCTCTTTACTATTAATCATTTGTTTGCACACAGTTAAATGTCTTCAAGCTTTAAAATGTATCACTAAAAATTCGTTTGCACACATTCAAATGGATATGAATATATGATTTGTAAGTGAATAGTTTGTTGGTGATTTCATTTTTAAATGAGAACTAATTTGATTGCACACTAGTATTGCTAGTGTTTTTACACAGTGAAATGGTTTCAATTATTGCTATCTAACACTAATAATTCTATTCAATTTTAATCATTGGTTAATTGACAGTGAAGTGATTACAATTTTTTCTATTTAATACTTATCATTCTATTCCAACACAATTCATTCGATTTTTTTTTATAATGTTTCGTTCAATGTGTAATAATCTTTGCCGATTCTTTATAAAAGGTTTTCGTTCTCGTACAATGACGAATATTGAATCGACTAATGACTTCATACGCAACACTTTACGATGCTACGTTCAGACTTCTGTAGAAGGATTTATATATTTACTATTTCTAGTCATGTGACCTACAGCAGTACAATCAATTTTAACTGTTGTGTTTGTTGCCTGGTGATCTGTGTTCGACAACATGGGTCGGTATCGGCACATTCTTCTTACATAACACATTTGCACATAGTTAACGGTTCCAAATATTTCTATGCAATGCAAATAATTCAATTTAGACAGTTCTATTAAAACCAAAAAATCCTGGTTTAAAGGAAAAAAAACTGAGTCACCAGTGATGTCAGCCAACAACAATATCGTGCCTACGGTCACGAGTGACCTTTTTTTTTTTATCAGCGCAAACTATTTTTTAAAGGAATTAATTCTACCTGCCTTTTTAAATCCCCTCTTCGTAGTACAATGAAGTATTTCATTATCATTTATATTTAATTGAGGAACTTCCTATACGTGATAGCATAGAAGTCCCTTCACTTAGACCAGAAAAGAAGCAGTCACTAACTCAGCGGGCCGCAACCACGAAAATCAGACAGTGGCCGGGTTTATATCCGGAGAAGAGGTATCTGTTCCTCTCGCAGTAGCAAGCTGCCAAACGTAGACCCTGCATCCTTACTACCAAACAAGGCAGCCGACGTGGAATCCAACCAATCATAGCCACGGGCCTAGCACAGCCGATGACAGCTTTCAACCAACTACCGCTGCTCTCTCATTCAAACATCCCTTCTCAAGGATAATTTCAGAAAGTCTTAAACCTGTCCTTTTAAGAAATGTCTTCAAAAAGTCTTCTGAGTATACTTCTGATCTCCTCACTATACTCCTTGGCAGATACCACGAGACTACAACTCAACAACCAACTGCAGACCGGCTCCAGCTTCACCCGACAGTCGTTCCTGCACCACCAAACAGATCAGCTCTAACTACACACAGCAGCCGTTCCTGCACCACCAGGCAACAGCACATACAGACCAACTCCAGCTTCACCAAGCAGTAAACACCTGCACCAGCCTGGTCCACGAGGGACAACACTACTTGAACTACCACCAGCACTTCGAGGCCATATTAATATACCCGCGGTTAACCAAGGATTGAATAAACCAGGACATCGATCATCCAGCCTCTTCATCCAATGCGTCCACATCTTCGATCGTCTCCAGCAACGATTACAACTTGACCATCCAGGTACACCTACGTTCTGCATCAAGCATTGAGACTGTCCTTACATTCTAGACGTGCTGTCATCAAAAACTAATAGACAGCCGAGTTTAAAACTTACTTTTGGACTGACTTTCAACCCCTAGCAGAAACTATACCGACATGATCCAGAAACTGCAATTATACACCCATACACCTTTCTTGTGCGATTCGCTCAATAGAAACCTGGCATTTAAATTTTATCCACTCGCCTCCATCATTTGTTCAGTCCTTTGTCAATCACACTCATCATCACTTCCAAAAGTTTGAGGAATTGACATATTCATGGGTTTATCGTAGCCGTCCCTGGCTAATCAATCAAAAATCCCAGGTTTACAGAAAACGATGAGTCACCCGTGACGTCAGATAACAAAATTTTGTGCATACGTTTCACGAAGTGAACTTCTGTTACTAACACGAACTATTTGTCGAAAGGATTAATTCTGCTAACCTTTCGGAAATAGATTTATAACCACAGGATAAAATACAAAAATACATCATATTTAAAAGTTCCTCTTCAAAGTATAATGAAGTCTTTCATTATTTCTTATATTTAATAAAGGAACTTCCTGGGTACAGAAACACTTTAGTCGGCCCAACATTGTAGCAGCAGCTGAAAGCTATATAAACACAACGCTACATAGAAACTGACCGCGGTATCGACGCATAGACCGGTCCTGCGGCAGGTTAGAGAGATTTAAATATTGCAATTTAAGCTTAATTATTTTATTCAACATTACTCATTTTTTTGCTCACATTTTGAATGTCAAACAGTTCTATTTAACCCATAGATCAGACCCGATCAAAGTGCTACCACACCAGACAAGAGTGAAGCTGGAAGCAATGGCAATGAGGGGTATTCCATACTCCACGAATCTCCAAAACTGTGGCCTCGCCATCAGATAGTTTATTGTCATCTCTGGGACACTCGTTGGGGGGGGGGGGGTTATAAAAATTTATTTTTAGGGGAAAAAAATGAAACCAACCACGCACGACACTTGATTTGGCCAGAGTGGAGAAAGGAGAAGTAATCTCAGACAACACAGCACCAAAAAGCTACCTCCACTATTTGTCGAGAATTACTATTGGGACCCTGAGTACGAATTCGGGGACCAACTGTAAAGGCACGAAAACTTAAGCCAGCAGAAGGGTTTCGTCACTCGCTTCTTGAATAGCCGATAAGTATGTTATATTCTGAGTTGTTGATATCTATAATATGAATGTTGTGGGCGAGAAATGCGTATGGTTGCAAAACAAAGAACGTCTAGGTACTCACAATAACACAGTAATGATGTTATAGAAAATTTTATAAATAGATTAAGTACAGAGAGTAGAATGGAGAAATATATTCACAGTTAAAGAATGAATTCAGTGGTAGTAGTTACAAAGTTCCTGCACTGTACTTGTCTCGTGGTGAAGGGATGGTTTTCTTGGAAACAAGGGCAGCGTTCCTAACGGCGGCGATCGTTTGATGTATCGGATGACAGGCGCCGGACGGTGGCGAAGAATCTTTAACACGGGTCGTGTGAAAGAACAAGTCTGGTGATAATTATTTGGTCCGTCCATTTATATATTTTCTGTAGGCTCAGAAACGGCAATTTTTGTGCCCCGCGGGAAGCGTTCCGATTGGATATTTATTAATGTATTTTTTTTTTTTGTTAATTTTTCGCAAACGGAAGTTCTGCGCGGAGCCGATGCGTGAGCGACTAACTTTTCATTTTGAGTTGAGAACTCGAAGTGGTAACTTCCGTTTTTTTTCTTTTCTTCTTTTCTTTTTGTTTTTTTCAAATCAAGGCAAGATCTCGTCTTGTAACAAGTATTTCCAACTGTAATGGCAATAAGCTTCCCAAGAAATAAAAGTAAAATTAAACGAAAGTCGACTACTGAAATTCTTCCAAGTTAAACAACTGAAAGAATATTCAACTGAGAATTCTGCTGAAAAGAACTTTACACAAGACTCGAAATTAAATGAAAACTGAAACATTTCGACAAAACTAAAAAGAAAAGAAAAATACTCAAATTCAAAGAAATTTGTTTCCCCGACACTCTCTCTCTCTCTCTCTCTCTCTCTCTCAGATTAATTCCAGCAAATTGTACAAAAATTTGCAACATTTTATCTTTTCTATCCTTTTCTTTCTTTTTTCTTTTGTATAAAATTCCTTTTAAAAACACTTTATTATCTGCGTTATCTTTTCGAATCAGTATCCGAACTAGAAAGCTGCGAAACTTATTGTTTGAAATTACCGCTTGAAAATTAAAAATTAAAAACATTACCCAGTTAAATTCTAAATTTGGCTTTAGTGTCATTTCCTTCGTATCAAATTTTATTCTCTCTCTCTCTCTCCAAAATTCCTACAAATTAAATTTTACTCTAAATTCTTTAGATTGCATATCATATCCTCCAATTATTTCAGGGTGTTATACAGTCCCAGTGTTGGAATTATTAGCTGAAATAGTCCCTAATGTATGTATTAGGTTCGATGAGAAAAATTCCTGAACTACTACCTCGATTTCTACGCACAGGCGTGTCACGTGACTTTTCAAAAGATGCCATATATTTTGGCGCCCAAATTGTATTCATCCCTTTTACCAGCTAATAAAGATTGTGTACACACGTGCATATCGTTCTCTCCCTCATATATTCGTCTATCCTAATTTTATACTATGAGTCGTTCTACTATGCAAACTTTAACCCCTAGCCGACAGGGTTGTTTTTCGGATAGGGTAATTCTATTTTTAGATTTAATGAAACACTTTGTTCTTTTTCAAGTTTTGATTTAGTTTCTTGGTTTAATAGTATATCAACTTTGGTGGGTTATTTAATGTCTTCCATATAAAAGAACAGTAGAGGTAGTATTTAACCCATTGCTGCTGGTGGTATAGGAGGGTTCGTACCTTTTCCAAGCAAATGAAATCTGTAAGCGAACATAATAACATAACTTGAGTTTGAATTCCCTAACTACCCACTCACAATCCAGCACCTTATCCACTAGACCTCAGAGACCCCCCCCTCTCACACACAACACACCTTTGTCTCGGAAAAGGTAATTTTATTTTTAGATATAATGAAATACCCACAACTTAGAGACCCTTACAGATCTTTCCGGAGATCAGAACTTTAAAATTAGAAATTGCTTTTACAATTTAATTTTTTTTTATTCTATCGAAATATCTAAAACTTATAATCTTTATGTTTCTCCATTGATAATTATTTCGATTTGTAAATCAACTCGGTTCTGGCGAGTTACAAAAAATTTCTAAAAATTTTCTCCGTTATGAAAATATAAATGTTCATTGTAAGAAAAAAAAGTTTGCAACAAGATTTGGAACTTTTAAATATCAGGAACCAAATCGTGTGGTACACCGGTAAATTGTTTCTTTTCTGCCAAACATTTTCTGAAAAATAATTTCATAGTTACATCGTGTTTTTCCATTTTTAAATTTTATTTTCTCTTGTGCCATTATTTTATTTTTTAATCATGAAAATAATGAACGAAACAGAAATTGTGTCTGACTGAAAAATTCTCAACACCAAATTTTGACACACACAAATTAAAGGATTTGAACACACAGCAGAAAAACAGAAGAAATCACAAATATTTTCTTTGTGTTTTTTTCTCATTAATTTTCGGATTTCTCGTTGGAAAGGTAAGTGAAAAAATACAAATTTGTAAAAAAGAAAAAAGAATTAAATTTCTATTATGTTACGTTTTCCGTTAACAACATAAAAATGGAGAAAAAACTTTTTTTTTTTTGCGTAGATATTTTAAAAATGATCCTTAAATATTTTAAGATATCAATTATACCATAAAAGATTTCATTGAAATTATTTTTTCTTTTTTTAAATACAAAAGGCACAAAATTTCAGTGCTGTGTATTGTGTTAAAAACAATGAATGATAATATAAACTTGTATATTGGCAGTATAAATGGTTGAGTTGAATAAGGTAGTCTAAAATTATTTCAAAGAAAATAAATGTTTAATTTCTTGAAATTTTCTTCCTGTTAATTTATTTTTACTTAAGCTCTTGATTTGTAAGTTTGTTTTTATAAAACGGTATGTAATAAAAAAAAAAAAAAAATACTCGTCGTGAGAAAAATCGGCTGCACTGAACCACCCCCCCTGCCAATTTATATTGATTTCGAATTTGTAAATTATAAAAAAAAAAAAAAAAAAACTATGAAAATTTTTTTTCTTTTAGATAAAGACAATTTTTTAAAATAATTATTTAAATTTTACCTATACAGTTTGAATCTTGAAACTTAAATCAAACAAAATAAACAAAGGGAAAATTTTAGATTTTTTGTTTTATTATTATTTATTTATTTATTTATTTTTGTGAAATGAACTCACCGCAATTTTTTATTTCTCGAAAAATAAAATTATTCTACATTTTAAAGACGGTTCACTTTCACAGGTTAATTCAGCGGAGATTGATCACCGTTTAAATTTACACGAGGGGAAGATTATCACTAAAAATAATTTTTTGTGAGGATACTTCAAACTGGAATTTGCATGTTCAAATAAAAGAAATTCCTATAAAAAAATTTTTTTTCCGATGAACTTGAATAGAGGCCTATATAGAATAATATAATTTTTTTTTTGTTTGTTTACATTTTCTCAGTTCTCCGAATGGTGTCCATTCCTGATCAAATCTTCAAGGATTTGACTGAAACTTTCTTCTCACTTCAATGCCGCATATAACTCTCTGATTTTATTCTGCCATTTCCCAAGCATTTTTATTTTATTGGACTTGAAAATGTTGATTGTAAGTCGTTTACATATCAGGAAAATTTTAACACAATTTTCAAATAAAAAAGAAAGCATTTGGCATTTATACCAAGAAATATTTGAAAGATATTTGGTGTTCAGAGGTTTTTATTTTAACACGTGGGCAGATGATATTACCATTTAAATATAAATGGCTGTTGACGTTGTAGAGTTCTGTTGCCTCTTGTTATATTAAAAGAAAGAAAATAAATAATGAAGGCGTTGATATTGATGGTTTTCAATTTTGTAGTTTAATGACAGCTTGAGAGGTAGTTTTCCCTTGTGCCATGAGTCGAAGAAGGTCGGAAGACAGTTGTAAATGGCTGTGCAGGAATTTAGAACTTAGCCAGATGCTTCGGGGTCCATTTGGTTTCGGAGGGAGGAATAATTGAGCAGGAAATGGTCTCCTAAAGGAAAAGCTGAGGAACAAATGTTAAAATGTGCTCTTTCGAGATGAAAAATCCCTGTTTGCAATTGAAATCGTCCTGGGATAGAGAAAAAAATGTTATCTCTCATGTCGGCTGGTCTTACCTTGCTGCCAGCCAGGATGTGATGCAAGGTCAATTTGGAAGTGGAGTACAGCTGGGTTAAATCCTTGGTTTTCTCTCTAGACTGGTTGCCATATCAAGGCTAAAGAACCCAAGCTGTCCTACAATTCCTATTGCTTTGTGGGAGATAAGAGATGGATTCATGCCTTTTTTAAAGGTATAAAGTAAAATGCAAACAGCTTTTCCCAGAATTTGAACTTGGAACACCAAATCCATTTCCTATGATGATAACTGCTACATTACAGGTGATTCCTACTTTGCTTTTATGTGTTCCTGGCTCTGATGTTGAATAAACATTTTATGACTTCAATTGAAGAAATTTTCAGACATTTTCGTTCATAGGAATTTAATAGTCACTAGTTGTAAAATACACCAAAAGGTGTAGAGCCCCCAATTGGGAACATATATATTGCAATGGGTTTGTCGTCTTTGGTTAGCTGAGAGTAGATTACACTCAGTACAAAGATCCATTAGAGCAGGGTCCAATTGGTAATATATTACAATGGGTTTGTATTTGATTACCTGAGAGTAGATAACTTCCGTGCAAAGCCCCCTTAGGCGTGGAACCCAATTAGATGCGATTGGTTCGATTGGCATAAGGCAAGTCCTGATAATACAAATATTGTTTCATAAATAATATGATCTCTAAGATGCAATTGACTCAAGATATTTTTTATCATGTTTATAATATCAATATACCAAGGAGTAGACTATCAAACATATTCGGTACTATTGAAAGTCCTTGAAATTAAAGAAATAAAATATTTTATAAAATATGAATATTAAGATATTTAATACATATATTTAGGTAGAAAGAATGTGTTATATATTTGTTGTGGTGATATGTATAAAGCGTCTTCTCTTATTGGTTCTTAACTAGTATAGTGAGTTTGATCCTCACTGGGTATTGCATGATTGTGCCTTGTGCCAGACTAAACAAGCCTCAGTAACAATTTTTATTTATTGAAATGTAATTAGAATTCTCATGTATTGATAGTTTAATGCATATATTTTACTGTATCCTTTTTATTTCGTTTCCTTCACAGATCTGCCTTGGAAAAACATTGTTTTATGCATAAAAATCATTTATTATTAATCTGAAAATAAATGACCTCTTGTCAAGGTCAGGGAAATGTATGCCAAAAATGTCCTCCACAGAAAAGATATGATTCTACATTTTCTAAAACATAAGTTTAAAACATACAAGTAAAAACTCTGTCAAGGAACCAAATTGGTGGATTGTCTTTTTAAAAAAAAAAGTACATTTAGTTTTAAATATGAGTAAATATATCAAAGAGAAAGAATATTTGATCAAAGGTTGTGAATCTTCCTTTTTATAAGTCACATGTAATGTACAATATGCAAAAACACACTGAAGACAAAACCTATTCTTGTGATAAATTTGTATCTTCTTTAAGGAAAAGTTCACATTTGGTACAACGTATGAAGAAGAGCACTAAAGAAAAAATATATACTTGTGAAGTTTGTGGATCTTCTTTTTTTCGTCAATCGAATTTGGTGCGACATGTAAGAATACACACGGGAGAGAAGCCATATTCATGCAAAGTATGTGGATCTTCCTTTACAGAGAAGGCAAATTTAGTGCAACATATGAGAACACATACTGAGGAAAAGCCATATTTTTGTGAGGTCTGTGGATTTGCATTTGTAGTTAATTCTGATTTAGTGCACCATATGCAAACACACAGAGAAGAAGAGAAATCATATTCTTGTAAGATGTGTGGATCTACTTTTGCAGATAAGTCAGATTTAGTGCGGCATATCAGAACACACACTGGACGGAAACAATATTCTTGTGAAACATGTGGATCGTCTTTTGCACAAAAATCAAATTTGGCACTACACATGCAAATACACTCTGGCGAGAAGCCATATTGTTGTGAAAATTGTGGGATTGCATTTCTAAAAAAGTCAGATTTAAGGCACCATGTGCAAACACACATTCAAGAAAAACCATATTCTTGTGAAAAATGTAAATCTTCTTTTACACGAAAGTCAAGTTTGGTCATGCATTTACGAAATCACACCGGAGAGAAACGATATTCTTGTAAAATTTGTGGATCTTTCTTTTCAGAAAAATCAAGCTTTGAAAAACATAAACAAACACACCCTGGAAAGGAATCACATTCTTGTAAAATATGTAAATCTACTTTTTCATTGAAATCCCATTTCATGTTACATATTCTATCACACAATGAGGAAAAACCTTATGCATGCGAAGTTTGTGGATCCTCTTTTTTTCGCAAGTCAAATTTAGTGAGACATGTAAGAATACACACAGGAGAGAAGCCATATTCATGCAAAATATGTAAATCCTCTTTTACAGAAAAAGCAAATCTAGTGCAGCATATGAAAACACATACTGAAGAGAAACCATATTCTTGTGAAGTCTGTGGATTTGCATTTGTAGTTAATTCTGATTTAGTGCACCATATGCAAACACACAGAAAAGAAGAGAAATCATATTCTTGTAAGATGTGTGGATCTAACTTTTCAGACAAATCAAATTTAGCACGACATGCGATATCACACAAAAGCGAAAATCAATTTTCTTGTGAAATATGTAAATCTTCTTTTTCCTGCAACTCAAGTTTAGTGTTACATATAAAATCCCACACCGGAGAAAAACCTTATAAATGTGAAATATGTGAATGTTCCTTTTCACAAAAGTCATATTTAGTGCAACACATGCGAATACACACTGGAGTAAAACCACCAATTTGAAGTGTGTTTTTTTTTAAACACATATTAAGTGGAGCATATGTAAACACTCAATAGAGAAAAAATAGTGAGTATAACTTGTAAACCTGACTCTAATTAAAAATCAAATTTATTAAAAAAAATTTGAGTATATGGAAATTAAAATGCTCTTGTGTTGTTTTTAGTTTCTGATTTAAAGCAGGTCAACTTTGAAAATCCTCACAATATATCAATCAAAATTTTTATTAGTAAGTAAAGTTAGCGACTGTAGTCGAGGGCAACCAGAAGGCTCTCTTTTCAATAGCTACTACACCGAGGTGTAGGGGAGGGCGCTACTCCTTTCCTTGGATTACTCCACTTTACCCTCGACACGTACCTTATATTGCTGAGTGTTCAGCAAGGAAGTATCAAGTACCATTTGAAAGTCTTTGGTATGACGCGACCTGGAATTGAACCCAGATCTACAGGACCATTGGCGAATACTCTACTTGCTTGTGTAGAATAAAAATCCTTTTGTCAACTCATTATTTTTATGATATTTGTGGATCTGTGATTTTCAGTCCTCACTTACCAATGTTAGAAATTAGTATATGGTAACTGTAAAAACAAGTTTGATACTCTTTGAGACATATGAAATACACACTATGAATGACTAACATGGAAACTTTGTTACTGCTCATATTGAAGTAGCAGTCGAGTTCATACTAACCAAACCAAGAGACAAATGTAGATTTTCCTTACTTAATAAAATAAACCAATTAAATGCCAATATGCAGAAATGTAAGAAAGTCCAAAGAGAAAAAACACGTCAAATAGAATATCTAGAACTGATTTAAGGACAAATCAATGAAATTAGAAATTTCAAAGAAGATAGGTAATCACGATTATCATGGCGGACAGTGAATAAAGTTAGCTGAAGGAAAAGTATCTCAAAAGCAAAACTAAAAGCTGCCAGCTAAGAAAAAAGACTACAGATGTGGAAAAAACATTTGAAGAATCTGCTGAGAAACCCTAACCCTGAAGTCACTGATAAGCTTATTAAAACATTCTTAATTGCCAACTAGACAACAAACAAGGACAGTTTATGGAGGAAGAGCTTTAGGTTGACAAAAATGAAAAACAGAATGGCTGCACATTGCCATGAAATATATCCTGAACTATGAAGAAAGTTTGACCACATACTTCTGAATATGCAATGCTGTCTATAAACAAAACCCAATAGAGTATCCAACCTGAAATCAAGAAAATTCATTGAAAAAACCGGAACTGCTCCCGAAAAAAATTGATCCACAACCTTGTAGATTCTGACTATCTGTTAAATCATCTAAGGAATACATGTTTTCTTCATCGATTTCTCCAAGACATTTGATTCCATACCCTGAGGAAAGATGGAGGAAATATTACTAGGATACTGTCTCCCCAAATAATGTGTTACTGCTATAATAATACTCTCCAAAAATATGTAAGCAATGGTTCACTCACCTGATGGCAACTCTGAATTCTTTAACATTGTCGTTAGAGTTTGCAAAGAGTTACTAAATTTGTTTATAATCTGCCAAGACAACGTACTTTAAACATCGATAGATCTAATAAAAGAAAATCCTTTCACATTGAAAAAAGTAAAAAACCGACATTATCCCACAGAAACTACGACAGATGCAGACTATACAGATAATATAGCATTTCTCACAAATACACCAGCCTAAGCATAATCCCTGCTGCATAGTCTGGAGCAGGCAGCAGGTGGCATTGGCCTATACGTGAATGCAAATAAAACAAAGTTCATGAGTTTTAAACAAAAAGGATCCATCTCTACTTTAATAGGTAGGCCTCTAAAGTTGGCTGACCTGTTCAAATACTTTGGCAGCAGCATCTCATCTACTAAACGTGATATTAATATACCACCTAGTGAAGGAGTGGACTACTATTGAAAGGTTATTAACTGTATGGAAATCTGATCCCTCTGATAAAATAAAACGGAATTTCTTCCAAGCTGTGGCTGTGGCAATCCTATTGTATGGATGTACCACATGGATGCTCTCGAAAGACATTGAGAAAAAGCTAGCTGGAAACTATACCAGAATGCTTCATGCTGTTTTGAACAAATCCTTGAAAGCAGCAGCTGTGAAAATAGTAGCTGTACTGCCAATTCTCTCTCATCTCTCAAACCATCCATGTAAAATGAATAAGAGAAGCTGGGCACTGCTGGAGAAGTAAGGACAAACTCATTTTGGACTCCTACCTATGGATACAATAGTGTTGACTGGACACTGGATATCGTTTAGAAGACCTACCAAGACTGATGGATAATATTGATGAATGGTGAGAATGGACCAGAGAACACTGTACTTTCAGTGTAACAGGATTAAAGGAAATTCTCATCTTTTTATTCTGTGAAAGCAGAATAGTTAATGTTTTTAAATGAAATAAAATAATCTGTGGTAATATTGAAATGTTATTGTTTTTCATTGCTGTGTTGTCGTTGTCAACCCAATCTTAAGTCAGACATAAATACTTGGGTGAGTAAAAAGTCTTGCAATATTTTGATATGTTTGTGGCATGTATATTACATGACTAAAGCAGTTCAAGCCATGGAAAGTATCAGTTGGTAGTTTCATGATAATTAGTTTACAGATACTTCACTCCACTCCATATATGATGTGAAAGGCTCACAGAAGAACAGGCAATATCGTCTAATTCAGAAAGTAATGTTTTATGAGTTTTGTTACTCGTGTTGTGTAGAACACCTTAACTCTACAGTACGTCTGCTCATTGCATTGTGTAACCCGACGCTGTGTTTATTGCACAGAGTCTGAAGTGGTATTACAAAAGACAAAGAAAAAAAAAGAAAAGTTGAACTCAAGGTTTGAAGGACTTGACTTTCCCGCAGATGGAAAGCGGTGTTACTTCTGACCTTCCTTTAGCTCTGTTCCCCTTCCCCATGCATCTGGTGTGAATTCTCCTTTGCCAAATCTTTGAGGCTTCTCAATCCATGTATGGCTTTGAAGCAAGGCACCAGCACATACTTGCAAAAGTTTTGTGCCAACAATTGAGACCAGCTTTAAAGTTGATCATTGGGATCTTTTAAAATCTTTTCTTGACTGGCTTCCCTCTTCTGAAAGAATATAAAAAATAATTTGAGTTTAATTTTTAAATGCAATTTGTTCTGCTTTAATAATATTTGGTGAAATCAGATGTAATCTTTAAAATGTTTCAATAAATTGGCACAATTACTTCAACCAGTTTTGTATGAATAAATATTAACGAACCTAATGGCCAAAATTCTTTTTATACCCTCTTCTCTCACTTCAGGTTCATCAAATTTCACCATTGAAAATAAAACATTCACCAGAAGTAATGCCTAGGCATTATACTGGAGGTTTTTTAATGTAATCCTTTGAATCTCAATTGGTTTCTTTTTTATCCTGTCAATCATATTGTAAATATAAATTTGCTGGTGATGGAACTTGTTACTTCTTTTTTATCAAACCAGCAAATAGCATAAAAATTCACAATAAAATTTATCAAACTATATAGTTTGGTCGAACGATTCTGTGGATATGCCCCACGAGTCCATAGGCACATGAGCCTGATGGCCAAAGTTAACCACCTTGCCTGGTTTAATGGACCAATTTTCCACGATGCAAATCTAGGGTCCACCTTACCTCTAGAAATACCATAGAGTAGTCTTTGGTCACTACTAAGGCTATCCATATCTTTCATTCCAAAATGAAACTCCAGGGAATTCTCAACAGCTGAAAAAGATTTTTGGGGTAAATTATGGCAATCATTTGCACATAATTTACCCAATGGACCATTGAATGTAGTATGGCTTTATGTGGTGCCATCTAAATGTTTGAATAGAGCTCTAAATGGAAGTTCATTTTGATGTAAGGAGCAACCAATTGTGTGAAGATTTCTTTTCATCTTTTTTTTCTAAAAGTATAACAAGTCCACCTTCACAGCCTGTATTTGCATTCGTGTTGTCAACAAGGACAGCTTTAATAGTGTACCAGTTGCACCAATATCAGGAAGAACCCTGTGAGTCAAATATATACTCTCATTTGGTGTCTCCTTTGTGATTGTCAAGTGGCATTCAGGTCCTTTGGTTTTTTTCAGAATTTTACTTCCATTTTCCTCCACTGATTCCTTGTAGTGTAGTGTGTCTTTGTCTGTCCTCCCATCAACTTCTATACAAAGAAGGTTCTCCACATTTTCATTATACTTTTCATAGGCATTTGTTTTCACTTTAGCCTTTGCTCTATTTTACATTTATCCATATAGATATTCTTTATATCTATATTAGGGATAAAAAGGCCAATAGCCTTCAAATCCAATAGCAAGGCTTGGGCAAGTCTGGCTCCAAGATTAGAAAATATAACACCCCTAACTAACTCAAGAGCATACCTTGGAATTTTTGTGAGGTTATAAGGCACTTGGAGAGGATTATCTAGCTGTTTATAATCCTCTGTTTCATCACTTGGAGAAGATGAGTAAGAATGGGAAGAATCACCCTGAAAATATAATGTTGAAGCTATTGGTGGGGATATCTTCATACTTTTTTGTTGGCTTTTTTGTCAGAGGACAAGTGCAGATGATGTGCTTAGTCTGGCAATTTTCTTTAGTGCATTTGACATTAATATTGTCACAACTTAAAATTGGCAGGTTGCACGAACATGATGATATATCAAAAAATGTATCCAACTTTTCCTTCCAGAATTTTGTTTGGGCAGCAGGTAGATGTTTCCTACTTATTTGCTTTGCCTTCTGAAAGCATAGAATTTTCACCTTGTTGACAACACTAATTTCCTTTAACAAAGGCAAACGAGAGTTGACAGCCTTCCAAATATCTATCACGTCCTTTGCTATTAATTTAGAAATACCTAAACAAGAAAGGTGGGGATAAGTGTTCATTAAAAAATAGCTGTATTGAATTATTTTTCGACAAGTTCGTGGCTCAGTTTTATCCAATGGTGATGGTAAACCTGAAAATTTAATTGCACCTTTACTTCGAGTGGAAACTCCAGTGTTTTTTCCTGCTATTTTTAATCAAAATATCTGTAAAAAGAATATATATATATATATTGTCTGAAAATACACGAAGATGTTTTTAAAAAATTGTAAATAAATTCCGAAATTCATTAAAAAAAATAATGATGTTTACTTACCAAACAACAGTATTGTACTGTTTAGTTCCAAAATTAACTCGTAAACCGACTTTTCACGTAAAAAAACACTAAATTTTAAAACATAAATAAATTACAATAATTATAAAATGTTTAAATATTTTAATAGTATGTCTACTTTGCGAAATATATATATTTGCGTTAATTATAAGAGTAAAAAACATAAACAAACCGAAGTACTCCGGAGAGATAATAACCACCGGTGAAAGCCGAAAAAATATCCAGTAAATAAAACGAAGTTTAGTAAGTCGTTATTTGTATTTTAAACTATATATTTTAATGTAGTTTATTTTTGTTTTTGGTCATTTAATTAAACATAATATGAAAATGGATAATAAACTTAAAAATATCAATTATTTGATAAATTTTATTATTTAATTTTCCTTTAGTCTCAGTTTTAATTTTATGGATACAGGTTTCCAGCGTCACCGATATCACGACTAAAATCACAAAATATTATGTCTTTAAATGCGATTTCGCAAAAAAAATACAAAATTTTGGAAAAAAAATATTTCGTGGGGTAATTTCTGACGTTATTTTGCAACTTTCACCGCTTTTATTCTTTTTACAGTTCCAAAATCGACCTACCCTAATAGGCATATACTCATGCATATAAACATATATATATCTAACTCTACATACTACTACACTAAATGTTCATAGTCACACATTGGATGACAATGCTGTAGAAGTAATCAAAAATATTTGTTGTGTAGAAGGTGAAGTTGATCACAGTACAATATTCGGGGCTGTGCTCCAAGCCATAGAAACAAATCCAGTGAATAGCACTCAGTATCAGATTAGCCCAATATAGTTGGTCACCTTCATGTCCTTGGCTAAAGCATCCAAAGCTGTTGAATTGCACCTTATGTTACTAAAATACTGCAAAACTTTTGACTCACCTTCGTATTAATTCTATTCTTTATCATCCATACTCTCTGTGTTAATAGTTTTGAAATGTTTATTTCTTCATGTTTTTCTTTCAGTGTTTAAAAAATTAATTTCAGATTTTGTAAAGCAATTTGCATTAAAATGTTTTCATAACTGACCTTTTCGTTATATTAGAGAGCGTTAAATGTTTTGTATTGAAATATTCAATAGGGCAACAAATTTGAAATATTTTTGTATATCTACTTTTTCATGATTTTAAAATATGGAATTAGGTCTCTTAACAATGATTAAAAAGATTATTTTTTAAAAATTTATTTGGATTTTATTTTTTTTACAAGATATTTGAAATCGTTGAAACTGAAAAACCTATTGTTACTTTTTTTTTTTTTTTAGATTACAGGTTATTTAGTAAAAGTAAAACTTTTTATTTTTGTAATTAACTTCATTGAACATCATATTGTTGCATATTGACTCTTGATTGTTATTCCAAATTTTGGGAAAACCACCCCTTTTTGGTTGAATGTGGGAGTGAATTGAATATTGAAAGTGCAGCAAGCCAAGAAGCGGAATTATTGAAATCCAAATTAGGAGAAAATTGATACTGTCAATAACTTCGCCACCTAACCCGCTCAGATGAGAGATATTTATAAAATGAGAGGGTTCATCCCTCGCCAGAGATAATATAGGATTTACACTCCTATATTTTTGAACAGTCAGCAAGGAGTACGTGGGGTAGAAAATTCTGGGAAAATAGGATCCAAGACTCTCTTGTTCCCGAAACAAATATAGTAAGGTGTCAAAATAAATTAAATAGTTTCGGAAACCTAATTGGACTGAGTAAACACGTGTCGGTGTTTTCAACTACGTCTGCGCATTTGGACCATCAAGGGAACTCGCCCAGCGTAAACAGATATATTGCGTTTGGAGCCGGTTACGTGACTACGACACCTATATATTCTACGCTTTCAAAAACAACTGCCTCTTTAGCCTTCACGCGCTCACACAGCCTCCAACATTTCTAACTCTTCAAGCTAACCACAGTTCGAGATAATTTGACAGCAACACACAGTGAAAACGAGAAAACATACAGCCCGTGAAAATACGTTCATAACCATATCGAAATTAGCATCCTTACCATCATTCAAACTACTAAACTTTCGATGCACGTCAACATTACTTTATACATACAGAAACACTCATTCAGCCCACGGGCGGACACATGCTTCGCTGCTAGATACTTTTAGTTTTCACGCGTATATACATCCATATACGTAAGAACGACTCTATGACTTTCTAGTTCCTCCGGTCTTAACGACGAACACATGTACACACAGATATGTTCGAACAACGCACACTTACATTAGAATAATATTTGTATTATACTCAGCCAAAACACGAATACATAGCAAACATATTCGAACATTGCTACTGTGTATCAACTTTACCTCGTTTGAAAATTTATCTGTTTTAATATTCTCGTTGTCATGCAATTTCTTTTGTCTGCGTTGTTCTTTGTGTTGTTAATTGTGGAAACGACACTCAGCGTTTTGTTCCTTACAAAACCACGAGAGAACAAAGTGGCCATTCCACAAGGAATGACCACCGATATCTCATCCTCCACAAGAACGCGAGTTGGTTAGTAGTTTCCTTGAAACTCTGAGTTTTTGACCTTTTAGCGGTTAAGGGAAATAGTTAATTTCCCTATCACTATAGATTTTTTGGCATCAGAAATGAATTACGAAACTATTGCTTTAACAATACACAATAAGGAAAGTTCTTTATTTGCAGCTTTGAATATGGTTTGTTCTTGGTGCTGCAAGACTCGTGGTGTTTAGGCTTGTTGGTTGTTTGAGACGAAATGGCTTAGCTAGATGTTGCGATGGCAGCGTGTCGTTGGACGTGTGAGGGAAGTATTCAAGGTCACCGTGTAGTTTTGTGTGTCTGGTATTTGGGGAGAGTAGGCGTTATCTCCATTATGTGGACCAGAGGTGAAATGAGAGCCAGGTGTGTCGAGAGCGAAGTGGCGCTCGGATCGAAATAGTAAATTTTTGTGCTGCTTGTGGAAGGCATGCTGAACGTATCTAATTCATATTCAACTGGGATTCCTTGGTCTAAAATATATTAGACGCAAAGAATCCATAAATTAGAAGGTTCCCTCGCTGAGTGTCCATGTTGCTGCTGCTAGGGTTAAAGCCACAGTGAGTTGTCCTCACTGGGTGGCTTGTTTAGCTAAAAAGCATCGCTAAGCAGGGGCGACCAGAGACACGTCCGTTCTGGTCGCCGTCTCAAGCCGAAGAGAGTGGTTTTGGCCGCTCACCCGTTTTGCTAGCCGGAAATGAAGGTCCGGGCTGAATAGGATATGTCATCCTGATTGGGTGAAATTCAGTGTTGAATTAAATAGCGCGCCAAAACAAAATATGAGATTTTCCTCTTCTCTACAACCTTGTACCAGACAGCCCGAACATAATACAACATTTGTAAAATAAAACTAAGGATTGAGTAAAGCAAACATAACCACCATTTGAGATTGCCTTACGCCAGACTATAAAAAGCGAGTATAGGAAAGCCTAAAATTTATACGAAAAATTGACTGTTAATTCGTGAACTGGGTCTATGACTAAAACTTCCAACCTTTTGGATGCATGAATACATGGACTATTTTTAAGACATCATCTTTTTGACTAAATATTATTTCTGTTAGTTGTGTTTTGTTCTTTGTTGGCGTTGACATTTATTTTACTTTCTTTATGCGGTCTCATCCGTCTACTGATCGACCAGCGACTCTGATTAGCGATTGATCTGCTGTCTGGGTAACAAACAAACGTGAGAAGATAGATGATAAGTCGTGTCATCTGAAGACATACTGACCAGCAAATTGAAAGCAGAATCACCGCCGTGTTTGGTAAGAGAGTGGCTGTACTGCACACTTTGCTAAATTATTTTGTAGAAAAATTTCTCTCTTTTCTTTTACGCTTGCTCTTTACCGTTTTTGCCATTGTTTACATAACTTCTAATATCGTGTAGTGTTTTGTGGACTGGGTTTACTTAGGCAAGACGAAGAGATACGAGATGGAAACGTGTTGCCCATAGTAGCAATAAACCTTTTTTTTTAACTTAGTACCAGAAATTAGGGAAGGTGCATAACCAGTCTCTTAGAGTTCAGCGAAAATAAACCTACTGTAACTTGTTTTGCTTATTTGATAAACTCTCTTTCCTCATAACACAACAATCTAATTTAAGGTACACAGTCGTATGAGCTTCCTACACCCGCGGAAACATTGTTCATGCACCGCTGACGAGGCCCCAGTCCTGAAGGTTGCCGCCTAATATTAACTTGCAGCTGATTCTGCATCGATACCGAATGTAGGTACGTACCAATCGAAGGCGAGTCAACAGCGATTTTGCTTGGACGTTGGAAAAATGCTGCATGATTGTTATGGGTTGTTCTAACCTCAAAGTGGTCGCAGATCCCGAACCACTAAAAGGATTATTTGGCGATAGATACCTCATTATTTGTCGATAGATATCTCTATAAAATCAAAAATTCGCGACTACTCAGACTAATAGAAAAAACTTTGAGATAAAGATTAACCATCCAGCACTGCCCTGGGAAGTGACACAGAGCCTCTGATGCCATCTCCCGCAACCCAGTAGCCATTTTACTGGCGCCTCTTAACATATTTCCTGCTGAACCTGTTATATTTCCATAGGCACGCACGTGGCATTAAGGGATCTATCACTAAAATAAGTCAGAACAAACTTACAATGAACATTTGTTTAAACAAATCTCTTACCGGATACTGGATTTATGTCTTGTTTCTTAACAGTCCTTTTTGCTGGTATATTAATCACGAAAAGACTGGATGTAATTTGATTGTCGAAGCTTCGGTATGTACCATACTCTTTTTATTTCGAAGCGTGCAAAGCAAGAAGTGAGTTGAAGCAGAAGTGACTGGTGTATCGTAGTCAACCGACTACTCATAAACCAAACCAAACCAAACCAAACAAACAAACCCCATTTCCAAGAAGTGATGAGTTACTGATGTCGTCAGCCAATAGTATTTAGAAACGAGTCGTTAAAGAAACCAAATCGTTCCGCACAGGACTTTTTTTTAAATATTAAATTCAGCCTGTCTTTCAAAGAACAGTCCTCAACTAATGGACAAAATAGGTAGTAATAAAAAAACACATGGTCGAAGTAGAATGAAATTTCTCACTATTATATAGTAATAATAAGCAAAATCATTCTACTTAGACCACATAGCGTAGTAGTGCACAGTAGGTATAAAAGCAGCGGTATCAAACTGGGTCAAATCAGTTTGGGCTGGACGTCAGCCAAGGGTGCGGGCGAAATCAGATTCTCCCTGGTCATTCTACGACCGAAGCCTAATCAGCCGCAGCTGCACACGAGGACTACTCAAGGCTTCCCCTAAAGCCGACGTCCATATTCCAGCGGCAGACGACGGAGGAACATTGCCAGCCTCTCAGCTTAAAAGCCCTTTTCAGGACAACTCAGAAAGTCTATCGAAACACCCCCTGAGACGGCACAATGCAGCAGACACAACTACCAGCCTCACTATTTAACAGACTTTTCAGGACTAATTCATAAAGTCTAACCCAATACGCTTTGAGACGTCACCAGCAGCTACCTTCTTGCACTGTCGACCACTTCTCTGCAGCAGCAACTACCACTCCTGCACCGGCGACCACCTTTCTGCAGTAGTGACCACCTTCCTGCACCAGCAGCTACCAGTTCTGCACCAGCAGCTACCAGCCCTCTTTCAGCGTCCACCTTCCGGCAGCAGCGACCACTTTCCTGTACCAGTAGCTACCAGTTCTGCACCAGCAGCTACCAGCCCTGCTCCAGTGTCCACCTTCCTGTAGCAGCACCCACCTTCCTGTACCAGCAGTTACCAGTTCTGCACCAGCAACTACCAGTCCAGCACCAGCAGATCCCAGCAGCTACCAGTCATGAACCAGTGACCACCTTCCTGCACCAGCAGATAAAAGCAGTTACTAGTCCTGAACCAGCGACCACCACTTCCTGCATCAGCAGATACCAGTCCTGAACCAGCGACCATCTTCCTGCATCAGCAGAAACCAGTCCTGTACCAGCTATCCAGACCTGCTCCAGCGACTAGATCCTGCTCCAACGATCACCATCCGACCGCGGTGACTGTTCGCCGTACGCTTTTGCCGATTTACGATTCGCCATAATAAAGTTTGGCCTTTCGAAGCAACACCCTCGTTTTGTCATTCTTGCCTAGTTCGTTGTCAATCACTTATATTTCAAAAGTTTGTGGTGACCGGTCTATTTATTAGGCCTCCGCAACAGGTGTATCAACTCACCCCCCCCCATGTTATTATATCAGAACCTTCTCAGTCAGACATTATAGGGTCCAATGATATGAATGGGTCGAATCAACAACCCTAATAGCAACATTTGGGGTTAGCGACAACATATAACACACCTCGCTGAACGCCATCCACGCAGCAGAACCCAGCGACCCACAATACAAGTTAATCGAAACAATACAATTTCCAAAGACATGCAGCCTCACTCTACCAGAGGTCTGTGAATATCGGGAAGTGAGGCACCGTTTCAGCACTGATAACAGTTTAGTGCTTTTAGATCAGAGGATCGTCATCCCCACCTTTCAACATGTAAAAATATTGCGTTGTCTGGATTCTGTACACCAAGGCAAAGTTGTCATGAATGCCTGTGCCAACGAATCTGTGTATTGGCCCGGAATGGATGCCTCAATCCTTAAGGTTAGAATCAATTGCAAAGTATGCTCAAAAATCGCCCCGAGTCAACCAATGGAGCAGATCACCTTAACAACGTCTTCTGGTTGGCCATTTCAGTAGATCGTCATGAATTGCTTCCATGATGGAAACCTTGGATACCTTGTATGCGCCGACAGATTAACTGGCTGGCTGATCATATACCCACTTAAGCCAGCTGAAGGCTAACGCCTCAAAGCTTATCTCAATCTGCCAAGACATATTCTAAACTTATGGCGCCCCTGAGGAACTAAGCAGTGATGGCGGACCACCCTTCACGTCCCTCCCAATTAAACACTTTCTGGAGGACTGCGCTGTAAAACACAGATTATCATTTGCTGCTTACTCTTAATCCAACGGTCGGGCAGAGCTCACCGTTAAGGCAGCTGAAAGAATAGGAAATGGTAACACAAGAGTTCGAGAATCTTTTGATAATGACCGTGCAGCAAGAGCCAGCATCGAAAACATCGGGTTATCCCCTGTACAACTATAATTCAACCGCCGGCAAACGTGATTTCCTACCATCCCAACCTACATTATACAAACCGCACGTAAAATGGGTTGCCGCACCTCAATTGGATGAAAATCTGTCTCGACGCAACGCCCACCTGAGAGAGCGAGACAACCGCACAGCACATACCCTATGCCAACTTCAAAAGGGAGAAATAGTCTCAATACAACGCCCGAGCACTTGCCGATTGGACACAACAAGCTGAAATTCTCCCTAACCACCGATACAGCATCAGGGTTGACGGGATCTGGTAGGATCACCTTACGAAATCGCTTGAAGCATCCACAATTCTACTTTCTATCCCAAGTGCGTTACCTGAGCTTCCTAAACCAACACCTGGATATATACCCATGCCGTAAACCATGGAAAGTGAAATGATCTTCGACGCACCTACCATCAAACAACATCGCTCAGCCACCTAAACTGACGCTGATGAAAACCGCCCGGGCATTACCAAGATTACACCAACAAAACCAACCAGACCCTCAGGAACTCATTTCCACCACCCAGAGGCCATTATCCACATGGAATGGTGGAGGAGGAGATGTAGAATCACAATAACACTTACCGGCTGATGGGTCCCAACTAGCGTCCAGATGGCAGACAAAAATAAAACAAGCTGTGACTCAATACAGACTCTGCAGCTACTATTCAATTAAAGCCGATATTTATACAGACATGTCTAATCAAAGACCAGCAGCCAATTGCTACCCAGGTAATTGGCTGGTGCATGTGGGGTACAATAGAACATTCCAGTGAGTCACGTCTTTCTGGGGTTCAGCTTTAGATTCAACTCAGTTTATTATACAGCTAAGTGCTTACTAAAAATTTACCAAACTTTATAATCTTGTATAAGATTGCTATAAACTTCTTGGTGAGACTTGAACTTTTACTGACACATCGGTATTAGTGGATGACATGAAACTGGATTGACTTATCAATGTTTTTATCAGTACATATAAATAGCATGAAAATGCATAAACACAATATCTGTGTTTCGTAAATTTTAATACACTTTTCAATTGTAATATTACCTTTTAAGAAATACTATCTCCAAAACTAAAATTTTACAAATGTACTGTATGTATGTAAACTGAAATTATCTGGCTTACGTAATGTTTTTTTTTAACTTGAATGTCAACGGTTGTTGAATTGTTTAACAGTAAAACTTATTAAAGGTGTTCTTACAATATATATATATATATATATATATATATATAATGTCTTAATTTCTGCGATAAGGAATAAACATTATTATACACTGATTTATTTAAATTGGATTCCTTATTTTAATAATTATGGTGTTATAGAATACACATTTTGGGGGGCCTTAAAATAACCAATTTCAAAAACATAAGAGCATTCTAGAAATTTCGGATCAAAATCACATTAACATTGAACTTATTTTTTTTTATTTTTCAACCAATCAGCTAAAAACATAAAATAAGGACATTCTAGAAAATCCAGTTCAGAAACTATTTAACAGAAAAACATTTAGGCTCTAAAACAAATAAGCAAATATACGAATCTGATTGGTCAAGAAATGTCAGCGCGCTTGAATTTTAGGACCCGCAAATCCTATTTTTTGATCCCCTTTAGTGACCCCCAAAAGTATAAATAACGAAGAATTTAATTAACTAAAGCATTCGACTACCAAAGGTCATTCCTTCCACTACCAAAAAGACTTTCGACTACGGGAGGTCAGAACGGACAGCAGAGAGCCACGCCATAAGACTCAAAGAGAAAAGGCATGCAACCTTCTTTTACCGATAACTAGATACGATATGTTGTCGCCAAAGATCATAAAAAACGCACGTGTGGACTTAAGAAAACGAAAGACCCATACTTACGGTCCATCACTTATATACACACACACACACACACACATACCCATGTATGTAAGTAAAGTCAACTTTTTAACTTCTTTACTTCGGCCAACTATGGACACATTGATTTAATAGACTTTCCTAACATGTACACACACGCCACACGGACGAACAAATAATATTTTCATTCAACTGGCCATAGCTGCATTTTCTACATACACACATAACATGAACATTGTATTTCTAATTATTTTCATCTTGTTTGTTATGATTATTAAATTGTTTGTTTCTTAATGTTCGTTGTTGTCATATTCCATTGTTTACATGCTTGTAAAATTTGCGTTGTATTTGCGGTGGAACTGAAAGTGAAAAGCAACAAACTCAGTCCCTACAGTCTCAATATCTGCTTGTATTAATTCTACTTATGTCTTCTTGCTTCTTTTGATATTTCATTGAATTGCAATCTGAGAAATGAAGCAAAATAACAAAATGCCGCACAACTGTAATGAAAATTTAACCCTTTAATCACAGACAGGACATGGAGTAAAGCTGGTTTGAATTAAGAGTTTTCATTCTTCTAAATTGGTTGCCTAAGCAAGGCTTAAGAGCTCGGTCTGCCCTAATATTTAACACATTGCTTGGGGTAATGGTGGAACAGATACATTTCTGCATTTCTCAAGGGCATTAACATGAAGTAAAATGCAGACCGCCTTGCCCAAGATTTGAACTTGGGTTATCAATTTCAATTTCTATGATAATGACCATTACACAAAGCACACCTTATCAAAATAGAAAGGGAGATTTTGGTGCTTACATAACATCAAGAAACAGTTACTGTAAGTGTGTAATGACATCAACGGCCAAAAGTAAACGCATTTTTAAAAATTACAAACTGTACACTAAAAATGAAGATGAATGTCCAATGTTATCTCTGCTTTTAATTGATCTGGTGTATATATATATACATATATATAAAACTTTTTTAATACCCTGTCTAGTGGCAAAAGCTACTTGGTAGCACCTGGAGTGGCAGTACCGCCCTGAGACTGTATTATCACCCCTGGTTGATAAGGGCAGGGTATCGTACGTGCTTTCACACGTATGATGAAAATAAAAAAATAATCAAAATAAATAAAATCAATTGTTTAAAATATAAGAATTAACTTAGATCATATCTTAAAACATACATACTCAAATCCAAAGTAAATCAACTTTAATTAAATTTAAATACACACATACACACACACACACATATATATATATATATATATATATATTGTAAAAAGCCTAAAGTCATTTCACATAAGCTTATATCTATTTTTATGGTGACATTTAAATATCAATTCATTTCTTTGATTTAGTAGTTTACCGGTATTTCTATATTTTATAATACTAATTTTTTTTTCAAGACAGAGATTACATCTACTTCTGAAATTACTTGAGATGGTTGATCTTTTAATAAAATTCCATCTAACTGGTGTAAGGCCACTATCCTTCAATTTTCAGAACCATTTAGAAAGGGCTTTTTGGTTTCTTAAGGAGGGGATAGAAAAAGAATGTCTGTGATTATAAAACCTCTGCTTCCAATTTCCAGCAGAAATTCCAAAATATATTTTTATGTCCTGTTTCCCATTGGCAAAATGGTTGCCTTGTACCCTACATTCTCGGAATTACATTTACCACCAACAAGACATACTTCTCAACCCCCCTCCCGTTTTATAAGGGTTTACTCAAACTTTCTCTATCAACAAAGGATTTTTCAGTTGAATTCTTATTCTTGTTGCTAATGATTTTGTATAAATCATTAGTTGCATTAATAACTGATTTTAATTGTTTTCCTGTTTAAAATTTTTTTTCAATGAGTTATTTTCATTGAAATGTTTATCTTAGGATATACTTGTCTATATTAATAGTAGATAATTTACAAAAGTGGCGGGGTCGAACCATATTACTTCTCTTTTTCTGTATTTAGTTTTATTATTTCAACAGCTGCTGTCATTGTTATTCTTATCACTAGTGTTAATCAACCTATTATTTGTCGCACAGCCCTATTATTACTATCATCATCATCATCATTATTATTATTACTATTGTTATTATTATTGTTGTTAACATTGTTATTGTTATTGTTTTCATTGTTACAAAGTCTCAAAATTATCTTTAAGAATTTCTAGGTATTCTAATCTTTGTTCAAATTCACTTTTTTTCAAGGGCCTCATCACATATCCTGTTTTTTCATCAAAGATAATCTATAAATTCTTATATTAACAGCATTTGGGATTTGTCTAATTATCAATCTAGGGTGGTTAGAATTAACATTAATATAGGAGGGGGTTTGTTTGTCTTTATGGAATGGTTTAAAGTTATTTTCAGATAAATTAAAAGTAATATCTAGGAAATTCACTACTTTTAGATAAGACATCATCTCAATTTTAAATCCTATTAATTTAAAGGTCCTTAAAATTTTTTTCAATTCTTGATGTTTTTGGGCCATTACTCTCTGGGATAAAAATGAGGCCATCATCTCCATATAAGCCTATTTGCTTAGGGTCAATTATCCTGCTCAAAGTATCTAATATATATATATATATATATATATATATATATATATATATCCCCACCAGGTCAGTGATTTGCGCAGTCATATGCATTCATGGGGACATCAAAGTTTTCAGTAATACTTTTAATCCAAGTGGAATTTTTATAAGAGGATTTTCTACGATTTAATATTATTTCTAATTGTTCATCAGTTATATCAATAAAGTTCCTAGCAAGATTTATACTGTTAAACAATAACTCCTTCATGATAGATGGATAAAAATCCATAATATTAAATTGAATAAATGTTGTATTTCTTTTGTTGTTAATATTCTTAAACCATTTTATAGCATCATAAATGTTTTTCCAAAGGTTATTGATAGAGTTTTTTTGAATATTCAATACAATATTTATGATAAGATATTTTGAGATTATACCTTCTTCAGTTTTTGATGGGTTAATTAACCTACATTGTTTTTCTTTGCAAAAATTGGGCTTATGATCCTTAAAGAGACTCTAAGCATTTTTTTCAATCATTTTTCCCATTCTGTCTTCTATGTTTAGTTTATGAGCAAATTTAACGATGTCATTATTAATTTGTGATTTATTGTTACATCTATTAAGTTTGTAAGAGTCAAGAATTTTGTTCTTTATGATTTTATTATAGTTTAAAGGTTCAATCTTATAAAAGTTATTAGTTCTGTCAACTCAACCTCAAATCTTTTTAGAGTTCATATATATATATATATATATATGAACTCATGGTTAGTGTCATAGGAAATGGACATGGTGAACTGAGTTCAAATCTTGGACAAGGCTGTTTGTAATTCACATAGCACTAATATCCTAGGCAAAGGTATAAATTTAACTATTCTTCCTCCAGTTATGAGTATATAGTAAGACAGACTGGGCTCTTTAATCTTTGTATGGCAACCAGTCTAGGAGAAAGAAAACTTTAAATTAAAACCTGTTAAACTCTGCTTGAAAAAATTGACATTCTGTTGCATTCTGTTTCTGTAGAGGACTTGTGTGTGTATATATATATATATATATATATATATATACACAGGGGTGAACTGAAAAGTTCATATGATGATGTCACACCTGTTGTTGATGACATTTTTGACCAATGCGATCCAAGCACTGCAAAACCGACAGCGGAAGTGTGTGGACTGCAGGGAGAACTAATTTGAAAAAACCCTCATTTGCACACATTCCATGAGACCATCTTGGTCAGTCTATGAACTTTTCAGCCTACCATCATATATATATATATATATATATATATTAACAATAAATATTTTTGATTTGTGAAATGTAACCTCAAGGTTGAATCATATATGATCATTGTATTTTAAGTAATCTTGCTTGAATTTGGAGGGAACATGGGACTTTACTTTTGAATTATTGAAAATGTTAGATTTCAATCAGAGAATGTTTAAGGGGGATTTACCTGTGAAACTGCATGAATTCTGCAAAATATTCATAAATAATATGATACATATGCAAATCAATTTGAATATGCAATCCTTTTTTTTGGGGGGGGGGGAAATGTGGCTATAAAAATGGACTGAAAACAAACATAAAACCCAGTTTTTGCTTTGAATATCTATTCCTACTGTTGGTGATGGCTGTTGACAATATTATTGATATTATTCCAATTCATATTATAACTACTATTCTTATAATTATACCATCATATCAATAATTCTAATATTCATCTTTGTATCAATAAAGAAATTTACTTTTTTAGAATTAAACAGAAGATTCACACAATTAAGAAAATATTTTTTCTTTATTGTATTTTTGTATCAAAAAATGAAGATCCATTCATTTAAAAAAAAGTTTCTCTCCAGTGTTCATTCATTTATACCAGTGTAGAAATACAAAAGTTATCTCCCTTGCATAAGTTGTATGTTTCATAGTGGTCCCATAAGAGAGGAGGGTGTCACATGACAATTCACAAAACCCAATCTTTTTCATCTCTGGTCTTTACATAGTAGAGAGGTTATTTCTAACCACATGGTTATCTTATCTATCTTTATCAAGTAAGCTTTTTTTTAAATTTTGTATTCCTTTTACATACTACTGGTTCATGGAACAATACGTCTATAATTCTGTTGGGACACATTCATGTATTTTTTTCCTTTTAATACCACTTGTAGGTACATTGTGTATATAAAATGTTAACAGTTTTTGGTATGTACAAATGAGATTATCTTTCATTGTTTTTCAGTGTTAATATATTATACATACTAATTCTAATATTGTTTCTTGGTGAGTGGATATTTAGCTAAAATATCTTTTACACCTCTAAGTGTCCATTATCAGGAAAGTAAATAATTCATTCAATTAGTAAAAACTAGGGAATTAGATTGATGCTCTTGGGCCTTTATATCTGTAAATCTAACTAAATTACCGAATCGTAATTCCTGTCTCTTGAGTGATTCTATACATTGTTTTTTTGCAAAATCCTCCAGTTAAAAGAAACAATCCACACTCAGCAAAAAAAGTTGTTTATGATTATAGTTAAAGTACAAAAACCCTTTAAAAGTATCAAAACATACTTTATCAAAAATGGTTTCTCTCAAAAGTGTATGTGTGTATTAGGAAAGTGAATTTATGTGTATTTAAATATAAATCCTTAGTTAATCCCATGTTAATCCTTATTTACATAGTTATCATGATTAAATTTTCACTTTGTCTTCACATGAGATGTTTTTAAACAGGAATTCACTGAAAATATGAGTGCCCATACATTATAGAAAACAAATTGTTTTCTCCAGTTAAACTTCTTTGTAATTTTAAAGTAAAATTCATTGAAAATTATGATTTCTATATTTGTCAAGGTTTTTCAAATAAGAACCATGAAAATTTATATGTATAAAACATTGTACATCAATAAAGTTTCTCTTGAATGTGAATTTACAGGTTTCAAATGTAAATTCACTGAAAATGCTGATCCGCACAGTTCACAACAATATTGTTTCTTTCAGGTGTGTGTTTGCATGTGGCTTTTTAAAATAGAATTCTTTGAGAATCCTGATCCACAGACTTCACACGAATATGGTTTCTCTCCAGTATGTGTTCGCATGTGGCTTTTTAAATGGGAATTTCGTGAAAATGCTGACCCACACAGTTCACAACAAAAAGGTTTCTCTCCAGTGTGTATTTGAATATGGGTTTTTAAATTAGACCTCACAGAAAATGCTGATGCACACACTTTACAAATAAATGGTTTCTCTCCTGTGTGTATTCGCATGTGAGTTTTCAAAAGTGAATTCCGTGAAAATGCTGATTCACACACGTCACAAGAATATGGTTTCTCTCCAGTGTGTGTTTGCATGTGGCTTTTCAAATGTGAATTCCGTGAAAATGCTGATCCACACACTTCACAACAATAAGGCTTCTCTCCAGTATGTGTTTGCATGTGTGTTTTCAAATTTGAATTCACTGAAAATGCTGATCCACACACTTTACAAGTAAATGGTTTCTCTTTCGTATGTATTCGCATGTGAGTTTTTAAAAGTGAACTCACTGAAAATGCTGATCTACACACTTCACAAGAATATGGTTTCTCTCCTGTATGTATACGTACATGGCTTTTCAAATGTGAGCTCTGTGAAAATGTTGATTCACAAACTTGACAAGAATATGGTTTTTCTTTAGTATTCATTTGTTTTGTTCTTTTTAATTTGTAATTGGGAAAAAAAGGTTGAACCATGCACTTGACAAGAGTAGAGTATCTGGATGACAGATGTTTGTAAATATGTTTTCAAATTTGAAAACAGTTCTTCTCTTCTACAACTGATATCTGTGAATAAAGAAGAAATATTGTTCAAGAAAACAAGAGACTCATGCATCATTTACGATGATAAAATCATAAATTAGTTTGGCTTTTAATGAACAGTTAATTACAATTGATATAATTCATGTTCATGTAATAATTAATTTCTTCAAAGAGGGGGGGCAAAAATAGAATCCCAAAATATCAAATCCTTAAATTGTCTTCTACTCATATCTGTGTGAGAATTTTTTTTCTTTTTCTTTGCAAGTATTTCTCAAAGAGTTCCAAGGTCATAGTAATATAATTTCCATGTCTGAGCATCTCTTGTGCCCCAGGCAAATTGTACAATGTCATTACTAGTGTCAAAACTAGTATCTACAAAGAGAGGGGTGAAAATAGAGTCCAACACTATCAGTCCATATCAAAAAGCCAGACCCAACCAGTGTGTCTATCAGTATATACAGTGTTAAATATGTGAGTCCATTTTGGCATCAAAATATTACAGTTCAGTCATAAATAACATTTCTATTTTACAGCTTAACTAATATTATTACATGGAATATAATTTAAATACAGGAATTTTCACTTTTGTCAAAAATTTACCAGAACAAAACAACACTTCATTATTGGTTTAGGAAATACAAGAAAACTATTACCAATAACATTTAGCCAACAAGCATAGTGTTGTTAAATGTGTAGTGTTTTAATAGCAGCCACAGGTTGGAGATATAAAAGACAAAAGGTGATTACCTTCCTTTCCTACCAAAGAATTCTACCAATGGCCACTAGGTGGTGTTGTCAGACATGTATATAAAGGTATGCAAAAGTTAAAGCTTCTTCCTCCTTGCAACATGCCTTGACACCAGACCAAATTCTGTCCTCCAGGACAGGGGACATTTTCACCTCCAACAACCTTGTGTCACATTGAACAGGACACCATAGAAAAAAAACACTTCTTAAACATTTAAGTCTTCACTCAAAACTTCCATCTTTCTGACACATACAAAGAACATTTCTTCACACACACACACACACACTTTATATAATCTGCTATTCATGGCATTAAGTTTGTACACACAATAAAATATGTTGTTAATTCATCAGGAGTTTTTCTAGCATTTTATGATTCTGTAGAAGGAAATGATATTCAACCAACCACTTTTCTTCTACAAATGATTTATAATCAAAAAATCAAAAACTGAATGAAACACAAGAATTTCAACTTTTCATTTCTACATTTTCGGTCAATCAAAATGGTATTGTTGTTTCCCTGAATTAAGATAAATATTGATTTGTTGACTTTTAAATATACAGAAAAAAAGTTTGAAAATGTTGGTGTTTTTTCACAGCTTGCATTGCTCCAAGCAATTTGATATTCTTTAATGTATAATCAAGTAATTATCCTAATCCTCATATCATTTATTATGAAGTCTAATATTTTGAAAGTTTAATTCCAGAATTGAACAAATGTGTTATCATCAGTTAAAAATGTCATTAGTTGCTCCTCTGTGTCTTTTTCACAGCTTTCTTTTTTCACAATCACTTTTCATTGACATTGTCGTCCAAACTAGGAAGAGACCAACATAATAAATTGAACAATCAAATTTTTATTGTTAGGGTTCAGGCAAAACAAAGATGTATTAACATTAGAGACTATAATTGAGATAAAACTTATTCAAGTATCACAGTGAATAATTTCTTGCCAATAAATTGAAAATTTAATATTTCGTGTGAACAAAAGAAAGGAACAAAAAAAAAAAAAGGAAAATAAACCTTTAAGAAATTTAGTTCTATTGTACTGTAAACTGAAAATATATATTCAAAGAAAAAGTTTTGGTCAGCAAAAAGCCACGATTAATTTATGGTGGCTGAATAGGGTTAAGTTTTCGAGAGAAATATGTTTTAAATTTGATTGAAAACTAAGCAATTAAAGCAGCTAAGACTGGAATAGACAAAAAAACAAAAAAAAAACACAAGCTATTATTAATGTAAACACAGTTAAAATTCATCAAAATTAATTTCGAATAATTTTTTGTAAGTTATTTCAAAAGTCAAATTAAAAGTAAATAAAAATGATTCATAATGAAACTCCCACGAAATAAAAAGAATCACATTGAAAAAAGATTTTTTTAAAATTACTATAAAAAACTAAAACAATTCGTCTGTGGATAAATATTTAAAATATGGGAACCTAAAATAAAACAAAAAATATTAAGTTTAATTTTATTTTTGTCGAAGTCCAAAATTATAGGCATTGTATCACTATTCTTACTTATTTGCTCATTAACCCCTTTTTCAGGAAAAACTGCAAAAATCTTTTTACATTTTTATTTATTTTCGCTATTCATCAAAAGAATCAAATATTTACAGTCAGAGAGAAGTAATACATTAAGTTTATTTCATCTGATCAATCGAGTTAGGAGCAGATGTAGAAAAGTTTGTAACATCAAGGACTGGGTTTTGTAATCAACAGGAAAAATAACCTGCAACTTTGGCGTTTTCTTGCCTGAGAAAAAAAAGTATTTTAGGCTTCCATCGTTTAAAATTACGAACGTTAACTTATGATTGGAAGGAATAAGCAAAAAGGCCCGCTACTTATGTAGAAAATAAAATTCAGGTTTAGAATTTTAATCGAATCACCACATTACAGAGAAGAGGCATATTTTCCTCTTAAAAACATTTTTTTTTACTTCAAAAACAAAAATTTATCCGAAAGAAATGAATTCATATTCATTCAAAATACATTTAGCTTCAAGAAATTGAGACGAAAATGATGATTAATTAAAATATTTTTATTTTTAATGAAATTCATTATCATGAAATACTTACTTTTTTAAAAATCTTAATTCGTCAGATTTCTTTTGGTTGAGGAAATGGAATACTAAATAAAAATAGAAATTATAGATTTTTAAATAAACTGTTTTCTCGTTGAATTAAATTCAAAAGCAGTTGTTTATTGGAATCAAAAAACATTTTTTTTAAGAGCGACATTCAAGGGAAATAATTAAAGATTTGAAATTTGTTTTAATCAAAAAGATTCAAATAGAATCTTTAAAGTTTAAATTAATTTTTTAAATTTTTCTTGTCAAATAAATACAAATATATTTGAATTTCTGAGAATTTTAGAAAATAAACAAAATAACACTTAATATTTTAAGAATTATAATCATCTCATTTTCAAATCTTTCCCATCCAATAAAAAATTCTTTTTCTTTTTCTATCTTCTTCTCCCTTACTCCACTCTCTCTCTCTGAACTAAGCTTGAGTTGAATCTTCAATCATTGCTTTTGTTTCATAACTTATATTTAAAGTAAAATTTTTTTTTAATAGGTGTGGTAGCTTCGATATGAATATCCATTTATTTGAGTAAAATGCTTGGTGTGTTTTGTGGAGGAGAGATATATGAAGGTCTCATTGAGTTGAATATTTTGTGGAAGGTTTTGAATATAAGTAGGATCTGTGTATCATGTTGAGGATACCATTTCACAGAGTAATGTTACTGGAATGAGAAATGTAGTTTCCTCTAAAGAATGAATAAAAAAACAACAAACATGTTTTATGCAAGAACAAAACTAAATACAAAAGAAAATACATAAAGAAATGATATACAAAATGAGTGAATGAAAGTGTGCATGTAGAAAAGTGTTTTATGAAAGGCATGTGTGTCTGAACTTTCTAAGAAGTATGAAAATTTGTGAGAAACTTACATATTTGAGAAAAGTTCCTTTAGTTGCTGATTGTGTGAGATTGTTAGACATGCCCATTATTATTGGAAATTTATTGCTTTTCAGGATGGTACATTGTGTGTCCCTTTTATTATTATTATTACTATTGTTATTATTATTTTGTTTGCATCCTTTTTGGGGGTTGAATGCCTTTTTAATCTCTGGCATAAAGCCCTTGCTTCATACTTTAGTACTGAAATATGTGAAAGGAAAAGGTCTAACAGCTGACTCTGTATGCGGGTTGACCACCTGGAGCAGAGGCCTTCTACTTCCTCTTTTGGTTTCTCAGCAGACATACCTACTATGGCTCTGCCTGGATTTACAGACTTCAGGACTTTGAAATTCAACTTTGAAAAGTTGAATTCTTTTTTCAACTTCTCAACAGCCAAATGTTGGAAATTTATCCTCTTGCAGATAAATTTGACCTTAGCTCGCGTCGGAAACAAAATGGGAAGGGGAAAAACTGGATGAAAACACAAATGGTCTTGTTTGGTTACAACACGAAAAAGTTTATTTACAGCAAAGTTGCATATATTTTCCCATATGCGAGCGTCACAATATTTTCAAAAAAACCTAGGCGCCAAGTAACAAAATAAAACAATATAAAACAGTTGCTACAGGATTGGTTTTCACAAACAAAAATAATCCACGAAAATATTAGTACAACAGAGAAAGAGGGAAAGAAATACGCTTACTCAAACAGGGTCTTTACCAACAAAATTAACCCATGGGAATTTGTATAAAGCAAAATAAGCAGTCCACATTCACAGTCGCTGTAGTTCTTGAAAAGACTTTAGGCCTTTGTCCTGGTTTTTTTCTCTCCGAAATTCTAATTTCTATTTCTTTCAGTAGTCTACCATGTGGGTGGTAATGTCTTCTTTTCTTTCTTCTTGTTACAATCCAGGTTGGAGAACAAGTGTAAAGAGCTGCTTCTTTGAAATACTCCTTCCTCTACACTCAGCTAGAGCACATGATTTCTCCCAGGCATATGTTGCATATGCTGGGATTAAGGTGAAAAGGCAAATTCAACTTTTCAAAGTTGAACCACGAAGTCCCAAAGTCAGTCAATTTCAATTCCAACTACATTAAGCACATCCACTCTCTCCTGCCATGAAGTAAAAAAGGGATTTTAACTTTTCGGAATTAAATTATGACATCCAAAGTCTATACTTCAGGGTCAGAGCCTGTTACGTTCCGCCCTCTAGTCAAACAAACGACAACACGGAATGTGTATATAACAATATATATTTATTTTCTCGACGGACGCTTGTGTGAAGTAGGAGCAGTCAGGAGAGGAATTAGGATTGTTCGTCGATGAGGCTTGAACTTTTCGATGTCAGGAGACGATGGCCGAGACAACGCACACAGCGTGACGACGAGAGAGGTTTCGTGAACAGCGGGATCCTTTTTTCTCTGTCACTGCGAGCTTATTTCTCTGTTACTCTTTCTTTCTCTCCTCCCACCACGGTACTAAGTCACATACAGTAGTAATCATAATTTTCTATGCTACCAACGATTTTTCTTTTTTTTTTCTAATTTTAGAATTATTTCCAAATCTATCCTCCACAACCATTCAAACTCTATTCGTAAATTAAACTATGACAGACATAAATGAGCAAATACCTTCTTATTCTTTTTCTTTTCTTCATGCCTTTTTTTTCTTGGAGTTGAGTTGTGTTACTTCTTTTTTTTTTCTTTTCTTTTCACGGCTTTTTTTTTCTTTTTTTTCTTCTTCCTCTCTTTTTGGAGTTAAACATTTCTCCTTTTTCTTTCTGATTGGTGTCGCATTTGTTCTTCTTGTTTTTGGCCTTTTTTTTTTTTTTTTTCTTGGAGTTGAGTTGTGTTGTGTTGTTTCTTTTTTTTTTCTTTTCTTTTCACGCCTTCCTTTTTTTTTCTTTTGGGGTTGTACTGTTCTTCTTTTTTCGGTGCTGGACATTTTCCTTTTTCTTTCTGGGGGGTGCCGAATTTGTTCTTCGTGTTTTTGGTCTCTTTTCCTTGTTTCTTATTTTCTGGGGGGCTTGTGTTTTCTCTCTCTCTCCCTCGATCGCCTGAACAAGCCGCTCCGAAATAGATTCCTCCTTGTTCTTAGCCGCTTCTCTGATTGTCTTCGTGGAACCATGGTAACCCAATCGTAAACCATATCATGAACGATATGCCCAAGTTCTGGCACCAAATATGACTATGTTGCGTAGCCATATACATGAATATGGTCATGTGCAAAATAGACATGTAATGTTCATAACGATAGAATATATAAAGAACAGGAATCTCAAAAACACGTAACTACTTCTTGTTCAGGTACAAAACCTTTTTATTAACTTTGAGTTAAAGGTTTCGACGTAAGGAGGAGAGACACAATCTTCTATGCTGTCTTATTCATTTGGCCCCCAACTCGAGCGGCCCCCATCGGGTGCACGTTCGCCTCGCGCCTGCGAGCTCCAAAATCGATCCTTCTCGTTTGGCCTCTAATTCTCGACTCTTATTTTCTTCAAATTCTCACACAAACTTCCGCGTGCTTCCGGTGCATGACGTCACCTGCACCTTGTCATCCAATATCGTCTCGGACTGTTATGACATCTGAGTGACACCTCCATCCGCTTGTGCGCACCCGCGTTAACACCTGCTTCAATCTTACACCCAACCAACCCATGTGCTGAGCCGAAAGGTTCTCAGCCTAACTAAACTCAAAGGCATGAACCGAAATCCCTCAGCTATTTCATAACAAACCTTCAAGTGGCTGCTGAGAAGTAGAAAAAACGGATTCAACTTTTCGAAGTTGAAATCCAAAGTCCTGAAACCTGTAAGTCCAAGCAGAGCCATAGTAGGTACGTGTGCTCTCTATCCTGCTAAGAGAAGGCCTCTGTCCCACGTAGTCAATCCGCATAAAAAGTCAGCTACCAAACCTTTTCCTTCCACATATTTTCATACCAAAGTATGAAGCAAGGGTTTTATGCCGGATATCAAAAAAACATTCAACCCAAAGAAAAGATGCAAACAAGATAATAATAATAATAATAATAACAAAAGGGACACACAATGTGCCATCCTGAAAAGCAATAAATTTCCAATAATATTTATGAAAGTAAACTTAAACATGACACAGCATACTATGTTCTAATTCACTGGGGATAAATTTGCCTTAAAGAGGAGAAACATGTCCTTTTGTCTAGGCAATTCTGTCAAGAATGACAATGAGATTTTTATGTTGTTTTTTTTTTCTTACAGGAGGCTCTGCAGCAATGATAATGTTATTCTGATGCTTTGCCATATAAGGAAGATCATGATTTTGTGGGGTCATGTTTAATTCACTGGGGATGAATGTGCTTTAGAGATGAGAGACATCTTGTGTCAAGGTAATTTTGTTAAGAAAGACAATGAGATTTTTATGTGTTTTTTTTTGTGGTGTCATGTTTAATTCACTGGGGATGAATGTGGCTTAGAAAGTAGTCATGTCCTTGCGTCTAGGCTATTCTGTCAAGAAAGTCAATGAGTTTTTTATGTTGTTTTTTTTTTTTTTACATGAGGCTCTGCTGCAATGGCAACATTATAGTATTGCTTTGCCATATAAGAAAGATAATCCTGTGTCTAGTGAAACTCTATGATGGAGTTGAAAGGCACCATTTTATTTTAGGCAGATATGTATCTCTGATTGAGCTGGTTGCATATAACAAGAAAGTAGACACTGGTCTTTTTTATTGTTTATTTATACCAATAGGATCTCAGAGAAAATTTTTTTAATTGTTCAAGAGGAGCTCTGATTGGTCCAAAAATAAGAGCAGACTTGAATTTGAAACTGATCTTGACCTTTAAGTTTGATTCAATTGCACAGTTAATATAATTCTAAAAAGAAACTTTTGTAGCGCTTTCCAATCTTCTCTTCACGTATTGGTAATGAAGGGAAGGAGAGAATTGAGGGTGAAAGAGGGGTTATTTACTGACCAGGAATGTTGCACTATTTACTTAATAGCAGAGATGGAAGAATGGTAAGAAATAATACAATCAACAAATGGGTGGAATTTATATACTGAAATGTACAAGTGGGTTCCTTTTCCTTAAATTAGTTCAGAGAGCTTAAAAAGGAAATGAATTATATTCTATGGAGTTGAGTTCTTGGATAACTTGTTTGGGATAATTCTTTGGTGCATATGTGAGCTAAGGTAGATGAGTCTTAAAAAGAAATATTCTAAAGGATATCCATGCCTGGTCGTAGACGTAAATGTAAAAAAAATGTAACAGATATCTCCATCTCATTAATTTCTTACCATCTATTTTTTTAGTTACAGTCAGTCACAAACATGGGTTGAATAGGTGAACACAGTGCATTTGCTATTGAAACATATTTTAAAACTAATGAATCTGTAATTGCTACATAGAGAACTTTTTGTGCTCATTTCAAATTGCCAGAATGATGCTATTTTGGATAGAAAATCAATGCTGCTTTAGGCTAAAAATTTCAGAACCACAGATTCATTGATTAAAAAAAGGCCAAGACATGATCTTACCAGATCATATCAGAACAAAAAACCTGGTAAGACATTTGCTCAATAGAGTTACCATTGCCACTATCACCAGACAGGTGACAGTTTAAGGTTGGTTGGTTGGATTTTATGGTAATCAAGTTTATTCAATACCAAATCTTGTTCATGCATATATATTAAATATATATGATTTGTAAATTAATAGTTTGTAGGTAATATTTTAAACAAGGCAGAGCACATTTCTTTGAACACAGTTAAATGGTTCGAGATATTGTAATCTAACACTAATAGTTTTATTTGCACACAGTTAAGTGATTCAAGTATTGATATTTAACACATATAATTCAAAATTCTTCATTCATTTGCACACAATTAAATTGTTTCAAGTATTGCTATGTAACACTAGTCATTTGTTTGCACACAGTTAAATGGTTAAACAGTTCTATTTGACCCATATAGACAGAACCCTCCAAGTCAAAGAGAATCTGATAATAATAGTAATGAAGGGGGCCTCCATATTCTCCAAAGCTCCAGGACTGTAGCCTCAACATCAGATGCAATTAAGTGTCATACCCAGGACACTAGTTTTATTTAACACAGAAATGGGAGCCTAACAATTACTACCACTCCAAGTCAGAGTGGACATGGGAGTAATGACAATGAAGGAGTACTCCTTAAAGCTCAAGGGCTGGAGCCTCACCATCAGATGGTTTAGTATCATATCCAAGAAACTCATTGATGAGGTCTTACACCTCTGCAGGGATACAGTTGGCATATTCTACAGCCCCTCCACCAGCTGACGGGGCTTTGGTGACAGTTTAAAATGTGGGAGATATTTCTGCTAAACCCTGTATAACAACTAAATAAAAAATCTGATTTTTCTCTGTAACATGGCTAAGGGTAACATGGAAACTTTTGTCGCTTCAAAAACCAGGACACTACCAAAATAGAACCAAGTTGTATCTATAAGATTTACCTTTCATAATCCTTCACAACTGTAAGAGGTAGACAATCCAACACATTGTGTTACTCAAGATAAACGGATGTAACTTCATGATCACTTGGACTTTATATATTTTGTAAAAATGATATTATTTCTTTGATTTAATAATATGACCATTTACTAAAAATGAACCTAAAAAAAGAAAGAAGCTTCTCAACACTTTTTTAAGTAATGTCAAAATTACCGGCTTTTTTGTTTTATGAGGTTTTTCTAAATTGTTTACATGAACATGTATACACATATATACCTCCACACAATAAACTGATGAAATTGATTTATTAGAACTGTAAAAAGACAAAAATATAATTTTCTTTCCTTGATTGTGGGTGTAGCTTTAGTTATCACGTGTATGTGATTATATGAGAACTGAGATCTCTTTATCTTCTTCTTTTTTGGTTCCCATCTTCAAAGAAATAAGATCTAACTTTTGTCCCAGCTTTTCAACATGGTTTTTGTTGCTGTTTGTTGAGGACTGACTTTAGAGCAAGGTAGTAATTTACTAAGCTTTTTGCTTAGATGTGGCACAAGGCCATATGAAAGGGGCACCCAATGCGACTTTAGAGCAAGGTACTTTATTTCACCTTTCTATTGAAATGTAAAGCCACATTGTTTTAATCATCTAAGAAGATAAGTAAGACTTTCTACATTTTTGCATTTTCTTTTATGCACTGCTTGGTTATAGAACAATATGTGCATTTCATCTGTTTGTGACACATTTGTGTATTGTTATAATATTGCAGTAATACTTGTTATTTGCATTGATATAAATATATATATACACACATCAAATGTCTTATATGTTTATATGAGTTTATCTTGTTTTTACTTTCTGTAGAGTATAAATTGTCATATCTCCAAAAGCTGTTAAATATTGCAAAAGTATAATTTGAAAATCTAAAGAATCTAAAATTTAAACTTTTGTTGATAAAAAAAATTTAAATTACTTAATTGATTTTGTTTGATATTTTACAAATGAGATCCAAGCACAGTAACACTGGTGGAAGAAGTCTTTGGACTGCAAAGAAGACTATGTTGAAAAATAAACTTCATTTGGTTAAATTCCATGAGTATCTTGGTCAGCTTATGAACTTTTCAGCTGACCCACATATATTCGGCAAATGTGCATATTATAATGTTCTTTTGCAATGGTGAATTCCCATTTCTTTAAGATGAACTGTGTTTGTGTTTGCTGTGTGAACAGATATGAATTAAATATGAAATGGTATTTTCCAACTTCAATTGCTGTCATTAATTTTTATAAAGAAGATACCCCCAAGAATATAGACATGTAAATCTTTTATAAAGCAAAAAGTTGGTTCTCACTAACACTTTTTAACTAGAAAAGTAAATAATTGATTAAAAAAAAACACAAATCTTTATTCGGCAAAGACATTTAGTTGAATAATTCCTCCAGCCAAATTGGGGTAAAATTCAGTGGTAGAGCTAAGGGAAGCAGAGGGGAATAATCACTCCCCTGAAGGAGCACATTTTTTTAAAGAGAGGCACCTTTTTGATCATTTTTGTTATCTAGTTTGTTTCCTTGTTTGAGAAAAATTGAATCCAATAATTTTTTGGTTGATGTTTTTTTACTTTATCCCATAATGTTGTAAGAGCCTTTTGGATTCAATATTTTATTTGACAAACTTTTCAGTGTTTTGAATTGTGTGTCCACTTGTGAAGTGGTGTCACTCAATGAAATTGGAGGAACGACAAAAACTGAGTTTTCAATAATGCTAGTTGATCCTGAAGATTTTCATCTTTTACATGAACCATCATCAGATAGATCCTGTGAAGATATACCTAGTAGTTGTTGTTGTAAGCCGATCATATTTTTGAAAAACTTAACAATGTAAAACTGCCATAAAATGATGAAAAATATTCATCCTGTTTTGTTAATTTCTTGGCTACTTTTTCTTTTCATTTTCTTATTCTTTTTACTAATCCATTTCCTTTTAAATGAAAGGGGGGTCAATCCTTCTTGTTAGGAAGAATTAACATAAAGATGTCTTCTTGTGTTCACATATTACTTTATTCTTTATTCAATAACTCTGGACGTCTTTTCTTTTATAAGCTGCATGAATTGGGAATCAATTCTTTGGAACACTGATGGAAAATACGCCCTCACAATTTCTACTCATGCCTGAGCCTCAGCTAACTTGAGCCAACTAGAAAGTTAAATCTAATTCTAACATCTAGTTACATGACTTTAAAATCCTTCAATGAGAGCTAAACTCTCACTGAACCTCAGAGATAACAACATGAAAATCTAACTTGGTTTACCTCAGCTAGACATGACAACCTTGCTCTGAGCATAACAATTTAATCCTTTTTAAATAATCTATGGTTTAGTTAAATCTTTTATTGAGTACAATCTATTAAACACATTAAATATTTCTAGTAGGATTGCTAAAAAGTTGCCCAATGGATGAAGATTTTATAAGCACTTAAGAATAATTCTGAATGTTTGTTGTGGATGAGGATGGAGGTAGCCAATTTGGCTTCTGCATAGTGAAGCTAAAACCTTCAAACACCAAAATCTAGTCACAATCCTAGCTATATAAAATTTTCCTAACTTGTAACAGAATCAATAAAACATGAAATTGAGATACTGATAAAAAAAAATCTCCTGAAACTGCAGTTTTAATTTGATAATAACAATTGACGTATTCTGTTTAAAACTGGATCTTCCTTGTGTTTTTGTTTTAAATGCAAAATAAGAAGTTAAAACAAAAATATCTTATGTCATAATTACAAAAACAGCAAGTTTAGATATTTTTGACCAGGTGATGTCAACCCCACCTCCAAAAAACAACAACACTTGAACATAACAAATATATAGGTATTATTAAACTTGTATTAAAGTTTTTCAAATTAAGAAAACATTTTGATGTTAAAAATTAGCCAAAAATCAATTATTAGATTCCTTTTATCTTAAAATAAGATTTTGATGAAGAAAAATAAAAGCTGAAAAAGTGTTTGTAATCAACAGATGAATTTTTAAAGAAATGTAATTTCTTTATCAATACCAACTCATTTAATAATGATTTTTAAATTTACAATTCAAAAAACATGCATATCATAAAATAGATTTAAAGGAAAAAATTCAAAACTACATTACAATTAAGGATTGTATTTCAATTATAATCAACACACAAAAATTCTATCATTCAACACGTCATTTTCATTTTGGCTAACAAAGAGAAATACAAGTTAATATTATCAGGGAACCATAAAATTTTGTTGGCTCTTATGCTGTGCAGATACATTTCATAAAGAAACCTTATAGAATATTTTATAAAGAAGCCTTATTGATTATTCTATAAAGAAACCTTATTGAATATAGCAATAATATGACTTCTGTGTTTCTTAGTACATTGCCAGAGAAAAATGGTAAATTGGAAAAAATATTACAAGTTTCATTTTCAAATAATTATAAAAAATTGTCATTATTTAAAAAATAATGACAATTTTTTATAATTATTTGAATTTTCACTGATAAATCTAAACTTTGTAATTGATAGAAAAAAATGAAAATTGCAAGATTTCATATTAGGTTTATTTTCTTTAAAAATGAATAAAAAGAAAAAAAAACAACATAAAAGAATATACAAAAAATTAATTAAAGAAAATGCGATGCTAAATTCAAAATTTATATTGTTAAATTGTTATGTGTATTATTTAAAGTTTTATTTTAAATCTCTGCTGTATTTTTACATTGGAAATTAAAAATCAAGATTATTTCTTTTTATTTTTTGATAAAAACAAATGCTAGTTATTTGGTGGTGGTGGTGGGGTGGGGGGGATTGGGTTTTTGATGTAACAAATTTTTAAGACAAAAATCTTTTGTTACATATTGTTTGATGTAACAAATGTTTTAAGACAAAAATCTTTTGTTACATATTGTTTGATGTAACAAATGTTTTAAGACAAAAATCTTTTGTTACATATTGTTTGATGTAACAAATGTTTTAAGACAAAAATCTTTTGTTACATATTGTTTGATGTAACAAATGTTTTAAGACAAAAATCTTTTGTTACATATTGTTTGATGTAACAAATGTTTTAAGACAAAAATCTTTTGTTACATATTGTTTGATGTAACAAATGTTTTAAGACAAAAATCTTTTGTTACATATTGTTTAATCCTCATTTTCATAAATCAGGAGTTTAAGAAAAAAAAAGTTGTTTTGAGCAAAATTTGAATGACAAGATAAATTTTCATCTAAATAATTCAGGAAGCCTCCATTGAAGCTAATTAAATGTACAGAGAAATATATGAGTCACTCAAAAGTAAGGACTGTTCTTCAATTATATTTCTTTATTTTGAATTCCTGTCTAAAAAACAACAAAAATTGATACAAGAAAATCTATAAATTTGATATAATCTAAAACAAAATAAAGCCAGAAGCAAACAGAAGAGTGAGAAGCTGTCAGAAGAAGAGAGGCCATGTGACTTTACCTACCATTATCTTATAGCTGCCTCTTCTTTCTTCACCAAGGAAGCTGGAATATCAAGATGCTTTCTCTAAGTCACTCTGCAAATAATTAATTCAATTAGTAAAAAATAATAATTCATAAAATGATAAATAATAGTAATTAATAAAAATGATGCTGCTGGGCTTCCATACCTGCTAATGGATTCATTTTGAATTAAATAAACATCAAACATTTGCTGGTAAATATTTTATTAACTTTTCATTTAATCTCTTTATATTTGTTTTTCTTTTTCCGCGTTCCTGGACAAAAGCAATGAAAATTAATAAAGAAAATTCAGCAAAATAATTGCAGAGACAAATTCATATCCATTGAAATTGTTTATTTTTTCATATGAAATGATGATTTTTAGTTGAAAAGTATAAAACAATGAATAACATTTTCTGGTACGATTTTTCATGTGGTGTTTAATTTGATCCATACATTTACAGAATAAGAATTAATCTGACGTGAGTGATTTTGTGTTTTTTATTTTATTCAATGAGAAGATTTTGTGTATAAAGTTGATGATAAACTTTTAAGCATTAAACATTTGAAAATATTGACATATATATTGTAAGATGAAGTTTCTCTACAGGATGTTAGCGTGTGTGTATTTTGGAATTGAAATAAAGTAAAAATGGTTCTTCTCACATTTTTTACAACAAAGAAATTTAATTCAAGTGAATATCCACATATGAAATCATTGAAAATACTGACCCAAAAACTTCACAAAAATATGGTGGCTCTTCTTTATAGGTTCACATTAGGATTTTTCAAAAGTGAATTCAAAGAAAATGTTTGTTCATAAATTTGATATGTGTAGAGTGTGTTTCGAAATGGACTTTTAAAACTGGAATTCTATGAAAATACTGATTCATGTCTTTACAAATTTTTGGTGTGCATTTTCATGTATCTTTTCAAAGTGGAACTCACAAAAATGACTGACACTCACATTATGCATGAAATAGGATTTTTATCAGCTGTGTTTATACAAGTCATTTGAAATGTGAAGTCTGTGAAATGCTGATGGGGAAAATGTGTTACACATTGACCTTTGACCCTTGACTGAGCAGTCAGAGATGAATCTATGTAAATAAGTGGAAGAAGATAATGTGATCTAATCGGAAGTGGGTGTTATGAAATAATATAAGCAGATGCCTGTGACAGTTGAGTCAGTTGAAGTCAGTGAGGGCCGAGTCAGAGCCAGCTTGCAGTCCTGTGACCCATACCAGGCCTCCGGTTCAGCAACCCTGGCTGAGAAGCAGAAGTGCTAAGTGGTGTCCTGAAGATAACACAGCGTGCTGTGGTCAAGAGAAGAAGTTATGGGTCAATATAGCAATCTGTCTTGTGTCTCCTACTATCCGTCTGTCTCATACACTACAGAAGCTTCAACCCTTTGCGAAATAATAAAAAAATGTCAATATTCTTATAAAGAAGTGTTGTCCTTCATTAGTTCAACCGCTATACAACAAATGGTTTCTTTCAGGGTGGGTTTATATGTGGTGGTTAAAGGTAAATTCTGTGAAAGTACTAAACCATATATTTTACAAGAATATGCTTTTGTCACATTCATTATTAGATCAGCAGTTAGAGAAGCAGCTCAGAACAGATTTGTTGATGTAAGGAAGTTGAAAATGGAAATGTGCATTTGATGACTTGGGACAAATTCACAAATGTAATATGTATATAAAGAGATGTAGTTGAATAAAAAGGCAGAAAGTCACATTGGAGTTTGAAGTCATCTTGGATTTAGGATTTATCTTTCATACAATTGTGCCACAACAGAAGAGACAATTGACTTGACAGCAAAATTGTCTATTCAAAGTGAATTGCAATGTATACTGAAAATTTACCTCAGTTATTTTACCAAGTCAAAATTGTAACTGTATAAAGATCACCATGGCAAAATTATATTTGCCCTGAAATCTCTTGTGTATTGGCATATGATTTTTATATGTGAACAGAATAAAAATATTTATCAACATTCTTCACAAGGAAATGGTTTCTCTCATGTGTATTTGAATGTGTCTTTTCAAATTTGAACTTTGTGAGAATGCTGAACCACACACTTCACAAGTAAATGGTTTCTCTCCAGTGTGCATTCGAATATGTTTTTTCAAATTGGAACTATCTGAAAATGCTGCTCCACATATTTCACAAGAATGTGGTTTCTCCCCAGTGTGTGTCTGCATGTGGCTTTTCAAATATGAATTGAATGAAAATGTTGCTCCACAGAATTCACAAGAAAATGGTTTCTCACCAGTATGTGTTCGCATATGGCGCTGCAAATGTGAATTCCTTGAAAACGCTAATCCACATACTTCACAAGAAAATGGTTTCTCTCCAGTGTGTATAAGCATATGACTTTTGAAATGTGAATTGCAAGAAAATGCAGATCCACACACATCACAAGAATATGGTTTCTCTCCAGTGTGCGTTCGCATATGACGTTGCAAATGTGAATTCCGTGAAAATGCTGTACCACAAACTTCACAAGAAAATGGCTTCTCACCAGTGTGTGTTTGCATGTGACTTTTGAAATGTGAATTGCATGAAAATGCTGATCCACACACTCCACATGCATATGGTTTCTCTCCAGTGTGTGTTCGCATATGACGCTTCAAATGTGAATTCCGTGAAAATGCTGATCCACACACTTCACAAGAAAATGGTTTCTCACCAGTGTGTGTTAGCATGTGACTTTTGAACTGTGAATTGCATGAAAAAGTATTTCCACAGACTTCACATGAATATGGTTTCTCACCAGTATGTGTCTGCATGTGAATTTTCAAATGTGAACTGCATGGAAATGATGATCCACATACTTTACATGGAAATGGTTTCTTACTCATGTGCAAGTGAATATGTCTTTTTAATTTTGAACTCTGAGAAAATGCTAATCCACACATTTCACAAGTGAATGGTTTTTCTCCAGTGTGTATTCGCATATGCTTTTTTAAACTGGAACTATCTGAAAATGCTGATCCACATTCTTCACAGGGAAATGGTTTCTCTCCAGTATGTGTTCGTACATGGCGCTTCAAATGTGAATTCTGTGAAAATGCTAATCCACACACTTCACAAGAATATGGCTTCTCTCCAGTATGTGTTTGCATGTGGCCTCTCAAATGTGAACTGCATGAAAATGCTGATCCACATACTTCACAAGAAAATGGCTTCTCTCCAGTGTGTGTTCGCATATGTTCTTTTAACCTAGAACCATCAGAAAATGCTGATCCACATTCTTTGCAAGAAAATGGTTTCTCTCCAGTATGCTTTCGAATATGCTTTTTTAAAATGGAACCATCTGAAAATGCTGATCCACACACTTCACAAGAAAATGGTTTTTCTTCTGTATGTATATTCATGTGTCTTTTCAAAATTGAGCTTTGTGAAAATGCTGATCCACATTCTTCACAAGAATATGGTTTCTCTCCAGTGTGTGTCCGCATGTGTCGCCTCAGATTTGAGTTCCATAAAAATGCTGATCCACAAACTTCACAGGAATATGGCTTCTCTCCAGTGTGTGTGTGCATGTGGCGTTTCAAATGTGAATTGCATGAAAATGCTGATCCACAGACTTTGCAAGAATATGGTTTCTCTCCTGTGTGTGTTCGCATGTGACGCATCAGATTTAAATTCCTTGAAAATACTGAACCACATACTTCACAAGAAAATGGTTTCTCTCCAGTATGTGTTCGCATGTGACGCATCAAATTTGAATTCCATAAAAATGCTGAACCACACACTTTACAGGAATATGGCTTTTCTCTTGTGTCTGTTTTTATGGGTACTTCTAAATTTGAATTCTGTTTAATTGCTGAGTCATCATAAACGTCAGAATATGGTTCCTCACTTCTTTCACTCTCCATATGCATTTCTTCAGTTTTAAACTGAGAAAAAGCCAATCCACTGACTTGACAAGAGTAAGGTTTCTCTCCAGTATGTGATTGCATGTCTATTTTGAATTGGAAATTTATCAAAATTGCTGATATACAGACTTTGCAAGAATAACAATTTAAATATGAACTCTGCAAAGTGCAGATACACACTTTGTCAGGATCTCTTTTCTCTTTGGCATCTGATTCCTTGCATCTTTTCAAATTTGATAACTGCAACAGATATCTGTGAATGAAGAAGAGGCATTATTAAAGAAAACAGGAAACATAAGAATTATTAGCAATGATAAAATGTCAGTTTCTCTTTTAATGAACAATGACATTTTTATTACTGAAACTAAATTATATTTTTATTTCACAGTTCAATAAATACGAGTGGAATATAATTTAAATAGAGGAATTTTGCTTCTAAAATTTATTATTGACAAATAGGTCAAAACATTCCTAAACCAATTCTACAATCCGCTTATTTGAATATAACAATTTTCATACAAGTAAGAAATAAAATGATACTAATTATTGAGATAAAAAATCAATTTTAATGACATGCCAATGCCGTTGCAGGTTATTCCTGTCTAGAGGTTTGGGAATAGCATTCATTATACATTGGTATTTACATTTTTTAGTAGTTTAAGAGTTTTCTTGCACGGTTATATAATATGAAGTATTCTTATAGAATACAAATAATTTGCACACAGTTGTATGATACGAAGTATTCCTATCTAATACCAATAATTATATGGTTACAAATAATTATTCCTATTTAATAATCATTTAGCAGTAGCCATTTATTTGCACACAGTTATATGGTTTCAAGTAATAATAATTCATAATAAACAAATACAGCTTTAAGTAACTATTTTTAATTTACAATGGGACAGTATCAAGTATTCCAGTCAAATTTGAATCCTTTTTAAACAGGCTTATTGGATGGGACCTTAACAAGTACTACCACTCTGGGTTAGAGTGGACCTGGGAGTAATGGCAATTAAGGGGTGCTCCATATTCCCCAACGGTCCAGGAATAGAATCTCATCATTAGATGTAATTTATAGTGTCTTACTCAGGCACTTCTATCTGAAGGAGTTCTAGCCCTTTTGCAAAAGATACAGTCAGTGTATTTTAAGTTTTACTGACTTAAACAAATGAGAAAACTATTTACATTTTAACACTTAGACAACAAGAGTATTTGTATCAATTGTCTTATTTTCTTAAAAGAGAAATTGAAACACAGGAAAAATTAGGGTTATAAGGGTCAACAGAAAAGTTTATGAGTTGACTAAAATACTCTCACAGAATATGACCAAATAAAGTTTTTTTTTCTAGTCTTCCTCATAGTCCACATACTTCTACAAACAGCAGATATGATGGTAGCAGTTGAACTTTTCAACACTCCCTCCATCCTCATATGTAATGAAAATTTAATGGATTCATAGGAAAAAGTATTCAATTTTTGTTTTTCCAAATTGAGACTGGCCCATTGGCATAATGGTTACAGTGTTTGCCAATAGTTCAGGAAACTGGGGTTCAATCCCAAGTTGAGTTATACCAAAGACTCTAAAAATTGTACTTGATGTTTCCTTGCTTAACACTCAGCATTATAAGGTATGAATTAAGGGTAAGTGGAAAAATCAAGGGAAAGGAGTAGCACCCTCCCCTAGACCTCGGTGTAGTAGCTATTGAAAAGGGAGCCTTCGGGTCACCTTTGACAACAATCGGCCAACTTATATGTAACATAAGGCATAAAGTTCTTATTTGCATTGTCTGAGAAGTTGCTCAGAGCAGATTGGTTGATGTCAGTAAGATATAAACTTAAATCTGTTTTCAATAAGGCAAACAATATAATGAATTGAAGTAAAAATACAATTGAGTATTTTATGCAGTAAATCAATCTTTCTTTTTAAGGCCTATGAAACTGTCTAGGGTTATTTTATGCCTAGAGATTAGGGAATTATCTTCATTGTTCATTCATGCTTTTTGGTTTGTTTGGTTTGTTGGGTTTTATGGCATATCAACCCTTGTAGGTTATTTAACGCCAAATCCATTTTTATGTAAATAATCTGTTCTATTTAAAACAATTCAGTTTAGCATAAGTACACAGTTTAATGGTCAAAAACATTTCCATTTCTAACTAATCAAGCAGTTGTATGAAACAATTTGGTTAAGTGTAAATACAGTTTTAATGTCGAAAAACAGTTCTATTTGAAATAATTCAGTTAAGCATAAGCATGCAGTTTAAATGTAAGTACGGTTTAATCATAAAAGTCATTTCTATTTCAAACTATTCAGTTTTACTCAAACAATTCAGTTTGGCATAAGTATGCTGTTAATTCTATTTAACCCATAGATAGGACCCTTATCAGGTGCTACCACTCTGGGCCAGAGTGGACCTGGGAGAAATGGCAATGAAGGGGTACTCCACATTCCCCAAAGCTCCAGCATTGCTGGAACCTCACCATCAGATTGTTTAGTGTCATATCCAGGACACTCGTTAGGGGGGGGGTCTTACCCCTCTGCAGAGGTGCAGTCAGTGTATTCTACAGCCCCAGCTGACTGGGCAATACACAGAGTTAAATGTCAAACTGTTTTATTTCAGATAATTCAGTTCAGCATAAGTACACAGTTTAGATGACAAAAACAATTCTATTTCGAGCAATTCAGTTCAGCACTAGTACGCAGTCTCAATGTCAAAACAGTTCTATTTTAAACAATTCAGTTTAGCATAAATATGCAGTTTAAATGCAAAAATCAGTATAATGAAAGAAGCACGTAGTTCTATTTAACCCATAGATAGGACCCTTATCAGGTGCTACCACTCCGGGCCAGAGTGGACCTGGGAGCGATGGCAATGAAGGGGTACTCCGCATTCCCCAAAGCTCCAACATTGCTGGAACCTCACCATCAGATTGTTTAGTGTCATATCTAGGACACTCGTTAGGGGGGAGGTCTTACCCCTCTGCAGAGGTGCAGTCGGTGTATTCTACAGCCCCAGCCGACTGGGCAAATTCATACTTTTTGTGTAACTGTTTCTTAAGAGCTTTTTGTACACATTGTTATATCAAGTATTCCTATCTAATACAAATAATTTGCACATAGTTGTATGGTTTCATGTATTCCTATCTAAGACTAATAACTATATGGTTTTTAAGTAATTATTTCTATTTAATAATAGTCATTTATTTACACATATTTATATGATTTCAAGTAACTTATAATAATCGTTGATAAATAATTCTAATTTCATGTAACTATTCTTAATACAATTTACAATTATAGAGTATGAAGTATTCTCATTAAATAGAAATAATTTTAAACAGATCTATTTGACCCACATGTAGGACTCTAACAGGTACGACCACTCCTGGTCAGAGTGGACCTGGGAGCAATGGCAATGAAAGGGTACTTCACACTCCACAAATCTCCGGAAGTTAAACCTGCAGTTTAGTGTCATATCCAGGACACCCCCTCTTTTTTGAGAAAGTACCCCTCTGCTGTGGAGGATACAGTTAAGATATTCTAAGCCTCACTGACAGGGCATATAAATTTAATGGAATGAAGAAAAAACTATAAACCTGCCAAATTGACTACATTTGCAACTCTGTCTAAATGCGTGTTTATTTATGATTGTTGCTACGATGATAACAGGGTCATGAACAATTCAAATTATTTTACAGTGTTCTCCCCTTGCTAACATTTGACACATCTGTAAATTATTCAATAGAAGGATATCTAAATAGGCCAATGAGGATATGTTTTGAAGATACTCAAATTTTAAAAAACAATTTCACCATTTGTTTGCCTCCATGTGAGAAATAATTCCTAAAAATTACAGCATAATAGCATTATTCATTCATATTTTATGATCATTCAGAATTTTACGTACATGGAGAAATAAATAGTAATACAAAACCATAAAAGTATGGCAGATGATTGAGAAAATAACTGGCAAAAATAACAATACTCTTACAAAACACCTCACTCACAATAATCTGACAGTTATAGATGAGAAAGATATAGCAAATCATCTCGCCGAAACTTTCTCACAAAATTTATCGGCCAAAAACCAAAGCAAAAGTTTTCAAATCATCAAAACAAAAGCAAAAAAAGTAAAAATTAAATTTTAAACAAAATCACCGAAAGCTACACACAACCTTTTTTCAACACCAGAACTAAAAGAATCCCTTAACAAGGCCCATAATACAGCAGTTGGACCCCCAAAAAATCCACCATCAATTCCTAAAACAATTACCTGAAGCAGCCATAAATTACCTCCAACAAATCTTCAATGATATAGGGAACAGCGGTGACATACCTAAATTATGGAAACAAACCACAGTTATACCGATGCCGAAACTTTTCAAAGACAAAACAAACACAAAAAACTACAAACCCATTAATCTTAGCAATAGTATCTGCAAAACACTGGAGAGAACAGTAAATGCCTGATTGATCTGGTATTTAGAAACCAACAAATTAATAACTGAATATCAATCTGGTTTCAAAAGCCAAAGAAGCCCTATGGGTCACCTGATTCGATTAGAAACATTCATCAGAGAGGCTTCTATTAAAAAAGAACATCGAGTGGCAGTTTTTTTTATCTTGAAAAGGCATATGACACAAGATGGAAGTACGGCATCATAAAAGATCTCAAAAACATCGGATTAGAAGGCAAAATGTCAATATTTATCTAAAACTTCCTACAAGATAGAAAATTTAGAGTAAGAATGGGAGAGGTTTTCACTGAAGTAGAACAACAAGAAATGAGTGTACCTCAAGGCAGTGTATTGTCTGTTAATATCAAAATTAATAATATTGTGAAAAACATAAATAGTGGAACAAACTGTGCTTTGTATGTGGATGACTTCCTGATCTGCTACAGAGCAAGAAACATGAACCATATAGAAAGATAACTTCAAATTTGCCTTGATAAGCTCCACAAATGGACCACAGAGAATAGATTAAAATTTTCAAAAGAAAAAACAAAATGCATCCACTTCTGCAACCGATGTAAGCTCCATTTAGAGCCAGTACTGAAAATTGACCACACCTAAATACCAACTGTTGAACAATACAAATACCTAGGAGCCATTTTTGACTGCGAACACTCCTTTATTCCACATATTAAATGCTTGAGAACAAAATGTAACAAAACCATACAATTACTTAGAACTATAGCACACACTAACTGGGGAGGAAGCAAAGAAACATTATTAAAATTATATCGCTCATTAATCAGGTCAAGACTCAATTATGGCTGCTTTATATATGGAGCAACCAGAAAGACATACTTGAAAGAACTAAATACCATACACCACCAAAGACTTAGACTAGCCCTTGAAACATATAGCAAACCTCCTGTCGAAAGCCTATACACAGAAGCAGATGAACCACTTCTTACACTAAGATGTGAAAAATTGGCTTTCCAATATTCCACAAAACTGAAATCTTGCCCATCCAACCTAGCTTATGACTGCACATTCAACCCTAAATACAAGCAACATTTTGAAAGAAAAGAAAAAACAATAAAACCTTTTGGCCTTCGGATGAAGTCAACCCTACAAGAATCAAAATACCACTAAATTATATAAATGAAAGCACTTTACTGCAAACACCACCCTGGATCATTAAAAAACTCAAAGTGATTCTTAAACTGAATGAACTTTCTGAAACCAAAACCCACACAAGCACTTATCAAGAAATTTCTTTAACACCATCCCAACCACCTTTACAGATGGCTCCAAGGACAACAATAAAACAGTGGGCGTAGCTATTTTAAACAAAACAATTCTTAAGAAAGCTCTTCCAATGGAAAGCTCCATCTTCTCAGCAGAAGTCCATGCAAAAGACCAAGCTCTCAACATCATCTCGAAGAGTAAAAATAAGAAATTTATTATATTCTCAGACTTACTCTCTGTCTTACTATCATAAAGAAATAAAATAATTTGAGAACCCTCTTATCATTAAACTGTTGAGTAGATTAGACTATGTCAAATTGTGAAGAAATTCTTATATGCTGGATGCCAAGCCACATTGGAGTGAGAGGAAATGGAAAACCAGATTCGGCAGCCAAATCAGCCTTAGATCTGACCCCTGACAAATTCAGGATTCTATATACTGACCTGAAACCCACAATCAATAAGTTCCTTCACACAAAATGGCAACAATAATGGAATAATAACATCCACAATAAACTCTTCCAAATCCAGCCCACTTTGGAAGAATGGAGACGAGCGTTGAGAAAACAAGTTATTATATCTTGATTGTGCATTGGTCATACGAAGCTTTACTCTTTCATCCTGAAATAGGGACGACAGCCACAATGTTTGACCTGTCAAACACCTTGCACCATTAAACACGTTTTCATAGAATGTAGAACTTTCGCTCTCATCAGAAAGTGATTTTTCAAGATGAATTGTGTGAGAGATCTATTCAACAACATCAATTACGTTCCGTCCTTCTTGAGAGAGACAGGGTTGTACCAAAAAATATGATGAGTTGAAACCATTTAATTGTGTGCAAATAAATGAAATCCTGCTCATCTAAAATTTCATCTACAAATTATTCGCTTAGAAAGCTAAGGTTAAACATATATATGTATAAACAGAATTTGGCATTACAAAGGTTGATATGCCATAAAAACCAACCAACCAACCAACCAACCAACTTATATTTCTTTTTTTACAAAATGAGAAATCCAACAGATTTCCCTAATATAGAAGCAGAAGCCATTCCAATTACATCCAGAAAACAGTAGTTGTATGACGACTTACCTCCCATCACATAAACCATCCAAGTAAGACATAGGGAACTGCTGGAGAAAAATGAAAACTCATAAGTGATGTTCTTTTTTGGACTCCTATGTATGGACACACCAGTGTTGGCGACCAGCAAAATTTTACATTCATCAGCTCTATGAAAACACTAGGTGCTATCTAGAAAACTAGTCAAAAGGAATAGATGGCAAGAAAGATTAAAGGGAATCTGTGCAGTCAGGTTTGGTTAATGGCACATCAATCTTTGTGGGTTATTTAATGCCAAATCCATCCTTGTAGAAGAATGGTAGCAATACTATTTAATGCCCTCCATAGCTGTGGAGCGGGGATAAAAGGGGTTCATACCTTTCACAAGGGTATTAATTTGACAGTGAATATAATAGCGCAACTAGAGTTTAAACTTACTACAATATTACAGTCCATTATGTTAATCCCTAAACCACAAAGATTCACCCCCACCATCAATGTTATCAGCAATCTTTCCTAATAATGATGATGATGATGACTCTTAAATTTTCACAATCAATCAAAGTTTGAATCATATAAGTTGACATTTTGACACATAAAAAATAAAGAAATAGCTCCTGCATTAGAGACTTCTCCTCTAACAGTCGCTAAAAAACAAAATCACAATTATTTGAAATAAAAAATAGCAGCTTATGTGTTAGAATTATTGAACCATTTTATTTTTCTGACACAGAATTCTTCAGTTATTATAATTACAACATAATCAACATGAATTTTTAGGTTTAGCAGCTGGCAGATATGTTTAAATCTATGGCCAGTAATAAAGTCACAGGAATTACAATTTGACAAGGAAAAAGTCACAGATTATGGTGACCAGTTAAGGATTAAATTTTTTAGAGAAAGAGGTTTTTAATTTGAGTGAGACAGAATGAATTTATAGACTCAACACTTGATTTACAATTCACTTTCTTTAAATCTGATATTGAAAAGGAAAGAAAAGTTGCTAAAAACAAAGCATAGATTTCTTTATACAAATCTTCAAGATTTTATTCAATTTTATTTTATTATTTATCTTTTTTTTTAGGCCGAGTCAAAAGTTCTGCAATATTTTGGTAATGTGAGACACATGTCGACACCTCTGCTTTAGTGGGGTCATAAAGGTGATGAAACATGTTCGACTGTGAGATACCAAGTTTGCCTGATTCTCACTGAGTACTACTCACTAGATTTTCTTCTATGGCTTAAAGTAAAAAACCTTAGAATCAATGGTTTTGAGCCTACTGGACCTTGCCTGATTGGTGAGGTTCTTTCAACCTAAGCAAAATTTCTTAAACCATTTGGTTACTGTACTTTTGTGATCAACTGCACGTTCACTTTTTGCATAACAAATGTTTTTGCTTGTTTCTTCTGTAACATTAAGGTTCAGTTCAAATTGATAAATCAAATAAGTTTCCAAATTAGATTACATTGCAGAGTGAAGAAGCGCACCAATTACCAAAATATGACCACCCACAGTGGGCATCTTCCATAGCTTGAACAATTTCAGTCACGTGATAGACATACCACAATCTTTTGACACACCCTAGCAGTTTAATTCAGAAGATATACTACTCAGAAGGCATAATACTTAAATATGAAACCCAAAATGCAATAAATATTATTACTCTTGCAATCTCCATATGTCTAAAAGTAAAGGTAATATAACATTTGCATCAACCAATGAATTGACAATGGAAACAAAATACAAAAACTGGTCAATTAACAAACAAGTTTCAATTATAATTGATGAAAATATTATTTTTAGACAGAAAGTTCGGATTGTTTTTTTTTCTAGCAGAACATACCCCTGCAAAAAAAACAAAAACAAAACAAAAAACTTAAGAAATTTAAGAATTTAAATTCATGTTTTAGATATTGGCTGGCTAGTTTTTGCCACAAAAATGAGTGTCTTTTTTTTTATTACGCTTTTGATCTCCATACAATTATAAGTGTGAAAGCCAGACTAGTTTAGTCCTACATAGCGTGCCGATGAAAATAAACAGAAATAATGTCTTTAAATTCGTCTAAATTTACATTATATTTATTGACAGCATTTTTTATAGAGAAATTTGTAATTCTTTCTATAAAAACAAACTTAAAAACGATAGAGTTCCCGACTTTAAAAAAAAGAGCATTTATTTATTTTATTTTATTTGCTTGTTTTGTTCATGCCAGCTGTGTTCCATTGCATATAACTGCCTTACATTCATTAATATTCGTTTTTATTTTTTATTTTATTTTTATTTAAACTGAGGTTTAAACATAAATCAGAACTTAAATCTACATTTTTTGGTGATCGAACCTTAAAATCCACATTAGGTTATATGAATTTTTCGATAGATTTTTATTTCCCCCTTTAGAGGTGACATTACTGTTTACCAATAGGTTTTCATGCGTTTTAAACGAATCTGACCTTCAAAAATTACACTTTTTTAAATTCAAAACCACCCAACTACATCTGTCAGTATCGTAGACTCGGGTGGGAAACAGGAGTTTTCGGGTGGTGGAATCTCAGAAAACACGCAATTTACGATTGCTTTGAACGTCAGATTCGTTCAAAATCCTAAACTCATAAAACGTCAACAGTTTTCTTCATATTCTCGTTATACTCATCAATACAGGGACATAATGGAAAGCATACGTCTGATATGAAGCCGTTCGGATACTCAAGAATTTATGTAGCAGTCAGTTATACACGCACATGGAGATTATCAATGGGAAGAAGAGACAACAGCAGGAAGAATTCGGTCAGAAATTTGAAAAAGATTAATATTGCCAAGACAGCGCATTTTGTGATGATTTGTATAGAGAAGAAAAAAAATTAAAATCTACTTAAAAAGTATAAAATAAAAACAAGACCGAAGTAATAGTTTTAAAAAAGAAAAGATAAAAAAAGGTCTCTATAAGAAATCAAGTTAAAAACAGAAAAAAATCTAAAGATGTCTTTCTTCGTTAAAGAAAATATTGACTCCATATCTTTTCCTCATCCTACAACAATTGACTTATATTTACAAGTAAATATTATTTAATGTACATTTACTAAATAAACCAAATCCCCTGTTTAGAGTTAAATCACACGATTAAACTTTGAAATAGAATTTTTTTTTTTTCAAAAATAAAATATTTCCAGATGAAATGAAAGTCACGTTTGTTCAAAACACATCAAAATACAGAAGTAAAAATATTTTTCCCCACAAGAACATATTACGAATCTTAACTTTTTCGTAGGGAGCAAAGGAAAAAATTAAGAAGATAGTAAACTTACTTTGTTCGTCTGATTTCTTTTCCTTAAAGCAATGCACCATTAGTGAAAGAGGGGAAAGTATAAAAGTTAAAATAAATTTAATTCAACCAGAAAGCATTTAGTTTAACACAGACGTTGATTATTGTTTTCTAAAGAGCAAAACCTAAGGGAGATAATCGATAAACATTTTTAGGACCGTTCCGAAAATTTTGTTTTCAAATCCACTCAATGGAATCGGTAAAGTTAAAAAGAATAATTTATCTTTAAAATTCTTTTGAACAAAGAAATCACGAGGAGAATTTCAATGCCTTTAACTGGTCGTTAGGAAAATTCGATATGACAACTTTCTTTTTTGGAAAGGTAAGTAAAGTTGGCGACCTTAGTCGAGGGTGACCCGAATGCTCACTTTTCAATAGCTACTACACCAAGACGTAGGGGAGGGCGTTACTCCTTTCACCGTATTACCTTACTTTACCCTTGATCTGCACCTTAGAATGCTGTGAGTTAAGCAAGGAGGCACCAAGTACAATTTTTTGAGTCTTTGGTATGACTTGACCTGGGATTGAACCCCAGTCACCCGGCCCGTTGGCGAATTACTGGGTCGGTAAATGTATTTTTTAAAAACACTTTAAATTTTCCTATTCCTAATAATTTTTGGAGGGAAAATATAAAAGTCTTCCTGATCTTATCTCTTAGACATAAAAAGAGTCTGAAAATATTTTTAAAAAGCTTCAATCAAAACCGGGAGACAAAACTAGACAGAGAATCAGTTTGTCAACAAAGGTCTCGACACCCAGATGAGAAGAAGAAGAAGAAGAAGAAGAAGAAGAAGACTGTTCATATAAAATCTAATTTATCTTTAAATAATTTAAAAGAAAAGAAAAAAAGAGAAATCTTATTCTGTAAGAGGAGCGTCAGAGTGCCCACTATAAGTGGCGAAGCAACCAAGTGTCATGGAATAGGGACAGTGAAGGTCCGCACCGACACCGGGAATTCTGCTGATATCGAAGCACTAGTAGTACATGAGAGGCCGTTAGACTTCGACCTATTGCTGGGCTACGACGCTATCAAAGCCTTAGGTGGTGCTCTAATCACACGGAGCGGAACAGTAAAGTTTTGTGAAGAGGCACCCGTCTGTGCAGCACTCAAAATTGATCGACCTGACTTTAATATCGAATTCGACCGGCGAAAGAAGGTGTGGACCGCCTCATAGAAATGGTCGGTAGAGAGTGAACCAGCTAAGATACAAAACAGCGTAGCCGAATACCACGTGCCCAGTCAAACAAGACCGGCGTATGAAAAGGAGCTCCGTGCATGGATTGACGCTGGTTGGCTGATTCCCTCCCCCCATAAGAAACATGGACCTCTAAAAGGCCTAATTCCTCAAATGGCGGTTGTGCAGCAGAACAAGTCAAAAGTGAGGCCAGTAATGGACAATCGGGAACTCAACCAATACGTCGACACATTTACAGCTGATGCCGATGTTTGTGCCAGCAAACAGCGGGAGTGACACCAGCATGGGCCTAATGTGTCTTTGCTCGACTTGAGAAGGGCCTACTTGCAGGTCCAGGTCAGCGAATCCTTGTGGTCATTTCAAACAGTGATATTTACCGGCAAGAGATACTGCCTCACTAGACTTGGTTTTGGACTAAACGTGGCACCACAGATAATGAAAGCAATTATTAATGCAGTGCTGTCTCAGGAAGAGAAAGAGAAAGAAGAGACATCTGCGTACCTTGACGATATCTAGGTGAACGAAGATATCGTGTCACCACGACACGTCAAAGCAAACCTGGCCCGGTTTGGTTTGATGTGTAAGGAGATGGCGCTCGTGTATTGGGTTTAGACGTCCATGGAAAGCAAGGGAGCTTACGACGGAGGCGCAGAGCCACGGTCCCAGAAGTACCTGATGCCCTAACGAGACGTGGTGTCTTTTCACTATGTAGTATACTCGTAGGATACCTACCAGTATACGGATAGCTTCGCGTAGCGACTGGCATTATGAAACGCAGAGCTAGTATGGTCACTAAAGGCTGGGATGACGAGACTGCTGACGCCCTGTTTATTGGTATGGTGACGGAAACCGTAACCAGGATGAAGAAAAACGATCCTGCTAGAGGGGATTGGTGCGTGCAGGGAAAAGAGATGAATGTCCGGGTTTATGCCAGCTCCCTAGCGATTGGGGTCTTATTGGAAAAGAATGGAGCCATAACCGAGGACACATGCTGGCTGTAGCCAATGAATAATGCCGCGCATATTAATCTGGCAGAACTGGCGCTCCATTGGGGTGTCAAAATATTGCATGTACGGACCGACTCCTTATGCGTGAACCACTGGGTGTCGGACACTTTATCAGGCAAAGCCAGAGTGCGAACTAAAACAGCCAGCGAGATGCTCATAAGAAGAAGGCTGAGCACCATCAAGAAACTGGCTGCTGCTGAATATGAACTGGGCATGGATGTGACCATGGTGACATCGAACTGTAATCTTGCCGATGGGTTGACCCGAGTACCACAAAAATGGTACGAATCTATGAAAAAGGGGGATGAGCTTGCACAGCCGGTATGCGCAGCCTCCATGGAAGAACCTGATGAAATAGCAAAGATACACTATCTCAGCGGGCACCCTGGTGTACAAAGAACGTGCTATTTCGTGCGGTTGACCAATCCATCAGTGTCCACAAGTACCGTGAGGGACGTAGTCAAGAGATGTCAGACGTGCCAGTCAATAGATCCCGCATCGGTCAAATGGCGAAAAGGAAAACTAGGAATAGGTAGTACTTGGAGTAGACTGACCATGGATATAACCCATTATAGCAGCCAACATTTCCTCACGCTCGACTGTGGACCCTCCAGATTCGCAGCCTGGCGACCTTTGCTACGCCAAGACTCTACAAGTGTCATCCGCCAACTAGAGTCAGTGTTCTACGAACGAGGGCCGCTAGAGGAGATACTCACGGATAACGATACCGCTTTCCGCAGTAAACAATTCGAGTGTTTCCTGGACGAATGGGGAATCCAGCTCAGACTGCGATGCGCGCATGTACAAAGTGGCAACGGCATAGTGGAGAGATGCCACCGAAGTATCAAGAGAATCGCCGCCAGAAAGCAGTGTACAGTCACCGAGGCCATGTAGAGGTATAATACAACACCAAAGGATGATGTATCCATTGCAAGTGCACTGGCCAACGCGATCCACCGCTACAAAGTTCGAATAAAAGGAATAGACGGCATATGCCCGTCCAGCCGAAGAGAAGTCCGCAGCCCATACAGAATAGGAGATCCTGTCTGGGTAAAACCTCCCGGTAGCCGGTGCTCCTCCAAATTCAAAAAGGGACTAGTCACTGATGTCTTCAGTGAGCAGTCCATATCAGTCAATGGAACCCTGCGTCATGTGAAGGATCTCCGCCCGGCACTAGAAACAACCCCATCGGCGAGTGATAGCGAGCAAGAATCATCTGAAAGTGAGTTATTGATTGAGCTTGCAACTCCTGATACGGGCGGCTCACATGAAAACCCACCAACTGATCATTCCGAGAGCTCTTCTGAGGAAGAGGTTCAGCCAATTCCCCTTCGGAGAAGCACCCGAAATAAAAGACCACGCCCGCACTGTTACCTTTGTGATCATAAGACCAGGAGGGAGGGTGACAGTGAACGAGAGTCAAATGAAGATTCCAGCAGAAAGAGGACAAGACTTTTTGGTTGGCGTGTAGAGCAGAGAAATAAGAAAACTTACCTTAAATTCGATGTCGACGAAAATCAAGAAAATGTAGAATGTTAGTGAGCGGAATATGTAGAGACTGGGCTTACATCGTATGCAAATTTTTGTTGCATAAAAGTAGGCTCGGAGACAAACACCTGGTGGAAGCCATTAATTGGAGAGAAGAAAAGAGAAAGAATGGACTGGACGAACAAGAAGCCAAATTGGAAGTTAAGATACTCTGCCCGTAAAACAGCAAACTAGTATTAGCGACCCACCCCCACCCCCTCAGAGACGAACATTTTTTTTCAAAGGCGAAAACCATAAATCAATCTCAACAGAGAAAATATAACAAAAACAATTTGGCAAAGAGAAATAATTTCTTTTCTTTTCAACTTGTCATGACTCATCTACCTGGTTTTAAGTTAACATTTTTGAAACATTTTCATCATCAACCATTTCAACTTATCTTTCAATTGCACCAGTTGAACTTTTGATATTTTCTGAAGAATTCTTTGTTAATTGAATTCCTTAAATAATTCCAATAATCCTCATCATTACTTGAACTTTGAAATATACACCACAAACATTATCTCACTCCAAACCTGAAACTTTACTTAAATCTAATTCTTTATATTAAGAACACTTTGTTAACTATCCAAGAAATATTTGCTTTATATACTTATTGATTTTTGAAAATCTATTCAAAATAAACTTTTGTGTAATGTTTCAATATTTCTATATTGTATATTGATTGAACCTATTTTTGTTTATTAATAAAGTCTTTTTATTTTTTGATTCAAGCTGAGTTTCCTTTAGCAGAAATTGTATGCCTATTTTTTTCACTTGGGCCCATCTACAATAGTGTATCAAAAGCTGACCTCTGATAGCTTCTTCTCTAGCTTCAGTTTGGGAAATGGAGGTGCCCAGGTTATTATAGTTGTACCTAAAGAAGTACATTTTAAAGACAAACTATCAACTCACAGTTTTCGAATAGAGACAATGCCCAGGCTGTCAAGATTGCAATTAAGGAAGTCTCCTCTAAAGACTTTCTATTTACCATCAGTTCATCAAATAAAGACAGTCTCCAGGCTGTAATAGTGGCACCTAAAAAGAAACCCCTCTAAAGACTATCAGGATAAAAAGAGGTTAAAAATAAAATATTGGTTAAGAAGATGGTTGTATCATTTTCAAAACACTCTCCTTATACATATCATTACATACACATACTAGGAAAACAGTCTTGATGACAATCAGTTCCGGCATAATTTTAAGGATAAATTATCATTACCCCTTTTATCAAAGAAACCGTGCAGTATCTTAAAATACAAATTTGGTGTAAAGGGCTTTTATTTTTACTTGTCATTATTTCTTTTATTAATTTTTTCTTTTTAAATTTCTATTGGTATGTGATAGTATTCTCACCAAGTGAAATTTTTTACCATTTTGGAAAAGAGGAGGAAAATATTTCCTAGCAGTCAGGTTGGCTAATTGTCGGCTAATCAGACTGGCTATTGATTAATTTCAAAACAAAAACCAGTGTAAAAAGGATATATATATATATATAAACCAGTCCATTGGCATAATGAGTAGCATGTTTGCCAATGGTCCGGGAGACATGGGTTCAATCCCAGGTTGAGTCATACCAAAGACTCAAAAAATGGTACTTAATGCTGAGTTGCTTAACACCCAGCACTATAAGGATCAAGGGTAAAGTGAACCAATCCAGGGAATAGAGTAGCATTCTCCCCTAGACCTCGGTGTAGTAGCTATTGAAAAGGGAGCTTTGGGTCATTCTCAACTAAATTTGCCAACTTTACCTCTTTATATACTGATGTGCAGTTATCGTTAAACCTCAATGTAGCTCTTGGATGTTGAATTTCACTCACAAAATTTTTGCCTGTTTAGAGGAGAGTGAAGTTTCTCATTATGGAGAAGCATTGAGGTAACTGGGTTTTTGAACTGCACTTGTTCTTTTTGCCTCTTTTTGGTCAAAGGAAAAGTATTGTTTTTGTTTTGAAAGGTGAAATCCTGATGTTTTACGGTATAAAACCTCAGGTTCAAATTTTGCATCGCCAGTGATTGATGGCAGAATCTGGCTGGTGAAAAAAAGAGGGATCTTCAGAAAAATTTTCAGCATTTCTTCTAGAAAAAAAAAAAATAGAAGTTTTGTTCTATAAATGTTTTTGTGAATTTGAAAAAGATGAAAAAATTAAGGAAATTTTGCAGAAAGAAGAAAAGAAAAGTTTTGATTTGGCAAATTTTTTTCTTCTAAAAAAATTAGAATTAACAATAAAAAAATTCTTATGGAATATAAAAATAAAAAGGGTAAATAACATGAAACTAAGATTTCTCTTTCAGAAAAAAAAAACCAAACAAAAATTGAACAAATGATCAAAGAAGAATTTATTGTTTTATTCCTTAGAAAATATGAAAATCTAAAATTTTTTCCCAATATTCCTTTGAAATATGAATTTGAAAATTTCTGATAGACAAATTACAGAAACAGTGTTTGTTGTCAGTTTGAATGTTTTCATATGTGATCAAATTACATGACAGGAAAATTGTCTTCTTCCAGTTTATAGTTCCATTTCTATTTTTATAGTCAAATTCATTGAAAATGCTGATCTATAAAGAAGATTTAATGTGTAGCTGATTGTTCTAGTTTCTCTATGATTTTTAAAACTAAAACTTTATGAAAATTTACATACACAAATATTATTGTCATGGGTGTGTGCATTTTCAAACTGGAACTATATAAAAATAGTGATCCCTCCTGTTAACAAGAAAATTATATCTTTCTGGTGTTTGCATGCATCTTATAAAACTGGGCACATATAAATTTTCTCTCTCATGTGTATTTGCATATGGCTTTTCAAAATTGCACTCTTTGAAAATGCCAATCCACATGGTTTCCTGAAAATACTGAGGAATACAGTCTCAACAGAAAATGTTTTGTTTGTGTGTGTATTGGTTGGTTGGTTGGGTTTTATGGCATATCAACCTTTGTAGGTTATTCAATGCCAAATCCATTTTATGCAAATAGTTCTATTTCAAACAATTCCCTTTAGCATTATTATACAGTTTAATTGTCAAAACATTTCTATTTCAAGCTATTCAGTTTATTCAAACAGTTCTAATTCAGCTAATTCAGTTTAGTATAAGTACAAATTTTGTTTACACACAGTTTAACATTTCTATTTATAGCTATTCAGTTTAGTCAAACAGTTCTATTTCAAACAATTCAGTTTAGCATAAGTATACAGTTTAGTTCTATATAACCCATAGATAGGGCCCTATCAGGTGCTACCATTCCATGCCAGAGTGGACTTGGGAGCAATGGCAATGAAGCGGTGCTTCACATTCCCCAAAGTTCCAGCATCACTGGAACCTCACCATCAGATTGTTTAATGTCATATGCAGGACACTTGTTGTGGGGGTGAGGTCTTACCCCACTGCAGAGGTGCAGTCGGTGTATTCTACAGCCTCAGCCGACTGGGCAAGTTCATGTGTGTATCACTAAATCTATAGCATAGCTTAATGACGAATAGAAGCATTTATTTTTCACAACAAATATTCATTTTTCAACATAATCTCTTTCCTTGTCACATAATACAACTCGCCATTGTGAATCACACGTTATCTAATAGAAATCTCAAATAAAAACTCTTTATAATGTTGTTTCACATACTTCAGAAAAAAATGGTTTCTGCTAAATTCTAAGTTTGCATGGAGATTTTCATTCCTGAAACTGAAAATTCTGATCCACAAGAAGAAAATAGTTGTTCTCATTTGTGTGATTTCATGTGATTTTGTAAACTGTATCTCTGTGAAAATGCTGTTCCACACATGTTACAAGAAAATGGCTTCTCTCCAGTGTGTGTTCGTATGTGGCTTTTTAAACTGGAACTCTGTGAAAATGATGTACCACATACTTTACAAGAAAATGGTTTTTCTCCAGTGTGTGTTCGCATGTGAGTTTTTAAACTGAAACTTCGTGAAAATGCTGATCCACACACTTTACAAGAAAATGGCTTCTCTCCAGTGTGTATTCGCATATGCCTTCTTAACATAGGGCCTCTTGAAAATGCTATTCCACACACTTCACAAGAATATGGTTTCTCTCCAGTGTGAGTTCGAAGGTGACATTTTAATTGGGAACTCTGTGAAAATGCTGTTCCACAGACTATACAAGAAAATGGTTTTTCTCCAGTGTGTGTTCGCAGGTGACTTTTTAAAATGGAACTCAGTGAAAATGCTGTTCCACATAATTTGCAAGAAAATGGTTTCTCTCCAGTGTGTGTTTGCTGGTGGGTTTTTAATTGTGAACTCTGTGCAAATGCTGAACCACACACTTTACATGAAAATGGTTTCTCACCAGTGTGTGTTAGTGTGTGACTTTTTAAACTGGAACTTTGCGCAAATCCTGTTCCACACACTTTACAATGATAAGGTTTCTCTCCAGTGTGTATTCGCTTGTGGTTTTTCAATTGTGAACCTACTGTGAATGCTGATCCACATACTTCACAAGAAAATGGTTTCTCTTTAGTGTGTGTTCGCTTGTGGGCTGTCAAATGTGAAATCTGTGCAAACACAGCTCCACAGACCTCACAAGAATAAGGTTTCTCTCCAGTGTGTGTTCGCATATGGTTTTTCAATTGTGAACTCTGAGAAAATGCTGATCCACAAACTTTACAAGAAAATGGTTTCTCTCCTGTGTGTGTCCGCTCATGAGATTTCAAACGAGAACTTTCTGAAAATCTTGATCCACACACTTCACAGGAAAAGGGTTTCTCCCCTGTATGCTTTAGCATGTGTCTTTTCAAATTTGAATTTTCTGAAAATGCTGATCCACACACTTTACAAGAGAATGGTTTTTCTCCAGTGTGTTTTCGCATGTGACTTTTTAAACTGGAACGCTGTGAAAATGCTGATCGACACATTTTACAAGAAAACGGTTTTTCTCCAGTGTGTGTTCTAATGTGACATTGTAAACTCGAAATCTGTGAGAATCCTGTTCCACACCATTTGCAAAGATATGGTTTCTCTCCTGTGTGAGTTCGCACATGATTTCGTAAGCTGGAACGATCTGAAAATGCTGATTTACACACTTCACAAGGAAATAGTTTCTTTTCAGTGTGTGTTCCCATGTAACTTTTTAAAAATGAACTCTATCAAAACGCTGATTGGCACACTTCACAAGCACAAAGTTCTTCTCCAATGTGTGTTCCCTAATGGCCTTTTAAATTGAAACTCAGAAAATGCTGATCCACACACTGTACAGAAATAAATATTTCTCTGTAGACTGTGCTTTTTTTTTTCCAAGTTTGAATTCTGTACAAAATGTATTTATTCATTTAATCGCAGTTGCATTTTTCTCTTGTGTTTGGTTGCATATGAACTTTGAAATGTGAATTTAGTAAAAGTGATGATATACAAACTTAGCAAGAGTAACGGGTGTCTCTTCTGCTTTGATTGGTTGTGACTACTGAAATATTAACTCCGTTAATTAGTTGATATATACACTTTGTAAGAATATATGTTCTTCTTGGTATCTACTTGTATTTGTCCTTTTAAATCTCAAAATTTTTGTTCTCCATTTCAGTTGATTGCTGCGAATAAAGAAAAGAAAATTAAAGATTCATACATTATTTGCAATTATAAAATTAGAATAAATCAGTGTGTGTTTCAATTAATGATGGAATATCATGCGATTCCTGTTCAATCATAAATAAAGTTTTTATGTAACTGTTATATAAAAATGCTTAAATAGAATATAATTTAGATACAGGAATTTTTACTTTATTTCATCAGAAACAAAAGGACTTTTCATTAGTGATATACAAAAAAAACATGAAACCACCAAAACAAAGTTTTATAAAGATTAAAAAAAAAAAAAAAAAAAAATATGAAGTGAATGAAACAGGAAAGAGAACTTTTCATTTTTGCATTTTATGTGTTGCAAAAACAGATTGATTTTTTTATTAAAGAAAATGGGAGACACATGCATTATTTGTAAAAATGGGAAACACATGCATTATTTGTAAAAATAGAATAAATCAATTCGTGTTTTAATAAAATTATGTACCACATCATTAACTTTCAGTCACAAGGTTTTTTTTATGTAAGTATTCAAGGAACATAATGACAAGTAATTTAAATACAGCAATTTTTACTATTGCCTTTAAGATTTATCAGAAAGAAAGAGTTACTCAATGCTGATTAGAGAGATTTTTTTGAGGACATTAATTAGGTTGAAAAAGTTCAGAATGAAATTTTTAAACTGAATAAACTGAAGTTTACCCAACAGTGTCAACTCAACGGTAAAATGAAGGTAAAATGAAAGTGAATGACCAAGTTTTTGAGAGGTGGAAAATCTAAAATGAATTATCTCATATACAAGCATAAACATTTGGGAAGGTTGTTTTGGGGGCCATTGTGAGCCAGTTTTTCGTTATTTCTATCTTTTTGATCATCTTAGTAATATTTTTATGCTTAATGTCTATTTTCATATTTTGTAAATTTGCTTGAAGCATTGCACAAATTATTTTATAGCATTAAATTAGAGTGCTATTGAAATGCAAAATAATAATTATTTGAGTCTCAATTATTTTTTCACATTGAATTGCCCTCTAAATTAATTCAATACAATAAAAGAGACTTTTTTAATATTATTTTAGGCTAATATCTAACTCTAACCAGATAAGGCTATATTTTTGGTTCTATAACATATTTATATAAACATATTTAGTTGTAAATAAAAAAGAAATCTGGTTTATTATGAATGAGCAAGTCAACAAGAAAATAAATTTCTAGTTTAAAAATTCTTTATAAAAAACCTGAAAAATTGATTTGAAAAGTTTTTTTTAAGTTTTTTTTTCATACTATTTTTAAACATTAAATTAAGTGTTTAACAAGAGTATGAAAAAAAAACTATTTAAAAATATACCCAGCTTATCACAAAACTCTTTAATAGTGGATTTTTTGCCTTCATCAGATTCGGCAACTTCTCAACTCTTTCAATATGTCTACTGGTAGAAGGCCTCCATGGATGCTCATCACTTTCACCTGATGTTTGTCCTTTAAGAGTTGTTGCCAATCAAATATCCTGATATTCAGGATTTCAAAAGTTTCAGAACTAATTTTGCCCAGTTTTAGGCAAAAGTTGATGCAGACTTCTTCACTAGTTATTACCAGGCAAAAATTTATCAAGTAGAAAAAAAAATTAACTTAAGATAAGTGCACATCTGCGCTATTAAGAGATGTGTGCATGACTATTTGTCAGAACCAATTAAAAAAGATAATTTTTGAACCATTTTGATAAATTTTGAATACATCTCAAAGATTACAAAATACATTTGGTAACAATGAGCATCTTATTATCTGTTAACAAAGTTCAAAGGTCAAATTATTATTACAACACATTATACTTAGTACTACAAATCATAAACATCACAAACTGAAAGGTGTGTCTCTTTCGGAGATATTTGAAGAATAAAAGTAATAAAGTTTCAGAAAACTATTTCTTTTGGGCATAAATATGACTATTAATCTGTGAAAATTTGTTTTTTTTTAATGAAACTATATTAATGAAATTATATTAAAGAAATTTTTAAGTTTACTCAAGTTTAATTTTTTTAAACTCATAAATTAAAAAACAAAATAGACTTTAAAATTTTGAGATGTCATCTAGCCATAATAAATGAAACTGTGAAATAACAGTTTAAAGGGAAAAAAATATCACTCAATTGAATCTAAGTGACAAATAAGAGATACTTTTTTTTCAGTAAAACGCTAAAAAAATATGTGCAAATTATTGTGATAAGGAAAACAATAAAAGGGTGGTTTTCTAAAATCATTTCTTAAAATATCTTTGATATATATTAAAAGTACAACACTGGGATGTTTAAATAAAAGTTTCAATATTCTGTGAAAATTCTCTAGTTGACTGGATCTTATTAAACTTTATATTTTCCAGTTAGGGGACATTAAAAGCACTTCTTACTCTAGGTGCACATATTTACGTGCAGTTATGCATATGGGTGTGAATGTATCTAAATGAGCATATATATATATATATATATATATATATATATATATATATATATATATGTGTGTGTGTGAGTGTGTTTGTTTAATTGCAAATGTAATTTGTATGGTTGTGAGAATGTACATGGATATGTGTGTGGATAGGTAGAGCATATAAGTATATATATATATATATATATATATATATATATATGCATGTGAGTGCAACCGGTATGGTTGTGTGTGAATATAGGAAGCAGGTATGTACATGGATGTTTGCGTATATAGTAGTATCAAAAGGATAGCTAAGTTAGGAAGGAAAATTTTAATAGATGATAAAATAGAAAAAGAAGGATTTCCCAATGGTGGATGGGAGGATTAGATTTTTAATATTCAGTACAAGAACAGTCAGAAGTCAATAGCAAATACTTTAGTTCTAGAGAGTTGACTGGGTAAAAGTAGTTTTCTTTTTGGGAGGCCAGAGTCGTATATATATTCAATGAAGCAATTAGTAGTTAGACAGATGAGTGACCAGTTGAGTTGGCTGTCAGACTGGGATCTTTCCTCCACTCATATTGGTAGCAAACATAACAAAGTGGAGTTTGGGCTGAGGGTGGTAAGCAGCAAGTGGGTCGCCAGGAGCAGTAACAATTCCATAAACAACCAAATTAACCATGAGACAAAATGGTATTGAAAACTGACCTCTTTATCAGTCATTCATATCCTGATAATGAGGGATCAGCATGCAAGTCCATATTTCAAAATGTAATATACTTCTTTCTCTTCTTCCTCCTCCGACCACAAGAGTATATAAACACCAAGTTTATTTTAGGGTTCATTTTGTTTCTTTACAGAATTATCCAAAATCTGAACTTGTCTAATATGTCTTAACAATAAACACAATATCAAAATATGGATTGAGTCAATTAGAAGTTAATGCTGTACAAACTGTGTATGATATTGACACAATTAATTAAACTGTTTAATCTAATAACAAAGTTTTAGAAAATTCAATGTATATCTCGAGAAATATAAAGAATAAAGTATCTTAAAACATATATAACCAATTAATAAATTTGATAATTTGATAAATTTAAATTTGATTTTTTTTAATTTTAAAAATCTTTAGAAACAATATTTTCAGTGTCATATTTTTTTTTCAGCTTCAGAAGAGGCTACAAATTTGAAATATGGAAACTTTTTGAAAAATCAGCAATGTAGAGTTTAGAATTTGTCTCTCAAGTAAAGAAAATATGACCAATATTTTTTTTTAGGCTTCCATACTTTAAAAACAAAAAAAAAATCAATAAAACAAAATCAGCAATATAGATAGGCACTTACATGAACTTTTATGGGTTAGTGTAATGGTTAACAAGCTTAACTAGTAAACCATTACTAGTGTGTTCAAATCTCACTAGGTGCTTCATATATAGAGAGCTTTGTACCACATCTAAGCAAAACTTTGGAAAAAACTTCATGGACTTTAATGATGTTTTGACACCATTTTTTAATGTGTTGCATGAATTTCAAAATTTATATCAAACTTTAATAGAACATGAATCATAAAAAAAATATTTTGCTAAACTGAAACCTGAATTATGTAATATAACACCTAGGGTGGCTAGACTTCAGGCTTTATGCAGGGCTGTATGGCTTTTGAGCAGGTCATCCTCTATCTGGTGACAACTTCAGCTGGATCTGTTATGTTACTTCACATCTTGTAAGATGACCCTAATTTGTCATCATTGTAAAAAGCTTTCTCTCACCACTCAAAGAGTCCACAGGGAATAGCCCACTGTGCATAGTAAAGTGGTGTTCAAATGCAACATTCCAGTCAGGTCTAAAATAAAAAGTCTGACATGCTTCTTTCCCTCTATTCTTGCATATACAGAGAGTCCCTATTGAAAGTATTTAGTATTAAAGCATGTCTGTTTATTTACCCACTGAAAAAAAAAGCCAAAAAGAAAGATCAAATTTAACCATGAATGGACACAAGAATTTTGATTTACATCAATAAGCAGAAAAGATGATTTTCATGTCTTCTTTACAGAATACTGTTGGGATGGAGAGATTGGCAGTAAAGAGAAAAAAAGCAGTTTATCGACACACTACCACTGATAACATAAGTTCTCCTTTTTCTGCCAAGCCTTCCTTTTTGCGATAGCATTGTCTTAATGAAAATTTGTAAATGGCCCCTCTAATCATGCCCGGAGCAGAAGTGTGAAAACATTTGATTAACAGATGGGGTTAAAGGGGGTTTAAATAGAGGCAAGTGATTGGAAAGTTTGCATTTTGAGTTTTGGAGTTATATTTCTAGTTTATCACAGAGCAAATACTCTGCTTAAAAACTGACCTTGTGTCATATCCTGCCCGAGCGGAGCGGTTGGGTAAATAGTATCACAGAGCAAATACTTTTTGATTTGAATATTTATCTAAAATTACAATTCTCAGGCTGTTTTCACAATACATTTAAGTATTGATTGATAGTTTCATTGTCTTTTTCTCTCTCTCAAATTGAAGAAAAAAGGCTCATATATTTCACTTGGTACTGTGTGAATATGTTTTTCCATTTGGTTTGTTGTTTGCCAACCATCTTTTAGTACAGCACAAAGTTTTCCGCTTGTTGTTATACAAATATGTTCATTAGCCATAATGAAAAAATTCAGTCTTTTCACATCATTTTTTTCCACTTCATTCAATAATTCCTTCATGGTTCCAAACAAAATCATTTCGATTATGCAGTTTGCACTGTTATGTGTTTTTTAATATGAAAATCTTCATAAAACTTGGCAAGTGAACTCCTTTAACCTCAAGGCGTATTTTAAAAACATCTGCAGGAGGCGACATGTGGTTGGGTGGGTGCTGAGAGTGAATGAACAAACAGACTGGAAGAACATACAAATGAATGTGTATAAAGAAACTAATCTCAATTTATTACTTTAACTGCCATCCGTAGATCTTAAATGTAGAACATTAGTACGTTTAAATAATTCAATATTCTATGAAATAGCCTCTTCTAAAAAGGAACTAGTTAAATTTTATATTTTTAAAATCAGTCAAACATTTTTTATATGATAACAAAGTTACAGAATTTTCCAATTTTAATCTATAATTTTTGAAGCACTCAAAACCATAGATTTTAATCAAAAATGAAAATAAACCTTAAAAAAAAACAAAAAACGCTTTAAACAAATTTTTTGCCATTCAAAAAATGTCAACATTTTATTGAAATAAATAACTAAAAACTCTGGGGAAAAAAAAAACTAAAAAAGAAAAAAAAAAATCAACAACAAAAAAATATTTTCTGAAAGATTTTTTTAAGTAGAGTTAGCGAAAATAAAATAAGTGATGAAAATAATAAAATTTAATAATTAGTTTACTTTGGGAAGATTATAAAAAGTTTTTCTTTTTTGTTTAAAAAAATTCTATGTAAATGATCCCGATGGTAAATCGTTTTAGTACAAAATACCAACAACTTTTCCAACAGAAATACCTCCAATTCTTATTGACTATAAACATTTCCATAAACATCCACGTACATGCCAAAAAGAGTGGGGGGGGGTTTACGTGAAAAAAAAAAATTCTTTTTTCTTTTTAGATTTCCATGCTCTAAAAAGGAGAATAAGATTTTGATCACTGACAAGGGATAAGTGTCATTATTTGCCAAAAGACTGGTTCAAAGTGAGTGCCCTGTTTATCATTATGTCGATATTGTAACTCAGACAATCCCCACTGACCATCTTAGAATCAAATAAGACGGAAATAATTTTACTCAAACATGAAAAAATTATCTCAAAAAATTAACGTCACATTCATTCAATTCACATCAAGATTCAAAATAGAGAAGGAAAAACATTTCCCCGCACAAAACAGTTAATTGAGGAGTAAAAAATACTTTTTCACTTATAAAGAAAAAAAGAAAGACTTTGAAAGAGAAAATGTGATACTTACTTCTTTCATCTAATTTTTCGTATAATCTCATCGAAAAGAAATTGTTAATTTTAAAAATAAACAAATCAAATTTTGGTAAAATTAAATTTTAAAACAACTGTCGTTTGCAATCTGTGCAAAATGTTTTATGAATAAAATACAAGGGAGATAATTTAGAGAAATTAGGAAAAAAGCGCCGAATTGGGTTTTCTTGCAAAATTAAAAATTCGATCTAACGAATCATCTAATTTCTCAGTAACATTTTTTAATGTTTTTTATTCAATGAATAAAAAGTACAATTTTGAAATAATCAAAATATACAATTTATTAATAAGTTAATTTGTTATTTTGTTCCTGACAATGCCAGAGTCTCTCGCTAGTTTTTTCATGAATTGGCCATTGTAAAAATTGACTTAATTTTGTCTTCTGTTATAAACTTAAGAGTTTTGCAATAGATTTTTAATGATTTCAATAAAATATAGGCTCAATTTATTTCATAAAATTACTTTTTAGAAAAAGTTGGACCCCTAAGAAACCAAAGTACAAAGAGCAAAAACTCTCTAGAAATTATAAAGAAAAATCTAATATTTTTGGTTTTTATTATTCAGCAAAATTAAGAATTTCATCTACTGAATCATTTAATTTCATATTGATATTTTTCATAATATCGTTTATCTAATAAATAAAAGAAATGACAATTTAAAAAACTTATATATACGAGGATCATTAAATAAGTTTCCAGACTTTTTTCGTATGGGCACTTTTATTGATAGTACACACATGAAACTAGTCCCCTTCGAAGTCACAGGGAGCAAGGTCTGGACTATAGGGAGGCTGAGGAACTGTCTTGATGCCCATCTTGGTCAAATAGTCTGTGACAAGGATGGAGTTGTGGATTGGTGCATTGTCCTGGGGGAAATGCCACTGACCCGATTTGAAGAGTATAGGCCTCTTCCGACGGAATCTTTTCCTGAACTCCCTAAAAAACTCAACATAGTAACCTTAACCCTAACCCTTTGGCCAATCAACTCTGGTGTATTGACTTCGTTACACCTCCCACACCTCTCATCATCCCTCACAGACTCCCTGCCTTCCTTGAATCTCTTATGCCACTCAAAACCTGATGCTCGATTCATGCAAGATGGTTGAAAAGCAGTCTGAAGCATTCCATACGTTTCTGTAGCATTTTTTCCCAAGTTTAGAATAGAATTTTATTGCATATTGTTCTTCTAAAGTGTCGTCATGTCCAGATTGTATTTTTGAAATTCACCAGCTGTGACAATCAGGCTTTAGTAGGGTGTATTCCAATTCCTGCTGTAGCTGTTTATTTGAACCTGAAATCATAAAAATTGGTCAGTCATCTCATAAGATGTATAGCAATAACAGTGAATTTTCCAGAGTCTACGCCAATCTTAAATACCTGTACAAAAAAAAAGTCTAGAAGCTTATTGAATGCACCACATATATATATTAGAAGTGATAATAGAATTGTTAAGAGCACAATGTGAGACAGCAAATCAGCAATCCATAACAGCCAAGGAACCCATAATTCAGTTTCTCAAGGAAGGTGAATGTCCTGTGAAGAAACAAAAAAATCCTAACATGAAGCTACTGAACGGAGCTAGTGACTGGAAAGTTTCAGCAGATCTCAAGACATCTCTACAATTTCCTGTTCACATTATTCAAACAGAAAAGCGGCCGGACATTGTAGCATGGTCCAATTCAAAGAAGAGTGTCCTCCTCATAGAATTGACTGTCCCTTGGGAAGAAAACCGGGAGGAAGCACACGAGCGGAAGAAAAACCGCTACGAGTCACTGCGTGCCGACTGCGTGGAAAAGGGTTGGATATGCCATGTGATTCCTATTGAGGTTGGTTGTCGTGGTTTTATAGGACACTCAGTCATTTCGTTTCTTTCAAAAATAGGAATCACTGGCCGCAGTTCGAAAGTTGCCTCGAATCGTCTTCAGACCACGGCGCGATATGCATCAAGTTGGATTTGGTCGAAAGCGAGAAAGTTTTCAGCATGAAGGTAATACACGCGGAACCACCTTTCCCGTGTGATTACGTAAGAAACGGCTACTGTAAACGCGTAATAACATCAACCGCCGAAAGTAAACGCGTTTTTTAAATCACAAACTGCACTCAGAAAATGAAGATTAACGTCCAATGTAGTCTCTGCATTTAATTGATCTGGCATATATATATATATATATATATATATATATATATATATATATATATATATATATGATTCTCTTAATACCCTGTCCGGTGGCAAAAGCTGCTTGGTAGCGCCAGGGGTGGCCTTGAGCTACCGAAACTGTGTTATCACCCCTGGATGGCGGCTGATGAGGACATGGTATCGCACGTGCTTTCACACGTTGTATGATGAAAATATATATATATATATATATATATAGATATATATATATATATATATATATATATAGATATTATTAATTTCCTGAGAATTCTGTTTTTAATTGGTTAAAAAAAAAAAAAAAAGAGATCAGTTTGTATTTACCCGAAAATTGACCTTGTTTCACATCCTACTTATGATGAACGAGGTTTGTTCACCTCAAGTAGGATGTGATAGAAGGTCAATTCTTAAACAGACTACAGTTGCTTTTTTTTTCAGAGTTTTCCTTCTTCTAGACTGGTTGCCAAACCAAAGCTAAAGAACTCAGTCTGCTCTACTATTACCTATAGCTGAACGACGGAAGAAAAGATTCATGCCTTTCTAGGAGGAGCATTAACCCAAATTGAAATGCAGCCACGGCCAGAATTTGAACTTGGATCACCAATTTCATTTTCTATAATGTTAACTTTTACGTTAGAGTGAGTCTCTTTATACAGAGAGAGAGACAGAGAGAGATAGATGGAAGGAAATGAACCGAGAGAGAGTGAAAGAAAGGTTTTAAATTGAGAGAGAGAGAGAGAGAGAAATGAATTTAATTGAGGGAGAGAGAGAGAGAGAGAGAAATGAATTAAACAGTGAGAGAGAAAGAGACAGAAAGAGAAATGAATAAAAATGAAAGAGAAAGAAAAAGAAAAAATAAGATGAATTAAATTGAGAGAGGAAGAGAAAGAAATGATTTAGAGAGAGAGAGAGCAATGAATTAAATTGAGAGAGAGAGAGAGAGAGAGAGAAATGATGAAATTTAACTTCTTTTAAGCACTGCTTCTACAATTCTCATATTTTACATTTAATTGTTGGAGTGAAAAACGTCGGAGGAGGTGCAGCTGTCTGAATTGGTAAATGCAACCAATTTGCCTTGGGACAAACCAACAATCATGGTAACAAATTGTTTGGAAGTTCTTAACCCACTTGAACATATCCTTTGGTTTTGTTCATTAAGAAGATTATATAGCGGAAGATATAGTAACTGATGAGAGAAAATAAGTTTAGTACAAACGACCAGTGGCTGTGGAGGTAAAACATTTGGAGATTAATGAAAAGAAAAAAAAAATTTCCAAAAGGTAGAAGTTCCCAGAAACCGCTGACAAGAAGTAAGGAATAGTGCATGCCCAATGATCTTCTTTGTGAAACTTGGTGGTTCTCAGGTTTTCAAACTGCATTCACAAATTTTTTTACCAGAAGACCTTGGGAAACATATATAGATAGATAGATTCATGAACTTACTGTTAAACTTTTTAAAATTCTTTAATTTTAACTATGAAATAATTATGTATCATTCTATAACTGTATTTTCTTTGAGTTTTGAATTAAGATCTAAAATGTATTATAAGCTTAAAAAATTATTTGCTATATGTTGTGGCACTTTTTTCTATGAGCTTGGTCCACTTAACTTTAGACTTTGGCTATGTCTCCATAAAAGCCTCCTTAAATCATTCAACATCTGTCTTGGATGATCCTGAAGGCCTCTGTAAATCATTCAACATCTGTCACGGATGATTCTGAAGGCCTCCGTGAATTATTCAAGATCTGTCTTAGATGATCCAGAAGGCCTCCATAAATCATTCAACATCCGTCTTAGATGATCTTGAAAGCAAAGAGCATTTATGTATTTAACCTATCCCTCCTCCACATGTGGAACGACTTCATTTTTTAAGCTGAGCAAAGCTGGTTTTACTTCTGCTAAACAGGTTGTCCAACCAAGGTTAAAGGACCCAGTCTGGCCCACTGCGCAGGTAGAAGGAATAAACAGACTTAGGCCTAATGCAATGGCATGAATGCGAATGCAAACAGCCTAATCCAGGATTTGAACCTGGGATACTGATTCTCTTTTGAACAATGATAATTATTATGCCAAATGCCCAAAGAACATTTAAGAAAGATCATAATATGCAAATATGAATGCAACATTTATAGGCAAGTACAAAACTATTTTCAGTACTTATGCATCTATGTTACCGCAAAATAAAGCTGAACTTTCACGAGCATTTCCGGGCCGATAACAGAAAGAATCGGGCTATGCCGAAATGCCTTGCCAATCAAATTTAAGCAAGCAGACGATAAAATAATTCAGTCAATTTGTTGACAAAATTACGAGAACAGTATTATTCAAGCAATTTTAAATGTGAATTTATTGCAACTAAGCGACAAACTACAATCTGTGGAAAAGGTGATACAATTCTGCCAAGAAAAAAAACTGGTGCTTATGCACTTATTGTACCGGGCTATTTTTAAATAGTATTTTCAAGTTAAATTCAAGTGTTACAATATCTTTTTTTTTTATTAAATTGTTAGGTGAAAATACAAAATAGTTACAAAACACCCTCCTCTCCGTATGTTAAGAATGGGTTTCTAAATAATCACGTTATTATTTCAGCGCAGTACAATAAGTGCATAAGTACCAAAAAATTTATTGGCAAAATTAAAAGTTGCTGGACATGTGAGCATCCTTCCTATTTAAAAAAATGAGAAAAAGCTATGCCTGAAGATGGTCTTCATGCGTTTTGTCGGCATATTTCAATTCTTTCCATTATCGGCCCAGAAACGCTTGTGAAAGTTCGGCTTTATTTTGCGGTAACATAGATGCATAAGTACCCTATTTTCATTTGAAAATAAACAAAATCATAAAAGTGAGACTCAAAAATCAAAATAAGTTGGTCTAAAACTTTGAATGGGAGCCATATTCTCTGTGTCATTTTGAGTTTCAATTTCAACTGAAAACTTATCTTCATTCACATGCTAGTGTTTTCTTTCAAATTTTTGAAAAGGATTCATTTTGAAATCTTCTACTTTTGCCAAAACTATGAAAACTTGAAGGATCGATTTAGTTTTGCTAATTTTTGCCCTTCAAACATAAAAATCTATAATTAATGATTTTAGAATAGATTTTTTAAAGAAATTTAAGATTATAAGAAGAGACAAATTCAGCATTTTGACTTTATTCACAAATTTTGTTTTTTTTTATAAAAATTCAGTAAACATTTAAATAATTTATATTTTATTACATGGAAAAAAAAACTTCCTTTCCCTTCCAAAGGTGAAATATTTTCATTTTCTTTTCAATTAAAAAACTTTTTATGATATAAAAAACTGAAGGAGAAAACCTTTAATAACATTAAGAACATTTTTATTCCTTTTCAAAGAATATGAACTTCTTATTATTTTCATTTATGATTTAAGTTTTAAAAATGATGCAAAAAAAAAAAAAAAAAAAAGTAATTAAAAAAAGCAGAGAAAATAAGCAAAGAATCCAAATGTGTCAATATAAACCCAAAAAGAGGAAATGAGATAATAAAAAGACATTTTGACATAGAAAATTGGGATTTTCTAATGCTTTATACATCTAAAATATATCATTTATATATCATAAGAGTTGGTTAATGAAATAACTAAGCAAAAATTAAATTTCAAAATAAATAATAAACTACACAATATCTTAGGTAATTTCAAAAATTTGATCTAACAAATTGATAACATGAGAAATTTTAAAAGCCTTTAAAAAATGGGAAAAATATTAAAACAGATTTGCACATATGAAAATTATAAGTTAACAAAAGAATTTTATAAGAAACACCCCAAAAAATTAGCAAAATATATTCTGCAATAATATTGACGAATAATTGTAGAATGTAAAAAAAGATTGAAGACCACTAGAAAATTTTTGATTTCTAATCAACCTGAATCCAAATGTTTTTAAAAGCTGAACTGATTTCAAGTATGCAATTTGAAAGCAATTTTAATTTCAAGGACATGTTTTTATTTAGCATTTCAAACTTGACGTTACCATGTACTAAATCTGACTTTTATTTAAAAAAAGTAGAAATCAACATATTTCACAAGAAAATAGTTTCTACTGTATCTTCAGACACACACATGATGATGTTTCGTTATCTGAGAATCAATATTTCCAAACATGGCAAGAGAGAATTCTCTTCTGTTTGCACCCAAATACTTTAGAAAATTTGTTATGTTCTCTCTCTCCATTTGCACCAAAAAAAACCCTCAAACATTTACACACTTTACAAGAACAAAGTTTCTTTCCAGTATGTGTTTGTAGATGAAGCCTAAATGTAAATACTGTAAACAAAAAAATTCACAGGCTTTGAAAATATATGATTTTGCTTCAATATGAATTTGTCTGTTTCACCAAATATGATTCCTCTGAAAAAGAAGATTGACAGTAGAAAAGAATAAAATTTCTTTTCAGGGTTTATCAGCAAGTAATCACACAAATATATCTTTGGTTGATTGGTTGTGCAGCATGTTAACCTTTGTTAGCTTATTTAATGTCAAAGTCAGTTTAACAATTAGTCCCCAATTATATAACACAAATGTTATGTTCACAATCATTTTAGATAGGTTAACACTTACTTATTTTAAAGAGATCTATTTCACTTATACATGTAAGCCTAACAGGTACTCTTACTCCCGATCCGAGATGAACAGGAGCCTCAACACTTGACGTCATTTAGTGTCATATGCAGGACACACTTTTTCTAGGTCTTACCACTCTATAGGTGACAAAAGTTGAATTATTCTGCGGTCCATCTCTTGGTAGATCATTCTATGCTCAAGTCCGTCATTTATGGTCCTTGATGACATAAGATACAAAAATGTATTTTGTCAATCATTTTAAAAAGGTAAACACTTCATACTGAGTTGCAATAACAATTTTTAAGAGCCAATGTATTAATAAAGTTTACAATCATTTCAAAAATTATCACAAACATATCTGACTCTTGTATGAGATCCTAACAGGTACAAATATTCCGTGTTAGAGTGGACCCGGAAGTAATGTCAATGAAGGAGTGACTCCACATATTTCAGAGCTTCAGAACTGAAGCCTGATTTCAGCATACAATTTAGTGCAGAATTAAATGTCTGATGAAAAGATGTACACTTAAAAACTAATATGGTTTTACTCTAGTGTGTGTCCGCATGTGCTGTACTAAGTGTGACTTTTGGGAAAAACATGATTCACAGGTTTCACAATTGTATGGTTTCTCTCCAGTGTGTGATCGCATATGTCGGACCAAATGAGATTTTCGTGCAAAGGAAGATCTACATACTTCACAAGGATATGGTTTCTCTCCAGTATGTATTCTCATGTGTCGTACAAAATTGGACTTATCTGCAAAAGTAGATCCACAGGTTTCACAAGAATATGGTTTCTCTCCAGTATGTGTTCGCATATGGGGCACTAACTGTGCCTTCTCTGTAAAGGAAGCTTCACACACTTTGCATGAATATGGTTTTTCTCCAGTGTGTATTCGCATATGCCGAACTAAAGTTGACTTTTCCGCAAAGGAAGATCCACATGTTTCACATGAATATGCTTTTTCTCCAGTATGCTTTCGCACATGACGCATTAAATCAGAGTTTTTAATAAATGCAAATCCACAAACTTCACAGGAATATGGCTTTTCCCCAGTGTGAGTTCGTACATGTTGTACCAAATTTGACTTTTGTGCAAAAGAAGATCCACAAGTTTCACAAGTATATGGTTTCTCTCCAGTGTGTGTTCTCCTATGTCGTACCAAATTTGACTTATCAGCAAAAGTGGATCCACAGGTTTCACAGCAATAAGGTTTTTCTTGTATATGGTACATTAAATTTGACATTTTTACAAATGTTAATCCAAACTTCACATGAATGGTTTCTCTCCACTGTGTGTATACAGTTCCTTAAAAATGCCTTTAATAAAAAGGAAGATCCACACACCTTGCACATTGGTGGTTCTCCTTTTGTTTTTAAATGTAATCCTATGATTTTTGTATAAAGAACAATCTACAATATTACAATATTGATTGTTATTTTTTGCCAGGATGTTTTTATATGCTCAGCTTTAGAAAATGTATATTCACAGTTTTTATATGGAGAAAAGTTTTCAAAAAAAAAAGTTTTTTTTTGATGAGAGATCAACATTGTTTTCATTAACTTCACAATTATAACAATTCATTTTTTTTAGGAAATATTTTCCCAGCCAGAAAAAATCTGTGAATGAAAAGCAATAAAAAGTATATTAATAAAGGCATTGAATATTGTAGGATCTCAAATTTCAATCAATACATACTAGACTAGCAAAAAAGCACAATAATGTAGCAACCAGTTTGAATCAAACTCACTATAACAGCCAACAGACTGTAAAGGAAATTAGTTAAACCATAATGATTTATGTATGAACTCACACCTTCATAAAACCTCATTCTTTTTATTGATATAACACATCAAATAACGCAAACTGACTTTTAGTAGTAAAGATATATATTAGCAGAAGAGGGGGTATATTTAGCACCTGCTTAGCTATGAGAGAGGGAATATTTAGCACCACGTAAGTCATGGGAGAGGGGGTATATTTTTCAAAGGAAATACTGACACTAGAATTAAAGTCAAGGGTTGTTTTATCATTGTGAATGGAATTCCACTTTGTAAAAATCCTAATAAAATAACTTGAGAATTATTTGATAATCTAAATATCTTATGCTTAAGAAAACTAATACTCCAAAGACATTTTTATGAAAAAAAAAAAAGTATTTCCCATTGATCAACAAAAAAATATAAAATATTTACTTTTTTTGTCTTTATATAAACTTATAGAATGAATCCATTAAAATTAAATATAAAAAACCCATTAAATCTCAGAGTGTAAAAAAATAATTATCTGCTGAAATTAAATCAAATGAAAATCTAATTGAACATTTTTCTCCAGGATGTCATAAATGAGCCCAGAATTACAAAGTAAAAATTACAATGAAGCCCTAAAAATATTTTTGTTTGGAAAACTTAAAGTTACTTTTGATCAAAATATATTAGTAGACTTTAAACATCAATTATTTAAGAAAAATATTGTATGTAATTCTTTTAACTTTTAACTTTTAAAGAACTTTCCTTTATTTAGGAAATTTATCTAAGTTTTGACAAATATTTTAAAGTTTTAATAGTTAAATAAAAAAAAAAGTTAGCTTTAATTAAAAAAAATTTAAACATTTTTAAAAGAATTTAGATAAAAATGCCAATTAATCTTTTCATTTAATTTATTTGGCATCAAGCCCAAAGTTTCTTTAATGAACATATTTACTTTTCTTTAAATAGAAAAAAATAAAAAGCCAAGGTCATCTGTTTTAGTGAGGGGAGGGAGGAATTAAAAGGTAAACATGTTTTTTTTTTATAAAATTCATTAAGAAAATTATTACTTAAAAGATCACAAAAAACTGGATTAAAATTGAATAACCAAATAGTTTTTTTTCATAACTTGAATTTTTAAAGAGGAATATGTAAATGAGATATTTCCATAAAAGAAGAAACATAACATTAAATGTGAACACACACACACACACAAAGTCTAACATTGTTTTTTAATTTGTTAATATTAGAAAAACTACTAATTTTACTATTTACACATTTTGCATGTAAATTCACATTGTTTTGGTCACTGTACACTCCAAGCTTTTTTTTAGGTGTCTCTTCAGGGATTTTTAATGGAACTTCTGTGATGTAATATCAGTATTTTAAACCCCAGCTTCAGATTTTATAAGCATGTAAAGAAAAAAATGTACCAGCAGGCAAAAATGTATTTTCTAAATTTTTCGTTTTTCAGTTTATGAGTAAAAAGAAAAAGTCTTCAGTAATATCTATTAGCAAGCTAAAATATATAACTTTCTTCTGCCTAATTTCAAACTCCTGCCAAAAGTGAGTCCAGTTTGCTTTTGCTCAAGATCAACAAACATCACGCCATTATTCAAAGTATATGCGACCTATGACATCAGCAGCAGCATACATCCATGTAAATCAAACATATATGCTCATGAAAATCAAACACATGACCAACAAAAGATTCTCACAAATTTTAAGCCCACAACACAGAATACTAATGACGGGCAGCTGGATAAGGAAGTGTCAATTTTGTCTCCAAGAAGGAGAAGGAAGAAAAAAAAGTAGAATGCCTTAGTCATGTTAGAAGAAAGAAAGAAGCCACAGATAAAAAAAAACCCCAAAGAATCCTGTCAACTTGTCGAATAACCGGCACCCCCCACCCCAATATCAAATTCTGATATTCCACTGAATTCTTCTGTTATTGTCCCATATCAAGAATCTTCATCCGAGAAAAAATCATAAGGATATCCAAGTTCCATTGATCCCAGCGGAAGGTCTTGTAACATCCACCCTGAATGAAAGCTAAGAACACTTTTGTCGTGTACCTATTTGAACATTGCATGTGTTCGCAAATGACTTGAATTCATTTTGTCGACGTTCATCTATGAAAATAACTTTCTTATAAATTGAACTCTGTCCAACCAAATTTTGAGTTACACTTTAAATTCATTCCTTCAAGGTATTTTAAGTTTTTTCCTTTTTTTGTTTCCTCATCAACTGATATTGTCTGTATAAATGTATTCTTTGTTCTTAGATTATATATATATATATATCATCATCATCATATCGCGCTGGTAGCATGGATATCCCTGACCCTCTCTCGCCACTCCTCCCTATCGTTCATCGCCCTTGGTAGGTCTTCAGGACAACATCCCGTATCCTCACATAGCTGCTGGATGTATGTTCGTGCTGGTCGTCCTGCTTTTGCACGGCCATGTGTGCCCTCATTAAGTTTTGTTCTAGATTTTCCTTCCTATATTTATGTAAATAAACCTTGTTATATTTAAAACTCTTTGTTTTGCCTTCTGTGTTTTTGTAAGTGTGTCTATTGATTGTCTTGTTTTTAATGGTAACTTGAGAAGGAGTTACTTTTCATTGCTTTTCCTTTTGTTTATTTTTTTTTACTGAAATCTGCAACCAAAAATTGTTTTTTTAACATTCTTGTTACATAACCGTTTTCGTCATCCCAACAAACACGTGTGCATAAAACTTTTCATTCAATCCAAATGGATAAAATTCTCATGTCCATGCATTGAGAAATGTCATTTAATACAGGTCAGTCTTAGAACCCACATTCAATGAAAAGTGACATAACAAAGTTGAATTAAGTATGAAGACAACTTAATTAACAACGAGATATCTTAAGGCATGAACAGTGAAATGAGAATAGTCTATCACATAGACTAAATAAAGAGTTCAGTTTAAAATTTCCTGAATATTATCAACTAAAAACAAAAGATATCCAAAGAATTCCTGAAGATACAAAAGATTGAAATGTAATCAATTTTAGAAGAGAATTCATCTATTATGAAGGAATAAATCAGAATAAATTAATTATGTGATCCACAAATTAAAAAGAAAAGAAAAATTTAATCTAATAAACAATAAACCCAATTAGGATCATTTAAAACCAGCAGTAAAATTTAATGAAAATAAAAATTAAAAATTCTTTTTGATAGATTTTTTCCCCCACTCACAAAATGTTTTATAGAATATTTTAAGTACTAAAAACATTTTGCTCTCTTTTCCATTAAAATAAAGAAAAAATAATCAAATATATTATTACAGGTTAAATTTTAGTTTTATTTGAACAATAGTAACATCTTAATTATCAGTATTAAAAGCAAAATAACATTATATATGTAATTTTTAATAACTTTTAAAGATTCAAATTCCCTAAAAGTTGATAACCCAACTGGAGGTTACATAAATAAAAAAAACTTTAAAAAGGTTTTTTCATCGAAATTTAGTAACAAGAACCATTAATAAACCAATTTTTGGAAAAATATTATTTACACATTCATAACTATATCACTTACTATGGTATTTAAATCCAAAAAGTATGTCAAAATTAATGAGACTTTCTGCATCACTTTACAATTCAAACATTAAAGGGTGCTTTAGTTTGCCACTAAAATCTCTTAGTATGGAATGCCACCAATAAAAAAGACCCCCTCCAGAAAAGCAAAAAACAAAAAAACAAAAACAAACCCCAACTTTTTTAACTATGGATAATTGTATTTGCAATAGTTTATTTTTGGTTTTTAACTTTGATAAAAAAGAATTTAAAAAAATAAGCACGTTAACATGATTTGAATGTATAATTAATAAAACTCAATTAAATAATTAATTCTAATTTATAATTAAAATAATGAAATAATACTTTTTAACTACCTTTTTAATATTTGATAATAAGTAATAATCTACAAATCTTTCATTGCCTCTAAAATACTATTTACTTTTTAAAAAAATTTCCTATTTTTATAACAAAAGTTTACTTTGTTTTTTTTTTCCATTAAATTTTTCTTAAATATTCAATATGAATACAAGGGACAAAACTAGAAATTGCTTCAATGTTTAAAACTGTAGGTTTTCATACTCTTTTCATCAAACATCTGTTATATTTTTAGAAAATGAAAATATAAAAAAAAAACAAAAAAAGAAAAACAGCTTTCAGTTTCTTGCTTAAAAACTCAAATTTTTTAATTAGCAAAAATATTCTTTTATTAATAACATATTTAGATTTTGCCTGTGATGGGAGTAGTCAAAATCTAATACAAACTTCAGCCCCCACGTTTCCCTTTTAAGCAGAGCAAATATCAATACAGAATTATTTCCCTAATAATCTAAAAGAAAATTATATTCTCTATTAAATCAAAGCATTAAAAACTCTCAAAACATTTTATTCGTATTTTAAATTTAATATTCACTTTCAGAGTAATATTTTTTCCAACAGATCGCAATTAATTATTAAATTTTATTTCATACACAATTCAGACTTGGCTTTTTATAATATACAGAAAGTATGTACCATATTATAAATACCTACTGATTAAATAGCATCACTCACATGAGGGGTGGGTCAAGTAAAATGAACTGAAATAAAATCGCTAAGTTTTTGATTTAAAAACCAAAAAAAACTTTTATAAAACTCATTCATTAATAAATGAACAAAGCAAATTTCATAAAAATCAGATGATTTCCTGATTTTTGGTGATTTTTTTTGGTTTTTTTAATCATGGTAATAATTTGTTACAGTAGGAAAGGTCCATGTCGGTTGTGGCCTGTTGGTTGGGTTTTGGAGTGTTACAACATACAATGGGAAAAAACTTCATTTAACACAAGACAAACAAGGAACATCTAATATTTAAACAATTTTTATAAAACAAAAACGTCAACTTGGATTTGAATGTTCAGAAGTTCCCCTTTGCAAGTAGTAGGAAAGTCAGATATCAAAAAAAAAAAAAAAAAGAAAAAGGGGGGAAAGGAGGAGAATGTTTTTAAAGAGTACTTATTCCTTTTTCTTTTCTTTTCTTCTCTTTCTTTTATGGTCAGGCAGTGGAACTAGCAGAAAGGTAGTTTCGGCTCTTAACTCGAGGGCGGACGTTACTTCTCTACTGGTTATCGTATTTACGTGCTTCCTTGGGTCTCCTTTTGTCCTCACTGATTTGGTTCACAGAAAACCTGAGTATTTATCTCTCTCCACCGGCTCCAAATTCGCCACTCCAAAATCCTTCTAATTTTGGCGCGACCGCTTCCCATTGGCTACTTTACTTTTTATTATTTTTCTTTTTTTCTGATTTTTAACTGGATGGATGCGTGGAGCCTTATGCGTGGCGACGCGTTTATACATTTTGTATGTGGCAGCCGACGAGTCAACATCCGGTTGGGAGTTTTATTGTTAATTCCTAAATCCCCACACGGTCATGTTGTTAGTACCAAGTATAATTTATGCTAAACTAAAAATTTTGCAAAATTAAAATTGTGCCAAGTTTTATTGCAATTGATATCATAGGATTCAAAACAAATTGCAAAACTTCAAAAGATTTTTAAATAGAGACTTAAATTTTCAAATTTTTAGCAGACAATTATCTTAAGTTTGAAGTTGTTTTAGAAATTTCATATAATTAAATAGGAAGGCATAACTTACTTTAAAATTATTATCAGAACATTTTCTTAACATTAGCAAAAATAAATTCATTTATTAATGAATCGGTCCCGAAAAATACATTAGAATCTTAATTAGTAATTGGTTTGGGGAAGATTTTTTTTTTTGTAGATCAGTGTTTATTGATCAAAAAATTATCTATAAAAATTCTTAGGGTTCACTGTTTCCCATCATGTAAAGAACATTTCAAAATCAAATACCTTCAGTTCTGCTGGATATAAAAATTAGATAAAATCTTCAACGATAAAATATACTTTAGTAGAAATTTCAAGCGTTTTTTCTAACGTTGCTTTTTCGTCAAAGCTCTGTCCACGTGCCGATCAGCATAATATCAAATATTTTTTCCATAATATTTCCTCTTAGAAATAATATGATTAAGCGAGGAACTTAAATTTCTTTAAATTAAAAAATTTTCAAATTTAAAAAAAAAATTTGATGTTGATCATTTAAAAAAAAAAATTAATAACGAGTGTCCATGCAACAAGAAAAGGGGGGAAAAACTGCTGTTTTCATGTCGTAATTCCAGCCATCAAAATACAAATAGTTTTTGAGAATTTTCTCTTTAAAAATAATTTAACTCTTCAAAAGAAAGCAGAATGTTTTTTTTGGGGGGGGTATTATAAAAATAAAAAAAAAGAAGCTCTAAGTAGTACAGTTTCTATTTTTTTAATTTTGTTAACAAGCAAATGAGAAAATGTTTGTTTTTAAACAATATAAGAACTTTCCATTTTTTCCCCCCCTTACTTTTCATAGTAGCAATTTACTCAGCTTTTTGCTAAGATGTGGTAAAATGCCTTTTGAATGAGGCAGCACCTAACGAGACTCGAACTCACTCGTGAAGGTTTGCTAGTCTAACTTGTTAACCATTACACAAATCAAGAGTACAGAAAAGGCAACCAAGACGATTTTTATATCTCAATCTACACAATTTCTGTTTTGTTCATTCAATTTAGAAAAACAGTAATATCAAATGTAAAGAAAAAGGGTAAATAAAACAAACAGAATTCAAAACAATAAAAAAGCACGATACATACGTGGAATTATTTCGAAGAAAATGTTTTACTTGACGAAGTAAAAAAGAGAGAAACCATTAAACGGTGTTAATGATAATTTCGTCCCTTAAAAAATCTTGCAATTTCTTGCTTGTCAGGAAACATTTTTGTGAGGGTCATTTCTGAAATATAGGAGACTTGAGGATAAAATAATAAAATCTTTAGGAGTGTATAATTTGTCCGAACCGATTGAAAGACAATACTAAATCTCTGACCGGAAGTCTATGTAAATATTTACTTCTTTACTAGTCGTAAGTAAAGTAAATTTGGCAACTGTAATTGAGGGCGACCTGAAGGCTCCCTTTTCAGTAGCTACTACACCGAGGTGTAGGGGAGGGCGCTACTCCTTTCCCTGTACTGCTCTACTTTACCCTTGATACGTACCTTATAATGCTGTGTTAAGCAAGCCGGTAGCAAGTACCATTTTTTAAGTCTTTGGTATGACTCGACCTGGGATTGAACCCGAATGTGACGGAATTCAGCGAAAGGTGGGTGAATATTGTGCGCTTGCGCCGAGTGGAAGAGACTCATGTCAATTTCTTAATGGAACTTACAGGTTTTGTAAAGAATTTTGCGTTTCCGAAAAGAAAGGTCAACCCAGCCCAGTTAAGTAAGACTAGTTTGTATTTTCATCTGAATAAAAAACAATTTCACTTTGCTAGGATATCGTAGACCACCAGCAACTCACATGGGAAATCTTTATTTGAAAAAATCACAACGTCATCTATATTGTCAACGAAGGAAATTCTTCACCGCTACCAGAAGCGAACTATGGTATCGACTTGTTGCAGAGCCGATATGCATGTCGACCCCGCAAATGATTTAAGTTTAAGCGTGCGAGTAATGACAGCAAAGACAATTAAAGAAACAAAGGCGAGGTAAAAAAATATAACAAAGATGACAATGTATTGTCGTGTTAAAAAGGGCGTATGTAGAGTTCGTGGTAGTAGTATTTGTGTCTTCAGCTAGATGGGTGATATTGGTAGCTGGTATGGTCGAGTCGAAGTGAAGCAGCTAGACGATCGCTGCGGGTAGCTGATGTGGGCCGAGTCGTAGGATGCAGCTGGGTGATCGTTGCAGGTAGCTGATGTCGGTCGAGTTGTAGAATGCAGCTGGACGATTGTTGCATCCTGTGGTTTGATTGGCACATCAACCTTTCGTCATTCAAAATGAAGGGCTGACATACCATATAAGAGAATTCTCTCCCTCCATACTAGACTGCATGTTTCAAACTAAAACAGGGGAACATGTGCCTGCAAGTTTCTCCCAACGATTCCTCCTCACGCTTGTGGGACAGAATATGAAAATCAAATATAGCCCCCCCCACCAGATTCTGCACCGCAACGCTTAGGTTAGCATTGGGATATGTCTCAGCTGGGATGTTCTACTTTACAAAATCTTTAAAACGGGATGCGATCTGACCCCTGTCAGAGCGCTTTGGAAAGGTTCGCACCTGATGAGAACTTTGATCTGCCGGGATGACTGTCCTGTTTTGGTCGACTATGGGTGCTTCTGGTGGTTGATTTCAGTTGGTTATTCGGGCATCTGCCATGTGTGGCAGAGGATAATAATTTCGGTGCACCAGTCGTGGGATGATGCGCCATTCTCGATTCCCATTTTCATCCTGTATCTGTAAAACAGAGTCGTTCGACTTCACAACGTCAAACGTCCCAATCTAAGGTAAATGGGAATTGTGTGCTATTGTAGACTTTGGCCGATTTAGCAGGATTTTGTCATCAACCAGTATGGGATCATGGAAACGTAGGTGGCTTAGACGACTATCATATTTGTGATCAGTTTCATTGCTTGCAAGTGCTACCCTATTGTGTACTTGTCTTAGTAAGGCATTCACATGCATTCCATAGGCTGTGGGAGTATTTGCTGTAATGTCTTTGTCGTTTATGCGTGGAAGCCCAACGTTTGGGTGTCTGCCTGAAATGACATAATGTGGGGAGACTCCCGTTGCACTGCAGACCGTAGCATTCATCGAGGATACAACTGATTCCAGAATGTCTGTCCATTCGCAACCTTGGTCCTCACATAGCATGAATAATGCATTCTTTACGGTGCGGTGCTGCCTCTCAATGTTTCCCGAACTTTGAGGCCTCCATGGGCAGTGTAACTCCTGCTTGATTGAAGTCAGTTCATAGAACAATCTGTATGTCTCGCTTGTGAAGTGTGTGCCACGGTCAGATGATATGATGCTTGGAATCTCCCTGTGTCGAAGGAAAAAACTTTATAGGCCTCTTGCCGCATCCAGTGCACGATCTCTTGCGCATGATATTGCTGTTAGGTGGCGGCTGAAACTGTCAAGTATTGTCAGGATGTATCGTTTGCCCTTGGATGACGGCATTTGCACGAAATACGTGTACATAACTTCAAATGGCCTTTTACCCTTCTTACAGTGGCCAGGATGTGTGTGACCCTGACAGCCATAATTTCCTTTCCGCTTCGCGCAGGTCATGCATGATTCGACATATGCCTGTATGTCCCTATTCTTGTACTCCCGCCAGAAGTCCTTTAGATGATCACGCATGCGTGATATTCCCTAATGGTTTATACAGTCATGTGCCTGGTGCAAATATGCACTCCTCATTCGGTATGGTACCACTAGCTTAGGTGCCTTGTTGCTATCCCGCAACATGAGGATGGATGTGCCAGGTTCCAGATAAAATTTATCAATGTGTTTCATGAAGATGCTGGCTCTGTGGTCCTGTGTATCTATTTCAAACTTTTTGTCCAATTTTCCGTTGTGCAGTGTCTTGATTATTTTTGCAAGAGTCTCGTCCAATGACCGCTCAACCGCTATGTTGATTTGCTCACACAAATTGTCAGTGACACTGTCAACCTCAGAGCTAAGGGCTAGAAATGCTCCTGTAAAGTTCTTACATGCATTAGTATTTTGCTGTGTGTGGTGAACTTGTGTGAGCTGTGCATTGTCGATGTCTCCGGTACACCAGGATGGCACGTAAATGTGCAAGCCCGTGTCTCGTAATCTGAATATTCGTCCAGCTGCTGAGTTGTCTGGTTTACATTTGGTCTTATCGACGTCACGGCTTCTGCTAAGCATGTCAGCCCACAGATTCGTTTCACCCTGAATATATTCGAGAACGAATCTATAAGAGGAAATTTCCTCCTGCCATCGCCTAATCTTAGCATTATTAAATTCCCTTTGGTCCAAGTATATAAGAGATTTGTGGTCCGTGAAATTGATGAATGTGCCACCGTTCAGGAAATAGTCATACTTTTGCCGCGACCTGCCGATAAACATAAACATATCAAGTTACACGCCCGCTTTAGGACAATTATATCCGAGTACGACCGGAACTGACTCAGCCCTTTTCTTTCTAACGGCCTTGACATCTCGTTATAGCTAAAAGAAAAGGATGAATTAAAATTAATAACATTTACAAAGCACTTCGGCCAAAAATAATCTGATAAGACTGGAACTAATAGTCGTCGCCAGCCTATAGCAGGTTAGAAAAATACTTTATGGCTACACTCATTTTTTATCAAAGAATTTTATATTCACGCGGCTGGAGCTGTGTGTCACAGCACCTTCGTAATATCTGCAAGCCCTTTTCAACGCTTGTCGGCGCGCTTTTTGGCGAAGCTCTTTAAGGAGGAATCCTACATTTTGTGCGGTCGCATTCACCTTACCTTCCGGCGTTGATCCCACTTCTCGTGGTAGATCTGCTTTCCTTCCACCTACATAGGTATGCACAAAGGTCCTTTTTAGGACCATAAGAGGTCACTGTCTGCGGGTCAGAGCATCTCTGGCGGTCAGTAATGACCAGTTGAAGTAGACGGCCAGGCGGCAAACACGAAGACGGATTCTAAGACCAACCGGTCTTAACTCTCGCTCGGTTCCGATTGTCCGATAAGCTGCGCAGCGCTAATGGCACGGTCTAGCCTTTAGCTACTGCTTCGCTATCTGCGCAGCGCTAAGATAACGCCCATCTTAGCCTCGGCCTTCTGGCCTGTCCGCTCGTCCGCACGGCTTTGACCCGACAAAGCCTTCGTTCCCGTCCGTTCGTCCGCACGGCTTTGACCCGACAAAGCTTTCGCTCCTGTCCGCTCGTCCGCACGGCTTTGACCCGACAAAGCCTTCGTTCCCGTCCGCACGGCTTTGACCCGACAAAGCCTTCGTTCCCGTCCGCTCGTCCGCACGGCTTTGACCAGACAAAGCCTTCGCTCTTGTCCGCTCGTCCGCACGGCTTTGACACGACAAAGCCTTCGCTCTCGTCCGCACGGCTTTGACACGACAAAGCCTTCGCTCCCGTCCGATACGTCCGCACGGCTAGGGGGCCGGGCAAGGCCCTAGCCTTTCCTCGACCTCAACGCTCTTGCAAGGTACAACGCAGTCCACGCAACGACTCGCTGTTACGGACTGTTCTACCACTGCAACACCTGACTCACGTACGACCTGCCGTACGAGCCAGCAACCGGATCGATACATCCTTGGTTAACCACAACATACCGTCATAACCGGGGATATCGATCTACCAACCTCGACCGACCTCAGCTACCCGCGACGACTGTCCAGCTGAACTCAACGACTCGACCGACCTCAGCTTACCAGCATCCAACATCCAGCTGTATCTCTACGACTCGACCTACGCCAGCGACCCTCGTCGAACGCCCAGCTGCGAACATCTACAACGTGATCATACCAGCTACCAACATCACCCAATCTAGCTGAAGGCCACATACAACCGCCACGGACATTTACATATGCGCTTGTAAATACGACAAAATAAATTGTCACTTGTAATTATTGTTATCTCGCCTTTGTTCCTTCATATTGCTTTGGCTGTTCTCGTTCACATAATTCATTTGCGGGGTCAACATACTTATCGGCTCCGCAACAAGTGGTGACCCCGAACGTGAATACAGCCAGAGCAATGGAGGGCAGCGGTGAGTCCGACACATCAATGGCAAACGTCACCGTGGCGTTGCCAACGTACAATCCAGATGTACATTCCTGGTTCCAACAAGTCGAAACCATCTTCCTCATGTTGAGGATAAAATCCCAGCGCATCAAAGTAGCCAACTTGATGCAGAAATTGCCACCAGACGTCATCAGCCGGATTACGGATGCTCTCGCTGAACTCCCAGAGAAAAAACCCTACGACTACCTTAAGGGCATAATCCTTAAACGTACAGGCCGCTCTGAAGAAGAACGAATCCGGGACGTCCTTCAAAACATCACGATCGGAGACAGGACACCAGCTCAACTTTTAAGATTCATGAAGAGTCAGTTGGGCTCGAAACATGTCTCAGAGACCGTCCTGCGAACCCTATGGATGGAACGACTACCATCATGGGTCTCGCTGATATTCATCTCTCATTCCGTTCAGCGGGTAATCCTGTCTTTTAGTAGGCCTGAATAGCCTTCTTCGTGTTTCAGTTATCTTGGGTTCCCTGTCCCATTTGTGCTCGGGTTTTGGCCTAAAATGTTCATCGCGAGAGCTTTTCAGGCTATGTAATCCTTGTGAGATGTACGCTACCGGTTCTGACAGTGGAGACGAGTTTAACTGGATGCCTCTGTCTTGGTATTTTTTTGCATCATTTGCAATGCCCCCAGCTGTCTATCCATGGTTTTTACAATGTGTGGGAAAAGGTTTAGTGCCCACGTTTTCACTTTTTCGCTCATTAGCATGGCACCCATCAATGAGACGACTGAATCCGTCGACGTTTCGGTCTGCATCTCCCTTTTTCTGTATTTGTCCTTTGATGTGGACGATCTGATTGTACATTCCAACCTGCCGGCAAAATCGGTTAGTCTCTTGCCTTCCTTACACTGTAGGTCCCATGCAAGGCTCAAGTGCTGAAAATTTTACATGCGGCTACCATGTGCAGACAACAAATAGGCCTTCAATTGGTCGAATTTGGATGTATCATGTGAAGAATCCTCCATCTGTTGAAAAATCCCCTAGTTTAACAACTGTTTTGCCACTCTCAGGAATTCTTCCTCCAATTTTGGGTAAGCATCTCGCTCCGGTCTCACATAAATGGCATAGGCCTTATTTAAGTCTGTTATGAATTTGTTCACATCAGCACCTCACTGGAATGAATGAATTCCTCGCATGGAGTCACGTAGAGATTGCTGCTTTAAGAGCAAACCATAGTCCGCTGAAGTGCTCGTCTGCGGTATTGATAGAGTTGCCGACCTCATGGCTATTACTATATTGTTTAGGTCCTCTGTTAATTCCCGCATTAAGGCTTCTGACGTCTGTGACGGCTCTTGTTTGAGCCTGAACATTACGGCCTTTTAATCCTTAATAAGGCTCAATAACTGTCCCTCTTTAAGTCCAGAGTAATCCATTATTGACGCAATTTGATACAAGGGTTTTTTTTTTGTTTTTTTGTTTAACGAACATTCTCGTTTCTTGGATATTAAAACTGTTTTATGTTCGCGTGTTTGTTTTGTATTTTTGTTGTTGCTGTTGTGTAAATTATCGTTTCGTTTTTCTTTTTCTTTTTTTTTGTACTTTTGTTGCTGTCACGCGCCTTCATAGATACATAGGAAGATTTTTCTTTTTTTTTTTTTTCGCATGTATCAGTTTCAATGCGCATTTATTAATGCACCCCCCCAAAAAAAAACGAATCAAAACAAAATTAAAAGCAAACGGAATGTCTATGCACCTTTTTGGCGGGATTTGGTCGGCAGTTCGGCTGAGTCCTTTGAAGCCCAAAAACGGGAGGTTGAAATCTACATTGGAAAACACTTCCCTTCCTGTTCTGTTGGTATTAAAGTTTTGGGACATACTTGGTAAAATTTTCCTGTTAGGGCAAAATGGTTTCTTGCTGCGCGCACATGCTAGGGTTAAGATGGAGGAAAAATGTCGATTCCAGTAGGGGGCTTCGGCCCACGGAATTCCTTTACCGGGATGACAGGTAATTAATCGTTTTGTTTTTTGTTTTTCTTTTACGAAATTTTCTTTCCTTTTTTGAAACCCTGAATGGAACGCGACGCCCGCCTCTGGATGAGAGCAGAGAATTCCCTTTTCTTTGTTCGTTGTTGAAATCCTTGCTTTGTCGACAAGGATCTCCCTTCGTCAATCCAAGTCTTCCTCCTTCGCTTTCTTCCCCCAGACTGAGGAAGATCAGTGGGCGAGCAGTCCTTCCTGCTACCCCCTTTTCCGCAGCAACAGGCATCCCGAGGTTTGATTGGTCCACCAAGCTTTCGTCATCCAAAATGAAGGGCTGACTCATACCGTATTAGAGAATTCTCTCCTACCACACTAGACTGCATGTTTCAAACTAAAACAGGGGAACATGTGCCTGCAAGTCCTCCCCAAAGATTCCTCCTCACGCTTGTGGGACAGAATATGTAAATATAACAGTTCTCCACTTTAAAATAGCTTTGTGCCGCATTCTGATTTGGTGGGAAGTCAGTTGAATACCTAGTTGACGGCCGACTACGGTCTTAGGCGAAAGGAATTCGTTACCTTTCACTGGTCTTTGCACCCCGACCAAACAGCTTATCCCAACCACTAAGGCCCACGCAGCGATTCCAACGAATCAACGGAACCCTTATCACTGATACCAGCATACAGACGATCAGACGCCTATACTCGGCCATTAGCAACAGATGCATAGGTCAAACTTTTATTATAGCTTTCTTTTATTTCTAGTTCTTTTAAGTATTAAACCTCAAAAATCTTTTCTAGGTCTTATCTCATCAGCATCACAAGGCCGATGATGTAGCTGCCAGCTAGACGCAACGATCACTCGGAGAAAAAGACCAGTCCACGTGGAAACGACACTGCTAGGATTATGGTCGATTCTTCGAAGCCAATATCGACTACACCCTTGCTTAACCACGGACTCAACAACAGGAATATTGATCGTCATTCCGACACGTCCGACTCTCTGACCGTCAACAGATACCTGGCTACATGTTGTATACAAAGAAAGACAATAACGCTGATGTATAAAAATATAATCTATTTCTTATCTTTTCATCTTTATTACTTGAAATGTAAGAAGGGGTCAAAGATGGCTGAGCTGCACACACAGAGGCGAAATACGAATCTTCAGTGAACCGCTTCCTATTCGTTCTGCTTTCGTGAGACTAGTACAGGGCTACTTTAAAGCATCAAATTATCATAGTTTCTCCTCGCTTCTCTACTTTTGTGAGTGTGGCATTATCTCAGGCTTTTCTCTGCCTCCCAACACTAGACAAACTAGCGCAAGACCAGAGCTCAGAGCGACGTAACGCCTTGTAGGTGTCTTGTTGGCCTTCTTCCAGTCTCCGGTCGAAATCTCTGTGGTTATATGATATTCTGGATGCCTACGAAAATCTCGTGGTCACACCTTCAGTCTGCCACGTACGCGTTGCACGTGGACATGCCTCCTTCTAACATGCTGCCCACGCAACTTAGGCAGCACTTCCACCAAGGAAACACCTGCGTCATGTTTATTTTAAGAAACAGGTCTATTTCCTGTTATGCCACCCATGCAGTTTACGCGGCATGTCAAAAGGAATCTTCCAGTCACTAACCAACATACACAGCTACAACTGAGACTTGCCCAGAACATGAAGACTTGTTTAACATCATCTAGACTCACTGTCATCAAGAACTAATAGACCGCTGATTCTACACTTTCGAATGCAACAAGGACTGTATTTTACAGCAAGGACTGTATACCAAATGCTTTATGCAACCCCTCTCAGAAAAGAACTCGGTATTTCAAACTTAACCATATCATATTTGTCATCTCCTTGACCCACCATTCCTTTTCCTAAATGTTTGTGTGACTGACATATTTATTGCTCCGACAACAAAGGTATGGAAGTACACTGACCCTCTTTTAATTTTCTAAAGTCCCTATTATTTTCCCTTTGTACCCCTCCCCGTCCCATTAGATAACAAAGAATCAAGTTCTTCGAAGATGTGAAAGTGGTTTCAAATATTTTTCTACGACTCGTATCAATATTTCAACGACATAAATTGTCTTTTGGTGTTTGTAATGGTTAGTTTCCACAACACTATAAATTATTTGACAACACAAATGAATAACGAAACTTCTTCTGGAAACACAACAACGAAAGGTTTATTATAGAAGCAGGTGTAAAAGAGTAAGAGTGAGAAAGTGTCCCTTTTGATATCACCAGTTAGTATGTTAGTCCTCGAGTTTGTAGGAAGTGTGTGTGTGTGTGTGTGTGTGTGTGTGTGCGCGCGTCAATGTAGCAAATAGCTCGTGTGACTGACTGCAAGGCTGGTTCTTCCGTGTGTGAACTAATAGCCGCGTGTTCTTCTGTGAAGGCGGGAGACGTCTGTTATGGCTGCGAGCTAGGTGCTATTTGAGGTTGTCGGCTGACTACCTAAAGGACTAGAAAAAAATAGATGGAGAGAGGGAGAAGTAATCAATGTGTTCTGCCTGGCAATTGGTCGGTGTATAGCCAAATCGCTTGGCGGGGGCATTGATTAGCGAAAGGAAATAGATCTGTGGCTGCTACAGTCTCTTCTGTCATTTTAGTCTCGTGTAAATATTGTATTTCTTCTCTTTTTCATCTCATCTGTTTTTGTAATTAAAATATCAATCATACATCTCTTCCCATAGGTGTAAGTTTGGCTAAAAAGAATCCTCAACAGAAAATTGTTATATTCCTTGTAATCACTGTTGTATTCCTATTATTCGCACATGCAATTCAACAAATTTGGCATGAAATTCTATGTGCAAAGTCACCTCAGCAAACAAAAGGTTAATGAGAAAAATGACTAACAATCTCCCCTTTTTTGCCAAAGTATCTTTTTGGATTCATTTCCAAACATGTAATAATCATCTGCTTTCTGTTTGTTCTTTTAGCCCTGGTGATTATTCATCTGGGTCACGTAGGTTATTCAGAGGTGGTGGTGGTGGTGAGGAATAGGTTGTTTGTGTTGCGATTCCATGTCAATCCTTACAGAAGGATTCTGGTTTAAACCTGTTTTAGTTTCCTCACCAGGGTCGAATTTTTACCTGCTCATGGTCTAAGCCAATCACGGGCCAAATGCTTTCTGAATGGCTCGCCTAATACTTCATTTTTTTTTTTTAAATCAGAGAGTTCTTTTTAGCGAAAAGAAAAAAAAATCCACTTTTGCCTATTTCTAATGCAGATGGTTGCGTGTATGTTTCCCTGTAGGGAAAATCTTTGAAGTACCTTCAACTTAAAATTACCTTTCATTTTTTTAGTAATGCAAAACCTGGTGATGAACGATGTCACATGTGGCTTGCTTCTCGAAAAAGATTACCCGTGACTGCTCAAAGGTAAATGAAATTTGAGACCCTTTTCTAAAGAAAAAATGGGTAAAAAATTATTTTGTATATTAATGTTAATCATAAAGAAAGAATATTATACATATACATGTGAGTGGCCAGATGTCCGGCTTTTGAACCGGGCATCCCCCACCCGGCAACAGCTTAAGTCGAACTTGTTATGATCTTTACATATTGTAACAGAACCCTAATTTTTAACTATAGTAATTAGCTTTCACCTGTTACTCAAGGACTCCACATGGAATAGCCCGCTTTGCATAGTAGAGGAAAGCTCAAACGCAATATTCTAATTCAATCAGGTCTAAATTACAAAGTCAAGCATGTCCCTTCCTCTCTATTGCACACTGTCTCAGTCCCTGCTAAGAGGCTTTTAGTGTTTTCGGAATGGTTAGTTTCCCTAACACTATGAATTATTTGGCAATACAAATGAATAACGAAACTTCTTTTAAACAACACAACAAAGAAAGGTTTATTGTCGTAGCAGGCGTAAAGGAGTGAGAGTGAGAAAGTGTCCCTTTTGGTGTCGCTGGTTAGTAAGTTGGTCCTCGGTTTGTAGGAAGTGTGTTTGAAGCTAGCAGCAGCATGTTCTTCAGCAATGGGGTTCCAAGTGGAATTAGTAGCAGTAGATGTGAGAGAAGTCTGTCTGGGCTGCTGGCTAATGGCTCTCTGACCGTAAGGCTGGTAGCCGCGTGTCCTTCCGTGAAGGCGAGAGAGGTCTGATATGGCCGCTAGTTAAGTGCTATCTCGGACCATGTATGTGTGTCACTATAGTAGGTTGCTGGCATGACGAACTGTAAGGCTTGTGCTTCCATGTGTGAAGCTAGGAGCCGCGTGTCCTTCTGTGAAGGTGAGAGAGTTCCGTCATGGTCGATAGCTAGGTGCTATCTAATGTTGTCCGCTGACTACCAAAAAGGACTAGAAAAAATAGTTCTAGAGAGGGAGAAGGAATCAATGCGCTCTGTCCCTGATTGGTCAATTCGTAGCCGAATTGTTAGGCGGGGGCAGGGGTTAGCGAAAGGAAATAAATCTGTGGCTGCTATAGGCTTGTCTAATCATTTACACTCTGAAAATACGCCGTAAAGAAAGACCAAGTTTAACCATCAAAGAATTTGTATTTGTATCTTGAAGCAGAAAAGATGATTTTCATGTCTTCTATAAAGTGTACCATTGTGATGTAGAGATTGGCAGTAAAGAGAGAAAAGTGCAGATTATTGACACACCACAACGGATAAAATAATACATTCTTTTCCTGCTGAAGTTTTTCATTTTTGGATAGAAATGTCTTACTTTAAGGAAATTTCAAAATAGCCACTTTAATATATTTTTTTTTATGAATTAGTGTTAAAGAATAAAAACTAATGACAAAATAAAAAGATATTTAAAAAAATGAGACCTCGGCAGTATGTGGCCGTAAGTTATAGCTACTGTATAGCCCAGCACAGCCCTCACTTTTATTATATTAATTATCTTCATAACCCTTCCTTTTTTTCGGAAACGTATTTATCTTCCGGGTTGATTATTTCTCATTAAAAAAAAATTATCACTCTAAAGAAAAAAAAAATTTAAATCTTCCTGTTATTCCCCCCACCCGACATTTGAATTATAATCTTCACCATTAAAAATTGTTCTTACTTTCCAGTCTATTATTAAATCCTGTTGACGATTTTCTTGCTGGTTTGGATTTGTTTAAATGATGAACAGCAGAAATGTTTCTTCCGTTTCATTCTGTCCAGATTTAATCCTCATCCTTTATTTAACTGAGAGTAGTCATAATATCCATAAGTTTAGTTTGGCACAAGGCCAGAAATATGGTGGCATCCAGTTAGAATAGAACAAACATCTGTTCGCCAAACATAACACCCCGTTTGACTGAGGATCGTAGAACCGACTTGTTATGTGGTTTATTTATTCTTAGTTCGTTCAAATCAACAATTTCTTTTAAGGAAAAGAGTTGACAGGATTACAAATTGAGTTAATAGACTTGCAACCAATCTGTGTCTAAAAGGTTTAGTTTTCTTGTAATATAAAAGATAAATTTTTATGAAAAATATGGGTCATCTCCTCTAACATTGTGTACCTAAAGATCTTGAGAATCTGATAAAGGAGGCAAGAAGCAAATACCCGGAAGTAACGGGGACAGTTATACAGCAGGCACACAGAAGTAAGAGGTGAATTCATTCGTTTGCTGACCAGACGAGCGAGTAGACGCGGACCCAACAGCCGAGCCGAGCCGAGCGGCTGAACCAGCTCTCGCTGGAAAACAACATAGCATATAGCAAAGCAATCGAAACAGACAGAGAAGCATAAAGGACACCACATCAACTAATCACACCTAAAGTGTTTAATAATGTCATTTGAACTTGTTACTTTTGTAAGATTACTGACTGATAAAAGCGAAATAATCAAATATCAACAATAAACACAAGATATATACCAAATTAAATTGATGATATAAAAAAGGGTTAAAATCGAAAAAAGAAATACACCAAATAAAAGCAACATTGACTAGAATTTGAACTTGGCAAATATCAAAATAAAATCTAGGACAATTATATTTTGGGAGATTCATTAGTGGATAAACGCTGTTCAATGGAAAATTTTAAAAAAAAAGACAATTTAAAAAATTCATTTGTATATTGTTTTCTTTAGTAATTTAAATTTGTAATGCCAAACTTGATTTCATTGGAAAAGATTGGCATATTTTACAAGGAGTGTTTTCATATGTGGATAATTAAAATATATTTTTAACAAATGAAGATCTCAAAAATTGACAAAAATATTATTTCAGTGTGTTCGCATGTGGCAAACTAATTGTGATTTTTGTGAAAAGGAAGATTTACACATTTTGCAAGGATATGGTTTTTCTCCGGTATGTGTGCGCATATGTGTTAATAAATTTGAAGCCTGTCCAAAAGAAGATCCACACACTTTGCACGTATATGGTTTCTCTCCAGTATGTGTTCTCATATGTTGCACTAAACTTGACATTTGTGAGAAAGAAGATCCACATGTTTTACAAGAATATGGTTTCTCTCCAGTGTGTGTTCGGATGTGACACACTAAATATGACTTAGCTACAAATGATGATTTGCAAACTTTGCAAAAATATGGTTTCTCTCCAGTGTGTGTACGCATATGTTTTAATAAATTTGAAGCCTGTCCAAAAGAAGATCCACACACTTTGCATGAATATGGCTTCTCTCCAGTATGTATCCTCATATGTTGTACTAAAATTGACATTTGCGTAAAAGAAGATCCACATGTTTCACAAGAATATGGTTTCTCTCCAGTGTGTGTTCGGATATGACACACTAAATCTGACTTAGCAATAAATGATACACCACAAATTTCGCAAGAATATGGTTTCTCTCCAGTGTGTATTTTTATGTGTCGCAGCAAGCTTGACTTTTCCACAAAAGAAGACCCACACGTTTCACAAGAATATGGCTTCTCTCCAGTGTGTCTTCGTATATGCCCATCTAAATATGACTTCCGTGAAAAGGACGCTCCACATGTTTTACATGCGTACGGTTTTTCTCCAGTGTGTGTTCGCATATGACGCACTAAATTTGACGTGTTTACAAATGAACATCCACAAACTTGACAAGGATATGGTTTCTCTCCAGTATGTGTTCGCATATGGCACACTAACTCTGACTTTGTTACAAACGCAGATTTGCAAACTTCACAATAATATGGTTTTTCTCCAGTGTGTATTCTCACATGCCGCACTAAACTCGACTTTGTCCCAAAAGAAGATCCGCATGTTTCACAAGAATATGGTTTCTCTCCAGTATGTGCTCGAACATGGTACACTAAATGGGATTTGTTTACAAATGAAAGTCCACAAATTTGACAAGAATATGGTTTCTCTCCAGTATGTTTTCGCATATGGCACAGCAAAGCTGATTTTGAAGCAAATGCTGACTTACAAACTTCACAACAATATGGTTTCTCTCTGGTATGTGTTCTCACGTGTCGCACCAAACTAGATTTTGTTACAAAAGAAGATCCACATGTTTCACAAGAATATGGTTTCTCTCCAGTGTGAGTTCTCACATGTCGCACCAAACTGGATTTCTCCACAAAAGAAGATCCACAAGTTAAACATGAAAATGGTTTCTCTCCAGTGTGTATTTTCATGTGTCGTACTAAACTTGACTTTTCTGTATAAGAAGAACCACATGTTTCACAAGAATATAGTTTCTCTTGGGTATGTGTTTGCATATGTTCCACTGAATTTAATTCTTCTGGTAAAGAAGGACCACACATTTCAGAGGAATATGATTTCTCTTTAAAGTCTGTTTGCAAAAGATCCATCAACTATTCTTTTCAGGAAAAGGAAGATGCATATATTTCACATGAATAATATTTGTTTTTCAGTTTCCTTGTATATCATACCAAATGCAAATCATGTAAATAAAAGATAGACAAGCTTTACAATTTCATTTTCTCTTCAGTGTCTATTTGTATACATTATCAAAAAGGAGTTTCTTATACAAGTAAGTTAAAAAAAATTTCCATGAAGATCGTTTCTTTCCAGTTTATGTGTGTGTGTGTGTGTGTGTGTGTGTGTGTGTCTGTAGATGTAGAAGAGATTGATGACTTTTATACGAAGGATGATCGATATATTTCAAAAGATTATGATTTCATACCAGAGTCAGTTCATATGTTTTTAATTGTGATGCTTTAGAAAATGTAAATTCAGTTTTTATAGCTTTTAAAAATATTTTCATCACTCATTTTGTAGAATATCACTATCAGCATTTTCTAATTGAGTTTTATTCATATCACACATTTTACATCCATCCAGAATATCTGTGAAAGAAAAGCAATAAATTAGATATTAATAGATACAATGAATTCTTTATAAATTCGGATTACATTTCTATGGGTACATATAACGATATATTAATACTTATTTAGTGTGGCATAGGGCCACAATAATGCAGAATAATAATGAAAATCACAACACTAGTTAACAATCAGACCAGATTTTTTAACAATTACTCATTGAAAAATATATAATTGTTTCTACAGAAAGCAACATTCCAAGAGTAAAATAAAAAGTGGATTTAAAAGATACAAATAGTCCATTCCTGTGTACTAAATGAAGGGTTTGTAAACACAATAAAAAGACTGAGAGAAGGTTGGAGAAAAGAGAGGCTGAAATGTGGACATGCAAGATGAGGGCAATATTCTACAATATGTAAATAGCATAAATAATAATCACAATTCATTTCAGAAATTTAGACAGATATTTTTTTTTCAAATTAAATATTAAAATCAATAAAATTGAAAAAAAAAAATGTAAAAATCAAACTAAAAAAATACAAAAATAAATGTGCCGCACCAATTAAAGACACACTATTCAACGCAGAGGGACACACTAATGTAGTGGTACAGTGTGGAATTACCCATCAATGGGTATTTCCACACTATGCTAATCAAAGCAAAATATTACAGTGTTGCTAACACGAATAATCTTCAGAAATATAATTTTCATCTCAAAATTTTCGCTTGGGTTGCAAGAAGCTCGACAATCAGACAAGGTTGAGCAGGCCTAAAACTGTGACTTATGAGACTGTGTTCCAAGAGATATGGACAGAGTTGGTGAGTAGCACAGCATCTCACAGCGTGGTTTATCATCTTGACAATGTCAGCAAAATCATCCAGAGATGCTGAATTTTGCATCATGTTACAAAAATATTTGAAAACTTTTAACTTGTTCAAGAATTACTGGTCATGATACGAATATTCCGTTCAAAGAAAACCCGACTATTTGGCCAAAAAACTGAATTATAAAACTGGAGTGCTGCAGTATTGTGGCTACTTACATTGGCCTAGTGGGTAGAGTGTTTGCCAGTGGTTTGGGAGACCGGTGTTCAATCTTAGTTCAAGTCATACCAAAGACTCAGAAAATGTCACCTTGCTTAACACTCAGCATTATAAGGTAAGGCTCAAGGGTAAAGTGGAGCAATCAAGAGAATGGAGTAGCGCCCTCTCCTACACCTCAGTGTAGTAGCTATTGAAAAGGAAGCCTTCGGGTAACACTCAAGTAAGGTCACCAACTTCTTTTACAAGTAGTTTAGGTGAAATCTTTACATGAAAATTCATCTTTTCTTCACATTGAAAAAATATTCAGGCAATAACAAGAGACTCTATATGCCATTAAGCCCCACATAAAAACATTTCGGTGAAGAAGATGAAAGTTTGTTTTTGGGAAGGTGGGATGAAAAGTGCTTCAATATTTTTTAAACTAATAAAGTGCAGTAGGTCAAGTTATCGACTTAAGAATAGATCAATACTTCTTACAACATAAAAAAAGATTTAGTAAACGTCTTATGTTCTTTACCAAGCCCAATAATTGAGAACAATACCGCAAGACTTAATTCCTCTAACAAAGACAGAAAAAAAAACCTCATTTTTTCTTTACAAATAAAATTTGGTTCCTTTGATGTTGTTCATTTCATTATTGTCTGTTTTACAAAAGTCATTTCTACATGCAACAATTGAATGTCACTCTCGTTCGGGTTTGCTTCCAATGGTGGCTGTTTTTAAGGTGCCATATAGTTTCTTCTTGTTTTTAACTCTTGTTTTTTGTCATACATTTCTTTACTCCTTATAATCATCTCTTTGTTTTCTACCGGAATTGCGATGCATGTATCTTAGCAAAAACAATCTGAATAAAACATATTTTCAGAATTTTGAGGAAAAATGTCTTTTAAAAGAAACTTAATCTTTTATTGCTTAAAATAATGAAAATTTGATTACAATCCGATAATTAGCCAATTTGGGTGGAATAAAAAACAAAAACAAAAAAAAAAAAAAACTGTTTTCGCAGGTGCGTGTTTTTAGACATCTCTACTTATTACCCTTCAGCAGGAGATACAGCCAGCCTCTTTTAAACGCTGCCAACAGGTTTTTTTTCTAGTAAGGTAGGAGAAAGTTGCCTAATAATTCCATAAAAATATATAAATATATGAATAAAATGAGAAGATGTCAGAAATCGAGTTTCAGTAATAATCGTTTAAAGAAAAGAAGTAATTCTGTATCTATGCTGGTTTCCACCGCTTGAAAATGACCTTATGTCTCATCCTACCCGGTGTCAATAACGTCAGCATTAATACCAAAGAAAATCAATCAAAACAAAGGATAAAAAAAACCGGTGTAGAGTAGACAAGAACTACCCACCCACCTAAGTCTAATATTTGATGTGACTTAACTTTTATCGGCTTTCACCCTGGTAGGGTTGAACCGGCTTCCTCTCGAGCAGGTACAGCATCTCGAACGATCGCAGCCCACGTTCGCTGATCCTGAGCCAGGTCACCCGAAATGGCAAGCCAATCGCGATTCCATCGCCGAAGACCAACTACTTGGGGACCTGATAGTGCTGCTAAATCATCCTTCATTGTGCTGGCCCATGTCGTCAGCTGCCCACCGATACATTTTCGCCAGTTAGGAAGAGAGGGGGGGAGAAGTACGTCGCGGATGAGCTCTCCCTCCGCGCGTCGAGCTGCGTGCCCGAACCATTGGAGACGGTGCTGGTGTAGGACGGGTGGAAGAGGACGAAGGTTCAGGCGACGACGTAGAGTAGTTGTGGGCACACGATCGATTCGGCGGCATCGTAGAATGTCAAAAATTCCATTAGATAAAAATCATTTTATTTCAATTTTGACAAATTTTCTGACAAATGGAATTTTTATCCAATTAAAATACAACCGAAATTATTCGCGAAAAATATCTTAAATTTTTACGTGAAATCTCCGGCATTGTCACGTTTGCTACAGGTTAACAGAGAGGTGCAACACGAAAAATTGTCACCTTCAAAATTCAGAATAGAAACTTCAAATAGACCTCGTCTTTAATCAAATAAGCACCGAATTTATTTATTTTTTTAAATCCGTTAATTAATTGTTTTTTGTTTTTTTTTTTGTTTTTTTTTTCGTTCATTCTAAAAACTGGTGCTTTTTTAAAGGAGTCTATTTTAAAAACATGATTGCATATCATTTACACTGAAGTGATTTCTATGAAAAATAAGTTTCTCCATCTTCTGCAAGAATTCAAAATTATCTAATAAATCAATTTAAACCTAGTATTTTCTCTTTCAATTAACAATCTATTAAACTATTTAATAATAAAAGTGGGAGTCTGAAATTTGTCACAGGGAATGAATGAAATAAATAAAACCCTAAAAACTTTTATTTACAATGTTATATTTCCAGACTGATAAAATCCAGCAATATAAAAACAGTTTTCGTAAATTTCTTCTTTAAAAATAATCTAACTTTTCAAGAAAAAAAAAACCCAAGGAAACTCTGAGTAATAGATTTCATATTTCTAAATATAGTATATTTACCTTTAAATATATATTTAATTTACATTTCATGATAAAATTAAATCAGAATCATTTTTTATTCTTTTTAACAAGCAAATATAAATAAAACAGATGAAAAAAAACATTGTTTTTGAAGAAATTAAAAATTTTCTCTTTTTTCTTTTTTTACCTTTCCTTTCAAAGTATACATATATATATATATATATATAGAGAGAGAGAGAGAGAGAACTATAAAACAAAAAGAGACCCCCCCAAGAATTTCTCAGTTAAACAACACAAATTTGGTTTTGTTCATTCACTTTATCATGAGAAATGAAAAAGTAACAATGTCACAAAGAAAGCAGATTTAAGAAATGAAAAGAAAAGAAAAAACAAACAAAACACGATACATACGAGAAATAATTTCGAAGAAAATGTTTCAAATGACGACAAATGACAAAATAAAAGAGATCATTGAACGGTGTTAATAACAATTTCATCCCTTGTGTTTAAAAATCTTGCAATTTCTTGCTCGTTAGGAAAACATTTTTGTTATAGACATAATGAGACACTTAAGGATAAAATAAATAAATCTTTAGATATATTAATTATCTGAAGTGACACAATTTGAAAAATGAGTAAAAGTCCATAAGAACAGACTCAAAATTAATTCATTTAAAAAAAAAAGGACAGTTTTTCAAAAAACCGTCAGTGATGTCATCACTGATGTTGATGGCTCCATTAATCCCTTCAACTGCTTGACTGATTTCTTCCTGGAATATTTCACTGGTAGAGTTGATACCAATAAAGAGTCTTTTATACCTATACAGACCTAGGTGTGTTGCAAAGGTGGTTATGTATCGGGATTCTTCAGCTAGTTCCAATTGGTGGAGATCTAATTTGCTGAATACATTAGCTCCTGATAGAATAGTTTTCAGTTCATTGAGTGTGGAAGTTGGGTGTCGTTTCCTTTTGATAGCTTTGTTTGCCGCCCTCATGTCGATGCAAATCCTGATTTTATTTTAACCCTTTTTTGATACTACCAGAATAGGAGATACTCATGGGGTTGGTCCGTCTGCCTTTTCAATCACTCCCAGTTTCTCATCTTTGTGTATTAACTCTTCTATATCTTTCCTTACGTGAAAGGGGTCCCTGCGGTATCTCTGAACGATGGGTGGTATGTTTTCATCTATGTGTATGTGAACTTTTTTTTTTAGTTTACCAAGGCCATTGAACAGGTTTGCGTAGTCCTCTAGAAGTTTAAGAGTGGGGAGTGGGGTTTGTGCATCAGAGTTACTGATGTGGTTGACTGAATGAGTGTTTGCTGATAGTAGTTTGAGCCTTTTACATGTTTCCCAGCCGATAATGGGTTTTTCTGGGTTCTTTATTACGTGTATGTCCACTTGGCAGGAGATACCACTAAACTCTAGTGGAGGTGCCCGTGGTGTAGTCGTTATCGTCGTAGGAAATGAACACGGCGACTCGAGTTCAAATCCTGGACGAGACTGATTGCATTTCACATAGCACTAATATCCTTGGGAAAGGTATGAATCCAATTGTTCTCCCTCCAGCTATGGGTAAAATAGTAGGACAGACTAGGTTCTTCAGCCTTGGTTAGGCAACTAGTCTAGGAGAAGGAAAACTGAATTCAAACCTGTTAAACTCCGCTTGAAAATTGACCTTGTGTCATATCCTGCCCGAGCGGAGGGGTTGGTAAATAGTACCACTAAACTCTAGAAGTGTGCTGAGCTGACCTAGGACGAGGGTGTCTTCCTTGACACTGAATCCAAATATTACTGTTTTTGTGGGTTGGAGGAGGGGCGTTGGTCTTAGGGATTTGAAATCTACCTCAGACAAAATGTTTATGGTGGCGCCAGAGTCAGCTAATACATTGAACATTTGATGGCCATCACCAAAAGATAAGTCAAAGTAAGGAAGGTTTTTTTACCTTACCTGTATGGAATACATATTCCGTGTCACTGCCGCTGTTTGAGTTTCGTTGATGATCCTCAATGCAGTTCACCGGTCGTCGATTGGTTAGGGCTTGTGGGTGTGGGGGCGGTTTGTTCTCCGTTGTTTATCCTCGTCGTTTAGTTTTCTGAAACAGACAGAGGCGAAATGTCCCCATCTCTGGCAATAGGCACACTGGTTCTGGAATGCAGGGCAGGATGTCGGTCCTCGTTCATGTGGGTATTTCCCATTGCAATTTCTGCACCGGTTTTGCTGGGGACGTTTGCTTGGCCGTTGCTGTTCATGCGCGAATTTGATGACAGGTGCATTAATAGATGTGGTAGGTTTAGTGGTGGAGTTGGCGTCTTCTAAGCGGATCTGTTTCAGGTGTTTGATTATAGTTTCTGTCGTTTTGGCGTAGTTTATTAGATCGCCTAAAAGCATATTTGAGTTCATCAGTCCCTTTTGGCGAACGTTTTCTGATAAACAGCCAGTTATTAGCTGGGATTTTATTTCCGCATTTGTATCTGTGAAGTGGTACATAGCTGCTGCTTCTTTTAATTCCCAATAAAAGTTCTCTAAGGTTGTTTTTTTTTCGGAATACAAATCGGTTATATTCAGTGTTGTTCTCTGGGTTGAAGTGGTTTTGCACAACCAGGACGAGCTTATCAAAGTGTGTTTCATTTTTTCTAGTGTTGTTTGTTCAGACGGCAATTCATCAATAAGATCATTCATCTGTTCTCCAATAAAAGTCAGTAGCATTGCTTTTCGTCGTTTATCGTCTTCTATGTTGTATGCAGTGAAATAATTTTTCAGTCTGTTGACACATTTTGTCCATTTTGCAGCTTTGTTTTCCGATTCACAATCAAATTCAGAGTAATGTGGTAAGGCGGCTATGTTAGTTTTTTTTCGGCACGTGGGCGGATTTGTTCTTTTCTTTTTTGTCTTTTTATTGCTTTTGGTGAGTAAACGACTCTTTCCTCGTCACCAATATAATGTTTTATATTTGAGGTAATCCGTACTTGCCGGGTATTGATTATTACCAAGATGAATCAATAGAATGGATGATGATTAAAGACAGAGGGAAGACGAACATCTGTTGCTATGCCTAGTATTCCTTTATTAACTAAATTCAGAGATGTAGTTGGGGCCGTAACCCCTGTGGCACCAGAGGTTATTTCCCTTTTGTTAGTTAAGATATTACAGTAAGGGTATTGTTTAGAGAGCTATATTTGTGTCTGGACTGGGTGGGGTTTGTGATACCTTTGGGGGCGTTGATAGGGTTTGTATGATTTTATGTCACTGATGTGTCTGAAGATGGTGTGCACGTTATTGTGGTCGTTGTCTGCAACTAGTTCATAGCGGCTACCTTGTACATCAGTTACCATGTGTGGTGTTGGGTCAGATTGGGATACAAATTTATTTGTTTTTGATGATCGCTTCACCAAAGCTTTGTCACCCTGGATGATCTTGGGGTATTTTCGCCAACGGGAAGCATTAATCTTGGCATTGGTGACCACTTTCCTGTGACTGTCACGGATTTTTGTATCCTGGATTTGGTTTTCAGTGGGGTTGGTTTGTTGAGGAAACGTTGTCCAGTAGCCTCCTCTGAGCATCATATCTCCAGGTGTCAATCCAGTGGCAGGGTGTGGAGTAGAACGGTAGTCATGGAGAAGCTCATCAATGATTTCCTGGATTGGGCGTCGTTTTTCAAGTCCGATTTGGATTGCTTTTTTTAGTGGTTTCATGAAGTATTCAGCTTCATTTCCCAGTGGGAGATAGGGGTATGAGGCTTTGATTTTTATACCTCGTTTTATGGACCAGTCGTGGAATTCTTGTCCATTGTCGCATTTATGACATTTAGGGTTGCCAAAGTTCTTGTATATTTCTCCCAATGCTGGGAGATCACATTGGGCCCCGGTTGAGCGAACAATTTTTACATCTGGAAATCGACTAAGGTTGCAGCGTACCACCAGTATGTGCCTTTGGTCTGGGAGGGTGACCGAACAAGTCAATTGATATGTTTTGCCAGGGTTTCTCGGGAATTGGGTGGATGTAAGAGGTGCTTTATTGGTGTTGCTGTTGTTATTTGGTATTCATGGCAGTATTCCACCTGGGAAACCAGAAATGTGCTCTTAGGCGGCGCTTGATGGCATCCTGTCCTGGGTGTAATCCCTCAGGGGCTAGAGAGATGGCTTCCTGCTGTAGGCTCTTTGGAAGGAGCGTTTGGTCCCCTCTATGGATTATGTCATTTTTAATTGACAGGTCGCTGAAGAGTCTGTAATATTCTCGTAGGTTGGGGTCATTGTGTGGGGGCTGGTTGATAGCTATGAAGTGACGTAGTCGTGTAAGATTTGTGTCATTGTGCTTCATGTAAGCGTTCTCTGGTGATAGCAGTTGAGAAGACGGGTGTATTGTGTAATAGGAACAGTAGTTTTTGGTGTTCCTTTGTTTCTTCGGCAATACGTTGAGGTAGCTTGTGTAATGGTATTGCATGTCGGCTTATGAAATCCGCCGGATTTTCTTTCCCTTTTTTCCATACGACACTGTGGTTGATGTCTTGGTGACGAAGGCGGATTCTTTCAATTCTAGCAGATGGTCTCTCCAGAGTGATTGGAGTGGTTGTTGGTCAGTGACCACAGTAATTTGTGGGCCACCAGTTAGGATATGGTGGAATTGGCGGTGACCAAAGTCAATAGCTGTTGCCTCCAGGTCTAGTTGGGAGTAGTTTTTTTCGGCGGCTGTGGTGGTTCGTGATGCGAGTGCGACAGCTTTTGTTTGTTCTATGGACTGGCCTTGAGCAAGAATTGTGAAGAGACCTGTGAAGTGAGCGTCGACAAAGATGAAGGTATTTTTGTTTGTGTCGTAGTGTCTGAGGAGCACATCAGTGGTAAATGCGTCTTTTATATTCTGAAACTCTTTTTCATGGGTTTCTGTCCATTTGAAAACATCATTCTATTTTGTCAGTTCACATAGGTTTTCTGTGGCAGCAGCAAGGTCGAGGATGAATGTGCCATTCGATCTGATCATAAAGAGAAACAGTTCATCTTTGGATGTTGGTCTCCCAGCTTCTTGTACTGCTTGGACTTTATTTGGGTCTGGTTTTATCCCATTCTTCTTGATTTTAAATCTCCAGAAAGGGATTTCTGGCTGACCAAGGATGCATTTGCTGGGGCTGACTATTAGTCCTGCTTTTTCAAGAGTTGTCATGACTGCTTCTAGCATTTGGTAGTGTATTTCCTTGTCAGCTGTTGCTACTACAATGTCGTCTTCGATGACAGCAGCGTTTGGAATGTTGGCGATGATAGAGTGGAGCTTGGAGTTGAGCTCACCTGATGCTGGTAGAGTTCCCATGGTGAGTCTTTTATACCGCATTAGGCGGTCTCCAGCGCGGAATACAGTCAAGATTCGGGAATCTTCTGATAGCTCAAGCTGATGGAAGGCTGTTTTCAGGTCTAGTTTACTGAATATAGATTTTCCAGTAAACATGGGCATGATGTCATAGACCCTGGGAATAGGGGGGTGAGGGTCTTGTAGGGCTTTGTTGAGATTCCTTAGAACTACGATAACTCTCACGGAACCAACTGCTTTTGGTACGAGTACTGAGTTGGATAGCCATGTTACTGGCCCATGGTGTAGTTCGATGACATCATCTACTTCTATTTTATGGATCGCATCATCAAATGTGTCTTTTAAATGGTATGGGATGGGTCTTGGGGGTTGTATAACAGGTGATGCATTAGGCTTTATATGCAGTTGGATGGGTTCGGCCTTCATCTTGCCTAAACCGTGGATGACTGATGGGTTTTGTGTGATGATGCAGGCAATGGGAGGTGTAACAGATTTTTTTAGTTCAGTAGCATCATCGGTTGACGCTGTTTTGGTTCCCACGGAGTTGATGAATATACTTTAGTAGAAATTTCAAGTGTTTTTCTAACGTTGCTTTTTCGTTAAAGCTCTGTCCACGTGCCGATCAGCATAATATCAAATATTTTTTCCATAATATTTCCTCTTAGAAATAATATAATTAAGCGAGGAATTTAAATTTCTTTAGATTAAAAAATTTTCAAATTTAAAAAAAAAAATTTGATGTTGATCATTTTAAAAAAAATTAATAACGAGTGTCCATGCAACAAGAAAAGGGGGAGAAAAACTGCTGTTTTCATGTCGTAATTCCAGCCATCAAAATACAAATAGTTTTTGAGAATTTTCTCTTTAAAAATAATTTAACTCTTCAAAAGAAAGCAGAATATTTTTGGGGGGGGGTTATTATAAAAAAATTAAAAAAAAGAAGCTCTAAGTAGTACAGTTTCTATTTTTTTAATTTTGTTAACAAGCAAATGAGAAAATGTTTGTTTTTAAACAATATAAGAACTTTCCATTCCCCCCCCCTTACTTTTCATAGTAGTAATTTACTTTTTGCTAAGATGTGGTAAAAAGCCTTTTGAATGAGGCAGCACCTAACGAGACTCGAACTCACTCGTGAAGGTTTGCTAGTCTAACTTGTTAACCATTACACAAATCAAAAGTACAGAAAAGGCAACCAAGACGATTTTTATTTACTTCTTAGTATCATATCTCAATCTACACAATTTCTGTTTTGTTCATTCAATTTAGAAAAACAGTAATATCAAATGTAAAGAAAAAGGGTAAATAAAACAAACAGAATTCAAAACAATAAAAAAGCACGATACATACGTGGAATTATTTCGAAGAAAATGTTTTACTTGACGAAGTAAAAAAGAGAGAAACCATTAAACGGTGTTAATGATAATTTCGTCCCTTAAAAAATCTTGCAATTTCTTGCTTGTCAGGAAACATTTTTGTGAGGGTCATTTCTGAAATATAGGAGACTTGAGGATAAAATAATAAAATCTTTAGGAGTGTATAATTTGTCCGAACCGATTGAAAGACAATACTAAATCTCTGACCGGAAGTCTATGTAAATATTTACTTCTTTACTAGTCGTAAGTAAAGTAAATTTGGCAACTGTAATTGAGGGCGACCTGAAGGCTCCCTTTTCAGTAGCTACTACACCGAGGTGTAGGGGAGGGCGCTACTCCTTTCCCTGTACTGCTCTACTTTACCCTTGATACGTACCTTATAATGCTGTGTTAAGCAAGCCGGTAGCAAGTACCATTTTTTAAGTCTTTGGTATGACTCGACCTGGGATTGAACCCGAATGTGACGGAATTCAGCGAAAGGTGGGTGAATATTGTGCGCTTGCGCCGAGTGGAAGAGACTCATGTCAATTTCTTAATGGAACTTACAGGTTTTGTAAAGAATTTTGCGTTTCCGAAAAGAAAGGTCAACCCAGCCCAGTTAAGTAAGACTAGTTTGTATTTTCATCTGAATAAAAAACAATTTCACTTTGCTAGGATATCGTAGACCACCAGCTGCTCACATGGGAAATCTTTATTTGAAAAAATCACAACGTCATCTATATTGTCAACGAAGGAAATTCTTCACCGCTACCAGAAGCGAACTATGGTATCGACTTAAGATAACATCGTCAAGTCCGTCAGCGGTAGAATTTTCCGTTACCAATTCATACTGCTTTCGAGACAAATTAATTGTACAATAGGGTCTTAAAAGTATTGTCTAATCGTTGAGGATAGCGGGTAGTATTTGCAAGCTTCTCTTAACTATTTAATGTTGGGAATTTGTTGACTTAAACCCTTGAAATTAAAGGAGACATACCTTTTTCTTTCTGGCAAGCGCAGTTAGTCATTTAAACATGAGATAACTTCCAGTCAAATAACGAAGCAAAACATCAGGACTGCTATCCACACACGAGGTGTTTCATTTATTTTAAAACAATAACAACTGAAAAACAAAAGTCTAAGTGCAGGTAACTCACCCCTACAAAAATAGTTTAGGGCAGATAACCTCTGGCCCGACTGTTATTAGAGTCTGTAGGTATTAACTAGTTCTGACTAAAGTGAATTTCACCACCCCATTTGCAGTCAGACTTGTTCAATAATTTCTCTAACGCCAAACATTTCTTTGAGCTTCAAAAATTGTGAGCTCAGAAGTGCTTTTGTCAACATATCAGGAACCATGTTCCTGCTTTCACAATATTTAAGTTGAATAGCTTTCTTTTCAACTTGTTCAAGGATATAATGGAACTTAATGCCAATATGTTTTGCTGGTCCATGATATTGTGGATTTTTCGCCATGCATATTGTGGATTGGTTATCCTCATATATGAGTTTTGATTTATCTGAGGCTTCATTGAGATCATTTTGAAGACGTTGCATCCATACAGCTTCTTGCCAATGCCATGTATTCTGCTTCAGCTGTAGATAATACCACACATGATTGTTTTTTGCTTCTCCAACTGACAGCAACTCCACTCAATTTAAATAGGTAGACTGAATTTGACCTGCGGTCATCCAAATCACCAGCCCAGTCTGCATCAGAATATCCAATGAAATCCGTCACCTTCTCCTTGTCATACTGCAACCCATAGTTCAGTGTACCATTTAGATAACGAATGGTGTGTTTAATGGACTTCCAGTGTTCCATAGTAGGCTTGGAACAAAATCTGGCTACATTACTGACAGCATAGGCAATATCGGGTGTGGTTCTTGTTGAAAGATATAATAGACTTCCGATTGCCGACTGATTCAATTCTTGATTGAATAACTTGCTGTCCTCAGTAGCTTTGGTTAGCTTTGCACCAGTATCAATTGGTGTTGCTATAGGTTTGGAATTTTCCATTTGAAATCTTTTTAAGACTTCTGCTGTATATGCTGGTTGTCCGATCCAGATCTTTCCTGACCCTGGATAAACAATTTTGACACCCAAGAAGTAATGGAGTTTTCCCATATCCTTGATGTGAAAACTTTCTGAGATGCTTTTAATGAATTCTTGGATACGTGTCGAAGACTTTCTCGCCAGAATAATATCATCAACATAAACAGCTGTTAAGAATATCTCTCCTCCTGAAGTTAGTGTGTAGATACAAGGATAATTTTCTAACTGTTTGAAATGCATCTTCTTCAGTTGACTGTTAAGGGCTTCATTCCAACATCTTGGCGACTGTTCCAAACCATATAGGCTTCGATACAGTTTACAGACAAGATGCTCTTTGTCTTTGACTTCAAATCCTTCCGGCTGCTTCATACAGATGTCTTCATTTAACTTGTAGAGAAGGGAAAAATTTCGTATTTTGGTTTGGCGCGCAATTTAATTCGAGACTTAATTTCACCCAATCAGGATGACCTATCCTATTCAGCCCGGACCTTCATTTCCGGCCACCAAATCTTGTAAGCTGCCAAACACAGTCTCTTTGGTCGGAGAGCGCCGACCAGTGCAGACGTCACACTGGCCGTTCTTCAATAGCGATGCTTTTTAGCTGGACAATGCCGCTCAGTGCGGACGCCTCACTGCGGCTCTAGAATAGCAGCAGCAGCAACATGGGCAAACGAGGGAACCCATCTAATTTATGGATTCCTTACAAGGAATCTCAGTTGAATATAAATTAGATGTATTCAACATGCCTCGCACAGGCACAACTTTATGTCACCCCAAAATTGGCTATGTCGATCTGAGCGTAATCCCGCTCTCGACACGCTAGCTCTCAATTCACCTCTGGGCCACTTTAATGGAGACCAACGCACGCCTCTCCACCAGACGGACAAAAATTCTGGTGACTCTAAAGCACAATCCCTCACACGTCCGACGACACACGCTGCCATCACAACCTTCTCAATTTCTCATAACTCAATTTCGTCTCAATACTCACAACCTTTCACGAGTCTTGCAGCACCAAAAGCAAACCCAATATTCCATGCTGCAAATAAAAACCTTATTCTAAAAACACCTTTCGACTATCGCCATCTTACTTCTTCATCATCCTCCTTTTATTTCTCACAAACTTAGCGAGGGCCTTACAACACTCAGCGAGGAAACAACACAACGTAAACACACATACGTTACAACCTATCCTCGCTAACAAACAAACTTTCCCCTCGCTACTAACAAACCAACTTCTCCAGCTAAAATCATCCTACAAATACTCAGGCTAAAAACTCACCATTCAAAAATGCCGTGGTTATTTCCAACTGGTGTAGTTTGAGATCATGTTTAGCTGCCAATGTTATATCAGTTCGAACTGATTCGAACCTTACAACTGGACAAAGGGTCTCATCGTAGTCAACTTCATGTTTTTGAAGAAAACCTTGATTTACGAGTCGAGCTTTGTGCTATTTCATCTTTTCACCACAATCATATTTTCTTTTGAACACCCACTTACTTCCAATAGCTTTTCGTCCACAGGGTAATTCAGCAAGATCCCATACTTCATTAGTGTTTAGTGAATTTATTTCACTTTTCATTGCTTTCATCCATTCTCTTTTCTCAGGACTGGAAAGTGCTTCTTTTACTGTTAATGGTTCATCCAACCTGTGAGCAATGTATACCCATTCACCATACTGATCTGGAGCTTTTCTAATCCTTGGTGATCTTCGGGGTTTGTGGCCTCTCGTGAATTCTCATCATCATCACTGCTGATGTTTTCACATTCAACCTCCACTAAACGTTGGTTTTCATCTTCTTCTGTCCCCTGTTCACTTATGGATGCTGTTTCATTAAATATGACATCTCTGCTATGGAAGACTTTCGATGTGTCCGTATCAAAGAGTCTATACCCTTTAATACCAATGCCATCTCCAAGGAAGATGCTCTTCTTTGCTTTAGGATCCATTTTAGATCTTTAATCCTTTGGTATATGAGCATAAGCACTACATCCAAAAATGCGTAAATGATTAACATTTGGTTTGTAGCCTTTCCACACTTCATATGGTGTCATTGCTTTTACAGCAGTTATTGGGCTTTGGTTTTCGAACATATGAAGCTGTCGACAGGGCCTCTGCCCAAAATTTCTTAGGCAGCTTCGAATCTGACAACATTGCTCGTACAGTTTCCACCAACGCCCGATTCATTCTCTCAGCTACTCCATTTTGCTATAGTGTTTTAGAAACAGTGCACTCATGGCGAATACCATTCTTTTTTAAGTAATCTTCAAACTCTTTTGATGTGTACTTACTGCCATTTTCAGAGCGTAGTGTCTTGATTTTTTCACCACTGGATTTTTCCACCATGGATTTCCACTTCAGGAACTTTTTAAAAACTTTGCTTTTGTTTTTAAGAATGTATATCCATACATATCTTGATTCATCGTCAATAAATGTGACAAAATATTCTGCTCCACTGAGTGATTTTGCCTCTAATCTTCCACAAATATCACTGTGCACAATTTCGAGCAGTTTTGTGGCTCGCCTACCACCAGATTTTGGAAATGAAGAATGGTGATGTTTTCCATCCACACATGGCTCACAAAATTTTATGTCCTTTGTTACATCATAGTCAAGTCCATTTACTAGTTGATCTGTTGCTCGCTTCTGTAAATTCTTCATTCCAAGATGACCAAAACGTTGATGCCAAATCTCCTTTTTGTCACCACTCGAGCATATAGTCGCTGTATGGGTTGTTCCCTGTTCATCAATGCAGTTCAAGTAGTACGTTACCAACTTTTGAACTTGTAGCTACTACATTCCGTTTTTCACCCAGAAGATGACAACATGACTCTGTGAATGTAAACGATTTTCCTGATCTGGTAGCCTTAGACACACTAAGCAAGTTGTAAGATAACTTGGGAATATATAGTGTCTCAAATAATCTACATCTTTGTTGTTTTTCGTCAGACACTCTCACATTTAAATCAACAGTCCCTATCCGAAATGCTTTAACTGAGTGTCCATCACCGAGGGTTATAACCTCTGGTTTATCTAATTTTTTCATATTGATAAATTTATCAATGTCATGGCACATATGACGTATCGCTCCAGAGTCCACGATCCATGAGCTCTTTTCATTATTATTGGTTGTTAATGCATGGTGAGCAAACAATCCAATAACATGTTCGTTTTTAGAACAACTAGGCTCCACTTTCGTTTTCTTCGTTAAGAAAGCTTTCTTCTTTGGATAGTCCCTTTTTACACTTTCTTTAGAGTCTTCTCCGAGTAGACGACAGTTACGTTTCAGATGTCCAAATTTACCACAGTGAAAATATTTTGGTCCCTTTTTGTTGATATGGTGTTTTGATATGGCTTTTGACTCAGCACCACCAGTTTGTTTTTCTTTCATTTTCCTCGTTTAGCAGTCGTTCTGTGAGTAAGGCCCATTTAGGTACATCTTGATTTGCTTCAAGTGCTGTCACTAACATATCATAAGATTGAGGAAGGCTAGCCAGGAGATGTACTACTCTATCTTCCTCGTTAAGGGAATCGCCAATAACAGATAACTCGTCGAATGTTTCTGTCGTCAGTTTTATGTGATTATGAACAGAATCATCTTCCTTCAATTTATGAGAATATAAACTCCTCCTTAATGCTAGTTTGTTAGCCCATGTCTTCTGAAACTGGTCAGCTAATTTTTTCCCATACTACTCCCGGATCGTCTGGATCCCCAATTAGGTACAAAAGTGACGGTTCTAGAGAGAGTAAAATCGTCGCCAATGCGCAATCTTTGCGCAATAAATACTTCGCATGTAATCCCATTTACGTTCTAGAATCGGGAACAATTTCTCTTCCATTAACAATCTTCCAAACACCATCTCTTCTTTATGCCATTTTGCATTGTACCTTCCAAGTAGCATAATTTGTCCCATTCAGCGGTACAAGATTAACAAGTTTTGTCTCCTTTGCTGTGTTCAAGAATATTTCAATTATAAATAATATAAAAGATATTTAAATCATAAAAGACACAAAAACTTCTTCCGAGAACGACAAATTAAAGATGGGGGAAAAATGTGCGCGACGTGACAGGCATTACTGGGCTCGCGCTTTCTGGCTCCATAACCTTTTAACCTTTTAAAGGAGACATACCTTTTTCTTTCTGGTAAGCGCAGTTAGTCATTTAGACATGAGATAACTTCCAGTCAAATAACGAAGCAAAACATCAGGACTGCTATCAACACACGAGGTGTTTCATTTATTTTATAACAACAACAACTAAAAAAACGAAAGTCTAAGAGCAGGTAACTCACCCCTACAAAAATGGTTTCAGGCAGATAACCTCTGGCCCCACTCTTATTACTAACTAAAGTGAATTTCAACATATAATAATTTATTTCATTACACATAACTAAAGTGAAACTTCCTGTTATAAAATCAGACATGTGCTAACCTCGTAAATTCACAAGCCTCTTCTGTTATAAAAACAACAGTCGTTGACGGATAGAAGCCATTCAACGGCCGATCGGCTTGCTGCTGCTGCGTGCGGACTGGAACGACCGTGATATGCCATCCACCCAGGCGCATCTCGATTGTTTGGTATAGAGTGTTTCGTTGCTCGGTCTCAAGAGGCCGTGTCCTTTTTGCAGGGCTGAGTTCATGGCTTAGTGCCTGTGGCACTCCAATAAGGGGTAGGCCAACGACGGAACCAAATATTTTTTAAATACCTAGTTGACGGCCAACTACGGTCTTAGGCAAAAGGAATTCGTTACCTTTCACTGGTCTTTGCACCCCGACCAAACAGCTTATCCCAACCACTAGGGCCCACGCAACGATTCCACCGAATCAACGAAACCCTTATCACTGATACCAGCATACAGAAGATCAGACGCCTATACTCGGCCATTAACAACAAATGCATAGGTCCAACTTTTATTATAGCTTTCCTTTATTTCTAGTTCTTTTCAGTATTAAACCTCGAAAATCTTTTCTAGGTCTTATCTCATCAGCATCACAAGGCCGATGATGTAGCTGCCAGCTAGACGCAACGATCACTCGGGGAAAAAGACCAGTCCACGTGGAAACGACACTGCTAGGATTATGGTCGATTCTTCGAAGCCAATATCGACTACACCTCTGCTTAACCACCGAAACAAATACCTGGCTACATGTTATATACAAAGAAAGACAATAACACTGATGTACAAAAATATAATCTATTTCTTTTATTTTCCTTTTCATTACTTGAAATGTAAGAAGGGGTTAAAGATGGCTGAGCTGCACACACAGAGGCGAAATACGAATCTTCAATGAACCGCTTCCTATTCGTTCTGCTTTCGTGAGACTAGTACAGGGCTACTTTAAAGCATCAAATTATCATAGTTTCTCCTAGCTTCTTTACTTTTGTGAGTGTGGCATTATCTCAGGCTTTTCTCTGCCTCCCATCACTAGGCAAACTAGCGCAAGACCAGAGCTCAGACCGACGTAACGTCTTGTAAGTGTCTTGTTGGTCGTCTTCCAGTCTCGGGTCGAAATCTCTGTGGTTATATAATATTCTGGATGCCTACGCAAATCTCGTGGTCACACCTTCAGTCTGCCACGTACGCGTTGCACGTGGACACGCCTCCTTCTAGCATGCCACCCACGCAACTTAGACAGCACTTCCACCGAGGAAATACTTGTGTCATGTTTATTTTAGGAAACAGGTCTATTTCCTGTTACGCCACCCATGCAGTTTACGCGGCATGTCAAAAAGAATCTTCAAGTCACTAACCAACATACACAGCTACAACTGAGACTTGCCCAGAACATGAAGACTTGTTTAAGATCATCTAGACTCACTGTCATCAAGAACTATTAGACCGCTGATTCTACACATTCGACTTCAAAAAGGACTGTATTTTGCAGCAAGGACTGTATGCCAAATGCTTCATGCAACTCCTTTCAAAAAAGAACTCGGTATTTCAATCTTAACCATATCATATTTGTCATCTCCTTGGCCCATCATTCCTTTTCCTAAATGTTTGTGTGACTGACATATTTATTGCTCTGACAACAAGGGCATGGAAGTACGCTGACCCTCTTTTAATTTTCTAAAGTCCCTATTATTTTCACTTTGTACCCCCCCCCCGCGTCCCATTAGATAACAAAGAATCAAGTTCTTCGAAGATGTGAAAGTGGTTTCAAATATTTTTCTACGACTCGTATCAATATTTCAACGACTTAGGTTTTCATAATTCTCTTATATTTTCATAATTCTCTTATGCTTTACAGAACTAAATGTAAAGTCAGCTATTTCATTGGGTTAGCCATTTAGATATTTCCATTCAACCCTTTGAAAAAAATCATTGAAATAAACTTATCACCGTTCAATCAAGACTTAAATCTATTGATATATTTTGGTCCTTTCATTTCCTAGAAGACTCAGTATGATTTTCTTTACTGACTGCTGTGCTCAGAATGTTTTCTTTACTGGAGAGTCAATGTGATTCCACTCCATTGACTGTTTTTTGACTCAGGGATGTAGAAGCACGCTCATGTTGAGCCTATTTGTAAACATTTTTGTTAATGAAACACACTTCTCCATTATACATTCTTATTTCACATGGTTTGCATTTTTCACCCACCAAAAATTTGATGACAGACATCTGTTTAAGCATGGAGCATTCTGCTATTTTGAATAGCCTCAAAACAAATATTTTCTCAAGATTGAAATAATTTTTACAATAAACCATATCCAAATACTGCTGAGTTTACATATATAGAAAAAATTTAGAAAAAACATTATTTAGATAAATAATTTGATAATTTGTTTTCTTAATTTAGTGATATGTTGAGATTAATATCTAGTCTAACCAATACGAATAAAATAAACTGTAGGACATCATTTCAACAAATTCTGTAAAAATTGGCTTAATATCCAAATCATTTATTCTTTCACTGTAATGTTCTTTATTTATTAAGATGGAAGGGGAAATTTCAGTTTTGAGACTCACGTCAGGAGGAAGATATGAGAACACTTCTCTTGTTAAAAATCAGTTTGCAGAAATGTAGTTATTTCAATAGATTGTAACACCCTAAAACATCAGAGCCACTGCTAAAACAAAGCACAAACATTTTCTACTGCAAGGGAGGGGGAGATTTTTTCTGAAGATTTAGAAATATCATCTTCAAATTTTACAAGTCTTGCTTTAATTTTCTTCCTGCTATCTTTATTATTGATTAAGAACAAACATTAATTTTCACAAGGAACAACTTGAAAAATACAACATTTTTACAACTCTCTCTCCCACTCTCTTTCTCGTATCCACAACATTTTAAGAAATTTCTTGATCATTTGATCAGTAAAAATTGGCTTAATATCCAAATCATTTATTCTTTCACTGTAATGTTCTTTATTTATTAAGATGGAAGGGGAAATTTTTGAAAGCTTGCTCTACTACCATCTTGAGATGAAGTTTATCAGTGTCATTGGGTGCAACACAAAACAATCCAATAGTCTTACTACTGCGGTTCTCTTGTTACCATTATTACTTTTGATAGAAGAACTTGTAACATAAATTAAATCTTTACTTTATATCCAAAAAAGTATGAAATGGATATAAACAAAAAAGAAATAATCAAATATCAACAGTAAACACAAGAAATATAGCAAATTAAATTGATGATATAAAAAATGTTAAAATGGAAAAAAGAAATACACCAAATAAAAGCAAACATTGACTAGAATTTGAACTTGGCAAATATCAAAATAAAATCTAGGACAATTATATATTGGGAGATTCATTAGTGGATAAATGCTGTTCAAATGGAAAATTAAAAAAAAGACAATTTAAAAAATTCAATTGTATATTGTTTTCTTTAGTAATTTAAATTTGTAATGCCAAACTTGATTTCATTGGAAAAGATTGGCATATTTTACAAGGAGTGTTTTCATATGTGGATAATTAAAATATATTTTTAACAAATGAAGATCTCAAAAATTGACAAAAATATTATTTCAGTGTGTTCGCATGTGGCAAACCAATTGTGATTTTTGTGAAAAGGAAGATTTACACATTTTGCAAGGATATGGTTTTTCTCCAGTATGTGTGCGCATATGTTTTAATAAATTTGAAGCCTGTCCAAAAGAAGATCCACACACTTTGCATGTATATGGTTTCTCTCCAGTATGTGTCCTCATATGTTGTACTAAACTTGACATTTGTGAGAAAGAAGATCCACATGTTTCACAAGAATATGGTTTCTCTCCAGTGTGTGTTCGGATGTGACACACTAAATATGACTTAGCTACAAATGATGATTTGCAAACTTTACAAGAATATGGTTTCTCTCCAGTGTGTGTACGCATATGTTTTAATAAATTTGAAGCCTGTCCAAAAGAAGATCCACACACTTTGCATGTATATGGTTTCTCTCCAGTATGTATCCTCATATGTTGTACTAAACTTGACATTTGCGTAAAAGAAGATCCACATGTTTCACAAGAATATGGTTTCTCTCCAGTGTGTGTTCGGATATGACACACTAAATCTGACTTAGCTACAAATGATACACCACAAATTTCGCAAGAATATGGTTTCTCTCCAGTGTGTGTTTTGATGTGTCGCAGCAAGCTTGACTTTTCCACAAAAGAAGATCCACACGTTTCACAAGAATATGGCTTCTCTCCAGTGTGTCTTCGTATATGCCCATCTAAATATGACTTCCGTGAAAAGGACGCTCCACATGTTTTACATGCGTACGGTTTTTCTCCAGTGTGTGTTCGCATATGACGCACTAAATGTGACTTGTTTACAAATGAACATCCACAAACTTGACAAGGATATGGTTTCTCTCCAGTATGTGTTCGCATATGGCACACTAAATCTGACTTTGTTACAAACGCAGATTTGCAAACTTCACAAGAATATGGTTTTTCTCCAGTGTGTATTCTCACATGCCGCACTAAACTCGACTTTGTCCCAAAAGAAGATCCGCACGTTTCACAAGAATATGGTTTCTCTCCAGTATGTGCTCGAACATGGCGCACTAAATGGGATTTGTTTACAAATGAAAGTCCACAAATTTGACAAGAATATGGTTTCTCTCCAGTATGTTTTCGCATATGGCACAGCAAAGCTGATTTTGAAGCAAATGCTGACTTACAAACTTCACAAGAATATGGTTTCTCTCTGGTATGTGTTCTCACGTGTCGCACCAAACTAGATTTTGTTACAAAAGAAGATCCACATGTTTCACAAGAATATGGTTTCTCTCCAGTGTGAGTTCTCACATGTCGCACCAAACTGGATTTCTCCACAAAAGAAGATCCACAAGTTAAACATGAAAATGGTTTCTCTCCAGTGTGTGTTTTCCTGTGTCGTACTAAACTTGATTTTTCAACAAAATAAGATCCACATGTTTCACAAGAATATGGTTTCTCTCCAGTGTGTATTTTCATGTGTCGTACTAAACTTGACTTTTCTGTATAAGAAGAACCACATGTTTCACAAGAATATAGTTTCTCTTGGGTATGTGTTTGCATATGTTCCACTGAATTTAATTCTTCTGGTAAAGAAGGACCACACATTTCAGAGGAATATGATTTCTCTTTAAAGTCTGTTTGCAAAAGATCCATCAACTATTCTTTTCAGGAAAAGGATGATGCATATATTTCACATGAATAATATTTGTTTTTCAGTTTTCATACCAAATGCAAATCATGTAAATAAAAGATAGACAAGCTTTAAAATTTCATTTTCTCTTCAGTGTCTATTTGTATACATTATCAAAAAGGAGTTTCTTATACAAGTAAGTTAAAAAAAATTTCCATGAAGATCGTTTCTTTCCAGTTTATGTGTGTGTGTCTGTGTGTGTGTGTGTGTCTGTAGATGTAGAAGAGATTGATGACTTTTATACGAAGGATGATCGATATATTTCAAAAGATTATGATTTCATACCAGAGTCAGTTCATATGTTTTTAATTGTGATGCTTTAGAAAATGTAAATTCAGTTTTTATAGCTTTTAAAAATATTTTCATCACTCATTTTGTAGAATATCACTATCAGCATTTTCTAATTGAGTTTTATTCATATCACACATTTTACATCCATCCAGAATATCTGTGAAAGAAAAGCAATAAATTAGATATTAATAGATACAATGAATTCTTTATAAATTCAGATACATTTCTATGGGTACATATAACGATATATTAATACTTATTTAGTGTGGCATAGGGCCACAATAATGCAGAATAATAATGAAAATCACAACACTAGTTAACAATCAGACCAGATTTTTTAACAATTACTCATTGAAAAATATATAATTGTTTCTACAGAAAGCAACATTCCAAGAGTAAAATAAAAAGTGGATTTAAAAGATACAAATAGTCCATTCCTGTGTACTAAATGAAGGGTTTGTAAACACAATAAAAAGACTGAGAGAAGGTTGGAGAAAAGAGAGGCTGAAATGTGGACATGCAAGATGAGAGCAATAGTCTACAATATGTAAATAGCATAAATAATAATGACAATTTATTTCAGAAATTTAGACAGATATTTTTTTTAAATCAAATATTAAAATCAATAAAATTAAAAAAAAAAATGTAAAAATCAAACTAAAAAAATACAAAAATAAATGTGCCGCACCAATTAAAGACACACTATTCAACGCAGAGGGACACACTAATGTAGTGGTACAGTGTGGAATTACCCATCAATGGGTATTTCCACACTATGCTAATCAAAGCAAAATATTACAGTGTTGCTAACACAAATAATCTTCAGAAATATAATTTTCATCTCAAAATTTTCGCTTGGGTTGCAAGAAGCTCGACAATCAGACAAGGTTGAGTAGGCCTAAAACTGTGACTTATGAGACTGTGTTCCAAGAGATATGGACAGAGTTGGTGAGTAGCACAGCATCTCACAGCGTGGTTTATCATCTTGACAATGTCAGCAAAATCATCCAGAGATGCTGAATTTTGCATCATGTTACAAAAATATTTTAAAACATTTAACTTGTTCAAGAATTATTGGTCATGATATGAATATTCCGTTCAAAGAAAACCCGACTATTTGGCCAAAAAACTGAATTGTAAAACTGGAGTGCTGCAGTATTGTGGCTACTTACATTGGCCTAGTAGGTAGAGTGTTTGCCAGTGGTTTGGGAGACCGGTGTTCAATCTTAGTTCAAGTCATACCAAAGACTCAGAAAATGTCACCTTGCTTAACACTCAGCATTATAAGGTAAGGCTCAAGGGTAAAGTGGAGCAATCCAGAGAATGGAGTAGCGCCCTCTCCTACACCTCAGTGTAGTAGCTATTGAAAAGGAAGCCTTCGGGTAATACTCAACTAAGGTCACCAACTTCTTTTACAAGTAGGTTAGGTGAAATCTTTACATGAAAATTCATCTTTTCTTCACATTGAAAAAATATTCAGGTAATAACAAGAGGCTCTACATGCCATTAAGCCCCACATAAAAACATTTCGGTGAAGAAGATGAAAGTTTGTTTTTGGGAAGGTGGGATGAAAAGTGCTTCAATATTTTTTAAACTAATAAAGTGCAGTAGGTCAAGTTATCGACTTAAGAATAGATCAATACTTCTTACAACATAAAAAAAGATTTAGTAAACGTCTTATGTTCTTTACCAAGCCCAATAATTGAGAACAATACCGCAAGACTTAATTCCTCAAACAAAGACAGAAAAAAAAAACCTCATTTTTTCTTTACAAATAAAATTTGGTTCCTTTGATGTTGTTCATTTCATTATTGTCTGTTTTACAAAAGTCATTTCTACATGCAACAATTGAATGTCACTCTCGTTCGGGTTTGCTTCCAATGGTGGCTGTTTTTAAGGTGCCATATAGTTTCTTCTTGTTTTTAACTCTTGTTTTTTGTCATACATTTCTTTACTCCTTATAATCATCTCTTTGTTTTCTACCGGAATTGCGATGCATGTATCTTAGCAAAAACAATCTGAATAAAACATATTTTCAGAATTTTGAGGAAAAATGTCTTTTAAAAGAAACTTAATCTTTTATTGCTTAAAATAATGAAAATTTGATTACAATCCGATAATTAGCCAATTTGGGTGGAATAAAAAACAAAAACAAAAAAAAAAAAAAACTGTTTTCGCAGGTGCGTGTTTTTAGACATCTCTACTTATTACCCTTCAGCAGGAGATACAGCCAGCCTCTTTTAAACGCTGCCAACAGGTTTTTTTTCTAGTAAGGTAGGAGAAAGTTGCCTAATAATTCCATAAAAATATATAAATATATGAATAAAATGAGAAGATGTCAGAAATCGAGTTTCAGTAATAATCGTTTAAAGAAAAGAAGTAATTCTGTATCTATGCTGGTTTCCACCGCTTGAAAATGACCTTATGTCTCATCCTACCCGGTGTCAATAACGTCAGCATTAATACCAAAGAAAATCAATCAAAACAAAGGATAAAAAAACCGGTGTAGAGTAGACAAGAACTACCCACCCACCTAAGTCTAATATTTGATTTGACTTGACTTGTATCGGCTTTCACCCTGGTAGGGTTGAACCGGCTTCCTCTCGAGCAAGTACAGCATCTCGAACGATCGCAGCCCACGTTCGCTGATCCTGAGCCAGGTCACCCGAAATGGCAAGCCAATCGCGATTCCATCGCCGAAGACCAACTACTTGGGGACCTGATAGTGCTGCTAAATCATCCTTCATTGTGCTGGCCCATGTCGTCAGCTGCCCACCGATACATTTTCGCCAGTTAGGAAGAGAGGGGGGAGAAGTACGTCGCGGATGAGCTCTCCCTCCGCGCGTCGAGCTGCGTGCCCGAACCATTGGAGACGGTGCTGGTGTAGGACGGGTGGAAGAGGACGAAGGTTCAGGCGACGACGTAGAGTAGTTGTGGGCACACGATCGATTCGGCGGCATCGTAGAATGTCAAAACTTCCATTAGATAAAAATCATTTTATTTCAATTTTGACAAATTTTCTGACAAATGGAATTTTTATCCAATTAAAATACAACCGAAATTATTTGCGAAAAATATCTTAAATTTTTACATGAAACTCCGGCATGGTCACGTTTGCTACAGGTTAACAGAGAGGTGCAACACGAAAAATTGTCACTTTCAAAATTCAGAATAGAAACTTCAAATAGACCTCGTCTTTAATCAAATAAACACCGAATTTATTTTTTTTTTTTAAATGCGTTAATTTATTTTTTTTTTTGTGTTCATTCTAAAAACTGGTGCTTTTTTAAAGGAGTCTATTTTAAAAACATGATTGCATATCATTTACACTGAAGTGATTTCTATGAAAAATAAGTTTCTCCATCTTCTGCAAGAATTCAAAATTATCTAATAAATCAATTTAAACCTAGTATTTTCTCTTTCAATTAACAATCTATTAAACTATTTAATAATAAAAGTGGGAGTCTGAAATTTGTCACAGGGAATGAATGAAATAAATAAAACCCTAAAAACTTTTATTTACAATGTTATATTTCCAGACTGATAAAATCCAGCAATATAAAAACAGTTTTCGTAAATTTCTTCTTTAAAAATAATCTAACTTTTCAAGAAAAAAACCCAAGGAAACTTCATATTTCTAAATATAGTATATTTACCTTGAAATATATATTTAATTTACATTTCATGATAAAATTAAATCAGAATCATTTTTTATTCTTTTTAACAAGCAAATATAAATAAAACAGATGAAAAAAAAACATTGTTTTTGAAGAAATTAAAAATTTTCTCTTTTTTCTTTTTTTACCTTTCCTTTCAAAGTATACATATATATATATATATATAGAGAGAGAGAGAGAGAGAGAACTATAAAACAAAAAGAGACCCCCCCAAGAATTTCTCAGTTAAACAACACAAATTTGGTTTTGTTCATTCACTTTATCATGAGAAATGAAAAAGTAACAATGTCACAAAGAAAGCAGATTTAAGAAATGAAAAGAAAAGAAAAAACAAACAAAACACGATACATACGAGAAATAATTTCGAAGAAAATGTTTCAAATGACGACAAATGACAAAATAAAAGAGATCATTGAACGGTGTTAATAACAATTTCATCCCTTGTGTTTAAAAATCTTGCAATTTCTTGCTCGTTAGGAAAACATTTTTGTTATAGACATAATGAGACACTTAAGGATAAAATAAATAAATCTTTAGATGTATTAATTATCTGAAGTGACACAATTTGAAAAATGAGTTTTAAAAAACCAACAAGAACAGACCCAAAATTAATTTATTTTTTAAAAAAGGACAGTTTTTCAAAAAACCGTCCGTGGTCACCTATAACGTTAAGATAAAAAAAAAAAGGAGAAAAAGTGGGAGCAATAAATTAATTCAAATAGGTTTGGTGAAGATTTATGAAAAACACAGAATATTAAAATAAAATCACCATAGATAAAGGAAAGCAATGCAGATTGAAATGAGTCGATGAAGTGAATAACTATTGAGAGGTAAGTACAAAAACATGCACTTGCTAGAGCGCCGTTCTTTCGTTTGTTTTGTTGTTGTTTATAATCCCCACCACCAAATTGTTTAAGAATCGGATTTTAATCAAATTTTAAATATTTAAAGCAATGAAAATGAGATAACGAATTAACCAATAGAATAAGAGAAAACTAAATCTAACTTCAACAACAATCCAAGGATTTAGAGGAATGTAAAAAAAAAAAAGGACCGATTGTTTGAAGAAAGTAAGTCCAAAGAAAGAGACACAAATTTAAGTACAGTCAAGATTAGACAGAGAGAGAAAAGAAAGCTCAAACCGAAGTAAAGTACTTATCCAACGACGAAACCTCCAGAAGCATCAGAAACCAGCTCCATCCAAAGAAAGAAAAACAGAATATTCCTGTGAGTAATTTTCTTTTCTTGACGTACCCTCAAAGAAGAGTTACAAAAAGTTGCTTCTGACACCTGAATAGCCGAAAACTAAAGACTCGGTCTCCACCATAACACACACCACAATAAATAAATACGTAAATAAAAAAAAAAAATCTCTTTTATTATTTGTTTATGTTATTTCTTGTTTGTGGAGGTTCTTTCGTCATCGAGGCAACTACCAACATCACACAACTAACACAAAATCATAATGCTCTCCGCGGCCCCTTTTTTTTTTTTTTACTTTATTCATTTCCCCTCATAAATCTTCTCAGGATGTGGTTATCAAAAAAGAAAAAAAAATCAGCTTTGTTTTTAGAGATTTAAAATTGACACCCGTAGATTAAATTCTTCCACTCGCTATAGAGAAGTAGATTTTGTTAATTAAGTTAAAAAATACTAAGTTAACATATTTGACCGATTAGATTTAAAAAATTGTATTTCATCAAATTAATACTTCCTTTGTCTTTCTTTTTTGAATTGTGGTTTTTCATTAGGCGATATTTTTTCTATGGAGGCCCAAAAGAGAACCGATTTAAAAATTTCTTTTTTCTGACAATTTATAAACATTAAAAAAACACAGATGATCACGTTTTTGATCACCACAATTTAGAAGAAAGGGACGTGTTTTGTCATTAATAAATCATAACATCGCCCATAAAAAGTGAGTGGTTTCTGTACATGCCCGACTATCTGCTTCTGAATTTTAATGAATTATTTTTTAAACTGCAACTAAAATTAAATTCACAATTAAATTTTGATTATAAAAACATTAAAAATGCAAAATGACAGTTTAAACACAAAACTCAAAAAATGGTCATAAAAATTCCATAATTCTTCGTGTAGAACTCGCATCTCTAAATTTGGGCGACGGATTTCTGGAAAAAACAAGCAAACAAATTAACAACAACAACCCTATCTTGAATATAACACACACTGACATTTTAGAATTCGTAGCCTCCAAATTTCCCAATTGTTTGGGGGTCGACCTCGTGGTGTAATTGCTAAACCCACAGCCTCGAAGTGAGCGAGGTCGAACTCGAATTGTGGGGTAGTTCGTTTACTTTCGAACTAATTAGGCAAAATTATGAAACCCTTTTCCCGGCAACCGAGAGGTTAAATAGTATCAATGCGGCTCTTTTATCCTTTGGCATTAAATATTGTAGAAATTTGAAATGGGTTTATTGAATGGAGTACTAATATTTCTGGATCAATTCGGGGGGCCTAATTTGTATTGCCTTTCTTTTACTGCTGGTTAGCTTTTGTGTTCTGAGAAAATCTGTGTATGGCAGAGAAGCTTTGATCTGATTGACTGGAATCTCTGAAGGCGGGGTGCTGTTGCCTCTGGTGTTACCCAGTGGACTCAACCGTTGTAAGTTGAAAACAGGAAGCCTTAGAATTAGGCCGCGTTTTTACTCCTCAACTCAAATGGAGTTGAGTAAAAAGAATTAAGTTCACATGAAGGATTTAGTGTTTCTTTCGGAATTCCAGAAGGGAATTCAAAGATGGCTTGAAAGCCGAAAAGAAAAGAAATGAAAAAAATTTAAATCCACCTGAATAATTTTGTATAACATTCAAAATTCCAAAAGGAATTCAAATTTAGCACTACATAAAAAAAGAAGACAAAAGAAAGAAAGAAATCGAAGAAAATAGGTTTCTACAGCTCTTTAAAGGAGAAAAGAAAGAAGCCGAAAAAAAACGTAGGTTTCTACTACATAAATTTATATTTTCGGGGAATTGTTTCTCTAAGAAAAAGAATTCATCGCTTCAGTCGACTCCAATAACTACACAAGTCTCAGGCGCTATTACTTGCTCTATCGAGAGAAAAGACAACCGACAAAGAAAAAAGAAAAGAAAGACAAAAGAACATTATAAGAGATTTTGTCTCGTAGAAGAAAGTAAGTGGATTTTTATTAAATGAAAAGGAAAAAAAAGAACATTTTTAGGAACTTGGTCTCAATGGAAAAAAGATACACCAGTGAACCCTTGTTTAGCTAGAGGAAAGAAGTAGTGACTTCTTTCCCTGTTTTGTGAGTGTATTAGCAGGTGAAAAAATTTTATAATTTTTTTTACTTCTTTTTTGTATTTATGAGTTACTTGTCATATCTGCATTGGGACACACATGCAACTTACTGGAGTGACTTTCCTTTTGTCATAATAAACTACTTAGAATTTTAAACAGGATCTATCTCCCTCTTATTTTATTTGATTTTTGCCTTCATATTTTTTGGTAATATTATTATTGTTACTAGTGTCCAATTTTGTTGACAAGATAAAATTGCGATAATAAAGCCCGTACATTGATATTCTTAAAAACTAACATTTGTTCAATTTTTTTTTTATTGAGTTCGAATTAAACAAAAATAAAAGTTTATGCAGTTTAAGTTTTGAAATAAAACATTTAGGCATTATTTAGAACACATGAACGTGTTCTCATACAAATACAACAAGCTTGTGACAAAATTAACTCACACAAGGAAAAAAAAATATGTACAAATATAAATTCTGTATAAATAGTTTGTAGTTATTGAATAATAATTAAAATAATTTGTTTAAAGTTTAGAATTCTATTTATTTGCTTAGAATACACTCGGGACATGTGTCACTTTTGTAGAGTTCTTTTTTCCAAGACTTAAATCCTTTATATTTCATTGGTGTATTGATGTGTAGATGGTCCTCTGCCACAATGCAGTTATTAGTACTGTCATGATGGAATTTTTAATGATCTTGGCTGAGGAGTTTAGAGGTATAAGTGGATGGTCTCAACCTGTCCAGATTTGTCAGTAAATTTCTTTTCATCAGCAGTTCTACTGGTGAAACTCCACTTGTGGTTTGGGGTGTTGTCCTGTTGGAGAGTAGGAAACGTGAAAGTTTTGTTTCCAGTGTTCGACCTGATATCCTTCTTAGTCCACTTTTAACAATTTTAAGTGCACTTTCGGCCTGGCCATTTGAGGTTTGATGGTAAGGGCTGACCAATTTGAGCTTAATACCTTTCTTCTTTGTAAATTCAGTTAACTCAAAACTTGTGAAGCATGGATCGTTGTCACTGACAAGGAGATTTGGTAGGCCGTGCGTGGCAAAACAACACCTTAATTTTTCGATTGTGGTGGTTGACTTGTGACCTCTGTAAAGTAGACCTCTATCAATTTTGAGCGAGCATCGGTTACTATGAGCAAATTTCTGCAGTTGTAGTCGGCAGTCCACGTGGACCCGGTGCCAGGGTTCCCTGGGCCATTCTCAGGGATGTAGTGGTGCCCTTCCAGGAGAGGTTCTGGCATGTATAGCAACGGTTAACTTTTTCTTTAATATCCGCATCCATCCCTGGCCACCAGACGTAGTTTTGGGCCAGGACCTTTATTTTTACCATACCCAGGTGGCATTGGTGGAGCTCTTTCAGGACTTGTTGTCTAAGGGTGTGTGGTATTATCATTCGAGATCCCCAGAGCAGGCATCCATTTTCGACGCTCAGTTCGTATCTCTTTGTATGAAACGCTGAGTAGAGGGGCCCCTCCAGTAGATTTTTTCCTGATTGTACAGATTTGTAGACCTTTGAAAGGACTGGATCCTTTGTGGTGCATCTGCGAATATCGGCAGAATCCACTGTAATGTTATCCAGGTGGCCCATTGGGTGAATGATGTATCCCGGCGTCGGAGCTAGTAGGTTATCTTGTAGAGGTAGACGTCAGCAACAACAATGTTCCTGGTTCGTACATGATCCTATAATCATATGAACTCATCAACAGTGACCACCTGATAATTCTTGGTAGCAGGCGATTGAGGATAGGCCTTGTCGAGCTGAAAAGACTGACGAGAGGCTTGTGATCTCAAACGATCCGGAAAGTCCGTCCTAGCAGGTACTGGTGGAATTTTTTTACTCCAAAGATGGTGCCTAGTCTTTTCTTATCTAGCTGACTGTAATTTTTTTTCGGCTGCTGAAAGCGCCCGGGAAGCATAGGCAACTGGTTTCTCACTACCATTTGGCATGATATGGGATAGAATTTCTTCCTCGCCGTACTGATTAGCATCACAAGAGAGAATAAGTTCTTTCTTGGGGCATAACTGCTCCTACACAATACTGACTAGCATCAAAACTGAAGATAAGTTCTTTCTTGGGATCATAGTGGACCAGGACACGATTGGTCTTTAATGACTCTTTCACTTGTTGAAATGCTAAAGAAGGATTTGTTTCCTACCCCCAAAAGACGCCCTTCTGCAACAGGAAGTATAGGAGGCCCAGCTTATCCGCAACGTTGGAAACATACCTAGAGTAAAATCGGAACAATCCCAGGGAGGCTTTCAGTTCTGTCACATTACGCGGTGCAGGTGCATCTCTGATAGCTCATATTTTGTCCTCAGCAGGATGTAAACCTTCCGAATCTATTCGGTGACCGAGGTCAGTAACTGATGGGGCCATGAATCTGCATTTATCAAGTCTGACTCGAAGACCGGAGACTGAGAGTTTCTTCAAGACTCTAAGTTGTCTAGATGTTCTGCATCTGAAGATCCTGTCATCAGAATGTCACCCTGATAACTTACATGTGGTTCCTTTGCGAAAAGGTTGTCCATGCAACGTCGATATATACCAGGGGCGGACTTGACTCAAAGACTCAAGCAGTTCAACTGGTACAAGCCTCGAGGGGGTGTTGATTGTAAAGAATTTCTTAGAGTCTTTGTATAGGGAAACCTGTAGAAATGCAGATCTCATGCCCATTTAGAATATTGTATAAGTTCGATTATCCCGAAAGACTCCAGCCTGTCCAGCTCTTTGTCCACCTTTTCCTGCAATGCATAAGGTACACAACATGCTTTGCAGAAGATTGGTTTTGTGTTTGGGGTCGACTCTCAATGATGCTGTGTAATTTCTTAGTTCACCCAGCTCATCTTTGAAAAGGTCCGGGTACCTCTGTATGATGTCCTCGACAGCCGGTGTAACGTTAACTGCTTTGAGCTGATGAATCCTATTCCAGCTAAGATCGATTACCTCCAGCCAGTTCCATCCTAACAGTGTAGGTCCTGATCTTGGTACAACCACCAAAAGTAGGTGATACTGCTGATTGTCATATATTACCGTTATCTCACAGGTACTGCATGGGGTTATGTTTTCTCCTGTGTAGGTGACAAGTTTTTGTATTATGAGGCTCAGTTTTGGTTTATTGGGCCTCTGCCAGTGTCTGTCAAAAACGGTGCGGCTGATTAGTGTTATTGCAGCACTTTTGTCAATTTCCATCACTACCCATCTGTCATTGATGTCCACCAATACTATTAAAGGGATATTTTTTTCGTGAGATGCGGAAGAGTCTCCTGGAGTAATAGAGTTTGTGTCGTCATCATGCTCATTTCCATTGACTTTATGTGGCCGGCGATTTCTGAAGCCCTTAGTACTTTTCCTTTTTCAGGCAGGCTGCTGAAATGTGGCCAGTTTTCAGGTAGAAGTTGCAAGTTGTATCCCTGAAGCGACAAGAAGCAGGCTGCTATGTCGTGAACATTTTTTGTCAGCACTTTTCATTGCCAGGGCTATCGGTCTAGCCTGGTTGAAATTCAACCTTTTTTTTCTGCCAATAAACGTCTGCGGATACGGTTGTCCGCCACACCTAAAACCAACAAGTCCCTTAACATATCCTGAATAGTGGAACCAAATTCGGCAAACTTGGTTTTTTTAAGTGGGCGATAAAGTCTGAGATGGTTTGGTTTGGTTGTTGTCAGCACATATAAAAGTTGAACCGTTCGACGATGACGGACGGTGCTGGGTTGCAATGTTTCTTTAATGCCTATGATAGCTCGTCAAACGTTTTGTCTCGTAAGCTATCAGGTGTGATGAGGTCTTTTAATAAGGAGAACATTTCTGTTTCACACACTGAGAGCAGCACTGCTTTTTTTTCTATTTGCGTCTGTAATAGTGTTATCTTCGAAATAGAATGAAAGTCTCTCAGCATAGGTGATCCAATCACCCTGTGTCGGCAAAAACTCTTCGATTCGTCCATATGAAGCCATAATGCATGCACCTCGCATATCCAACCGGTGGATATTTTGTCCGAAAAGAAACTGCTCACAAAAACAAAAACGTTTTCCGCAAATAAAAGAAAAAAAATGCTCACCGATGAAGTTTCATCTCATCTTCGTCGCCATGTTGGATAACTTCAAGAATTATCAACAAAAAACATTCGTGGGCGTCATAAACCTGTTTATTCATTTTAAATTCGCCTTCAGGGCTTGCCGCCGGAAGTCCCTGGTGTTATCCCAAAGACCGTAGCTCCCAAGCTTTTCATACATTACAGCATATACTAAAGAAATAGTAGGTCTCTTTCAAAAAATCAACCCAAGGGCTGAAGATTCCTGAAACTGTTTCAACACATGAAGGAAACGTTGCAGAAAGAATAAACCCAGAAAATTGGCTTGAAGAAAAAAACTTTGAGATAAAATACCATTCCTAGGTATTTTATAATAATTTTCTAAGAGCATAAAACTGTAAGATGTAGACGATTCTGGTTCTAGTAAGTCTGTCGATTTCCATTCACCCCCCCCTTTATACTTATGTACGAATATTGTCGTTGTTGGAATGTAAATTTCGTTTTTGTTACCTACGTTGACTATTTTTCGACATAAGGAAAATATACAATGTGGATATGTTTATGAATGTTAAATGGGTGTATAGTTTTTCCTTTGAAATAAATTACTTTTGAGGGAAACTTTTGTTTTGTTATAAAAAATATAGACTCATCTATCTTTTCAGATAACATAAGTATTAACCCTTCCTCCTCTTTCTCTTTTTTATGCTTCCTTTCCCTCCCTCTCCCTAACTAAATATGGCTTACAACGAGATAATTTCTTAGAGTTGAATTACCTCTCCCCAGCTAAGTAATTTAAGTAAAATTGTGCTAAGAAAGCGACTAGCATACGGTTACTTTTGCTAATTCTTTGTATGTTAGCCGTTCCGATTTATATATATATTCGTCACCTGATTATTTTATTGTTATCAGTCACACGCGCGTACGTGTATGTGATGTTCAATAATTACATATGTAACTTTGGGTGGCCATTTATAAAATATCCTCTTAAAGGAGGACATTGCTATTCAAAAAAGAGGGCTTGGGCAGGAAAAGGAGGACTTATTATATTTTCAAAAGTGGTGTGTCAATAAACTTCACTTTTTTTCTTTACTGCCAATTTTCACATTCCAACAGCATTCTATAAAGAAGACATAAAAATCATCTTTTCTGTTTCTACGCAAAGTAGGCGATTCCTTGTGGAGTCATTGAGTGGCATGTAAAAGCTCGTAATCGTAGTGATCCATTAGGGTGCTGTTACAATATGTGGAGATCAAAACAGGTCCGGCTGAAGCTGTCGCCGGATGAAGGATGGTCTGTTTAATAGTTGGACGTCTGGTTACTCTATCATGACTGGTTTCTCCGTTCACAGCCAAAAAGAACAACAGCGAAATTTGTCTTCTTTGTCTATGTGTAAGTAAAGTTGTCTCCCTTTAGTCGAGGGTGACCCGAAGGCTCCCTTTTCGATAGCTACTACACTAAGGTGTAAGGGAGAGCGCTACTCCTTAGTTGTTCAAGGCGACAATTACCTTTGATTTTATCCTGCGCATACGCTTTCTATATTTGCTTCTTCCATTATCGTTACATTCAAGAATTGTTTTTCGAAACAGGCAGAACCCAAGCAAAAAACAAAAAGAAGGATTTTACGCAAATAATCCCTCTTTTTTTAATTTTTTATCTATAATTCTTTTATAATCCCATACTTTCGTCACTGATTGCGATTTCACACCGCTTGTTCAACTGTATAATGGCTGACAACTAATCAAGTCCACATTTTAGAAGTGGACCTCACTTCCCCTGTAAAGACTAAAGCTTTGTTTAGTCTGGCACAGAGGTTTACAGTACCAGCTATTACTAGATGGTTACTCATCTAAACAATGAACAGGTTCATCGTTGCTTAACTTCAATGTTCTAGTAGCAACTAATACTTTAAGCCTGACTTGACCATGAGACTTTTCCCTTTTTCCTCTTCAACCGGAGATCATATAAAACTTCATACTCCAGCCATTTCTTAGACTTAATACAACTAAGAGGTGACACCAAACAACTACGTATTTATTTTTTGTAAAAAAAAGTTAAATATGTAAGTATCAAATCACCGTGATGTGACAAGTAACATCAGACGGTGTATAGCCAAAATCTGTTCTTTTGAAATAAATCAATTTTGGGTCCACTCGGCTAGAATTGGGCTAAAATCAAACCAATTACCTATAGCACTGTAAATATAATGAATTCTAGAGATCCATGTGAAATATAAAGCATTTTTTCTGCATTTTGGTTATTTTATTTGTCTTGTGATACATTTTTTTTTGCAAGAAACTTTTATTTTAAACCAAAAATAAATATTAATTTTATGGAATTCATCCCGGAAAAAGTTGAAAAAATTCACAGTAGAACAGACATACAGCAGCCATTTGAGATTCTTTGATAGAATCAATGTCATTAAGTAAAAAAGTTCCAATGCTTTTAACAGATTTAACAGATCTTAATAGACAATGAAAAAAAAACAAAAAACAAGGGAAATTTCTCGATTGAAATAAAAGGGTTAGTTTTTAATGTCCGTCATAAGCAGAGGTCTTTGGCGTTAGTTCAGTCGGAGTGCAGTATACAAGGGTATCATTTTTCAAGTATTTTAGTTTTGGGAGGTCAACGCAAAAGGTGAGGTTCTATTTCCGGAAGTAAAAGCTGCCTATATTCAAGGAAGCAATCAGTAGATAGACGAGTTGCAGTCCCGGGCAGTGATAGTGTCTGCTGGTGGTCCGGGTTGTGTCTCCTCCTCCTCCATTGACAGGAGCTGATCGTTGGACAGAATGGAAGAAGAAAATTTGCCTGCTGTCCATTTTGCGATAGAGAGGGATTAGCGCCTAGATCCATGTTACAATATGTTACAGGCACCTTTCCATATTTCGGGGGTAGGCAGGAGGAACTAGAAAAATTCTCATCAATAAAGACGACAATACATGAATGTTCTCGCAATTTATTTTAACTTCTTTTTCCTTTGTGAAAATGACTCATTGTTTGAACAATTTTGACCCAAACCTTTTGAACAATTTTGATCTTGTCTTAAGAGAATTTACACAGTTTGCAGTTGAGTTGTTTAGAAGCCGAAACTGGGCAGACTGCAACGAAAGATTGATTCACACACACACACACATATCAAATGGCCTTGAATTTTACAAAACTTTTATCAACAAAGAATATTCATACTAGTAATAGGTAATTTTTGTAATGTCCACACATACACACAAAAACAGAAGCCATAACAATAAAATAAATTAAGCATTCCACCTAAGAACTCTGAATTCCAAAACAATATTGTTCTGTTGGTTGGGCTTAGACTGTCAAAAGAAAAAAAGATGGAGATGTACTCGGTATGACACTAAGCTACATCTGATGGTGAGGCTCCATTCCAGGAGATCAAGGAAGGGTGTAGTATTCCTTCATTGACATTACTCTCAGATCCACTCTGACTAGGAGTGATAGTTAGGGTCCCATCAAGGGGTCAAATAGATCTGTTTAAGAATGATTCGTTTGTGATTGGACTATGGGCAAAAAAATAATTCTACACAGGTTGATCTGTCATTAAAATTATTGAAGTTGATTAAGGAAAGATCTATTGTTTGATCAACCAATAAAAAAAATCATATCTCAATTTTAAAAGTAACAATGGCTGAAAGGGGTCAGAAAGAAATACTTAAACAATTATTACACAAGCTTGAAGTGAATATTCTTTGTCAGATATAACTGTTATTGCTGTTTACTGGGAAAGGACATGTAAGGAAGTGGCCTCCATCCACCTGATGAACCTGATGCCCAGCTGTGTGACCAACAACAAAAGGTCAATCCCAAGAACTCTCATGCTAGGCAATTAGTTACCTACTGACAGAGTGACAAGTAACGACATAAATTCCAAAGCTAGAGAAACCATTACCCCATTAGGTGGGGTGTCAATGATTTATCAAAAAATAGATCTTTCCTTCAACTCAAGAATATCAAGGCATGCCTTCATGTTTTTGAGATTAGCCTTAAGAAAAATTACAGTATCCATAATAAAGTGAGTGAAGTTTTTCTGTGGCCACATGTCTGACTTTTTCCTTTTCCTGATATGAACTCACCAAAATCTCATCTTTTCTTGATCCTACATTACCACAGAACTTGATATGTAGATGTCATCTTTATAGGATCTCTTTAAAACTTTTAAACCAAAATCTGAGTACATAATCAGTAACTGTATGTTTGGAAGGTCAAATTTCAGTTTTGAGACTCACGTCAGGAGGAAGATATGAGAACACTTCTCTTGTTAAAAATCAGTTTGCAGAAATGTAGTTATTTCAATAGATTGTAACACCCTAAAACATCAGAGCCACTGCTAAAACAAAGCACAAACATTTTCTACTGCAAGGGAGGGGGAGATTTTTTCTGAAGATTTAGAAATATCATCTTCAAATTTTACAAGTCTTGCTTTAATTTTCTTCCTGCTATCTTTATTATTGATTAAGAACAAACATTAATTTTCACAAGGAACAACTTGAAAAATACAACATTTTTACAACTCTCTCTCCCACTCTCTTTCTCGTATCCACAACATTTTAAGAAATTTCTTGATCATTTGATCAGTAAAAATTGGCTTAAAATCCAAATCATTTATTCTTTCACTGTAATGTTCTTTATTTATTAAGATGGAAGGGGAAATTTTTGAAAGCTTGCTCTACTACCATCTTGAGATGAAGTTTATCAGTGTCATTGGGTGCAACACAAAACAATCCAATAGTCTTACTACTGCGGTTCTCTTGTTACCATTATTACTTTTGATAGAAGAACTTGTAACATAAATTAAATCTTTACTTTATATCCAAAAAAGTATGAAATGGATATAAACAAAAGGGAAATAATCAAATATCAACAATAAACACAAGAAATATAGCAAATTAAATTGATGATATAAAAAATGTTAAAATGAAAAAAGAAATTCATCAAAGTGTCTCTGAAGTTAAAAACATTAATATCTCAATTCTACTTGGAAAATGGGAAATGTTGGTTGAAAGAAAAGTTCACATAATTTCTGAACAAACTTGAAGAGTCTTATGTTAAGAAAATTAGTTTTAAAAAATCTATTAAAAACTTTCAGAAAGACTATATACTATATTACAACAACTATTTTACTTTATTAAAAAAATTAAAATTTTTAGTATGATTTAAAAACATGGAAATCCACACGATTATAAAAATTCCAAATTTTCTAATGTAAACATGGTATCTCATGGTGAGACTACCTAAGTGAATCTGAAAACATATATGATCAAAGAAGTATAAAACCCTAGCTGTTAAAAAAGCAGAAAATATTCCCTCTTCATATCAGTAATGTTGTCCAGGATAAGGGTCAGTGTCATCATAGGATTTCCTGAGCATCTTCCCATCAACTCTGCCACAAGGAAGAATAAATGGATTTATCATTTGCCAAAGAACATAAAGGCAAATTGAATCAAAACCTGAATTTAGTGAAAAAAGATTACCATGCTTTATGGGTATAGAGTTTCTTCTAAGAGTGCGTTCAGATGTGGCACATTAACATGGATTTTGAATAAATGCTCATTTTTAAGCTTGAAATGAAGATTGTTTCAGTGTGTTTTCATATGGTACACAAATTGTGATTTTTGTGTTAAGGAAGATTCAAACATTCAGAAGGTTTTAAGATGTTTCTTCAATGTGTGTGCACATATGTTTTAACAAACCTGAGGCCTGTTCAAAAAAACATCCACACACTTTGCATGAATATGGTTTCTCTTCAGTATGTGTCTTTTTATGTTGTATTAAATTTGACATTTGTATGAAAGAAGATCCACACGTTTCACAAGAGTATGGTTTCTCTCCAGTGTGTGTTTGGATATGGCACTCTAGATCTGACTCAGTTACAAATGATGACTTGCAAACTTCACAAGAATATGGTTTCTCTCCAGTGTGTGTTCTTATGTGTTGCAGCAAGCAAGACTTTTCCACAAAAGAAGATCCACACGTTTCACAAGAATATGGTTTCTCTCCAGTATGTTTTTGCATATGGCATATCAAATCTGATTTAGCTGCAAATGATGACTTGCAAACTTTACAACCATATGGTTTCTCTCCAGTATGTGTTCTCACATGTCGAACCAAACTTGATTTTGTTACAAAAGAAGATCCACATGCTTCACAAGAATATGGTTTCTCTCCAGTGTGAATTCTCACATGTCGCACCAAACTTGTTTTATCAACAAAAGAAGATCCACAAGTTAAACACGAAAATGGTTTCTCTCCAGTGTGTATTTTTCTGTGTCGTACCAAAGTTGACTTTTCAACAAAAGAAGATCCACATGTTCCACAAGAATATGGCTTTTCTCCAGTGTGTGTTTTCATGTGCCTTGCTAATTTTGACTTTTCTATAAAAGAATACCCACATGTTTCACAAGAATATGGTTTCTCTCCAGTGTGTATTTTCATGTGTCGGACTAAACTTGACTTTTCTGTATAAGAAGAACCACATGTTTCACAAGAATATAGTTTCTCTTGGGTATGTGTTTGCATATGTTCCACTGAATTTAATTCTTCTGGTAAAGAAGGACCACACATTTCAGAGGAATATGATTTCTCTTTAAAGTCTGTTTGCAAAAGATCCATCAACTATTCTTTTCAGGAAAAGGAAGATGCATATATTTCACATGAATAATATTTGTTTTTCAGTTTCCTTGTATATCATACCAAATGCAAATCATGTAAATAAAAGATAGACAAGCTTTAAAATTTCATTTTCTCTTCAGTGTCTATTTGTATACATTATCAAAAAGGAGTTTCTTATACAAGTAAGTTAAAAAAAATTTCCATGAAGATCGTTTCTTTCCAGTTTATGTGTGTGTGTCTGTGTGTGTCTGTAGATGTAGAAGAGATTGATGACTTTTATACGAAGGATGATCGATATATTTCAAAAGATTATGATTTCATACCAGAGTCAGTTCATATGTTTTTAATTGTGATGCTTTAGAAAATGTAAATTCAGTTTTTATAGCTTTTAAAAATATTTTCATCACTCATTTTATAGAATATCACTATCAGCATTTTCTAATTGAGTTTTATTCATATCACACATTTTACATCCATCCAGAATATCTGTGAAAGAAAAGCAATAAATTAGATATTAATAGATACAATGAGTTCTTTATAAATTCGGATTACATTTCTATGGGTACATCTAATGATATATGAAGATTTATTTAGTCTAGTATAGGGACACAATAACGCAGAATAATGATGAAACTCACAACACTAGTTAACAATCAGACCAGATTTTTTTAACAATTACTCATTGAAAAATATATAATTGTTTCTCCAGACAACAAAAGTGGAATTAACTGATATAAGATATAAGGCATGAATAGTCAATCCCTGAGAAATAAATGAAGGGTTTAGTTCAAATTTTTCTAAAGAGTAGTAACCACAATAAAAGAGACTGAAAGAAGGTTGGAGAGTAGATAGGCTGAAATGTGGATATACAAGATGACGCGAATAGTCTGCAAATATGTAAATAGTACAAATGCATGTAGACTGAGGTGATATTCTTCAGGCAAAGGTCATAATAATTCAACCCTCAGTAAAGATGAAACTCACTTAGCTAATTTGCACCAACCAACAATTTAACATTGAAACCCTACGTACAGTAAATTGAATTGTTTAATACAGATCTGTTTTGACATTTACCTGTGAAAAGCTGACTGATCATATTGGAGCTGGGGATTGACATGAATAACTGACTGATCATATTGGAGCTGGGGATTGACATGAACAGCTGACTGATCATACTGGAGCTGGGGATTGACATGAATAACTGACTGATCATATAGGTGCTAGGGCTTGACATGAACAGCTGACTGATCATATTGGAGCTGGGGATTGACATGAATAACTGACTGATCATATTGGAGCTGGGGATTGACATGAAAAGCTGACTGATCATATTGGAGCAGGGGATTGACATGAATAACTGACTGATCATATAGGTGCTAGGGCTTGACATGAAAAGCTGACTGATCATATTGGAGCCAGGGATTGACATGAATAACTGACTGATCATATAGGTGCTAGGGCTTGACATGAACAGCTGACTGATCATATTGGAGCAGGGGATTGACATGAACAGCTGACTGATCATATTGGAGCTGGGGATTGACATGAATAACTGACTGATCATATTGGAGCTGGGGATTGACATGAAAAGCTGACTGATCATATAGGTGTTAGGGCTTGACATGAATAGCTGACTGATCATATAGGTCCTAGGGCTTGACATGAACAGCTGACTGATCATATTGGAGCCGGGGATTGACATGAATAACTGACTGATCATATAGGTGCTAGGGCTTGACATGAAAAGCTGACTGATCATACTGGAGCTGGGGATTGACATGAACAGCTGACTGATCATATAGGGTCTAGGGCTTGACATGAACAGCTGACTGATCATATTGGAGCTGGGGATTGACATGAATAACTGACTGATCATATTGGAGCTGGGGATTGACATGAAAAGCTGACTGATCATATAGGGTCTAGGGCTTGACATGAACAGCTGACTGATCATATTGGAGCAGGGGATTGACATGAATAACTGACTGATCATATAGGTGCTAGGGCTTGACATGAACAGCTGACTGATCATATTAGAGCTGGGGATTGACATGAATACTTGACATGAATAACTGACTGATCATATTGGAGCTGGGGATTGACATGAAAAGCTGACTGATCATATTGGAGCAGGGGATTGACATGAATAACTGACTGATCATATAGGTGCTAGGGCTTGACATGAACAGCTGACTGATCATATTGGAGCCGGGGATTGACATGAATAACTGACTGATCATATAGGTGATAGGGCTTGACATGAAAAGCTGACTGATCATACTGGAGCTGGGGATTGACATGAACAGCTGACTGATCATATAGGTGCTAGGGCTTGACATGAACAGCTGACTGATCATATTGGAGCCAGGGATTGACATGAATAACTGACTGATCATATAGGTGATAGGGCTTGACATGAACAGCTGACTGATCATACTGGAGCTGGGGATTGACATGAACAGCTGACTGATCATATAGGTGCTAGGGCTTGACATGAATAGCTGACTGATCATATAGGTCCTAGGGCTTGACATGAACAGCTGACTGATCATATAGGTGCTAGAGCTTGACATGAACAACTGACTGATCATATTGGAGCTGGGGCTTGTCATGAACAGCTGACTGATCATATTGGAGCTGGGGATTGACACGAACAGCTGACTGATTATATTGGAGCAGGGGATTGATATGAACAGCTGACTGATCATATAGGTGCTAGGGCTTGACATGAACAGCTGACTGATCATATTGGAGTTGGGGCTTGACATGAAAAGCTGACTGATCAAGATGAGCCTTTCCAACCATCCACCTAGCCTAGTCGGGGTTAAAGAGGAGTGCTGCAAGTCACATGATCACTTTGACCATGATCCAATTCTCAAGCATTAATGCTTGAGAATTGGATCATGGTCAAAGCCATCATGGTCAAAGTGTTGCCTCCCAGGGTCCATTGGTAGCCTCATTGTTGGAGGGAGGGTCTTATCCCTTCTTCAGAGGTACAATTGACGCATTCTACAACCCCTGCTTAGGAGGTGGTAATGTTCTAGGTCAGAGTGGACGAGGTTGTCATGGTTACAAAATGATACTAATCACTCCTTAATGAATTATTATGATTCTTCTAAAAATGATAAACAAGATTTTCACAAGATTTTTTGATTGCCATCAAAAGATTTTTATGCCAAAGGAAACTGCAGCTGAAAATCATTTTTACCTTTTCTTTTGGTCATAAGTATTTTAAATACATATGCATTTCAAGTTAAAAAGACTTTATTTAAAGAAAGTATTTATAAAGCTCAAAAGACTTAATAAGATTTGTAGCAGATAGGAGGAAGGACAGTAGAATGAACAAGAATAGGAGCAAGCACACTGAGATAGGAACAAGAATACTGGAACAAAAGCAGACATAGGAATATAGAAACGCAGGTGCTGGATTAATAACAGTGGTATAAGGCACAGATTTATTTTCATTTTTATCAAAACTGATTGATGGCATTAAATGGTTTGCGATTCATTTTTTATTACAGATTAAATTTGGAAATGTTGTTGTTTTAAATTAACTACTCATGAAATGCTAAGTTAAATTAGTTCCTTTTGAAAAGAGGATATTTAATAAAGTATTGAATTTTTTCTTTTATCTTACAAGTGATCTGCATTTAAGATCAAAGAAAAAAATTAAAGAAATAAATTGGGATAAATATATAAGTTTCTTTTCATGCACTCATTAGGAATTATCTCTTACAGTACTGATCTGTCAGAAAACATTTCTTGTTTGTCACTTTCATTTATTTGAACTGTAATCTTTAGGAACATTAAATTGTTATAATAATTTTATTTATGCCAATATCTAGTGAGCTTTCAAAACATTAAAGTAACTGTGTTTTCATTAATTTTTTTTAATGTGTGGATGGAATAATCAATTTTTTTATGCAATTTTTAATGTGTGGATGAAATAATCAATTTTTATGCAATTTTTAATGTGTGGATGAAATAATCAATTTTTATGCAATTTTTAATGTGTGGATGAAATAATCGATTTTTTATCCAATTTTTAAAGCTTTTGAATGGGTGGTGTAGAAATAAATATATTGTTTATTTTATCATGATAATTTCTGCTATGGAATTGGTGTTTGGAGAGTCAAAAGAACTGTCAAATATTGAAACTATTCAGTGACAGACAAAAAGTATTATTGTTCCAAAAGATTTTAAAATTTGGCCAATGGGAAAAATATTGAAATTTCAAAAGTTAAATGACTAATCAAATTATTTCTGAAGTTCAGAAATTTGGGTGGAATTTACTATGGGCTTTTTGTTGTGTAACATGATGAAGGATTAAATGGCCATAACACATTCTTTACAGAAATATATCTCTCTCTTTTTTATTTCTCAAAAGGTCCAAAATTCAGTAACAATCAGAGAGAGAGAGACAGACAGAGGAAATGAAGAATGCAGACACCGACTGGCAGTGGACTGCTATATTGACTCTTTCTTAATTCCTGTTGTGCTTCTCTATTCAGGGCCCTACTTAGCACTTCTTCTGCTTCTCAGTCAAGGCAAAGGGGGCCACAGGCCATGCCAAAATGGCTTCTAACCCGATTTAGTTTTGACTCCAACTGGCTGACTGACCATGACTCTCGTAACTGCCTGTCTGATGTGGGTATCTGTGTATATATAATTTCATAATGTCCATGCGTTCCAGCTGTGATTCACATGATCTGCTTCTGCTTGTCAATCCACATGAGCTGTTTTCCTGTTAACACAGGTGGATCATCCTATCTTAGAAATCTCTGACTGATGGCTCATTCAAGGGTTAATGTGCAACATTTTGAAATAATCCCTACACACCCCTGACCTAATTATGAAAAATACATAAATTAAACTAAAAAGAGACAGAATAAGAGAGAGAGAGAGAGAGAGAGAGAGAGAGAGAGAGAGAGATTCAACCCAAATTGACTGAGTTTGAAATACAGAGACATGGCTTTTTCTCCTCCTTCTAAACTCCTGGCCTTTTATCATACACAGCCAAAGTGGAAGATAGAAATAAGCTAAAACATCATCAGTTGCTCTCGGAAAGAATCATATGTAAAAACTGAATAAATGACAAATTTTATAAAATACCAGTAGTCGACCATAGTCGAGGGTGACTCGAAGGCTAACCCGGTGACCCGAAGGCTCCCTTTTCAATAGCTACTACACCAAGGTGTAGGGGAGGGCACTACTCTTTTCCCTAGATTGCTCCACTTTAACCTTGATCTGTACCTTATAATGCTGAGTGTTAAGCAAGGAGGCATCAAGTACCATTTTTTGAGTCTTTGGTATGACTCGACCTGGGATTCAACCCAGGTCTCCCAGGTCATTGGCGAACAATCTAACCGCTAGGCCAATATCCGACACAATTATTATCACAAAGTTGTGTTGTTTTGTTTATGGTTGAAGATTTTTTTTCTCTTACATAATTTGGTGAAGGTGTATTATCTCTAAAACAGTTAATGGTTAATTCACTGTCTGGATCTTAAATCACAATGTGGGCAGATAACAGATTAATCCCAGATGTTCAAAAAATTTCTGGCCATAGCTAGACAAGCATACAACCCCAAGAATAACCTTGTGTTTGACAAGGCAACCCTCCATCCTGTTATACAATGACTTGATGACTACATTAAAAAGATCAAAGACAGATTAATTACAGTTGCCAATAACAATACTGGCAATATAAGTACAGATAGAAAAACAAAAATGAAGAAACAAAAATGGGAAGAAAAACAACAATATGGATCTTTCAAGTAACAAACTAAAGATATTGCAGATGAGAAGATATAGATGTGTCTAAGAAAAGAGAAATTGAAAGAGAAAAACAAAATGTTTATGAATTGCAGCACAATAAAATACTACTATATGGACTCAACAAAATAGCAAGTGTAGATTATGTGGAGAAAAAGATGGTTAATAAGCGAATGCAGCAAACTGACACAAAAAGAGTATAAGACTAGGGATGACTGGGTGGGAAAGGGGATCCACTGGGAATTGTGCAAGAGATTAAAATTTGACCATACTATCAAATGGTATATGCACAAACCAGAATCCATCCAAGAGAAATAAAATTCTCTGGGATATCAAGATTCAAACAGATCTTCTAATTACGGCCAGAAAACCAGACTGTGATATCAATTATAGTTGGTGTACTTGAAACGGTCCACGAAAAAACTTGGAAATGGGATTGAAAGAATTGGAAATCAAAGGAAAAATCGCAATCATCCGTTGTTGAGAATGGCCAGAATACTGAGAAGAGTCCTGGAGACTTGAGGAAACTTGTTGCCACTCAGACTCCAGTGAAAGACCATCAGCTTACGTTGGTGTGAAAAACTTCAAGGTGTAAAATAATATCAGTATTAACAACATAACCAACCTGGAACTTTTCATACTGTAATAAATCACTAATTCTAAAAAAGAAAATCACTAAAAATCAGGAAATTATCCAATTTTAATGAGATTTTTAGTGTTCATTCATTAATGAATAAATTTTATAATGTATTTGTAATTTTATCAAAAAACTTGCAGTGGGGAATTCCCATTGAGTAATAGTGACTGTACGTGATTGCAGCTTTGAAGTGAGCAAGTTCGAACCTAAGATGTAATATGATGTTCACTTTTAGACTAATACTTTGGGAAAAGTATAAATGATTAACCCACAAAGGTTAATATGCCATTAAATAAAGAAACCAAACCAAAAACCTGGCAGATTTTTTCAGGTCACATTATACTCTTCATGTGTATGGCACTATTCAATTGGTAGGGGTATATGATATGGCATATACTTTCTGTATATTACAAAAAGACAAAAGTCAGAAGGTGTGAAAAGAATAAAGAAGAAATTTTTATATTCGGAGAAGTTGGAAGATAAGAATACTCCAGATACAAATATCAAATTGAAAAAAAATTAATGTTTACAGAGATTTTAATACAATGATTGAATAAAAAATTCATTTTCTTTTAGATTATTAGAAAAATAATGCTGTATTAATATTTCTTCTGCTTAAAAGGTGGAAAATATTAAGTTTGCATTCAATTTTGACTTTTCACCAATCACAGGATAAATTTAGATATGTTATTAAAAAAAGAAAATTTTTACGAATCGAAAACTATAAATTTTAAAACAAAAACTAGGAGCTGTTTTCTTCCTGTTTTAAATTACTTATTTATTTTTTAGGATAAAAAAGACAAAAAGTATGGAAACTTACAGTAACAATAATCTGTTAAACTTTGTATCTTCTATTCAAGTTGAATATTTAAGGAATAATTTAAAGAAAAAAGGAAATTTTCAAAAAAGAGTAAAAATCAATGTTTTAAGTGTAAAGAAAGTTTTGTAGATTATTATCAGGTAAACATTAAATATTAAAAATGCAATTAAAAAGTATTATTATTATTTCACTATCTTAATAATCAATTAAGAATAATTATTTCATTGACTGTATGTTTAAAAATCATGTTAATATGCTTATTTTCCTTTTTTAAGATTAAATACAAAAAAATAAACCATTGTTGATACAATTTTCTATACAGTTGAGTATTTTTATGTTGGATAGTTGCAGCCTTCCATACTTTTTGTGGGAAACTAAAGCACACCTTAATATTTATATTGTAAAGTGATGTAGTAACTCTCTTATCATTAAGTTTTACCAACTACTTGGATTTAAATACCAAAGGACGTGATATATTCATCAATGGGTAAGTAATATTTTTTTATATAAATCAGTTTATTAATGCTTCAAGTTACAAATTTCATTTAAAAAAAAACTTTCAAAAAGTATTTTGGAATTTTATAAACACTTTTTAATTTACATAACCTCCAGTTGGGTGAGGTTGTCACCTTTTGGGGAATTTAAATCTTTAAGATACATTTGAAATTAATTAGATATGTAATGTTATTTTTACTTTTAACACTGATAATCATGATGCTACTATCTTTTAAATAAATTTGAACCTAAAAAAATGACTTTGAATATTTTTTAATTCCTTTAAATGGGAAAAAAGCAAAATATGGTTAATAATTATAATAATAAACAGGAATTTTTAAAATTGTGAAAACAAAAATGGAAAGATTAGTAAGAACAAAAACACTTTAGAAGACAAACTAAAGATATGGCATATGAGTTGATATTAAGATGGTTACGCAGAGGACACTTAAAGAGAGAAACCATATTTACTCCTAATTGCAGCCCAGGACATACAAGCTAAAATAGACAAGAATAAACAGTGTGTGCTATGTGAAGTGAGCGAAAGAGAAAAATGGATCTTAGTGATGTTTATTGCTAAATTATCCAGAAACGACGAGTCAATGAAATAAGGAAAATATTCCCAAATCTGAACAAGATTCTGAGTCATTTCTCTACAATAGCAGCTGAAAATTTCTGTTGTAAAATTTACCAAAAATAAAACCTCATCTTATTTTAATTACTAAGAACTTTTTTTAAAACTAGATTCTTAAAGCTTTACCAGTGACATTTGTCTTTATAAAGTATAAATGCCACGGAATTGTATATACGTATTTTTTGTTTTCTAAAAGAAAATGAACAGTGACTCAGTCTTAAAATATCCCCAAGTTTGTAACTTTTTGTTGAAGTTAATTAGTAAAAAAAGGTTTTAAATACGTACCAGATGATGGAATGCTTAAGCTTTTAGTGGTCTTCGTATTTTAAAAAGATTGAATGGATTAGTACCAACTGCGATAATCTCTCCGGAGCTCGAAACGGTGTCCGTTGACGTGTGTTCCTTTTAGACGGAGAAGAACGATTTTCGTATCTCACTGTTAGAAGATCGCCATTATTAAATTTAAATAAGATATTGGTTTAAATTGAATTTGCTCTGTGAAAGTTTTGTTTTAATTTTTACTTTTACATAGAACTCTATTGGTCGGTACGTACAAAATAAAACTATTTTCAAAAGCACTGTTTAAAAAAATACCATTAAATCGGCTAATTATCGAATTTTAAACAAATTTTGTATATTAAAAGCAAAAAAAAAAAAGAAAAAATGAGATTTTTAAAAGACATGATTTTTCTTTTATTGTTTTGTTGTCATGCGCCAACCGCAAAGCCATCAATGATTTTGTTTATGACTCACTCAATGAAGTTGCAAGTGAATGATTTTTTACATGGAGTATAAGACTTTATTTATATTTTTATAACAGTTTGTCTATTTCTTCGTACAGATGCCTAATTTTTTTATTTCAAAAACAGAAAAATAAGGTACAGTATTTGCTCTTCTAGACATTTTTTCCATTATTTGTTTTCGTAGCCTAATCTTCTAAGGATGTGCTTCATAAAAGAGGGAAAAAATTCTGGTTAGGTTTATTTCTTAGAAGTTTAAATTTCACATCTGTAGATTAAACTTTTCCTCTTATTGTAAGTGACTGGGATTTTATTAATTAATGTAAAGATAATGAATAAATAAATTTGGTTAAGATAAAAAAAAGTATTTTGTTTAAGTAGTACTTTTTAGTGTTCATTTTTGAGGGTGATTTTTTTATTGTACGATATTTTTCTATGGAGGCCCGCAAGAGAACCCTTATAAAAATGACACTAAGTAAAGTTGGTGACCGTAGTTGAGGGTAACCCGAAGGCTCCCTTTTCGATAGCTACTACGCCAAAGTGTAGGGTACGGCGCTACTCCTTTCCCTGGATTGTTCTACTTTACCCTTGATCCGTACCTTATAATGCTGAGTGTTGAGCAAAGAGACATCAAGTACCATTTTTTGAGTCTTTGGTATGATTCAACCAGGGATTGAACCCTGGTCTCCCGGGCCATTGGCGAACACTCTAACCCTTATGACAATGTCTGGTATAAAGTGAGTTAAATCTTTGTTACAGGGCTGATGAATGTGTCAAACTTACAAACATTTAAATAAAATGATAACTAAAGAAATGAGAAGAAAGACAATTTTCATTTGATAAATAACAAAGAACAAAAAAATTGTAAACAGGTCATATGGTGACTACCACAGGCTGGTCATTTGGCCAATTGGATTCATCAAGCCACTTGTAGGTTGAGTGACCGTTGCAGGCTGGTCACTTGCAGATGAACCTGTACTACATTGGAATGGCTATCACAGGATGGTCGCTAGCTAATGAACGTTACAAGCAATTGATGAACGGAAATGGCTGTTGCTAGTTGGTTGCTAGCCGATGTTATGAGCTGGTGGTAAACTGAAATGACTGTCGCTAGTTGGTCGCTAGCCGATGTTATGAGCTGGTGGTAAACTGAAATGGCTGTCGCTAGTTGGTCGCTAGCCGATGTTATGAGCTGGTGGTAAACTGAAATGACTGTCGCTAGTTGGTCGCTAGCCGATGTTATGAGCTGGTGGTAAACTGAAATGACTGTCGCTATTTGGTCGCTAGCCGATGTCATGAGCTGGTGGTAAACTGAAATGACTGTCGCTAGTTGGTCGCTAGCCGATGTTATGAGCTGGTGGTAAACTGAAATGACTGTCGCTAGTTGGTCGCTAGCCGATGTTATGAGCTGGTGGTAAACTGAAATGACTGTCGCTATTTGGTCGCTAGCCGATGTTATGAGCTGGTGGTGAACTGAAATGACTGTCTGTAGTTGGTCGCTAGCCGATGTTATGAGCTGGTGGTAAACTGAAATGACTGTCGCTATTTGGTCGCTAGCCGATGTTATGAGCTGGTGGTGAACTGAAATGACTGTCTGTAGTTGGTCGCTAGCCGATGTTATGAGCTGGTGGTAAATTGAAATGACTGTCGCTTTTTGGTTGCTAGCCGATGTTATGAGCTGGTGGTAGACTGAAATGGCTGTTACTAGTTGGTCGCTAGCCGATGTTATGAGCTGGTGGAAAACTGAAATGGCTGTCGCTAGTTAGTCGCTAGCCGATGTTATGAGCTGGTGGTAAACTGAAATTACTGTCGCTAGTTGGTTGGTAGCCGATGTTATGAGCTGGTGGTAAACTGAAATGGCTGTCGCTAGTTGGTCGCTAGCCGATGTTATGAGCTGGTGGTAAACTGAAATGGCTGTCGCTAGTTGGTCGCTAGCCGATGTTATCAGCTAGTGGTAAACTGAAATGGCTGTCGCTAGTTGGTCGCTAGCCGATGTTATGAGCTGGTGGTAAACTGAAATGACTGTCTCTAGTTGGTCGCTAGCCGATGTTATGAGCTGGTGGTAAACTGAAATGACTGTCGCTATTTGGTCGCTAGCCGATGTTATGAGCTGGTGGAAAACTGAAATGGCTGTCGCTAGTTGGTCGCTAGCCGATGTTATGAGCTGGTGGTAAACTGAAATTACTGTCGCTAGTTGGTTGGTAGCCGATGTTATGAGCTGGTGGTAAACTGAAATGGCTGTCGCTAGTTGGTCGCTAGCCGATGTTATGAGCTGGTGGTAAACTGAAATGGCTGTCGCTAGTTGGTCGCTAGCCGATGTTATCAGCTAGTGGTAAACTGAAATGGCTGTCGCTAGTTGGTCGCTAGCCGATGTTATGAGCTGGTGGTAAACTGAAATGACTGTCTCTAGTTGGTCGCTAGCCGATGTTATGAGCTGGTGGTAAACTGAAATGACTGTCGCTATTTGGTCGCTAGCCGATGTTATGAGCTGGTGGTGAACTGAAATGACTGTCGCTATTTGGTCGCTAGCCGATGTTATGAGCTGGTGGTAAACTGAAATGACTGTCGCTTGTTGGTTGCTAGCCGATGTTATGAGCTGGTGGTAAACTGAAATGGCTGTCACTAGTTGGTCGCTAGCCGATGTTATGAGCTGGTGGTAAACTGAAATGGCTGTCGCTAGTTGGTCGCTAGCCGATGTTATGAGCTGGTGGTAAACTGAAATGACTGTCGCTATTTGGTCGCTAGCCGATGTTATGAGCTGGTGGTAAACTGAAATGGCTGTCGCTAGTTGGTCGCTAGCCGATGTTATGAGCTGGTGGTAAACTGAAATGACTGTCGCTAGTTGGTCGCTAGCCGATGTTATGAGCTGGTGGTAAACTGAAATGACTGTCGCTATTTGGTCGCTAGCCGATGTCATGAGCTGGTGGTAAACTGAAATGACTGTCGCTAGTTGGTCGCTAGCCGATGTTATGAGCTGGTGGTAAACTGAAATGACTGTCGCTATTTGGTCGCTAGCCGATGTTATGAGCTGGTGGTGAACTGAAATGACTGTCTGTAGTTGGTCGCTAGCCGATGTTATGAGCTGGTGGTAAACTGAAATGACTGTCGCTAGTTGGTCGCTAGCCGATGTTATGAGCTGGTGGTAAACTGAAATGACTGTCGCTATTTGGTCGCTAGCCGATGTCATGAGCTGGTGGTAAACTGAAATGACTGTCGCTAGTTGGTCGCTAGCCGATGTTATGAGCTGGTGGTAAACTGAAATGACTGTCGCTATTTGGTCGCTAGCCGATGTTATGAGCTGGTGGTGAACTGAAATGACTGTCTGTAGTTGGTCGCTAGCCGATGTTATGAGCTGGTGGTAAACTGAAATGACTGTCGCTATTTGGTCGCTAGCCGATGTTATGAGCTGGTGGTGAACTGAAATGACTGTCTGTAGTTGGTCGCTAGCCGATGTTATGAGCTGGTGGTAAATTGAAATGACTGTCGCTTTTTGGTTGCTAGCCGATGTTATGAGCTGGTGGTAGACTGAAATGGCTGTTACTAGTTGGTCGCTAGCCGATGTTATGAGCTGGTGGAAAACTGAAATGGCTGTCGCTAGTTAGTCGCTAGCCGATGTTATGAGCTGGTGGTAAACTGAAATTACTGTCGCTAGTTGGTTGGTAGCCGATGTTATGAGCTGGTGGTAAACTGAAATGGCTGTCGCTAGTTGGTCGCTAGCCGATGTTATGAGCTGGTGGTAAACTGAAATGGCTGTCGCTAGTTGGTCGCTAGCCGATGTTATCAGCTAGTGGTAAACTGAAATGGCTGTCGCTAGTTGGTCGCTAGCCGATGTTATGAGCTGGTGGTGAACTGAAATGACTGTCGCTATTTGGTCGCTAGCCGATGTTATGAGCTGGTGGTAAACTGAAATGACTGTCGCTTGTTGGTTGCTAGCCGATGTTATGAGCTGGTGGTAAACTGAAATGGCTGTCGCTAGTTGGTCGCTAGCCGATGTTATCAGCTGGTGGTAAACTGAAATGACTGTTGCTATTTGGTCGCTAACCGATGTTATGAGCTGGTGGTAAACTGAAATAACTGTCTGTAGTTGGTCGCCAGCCGATGTTATGAGCTGGTGGTAAACTGAAATGACTGTCGCTTGTTTGTTGCTAGCCGATGTTATGAGCTGGTGGTAAACTGAAATGGCTGTCACTAGTTGGTCGCTAGCCGATGTTATGAGCTGGTTGTAAACTGAAATGACTGTCGCTAGTTTGTCGCTAGCCGATGTTGTGAGCTGGTGGTAAACTGAAATGACAGTCGCTAGTTGGTCGCTAGCCGATGTTATGAGCTGGTGGTAAACTGAAATGGCTGTCGCTAGTTGGTCGCGAGCCGATGTTATGAGCTGGTGGTAAACTGAAATGGCTGTCACTAGTTGGTCGCTAGCCGATGTTATGAGCTGGTGGTAAACTGAAATGACTGTCGCTATTTGGTCGCTAGCCGATGTTATGAGCTGGTGGTAAACTGAAATGGCTGTCGCTAGTTGGTCGCTAGCCGATGTTATGAGCTGGTGGTAAACTGAAATGACTGTCGCTAGTTGGTCGCTAGCCGATGTTATGAGCTGGTGGTAAACTGAAATGACTGTCGCTATTTGGTCGCTAGCCGATGTCATGAGCTGGTGGTAAACTGAAATGACTGTCGCTAGTTGGTCGCTAGCCGATGTTATGAGCTGGTGGTAAACTGAAATGACTGTCGCTAGTTGGTCGCTAGCCGATGTTATGAGCTGGTGGTAAACTGAAATGACTGTCGCTATTTGGTCGCTAGCCGATGTTATGAGCTGGTGGTGAACTGAAATGACTGTCTGTAGTTGGTCGCTAGCCGATGTTATGAGCTGGTGGTAAACTGAAATGACTGTCGCTATTTGGTCGCTAGCCGATGTTATGAGCTGGTGGTGAACTGAAATGACTGTCTGTAGTTGGTCGCTAGCCGATGTTATGAGCTGGTGGTAAATTGAAATGACTGTCGCTTTTTGGTTGCTAGCCGATGTTATGAGCTGGTGGTAGACTGAAATGGCTGTTACTAGTTGGTCGCTAGCCGATGTTATGAGCTGGTGGAAAACTGAAATGGCTGTCGCTAGTTAGTCGCTAGCCGATGTTATGAGCTGGTGGTAAACTGAAATTACTGTCGCTAGTTGGTTGGTAGCCGATGTTATGAGCTGGTGGTAAACTGAAATGGCTGTCGCTAGTTGGTCGCTAGCCGATGTTATGAGCTGGTGGTAAACTGAAATGGCTGTCGCTAGTTGGTCGCTAGCCGATGTTATCAGCTAGTGGTAAACTGAAATGGCTGTCGCTAGTTGGTCGCTAGCCGATGTTATGAGCTGGTGGTAAACTGAAATGACTGTCTCTAGTTGGTCGCTAGCCGATGTTATGAGCTGGTGGTAAACTGAAATGACTGTCGCTATTTGGTCGCTAGCCGATGTTATGAGCTGGTGGAAAACTGAAATGGCTGTCGCTAGTTGGTCGCTAGCCGATGTTATGAGCTGGTGGTAAACTGAAATTACTGTCGCTAGTTGGTTGGTAGCCGATGTTATGAGCTGGTGGTAAACTGAAATGGCTGTCGCTAGTTGGTCGCTAGCCGATGTTATGAGCTGGTGGTAAACTGAAATGGCTGTCGCTAGTTGGTCGCTAGCCGATGTTATCAGCTAGTGGTAAACTGAAATGGCTGTCGCTAGTTGGTCGCTAGCCGATGTTATGAGCTGGTGGTAAACTGAAATGACTGTCTCTAGTTGGTCGCTAGCCGATGTTATGAGCTGGTGGTAAACTGAAATGACTGTCGCTATTTGGTCGCTAGCCGATGTTATGAGCTGGTGGTGAACTGAAATGACTGTCGCTATTTGGTCGCTAGCCGATGTTATGAGCTGGTGGTAAACTGAAATGACTGTCGCTTGTTGGTTGCTAGCCGATGTTATGAGCTGGTGGTAAACTGAAATGGCTGTCACTAGTTGGTCGCTAGCCGATGTTATGAGCTGGTGGAAAACTGAAATGGCTGTCGCTAGTTGGTCGCTAGCCGATGTTATCAGCTGGTGGTAAACTGAAATGACTGTCGCTATTTGGTCGCTAACCGATGTTATGAGCTGGTGGTAAACTGAAATAACTGTCTGTAGTTGGTCGCCAGCCGATGTTATGAGCTGGTGGTAAACTGAAATGACTGTCGCTTGTTTGTTGCTAGCCGATGTTATGAGCTGGTGGTAAACTGAAATGGCTGTCACTAGTTGGTCGCTAGCCGATGTTATGAGCTGGTTGTAAACTGAAATGACTGTCGCTAGTTTGTCGCTAGCCGATGTTGTGAGCTGGTGGTAAACTGAAATGACAGTCGCTAGTTGGTCGCTAGCCGATGTTATGAGCTGGTGGTAAACTGAAATGGCTGTCGCTAGTTGGTCGCGAGCCGATGTTATGAGCTGGTGGTAAACTGAAATGGCTGTCACTAGTTGGTCGCTAGCCGATGTTATGAGCTGGTGGTAAACTGAAATGACTGTCGCTATTTGGTCGCTAGCCGATGTTATGAGATGGTGGTAAACTGAACTGACTGTCGCTATTTGGTCGCTAGCTGATGTTATGAGCTGGTGGTGAACTGAAATGACTGTCTGTAGTTGGTTGCTAGCCGATGTTATGAGCTGGTGGTAAATTGAAATGACTGTCGCTTGTTGGTTGCTAGCCGATGTTATGAGCTGGTAGTAAACTGAAATGGCTGTCACTAGTTGGTCGCTAGCCGATGTTATGAGCTGGTGGAAAACTGAAATGGCTGTCGCTAGTTGGTTGGTAGCCGATGTTATGAGCTGGTGGAAAACTGAAATGGCTGTCGCTAGTTGGTCGCTAGCCGATGTTATCAGCTGGTGGTAAACTGAAATGACTGTCGCTATTTGGTCGCTAACCGATGTTATGAGCTGGTGGTAAACTGAAATAACTGTCTGTAGTTGGTCGCCAGCCGATGTTATGAGCTGGTGGTAAACTGAAATGACTGTCGCTTGTTTGTTGCTAGCCGATGTTATGAGCTGGTGGTAAACTGAAATGGCTGTCACTAGTTGGTCGCTAGCCGATGTTATGAGCTGGTTGTAAACTGAAATGACTGTCGCTAGTTTGTCGCTAGCCGATGTTGTGAGCTGGTGGTAAACTGAAATGACAGTCGCTAGTTGGTCGCTAGCCGATGTTATGAGCTGGTGGTAAACTGAAATGGCTGTCGCTAGTTGGTCGCGAGCCGATGTTATGAGCTGGTGGTAAACTGAAATGGCTGTCACTAGTTGGTCGCTAGCCGATGTTATGAGCTGGTGGTAAACTGAAATGACTGTCGCTATTTGGTCGCTAGCCGATGTTATGAGATGGTGGTAAACTGAACTGACTGTCGCTATTTGGTCGCTAGCTGATGTTATGAGCTGGTGGTGAACTGAAATGACTGTCTGTAGTTGGTTGCTAGCCGATGTTATGAGCTGGTGGTAAATTGAAATGACTGTCGCTTGTTGGTTGCTAGCCGATGTTATGAGCTGGTAGTAAACTGAAATGGCTGTCACTAGTTGGTCGCTAGCCGATGTTATGAGCTGGTGGAAAACTGAAATGGCTGTCGCTAGTTGGTTGGTAGCCGATGTTATGAGCTGGTGGTAAACTGAAATGACTGTCGCTAGTTGGTTGGTAGCCGATGTTATGAGCTGGTGGTAAACTGAAATGACTGTCGCTAGTTGGTCGCTAGCCGATGTTATCAGCTGGTGGTAAACTGAAATGGCTGTCACTAGTTGGTCGCTAGCCGATGTGCGGTGGAAGCCGTTCATAGGCTGGAATGACCATCACCGATTGGTCACAGATCAACTATTGCTGCCAGATGTTAATGAACTGGTATGGCTAAGTCATCGGTGTCTGGCTAACTTGGTTACTGCTGCTGACTAGCTGGTGTTTGTCTTTTAAAGGACATACGGCATAAATAGTTGGTGCTTGTCTTGAAAATGACTGTTGTATTAGTTGGTCTTGAGATAGTAAGAAAGGCTGGAACAGATATTGCACTTTGATCCTTTTCGCCTATGCTGGGTAGGTCGCCCCACTGGGTAGTTGTTCTGCTTTTGTCTGGATTTAGGCGTTGAATTTATGCTAACAGCCGTAGTAACAACCATCTGATTTTAGTTATCACATGTTTTTCAAGAATTCATTAATTAAAAAAAGAATTATAAAGATTTTTGATCATTGGAAGTAAAGGGGCAAGGTTTTTCATTAATAAATCATCACATTGCCTATAAAAAGTGCATGTTTTTTTACATGCCTATTGAACAGTTGGAATGGTCAGCTTGCTCATGATGTACTTTGATTAATATGGTGTGAATTTGATTCTCACTAGGCAATCCTGTACATGTGACCCTGTTTTAAAACTTACACTAAATTATATTTTAAATCCTGCTCTCCCTTTGCTTTTGTTTGATATTGTTTGTTTTTGTTCATTTGTTTTGGATTTCTTTTTTCCTACTTTTTATTTTTACCGAAGGATATTTTTAGGAAGGACACTTGTTAGAATCTCCGACAACTCTGAGATATCAAAGTAATATCTAAGCACTCCAACCCAGTGACACTTTGACTGACCAGGTGCTTGTACCAGTGGCAGACCAAGGGGGAGGGGTCTGGGATGGCACTTTATGAAGACGGCATTTTGCAGGTAAAAAAAATTGAAGACGCAATCTGAATGATTGCGTCTTCAATTTTTCTTATGTTATTGTGTTTCAAAAAAGAAATCTAATATTTCGATTTTTAATTCAATTTTTTTTCACATTCATTTCTTTTTGTATGGAAGATCACAAACACATGACATACAGCTCTATCAGCGACCTCGATTTTTTATAAGCTCAGGCGATTGTTTGAGATGTTGGTATTTTGATCTGGTCCTGCTGTGAGGGACCTCTTGCTGAGACTTCAAGATCAAACTGGGCATTTGGAGAGACATCTCGACTATATGGTATATTTTCTCCAACTAATACATATATTTGCCGTCCCCATGTTTTTGTATTGGGATAATCAACCTAAATAATTTTTGGATAGTTTTTAAACTATTTTTCATAAAAATAAAATGCTCGAAGATGTTTTTTCAATGATTACAAAATCAATTATGAACATATTGAAATTTTAACGATTTCTTTTGTATTTTATTCATTAATAGATTAAATTCAAAATGCCCAGCATATAACAAAACCTGTCGAAAATGCGGCAAGCGTGGTCATTTTGCAAAAATGTGCAGAAGCAAAAACAAAAATCCTCATAACATGAACACAAGCCAACATGTGTTTGAGTAACACCACATGGACGCCATATTGAAAAAAACCCGTAAACTCTGTGCAACAAAATAAATGGTTGATAGAATTATACATAAATGACACAAAAACAAATTTCAAAATTGATACAGAGACAGAACTAAACGTGATACTCACCGGAAATAACAAAAACACTAATTGAATTAAGTGAATACCACAACACAAACATTTCGATAATAGGAAAATGTACAGTAACACTGAAAAATAAAAAGGCAAATATCACTGCACAACACGTAATAGCAAAGACCAATTCAAACGCAGTTATCAATGAGGATACAGCTGAAAGACTACAGCTGATAAAAAGAATATCAACAGTAGAAACAACGACAATAACAGACATATTGAAACAGTACGAAGACTGCTATGGAGAAATAGGCAAACTACCATACACTCATCACATAACCGTCGACCCAACGGTAAAACCAATAATAAATCCATAGCAGAAGGAATTTTGGTTTGGCGCGCAATTTAATTCGACGCATAATTTCACCCAATCAGGATGACTTATCCTATTCAACCGAAACTCCTTTCCGGGCAGCAGAAATTGGGTAAGCTGCCAAACACAGTCTCTTTGGCTGGACAACGCCGTCCAGTACAGATGTCTCACTGGCCGTTCTTCAATAGCAGCAGCAGCAGCAGCATAGACACATGAGGGAACCTATCTAATTTATGGATTCCTTGCATCTATTATCTCTTAGACCAAGGAATCCCAGTTGAATATGAATTAGATACATTCAACACGCCACACACAGGAACAACTTTTTGTCACCCCCCAAAATTGGCTATGTCGAAGCGATGCCTAATCCCGCTCCCGGCACCTAGCTCTCATTTCACCTCTGGGCAACCTTAATGGAGACACACACGCCACTCCCCAAATACACCAGACACACAAAACTCACGGTGATTCCAAAGTTTATTTCCTCCAACGGCAAACAAGACTTTCGCAAAACTACGGCGAACCCTAACCCTCGCACGTCGTCCGACGATACGCACTGCATTTCTCAACTCTACCGTATCTCTATTTCGTCTTTTTACATTTTTTCCTTTTCCACGAGGCTTTTGCAGTACAAACACAAAATGAATATTCCATGCTGCAAATAAAACTATTCCTAAAAACATTTCGACTTCGTACATCTTGAAACTTCTCTCCTTTATATACCTAACAACAATTAGCGAGGGAATTACAAACTTAACGAGGAAACAACACAACGTAAACACACACACACACACACACACGTTACAACTCTTCCTCGCTAAACAAAATAATAATTTCACCATCGCTAAAAACCAACGAACATTCTTCTCGCTAAAAATCTGCCACGAAACATTCCATTCGGAATGAAACATAAATTAAAAAAAGAACTGGACAAAATGACTAAAATGAGGAAAATAAAACAGGCAGATTGAGTAAACTTGCTGGTTTGAGTGGAAGAAGCAAATGGATCACCATCATCAGCTGAGAAAATGAACGGAATGATACAAACATACATAAAACACAATATAGACTTGAAAAATATATACTACAAACATAAAGCACAATATATACTTGAAAAAACAAACGAATAATATTAACAACAAGAAAAACGAAGAATTACCAATGCTCAAACCAAATGATAAAGTCAGGATAAAATACCAAGAAAAATGGAAAAGAAAAAGTATAATTGTGAAAAAAAAGACTTCAACAACCAAGATCGTACTTAGTAAAAACTGAACAAAGACTAATCATAAAAAGAAATAGACGACATTTACTAAAAACACAAGAGAAAATAAACAATCCAGTAAAAAACAAACACGATTATGAAAACATATTCAATAACACAAAAAAAATGAACATCCCCACTTCAACTAAAAATACAACGAAAAATTCATTCAGAAGTTTTAGGTTAATTAAAACAACCTTAAGGTATAAAAAAATAAACAAAATAACAAAATAAAATGTGCACACACATAACTATCAAAAAGAAAACAAAATTTCTTTTATAAAAAATCGAGGATGTGATATACCCACACAACTTCTACCTCAACCTTAGACTTCTGGTTGTTCTGAAACCTCACACCGCCTTATATTTGTATACATGTAATAGTTGCTAATAAAATGTTAAACTGACAACGCGTGTCTCTGTCATCTGTCTACATTATTGTCTTGTTTCTAGCACTTGACACACTGAATAGTGAAATATAACACAGCCTAAGATTAAATATTTGTAATTAAATAAAGATTTGTTTAATCTATTTAAAAATGTATGATTAAAACATTGTAATGTAGGATAGCATATTTTCTAAGGTTTTAATATATTTAAAAAAATTTACGAACTAGTTTTCATTAGACTAAAGTTTCTAGAAGAAATAAAGAAAAGCCCGATTTTTTTAAGTCTTAAGATTTTTAAGATTATTTAATGGAGAAATAATTTTTTTTGTTTTGTTTTTTAAAGTTGCACCCTTTTTCAAGTCAGAGGTATTTTAGGCGGGAAATTAAAAATTGAAAATAAAATATCACATTTTTTCAAATGTTTTTGTTTGATTATAATTTATATTTTTCTCTTATTGTTCGTGAAATCTGAAAATATTTGCATTAATATAAATATGTTTAATTAATGATTTGATTAATTGAAATTTCCGATATTTTTTTACATATCACGTGATAATCATAAGATTTAAGAGCAGAATCAAAATGTGGATTATAATTGATTTTGATAACAAATGATAACGCAAATGGGTTTTAAGAAATATTCAGGTTTACTTGTTTTATTGCCCCACAGATGTTTACTCATGATATATTCTGTGAGTCTATCGGGCCACTCCTGGAACTGACCATCAGATTCACTCAGTGCACCTACACACAGCATTGGACTGACCACTCCTGGAACAGACCATCAGATTGACTCAGTGCACCTACACACAGCATTGGACTGACCACTCCTGGAACTGACCATCAGATTCACTCAGTGCACCTACACACAGCATTGGACTGACCACTCCTGGAACAGACCATCAGATTCACTCAGTGCACCTACACACAGCATTGGACTGACCACTCCTGGAACAGACCATCAGATTCACTCAGTGCACCTACACACAGCATTGGACTGACCACTCCTGGAACAGACCATCAGATTCACTCAGAGCACCTACACACAGCATTGGACTGACCACTCCTGGAACAGACCATCAGATTCACTCAGAGCACCTACACACAGCATTGGACTGACCACTCCTGGAACAGACCATCAGATTCACTCAGAGCACCTACACACAGCATTGGACTGACCACTCCTGGAACTGACCATCATATACACTCAGAGCACCTACACACAGCATTGGACTGACCACTCCTGGAACAGACCATCAGATTCACTCAGTGCACCTACACACAGCATTGGACTGACCACTCCTGGAACAGACCATCAGATTCACTCAGAGCACCTACACACAGCATTGGACTGACCACTCCTGGAACAGACCATCAGATTCACTCAGAGCACCTACACACAGCATTGGACTGACCACTCCTGGAACTGACCATCAGATTCACTCAGAGCACCTACACACAGCATTGGACTGACCACTCCTGGAACAGACCATCAGATTCACTCAGAGCACCTACACAAAGCTTTGGACTGACCACTCCTGGAACTGACCATCAGATTCACTCAGAGCACCTACACACAGCATTGGACTGACCACTCCTGGAACAGACCATCAGATTCACTCAGAGCACCTACACACAGCATTGGACTGACCACTCCTGGAACAGACCATCAGATTCACTCAGAGCACCTACACACAGCATTGGACTGACCACTCCTGGAACTGACCATCAGATTCACTCAGAGCACCTATACACAGCATTGGACTGACCACTCCTGGAACAGACCATCAGATTCACTCAGAGCACCTACACACAGCATTGGACTGACCACTCCTGGAACAGACCATCAGATTCACTCAGAGCACCTACACAAAGCATTGGACTGACCACTCCTGGAACTGACCATCAGATTCACTCAGAGCACCTACACACAGCATTGGACTGACCACTCCTGGAACAGACCATCAGATTCACTCAGAGCACCTACACACAGCATTGGACTGACCACTCCTGGAACAGACCATCAGATTCACTCAGAGCACCTACACACAGCATTGGACTGACCACTCCTGGAACAGACCATCAGATTCACTCAGAGAACCTACACACAGCATTGGACTGACCACTCCTGGAACAGACCATCAGATTCACTCAGTGCACCTACACAAAGCATTGGACTGACCACTCCTGGAACAGACCATCAGATTCACTCAGAGCACCTACACACAGCATTGGACTGACCACTCCTGGAACAGACCATCAGATTCACTCAGAGCACCTACACACAGCATTGGACTGACCACTCCTGGAACAGACCATCAGATTCACTCAGAGCACCTACACACAGCATTGGACTGACCACTCCTGGAACAGACCATCAGATTCACTCAGAGCACCTACACACAGCATTGGACTGACCACTCCTGGAACAGACCATCAGATTCACTCAGAGCACCTACACACAGCATTGGACTGACCACTCCTGGAACAGACCATCAGATTCACTCAGAGCACCTACACACAGCATTGGACTGACCACTCCTGGAACAGACCATCAGATTCACTCAGAGCACCTACACACAGCATTGGACTGACCACTCCTGGAACAGACCATCAGATTCACTCAGAGCACCTACACACAGCATTGGACTGACCACTCCTGGAACAGACCATCAGATTCACTCAGAGCACCTACACACAGCATTGGACTGACCACTCCTGGAACAGACCATCAGATTCACTCAGTGCACCTACACAAAGCATTGGACTGACCACTCCTGGAACTGACCATCAGATTCACTCAGAGCACCTACACACAGCATTGGACTGACCACTCCTGGAACAGACCATCAGATTCACTCAGAGCACCTACACACAGCATTGGACTGACCACTCCTGGAACAGACCATCAGATTCACTCAGAGCACCTACACACAGCATTGGACTGACCACTCCTGGAACAGACCATCAGATTCACTCAGTGCACCTACACACAGCATTGGACTGACCACTCCTTGAACAGACCATCAGATTCACTCAGAGCACCTACACACAGCATTGGACTGACCACTCCTGGAACTGACCATCAGATTCACTCAGAGCACCTATACACAGCATTGGACTGACCACTCCTGGAACAGACCATCAGATTCACTCAGAGCACCTACACACAGCATTGGACTGACCACTCCTGGAACAGACCATCAGATTCACTCAGAGCACCTACACAAAGCATTGGACTGACCACTCCTGGAACTGACCATCAGATTCACTCAGAGCACCTACACACAGCATTGGACTGACCACTCCTGGAACAGACCATCAGATTCACTCAGAGCACCTACACACAGCATTGGACTGACCACTCCTGGAACAGACCATCAGATTCACTCAGAGCACCTACACACAGCATTGGACTGACCACTCCTGGAACAGACCATCAGATTCACTCAGAGCACCTACACACAGCATTGGACTGACCACTCCTGGAACAGACCATCAGATTCACTCAGTGCACCTACACAAAGCATTGGACTGACCACTCCTGGAACAGACCATCAGATTCACTCAGAGCACCTACACACAGCATTGGACTGACCACTCCTGGAACAGACCATCAGATTCACTCAGAGCACCTACACACAGCATTGGACTGACCACTCCTGGAACAGACCATCAGATTCACTCAGAGCACCTACACACAGCATTGGACTGACCACTCCTGGAACAGACCATCAGATTCACTCAGAGCACCTACACACAGCATTGGACTGACCACTCCTGGAACAGACCATCAGATTCACTCAGAGCACCTACACACAGCATTGGACTGACCACTCCTGGAACAGACCATCAGATTCACTCAGAGCACCTACACACAGCATTGGACTGACCACTCCTGGAACAGACCATCAGATTCACTCAGAGCACCTACACACAGCATTGGACTGACCACTCCTGGAACAGACCATCAGATTCACTCAGAGCACCTACACACAGCATTGGACTGACCACTCCTGGAACAGACCATCAGATTCACTCAGAGCACCTACACACAGCATTGGACTGACCACTCCTGGAACAGACCATCAGATTCACTCAGTGCACCTACACAAAGCATTGGACTGACCACTCCTGGAACTGACCATCAGATTCACTCAGAGCACCTACACACAGCATTGGACTGACCACTCCTGGAACAGACCATCAGATTCACTCAGAGCACCTACACACAGCATTGGACTGACCACTCCTGGAACAGACCATCAGATTCACTCAGAGCACCTACACACAGCATTGGACTGACCACTCCTGGAACAGACCATCAGATTCACTCAGTGCACCTACACACAGCATTGGACTGACCACTCCTTGAACAGACCATCAGATTCACTCAGAGCACCTACACACAGCATTGGACTGACCACTCCTGGAACAGACCATCAGATTCACTCAGAGCACCTACACACAGCATTGGACTGACCACTCCTGGAACAGACCATCAGATTCACTCAGAGCACCTACACACAGCATTGGACTGACCACTCCTGGAACAGACCGTCAGATTCACTCAGAACACCTACACACAGCATTGGACTGACCACTCCTGGAACAGACCATCAGATTCACTCAGAGCACCTACACACAGCATTGGACTGACCACTCCTGGAACAGACCATCAGATTCACTCAGAGCACCTACACACAGCATTGGACTGACCACTCCTGGAACAGACCATCAGATTCACTCAGAGCACCTACACACAGCATTGGACTGACCACTCCTGGAACAGACCATCATATACACTCAGAGCACCTACACACAACATTGGACTGACCACTCCTGGAACTGACCATCAGATTCACTCAGAGCACCTACACACAGCATTGGACTGACCACTCCTGGAACTGACCATCAGATTCACTCAGAGCACCTACACACAGCATTGGACTGACCACTCCTGGAACAGACCATCAGATTCACTCAGAGCACCTACACACAGCATTGGACTGACCACTCCTGGAACAGACCATCAGATTCACTCAGAGCACCTACACACAGCATTGGACTGACCACTCCTGGAACAGACCATCAGATTCACTCAGAGCACCTACACACAGCATTGGACTGACCACTCCTGGAATAGACCATCATATACACTCAGAGCACCGACACACAGTATTGGACTGACCATTCCTGGAATAGACCATCATATACACTCAGTGCACATACACACAGCATTGGACTGACTACTCCTGGAATAGACCATCATATAAACTCAGAGCACCTACACACAGCATTGGACTGACCACTCTTGGAATAGACCATCATATACACCCAGAGCACCGACACACAGCATTGGACTGACCACTCCTGGAATAGACCATCATATACACTCAGAGCCCCTACACACAGCATTGGACTGACCACTCCTGGAACAGACCATCAGATTCACTCAGTGCACCTACACACAGCATTGGACTGACCACTCCTGGAACTGACCATCAGATTCACTCAGTGCACCTACACACAGCATTGGACTGACCACTCCTGGAACAGACCATCAGATTCACTCAGTGCACCTACACACAGCATTGGACTGACCACTCCTGGAACAGACCATCAGATTCACTCAGTGCACCTACACACAGCATTGGACTGACCACTCCTGGAACAGACCATCATATACACTCAGAGCACCTACACACAGCATTGGACTGACCACTCCTGGAATAGACCATCATATACACTCAGAGCACCTACACACAGCATTGGACTGACCACTCCTGGAATAGACCATCATATACACTCAGAGCACCTACACACAGCATTGGACTGACCACTCCTGGAATAGACCATCATATACACTCAGAGCACCTACACACAGCATTGGACTGACCACTCTTGGAATAGACCATCATATACACTCAGTACACCTACACACAGCATTGGACTGACCACTCCTGGAACAGACCATCAGATTCACTCAGTGCACCTACACACAGCATTGGACTGACCACTCCTGGAACAGACCATCATATACACTCAGAGCACCTACACACAGCATTGGACTGACCACTCCTGGAATAGACCATCATATACACTCAGAGCACCTACACACAGCATTGGACTGACCACTCCTGGAATAGACCATCATATACACCCAGAGCACCGACACACAGCATTGGACTGACCACTCCTGGAATAGACCATCATATACACTCAGAGCACCTACACACAGCATTGGACTGACCACTCCTGGAATAGACCATCATATACACTCAGAGCACCTACACACAGCATTGGACTGACCACTCTTGGAATAGACCATCATATACACTCAGTACACCTACACACAGCATTGGACTGACCACTCCTGGAACAGACCATCAGATTCACTCAGTGCACCTACACACAGCATTGGACTGACCACTCCTGGAACAGACCATCATATACACTCAGAGCACCTACACACAGCATTGGACTGACCACTCCTGGAATAGACCATCATATACACTCAGAGCACCTACACACAGCATTGGACTGACCACTCCTGGAATAGACCATCATATACACTCAGAGCACCGACACACAGTATTGGACTGACCACTCCTGGAATAGACCATCATATACACTCAGTGCACATACACACAGCATTGGACTGACCACTCTTGGAATAGACCATCATATACACCCAGAGCACCATATACACCAGTTATCATTGGTAAATTCCTGTCAACTTCAAAACATAAGTTCAATTCATTTTTTTTTTGACAATTGAAACATTTTAGAATTTAGCCTGAGTTTTTGTAGGATGATTTTAGCTGGAGAATTTGGTTTGTTAGTAGCGAAGGAAAAGTTTGTTAGCGAGGATAGGTTGTAACGTATGTGTGTTTACGTTGTGTTGTTTCCTCGCTAAGAGTGTAAGGTCCCTCGCTAATAGTTGTTAGTAAATAAAAGGAGGATGATGAAGAAGTAAGATGGCGATGGTCGAAAGGTGTTTTTAGAAATAAGTTTTATTTGCAGCATGGAATATTGGGTTTGCTTTTGGTGCTGCAAGACTCGTGAAGGTTTGTGTATTGAGACGAAATTGAGTTATGAGAAGTTGAGATGGCAGCGTGTGTCGTCGGACGTGTGAGGGATTGTGTTTTTTTGCATTTTGACGAAAGACATGTTGCAGTTGTAGGAATTGAACTTTGGATGTCACCGTGAGTTTCGTGTCTGGTATTTGGGGAGAGTAGGCGTTATCTCCATTAAGGTGGCCCAGAGGTGAATTGAGAGCTAGCGTGTCGAGAGCGGGATTACGCGTCAGATCGACATAGCCAATTTTGGGGTGACATAAAGTTGTGCCTGTGCGAGGTTTGTTGAATGTATCTAATTTATATTCAACTGGGATTCATTGCAAGGAATCCATAAATTAGATGGATTCTCTCGTGTGTCCATGTTGCTGCTGCTATACTAGAGCTATTGAAGAACGGCCAGTGTGACGTCTGCACTGGTCGGCGTCTCCAGCCAAAGAGGGTGTGTTTGGCAGCTTACAAGATTTGGTGGCCGGAAATGAAGGTTCGGACTGAATAGGATAAGTCATCCTGATTGGGTGAAATTAAGTGTCGAATTAAATTGCGCGCCAAACCAAAATACGAAATTTTTCCTTTCTCTACAAGAACAAAACAGCCTTCATTTAAATTTTAAAATGAGGAAGAGGCTATTTTTGCCGGTGCCTGTACAATAACAACCACCTTGTTATTTCTTATTCAACTGCTATGACATTATGAAAAAAGATTAAACTATTAATTCATTTAAAAGAAATTTATTTATTTGGTTATCTTCTAGATACGCAATCCTAAAATTTTCAGCTTATTTTTTAAGGAGCGCTCTCTTCATAGTAGCAACCGCAGCAGGTCTCATACGCTCTTTTGATCTGCTTTTTGGGGTGGGGGAATTCTGAAAGAATGTTTGACTTGTTTTGAATTCATTGATAAAAAGATTTCATTTCATTGTTAAAAAAAGTTTTCGAATTTTGTTATTAAAAAAAGTCATTGACATATATTTATTGAAAAATGCCCAAATTGATGTATTGTAAAAGAACATTATTAAAGAATTCAGATGAAAAACAACGAGATAATTTTCCCGAAAAAAGCAGAGCAAAAGAGAGAGTATGAGGTTGACTCCTGGTGCTATTTTGAAGGTAGTATTCATTACAAATGGTAGAAAAATCCGGGACGGCGTATCTCGAAAATAATCAACTATTTACCTTTTTATCGGAAAATGTTGATATTGTTGCAGAAAGAATTTCAAACCATTATTTAGTGCGGGAATGGTTTTGGCCGTTGGAGTTTGAAATTATACATTTCATCCAATGAGAATGACCGATGCTATTCTGCCCGGGCATATCTCCCCGGGCACCTTAAAAGGCAGCGCTAACCATGCTCTCTCTCTCTCTCTCTCTCTCTCTCTCTCTCTCTCTCTCTCTCTCTCTCTCTCTCTGTACCTTTCCCCCTTGTTGGCAGCAAGGTAAGACCAGCCGACATGAGAGATAACATTTCTCTGTCTATCCCGGGACGATTCATCGAGAGAGAGCACCTTTCAACATTTGTTCCTCTGCTTTCTTTAGGAGAGGATTTCCTGGTCAATTATTTCTCCCTCCTCAACCAAATGGACCCCGAAGCATCTGGCTAAGTTCTAAATTCCTGCACAGCAATTAACAACTGTCTTGCTACTTTCTTCGACTCACGGCACAAGGAAAAACTTCCTTTCAAGCTGTTATTAAACTACAAAATTGAAAACCATCAATATCAACGCCTTCATTATTTTATTTTCCTTCTTTTAATAAAACAAGAGGCAGCAAAACTCTACAACGTCAACTGCCATTTATGTTTAAATGGTAATATCATCTGCCCTCATAATATAAAACATTGGATCAGTTGAAGAATACTCTCAGACTGATCGACTGTAAAATCTCCAATCCACTTGACTCAACTGTAGAATCTCCTCCCAACTGTAGATGTTTGAAACGTGTTAAAAATGAATGTTATTTTTTCTTTTAATTATTTCTTTTTGTAGAAAAAGATTGAAGATTTTTTAAATAAAGAAAAACATTAGTAGAAGAGTAGAACTTGAAATATTCTCGATTTAAAGTTTGTTTGCATTTCAAAAGATTTTACTAAACTTGCAATTTTTAAAGCTCCGCCAATGTTAAGTAAATACTGATTACGGCCCTTAGACTACTGATGTTACCGGAAGCACTGATGCACCGGAAGGGATCTCTCATCCGAAGTCCGCGTGCGTAAATCCTTTCTTATCCATTCCTATTTATTCCATCCTTTTATTCAGGCGTGGTAACAGCGGTTATTCACTTACATTCATTTATTTCTCGTACAACAGAAGTTATTTAAGAGGTTTTACCCACCTAATAACCGGGTACGTACCTCAAACATTTCTGACCAACTGTGAGTACCATCCGATTTATATTTATACATTACACAACATGGCTACTCGCTCCTCCAAATAGTGGTGCCTGGGACGGAACGTAACTATTTCGTCCTTTGAGTTAAGGAAAAATAACTTAATAAATTTTCTTTTATCTCTGGACCAAATCTACGTCCCTTTTCTCGAAGCTACGTGGGGAAAGAAAGTCGCGTAATTACCCACAATGGGCCTTAACAGACGACGGCGCCGAAGTTCCGTATGCTGACTGACGCTCATCCACTCAAAAAAGCAACATCGTCGATATGATGCTGGGTTAGAAGTTGGGGAATGAAGCGTCCGTGAGCTGCACAACCTCAGCAGACCCGTCCAAGGAGGGCATGCCCTTTATACAGCCAGGCGAAGCGGCCTAACACTGATTACTTCCTGAGTCAGTGCATGTATCTACCAGAATCAGACTGCCGTTACATGGTCAGAGCCCGTCAGATTTTAGACATTCTCGACAATGTGGCAGACACAGCGGTTAAGACCTTTGATAGCGTACAAGACGACCATGAGACAACAAGCACTACACGACGGATAAAAACTGACAAATCCCCATACATGAACATGTTCTCCAATCACCACCCCGTGAGAATCGTCGTGGACAGTGAAGTCACCGACAATATGATCCGACACACTAACAGCTAAATGACTGAGTACGAAGATCCTCAAAACATCCCAATCTGCTAGACTGGCAGATGGCTCCTCTTCGCGTGGTTGGGGAAACAAGATTCCCACTTGAAAGAGGTGACACAAGCTGCTACATTAAAAGCCTTGTCATCGAAAACCTCGACACTGAGATCCTAGACAGCGTTCCTTTCATGCAAAGGAACGACCTCTTCGTTAGGCCAGCTAAATCCGAAATATGGATTGGCGACATTCAAATCAGATATGGCTCCTCTACTACGAGCCGGGTTCGCCATGTTCAGGTTTTACGTGCTCCGCAGCATCTAACCATTAGTTGGCCCGATGAATACATGGAACTCTCCATGCCTGACAGTGAGAATGATAAGTTTGCTATTGACTCGTTGAGATTCTGGCTACCAGGTATTGTGAAGTCTTTATACCTGAGGTAATGGATACTTGCTAGGTATGGACTATTACCAAGAGGAATCGATAGGATGGATCGTGATTAAAGACAGAGCGAGAAAGAACATCTGCTGCTATGCCTGGTACATTCCTTTATTGACCAATTCCCCCGGATGTGGTAGGGGCCTTAACCCCTGTGGCATCAGAGGTTATTTCCCTTTTGTTAGGATATTACAATGCTCTTTTTTTTTCTTTTTTTTTTTAATGATGATAACAACAATGACAGTGGTTGTAATAATTATCTGGGGAGGGAGTTCATTCAGTCTGTGAAGTGATTGGGATGCTTGAACAGATGGCTCGGACTCTATGTCGGAGGAGATGTCTGTTAACCTGAAGGAGAGAAAAGAAAATGATGATGGTTCAGACTATTGTGTACGGGTATGTTTATTATTATTTATTTATTTTTTGTTAGTGGTCAAATCTTTTGGGTGGCCGTTTTGTTCTACTTGAACGCCTGAGGTTTAGAGTTGTGTGTTGTGTTTGGTTGTCTTTGGATTCTGGTGGTGTTGTCGTATGTGTGTAGCTCTCATCTTCAGATGAGGGGTAATCCAGTAGGTTATGTGCATGGTTTGTTGTTGGCTTAGGGATTTTTTTGAAGAAGCTGGAATTTCTTGTAGTTTGGCTACCTTTGTGTGTGGCGGTGATCATGGATCCCTTTTTCTTTATAATAGTCATTGGGTTAGGCTGGTAAGGTGTGAGAGCCTTTGAGGTGTTGTCGCCTTTTACAATGACTGTATCACCCACCCTGAGATCATTGGGTTTCACGTACGCTTTTCTATCAGCGTATTGCTTTATTTTCCTCTTGGCTTCGGTGTCACGCTCCCTAATGCTGGGGTCTTCAGCAATGGGTGTGATCAGGTGTGGCAGGCGGTTTTTTTATGGTCCGGCCAAATAGGATTGTGGCTGGGGGTGCGCCGGTGGTGCAATGTGGTGTCGTCCGGTAGTCCAGCAGGAATTTGAATAATTCCTGCTTCCAGCTTCGGCCTTTATTTAAGGCAACTTCAATGGACTTTTTTACAGTGCGCATGAAGCGTTCTGTTTCCCCGTTGGCCTGGGGCCATAGGGGTGTTATTCTCTTGTGTCTGAATCCAGTGATGGAGGCATAGGTTTTGAATTCGTGGCTGTTGAATGATGGGCCATTGTTGTTCATGCGTGACTTTGTTGGCTACTGCATTAATGGATGTGGTAGGTTTTGTAGTAGAATTGGCGTCTTCTAAGCGAAGTGTTCCATTTGTTTGGATAAGGTTTCTGTCATTTTGGCATAGTTTATTAGGTCGCCTAGGAGCATGTTTGGGTTCATCAGTCCCTTTTGGCGAACTTTTTCTGATAAACAGCCCGTTATTAGCTGGGACTTTATTTCTGCATTTCTGTCTGTGAAACGGCACATAGCTGCTGCCTCTTTTAATTCCCGATGAAAGTCCTCTATGTTTGGGGTGTTTTTTTTTCGGGATATAAATCTGTTATACTCAGTGTTGTTTTCTGGGTTGAAGTGGTTTTGCACAGCCAGGACGAGCTTATCGAAGTGTGTTTCGTTTTTTTCTGGTGTGGTTTGTTCAGACGGTAGTTCGTCAATAATATCATTTACTTCTTCGCCAACAAAGGTTAAAAGTATAGCTTTTTTTCGTTCATCGTCTTCTATGTTGTATGCAGTGAAGTAATTTCTCAGTCTGTTGACATATTTTGTCCATTTTGCTGCTTTGTTTTTTGATTCGTGGTTAAATTCTGGGTAATGTGGTAAAGCGGCCATGTTAGGTTTTTTTTCGGCACGTGGGCAGGTTTGTTCTTTTCTTTTTTTTTGTTGTTGTTATTGGTGAGTAAACGACTCTTTCTTCGTCGCCAATGTGAAGTCTTTATATCTGAGGTAACAGATACTTGCTAGGTATGGACTATTACCAAGAGGAATCGATAGGATGGATCGTGATTAAAGACAGAGCGAGAACGAACATCTGCTGCTATGCCTGGTACATTCCTTTATTGACCAAATCCCCCGGATGTGGTAGGGGCCGTAACCCCTGTGGCATCAGAGGTTATTTCCCTTTTGTTAGGATATTACAGGTATTTAAAAGGACATGGCCACAGCCTATGGTGACCAGCTACATAGAGGGCAAAGTACGCCTCGTCAATACCACCGACGACCCACAAGTTTGGCGCTCACAATACCTCTGCCAAGCAATCACAACATACACACCGCCAACCACTTCAAGCCCATCAACCTTGCGCCATCCCACATCAAAACACCCCGAGGAACCCCTCCCCTCAGTTAAACATGAATCCTGATAACTTCTTATCTACCTCAGAAAAAGAAAGATTCCAGCAACTCTCCAAAGAGTTCGTTGACGTATTTGGGAAAGATTTACCCGGACATAATGGCTCGTCAGGCCAATTTTTATTGACCATCAACATGAGCCCTACACAACCACCTCATCGCAGAGGCCGACTCCCCCAATACTGCGATAACAAGCTCAAGGACTTACTCTTCCAGTTCGATGAGCTAGAATGCCTCGGCATTTTCGCCTGCCCCGAGGATATTGACATAACTTGTGTTATATTCTGAGTTGTGGGCGAGAAATGCGTATGGTTGCAAAACAAAGAACGTATAGATACTCACAATAACACAGTAATGATGTTATAGAAAATTTTTTATAAATAGATTAAGTACAGAGAGTAGAATGGAGAAATATGTTCACAGTTAAAGAATGAATTCAGTGGTAGTAGTTACAAAGTTCATGTACTGTACTTGTCTCGTGGTGAAGGGATGGTTTTCTCGGAATTAGGACAGCGTTGGTAGCTGCGGCGATCGTTTGATGTATCGGATGACAGGCGCCGGACGGTGGCGAACAATCCTTAACACGGGTCGTGTGAGGGAACAAGTCTGACTGATGATTATTTGGTCCGTCTATTTATATATTTTCTGTAGGCTCAGAAACGGCAATTTTTGTGCCCCGCGGGAAGCGTTCCGATTAGATATTTATTAATGTATTTTTTTTTTTGTTAATTTATCGCAAACGGAAGTTCTGCGCGGAGCCCATGCGTGAGCGACTAACTTTTCATTTTTAGTTAAGAACTGGAAGTGTTAACTTCCGTTTTTTTTTTCTTTTCTTCTTTTCTTTCTTTTTGTTTTTTCAAATCAAGGCAAGATCTCGTCTTGTAACAGCTCCCCCAGATCTTACCATGATTTGAAGTTGCTATGTTGTTAGTGCTTGCTTGCGTGCGTGTTTTGTTTTGGTGTTGTGTATTATCTATTTTGTTTTTTGGCACATAACGAAGTCTTTAAAGCGTGCTGGGAGTTGCCCTCGTGTTGTTCGTTTCGTTGGGTTTTGGGTATTGTCTCCGGAACTGCAGTTATTTGCGACAAGATGTTCCCCTGACGAAAGTGTAGGGAGTTGTGACAACGGGTGATGGGTAGGTTGCCGGGGTGGACAAGGAGGTAGGAGTGGTCGTGTCGACGGGTGATTGGGAATTTGGTGAGGTGGGGATAGAACTGGAGGTGGGGGTGGTCGATGCATGTGTTGCAGGTCATTTGGTCGTGGTACGAGTCGACGGACGTGTCCACGGTGAACCCAATGCGTTTCACAGTTTTCGTTTTTCACTTGAACTACCAAACCGTTCGTTTTGGTGACCTCAAAGTCACCTATCCAAGGCAGGTGAGACAAGTGGGCTGTTGCGGATTGCGGTCGGTGGAGTAGCACATTGTCACCGACTTGTATCGGGTCTTTGAAGATGCTGCGGTTCAGTTTGGCTTCCATTTTGTGGTCAGCCTCGTTGTTCGCCAAGGCGACTCTTTGATGCACCTGCCGGAGCAAAGCGTTTATCTGCATACCGTAAGCACCCGGGTTGTTGTTAACGATGTCTTGGCAGGGGATCTTCGGTAGACCAATGTTTGGTTGGCGGCCGGTGATAATGTAGTGCGGGGATGCACCAGTGGCAGTGTTGGCTGTGGCATTCATTGAGGAAACTGCGGATTCGAGAACGTCCGTCCATTCACAGTTTCTGTCTTCGCAGATCATGTAAAGGGCGTTTTTTAAGGTCCAGTGTTGCCTCTCAATGTTCCCCGAGCTTTGTGGTCGCCACGGGCAGTGAAGTTCCCGGGTGATCGAGGTTAGGTCACAAAATTCCTTGTAGACCTCACCAGTGAAGTGGGTTCCTCGGTCGGAGGAGACAATGCGGGGAATCTCGCGGTGACGAAGAAAGAACTGGTAGAGTCCGCAGGCAGCGTCGATTGCGCGGTCTCTGGCACATGGTATGGCCATGAGGTGGCGGCTGAAGCTGTCTAGAATAGTAAGGATGTACCGCTTGCCCTTTGAGAGGGGCATTGAGACAAAATCTATGTAGACAACCTCGAATGGTTTTCCGCCTCTCTTGCAATGGCCCGTGGACCAGTTTCGGCGCATGCCGTAATTTCCCTTGCGTTTAGCGCAGGTTTGGCATGACTGAACATACGCCCTGATATCGCGATTTTTAAATTTCCTACAGAGTAGCTGGATAGGTGTTCCTGCATGCGGGAGATCCCTGAGTGGTTGACACAGTCATGGGCTTGGTGGAGATATTTTGTCCGGAGCTTGTAGGGTACTACCAGTTTTGGTGTGTTTGTAGTATCCCTGATCATCAATACAGATGTACCAGGTTCCAAGTAGAATTGGTGCATGTGCTTGTTATATAGCCCGGTACGATGATCTTTGGGGTCGAGTAGGGTAGCGTCCGGTCTTGGGGTTGCCAACTGAAGAGCTCTGATGATTTTTGAAAGTGTGTCATCAGAGGCTTGTTCCGCTGCAATACCCATGTGGTCAGCTATCTCTTCAACCGGGATGGTCGATGTGGCATGAAACGCGAGGAATGCGTCGATGGCATGCAGATGATGCTGAATGTTCCGTGTTGTGTGAGTCCCAGGGAGCAGCTGGGAGCTCTTGATTTCGTCCATGCACCAGGATGGAACGTAGATGTTTAGACTGGAGCCTTGGAGTTTGAAGCGCTTCCCTGCAGGTGTCGGGTCTGCCGTAAGCTTGTCCTTGCTGTGGCCATATCTCCAACTGAGCATGTCTGCCCAGACATTCGATTCACCTTCTACATATTCCAAGACGAATTTGTAGCACGATATTTCCTCCTGCCATCGTCGTATCTTCGCATTGTTGAATTCACGTTGATCCAAGTATGTGAGAGATCGATGATCTGTGAGGACGACGAAGGGACGACTACGCAAGAAGTAATCGAATTTGGTGATGGCCCATTTTATCGCATATGCCTCGCGTTCAGTTGTTGACCAGTTGCGCTCCGTCGCGTTAAAGGTGTGTGAGGCCACTGCTATTATTTTCTTTTGGCCGTGTTTATTCTCTTGCATGAGAATGGCCCCACATGCGATATTGCTGGCGTCGGTGGTGAGGGTAAAGAGTCCGGTGAAGTCGGGGAATGAAATGATTGGTGGTGAAGCGAGGCGCTTCTTAATTTTATTGAAAGCCTTGTTGGCCCCTTCGGTCCAGACGAATGTCCGTCCGGGCTTATGTAGTTCGTTTTTGGGGGCCATAAGATTGGAGAACATGTCGGTTCTGATGCTCTCGTTAAGGCGTGTCTCGATGAATTGTCGAATCCATACGAGACGTCCGATGAGACTTTGTAGTTCTTTTCTCGTTGTCGGGGGTTTCATGTCGATAATGGCGCGGACATATTCGGGGTCGGCCTTGAACCCGTCGCTATTCACGATGCGACCGAGAAATTTAGCTTCGGACGCAAGAAAAAAATGCATTTTTCCGGGTTTAGTTTTAATCCGAACTTGCGTAGAGCAATAAATAATTGCTCCAGCGCTGTCACATATTCCTCGAAGGTTTTGGCGTGGACAAGATTATCGTCAATATATGACGATATGTTCGCGCGTGAGGCCACTGTGTCGAGAGCCTCAGCTATGCATCGCGAGAAGATTTGTCCAGCGGATGTTAGACCGAAAGCCAGACGGGTGTATTGGAAACAGCGTCCTTTCCAAGTAAAGGCCGTTTTATGGCGGTCACGTTCGTCAATGACGATTTGCCAATAGCCATTGCGGAGGTCGAGTGTTGAGAAGTACTTGTTACCTTCGCCAATCTTGTTGAATGTCGAGTCAATGGTAGGTATTGGGTATGGGTCGAGATCGACTAAAACCTTGTTGAGGGTTCTTTTGAAATTTGCGACCACTCGAATCTTTCCGTTTTTCTTGCGGACGGCAAAAACGGGACTGTTAAATCCTTTAGGGTCGTTGCAAGGTTCGATAACACCCTCACTTGCCATGCGGGCAATTTCCGCGTCAACATCACCCTCCAGTGCTTGGGCTATAGGGTGCTGTTTTTGGCTCCTGGACTGGCCGTTGGTTGGTATGCGTATGGGCTTGATGAAAGTGCCCCTTCTATTGTCGTCGGTGCCGAGAATGTCCGCATAGCTGATGAGTAAATCGGCGGTAGCTTCTAATTCACTACGGCTATGATGGTCTGGAAGGGATAGGCCTATGGTTTGCTTAAGCCAATGGAGTTTTTGGTTGAGAGTCAACCCGTTAGGCGATGATCTGGCTGTGGCTCGTGGTTCCTCGTTGGAAACGGTTAGGGCGCCGTGTGAAAGGTTGTGGGTCGGTTTTATCCTTGGATGGACGGTTGTAGAGAGCGGGACAGTATGTTTTAGCTTGCCAGATGGGAGTGTGCGCGCAAGTTCTACAGTTGCCTTCTGGTTATCGATAGTATAGGATAACAGAGTGTGGTGGCCGAGTATGTTCTGACCGATCAAGATGGGAATGTCTGATGTCGTGATCAGTGTGTCGACGTTGCAGAAAGCGGGGGAAGTATCGTCACCCAAGGTAATGTCGCAGGTGAGCTTGCCCAGAATAGAGATGTCCCCTCCGATTCCCTTGACTCGGATGTTGGATTTGGACATGTGTCTTCTTGCATCTTCAGGTAAGCGAGAAATGGGAATGATGCAAGTCGTGCATCCGGAATCCAACATGCCTACACCGGAGAATGTGATGCCGTTGTTGCGGAGGTTGATCTGAACAAGGGGCGATCGGAGATCAGGTTGGATTTGAACGTTAAATGTGTTTGAGCATGAGGGGGGTGAAAATATGGGCACCTGTTGCCCTTAAAGCATGCGCAGCCTCGTAAAAAATTTTTGCACATTGCTTGTTGGTTGGGTTGGCCAGCGCTTTTTTGTGCCCGGTTGTGCTTCATGTTGTAGGTGGGGGCGGTTCGACTTTTCCAGTCAACGATGGATGGGTTCCGCCTGTGGGTTTGCCGCAGTTGTTTGTTCAGATCCAGCAACTGTAGCTGTACGTCGGCTAGTATCTTGTCACTTTCAAGGCTACGAGGTTTGTCAGAGTGTGTAGGTTGGCTCGCCATCAGCGCAGTGGTTTCAGCGGCGGTGGTGATGTCCGTTTTGATACCACGATCAAGATAGCGTTGCGCATCGCTGGCTATACCACCCGCTGAGTAGTGTCTGTCCATAGTTTTGACGAGGTGTGGATAGATGTTAGGTGTCCATGCCTTGATCTTTTCACTCATGAGCATGGCCCCCATTAGGGAAAACGCAGTTTCGGCCGTCATCTCAGCATTTTGTCTGTCCGACTTGAATTTTGCCGTGATGTGGACTATGGCCTCTCGGATTGTGCTTTCAAGTCGGCCTGCAAAATCAGTGAGTTTCTCTCCCTCATGTCGCTGAAGGTCCCATGCTCGGCTTAGGTACTGGAAGTTTGTCATTTGGCTCCCGTGGGTGGATATAAGGTAAGCCTTTAGTTCCTCGAACGTGGACGTAGGCTGTCTTGAGTCCTCCATCTGCTGGAAGATGCCTTCGTTCAGTAGTTGCTTTGCCAGCTTGATAAACTCCTTCTCCATTGCAGGATATTCCCTTAATTCTGGCTTAACATGTATGGTGTAAGCCTTATTAAGGTCGGTAATGAAGCGGTTTACATCGCTGCCCGGTTCAAAGGTCCGGATGGATTTTGTGGCATCTCGAAGTGACTGCTGTCGTAATAGAAGCTCATAGTCTGTGGTGTGTTGTTGCAATGTGTGTGATCGATCGTGCGCGGTAGTTTGCAGAGCAGTTAAAAGTTCGTGGATGTCTGTTTTCAGTTCACTAATGATTAATTGTGCTTGCGGGTTATCTGCCGGCTCCATGTCAATTTTCGTTTGGAGAATCGCTGCTTTTTGCTGTTTTATAAGTTCCAAGATTTCTGATCGAGAAAGGCCGGAGTATTCCATACTTGTTTTGGTGCACGCTTGACACCAGTGTTATATTCTGAGTTGTGGGCGAGAAATGCGTATGGTTGCAAAACAAAGAACGTATAGATACTCACAATAACACAGTAATGATGTTATAGAAATTTTTTTATAAATAGATTAAGTATAGAGAGTAGAATGGAGAAATATGTTCACAGTTAAAGAATGAATTCAGTGGTAGTAGTTACAAAGTTCATGTACTGTACTTGTCTCGTGGTGAAGGGATGGTTTTCTCGGAATTAGGACAGCGTTGGTAGCTGCGGCGATCGTTTGATGTATCGGATGACAGGCGCCGGACGGTGGCGAACAATCCTTAACACGGGTCGTGTGAGGGAACAAGTCTGACTGATGATTATTTGGTCCGTCTATTTATATATTTTCTGTAGGCTCAGAAACGGCAATTTTTGTGTCCCGCGGGAAGCGTTCCGATTGGATATTTATTAATGTATTTTTTTTTGTTAATTTATCGCAAACGGAAGTTCTGCGCAGAGCCCATGCGTGAGCGACTAACTTTTCATTTTGAGTTGAGAACTCGAAGTGTTAATTTCCGTTTTTTTTTTCTTTTCTTCTTTTCTTTCTTTTTGTTTTTTAAAATCAAGGCAAGATTTCGTCTTGTAACACTTGCATACGTTAACCCTTCTTTCCTTGTCAACAAACCCAGTGGAGGACATCGTTTGGTTGCTGCGTTCTCTTGTGTCGGTCGCTATTCCAAGCCACAACGATCAGCTCTGTCGAACGTCGATTCCACCTGGAGGAAGATAAGCTAATGGCGATGGATCAAGACCGATCTTACCAGTGTCTTCTACCAAATCCCCCTTGCAAAGGGACTCGATGAAATACTCTGGCGTTGTAACCCCATTCAGGGGCATGCGCGTTTACAGCAAATATGCTATGGGCATGCCAGTGTCTGAAACAACTTTAGAGGAACAAAAGTGCAGAGTACTGGGTGGCACACTCGTAGAAATATATGTATCGAAACTTGCTGATGACATTTACATTGGTGGGAACGGTATAGAGACTCTAATCTCAACTTGGCGAAGGGTCCTCACTACCCTATTCAGAGCCAACCTACGACTATCCACCGGCAAAACGACAATATGCTGTTAGAAAACATCAATTTTGGGTTAGATATGGTCCGAAGTTTCCCTAACAGCAGGGCCACACAAGATTTCGACTCTTAGCTCCTGCCAACCTCCTAAGATTGTAAAGGGTCTAAGATCTTTTATTGGAGCATACAAGGTCCTAAGCCACGTCATCCCTAATTGCTCTCAATTTCTGAGCCCCTTAGACGAAGCCACAGCCGGAAAAGAATCACAGGAAGTGGTGGAATGGTCAGAACACTTACAAGAAGCCTTCACCAATGCCCAGAGATACCTTGCATCAGCAAAGACCATCCACATGCCGCGTCCTACTGACCAGCTTTGGATTGTAACTGACGGTTCGGTCAAGCAACATAGCATTGGTGCCCTGATGTATGCAGAGAGGCGAGGGAAGTTGTAACTCTGTGGACATTTCTCCGCAAGACTACATGGTCACCAGCTCTGCTAGCTCCCATGTGAATTTGAAGCGTTGGATATTGCCGGAGCAATCAGACACTTCGGGCCTTACCTTGTCCAGTCAAAATACCACCCGGCTATCCTCACCGACAGCAAACCGTGTGTTCAAGCCTACGAGAAACTCTGTCGTGGTCTGTTCTCAGCCAGCCCATGGCTAACATCATTCCTATCAATTGTCTGCCGCTTCCAGGTTTCAATACAGTATCTCGCTGGTAAGGCTAACTTGCCTGCAGACTTTGCTAGTCGCGATGCCCCACAATGCACTCACGTGACATGCCAGGTCTGCTCATTTGTACATTTTCAGGAAGAAGCTTCTGTATTCAGAGCTTCATTGGCCGAAATTATCGGAAGATCCTCTGCATTCCCCTATACCAGCCGCATGGAAGGAGATCCAGAACGTATGCCCAGGCCTCAAACGGACACGCACGCATCTCCTACAAGGTACCCGTCCATGGAAGCGACTTACTTACATCAAAGACGTGAAGAGGTACTTCCTGACCACCACAGTGGCCCAGGATGGCTTTATAGTCGTCCGTCGAAACAACCATCTCCTTCCACAACGAGATGCGACCGTTGCCCCTCAACACGCCCTACCTGAATTACTCACAGCCCTACACATCAAACTAAGGCACCTTACAAAATACTAAATGTATCAAGTAGTTACCCGTTATTTCTATGCTCTCGAGATGGCTAAGGCCATAGACGAAGTCTTTTCTTCTTGCTATCAGTGTGCATCATTGACGAGCTCCCCATCGGTTGCCATATCACAGTCCAGTGAGGACCACCCCTAGACGCCCTTGCTGCCGATGTCATAAGAAGAAATAGACAAGTAATACTTGTCATACGGGCGTGTGTCAGTTCCTGTACCACTGCACTCTTCATACCAGATGAGTGGAAGGAGACACTATGAGATGCCATTCCCAAGACATGCCTACCGATCAGATCCATCGCAAACACGCCTGCGATTATCAGGGTGGACTCGACTCCCGGCTTCAAATCAGTCACCATATTTTGATTAAGATTGATAACCCCAAATACCCAAACAGCGACCCCATCGCTGAAAAAGCCATCCAAGACATAGAGAAAGAACTCCTCATGGTCGATCCTACTAGAGCACAGGTTTCTTCAATCTCGCTCGCCATTGCTTGCTGCACCCTCAACTGTAGTATTGAGTCACTTAGATAATCGCCAAGAGAAATCCTTTATCACAGGGACCAGTTCACCAACGAACGTATACACTTCGACGATAAGGACCTTATCACCAAACAACACCACAAATGTGATATCAACCACAGCCACAGTGAACGGTCTAAGGTACTGTACCCGTAGACGACATACGGAAGTGGAGATCGGTCATGTTGTATACCTCCACCGGGGCCTTACAAAAAATAATGGCCGTGAATGGTACTTAGTGTCCTCCAAGCAGAATGGCTTGGTCCACATCCAGAAGTTTGCTGGCTGCCAACTTAGAGCCAACTCGTACAAAATCCGAAAAGAAGAATGCTTCTGAGTTCCAAGGGGCCGCAGAGACATTACCAGAACCGAACCCAATGATATCGACGAGGACGACGAAGTTTTAGTTCCTCATACCAAACCTGTCATCCCAGATATATTCAGCACTCAAGCCAATGATACCATAACACCAAGGGACCAATACACTACCAACCAGTTCTCTGCCACAGCCCAATTAGAAGCCCCATTTGAGTCGCCCATTAATATAGAGACCCCCCAACTCATCAAACCCAAAGTCTCAAAGACACTTTTGCAGAAAAAAACTTCGTATTTTTGTTTGGCGCGTAAATTAATTTGACCATTATGGTTGACACATATTTTCCCCCAATGAGGATGACTTATCCTATTCAGCCCGGTCCATTTTTCCAGGCAGCACCAAATTTGGGAAGGCCCGCCAAACACTCTCTTCCTCAGAACTTTTCGAGAAGGACAGACATCTTACTGTCCGCTCTCTTTTTTTTAGCAGCAGCATCACGAAACCATGAGGAAAGCCATTAAATTTATGGACCTCTTGAGTCTATTCTTTTAGAACAAGGGTTCCCAGTTGAGTATGAATTAGATGAATTCAATCCACCTCACACAGGAACAGCTTTAAGTCGCTTTCAACTTTGGCTATGTCGACTGCGACGCAAAATTCCGCTCAGACATCCAGCCACTTCATCCCTGGGCAACATCTTCTGGAGACATTCATGCTTCTTCCCCCAAACGACCAGGACCACACATTCATGGACGACGACAACGTTCCTGTCTTCAACCTGCAAACACGACTTTTGCTACACCTATGGCAACCATATCGCATTCACACATTCAACAATGCCTTAACCGTAACGCTGCACATTTCGCTCAAGCATTTAGCTGCTAAAATTCCTTATCAACTCCATAACTATTTCCTTCCTTCTTTCCTACGAGACTTGCAGCATAAACGTAAACCCTTTATTCCACGCTGCCATTAAAATCATCATAAAAACCTTTCGATATCTCGTCTCTCTTTCCTTTATTTTCCAACAACAAATAACGAGGAAATAACCAACGTAACGACACGCGTAACAATATTTCCTCACTAAAACACTCTCATCCTCTCATCACCGGGTGATACCAACATACCTCAAGGACTATTACACAAAATTTTAATCCTACCCCGTCTCTTACCCTTTAAACTTTGAAAAAAATAAAAATAAGTAAAAAAAGGCATCATGCTAGTATTAAGTAAATATAGATTACGGCCCTTAGACCACTGGGATTACTGGAAGCACCGGTGCACCGACAAGGGATCGCATATTCATTGTACCTCACGGAATAAAGATTGTATGATGATTTATTGTTGTTTGTTTAGCGAGAAATGGCTTGTTATTGTTGTTGTTAGCGAGAATAGGTTGTAACGTGCGTGTGTTTACGTTGTGTTGTTTCCTCGCTAAGTTTTGTTAGGTAATAAAAGATAGAATGATGAAGATAAGATGGCGATAGTCGAAATGTGTTTAAGGATAAGGTTTTTATTTGCAGCATGGAATATTGGGTTTGCTTTTGGTGCTGCAAGACTCATGGAGAGGTTATGAGTATTGAGACGAAATTGAGTTATGAGAAGTTGAGAAGGTTGAGATGGCAGCGTGTGTCGTCGGACGTGTGAGGGATTGTGTTCGCTGTAGTTCAACGAAAGCCATGTTGCCGTTGGAGGAACTGAACTTTAGAGTCACCGTGTAGTTTTGTGCGTCTGGTGTTTTGGGGGAGGAAAGTATGCGTTGTCTCCTTTAAAGTGGCCCAGAGGTGAATTGATAGCTAGGTGTCAAGAGCGGAATAAAAGCATCGCGTTGACATAGCCAATTTTGGGGTGACATAAAGTTGTGCCTGTGCGAGGCATGGAATGTATCTAATTTATATTCAACTGGGATTCTTTGTGAGGAATCCATAAATCAGATGGGTTGCCTCGTGTGTCCATGCTTCTGCTGCTGCTATTCTAGAGCCGCAGTGAGACGTCTGCACTGGGCGGCGTTGTCCAGCTAAAGAGAGTTGCTTTTGCTATTGAAGAACGGCCAGTGTGACGTCTGCACTGGACAGCGTCTCCAGCCAAAGAGACTGTGTTTGGTAGCTTAACCAATCTGTTGCCCGGGAAAAGAAGATCCGGGCTGAATAGGATAAGTCATCCTGATTGGGTGAAATTAAGTGTCGAATTAAATTGCGCGCCAAACCAAAATACGAAATTTTCTTTCCCCTACAATCTTATCCCTTTAATTTTAAGAAATGAATTGAAGAAAGAATTAAATAACCATTGACTGTGTAGGATAAACTTTTATAGTTATTTACTTCTATTTTAAAGCGACATTTATCTATGCTAGTTTTTTATCTTCGCATGTGAAGGTCATAATGAAGCATTTAGCAATGTGAGGACGACTTTGAACGTGTATCCCCAAACAAATTTTTTTGGGGGTGGGGCTGCATTAAAACACAAGTAAAATTAGACAAGGCTGACTAAAAGAAATTTAATGACATCATAAAATAAAACAGACAATTTTATGTCGTAACAACTAAGCAAAAAATAATACAAAGTAGGAAGGTAAAAAGAATGTTGTTCGTGTGTGTGTGTGTGTGTGGGGGGGCAAATACAAATATTATGTGAATGTAAGTGTGTATTTGTTTAGAATTATCTTTATGTTCGTGTGTTCGTTGTTAAAAACTGAGGTTTATAATGTCACAGTCCTTGCGTGTATGTGCATGTGTGAGTGTGTATGCTAGAGAAACCAAAGTACTAAAAAGCGACGTGTGCATCTGTATGTGTGTGGCGATTCTGACATCTATTCAAATTCCAGCACAATGGAATATGGCAAATATACCCATTCTGCTATAACAATTAACGCATCTCTACCGGTTGCATGCTCTGCCATGTTGGTTGTTGTCTCTATCTGTACGTGGCGAAATTTCTGAGGTTGTGCGCACACGTGAGAGTCAAAGCTCTCCAGCTGGCAGTTAGGATGTAAGAGAGAGAGAGAGAGAGAGAGAGAGAGAGAGAGAGAGAGAGAGAGAGAGAGTTTTCAAAGGCGCAGAAATATAGGTAACTGTGTCACGTAACCGGCTCCAAATACAAGACTTACTTTTGCGCCGGACAAAATCAAATTTTGCTGCAGGTCACGTGACTATGCTGTGAAATCAGATTCCCGAATCTATTTGATTTACCGTTGCTCCACTACTTTTGTTTCGGAAAGAAGTGAGTCTTGGATTCTACTTTTAGAATTTTCTCTGCTCCACGTGGTCAATATCGGCCAATTAAAAATATAGGAGTGTAAATCCTATTGTAATCATGTTATGAAATTGAAAGGCAGAACCTGCAGACTGCTGTCTTCGATGAGCCAACTGGGATTCGTCGTTCAAAGAGACAGCGAATAGCCTTCGTTATATTCAGCCAGAACCGCCGACATTGACGTGAATTCAGCAAATCGTCCACGGCTGGTTAAAAAAATAGGAATGAGCGAGAGAAATGAAATGTGACAACGAAGCTGTGTGAATTGAATTCCTTTCATATCAACACCGAAAGAAAGAAACAAGAAGTGACGAGCAAAATGGCTGACCTCAAAATTCGAAAATGGCGCGAATGTGTCTTGCGTGTAGAGTACCGGAAGTATAGAAAAACGGAAGCGTGAGCGTTGTTGGGAGAGCAGTTAGTAGGTCACGCATCTCGTCTCTGGTGGGACAGGGTTTGCAACATATGCAAATTTCGGTCAGCTAGAACCGGTATAAAAGAAGCATTGTGGAGAGGGGCATTGGATTTTTGACAGCAGAATTGTGCAAACCAATGTATTGACGCGGCAAGTGAGAGTAAGAGAAAAGAAACGGAGAGAGAGAGAGACATGACCGTTGGCGAGCTGTTAAAAGTTTATTAATCACCCGTTGGAGAGCCCTGTACGAAGCTAATTGTGTCACAGAAATCGGATTTCAAGGAGTGATTCAGGCACTCGATTCATTAACTTCAGCTTCTGAAAATCTTCAAACGACAAGAAATGCACAAATCATTTTGCTTTCAATTGACAACTTCACATTTGTTTTACTGGGAAGAAATTCTTGAACAAATAAATCTCATCCAAAAGAAACTTCAAGAACTTGGTATTGGTTTGAATGTCTGTGTAATCCACATGGATGCGACCAAAATTTCCTTTAAACGAAACGGGGACAGGCTGGTGTCTGAATCGGTTAATCAGAATAAAACCAAGTTCCAAGAAATGGAAATTCCAGTTGAAAAGCGGATTAGAAGAAAGAGAAAGCTACCTGAGGAAAAGGAAGATGATGAATGTTAAACACTTGAGAAGGAAGTTAAGAGAAATCTTTACGAATGTTATGATCGACTTGTATATGAACTGGAAGCAAAATTTGACTCCATGTCTCATCTGCAAACTGTCTTCGTTGGACCCCGTGTGGCAAAGCGAGTACGTATATGCCTGGCATAAAAATGAGTGATGGGATCGTGAGAAAAAAAGGAAACGTAGTCGTCATAACACTTGAATTTAAGATAAATCACCGTCTCGTTTGAAGGAAATTTGTAAGAGTGACGCGTGCAAATTTTTCAAAGTAAACATACTGGCGAAGCATAAAAAATTTGAATGAATAAATAAATGTAGAAAGTAACAGTTTCCCAGGAGGTCTCTGTCAGGAAGCGAAATCTGAACGGGCTTTTCCCTCTCGACTGCTCGTTGAGAGTGCAAGTGTTGGCTAAGTCCCGGGGCCTAGAGGCGCGTTGCATCTCCTGCTAGTTGCAGCGAGACACATGACGGACACTCAACTTATAATTTGCAAAAGATAATTCCCTTATGTTCTTCAAACACTTTGTCTGGGGAAGTCGGCTATTTCTACTGATACAGGAAAACATTCCACCACAGAATAGTCATGACCCCAAAATAAAATTTTAATCCAAAGGCACACTTGTTGTTCCCTTCCGTCCTTAATTCTCTTCCAGATTCGACAGTCAAAAAGGGGATAACAAGTAAATGATGTAAAAAGAAGAAAAGGAGTTGGTTTATTAACCTCAGAATTTCTCAACAATTCACCACAACCACGAATAACCACTTTATCAGCCTCATAAGACTTTTTTGTTGCTGGGATATTAGTTCTGCAATGGAGATGCTGAGCATTGGGAAACGGCAGTAAAAGCGAATACTTGAATCTGTTTTACATTCAACACGCACACATACACACACACGCACACACTAACTGTTATCTATTTGAGTAATTTTATTGTATTTCAAGAATTGTATAAAACAAATTTAGCAGCGAGTGTTCCTTTAAAAGGAACACATTTTAATATTGTTCTTAGATTTTAATGACATACATTTAAAGAAATGCTTAGAAAATAAACTGCAGCTTACCTAAGCATATTTTAGGTAATAGACAATAAAAAAACAATTAACAAGAAACCAAGAAACTTTTAAATGGGAAGGATACACTCATGTCTAACTCCTTTCGGTTTGCTTCTTGGCCGGGCCAGATAATTCTATATTTTTCGAGACTCCCACAAAGTTTAATTATTTGAGAAAATTGCAAATGTAATTTACTAAGTTTTGTGCTTAGACGTGGCACAAGGCAATATCAACGGGGCACCTAACTCTAAAATTGATTATGTTGATTCATGGATGATTGATTCGATGTGAAAATGGCACCAGTTATTACAAAATTTGTTAAGTTACTTTTATTCTATTTCTAAATGTCTCAAATAATCGAATAAAATAAAATGTTGAAGCAAGAAATCGAAGGATTTTTTAAAAGAAGGGACCAAATCAAATATATCACCGTTCGATGATTTTCATTTTGACATTGTTGTCAGGTTAAACAATTTCTTTAAAAGATAATTTCACAGTTGCATCGTTTATTTTCTTCAATATTTTTAAAATTCTTTTTTCTTTGTGTGATTCTCTTCAATTTAGACATTATTTTTTCATGAATTGCATGATCAGAACAGAATTTGTGTCGATTGACTAAGAAATCCTAAAAATACGACCCTATATTTTAAAGGAAAGAAAAACACCTAAAGAAAAAGAAATGATCTCATTTGTTTTCTTATTGTATTTTCTTATTTGAAAGGTAAGTGAAAAAATTTAATATAAATGATTTTGTTAAAAAAAAGAAATTTTAAAGAAAAGAAAAGAAATTTACCGTATGTCGTCATAACTTAAAAAAAATTGATTTGGCTGTTATTTTAATTAAATTTAAAAGTGAAAAACATAATTCAAGTTTAATTTCATTTTGTCATACTGTAGAAAGAAATTTTTTTTTATCAAGCAGAAAATAAAATGTTTTATTTTGCTAGTTTATCCCAAATTTGAAATTTAAAAAAAAAGTTGAATAAACAACAAAATATATAAATAGACGATTTTTCTTGTAATCAATAGATTGCATCCATGCAAGTTCACCGGGGGGCGGGGATTTTAGTATTTTTTAAAATTTGAACTAATTAGACCCACAAACTAATAGCAATTCTTTATTTTTCGAAAAATTCTATTTTTTTTTTTTTTTTTATAAAGGTGGAGGGGTTCAATTTCCCATTTTAATTCAATGTAGAATGATAACCAATTTCCGGAATAGTTTACTTTAAAAAAAAGACATGTAACCAGACGGATCGAAGCGGGGGGTGGAGTCCTCGTAGTGTGTTACGCCCTATTACGTTCACATTCGGTCAAATCCCCTTGGGAAAGATATGAACCCTCCTATCCTCCCAGCTATGGGTTAAATAGTACCCCTACTTTCCTTCTTGAAAATGGAGTTGACATTAAATAACCTAAGAAGGTTGATATGCCATTAAACAACAAACAGACAGATCGAATTAGAGTCATTTTTTAAAATATTTCCGGGGTGGGGGTTAATATTTGTTAGCATTGAAAGGGAAAATTTGTAATTTTTTTTTTTTTTTTTGCTTTCGGTGGGTGGGGCTTATTAGAGAGTAGAAAGCTTTAACTTTTATACATTAATCCTAACCCTTTCATATTCGTTAAGTTACTTTTCTGTCTTTCTATCTCTCTCTCTCTCTCTCTCTCTCTCTCTATATATATATATATATATATATATATATATATATATATATATATATATTAAGTAAAAATACTATTTGAAGAAATTCCCAGAGACACTAAGGGCATTACATTTAAATCCAACTGTAGGTATAAATTACTGATGGATATTTTCATTGGTCTCTCTCAAGTCAGTTATTAAGGTGCATTTTAGTTGGCCACCTGAAATTGTTTGGTCTGAACTGCCAAACAAAAAAAAAAGATTAAAACTCAATTTTCTTGAGTATAAAAAATCATATCAGCAATAGCTTATTCCTTTATATTTAATCTTGAAAAAAAAAAAGAAAAATAAGCTCGTTAATATGGTTTTTGATTGTACAATTAAGATAACTCAATGAAGTAATTATTTTGAATTTATTATTAAAATAATGAAATAATAATACTTTTTAATTGCCTTTTTAATACTTTTTAGTTGCAAATTTTTTATTCCCCCTAAAACACTAATCATTACCATTTTTTAATTGTCTTATTTTTATTCAAAAAAATTTTTTTCCTTCCATTTTTACTTAAATATTCATTTCAAATCCACAAGACAAAACTTGTAAATGCTTCATGAATGATTGCTACACTAGGTTTCCATACATTTCTTGTCTGACATTTTTTCTATCTTCAAAAGTAAATTAAAATATCTAAAAAGAAAAAAAAGCTCCCAGTTTCTTGCTTTAAAATTTATTTTGATTAGTAAAAAAATCCTTTATTTAATAATATATTTAGATTTATCCTCTGATTAGAGAAAAGGAAATCAACATCAAATGCAAACTCAAGGTGTCCTTCCTTTTTAAGCAAATCAAATTTTGATGCAGAATTATTTCCCTGATGATTTTAAAAAAATATTTTCTATAAAATCATTGTATTGATAGGTCCCAAAACATCAAAAAAATTTTATTTATCTTTTTTTTTTAATATTCTCACTTGGGGTACTATTTCCTTATTTCCTCTTTATTCTGTCCAAACTTTTAGTCTTTTTCATTTTATAAACACAGAAATTTTATCGCATATCATATACACCTACCGATTAAATAATACTACTCTCACACATACATGGGGGGAGAAGTAAAGTTAAGGGACTTGAAAGACGTCTGCAAGTGTTTTTATAAAATAACTGATGCATTATAAAAAGTTATTTATAGATGAACATTAAAAATAAAATATGGATAATTCCCTGATTTTTAGTAACTTCAATTCGGTGTAGTGATTTGTTGCAGTATGAATGGTCCATAGCAACTATACTGTTGATATCTTATATATATATTTATATATAATGGCATTGTAAATCAAATTGGTTCCACGATTGAAGTTTGTATTTGTATCTTGAATTTGAAGAATATTTTGGCCTACTTTGTCAAATCACACAGCTACATGCCAAAACAAGGGACATTACTTTCATAGAGAAATTACACCAAAAGGTTGGTTCTTGGACATTTCAGCCACAGATAGTTCAGCCCAGACATGCAGTGACTTTAAAAAGAAAAATGACTAACAAGATGTGATTTAAAATAAATTACAATCATATACACTCAACAACAAAATTATCCATACATTCATCAAATTTGAATATTTTTATCCATTTCTCAAAATCTAATGCCCAAATGATGCCAGGTTTTTATATGTTAATGAGCACAAAAAAATGGAATACAAAACTCAATTCTCAGAACTATATGTTAAATACAACAAATTTGATAGGTGGATTATACAAAATAGAAAAAGACAAAATTATTTGTCCAGTAGAATTTTGAATTGATTGTTTTTATCAGCAAAACCTTGTAGACTATTTATTTAGTAGAATATTTATGATAATTTCAGCAAAGAACATCAGATGATGCATAGAGTGCCACCATTGTTATTCTTACATTAACGACATGATGGGGAAGACAAAGGAACTTAGCATTGACTTGAGACAGAGAATTATTAACTTCCACAAGCCAGGAAATAGTTATAGCACTATTTCAAAGTGGTTAGCTATTCCTACTGTCCATTATAAAGAAGTTTAAATTGTCAGGCACAACACAGAAATTGTCTGAGCATTGATGAAAACCTAAATTGTCTCTGAGAACTGCATGAAAACTGTGTTGCATAGTTAATATAAACCCAAGAGTCGTTTTGAAAAACATCAGCAAAGTTTGGATATGATGAGTAACAGCATAAGTTCTCGCACAATACAAAATGCTGTTTGAATAGAAATGCATTGTATGAAAGCCAAATATGACAAACCCCTCTTCACAAATCATGTCACATTGTTGCTCAGTTTGATTTTGCCAAAACATTCTTAGATAAAGAAAATTATTTTTGAAGACGCGTATTATGGAGTGATGAAAGAAAAATGGAGTTTTTTTTTGACATAATCATGTACAGAAGATTTAGTGCAAGAAAAGTAAGATTTTCATCCCAAACATCACAATGCCAACATTAAAACATGGATGTGGCTTGATGATGTTTTTAGCTCAAAAGAGAGTTGACATTTAATTGCAATCAGAGAAATAATGAAATCTGAAGATGATATCAAAATTTTTGGATGAAAATCTACAACTCTCAACACAAAATTTTGATGTAGGTCAGCAATTTACTTTCTAGCAAGATAATAATCCTAAACATTCCTCTAAATCAATGACTGCATGGTTTCAGAAAAAGATTACAATTCTGTCATGGCCTTCAATGAGTCCTGACTTAAATCCTATTGAAAATCTTCAACAAGAATGAAAATTTCAAATAAAATTTTGGTCACCAAAAACCCTTCAGGAATTATACCATGTAACCATTAAAGACAGGAAGAAATCCCAGAAAAGACTTGTTCGAATCTCATCAAAAATTTTTGAAAACAATTGCAGTAAGCTATAAAGATGAGAGGCCATGCTATTGACTATTAACATTGTGAAAAATCGTTCAATTTTTTTTTTTTCAGTTTTTCAGACTGTATGAATAATTTTGTCTTTTTTGTCTTTTGTTTATTTTTCTTCTCATATTTTATAAATTTAAAATATGCTTTTCAAAATGGATTTTTGTATTTCTTTTTTTTTTACTTAATAACTAATTAAAAAAAAGTCTGGCATCATGCAAGTATTAAATTCTGAGAAATCAGTGAAAATGCTACTGAATAATTTTTATATTTTTCAAATGATAATTCTCTGGAGAAATACATTTTGCTTATCCTTTAAATAATGCAAGTGTTTGTACAAATATCTTTTTGGAAGTTTGAAAATGGGAGAAATAAACTAAATACTTCTCTTCTAGAATTTATTCTTAGTTTTATTTGTAACTTAGATTTCAGGGATGCAGTCAGTAAAAATAGAAAACATATTTGCTGTAAATTTTTTTCCTTTTTTTTTGTTTGTTAAAATTGATAACCATTGATTAATTCCTTTCACATGGACTAAGATGTTGTTATTCAATGCAAAATTACTGATTTAATGAATATGACTGATATAGTAAAAAAATATATTCAACACGTATTCTTTGCAAATTTTAATTATTAATCTTAGTATGTGATTTTACATTGGACAATAATTTTGGTATGAAAGTCTACAAGTTACATAAATATATTGTTTAGGGAGACCATGATCTTTTAGATAATTAACCACTTGACTTATTAAACAACTTTTTGTTAAGAGTGATTTAACAACTTTTGTATTTTTTTACCAGTATATTTTAAATATTCCAATTCATTTATTTAACTATTTTCAAAGGTCCTATAAAACAGGGAAACCTTTCTTGTCCTTTTTTTGGTTGCCATATTCTAAAGGGAGTTTAAAGTTTTTCAGTATTTTGGCACAGTTTGCAGTATGCATAATACTTGACCAAAGTGGTTCAAACTGCCGTCACAAGTTGCTGCATTGATACATTGTGTTTCATTCTATTGAAAAAGCCATCAGAATGAATATGTAACATAGTCTAATTTGAGAACTTATGATCTGTGAGTTCAAACTGGGCCATAATATTATGGAACCAACAAAAAACAAATTTGTGCCAGGAAAGGTGAAAGTACAGTTGATCACAAAAGGAACAGTAACCAGTTGGTTCAAGAAATTTTACTTGGGTTTCAAGAATTTTGATAATCAAGCAAAGCCTAAAATCATGGATTCCTAGATTATGCTCCAAGCCATAGAAGCAGATCCTTCAAGTAACACCCAGAGAGTATCAGGCAAGCTCAGTATCTCACAGTTCAGTATGATTTGACATCTTTACAGCCTTGCCAAAAGCATCTGAAGCTGCCAAATTGTTCTTCATGTGACCAAAATATTGCAAAACTTTTAACTACGCAAATTAGTTCTATGTCGTGTCACAGTTTGCCAACATTTTGGTTCAATTTTTACCAAAAGTTAGCAAAGCACCAGACATTTTAAAGTATCTGTTTTGAATAAATGTATTTTTAATGTATATAAGTAAAAGATAGTAATATTTTTGATGAACAAGCAATTTTTAATGAAAATCTAATTGCTTATGATAGCTACTTGATATTTTAAAGAAGTTTAAATCACAAATTTTATTTATCATTGGAAATTGAATTCCAGAAAACATTATACATTAAGGGAAAGAAAGTAAACTTCAATTCTGAAACTAAATACTTTCATTTTTATGTATTGGATTTTTGTCCTGTTTTTTTTTATTTTTAATGTTATGAAAACCTGATTAATGCTTTATATATGATGTAATAATTAACAATGCTTTATTCAAAATTTATCATTAAGTATTAATTCTGCTTTGTAGTTCATTGCAAGGATCAATACTAATTTGAATGAAAAACAAAATATTTACAAGAAGCTTTATTAAAATATAACTGTGGCTGATCCAAGGAGAGACAACTATGCTTGACTTTTTAAAAGTATATATATGTGTGTGTGGCTAGGGAAGATAACTATGGTTGACTTTTCACACTAATGTTGCCAAATAACATTAAATAAGGCAGCAAGAAAGATTGTTTTAAACCCATGTGAGTATGTTAGGAACATGTTGCAAACATTAAATTCTCTACAGTTATACCCAATAATGACAACTTGGTTGTGGATAAGCCTATAACATGGCCAAATACATATATACCCATTGCAATGACTCCAGCACTATGTAGACGCTCCTCTTGTTGCAATTATTTGATTGAGGTGAAGTGCTGCATGCTATTTGATAAACTATTGGATAAAAAAAACACACACTGAAAACATTTAACCTTTTTTAATTATTGCCACAAATTTAAAGGACCTTCAGTGGTTTAGACAAATATAGGAAGTGATTATTTTCCCAGCAAGAAGTCATTAGCAAAGGAGTAATCACAAATTAGGATATCAAATCAAGGAAATGAAAATTCTTAGAAATTTCTTTTTCTATATATATATATATATATATATTTTTGTATTTCTGAGAAGTTTTCCTTTTAGACAATTATGACATTTTGTTACAACTAAGGGACCTTTGAAAACAATAATAAAAGAAAATAAGTAGTTCTTATATGTGTTTAAACCATAGCCATCTCTAATATTTTGACACTTTAGATTATCTCAAAATGATTTTGTTTTGACGTTTGTGTTAAGACTTGTGAATTAGATTGCATCAACACGTTGGCAAATCATCATATATTTGTAATTTCTTTTGCTAAACATGGTAAAGAAAGATAGTTTTTAAACAATGAAAACATTGTCTAATATTGTTTCATAAGTAAATGTGATGAATAAGATATAATTGATTCAGCTCAAAATATTTTTCCCATGTTAATTATAAATAGTAACAAATTACAAGGTACATCTTCTTATGTGGTGACATTGAAAAAAAAATGAAAAATAATCAAAATTGTTAATAAAATATTAATATCATTACATTAATTATTAAATATTTGTCAAACTCCAATAGTTAAAAAAATTTGTTTCTCTGTCAGAGTGTAATAAGTTTTATTCTCCCTGGGTGTTGGATTATTGTAGCCCTGTGCCAGACTAGACGAGCCCTAGTTTATACTTATATGTAAATGATATGAAGTATTCAATTTTTGTAATTATATATTAATTTAGATATTTTTCTTTTCTTTTTTTTTTTTTTTTTTTTTTTTCAGATTTTTTAAATGAAAAAAATTGGGATGTACATAAAAATCATTTGTGAATTTGATTTGAACTGAATGAAAATCATAATCAAGAACATGTTAAAAATCTTATTATAAAAGTTATGAATCGAGATTTATAAAAATATCACATTTGAAATCATGTAAAAACTCATTGGAAACAATCTATGATGTAATGAAGCATGTGAATTGTGTCTTGTTAAAAAAAAGTCATATTTAATACTATACATGTTAGAGACATGCTTGAATATATGTAAAGTTTGAGGATCCATTTCTGTACAAAATTCAACAATTTTTGACAATGGAGAGAAAATTGTGTATTAGGCATGGATTTTCTTTTTCATGTTGTTCAGATTTTGTGTAACATATGCCGGTGCTTCCTGGTGAGAAACCAAATTGTTATGAAATCTGGTTTGTCTTTTGCACAAAAAATTATTTGATGTTAGATATGAATAAACATACAAAAGAGAAACTGTATTCTGGCAAAGAGCGTGAAACTTCCTTTTCACAGAAACCACATTTAGTATTCCATATGAAAAGATACACTGGAGAAAAACTATATTCATGTGAAGTCTGTGGATTTGCAGTGGTAAAAAAGTCAAATTTGGTGCAACATATGCGAACACATACTGGAGAGAAACCATATTCTTGTAACACATGTGGCTCTACTTTTGCTGGAAAGTCAAATTTAGTGCAACATATGCGAACGCATACAGGAGAGAAGCCATATTCTTGTGAAACATGTGGATCTTCTTTTACACAAAAGTCAAGTTTGGTGCAACATATGCGAACACATACAGGAGAGAAACCCTATTCTTGTGACAGATGTGGATCTTCTTTTGCCCATAATTCAAGTTTTGTTCAACATTTGAGAACTCATACTGGAGAGAAACCATATTCTTGTGAAACTTGTGGATCTTCTTTTGCACAAAAGTCAAGTTTAGTGTATCATATGAGAACACACACTGGAGAGAAACCATATTCATGTAAAGTATGTGAATGTTCCTTTTCAATGAAATCTTCTTTAGTGGAACATGTGCGAACACACACTGGAGAAAAACCATATTCATGTGAAATTTGTAGATTTGCATTTGTAAATAAGGCAAATTTAGTGCAACATCTGAGAACTCATACTGGAGAAAAACCATTTTCTTGTGAAGTTTGTGGATTAGCATTTGTACAAAAGTCACAATTGGTGCACCATATGCGAACACACACTGGAGAGAAACCATATTCTTGTGAAACATGTGGATGTTCATTTACAAAAAAGTCACTATTAGTGAGCCATATGCGAACTCACACTGGACAGAAACCCTATTCTTGTGAAGCATGTGGATCATCTTTTGTGCAAAAGTCTTCTTTAGTGCGCCATCTGCTAACACACACTGGTGAGAAAACATATTCTTGTGAAATATGTGAATCTTCTTTTGTAGAAAAATCAAGTTTGGTGCTTCATATACAGACACACATTGGTGAAAAACCATATAATTGTGAAGTTTGCAGAGTTGCATTTATCAATAAATCAAGTTTGGTGCAACATATATGGACACACACTAGAAAGAAACCATATAATTGTAAAATATGTGAATCTTTTTTTTCACAAAAGTCAAATTTAGTTCAGCATATGCGAACACATACTGGAGGGAAGCCATATAATTGTATCATCTGTAAATTGTCTTTTGCCCAAAAAGCACATTTAGCCCAACATATGCGTAAACATAATCAATCAAAATTATTTTAGTTTGATGCATTTTCATCTTTTCATCAAAATTGTTTTATTTGAATGTATCACTAACATACACATATAAACATATAAATACTAGCTTACACATATAAACACATTTATATTCTTTTGTGAAACCATATTGTTGTAAAGTGTCTGAATTTTCATTTTTGTGGAATTCATATTTCATATATCATTTACTAAGAGGCTCTGGAAAAAAAATCCTGTTTTCAAATTGTGCAAATGTTTCATTTGGTCCAATTGAAAAGAAAACATACCTATAATCTATAAATCTTTCTTTGAAACCAACTTTATAAAACATTTAGGAAAACACATAAGAATTCTCTTTTCTTAAGTTTGTAAATCTTAATATCCAGACAATTTTGTTATATATTCAAACATATATCTGAACTCATAAATCTTACATATATTCTAATGGATCTCTATTTTTTCATGGAAAGTAACCATAATTTTATTTCCAACAATTTAGATATATATTTTTGGTAAAATGTTAAGTTGTAAAAACCAAAAGTAAACATATTCTGAAAATATGTTTCATAATGTTTGACATTTTGCAATTTAAACCAATTTAAATTTCCGATTTCATTTTGATTAGAAATCATTATTTTCTACTACTATTTACAGATATTACAACTTGTAATTTTATCTACAAAATAACTATACCATGTTTCTTGATTGTTGTAGCAATCTTCTTACTTAAATCCAACCTAGAAAAATCACTCAGCCAGGAGAAGCACACCTTTTCCAACACCCTAAACAGTTCAACAAGTTTTCCTTATTCAATAAAGGAAGTCATTATTGATATAGATGGACACCTAAGTAAGCAAAACTGTATTGAGAATGAAGTGCTGTGTTATGTCATACATAAAGTTAAGAGTTACCTCATCAAATGTTACCCTTGGAAAATGGTATGAACTCTCCTTATCTCCCCATTGCTGTTCTTCTACATGGATGGGTTTCGCTTTAAATAACCCACAAAGTTTATGTCATATAAACCAAACCAAACCAAATAAAATCTCTCAAATGTAATTGGAGGAGAAAATGTAAAAGATTGTAATAGAAATTATTACTCACGCAAACGACCGTGCGTCTGTTTAGCCTGTCAGGTAACAGGATTGGGTAGGAAAAGGGAAGAAAACTTGTGACTTATCAGGAATTGAATGTGAGACCTTCTCATAACAAATTGTAGGTTGGTTTAATTTGAATAAGACTGTTTCAGCCAATCAGAGGCAGGCTTGAGATTGTAACAGGCACTACTTAAGACACACACAAATTTGGTCTGGAGAGAAAAAATCATTTGCCTGGGGAGGTGTTAACAGTCGAGCTTTTGACAGCTGAGAGAGACCAGAGACCTTGTGTGACGGAACGAATTTGGTGCGGCAAACTGAGATAGAAAGACTCTTGTTTTTAAATCACAAAGATTAAAATAATAGACCATAAAAATCTACGAGAAAGCATTACGTAGGTGATGAATCTTAAGTCAGATATGGTTTCAAATAATCCAGAGAGCCCAAGCAGTACTTTACAATGGCACTAAATTTTGTTGGTTTTCCATGTGAAATAGAAAATGTCAGATGAAAAATTCAACCTTTTATGTTTACATAGTTTTGCAATTAATTTTCTTGAGCCCAGAAATGAAACATTAAATGAATGATTTAAGATTCTTTATTCAATATCAAATACATATCCAACATCAGACCAAAGGAAAGGAGGTTATGGTTTTCATTAATTTCTACTCCTATCTACTTCTATATTTTTTTTTTACCTCTTTTCATTTTTCTCCATTCTACAAATTTTTTTCCTGTCCCCAAAAGAACTCCACTCTGTTGGGGCTGCAGAACATACTGACACTACATCTCTGCAAAAGGATAAGAACTCTCCAAGTTTGCTTGTTGGCTATAGGTGGCAACCCTGATTGTATGAGGACTGAATCCTGATGACTGAGCACTCTGTCACCTAGCAACTGAAGTGGTCATGTAACTTGCAGCAATTGACTTTGCCACTTACTGGGCTAGATGGGTGAGCAGAGAGGCCTGATCCGATCTGTCGGTTTCTTATAGCACCTATAGGATTGTCTTAATCATATTCTTCAAATTTATTGTCCTTGTGGCAAACAAACACCCAGGCTTTATGTAGCTGAGGGTCAATTGAATAGAGATACCAGACTTTGTTAAATCATAGAACACTGGTTGCTGAAACCCTGAAATTGGCAGGAACACAAAATTCCACTCTCAATGACACTATAGTAGTAGATGTATCCCCACCTCGTCTGAGGTGATTGGGTATCTTCCTTGGTAAATCAAAGTTGGAGTCTATGGTGAGTGAGGGAACACAGGACCAGTGAAAAAACACATGGCTAATTCCCCACCAAAAAAAAAACTCTGAATCTGATTCAAAGAATGAAAATATTCAAAGAGAATTTCTAAGATATATATAGTAATGGAATCTTTGGAGGACAAACTTTTATCCAAACTGTCTCATTTCCTGAGAGAAAAACATTTCTAATATAGGAAAACCTTGAACTATAAAAAAAATTAGAAATGGCAATCTACTTGTAGAGGTAGATAATTAAAAAAAAACAGACCAAGAACTTAAAATGGAAATATTCCATGATATCAAATGCAAGGGTTTTACTCATATGATAGATTCATTACTTCAAAGGGAGTTATTCTTAGCTATGCTAGAGGAAATAAAAATAACCTTAGGAAAGCCAGGGGTGATGGACTTTAAAAGAATAACCATTAGAAAGGGTGAAGAAATACAAACACACACCTTTTCAAATTTAACAAATCAACAATACCCAAGGAAGTTAAAATAGGATATTGCATTGAAAAGGTAGAATAGGTCATTCCAAACACCTTTGAAGTGCTTTAAATGTCAAAGGTATGGACACCACTGGCAGAGTTGCAGAGGACACCTGAAATGGGGAAGGTGTGATCAAAGAGATCTAAAAACCTTGAGAAAGATTTCCTCAGCAAAACCAAATGCTCAAACTGCGAAGAAAACCATTCCACATTTTCAGGATCTTGTGGAAAATACAAAAGAGAATGGGGGAAAGCTTAGAAGGAATATGATATTTGTTGAAACTTGAAAAATACTTAAATCCTTCATGAAAGAAAATATGCCACTGTAGCACAAAAGGTAAACCCAATCATCTGCAACAACAACAACAAAGAACCCAACAAATACAAAGCTTTCATTGAAAAGCTGATGCAACTAGGACTAAGTGATTGGCCCAAGTTTCAAGAATACTTAAGGAAATTGCATTAAATTGAAATCAAATTAAGGGAACCCAAAAAATATCTTTAGAGAACCCCAAAACTCCTAACAAAATAAATACTGTAAAAAAAAATCCCATATAGAATCCATCCACCAATTTCCAAAATAATTCCAGTAAAATCCAACTCTCAAATTCAGAACTAAACATCAAAGCAAACAATGAAAAAATTAAAACATCACCCTAACCAAACTTGAACTTTCTCCTCCAATTAAAAGACGGATCATGCCCAACTATCAACTGAGCAGGAATAGCTGTGAGAGTATCAAACCACTCAAGTTAATCCATAGATCCCTCAACATCAAAGCTATGAAACAGTACCCACAAACTGTGGGTTTTTTGTTGGCCCTGTCATTCATCTAGTGATGTGGGCCCCTATTGCTAACTCTCATACCTACCTGTGTGGGCATTTCACGGATTGTACAAAAAAACCACCCAAAAACCAAACAACAGAGAGTGGAAGGAAGAAACAGATAAACATAGATTTAGAACTGCAAAACTCTGAAGGTGAAGTCTGGATCTTTTATGCATTATTGTATGTATTTATGTTCATGGCCATTGTGAGAACACTACGAAAGTCCTACACAGCTTCCAAAAATGCTGACTCATCTAGCCATCATCTTCACTGTTCTGTCTTGACTCCATGCTCTGGAGTCTCACTCCCAACTAACTGACCCTCTGCTCTGAACTGCTTCTCTGCTCTGGACTGAATGCTTCAGGGTCTCACTCCTAACTGACTAATTCTCTTCCGGTCTCACAGGTTTTCATGGGCACAGTGTTTTGTGTGGATTATTTGTCACTGCCTCCCACCAGACAGGACTTGACACAAGGTCAAAAGCCCGAAGGCTAATTAAAGTGGGGATAAAGGGAAGGGAAAGGTCGGGAATGAGCCAAGACTCAAACCCTGCTAGTCATTAACCCACTAAGTGCAATGTGGGTCTAATGAGTCAAGCAGTATCACGGACCTAAATCTAGATCTGGGCACGTATGCCAGAATATAGCTTGAACTAGACCGTGAGGTCTAGTGCTATACAAAGGGTACATAGGAGTCAAAAAAGCAGCTCGCCCACCCGAAGGTGGCCCAGCTGAAGCTGGGGACCTTTCAGCCTCGAATCTGCCATTGATCGATACCCCATCAGGTATAAATGCCAGGCAGCCCAGCCAAAAGGCTGGGGAAGTGTTTTGTGTTCTGTGTGATCTTCGCGCCAAAGAAAGGTCTTCTGGACACTCTGGTGCCACTTCAAAGATGCCAGAGATAAGATCCCCTTCTTGGCCACCCATTCACAAACACACACACAGACCCACACATACACCTCTATATATATATATATATACACACACACATGAATGCTCATTATTGTGCCACAAGCAAATAGAAACTAAAATCATATTCAATCAACTAGAAAAAAATGGAAATAGAAGAGCCTAATTCCACAAAAAGCAAAGAAAATCCACTAAAACCTACAATAAAAATAAAATCAATACAACCAAAATATGCAACACAACCCTCATACAATGAAGTTATGGAATAATCCAGACCAATTATGAAAAATTTCAACAACTGTTGACAAATTGTATATATGTATTTGCCAACTCCTCCATCTAGGCAGGATGTGACACAGGGTCAATTTTTTGATAAGAATTTAACAGGTTTGGATTCAGAGTTTTCCTTCTTCTAGACTGACTGTCTAACTGAGGCTGAAGAACCCAGTCTGCCCTGCTATTTACCCATAGCTTGAGGGAGAATAAAAGGAATCATACCTTCCCCAAGGGTATTAGTACTTTGTGAATGCAATCAGCTTCGTGCAGGATTTGAACTCATGTCACTGTGTCCATATTTCACCAAGGGCATCTGTTGACAAACTATAACCCATCATTAGTATGTCTTCAAAAAATATTCCTCAAAATAATCAACTCTATATAAAAAAATACAAACCATACAATTACATTGACAAAGATGGACACAGAGCTTCTGGAGGTGTTTTAATCCTGCTTAGGATATACTTAATCCAACACCAAATCAATATTGATCCCTAACTGAAAGTAATTGCTGTCAAAGCAACTCTACACAAATCAATAAACAATAAACATCTCAGCACATGACGCCACCAATAAAACAAAACGAAACTTATTAATTGAATAAAATCTTTAAACCGCAGATACTACTAAGTGAACTTAATAGCCACAACACTATATGAGGATGCCAGAAAACTAACAAGATAGGCTAAAACTTGGAAAAGGTAATTAATAATGACCTATGCCTTCTAAACATTAAATCTCTGATCTATCTCAAACCATCTACTGCTTCCTACTCATCTATAGACATAAACCTTTACAATCCTTTAAACTATGTGGACTATACATAGAAGGCACATAATGCTCTTTGCAGCTGCAACCACTTCCCCATTTTCCTCAACATTTCACAACCTAATGATTATAAACTTCCCTATTGGAAAACGAATAAAAAAATTATTCGGAACAATTCAAACTGCAATATTCCCAAAAACTGATATAAGACCCGAACAATCAAAACCTAACAAATCACTTCACTGAAACACTCTGCCTTTAGCAAGCTGCCTTATGCAAATTTGATAACAAACCCACAACCACCAATTTAAATTCTTGGAAATTACTCAGAGCATCAACACACAAAATCATCAAAGAAGAAAAGTTGGCAAAACTATATGAAGAAACTTAACTCCCCCACCAAAACAAACACAGTTTGGAAAATGATCAGGAAAATCTCTGTGAAAACCCAGTCAAATACTTCACTAAAACAATACTGAAGCAGCCAATAAAAAAGAGCAAAATTCTTGCTGAGACCTCCAGAAATTCCTCCTCCAAGAACACCAACTGACAATTCTTAAACCCTAAACATAATGCAGAAAAACATCAACTAAAGTTCAAATTAGACAACTTTGAAATCTACAATAAACCTTTCACATTAACAGAACTATCAAAAAATATTCAAAAATCCCACAACACTGATGAAATCCATTATGTATTCCTTAAACAGCGACAAAAAAAGACGCAAGATTTTCTTCTAATCTCTATCAATGATATTTGGCTAAATGGTAAATTCTCAAAACCATGAAAATAATCAATCATAATCCCAATACCCAAACCAGAAAAAAATAGCCGCAATTCAGAAAACAACTGTCCGAATGAACAAACAATCTGCTTTTGCAAGATTATCATGAGTGTGTGGTCAACAAAATGTTATTATCATTCATTCAATCTAACAACTTTATTGCTAATTCTCAATGTGGCTTCAGAAATCAAAGATCTACAATAGATCATCTGGTCACACTAGAAACCTCCATAAAAGAGATAAACATCCAAAAACAACTCTTTATCACCATATTTTTTGATCTTGAGAAGACGTATGAAACCACCTCAAAATATGAAAGATGAACACAACCTGAGATTAAAAGGTAGCTTATCCAATCATCATAGAGAAATTTCTCTCAAGCAGAAAATTTAAAGTCTGAATCAAATCAACCCTGTTTAACATTCAAAATCAAGAAGAAGGCATCTTAACAAGAAGGTATACTATCAATGATCCTCTTCTTTAAAGATCAAATGCTTGAACCCTGGAATTGATGACTATCTGTATGGCGATAACTTTCCTATCACCTTCAAATCAAAATACATACACTCATAAGAGCATCAGTTACAACATGCATAAACAAAATTAACCAATGAGCAATTACAAATTGTTTTGAAATCTCAAAATTTAAAACTCGATGTGTACATTTTTGTCTATTAAGGAAAATGTATAACAACCGCAAATGAGATGGAGCAGAGATACCAGTCATCAACCAACACAAGTTCCTTGATAAAATTTTAAAAAAAACTAACCTTCATCTCCCACTTAGTATATCTGAAGTAAAAAAGTGGCACTACAACTTCTCTGTGTAACGAACTGAATGGAAAGCAGATCAACAAACCCTATTAAAACTTTATAAAAACCTAATCCACTTGAAAATTGACTATGGCTACTACATATATCGATCAGCTAGAAAATCCTGTCAGAAAACACTTAATACACCATGAAGGATTTAGACTCATCATAGAAGCCTTCAGAACATCCCTAGTGGAAAGCCTATATGAATAATCCCTAGCTCTATACTCAAAGAAACAGAAATCTCACAAGAATCCATGATAGCATGCAACTAAGCTCCCTACTCCTGAATATTCAAACAACCAGTGATAATAAAAGAATACTCATCCCATAATCTATCAAGAGAAACTCCACAACATCCATGAAAAATGCTCCAAAGACTGAAACAAAACTAAATACGAACCAGTCCTCAATAACACAATTGTCAAAAAATGCCTTCTAAAAGAAGTCTCCATATTCATTGTCAAAACTACTGCAATAGATTTAGAGATCAATATTATCTCAACAAACAACAAAAAATTCCTCGTCAAGTTTCTCCATTAAAAATAGAAAATTAAAAAACTCTCCAATAATGAAACTTTTAAACTCCACACAAGTCACATTCCAAAAAGATTCTATTATTATAAGAATTCTGGGAAATCCTAAAGCTTCTTCAATAACCAAATCTACACATGATAAAACAAAAACTCCAAAATACCATACATTGACTTAAAACTTAAAATTAATAAAATAATGACAAAAAAATCACAACTATTATTGAACTATAATATCCGCAACAAACTCTACCAAGTAAAGTCGATATTAAAAGAAAGGAACTCAAATTCTTGTGAAATGAGAAGAGAAAAGAACACCTTGACTATCAAAATAATTCACTCTTTCTTCCTAACATAAAAACAGTCACCAAAATTTTCAAGTGAAACACATTTTGATGAAACATAAAAACTTTGTTCATACTCAAAAAAAGATTCTAAAGTATTAAGACTATGAGAGAACTATTTGAAATAATAAATTTTAAAAAACCTAATAAGATTCCTGAAATAATAAAATGGCCTCCAACCAAAGATAAAAGTCCATCGAGCAAAATGTCACTCACAAAAAGATAATTACACACTTGGATGTACAAACACTCAACAGAAATGCTAACTTCATCAAATAGCAATAAGTGAATCCATACTATAATTACAAATATTCAGTTATCATCTGAAATAATCTTCAAGTAACAACCACAAAGAAGGAATGAATTAAAAATGTCTTAAGCATGAAATAATTCAAGAGTTGAAATATAGTAAAACCCAACAAAGGAAGAACATTAGACAATAATTTAAAGTATGAAAATTGAATTGTTAGTCTTATATTCTTCCTTACGAAATAGATACACGAATTATTTTCATTGAATGTGAGTAGTATAGATATGTCAAAGTTTTAAAATGTATATGCCCAAAATGTAACAAAACAAAACACAACCTCTGATTTCTATGAAGCAATAATTTCCACTCATTTTTAATGAAAATAAATACAGTATTTTGCTATTGTTCACCTAACTTAAGTCTTTGTATGAGTTGAGATCTTAACTGACTTCAGCTGAATACTTCTTCTGACCTGATAGAGAAGTTAAACGATGAAAAGGGATTAAGATGTAGAGTTCTGACCAATAATTGCATCAAATTAACACTGAAACAGGTAGAATATCTCCAGAAGGTATTGGTGTTATACAAATATTGGTAGACATTCAAAAATATTTTTATTTTCAGGAAAATCTTGTTTTAAATATTGATTTAATAATTGAAAAAAATCTAATTCATTTCAATTTCAAAGATTCATCTTTCTATTCCGTGTAGATTTAATGTTTTTCTTATGTCAAAATCAAAACATGTTACAATTCATAATTGTTCATCTTAAGTGTTGGACTTTGGCCTTGAACTCCAGTTGTGCTATTACACTCTCTTTTGGACTAATGCCCCTTGGGAAAGGTATGAACTCTTATCCCCCCCAGCTATGGGTTAAATAGCACCACTATTGTTTTTCTACAAGGATGTCTTTGGCATTAAATAACCTACAAAGGTTGATATGCCATTAAACAAAGAAATAAACCAATCTTTATCATTGTCAAAAAGGAATCATCTTTACTTATCTTGCCACGTTTAATGTTGATAAATTTTAACTCTGATTTATTAAGTAAATTACAAAAAAAATCAAATTCTTTTAGAAAAATTTTCTTCTTTTATTTTATGTACATGAAATTTAAAACTTGATTTATTAAGAAGAAATTATTTACTGTTTTATTTCATATTCCCTAATACAAGGGCAAGTCAAAAGTTTTGCAATATTTTGGTAGTATGTGCTTATTTATGACATATATATCATGTGACCAAAAGAATTCCAGCTGTGAAAGGTACCTGCTCTGATAGGTAATATTGTGGTAGTTGGTGTGCTGACATATTGTGCATTGGTTCACTTCATATGCGATTAGAAAGCTGCACAGATGAAGATGTAATGTAGTCTAATTTGGGAATGTACGCTTTACAAGTTCAAACTGGGCCATAAAATGATGGTAATAACAAAAAACATATGTTGTGCAAAAGGTCAAGATGAAGTCAGTTCAAGAAATTTTTCTTGGCTTGTAAGGACGTTGACAATCGAACAAGGTCAGGTAGGCCTGAAACTATGGAGTCAAAGGCCTTGTTCCAATCCATAGAGGCTAATCTGTTAAGTAGCACTTAGAGAGTATCAGGTGAGCACAGTATCTTACAGTCCAGTTTGGGTTGTCACTTTCAGTGGGAAAAGCATCTAGAACTGCCAAATTGTGCCTCACTTTACCAAAATATTGCAAAACTTTTAACTCATCCAAATATTTTTGTTTTGACTGTAAGTAAGCGATAAAAAAACAATTGTCATTCAACATGTAAATTATCATAATTTTCATTTGTTATGATGCTTAATATTAGCAGTAATTAATTCCAGATTAGAATAAAAGGTGTCTTAATTATTTGAAAGAACTGAAATTATTTTTAAAAAAATATAATCATTTCTGTACAATATTTATATCACCGTAGACAGTCGTTGTCATTTAGTGAGCTCAGCAGAAAACCAGAGCTATAAGGTTCTCAATGAGAATTAAAATTTTTAATAATCTGCCTGCCAATCTCACAAAGTGACCAAACCATACATACTAATTTTATTCTGATTACAGTTCTTGAAAATCCCACTAGGGTAAGGGAAGGATAAAAATTCTTATGCTCCATGTATTTCAAAACTTAAATAATTATTGAATTTTGATAAAACTTGCTCTTGCCAATTGATAAATATCCTCCTTCTATATGACAATGCTCAATGGCACTCAAGAATTGGGACAAAGGAGACAATCGCCTTATTTGGGTGGGTAACTTTACTGCCTCCTTCATTCTCTCCAGATTTAGCACCTTTAGTCTATCATCACTTTGGCCCTATGAAAGAAGTTTTAAGAGGTAAACATGAAGCTGGTGATGAGGAAATCAAAACTGCAGTGATAAAGTGGCTAAAGAACAGTCAACAGAATTTTACAAGAAAGAGATACATGCTCTCATTCAAAAGTGGAACATTGCTATTAGGAGAAATGCTGACTATGTTGAGAAGTAGGGATGTGATCCACAGAGGACCAGCTTGATTTTGATGTATGATACATGTTCCTGTGTTGTTAATTATACTCTTATTAAAGAAAAAGGCATTACTTTTGACTCACCCTCGTAAATATATATATATATATATAAATACTTTAAAAATCACTCATTTTTTGTAATAATATTTATTTCAGCTGACCTTATATTTTTTAATATGTTAAATCTGCATCTTCAGACAAAGAAATAATATATATATATATATATATATATATATCTTTTTAATATAAACTAACAGAGAATTATTTAGTTCTTTGAAACAAAAAAAAACATTTGTTCATTAAGATTATATACATTGACAATATTATTAAATAATAAGGACCATAATAAATGAACTTTATATAGGCATGAAGTAATTTGAAATAAATTTTATAGAGTGTTTATTGATTGGTTATGTAATTAGACATCTATTGAAGCCCACAAGAATGAATTATATTGATGTTTCTTCACTTATTTAGATGTGTTCAATGAAAGAACAATTGGGATTTCTTGAAATGAGAAATCATTATCGTTTGCTTTCCTAACAATTTAACTGTTGTCTATTTAATCAATACTTCATTTCCGTCTTTGCGTGTCTTAAAAGACAATTGAGCACATCACATGAGTACGTTATGAGATAATCCTTAATCAATTGGAATCTTATTGGATGATCTTTTAGTCTTGTTTAGGGAGACATTAGTAGGATAAAAGTTATTTTCAGAGGAAATGGACTCTGGGAACTGGGATCAAATCCTGGATAAGGCAATTTGCATTTCACTATGTACTAAAGAAAGGTCTGAATCCAACAATTCTCCCTCTAACGATGGGTAAATAGTAGGGCAGACTGGCTCTTGATTGATTGAATCAAACAGCATGCCAACTAGGGATATTTTATGCCAAGTGGTTAGAGAATTGCATTCATTGTACATTCATATTTACATTTTTTGTTTAATAGAGTTTTTTAAAAAAGTTTTTTGCACATGGTCCTCTCAAATATAGATAATTTTTAAACAGTTTTATTTGACCCATAGATTGAACCCTAACAGGTACTATCTCTCTTGGTCAGGGTGGACCAGACAGTAATGGCCATGAAAGGTTACTCCCCACTGCCCAGATCCCCAGAACTGTAGCCTCACCACTCCAAACAATTTAGTGTCGTGCTCAGGATACCTCCCCCCTTTTTATTGGTTAAGTTTTTCCTGTCAGAAGTTTCACCCTTTGGAAGGGGATATAGACAGCCCTACCAACAGAAAGTTCTTTTAACCTTGATATAGCAGTCGATCTCGTTGAAAGAAAATGCTTAATCCATGAAATCTGGTTTAATGAAAAACGAAAAGTTGGCATCACAAGGATAAAATAAAGAGAATGGATGATTTTCTTTAACCTAGGACAACAGAAAGAAAATATTCTACCTTCGGGTATTAAATAAAAAATTTGGATTGGAATTCCAAAAATATTACTTGAATACATGAGCATCTGCAGAAGGTTGGACATGACAAGGAAATTAAAACAAGTTCAAATAAATCAGTGTATAATATTTTCACAGTGTATAATACTAACTCTTTCACATGTTAATTTCTTAGATTTTTACCCAAAACAAAAAGTTAAGATTACTTGGCATTGTAAATTGAATTACCACAACCAGAAAATCTGGCAAATACTTGTGCGCGACATGTGGAAACACTGGACAGCTGTTTCGACCTTATTAGGTCTTATCAGCAGTGTATACCATGATCTCCCCCACAGGAGATTTAACAAGCGACCACAGAATGCAGAGCCGAAACTCTACCACTGAGCCATCGGTCCACATCACACACAAGCGACGCCAAATTAACTAGTCATGGTAAATACACGGTCAATTAATCTGAATGTCTTGCAACTTACATCTGTACTCTTTACAAAGGACGTGGTCATGGTAATTTTCTGGTCATGGTAATTCAATTCACAATATGATTCCTCTACTTAAAAAAAGAAAATGTAAATCTATATCTTTGTCCTTGAGGTTATAATAATTATGTGGATGCGTATTTCCAATCCTTCAGGAAAGACGTGGCCCTGGAGGTGGCCGGGTCCTCTGTAAAGAGTGTGGATGTAACTTGCTAGACACATTCATATTAATTGGCCACTGATGAGACCTAATAAGGTCGAAATAGCTGTCCAGTGTTTCCGTATGTCACGCACAAGTGTTCGTAGATTTTTCTGGTCATGATAATTTAATTCACTATATAATTCCTCTACTTAAAAAAGAAGAGATACATTTACTTGGCATTATTTTGAAAAAATATGAAATTATGTTATTTCACAGGTGTCAATATCATAAAAAGCATCTTTAAAAAAACTCCTTTAAAACAAAATGGAAACTATTCTTCTTTAAGGTTTTCTTAAAAAGAAATAATGTGATTATTATCATCATCATATTATTATTATTATTATTACTATGACTACTACAACAGCAACAATAATGTATAGCATGATTCTGTTGCATTAATTTTACTGTGTGGCCTGAGAAGAGGTCCTTTATCAACAGTCAAAATCATGCCAAACACCATCACACTTCCTCCTCCAAATTTAACACTGCTTTTAGTGCACTGAAGCAAATATCTTTCCTTGGGACTGCATTGAATGAACCTCCTCCTGTCACAAGTGAACTGGTTAAAATTTGACTCATTGCTGAAATTAACACAATCCCACTGTTCTTCAGTTTATATCACGTGTTCAGTGGCAAATTTCAGTTGGCTCATTTTGTTCTTTTTAAAAATGTAAGGCTTTGTAGAAGCTATTAGATTGTTCAAATTTATTTCATTAAGTCTTCGGGAAATAGTGTGCCTTAATATTTTAATGCCAAGGTTAGCATTAGCTCTTTTAGAGTTAGCAGTTACTGTCACAAATCGATCCTTTTATGATTCATCGCCAATCCATCTGTTTTCACTTTCAGTAGTTTTCCTAGGCCTGCTAAGAGGTTTCTTGGCTTCACATGACCCAGTTTCCTCAAGTTTTTTAAAAATATTATGAATAACACTTTTAGATTTCCCCACAGTCTTTGAAATATCTCATATTGAGAGTTTATCTTCCTTATGTAACTTGACTATCAGTTTTCTAAGTTTCAATGATGTCACAGATTTTTTTGCCATGTTTACAATACAAGAGCCAGTGAAGAACCGATGTAATTTAGTCAAATTCCCTATTTTATATTCTTACCTAAAAAAAAGATTTTAATAATATAAAAAAATTCTTAAATTTTACATATTTATTTAATTGTTTCAATATTTTTTATCATCTATTTTTTCAAATGTTATTTAATTATTCTTAAAACTTTATCAAAAAATGTTTATTGAGCTTTATATTTTGGAATTGAATAATTTAACCTTCTATCCATATTTTTCCTTGATAAAATGTTCTATGAAGCTTTAAAATAAAAAGTTATTTCACATTTAGACTTTTTCTTAACATCGTTCTAATCTTTTTGTTTTTTAGATATGCCTGAAACCATGAATAGAATATTTTTCGAATGCAAAGAATTTTAATCAAAATATTTACATTTAACATATTGATCAGCTTAATATAAATTTTTATTTGCAGATTATTCTAAAAATATGAAACCCAATTTACATCCATGATAATTTGAAAAAAGGGAATGTCATATTGAATTAATGTTTCATAGAATATTTAAAATCCACCCAAAATACAGAAAAATATTTAATGGTTTCTAAATCAGGGTGTTTCATCTGATTTAAAAATAAAATTACCCTCACCTTGTCAGTGGAGCTAAGTATACACTGACTAGGTGTCCTGGGTAAGATGCTAAACTATATCCAGTGGTGAGGCTAGAGTTCTGAGGATACTGGTGTGCATCTTCATTGCCATTACTCCCAGGTTTACTTTGACCCAGAGTGGTAGTACCTGTTTGCGTTCCAAATAAATCTGTGAAATGGCAAGACTTTATACCATATAACCATGTGCAAAAAACCCTTAGCTACACAAAAAATGTAAATATGAACATAAAATGAACATGATTCTTTTACTTCTAGGCATAAAATAGTCCTATACTCATTGACATGCCATTAAATCAATTAATCCAAAAATTAACCTTTCCGAGAAAAAGGCCATAGTGTGTCATCATTTCCTAGAATAACTTTTCTATAATTTGCCTCCAAAATCTAAAGTTTCTGGCATTATCTATCCTCCTGCTAAGACAGTAGAAATCCGGCATTCAAATCGAACAGACCTGATACATTTTACTGCTGAACTCATAAAATTTGTTTCAAATTTTATAAAGGAATTCAAGATTGACACATAATGAACTTGGCGACCCCCTAGTTGAGGGGGGCAACCTGAAGGCTCTCTTTTCAATAGCGACTACATCGAGGTGTAGGGGAGGGCACTACTCCATTCCTTGGATTTCTCCACTTTACCCTTGATCCTTACCTTTTAGTGCCGACTGCTAAGCAAGGCGGTATCAACTACCATTTTTGAGTCATTGGTATGACCTCACCTGGGATTGAACCCCGGTCTCCCGGACCATTGGCGAACACTTTGCTCATTAGACCTTTAACGGTAGGTTATGTTGCCTCCTCATTATATTAGAAGGAAAATAAAGGAGAAGAACGAAGATGCCGTAAGGTTTTCAATTTTAGAAGTTTAATAAAGGCTTGAGTTGAGTGTTAGCCTTTTGTGCTGGACGTCATAGTGAATAGGAAAACAAGTATGAAAGGGTTGAGCCGGCATTTAACGTGTTGCCAGTAGTTGGTAGTCCTGTAGATTTTGGAGTGAGGAATAAAGGTCTCCAAAATAGATAAGTAGAATTGAAGTGGCTGGTTGTCTGGGCGGGATACGCTTCACTGTATGTTACATGAGGAACTGAACCAGGGTTTTCACCGTTTAGAGTTATTGTCCTTGGAGGGAAATGGGTACGCGGGAAAAATAAAGAGGCTATGATGTAGAAGCAAATCTGTTGTTGTGTTTTGGTTAATCCATTGGAATCCTAAGTACATATAATGACACATGGTGGCAGCGATGGGATTAAAGGATGTCCAATAAAGAGGAAAAGAAAAAAACAGTGGAAAAGTATTTGCAGAAACAGATAAGTAACGGTTATTTTCTGATTTCAAGTTGTAATTTGTACGACGTCACATGGGAAAAAAATGTCGGAAGTTGGCATGGAAGAAACTAATAGACCAGTGGCTGGCATAAGACCACCACCACCACCATGTATGGAGGATAATTTATCGGCGAACTGGAAGTTGTTTAAACTGAAATGGCATAACTACGCCATTACTACTTATTTGACGAGACAAGTCATTCCAATACCAAACGGCACTTTTACTTCATACGCTGGGAGACGAAGCATTAAAAGTGTACTACGGGTTTCAATTTTTGACACCCAAAGATGAAAGAACACTCACCGAAATTATGCAGGCATTTGATAAATACGCTATAGGGGAAACAAATGAAACGTATGAGTGGTATATTTTTCACACGAGAAAGCAAGGAGAATCAGAGACGGTGGAATCCTTTATTACGGCGCTTTGGTTGGTAAAAACGTGCAATTTTTGTGACAATTGCGTTTTATCAGTACTCAGAGATCAGGTGGTGCTGGGAATACACAACCCCTAGACACAAGCAGGGTTATTGAAAATAAGACAGTTGGATTTGCAAGGATGCCTTGACATTTGTAAGCTGTCTGAAAATGCTACAGTACAGTCCAGAATCCTAAGGCCCGAGGGAGTGAACAAAGTTGATTTCAAACCCAAGAGAAAAAGACACCGGCACGAACTGAGAGAGAGTGTAGCGCGTGTGCACTGCGACATGGACCGAATAAAGAGTTATGTCCTGCATTTGGCAAGACATGTTATAAATGTAACGGGAAAAACCACTTTGCTGTGAAATGCAAATTATCAAGAAAAAAGAGGGTGCAGACTGTCACAATATGACAATATTACCGTGAAAACGACAGTAGAAGTGGTTCAGCCTATGGACAGATAGACAGCATAACAATTAAGGAAAAAGTTAATGCTGTAAGTCAAGAGATGATAAAAGAGAAAATGATGGTGAAAGCAAAGCCAATTGCCTTTCAGCTTGACAGTCGAGCGTCAGTAAACATACTGAATGAGAAGCACGTGATGGGGAAAATACTGGAACATTCAAATAAGACTCTTGTCATGTGGAACGGAGCAGAGGTGCTTCACCTCTGGGAGAGCGCCGAGTCAAAATGATAAACCCCAAAACTGGACAAAAATATGCAGTCAAATTTGTCATTGTGAAAGAGGATTTCCACCCTTTACTGGGGGCAAATGCAATCCAGAAGATGGCACTCATCACGGTCAACAATGAAAAGTTCAAAATGGTTGCCAAAGTTTCCCAGGTGTATGAGTTCATCAGCCAGCACTCGGACAGCATTATCAATGAATTCAAAGATGTATTCAAGGAGGAATTGGGTCGGTTGCCGGGAGAGGTGCATTTGGAGGTAGATTCAGGAGTAATACCAAATGTTGCAGCAGCACGGAGAATACCAGTGGCACTTAAAGACAATTTAAAGGTCGAGTTAGAAAAACTAGTAAAAAAGAAAGTTATTGAACCAGTAAGTGAGCCGACACCATGGGTAAGTGCATTAGCACTGGTGGCTAAGAAAAATGGAAATCTACGGTTATGCATAGACCCAAGACCACTAAATAAAGCTCTAAAAAGGGAATATTTTCAGTTACCTACACTGGACGATCTACAGCCCGAACTGGCTGACAGCAAGGTAATTTTCAATCTGGATCTACGAGATGGATTTTGGCAGGTAAAATTAGATGAAGCCAGCAGTCGCTTGACGACATTTACTACGCCATTTGGTCGGTTTCAATGGAAAGTCTTACCATTTGGGATTGCTCCAGCTCCAAAGATATTCCAAAAGGCCCTTTTTAACAATATGTCTGATTTAGAGGGGGTGATTAATAGAGCAAATGATCTTCTGGTGATTGGCAAGGGTAAGACGATGGAAGAAGCAACAGTCGATCATGACATAAAACTCAGGAAACTGCTGCGGAGATGTCGTGATCGTGGGATGCGATTAGATGCTGGAAAATTGAACCTACGACAAACATCTATATCTTTCCTGGGTCACATGATAACCAGTGATGGTTTACTTCCTGATCCTGAGAAGGTAGAAGCCATAAAAGAGATGGCGTGCCCAACAGACGTGAAGGGAGTGCAATGATTGGGTGGATTTGTGAATTACCTGGCGAAATTTCTGTCACACATATCTGACGTGATGGCCCCAGTTCGAAATTTAGTGAAAGCAAATGTGCCATGGACGTGGTCCCAAATTCATGAAGAGGCTTTTGGGAAAATTAAAAAGTTAGTGAGTGAGGCACCAGTATTGTGGTACTATGACCCCAACAAATCATTGGTCATTCAATGTGATGCAAGTGAGAAGGGCATGGGGGCTGCACTACTGCAAGAAGGCCAACCCCTAGCCTATATCAGTCGTGCACTTACCCACACAGAAACCCGGTATGCACAAATTGAAAAAGAACTGCTTGCAGTAATCTATGCATGTGAAAGGTTTCATCAATATACGTTTGGTCGACAGATAACAGTACTGACCGATCATAGGCCATTGGAAGCGATTATGAAAAAAGAATTGGGTAAATGCCCAAAACGATTGCAAAACATGCTGATGTGACTACAAGCTTACAATGCTACAGTTCTGTACCATCTGGGTAAGAAGATGTTCCTTGCAGACACACTATCAAGGGCATACATCCATGGAGTGAACCAGGAATGGGTGGACGATGAAGATGGTGTAAAGGAAGCTGAATATATTCCTGTAACAGAGAGACGGCTGCTCGAACTGCGCTCAGCCACGAAGGAAGACAGAAGCATGCAGCAGTTGCAGCAAGTAATTGTGGAAGGATGGCCAGAAGACAAAAAATACATCTTGACCCAGAGGTGAGACCATACTTTAGCATGCGAAATGAAATGATGGTACAAGACGGGTTAATTTTCAGAGTAAACCGGGTTGTGGTTCCGATGACCCAGCGGGCTGTGTTGAAAGAAAAGCTGCATTCAACACACCTAGGAATAGAAGGATGTTGCAGAAGAGCAAGAGAATGCTTGTATTAGCCAAATATGAACAGTGACATCAGAGACTATGTTTCAAAATGCCCCACGTGTAGAAAATATGAAGTAGCTAATCCGGCAGAACCATGAATGGTCCATGAAGTTCCTGACAGACCCTGGGCGAGTGGTTAAGTGGAATCTGCAGTAAAGATGGCAAAGAACCTTTTCCGGAAAGCGAGGGAAGATAAGGCTGATCCATACCTAGCCATGTTGGATCACAGGAATACGCCAGCTAAAGGTCTCTTATCACCAGCTCAGAAGCTGATGTCAAGGAGAACAAAAACACTTCTACCAACTAGAGAGGATTTACTCAAGCCGGAATTGCCCCAAAATCTAAAAACGTTGGTGAAGCGAGACAGCAGAAGGCAAGAACGTTCTTTCAACCACAAAGTAAAACCACTTCAACCATTGCATCCTGGAGATGTAGTGCAGATGAAACCACACACAAATAGTCAAAAAGAGTGGAAGAAAGCAATTGTATGGAGGAGACTGGATGAGCAGTCATACCATGTAAAAGTGGCGGGGGAGTTATATCGACAGAATAGGGTGGACTTGAAAAAAAACTGCAGAAGCACCCCCACTTATATCATTGATTCACCAGCCATATGAAGTGCAGAGCGAGGTACCTGAGAATGAAGGTCGGGGTACGGAAGAGACATGTAACACGGAACCAACTCAAGATGAAAGTTAAATAAGAGAAAGACTAAAACCGACACCATCCCCAACAAAACTAAGCCCGAAAAGAGTGCAGACAACACAGTCGGGAAGAGTAGTAAGAGATCCTGCGAGATTCAAGGATTTCACAACATAAAAGTAAAAGGGCAGAATCAGCCTAATGAATGCCTAGTTAAGTCTTATCAGACTTTGTTTTTTGTTTTTTTGCCCTTGAGAAAAGGGAAGATGTTGCATGATGAACTGAACCAGTGTTTTCACCGTTTAGAGTTATTGCCCTTGGAGGGAAACGGGTGCGCGGGAAAAATAAAGAGGCTACGATATAGAAGCAAATCTGTTGTTGTGTTTTGGTTCATCCGTTGGAATCCTAAGTACATATAATGACACACTGTAGACGTAGCAAAAGTCGTGTTTGCTGTTTAAGGACAGGAATGATGTAGTCACCCATAATTGTGTGGTCCTGGTTGCTGTAGGAGAGAGGCATGAAGGTCTCCAGAAAAGGTTGTCCAGGAATGGAGTAGCTGGATGTCTGAGCGAAATTACACGTCGCTGTAGACATAGCAAAAGTTAGAGGCGACATAAAAGTGTTCCTGTAAGTGGCAGATTAAATGTATCTAATTCATGTTCAACAGGGAACCCTTGGTCTAAGAGGCTAGATTCAAAGGACCATAAATTAGACGGCTTGCCTTGTGGTGCTGTGATTCTGCTGCTATGAAGGGAGCGGGCGGAAAGTACGTCCGTCCTGCTCGAAAGGTTCTGAGGAAGAAAAAGTTGGGCGGGCTTTCACCATTTTTATGTTGCCCGGGAAAATGGTCCGGGCTGCATAGGATAAATCATCCTCATTGGGAGAAAATATGCAACGACCATATTTACGCGCCATACCAAAATACGAAGTTCTTTCTGCTACAGGCCAATGGCCCAGTGACACACATGTCAGCAGTTGAAAGAAATACTTAAGTATTTATGTTCACTTTACATTTACAAAATTAATACACACAAAAAAACATATTTGTAAATTATTGATTATCACCAAAAAAACTTATAAATGCATAAAAGAACAATTCAAACTCTTGTTATTTGTTTTGTTGTTTGCATATTTTCTTTCTCCTTCCTTTCAGCATTAACCTTTTCCTCACAATTACCTGGAAGATTCCTCTGCTACAATTAATTGGAAGATTCCTCTGCTACAATACCCAGCAACATTTTGTTACAATAACTTGTTATACTGATTTGCTACACATGTTACCAATATAACAAAAACAATAAATTTTCATTTAGACATAGTTTCTGAAGTCATTACATTTATCAACCTTTCCTGGCAGCTAATTAGTCATGTGACCCAGAAGCTAGTCTATGATTTTAACAGCCAGTTAAATTCTTGTTATTCAGGCTCTGGTACAAGGCCTATGGTTATCCGTCTTTCATTACAGTTCTCATTTATCAGCTATCAACAATATGAAGTGTCCACTTTGGAAATTTAGTGTTAGATCTTCGTTCCCAGTATATCCTATATCAACAATTTGAAATATCAGCATTGGAAGTCTGGCATAAAGTCAGCTGTTCTTTACAGTTCTCAGTTTATCAGCTATCGGCAATTTGAAGTGACCACTTTGGAAGTCTAGAATAAGCTTTGCTGTTTGTTACAGTTCTCAGCAATTTGAAATGTCCGCTTCAGAATCTGCCTACTAATCTATCTAAACTCTAGCGAGTAAAAATCTCAGTTTATATGTATTTTGGTTTCCATTTTGGGGGAATTGGTTTGGCAATATAATTGATATTAATTCTCACACAATTTGGAATCTAATAATTGACTATCTCTTCGCTCCATTTTGACACTCAGTAGTCGGTTCCACTTACTTTCACCAAGGAGGGCAAATATTTCCTCTCACCCCTCGATATTCCACCTGGCACTATTCCTATCAGTAGGTGGTTATTTCTGTCACGAAACACTAATTTGCAAAAAAATTTCATGAAGAAAAAATTTTCCCAGGTATTTAGAAATTAGAAGAAATCTTATAACTTTCTCAAACCAGCAATTCAATCAAGTCCACATCTGCCTGTCACTCTGTGAGCTCATCGACCTGCCTGTGATAAAAGATAACTGTCATCCTGCCTAAGAAGTGTTGAGAACAATTGAATGACATTTTTAAAAAGAACAAAAAAAAAAAAAAGAAGAAAAATAATACATTTTTCCTTTTGTCAACACATTTGGTATAGTTATAACAATCTCTCTCTTCATTTATGATTAAACGAATCTAAAAAAAGAAAAACTGTATATTTCACTCACTCGTGTAATGTATGGATTTTTCCATCCAAAAAAAAAAAAAAAAATTTTTTATTATTTCTATTTTAATTTTTCCTTTGATTAATAAATCCACCTGGCTTGGTCTCTTGGCATCACACAGCATTTACTAATGAGAGATTTAAATCTTTTGCAAAAGCATGGGACATTCATTTACGTTTAAGATGTTCTTATCACCTGCTCAACTGATCAACTGTACATTCACCTTTTGCACAACAAATTGTTTTGGTAGCTTCCATGGCGGCGTTATGGCTGAGTTCACACTCATAAAGCATAAGTTCCCAAATTAGACTACATTGCACATTCATCTGTGTAGCTTCCAAATTTCAAACAGAGGCAAGAAATGCACAACATGTCAGTGCACTGACTACCACAATGCTACCAAACACATCTTGAACTGCTTCAGTCACATAATATACATGCCACAAAAAAGTACCTACCAAAATATTGCAAAACTTTTGACTCACAAAAGTATGTTTTACAATATGGTTAATTTATTCATCTAATTTGGGAAATCTTACAAATGACTCAAACCATGACCCTTGTATATTGAGACTGTCATTCATAAGACATGAGACAATAAATTAAAAAATTTTAACACTGAATCAATATTCTTTTGGTCTGGTTTCTTTGTATAATAGCATATCAACCTTTTTTAGGTTATTTAATGCCAAAGCCATTCTCCTAGAAGAACAGCAGTGGTACTATTTAACCCATAGCTGGGATGATAAGGGGGTTCATACCTTTCCCAAGGGTACTTGTCTGAAAGTGAATGTAATTGTGCGACTGGAGTAAGAACTCACTTGCTACAATCCTGCAGTCCATCGCTTTAACCATTACACCACAAGGACACCCCCAAATATTTGTTTAATTGTTTATAAACTACCAAAAGAGAAAAGGAAAAAAAACTAATGTTGCCCAGTTAAATTTGGTTGATAAAATTTTATGTAGGATTTCATGCAACAATTTGCTCTGTTGTACCTTCCAAGTCATAATCTCATTTCAATTGTAAAATGACTAATATGATTTTCCTAGCAAGACAGTTATATAAAAAGTGTATAGAATTCTATGAACTTTCCATTGATCTAACAAAAGCCTTTGATATTGCAAGCAGAAAATAGCACTGTGAAAGATTTTTTTTAAAGTTTGTTTCCCTGCACTACTTCAATATTTTCATGGTAGCATAATGTGTGATTTCATCTGGGTGAAAAGTCATCAGAATGAATATCAATCAGAGAATGAAATAAAGCAATGGGATTAAATATTTCATTATACTAAAATGAGTCAAAAGTTTTGCAATATTTTGGTAGTATATGATAGTTTTTAGCACATATATCACATGACTGAAGCCTTTCAACCTGTACATGCCACCCACTGATAGTACGTGTGCTGATATGTTGTGCATTGCTTCATTCATTGTGAGATTTGAAAGCCACACAAATAAAAATGTTGTGTTTGAAAAATTATGCTTTGTAAGTTTAAACTGAGCAATAACACCATGGAAGTGACCAAAAACATTTGCTGTGTGAAAGGTGAAAGTTCACTTGATCACAGTAATCAGATGGTTGAAGAAATTTCACTCAGTTTGCAAAAACCTCAACATTCAATCAAGGTCAGGTGGGTGTAAAACTATGAATTCCAAGGTTGTGCTCCAAGCCATGAAAGCAATCCCAGTGATTAGCACTTAAAGAGTATCAGACAAAGTCAGCATTTCACAGTCCAGTGTGTTCCATCACCTTTAAAACCTTGGCCAAAGCATCTGAAGCTGCCAAATTGTGCCTCACATTAAAGAAATACTGCAAGACCTTTTACAAATAATGTCAAATATTTTGAGAAAAAATTTATAAACTTTGTTTATGTTAAAAATATTTGAATGGGTGAAATTTGTAACTCATTATTATATTGGGTTGGTCAATAATATAACGCAGAAATTTTAGATAATAACATTTATTGCCACAAAGAAATTTTGGATTTTCTTCAGAAAATAGATCGCTAAAAGTCAAGTATGGCATTAGGTTGGTCAATGAAATAACACAAGAAATTTAGACAATGATATTGTAATGTTTCATAGAGTTAAAAATAAAGTCATCATATTGATTTGAGAAGTGAACATTTAGAAACTTGACAAGTTTTTTAACGTCTGGTGTTCAAGAACTGGTTTTTTCTTCTCATTGAATTTAATTTAAAAAAGATTTTTTTTCTCTAGTTGCATCAAAAGAAACATTTATACATTTCTATAATATTCCAGTTATCTTGGTTCTGCTTCTTATAGACATTTCTTCTTGAAATTCACAATATCTGCAGATATCTTGTAGCCAGTGCAGAAATTTCATAATGGATTTCTTGCTTTCTTCTTTTAATGACTTGGTTCGTTCACAGCAATGACTAACTTTTTCTTTGGTCAAACATTTCTTAGGAAAAATCTCTTTGATTTGATTAACTGTCAATTCTTCCAGATAAGTAATCAATAAAATCTTCCTAATAGTTTTTTTCAGCTGGCTGTTTCCAAAATAAATTAATTTTGTTATCACCTACATTTATTTTGTTGTTCCATAGTTTCTTTGTTCTAGCATGAGTCGCGAAGCACATTATCGAAGTTACAACAAAGTCTATGGTCTGCTACATACAAGAGCAACACCAGATACGTTTTACCAGAAAATATTTTCTCTCCAGTGTGCTTGCATATGATGCAAGAAATCTGAAATCAGTGAAAATTAAATTCATTTAAGTATAAATTTTTTTTTGCAAATCAAAAAATTTCACAGCTGTTTCAGGTCGTTTTGCTTTAGTGCAAAATATGAATTTAAATTTTAAGTTAAAATAGGATACAATTCACCAGAATATATGGTTTCTCTCACCAGTATTTTCACATATGATGCTCAAAATTTGTTTATCAAATTCAGATCAATATGATTTTGCTCCAGTATGTGATTGCATATGTTGCACTAAAAGTGACTTCTGTGAAAAGGAAGATTCACATATTTCACAATTATATGTTTCCTTTCCGGTGTGTCTTCGCATATGGCGCATTAAATGTGACTTCTGTGAAAAAGATGATTCACACACTTTACAATTATATGGCTTCTCTCCAGTGTGTGTGTACATATGTTGCAATAAATTTGAGTTTTGAACAAAAGAAGAGCCACACACTTGGCATAAATATGGTTTCTCTCCAGTGTGTGTTCGCATATGGTGCACTAATGCTGACTTTATTGCAAATGCAGATTCACATGTGTCACAAGTATATGGTTTCTCTCCAGTGTGTTTTCGCATATGCTGAGACAAATTTGAATATTGTGCAAAAGAAGATCCACATGTGTCACAAGTATATGGTTTCTCTCCAGTGTGTTTTCGTATATGTTGAACCAAATTTGACTTTTCTGCAAAGGAAGATCCACATGTTTCACATGAATAGGGTTTCTCTCCAGTGTGTGTTCTCATTTGTCAAACCAAAGTTGACATTTTTGCAAAGGAAGATCCACATGTTTCACATGAATAGGGTTTCTCTCTACACATCCACGTTTTTTCTCCAGAGTGTTTGCTTGCATAACACTGAGTTTTGTAGGTAAGTATGTCAATACACTTTGGATAAAGATAACTTTTTCCCTTTATAAATATATTTAGTATGAAATATAACTTTTGCACAAAAAAAATCTACATACTTGACAAACATACGGCTTCTCAGTTAAGTACGTTCCAGGGTTTTCAACTGTGATGCATATCTTTTAAATGAAAAAGATTTTTAGTCCATATTTTTAAGTTCTTGATGGCAGATCAAGAGAATCAAGTTCATTTAATTCACAAAAGGATAAATTATTTTTACATCACACTTCTTTTTCCAATCAGAATATCTGTGAAAGAAAAATACCTAAATCAAAACATTTTTAGAGAAACAGTGAATACAGTATAAACTCTGATATCATTTTAATAATTTTGTTTGTTATATATTGAGGCTAGTTTAGTTTGGCACAAGGTCACAACGTATGACGTGCAACAAATGAATTCTGCTAATTATGAGTAACAAGATTACTTAACCATCACATATTAGATAACAAATTTATTCAACACACAAATGGATGCATAAAATGACATTATTATCTTAAAAATACTTTCTTTTTTCCTTTCAAATGTCAAATATCATTGAAGATCTGTTTGGCAATTTGCTGTTTAATGTATTTATAGGGCGAGTCATGTTTTAAATGCAACTGAAAATTATGTGATTAAAGAGTTGCATTCATTGGTCATTCTTATTTCAATAGTGAAAGATTGTAGCCCATTGGTAAATCCATGATCTCACAGCCTTAAAAAGGAGGAAGAAAAGTGCATATTTGTCATGTCAAAGGAGTTTAAAAATAACAAAAATGCTTGAGAAACAGTAAAAAAACGTTTTAGTGTTTATAGCCAAAGTTTCATTACTGACAGCCAAGTCTTAAACTGATTTCAAAAGTGTTGTTCTGGCAATATGTCGCACAGAGAGGAACCCAAACCAGGACTCTCATCAAGCTTCAATTGAGATGCTTTAAGAAAATTGGTAGAATGCAATCCATGCAAGAATTAGCACTTGACCTCAACATCTCCCAATCTGCAACCTGCTGCCACTTGAAAAAGATAAATGAACACGCTAGGTGTTTAGGTTCTTCATACACTAAGTGAAAAGAATAAGGTAAAGAATTGATCCATTTCTCAAGAATATCATTCCAGATGAAGAAAAATAGGTCTCTTATTACAATGTTCAATGCAAAAGGCAGTAGACGGATAAGAACAAATCTCCACAGCTTATCTTAATAGCAGATATTCATGGAATTTATACTGTATGTATAGTGGAATCACTGTGGTATAATTCATTTTCAGTTTTTAAACTACAATCAGACACTTTAATGCAGGCTTATAATCTCAGCACCTGCAATATGTGCCAGAAAATCTTCTAAGAAAATGCCCCGCACTTATTAATAGGAAAAACGTTCTGCTTCTCAATGATGACACAAGGCTACATTCAGCAAGAATGAAGAAGGAGAAAACAATTGGATTTAGGATGGTCTGTTTTACCCCATCCACCATATTCATCAGACCTTGTACTGAATGATCTCCATCTTTTTCCTTCTCAATAAAATGCTCTGAATGACAAAATATTTTCTGAAAAAGATGAAAGAAAAACATTTGTGGAAAACTTGTTGAGCTCACAACCAGAATTTTACACAAGAGGAATCAACAACCTGATAAATGCCAAGAGGTAATTGAAAATAAATGGTCAATATACAACAGATCCAAATTAATTCATTGTTAAATCATTCATGAATAAATTATATTCTACTAAAACAGAAACTATTTATCACTCAACCCAATATATTAACATAACACCATAAAAGGCATATGAAGTTAAAACAATTGTATCTTATAAAATCAGTAGTCCCAAACCTTTTTTCTCCTATGGACTCATTTAATATTCACTATATTCTTGCAAAACAACCAACTTTAATCATAACTGGAATATAGATAATTAATTAATTGCAAGTCATTTATGTTATATTTATTTGCTTGTGATGCCTTCCGATTGGTCAAAAGGGGTCATATGACCTGCTCACCACTACCTCTATAAAACAATCAGCCAATGTCCTGAGAAGTCATGTTCTAATTTCTTGACTTTGATGAAAGAGTCACAAATCATAAAAACTTGGATTTAGAGTGTAAAGTGTGTACAGAGCTAACATACTTAACTTTGTTTCTAAAATGGTTTATCAAGCAAATCTAAGACCCCCCCCCGCACTAAAAACAATTATCTTTTTATTTTACAAGAGGAATAAGAATAATCTAATTAATATATGTAAATAAAATAGCAGATTCTGTTTAGGAATACAAGTTGCAGGAAAAGTTAAATTTACATCAATTTTGATGAACAAAAATAATAATTCTCAATGAAATCTTTTATTTCTTTATTATTAAAACTGTTCCTATTTTTTAAAATATTTTCTTAGTGCAATCATGAACAAAAAAAGAATGTCCATGTTTTAAAATACTGAAGCCTAAAAGGACAAAAAAAAATTGTTTTACATTTCCTTTTCCTCAGCAATGATAATATTGTAAGGTTACAAAATTCCTAACTTTGATTACCTGAAATACATCAATTTCAAATGCTTAATAAAATTTTCGTCTGCTACGGACTAATCAAAAAGCTTTCCAAAATTAGCAATATGAGGCATTGCAGTTTGAAAAAAATAAAGAAATATGCTTTTTTTTTTTTTTTAGTTTTTACTTTCCATATTTTCTTGCATCTCAAACTTTATTGATAATTCTGAAAACCACAGAGTAACATATTACTTCTATGGAACAGTTTTCTATTTTACAAAAGGTTGTCTAAACTTTTCACAAATATTAAAAGAAACTTTGTTTTGACTAGACATACTTGGAGAATAATATAGCAATAATGACTTAAGACTTTTAAAAGAAAAAAAAAAAAACATACAAATATATTAAGTATGAACATGGAAATCAAGTAAAAAGCCCCATATAAAAGCATTAGATTTAAAAGTACAAATGACAGAGTCAAGTGTTTTGTTTTGTCAAAGAAGAGAAAATAAAAAAACAATTAAAGGAAATAAATTTAAAATACAAAGTAGCAAAATTACATTAATTATACAAAGTGTTATATAAATTTTAATTTCATTGTTGATATTTTAAAATTGATTTACATTTCAGCAAATTAAAATGGGGAAAATTTAAAGATTCTCTATAAAATGATAAAAATGGATCAATGGGAATAAAAATCTGTATATTATCTACAAATGGTTTTTTTATTTTCAAAATGATCCCTTATCACAAACAGCATTGATTTAGACCCAGGCTTCTCAACATTTTTATTTAATGCCCTACCCCTTGTAACCAAATTTAATTTCACCCCCAAATAAATCAACTGAATATTAAATTAAAAAACCTGATTTACAAAGGTTCAATACAATTTACTTGAGAAAAGACTTGGTAATCTATGAATGCAAATGTAACTTTTATTTTTGAATTATTTTTAATAGGAAGAGAGGATTTTATGAGATTGATTTTTCAAATGTATTTGGTTTAAAATTTTTTGTTGTTTTTACAAAATATAGAAAAGTTATTATAACTGGAATATAAAATCATATAATAACATCCACACCAACAAATACCTGACAATAATGAAACTGACTTCACAAATAAAGATCTGGATCTCTTTAGTAACAGTAAATTTCTTTTGGTTTATAATCTAATTTTATTAAATAAAAATCTGTTACCATGGATAATTATAAAAATTCCAGCAACTGTATTTCAATTTTGCATGATTATGTTAGGCAAGAATTATAACATTTAAGGTGAAACATTTGAACCCACTTGTGAAGGTTTGCAAATCTAGTTGGTTAACCATTACACTACTCGAGGCACCCAACAAAATCCAGTGTAATGTGTTCCCAAAATATATCCCTTAAATTAATTTGCAATTTCTTTTTTCTTGCTCTAATCTACTTGGTGTAGTTTTTTTGTTGAAAGGCATATCAACGTGTGTGGGTAATTTAATACCAAAAACATCTTTATAAAAGAACAGCAGATACTTGTTAACCCATAACTGGGGGTTAACACATTTTCTAAAAGGTAATAATCCCAAATTGTGAGACTGTCGTTCGAAATCGTATACTTCGGGGCCGCAGTCCAAGACTTTAACCATTACACCACGTAATTTAGCTTCTCAACAGATTTTCTTTCTAATCCGAGTATTTCGCGAGAAACGGAAATAGGCTAATAATGGTATATAATAGTCTTTATCTTGGGATTCTTCGACACGTGAAAATTATTTCAAAGGATCCACAACGGTAAAAAAGGTTGAGAAACGCTGATCTAAACTAAAAAGTGAATTTAAAAAAAAAAAAAAAAAAAGATTCTATACATACAAAACGGCAATAATCTCTTAAAAACAAACGAAAAAAAAAAAAAAAAAAATCAAAATTATTTGTATTCTTTCACTTACCTTTCAAACAAGGAAATGTAATGAGAAAGACAAAGTAACCGGAATGAATTTCCTTTCTTTAAATTTAGTGTCAGTTATAAAGGATTTCTCAGTCATTAAATATAATTTCTTTTTTATTCATTCAATTCATAAAAAACCCATTTAAAAAATCTGAATGCACGAAGATGACAGAAAGTGAAAATTTGTCAAATACGATACATACATGAAATTATTTTAAAGAAAATCTTTTTACCTAACAACAAAGTAAAACGAAAGAAATAATTAACCGGTGGGCGTAATATTTTTGTTCCTTGTGTTTAAAAGACCTTTGCTTTTGTAGGCTTATTTAGAAACTTCTTATGGATTATTTTTAAATAAAAAGAAAAAAAAACGTGGCTTGCCTGTACGACTAAAAACTATTTTTTTACCAAGTAAATAACATTAAATAAAAAGGTGTAACAAAGTTTTGAAGAAAAACACTAGTTTCTTAAATGAATTGCTATTTTAGCGACCAGTCAAAAAAACTGAATCAAGTAACAATGATTGAAATTATTTCGAAAAAAACACTGGGTCACTCATAAATTACGAGGAACTGATATGTCATCAACTAACAAAGGTGCTGGTACTTACAACTAAAAAAAAAAACGGGTGTTGTCTGAATAGAAAAAAAGATTTGGAAGAGTCTCATAGGCGAAAAACTTCTCTTGGGAAAATCTGTTCACTTTTCCGTCAAGAATACGGCGAATAATGCAGATACATAGAGTTTCATTCAGTAATTCTTTCAGCATTTGTATAGAACAGCAAACTCAATTGTACACCTCATGGTCTGAGTCGAGACAACATAAATTCTCTGATATAGGCAACAGCATATTTCTCTGAGAAGAATACAGTTCGCAAGTTAGTTCTGGGATACCTCGTGGTTAAAGACAAAACAGCATATTTCTCCAAGAGTGGCCCAGGACAGCAGCAAAATTCTCTGAGGGATTTACTCCCTAGTCACTATTTTCCCTTAACTGTAGGGGAATGCAACGTTCAAAAGCCAGCACATCGGGCGAAAATTCACAGGACTACTCAGATGACGTCTTCTCTACTCCGTGGCTTTAACCGAAAAGGGTTATTCTCACAGCAAGCGGTGTCAGTTTCAAAAAATCTCTTCATTTTCTTCCAGCGGTGACAACCATAAAAGTCTCTTCCAAGAAGATGTCCCATTAAGATAAAATAATTCCAACATAACTTTTGCACAAAGCTTGGGATATATTGCTTGTTTTTGATATGTGCTAACTAGTTTACATGATCAAGAAAGTTTTATTATCCAATTATAAAGGGACAAATAAACAAAACTAGTAAATTCACCCCCTAAGGACTCCTATGCATTTATTCCCTCAGCCCGAATTTTAGGCACCCTCCCAGCGGGGTGGGGTGGGCTTTATACGTCCCACTTTGAGAAACCGAAATTTAAATTAAACTTTGTTATATATTTGTTGAAGAGTTTGTTTGTTTGTATTTTTTTGTTCCTGAATGAGATATTCTTCAGTCAGTTAAGTGATTTCTCCATCTGTAACTACATTAATTCCTTCTCACTACTGCAAATACAAATATGCCGCCAAGTCAGTTTAGTTTGATGACAGAACAAAACAACAGATTTGCATATATGTTGATATTTGTATAAATACTTTCTTTCAGATAGCTGCAATGCAACTGACATCTGCCACTCTTTTTTAAAGATGACTTCTACAAAGTAAGTATTTATGTATTTTGTTTAAAATAAAACTTTATTCAATGAAACAGCATTCTTTCTTTTAGAGAATTGTAACTGTCTGTTACATGTTTGTTCTGTTGTAAATAGTTGCAACTCTTTCAAAGATCAGTTCCACAAGAAGAATATTTATTTTTTATTAGAAATAAAACTTTCTTACAAAAATATGTTAAAATACCAAAAAGTTGGAAGATGTAAAATATACAGAAAAATGAAAATAATAAAAAAAAATAAAATCTTATTCCACATTTAAAACTTGAACTATTTATGCTGATTGGTGAATGATTCAATTGTTTTATAATCCCATCTGACGAATTTCGTATTTATAAAGATTTTCTCATTTTATCTTAATTTGAAGCTCTAACTGTTTACTAAGGAAGAGGAGGAGGAGGGGGATTGTTGTAATAGTAGGTGTAGTAGTAACCAAATAAGTGCATGTAAACAAATATTTATTATTGAATCGATATAGTAACTAGAAACTATATTGTATATACATTATTTGAAACTATGAATTAATTATTTGAACTGAAAATTCTTGATATATTGAATAATTATAAACAAATGAGAAAAAAATGCAATTAAACATAACAAATTGTGATTACAATCAAACACAAATTTTGACATAAAAATAATCCATAAGAAGTTTCTAAATAAGCCTACAAAAGCAAAGGTCTTTTAAACACAAGGAACAAAAATATTACGCCCACCGGTTAATTATTTCTTTCGTTTTACTTTGTTGTTAGGTAAAAAGATTTTCTTTAAAATAATTTCATGTATGTATCGTATTTGACAAATTTTCAGTTTCTGCCATCTTCGTGCATTCAGATTTTTTAAATGGGTTTTTTATGAATTGAATGAATAAAAAAGAAATTATATTTAATGACTGAGAAATCCTTTATAACTGCCACCAAATTTAAAGAAAGGAAATTCATTCCGGTTACTTTGTCTTTCTCATTACATTTCCTTGTTTGAAAGGTAAGTGAAAGAATACAAATAATTTTGATTTTTTTTTTTTTTTTTTTTCGTTTGTTTTTAAGAGATTATTGCCGTTTTGTATGTATAGAATCTTTTTTTTTTTTTTTTTAATTCACTTTTTAGTTTAGATCAGCGTTTCTCAACCTTTTTTACCGTTGTGGATCCTTTGAAATAATTTTCACGTGTCGAAGAATCCCAAGATAAAGACTATTATATACCATTATTAGCCTATTTCCGTTTCTCGCGAAATACTCGGATTAGAAAGAAAATCTGTTGAGAAGCTAAATTACGTGGTGTAATGGTTAAAGTCTTGGACTGCGGCCCCGAAGTATACGATTTCGAACGACAGTCTCACAATTTGGGATTATTACCTTTTAGAAAATGTGTTAACCCCCAGTTATGGGTTAACAAGTATGTGCTGTTCTTTTACAAAGATGTTTTTGGTATTAAATTACCCACACACGTTGATATGCCTTTCAACAAAAAAACTACACCAAGTAGATTAGAGCAAGAAAAAAAAAATTGCAAATTAATTTAAGGGATATATTTTGGGAACACATTACACTGGATTTTGTTGGGTGCCTCGAGTAGTGTAATGGTTAACCAACTAGATTTGCAAACCTTCACAAGTGGGTTCAAATGTTTCACCTTAAATGTTATAATTCTTGCCTAACATAATCATGCAAAATTGAAATACAGTTGCTGGAATTTTTATAATTATCCATGGTAACAGATTTTTATTTAATAAAATTAGATTATAAACCAAAAGAAATTTACTGTTACTAAAGAGATCCAGATCTTTATTTGTGAAGTCAGTTTCATTATTGTCAGGTATTTGTTGGTGTGGATGTTATTATATGATTTTATATTCCAGTTATAATAACTTTTCTATATTTTGTAAAAACAGCAAAAAATTTTAAACCAAATACATTTGAAAAATCAATCTCATAAAATCCTCTCTTCCTATTAAAAATAATTCATAAATAAAAGTTACATTTGCATTCATAGATTACCAAGTCTTTTCTCAAGTAAATTGTATTGAACCTTTGTAAATCAGGTTTTTTAATTTAATATTCAGTTGATTTATTTGGGGGTGAAATTAAATTTGGTTACAAGGGGTGGGGCATTAAATAAAAATGTTGAGAAGCCCGGGTCTAAATCAATGCTGTTTGTGATAAGGGATCATTTTGAAAATAAAAAAACCATTTGTAGATAATATACAGATTTTTATTCCCATTGATCCATTTTTATCATTTTATAGAGAATCTTTAAATTTTCCCCATTTTAATTTGCTGAAATGTAAATCAATTTTAAAATATCAACAATGAAATTAAAATTTATATAACACTTTGTATAATTAATGTAATTTTGCTACTTTGTATTTTAAATTTATTTCCTTTAATTGTTTTTTTATTTTCTCTTCTTTGACAAAACAAAACACTTGACTCTGTCATTTGTACTTTTAAATCTAATGCTTTTATATGGGGCTTTTTACTTGATTTCCATGTTCATACTTAATATATTTGTATGTTTTTTTTTTCTTTTAAAAGTCTTAAGTCATTATTGCTATATTATTCTCCAAGTATGTCTAGTCAAAACAAAGTTTCTTTTAATATTTGTGAAAAGTTTAAACAACCTTTTGTAAAATAGAAAACTGTTCCATAGAAGTAATATGTTACTCTGTGGTTTTCAGAATTATCAATAAAGTTTGAGATGCAAGAAAATATGGAAAGTAAAAACTAAAAAAAAAAAAAAGCATATTTCTTTATTTTTTTCAAACTGCAATGCCTCATATTGCTAATTTTGGAAAGCTTTTTGATTAGTCCGTAGCAGACGAAAATTTTATTAAGCATTAGAAATTGATGTATTTCAGGTAATCAAAGTTAGGAATTTTGTAACCTTACAATATTATCATTGCTGAGGAAAAGGAAATGTAAAACAATTTTTTTTTGTCCTTTTAGGCTTCAGTATTTTAAAACATGGACATTCTTTTTTTGTTCATGATTGCACTAAGAAAATATTTTAAAAAATAGGAACAGTTTTAATAATAAAGAAATAAAAGATTTCATTGAGAATTATTATTTTTGTTCATCAAAATTGATGTAAATTTAACTTTTCCTGCAACTTGTATTCCTAAACAGAATCTGCTATTTTATTTACATATATTAATTAGATTATTCTTATTCCTCTTGTAAAATAAAAAGATAATTGTTTTTAGTGCGGGGGGGGGTCTTAGATTTGCTTGATAAACCATTTTAGAAACAAAGTTAAGTATGTTAGCTCTGTACACACTTTACACTCTAAATCCAAGTTTTTATGATTTGTGACTCTTTCATCAAAGTCAAGAAATTAGAACATGACTTCTCAGGACATTGGCTGATTGTTTTATAGAGGTAGTGGTGAGCAGGTCATATGACCCCTTTTGACCAATCGGAAGGCATCACAAGCAAATAAATATAACATAAATGACTTACAATTAATTAATTATCTATATTCCAGTTATGATTAAAGTTGGTTGTTTTGCAAGAATATAGTGAATATTAAATGAGTCCATAGGAGAAAAAAGGTTTGGGACTACTGATTTTATAAGATACAATTGTTTTAACTTCATATGCCTTTTATGGTGTTATGTTAATATATTGGGTTGAGTGATAAATAGTTTCTGTTTTAGTAGAATATAATTTATTCATGAAGGATTTAACAATGAATTAATTTGGATCTGTTGTATATTGACCATTTATTTTCAATTACCTCTTGGCATTTATCAGGTTGTTGATTCCTCTTGTGTAAAATTCTGGTTGTGAGCTCAACAAGTTTTCCACAAATGTTTTTCTTTCATCTTTTTCAGAAAATATTTTGTCATTCAGAGCATTTTATTGAGAAGGAAAAAGATGGAGATCATTCAGTACAAGGTCTGATGAATATGGTGGATGGGGTAAAACAGACCATCCTAAATCCAATTGTTTTCTCCTTCTTCATTCTTGCTGAATGTAGCCTTGTGTCATCATTGAGAAGCAGAACGTTTTTCCTATTAATAAGTGTGGGGCATTTTCTTAGAAGATTTTCTGGCACATATTGCAGGTGCTGAGATTATAAGCCTGCATCAAAGTGTCTGATTGTAGTTTAAAAACTGAAAATGAATGATACCACAGTGATTCCACTATACATACAGTATAAATTCCATGAATATCTGCTATTAAGATAAGCTGTGGAGATTTGTTCTTATCCGTCTACTGCCTTTTGCATTGAACATTGTAATAAGAGACCTATTTTTCTTCATCTGGAATGATATTCTTGAGAAATGGATCAATTCTTTACCTTATTCTTTTCACTTAGTGTATGAAGAACCTAAACACCTAGCGTGTTCATTTATCTTTTTCAAGTGGCAGCAGGTTGCAGATTGGGAGATGTTGAGGTCAAGTGCTAATTCTTGCATGGATTGCATTCTACCAATTTTCTTAAAGCATCTCAATTGAAGCTTGATGAGAATCCTGGTTTGGGTTCCTCTCTGTGCGACATATTGCCAGAACAACACTTTTGAAATCAGTTTAAGACTTGGCTGTCAGTAATGAAACTTTGGCTATAAACACTAAAACGTTTTTTTTACTGTTTCTCAAGCATTTTTGTTATTTTTAAACTCCTTTGACATGACAAATATGCACTTTTCTTCCTCCTTTTTAAGGCTGTGAGATCATGGATTTACCAATGGGCTACAATCTTTCACTATTGAAATAAGAATGACCAATGAATGCAACTCTTTAATCACATAATTTTCAGTTGCATTTAAAACATGACTCACCCTATAAATACATCAAACAGCAAATTGCCAAACAGATCTTCAATGATATTTGACATTTGAAAGGAAAAAAGAAAGTATTTTTAAGATAATAATGTAATTTTATGCATCCATTTGTGTGTTGAATAAATTTGTTATCTAATATGTGATGGTTAAGTAATCTTGTTACTCATAATTAGCAGAATTCATTTGTTGCACGTCATACGTTGTGACCTTGTGCCAAACTAAACTAGCCTCAATATATAACAAACAAAATTATTAAAATGATATCAGAGTTTATACTGTATTCACTGTTTCTCTAAAAATGTTTTGATTTTGATATTTTTCTTTCACAGATATTCAGATTGGAAAAAGAAGTGTGATGTAAAAATAATTTATCCTTTTGTGAATTAAATGAACTTGATTCTCTTGATCTGCCATCAAGAACTTAAAAATATGGACTAAAAATCTTTTTCATTTAAAAGATATGCATCACAGTTGAAAACCCTGGAACGTACTTAACTGAGAAGCCCTATGTTTGTCAAGTATGTAGATTTTTTTGTGCAAAAGTTATATTTCATACTAAATATATTTATAAAGGGAAAAAGTTATCTTTATCCAAAGTGTATTGACATACTTACCTACAAAACTCAGTGTTATGCAAGCAAACACTCTGGAGAAAAAAACGTGGATGTATAAGGCCATTAAATCTTCATGTTTGCGTAACTTATATTTGGTGCAAGAAATGTGAAATGTACATGTCTTTCTTTTCATGAAAAACATACTTGATGGATATGCAAACACTTTCTGGTGAGAAGCTGTATTCTTCTAAAATGTGTGAATCATCTTTCATACAATCTCACACAAGAGAGAAACCATATTCTTGTGAAACGTGTGGATCTTCTTTTCAAAAAAAGCCAAATTTGGTGCTACACATGAGAACTCACACTGGAGAGAAACCATTTTCTTGCAAAGTGTGTAATTCTTCTTTTTCGCAAAATGCACATTTAGTACAACACCTGCGAACACACACCGGAGAAAAACCTTATTCTTGTGAAGTTTGTGGATTAGCATTTGTAAAAAACTCAAATTTGGTGCGACATATAAGGACACACACTGGAGAGAAACCATATTCATGTGACATGTGTGGAACTGTATTTGGAGTAAGGTCACATTTAACACGCCATATGCGAACACATACTGGTGAGAAACCATATTCTTGTGAAATATGTGGATATTTTTTCGTCCAAATGTCAGGTTTAGTGAGACACATGAGAACACATACTGGTGAGAAACCATATTCATGTGAAACATGTGGATCTTCCTTTGCAGAAAGATCAACTTTGGTTCGACACATGAGAACACACACTGGAGAGAAACCCTATTCATGTGAAACATGTGGATCTTCCTTTGCAAAAAAGTCAACTTTGGTGCAGCATTTGCGAAGACATACTGGAGAGAAACCATATTCCTGTGAAACATGTGGATCTTCATTTGCACAAAATTCAACTTTGTTTCAGCATATGCTGACACATACTGGAGAGAAACCATATTCTTGCAAACTATGTGAAAATTCCTTTTCCCAGAAGGCACATTTAATACAACACATGCGAACTCACACAAAAGAGAAACCATATTCATGCAAAGTGTGTGGATCCTCTTATGTGCAAATGTCAGGCTTAGTACAACATATGCGAAAACACACTGGAGAGAAACCATATACTTGTGACACATGTGAATCTGCATTTGCAATAAAGTCAGCATTAGTGCACCATATGCGAACACACACTGGAGAGAAACCATATTTATGCCAAGTGTGTGGCTCTTCTTTTGTTCAAAACTCAAATTTATTGCAACATATGTACACACACACTGGAGAGAAGCCATATAATTGTAAAGTGTGTGAATCATCTTTTTCACAGAAGTCACATTTAATGCGCCATATGCGAAGACACACCGGAAAGGAAACATATAATTGTGAAATATGTGAATCTTCCTTTTCACAGAAGTCACTTTTAGTGCAACATATGCAATCACATACTGGAGCAAAATCATATTGATCTGAATTTGATAAACAAATTTTGAGCATCATATGTGAAAATACTGGTGAGAGAAACCATATATTCTGGTGAATTGTATCCTATTTTAACTTAAAATTTAAATTCATATTTTGCACTAAAGCAAAACGACCTGAAACAGCTGTGAAATTTTTTGATTTGCAAAAAAAAATTTATACTTAAATGAATTTAATTTTCACTGATTTCAGATTTCTTGCATCATATGCGAGCACACTGGAGAGAAAATATTTTCTGGTAAAACGTATCTGGTGTTGCTCTTGTATGTAGCAGACCATAGACTTTGTTGTAACTTGGATAATGTACTTCGCGACTCATGCTAGAACAAAGAAACTATGGAACAACAAAATAAATGTAGGTGATAACAAAATTAATTTATTTTGGAAACAGCCAGCTGAAAAAACTATTAGGAAGATTTTATTGATTACTTATCTGGAAGAATTGACAGTTAATCAAATCAAAGAGATTTTTCCTAAGAAATGTTTGACCAAAGAAAAAGTTAGTCATTGCTGTGAACGAACCAAGTCATTAAAAGAAGAAAGCAAGAAATCCATTATGAAATTTCTGCACTGGCTACAAGATATCTGCAGATATTGTGAATTTCAAGAAGAAATGTCTATAAGAAGCAGAACCAAGATAACTGGAATATTATAGAAATGTATAAATGTTTCTTTTGATGCAACTAGAGAAAAAAAATCTTTTTTAAATTAAATTCAATGAGAAGAAAAAACCAGTTCTTGAACACCAGACGTTAAAAAACTTGTCAAGTTTCTAAATGTTCACTTCTCAAATCAATATGATGACTTTATTTTTAACTCTATGAAACATTACAATATCATTGTCTAAATTTCTTGTGTTATTTCATTGACCAACCTAATGCCATACTTGACTTTTAGCAATCTATTTTCTGAAGAAAATCCAAAATTTCTTTGTGGCAATAAATGTTATTATCTAAAATTTCTGCGTTATATTATTGACCAACCCAATATAATAATGAGTTACAAATTTCAGCACACATACTATCAGTGGGTGGCATGTACAGGTTGAAAGGCTTCAGTCATGTGATATATGTGCTAAAAACTATCATATACTACCAAAATATTGCAAAACTTTTGACTCATTTTAGTATAATGAAATATTTAATCCCATTGCTTTATTTCATTCTCTGATTGATATTCATTCTGATGACTTTTCACCCAGATGAAATCACACATTATGCTACCATGAAAATATTGAAGTAGTGCAGGGAAACAAACTTTTAAAAAAATCTTTCACAGTGCTATTTTCTGCTTGCAATATCAAAGGCTTTTGTTAGATCAATGGAAAGTTCATAGAATTCTATACACTTTTTATATAACTGTCTTGCTAGGAAAATCATATTAGTCATTTTACAATTGAAATGAGATTATGACTTGGAAAGTACAGCAGAGCAAATTGTTGCATGAAATCCTACATAAAATTTTATCAACCAAATTTAACTGGGCAACATTAGTTTTTTTTCCTTTTCTCTTTTGGTAGTTTATAAACAATTAAACAAATATTTGGGGGTGTCCCTGTGGTGTAATGGGTAAAGCAATGGATTGTAGCAAGCGAGTTCTTACTCCAGTCGCACAATTACATTCACTTTCAGACAAGTACCCTTGGGAAAGGTATAAACCCCCTTATCCTCCCAGCTATGGGTTAAATAGTACCACTGCTGTTCTTCTAGGAGAATGGCTTTGGCCTTAAATAACCTAAAAAAGGTTGATATGCTATTAAACAAAGAAACTAAACCAAAAAATATTGCTTCAGTGTTAAAATTTTTTAATTTACTATCTTATGTCTTATGAATGACAGTCTCAATATACAAGGGTCATGGTTTGAGTCATTTGTAAAATTTCCAAAATTAGATGAATAAATTGACCATATTGTAAAACATACTAGCGTGAGTCAAAAGTTTTGCAATATTTTGGTAGGTACTTTTTTGTGGCATGTATATTATGTGACTGAAGCAGTTCAAGATGTGTTTGGTAGTATTGTGGTAGTCAGTGCGCTGACATGTGCATTTCTTGCCTCTGTTTGAAATTTGGAAGCCACACAGATGAACGTGCAGTGTAGTCTAATTTGGGAACTTATGCTTTATGAGTGTGAAATCAGCCATAACGCCGCCATGGAAGCAACCAAAACCATTTGTTGTGCAAAAGGTGAATGTACAGTTGATCATAGTCAAGTAACCATATGGTTGAAAAAATATTACTTGGCTTGCAATAGCCTCATTAATCAAATAAGGTCAGATGGACGTAAAACAGGATTTCTTGGCTGTACTCCAAGCCATATCAGCAAATCTGGTCAGTAGCACTTAAAGAGTATAAAGTGAGGTCTGCATCTCACAGGTCACTGTCATTCTTCCCATTCATGACCTCAACAAAAGCATCTACAGCTGTTGAATTGTGCCTCATATACTACCAAAATATTGCAAAACTTTTGATTCACCCTAGTTGGTGCATGCATTTTTTTTTAAAGTTTGTCCAAGAGTAAAAATCCTTATTGTTCCTTGTGTAAACATTTTACATATATAAAAGAATGTGTAATGTGGGACTAAATTAAAAACTTAACATTTTAACCATTTGATCTTACTGTAACACTATAAGGGTTGGAGACGAGTCAGAGAAATTTAATCAACCAGTGGAAAAAGAAGTTATTCGGATTTTATACATGTCTGCAAAAATTATTGAAATCCAAATTAAGAGAAAATTGACTTTTTTTTTGGTTTGCCCTCTCTATCCCTCAAATGAAATATATATATATATATAAAGTGAAGGATTTTCTTGCTGAGTAGACCAATGAGAGACAAAGGAAAGAGCAGCTTGTGAGTTGGTGAGCAGTTTCCCTGAAACTCTGAGTTTTTGACCTTTTACCTGATTGCCCTGAATATAGAAAGCAAAGAACAGTGATCATAATACAACACTACAAAAAAGCAAAGAAGTTTCACTTAATAAGCACTTGTGAAGTAGTACCAAGGATTGAGGAAAGCAAACATAACTGCCATTTAAGATTGCCTTATGCCAGACTATACACAGTGAGGATAGAAAAAGCATCAAACTTTTCTGAGGAATTGACTGACTGTTAATTCATGAACTGATCTCTGACTAAAACTTACCACCTTTGCGATGAGTGAAAATATATGTGTCATTTTTGAAAGATTTTTATTTTATACTAAATATTGTTATTTTGCAAGCCGTGTTTTGTTTTCTGTTTTTAGCATCGACTTTTATTTTTTTACTTTCTTTATTGTGCGGTCTTATTTGTTTAATCACTGACCAGTGACTTTGACTCACAATTGATCTGTTGTCAGGATCTGAAAAAAAAAACATATAGGCAGATAAGAAATAGATTGTGTCATTCAAAGATTTATCCAACCAACAGAACAATCAGCTTATTAGAAGTGGAATCATTCCTATATTTGGCCATGTTGGGTGTACCATCACACTTCTATGATTTTTAAAGAATGGTAAATTTATATTTCTTGCTTTATAAATTTGGAGAGAATTTTTCGGAAGACTAAATTTAGTTCATTTCTCATTTATTTAGGATAAAAACAAAATCCCTGAATTGTTTTCTTTTTATCTCTTTTGTTTCAAAGTTTGTTTTATTTGCATATGTGGTGAATTCAATATGTTTCCAGACTTTTTTTGTACAGGCATTTCAAATTGTCGTAGACTCTTGAAAATTCAGTATGCTATTGCTATACATCTTATGAGATGACTGATCAATTTTTATGATTTCAGCTTCAAATGAACAGTTACAACAGGAATTGGAATACACCCTACTAAAGCCTGATTGTCACAGCTGGTGAATTTCAAAAATGCAATCTGGGATACAAAAACCAAAAAGCATCGCTTAATTTGGACTTTGGGGAATGGAAGGTACTTATCTGAACAGTTCTAGACTGTTTTTTCTCTGACTTTTTGGTCCAATACTTCATCCAGACAGTACTAGGTTGGTTTTTCCATCAGTTGTCTACCAGCTTTTGTCCTTATTTCTTTGATTTCCCATCCAAAATCTATCAACTGCCTTCCCTGCTGTTCTTTTCTATTCAACAGACAAATCTTTCTATCAAACACCGACTCTACACACATCCGATACCAGGTTGCCAGGTCATGAATTTACCTCCATATCCTTTCTTGGTAACATAGCATCCCTAGATTAAGAAAGAAAGAAGGGGCAGTTGGAACAGTATCATTTAAACTATCTTTTAGCTGGTAACACTATACAACTCATTTAAATATGTGTTGGGATGGTATTTGCAATACTTAGTTCTAACACGTTCTTGCAAATAGCTGTTATACATATTGGGTTGCTTGGAGGTTGGGAGGATATTTAATTGACTCTCCACTCATAAAGGACCAATATTAGCATTAGTATATCCATGATATACTAACATTGAGCACAACAGAAGGGAAGACAAAATACACTCATTTACAAGAACACTTACCATTTATATTCATAGAATACATGCAAGTATTATTAAAACAAAAATATACAAACATATCCCATGGAATAATTAAGCATAGATTCCATAAACAAGCAGTATGTGGAAGTGCTTCCATGGAGTAGAAAGGCTTACCTGATAAGTGTAGATAATGCAGCCATGTGGCTTTACCATTCCCGGGCAGAGTTGGAGACAACATTTCTACTGCTCAAAAAATAGAGGCAAAAAGAGATCAAGAAAAGGTTTCTGGCTCTATCATGGGAGATCTAATGAGACCCCTTATATGCCTATTATCAAAGACAGATAATTTATTGTATATCTACATATGTGTGTGTAAACTAGAGACCAAGTCAAATGAATTGTATGAACTAAAAAAAAAAAAACGAATTGGATTTTAGAAGAATAAAAAAGTACATTACAAATGTGTAGGTTGGCGAAAATGGATTCTGAAGAGAAGTATAGGTCGTCAATGCAGATTAAATTGATGAGAAAGGAAAAAACATCTTGTTTTAATGTAGGCGAATTGTTATATCAATGAAACTGTGTTAAACGAAAATCAGAAAAGTGAATTTATCTCAAGGTCAGGTCCTTCAATCACCTCAGATGGTTGCCTGGAAACGAAAATTCGGAATAGCATTTTTAATTTCAAATGTGGAAATTAAAAAAAAACAAAACATTTCGGATTCAATATGATGCCAGCATAAAATTAGTAGTAATTCCAAATTTAGAATTTGGGTGATAGTGAGAGGGAATTTGACAGCAAAGAAATGAGTCGGGGAGTGGAATTACTAATTGAGATCCAAATAAGAAAATTGATATTGTTAATTATTCAGATGAGGGATATACATAAAAGCAAAGAATTTTGTCTCTTACCAGAGAGAATGCAAACTAGCTACTGTTTCCATGATACTCCGAGTTTTTGACCTTGTACCAGACTGCCTTGGGTATAGAAGCAAAGAAAATCTAACATAATACGCCACTTTCAAAGAAACGAAGGCTTTATGTAATACGACAATGAAAGAAGTGAAGAAAGCCTAACATAATATGACACTTATGAAATAATACAAAGAACTGAGAAGGACAGATTGTAATTATTCTTGTCATCTTAAAACCATAACCAGCTAAGCAGAATGGTCAGTGGATTGAAAGCGGAATCACCCCAGTGTTTGGTGAGGACAGGTGTACTGCCACATCAATTGGTGCCGTTCAGACCAGAATATGACCCCGGAAAATGGGAATTGATAAAGTTGGAGACATTAATTGGTGATCATGAACTGACCCTGGAAGAGTGGAAGGTGGTGAAATAACCACAGATAGACCCTGCAGAGAGAGAGAGAGAGAGAGAAAGAGAGAGAGATTAAATAACCTAAAAATGGTTGTATAGGATAAGTCATCCTGATTAGGTGAAATTATGCGTCGACCCTAACGGTCGAATTAAATCACGCGCCAAACAAAAATGCTAAATTTCTTGCTGCTACAATAGCTTGGCCCCAGAATTTCAGGTACGGTGTACCTGATATTCGATACATAACATTAATTGTAACAGAAAGAAAAGAACTACGAGTTTCACAGCACAAAAGTGTAAAATACAAACAATGAAAACAAATACATATATATAGAAACAAGTAATTGCAAATTATAAAAAATAAAGTGTCCTGTTTAGTTTTTATTGTACTGTCCTTTCCAATTTGTCTTGCAATTACAATTTTTTTTTTTGTGCACCTCGTGGTGCTTTTTTTTAAAACAAAATGTCACTTAGAGAAAAAAAAGTTGACGAGCTGGGAAGGTGGAATACAAAAGTAGCAGTAATAGTTCAGAGAAGTCGTGTGAGTTTTTAGTAGTCCGAACTTACAGATATAGTGGGAGTGGCAAATTTTGTTGCAGTAGCCACTAAAGTAGGAGTAGGGTGAGTAAAAGAGTTAAAAGGTTACCTTGTTTTGGTAGTGAGGAAGAGAAAAATGTGTGTAGTAGGAATCCTTCGTGGTTGATAGACAAGGTATGATGTTTGCAGAAAGGTTCCATGTTCCTGGTTGTGGTCGGCCATCTTGTTTTCTTCTTGAAGCTAGGTCAGCGGGAAAATTGAAAACTTCTGAATGTTTCGATGTTTTTTTCTTTGAGTAGGAATGCTGAGTGTTCATAAGGCTGCGTGTTGTAAAGGCTGTATTTTCATATCAGAAGGTTGTGGGTTCATTTCCGTCAGGTCACCATTTTTGCGAGTCGAATGTTTGTTATTGTTCCCGTGTGTGGCGTATTGAATTTATCTAATTCATATTCAACTGGGATCCCTTGGTCTAAGAGAAATAGACGCAAGGGATCCATAAATTAGATAGCTTCCCTCATTGTGTCCATACTGCTACTACTATTGAAGAGCAGCTGGTAGACATTTGCACAGAACGAAGTTGTTCCGCCAAAGAGAGTGGTTGATGGCTTTTCCCCAGTTTGTGCTGCCCGGAAAGATGGTTCGGCTTGAATAGGATAAGTCATTCTGATTGGGTGAAATTATGCGTCGACCTTAACGGTCGAATTAAATTACGCGCCAAACAAAAATGCTAAATTTTTTGCTGCTACAATTTGCTAAATCATATATTCTTATATTCATATATTTCTTTGTTGTATTTGCTTTTCTCCAACAAGGTTCGAGGAAATAATATAGTGAATTTGCTAATTTTTGCTTTCTACATCATTTCAGAAACAAAGTTTATCACGTGATATTCTCAAATTTTTTTCAGAATTGCTATAGTAAATTTTGTATTTACATTTCTTTGAAATCAGACAAATTTCTGAATATTTTCTCATGAACAATTCAAAGTAGCTTGGAGAATTAAAGTGATTCTGTCAGTATTGATTGTAGAGAAATTAGCAGAATGATTTGTATGTAAATTAAATTTAATTCTATAAAAAGAAAGAACAATATTTACCATTTTGCTTTGTTTTCATTTGGTTCTAAAGATTATATCTTCTAAATGATTTAGCACATTTCCCCAGTTATAAACTCCAATAGCCTTACAGTTCTGCTGTCATCCCTTCTGATGATGCTGTGATTTCATCAGAAGGGATATAGGCTACTTTTAATTTTTTAGTTATTTCCAGAGTAAGTAATCACAAAGTGAATGAGTTTGTTAAGGGATGTTACATCTAATAAAAAGAAATAACTTGAAAATGTCATTTGAAATTAATATAAAAAAGAAGTAAGTTCAAAATATTTTGATTCATTATTGATATAAAATTTCAAAATGTTTTTTTAATCTCTCATTTTATTAGGTTTTTTCGTTATTTGATCTTTTCTTTATTTGTTTTTTTTTTTATTTGGACTTTTCTTTATTTGGTCTTTTTTATTCGTTTTTTTTTTCTAAATTTGATTTTTTTTCTTTATTTAATCTTTTCTTTATTTAATCTTTTCTTTATTTGGACTTTTCCTTGAGACTTTATGAATTATTTTTAAAGAAATAATGAAAGATGTTTGAGTTTGTATATGTGGCGAGATAAATAATCAGTTACAACATGGTGACTGACAAAAGACTGACACATTTTAAAAGGTCATAATTTCATTTTTAATTAATTTTTTTTAAATATTTTATTTGTCAGATATCGTAAGTGATCTTAGATAACGGTAAAATTCAAGTTACAGCGTGAAAGAATAATCTAAAAAAATAGAATTTTACAATTCCTCAGACAGACCAACAATTTCAACGAAAATAAAATACTGTGTTGGAATTATCAGTTGAAATAGTCCCTAATGTACGTATTAGGTTCGGTGAGGTAAAAAAAAATTTACCGAACGACTTCCTCGATTTCTACGCGACGACGTGTCACGTGACTTGTCTAAACACGCCACATATTTTGGCGCCCAATTTGTATTCCCCTTCCCTTTACCACTTTTTCATCCCTTTTACCAGCTAATAAAGCTTGTGTACACGCGTACAAATCGTCCTCTCCTCAGATACTCGTCTATCCTTATTTTATACAAACACTATGGGTCGTCATACTATACACACTTTAACACTATGCTACCAATTTTAATGTGAAGTGTTGGGATTAAATAAGAAATTTAAGAAACATGAAATAAGATAAATACAAAATAACAATCTCTGACTGGAAGCGAAATCGGCGCATGCCTAAAAATATGGGCTTCTTAGTACCAAAAAGAAATTTTTCCTTGGTTAGCTTAACATACCTCGACTGAACGGATGCACCTTTTTCTCTCGATAGCCACTTGGAGCACACTTGTTTGCTAAAGCTTCTGGCTTAGCAGCGCGCGTTGTGTCTCCTGCTTGTAACAGCGTAAAGCTAAACACATACACCCATGACGGATCCTCAAATTGACAATTTGCCAAAAATGATTCCTGAGATTCCTCTAACGCCTTGACCGGCAATCATGGTTATTTCTATTGGTTCAGGAAAATATTCCACTTCACAAAATAGTAGTAAACTCCGAAAATAAAAATTGAGCTTAAAAGTATTCGTGTCTTTTCTTTCCCTTCCTTAATTCCTTTGCAGCTTCAACAAATAAAAATGATATTACAAATAAATTAAGATTAGAGGGAAGGAGACAGTTACGAACGTGTAGCAGCCACAGATTTATTTCCTTTCGCGAATCAATGCCCCTGCTAAAAGAGTCGGTTACTTACTGACCAATCAACTGGCAGAGCGCATTAATTCCTTCTCCCTCTCAGGAACTATTTTTCTAGTCCCTTTTGGTGGAACAAAGTCAGAGAGCCATAAGCCAGCATCAGAAACAGACGTCCCTCTCACATCGCTGCCACTGATTCCACTTGGAAACCCTTTCGCTGAAGAAAACGCTGCCGCTAGCTTTGCACAAGTTTCCCTACAAACCAAGGACCAGCATACTGACCAGCGACACCTGCTGCTGCCAGCTTCGCACACGCTTCCTACAAACCAAGGACCAGCATACTGACCAGCGACACCTGCTGCTGCCAGCTTCGCACACGCTTCCTACAAACCAAGGACCAGCATACTGACCAGCGACACCTGCTGCTGCCAGCTTCGCACACGCTTCCTACAAACCAAGGACCAGCATACTCTCACCAGCGACACCTGCTGCTGCCAGCTTCGCACACGCTTCCTACAAACCAAGGACCAGCATACTCTCACCAGCGACACCAAAGGGACACTTTCACATTATCACTCTTTTACGCCTACTAAGATAATAAACCTTTTCTTTGTTGTGTTGTTAGATAAGGTAGGAGTATTGCAGAAAAGGTTCCATGGGCTTGGGTATTTTCGGCCATCTTGCTTCCTTCTTGAAGTTAGGCCCGCGGGAAAATTGAAAACTTCTCGATGTACCGATGTTTTTTCTTTCGCGTAGGAATGCTGAGTGTTCGTAAGGCTGCGTGTTGTAAAGGTTGTATTTTTGTATCAGAAGGTTGTTGTTCATTTCTGAGGTCACCATTTTTAGCCGGAGGGTTTTTGCTGTTATTTTTAACGAGGGAAAATTTTGTTATTGTTAGCGATGAAGATGGTGTAACGTTCGTGTGTGTTTACGTTGAATTGTTTCCTCGCTAACTTTGTAAGGCCCTCGCTAAAGCTTGTTGGTTATTTAAAGGAGAAGGTTCAAGATGTCGAAGTCGAAATGTTTTTAGGAACAGTTTTTATTTGCAGCATGGAATATTGGGTTTGCTTTTGGTGCTGCAAGTCTCGTAGGAAAGATTGTGAGTAAGGAGACGAAATGGAGTTATGAGAAAGTTGAGAAAGGCAGCGCGTGTCGTGGGACGTGCGAGGGATGGTGTTCGCTGTAGTTTAGCGAAAGCCATGTTGCCGTTGGAGGAAATGAACTTTGGATGTCACTGTGAGTTTTGTGCGTCTGGTGGAGAGGCGTGCGTTGTCTCCATTAAAGTTGCCCAGAGGTGAATTGAGGGCTAGGTGCCGAGAGCGGAATAAAGGCATCACATCGACATAGCCAATTTTGGGGGTGACATAAAGTTGTTCCTGTGGTGGCGTATTGAATGTATCTAATTCATATTCCACTGGGATTCCTTGGTCTGGGATAGGCGCAAGGAATCCATAAATTAGATAGGTTCCCTCGTGTGTCCATGCTGCTGCTGCTGCTGCCATTGAAGAGCCGCCAGTGAGACGTCTGCACTGGGCGGCGTTGTTCAGCCAAAGAGACTGTGTTTGGCAGCATCCCCAATTTCTGCTGCCCGGATAAAGGAGGTCCGGGGTGAATAGAATAGGTCATCCTGATTGGGTGAAATTATGCGTCGAATTAAATTGCGCGCCAAACCAAAATACCTTCTGCTACAAACATTAGGATTTCCCCGCATCAATAACATCAAGAACCAAAAATCTTCTTATACTCCATAGAAGAATCCTCTACGTAAAAACATGATAAAGAGTTTAGTGTAAAGATTCAAAAAGTCATGGCCCCGTGACAAACCAACCTCAAGCGGACATTGCAAAAAGTTTTGGCACAGAAGTAACAGCAGCAAAAGCTGTTTATTCTTGACACAGTTTTTTATGGCCGACTTTATAATTCTTCTCTCAACCACGAATCATTTGGCTTTGTAAAACATTTCTGTTTATAAGATATTTTATTTAAAAATAATTAATGAAAACATTCTTTGGAATTACCAATAATCAGGGTAAGCTGAAAAGTTGAAAAGTTCACCGCGATCATCTCATCTTGTCGTACCATCAGAAAAGATATCCCTGACCCACTCTTGCGACCCCTCCCTATCGTTGCCTCCAAGACTTGTTCAATATTGCTCACAGTATTCATGTGTAGTTGCCGTCAAGCTTTTTCTCCAGCTGTTTAGTTAGCGTCCATGTAGTGCATCCATATAGCAGTATCGACACGATCACTGCTTGGAAGAAACTGCGATTCATTTTATCGGTCAGGTCTGACTTCCATATGAGCGACAGACTATTGTTAGCTGTCCATGCTTTTGCTAGTCGATGTCTGTCTCGGTCGATGAGACACTGCTTCCTAGGTAGGTGAACTTGTCTACTAGTTTCAGAGAACATGACCCACATTCACCGAGATACTCTCATGGAATGTGACCAAATAAGGTTTATTTTTAAACATACAAACCCACACACGCAGCAGACCACCCATTTTTCCATAGGTGTCACAGTATTTGGATCCCATCGATAAAAATACAGCAGCAGCAGTTGATATGACGTCATTATATGAACTTTTCAGCCTACCCAAATACAACAGTACTCTTTAATCGGTGAGGTACGAAAATTTCCCATTCCTAAACAAAAACAGGAACACAAGTCAAATGACACCGTTTCAAGGATCAAATATATTATAATGGTAAATTCAAATACAAATATCACGAAAGTTTATTCATTCAGTCATTTTGTAAGTATATAAAGTTTTATTCTATGAAATTAATTTCAACAAATGATTACAAAATCCAACAATTCGCAGATCGATTCATTATCGATTGTATTCAAATTCAAGTCAAATTTTATATGTTCGATTTATTCAGTCATTTGTTTAATGTTGAATGATTGAATGAATAATATTTTTTGAAGATCAATAATTTGGTCTGCAAATTTGTTGATTATTTTCTTTTTTTTTATTGATTTTGGTACTAGTTAACTTCGATGGTCCCTTTAGGTGGAAAAATCTTTAATGATTTTTAAAAGGTTTTGTACTGAAGAAGTTCTACTCAAGAAATTTGTCAAATTTGAAATGAATTGATTTTTATGGAATTAATAAACAGGTTTTCACTTCAAGATGAATACAATGGCAAAATAAACCTAAATCTGTACACTGCTTATCTTTACGGATTTTATTTTTCATCTTAAAAAGATATTCTTAAAATTTTACTATTTTCACATATACCTCTATTTTCGTTTTCAATATTTAGGGAATAATTAGTTAACATTCTCCTTTCCTTAGGGAATATAATTGATAAATAAATATCCATCGTAAGTTGTACAGACAATATATCAGAAAAATATGGTCAACATCAAGTCCAAATAAAATCCAAACAAAGGACAGATAACTCGCGTAATACGAAAACAATTTCCAAAATCTAAATAGTAACCATATGCAAGGACTTAGGACTTCACATTTTTATACATTTAATTCATTTAGTCACTTTGGTAAAAAAAAAAAAAACAAAAAAAAACACACTTGAAATTTGTCAACAACATTTTTGAATCATGTAATGATAAATAAGTCAGTCAAGCAAGAAAAAAAACTTCTGGTTTTGAAAATTCTCCAAAAATTTGAATATTAATTTAATTAATATTCATGTAGGTACATATATGTACTTTTAATGAAAATGCAACGTATAAGAAACAACAAACACTTGAAATTTTTACAAAAGTTTATTATATATATAAATATATATATGTTCAAAAAGTTTCATTGAAAATAAGTTCAGAAAATTTCATTAAAATGTAATAATTTGTTGATTTTTGTGAAATTTTCAAAACGGTGAATGACCTCAGGTCACTTTGATATTTAGACAAATACTAAAATCAAATTGTCTTCTAAGTTATTACATTAGCTTTCTATATTCTCAACTTCTCTCTCACATCTTTTCAAATAATGAAATCCTTTTTTCTTTTATGTTGTTATGATGACCACTAACAACAATAACAACAAAAAAGACTTATATTAATAATTTACAAAATCTTTTGTCTCCATTTTTTCTCATTTAAAAGTAACATGTAATTTGCCAATTGTATATTTGGCAAGATGACTGATAATCCATTTCTTCACTTCAGGGAAAAGTTTTCATTTTTTGCTTCTCAACGAATCAATTCTAAATATTTTTTCTTACTAATTACAAAAATAAAAGGAATAAAATTTTAAGTTAATCAAGAATATCTTTAGAAACAGTTGATTTAATTATCTTCAAAATTATCTTCTTTTGCTATCCTAATAATATATATATATATATATATATATATATAGTGAAAGGAATGTCTATTATTGAAAGAAGCTACATCCTGTTGTATATGTAAAGTAATAATCTTTTCATAATTCTTCATTTATTCACATCTGAAACATTATTTCTTGAAAAACGTTATTATCTGTATAAAAAAAAATGAATTTGTAAAAAAAAAACAAGATGTTATTATCTGTATAAAAACAAGATGTTATTATCTGTATAAAAACAAAATGAATTTGTAAAAAAAAAAACAAGATGCTCATGAAACAATTGAAAAAAGTCAGTTAATTTGATCTAATTAATTTCTTGAAACATTATATAACAATTTACGCTTTTTTTTCTTGTATTTTTGTTTTTACAGATGTTCCTGTTAAATTTTATAATCTTTAGTAAATGAATCATTTTCTGGAAATATGGTAAACGGATCAGAAAAGAATATTGTAGAAGTTGTGGAAAAAAATTAATGGCTGAATTTTGAAAAGAAACTTCAAAATACTCATTGAAGAGAAACTATATTTTTTGCTGGGGATCATATTTGGTGAATATGAGAAAACATACTGGAATCAAAACACATTATTATGAAGTGTGTATCTCTTCATTTTCAAGAAAGTCATCTATGACAGATCCTCTTCCATCTCATCAGAGGAAAATTGATTTTTTGTTGTTTAAACATCAATTTTTATGGAAAGATTTGTAAAGATATGTTGGGGCAAACTGTATATCGTGAAGTGTGTTACTTTTCCTTTTTACTGAAATCAAGTAGGAAGCAGCATTTGCTCTCAAAAAAATGTAAAGAAATTATATTCTTTTGTAATGAGTAAATCTTTCATTCTTTATTTTATCTGTTCATTTCATTTGTTGGATTTTTACGTTTCATCAATATCTTCTTAGAAAAAGGAAAATATGGAAAACAACTTAGAAAAAAATTCTTTTGAAATTGGTGGATGCAATATGGCTGATAATGCAGCTTTTGAAAAACACTTAAAAACTCACAGTGGAGAGAATCCATATTCTCGTGAAGTGTGTGGCTTTTCTCTCAAGCAGAAATCAGATTTGAACCAACATATGCAAACACACACTAGAGAGAAACCATATCTTTGTAAAGTCTGTGACACTTCTTTTAAATACAAATCACTTTTGGTGATGCATATGAGATCACACACCGGAGAGAGACCATATTCTTGTGAAGTGTGTGACGCTTCCTTTGCAAAAAAGTATTATTTGAGCCAACATGTTAAAACACACACTGGAGAGAAACCATATTCTTGTCAGATGTGTGACACTTCATTTTCACAAAAGTCACATTTACTGGCACATATGCAAATACATCCTGGAGAAAAGCCATATTCTTGTGAAGTGTGTGATTCTTCCTTTATACTTAAATCAGATTTGGTGGTGCATGTACGAACACATACTGGAGAGAAACCATATTCTTGTGAAGTGTGTGGGTCCTCCTTTTCAAGAAAAAAATACTTAGTGGTGCATATGCGAACACACACTGGAGAGAAACCATATTCTTGTGCAGTATGTGGCTTTTCTTTTTCGAACAAATCAAATTTGAACCAACATGTAAAAACACACACTGGAGAGAAGACGCATTTATGTGAAGTGTGTGGATCTTCTTTTCCACGACAGTCAAATTTAGACCAACATTTACGAACACACACTGGAGAGAAGCCATATATGTGTAAAATATGTGGTTCTTCCTTTTCAGTGAAGTCAACTTTGAAGAGGCATATGAAATCACATACTCATGATTAATCATATTCTTGTGAAATGTGCACCTTTTTCGTTTCACTGATAACAGGTTTGACATGTGTGTGTATTTACCCAAACCCTTCACCTTGAGCAGAATGTGACACAAGCAGAGTAAAGCTAGTTTTAATTCAGAGTTTTTTCTTGACTAGTTTTCTAAGTAAGTAAAGTTGGCAATCTTAGTTGAGATAACAAAGATAAAGATTTTTGATTCTAAATCATATTTTTGTTGACATCATATTACTGGAAAACATTTCATTTTGAGATTCTAACATTAATAAAGACAGAACATTTAATATTACTTTAAATTATTTCCTAATATTTTACACTAAAGTAAAAAAAAAAAAGAAGATTTTCACAGATGAATCAATACAATCTGCTTTGTGGCATAATTTCTATAACCTGATTTTCTAACATTAATCAATGATATACAAGCGTAAAAGACAAGCTCATTGTTATGATTGCCATTGTAGAAAATGGAATCATGATCTAAGTTCAAATCCTGATTAAAGCAGTTTGCATTTTACTTTATGCTAATTCTGAAGGCATGAATCCATCTGTTCTCCCCTCAGCTATGGGTAAATAGTTGGGCAGACTGGATTCTTTTGCCTAGGTTATGCAACCTGTCTAGGAAAAGGAAAATTAGGAATTTAAACCATTTAATCTTGCATTGCATTCTTGAGATGGTCGAGGGGTTGGGTAAAAACAGTTATTTCATACTTTTGGCGCTATTACAAAAGAATGGTTTACACTCATGAATAATTGATGGACATTTTGTTGCATATTTTCTTACAATTAAGCAACCATTAATAAAACTAAATGAAATAAACATGTTTTTAACATTGCAATAATTCATTATCGTTTTAAGTAAATAATTTTAAAAGTGGAAGTCGTATTTTCTATTTAACTCATTCTTGTATTTTTTGGGATGTGTAAACATTCCGGAAATATTTGACAAATGATTAAACTTGATGATGTTCTCTTATATCTTAATCACTGTTTCCATTCGAACGTTAGATTTCATCTCATACAAATAAAAACAGCCAAACAATTTTCATATAATTTGAATCTCTTATTTTTACAATTGCATTTTTATTATGCTTTTCTACTGTTTTCATTTTAACTCTATAAAAATGTTTTTCGTTCTCTGTGAAATATCAAATCTTTTGTTATAGTGAGATGTAAATGAAATATTTGAAAATATTGATATTCTTTCATCCTAATAAGATGTTCATATATAAGAATTTGGAACATAAAAAGTAGAATAAATATTGAAAACTTTTGTTAGTAATTAATTTTTGATTCATTATATAAGATGATAATTTTTTCAGGAATATTTTGGATAGTACTGATGCACAGGAAAAAATACAGTGAACTGTTATGGGGTGTGGAAGATTTGTTGGTGTTTTTTTCTGACTCAATTTTTTTCTTCTCTACCCTGTTTAATTCGTCGGTGTCTTCTTTGTCTGAAGGCTGCAAAGAATTATTGAAGGAAGGTAGAAAAGAGACTAAGATACCGTCTAAATTTTAACTTTATCTTTGGGTTTCACACAGCTATTCTGTAGCGAGGAAATGTCTTCCCGGACTATTAAAAAACAGTCGCATCTTCCAAATAAGGTGTTGAAATGTACTAGTCATTTCCAGTAGGTTATAAGAGAGAACATGGTCTTATGCCAAGTACAAGACTTGGGTGGGCACATGTGCTACCTGCTAGCAGCTGCAGGAAAAAAGGTCCGTCTAATATCAAAGGTTAAGCCGAAGTGGGAATGGGTTTCTTTCTAGCTCCAGTAAGTGTCTTTAAGCCATGCAGAGTTCCTATTTCTGTCAGGAACTTCTGGAAATTGCTACCTTTTAAATTTCTTTCATTTTTATTTATTCATTTTCCTTTTTTTTTTTTTTCTTTTCTAATGGCCACACTGTAAAGTAGGATGCTAAAAGATTCTAGGAATAAAATCCAATAGAAAATATAATTCTCTTGTAATAAATTCTGTATGTAAATTATTTTGTATTATCGTAATCTGTTGCATTGTTAGAAATATTTTGGAAGTTTCAAGTTTTTCATTTTCAAAAGGAAAAATCTTTGCAAGAAAAACTTTTAGAAGGATTTTCTCTGTTTTTAATTTTCAATTATTTCTTCCATGATTTTATTTTTAAAATGCTTTTAAAAATTGACAATATTATTCATTATTTTAAAACCTTGAAAAATATGAATATTTTTTTTTTTTTTACCTACTTTTAGTCTCTAAGAAATACCAACTAGAAAGTTGCAAATCAATCAATACAATTATTATCATAGTTTTATCTTTTTAGGGTAAAATTTTAACATCTAGAGAAAATTTCCCAAAATAACTTTGAATGAATTGAGAGTCATGATTTGGATAAAGTGACAGGAGGGATTCCACTAAGGTGAATTATCTTCTTAGACTCTTATTGTTTTCTTTAAGTATCAGTTTAAAGACAATGTTAGGTTTTGAGAGACAGAGACTCTCTTCATCAAATTCAGCAAAAAGTGGCTGAATTTCACACATTTACATTTTATCTGTCATATTAATTAGTGAGGAGGATATGTACTAACAGACATTTTAATCATAAATATTATTTTATTTATTCATTTACTTTTGTTCTGTTTATTCATATTTTATTTGGGGTGTCGTTTTTTCTAAATAAAAATTTCAATCATTCCCTAAACTCTCACAATATATATTTCATATGGGAATAATTCATAGAGCGACTGGCATGTTTTGGTGACTATAGTGTGAATGATTTTCAGAATAAAGGCAATGTTATAGTGAAAGGATTAATATATCTTTTTTTAGATCAGTGACTAGAATTAGTTAAGTTAAAATCGTCGAGTAAGGTAATTAAGGAAAAGAGAGAGTTTGAAAAAAGTGAGACTGACTAAAAATATCGATTGCACGGGTGAAAAAATATTATGAAGCAATAGAATCAACTATTGGAGTGAAATTTTTATCTTGAAATGTACAAGATGGTTCTTTGTCACTATGATAGTTTAAAGGGCTCACAAAGAAATTGTTACGCCAATGGCTAATTTGCATATGCACCGTCCTCTGCAAATAAGACGATGGGTGATTCCTTCCTCATCTTTTCTTTCTGCTTTGTTAATAGTACATCCTGCTTTTGGCTCAGTATCCCCTCATTATTAGCGTTGGTGACAGTGTAAAAAATACACAAACCCACTATTACCTATAACCGCCAAAGCAAAATATCCATTACCTTCCTAGCAGCTAACATTGCTGCACAAGCGAAAAATATCAGCAACTAGAGCGCTTAAACAATGGTATCTAATCAAAGTAGAAACTATTTCTACATTTGAAAAGTAGTGACAGAACTTGTACTTTGTTCTGACTCTAGATTCAAACTTCGGACTCTTTTTGGTACCACACAAGCTAAGTGGTTTAAAAAATCAAAATCCACCCAAAACCGTGAGTTTAATGACTCTATTGAAGTTCCAAAAGCTCAAAAACGAACCGCTATACAGAAGACTGTTCACCTAAAGCTGATGCCTGGGCAAATTGCTAACTACTTTCCTGTTTTATCCATGAGAACAGTTGTGAAAAACTCTACTTCAATAGAGAGCATTTAGCAAACTATCCCTATACATGGTTTCTGGTCCATAGGCAGCTATTTTTTTCTTTTCTTTTTACTTCAAAAAATGCACTTTACGTCAAGCTGGACCACCCCTCTCTAAACCAGCCCCATGCACTTTACGTCAAGCTGGACCACCCCTCTCTAAACCAGCCCCATGCACTTTGCGTCAAGCTGGACCACCCTCTCAAAACCAGCCCCATGCACTTTACGTCAAGCTGGACCACCCCTCTCTAAACCAGCCCCATGCACTTTGCATCAGGCTGGACCACCCTCTCAAAACCAGCCCCATGCACTTTACGTCAAGCTGGACCACCCTTTCAAAACCAGCCCCATGCACTTTACGTCAAGCTGGACTACCCCTCTCTAAACCAGCCCCATGCACTTTGCGTCAAGCTGGACCACCCTTTCAAAACCAGCCCCATGCACTTTACGTCAAGCTGGACCACCCCTCTCTAAACCACCTGAAACTTGCCCTCGATTTGAACAGGCACGTTGAGGAGCTATCCTTATCCTGTCATCAATTTGTCTCCTTTGCCAAAAGTTCCTCACACAGTCCAAACAAAATGTCTGAACCACTGTCTGCAATTTGAGGCGATAATCTCTTAAAATAGTACCGAATCACAATTCAAATCGGTCAAGTTAAAAAAAAGAAAAAAAAAAGAAAGAATAAAAACATTGTTATTGAACGGGCAGTACGTGAAGCAGAATTAGAACTCTTCCATTAGGACCCTACAGGTTGCCCAGTATTCCAGTTAAGATTACCTTTGACAGTCGACAAATTGAATTTTCGCCAATGCCAAAACGGCTTATCATCCCGCGAAATATGATTCCAAAGATACCAATTTGCAAATTCAACAATCCATGCTGACGACAAGAGATTAATATACAGCCAACAAAAATCTCACTAACGGAAAAAAGGCAAAACTGCATCAAAAGGAATCACTATTCCAGAGAAAGGACAGAACTGTATTAAAACAGTTCTAAATATGAGTGGCCTCATTTACTTTGTGGAGGATGAATTTGTCGTTTAGTTCTCTCGAAGTTTTGTAAGAAATAAAACTTCGAGAGTCGTTCCACAATTTACAAAACAAAGAAATGAATAACGCAGACAAAAGAAAATTCACAACATGATAACATACAACAGGATGATTTTATGAGTGAACAACTAAGTAAAAAATAATACAAAGTAGGAAAAATGTTCGAATATTGTTCGTTAGATATGCGTGTGTGTGTGTTGGTGTGACTGATACAAATATTATTACACACGAATTTGATATATGATAACATCGACTGATGATCTAGAATGGTGCGATATGGGCAAATTTACAGACAATCAAATACGACAGACCATTTATAACGTTAATCTGAATGTTATAAAGTGCCCGATTATTTAGTTCGGCTCTTATTCCACTTAAATGACACAATAACGTCAATAGCTCTGATGACGAAAAGGAAAACCTTTTCACTCCAAAAATACCTACTCCTCCCAAACCGTCCACTGATCCTCGACGGCGAGATACACGACGACGACCCTTTAAGATTATCACAAAACCCTTCAGGATATCCAATAAGTGCCACTGCCAACAGTAACTTCTTTACGAAGTTCTGAAAGAACGAAAAGCTATCTGGACGATTACATTGTGTAACTCCAATACTACACCGCAAAATAATAAAGGCCACGGCGTCTTGCAAAAAGATCTGAAATAAAGCCCAAGAAAAAAAAAACAAGAAAAAAAAACAAAAACACCACGCCTATACGATGACAGACAATTCTTTCTTCGCCATTTCTTTTATTCCCGCTTTTATTCCCGCTTTGTTTGCAGGACACAGATTATTCAGCTCGGTTAGAATTTTCTCATTACTGACATTGAATGTAGTTGTGTTGTCGCTGAGTGTTCAACAATAATTTGAGTGTTGTCTTTCGTGCGTAAGATGGCGTAAGAGGTAAGATGGCTTGATGCCGAAGGGATATGTTCTGATTGTTATCCGTATCCTGCGGTTAAGGCGAGTGAACAATTGTGTATAGAAGACTAGTGAAGGCTACCCATTGCGGAATATCAGGTGCTAAAATTTTTTAATGGGATCAAGAAAGTGTCCAGAATTTCAGTCTGCAGTGCTTTCCGATTGGTCAAAAAAGAATTAATTCCTAGTCACGTGATTCTTCACTGCTATATCTGTTAGTTTGACAGTCATATCGAACTGCTTACAATCAGCGAAATCCAGTTGATGGGACACACTTCGGCCGGCTGTGGTGTCAGCGGAACGGATCTGGTCGGGTGTGTCTCGTCACTGATCATACCGTATAGAATACACATTTTTTTTTCTTTTTTTTTTTTAGCCTTAAAATAATCAACCCCCAAAACATACATAAGAACATTCCAGAAATTTCGGATCAAAATTGCATTTACATTAAAGATACATTTTTATATTTTTCAACCAATCAGCTAAAATCATAGAATAAGAACATTCTAGAAAATCCGGCTCAGAAACTAATTAACAGAAAATTTTTAGGCTCTAAAACAAATAAGTAAATATACGAATCTGATTGGTCAAAAAATGTCTGCGCGCTTGAATTTTAGGACCTGCAGTAAAATTATTTTTTATCCACTTAAATGACCCCAAAAAGTATAAATAACGAAGAATTTAATCAACCAGGTCATTCATTCTTTCCACTACGAGAGGTCATGAACGGACAGCAGACAGCTACGCTATAAGACTCAAAGGGAAAAGGCATGCAACCTTCTTTTACCAATGCGACACGTTGTCGCCAAAAATCGTAAAAAAACGCACGTGCGGACTTAAGAAAACAAAGACCCATACTTACGGTCCATCACTCACACACACACACACACACACACACACACCCATGTATGTAAGTAAAGTCAAATTTTTAACTTCTTTACTTCGGCCAACTATGGACACATTTATTTGATAGACTTTATTAACATGTAAACACACACACACACACACACACACACACACACACAGGTGAACAATCCTATTTTCATACAACTTGCCATAGCTGTATTTTCTACAAAGGCTGCTCGTACATAACATGAACCGTGTATTTCTAATTATTTTTATCCTGTTTTTATGATGATTAAATGGTTTGTTTCTTAATGTTCATTGCTGTCATATTCCATTGTTTACGTGCTTGTAAAATTTGTGTTGTATTTGTAGTCGGAATTAAAACTGAATGTAATACCCATAAAATACGGACAGGAACTCACTCACTACAAACTGGAGAGTAACACACCCATTAAACAACAACATATTACCACTACAACCTCGACCCTCAGGGGACCGCCCCCAAGTTTTAACCCTCCTCTGAGGGGTTAGGTTCATCGCCTGGCGCCTGAGGCGTCCCTTTTTAGGGGAATACCGACTGGGCCCGAGACATTTTGGGGAATGTCTGGCGCGTCTGCACTAAGGCCCTGCGTCTGGACCCATCTTAAAAAAGGCCTTATGCCACACTCGTCCGGTTGGTGGTGACAAATACCACTTACATCTCATTCTTATCTTTTGACTGCAACGAAGAATTTATGAATCAGAAGGAAGTTGAACTTAAAAGTGTAACAATAGAACGGTGGCAACCGACCTCTTCTTTTAGGCTTTGGGCTATGTTTTCTGTTGTTTTTTTTTTGTTTTTTTTTTTGATTTAACTAACACAGAAGAAAGGAAAAAAAAATTGAAGGAAGGAAAGAAAGAAAGAAGTGAATCGAAGTTGAGAGAAAGAAACGAATTTGAGTAACAAGAAAAATTGATGACTTTAAAAAAAAAAAAGGGTATTTAATCTTGTAGTCTCAGATGAATTATAAATTTTCTTGCTTTTTTTTCTGTCGGAGAAAGCAGTGAGTTCGAACGTTTTGTTATTTTAACCACAAATAAAGATATTTTTCTTCGATTACTGAAATACTTTTATGTTAGTGAAAAATACTTTCAATTAACCATTTTTTCAGAAGGTATTTGTTGGTATTTAACACCGTTAGTTTTTCTTTCTGATCTTCTAACAAAACAATAAGATAATTTGACGTTTGCACATTTTTTATCCAATTTTTTATTTCATCTTTTTTTTTTTTTTTGGTTTTGTCCCATTATTTTTAATTTTAAAATAGTGATAATAATGATAACAGCTCTGGACTCAAAACATCAACTGACAACAAATTGTTTTTTTTTTCTTCTTTCTCATATGAAATGTAAGTAAAAAAAATGACAGGTAATTTCTTTTTATAAATTCTGATGAATAATTTACTTTTAAACAATTTATAATCCTCCCCGCTGGCATCAATTTTGTTGGTTGTTGTTATTTTTAAGACAGTTTGATTTTCTTATTTCTCTTGTTTTGTTTACAGTTCAAAATGTTTTTAAAATTTATTAACTTGAATTTTTTAAGAAATTTTTTTTTCATTTTATTTTAAATATTTCATATTAATGGATTTGTTTATTGACATTTTTGTGCTTTTTAGATTCATTCCAGCCAATAAATATTTTATTAGATCTCTTATTTTCTTTAAAATACGGGTTGTTTTGGTTGTTCTTAATTTTCTGACCGGTAAATATTGGATCATCTTTTTTTAAGATTAGTTTGTCCGTGGACTTTTCCAGTTATTTTATTTATTTGTAACTTTTCATTTTTATTTTTATTATTTCATTTCCCTAATTATTTCTTAGATTCGGTTATGTGAAACATTGTAATTTCGTCAGAAATTCAAATCTATTTTACTTAGTTTCATGTATTTTGTTTTAAAATGACCTTTTTGGGGAAATTATTCATTTTTTTTTAAAAGCTGAAGTTTCAAAGTTGAAACAAGTGAATTGGTTGTTAGGTAGCTGGTTCGATTTCTCTGAATGTATTAATGAAACTACAATTTATCAATTATATCGTCGGATATTATTCAATCTATGATGAAAATTGAATTGAAAACTGGAACCTGGTTTTCATTGACACAAATTCGATGGATGTTTTATTGATTGCTTACAAACTGAACTTTGATTTTGTCCTTTTTTTTTTATACAACTGTCTTTTTCCCCCCTTCGTTTGTCCATAAAATACGAACACTAAAAAAAAAAGATTGATATAAGAAAAAGATAAAGTTGATATTTTCTTTTGCTCAACGACTAAGAATTTGATCCTAGCCTGTCAATGAATTTTTTCTTTATCTCAGTGGTAATATAGGGTTATATATATATATATATATATATATATATATATATATATGTAATACTTACATTCATCATCCAGATAAAGTCAATTTCTTTCAGTGTCTTCATTTCTAATGAACAGATTAGTCTCAAAATCAACTATTCATTTAGTTACAATTCAGCCATCGACCATATTTCTTTAGTCTTTCCTTTCCTCTTACTACTAAGTGTGGCTGATTTTTTTTATTTTGCAACTTGACTGTATTCAGTATTTAAAAAGAATGAAGCTAATGTTTGAAACTTACTCTTACCTGTGCATAGTGAATATCAAAACAACACCATTGGCTTAATGAGTAGAGTGTTCGCCAGTAGTCCGGGAGACCGGGGTTCAATCCCAGGTCGAGTCATACCAAAGACTCAAAAAATGCTACTTGATGCCTCCTTGCTTAACACTCAGTGTTATCAGGTAAGGATCAAGGGTAAAGTGGAGCAATCCAGGGAAAGGAGTAGCGGCCTCCCCTACACCTCAGTGTAGTAGCTATTGAAAAGGGAGCCTTTGGGGCACCTTCGACGAAGGTCGCCAACTTATTCTGAACAAGTACCTTGAATTCAATTCATGGGGTCACAAAAACCTTAATCCCAGGTTAGCTACTCGTATGTAAAGATAGTCCCAAGTAAAATATATTGACATATGCAAGATGTGCTGGTTGGTTGGTTGACTAGTTGTTTTGTTTTACTGCGTATCAACCCTTTTCTGATTATTTAACACTGAATTAAGTCACTTTGATAAAAGTTTCTTACTATTCAGTTTAGTATAAGTATAGTTTTTTTTGTTTACACACTGTTAAATGTCAAAACAGTTCTATTTTAAACAATTCAGTTTAGCATAAGTACACAGTTTAAAATGTCAAAAACAGTTTTCATTCAAACAATTCAGTTTAACATAAGTACCCTGTTTAAACACACAGTTAAATGTAAAAACAGTTAATTTCAAACAATTCAGTTTAGTATAATTACACAGTTTAGTTCTATTTGACCCAAAGATAGAACCCAATCAGATGCTACCACTCCAGGTCAGGGTGGACCTGGGAGCAATGGTAATGAAGGGATCCTATGTATTCCCCAAAGTTCAAGCATTGCTGAAGCCTCACCATCTGATAGTTTAGTGTCATATCCAAGACACTCGTTGGGGAAGTCTTACCCCTCTGCAGAAATGCAGTCAATCTATTCTACAGCCCCAGCCGACTGGGCTAGTGATGCACTTATGTCATATAAGTGGGTTATTTAAATAAATAAAGGTATTTTGAGTTTTTGCCAGAATTTTCTAATTTACTATTGAAATTTTTATAATAACAAATTGCAAGCCGCATTCAACAAATGTGCAACAGTATATTCTGAAAAAAAAAAACTCTGTGTGTTCATCCATACGGGTGAAATGGGTAGAGGGGCCATTTACAAATTTTCCAGTTGGAGGACTTTTTATGTTACCCATGGAGGTGTGTTGATAATCTGCACTTTTCCCTTTACTATCAATCTCCACGTCACAACAGTATTCTGTATTGAAGACATTGAAAATCATCTTTTTTACTTGTTGATATAAATCCAAATTCCTGGGGGTCCATTCATTATCTTTCTTTTTTTATCATTTTTTTCCACAGGTAAATAAGCTCACAAGCCCTAATACTGTCTGCTCTCAGCAGTGACAGTCTATGTGCCAGAACAGAGGGCAGGATGGGTGCAGGTCAGGCCTTGTATTTTAGACCTGACTGAAATAGAATGTTGCATTTGAAGTAGTGGATATGTAGTGGTCTATTCTATGGGGAGTCCTTGAGTGGCAAGAAAAAGCTTGTTACCATGGAGACAAATTAAGGTCATGTTTCAATATGTGGAGATTAAAACAGGTGCAGCTTAAGTCGGTGCTGGATAAAAGATGGCCAGCTCAAAAGCCATACAGTCAGGCACAAAGCCTGACATGTGGCCACCCTAAAAAAGTGACAGTAGCACAGAAGGATGTACTTCAAACATAGCTTTGAATTTTTTGTTTTAGTTTTTCAGTTCTGCATTATAGAATATGACTGATTTATAAATAATTCACTTGAATAAAATTCATAAGTTTTCATTTATTTCAATTTTAAAATAAAATAACATTCATGTATGATTGCAGCACATATGTCATTACATTCAACTGATGACCATCTCTTCAGACAAGTACCCCAGGTTATTATTTAAATAAGATATTAAAAATACTAAACTTAGGATTAGTTATGATTTTTTTTTGTCTGGTTGTGACTAATGAAAAAGATAAAAATTAACAAGATGAGTTGTAGTATTGGGAGGGGAAGAAAAATAAACTTGCAACTTTTTTCCCATGTTTTTGGCTCTCAAATTTAAATAAATTTAAATAATGAGCACAAAATGAAGCTTTAATCTGCATTAGATTTTTACATTGGTAAATGAACAGCCATTGTCATAAATTCAAGCCTCACTTCTGCATATGTAAAAATATACGAAATAAAAAAGCCTCATTTTAGAATTACTTGTTTCTACTTTGAAATCTAATTTTTCTTCAAAATAATTGTTTACAAACTAATCAGAAGAAAAAAATTAATCTTTTAACAAAATTAGATTCATTTAATGAAATCGAAACCTTTTTTTAATTGTTTATTTGTAGCAAGTTTTAAATCGCTCTAGAAAATTAAGGTGTCGGCACAAAAAATCTTATTTTAAAAAAAAACTTTTCATTATAAATTCAAATTTTCATAAGAATTTTTTTTTTGTGACACCCACAAAGAACTATCTTAATCAGTGTTTTGTTTTTTTTTTAGAGTGATTTTTCATATTGTATATAATTAATTTAATATCTGAATTTTCCATAATTTCTTTTACTGACATCATTTTCTATGCTTCTGTAAACATATTATTAGAGGCATTTTAATTAGTTTAAACCAAATGAGGCACCTGTGGCTTTAAGATTAAATGTAGCTTTCAAAATCATCTTGTAGAGTTGTTCTAGGGTCTTGGGAAAAGTTCAATTAAAATTACAAACTTAAGAATTTGATATAACAAGGCTTTTATGGAAAAAGCAATTTCAAAAGACCTGATTTTCATTTCTTTTAATTAGTTCAAATTCAATCATATATATTCTAAGTTATTAACAGGTATTTAAAACATTAGATATTGTTTTAAATATACTAAAATTTTATTAAATTTGATGATCTGAGTAGTTGACGATAGATTTTAAAGATGAAAACTTTCATTTTGTTTAAATCACAGCTTTTAAAAATTTTTACTTGATGCACCTCTTATAACTAAATTTCATTTCTATTCTTCCCCCCCCCCCCAAAAAAATTCATAGAATATTGTCAACATTTTTTTTCTTAGTCTCACTGGATGTCACATCCAGTGATGAAAAGAATTGATTTTTTAAAAAATATTTTCAGCTTCAAGATTAAATTCTTTTACAAAATCCAGAAAAATTATTACAAATTGAATATTAAATCCTACAATAACACCCACACAAAAAAAATACCTGGCAATACGGAAACTAAATTCACTAGTGAAGATCTGGATCTCTTGGGTCAAAGCAAAATGTTTTTGTTTATAAGAATTTCATTCATTAAAAATCTGCATTGTGTTTTAATTTTACCTTTTTATTATTTTCCTTTCTTTTTTAAATCTTTATTCTTATCATTAAATAATCTCTTTTTGTAAAAACATCTCATCACCTAAAATGGAATATTTTAGAATTCACTATTTTTATTGAATAATTTGTTTAAAATGAAATTGTTTTTAAATGTTTTTCTTTGTGAAAATCTGATTATATGTATCCTTAATGACAGTAAAAAGACATCGATCATTTTGATTCGAGTCAGAAAATTCATTTAAATGACCCATATATTTTGAATTTGGTCATATGTGAATGACCTATCACTGGTGGACATCACACCCAATCAGGTATTCTGTTAGATATATAATATCTGGCAATTAGTCTACATAATCTAGTGATTTTTCTTTTGTTAGGGAGGGATTTATAAATAAAAACTATTAAATTCACCCACTGTGGACCTTTATTCACCCTTCCAAATTTTATTCTCCCACCAGAGGTCTATATGTATTCCCTTGAGATGGCCTGGTTTAAATTCTTATTTGAATTTCTTCAGTTTTTTTTCTCTATTTTTTTTTTTTAAGAAAGATTTTTGAAGCAAGAAAAACATTTTGTTCTAAAAGCAAAATTTCAGTCCTTCTTTAAGTAACAAAATATTTTTAACTGACACCAAATGAATAGAAAAATCTAAAACAGATTCTTTCCTGACAAGAAATTTATTAATTCCCTAAGGAGTGAGGGGGGGGAGGAAAAGGTACAAAAGGTTTTTTTTATATTTTCTATTTATTTTTTTGGTTTTACAACTACAAGAAGTACAATAAAACTATTGGAGAGACCCACAACATGTTTTCACCTTCAAGACTTTTTTTATTATACTTCATCGTCACTAGAATCAGCTATGAATTTTTGGTAACTGATGAACAAGAGCCTGTAAGTTGCATTTGTAAAATCTTGCACCAGTGGAGGCGACTCACTTTTTCATTGCAGCAATGATTGAGTTATTGTCAGGAGAGTTTATCTTTCATCAGTTAGATTCCTGCAGATGAACTGATCGAGATGATATTCATTTGACAGATATTTTCAATATGGTTTATCACCTCTACTTGAATGCTTTATTCATTGTCTATTTTTTCTCACATCTACTTCAACATGTCTTGATGAGTGATAACGGGTGCAAATTCAATGCAACACACCGACTCTTTCATGTCAGACGACATTATACCTGACTGTCACTCACCTATTGTATGTATTTAACCAACCCCTCCACCACAGACAGGATGTGACACAAGGTCACTTTTTAAGCAGAGTACAGCTGGTTTGAGTTTTCATCCTCCTAGGCTGGTTGCCAAACAAAGAATAATGAACACTACTATGTATGTCTAGTTCAAAGCAAGAAGAAATGGATTCTTACCTTTCCCAAGGGCATTAGCACAAAGTGAAATGTAAATTGCTTTGTTCAGGATTTGAACCTGGATCACCTATTTCTTTTATTATGATGATAATCGTAATGTAACATTCATCTCTTTGCCATTGTATCCATATAAAGTAGATAAAAAAAAAAGAAATAGTTTATTTGTAGGAAGGTTCAACCCTAACCCATCATCCTCTGATTTTGTTGAACAACATAACAGAATAAGAGGCATTACTTTTGGAGCATGCCACATATTTTGTAGGTGGGGGTGTCATTTACAACAATTTATCAAAATAACTGGGAATTGAAATGATGTTCTTATGTTATGAACTTTATTTTGCTTTTTCCTCATTTTATTAAAATTTCAAGGCAGAAATGTATTCCCTGTAATGTAAGAAATCAATAAATATAAATAAGTTGTTGCTGATATCATCGGCATAAATAGATATTAAATTTGTTGTAGTTCATTTCATGAAATTAATTTTGTTCTGGAATTGAAATAGGTTGATGTTTATAAAATTGAATTTTTTCTTTCAATAAACTTTATGCTTAATGACCAAATTATACAATTTAAAATTAGAAAAATTTCGAAATTTTTGGGGAAAATAAATCCTCTCTCACTCTTTTTTCAATTGTGATAGATTTTCACAGTATTAAAATTTTCTTATACTAGGTAAAGTTTTACAAACAAGCAAACCTGTCATACAAGTAAGTTAATTGCAATATTTAAAGCTTTTTTTAAAAATTTTTCTCATATATTTAAAAATCTTTTGCTTATCTTTACAGATGTACTGATATGAAAATTAAAGTCTTGAAAAATATAAATTTTCTTGGATTGAAGTTTTTCTGATGCTGTAACAACAGAAAATATGTCAGATTTTAGACAAGAAAAATGTCATCCATGTGAAATTTGTGGATGTACTTTTTCCATGAGTTCAACATTAAAGAGACACATGAAAAAACACACTGGTGGAAAACCTTATTCTTGTGAAGTGTGTGGATCTACATTTTCAAGAAGTACATTTTTAAAAATTCACATGCAAATACATACTGGTGAGAAACCCTTTTCTTGTGAAGTGTGTAACTCTTCTTTTTCACGAAAGTCACATTTGGTACTACACATTCGGACCCACACTGGAGAAAAGCCTTATACCTGTGAAGTGTGTGAATCATCCTTTTCTCAAAAATCAAGTTTAGTGATACATATGCGAACACATACTGGAGAAAAACCATACTCTTGTGAAGTGTGTTGCTCTTCCTTTTCACTAAAGTCAAGTCTGGTGAAACATAGGCGAACGCATACTGGAGAAAAACCATATTCTTGTGATGTGTGTGGTTCTTCCTTTTCCTGCAGATCACAAATGGTACAGCATATTCGAACACATACAGGAGAGAAACCATATTCTTGTGAAAAGTGTGGATCTTCATTTTCATTTAAGTCAGGTTTGGTGAATCACGAACTAACACACACTGGAGAGAAACCATATTCCTGTAAGATATGTAGTACTTCTTTTTCCCGTAAATCACATTTAGTACAGCATATTCGAACTCACACTGGAGAGAAACCATATTCTTGTGAAATGTGTGAATCTTCATTTTCTCAGAAGTCAAGTTTAGTGGTACATATACGAAGACATACTGGAGAAAAACCATATTCATGTGATGTGTGTGGATCTACTTTTTCACAGACATCTAATTTAGTGAATCATATGCAAAAACACACAAAATAAAACTATGTTCTAGTGAACAGTGTGAAGTTATATTTTCAGATGTTTCATCCTTTAACCCTTTGAACCTTAAACTTCTGAGCTTTAAGTTACCCTCCATTATTTAAGCATAATTTCTGCACCAATAAACTAGTGCTGCTGTGTAGAGAAAAATGAAATTATCTCCGGTATGAATAGTATAACAAGTTGAAAGTATTTAGAACCTTATTAAGACACTCAACAGAAATTGGAAATAGCTTTTTACAAAAGTTATTTTTGGTAGTATATATATGAACACACTGAACAGAAATTATATTCTTGTGAATATTGTATGCAAAGACACCTTAGTGTTCTTTTTTTTTTTCTATGACTTAAATTTTAAAATCACCAAATCTTGTTTCCACAAGAATTCATATTTTAATATGTGTCTATCCATTTTTAGTTTGAAATATATTTTTAGAAATGTGTACTTTCTTCAATGAATATTTAAAGATAAACAAAGACAATTTTTTTTAATTTGTTGAAATTTGTTTTTAGATATTAGATTTAAATATTTAGTGATATGTTGTAATTGCAAGTTTACCTTTCCAAAGACATCTGTCTCTCAACACTAGCCAGAATGATAACATTTAAAAGTGGATTATTGTTTTAGGGTTTTTTTAATAGTTGAGTTGATTCTCAAAATTTATAAGCTTATAGACTACCAGAAAATGTTCTTTTAATAAAATAATTGTTGTGTTAGTATTATTAACTAAATTTTTATTGTGTTTCTTTTATTTTTAAATCTTTTGTGTGAAATGTCTTTGTCTTATGAGAGAATTCAAATCGTGTTTAAAATAACATTTCTTTTCAATTAACTTTTAACCATTTTAATAACATTTAATTAAGGTTCTTAAAAATAGTCTCTGAATTGTCCCATGGGACAATGTCCTAAAGAGTAAAAGCATTGGGTTAAGTGTTTCTAGTTAGTATCAGCATGAAAGTTCAATCCTTGGGCCGGGATTATGTAATAAAAAACAACAACATTACAAGTAGGAAATAAAAAGGTAAACTAATTGATAAAGCAAGGAAATTAGAACAATTTATCTCAATGGATTGATTAAATGTCTGATTCAAGATATTTGTTTTTATTTCTCTTTTATTTTTTAGGAAGTCTAAATCACAGCACTCTAATAGGATCAGGTAAATTAAAAGACCCAAATATTTGTCTAAACTAGATTGTTTACCTTACAAATATAAACATGTTTATGAAAAACTGGTAAAAGCAGTTGTCAGTAAATTAACCTTCAATGTCAAGGCAATTAGAAAAAAAAGGAATAAAACATTTTCATTCATCTTTGGAGAATTCAATTAATTTCTCTATAATCAAAATAAAAAAAGGAACCGCCTCCTTTTTTTGCTTGAATCAAAAAATGATAAAAATAATAGTAATGAACATGCATTGTCCTAAAAACTTTTTGTCTCCTTCTCCTTTTTTTTTGTCTCCTCTCACAATAGATAACATTTTTTGTCTCCTCTCACAATAGATAACATTTTTTTGTCTTCTCTCACAATAGATAACATTTTTTTGTCTTCTCTCACAATAGATAACATTTTTTTGTCTCCTCTCTCAAAAGATAACATTTTTTTCTCTTCTCTCACAATAAATAACATTTTTTTGTCTTCTCTCACAATAGATAACATTTTTTTGTCTCCTCTCACAATAGATAACATTTTTTTGTCTTCTCTCACAATAGATAACATTTTTTGTCTTCTCTCACAATAGATAACATTTTTTGTCTTCTCTCACAATAGATAACATTTTTTTGTCTCCTCTCTCAAAAGATAACATTTTTTTGTCTTCTCTCACAATAGATTACATTTTTTTGTCTTCTCTCACAATAGATAACATTTTTTTGTCTTCTCTCACAATAGATAACATTTTTTTGTCTTCTCTCACAATAGATAACATTTTTTTGTCTCCTCTCACAATAGATAACATTTTTTGTCTTCTCTCACAATAGATAACATTTTTATGCATTTTACATTCCCCTTGTATTAGATTCCAACACTTTCAGATGTGCATATTTGGGCAGTATAAATAAAAGATGGATTTTAAGTGAAATGAATTTTAAGTACTAATTTCCAGAAATATTGCTTCTTCCTGTTTTGTAAACTGTGTCACATGAATATTATTTGACATTCAATATTATTAGTAGAACACAGTTATTTGTTTTTTTACATACTTTTTTATTCTCCTAGGTTTTCCTAACATGAAGTCATCTAATGAAAGATGGGAAGACTATCTTTTATAAATGAAGTCAAAACTTTATTCTCTGAATTTACTGGATATTTTGTTTGGAGTCAGAGAAAGAGAGTGACAATTTCAGAGCTCAGCAAACATACATCTGTCATATGGGCTGGCAGAAAAGAGGGTGATTCCTCCTTTTTGGTGCAGAAAGCGGGTGGTTCTTTCTTTTTTATGCTGAAAAAGTTGGTTCTTCTTTCTTCATATTGAAAGAGGGTGGTTCTTCCTTCTTGGTACTGAAAGAGGATGATTCTTTCCTTTTGATGCTAAAAGTGGAATGGTGACATATCTTAATTTTATTTTTTTACTTTTTATTTCTGTATTTTATTAGTATTAAAAATTTATCAATTTATCAATCCTCAATTTATACACACACACACACATATATATATATATATATAAGTACCATTCTCTCTCACTCTTTATATATACATACATAAGTATTTTTTCTCTCTCTCTCTCTCTCTATATATATATATATATATATATATATATATATATAAATATACACACAAGTATCTTTTTTAAAATATGTGATGTGGTGTTGCCTCTTGTCAAATACAGGGGTGATTCCACCTTCAATCTGCTCAATGTTCCCCTGGTTGAAAATATCTGAGAATCACATGTAATGATCAGCTATCCTCCCACTGTTGTGTTATTAAGATCCGGACAACAAATCTAACACTAATCAGAGTTGTTGGTTAGCAAGTAGATGAATGTCACCTCACAATTAAGTAAGAAATAAAAAAGTCAACTCCCAGTAACAGAGAACAAACACAACTTTGCAAAAACAACAATATTTTGTGTATAAAAAGAAATGGCCTTCAAAGTTCTCATATAAATGGCAAGTTCTGTTAGAGACTGTCAGTTACTTGTAAAGAGTTTAGTCTTTCTTCTGTCTTCTATACTCAGGGCAGTCTGGTACAAGGCAATCTTAAATGGTGGTTATGTTGGTTTTTCTTCGCACTGTTGTATTTGGCTTTCTCACTTTCTCTACTAAGGATAGTTTGGTACAAGGTCAATAAATCTCAGAATTTTGAGGAAGCTGTTTCTGTCTTTCTGCCCTTGGCTATTGCAACTTCTCACTCTGTGGATTTGTCTTTGTCTGGTTCTGCACAGTTTTTCTTTGCTTACTACTGTTCTGGTTAATTTATGCAGACTCATAACTGAGTTAGGGTCAATATGGGGTTGACTTGAACTATCAGCCTAAAACTATTTCACTAAAAAATCACTTTGAAATCATAACAATGACCTTGAGGTGTTAACTCTTTGTTTTCAAAATTCCCTTTGTCATCAACATAACTCAGCCCTTATGACAACTTGCCCTCTGATTGTTATATTCTGAGTTGTGGGCGAGAAATGCGTATGGTTGCAAAACAAAGAACGTATAGATACTCACAATAACACAGTAATGATGTTATAGAAAAATTTTATAAATAGATTAAGTACAGAGAGTAGAATGGAGAAATATGTTTACAGTTGAAGAATGAATTCAGTGGTAGTAGTCACAAAGTTCATGTACTGTACTTGTCTCGTGGTGAAGGGATAGTTACAAAGTTCCCGTGGTGAAGGGATGGTTTTCTCGGAATTAGGACAATGTTCTTAGCGGTGGCGATTGTTTGATGTATCGGATGACAGGCGCCGGACGGTGCGTAGAATCCTTAACACGGGTCGTGTGAAGGAACAAGTCTGTGGTGTAGGAACGCGACTGGCTGATGATTATTTGGTCCGTCTATTTATACATTTTCTGTAGGCTCAGAACGGCAATTTTTGTGCCCCGCGGGAAGCGTTCCAATTGGATATTTATTAATGTATTTTTTTTTTTGTTAATTTATCGCAAACGGAAGTTCTGCGCGGAGCCCATGCGTGAGCGACTAACTTTTCATTTTGAGTTGAGAACTCGAAGTGTTAACTTCCGTTTTTTTTTTCTTTTCTTCTTTTCTTTCTTTTTGTTTTTTCAAATCAAGGCAAGATCTCGTCTTGTAACAGCTCCCCCAGATCTTACCATGATTTGAAGTTGCTATGTTGTTAGTGCTTGCTTGCGTGCGTGTTTTTTTTGTTTTGTTTTTTTGTTTTTTTGTGTTGTGTATTATTTATTTTGTTTTTTGGCACATAACGAAGTCTTTAAAGCATGCTGGGAGTTGCCCTCGTGTTGTTCGTTTCGTTGGGTTTTGGGTATTGTCTCCGGGACTGCAGTCATTTGCGACAAGATGCTCCCCTGACGAAAGTGTAGGGAGTTGTGACAACGGGTGATGGGTAGGTTGCCGGGGTGGACAAGGAGGTAGGAGTGGTCGTGTCGACGGGTGATTGGGAATTTGGTGAGGTGGGGATAGAGCTGGAGGTGGGGGTGGTCGATGCATGTGTTGCAGGTCATTTGGTCGTGGTACGAGTCGACGGACGTGTCCACGGTGAACCCAATGCGTTTCACAGTTGTCGTTTTTCACTTGAACTACCAAACCGTTCGTTTTGGTGACCTCAAAGTCACCTATCCAAGGCAGGTGAGACAAGTGGGCTGTTGCGGATTGCGGTTGGTGGAGTAGCACCTTGTCACCGACTTGTATCGGGTCTTTGAAGATGCTGCGGTTCAGTTTGGCTTCCATTTTGTGGTCAGCCTCGTTGTTCGCCAAGGCGACTCTTTGATGCACCTGTCGGAGCAAAGCGTTTATCTGCATACCGTAAGCACCTGGGTTGTTGTTAACGATGTCTTGGCGGGGGATCTTCGGTAGACCAATGTTTGGTTGGCGGCCGGTGATAATGTAATGCGGGGATGCACCAGTGGCGGTGTTGGCTGTGGCATTCATTGAGGAAACTGCCGATTCGAGAACGTCCGTCCATTCACAGTTTCTGTCTTCGCAGATCATGTAAAGGGCGTTTTTTAAGGTCCGGTGTTGCCTCTCAATGTTCCCCGAGCTTTGTGGTCGCCACGGGCAGTGAAGTTCCTGGGTGATCGAAGTTAGGTCACAAAATTCCTTGTAGACCTCACCAGTGAAGTGGGTCCCTCGGTCGGAGGAGACAATGCGGGGAATCTCGCGGTGACGAAGAAAGAACTGGTAGAGTCCGCGGGCTGCGTCGATTGCGCGGTCTCTGGCACATGGTATGGCCATGAGGTGGCGGCTGAAGCTGTCTAGAATAGTAAGTATGTACTGCTTGCCCTTTGAGAGGGGTAAATATCTTCCCTACCTCCAAACATTCCAAATGGATTATAATATTTTTAAAATAAGAGACATTGCCCAATAAAAGACAAAAAGAAAATGGCAAAAAAGAAACAAATAAATTCAGAAATGTTATCTTCAACAAAATATGTTCATTTATTTTGTGTTGTTGGCAGTTTTAACTAATGTTTTACCCACCTTCCATATTTAATGAACTGTTCCTAGCAGCAACAGCAGGAGAATGGACACTATTTAAGCAGATATTATTTGTTCCTGAGTCATTCATCTAGCACTTGCCTGAAGATACTCTACCTGGCCTTTTCAACAATCAGTATGAAATAAATCCAATTCTTTTTTAATTATCAATATTTAACCATTCCTTACAATCTTATTAAATGGTTAAAGATATGCCAAAGGTGTCAAAACAGTTCCATGCCAAAAAAGCAGCACCAAAATGAAGCTGACCATTTTTATGTGACAAGAAGTCAACCAGTTCAATTGTGACAGCAAAAATAAAAAGTTCTTAGTGTAAGTATTGCCACTTTAAATATTAGAGCCTATCTGACATATTTTTATAATTAATTTTTTAATTTAGCCAAATGAAGAAGCAAAATTATAAATATTTATATTTACGTAAAATTTCACTTATAGTCGAAAAGTTGTGTGAAAATTTACTTTCAAACAAGGTATCTCAAACATGCTGCTGGCAAACAACTCTTCTACGGTCAGCAGCAGAACAATTTTCATGACTAATACTTTCCTAAAGCTTGGTCATTTCTCATTCACCCCTGACCATTTTTCTTCCAAGAGGAAGAGTAAAATTTACTTTAAGATTTCAGTCACTTTCAAGATAAAAAGCTGATAAGTTGAAGTAAAATCCATTTTTATATAAATTAAGAAAAAACATTCTTAATAATGAAATCTATATCGATAAGGAAGTGTCCATGGTGTAATGGTTATCGACACAGGAAATGGACACGGTGACACGAGTTCAAATACTGGACGAGACTGATTGCATTTCACATAGCACTAATACCCTTGGGAAAGGTATGAATCCAATTATTCTCCCTCCAGCTATGGGTAAATAGTAGGGCAGACTAGGTTCTTCAGCCTTGGTGAGGCAACTAGTCTAGGAGAAGGAAAACTCTGAATTCAAACCTGTTAAACTCCGCTTAAAAATTGACCTTGTGTCATATCCTGCCCGAGCAGAGGGGTTGGGTAAATATGATAATGAAATCAATATCAGATTGTTTCACAGACATTATTGTGAGAAGTGGCTAAAATTATAGAAAATTAACTTTCCCAACTGAATATGAGGATTTTTTTTCATAACATGAGTCAATTTGACAACACATATTAGTTTAGAGGGTGCACTTGGATGACAATCTACTAACACAAAGAACATAAAGAAATTTCTTTTGCTTCTTAACGCAAGAAGAAATAGATTTGTCAAATCATATTGACATAGGGAAAGTGTACCTGAGATGACAGACAACAAATAGTTCAGTTCTAACTTGCAGAAAATAGGAAAAAGCATGAAGCTAAAATTCTTGGACGGCTGAAAAAGTATCTACAAAGACAAAAGAACTGGTACAATATTAAATATATAAAACCTGATGACATGAAAGAACCAAGTATATTTATTGACTTGTCAAATGTAAAGAATCTGAAGATCCAATAAATGGAAATTCAAACAGAAGAATTTTACAGATCAACAAAAGTTGATTTTTTTAGAAGCAAAAGGAGATGAAGTGAGAAACAAGCAGCTACAAAGCAATCAATCTGTTTATCAGCGACAACAGCTTTTACAACAAAGCAAATTGTGGTCTGCCCTGTTACATTAAGAAGAAAGGAAACTACAAGAATGTGGACGACAATATTGATGAGTTTCAACAGCTTTAATGACAACCAGAAAGATAAACCTTGTACTGTGAGTCATACAAATGGAAGAAAACGGTTGCGAATAATAGAGCAGGAATTCAGCATTTGACCTGAAGTTTCGAGGTCCAGTTGGTCTAGCAGGAATGAATAGATGACAAAGGACTAGTCTCCAAAAGGAACAATGGCCCATGGTTGAAAGTGCTCTCCTCATGTTGAAGGTTAGTCTGTTCTGCAGCTAGAATGGATGAGGAAGTAAGTCGGTCTGTCCTGCTTGAAAAATATGTGTGGAAGAGACTGAGAGAGCGTTTGCACAGCCTTTTATACTACCCGGGAAAGTCGTCCAAGTCAAATAGCTTAAATCATTCTCATTAGATGAAAATATAAAATCGAAACCTTAAAGGCCAAAGTAATTCCCACAAGAAATAATAATTTGAAATTCTTTCTTTCTGCTACACAGCGATATTCAGAAGCAGCAGTATATTTTACAAATTGGTAACACAATATATGCATTTTTGCATTATGGTATGTGAACACCCCCAGCCGATCAATCGTGTTTAAATGACACAGCGCAGGAATACAGGATAAAGGAAACACTTATTTGAGGTAATGTCAACAATTTTGAGAAGAATCTTTATCCCTTCGAGTTTTGTCCAGACTACTGAACTTATTCTTTTGTTGTTACCAAAATCTTTCAGCTGATATTTTGCTACAGTCTTCTTTAGATTTACAAACTTCAGGAAAAAGACAGATCTCTTTTCTCAAAATATCATCATTAGTATCCTGATCATTTCATTTCATTTTACCAAACATGTGTTATACATATAATTCTATTCTCTAAAAAAATTGTGCATTACAAGTGCTTTAATATTCTTTCACTTTGGTTCATTTAACTAATGTAAACGGCTTCATTCATTTGTTTAGAACCTCCAGCAGTGTTCCCTGTCTATTATTTGGTCATCATCCATGTGATAATATAAATTTTTATTCCTAGAGACATTTCTCTATTAGTAATTGTTAATTTCTTCAGTTATCAACACATTTAAATCTCAATTTCTTTATGTCAAACAGTAAAAATTTCAAATACCAATTTTGAAAAAATATTGACTGACTTTTTAGAATATTTTTCATTCAAAAGATTCATTATTTTTTTCTGATTTCTGATGGTTTCATAGTGATGAAGATAATAGTTGATAGTTTCATTACTTTTATTGCAAAAGAAAAAAAACAGTTATACAATCAATGATGAAATTATTCATACACTCATGAATATTGAATATTTTGATTCATTTCTTAGATATTAATATTTGTTATATTCTGAGTTGTGGGCGAGAAATGCGTATGGTTGCAAAACAAAGAACGTATAGATACTCACAATAACACAGTAATGATGTTATAGAAATTTTTTATAGATAGATTAAGTACAGAGAGTAGAACGGAGAAATACATTCACAGTCAAAGAATGAATTCAGTGGCAGTAGCTACAAAGTTCATGTACTGTACTTGTCTCGTGGTGAAGGGATGGTTTTCTCGGAATTAGGATACGTTGGTAGCTGCGGAGAGCGTTTGATGTATCGGATGACAGGCGCCAGACGGGGTGAAGAATCCTTAACACGGGTCGTGTGAGGGAACAAGTCTGTGGTGTAGGAACGCAACTGAACTGATGATTGTTTGGTCCGTCTATTTATACGTTTTCTGTAGGCTCAGAACGGCAATTTTTGTAACCCGCGGGAAGCGTTCCGATTGGATATTTATTAATGTATTTTTTTTTTGTTAATTTATCGCAAACGGAAGTTCTGCGCGGAGCCTATGCGTGAGCGACTAACTTTTCATTTTTAGTTGAGAACTCGAAGTGTTAACTTCCGTTTCTTTTTTCTTTTCTTCTTTTCTTTCTTTTTGTTTTTTCAAATCAAGGCAAGATCTCGTCTTGTAACATATTGTGGTTCTATAAGTGCATGTTTCACTGCAGGCCAATTATAGGTTGGTCTGTCTTTGGTGAGGCTGTTTGTTTGGAGTTCCTGTGCCCACGTTGTGTTGATAAATCCACAGGAAAGTTGAAGGGTCGCGGAAGAACTGGTTCAGACTTCTCTTAATTCTGGCTAGGTTTTTAGATCAAATTTACCAGTTCTATTAATAACTCCCATAACTCAAAATCACTTGTTAACAGGTGTAAATAACACAAAACTTTTATTTATAATACAAGTATTAAAATCATGAGGGATTCTTTTGTTGAAGGTACCAAGTTGAATGGCAATAATGTGTATGGCTAATTAGCCTCAACACATTCCCTGATCTTAGAGGTAGTTTTGAAGGAAATTCTGGTTGAATGATCAAATTCAGGAATATGGGTGGCAAATCCAGCGGCAAGGATTTTGGTCTTCTAGTGATGGAACCAACTTTCGATCTGCTCTTCTTCCTTTATTGGGGTCCAAACCCCCAACTGGATGGCTCCGATTGGTCGACCAATAAGAGCCCTGGACAATGGTCTCGTATCATGATCATCGGAGAGGGGAAGAAAAGCCCCCGAGGCTCACATTTGATAGGTCAGTGAATCAAAACTATGGCTCGAGTAAGGAGAAGAAGTTCCACCCTTCATTTCTTTGATTAGTAAGCCAATCAATAATACTCTATTATTGTATCATGGCCTTGTGTCATACCTTTAGCTGAAAAGCCGACAAGTTTCAATCATTCTAATCCTGGCTCAACCCTGATCTTATAAACGACTTCTTTTTGTGCACCCCACATCAAAATTAAAACAATGACCTTTTCAAAATTATTATGTTTAGATGATTCAAACTAAATGACTCGGAATTTGTATTGATGACACTTTGGCTTTGACTTTTTTTAACCTTTAGCTTCCATGCTAGTTAGGTGACCTTTTAAGGTTCAACTATTTAATAATTCTTTTTATGAGTCTATTTTTTACACTAACTTATCAAAAGTAATGTGATTACCTTTAATTAATTATCTCCATAATTGATCTAAGTATTTAATTTGATATCACCGGTCAACCATTGACACAAATCATAGGGTCATAACATTTTTAAATATAAATTTGTCTTTTATTCTTTTATTTATTTTTCATTCTCCTACATTGTCAATTCAAGCTATCCTTCTCAAAATTGAGTTTTTTATTTCTTTTTATAAATCATTAAGCACAAAAAAGAAATAAAAAACTCAATTTTGAGAAGGATAGCTTGAATTGACAATGTAGGAGAATGAAAAATAAATAAAAGAATAAAAGACAAATTATTCTTACAGAATGAAAAATTGAAAAATTTTCATAATATTAATACTCAATAGTATGAACTCTCAACTTTATAAAGCTGTAATTATTTTCAAAGTTTTTAATGAGATTTAAGCAAGTTTCTTCTGGGATTTCTTCTATTCTTCAATGGTATAATTCCTAAAGGTATTTTGGTGACTGACAATTTATTCGAAATTTCAATTCTTATGATAGATTTTCAATAGGATTTAAGTCAGGACTCATTGAAGGCCATGACAGAATTGTAATCGTCTTTTTCTGAAGCCATGCGCAGTCACTGATTTAGACATATGTTTGGCATCATTATCTTGCTGGAAAATAAATTGCTGACCAAAATCTAGAATTTTCACTGATAGTTGTAGATTTTCATCCAGAATTTTGATATAATCTTCAAATTTCATTATTGCTCTTATTGCACTTAATTCTCTAGTCCCTTTTGAGCTAAAACAACCTGAAAACATCATCGAGCCAACTCCATGTTTTAATGTTGGCTCTTTGTTGGGAGGAAAGCCCCACCTTTCTTGCGCCAAATCTTCTGTATATCATTATGTCGAAAAAGCTCAGTTTTTCTTTTATAATTCCATAGCACTTGTTCCCAAAAGCAATTTTCTTTGTCCAAAAATGTTTTGGTAAAATGAAATCAAGCAACAATGTGACATGGTTTCGCAAAAGGGGTTCATCATCGTTGTCAGTTTCCATACAATCTATTTTTGCATAAACAAGGTTGTATTGTGTGAGTACTTGCCCTTATATCAGTGGGAGTGAATAAGAAATATATTTAAAAAAAAAACAATAACAGAAAAAAATTTTTAAAGAAAAATGTTAAGGAATCTTGATATTAGGGCAGGTCAAATGTTTTATAATATTATAGTACATGCTTGTTTGCAGCAGAAAAATTACATGACTGAAGCAAGTTAAGTTGTAAAGATTCCTACTGTCATTTCATTTTGTGATTTAAAAGCCGTACACAGATGAACATCCAATGTTGTCTAATCTGAGAAGTTAAAAGGCCTTGATAAGCTCAATAAAAGCATCTGAAAATTATGCCTCACATAATGAAAATATTGCAAAACTTTTGATTCCCCCTCATATAAAATATAAAACATGGATTCACTGTTTAGAGTGATATATTTTGGAATAAGAGATTTGTTTTTTTAGTGACTAAAGTCGTCACTAGAAGAATACTACAGAAAAGAAAGTAAAAAATAATGTGACAAACATTTAAAAAATATACATATATATATATAACTTTAATACTCTGAAAAACATCTCAATTTTAAAAAATTATTTATTCAAAATCTTTCATGGAATTTCGATGAATATTTTTCATAATCTGAGCCATCAGTGGCTGAAAGATATCACAGTGTATTTTATCTCTGATACTGGCACTGTTCAGAGATATATATAAAAGCTGAAATGTTTAAAAATAATGAATCATAAACTTAAAAATTTCTTTCAAATGAGAGTTCATAAAATGGAAAATCCACATATTATAGATGAATCTTTTTACAGTGTGTGATTATATGTTATTTCAAACTTTGTTCAGTGCAGATGAAGATTCATGCACGTCAGGTTTGTCTCTAATATGTCTCTGCATGTGTTGGCTCAAATTTGAATGATATGAAAATGAAGTGCCACACACCCTACAAGAATATGGTTTCTCTCCAGTGTGTGTTCGTATATGCTGTGTTAAATTTGATTTTGTAGAAAATGAAGACCCACATATTTCGCATGAATATGGCTTCTCTCCAGTATGAGTTCGCATATGCTTCCTCAAACTTGCCTTAAGTGAAAAGGAAGAGCCACACACTTCACAAGAATGTGGTTTCTCTCCAGTGTGGGTTCGCATATGCTGTCTCAAATTTGACCTATCAGAAAAGGCAAAGCCACACATTTCACAAGAATATGGTTTCTCTCCAGTGTGTGTTCGCATATGCTGATTCAAATTTGAATTTTGTGCAAAAGAAGAACCACACACTTTACAAGAATATGGTTTCTCTCCAGTATGTGTTTGCTTATGGTTCTTCAAATGTGTCTTCAATGTAAAGGAGGAGCCACACACATCACAAGAATGTGGTTTCTCTCCAGTGTGTGTTCGCATGTGCTGCCTCATATTTGATTTCTCAGAAAATGAAGTTCCACATACTTCACATGAATATGGTTTTTCTCCAGTATGTATCCGCTTATGCACCACTAAATCTGACTTCTGTAAAAAAGAAAAGCCACACACATCACAAGAATGTGGTTTCTCACCAGTGTGTCTTTGCTTATGCTGCCTCAAATTTGACCTATCAGAAAAAGAAGAGCCACATAGCTCACAAGAATATGGTTTTTCTCCAGTGTGTGTTCGCATATGTTGGCTCAAATTTGAAGACTGTGCAAAAGAAGAGCCACATATTTTACAAGTATGTGGTTTTTCTCCAGTGTGTGTTCTCCTATGTTGTTTCAAATCTGAATTCTGTAGAAAGGAAAAGCCACATATATCACAAGAATATGGTTTCTCTCCAGTGTGTGTTCGTTTATGCCGATTTAAAACTGATTTTTGTGAAAATGAAGAGCCACATACATCACATGAATATGGTTTCTCTCCAGTGTGTGTTTGCAAATGCTGGTTTAAATGTAACTGAGAGGAAAAATGAAATGCACAAACATGACAAGAATATGGTTTCTCTTCATTATGTGTTTGCATATGCACCACCAAATCTAACTTCAGTGAAAAAGCAGAACCACATACTACACAAAAATGAGGTTTCTCTCCAGTGTGTGTCCACATATGTGACTAAAAAGATTACTTATAAGAAAAAGAAAATCAGCACACTTCACAAATATAAGGTTCCCTTCCAATACGTGTTTGCATATATAGGCTCAAATTTACATTCTCTATAAAACAAGAGCCACATATTTTAAGAAAATATGATTTTTCTCTTGTATGCATTTGTTTATGTCACTTCAAAAAGGATTTTTGTGAAAAACAAGAACCGCATACTTCACAAGAATATGATTTCTCTCCAATATGTTTTGGTATATGCTGGTTTAAATTTATCTGATATGAAAAATCAACAAACATCACAAGAATATGTTTTTCTCCTGTATGTGTTCATATATGTTTTTCATAAATAAGTCTTCAGAATAAAGGAAAAGCTATACACCTCACAAGAATATGGTTTCTCTTCTGTATGGGTTTATTTATGCAGCCTCAAGTTTGACATCAGAAAATGAAGAACCAAATAATTCACAAGAATATGGTTTCTCTCCAGTGTGTGCTTGCATATCTTGGTTCAAATGTGAATTTTGGGAAAAAAAGAGTTTCATATTTCACAAGAGTAAAGTTTCTCCACAATGTAATTTTTTGTGCTTTGACTTATCAGACATTTTATATTTAGAAGTTTTATTTTCCAAGTAATTATCCATATTTTATCTGTTTTAGGTCATTAAATAAATAATTCCCTATTCAAATCCAATCATTTTGAAGCTGAAGAATCTGTAAAAATTGAAAATAATTAAAAATTCATTAAATTTAAAAACAATTCAAGAAATTATTTTAATAGTTGCAAAATATCGTGAAAAAATCTTATACAAGTTTTCATTGATTACTGCATTTATGAAAAGACTACTTGAATAATGGAAATCTAATGGTTTCTTTTATTTAATGAACTCTCAGAAAATATCTCCTGGAACTGAAATATTTTCCATTTTTGAATAAATAAATTATTGGAAAATTTAAATAATTCTTTTTTCTAAAATAAATCTGCTACTGATTAATTCATATTCTCATTAAGAATATATATTACTGTAAGATTTAATTAAGTGATGTTTTGACAGTTTTTTTTTTTTTTGTTATGAACAAAATTTTTAAGTGGGGAGGGTCTCGATGGTTTAGTGATTAATGTTTTGGAGTGTAACATTGTAATGCGTTTAAATTTCAGTTGTGCAATTACATTCCCTTTCAGACCAATTCCCTTGAGAAAGATAGGAATCCACTTATTCTCCCAGCTATGAATAAATTAGTACCACTACCATTCTTCTACAAAGACGCCTTTGGCATTAAATGACCCACAAAGATTGATGTGCCATAAAACAAATGAACCAAACCGAAACTTTTTATGAGAACTTGAAATCTGAGATAAAGAAAGAAACTTGAATAAAGATTTATTGCTAAAAGTTTTATGCCATTTGTAAAAAAGATTGAAGATAATTTAGATATAAAAATTCTGCACACTCGACAGAATTGAATGAAGGCATGAAAAGTTGTTTACTTGTAAGCAAAAGATAATTGCATAAATTAGCATGAAAGAATTTTAAAGCAAAGTTGATTGTAATTTAGGTAGAGGGGAGGAGGATAGTGAATATACAGTTAGACTAATGACATCCAAAGAAGTGAACAACAGGATGGAAGGGAACAGAGTGAAGACAGGTGAGAAGTGAACTTGTCCTATGGAAACGCTGATGTGTGGAGCGTCAATGAGAATAACTGTAAATGAAAAGCAAAAAATAAACCCAGCAGCTGAAATATTCAATGATTGCAAAGAAATTTTAAAAGATGAATAGTAAGAGGATGAAAAACAATTATCATGTCACTGGAACGTATGCTAACAAAATCAAGTTGACCCTGTTTTTGGAAAGTATTGACTACATAAAAAAATTGAAATTCAAAATTCAGTAGTGTAAGGGAAATAACCTCGTGAAGACAATCTTCAGGTAGAAATCACATGTTTACATTCATTACTTCCGTTTGAGGTCATGTGATTACCTAATAATTGATTTAGAGAGTCGACACAAAACAAGTGTTTTTCTATGCTAAAGGATGTTCAGCAAAATTTAAATAATTTTAACTACTCTTAAATTTCAGGTTAATATGACACAAGGTATCTGGGATCCTCATGAACATTACAAGAAACTCTTACTCGTTGATATATTGTTGTAAAAATTGAACATTTATTTCAATATTTCACAATGTTTGCATGTTATTTTTGGCTGTTAAACAGGAGCTTTTTGTCCCAATTCATTCTGTCCACTTTCACCGGTGAGGGTAAATAAACTGATACGAAATAAGAAAATAAAATAGAAATATTCCATAATTTCGAAAAATTAACTTTAGGTGACTTGCCAACCCACGAAACGTCACGTGTTTGCCGACTGCTAGAAATAAAGAGTTCATACTAAATAACTTTTATAACATCATTTCAAAAGGTAAAAAAAAAAACCTTTGAGGGAAGCCCATAATTTCAGACACAATTCTTGGTGTAGCTTACATAAAATCTTAGAAAAGGTTTACAATTGTCTTCAAACTTCAAGTAAACAACAAAGAAGTTAATTTTATTACTTAAAAACAAAAACAAACAAAAACTAATAAAAAATAAGAAACAAAAACACTAATTGACAGTAAAAATTCTTTCCATAGCCACAAGAAATTTAAATTGAAGTTCATGAAAGCAATTTGTTTTGTTTGTTTTTTTGTTTGTTTTATTTTTGGGTTTTTAAACAGTATAAATAAAAAAAATGATGATCATCATTAAACTTATGGGTATCAATAAAGCAAAGTAAACAATCTCTCGTTTTGATTAAAATACAAATGAAGGATTATGAAAAAATAAACCCAATGACACCGTTGTCTAATAATTATATGTAGTCATTTTGACGGTCATATTTCTGAGGAGATGGAAAAAGAATTTAACTCTTTCGACTCCATTTGTCGACACTTCGTTTGATTGTTTAAAACAACAAAATAATTTTTACATTGAAATTTTCCCGAATTATTCTAATAGCAAAAATTACCAATTAAAATGAAGTTTTATCGTCAATAAAACATATTCAATATGGATGACAACTGTACACAACAAAATAAATGGACGGTGTGAGTTGAGTACAATAAAAAAAAATTATAATTTGTTGAAGTCAATTAGTAAAATTCAGTTTCACATACTTACAAGATGATCAGATGCATAACCATAGGTATTTTATGTATTTTAAAATGATCGGATGGATTAGGATTTAATTGCGATAATCTGTTATATTTGGGACGGTGTCGTTTAGCTTTGTGTACCTTTTTTTTAAATGTCAAACAAGTGGCTTGAGTAAGTAAAATTCACACAACCAATCTCTCATTTTCTGGATACACTTCGTATAAATTTGTCTAATTAAAAAAAAATCATTTGGCAGGAAGGAAAATAAATCAATATATCAATCCTTGTAAGTTTGAATTTCAATTCACGTTTCATCTTGGCTTTGTTTTTAAAAACGGAAATGATTTACAAAATGGAATTTAAAATAGAATAAAACAAATAATAAATCTTATGCAACGTACATCAATCAATATTTAAGTAATATAATTGATATTTTGTTTTTTGTTTTATAAATATTTTAAAACTTATTTTTACAGTTAATTCAAGTTTATTTTTAATTTCTTTATAGAAGACAAATAAAATAAATCAATATTCATTTTTTACAACAATATCGTGGAAATGAAAAATTTTTCAAACAATAAAAAAAATAACCAAAACTTAATTTAAAATAAACAGATTTTTATAATAATTTACTTTCCTATAACTAAAATATATCTAATCCGGTCTGAAATGAAATCATTAATCAATTAAAATTTTATAATAAATAATATAGCAATTATAATAATCACTCAATTACACAATAAATAAACTATGATTAACAGCATGTCAATTTGTCTAGGGGTATTTTATGCCTTAAGGTTAAAGAATCGCGTTCATTCTATCTTTATTATTACATTTTTTTGTCTTGTTTCTCAAGAGCTTTTATCTTTTTTTTTCCACGATCCTAATAGATAAGTGTTGGCATTATGGTTAGAGTGTTCGCCAATGGCCCGGTCATACCAAAGACTCAAAAATGGTACTTGATGCTACCTTGCTTAACACTCAGCATTATAAGGTAAGGATCAATGGTAAAGTGGAGTAATCCAGAGAAAGGAGTAGCGCCCTCCCCTACACCTTGGTGTAGTAGCTATCGAAAAGGGAGCCTTCGGGTCAGTGGTTGCCAACTTTACTTTCATTGATTAAGATAGTAACCATCCAGGTATTTCCACCCAGGGTGTTTCAACCTTGACTCACTTAATGTCATTTGATATTATATACTAACACTGTATATAAATCAAATGTATGACGAACATCATCATCATCTTGTCGTGCCTCCTGCACGGATATCCCTGATCCTATCTCGCCACTCCACCCTATCGTTCATAGCTTCTGGCAGGTCCTCAGGGCTACATCCAATATCTGCACTGAGTTGCTGTATGTAGGTTCGAACTGGTCGCCTTGCTTTTGCTCGGCCATGTGAGGGGGTCCATGGGAGAACATCACTTATGAGCTTGTCCCTGCTTCTTCAGCAGTGTCCTGCATGTCTGGTTTGTCTAATTTGGATATTTTTCGTAGTGGGTGGTAGGTGGCCGTATAGCTGCTGCTTTGTGAGGTGCTGCCTCCAGGACTTGTTCAATATTGTTCACAGCATTCTTTTTCTCCATCCGTTTAGTTAACGTCCATGAAGTGCATCCATACAGCAGTATCGACACGACCGCTGCCTGGAAGAAACTGCGTTTCATTTTATCGGTCAGGTCTGACTTCTATATGACCGATAGCTGTCCATACCCTTGTTAGTCACGTGTCGATGTCAGTCCCGGTTGATGGAGGAACAAGAAGCTTTATTATTCGTGGCAGGGGTAGTGGTTGTTGGTGAATTGTTGATTCTGAGTTTCGTATTTGACTTTTTCCTACTTCTTAACCCATTCATTAGTTTTCTTCTTTTGTGTGTCAAAGATGTAAAAAGAATTAATGGCGAAAGGAAAGAGACAAAGATGTTTTTATACTCAAACTTTATTTTGAAGTTCACGACAATTCTTTTGATGTGAAATGTTTTTCTGAACCAGAAGAAATAGTTGCGTCTCCCAGACAAGACGTTGAAATATATCAGAGTCATTTTCAATGAGTGTGAAGTTCATTGTGTGTCCAGTAAGTGTTTTCAACGGGCTATGTTTAGCAGAGACAGCTACTAACGGGAGATACAACCTGCCACAAAAACCGGGGCTTGGCGAGCACGGGTATGATAAGCCAGCAGCCGCAAGAAACAGGTCCTTTCAATAGAAGTGATAACAGCTTAATAAGAAAATTTCTCTTTGGCACCAGGAAGCCCATTTTTTTATGCATGCACCGTTATTGCTTTCTGTCAAAGGTTTCCTGGGGAACTATTTTTTCATTATTTTTAATTTATCAATTTCATTTTTTTATTTCTTTTTAATCCGCACAAACGATTGGTTTGGTTTTGGGGGTTTTATGGCATATCAACTTCTGTCGGTTATTTAACCCCAAATGCATTTTTATGTAAATAATCAGTTCTATTTCAAACAATTCTGTTTAGCATGAGTACACAGTTTAATTGCCAAAAACATTTCCATTTCAAACTGTTCAAGCAGTTATATATGTTACAAGACGAGATCTTGCCCTGATTTGAAAAAAAAAAAAAAAAAAAAAAAAACGGAAGTTACCACTTCGAGTTCTCAACTCAAAATGAAAAGTAAGTCGTCCACGCATCGGCTCCGCGCAGAACTTCCGTTTGCGATAAATTAACAAAAAAAAAAAAAATACATTAATGAAGATCCAATCGGAACGCTTCCCGCGGGGCACAAAAATTGCCGTTTCTGAGCCTCCAAAAACACATGAATATACGGACCGAATAATGATTAGTCAGTCTTGCTACCTCACCCCACTCGTGCTACCAGACTCCACGCTACTGACCGGTGCCGTCATCTGATACTTCAAACGATCACCGCCGTTAGGAACGCAGCCCTTGTTTTCAAGAAAACCATCTCTTCACCACGAGACAAGTACAGTATATGAACTTTGTGACTATCACCCTGAATACGTTATTTAACTATAAATATATTTTCTCCATTCAATTCTCTGTGTTTAACCTGTTTATAAAAATTTCTATAACGTCATTACTGTGTTATTGTGATTATCTATACGTTCTTTGTTTTGCAACCATACGCATTTCTCGCCCACAACATTTATATCACATATATCAAACAATTCAGAATATAACAATATTCTTACAATAAGGAGTCTCATGAAATACAGAAATTTCACGCGAAAGTTTGGAAACTAAATTTACCAGTATGCCGTAACCAGTATCAAAGAACTACTAAGGTTCAATTCTTAAACAAAATTCTCTCCAAATCTTAAAACTAGTCCTAGCCTGAGAGGAAGTCACTTTACATTCTGGGATTTCTGACAGATATGGATCCTTATATAATTGTTTCCCCTTAAACTGTCCACGTTAATCTACCCTGAAGGAGGAAATGATATATGTCTAAACTATGGCGCACTTAGAGTGACAGCTTCATTGAGGATTACGCTTTTTCCTCCCTGGAAAAGATATTTTCTATCAACATTTACGGACTTACAATGTTAATTTTTACGTTTTTCTGATGAATTGAAATAAAGAAATGAAAGAATTATTTCAACTTATGTTGTCCTCTCAATTTTCTTAGATTTTGATACTCGTTGAAATTGGACATTTTATCAACTACGTCTGTTCAATTTATTTTGTATTTTCCTGGATATTCTTTAAAAAAAAAACAACCGGTTTACTGCCTTTTGTTCATAGTATGAAGAAACTAGTTCGTGACACACCCATACGGAAAACATTCCATGTTGAAGCTAACTCTCTATATTCCTGTGGCGGATAGCAGATATCTTCCTGCTGTGTGGCATTCTTAACAGTTCTTTTATTCCCTGTTACAAGGGTTTGGGTTGTTACCCTGATTGTTATGCTTTTTGATTCCACCAGTTTAATCTGGAGCCTCGCCTCATCACATTTGAATTTCTAAGTTTGGTTTAACAGAAGCAATTCAAGCAACTTCGGTCATATAGAGGAGGCACGTTGCTCAGGCATTATGGACTCCTGAAACATTTTTGTTTCTTCGCTATTGAATGTGATGCCGCCGCCGCCGCCGCCGTCCACCATTGGTTTGTAAGCACATAAAATGAAGCAATAATTCCAACCAAAGATTTTCAGCTTATTCAGCAAAAAAAACTTCGATCGATGCTCTGCTGCCCGTCGAGAATTTATTGTTATTGTTCTTGAATTTGAGTCGAATCATTTCCCCAGCCGTTTTTTTTTCAGACTGTTGGGTCAGGGTTAGGGTTTTGGTCAATTAAGACTCTTTATTCATTTTTCTTTTTTCCTCTAAGGAAAAAGAGGCTTCTTGATTTGCATGATTAAATTTTATTCTGATTCTCGTGATGTTTCCTGTTATGATTGCCATGTCATCCATGAAAACTAATGGGTGGTAATCGACTTCCACACTTCGAACGTTAGCCTTCCATCATCTATGATGACTTCCATTGTCATGGTGAAGATTAAAGGGAAGATGGTACACCAAGCCATTATACCAATTTCAAATAAAGCAGAGATGCAGATTTTGTCTTGCTAAGATTAATAATGGTCCGAGGTAACTTGAAATCAAAAGATATCCAAATTAAACTGAAGGACACAATCGAACACATTAGCAAGATCAAGGAAATCAACATGGAGGCCTCTCCTCTCCTTCTTAGCAGTCTGGATTTGGTGCCAAATCATACTGTTGTATTCAAGGCACTCTTTTGTCCCATTTGGGTTGAATACAAAAATAAACTAACAAATTTGATGATATACTGTTGTGAGATCAACCATAGTTGTCTCCCTCAAATAAGCTACTATAAATACTAAAAGAATATTCACCTTAATTGGATCACAGTTTCAAGGAACAAAGCCCCAAAGATTGGGAAGATTGATATAAATACCAAATCAGTTCCACAAAAACAAAAACATTTAAGCACAGACGTTGTTAACTCACATTCAGACTCTGAACATCCAGCTTTGAGTAGGAGACAGAAAAGATTTAAGACAAGAGACTTCCAGACGACAAACCCTGCAGAGTTCGAAGTTTCTGAGCAGGGACAACTGTAATGTTCCAGACGACTTTGCAAAAGTATGATATAACCCCAAACGCTCGTCTAGTGAGGACCCCATTACTTTTTTTCTTAAACCCGACCGAGTGAGCATTTCACAAGTTGAACAAAAAATAACAAAATAAACAACAAACAGGAAGGAAGAAAAAATAAAACACAGATTTGAGGACTACAAAACGTAAGGCGGCGAAGGCTGAAACTTTTTTAGCATTTAATGTATGCATATGGCAATCAAAAATGCATTGAGAAACTCCCAACGGCTAGCGAAAATGCTGACTCGCCTCTGGTCATCGTCTTTACTGCTGAATGTTCGGTTTCTGACTGGCCATCGTCTTCATTGACCCCGTTCTGCATTCCGACTCCACGAGACCTTTCTCTGCCTGCGTCTGTCCGACTCTTACTGCCAGAGTCCCACTCCTAACTGTCCAAACTCCGTCTTTTTTCGCCCCTTACTCTCAGTCTCGCAGGTTCACGCGGGCCCAGCTTTTTGTGCCAAAATAGATAAAGGAAGACCTTCCAGATAATCTGACGCCGCTCAAAGATGTCGAAGATAAAATCCCTGACTGGTGGCCACTCACATTGTGTGTGTGTGTGTGTGTGTGTGTATATATATGTATTCACATTATTGTGCTACAAAAGGTCCAGTCATTTGAACAAACCACTTTGGACTAACTGAAAGTGAATGAGTGAAAATGTAAAGTCAACCAGAGTTGTCTCTCCTTGGATCACTTATAAATACTAAAAGAGTCTCCACCTTACCTGGACCACGGTTAAGTTATATTTTAATAAAGTTTAAGCAACTACCTAGTTTGTCTTTTAAGATATACAAATTCTACCCTTGGCAAAAAACTATGGAATTAGTAAACTCAGATGTTCACTTTAGTTTTTTTTTTTATGTAGCAGTAAATAAAGTAATAACAGATAAGACGTAAAACATTTTTATTTTATAGCTCCATGAAATATTCTTTAAAAAATAGATTAAATGCTCTAAAATAAGAATATGATTTTTTCGTTGCCTTTAAAATTATTGTAAATTATAAACAGAAATGAATGTTGACAGAATGATTACAAATCTCATTCGGCTCTTTTATTCCTTGTGGTCCAATTTTGATGTCAAAAAAACTTTCAGCATAAATTAAAATTTCATGCGACAGGAAATACTTCAAATTTTACAATAATTATCAAAATATTATTCATAATAACTCCCATTAAATTAATAAATTAAATGGACACAAATTCTTTCAAACAAAACAAGAAAATGTTTCAAATGAATTTGAAAATATAATTTTTTACCTGAAGAAAATATAAAAAATTAATCTAAAATTTTTTTAGAATTATTTGCCTTTAAAAATAAAATAAAGCAGTTTATGTTTTCATATTTTTTTGCAATGAAAAAGAAAAAAAATTACAGAAAAAACCCCAAAAACTCAACAATTTTCTTTGGGCCAATTCTGGATCCATTTAAAAAAATTTCTTAGTCCCATATTGAGAATTGCTGCTTTAAATAACATGCAACCTCATATCATGAATGAAAACATTTGCAAGGTTTAGAAAAAAAAAGATCCCAAATCAGTTAAAAACATTATTGACCCGACTTCACATTCATTCACATGCACCGAGGCTGCATTCTCAGGAGAGTGCTAAGACCTCAACTCCTGCAAAGAGAGTCCTGAGCAAGGCACTAAACTACATCTGGTGGTGAGACTACAGTTCTGAAGCTCTGATGAATATGGAGTTCTCCTTTTTTACCATTACTCCCATGTTCATTCTGACTTGGGGTTGTCGTACCAATATCTGGGAACAACAAATATCTCTATGTTACAAGACGAGATCTTGCCTTGATTTGAAAAAACAAAAAGAAAGAAAAGAAGAAAAAAAAAACGGAAGTTAACACTTCGAGTTCTCAACTCAAAATGAAAAGTTAGTCGCTCAAGCATGGGCTCCGCGCAGAACTTCCGTTTGCGATAAATTAACAAAAAAAAAAAAAAAATACATTAATAAATATCCAATCGGGGCACAAAAATTGCCGTTTCTGAGCCTACAAAAAATATATAAATAGACGGACCAAATAATCATCAGTCAGACTTGTTCTTTCACACGACCCGTGTTAAAGATTCTTCGCCACCGTCCGGCGCCTGTCATCCGATACATCAAACGATCGCCGCCGCTACCAACGCCGTCCTAATTCCGAGAAAACCATCCCTTCACCACGAGACAAGTACAGTACATGAACTTTGTAACTACTACCACTGAATTCATTCTTTAACTGTGAACATATTTCTCCTTTCTACTCTCTGTACTTAATCTATTTATAAAAAATTTTCTATAACATCATTACTGTGTTATTGTGAGTATCTATACGTTCTTTGTTTTGCAACCATACGCATTTCTCGCCCACAACTCAGAATATAACATCTGTTTGTGGTTAATTATTTGGAATGGTTGGAGTTGATATTTCAGTTATGAGGAAATATTAATGTTGATGATCATGTAAAGGTTTTTCTTACATCAGAGAGGGTCACTAAGTGTTTCCTTTGTGAGTAAACATGCTCAGCAATTGCTGTCATAAAAACCAGAGACTATTTTGGACTAGAATGGCATGACTCTCTCCATGATTTCTTGAGATCAACTTAAGTGAATGTTGGCATGAAGAGGAATATACTTTGCTTACTGTCACATGAATTTTCTTAAGCTTTATGAAGTGAGGGGTCATTTTATTATGTATATTCCTGCAACAATGGACTTTGATTCCAGTATCAGCAAATTAATACATGTTGTTAGAGATCTACTGTGTTGGGTATGACACTAAACTCCATCTGATGGTGAGGCTTCACTTCTAGAGAGTCGAGGAGTGTGGAGTACATCTTCACCATTACTTCTAGGTCTACTCGGACCTCAAGTTTTAGAATTCCATTCATAAGTTTAAAAAAAAAAAAATGAAAAAAAAATGAATAAATAAAAATAAAAGATTTAATAAAAAATCATACATATTAAATAAGACTATTTGTAAAATCTCTTAAGAAATAACTAAACAAAAAAAAAGGAAATGTGAATGTACAATAAATGCACTTCTACCTCTAGGCATAAAATAAGCCTAGACAGGTTGTCATGCCATTAAAAAAATCAATCAATCAATTATAGATCTGGGATTGTGTCTGATAAATTTGTCATTGGTAAATTCAACACATCATAAATCTGTCAATAAATCATTTATGGCTAAACTTAAAATTTAATTATTTCTTTTAAGAATTTAATAAAAAGAACTAAAAAGGTGAGGATAAACCAATTTTATAAGAGCAATTAATCTCCTGCAATGAATTTACACAATAGTAATAGTACAAACCATTAAGTACACACAGAGATCATTTCTGCGGAGAGGACTTCCGGGCGAGACTCACGTGATTGACCATTGCTTGGACTTAATCCTAACCCTTGCGAGGAGAGTAATATTACTACTACTACTACTCATGTATTTGTTATATTTGTACAACTGTACAAATAAACCTGCCTTTTGTTATTCCAACCTTTATATGTTGCCTATTCTTTACAACTCGAAATAGCCCGTCATTGTATATCATTTATGATATAACAATCATTCATATCAAAAATGGAAGTTTTGGAGCTTTTTTTTTTTAATTCTTGTTATTGTCAGATTTTCTATGAATATCACATATTTCATGTTCAATTGTTTTATTTTCTTAATTACGAAACCTGGAATGAAAAACTGTATTTTCTCTGCCATATACGAATACACAGCTCAACATGATGATGCAGTCAAGTATCTCCAAGAATTAAATACAAAACCAGCAAAGTTTTAACTCAGCATTTACTTGTTATTCATAGACAAAGGGTGAAGTAGTGATGGGTGCGTTCAATGACTGCAGTTACTCGCAAAGGAATGTAACTTTCAATTCATCAATGCTTTACAAAACCATGACAACTACATCAGAGATGATTTTATGACTAGATTACATTCCTATATTATTCAACAATGGCTGCTGGAAAATAAGACAATCAATTTAAACAGACAGTGAACAAGCTACACCCCTCTATTCACCTCCGAAAAATTATGAATCATATGTACTTGCTTAAATTAACTGTAAGAGCAGTTTTTACAGCAAAAGATAGTATCAGCTACCAGTCAATGAATATTGATGGTACATGTGCCACAGTTAATACCAAGTCTAAGTTGGGGTTTTTTGTGGACGATCTTGTCATGATAGAAAAGGATGTGCATCAAAAAATGCCACGCGTTTCAAATGTATAAAAGCCAATTCCCCCAAATATTGTTCAACCCTACAAATGACATCTACTTCAACTCGTCTTCACAGACAATACTGATGAAAACAAGTTCTACATCTGCTTCTTTAGGGGCTCTAAAACAGTCCACCATGTACACATTAATGGGAAAAAAATAAGCTACTACCCTTATGGATACTGGGAGCACTGGATCCTTTATTTCACAAAATTATGTAAAGAGGGAATGACTACAGATGAAGCCTGCAACTGGTAATGTGTCCATGGCATAGAATTGCAGAGAGAGAGAACATTGTTTCATACTCACACTACTCCCCTCAAATCCCACTTATTGCTAAAACTCACACTACTACTCCCAACTGGCTAACTAATAGCACCTGTTTTACTCACTCTAAATAAAGTCCATGATGTCTAAGCACGTGTCTTGATGTCTTGTCAATATCGTTTTGTTAATACGTCCATGACACCTTTAATACAATGGTGTCAGAAGAAGTTAAAGAGGAAATCGTAGAATTTGTACCACATCTGAAGGAATTAAATTTCGTGTTAAATAATCTCAGACAAGAATGGGGGAAAAAGGGAAAAATCAATTCCAGATATTTCTACCAGCTACAGAGTCATAAAATTAAAAAAAAACTGTTGTTGCCTTCAAGGATCCAGTTAAGAAATCAGCATGTTTGTTTCAACAACCCCATCCTGTGTCTGAGACCACTGGTGACCTGGTTACTCTCAGGGAATCACTCATCAAACAAAATAGTCGCCATAGTTTCTGATACCTTAAATAGTTTTAAATGGTTTAAAGTAAATAGAGAAATTATCATTTTCGGCAAGATAAAGAAAGAGAATGTAAAAATGGTACAGCGAGTAGACAAAAGGTCTAAGTGTAATGATAGAAAGTTGGCTGGTGCTGATTCTAGGGTGCAGGAATTTTGGTCCTCTTTAGAGAGTTGTGAAAAATTGCAAAACGTTCTTTTCCAAACAGATCTTCAAGGTGGTAAGGTCACGTTGCATCTTTGCTCAGTTACAAGATACTGAGATACATTCAGAATTGTCTTAGACCGATGATGGAGCTAATGAGGTAAAATATATTAATGCTCTTCAATTGTATACTGAATCATAAACAAGTTATTTCTCTTAAATTTTATACAGAAAGTCAAACAGAAAGTCCGTCCAGTGCTCATATACAGAGAGTTAAATGGTTTCGTGGACACGTATATCACTAACTTGAAAGAGTGTTCACAAAAGTTGCAAGAATGATGACGACAAAAATATCAATTAGAAAAATAAAATTAGAAATAATCAGCCTAAAGAATTTAATTGCAGATCCACCACGTTTGCAACGTATGTTGCTACGCCTACAAGAATATGACCTGAGCATCATCTATCGTCCAGGCAAAGAGAAGACCCTGGCAGACGGATTCTCCCGGTTACCAAACAACAATGTAAGAGTGGATTTTGTTCAATTTTCCACAGAAAAGTTGACACAAATACATCAGGCAACGAAAACTGACCCCATCCTGGACTCCATCTCAACAACATCAGTAATACCTCGCCCGGACAAGATATTCGCCGAATTTGGCGTGCCAGTCTCCCTCAAAACGGACAACGGCCCACCATTCAACAGCCACGAATTCAAAACCTATGCCTCCATCACTGGATTCAGACACAAGATAATAACACCCCTATGGCCCCAGGCCAATGCTGAAACAGAATGTTTCATGCACACTGTAAAAAAAAAAAAAAAGTCCATCAAAACTGCCCTAAACAAAGGTCGAGGCTGGAAGCAGGAATTATTCAAATTCCTGCTGGACTACCGGACAACACCACACTGCACCACTGGCGCACCCCCAGCCTCAATCCTATTTGGTCGGACCATAAAAAACCACCTGCCACACCTGATCACACCCATAGCTGAAGACCCTAGCATTAGAAAGCGTGACACCGAAGTCAAGAGAAAAATAAAGCAATACGCTGATATAAAAGCGTACGTGAAACCCAATGATCTCAGGGTGGGTGATACAGTCATTGTAAAAAGCGACCACACCTCAAAGGCTCTCACACCTTACCAACCTAACCCAATGACTATAATAAAGAAAAAGGGACCCATGATCACCGCCCCACACAAGGGTAACCAAACTACAAGAAATTCCAGCTTCTGCAAAAAAATCCCTAAGCCAACAACAAACCCTACACATAACCTACTAAATTACTCCTCATCTGAAGATGAAAGCCACACACATGCAACACCATCACCAGAACCCAAAGACAACCAGGCACAACACACAACTCTAAACCTCAGGCGTTCAGGCAGGACAAGATATCCACCCAAACGATTTGATAACCAGCCAAAAAAACATACCCGTACACAATAGTCTAAATCGTTGTCATTTTTTTTTCTTTCATTCAGTTCAACAGACGTCTCCTCCTACATAAAGTCCGAGCCATCGGTTCAAGTACCCCATCCACTTCACAAACTGAATAAACTCTCTCTCTCCAGATATAATAATTATTATTAGTATTGTCGTTGTTATTATCATTATTAAAAAAAATTTAAATAAAAGAAAGTATTGTAATATCCTAACTAATAAAAAGGATCCAGAGAGACTGGAAGATAGAACTAAGGCGCTGGGCTTGCAGGTACTCTACAACAGAAGCAAGACAGGGAAGTCCCAAATACTCATCAAAAGATTACTCACCAAAGCATGTTTCCCCTACGTGGGAGACTTGTGGGTCATTTTTCCGTTTGTGGCTGGCTGAGAGTAGCAACTACATTCATTAAATGAAAGGCAAGCACATTAACCATGGGATAGGATGACAAAATGGAGGACGCTTCCCTCAATTGTATGATAGCAGAGACGGTAGCCAGAGTACATGAAGCAGATCCTGTGGGAAGAAAGTGGTATGTAGAAGGCCACAAAAGGAAGGTGGTAGTAGTAGATGCAAGTTCTGTGTCTATGGGAGTGGTATTAGAGGTGAATGGAAACGTCATCAAGGATGTTTCTTAGCTGCGTCTGACAAGAGATACTAAACATATTAATTTGGCTGGGCTTGACGCGACAATAAAGGGCGTAAACTTGGCCCTTCAATGGTGAGCAACACTAATACATCTCATCACAGACTCACGTGTTCACTACTAGATTTTAGATACCCTAACCAGCAAGGCATATAAACATGAAGGCATCTGGTGAAATGTTGGTGAGGCAATAGTTAGAAACATTATGGGAGCTGGTAGATGATTATGAATTGATGATGGACGTGACAAGTCCAATTTGAATCAAGCAAACCGCCTTACTAGAGTGCCACAGAGATGGTTCAAACTACACCGAGGAGAAACAGAACACGTGCAGCTGGTGTGCATTACTATGGAGACCAAGTTGGATACAAGTCAAATTGCTGATTTCCACAGAGAAACTGTCAGGTCAGTGGACCCTTCAGTATCAAGAGAAGTTGTAAAGTCGGTCGTTAGGGAATGTGGGGCAAGGGAATCCATCGACCCGGCGCCAAATGCCTTGGCAGAAAGGGAAGCTGAAGGGGAGAAAAAAACTGGAGCAGGTTTTAGTGATGGACATTACCCACGACAACAGTCGACATTTTCTCTCATCGATTGTGGTCTATCTCAGTTTGTATTATAGTGACCGCAACGTTGACAAGACTGCCAGTTAGAGTCAATTTCTTTTTTTTTTTGCGTGCGGTCTGCCAATTGATTCAATGGCAGATAATGATAAGGCTTTAACCTGTAAGCAGTTTAAAGAAGTTTTTAAATGACTGGGGTATACACTTGCGATTTCAATGTGACTATGCACCTGCTGGAAATGGCATAGTAGTAAGGAATCACAGAAGCATCAAAACTATTGTGGTCAGAAAGCAGTGATCTATACCAGTGGCAGTCTATTGGTATAACATCACACCTAAAGACAGCTTCTCACTTGCCACAGTTCTAGCCAATGCACTTCATAGGTACAATATCTGAGTACAGGATATTGAGGTAATCCCCCTCATTGAACCATATAATACTAAAGGAACATATGGAGCGAGGGACATTGTCTAGATTAAAACTCCACATGGAAGATGTATGACTAAGTTTAGGATGGGCCGCATAACCCAGGTTAACAGTTTGCAGTCAGTACAAATTGATGGAATGCTGTGCCATATGAAAGACCTACGTTCATTTATGGGGTCAAAACCATCATCTGGACATGACAGTGATTTAGAGAAGAGAGACCAATTAGTCAACTTGGGATCGACTGCACTAGGGGAGCGTGATGACTCCCCAGATGATGGATCGTCTGAAGATAGAATGACCTTACAGGACCATTCCCCAAATACCAGTGGTCAAAATGCAGAAAATCCAACCTCAATAATGAAATCTACAAACCCAAAAAATCCTCCCTGGCTAATGAAGTACCCTAAAATTTCGCTAAACCTCAACAAACACACCAAAAATAATTCAAACCTATCCAATTACATGGAAGAAATCCACAATATCCTACTAACCTACCCAAATCATAAACATATATACACTGATGGATCTAAAAGGTTTACCAGAGTAGAGTGCTCGGCTATCCTTAACAACATAGCAATACAAAAACGCAAAAACCATAGCCATCTTTTTGGCCTTAGACATTATAAAATCTAGTGAGGCAGACAAATTCATTATCTTCTCAGATTCACTATCAGTACTTACGGCTCTGAAGAATAAAAACACAAAAAATCCTTAACTAAACAAATTAAACAAATTTGACCTTATCTACAGGGGGAAAAGATATATCAGTAGTATTATGCTTGATACCGAGTCATATCAGCATAAAAGGGAATGCCAAAGCAGCCAAAACGGCAAAGGAATCACTGAATATGGCCTCTTTCAATGTAAATCTACCATATACCAACTTCAAACCCAGGATAAAACAGGGCCATTAAAGAAAAATGGCAGGAATCATGGAACAACTATACAAACAATAAATTATTCAGCATCCAACCCACCACAAATGTGAAACCATGAGTGTCGAGAAGGACAAGAAGAGAGGAAGTAATACTAACCAAAATACGAATCAGTCGCACATATATCACCACCTTCTAAAAGCTGGAGAAGCTCCAAAATGCGTTCCATGTCAGGAACAACTTACAACCAAACACTTCCTCCTAAACTGTTGCAGACTCAATCAAATGTGAAATAAATTCTACAAATCAGACACTTTTAAAAAATCTTTTTAAAAACATCAGACCAAATAACATAGTCAATTTCTTTGAAATTGACTTTTATAAGAAAATTAAAAAAAAAAAAAAACTTACGAATATGATTCCATCAAAACTATCCCCTACAGCAATTTTCCAGTAAAACCTCCTTAAACAAGTCATTTTAACCCTGTTCCCAAAGACCAACCATGTCCGAAGAAAATACGTTTCTGGCCTTAAATGACCCTTTGGAAGTTGATAGGCCGTTCAATTTCAATTCAATCAATCAATCAAAATGCAGAACAACCAGATATTCCCTTGATAGTTTGTCTGAAAACAAAGCTTATATCTTTCCCCTTTGCAGAAGTACCCAGTGCAAGAGGTCTGCCTCTGGCTATAGTCTTTGTGATCATGAGATCGCGAGGGGAGTGTAGCAAAAGGCAAAATGAATTAACTCGTGATTCTAAGTGATCCCGACTGTGTCTTGCCTGCAAATATCATATAAGGAAAAATCTGACCACTTTCGGAACCTGAATTTATGTGAAAGAATGTCTTGTATCAGCAAGAGTCATGTCACGTATGTAAATTTTGGCTCCCCAAGCATGTGCATAGATAGTTGATTTACGAATGGGGAAAATGAGTTTTTCTTAGCTTGATGGATGGAAGACTAGGCAAGACAAAAAGAAAAGGAAAGGAAAGATTGATCTGCAAGTAAGCGTGGGACTCGATGTTTGACCCCTCCACTCAACACAGAATTAAAAAGAATTTTTCTTTTCACTTCAAGGAGATAAACAGGGAAGGCTGGGTGTGTTGCTCCCTCATAATGGGGAAAAACCAGTGTTGTTCCATTGTACCCTGTCACAATTCCAAGCTGTGACGTCAGTAAAAAACACAACCTGTTAAATCACGAGCTAGGCCTCAGGAATGTCAGCAACCAATTTTCAATGGATTCACAAATTGTTCAGGTATATCTGAGAAAAGTAACAAAGCAATTTCATGTGGAAAGTTTCATGTACTACAAAGAAAAAAAAATAGGGTCCACCAATATACAATATTGGTTTTACTTGTCTATAAAGGACAACCTGGCAGATGAACTAGAAACATCCGGTTGGTTCTGTGGCCCATCTTTTCTTTGGAAAGAAAAAAAAAGATGCAAAAAGCTATGTATATAAAATTTCATCTAACGACCCTGGGGTTAAGATGGCTAAAGCCTTGTCAACTATATCAAAGGTTGAAAATGCAAGCACAGAGTTTTGGGAGCAATTTTTATAATGGAGACGAGTTGTTGGAGTGGTCTCTTTTATCCAGTAGTACCTTCGTAAAAAAGGGGAGGGGGATACAAAATAGAATCTCTTGAAGCAACCAGGAAACATGCAAAAAGAAAAATATTAATATTGGTACAAGAAAATGCCTTTCAAAAAGTATTGGCAACTCTTCACAACAAATTTCAAGCCACTCAAAAGGAAAAGCAAACTTTTTCAATTGGACCCTTTTGTCAACAAATTGGAAATGCTTTGAGTTGGAGGTAGGCTGACCAAGTTGACATATACTAGGAACATAAAATATCTTTTGATACAGCCCAAAACGAGTAATATAACTAAGATAGTGATCAAGCAATGTCACAAGTTAACAGCACATAAAGGTTGGGACATGACCAGGCACAATCTCAAGAACCAAGGGTTCTTTATTATAGGCTGTAGAACCGCAGTATTCTCATTTCTGTTTCAATGCGTCTTTTGCTGGCATCTCCAAGGATCAACCCAAATCCAAAAGATGGCTGATCTTCCGGAGGACAGAGTACATGGAGGTACCTCCATTCTAATGCTGTGGAATGGATTGTTTTGGTCTTTTTCAAATTAAAAAGGGGAAGAAAACATACAAACATTTTTATGGGGTGATCTTTACATGTATAGCATTCTGAACAGTGCATCTGAACGTTGTGGAAGATATGACAATGGATGTGCTTTCATAAATTGCCTAAATTGTTTTATATAAATTCAGGAACAAGTATGAACCATACGATGTGACCAGGGATCAAACTTTCGAGGTGCAAAAAAAAAAAAAAAAAAAAAAAAAAAAAAAGAGCTAAATGCTGAACATGAACACATTAAAAGCCTTTTTACTTTGTAGCAACTGTAACCTTATCCTCAATACCCCTACCTCTAGTCATAAAAGGTAGAGTATGAGATTGCCCGCCTTGGACAATGAAAGAAAAGCTCTGAGGATATTATGCGACCATTATGTTGGCAAGAGGAAACCCCAAAGTATTTTTCTTTATAGTGAATTTGTAGCGGGAATTAGATTTATTTCCCACAAGCAGACGAATTTCCGCACAGAAGTAAATTGGTTAAACTGAACCAATCAAATCAGCCGGTGGAAGAATACCAAAAAATGGACCTTCTGTGAGGGAGAGGAAAAATCGAATTCGGCCTCTTTTTCCAGGAACAACCATGGCGTTAACATGACAAAAACTGTTACTCGCTTACTAGGCTAACAGTTCTATAAACACGTACACACACACACACACTTTCCTTACCAACGAGTCAGCATGAACGTTTGTACTCGTGAAAAGGGACACCTCACAGAATACCAACAGTGGTTAGTAGAAACTCGTCCAAACATTATTACGTTGTATAAAAGGATTGTCTTTCGGTCTCGTATGACTTTGAGATGTTGTGATATTCTTTGTATGATTGTTAAATGACATTTTTGTTGCATGAGGAACTAAGTCAACGTCTTAACCATTTAACAGTGAATGCTGTCATTGATTCAGGTCAATCTGTAGTAACTGAAAAATAAAATATACTGCAGAGAATAAACGTATGTGTGTTGTTGTAAATGTAACAAATAATCATCTGTCATAAGGGACATTAAACATGGTGGCAGTGATGGGATAAAAGAACTCCCAGATGAAAAGAAGAAAACAAGTATTTTAGAAATATACACGAAGATAAGTAAAGATTCATCATTATTGTTCTCGTTTTAATTTGTGCGCACGTGTATGAAGGAAAAAAATGACAGAGTTGAATATAGAAGACAAACTGACATGTGGCTGGCATTAGATCACTGCAACCTTGGTATATGGAGGGTGATTTATTGGCAAATTGGAAGCTTTTTATGCTGAAATGGCATAACTATTCCATTATTACGTACCTAACAAGACAGCCGATACAAAACCAAATGTCTCTACTACTTCACCTGCTAAGAGATGAAGCATTACAAGTCTATTATGGATTTCAGTTTTGTGGTCTAAAATGTAATAGAATAGATAACTCACCTCGAGTCTGCGTTTGACCGTCGGGAAAAGAAAAAAAGAGGAATGTGAGTTTGTGGACTCCTTATATTCAAGTAGCGGTAATTTGCATATGAGGAGAAAAAGAGGCTATAAAAACACCAAATTGGCAAGGCAGGGGTGGTGTTATTCTGAGAGCAGAGATTGAGCTAAAAGGAGTTGGTGCGAGTTGCAGAGTCGTGTTATTCTGAGAGTTAGTGCGAGTAGCAGAGTTGGTGAGAAGGAGTTCCGCCCCACTTTTTTTCATTACAAGCTATTTCGGCACGAAGAGATCATAGAATCAGGGCTACTGAGGTTGGCCAAGGATGTTATACCACCTTTTAGAAGAGAGGTGATGTAGTCGGTTGGATAAAAAAGGTGAAACTGTTAGCTAAGATACAAAAAATGCAAGACCTTGCGAGTTTCAGTCCACTATTTCTGCATGGAGATGCACTTGCTCTCTACCTTGAGATGAGCAATGAAGACCAAGTATAGGAAGAACAGATAGAGATGAGACTAGTGATGGCATTCACTGATGGGCCTTTTGAAGCATATGAAAAGCTGAAACGATTCAAGTGGACAGGAGAATCAGTTGACGTCTATGCCAATACAATCAAAAGATTAGCTGAACTAGCAGGATATGTAGGGATAGGGCTGGACCAGACAGCTAAACTTGCATTCGTTACGGGATTCCCAGGAAGGATTTTAAAACGGTGGCAGCGAGTGCACAAAGCAATGCACAGAGAAATAAAGCTCAAAAGGAGTCGTCAAGCCTTCAGTGCTTTAGATGTCGAGGACCACACTATATTAAGGATTGTACGGAGACACCTAGAGCTAAAGTGATATGCAACAATTGTGGAAAGTTTGGCCATATGGCAAATTATTATACTCAGATTCAGGGAAACGGACAAAGGGAAGCTTCTGCGCCAGTAGCTACCCCGGCAACAGACTGAAGGCGCAGTATTGGCCTCTTCCAATAATAGAAGTAGTGGTGAATAACACGGTGATGACCGCACTTGTCGATACTGGGTGCACCACCACTTTAATCAATTCTAGACTTATGAGTGGATGCTGTAGATGTGGCACTGTGAAAGCAGTAGATGGGAGGGACATAAAATGTAAAGGAGCCTGGCAAGTGGAGATTATAGTCTGCCTACTTACAGCTACATGTAGCAAAGGAACTATGGCAGTACCAGCTGGTCAGCTATAAAGGAAAAACTTATTGCCTGACACAGTTAGGATTTGGACTTAATGTTGCGCCGAAGATTATGGCCGCCGTGTTAAAAACTGTGTTGAAGAAAGGAAGCAAAACAAAAGGACCACCGATTCGTACATCGACGATATAATGGTGGATGTAACGAAGATATCGACAAAAGAGGTTGTGGAACATCTGAAAGGATTTGGGCTAACCGCAAAATCACCAGAATCCCTGGATGGAGGAGCGGCACTAGGCCTTAAGCTTATGAACAAACGGGAAAGCTGATATTCAGAAGAGGCAACGAGATTCCAGAGATAGAAGGAGAAATAAGTAGACGGGAGTTATTTTCTACCTGTGGCAAATTGTTGGGGCACTATCCAGTTATTGGATGGCTGTGACTGGTATGTAGTTATGTAAAAAGAAGAGCTAGTGGAGTAGACTGGGAGGGCAGAGTTGATTGTAAAACTCTCTAGGTGATACAGGAAATTCTAGTTGATGTAGAAAAGAAAGACCCTGTTACCGGAGCTTGGCACATACTTGAAACAAAAAGAGGAGTGGTGTGGTTTGATCCAAGCAGTATTGCCACAGGCGTGGTCGTGGAGGTAGGCGGTTTGGTGGCGGAGGCTGCGACATGGTTGAGGAAAATAAATGGTTATAATCATATTAACGTGGCAGAGTTAGATGCTGTTCTGAAAGGCATCAATTTAGCCATAAAATGGGGATTGAGATAAATCGAAATAAGAACTGATTCAGCCACGGTATTAAGTTGAGTGACCTCTACAGTGGAGGAGAGTGGAAGAAAGGGTATTGCAGAAATGATTGTAAAGCGAAGATTAGGGATACTTTGAGAGTTGATATCTGAATTTAAACTGTAAATAAAGGCGGTGTTTGTGCCATCAGAGAGAAACAAAGCAGATGCTCTAACACGGATAAAAAAAAACAGTGGTTAGTTGAGAAAGAAGAGGTCCTGGTATGCTTTCTAGGAATTGGAGAACTAGAAGAGTTGCATGCTATGCACCACATGGGAGTGGAAAGAATGTTATATTTGGTGCGGAAAGTTGATCCACATATAAAACGGGAAGAAGTTCAGAAGGTGGTTAAGAATTGCGTCCGATGTCAATCGATCGATCCCGCTCCAAATATACATGATCCTGGAGAAATTGGGACTTCGAAGAATTGGACAAGATTAGCTATCGACATTACACACTATCGTGGGGGAGCATACTTGTCAATGATTGACTGTGGACCTGGTAGACTGGCGATATGGAAGGAGTTGCATGCAGAATCGGCATCAGCAGTTGCAGAGGAATTGGAAAAGGTGATGCTTGAACGTGGTCTCGTAATGGAGGTGATAATGGACAATGGCACTGTTTTTCGCTCAGAAATTTTCCAGACGATGCTAAAAAAAAAAAAAAAAAAAAAAAAAATGGAAGATAAGAAGCTATTACAGGGCAGCCTATAAGCCCGGAGGAAATGGAATAGTGGAGCGACATCATCGGACGGTGAAAGCAATAGCTGAGAGGTGGGGATATCACCGGAAGAGGCCACATTCTGGTACAACATGGCTCCCAAGGTCGGACAGAGAGATGACACAGTGCTGCATAGATCAGTTTTTAACTATAAATGGAGGCACCCAAGAGATACATCCCAAGAAATCGATGTGCAGAGACCAGCCAGAATCCAAATAGGAGAAGAGGTTTGGGTGAAACCACCGAACGCACGATGTACGACGCAATGGGGAAGAGGAGTGATTACTGATGTACAATCTCCTAACAACTTGACTGTCCATGGAATGCCACGGCATATTTTAGAAAATTAATTCAGCATAAATATGCAAATTAGTTCTATTCAACCAATAGATAGAGCCCTATCAAGTGCAACCACTCTGAGCCAAAGTGGACCTGGGAGTAATGAAGGGGTGGTCTACATTCCCCAAAGCTCCAGCATCACTGGTTACTGGAACCTCACCATCAGATGGTTTTGTGTCATATCTAGGACACTCATTGCGACAGCAAGTAGCTAGGTACATAAGACGACAGAGTCATCCCATGAGAGACTCTACGCACATGGGGACCCAAATTTCTCCTTCTTCAAGCCTTTGAATTTATACGAACTAGCCACTAAAACTACATAAAACTGAAAAGAACTGTTACCAAGACAAATGCAATAGTTAAGTCTGTAGAAAACACCTCTTTTTGCAATTATTATTTTCTTCTTTTTCTTTATCTTATTATAAACCCTTTTTCAACCGAATTGTTGCCTTGTTCCTTTTCTCTTGTCGCGTCTCGTGCTACAGCAAGCCTTATTTTTCCTTACATTGCAGATGTAGATTTTGTTTTATTCTCAATGGGTAAAATCCCAACAAAGGGTCAAATCACGGAAGAAGCCATAGCTGATCATGACAACAAACTCCGGAAGCTGCAACAGATATGTGGGTTGTGGTTGAATGCAGAGAAAACAGAATTACAACAAACCTCTCAATCCTTTATGGGACATACAGTGACCAGAGAAGGTTTATGTCCTGATCTAGAGGAGGTGAAAGATGTAAAGGAAATGCAGCATTTAGGTGGGTTTGTGGACTATTTGGCAAAATTTCTACCACACATTGCAGACATGATGGCTCTGATCTGCAATCTAAGATAGATGTGCCATGGATGTAGTTTCGAATCCATGAAGATACTTTTGGGAAGATAAAAAAAGTTGGTGAGTGAAACACTTGTGCTAAGATATTATGATCACAGCAAGCCTCTAGTCATCAAATGTGATGCGAGTGAGAAGGGCATGGGAGCTGCATTTAGTTGTTTGGGTTTTATGGCATATCAACCTTTGTAGGTGATATATCCAATAATATAAAGATAACCAAGAAATAGTATTCCGTGAAAGGAAATAAAGGAAATAATATGTACTATGGGTTTGAATAAATAAAGAAGATGTTTATTGTAATATTTTACAGAGAGAGTGTTCTTCACGTGTTCAGTCCAGGGTGTCTCTCTGTGTATGTCTGTCCGGTGACCTAGTCCCTTATTTAAACTGTTCCGGTGGTGATTACACATCTCATCATAACACCTCCCCCTAAGACAATTTTTCCCTGGAGAATTTGGCTTAATACCGTTTGTTTTTAGGTCTGGGGCTCAGCCGGTTGACTTTTCTTTTTACCCTTGTACTTTTTCTCCTCAACATCGTTTGAGGGGGTGGAATTTTTGATGAAACTGGTACTCTCGGACCTGGAGTAGAAGATACCACTCTTGGAGTAGGTTGTGTTATGGGTAGAGGAACATTAAAAGAGTCATATAATACCTCCAAGGGCAGTTCATTATCTTCTGCCTGTTTGTAGTCAACAGTGTGTCGAGGTCTTAGCTGATTTATATGCCTGCGACAGTCAAATTTACTACTTCTTACAGAATATAGCACGTGTCCAATTCTTTTCATAATAATCCCCTCTTCCCAAAAGCTTTTCCCAGTCCTATAGTTCAAGAAGAGTATTTTGTCACCAGGTTTGTAGAACCTTGTCGAAGGATTTTCTCTTGTTGCTGTTGTCTTGTTTGTATTTGGTAAAATCCTGTCAAATATGGATCTGATTTTTCGTGCGAACATTAGTTCAGCTGGTGACAAACCGGCACTAACACAGTTACAAAATGAATTTATGGGTAGCTCCCATAAATCAAACAAAACGATCCAATCAATTCCGAAGAGGCAAGAATTTATACCTGGAACAACTGACACTTTTGAAGAAAAAGTTTTCGATCCAAGAGATACACTGCAATCAAACTCTCCTTTGAATTTTAATCTCTTTCCGGATACTCCTTTGGCAATTTTAGACGTTTTTTCCAGTTTTGGACATCCAATCCTCTTCCAAGTCACTTCGTCGATAATCGAAATATCGCTACCTGTATCCAAAAGTAGCTTAACTGTGTGACCATTTATTTTGGTATTGACAAATTTTCGTTTACCCCCTTGTCTCACTTCTTCTTTTGACAACACTACATTTACTTTAGACTTAAATTTTTGTCTTTGTTTATTTTGTTTAGTTCGGCACTGGGAGGCTCGGTGTCCAACTAAACCACATTTAGCACAAGGTTGGTCTTTAAAAGGGCAATTTTTTCTTAAGTGCGAACCCGCACAGCTCCAACATTCAAAACTTTTTCCTTTGTTCTTGAGAAAAGTTTTTTGTTTCACTACTTGGACCTGGGATGTAACTTTTCCCTCTATCCTAGTGGTGTCCCTTTTCACATTTATCAACTTCTGACATTCTTCTGTCACTTTTTGTAAGTTCATTTCTGGATCTTGCTCCATAATTGATAAAATTCTTGACCTCAAACCCTTGTCCCTCGGTGCTGTCAGTCCCTGGACAAATATGTAACACTTAAACATGTCAACTGATAGGTCTTTCAATTTAAATAGTTCACACAGGGCATTGACTTTACCCGCATATGTGACAATATCATCAGTTTCTTCTTTTTGCGTGTTTAAACATTTATATCTTGTATGAAAAAGGCTGTCTCTTTCACCAAATATCGAGCACAACATTTTAACAGTTTCTGAAAAAGAAATATCTTCTGGTTTCTTTGGCAAAAGCAAAATCAAATTTGTAAATTTTGTATTTTCCTCCGTACCCAATTTCTGAAGTAGGAGTGTGATTTTTTCTTCGTCAGACCATTTCTCACATCTTTTTGTAAAAATCGTCTCGAACCTCCGATAATAGGCGGGAAAGGTGTCGCCTCGTTCTGCGTCGTATTTGAACTCAGCTAGTGAGTTAGCTATACCTTCTGCCGAAAAAAATCTAGACGCATTTTCATTTTTTTTGTGACAAAATAGTTTCACAAAATAGTCGGTTATTTGTAGTTTGTTGTATGACAAGTGCTTCAAAACGCTCTTGTTGAACCAACATCTGTTTTTGAAAGTCAATTTGAGCTTTTTGCTGAGCGACTAAACTCTCAGTTAACGTTTTCGTCAATGCTGCTATTTGTTCCGAAGCCATTTTTTTTTTTTAAATGCACAAATATCAAGTCAACGTATACATAAAATTTTGTTCCAAAAAGAAGATGTCCACCTTCAACGCTTTCGTTACGAAAAAAAATGTCAACACTGAAAAAAGTTCAGAAAACTCACCGTACAAAATATCGACACGTTACCAATTTCAAGTGCTCCTTTTCGTCTTTTTCAAATACACGTAAACGTATTTACGTAAGAAAAAACAGTTCCCACAACACAGTCTTTTTTTAGTAAATGAATTTACTGAGTTCGTATTTCGTCTTCGTCGTTAATTGATATATCCTGAGGTGGCAATAATAGAAGGATAATCAAGAAATAGTATTCCGTGAAAGGAAATAATATGTACTATGGGTTTGAATAAATAAAGAAGATGTTTATTGTAATATTTTACAGAGAGAGTGTTTGTTCTTCACGTGTTCAGTCCAGGGTGTCTCTCTGTGTATGTCTGTCCGGTGACCTAGTCCCTTATTTAAACTGTTCCGGTGGTGATTACATATCTCATCATAACAGTAGGTCATTTAACGCCAAATTCTGTTTATATGTATATACAGTCAAACAAAGATTTCTAAAATACTTACTAGGTAAAATCTTTGATAAGCAGGACTTCATCTTTTACACACGATTAACCGGTTTTAATTTTTTTTTTTTTTTTTGGTACAACCCTGTCTCTCGTAAGAAGGACAGAACCTCATCTTTTTTGACGTTCTCAAACAGATCGATTAAACTATTCACTTTTAAAATAATTGCTTTCTGATGAGAGCGAAAGTTCTACATTCTATAAAAATGTGTTTAATGGTGCAAAGTGTCTGACAGGTCAAACACTGTAGTTGTGGTTCCTGTTTCAGTATAAAAGAATGAGTAAGCCTTGTATGACCAATGCACAATTGGGATATAATGACTTCTCTTCTTGATTTTCTCAACGCTCTTCTCCATTGTTCCAATGTGGGCTGGATTTAGAAGAGTTTATTGTGGATGTTATTATTCCATCCTCGTTGCCATTTTGTGTGAAAGAATTTATTGATTGTGGGTTTCAGGTCAGTGTATAGAATCTTGAATTTGTCAGGGGTCAGATCTAAGGCTGATTTGGCTGCCGAATCTGGTTTTTCATTTCCTTTCACTCCAATCCAGCATATAATTATTCCTTTCCTATTTGACAGAGTCTAATCTACTCAGTTTAATAAGAGGGTTCGCAAATTTTTTAAATTTCTTAATGATAGCAAAATAGAGCGAGTCTGAGAATATTACAAATTTCTTATGTTTACTCTTCGAGATGATGTTGAGAGCTAGGTCTATTGCATGGGCTTCTGCTGAGAAGATGGAGCTTTCCATTGGAAGAGCTTTCTTGAGAATTGTTCGGTTTAAAACAGCTGCACACCCTGTTTTATTGTTGTCCTTGGAGCCATCCATAAAGAGCTATAGGTGGTCGGGATGGTGTTGGAGAATATTGTGAAATGTCGCTTGATAAGTGCTGGGGTGGGTTTTGGAAAGTTCATTAAGTTCGAGAATCACTTTCGGACTTTTAATGATCCAGGGTGGCGTTTGTGGTAAAGTGCCTTCATGTATATCATTTAGTGGTATTTTTGATTCTTGTAGGGTCGACTTCATCCGAAGGCCAAAAGGTTTTGTTTTTTCTTTTCTTTCAAAATGTTGCTTGTATTTAGGATTGAAGGTGCAGTCATAAGCTAGGTTGGATGGGCAAGATTTCAGTTTTGTGGAATATTGGAAAGCCAATTTTTCACATCTTAGTGTAAGAAGTGGTTCGTCTGCTTCTGTGTATAGGCTTTCGACAGGAGGTTTGCAATATGTTCCAAGGGCTAGTCTAAGTCTTTGGTGGTGTATGGTATTTAGTTCTTTCAAGTATGTCTTTCTGGTTGCTCCATATATAAAGCAGCCATAATTAAGTTTTGATCTGATTAATGAGCGATATAATTTTAATGTTTCTTTGCTTCCTCTTTTGTTAGTGTGTGTGCTATAGTTCTAAGTAATTGTATGGTTTTGTTACATTTTCTTCTCAAGCATTTAAGATGTGGAATAAAGGAGTGTTTGCAGTCAAAAATGACTCCTAGGTATTTGTATTGTTCAACAATTGGTATTTAGGTGTGGTCAATTTTCAGTACTGGCTCTAAATGGAGCTTACATCGGTTGCAGAAGTGGATGCATTTTGTTTTTTCTTTTGAAAATTTTAATCTATTCTCTGTGATCCATTTGTGGAGCTTATCAAGGCAAATTTGAAATTGTCTTTCTATTTAGTTCATGTTTCTTCCAGCAAAGTTACCCACCATTGTTTATTAAGTAGTAGACACCCTAAAGTCCTTAACAGATCACACGGATACCTCAAATGTACTGGCAACTTTGACCAAAACTCCCTTTGAGCACTTTTTCACCAGAGGCCACAAAACTCCATCCCAGCTTTGACGTCATATGAAAGCATCACTAAGAAAACATACAATGTCAGAGCCAATTCTTCGAGGCTTGGGAACGTAATGGACGCAACGTACCTGGAAATTCAAAGTGTGCACGGACGTGTCTGGTCTGTAGAGTAAAAGCAAGAAACAGATATGGTTGCTTCAAGCACTATATGTAACGTTGGGTGATCTCGAACCAGCCAGAGTCGATTTGCGCGTATGCAAATTCTTTCGAGATCGGGCGAGCAAATAAACGCACGGTGACGGCTAGAAGGGGTCTTTTTTTTTCTCAGTGAGTCAATTGACGAATATACACGGAGTCTGTTAAAACTTGAAGGAAGGAGAGAAGGAAAGAGAGAGAAGGAGAGAGAGAGAGAAGGAGAGAAGGAAAGAGAGGAAAGGAAAGGAGGAAAAGGAAGCATTCATATTAACACGCACGAGCTTTAACATCGTTGAGAAACTGATTTGCGAAATCTATTGCAGCAGCATTCCAACACAAGGCTTTTGGCTGTAAAGATTACCTGTGATAATTACGCAGATTCTTGTCCCATCGATCGAACATTTATCCCTGGACCAGCTGACAGATTCAGCTGATAACATTTTTGCAAGCCTGGAAAAACAGCATAAATTAACGACATATGCCTAAGAACAGAGACGAACCCTGGATGAAAGTAACAGCAGCTCTTCAAAAATAGATCACAGATCTGCAGCTAAATCTGCATAGCCTTCCCAGGAGCCCATTTCCTTTCTACTAAAAACAACAATGGTTGACATCACAGCTCCAGGCAAAGACGATACCAAGAGTGAAACATCTATTGGTACCACAGAAAATTTGGCTCCACTGCCCGTCAATGCAACCCACCTGCAAATATTGGCAGAATAAATGACATAACCAGCAGGTAACGGTGATGAACCCTGCTGGTTGGAACCAACATTGTCACCTATTCTATGAGTAGCATTGAAGAACAAATTGAAGTTCCTTGTAGACATGGGAGCAGCAATCAGGGTGACACCATACATGAATGAACCCTCTGCAAAATCCACCTTGTTCAGACTACAAGTAGCAAACAGTTCAACCATTGAAACCTACAGCAGCAAATTCCTCATGCTGAATACCGACATGCGACATGACAACACCTAGTCATTTATCATGGTGAACATCAAGACACCCATCCTTGGAGCAGCTTTACTGGCACATAACGACTTGGCAGTGCACATGAACTCCAGGACCCTGTTGGACAATACCACCAATATCAGCGTCACAGGGATTCAAATGCACAACAACACCACCAGGATCAGCGTGGCTACCTGTCATAGTCGAGAGTACCTGGACATCCTGAACTAGTATTCACATTTGCTACAACCAATTAAAAATACTGGTTCAAACTAACACTAGGCACAACACCATATCGGTATGTCTGGACAACAAGCATTATTCTGCCCTTGACGATTACTGCCACATAAACTAGTTTGCCAGGAGGGTATTTGACTAGATGTTATGCGATGGCATTATCTAACCATCAGACAGTCCATATGTTTGCTCATTACATCCGGTCCCCAAACCTGGGAGCACAGACTTCCGGATCCATATGGACTACAAGCAACAAAATGTATCAACCATCCCTGACTGATACCCAGTACCTCACATACACAACTTCACGTCCAGATTACAAAATGCATTCATCTTCTGCAAAAGTGACTTAAAAACGGCTTACCACCACTGATGGCCAGTAACAAGAGAAATCCAACTCTGAAAGGTGTACTGACTGACACTTTTTTGGCTCTTCAGAAATTCCCAGCACTCTTCAGCAGCAAGACTCTTTGTGATGTCAAACTAGGCTTTCCCAAATCATATATTCCTACAACACTCAGGAAACACGTATTTCAGCACTTCACAGATGGTCTCATCCAAGCAAACTCATCGTCAATCGCTTTGTATGGCCCAATATGAACTTTGACATCCGAAATTGGGTTTCCAAGGGTCTGGAATACCCACTAATATAAAGTACATATATATGAAATGGAAAAGAAGATAGCTTATCCCATACGGCAAAGTGAAAATGCAGAATGAAGTGAGAGAAACATGGCTGCTCTGATATCTCAATTTCATGACGTGTGGTCTCGACTGACAAGAGTTTGCGGGTGTGGGTGATGAATTTTTTTTTTCTTTAAAGCATAAAAACCACCATTCACAAGAGGAAAGCAGACATTTTTCAGTGACAACGGTGCTTTTGTTTGTCAGGATAGTAGACACAGATGTCAGTAACCGATTAGTTCCAACTAGTTCAAGCGCAATTTTAGAATTTTACAACTCTTATGAGATGGAAGGGAAGGTTCCCTTGAACAGCAATAAGGCAAAATCGTTTGATAGTGAAGGCGATTTGGTTTGGTTGGTTTGGTTTTATGGTATATCAACCTTTGTAGGTTATTTAACGTCAAATCCATTTTTATGTAAATAATCAGTTCCATTTAAAACAATTCAGTTTAGCATGAGTACACAGTTTAATTGTCAAAAACATTTCTATTTCAAACTGTTCAAGCAGTTATATATAACAATTCAGTTTAGTGTAAGTACAGTTTCAATGTCAAAAACAGTTCAATTTCAAATAATTCAGTTTAGCATAAGCACGCAGTTTCAATGTAAGTACAGTTTGTCAAAAACTTCAGTTTAGCATAAGTATGCTGTTAGTTCTATTTAACCCATAGAAGGAAAGGTTCACTTGAGCAGCGATATGGTGAAATCATTTGATGGTGAAGGCAATTTGATGGCCTGGTTGGTGAAAGTAAAGCTGGTTGCAAGGCTGCAAAAGATTCCTAACCTTTTTATACCCCTGTTCTCAGACACTTTGGCCTTATACCTCCAAATTAAGTGAAGAAGACCAATTGGATGTGGTCAAGATAGAGGCAAAGTTGAAGACGGCGTTTATGGAGGGAGCTTTTTCTGCGTATGCAAGGCTAGGGAAGATGAGGTGGACTGGTGAAGTCATTGATGTATATGCTTCAAATATATGGAGGCTAGCAGAACTGGTAGGATTTGAGGGGGAGTGGTTAGGATAAGATAGTAAAGCTGACTTTTGTCAATGGTTCCCCAGAAAGTATTTTCGTGGCCCTGCAGAAGTTGCCCAATGTGAAATCGCTGGAGATCAGCGAACTGAACTCAACTGCCAGGGTGGAGATAGCTAAGAAGATTCTAGAAGTGGCAGCAGATGTAAAGCCAGGAATCAATTAAGAACCAAGGCAGGTTAATGGGGGACCATGGACGAGCAAACAGTTCGGCAGCAAGTGTTTCAATTGTAGGGGTTCACGCTTGTTTCAATACTATAAAGAGCCAAGGTGTTAAATGTGTGACAAACTGGGACACGACACTTTGTGAGAGATCGCCTGCAGAGAAACAGGCAAAAGAGAACCAGTGCACTGGTAGTTACCCTTCAAGCCAGTGATGGTACATGATGGATTGCTGCCAACAATAAAAGTATTGGTGGAGGCCAAGAAAGCAAGAGCCCTCCAGTTAGGATACAATTGATGTGTGCAGAGAGACTCAGAGGAAGTGGAAGCAAATAACAGGGGCACTTAAGATCGTTGATCTGAAATCTGCATACTTGCAAATACATATTGCAAGACATTTATAGAAGTACCAGTTGGTCAGATACAAGGAGCAGCCTATTACCCCACTTGGTTTGGGTTAAATGATGTCCCAAAGATCATGTCGGTAATTCTTAAAGCCATGCTCAAAGAAGAGGATAGCATGAGAAAGAGCAAAGATTCCTATATAGATGACATCTTAGTTAACAAAACTGTAGTGTCTGTGTCAAACCCTTGTAAGTCATCTTGATAAATTTGGCTAAACAGCGAAGCCACCAGAATTATTAGGAGGGGCAGCACTGGGTGTTCAGCTTGACGAGGATAGGGTAGGTGACCTGGTATTTACAAGAGGGAAGGAGGAAATGAGCAGATATGAGCTGTTCTCTACATGTGGCTAATTGGTGGGCCACTAGCCAATTGCTGGATGGCTTAGAACCACTTGCAGTTACATGAAGAGAAGGGCTGATGGAATTAGTTGGGAAGACAGGGTAGATGGTGAGACGTTCATTGTGATGCAGGAAATTGCAGAGGAGGTGTGACAGCAAGACCTGGTTTGAGGGAAATGGCATGTCCCCAAATAAGAGAAGGGCAGTGTATGGCCACTGGTGTGAGTGTTGAGATAGATGCGGCATGGTGGTTGAAGATGCAGCAGGGTTAAGAAAGAAAAGTGATTATAACCATATCAATGTGGCCAAACTTGAGGCTTCAATAAAGGGCGTCAACCTGGCACTGAAATGAGGACTGAAAGAAATTGAGATCCAAACCGATTCAGTTACTGTTCGTAGTTGGATACGCTTCATGATCATGAATGAGAAAAGGGTCGGTACGAAAGGAGCAGCAGAATTATCTCGTGTCGTTTGGGGATTCCGAAGGAAATGGTGGATGAGTGAGTTAAAGTTGAGCATGATGTTCATTTCCTCTAACAGAAAAATAAGGCTGATTCTTTGACTAGGGTGAGAAAGAATTGGCTGAAGGTGGAGGGAGACACTGATACGGTGTTCTGTGTAGGGTAGGAGTGAAGGAGTTACACAATCTGCATCATATGGGAGTAGACAGAACACTGTACCTTGTCTGAAAAGTCAACCCAGATGTGACAAGAGAGGTAGTTCAGGGGGTGGTTAGAAGCTGCGACCGTTGCCAGTCGATCAACCCCTCACAAAGCATTCATAAACATGGAGAAGTTCAAGTGGACACCGATTGGACCAAACTGGTCATCGATATGACACATTATAGAAATAGATTGTACCTATCAATGGTTGACTGTGGGCCTGAACAATTTGCCATTTGGAGGGAGATCTAAGTAGAAACAGCAGACATTGTAGAAGTGCTGAATGAGATTTTTTTTGAGCATGGACCAGTTGAAGAGGTGTTAATGGACATTTTACGGAGAGGTCCTTCAGGCAAAACTACACGGCAGCTTATAGACCCAGTGGAAATGGGATTGTGGAACAAAATCCCCAGAGCATAAAAGCTATTGCCAAGAGAGGCGATATATCGCCTGCCAAAGCAGCATTTTGGTACAATGTCTCCCAAGTCCAGGCAACTTGAGAAAACCATTATGTGAAGTGATCTTTAATTGCCACTGGAGGCATTTGAAAGTTAAACCAATTGGCAAGCAAACTAACTAGCCTGAATCCATACGAGTTGAAGAGGTTTGGATTAAGCCACCTGGTGCCCACCGCACATCAAAATGGGGAAGAGGAAAAATTACTGGAGTGCAGTTGCAGAACAATGCGGAGGTGAATGGTATGCCAAGACATATCTTAGACCTTAGATTAACTTACAGGCCTTCAGAGAATGATGGGAACATTGAAACCCGATCTCAACCAGTACGAAGATCATAAAGTGTGATGTGTGACTATGTAATGTGAATTATCTGGGAGATCAGAGGGGCATGTAGAAAGAAAACAACTTACCCGATATGGCAAAGTGAGCACACAGAATAAAGAGAGGAAAACATGGCTGCTCTGACATCTCAATTTCATGATGTGTGGTCTCAAGTGACAAGAATTTGCAAGAGTGGGTTATGCAAATTTTTTTTTTTATTTTAAAGCATAAAAATCACCACTCACGGGAGGGAAGGAGACATTTTTCAGTGATGATAGTGTTTTTGTTTGTCAGTAGACACAGAAGTCGGTAACCAATTGTTAGTAATCAATTTTCAACCAGTTCACCCACAACAGAGACACAAAGTCCCCCAATGGGTACCTTTAGTACACTGGATGCACACTTCCCTCACATACACACAGACATAGCAGTGTGCCAGGGGTACCAATACCTCCCGACAATTGGAGTATATTTCTCCCATTAATCAATGGCCATACCTTTAAAGGACACCTCAGCCAACAGTTTCCAAAGCAGTCCAGCAAGAATGGATTGCAATCTTTGGCACCCCCCCCAGGTGATTATGACTGATCACAGGATGCAATTCCAATCATCCCAGTTTATGAAATTAACTACCTCAAGGGAAAAAAAAAAAACACATCCATACAATGTCTTACCATCCTTGCACTAATATAGCTGGGCAGAGAGACTTCACTGATCTCTGAAAACTTCTCTGGCTACCAGAAATGACTAATAACTGGGTTGACACTATCCCTTTTGATCCTGCAACCACTGAAAAAAAATACTACAAAAGAAGATCTGGTTGTTCAGCAACTGAACTTGTCTTTTGCACTCCTCTTTCACTGCCAGGACAATATTTCTTACCTAGCACGAATTCAAGACCAAATACAAACTTTACACAGGAGCTGCAGCAGAAAATGGCTAAATTGGCATACACTCCTCTGACAACGTATACTGGGCCTTATAAGGTACTCAACTGCACAGACAAGCATATTATAATCAAGCACGGTAACAACACCGTCTCTATTGACTGGATCAGACCCACTTCCATTGAGAAGGCAGATCCAATAGCAATCAGACACATCAGCAGATTCACCCGAACCATCACTCAATGTACACAGCAACACCTACAGGGAAACAAACCAATTCCAGACATAAGGTCACCTTCCCTAAAAAATTTAAGTAATATCTTCTACTAATTAATATGATCAATTCATTAGGAGGAGGGCCTTATCGTGGTTCAACATAAAATCCCTGGTTTAGATAAAACACCAAGTCACTCAAGACATCAGACAAAACGTTGTACATACGTTTCACAAACTTCTGTAACTAACACAAACTATTTTTCGAAAGGGATTAATTCTGATAGCCTTTCATAACCACAGGATAAAATTCATCATATTTAAAAGTTCCTCTTCAAAGTATAATGAAGTATTTCATTATTTCATATTTAATAAAGGAACTTCCTGTGAACAGAAACACTTCACACAGCTCTGCAGTGTGGTAACAGCCGACCCAGCAGTTAATGCCCCAAAAACACATTCTGGCTGAGACAGCCAGTGGGTGAGGAAGGAACCTCCTCTGGTCATAGCACTATGACCAAGGCTTTAGCAGCAGCAGCTGCCAGAAATGCACAGTTCCAGGTCAACCCAAAAGCAGATGTCTCGACTCCAGCCAACAGATGACACGGGAACCAACAACAGCCACAGACCCAGTACAGCCAACCAAACCAATCACAGCTGCCATCTCATTCAAACAGCTCTTCTTAAAGCTAACTTCAGAAAATCTTCGATCACCTCTGATCTCATCACTACACCTTCCTGGCTCCAGCTCCACCCAGCAGTAGTTCCTGCACCTTCAAACAACCACCACCCACAGTTCCTACCCTTTCAAGCAACCAGCACCTGCTGACCAGCTCCACCTAGCAACAGACATCTGCATCACCCTAGTCTATGAGCAACCACTGCTCAGACTAACACAACACATTGAGGCCACATAGACACATACACAGTTAACCAGTGATCGAATAAACCGGGATTTTGATCATCCAGTCTCGGCAACCAATAACTGAATTTCCAAACCCATGACAAGCTAGTCACACACACCAACTCACACTACACCCTGATCCTTGAGTGGACAGATTTCATTGTTATTGATTGACCAAATAAAACTTGGCCTTTTGAATTGGCTCTTTATTGTTGTCATTATTACTTGGTTGTCAATCACTTATTTTTTTAAAGTTTGTGAGATCGACATATTTATCAATCCCGCAACAAATCACCAATAAGGAAAACATAGCAAACCAACTGGCTGAACAATTCTCAAAAAAGACTCCTCTTAAAAATAACAAAATAGAAAATTTCAAATTAAAAAGCAAAAAGAAGAAAAAAATTAACTAAAAAAAAAAAAAAAAAAAAAAAACCATTCAATAGAACAGAATTCAAAGAAGTAATAAATAAATCTCATAATACAGCGGTTCACCCTGATGAAATAAATTACCAATTTCTAAAATGTTTACCAAAACCATCTCTTAATTACTTCCTACAAATATATAATGAAATATGAATGAGTAAAAACATTCCAAAACTTGGAAGAAAACTATAGTGATCCCTATACCTAAACCAAAAAAGACCATAAAAATCCAATAAACTATCAACCGATTGCTCTCACTAGATTCTTGTGTAAGACCTTTGAAAGGATGGTTAATGATAGACTGATGTGGTATTTGGAAATTAAAAACCTGATTACAGAATATCAGTTAGGTTTCAGAAATAAAAGAAGTCTCATTGATCACCTAGTTAAACTAAATGCCTCAATGACCAAAGTTATGCCATCTCTGGTTTATCCAATCAACTGGCGGCCATTGACACTGGACGGGGTCAATCTGGAGGACGTGCAGTCTTTTGTCTATCTTGGCTCATCAATAATGCCATCGGAGCAAGGTGCTGCTGAGGTAGAACGCTGGAAAGGAGTTGAAAGGTCCGCATTCGTGCATCTCAAGCAGTCACTATGGGGGCGAAGAGAGATATCCACGGCTACGAAAGGGCACATCTATCAGGCCATTGCCTGGACGATCCTCCTCTATGGCTGTGAAACGTGGCCACTTAGAGCGATTGACCTACGAAAGCTTGAAGTGTTCGACAACGATTGCCTTCGTAACATTCTACGATGCCACCGAATCGATCATGTGTCCACAACTACTCTACGTCATCGCCTGAACCTCCGTTCTCTTCCACCCATCTTGCTCCAGCATCGTCTCTGATGGTTCGGTCACGCAGCTCGATGCCCAGAGGGAGAGCTCATCCACGATGTACTTCTCCCCACTTCTTTTCTTAACTGGCAAAAACATATCAGTGGGAAGCTGAAGACATGGGCCAGCACAATCAAGGATGATCTAGCAGCACTATCAGGTCCCCAAGTAGCTGGTCTTTGGCGATGGAATCGCGATTGGCTTGCTATATCGTGTGACCTGGCTCAGGATCGGCGAATGTGGGTTGCGATAGTTTGAGATGCTGTACTTGCTAGGGAGGAAGCCGATTCAACCTGACCAGGGTGAAAGCCGATACAAGTACAAGTAGTTAGACTCAAAACATACATAAGAGAAGCATTTGTCAAGAAAGAACACCTAACAGCAATCTTTTACGGCCTTGATAAAGTGTATAATACTAACTGGAAGTATGATATAAAGAGAGATCTACATGATCTTGGACTTAAAGGTAGAATTCCAGATTTCATCTGCAATTTTTTCAATGATACACATTTCCAAATAAAAATGGGTGACTAACTTTCAGCTAAAAAAGAACAAGAAATGAATACACCCCAAAAAAAGTATTTTATCTTTTACCCTTTTGTAGTAGTAATGCCACGAACAATCTTACCTCGAAGAAACAGAAGGTGTGCTCTCTCTGCTACCGGCATGTGGAAAGCAGAAGAAAAGGATGCAAGAGGTGTGACTTGTTTTATGGAGGAGAACAAGATAAACCTCTGTGAAGTGGCAAGATTTGATGAATATAAAAGAGACTAAGTTTGAAGTGGAAGGGGGCAGTATTTTGCTTATATCTGATTGGTGAACATCCATCAGTTTATTTTGCGTGTTAAATAATTTTAAGGAAGATCTGCATTAGAGCACTTTAAAAGTGAAAAAAAAAAAAAAAAAAAAAAAAAAAAAGGTCCGTGAACAATAAAAAGTCAGTAAAATTAGAACATAATTACAAAAGGGATGATAGAAACTACAAGCATGACTGTCCCTTTATATTGGAAATAAGAGAGAAAGAAAAAGCAGAGGAAATTTCCAGGTTCAATTATGACAATCACACAGTGGTAAATTCCTCATTTTGGAGTATATCAACCCCTCCCAAAGTAAGGGTAGTTTTCATTTGTGCAACCAAATTTATAGGTACCAGTTTAAAATCGCTTGTTACAGGAACTGAACCAGTTAAATACCCTGGTCAGAGTTCTGTTTTGATTTTGCACACATCCAATTGCCATACTATATGAAGTGTATGTGTCATAAATGAAAGATGTACCACAACACTCGTTTATGACATCCATATTCATTTACGGTCCTTCTCCAAATTACAACAGTCAGTTATATTAGGAGATACCCATCATACATGTAATTCTAACTCTGCTCGTATTTTTCTGAAAAAAAAACTTGGATAACTTCCGAATATTAGTCCTCATTTTTGGCAATAGGCAAGTAAAAGAGGATAGAGCATCAGAGAGAAAGAAGCTCTAGCCATAATATATAAGCTGGATGGAAATGGAAGCATCTTCTGTCCCATATTGCTTTAAACTATACCCAGACGTAAGGTCTGCATCATTTATATACGATGACAAAAAATGTACTAAAATAAAGAATGCTAAAATTAATGAGTGGAGAAAGGAACTTGGTGAATTATCTTTCGATATTGAGTATCAACCGAGAAGAAATAATGTTGCTGCATCATTAAATTGCCAAACCTCGGTCAGGGTAAAGTTAAATTGCCAAACCTCGGTCAGGGTAGAGTTAAATGAAAAACAATGCCATTCAGGTGTCTCAAGACTCTTACATTTTGTACAGTCAAGAAATTTCCCCTTTTCAATTGAAAATGTCAAGAAAACTTGTGCATCCTGCAGAATTTGTGCAGAACTCAAACCTCAGTTCAATCGGCCTACCGAACATACATTGATAAAAGCCACTGGCCCAATGTAAAAAGATCAGTATTAACTTTAAGGGGCCTCACCCAATGGTTTCTCATAATTGATATTTGTTGATCATTGTTGACAAATATTCACGGTTTTCATTCTTATATTCCTATCCAGACTTGCAAATTTCCACAGTTATAAATTGCCTGGAATTCCTTTTTAGTATGAATGGAATGCCAGACTATATATATATTCAGATAGAAGCAGTTCTTTTATATCCAGAGAGCTAAGGAAATTAATTACTTAATAAAAAGGTTGCTATCAGTAATTCAATGCCCTATGACCTACAAGGTAATGGTTAGACTGAATGGTATGTAGGGAGTCATCTGGAAAACAATCCAATTGACCCTTAAGTCACTCAAGCTACCAGATAAACATTAGGAGCAGGTCCTACTGTCGGTTTTTCATTGTGTGGTCCTTGTTATGTACAAGTCATACACCATACAAATGCTATTTTTAACTCACAACTCATGGGAATGTTTTCCCATCCTGGTTGATAAACCCAGAGCCGGTGTTGTTCCGATGATTTGTTGTACTACCAAGAATGGCCCCTTAGTAGATTGGATAGACCTGATTGATAGCAATCAATTATTTGCTCTCATCAGATATCCAGATGGGAGAGAATCAACAGTGTCAGGTCAAGACTTGATCCAGATCCTACCGGCTCCAAAAAATTTTCATTGCATCTCTTGGACTGCCAACCATACAAAATGAGTCTTCAGTAAGTCCAGGAAGTTACCCTGATAAAGAAGACCATGATTCATCATGCAGAGATATTGAGCAATCAAAAAGGTATGGTTGGGAATTAAGTAAGTCCTCCCTCTTTAGTGGGGAGGATGTCGTAAATAAAACATACTATGACATATGTTTACAGCCATTCTCTGGATTACAGCAGTCAGCCATATTTGGAGATACCTATCACACAATTCTAACCCTGCTTGTATTTTGCTGAATAAAACTTGGATAACTTATCTTCATTCTTGATGGTATGTATCATTGTTGACAAAAACAGATTATCTACACTTGGTGGTGGTGGTGGTGGTGGTGGGGGCTCAAAAAGGCTTTACCAAAAGGAATACAAGTTATTTTGTTTTTGGATAAAATAAACAGGTTCTTTCCTATATCTCAGCAAAGTTCTGTAATGATGGTCAGTTTAGTCTATTCCTTGAAATAACCCCAGAAAAATGAACTTTTGGTCACTAATAAAAAAAAGGACCTTAACACCAAAATAAAATTTCCTTGCTTTATAAATTGGCATGTTAAAGGCAGATTTTTTTTTTTTTAAATTTTTTTTACACAAGTTGAATATAAAATTTTGACAGGGTAGAAAATTGTAGCGTGAAAGAAATTATTTTGTTGAGTTTGGGCATTTGTGTTTGCCATTATTTCCAACTCAGCTTTTTTTGAGGTGAGAATCTGGTTAGAAGACACATTGGTCTCTAGGGATCAGATACACAAGAAGATATCTTTGTTGATATTTTCTTTGTTTTTGCTACCCTATCTCTTTAATTTACTTTCCGCCTATTTGTCAACAAGGTAAATAATTCTTTTTTCTTACTTTAAACCTTTTACTAAATTCTAAATTTATCATTTTGACAATTTTCTTTTCTGACCAAGTGAAAAATTTTTTTTCAGATTTTCATATCCTTACACCAAAAGGAGTCAATTTTTTATGCTTTAATTGTAAAAAGTTAGCTGTCATTTGTGATGATTATATATATATATATATATATATATATATATATATAGCAATATTCTTCTCCCTTGTATTTGAGTACTTTTCTGACACACACCATTGGTTGGTTGGGTTTTATGACATATCAACCCTCATGACTTTAGAGACATACTGTTGCGATATCATTTGCATATTTGACGAGTAGTATTTTGTATTTTTTTTGCATCTGCAAACTTGTCAATATCTTTATTTTTAATTAATTTAGTTTTTACAGCTGCACTAGTTTGCATAAATAAAAGCCTTCACATAGTCGTCAGTTCTAAACTAAAGTCAAAGGCATTTACAGTTTCCACTATTCAGAGACCACCAGGAATCCTCAAATGGGAACACACACAAAAAAAAAAAAAAAAAGTTAACTCAACCATCTAATTAGACAGAAAGTTCCTCCATTGACCCTCAACAAGAGAGACTTACTAAAAAAAAAAAAAAACAACAAAGGTCTCAAGAAAAAAAAAGTTAATGCACTCTTCATCCTCCTTCCATTTCCAAAATTCTTCTACAGTCTAACAACAAAAACATTTTTCTAAAAAAAAAAAAAAAAAAAAGGAAAAAGACATCAAAAAACTTCATACAACGTCATTTATAAAAGTGGTGATAGAGTTTCAGACAGAACTTGTATACAGGTAAAAAATGAAGTGAAACTGACTTGAAGACGAAACTACTATGAAAGCTACTCTCTACAAAACAATCACTAAATGCTCTATCTATATTCCATCAGACAATCCAATTGACAAAAATAAACTCAACGACATTAAGATAACTTCCAAAAACATTAATTTTAATGGGTGACTTTAACAGTCACAACATTATATGGAGTTGCAAAAATACCAACCAGAAAAGCAAACCCCTAGAAACTGTTGATGTTATCAGGTATAAATAGTATGAGGGAGGTACTAATGCTAGGGGAACACCAGTAGCAAGTTAGTACCAAGTAACAAGCTGACAGAAACAACTAATTTATTTATAATTCTCAAAATTACCCCCACCCCACTCAGCAGGTACTCTACATCTACAACTGGTTTAACATATTTTGATCACATTTAGAAAGTTTATGATGATATGTGCAGCAGTGACCACTTCTTAATTGAGTTAGAAAATTCTGGACTATCACTGGATGCAGAAATCCTTAGTTGGAACCTTAAAAAAAAAAAAAAAAAACTGAAGAGATTTCAAAAAGCTATGTTATGGCACTATGGACTTAGGAAGGTAACATTGATAATTTAGAAGTAAATGAAAACTGAGAATCATTAAAGCAAGTGAAAAGTATAAAAGATAAAAGTATTGACTGGCTTTTTCTTAGTCCAGAGAAGGATAATATAGATAAATATAATTAGGAGTCATCTGAAATCAAATTTTAGAAAAGATGGGAATGTTATGAAAAGATATTCAGAGAAGATAAGACAGTGAAACAAAGAGTCTATTTCTTGGGGCTCTGGCAAAAGATATCTGGCATACCTCCAATGACAAAAAGGGTTGTAGCAGAGAGCTACCAAAAAGGTAAAAAATGAATGGCTGATTTTTTTAAGGAACATCTTTTTGCCTGTGTTCTTTAAGAATTAGATTTGTCATGAAGATAATTGGAAGGACCCAGACGAAAGTAACCAGATGAGAAATAAAGAGACTGAAGAAAATGTCAGCACCCTGAAATACTGCAATGTTGAGGTAAGGTGAGAAGTATAAATTAGAGTAAGTTGGAATTAAGAGGGTTGAACTAATTCTGCGACTACAAAAAAGGAGATGACCAAAATCCCTAGATATCAAAGTTGATGACTTTTGGAGAAAATGAAATTAATGTTATTGAAATATTTCGCCAATCTAAAAAGAGAAATTGATTAACCCCATACCTAGTCAGTCCCACCTTGGTTTGAAGACCCTACCATAAAAATTTGGGATTTTGGCAGCTCACAAGTACCCTATCTGCCACCACCGGAGTCCATGACACTTGAGAAGCATTTCCAAAATCCAGACCTTGTGCCTGAGTTGTGAACCAAGAACTTAAATTATTTTAACAGAGTTACAAGTCTATGTCACTGAAGTTAACATTTGGGAAAAGAAACTGTATTTTTCTATTTAATCACAGTCCTATTTAAATCATAGAATTATTAATTATTCACTGGAGTCAAGTCCTCCTTTCCTTTTCTTGAAGAATTTTTCAAAATGTACAACCACCAGCTGTCAGCCCATGAATCACTTGGTATTACCAACAGCAACCTTCTCATGTCTGTGATCAAAAATACAACATGGGTAGGGATGCGGATGGTTGTGAATGCTATAGAGATTGTCAGGACCAACTGAACACTTGCTAACACTGCAGACTTGTCTCTGAGTGACGGGTGGATCAACAGACAAATCAGATAATTCCGGTTAAAACACTTGGATGAAGTGGGGTACACTATTACTAATAATTTACACACAATTATATGGTTCAAAGTAACTAATAATAATTCTTTATGAATAATCATAGCTTCAAGTAACTTTTCTAGATGCAAATAATTTATATGTTTAGACAGTTTCAAGTATTCTTATCTAATACTAATAATTTTCAAATAGATCTACTTAACTCTACAATTGGATTCTTACACGTACTAACACACTGGTTCAAAGTGGATGTGGGAGTAATAGCAACAAAGAGATGATTGCACAGAAATGAAGCCTCACTACCGAATTTAGTTTAGTATCATACATCATGTAAAAGAACTTTTCATGTATGGCATGATGACGATGGCTGCCATGAAGATATTAGATAAGTAAATACTGAGGAACATAAATCCGAGATATTCATATCAATGGACTTTTCATGAATACCATTTTGTAGAAAAAAAAAAAAAATCCCTTTTTTTGCATTGTGATGTGTGAGGAATAATGGATTTTCCTTTATAAATGCACACAGTAGCTGGATTATTGTGAAGCAGTAAGATATTTTTCCAAACCAAAACCGTGGGAAAAGAAGGGTCATTCAATGAATGTGGGGAGTCTCCATAACGTAATGGCTTAAGCTTCAGCCTTGAAGTAAGAGAGTTCAAACTCCAGTAACACTTTAACCTTTGAAAAGATATGAACCCCTTTATCCCCACAGCTACAGGTTGAATAGTGTCAATACCATTATTCTACAAGCATGGGTTTGGCATTGGGTTGATACGCTCTTAAACAAGAAATTAAACCAAAACAATAAAGTGAATTTTGTCAAAGGAATTGGTAATAGGAAACTGATTAAAATTGTACTTTTCCAAAGAAATCAATAATGATGGATCCTTTCATGTTACAAAAGACTATCAGCAGGACCTTCTTTACTGATGCTGCAACCAGAACTTTCTTTACCAGAGAGTCAGTATGTTTCCACTTCAAAGATTTTTTGATTCAATCTCATTGTGACAAACTCATGTTTAGCCTAAACAACTTATTTTTTTTTTTTTTTTACAAAAACAGGTTTCTCCATAAAACGTTCTATAAATTTCACAGTTTGCAATTCTTGGCCATTAAAAATTTGACAAGTTAAACAAAAGTCTGTCATTAAAGCATAAAGTAATTTTTGATTTGCTGCAATTTTCAAAACAAATATTTTTGCAAAATTAAAATAATTTTACCTATAGATCAATTTAAATTTATGGAAAAGAAATATTTTGCTGCTTTCAAAAAAATCCCCTTATTTATTGAATGACTTTCATATATAAAATAGGTTGCCCCTCAATTAAAAAAAATCCCCTTATTTATTGAATGACACTAGTAAATACCATTTGGTGATCAGTAAATGGAATCCTGAAGTGACCATATTACAAGGAATTTGACAAAATGCACCAGGAATGTAAGAAATTTACTTCCAAGATTCGTCAATTGAAAAGCATGAACTCTTCTCCATGATAAAATCAAATGACGTCTCCCAAATGAATGGAGTTATGAAAGTCACTCAGCTTACTCATTTGGCCTCTATCACTTTTTCAAGAGACTTCACAACTTCCTGCTAAAATTGTCAACAACCAAAAAGCAGCTCAAAATGTCTGAAGAATTCATTGGTTCCAAGAATAGATTTATTTATCATTGGAAAAAATGTGTATACTCTAATTATTCTTATTTCAATTAATAAATCTTATTCTGGCCGAGACATTTCTTTAATACCCATTTAAAAGTAACTTTAGAAAAAAGGAAGAGTCACATTTTAGATGGTTTCTCACATCTGTGTATAATTGGACAAAATTGACTTCAATGAAAAGTAACACACTATACAAAAATATGCATTCTCTCCAGTGTGTTTGAAAGTCACTTCAAGCTTAACTTCTTAAAGAAAAAAAACAAAAAAAAAACAACACAAACAAACAAACCACACTTCACAATATTGTTATCTAATGTCTTCGCATATGTGTATTTAAACTTGACTTTTCTGAAAAGAAAGAGCCACACAGTTCACAAGAATATGGTTTTTCTCCAGTATGCATTCGAATATGTCTGATCAAATGAGATTGCTGAGTAAAAGAAGAGCAGCAAACTTCACACGAATATGGTTTGTTACCAGTGTGTGTTTGCATATGTCGGTTCAAATCTGATTTTTGTGTAAACGAATAGCCACACACTTCACAGGAATGTGGTTTCTCCCCAGTGTGTGTTCGAATGTGTCGGATTAAATTTGATTTTTGTATAAAGGAAGAGCCACACACTTCACAAGAATATGGTTTCTCTCCAGTGTGTGTTTGCATATGTCGGTTTAATTTGGCATTTATTGAAAAGGAAGATCCACATACATCACAAGAATATGGTTTCTCTCCAGTATGTGTTTGCTTATGTTGCCTCAAATATGACTTTTGTGAAAATGAAGAGCCGCACAGATCACAAGTATATGCTTTCCCTACAGTGTGTGTATGGATGTGTCGACTTAAATTTGACCGAAAAGAAAAACGAGATCCACATATATTACAAGAATATGGTTTCTCACCAGAGTGGATTTTCAAGTATCTTTTTAACATTGAATTATCAGTCAATTTACTACCGCAGGTTTCAGAAGATTTTTTTTCTGAGCAGTTTTCCATATTTTCTGTTTTAGGTCATGTAGAACCTAAAGATCCAATCAAAATCTGTAAATAAATAAATAAATAAATAAGTAAAAAAATAAAAAATAATTTTAAATGATGTTATAGAAATTCAAGAAATTACATGGATTATATAAAATCAAATTATATTTTAGTTTTAGATGCATCCAATATATTCACAATTCAGCCATCAATAAATACAAAATATTTCATTAAATCTGTTTCTATTTTCTTTTCTTAAATTATAATCCCTGGCAAAAATTACAAAATCACCAAACTGGGAAGATATTTGTTCAAAATTTTTTAATGTTATAGCAAATGATTGAGCTACAAACAATTTTTGTTTAATAGCTGAATATTCTACCTTCTTGAAACATGTCATATTAAAAGTGTTCTTGCATTTAAGTTTAGTTTGAGTTTTGTAGTTGATCTTTTTGAACACTAAAGCCAGAACTTCAACCTCAGCAGAACACGCACCTTGTCGACTCACATAAAGAGTGATTTAGTTTGAACATCTGGTTTGAATCAGTGTCACAAATATCTTTCGATGGATATTTTTCTCATCAATAGATGCCCCATCTTTATACACGAGTAACAGTAGTTTTCTGGCTGAACTATTTGATTACAGCAATCAACCTACGAGTATGTGGTACCAATTTTCCATGATCAAGGAATCACTGATAGAATCACCAAAGTTGAATGGAATCTAATTTTTAATGAAAATTTCAATAACAAATTAACTGATTTTTTTTGTTTTAATACTTTCAAAATTTAACTCACACAGTGTGACCTGGAATGACCTACATTATGAATGAATTCAGAGTAGAATAACTTTTTTTTCTGCTTTTCCTATTTTTAGGCAAATTTCTTTGAGATTTTGATTTTGAGATTGATCTTCCTTTAGTTTTTCATTTTAAACTTTCTGGATTTTAGCTCTGGATTTTTACACTTGCTCAAATTTTAAATATAGCTCTGACTAGGAACAACCAATGTCTTTTTTGCCACATTATTGGATTTCATTCTCAAAATAATTTTATAATCTTTGGAAACATGTTTCTTTTCAATTAGTCAAGATCAATGATTCATCTGCAATGAATATTTTAATTGCAGACTAATTTGCATATTCAGGCTTATGCTGAGAATTAAAAAATGCAAATTATGAAGTAATTCAATTATTTTTCCCCAACTTAATTGAGAAAAAAAAATTCCATTAATTGGAATAATTTAATCTAATCTGAATTTCATGAATTGATTTGTACTCAGTGATTCTTTTTTATTTGCAGCAAAATAAAATCTCAAAAGTCTATGTAAACATTCTGTATGTATGGTGATTACATCATTTTTGATTGGGGTTGTACATGAAACAGATTTAGTAATACCGTCTTCATGGTGAATACGGCCTATTTTTCAGTTAATTTTGGAAAACATTTTTAGAGTTAACCCCAACACCAAATATATTTAATCCTTCTTTTAATTCAAGACCAGTAGGTTTCTAAAATAAAAATTTTTGAGGCAATACTCACGAGAGTTGATACAGTGCTGTTGGGTTTGATATACGGGGGTGGGTAATTATTTTGATATTTGGGGTGTGTGAAAAGAAAAAATGCAATTTAACAAAGTAAATTATATTTTTCTAGAAGAATTATAGTGGGTATTTTTTAGGTAATATGACCAGTTAATGTCTCAAAATTTTTAAAGTGAAATCATTTCATATCATCCAATACATTTAATTCTTCTTTTAATTCAGGGCCAGAAGGTTTCTACACTATTAGCACACATCCCTGAGTCAGGATCAAAGTTTTTGAATGGTTCACTATTCTATAAGTGCGTCCAACTTTTGATAAGTTATTGTAGCTTCTCCAAATCTCTGTATAAACAGTAAATTCAGGGGCTACATTTTCAAAAATTACAGCTGCCTATATTGCAGCACTGCAGTCAAGAATTTCTTGCAAGAATCCTCTTTTTTTTCTGTTTGGTCATAGTATTCAATCACCCAAACAGCTGTAAAACTTACCAACTTCATTTTTTTCTTTTAGATAAAAAGAGACTTGTTAATTTGAATTTCATATCCAGGACCACCAAATAACTTCCTCTTGTTAACCATTTTTGGCATCTAGATATCCTTGGAATATTTGTACCACTGTATAGCAGTTCTTTTTGACACCCCATTAAAATCTATTGAGGATGTCAGTGGCATTTCACAGATGAAATTGAAAAACCACGCACAAGATTAGTGGTATTTATAATATTTATAATAAATTATCCATAAATTTAATGGTTCTTACTGAAATATTTATTTTGTATCTTTGGCATTCTCATTTCACACTATCTGAAACAGCTGAAGAACCTTGAAAACTATTTGCTTGCCACAATCACATATTTTCTCATTTGCAATAAATTTTTTTCTGAAACAAATTTTATTATATATTTCCACTAATTCTTTAAATTTTATCATAGACATTTTAATATATTTCAATGTAGCAGAAAAAAAAAAACTTACTTACTGGAGTATCTAGTTTCCATATATATATATATATAAAAACTTAAATCGCGAGTCGAAAATCTTCTACTAAAGTTTCACCTTAACGGATCATCAGGAAGCCTAACCTCAACTAAATCTTAAAGAGAAATCGCCTTCTTTTATTCACCAAAAACCCCACCTAGCCTAGAATTTGCATAAATAATAATAATAAAAAATAAATAAATAAAAAAAAAATGTATAAATACCTAAATGACAAATACCCTATTTTTCTTTAATATCTTGAAGAACTCCTTTCCCAAATTATTAATTACTTCCATGTTGTAAAAAGAAACTTCCCTAGTGGGAGCCAATTACACAAGGTATTTAATAAGAATTGTATTAAATTAAGCTACAGTTGCATGCCAAACATTAATGGAATAATAAATAGGAGTAATATAGCTAAATTAGGTACAAAGAAAAATAAGGAGATGGAGAAATGCAACTGTAGGGATAAGGTTAGGTATCCCCTCAAAGGCAAATGTAAGCAGGAATGTGTAGTGTATAAAGTAGAAGTATATAGTGATTCGAATAATAAGGGAAATAAAAAGATATACTTTGGGTCGACACAAGGGGATTTTAAAACTAGGTACGATAACCATAGAACAAGTTTTTCGCACGAGAAGTATAGGTATAGCACTGCTTTATCTAGTTATGTGTGGGAACTTAAGGAAAAACAAGGAGTAGATCCTATAATGAAATGGGAAGTAATAAAGAAATGCCGCAAATATAGGGCAGGTTATAGAGCTTGTAATTTTTGCATGGAGGAAAAATTGGTAATAGCAAATTGTAAAAGTAAGAATATGTTAAATAAAAGATCGGAGGTGTTAAATAGTTGTAGACACAAAAGGGCGTGGTTACTATATAATTAGGATTAGGTTTTAGAATATATATATATATTTTTTTTTTTCCAACGAAAAATAGGGTATTTGTCATTTAGGTATTTATACACTTTTTTTTTTATTATTATTATTTATGCAAATTCTAGGCTAGGTGGGGTTTTTGGTGAATAAAAGAAGGCGATTTCTCTTTAAAATTTAGTCGAGGTTAGGCTTCCTGATGATCCGTTAAGGTGAAACTTTAGTAGAAGATTTTCGACTAGAGATTAAAGTTAATTCTATAAATGGCTCCATTGTTTTATGTTGAGCACTTTAGTAATTGTAGCATTGCAGCATTCGGAGGGTTTTTTGGTTTTCTTTTGACCACTGAATACGTACCCCTTGATTTTTTTCAAGGAGTCGGACGACGTTGGCCTTTTCTTTCTTTTTTACCCAAAAAACTTTTTTCTTTTTCCCCTGGGCGGTGATTCAAGGTACTTTTATCTCTTGTTACTAACCAGGGTTTTTTTGTTTTTTCCGATACCGTGAATACTGGTAGATATTAGATTAGTAAATATATAATATAAAAATCAGGTTTCCATATATATATATAAAAATCTAGTTTCCATATATATACACATATATAAAGCAGTAAATTTGAGAATAAGAAATTTATCAGCAAACGAGAAAATATTCCAAGAGAGTAGTAAGATATATATGGATGCCCTTAAAAATGGCGGTTTTAGGGAAGACTTTACCTATCAAGAAGAAAATATACCCAATGATATTAATAAAGAAAATAATGAGAAGTATGGTAAAAAATAGAAAAATTATATGGTTCAACCCCCCCACTTTTTGTAGACTAGCTAGCATTAATGTAGGTAAATATCTTTTTGAAATTGATAGATAAGCACTTTAAACATGATAATATACTACACAAAATATTTAATAGAAAAACGTTAAAAATTAGTTACTCCTGTACAAAAAATATTTTTCAAATAATCATAATAAAAAGATAATTAAGGAATTTCAGGACCGAACGAGTAATAATAATAGTGAACAAAATAAATGTAATTGTAAAACTCGAAATAATTGTCCTATGAATGGATTACGTAACTTAAATAATGTAGTATACCAAGGAATTATTTACCCAAAAGAGAATGTTAAGGATAAAAAAACTTATATCAGAATTTCCTCCATGAAATGGAAAATTAGATACGCGAATCATAAATTTTCTTTCTCCCATAAACATCTGAAACACCAAACAGCCCTATCTAAGCATTTTTGGAGTTTGAAAAATAAAGGTTTAACCCCTGAGATTCAATGGGCCATAATTGAAAAAGTCGAATACTCCAAAATGTTTTCATAGTAGATGTAATCTGTGCCTAGAGGAAAAAATACAAATAATGATATACCCAGACCCAGAAAAATTAATAAATCAGCGATGTGAATTAATAGCTAGATGTAGACATAGGATTAAATTTAAACTATAGACAACTTATCATAGGACTAAATTGAGATTTAAGGTGAAATGAATAAAAATAAAATAAAAAAGATAAGAAACCATGTGATGTGTACGTACTCTTCAATGAAAGGGTAACTGAATTAATAGGCACGAAAATAAAATTTGAAATTAAAAATTTAATTTAATATAAGTATTACTGTATCCTTACATAGGGTTATTAAGGAATGTTGTACTTCCGTAAATTACTATTAAATCTGAAGTTTTAAGTTGAAATGTATTTAGATTTTAAAAAAATTTACTATAATTCCAACCGGCAATAAAATGAAAAACCGGAAGTGGGCTAAATGAGAAAACTCTTCACCCCCTCTTCTACCCCCTCCCACCCTTCTTTCCTGTGTCTATTCTGAATTATTTTATCCATTAGATCTGAAGAAGTCCTGTTATTTTTGGTGTTTTTGATTTATATCAAAAACCCATAACAGGATGGAAATAAATTTATAATCCTAATGTGACCGGTTTGTGTTTTTTCTTAAAGAAATTATTGCTCTGTAATGTCTGTTACATTGAGCACTTTACCAGGAAAATTTAAATGTTCATTGTTGAATGGTTTGTTTGGTTTTTGTCCTGATGGAATTACTCCTCCGGTTTAACTGGACCGAATAATACTATATATTTTCTCTTAAAAAAAAAAAAAAAAAAAAAAAAAGACTTTGTGGATTTTATTTACATTGAGCTCTTGGCCGGGATTACTTAAAATTTAATATTTTACTGGTCCTACTTGGAATTGTTCCAAACTCCGTTTTTACAGGATTAAATAATATCATATATAAAAGTAAACACTAATTTTAAAACGGTTTAAATTTGTTATAATTAATCATAATTATTTGTTTTAAACAAATTTGACTTTTTTTTAGCAAAACTACATTTTGTTTAAAATTCAAATTTATAAAGATTTTATTTAGCACGTTTTTAAATTACGAAATAAATATAATGGTTATTTCGTTAATTTATCAATCAAATTTAATTTTTTGCATTCCAGTTGAAAAAAAAAAAAAAAAAAAAAAAAAAAAAAGCCAATATTTAACAAAAATAAAGAAATTTAAAAAGAGAAAAAAAAAAAAAAAGGCCAATATTTACAAAATACAAAAAGGAAACTAATTCCATATATTTAACTTAATGGGAAGCCGTAAAACATGATACTAATTTAAATTATCACGGACGACTTTTCATGGTGTTAGTTTGAGGTAGAAATAACACTAAAGAATTTAAAGAATTTGGGAAAAGGCAACTAAAAATTTACACCCCCCCCAATCAAAATTTGGATCTTTTTCGTTAATCCTTATTAAAATCCTTTTACACCGATAACAATTTCAAAATTCGTGGTGTTAAATTAGGTATTTTTTAAGCAGTAATTAGTTCTTAGAGAATAAAAACATTTTAACAGTCAGACTTGTATAGGTACCGTTATATTTAGATTCCATATTAGTTGTCAGATTTTTGTAGCTTTGTCCGAGAAAAAAAACCAAAAAAAAAAACCAAAAAAAAAAAAAAAAAAAAAAAACCACAGTGTCGAAATTTTAAATAAGAAATAGCAATATAAAGCGTATTATGATGTTGGAGGGGGGGGACAGAATTTACCTCAACCATAAAAACATTTTCATAACCAGTGAAAATGTTATGTTCATTTTATTAGTAATCTCTTAGTAGTATTTCAGAATTTTTTCTTCTTTTGAGGTTTTCATACATTAAAACGTTCCCAAACGAAAAAAAAAAAAATTGTCCAGTGATTCTCATTGTTGAAATAATAATTGTTGTATCAGAATGTCTTACATAGAATTTTGTTCGTCAGTTTAAAAATCAAATTCAAAGTGGAACAATAAATCTAGTCGCCCCCCCTTATAAAAAAAACTTCCCCAAAACAAACGGTAAACGAAAAAAATAAAAGCGAAAAAAATCAGTTTAGAAGGGAAAAAAACGGATTTATGTAAATTCCAGATTTTTTTTCATTCAATAAAGGATAAAATATTCGCACATTTGTAAAAATGTCATCAGCTTAATTCTTCTTAACGAGGAAAAAAATTAACTTAATTCCAAAAATCTTCTAAAAGACAAAAAAAAAAAGAATCAAAAGGCTACTTACTTCTTTCGTTAGACATTAAAAGAGAAACCGTTAATTTGGAAATTTTCACACAAACGAGTTTATTGCTTTTTGCAACCACCAATGGCCTTAATGGTGCGCACAGCAGCAGTCAAATCAAGATGAGCTAAAAACCAGTTGGAATCACGACGAATGGCTTTGTGGAAGGGTCACTACATAAAACTTGCCAGTAGAGTCTTCAGCAACCAAGAAAGAGTTGAGTAATCGCAGAGAATTGCAACGTTGGTTAATTTTGTCCTCAAAGATTTGGACATTCAACGAGAAATAGTAGTTGAAGAAAGGACCAAATGTTTAAAATACCCAGTGAAAAATCATTCCCGTTCGTATCAGGTTGATTAGCCTAAGTCACTAAGCAAATGAAATGCATTGTTAAATTTGTTAGTTGCAATACATACAAAATGTTTTCTAAAGAGCGACTATCAAGGGAGATAAAAATGATTTTCTTTTGTTTAAAGAATAATCTGAATTTTATTTGAAATTATTCATTATTTTTATTTATTTATCTATTTTTACTCCAAGAAACTTTTCCTGCAAATTTTAAAAAGAAATTATATGATATTTATTTTATTTTATTGATTTAGTGAAATTTATTTATTTATTATTTCACTTCTAGTGAGTTCTCACTAGAATTAGCTGGGGGTATTTCACTGGAATCCGTGTAACAAGTCTCTTTCGGTCTCCAGGACTCTTCTCAGTATTCTTGTCGATATTAACAATGCTGTAGTTAGGATAATTCCGATTTGTCCTCCGATTTCCAACTCTTCCAGTCTACTTTCAAATCCTTTGGCGACCTTTACAAATGTGCCAACCACAATTGGTATCAACGTCACCCCCAGATTCCTGAGTTTTCTCAGTTTTCTGGCAAGGTCCTTGTAATTGTCTCTCTTTTTCGTTTTTGTTGATTTTCTCTTTGTGGTCGTCTCGGACGATAAAATCCACGCTCTTGTAAGCTCTCTTTTTTTTGTTAGTTATCACTAGATCTAATCTCCTGGACGGGTGTAGGTAATCCGTTTTAATCTTATAATCCTATAGAATTTTATACATGTCATTCTCAAGATCGAATTCTTGTTTGTTCATATACCATTTATTAGTATTTTCAAATTTCAATTTCTTGCACAATTCCCTGTGGATCACCTTTCTCACCCAGTTGTGTCTCGTCTTATATTCATTGTGAGCTTGTTGCGGAGCCGATAAGTGAGTCGACCCCGCAAATGAATTTTAGTTTAATGCGTGCGAGTAGTGACAACCAAAGACAATGAAGAGACAAAGAGGCAAGGTAACAAATCAACAAGAAATGGCAATTTATTGTCAGAAATTACAGACGTGGTCGTAGTGTTCGGTCTCCAGCTAGACGATGTCAGTAGCTGATATGTTTGAGTCATAGGTGCGGTTGGATGATCGTTGCTGGGAGCTGAGATCAGTCGAGTCATAGCATGCAGGAGCGTCTGTAACAGCGTCGTGGTCGAAATCGGTGCCGGCAGCTTGGTAGCGTATGGATCGAGCGAGCGTGGTTTGCTAATACTTAATCGCGTCTTAGTACTGCGGACTGAGTGAACGAACGGATAGATGGTGGCTAAGGTTTGCCAGGTCTTAGCATATACGCAGTCGAGCGAGCGGATCGATGAAGCTAGGGCTTTGTCATGCTCCTAGCTGTGCGAGAGTATCTATTACGATGGCTATGGCTTTGTTGTGCCAGATAGCCGTGCGGGCGTATCGTTGACGGTAGGTATGGCTTTGACGTGCCAGATAGCTGTGCGGGCGTATCGTTTATGGTGGCTATGGCTTTATCGAGCCAGATAGCCGTGCGGGCGTATCGTCGGGTAGCTATGGCTTTGTCGTGCCAGATAGTTGTGCGGGCGTATTGTTGGCAGTAGCTATAGCTTTTCGAGCCAAAGCTGTTGGCGCCAAAGCTGTGCGAGCGTATCGGGCAGTAGCTATGGCTTTGTTGCGCCAAAGCTGTGAGAGCAAATCGAGAAGATAGCTAAGGCTTTTCGCGTCAAAGCTGCGTGGTAGCTAAGGCTATTTCGCGCCAAAGCTGTGAGGGCGGATCGAGATGATAGCTAAGGCTTTTCGTGCCAAAGCTGTGTGGTAGCTAAGGCTTTTTCGGGCCAAAGCTGTGAGGGCGGATCGAGACGATAGCTAAGGCTTTTCGCGCCAAAGCTGTGCGGTAGCTAAGGTTTTTTCGCGCCAAAGCTGTGAGAGCGAGTAGGACAGGGGGGGCGCGGCTAAGATTGGCATTATCTTAGCGCTGCGCAGGTATCAAAGTGGGAGCTAAAGGCTAAACCATGCCTTTAGCGCTGCGCAGCCGAACCGACGAGCGGAACCGAGCGATGGTTAAGACCGGCTGGTCTTAGTGAGTCCTCTTCGTGTTTGCCTCCTGGCCGTCTATTTCAACTGGTCATTAATAACCAGTTAGAGATGCTCCGACCCGCAGAAGGTGACCTCTCATAGCCCTTAGAAAGGACCGTAAAAAAAAGGGGTGTTGAATCTACCACTAGAAGTGGCAGTGAGGCGAATACGACCACGAATAACGTAGGATTCTTTTCCTCGTATGAGCTCCGCAAAGAACGTGCCAACGAGCGTTGAAAAAGGGCTTGTTGATATTGTAGTATCACCTCCCTTACTAAGGTCAGTAAATGGGGCAGTCGATACTACCTCAACAGAAATCTTGGTCCTTACTTCCACCTCGGCCAAGGAATGCTATCCCAGAATCCATCGCCTCTCACTCTTCTCTCTTTCCTTCTCTCTCCTTTCTCTCTCGCTTTCCCTCTCCCTCTGCCCAATCAGTGGAGATAGTAGCAGTTGCCGGAAACGACCCAAGAGCAGGAGAAGAGGGAACCAGTTGCTGAAGAGATTCCAGATACAAAACACGTGTGTTGACCGCCGGACATTTTTCTAGCCAACACGTAGCGTTGTATACGAAGAATAAAATTCCTCTTTTAAAGTTAATATTTGTACTTCTCATTTATTGTCTCAAATAACATAACCCAAGTACAATATTACGAAGGTGCTATGACACACAGCCCCAGCCGCGTGAATAGGAAATTCTTTTATAAAAAATGGGTGTAGCAATTGAGTATTTTTTAACCTGCTATAAGCTGGCGACGACTATTAGTTCCATTTTTATCAAATTATTTTTGGCCGAAGTGTTTTGTAAATATTGTTAATTTTAATTTATCCCTTTTTTGGCTGTAACGAGATGTCAAGGTCATAAGAAAAAAGGGCTTAGTCATTTCCGGTCGTACCCGGATATAATTGCCCTAAGGCGAGCGTGTAATCTGATCTGTTTACGTTTATCGGCAGGTTGCGGCAAGCTTTTTTGCCACTTTCGCCTAATGTGATTTATCATTTCGTCTTTGTCAACACATAATCTTCAATTGCTATTTAGTTGCGCTTTATTGAAATTGTTTTGATATAATTAATACATATGGGAAATTTAACGACACCCCCCCATATGGGTCGAAAGAAAGAATAAGCAACGCGATAAGACGTTTAAATACGTTTATATAAGAAGTGCGAAAGAGTTGCTAAAGTATATTCATTTAGCAGTCAATAGTCTTTAAGAAAACAAAGTTTAAATTATAATACACTTATTTGTTGTCGTTGAATGTCCTGTTGTCTCTCTGTATATTTTCTGGTTGTGTTTAAGATGGGTTTAAGAGCGCTATGAACGTTTGGTTTCGTAGGACTCAAAATTGTCTTCTGGTTCAGTTTGTAGATTCGGGTGGTCTGCTAACGCCCTCAGTCACCAGGTTGTCTTTAGCCACATCTCGCCTCGTGGAGACCCTAGTTGCTTTCCCTCGTCTCTCCGTGCTCAAGTCACATGCACAAGTCCCTTCTGTCCTGCCTTCTCCTGTTACCCTTGGCCTCTCTACATCCGGGTACACAACTGTCTAGTGGATAACTTGTAATTTTTTTATATACAGTCCAAATCGAATGGTATCAGTACAAGAAAGAATTCCCAGAATTGTTCACAGGCCTGGAGAAACTGGAACGTGTACTAAATATGCTTCCATTTCTACCCCTCGAAAATTGCTACTGCCTACAAATCAGAAAGTCTGTGGCGATTTAGGAATTAACAAAAAACTCCCAACCGGATATTGACTCGTCGGCTGCCAGATACAAAATGTATAAACGCGTCACCGCGCATAAGGCTCCACGCATCCATCCGGTTAAAATCAGAAAAAAGAAAAATAATAAAATGTAAAGTAGCCAATGAGAAGCGGTCGCGCCAAAATTAGAAGAATTTTGGAGTAGTGAATTTGGAGCCGGTGAAGAGAGATGAATACTCAGGTTTTCTGTGAACCGACCTCTCTTTTCGGGTAGTGACGTCGAACCGACAACACCGTTGTTACTATCTGGTGTTTTGGGCACCACGCTATGTCTTTAGACGTAGCGTTGGTTAGTCCATTCACCAGGTAAATAAAGGAAAGTATGAAAGAAATGTTTTCGTCTTTTATCTGTTTTTATCTTTTCCTTTTTGTATATTTCTTATGGACCCTCTTTGGGCAAGGCATTCCGCCGGCCAGTCAACGTGGGGTAAAGCAAAATAACCAAAATATGGAGTCAGACATCTTACGGCAACACAGCCTTGCCCTTAGCCACTGACCTACCTAAAAACCTTCAAACCCCACAAGTCCAGGAAGAACAAAAGCGTTTGAAGATAGAGGAATTAATCAGTCCAGGGAAATCACCAACAGATTGGTGTGCCCCAATAGTCTTCGTCCAAAAAAGTAATGATAAAGTTAAATTGTGCGCTGACTTTGCGAAGCTAAACGGAAATGTGCAAAGAGAAAAATTTCCTCTGCCTACGACAGACCAGTAACTGGCTGAACTCAATTTAGCCACAGTATTCAGTAAGCTAAACTGCAATAACGGATTCTGCCAAATTGTCCTCCTCGAAACACAGGAACTCACAACATTCATTACACCTTACGAAAGGAACCGTTTTAAACGTCTTTCTTTTTGGGATAAGTTCCGGACCAGATATTTGACTTCGGGAAATAACTCACATTTTGTCTTGGATACCTGGAGTCATCTGTGACATAGATGATGTCCTGGTGAGTGGAAGAAACCAGCAAAATCACAATCACCGATTAAGAGCGATACATCAGAGAATGAAAGCAGCAAAAAGTCACAGTAAACGAAAAAAAAAAATGTGTATTTTTCGTCGGAATTATAAACTTCCAGGGACACATTATCTCCAAAGAAAGAATCCAAATAGAGTGAGAAAAAGTAAAAGCCATCATGGATCTACCCTAACCACAGAACATTTCTGAACTACGATTCTTACTGGGCATGGCAAATCAGGCTGGGAAATTCGGTAAAAATCTAGCAGATACCATTCAACCACTCAGAGACCTTCTTAGGAAATGGACCAAGGAAGAGCCTCAGAAAATAACATTTCAAATCCTGAAAAAACAACTGAGTTTCACACCATAACTGAATCTGTGTAACCCTAATAGGTAGATAAAAGTATCAGAAGATTCATTTAATTAGGGCTCCGAAGTTGTTCTTCTTCTGAAATAGAGCGAAGACTGGAGACCTGTAGTTTATGCATTGTTATCTCAAACAAAAACAGAGCAGAAATATACTCAAGTTGAGAAGGAGGCACTCGCTGTCACCTGGAGTTGCAAAAATTCGCTGACTTCTTAATTAGATTGCCAAGATTCACAGTGGAAACAGACGACTAACCACTGTTGGCACTGTTAAATTCAAAGCGGCTTGACGAATTCACTTCAAGAACCCAACATTTTCGTATGAGGCTGACGAGATTCTCCAACATGACCTCTAATGCTGGAAAAAAGCCTCATCTCAACGGACATTTTGTCCCTTGCACCAAGTGATGTCGAGCTGGAGACAGATAAATGTATCTACCCGTTCAGTCATTGGAAATATCACAGTGAGTAATAAACGTTTCAAAGAAATCAGATTCAAATAAAATGCTGACAGGATCTACTGTCAGGTCATCATTTATTATAAGATAGATCACTGGTCTGAAACAGCAAGGTGAGATTCGCTGTTTGTTAATCAGGATTCAACAGTTTAACAGAGGAAAAACAGGAACATTTTTGCTCATAAATCAAGGCAAGTACCATAAGGTAAGTGAAGCAATGGGGTAGGCGGCTTCTTCGAATTCTTTTGTCACATTCGGCCTGATTTCACTGGGTTCTCCTGCTGCTGGCCAATGCCTGACCACAAAAAGCTTCTGGTTATGTTTTATTCTTGTGATACAAAAACGTCTTTCATAAAATTGTTGTCTATATATTTACCAACTTCTCCACACGAGCAGGATGTAACACAAGGTCAATTTTTTTATGTGGAGTTCAACAGGTTTGAATTCAGAGTTTTTCTTCTCTTTGATTGGTTGCCTAACCAATCCTAAAGAACTCAGTCTGTCCTACTATTTACCCATAGTTGGAGAGAGAATAATTGGATTCATACCTTTCCCAAGGGTATTAATGCTATGTGAAATGCAAACAGCTTCATCCAGGATTTGAACTTTGTCATGTTCATTTCCTCTTTGCACCTTTAAAGGAACTGTAAAGAGACAATAAATGTCTTTTGTATAAGGAGAATATTCATTGATAGTCTATTGTCAATCTCATAATTCATATCAATCCTTTTCTGTTTTCATTAAATGGTAAAGACATGCTTTCAGCTTCTAAATAGCAGAAACGTATCCCCTAACTGGACATTATACAGTAAAGTCAGCATGGCTTTACTGTATCATTCAATGAGGTAAGATTTTAACCATTTATCAACCCCCTTTCATATGCTGCTTGTTCATAGAATAATATGTGTATATTTTATCTGTTGGGACTTATCTGTGTATTCGTCTTTATACTTCTAGCATGTATATTGTGTATGTATTACATGTCTGTGTGGAATTAAACTTATCTTGTCTTTCTTTTTATTTACTTTGTATTAATCTTTCATTAAATCGATTATGCAAATGTTGAACTCTGGTGAGTGGAGACTAGATTAAATCTCTGGTGAGTGGAGACTTGATTAAATCTTTGGTGAGTGGAGACTAGATTAAATCTCTGGTGAGTGGTGACTATAGATTAAATCTCTGGTGAGTGGAGACTATAGATTAAATATTGTCTCAAGCACCAACTACTTTCCTTTTCAACTCAAACCTCCTAACAGAGGTCTGTGATCAGTCAAGATGGTGAATTGATTGTCATTTAAATGCTTACGAAACTGCTTAACTCGGAATACAACAGCAGTATCTTTCCAGGTTCAACTGTTTGGATATAAACAAGTTCCTCGAAGCATAGCCATCATATGACATTTTTAAACAAGTCATTGCTCATTTGTTTGGACACAGTAAAATGGTTTCAAGAATTCCTATCTAACAGTTGTTATATTCTGAGTTGTGGGCGAGAAATGCGTATGGTTGCAAAACAAAGAACGTATAGATACTCACAATAACACAGTAATGATGTTATAGAAAATTTTTTATAAATATATTAAGTACAGAGAGTAGAATGGAGAAATATGTCCACAGTTAAAGAATGAATTCAGTGGTAGTAGTTACAAAGTTCATGTACTGTACTTGTCTCGTGGTGAAGGGATAGTTACAAAGTTCTCGTGGTGAAGGGATGGTTTTCTTCGGAACTAGGGCAATGTTCTTAGCGGCGGCGATCGTTTGATGTATCGGATGACAGGCGCCGGACGGTGCGTAGAATCCTTAACACGGGTCGTGTGAAGGAACAAGTCTATGTGATGATTATTTGGTCCGTCTATTTATATATTTTTTGTAGGCTCACAAACGGCAATTTTTGTGCCCCGCGGGAAGCGTTCCGATTGGATATTTATTAATGTATTTTTTTTTTGTTAATTTATCGCAAACGGAAGTTCTGCGCGGAGCCCATGCGTGAGCGACTAACTTTTCATTTTGGGTTGAGAACTCGAAGTGTTAACTTCCGTTTTTTTTTTCTTTTCTTTTCTCCTTTCTTTTTGTTTTTTCAAATCAAGGCAAGATCTCATCTTGTAACACAGTTACAATTGAATCTAACATCAGTCATTTGTTCGCACACAGTTAAATGGTTCTACATGATTTTTAAGAGAATAGATTATGTGATCCTGTGGGTCTTAGACACAGGTAGGGGTTAGGGGTAGTATGATTAGTCAAAAGAATTAATGGAAGAAAATTATAAAAGCTGAAAGAGATAAAATACATTTTCTTTTGTTATATACCGAAACTATGAACATTAATGGCTATGTTCCATTCCTCATAAATACGTTGGACACTAGTGTAAGTAAGTAAAGTTGTCTCCCTTTAGTCGAGGGCGACCAGAAGGCTCCCTTTTCAATAGCTACTACACCGGCATGTAGAGGAGGGCTCTACTCCTTTCTCTGGATTACTCTACTTTACCCTTGATACGTACCTTATATTGCTGAGTGTTAAGCAAGGAGGTATCAAGTACCATTCTTAAAGTCTTTGGTATGACGCAACCTGGGATTGAACCCAGGTCTCCCGGACCATTGGCAAACACTCTAATCACTAGGCTAATGAGCCGGTTGAAGGGGTGAAAATATACTAAGTAATTACCACTAGCAGTGATTACCTTCTTCACACAACCGACAAGTATTGTATTTTATTAATGTTATAAGGATTTCAATTTCATTTCCAACTTCCTTTTTGGTTATTTCTCATTCAGTAACCTTTTTGTTAGATTACAACAACTTTTGAAAGATCGTTGTATTTTCTAAAATAAGTGGGAAAAAATATGTGAATATACTTTTTTAAAATGAGACATGATAGAATTTATATGATCAACTGTTCTGAAGCGTTTTGTTTTTGCTGGAAAAAAATGGTGACAAGTCATTTCTATTGGAAGGGTCAGAAGGTCACGGGCAACACCTGTGTTGGTCTAAAAAAAACTAATTTAGCCTGAAAACTTGAAAAGTTAACAAATTCACTGATGTAACAAAAGGTGGAAGTTACCTCCTCCTGAGAGGAATGGGGTTAAGTGAGATCTAGAAAGAGTAGGAGAAACTGAAGGTAGTACCTATTTGTTGAGTGTAAGTAAGAGAAGTTAATCAATGTAGTTTGGAATTGGAGAAAAGGGCGAGAGCCTTCAATTTGAGATCAGCACTACCACATTGAAAATGGGAACCGAATTATAGACAAGCTAAGACTTTTGGTTGCTCGTAGGAGAAAGATGCGAAAAAGACAACAAAAACCACAATTTTTCAAGAAGACTTCCTGAGCCCAGACCTTATGCCATCCTCTGATTGAACCTCTGATTGCTAAGAAATTGGCTTGTTGCTAGATTATCATAGTTGTGTCAATGAGGTAGATGAGAGAAGGGTCGAGAAACAATGTAACATACCAGAATATATGACTAAGAAAATGTTCATATTGAACCATGTTCCTTTCGTTTGTTGGGATCTTGTTTTTGATGTAAACTGTGGGTGGCGGTTGACTGAACAGAGGATGACAGGCTTGTCTTTTCGATCAAGAAATACAGCATGTATGGAGAATACGAGTTAGATGATGAAGTCCAACTGTTTGGCCAGCAAGCAAAAATGTCTATGGACAAGGCCAGCCCATGGGATGACCTTGGTTGATTGCTGTGATCATAGATGAGGACAGTTGATTGTGGGGGTCAGGATCAACCCCCCTTGTGCCCCTGTGTTACAATTGTAGGTAATCTTATTTTCAAATCAGAGCTAATTTATTTGCTCACAAGTGTTGTTATTGTTTGCACACAGTTAAATGGTTTCAAGTATTGCTATTCAACGCTAATAATTCTATTCAACACTATTCATTTATTTGTGCACATTTAAATTGTTCCAAGTGCTACAATGTAATACCAATAATTCAATTTCTGCACACAGTAAATAGGTTTCAAGTTTTCCTATCCAACACAAATAATTCTATATAATGTTAATCATTTGTTGGTACATAATAAATGTTTTCAAGTATTTCTATGTAACACAAACAATTCGATTTAAAAATCAGTCATTTGTTTGCACACAGTCGAATAGTCAAACAGTTCTATTTGACCCATAGATGGGACCCAAACAGGTACTACCACTACAGGTTAAAGTGGACCTGAAAGCAATGGCAATGGAGGATTACTCTACGTTCTCTAGAGCTCCAGGACGGGAACATCGCTATCAGATGGTTTAGTTTAATATCTAAGGGATTCATCAGGGAGGAGTCTTACCCCTCTGCAGAGATGCAGTCGGTGTATTCTACAACCCCAGCTGACTGGGCTGGGAAAGGTGTATCAAAACAAGCAATTTATATAGTCAAAATGCCAATTCACTTGATTGCTATGGTTACACAAAAATACAGTATCAGAAGGGAAGTCTGATGATTAGAGTATAGACTTGTGTTTGCTGTTGTAATGAGCAAAGAAGGGCAAACTTCAGAGCATAGCTTGAACAGTTTTTTTAGGATATAATATTTTTCTTTGTGCTTGTCATAGATAAATCCATTATGAAGATTGGAATGCAGCATGTGTATGCATACATATAACCATGTAATAGTACAATGCTACATGTAGGTTTTTCATGCTACATGTGTTTACATAGGAAGTGGACTATAAGTGTAGGTTCAATACGAGTTACACAAGTTGGCTCAGAGGAACTGTAATGGAATATAACCATTCAGTAGGATTTATGCTTCATTTGTTGCAGCAAGACACCAATGGAATGGCTGTGTTGCACGTTCATATGTTTAGGGCTGTTAAACAAAATTCTAACAGTATATGAACCGCCAAGTTGAAAACAACCATGTATACTAGCTGACAGCTTCATAAATGGTCGACGGTCGACCATGTGTTTGCAGTTGGTCAGTGTAAAACACACAATACCAAGTTCCAAGCAAAAAACTTTGGTTCTGTTACTTGTGCTCTTATATTGTGGGGCTGAGCTTGGAGAAATTTCCCTATGCCTCAACCTAATCTTGACAATTCTTATGGCTTAGAGATCATGTCTCTAAAATTATGGCTTTGGAATGGTAAAGCTTAATTTTTTAAAAGAATTCACTCCGCTTACACACCGGGTATATGCAAACACATCATTCCTAGAGGTAAACTATCTTCTCTTATACAAAACAAATGAACAAAAAGCAAATGATATGCATTGTGATTCAAGCTCTTTACAAGAAAAGGATTCTTTTCAAGTGTGAAATCAAATCTGTTTTTTTTTAATAGGAAATATTGAAAAAATGCTGACATACACATTTTACAAGAAAATAATTTCTATCATGTATGAGTTTTCAAATCTGATTTATGTGTAAATGCTGATGTACAGATTTCACAAGAAAATGGTTTCGCTCCTACGTTTATTTGCAGGTGTCTTTTTAAAGTAAAACTTTCTGAAAAATACAATCCACACACTTCACAAGAAAATGGTTTCGCTCCTACGTGTATTCGCAGGTGTCTTTTTAAAGGAAAACTTTCTGAAAAATACAATCCACACACTTCACAAGAAAATGGTTTCGCTCCTACGTGTATTCGCAGGTGTCTTTTTAAAGGAAAACTTTCTGAAAAATACAATCCACACACTTCACAAGAAAATGGTTTCGCTCCTACGTGTATTCGCAGGTGTCTTTTTAAAGTAAAACTTTCTGAAAAATACAATCCACACACTTCACAAGAAAATAGTTTCGCTCCTACGTGTGTGCATGGGATTTTAAAACATAACTTCTCAAAAAGTATGACCCACAAACTTCACTTCTACCCAACGTGTATTTGCATGTGGTTTTTCAGTGTTGAAACCTGTGAAAATGCAGATTCACACACAATATGAGGATATGGTTTGTCTCCTAAGTGTGTTCGCAAATGGGTTTTCAAATTTGATCCCTGTGTAAATGTTGATCCACATACTTCACAAGAAAATGGTTTCTCTCCTCTGTGTGTTTGCATGTGCTTTTTCAAAGTTGTACTATCTGAAAAGGATGATCCACACACTAGACAAAAATGTTTTCTCTCCTGTGTGGGTTTGCATGCGTCTTTTTAAATTATATCTTTCTTAAAATGCTGATCCACATAATTTGCAAGAAAAAAAATTTTTTTCACTGTGCGTTTGTGTGTATCTTTGTAAACCTTATTTACATGAGAATGCTAATCCACACACCTCACAAGAAAATGGTTGATCTCCTGTATGTGTTCGCATGTGCATTTTTAAACATAATTTTCATGAAAATGCCTATCCGCAGATTTCACAGGAAACTGGTTTCTCACCTGTGTACGTACGCCTGTGAGTTTTCAAACGTCATCTCCATGGAAATGTCGATCTACATACATCACAAGAAAATGGTTTCTCGAGAGTGTGTTTGCATGTGTATTTTCATTTGAAATCCCTCAAAAAATGATAACTCTCAGACTTTACAAGAAAATGGTTTCTCTCTTCTGAGTATTCATATGTATCTTTTTAAATTGGAATTTGATGAAAATGCTGATCCACAAACTTCACAAAAATATGGTTTCTCTCCAGAGATTTTGCATGTGGATTTTAAAATTTTAATTTCACAAAACTGCTGATCCACAGCCTTTAAATGAAAATAATTTTCTCTAGTGTCGGTTTGGATCGTTTTTTTTTTTAATTTGAATTTTATGAAGATAGTGCTGAGACACACTCACTGTGCATAAATAAGGAATCTGTGCATTCTGTTTTTGAATTTTTTTTTTTTTTTGCTCTTCACATGACCCAAACCCTAACCTTCTCTCCTATTTGTTGTTGGATTTATCTTAACAATAATGATTTACAATCTTGGCAAAGAGTAAGGATTATCTGGTTTGGTTGGTCGGATATGTTTACTCAAATATAAAATCTATTAATATGCAGATACACTTTCCAGGAATATTTTTTATTCAATAATTTGCTTTCAATTGTCTTTTTATGCCAACATTATTGTCATTCACTACAACTAATATCTGTGGAAGAAGAAGAGATTTTGTAACGAAAAGAATGACTTACCGCGGAATCCAAAACGGGCGAGAATGTGTTCCGTTTGTGAAGTAAGGTGCCATTTGTAGAAGGTAGAGACGCTCTCATGCAAACTCAGACCAATCTTGACAGAGATGAAAACGGCAGCGTCGGCATAGCTGGAGTTCTCTTGTTGCGACGAGAAGAGAGCGAGGAGAAACTTACAGTCGGACTTTATTTTGTTTAGAAGATTACCAATCGAGCTTGCAAGTGAGGAGAGACTTACAGTCGGACTTTATTTTGTTTAGAAGATTACCAATCGAGCTTGCAAGTGAGGAGAGACTTACAGTCGGACTTTATTTTGTTTAGAAGATTACCAATCGAGCTTGCAAGTGAGGAGAGACTTACAGTCGGACTTTATTTTGTTTAGAAGATTACCAATCGAGCTTGCAAGTGAGGAGAGACTTACGGTTGGACTTGTTTTATTCTTTTTTATTTGAATGACCAATTGGATTTGCCAGTGAAAGAGGCACACATGTCGTGACCCGTTCACAAACATAAACCGATCGATTTACTTATATCCCTACAAATGTTATATTTTGATCCTCGCCCCGGCTCAAAAATGCTATTCCAAGGTGATACACCGGAAGGAAGTGACACATTCCAATGGCCAGTAATCGAAAGAGATCACGTGGGCGGATTAAAGCTTATGATATGGGACAAGGTGAAGGTCCCATTGTGCCATTACAGTGATGCACCGGAAGAGAGTAACCTCTGAACTGCATGATAGTTATTTCCGCTTGATGACGATTAAACATCCGATTTCAAAGATCCAGTAGGCGATCGTGTGGGCGTTGAATTATTATTTAACTCAGTTGAGTTTGGGGTGCCAAAAGCAGTTGCCAGCAGACTTCCAGACAGTAGAGACCAGATGTGGTAGGGAAGGCCACACCCGAGGGGGCACTCGGAAAACCCCCGATGAAGTTGCCAGCAGACGTCCAGAGAACTAAGAGACGAGATGTGGTAGGGAAGGCCACACCCGACCGAGGGGTCCCTCGAAAAACCCCGATGGAGTGGACCCCAACATCAGGAGAACAAGAAAGACACAACGTGACGGTCATAACAGTGGGGGTCAAAATATGAAGTTTATGTTCGGTCTCCAGCACCCTCTCACATGCAAACCTTGAATAACCCTTTTCAAACCTTGCAATAAATTGAGAGGTAAAATATTGTTAAAGAAGTCTTCCTGTGTCTTCATTCCTGCGTCCATCCTTCCTGCATCTTAATTGTCACTGAATCTTAGAAAATACTCCCTCAAAAGCAAGTAGATTATAAAACATAGAATCCTATATAGCTACTCTACGACAAAGAACAGCAATTTCAGACAGTCATAAGATAGACTGATTTGGGACCAAGTCGTTGTCAGAAAGACAATACTGTCAGGAAAAATTTGCAGTCATATAAACAACTTACTCTAGACAAGTGCCTACAAATAGGTAGAGTCCACAAGACATCCAAACAACAAATACAAACTATTTCTTCTGTTATTGATGCTGCCAACTTTCACATATACTGGGTTACAAAGAAGAGCGACTGTAGAAATAATTTCAAAAGACCTGGAGCGAAATTAAAACTGATACCCAAGAAATGCATGCATTGAGGAGAATTCCCAACACACAGTAAAAATGAAGCCAACTGCAGAATTTTTCACAGAAGGGGCATCAGTCAAGAGTCAGAGAAATGAAAAATGAAAAGAAGAGCAACAATTTTTTAGGTTCATTGACTTTAGAAAATATCTTTACAGTCAGAGAAGATGATACTATCAATTAGTAGGCTAAAGTCAAAGACATCGTACAGATCTCCAGCAAAAATTTAATTTTAGATTAGGTACAAAACAAGACTGTAATCCTGGAATTCCCTACTTATCCAACCAATAGACAAAAGACTGCACAGACCCAGTCATCATAAAATAAAGGTCATTAAAAGTGTTGATGCCATACAAAAAGCCAGCTCATAACAAGACCGGTATATTGTAGAGAACCTTGATCAGCATTTAAAGCCCTAAATCTTCTGAAAGCTCTTAATACGGTCAAAATCGAAGGGCATCAGTACAAGAAAGAAATCTCAGAACTGTTCACAGGCCTAGAGAAACTGGAACATGCAATAAAAATATGCTAATATAGAGGAACTCAACCATTCTCCATTGCTACTCCTAGACAATTGCTACTGCCAATGAAACAGAAAGTCCATGTAGAACTACAGAGTCTGGAGAAAGAGGACATAGTCTGTCCAGGGAAATCACCAAAGGTGGTGTGCCCTAATAGTCACAATTCAAAAAAGTAATGGTAAAGTTAGATTGTGCGACGAATTTATCAAGCTAAAAGAAAAAGTGCAAAGAGAAATTTCCTCTACCTACCATAGACCAGTTACTGAATGAACCTGGAGCCACAATATTTCTATGGTTTTTACCAAATTGTCCTCCTCAAAAAATCACAGGAATTTAGAACACTTATTACATCTTAGGGAAAGTACAGTTGAAATTGTCTTCCCTTCGGGAAAATTTCCATACAAGTGATTTTACAGTGGGAAATGACTCATTTTCTCTGAGACACAAGGAGTTATCTGGGACATAGATGACATCCTGATAAGTGGAGGAAAGCAGAAGAATCCTGACCAGCGCCTAAGAGTGGTACTTCAGGTAATGAAAGGAGCAGGAATCACAGTAAATGACAAATGTGAATTTTCTGTCAGAATTTTCAATTTACTGGGGCGTATTATCTCCAAATAAATTCAGAAAAAGTGAAATTTATCATTGGGTTGAGTTTTCTGCATTCTGTGATGTCATCGCACACATACAGACTGATTGTGTTAAGAGGGAAAAAAATTACAGAATCTTTGCGGGTTTGTAAGACCAAAGAAATCACTTCCTAGATAGTAAATTGGAAAGCAAATTTTTTTCTTTTTTTTTACTCCATAAAATTAATTATTGATAGGTTATTTAAAAAGGTGCACAAAATCAGTGTCTTGTGATAAAAAACCTGTGCAAATTCCCTCAAATTAGTTGGATTTTGAAATGCTGTGATAATATAAATGATTGACAAAGTATGACAGGGTATCGCTTTAAATTGTTAATTGATAGACTTATGATTTCATGAAAATAAAAGAAAAGTTTTGTCTACCTGAGAGTGGGGGGGGTCATTTTAGTAGGTTTTGGTTACCAAGAGGCCATAACAAAATAAGATTTCATCTGTAAATCAACCACTATTTGCTGTGATAATCAGACAAGCTGTTTCTTGACAAAAATCACATAATTCACCAACATTCAAAACACATTAATATAAAATATCAGAAGAAAATGTGGTTGATATATTTTAAAAAATTGATTACTTGAATAAAATTGAAGAATTTCCTCACTACCATATATGGGAACACAAATTTAAAAAGACTTGTTGTCGGCGTAACATTAAAACTATAACTGGTAAATACCTGAGAGTCAGGGTTGGGGGAATGTGAAGTTACCTTTTAAACATTGGTACTTTTAGAGCCATTCTGACCAGGAAGGGCCTTGGCTACAAGTAAAATAGCTTGCATGTAGTTCTTGTCTATCACTGGAAAAATAAAGAAGACCAAATCTTTAAAAAAATTCATCTTTCTTTGAATTTTGAAATGTTATTTCTTTTAAGAAAAATAAATGGTTTGAAAGTTTGAGAAAAACAAGGCGATTTTACTTATATCAAGACAGGGGTAGGGTGGATGTGTCGGAATAACTTCTTAGTAAAAGCTGTTGATAACTTTCTGTCTGAAATATATGGCAATTTTATGTTGTATTCTGGAAAAAATGAATCTTCTAGTTATTATAAAATACTTGACAAATGTGGATCAAACACTTCTCATTCCTCAAAGATGGACACATCAGAAAAATAAGGTTAAAAAAAAGTTCTGCTTCATGTTACTCTGTGTTTAACCCAGAGTAGATTTTCTAACATAAAATTTTCAAGTAGCATTATGATTATCATCCAAAATTATCCATTATGAGCCAGATATTAAAATTTATATCTGATACATATCACTAAATAAAATTATTATCTAACATAAAAGCAAAGTATAGATAACAAGACAAAATTGGATTTGATCAACTAGAATTGACATTAAAGAAAACAAAAATCACATTTTATTAATATTCTTTTAATCAAAACTATAATTTAGCCTAAAATATTAGTGAGAAAAAAAAACTGTTTTTATGTAAATCTGGAAAGTTGAACTAATTAAAAATGATGATCCATACAGTTGATAAATATAAGAGAGTCTTCTGTGACATGAATTTCTATATAGAAATTTAAAGTGAAACTTAGTGAAAATCTTAATCTATACAGATTATAATAGTACTTCTTTTGCATGCTTTTGCATGTGGATTATTAAACTAGAATTCTGTGAAAATGCAGAATTACAAACTTCACAAGTGAATGGTTTCTCTCCAGTGTGTTTTCGCATGTGTCTTTTCAAACTGAAATTCACTAAAAATGTTGATCTACATATTTTGCATGAATAAGGTTTCTCTCCTGTGTGTTTTCGCATGTGGTTTTTCATAGTTGAACTCTGTGAAAATGCTGATCCACACACTTCACAAGAAAATGGTTTTTCTCCTGTGTGTGTTCTCACATGGCTTTTTAAACTGGAGTTTTTTGAAAATGCTGATCCACACACTTCACAAGTAAAGGGTTTTTCTCCTGTATGTGTTCGCATGTGGCTTTTTAAACTGGAACTCTGTGAAAATGCTATTCCACACACACCACAAGAAAATGGTTTCTCACCAGTATGTGTTCGTATGTGGCTTTTTAAATATGAATTCCGAGAAAATGCCAATCCACACACTTCACAAGAAAATGGCTTTTCTCCAGTGTGTGTTCGAAGATGGTCTTTTAAACTGGAACTCTCTGAAAATGCTGATCCACATATTTCACAAGAAAAGGGTTTGACCCCAGTGTGTATTCGCATATGGTTCTTTAAATGTAAATTGCGTGAAAATGATGATTCACACACTTCACAAGAAAATGGTTTCTCTCCAGTATGAATTCGGATATGGTTTTTCAAATGAGAACTCTGTGAAAATGCTGTTCCACATACCTCACAAGAAAATTTTTTCTCTCCAGTGTGTATACGCATGTGTCTTTTTAAACCAAAACTCACTAAAAATGCTGATCCACACACTGTACATGAATAAGGTTTCTCAGCAATGTTTGTTTGCATGCTTTTTTTTTCAGTTTTGAATTCTGTGACAAAACTGTCTCACTTCATAAAAGTAGGTTTTCTCTCCAGTGTGTAAATGTAAGTTGCTCTTTAAAATGGAAATGTAATAAAAAAGAAAATGATGCACAGATTTGGAAAGTGTAAAAATTGTCTCCTTTACATTCTTGGATGTGATTATTTGTTTGTGAACTCTATTTACAAACTTTGCAAGAAAATCTTTTCACTTCAGCATGAAAATATATGTCTTTTCCACTCTCAGAATTGTGCTCCATTGAAACCTGTGAATGAAAAACAAAAAAGAAGTGACTTATGCATTATTTAGAATTAATAAATTAGAATAACTCCGTATTTCAATCATCTACAACATACCACATTTTATTCAACCATAGATATTCTATATAAACAAATATACTTAAATGGAATTTGATTTAAATGTTTTATTACCTTTGTGATATCAAGTGTTTTGTTACCTTTTAATAGAATTGAATAAATCAAAAGAAAAACAACTTTTCCTTTTTGTGCTTTACTTATAACAAAAGTCTAATATATTCACTGAAAAGATATTTTTGTTTTTGTGACTAAAGATAGAATATATAAAGAAACATAGAACAATGTGTGCAACTTGCATATGAAGAAAGGAAAAGATAAAAAATTTGGATTTTTTCTTCTTTGTTTTTGATGGGGAAGCACTTCAACAATTCCACATTTAAGTGCTTATTTCTAAGGCAACTCATGTTTGTAAAAGACCTTCACACCCTGAAATTTAGGGCTTTTTCATTTCAGCAATTTTATCATGAACAAAAGAAACAATGCAGAAACTGTAGGGATTGATGGAAAAATCCTAATAATTAACTTGAGATGGCACTTGAAAATCAAGTACAAAGATTTACACTTTTAAATTGACAAGTTGCATTTTGCTCTGATCATAAAAATCAGCTCTGAAATATTTGATGAAATACTGAAATTGTTGAACATAAGGTCAGTAACATCACTGGTTCTAACACAAAATAACAATCCTTCTTTTAATTAAGGAAAATTTTATTGAAATTTATATCATGGTTGAATTGCTTTTTTCTTGCTGACAAATCTTTAAATTCTCAAGACAAGTTAAAGATCAAAAGATCAAATACATTCTTCCACCAAGTTACAAACTGGAATAAAATTATAAAGAGTGAAACAAAATTAAAATGAAACACAAAATTTATTATGCCCAATGCAAAAATTTGAAAATCTATTTGCAACTAAAATTGATCAATAAAAAGAAATACCAAAAAATATTCAATCTTGTGAGATCTTAAACTTTTCATCTTCATCAGACTGAAAACAATGAAGCTGTTAATATGAACTACAGTGTTGGAATTAAAATATTAAGACATGATACCTTTAAATAGTGATGATCTGTCAAATATTTCTTGTATAAAAAGGGGATTTTTCATAGTTTTTGTCCTTTACGAAAAAATAGAGAATTTTTTGTGTAGTTCAGTTAGCAAAAGTGAAACTATTTTTCATCAAATCATATAACTTGGCATTTGAATTTTGACATTATGTTTTGAAATGTTACAAAATTTAAATATCCCCTTTCATGTTTTATTCTTGGTTTCATTTGAAAGATAATAAAATGAACTTAGTCATTAAAAAATAACTGTTTACATTTTTATCTATAAAATATTTTGATTACACAATGATCATATTTACAAACCCCTCCGCTCGGGCAGGATATGACACAAGGTCATTTTTTAAGTGGAGTTTATGGGTTTGAATTCAGAGTTTTCCTTCTCATAGACTAGTTGCCTCACCAAGGCTGAAGAACCCAGTCTGCCCTACTATTTACCTATAGCTGGAGGGAGAATAATTGGATTCATATCTTTCCCAAGGGTATGAGTGCTATATGAAATGCAATCAGCCTCGTGCAGGATTTGAACTCGTGTTGCCGTGTCCATTTCCTATGACGATAACTATTACACCACGGGCACCTACACAATAATAGAATGATGGTCTGCAACTTGAAAAGTCTTCCTGCAAAATTTAATTTAAAGAAAATTATTTGATTAAATGTTTAATTTAATGGGATTGACAAAATATTTTATTTATATTTTGCTTATATTTTTATTATCATCAAGGGGCTCATGGTGTAATGGTTATTTTTTAGGAAATGAACTCTAAAACATGAGTTCAAATCCTGGATGATGCAGTGTGCATTTCCCATTGTGCTAATACCCATGAAAAAGGGTGTGCATCCAACTATTGTCACTTCAGCTATGGATAAATAGCAGGGCAGACTGGGCTCTTTAACCTTAGTATGGCAACCAATATATAAAAAGGTAAACTCTAAATTCCAACCCAAAAGGCTCCTTTCCTGATTGTCAAACTAATTTGAGAGCTTCTCCTCCTCCTTCCCCTCCTCCTCCTTAGGCAATGTTTCGATGTTTCAGTGTCAAAGAAGGACAAAGTCATTTTAACACTACATTCCACATTTTACTGTACTTGATAAAAACTCTTACAACTGACAGGCAGCCTCATAAGTCATTTAAGTACAAAAGAACAAAAGTGATAAAATTTCAGAAACCTGTTTTCTTTGTATGTATGTCAACTTATAACCTAGAAACATTTTTTAAATAGAAATTTTAGGCTCTCAATTATAATAATAATAATAATAATAATCTTTACTCAGAAATATTTCTGTTATAACAGAATAGTATAAAAGAAAATTATTCAGAATTGATAAAAAAAATAAAATGTTCAATAATAAAAAAAATACATGACTTAAACTTCCTCTTATTTGGAATAATGAATGGAAATATCATATATATATATATATATATGTGTGTGTGTGAGAGAGAAGAAATGAGTTGAATCCAACAGAATGTCCGTTGAAAAGGTAAAATGGAAGACGGATATAAGTTTTATTTATTTGCCAATGTTTTACCATTTCAATCTTTTTTTCTGAATGCAAAAATATTTTATCAAAATTATTTCAGAATAAGAACTAATTATGATCGATAAATTTTCATTCAATAGGAAGTCTTCATCAAGGCTTGTAGATATTGCAATGTGAAAAAACAGATTAACACTGACTGATACGTTCAAATTGCGTCATGTTATGTGATGGAATTTTTTGAAAAACTAAATGGTGTTTTGTGGTTTGAGAAACGGATTTGTGATGTTTTATTACTTTAAATGTTTAGAGAAAGGGGAGATAATCTATAGTGTGAATTTTGAATTCTTTTAGGATTATTTTTCCTATAGATGCTGAAATTTTGAAAAAAAAATTTTTCCATTCAGAAAAAAGATTGCAGTGGAAACGTGTTGGCAAACAAACAAACCATCAAACATATCTTTCTTCAGTTTTACCTTATATATATATATATATATATATATATATATATATATATATACACACCATATCATTTAAGTTTGAAAATAGACTTAAAAGGAATAATCCAAATAGAATGCTCAATGCACAGCTAATTAATATATATATAGAAACATATATAAAAAAAAATTCACATGAATAGCAAAATATATCATTAATAACAAGAAAATTAATGGACATACTCCATTATAAATTTATAAACTGGTTCTCCACAGAGGATTTGAACAGAGATGCGTTTCTTTTTAAACATAAACATCAGGGAATACATTTAACCTTAAGTAAGGTATTTAAGGAATTATAATTTAAATATACATATGTATAAAATAAATTTCAAAACACACATGCACACATATATATATATATATATATATATATATATATGTATATATTTATATATATCTTGGCTTAAAAAATTTTCCCATACATAAAAGATATATTTGTCCTTTACTTCTGGTTTATGTTGGCATTAATCATTTTTATTTCTTATTAATAAATCAATTTCTGATGATTCAAAAAATTGTTACCAAAATTTATGGAAAAACTCATTCAACACTATAAATTGGTTTACTAATATTGAAAATAAAAAAACACCATGTTCATACAATTTGATATAATAGATTTCTATTGATCCATATCTAAAGAACTACTACTAAATAGTATAAATATTACCAAAGATGAATTAGAAATTATTTTATCCTGTAAGAGATCCATACAAATTAACAATAATAATATGTGGGATAAAAGTCACATTGGACAATTTTGATGTGACCATGGGATCTTTTGATTCTGTGCAAATTGCTTAGTAAGTATATATATATATATATATATTAAATACAATAAGCAAAATATTGAATTTAAACTAAATAAGATTATATAAAGATGATGAATTAATTTACATACCAAATAGTAATGCCCTGAAAACATCTAGACAAGAAAAGAAAATTATTAGGGCACTTAAAATTGATATCTCCCCCAATTTAACACATCGCACAATAAATGCCAGGTCTAACTAATAAAACAACTTTTTGGCAAAATTCAACGTTATACATCAACATAATTTGCTTCTAGGGGGATTAATGATTCCAGGGCTTCTCTAACAATTCAATGGCTTTTTTGTAGAACGATTTGTCTTTGGCCTCAAAATATGCCTCAGTTTCCAATATGACTTCTTTATCAGAGCCAAATCTGTTTCCCTGGAGCGTTCTTTTAAGGTCTGCAAACAGCCAGTAGTCACTGGGGAACCAGCTCTGAAGAATAGGGTGGGTGCAGAAGCAATTCAAATAGTTTTGCCATCATTGTGACCAACTTGTGACACGGTGTAAGAGCACTTTTTTCTTCTTCATTTGTGGTCGTTTTTTGGCAATTTCTTCCTTCAAATACATCAATAATGCTATAGAATATTCACTATTGATACTTCTTCCTTTCTCAAGTGATGAACAAAATTCCTTTCTCAAGGTAAGTGACGAACAAAATTCATTGTCCATCTCCAAATATGGAGGCCAAAACCTTGCCTGTTTGCATCTTTTGTAGCTTTGGACAGCTTTCACGTGCTACTGTCCATTAAGCTAACTGCAGATTTGTCTCCAGAGTGAAGTGGTGGATCCATGTTTCATCCAGTGTCACATATTCATGCAAAAACTCCTTTTTGTGGCATAGAAACAGTTACAAACAACACACTAAATCGTCGACATGTTGTTTTTGATCGACTGTGAGCAAACACAGCACCCACTTTGAACATGGCTTTCTTATTGACAAATGTTCATGCAAAATGGTGAATACACTGCCTTCTGATACCTTCAACTCCACTACTATCTTATGCAACTTCAATTTATGATTGGCCAAAATGAGTTCGTGGAGTTTTTTTGGTGTTTTTCAGGACAACTACCAAATTTGGGCGACCTGAGCGTTCAGCATCATTTGTGTCTGTATGACCCCTTTTCAAGTCAGCATACTACCTCTAAACTATTTTCCGATGGAGGAGAGTCCGAATAACACTTATCAAGCCATTGCTTTACTTGAAAAGTATTTTTTCCCATCAGAAAGCAATGCTTTATCAGCACAGAAAATTCAGATTTTTCCATTGTTTTGAAAATTTGCAACAGTAGTTTCATTTAAATAACTAATTTGTAAACTAATAATCAGATTGGGCTTAAATTTTGATATACCTACCTATATCAATGTCCATTCTAACCATCCTAGATCTGTAATTAAACAGATACCTAATGCAGTAAATTTGAGAATAAATAGATGAAGAATTTTTGAATATAACAAAGGACCTTATAATGAAGCCAAACATAACAGTTGGTTTCAACTAGAAACTCAAGTTTTTAGACCTTTTAATAAAAACTAATATATATGAACATAACAATACTCAACACAATAACTATAGAAAGAGTAACACCAAAAATAATAATAAATATCATATTAGAAATAAAGATTATAATAACAAAAATAAGTAAAGTTAGCGACCATAGTCGAGGGTGACCCGAAGGCTCCCTTTTCGATAGCTACTACACCAAGGTGTAGGGGAGGGCGCTACTCCATTCCCAGGATTGCTCCACTTTACTCTTGAACCGTACCTTATAATGCTGAGTGTTAAGCAAGGGAAAAACAAAAATAGACATACAAAAATAATATGGTTCAACCCTCCTTTTTGCAAGCCATCAAATATCAATATAGGAAAATATTTCTTAAATTTAATTGATAAAACATTTAAAGAAAAACAATCTTCTAAGTAAAATCTTCAATAGAAACACCTTGAAAATCAACTATTCATGCACCAACCATATGTCAAAAATAATTTATAACCATAATAAGAAATTAGAGGTCTACTTAAACTGGGAAAATAAGGAAACAAATAACCTCTCACGTAATTGTAAAATTAAGGAAGTTTGCCCTTTAGAAGGAAACTGTAACGTAGAGTATGTTGTTTACCATGCCAATATTTCCTTGAAAGAAGGTAAATTTAATAATAAGACTTAAGGGATTTTATCACTAAAGTGAAAGTTCTGATATTATAACTGTTATGATGTATATAGCTCCGTAAAACACGGATATGAAACGGCCCCATGAAAGTGAGGCCAGATCTGTAGGTTTAGCTCCCTTGGATGTAAATAAAGAGACCGCATTACTAGATAGCTTGTGTGTTCACGTGTTATTTATTATCGCTCGCCATCGGCACCAGAACATGGTATCAGAGTGGGATTTTTTTTACATTCGGCGAAGTCATCTCTCCACATCCGGATAAACACACATTACATCGGAAAATAACTGAAATAGCGTATACACACCTGCAAACTAATCCAACTACTCTTCGGACACCACGTGAACACACAAAACATGGAAGTCAGACCAGATCATTACACGGCACAAATCGGATATAATACTTCGGAATAATGGCTTATCCCATCCCACCACCAGAAAAAATGGACATGGACGGCGATTTGAGAAAGAACTGGTCCCTATTTAAACTTTCATGGACGAACTACGCTGACGCTATGTGCATTGATGCCAAACCGGCTAAGGTTCAGGTAGGAACCTTTCTATCGTTGGCAAGGAATGCTTAAAAATTATAAAAAATCTGCCCATGACAGAGGAGGAACGTGTGAACATCAACTCCACCATAAAAAAATTATCGGACTATTTCGAACCTAAATTAAATACGACATACGAACGCTACATATTTAATTCATGCGACCAGGAAATAGGCGAACGTTTCGATTCCTATTTGAACAAGCTGAGAAAACTAATAAAAATGTGCAGATACAGACGAATTACTCCGTATCCGGATAGTGATGGGAGCAAATAAAAAAGAAGTACGGACCAGACTCCTCAGTGAACCAGACCAAATACTAGACCGGACAATAGATATATGTTGGAGCACTGAACAAAGGATGAAAATAAATTTATAATCCTAATGTGACCAGTTTTGTTTTTTCTTAAAGATATATATATATATATATATATATGTCTAAATTTCTGAGACGAAGATTGGTGATTTTTATCCTTAAGGGTTTTTGGACTATTGTCTTCATCTTTATTGCTATTTCCACAACGTTTCAGCCGGTATGTCCTCCGGCCTTCTTCAGGTGTTTGTTGAACTCGGAAACCTTCACAGAACTTCAAACTACATCCTTTATTGAATCCATGGAGGTCATAACTGTTAGCCATAACCGGGTACAAGTGTTAAGTATTCCTGTATTGTTACTCACCTGCAGTCAGGATTGAACCTGCAACCTCCAGATGATTGTCTCCTTAGAAGCTTAGGGAACCAATGCCTATAACTGTTATGCCATGTGTCCTGCTGGACAATTCAGAGTGAATTTTTGGGACTTATAAACTTAATGTTCTTACTTGACTAGAATTACTACTATTATGTATGATTTTTTACCTGTGCTCATATTCAGATTTTTTCTTTTTCATCAAAAACGTTGTGGAAATAACAATAAAGATGAAGACAATAGTCCGAAAACCCTTAATGATATATATATATATATATATATATATATATATATATATATAAGAATAGCAAGACATGGACTTATATATATATATAGCAGCTCACCTGTTGATTAGAGTTGTAAGTATTACCTTGCCTTATTTCCTCAATTGTTTGTTTATATATATATATATATATATATATATATATATAGAGAGAGAGAGAGAGAGGGGGGGAATTATGAATTTAGAACAGCGGTTTAAAACAAATACCGAAAAATATTCAAAAACATTATGTCATAAAACGTGAATTTTTTAAACATGTTAAGTAGAAATATAATGTCTATAAAAAGTGTAGAGAATAGAGAGACTTTCTACCTGAAATTTTTGTAATTTCATATCTTACATATATATGTAAAATTATAGATGTGCAAATGTTTAAGAAAACATTTTCAAGTAATTGTTTTTTGGTGATTTGAATTAGACACTTAAACTCATAAATCTTTTTATTTTCTGAAAAAAAAAAAAACCCCAAAAACATTTTATAAAGGGAGAGGGGGTTCGCTTTCACATTTTAATTCAATGTAGAATGATCCCCCATTTCTAGAAAAGTTAGTGTTGGAAAAAACAAGAAACCAGCGGACAAATTGGAGGTGTCCTCGTGGTGTAATGGTTAAAGCACTGGACTGTGGAGTCATAGTGAGTTTGAACTCCAGTCGCACTATTATGTTCACTTTTGGACAAATACTTTTGGGAAAGGCATGAACCCCCTCCTTATCCTCCCAGCTATGGGTTAAATAGAACTACTGTCTTTCTTGAAGGATGGATTTGGCATTAAATAACCCAAGAAGGTTGATATGCCATTAAACAACAAATCCACAGAGAAGACAAATTATCTTTTAAGTTATTTCTGAAGGAGGGGATTGTTTTTTAAATAATTGTGAGTATGGAAGAAGCAATTATACAAAATGTTTTTGGAAATGTGATGGTTGGTTGGTACATCAACCTGTGTGGGTTATTTAATGCCAAATCCATTTTTATACAAATAATCAGTTCTATTTCAAACCATTCAGTTTAGCATGAGTACTCAGTTTAATTGTCAAAAACAAGCTATTCAGTTTAGTCAAGCAGTTCTAATTCAAACAATTTAGTATAAGTATAGTTTTTGTCCACAGACAGTTAAATGTCAAAACAGTTCTATTTCAAATAATTAAGTTTAGCATAAGTACACAGTTTAGTTCTATTTGAACCATAGTTAGGACCCTTATCAGGTGCTATCACTCTGGGCCAGAGTGGACCTGGGAGTAATGGCAATAAAAGAGTATTCCGTATTCCCCAAAGCTCCATCATAACTGGAACCTCACCATCAGATTGTTTACTGTCATATCCAGGATACTTGTTGGGGGTGGGTGTCTTAGCCCTCTGCAGAGAAGCGGTTGGTGCATTCTACTCCCCACCCCCCGACTGGGCAATTGGAGATATGAATTTGTTTTGTTCTCATGTTTTTGGTATTTTTGTTCATAGAAAAGGTTACATATAGTTTTGATTTTTACCTATTTTAAAAATCTTTCAATAAAGAAAGTTATTCACTTTTCTCCTATTTATAGCTTATTTTTACAGGCATCTCCCTTTTTTTCAATGATAAAAATATAAAGTATAGATTTTCTTAGCTTTTTCTGGTGTGGGGGATATTCGTTTCTGTCAGGAAACGAGAAAAAAATTCACATTATTCTTCGTGTTTTTTGTTTTTTTTATCTTAAATTTAAAAAAAAAAAAAAAAAAAAAAAAAAGCCCCCCTCAATAATCGGACAAATATTTTCTTTTTCAATCTCAAATGAACCACATTTATTCATTGAAGATTTTTACTTTACATTCTCAAAAAAAAATCAGAGTTTTATATATATGTTAAATATTTTTGTTTGTTTTTCTGCTTTGTGGTTTTTCACTGATGAATATTCTCGCTACGGATATCCAAATAAGAAGAAATTATTATTTCGATGCGAATCCACGATAACTGACATTTGCCGGCTGCGAAACAATTTGTTGGGTGTGCATTTCTTCAATAAGAATATTTATTGTAATCTGCAACACAGATTATTACGCCTTTAGGTCACCATAGTTAGAAAACCACGCTTACTTTGGTTTGTTTACGTTTTGCCACAGAAAACGACTCTAAAATTAATTTAGTAAGGCTGAATGTCCGATGTTTCTTTATTTCATTTAGGAGTTGTTGACTAATATTGTATATGGAAAAAACAATACCCCCCCCCAAAATCCTTCAAAACACCATAGTCATATTTTTTAAATAGATTTTTTTGCATCTACTAACTGTTGATATACATATATATATACACTGACAATCCAGTCGTGTTATTACGTTCACTTTTGGACGAATACACTTCGGAGAGGCATGAACCCCCTTATCCTTCAGGTTTTGTGTTAAATAGTATCACTACTTGTTTTTCTACTAGGATGGTTCTGGCAGCAAATAACCCACGAAGGTTAACATGCCATTAAACCAAGAAATCAAACCAAACCTAATGACAAAAAAATTGTAGTTAAATTATTTCTGCTTAGAAGGAGTTTAGATCAGAAGATTAAAATTTTAATTTCGCTTTCAATTTAAAAATTCCATCATTAATTTTAAATATATAAATTTCAACTTGTTATAAAAATTTTAGTTCAATGTCGATAAACGAAAACAAAACAAAAGTCCATTTTTTTCATTTTTGCCTGAAACGATTATATAAATTAATTGAATTGAATTAAGAAAAGCATAGCACTTAAATCTTTTTCAGAAGAAGAACAAAAGATAATAAACTTTTTTTCTTTTTAGGCTTCCATACTCGATAATTACAAACGGTAGATTTTAGTCGAGAGCTAAAGAAAAAGTGGTTACTTGTATTAAGACTGAGAAGTTTATTATTAATATTCTGCCAACGTTATAAATTGAACCCCCACTTTAGAGCCAAGTGAAAACAAAATCTTTCTTTAAAATAAAGGTCACATCCATTCAATACACATTAAATTGTCAAATGCATGTGAAATGCATTTTCTTACATAAATACAATACAGGACTAAATCAAATCTTCTAGTAGATTTGTAAATGGCTCTACAAAATAGGTATTTTTATTTAGAAATTTTTTTTTAAAAAAAGAGAAAGAAAGAAGACATTCGAGGGTGAAACTCACTTCTTTCCATGTTCTTCGAGCTGATTTCTTTTACAGTTATGCCAGTGACTCAACACAACACAAAACGAAACGAAACGAAAAAAAAAATCAGGTTTTCCGGACGATTTTTTAATAAAATCGCCGTCATTTAAAATCAATGCAAAATGGTTTTAAAGAGCGAAAATCAAGGGAGATAATCGGAAGAAATAATTAAGATAGTTTTCATTTGTCAATTAGATTAAAAATTTACTCAATCAAATCATTAAAAAAATCGCTATAACATTTTTGTTTTTATTTCAATTTTAGCTCCTCCAAGATTTGATCTCGAGTTTTTGTGTCCATTTCTAAGGACGATAACCAAAACACCACAAGTGCTTTGTGTGTGTGTGTGTGTGTGGATGCATACTGTCTTCTATTGTTACTTATTCTTCTCCAGGGAGAATATACATTTCCCACAACGAATATTTGTGAGAACTGTATTGGTACAAGCAAATGTCAAGTTGCAACTCACAACAGAGCTGTTATGATTTCTTCCCACAAATTATCTCCCAACATAATGTAACACTCTACAGGGGATAAGGTTTTACTTTGGCTAACTGTGCCCCTTTCAAAGACTGAAATGGTCACCTGATGGCTTACACATAAACTCAATGGAGGTGCCCGTGGTGTAGTTGTTATCGTCGTAGGAAATGGACACGGCGACACGAGTTCAAATCCTGGACGAGACTGATTGCATTTCACATAGCACTAATACCCTTGGGAAAGGTATGAATCCAATTATTCTCCCTCCAGCTATGGGTAAATAGTAGGGCAGACTAGGTTCTTCAGCCTTGGTGAGGCAACTAGTCTAGGAGAAGGAAAACTCTGAATTCAAACCTGTTAAACTCCCCTTAAAAATTGACCTTGTGTCATATCCTGCCCGAGCGGAGGGGTTGGGTAAATAGTATACACATAAACTCAATGCTAGTGTTGTGTAATGTTTCTATATGATAAATAAAGCTGCTATTTTTCGGCAATTGTTTCATTTTTATTTATGTTAATGGCCTCTGGGATAATTCCATGTGATGTAATGATTAATAAAGAAGGCTGGCAACCATTGTAAGTTTGACTCTTACTGGATACTCTCTACTTACAGCCTTGTGCCAAACTCAGTTAAAGAGTACCATATGAGTATAATAACAACTCTGTTGCGTTTATTATTATTAAACCGAAATGATGTCATAGTGTTAGCCAGCTTTAAGAAGTTCCTGAACAACGAATTAGCATTGTGTAATTCATTGTAAATAATTATTTTGATGATAGACACAATTCCATGTTTAATTCTTTTCAAGTTTGAAACTTTATATTCAATGATTATTTGTCTTGCAGAAACATGATGTTCTGCAGTTTATAGTCGATTGTCAGACATGCTTCTCAAGATTTATTTGCATTAAAACCTGTGGATCAACAATTATGTAGACCCAATTTAGTAGCCTTGACACCAAACCAATTCATCAATATTAAAACTGTTCTTTTGTTATGGTCTAAGCTTTGACTAATATCAGAAGGTTTTATAGAAAGTCTAATAAAGCATTGATTTACCTTATGAAAAGTAAAAATGAAAATATTCTCTCAAGCCAGAATATCAAATAGACAGGAATTATGAATGAAGCCAAAAGTGAAGGAAAGAATAAATATAAAATGTTTGCATTTTTCAGTTTATAAAGATCATTAAATATATTTTTGGAAACAAGAGTTGCAGTATAAACCATTTGTAAAGAAATTTGTGTTTCTAAAAAGATTTGAAAGAGTGATAACTTTTTCCTGTTAAAAAATACAAGTTGAAATTTATAAATTTTAAAGAATTGCTATGAGAAATTAGCAGTGAAAAAGTAGTTTTTATAAAAATTATCTATGAAAATATCATTAATAGTGATTTTCAAAGGAAAAACATTTTTTTTTTATTATTAAGTTTGAACAGATGAATGATGAGGATGATGACAAAAGCAAAAAGGAAAACATTCTCTCGAGCCAGTACATCACAAAGATGGAAACTGAGTAGAAAGCAAATGTGAAAGGTTTGGTTTCTTTGTTTAATGACATATCAACCTTTGTAGGTTATTTAATGCCAAAACCATTCTTGTAAAAAGAACAGAAGATTTGAAGAGACAGACTATTCAAATTTTTTAATTCTTGCAAAAAGATTTATTTTGTTCTGTCAATTGAGTTTCTTTGCTGCTTTTCTTTTTTCATTGTTTAAAAAGAAATTGTTGAAATCAAGTGAAAAATCCTAATAATTTTATTAACTTGAGACAATATTTAAAATGTTATATAAAATGTTTACACTATTAAATCTGAGTGTTTTGCTCTGATTACAAAAATTAGCTTGGAACTCTTTATTTTATAAAACTCCTTTTATAATGACATTTTTTTAACATAACATTTGGTACCATCACCAGTTTAATTATTACAATCTTTCCTTCCATAAATTAAAAACTTAACTATTTTGGAAAATATCAGAAATACTAAAATTATTTAACATAATGTGGTACCACTACTGGTTAAAACACATCATAACAACTCTTCCATGATGGAAAAATTAGCTTGGAACAATTTATTTTGTAAGATACTTAAAATACTGAAATTGTTCAGCATAACGTAGGTACCATCAATGGTTCTAACACAAAATAACAAACTTTCTTTCTATATTATAAATTGAACAAAAAATAGGAAGATTCTAGAGATTATAAAATTGCAACAAGTCAATTCAAAGTAATATAATTAAATGAAATAAAATTTAAATCCAAGAATTTTTACTTAAAGATTTATTAAGCAGAAAGATGAGGATACACAATTATTAAGAGATAAGCAAATTCAAAAAGGTACAAATAGTTAATAAAATAAATGTAATTATATCGTATGTTTGATCATCATTAAAAAAAAAATGAATGAAATAAAGGAAAGAAAATTTTTCATTTTTGCATTTTATCAATTGCAGAAACGTTTAAGCGATTCATGAAAATGGCACTCACAAAATTTATCCTTTTCTGAATTGATCTAAAATGATTTTTGTTTCATTTGTATTTCTAGTAGCTAAAGAATTGAAAAATTGAATGCTTTTCGGGGGGGGGGGGTTAGTACTTATCTAACTTTTTATTTCTAATAAAACCTCCAGTTAGTTGTTTGAAAGATTCTTATCAATAGAATTTTTTTCTTTTGTTTTTAATGTTGTTTCTTTTTTGCTTTGAATTTCAATTGTATTATGAATAGAACAAGTTGATTTGAAAGACACAAAAAATATGGTACAAAGAGATTTACATTAAATATAAAGGCTTGAAAATTTGACTTTTCTTTTCTCTATGGAAGGAAAAGCACTTGAAAGATTCTACATTTAACTGTTTCTTTCTAATTGAAGCCAACAGTTCATTGTTTGTAAAGACCTGGGCACCCTGAAAAAAAAACAAAAAAAAACAGGGTTTATTATTTCTTTTGTTTATTTTGGTTTTCTTTGTACTTTGCATTTCCATAATAATCAATTTGTACAAAGATTTAAACCATAAAAATCTAAAATTGTTTTTAGCTTTGTTTATAGAAATTGGATTGAAACTATTTATTTTGTAAAATGGCTGAAATACTAAAATTGTTTAACATAGCAAAATTACAATCTTTCTCTCCAATATTTACGTTCAAACTATAAACTTTCAAAAAAATATTAGAATACAAAAATTGTAATATATTTTTAAAATTTTCACACTTAATAAAATTGGAGATATTCTAGGTTTAAAAAGTTAAGATTTCTCACAATGGTGTGCTGTAAGGCTTCGTCAAGAAAATTTTTAGATTTTAATGAAATTTCCAGGACTTTTTCATTATTAAAATAATTAATTTCTCCAAACAGTATTTTTTAAGAAAATCTGAAAATATTTCTTAAGCCAGTAAATCCCTGCCCATTATTCAATTTTATGGAATTTCAAATACAAACCTTAATCAAACACAGAACAATTATTATCAGAAAAAAATTATTATCCAAAAAATTTATAACTGAAAAACATTTATAAAATGATATATAAGACATTGCCTGAATTGTATACTAAATTGCAATAAAATTCATATTTTACAACATTTTTAGAAGTTTATTTCTCCAAGATACTGCAGATTATCTTTGGTTGTAAAAAAGAAATAATGTCTAATTTTTTTTTAATCATTTATTTTCATTTTTCATTAAATCCATTAATTACTTGAAATAAATGAAACACTTTTTTTTATTGTAATTTATATTTTGAAAATTCTGAAACTTTAAAAAAACTGTTTGACTAATCAAAAAATATAATTTAACAATTTTCTTTCAAGAGCAAAATATTTTTAAAAATTAAATTTTTTTTTAATTATAGAAATGTTTTGCATTTAAGATTTATGGAAGAGTATTTCAACAATAAATCTTAATCAAATATTATTATTTAATTAGATTTGTAAGTATTTCTTCTTCCAGGCAGAAAAAAAATTGGTTTGTCCATTGGTTTGAGTGATAAATTGTTTTTTTAACACAATTATTATCATAGTTTTGTTTATTCCAAACTTTACCAGACTTATCAAATTTTAAAAATAAGAGTTTTTCTTTATAAATTTTTCATTTTTTTTTTCATTTTTAATTTTAAGAGCAGATACAGACAATAATAGTTTTTTCGCTTTAAAATCAGAACTAACCTATATACCAAAAATTTAGGGTCTAGTTTGATTAATTTGACACAATTTTCACATTTGAATTAAATTATCCAAATTTTTAGACAGGCATTTTAGATTATAAATATATTAAATATTTTAGACTCCGTAAAAAAGTGAAAAATGACAAAAAATTCTGTTTGATTAATTTTTCTTCCCAAAGTTTCAAGTTTTTCTTCTTTTTATTTTTATGAAGGAAAGAAACTCCAGTGGATGACAATGTTTTTTGCTTTTTGCACAACATTCGATTTTCCTGATAAATTTCAAATTCTGGAAACCTCCACTGACACTTACACGTACATATGACTTTAAAACTCTCCTTGAAATCAAGGGATTTTACATGCTGAATTTCATCACCATTTGCTTATTAACCTAAAAGTCCGTAGGTAAAAAGCACATCAATGAAGAAAATTATAAAGTTATTATAAATATAAAAAAATATAAAGAATGTTATTGAGTATCATGTAATGTTTGATGATATTTTTATCTACTTTTAATGAAGAAAATTATCTTAAAAATAAAAGCAACAAGTAAAAAAAAAATGCATCAATTCACTTATTTTTTAACAATTTATTCCAAATAATTTTTAATACTTTTTCTTTATAATTAGAAAAATTCCTTTCACAGTTGTTCATTTATTTCAGATTAAAAAAACCAATAATTTCTCTAAAAAGACAAAAAAAAAAAAAAGCAATGGAAGTGGAAGAGGGAATGAAATTTAATAACAACTTCACCTTTGACTTCTGATGACGCGAACACAGTCCGAGAATTTCAGCAAAAGTCGAATATGTTAAGCTGGTTTTTAGTCATTCTATCAATAAAATAAACTAGAATTGACATTAAAGAAAACTCTTATTTAACATAAAAGCATAGATAACATGAAATTCAGCTCAGTTGGATTTGATCAACTAGAATTGACGTAAAAGAAAACTCTTATTTAACATAAAAGCATAGATAACATGAAATTCACCTCAGTTGGATTTGATCAACTAGAATTGACATTAAAGAAAACTCTTATTTAACATAAAAGCATAGATAACATGAAATTCACCTCAGTTGGATTTGATCAACTAGAATTGACATTAAAGAAAACTCTTATTTAACATAAAAGCATAGATAACATGAAATTCACCTCAGTTGGATTTGATCAACTAGAATTGACATAAAAGAAAACTCTTATTTAACATAAAAGCAAAGCATAGATAACATGAAATTCAGCTCAGTTGGATTTGATCAACTAGAATTGACATAAAAGAAAACTCTTATTTAACATAAAAGCATAGATAACATGAAATTCACCTCAGTTGGATTTGATCAACTAGAAGTGACATTAAAGAAAACTCTTATTTAACATAAAAGCATAGATAACATGAAATTCAGCTCAGCTGGATTTGATCAACTAGAATTAACATTAAAGAAAACTCTTATTTAACATAAAAGCAAAGCATAGATAACATGAAATTCAGCTCAGTTGGATTTGATAATTGACATGAAAGAAGTTTTCTTATTGAGAAAATAATAAGCTTTTTCTAAATGTACTCATTCATTAATAATGTCAAACAAAGAAAATATTTTCATATGCAATTTTAGCTCTATCAAAATATTGACTCATAGACATTAGAATGAGTTTTTTCAACTGAAAGAATCTAAAAATGCTGACCTTCAAAGCGAGCATGAATAAGATTTCTCTCCTGTTTGTTTATGCATGTGGCTTTTTAAATTTGTACTCTTTGAAAATGCCGATCCAGATAGTTTAAAAGAAAATGGTTTCTCTCCAGTATGTGTTCGCATGTGGTTTCTTAAACTGGACCTCTCAGAAAATGCAGATCCACACACTTCACAAGAAAATGGTTTTTCTCCTGTATGCGTTCGCATGTGACTTTTTAAACTGGAACTCTCTGAAAATGCCATGTTACATACTTCACAAGAATATGGTTTCTCTCCAGTGTGTGTTCGTATGTGACTTTTTAAACTGGAACGCTCAGAAAATGCTGATCCACACACTTGGCAAGAAAATGGTTTCTCACCAGTGTGTATTCGCATGTGGTCTTTCAAATGCGAATTGCGTGAAAATGCTGATCCACACACTTCACAAGAATATGGTTTCTCTCCTGTGTGTGTTCGCATATGACCCTTCAAATAAGAATACAGAGAAAATGCTGATCCACATATTTCACAAGAAAATGGTTTCTCTCCTGTGTGTATTCCCATATGGCTTTTTAAACTGGAACTCACTGAAAATGCTGATCCACACACTTCACAAACAAATGGTTTTTCTCCTGTGTGTATTCGCATATGTCTTTTCAAATGAGAACTCTGTGAAAATGATGATTCACACACTTCACAAGAATATGGTTTCTCTCCAGTATGTGTTCGCATGTGTTTTTTTAAATGTGAATCTCGAGAAAATGCTGATCCACACACTTCACAAGAATATGGTTTCTCTCCAGTATGTGTTCGCATATGATTTTTCAAATGTGCATTGCGTGAAAATGATGATCCACAGATTTCACAAGAAAATGGTTTCTCTCCTATATGTAATGCAATGTGGCTTTTTAAACTTGAACTTGCTGAAAATGCTGATCCACAAACTTCACAAGTAAATGGTTTCTCTCCAGTATGTGTTCGCATGTGTTTTTTTACATGTGAACGACAAGAAAATGCTGTTCCACACACTTCACAAGAAAATGGTTTCTCTCCAGTATGTGTTTGCATATGACTTTTCAAATGTGAATTGCGGGAAAATGCTGATCCACATACCTTACAAGAATATGGTTTTTTTCCAGTATGTGTTTGCATGTGACTTTTCAAATATGAATTCAGAGAAAATGCAGTTCCACATATTTCACAAGTGAATGGTTTCTCTGTGTGTTCTCTAATACGGCTTTTTAAACTTGAAGTTGTGGAAAATGCTGATCCATACACTTCACAAGAAAATGCTTTCTCTTCTATGTGTGTTTGCATATGGTCATCCAGATATGAATTTTGTGAAAATGTTAATCCACACACAGCACAAGAATATTTCTCTTCAATGTGTATTTCCATATGGTTCTTTAAATTGGAAATATCTAAAAATGCTGATCCACACAGTGTACACAAATATGGTTTCTCATCAATATGTGTTGGCATGTGTTTTTTCAATCCTGAACTTTCTGACAAAACTGTACCACTCACTTGACATGAGTAGGGTTTTTCTCCAGCATTTGTTTCCATGTGTACTTTGAAATTTGAATTTATTATAGTACAAACTTTGCAAGAATAAAGATTATCTTTTTGGTTGCTTTGATGAAACTACTTAAACTCTATCAATATGCAGATCCATAAACTTTGCAAGAATATGTTTTCACTTTGGAATCTGCCAGCATCTGTCTTTTCAAATTTCTTGAGTTGTCCTCCATTTTAATTGATAGCTGTCAAAGAAGAAAAGATTTTATTAAAGAAAACTGGAAACTCATGTATTATTTGCAATTATGAAATTAGAATCAGTTCGCGTTTCAATTAACAGTAGAACATCATGTTATTCATGTTCAGTTAGAAATAATATTTCTACATATTCAATAAACATAAATAAATCTAATTTAGATAAAAGAATCTTCATATTGAAATTTTTAAACAGAAGCTGATCCATAAATTTTGGGAGTATTTCTCTTGCTTGTAACTGTTTATTCTAATTTCAAAACGGCTTATTATTTTTTTGTTTTTCATTTCAACAATTAATTTTTGCATTGCAATGAAAAGTTACTAGTCTATTTCCCAGAATTCCTTTATTCAAGGTGAAATTCTTTGTTTTCTTTGAATGTCAAATTGATACTTATTAAAATCAATGGTGGACTGAGTTTGGATTTTAGCTTCTTTACTTCAAGAATTAAATAAACAGAAATTGTAAAGACTGAAAATTTTGAATAAGTTAACTGGGGGACAGTATATAAAAGATGCACATGTTAGACAAAGATCTACCTTGTTAATTAACTGTTCCTACCAAATTAAAAAGTTTGCTTGCAACTATTTCTTCCGTAAAAAATCTGAAATTATTTAACATAATGGAGTTACTATTACTAGTTCTAACACAAAATAGCAAGTCTTTGATACATAAACAAAAAATTAGTTTGGAATTATTTTTGTAAAACATCTGGAATACTAAAATTATTTAACATGATGTACGTACCATCACTGGTTCTGACACAAACAACCCTTCTTTTCAAAATCAAAAAATTAGTTTGGAACTATTTTTATGAAACACATGAAATAACAAAATTGTTTAACATGAAGTAGGCACCATTGTTGGTTCTGACACAAAATAACAATCTTTCCAATGAAATTAAAAACTGAACAAACAAATTGACATCATTTAGATTGAAAAATCATAATCCCACTGAAATTCTTTGACATAAAATCGGCATCATGCCTAGTTCAGACACCCACTCCCAACAACAATCTTCAATAAATAAGTTACCAACAATAAGTGTAATAAGCCAACAAAAATTAAAATAAAAAGAAGGGCAAAAGTTGGATTGATCAATAAAAAAATCTGAAAATTTGTTGATAACTATATCCAAAATCTATACCGGACATTAGCATGATGGGTAGAGTGTTCGTCAATGGCCCGGGAGACCAGAGTTCAATCTCAGGTCGAGTCATACCAAAGACTCAAAAAATGGTACTTGATGACTCCTTGCTTAACACTCAGCAATAGGTAGGAATCAAGGGTAAAGTGCAACAATCCAAGGAAACGAGTAATGCCCTTCCCTACACCTAGGTGTAGTAGCTATCGAAAAGGGAGCCTTTGGGTCACCCTTGACTAAGGTTGCCAACTTTACTTACTTACATACTTGGTCCAAAATCTAACTATAAAAAGCAAATGATGAAAATTTTCAATCTCATTTTGAGATTTTGATTGTCATCATATTAAACAGTATGAAGTTGTATACTTCAATTACATTGTTGTATCCAACAGTAAACATTAAATGTTACTTTTGAATAGTTAGAATTAAGAAAGAACTTTGAGAGTAAAAAAATATTTTTCATTGTTTTTGTTTTTTAGCAAAAGATAGAAATATACTTTGTGTTATTGAGCTGTGGTAAAACTAGCAATTTTTCATTAAATCAATTTCATCTGATAATTATTTACAGTAGGTTCTTCATTAGTCAACCTTTAAATTGGCTGTCAGCAGATAGGGCAAAATAACTTACATTTACTGATAAAAATAAACATTGACTTTATGACAGAGAATTCTACATTCATTTGAAAATCTATTCTGCTTTAATTTTCAAGTAAATAATTCCACTTTTATGAAAAAGAAAAATATGGAGGAAAAAAAAAAACTGCTTGAAATTAGAATAAATGTACATTTTATCATCAAAATATTTGTCCAATTAATTGAAGAAAAGACTGGGAAAAATATTTAAAAATTTTTTTTACACCTAACAGAATCAGAGATATTTGGGTTTGAAAATTTGTTTACATTTTGTAAAATGGTGAACCGATAAGGATTTACATAGAAAAAGATTTAGATATAAATCAGTGATTTTAAAAATCTCCCCTGCCCAAATCAATTAATTATTAAATCTTGATGAAATTTTCTGAACTTATTTTTAGCCGTGTCAGTTGGAACTGTAGATTAAATTAAGTGAACTTCTGCAAAGGAGTAAGACCTCCCCACCCAATGAGAGTCCTGAGTATTATACTAAACCATCTGATAGTGAGGCTCCAGTACTGGAACTTTGGGGAACGTGGAGTACTCCTTTATTGCTGTTACTTCCATTTCCACCCTGACTTGGAGTGGTAGTACCTGTTAGGGTTAAATAGAAATATTCAATCATTTACTAAAGATTATTATTTGAAACCAAAAGTTGTGTGCAAATTATTTGTATTAGATAGGAATACTTGATAAATAGAATTACTGAATAGCAATACTTGAAACCATTTAACTATATGCAAACAAATGAGGTAATAATTAGTTTTAAAAATAGTTACCTCTAAACTATTCGCTTACAAATCATAAAATGGATTTGACATTAAATTACCCACAAGGGTTGATATGCCATAAAACATCAACTAGTCATCGACCGGCCTAGGCTTACTTAAAAATACAGGAATTTATTTTTGCAAATAGTGTTTTCAATAAAACTTTCTGAAAATATTTTTTAAGTCAGATAACACCCACCCCATAATTTTATGAAATTTCAAATGAAAGTTTAGGTCAAACATCAAATAATTATCGCTAAAGAAAAAAAAAAAAAGGAAGATAATTATCCAGAAAATTTAAATCAATGTAAATTTTTTTTATATAAAAATTTCATCGAATTGTATGCCTAACGACAATAAAACTAATACAATTTCATATTTTGCAAATTCTTGAGTTGTTTATTTTAATAAGATATATTGTGTTGACACTTTTTGGTTGAGAAAAATATTTGTTAAAAAATTTTCTTTGATTTATATTCATTCTTTTAAAACTTAAGACAAGGAAATCCATGCTATCAACACAATTTGATGATGAAACTTCGGGATTATGTAGAGTTTGATTTATCAAAAAATATAGATTAATATTGAATCATACAAATTCTCTGCATTTAAGATCTATGGAAGACAATTGAAGAAATAAATCTGGATAACAACCCTTGTTTAGTCTCATTTTATACATTCATTAAAAAGCTGAAGAAATTGGTTTGTCATTTCAATTGACTAATGTGAAAAGTTTTTAAATAAAGCTACTAAAAAGTATTTTGTAATTTGCTTGAAGCATTGCACAAATTATTTTATTGTATTGAATTAATTTAAAGGGCTATTGCAATAATAATTTTTTGATTTCAAAGTAAAACTTCATCATCAGAGACTTTTTTTTTAATAAACGAACACGATGTTGAATGTTCAAATATTTTTTAACGTTGTAAACATGGTGTCACGTGGGGTGTTAGAACGCCATGTTGGGTGTTGTAGCCATGATTACAAGTAAGCAGACTAAATCATTCTCTCAAAATGCCAAGTTCTCCACCGTCCATGAGGAGAACACCTGTAGGTGTGAATTTTATTTACTTTCTGGATGAATTAGACCTTCCTGGTCAATTCCAAGCGAAAATATTCCAGTAAATTCCAGGACTAGGCACACTATCATCATCTACCCCAACAGATGTCTTTAAAACACTCCTTGAGGTCAAACGTGTTCACATACTAACTTTCATCGAGATTGACCAATTACACTAAGTGTGGAGGTAAGAAGCACATAAACAAAACAAATCATTTTTAAAGTTGCTATGAATAAAATAATATAAAAATATTGGGTATCAGGAATGTTTTATGACATCCGTTTTGGTCGGTGAAGAAAATTATTTAAATAAAGTAAAAGCTTTTTTTTTTTTCATCAATTTATCCTGAATGTTTTTTAAATTGTTACTTTATAAGAGGAAAGATTTCGGCACAGTTGGGGTTTTTTAGATAACAAAAAAAAAAAAAAAATAAATAAATAAAAAATGAATAAATAAAAATAAAAAAGCCCATTTAAAATTTTTTTATTTATTTAAAAGTAACTAATCTTTCTGGATTGTTTATACGAGTTAAGAAAACAGGTTTCTAAATTATGATTTTTCATCTTTTGTACTTTAAATAAGTCAGATGACTTGTGGGTTCATGAAATGGAAGGGGAATGAAATATGACAACGATTGACCTTTGATAGGAAAAACTTTCTCATTGAGTTAAAAAAAAGATATACTGTATTCTAAGTAAAAAATAATATATTTTTATCATCCGGTTCATTAAACATCAAATCAACTAATTTTCTTTGAATCAAATTTTACAAATGATAAATTAATTTTAATAAGAATTAATTTTAAAACCACGAGTACGTTTTCCTGTTTGACAAAACCATCCATCATTTTTAATCAAAATGTTTCGTTGACATAAAAACATTACTTTACACTCGGTCGAAAAAAAACAAACTAAAAAACAAAAAACAAGTTCGCAAAGGTTAGAATGAAATGACTTACTTCATTTCATTATCTTAAATTAAAACCAGAAATAAATTTTGAAGCAAATATTTAAAATTTGCAACAAGTTTAAAAATTTGATGTCCAAAACATCATAAAGTACGTCCGCTCATGTGAACCAGATTGGTCCTTTCTTAAAAAAATAAGTAAAGACAATAGAAAAACATTTTTGTTGCTTAATATTCCGAAAATCTTCTGAAGGAATTTGTCAGATTTTAAAAATGATTTTTTTTAGTTTTTAAATGGAGAAGGGTCCTGTTTAAAATACAAACGATCTCTGGTTTTCTGACATGCATGTAAATGAGTCTTCTACCTCAATTTTTTTTTTTTTTGAAAACCTGGCGCTAAAAATTTTTCTCACTTCTATAATTTCCTCCCTCTCTCTTGAGGAATATTGCTGTAAAACAAATGTGATGTTTTATTACCTTTTTTTTCCAAAATCAAATAAGTACCTGAAAAAAAAAAAAAATAAACAAACAAAAAAAAAAAACCAGAAAAAAATTTGTTTCGCAAAAGAAAAAAAATCCTGAAGTGGGAAAAAGGTTAAGTACTCAAGTTTATATTCAATTAAAAAAAAAAAAAAAAAAAAAAAAAAAAAAAAAAGGTCATACCAATAAAATCTTTTTCAGCGACAAAAAGAAAACGCAATTTCACCGATTTTTTTTTTTTTCTTTTTACGCTTCCGTACTGCAAAAATTCCAATAATCCTATCTTGAGAAATGTAAAGTAGAGACAAATGAGAAATTCAGTTTCTGCTTACATTGTAAATCGAACCCTCATTTAAGGACCAAGGGATATTGAATGTTTTTCAAAATTTTTATAGAAATAAACGTCACTTCCGTTTAATATACATTTAAATATAAAACGATTTTCATACAAAAATAGGATCGCAACAATAACAAAATAGTTCGACTATTTAAAAAAAGGATTTTTTATACAAATAAATATACGAATTTTTTTTTTATTCGTAAAGAAAAAAAAAGAAAGAAATGCTGATACTTACTTCTTTTCATATTCGTTCGTCTGATTTTTTTCTTTTACAAAAATATAACATTTGAATAAAGTGATAAACTGCAAATTTTTAAAAATATTCTAATATTATCTGGTTGAAATTCATTTTAAAATAACCGTCCTGAATGATCGATGAAAAATGTTTTCAAAAGAGTGAAATTCAAGGGAGATAATTTTTTAAAAATCATGAAAGTTTTTTGTTTTTGGTTCTGCAAAATTAAGAATGATCTCAATCTTATTATTAAACTTCACTATGATATTTAAAAGAATTTTTTCTCTAATAAAATACAAAAGATGTCAATTTTAAAAACTTAAAATGTACGAATATAAAAAAAAAACTGTGGATACAGTATGGATCCAAATTCCAAAACCCTTCTGAAATATTGATTTGTTGGCTATACCAGAGAGCTGAAATATAAAATGTGGGAAATAGAAACCAATGCACCCAAGAATAACATACTATTTGTCCCCAAGTGTAAATATGGTGGTGTTGGGAGAATGGTGGCTTTATCTGAAAATGGACGACGATTTTAAATAAGATATCACATCTTATTTAAACCTCACTAGTACAAATACAAAGATGCATAGGGATATATGAATTAGCTTATTTTATTCAGAGTTTAATTTTGCATCCTATTGATTAGTATGTATAAAACTTTGTATCCAGTCTCTGTTTCATTTGAAGATATCTTTTAATATAGATAGATAGATAGATAGATAGATAAGTAAAAGTTGGTGACCTTTATTGAGAGTGACCTGAAGGCTTCCTTTTCAATAGCTACAACACTGAGGTGTAGGAGCGGGTGCCACTTCATTCCCTGGATGGCTCCACTTTACCCTTGATTCTTAGCTTATAATGCTGAGTGTTAAGCAAGGCAGCATCAAGTACCATTTTTTGAGTCTTTCGTAAGACTCGACCTGGGATTGAAACCTGGACTTCCAAACCATTGGCTTACACTCTAGGCCAATATATAATAGTTTCTCACCAAAAACAAATGCACACATTTTTTTAAAATTAATTTTTTTCTATTTGTCATGTAGTTACACTTATATTCAATCAATAAAACAAATTATACCCATTTATTATTGCATTTTTGTCAGAGCTGTCATTTTCCTGTGGTGTCAGTGCGTTTTTGCATCATTTTCCAGTGGTATCAATGTGTTTTTATGTCATTATGAAGTTTGTTTCATCACAGTATGAGTAAAATTGTAAAACATTATAAAAACACAAAGAATTTTTGAAGAGTTTACAAAAATTGCTAATCATTTGTTTGAAGATCTTGAAAAAAATTAACATTATTGACCTCACATTCGTGTACTTTGCCCACTTAATATGTTACTTTGGGTTATTTTGTTTAAGGAGGATCTCTAATTTCTTTTGCAGTGTGCTCATGTCATATCAAGTTTCATTGAAACTCATGATGTTTTTTGTCCATTCAACCAAAAAACAATTCAAGTGCTGCTGCTGCTGCTGTTTCTTGTTACATATCAAATAGCTCTCCAAGATTTCTGAAGCTGTGACAAAATCACTTCTTTTTCAAAAGTAAATTAAGAGGGTTTCTCCACCCGTTTTTTATAGGTGTTGACACAATCACATCCAATGAAGTATTGTAAACTGATCAATATTCCAGTACAATTTTGTATGGTCTACAAGTCAATTGACCTCAAATTTGTTGTCTTTCCTGTATCATCATCATCATCATATCGTGCTGGCAGCACGGATATCCCTGACCCTCTCTCGCCACTCCTCCCTATCGTTCATCGCCCTAGGCAGGTCTTCAGGACAACATCCTGTATCCTCACACAGCTGCTGAATGTACGTTCGTGCTGGTCGTCCTGCTTTTGCGCGGCCGTGTGTGGGGATCCATAAGAGTACATCTCTTATGAGTTCATCTCTGCTTCTCCAGCAATGTCCAGCATGTCTGGTTCGCCTAACTTGAATAGATTTCGTGATAGGGGGCAGGTGGCCGTACAGTTGGTGTCTCGTGGGGTGCCTCTGCCAGGACTTGTTGAGGATTGCACGCAGCATTCTTGTGTAATTGCCATCTAGTTTCTTCTCGAGCCGTTTTGTTAGCGTCCATGTAGTGCATCCATATAGCAGTATCGATGTGACCGCTGCCTGGAAGAAACTGCGTTTCATTTTATCGGTTAGGTCTGATTTCCATATAGTCGATAGCCTATTGATAGCTGTCCATGCTTTCGTTAACCTCGTTTCGATGTCCTTTTCGGTTGATTCGACGCTGCTTCCTAGGTACGTGAATTTGTCTACTAGTTTAAGAGGGGTTCCTTCTAGAGTGGAGATGTCCCCCGTTTGGTTATAGCACATATATTCCGTTTTGTGTGCATTAACATGGAGGCCTATGCTTGCTGCTGCTCGTTCCAGGCTATGCAGAAGTGTTTCGGCTTGGTCAGGTGTATTTGCCAGTATCGCTATGTCATCGGCGTAGTCGGCGTCGGTAATTGTTGTTGCGGGATATCTTCTGCTTCTTTTCTTCGTCAGTTCGAAGCCATTCTCTTTGATTTTGTCAATCGATGTTCTAAGTACGTAGTCTAGACAAATGATAAAGAGATACGGAGCCAGCGTGTCCCCTTGTAGTACTCCTGCTACAATGTCGAAGTATTCTGTGTCTCCATCTGGTGATCGTACTTTTACTTTAGTGTTTCTATAGAGAATCGTTATTGCCGCTACGGTTTCTTTAGGTATGCCGTACGCTAGTAGGATTTGTTCCATCTTTCCTCTGTGAATGGAGTCGAAGGCCTTGGTAAAGTCGACAAATATTAATGTCGCTTGTAGGTTCTTTGCCCGTACACCTTCAAGGATTCTGCGGATGGTTAGTATTTGTGAGGTCGTAGATCTATTTCTTCGGAAGCCATTTTGGTTTTTTCTAAGTATGTTGTCGATTTTGGGTTCTATGCGGTTTCGTAGTAGGGCATTGTAGATTTTGGCAGCTATGGATGTAAGTGTTATGCCTCGGTAGTTTTTGGCTAATCCGAGGTCCCCCTTTTTAGGGAAGGGGAGTATGCATCCCTTCGTCCATCTATCTATCGGATTTTGATTGTATACTGCGTTGCAGTGTCGGAGCAGTATGTCGTCGAATTGTCTGGTCTTCCATGCTTCCGGGGGAATTTCGTCCAGTCCTGCAGCTTTCCTATTTTTAATTTTTCTGAGAACCGAGTCGAGTTCTCCTTGTGTGAACGGTCCAAGTTTAATGTCTAATTGTTTGCTAATTATTCTGGTGATTGGTTCATGCGTTATTTTTGGTGGGTTTCCAAGTAAGTTTTCGAAGTGCTGTTTCCACAGTTTTATTCTTTCTTGTTGGTTTGCTGCTTTAAGTTTAGCTTTGGCTGTGCTCTTTCTTCTGCTCACTTCGTTTATTGTTTGCCAGGCAATTCTAGATTGTCTATCTTCTACCGAGTCTCTGATCTTATCTATCTGATTTTGAATGTATTCTGTCTGTTCCTTTATATATATGCCTGCTAATTGATTTTGTGCCGTTTTTAGTTTTAAGGCATTTGTGTTTGTTGGGTTTTTTCGATAGTTTTTGGAGGCTGTTTTCACTAGTGCACGTTTTTCTCTCACCGCTAAGGTTTCCCATGGGGCTCTATATTTAGTTTTAATTTTTGTTGGAATGTATTTTGCTGCTGCCTCGAGGTGTGCATTGACGAAATTTTCGTATTCGTCGTTTGGTGTACTTTTTTCCGTCTTTTCTTGTAGTGTTTCGAATCTGTTTCTCAATTCTAATACGTATTTATCTCTGACATCTTTGTTGTTTAATAGGGCCCAGTCATAGTGTTTGGTGGTCACTGTTCGTTTGGCGTTTTTTCGTAGGCTTAACCGTATTTTCGCTGTGACTATTCGGTGATCGGTGGACACACCCTCAAAAGAGGAGTATGCCTCGCAATTCAATGCACTATTCTTCCATTTCTTGTTTATAAGGACGTAGTCTATCTGAGCTTTAGTATTGTTTGCGTACGTGTATGTCCATAGTTTGCCCTCTCTTTTTTGGTAGTTTGTATTGAGGCATGCTAATCTATTTTCTATCATGAAATCTGTTAGATGTTGCCCATTTCTATTTGACGTGTTGTGGAGGCTGTATTTGTTGTTTCCGTTTTTCCCGATTTGTGCATTCATGTCTCCGCCAATGACTAACATGTTGTGTTTCGGGATGCTACGCACTAATGAGGATAACTCATCGTAGAAGGTGACTATTTCATTTTCTTCACTAACATTGGTGGGGCTGTAGCATGAGACGATTGTTGCTCTGGGGTTTCCGTTAAATGTAGCTACCATCATCCTAGGTCGTATTTTCTCTATGCTATTAAGCGTTTTTAGTGCTCTAGGTCCTATAAGCAATCCTACCCCTCCTACTGCGGCGTTGACAGAGTTTTTCCATGCGGATACAGTGGCGAGCGACCATCCATTGCCAGTTTCGTGATATTTGATATCTTCTGTGTGCGTGTATCTGTGTTCTTGTATGCAAATTATTTCTATATTATGTTCTTCGGCCGATGCAATTAGCTCTGGGAGTTGTCCTATTCTATTTAAGGTTCTTACGTTAAATGTGGCTATTTGTAGTGTTTGCTTGCATTTTAGTAGTTTTGATTGTTTGAGCTCTGTAGCTGATTTTTCGAACACCGAGGCCAGGGCTCCAACCTCAGCAGGACGCGCCCCTTTTTTACCCGCGCGAAGAGCGATGCGGTTTGTGTAAGTGGTTTGAGTGTGGGTCATGGTTATCTTTCGATGGCTGTTTTATTCTCTTCTATAGAAGCCACTCTTATAGAGGAGCAGCAGTAGTTCCCCGATCGAACTGTCGATCCTGAGCGAAAAGTCGTCAAACTCACGTCCAGGACCCATTTGGGTATTGACTTTGGTCGTCCATTGGTTTATTCAAATACCTGAACGTACATCATGCTGCTTCCCATGTGTACATAATAAAATAATTGAACAAAAAAAAAAAAAAAAAAAAAAAAAAAAAAAAAAAAAAATATAAATAAATAAAAAGGGGGGGGGAATTTGTTTTAAGTTTTAACTTAGTTAAAGTCCAACATTAAGGTACTTTTTTATGACTTTCACTAATACTGACTTACACTTTTTGCTGTATTGGGACTTTTCTAAGGGTTTTTCATTTTTTTTTTTTTTTTTTTTTTTTTCATTTCATCCTACAGTTGGGGACCTAGCAGGCTTCAGGAATTAGAGCTCTGTGGTAGCATTAGGCGTTCTAGGCTTTTTCTTCTAAACTACTGTTAGGGCTTTCTTTACGAATTTTTAAATTATTCGATAGAAGATATTTAAAAACATTCTGCCTTGTTCGCTGACATGTGGATAGGCTTAATATCAAATTGGCTTTACAGTAGAGTAAGCGTGCCTTTACATTTAAAACGCATAGTTTAAGCATTATTTTACAAACAAAATACAGCATAACATTTTGTAAAATTCAGCATTTTAAATTGGAATTAAAGACATACTGACCAATATTGACATATTTCTTCCACTTGGCTCCTGAGTTCAAATGCGTCTTCTTCGTTTGGACTTTTATTTACTACTGATATTTTAGGTAGCTTTGGGGGCGGTCTAGTGGGGTGAAGGGGACAATTCATTTTGGTTGGTTTTTTTTTTTTTTTTTTTTTCTTTTTCCTTTTCTGAGGGGGGGGGCTGTAGTAGCATTCTAGGCTTTTCTTCTAAACTATTGTTAGGGCTTTCTTTACGAATTTTTAAATTATTCGATAGAAGATATTTAAAAACATTCTGCCTTGTTCGCTGACATGTGTATAGGCTTAATATCAAATTGGCTTTACAGTAGAGTAAGCGTGCCTTTACATTTAAAACGCATAGTTTAAGCATTATTTTACAAACAAAATACAGCATAACATTTTGTAAAATTCAGCATTTTAAATTGGAATTAAAGACATACTGACCAATATTGACATATTTCTTCCACTTGGCTCCTGAGTTCAAATGCGTCTTCTTCGTTTGGACTTTTATTTACTACTGATATTTTAGGTAGCTTTGGGGGCGGTCTAGTGGGGTGAAGGGGACAATTCATTTTGGTTGGTTTTTTTTTTTTTTTTTTTTTCTTTTTCCTTTTCTGAGGGGGGGGGCTGTAGTAGCATTCTAGGCTTTTCTTCTAAACTACTGTTAGGGCTTTCTTTACGAATTTTTAAATTATTCGATAGAAGATATTTAAAAACATTCTGCCTTGTTCGCTGACATGTGGATAGGCTTAATATCAAATTGGCTTTACAGTAGAGTAAGCGTGCCTTTACATTTAAAACGCATAGTTTAAGCATTATTTTACAAACAAAATACAGCATAACATTTTGTAAAATTCAGCATTTTAAATTGGAATTAAAGACATACTGACCAATATTGACATATTTCTTCCACTTGGCTCCTGAGTTCAAATGCGTCTTCTTCGTTTGGACTTTTATTTACTACTGATATTTTAGGTAGCTTTGGGGGCGGTCTAGTGGGGTGAAGGGGACAATTCATTTTGGTTGGTTTTTTTTTTTTTTTTTTTTTTCTTTTTCCTTTTCTGAGGGGGGGGGGCTGTAGTAGCATTCTAGGCTTTTCTTCTAAACTACTGTTAGGGCTTTCTTTACGAATTTTTAAATTATTCGATAGAAGATATTTAAAAACATTCTGCCTTGTTCGCTGACATGTGGATAGGCTTAATATCAAATTGGCTTTACAGTAGAGTAAGCGTGCCTTTACATTTAAAACGCATAGTTTAAGCATTATTTTACAAACAAAATACAGCATAACATTTTGTAAAATTCAGCATTTTAAATTGGAATTAAAGACATACTGACCAATATTGACATATTTCTTCCACTTGGCTCCTGAGTTCAAATGCGTCTTCTTCGTTTGGACTTTTATTTACTACTGATATTTTAGGTAGCTTTGGGGGCGGTCTAGTGGGGTGAAGGGGACAATTCATTTTGGTTGGTTTTTTTTTTTTTTTTTTTTTTTCTTTTTCCTTTTCTGAGGGGGGGGGGGCTGTAGTAGCATTCTAGGCTTTTCTTCTAAACTATTGTTAGGGCTTTCTTTACGAATTTTTAAATTATTCGATAGAAGATATTTAAAAACATTCTGCCTTGTTCGCTGACATGTGGATAGGCTTAATATCAAATTGGCTTTACAGTAGAGTAAGCGTGCCTTTACATTTAAAACGCATAGTTTAAGCATTATTGTACTGGTGCTGAATGCATAAGTGGCATGGTAAAAAAAAAAAGGAGTAAATCTACTTTTTCCTGTGAAGAACAAAGTGTCATGTCTTCTACTTTGGCAACCTGAAGACTTGTATGCTTCCAAGGTGAGAATGAATAGTATTTGCTGGAGTGTGCTAAAAACACCTTCACTCTTCTTAGTTCAGATGTTTAAACATTGGACCATGTCTCAAAAAGTTGATTCCATACTGTAGTTGAATTTTTCTGTTTCGTTGTCGTCTTCATCGTCTTCTTCTTCTCCTTCTAAAATAGCAGTCAATAGCGGAACGAAATGCACGCAGGGATCTGGCTAATTCAAAACCAAGACCCCTACACTCAGAAATGCATAGCTTTTATGCTGCCAGGGCCCACGCTTATGCAAATGAGTACGGGCCTTGCTTTTGATCAAGCTGTGCACGGGCATTGCCATTTCTTCGTCTGCCGCCATGATGTTTGCCTTGTCACACATTCTCTACACATACTTTCTTTCCAACTAAGAGAAACTTATTTCTCTGCTGGAGAAGGGACTGGCCAAGGATTCTCATTACCTAGAACCTACGAGCTGCACTTTTGGCCAGCTAAAGCATTCTTGATGGAAATCTGCCTGTATGTGACAGTCACAAAGTGAATTTTTTGCAAACTACTGGGTGTTGTGTCCAGTTCACAAGTCACTTCAAGATTACAATGTGCTTTCTCCCGAGACCTTGTATACATAAGTTGATGTATCTGTGCCAAGTCAATCACGACATGTATGCCATTTATAATTGGGGTCTTGGGAAGGTAAACTTTTAAGTACATGGAGTCAATTAACCATGTAGGAATCCTTGTCAATCTGTTAGTAAGGTTGTTTAGAGACCTAAAGAATTGGACAATAGATCCTGTAAATCTATTTTTCTATATCTACTTATCACAAACAAATCTTCCGAGGAGGTTTCTCTTAGCTTTCAAAGTGATGTCCTTTCAATGTAAATTATGTTTGAATATCTTAGACAAGCTCATGATTATTTTGAGATTCATTTTTTAACGCTGGCAAAATGTTCACTGTTCTTGTTTGTAAATGTCGTCCACAACATGAATTAAACACCGATTCACCTTTCACATTTACAGAATGAGGATCAGCTTGAACATATTGGGTTGTATTCACAACTGATACAATGTGGATCAGCTCATCTTGTTCATATTCAATGAATTTACCACACTATTGACTGCATCAACAATCTTTTCAACATCAGCCTTGTCTTGTGATTCATGTGACTGTATAAGAGATCTGATTGATTTCTACTTTACTCTCCTTTATCAACCATGGCTTCATATTTACTGGAGATGAATCCTTTAGTGTGCTGGGGCCAAATTCACCTGTTGAAAGTTTGCTCAATCCCTTGGTCACAAAGAATATTCGCAAGGGTGTTGCAGCTTTTTGAAGAATTTCCAGACACTGCTTATGTATCTCTAGATGATTCGAAAGAAGATTATACATCTCCAGCCAGTATACAGAAAGATATCAGCAGAAGTTCACATTATGATAAGTAAACATAGAGAATAGTATTTTTTCAAAATTTGCTTTTAAATAGAGTTACCAGTTTACTTTACAAGTAGGAAAACTTGTACCATATCTGTGGATGAACAAGACAATGTAAAGATCCATTTCTTGTTGCCAACTGGAAAAAAACTTGAAGTGAAAACATGAATAAGTGAAAACTTTCTCTTGAGTATTTGTTGATATTGACATCCTTATTAATCATTTTACCTTTTCTGTTTCCACTTCAAAAATGTTATTCAGGTAATTAATCAGTCAATTATGCTGCATTGGTTTATCCACCATCTTATGAACTATTTGCTGATAAATGCTTTCATATAATTCACTCCAATTCACTAACCCAGCAGCAATCATTTCTGATATGATATTCTAATGTCCAAATTTTCGGAAATGTTTTCCCAAATATTGCCGTAAGAAAAGTACCAAATTTTATCACTAAACTTTACATGAATTATGGATTTTTTCATCTGCTTAGCTGATGTTTTGCATAGGCAATTGTCTCCAACTTCAACTAGTCAACAATATCAATACTTCATTCTAGAATTATAAGCATGGCATCCATTTCATTTGGACGACCATCAATTACAGACAAGTAACCTATAAGAGACTTTGACAGAACTTTGGAAAGAAACTGGTTGAATCGCATCCAAGGTAGAAGATGATAACATTTTGGGAAAAGGGAAATAATCAAAAGCCACAACACATACACAACCAGCAATAAAAGAAAAAAAGAATTCAATAAAGACAACTCACATGCCAATTGTATCATAAGCAAATAAAAATTCTTCTAAAACTTAAATATCTTTTTAGTTATTAAAGCCATTTCTTTGATGCGCTTCTTCTGCTAGAAAATTAAAACACAAGTCTTAACTGATGTTTGATTGCTTGTTTTATTTTGTTTCAATTCAAGACACTGTGATACGCTGAAATAAAAAGTTTAAGCAACAATTAATAGTTAATATTCTTACAAAATACGGGAAAGTTGGGAAACTAAATTTACCAGTATGCCATAACCAGTATCAAAGAACTACTAAGGTTCAATTCTTAAACAAAATTTCCTCCAAATCTTACAACTGGTCCTAGCCGGGGAGAAAGTCACTTTGCATTCTGGGATTTCTAACAAATGAGTCCTTACATAGTTATTTCCCTTACATTGGCCATGTTAAATGGTTAATCAACCAAAAAAGGGAAAAAGGATAAAGAGGAAAAAGGATAAATGTCTGAACACTTTCTTTCTACCTTCCTTTCTCTCTACTTCCCCACAAAACTATTTGGCTTACGGCTGCAGTTGATGCTTTGTTAACTTCCACTTTTTCTCATTTCACTTTTGTACCCACAGGTGATGTGCTCTGGGTAGCTTTGAAAACTTCACCTCAACACCAAGGGTGTCCTCGTGGTGTAATGGTTAAAGTGATGAACTGCGGAATCGTAGTACGCAAGTTCGTACTCCAGTCGCGCTATTACGTTCACTTTCGGGCAAATACCCTTGGGAAAGGTATGAACCCCCTTATTCTCCCTCCAGCTATGGGTAAATAGTAGGACGGACTAGGTTCTTCAGCCTTGGTGAGGCAACTAGTCTAGAAGGAAAACTCTGAATTCAAACCTGTTAAACTCCGCTTAAAAATTGACCTTGTGTCATATCCTGCCCGAGCGGAGGGGTTGGTAAATAGTACCTCAACACCAATGAAATATAAAGGATTTAAGTCTTGGAAAAAAAGAACTCTACAAAAGTAACATACGTTCTGAGTGCATTCTAAGCAAATAAATAGAATTTTAAACCTTAAACTAATCCTCTTAGTTGTTATTCAATAACTGCATTGTGGCAGAGGACAATCTACACATCAATACACCAATGAAATATAAAGGATTTAAGTCTGTATCAATAAATAGACAGAGTCTAGTTAAGGATCTTAGCTTTTGAATTGCAGCGTGTACGTCAGGAACTGATCAATGATTTCAGGTGACAAAGAGAAAGCGAAAGACGGAAAATTGGAACAGGGCATGCACCTGACCAACTGAGCGTAGAAATTTTAAATTATTAAAAAAAAAAAAAAAATATCAAACAAAACAAACAAACTCACAAACTATTTCAGCACTGCTACTTATTTTCGACTTCCCCAAAATGGCAAAGGTGAAACTTGGCAGTGGCATAATAAAGCCCTTCTATGTTGATGGAGATGTGGTGGCATGGCTCAAGAAGTTACAGCTGGTGGCAAGACTCCAGAAAATAGATGACATGGCAAACCTTTCACCCTTATATTTGGAGGGAAAGGCATTCCAACTCTATTTGGAGGGAAACGCATTTGGAGGGATGAGGATAAACAGATGAACATCAATCTGATTAGATCTTGGTTGAAAGAAGCTTTTTTTGGGATGGGGAGTTCTTTGCTTACGCAAAGCTGAAACTTGTTTAGTGGGCAGAAGAACATGTGGATGTTTACGCCAGCAAAATATGACAACTTGTTGGAAGAGCAGGATTCACTAGGCACAGTCTTGAGATGGTTATGAAATTAGCATCCATGACAGGGTTCCCCATTGATATCTCAAAGGAAATGCAACAGGTACCAGCCATTGAAACAATGACCATGGGAAATTTACTAACACAGGCAAGGGTGCTGACAAAAGGTAGGGCTGAAGATATGGTCGCAACCATGCAGTTTCCTCGAAATGAGAGTGGAGTTTTGTTCAAAGCAAAGCCCTGAACAGGCATCACTTGTTACAGATGAAGAGGCCAGGGTCACATGGCTAGAGACTGTGCAACAAGATGGCCTGAGCACACAAAGATCAAGCCAGGAGATGCAATGCTTGAACTGCAATAAGATCAGCCACTTTGCCTCAGAATGTCAGGAAAATGGCTCAGAGGAAAAGAAATCAGTGCCAGTCTCTACCCCAAGCAAGTAAAAAACGAGGCGCATCCTATCATCCATCCATGTACTTGTTGACGCATGACAATGTACCACCCTAAGTGACATCGGGTGTTCTAAGACACTAATGAGCACATCAGCATGTCACCAGTAGAGATGTCAGAATGTAGACATTAACTGCAGATGGAAGATTCCAAGGTTCCATGGAACCAAGTCGAGGTTATGGTGTGTGCCCTTTGCATTTGGAGGTTGTAGTCATCAAAGGAAAGCTGCTAAGTTTCAACCTTCAACAGGGGTTTGACACAATCAAGAGATTAGGAGGAGTGCTTCTGACTGAATCAGTTGAGGTTCAATTCCTTGAAGAACTTACCCAGTATGCAGAGATTAAAATCGATGAGCCCGACTTTAGTGCCGTATTCAACCAGCAGAAGGAGGAGTGGACTGCTTCTTGGAAATGGGCAGGAAGTCAGACCCCAGGGCAACAAAGAATCGTGTACCAGAGTATCCCAAATATGAAAAAGAACTAGAGTTATTGTTGAAAAACAGTTGGTTGGTGTCATATCCTGAAAAAGAACTAGGTTCAGCTAAGGCCTTAATTCCATTAATAGCAGTAGTCCTGGCAAACCAGAATAAGGTAAAACTCATAATGGACTACAAGGAGCTCAATGGGTTTGCCAATGTATTTACAGCAAATGCAGATGTATGCGCACAGAAGTTATAGGAATGATAGTGTGAAGGATCAGATGTTGCCATGTTGGACCTGAGGAAAGCCTATTTTCAGGTGCACGTGCACATACACAAATCACTGTGGCTCTTTCAGGCAGTAATGTTGAAAGGACAGAGGTATTGCCTCACGTGACTTGGATTTGGCTTCAATGTTGTTCCGATGATAATGCGATTCATTATGAACTAGGGGATCTATCAGGATACAGCAATAAGAGTCACATCGTCTCATGTATCAATGACATCTGCATCAGGGCTTGCACTAGAAGCTAATGTCAAAGATGCACGCTGGTTGCACCAAGCCAATAATGTGCAACACATAAACTTAGCAGAACTTGATGCAGTTTTAAAAGGACTTAACCGGGTGGTCCGGTGGCAGGCAAAGGTATTACATATTGGGACAGATTCAGCCTGCATTTACTGATGGACATCGGACACCCTGACTGAGAACCCGTGGCTAACCACCAAGGTAGCCAGCGAAATGCAGCTGCGAAGACGGCTCAGAACATTCATGGACCTAGGAAAAGAGTATGGACTAGTAGAAGATGGAACACTAGACAAGTCGAATGACAACAAAGCTGACTAACTAACAAGAGTACCGCAGTGGTGGCTGAGCAGAGTAAAAACCGAAGTTGAGCCCACCCAGCATACCTGTCCAGTTTCTGCACATTGGCTAAACATTTGACAAATTGCACATATCCATCAGTAGAGTGGACACCTTAAAATAAAACACATGTATTTTGCCAAACAGAAGGACCTGACTGTTTCAAAGGCGAACATGCAACTGGCAGTAAAGGCATATACGGCTTGCCAGTCAACTGATCCTGCACCGGTACACTGGCAAAAAAGGGAGACTTGATGCGGAAAATAATTGGAGCAGGGTAGGGGTGGGCATCACTCATTACAGTGGTGACCATTATCTCTCACTCATTGATTGTGGTCCTTCATGATTTGCAAACTGGTGGCATCTACATTGGCAAGACTCATCAAGTGTTGTACATTAGTTGGAGTCCATATTCTATGAGTTTGGCCTACCAGTTGAGATCCTAATGGATAATTGCACCACATTTAGCAGCCAACACTTTCAGCAGTTTCTACAAGTCTGGGATGTACGTCTCCAATTCTGGGGTGTGCCTATGAATCAGCACAAAACAGTATTGTTGAGAGAAGCCACAGAAACAATGTTCTATACTAGAAGTGGTTTATTCGTATAACATTCTGCCAAAAGACAGCGCCTGAACCTCCATAGCACCATCCAACATTATATACACCTACAATATCCATATACAGAGTATTGATACTGTGGCCAACCCTGAACCACAAGATATCCAGGGACAGCACTGAGTGGGGGACACTGTGTAGCTGAGAATCTCACACAGTAGGTGTACAAACAAGTCAAAAATAGGCCAGGTAATCGTAATTAACCGTCCACACTCAGTGCTGAGTGATAGAATCCCTCACCATGTAAAAAAATTTGTGCCCTTTTCAAGGAGTGCATGTGCCATTCAGCATCACCAATAAGTCGTCGTCGGAGGGCAAACAGCTGAGCCGACCAGGATTGGTATTGCCAGATGAGGTCTGACACCAGTGTCACAGAAGCAACTAACGACAATGTGATGAATCACCTGATGGTCATGGATGTGTATTGGCCAAGGAAGAGGCCACAGCTCCCCCACTCTGAAGGAATGCCAGAAACAAAGAGGCCTGCACCCAACTGCACATTTCGAGAAGAGGATATCAGGGGGAGTGTGATAGAGATCAGGAATCAGGTGGCAGTAATGAACGATAATTACCATATTCTCTGAGAAAGAGGAGTAGACTTTGTCTTGTCTGCCTGAATTGAACCTGCTTCCTCTTGAATGCAAAAAGCACAACTTGAGCATGGTGCAGACATGAAGATTGATTTAGGTGCCTGGATGTTATGACTGTCCTGACCATGTTGCTCAGATGATTTTTGATTTAGGTGCCCGGAGGTTGGAAAGCCGCATCAATAAATAGACAGAGTCCAGTTTAGAACAGAGTCTTTCGAGTTACAGCGCATACCTTGGGAACTTATCAAAGATTTGAGGAGAGAAAGTGAAGAAGAAAAAGAAGTAAAAACTGGGACAATGTACACACCTGACCGACTGAGAATAGAAATTCTAAATTACTTAAAACAGATAAACAACTATAATGTACAAGTCTAACAATTTTCCTATGTGCAATTTATTATTTTGTCTTCATAAATAAAAATTGGACAGAAACAAGAAGAAATGTCAAACAATGTATCCAGCTAGTTTACCATTATTTTCTTTTTCATTGAAGAGAGACATCTTCGATTTATCTGATGCGCTTTCTTGAATTTACAATATATTCTTGGTTAACAGAGGCAAACGGGAATTAATTGCCTTCCAAATATCAATTACATTCTTTGTTATTAATTTTTAAAGAGCAAAGTTTGTTAAATTTGAATAAGTATTTTTCATGAAATAACAATACAGGATGACTTGTTGAAAAGTAAGTGGCTCTATTTTATCAAAAGGGCAAAGTGGACTACCATATTTTTGTAGTGGTAACTTAGCAAGTTTGTTTTCCAACCATTTTCATAAAACTATCTGGAAAAAAAAAGATTATATATATATATATATATATATATATATATATATATATATATATATATATATATATATATATATTATAAGAAAGTGAAGAAACTGAATTTTAAGTTCCAAAGTGAAATTTAAAGAAATTGAAAAATATAATAAAAAGATAAAGCAATATGTATTTACTTACCAACCAAAATAAATGCAAATCAGTCAGTAACAAGCAAAAAAAACTTGCAAATAAAAACGTCTTCAAAAATGAAATAAAAATGTCAACTCTTACAGGGATTATAAAGCTATTTATTTCTTCTTTCTAATAATTTAAGTTTGTTAAAAGAAAAAAAAAGAAAAAGACTTAATTATTTTTGTGTTTTAAATCAGCCCAATAAACTTGAAATTCATATGCAAACAACAAAATAAAAACTGGAAACAAAAAATTGTTTATAATTCATCTTAAATGAAATATTTCTTCTGGTTTGCTTCTTTTATTACTTTTATTTATCAAGAACTGCATAATTTTGAATAAAATAAAATCTTTTATGAAACCTATTTTTTTACATTTTTCCTTCAAAACCCAAGTTTAATCTGACCTACTTTTCTTTTAGGTTAACCTAGGTCAAAATTCAGAATTATTAATTATTTTGCTATTTAAATGCATTTGCACAAAACTTGGTAAACTTTTAGAGAAAAATATTTTGTGTAGTTATTCTTTATGTTAGTTAGCAGCTTTCTCCAGGTAGGATTAGGATTTAAAAATTAACCAATCCTTGTGCACATAAAACCACCAATCAAAACTGACTAAAAATTTATGTTCAGGTTGTATTACATTTAACTTTTCAAAGTGAAATTCATACCAACATACTGAGCAAGAATAGAAGTGGTGGGGGTTTCCTTGTGGAGTAACTCCAGTTGTGCTATTAAATTCCTTTTTGGACTAATACCCTAGGGAAAGGTATGACCCCACCCCATCCTCCTAGCAATGGATTAGATAGAACCATTACTGTCCTTCTATAAAGATGGATTTGGAATTAAATAATCCAATCAGGTCGATATGTTATTAAACAATAAACAATGAGCAAGTATAAGGTTGATTTCCAGTGGATGGATTCTGGGAATTTGTTGGTCCGAATATTTCAATATGTTGTTATCTTAAGTATTTTTAAAAGACAACTAATACACAATAAATGGTTTCTCTTCCATGAAAGTCTGCATGTTTTTTTTTTAAATTTAAAGATTCAGGAAAGAGTAATCACCAGATTTTAAAAGAATATGGTTTCTCTTTATTAGAGTGTACATAATTTTTTTTTTAAATACTGATGTATATAATTCAAGAAAATACTTTCTCTCCAGTGTGTTTTTGCATGTGTCTTTTTAAACAAAAATTTTGTGAAAATACTTTTTGACAAATTTGACAACAGTATCGTTCTTCAGCAGTGTGTGTTTGCATGTGTTTTTTTAAAGTAGATTTTCCTGAGAATGCAGATCCACATACTTTACAAGAATATTGTTTCTCTCCATTGTGTATTAGCATGTGTCTTTTTAAACTAGACTTATGAGAAAATACTTTTTGACAAACTTCACAAGCATATGGTTTCTCTCCAGTATGCGTTTGCATGTGGCTTTTTAAATGAGAACTCTGTGAAAAACGAGATCCACACACTTCACAAGAATATGGTTTCTCTCCAGTGTGTGTTTGCATATGTTTTTTTAAAGTAGAACTGTCTGTGAATGCTGATCCACATACATCACAGGAATACGGTTTCTCTCCAGTATGTGTCCGCATGTGTAATTTTAAATTTGAGCTAGATGAAAAAGAAGATCCACATACCTCACAAGAATAAGGCTTCTCTCCAGTGTGAGTTCGCATGTGTTTTTTTACAGAAGATCTTTCTGAAAATCTTGCTCCACAAACTTCACAAGAATATGGCTTCTCTCCAGTGTGTGTTTGCATGTGTATTTTCAAACGAGAACACTGAGAAAATGCTGATCCACAAACTTCACAAGAATACGGTTTGTCTCCAGTGTGTCTTTGCAAGTGACTTTTCAAATAAGAATGCTGTGAAAATGTAGAGCCGCATAGTTCACAAGAATATGGTTTCTCTCCTGTATGTCTCAGAATATGGCTTTTTAATTGAAAATGATGTGAAAATCCTAAACCACACACTTCACAAGAATATGGTTTCTCCCCTGTGTGTGTTCGCATGTGCTTTTTTAAAGAAGAATTGACTGAGAATGCTGATCCACAAACTTCACATGAATATGGCTTCTCACCAGTGTGTGTATGCATGTGACTTTTTAAATGAGAATTTTGTGAAAATAATGATCCACAAATTTTACAAGAATATGGTTTCTCTCCAGTGTGTATACGCATATGCATATTTAAATTAGAACTTTCGGAAAATGCAGACCCACAGACTTCGCAAGTATATGGTTTTTCTCCAGTGTGTGTTCTCATGTGCTTTTTTAAAGTGAAACTGTCAGAGAATGCTGAATTACAGACATCACAAGAATATGGTTTCTCTCCAGTGTGTATTCGTATATGCTTCTTTAAAGTATAACGTTCTGAAAATGCTGATCCACATATATCACAAGAATGTGGTTTCTCTCCAGTATGTGTCCGCATGTGTGTTCTTAAATGCGAACTATATGAAAATTTTGAACCACATACTTCACAAGAATATGGTTTCTCTCCAGTGTGCATTCGTAGATGCGCTTTTAAAGAATATCTCTGTGAAAATGCTGATCCACATACTTCACAAGGATATGGTTTTTCTCCAGTGTGTATTCGCATGTGTCTGTTTAAATGAGAATGCTGTGAAAATACTGAACCACACACTTCACAAGAGTATTTTTTTTTCTCTTTTAGTGATTGCATGTCTTTTCAGGCTTAAACTCTGTCTACAAGCTTATCCACACTTTTTTCAAGAGACTGGCTTTTTCACGGTGTGTATTTGGCAGTGTACTTGGTTGTATGTAAGTGATAACACATTTAATATGTCGATGTATACATTTTATAGGAATATATTTTCCCTTTGGAGTGTACTTGCATATGACTTCAAATTTGAAATTTTTTTCTCCTTCATTCAACTGATATCTGTCAATGAAAAAGAAAAAAACAAGAGAATTGTTCATTATTTGCAATAAGAAAATTATAACTCATTTTGTTTTAAATCATAAAATTTTATTATATTGAATTAATTTCAAAATTCAATCATAAAATATCACATCATTAACAAAGATTTGTCCTATTGTCTAATGTTGTTTTCTGCAGTGATTATTGAAATAACTTGGAAGTATTTATTTTTTAAAACATTTGAAATATTAAAATGGCTTAAGATAATGTATCACTCTCTCAATGAGACCTAAAATATGCCAATTGCATCCACTGCAGAGGGACCCAACTAAAAAGAGGTGTCCTTGGTATTGTGCTGTAAAGAAAAAAAAAACAACCATGTCAACTCACTACCAGCTGAACCTGTAAAGGAAAAATCAGCAGAGGGGTAATATATTGCTAAAAAGCACTGGAAATTAAATGGATAATGTGCAGGTGGTTGGGGAGATAAAAGTAGGTAATGGGAAGAAGAAGCTTATTGTTTTTGGTTTAGTTTAATCACTTTTGGGTTATTTCAAAGAAGGAAGGAAAGAAGGAAGAAAGTAAGAAAGACAACAAGTGCACTTAAGTTAGTGTTAATTGTTTTTGGTTTAGTATAGTCACTTTTAAGTTATTTCAGTCAAGGAAGGAAGGAGGAAGAAGGTAAGGAAGACAAGTGGACTTTGTATATCTCACTGTGTCCTTCATTAATTATTTTTGTCTTGCAGTTTGTGTTATCACCACCCCCTTATTTATGATGTGACAACTAAATAATACCTAGAAGATGTTGCCTGGTGAGTTTTCCTTCACTTATTACAAGTACAATCACTGATATAATAAGGTTTATGTAGCAGCCATCATGCTAACCTGCGACGAAAAAGGATAAGGGTCGTGCCGTATATTGTCTGTCAGAGAGAGACTTGGAATTGAACCAGAAACAGATGACTAATGGGAGAGGAAGAGAACGTCTATTCTTTTCTACCCCCTCTTTTAACTGGTTCTGCCATTATGTCGTTAAGTGCCCGGATGGTTAGGCTTTGGCCTGAATAAATGGAAAAAACTTCAGCCAATCAGTGAGGAGGCCATTTGTTCAAGTAGCGATACAAAGAAACAAAGTGAAGAAAGAAAGGAGAAGAGGAGTGGGAAAAGATTAATCCGCCAGTAAGTGTCAGACTTGAGTGGTGATCCCCTCAACAAAGAATTTTTTTACTTCAGTGTAACAGATGGAAATTTATTATCGTCAAGTGATTTTTTTGGCCTATTTACTGTTTTCTTTTAGGTGAAATTTTTTTTTACTTTTTAAAACAACAAATGGCACTATATTTGGTGAAGCTCCAGTTGTTGAATTCATCCTTTTTGAGTTTCTTTGATTTCTGAGATATTGAAGCCATTTTCCTCATTTCCAGACAAAAAGATTGTTTGAACTCTGAGGTACACTATTCAGTAATGAGGCATCAGAAGTATTACCATAAACAGAGTGTTTTCATTGACTTTAGATCAGCAAGATTTAGGAATACAATTTTTAGTGGCTTTTATTTCCATTTTTTCATAATTTTGTTCACTTCTATAAGATTTTGAACCGTTGCCTAATTTCTATAATTGTTCACTTGACAATTGATAAACACCCAATGAATGAATGAGACAATAATGCATTACTTCATTAAAATATAACGCTCTTTATTATTTGAAAAGTCTGAAAATCTGTAAGTGTTAGAGATAGACAAAGGACTCAGACTGCTAATTTGACCCATTATCTTCTTAACTACATTGATTCTATATTCAGGGCCTTATGGCTCAATTGGGTTCTGCCAGGAGCGAGATGGCCCCAACCCCTCTGGGCACTCACTGGCTACTCTATGAATCTCTTTGGGCTGACTGACCAGGACTGTCTGTGGGAAAAGAATACTAATATATACGTATATCTAATCAACGAGTGAGGAATACATTTATACAGACAATATCAGTTTATGAGAAAAGTTAGTTAGCGACCATAGTCGAGGGTGACCCGAAGGCTCCCTTTTCGATAGCTACTACACCAAGGTGTAGGGGAGGGCGCTACTCCATTCCCAGGATTGCTCCACTTTACCCTTGAACCGTACCTTATAATGCTGAGTGTTAAGCAAGGTGGTATCAAGTTCCATTTTTAAAGTCTTTGGTATGACTCGACCTGGGATTGAACCCAGGTCTCCCGGGCCATTGGCGAACACCCTAACCGCTGAGCCAAAGGATGAATTTGAAATGTAACCCCAAGTTGGTCGGACAGAGTTCAAATCATAAGAAAGTTATTTTTATAGATGAACAATGACGAAAAGAATTCAAGTCATTTGCAGACACATACAATTTTCAGATGGGTACACGACGAAAGTGTTCTAAGATTTCATTCATAGTGGACGCTTTGTGGATTTCCTTTGGGATAAATAGAACTTGGATATCCTTATGACTTTTTCTTGGGTGCAGACATCAGGTGATGATTCTTGATGTGGGGCAATAATTGATGAACTCAGCAGAATAACAGAGCTTGATAAATTGTTTTAGTGTGTTGGTTATTCAATAAGTTGACAGGATTCTTTTATACGTTGTCTCTTTCTTCTAACATGAAAAAAGGAATCATTCTTTTTTATCCAGCTGCTCATTTGCTGATGTTCTGTGCTATGGACTTAAATTTGTGGGAATGTCTTGTTGGTCACATGTTTGATATGCATAAGTGTATGCATTTGATTTACATGGATGTATGATTATCCATCAGGTGATGCTATAGGACACATGTACTTGACGTCTGTCGAACTTTGGGAAAGCGACCAGAAGAAATCCAGACAGTATTGGCTTCATGACTCACTTTTGATGGGAGTTTCAAACTGGGGAGAACATGGCAAATACATTTCAACTCGCTGATAGATATTGACTAAAGACTTTCTTTTTACTCATAAACTGAAAAACGAAAAAAAAAAAGCATTTTCGCTCACTGGTTCTTTTTCTTTTTTTACATGCTTGTAAAATCTTAAGCTGAGTTTTTAATAATGATACAATGTCACATCATATAAAAATATAGGTCTCAAAATTCAAAAGGTCCAAAATTCTGTAAAAGAGAGAGGCAGGGAAACAGAGGACTAGGGCTGTTATAGTGACCCACATATTCTAAACCATGTTGATTCTATATTCAGGATCTTACGCCTTTTCTTTTTTGACAGAAGGTTCTCAACCAGGTTCAATCGTGGGCCATCTGGCCTCCACCCCCTCTGGGCACTTACTGGCTGCTCTTTGAATGTCTTGACTGCCTGTGGGTACCTTAGTATATATGATTTCATAATGTCCATGCATTGCTTTTGGTTTGTGATTCATGTGATCTGTTTACACCCACTCATTGCTTGTTTTCCTGTAATCACTTTGTTTACACAGGTACATCATGTGTAGAAATCCCTGAGGGCTCTGTCAAAGGTCAATATGTAACACAACCCTCAAATGGCATATATTATTTGGGAAGTTATTTATATTTGTTCACAAACTGACCCTGATTGTTTTTCTCTTTTGTCAGCTTGTCATTTAGTTGGTTTTTTTTTGAGTATTATTAATTTGAATTTCATCAAGTCCATCAATGTCTGCTTGTTGATCAACATATTTCACTATTAATTTGTTCAATGTTAAAACCAATATATTTAAGTGTTCCTTTTTCTTTCTCACTGATTTTATCAATAACATTAACAGATGTAAAAGTGACTTAACAGATGCCAAACACTTAAGCTGTCTCGAATGTCAAGTTGCCATTTACAGGCGTCCCAGCGTGTGTGCACAAAAATACTCATCTTATGCAATGAACTCATTTGCATGAGAGGGTAGATGAACGTTTAAAAAAAAAAAAAAAAATCAGGCTAGCAGACTTGGGAGAGACCCAGTGTTAACAGCTTACTAGACATGATCTTGTGAAGGCAAATTCTTTGTTGGGAGAGCATTGTACAAGAGTAGAAAGTAAGTTGGATTTGAAATCCCTTGTTGTTATGCGACGCTGAGAAAGTGAATGTCCTAATCTGTTTCACCCAATCTCACAGTTTCTAATGGACAGCTGGATTTAAAAATCCTCGAGTTTGAGGGGATGGATTGGTGGTGGAATTGCTTGAGAAGCAAGTGTGTGATCTGTCAGGAGTTAAGCAGCTTGATCATGCTATCCCCTTTGCCTGACTGGTGGGGAGTGTTCATGGTCTACCAGCAAATGAACAAGGATCAAAAATTGAATGCAGCTTAGAGATCAGCCTTTGCCATGAATAAATTTACGGTGTATGAACAGTTCGAGGCACGCATATTACATCTGGGGGGACACTGTTGTCATATAAATATATGACAACAGTGTCCCCCAGATGTAATATGCGGACGTACCGAAATAGTTCTTTTTGGGGATATACCAGACAGCAAGATAGCATGATTTTTATGCAAAGACTTTCCAGTCCTGTGAAAAGGTTCTTAAGTTCATCAGCCAAAATGGATGATATATCCCTTGAGGAACTAGTAGCCTCAGCTTAGGCAATTATGGATGAAACAGTAGAAAAGAAACCAGTCATTACTGCGGGTGGTCAGAAATTGTCCAGGAAATAGAGTTGGCGACAAAACATCAGTGAAGTTGGGGATGAGACGTCCACTTCACAAACAGCAAGTAAATTCAGCATTACCCATGGTTACTGTTCATGCTGACGGCACACCTCCTTGCCTCTGAGAACTCACAGTCCATTTTGAGTGCAAAGTTATGCCAGTCTTTGTCAAAGCAGGATGTGGTGATAACTACTTTAATCAGAGCTAACCATGCTTACTGAAGAAGTGGCACCATTAGAATTCACAGGGCAACCAGTAATGCTGCCATGAGGAAGTATCCGTGGTGTAATGGTTATCGTTGTAGGAAATGGATACGGCGACACGAGTTCAAATCCTGGACAAGACTGGTTGCATTTCACATAGCACTAATACCCTTGGGAAAGGTATCAATCCAATTATTCTCCCTCCAGCTATGGGTAAATAGTAGGGCAGACTGGATCATTCAGCCTTGGTGAGGCAACTAGTCTAGCAGTAAAACTAAATTCAAACCTGTTAAACTCCGCTTAAAAAAATTGACCTTGTGTCATATCCTGCCCGAGCGGAGGGGTTGGGTAAATAAGGTAATGCTACCATGATAGATATGCTGGTTATGCAACAAAAAGCTCTGACTTTCACCTGTTGCTTGGCATTGATGTCATTAAATCACTTGGCGGCATTCATATCACACAGTGTGAAAGCATGGAGTTTGAAGAGGCACAGCCTGTCTGTGCAGCAATTTACATAAGCAAAGCCGACTTTAGTGCAACATTCGATGAGCAGCAAGGAGTTTGGGTTGCAACCTGGAAGTGGTCAGCAGGTCAGGCACCAGAAAAATTTCAGAACAGAATCTCTGTATATCTGGTATCCAGTGAACTGAGAGAGAACTACATGAGTGAATTGAAAACCTGGATGGACAGTGGCTGGTTGCTGCTGTATAGTGATGAAGTGTTTGACCCATCCAAGGAACTGCTGAAGCATGTGCAGAGAAACTGCAAGAATGGAAACAGCAGGGGGTGAATGTATCCATTTTGGACTTTATGAAAGCATACCTGTAGGTTTATGTTGAGAAATCCCTGTGGTTATACCAGACAGTCATGTTCAGCGGGTAGCAATACACTGTCTGACCAGGTTTGGTCTGAATGTGGTGTCCCTTATAATGCAGTCTGTCCTAAAAAAGGTTGTGTGTTAGCACAGGATGAAACAATAAATAGAGCAAACATCTGTAATACATTGATAACATATTAATCAATGAGGACATATTGTTGGTGGAGTCCATGAGAAAACATCTCAAACTCTACAGGCTGATTTGCAAAAACCTAGAGAAGTTGCAACGTATAGAAGATTGTCACTTAAAAGCTTAGGGAACCAACGCCTATAACTGTTATGCTATGTGTCCTGCAGAAGCTTCTCAGTGACAATCATCTGGAAGTTACAGGTTCAATCCTGACAGCAGGTGAGTAACAATACAGGAATACTTAACACTTGGAGCTGGTTATGGTTATGAGAATCAGAGCAAGTGAGCCCAGTGGATTAAATAAAGGAAGTGGTTTGAAGTTTCTTGTAGGCTCCCGAACTCAACAAGAGACACCTCAGGAAGGCTGGAGGATACATCAGTCGGAACATTGTGAATATAACAATAAAAATGAAAACAATAATCCGAAAACCCTAAATGATAAAAAGAGGTTTTACAAATGTCATTTTCTGATTTCACATCTTTACAAGAATGCTAAGATGTTTATTGAATAAAGAATCCCAACTGAGAATGTAACTATTGCCTAACATCAGTAAGATTCTTTCAAACCATCTGGACATGACATACATCTTTACCTTTTAATCAAGTAAAGACTTTTTATCCAACACTCATTTACATGTCATTGCTAAACAAAGTGCCTGTCTGTTGTATATTAGACTGTTAATGCTCTTATAAGTGAGACTCATTTCCTTGTTTTTCATATCAATGACATCTTGTTGGAAAGCTTCAATATCAGACAACACCAATACCTGTTTCTAGTCACCAACTTTTCTCTAAAGAACTTTAAGTTTACTGAGATTTCTTGATCTGCTTCAACTACTTTCATATTGATCCAATCTTATCATTTACTGCGTTTTAATAGTTAAGAGGATAACATCTGTCTCTTACAAATAGTCCCATCAGGAAAGAACATTTTGTGCAACAATATTATACATAAGTTCAGTATTTGATGTGATACAATAGATTCTTAGATGTCCTAGTAAATATTAATTCAGTTGCAAGTATAGTCATATGGTTAGATGTATATGTATGTTGTGAGTTGGCCATAGTTGTCGGTATACATGTATAAGTCCATAAAATAGTCGGCCAGATTATATAGATGTGTATATATGGGAGTAGGTGTATATGTATCTATATAAGAGTAAGCATGTCTGTGAGGCTATGTGTGCAAGTGGGTGATGATATAGGAAGAATGAATGCTGGCTATAAATATACCTGTTGGGGTCCCATCTTTGGATTAAAAATTCTTTTTATTAAGTAAGCCCGAGCAAAAGAAAAAAAAACAAAAAACAAAGGTGGGGTATCCTGGGTATGACATTAAACTACATCTGATGGTGAGGCTCCAGTTTTAGAGTTCTGGATAGTGTGGAGTACTCCTTCAATGGCATTCGTCTGAGGTTCACTTACACCCAAAGTGCTAGTATCTGTTAAGGTCCCATCGATGGATTAAAAATTCTTTTTATTCAGTAAGCCAATGCAAAGAAGCCCCCCCTCCCAACATGAAAAAGAATATTAATATGAATGTATAATGAACGTGATTCCCTAACCTCTAGGCATAAAATAACCCTAAACAGGTTGACATACCATTAAAATCAACAAGTCAAATTAAACTGATCATTTTTTTTAATACTTGTCTCCCTTTAAGTATCCCAAAGCCTGATAGTTGCTATTTAATTCAAATGTTGAAATCGAGCTTAATCTTTCTTTACAGTTAGACCAACTCTTATTAGGTCAGCTGTATTTTAAGCAGACATATTATACTAAATCACCGGTTTCTGCTAGATCAGTTAAGCAGTGATGATCCTGTTTAATGCTTAGATGGGTGACCACTTGACAACAGCTATTACTATAAGCAAGCTGAGGTCTGGATACTAAATTTAAGTCATCATCATCATCATCATGTCACGCTTGTATCAGCACAGAGCTGTTGTATATAGGTGGACGATTCTGGACAAAGATTGATTTCGGTGGATGCGTGGAGACAGGAACCTAATGAAAATATTGTCCAATGAAAAACTATACTTAAAAAGGAAAAGTATTATTTTCATAAAACACGTTTTTTTTTTGTTTTTTGTTGTTTTTTTTTTAAATCTAATCAGTTATATTTATTCAGTGTTTTTACGTTAATTAATATAATCCCAGTCATCTGCAGCAGATGAAAGACTTTAATGGACGGAAGAAGAAAAAAAAAAGTTTAACCTGAATCTTTTCTCTTTTTTTTTCATCTACGAAAATGAATAAAAATAAATGCCAAGAAGAAAAATATTGGAACTTTTTTTTTTACCGTTTTTTTTTTTTTAACCTAAAAAAGGGCATCCGTACGAACAGAATAAAAAAAACTATTACAAAAAAATAATCGAAATCAAATTCTCTTTAAATCATGTAAAAACCTATTGAAATTGGGTCAAATTAACAAAATCATCGGGGGTGGTGGGTCGTATGACATCAAAACTTCTTTTTTTTTTTTTTTTTAAGTATTAAAATTTTGAAAAAAAAAAAAAAAATGCCTTTTAAAAAGAAACTTCACGTTTTAGTTTTTAAATAAAGGAAGTTTTATTAATCCAACAATTAGTCAATTTGAGGGAACTGAAAAAAAAAAAAGAAATGTTGCTTTTCCAAATTCGCGGTTTTGTATATAACCCACAAAGTATTTTTTATTTTTTATTTAATATTAAATTTATACAGCTCAACTACAGGGTAGATGCCAGGCGTGTCTACGATTTCAGGGGTTATAAGAACCCCTAAAATCGTAGAAACACCAGGCCCCAACCTTTTTTTCTGCTCTGTCATAACAAGCTTAAAACCGTACACAAAAGGAGGGTCCAGTTTCACATAATACGCATAACAAATCGAACCTCATTTTAGAGCCAAGTGACGAGACTGGTAATAAAAAAATCTAGATTTTAAAAAATGGCATACAATATTTGTTTAAAGCACTTAAAAATGAATAATATAAACATATTTTCCAACAAAAGTACATTAATAATCCAAATAAATAAAATCTTAATCAAATATTTTCATTAAAATCAAGTTGTATAATCTTTTTACGAAAGAAATACATAATTTTCCTTTGTAAAGAAAGAAATCGCAAGAACGTGATACTTACTTAATTTGGTTTTTCTTTCTTCCTTTAAACAATGCAACATTAAAAAAAAGAAAGATACTATAAAATTTTATAAAAAAAAAATATTTTCTACGGGAATTAAATTTAAAAACAGCCGCCGTTTACGAACGATAGGAAATGCTAAGTAAAGAGCGAATATCAGGGGAGATAATTTAAAGATATTATGTAGGAATGTTTATGCCGACGGTTGTGTTGGTAGTGGGTGTTGATGTTTGCCTAGCCTCTCACCAGACAGGACTTAACACAAGGTCATTTTATAGTGGGAATTTGGGTAGGGGGAGTTCGCACACGAGCTGAGACACGTGCGCTGCTGGACAATGTTGGTCAAAGGATCACAAAGTGAAATGTGAACTATGCTAGCCTCGGCCAAGTCTCTCAACACGTATGCCAGACGACTTTGCTGGTATTAACTTCACTAGACCCAAAGGTCTAGAGCTAGACTTGTCATCGAACTTTTCTTCACGCGAAGGTGACCCGGGCGGGACCCAAAAATATCCCGAAGAATTTTCAATTGTGGTGGTTGTGGAAGTTGAAAATTGGACTGCTACTCTGGAGCACAGGACCCGAAAACTCGACGTCGAAGGAGAAAAAGGATTGAAATTTTTATTGTTGTGGCAGTTCCTACATGGCGTACCGGATAGCAGTAATCTTGGTGGTGATAAATTGCCTCGTTGCTTACAAACGAAAAAAAATTATATTACCGCCGAAGTAAAAAGGGCTTTCTTCTTAAGCTCTCGGAACGGTCAAATGAAAATGTAGTTACAATAACACATTTAAATGTAATATCATCCAATCAGATGAGATAAAAAAAAACAAAAAAAAAAAACTGGTTGGCAAACCAAAATCATATTCCCCATTTCTTGGCTTGATTGGTTTGATTTGATTTAGTTTTATGGCATATCAACCTTTGTAGGTTATTTAACACCAAATCCATTTTTATGTAAATAATCAGTTCTACTTCAAACAATTCAATTTAGCATGAGTACACAGTTTGTCAAAAACATTTCTATTTCAAGCTATTCAGTTTATTCCAGCAGTTATATATAACAATTCAGTTTAGTGTAAGTATAGTTTCAATGTCAAAAACAGTTCAATTTCAAATAATTCAGTTTAGCATAAGCACGCAGTTTAAATGTAAGTACGGTTTAATTGTCAAAAACATTTCTATTTCAAGCTATTCAGTTTAATCAATCAATTCAGTTTAGCATAAGTATACCGTTAGTTCTATTTAACCCATAGATAGGGCCCTATCAGGTACTACCACGCCGGGCCAAAGTGGACTTGAGAGCAATGGCAATGAAGGGGTGCTCCATATTCCCCAAGGCCCCAGCATTACTGGGACCTTACCATCAGATTGTTTAGTGTCATATCTAGGACACTCGTTGCGGGGGGTCTTACCCCTCTGCCAAGAAGCAGTCGGTGTATTCTACTGCCCCAGTCGACGAGGCAATACACAGAGTTATGGTCAAAACAGTTTTATTTCAGATAATTCAGTTTAGCATAAGTACGCTGTTTAAATGTCAAAACAGTTCTATTTCGAACAATTCAGTTTAGCATAAATATGCAGTTTAAATGCAAAAATCAGTACAGTGAAAGAAGCACGGTTTAGTTCTATTTACCCCCTAGATGGGACCCTTATCAGGTGCTACCACTCTGGAGCTAGAGTGGACCTGGAAGCAATGGCAATGAAGGGGTACTCCGCATTCCCCAAAGCTCCAGCATCACTGGAACCATCAAATTGTTTAGTGTCATATCCAGGACACTCGTGGGGGGGGTTTCTTACCCCTCTGCAGTCGGTGTATTCTACAGCCTTCCCAGCCGACTGAGCAATCCTTGGCTTGAATGACTACCATACAATTGGTTGAATTCCATCATCTCCTTCTTCCATATTGAGCTTCTTGGTTAGCACTAAGTGACGACAGTGTTAATAAAGTAGCTGAAAGATCTGTGTAAATAAAATAATAGTTATAGTAATGATTTAATTTAAATGATTTAATGGGATATCAATCCCTTATGGGTTATTTAATGCCAAACTTTGATTCATTAGTAAATATTTGATTATAATCATAAAAATTCATATTTTCAATGATCTGTTATGGTTGATAAAATGGCAATTGGCGAGTGTTCTAAAAATAGAAAAATGTAGACACACTGATGCCAAGAATTCAAATTGGGCGGTAAAAATAAGGGACCATTTCTTTTGGTAGGAGGAGATGAAGAGAAGGAGTAAGAGTAAGGAATAGGAGTTAGAGATAATAGTTTTGTAGCAGTTTCGAAAAAAAAACTTTCCTAATTTAACAATAAGAATAATTCGTTTGCTCACTGTTATATGGTGTGTGCTTTGTGATTAGATTTTGTTGTAATATGCTAACTTGATATTGTAATATATTAACATGACCTACGGGTGGGAATACGGCGGATGTTGTTGACAGATAGATTGATAAGACCGGTGTGATCACCGAAATGTCATCATGTCCACAGGTGCTGTGTATCAGAGGATGTTGACAGGATTACATCTGCTCAAGAATAATATCAACATGGTGATTGCCGAAATGTCACCATGCCCACAGTTGTTATGTTGAAGACAGATGCATCCGGTCAAATGGAAAATCACCTGAATGGTGGGCGTGGTTGAATACGGTGATAGTGACAAGTAGCCAATGGGAAGCAGACAACATAACCAATGGAAAGCAAAGAAGTGAGATGTGGTCATAACCATGGTTAACGAAAAAGAGGAATTGCTGTAGGTCACGTGGGAGTTGTAGACTATGTAAGTTCCCAAATTTCGGCTAAAGTCAGTTGTTCACTGGCTCATCCATCTCCCGACAGCTCCTCCATTTGTGCAAACTCTCTGCGATTGCTTTCTGCTCCACACAAGTATCATCGCCGAAAATAAAAATATAATCTTATATTTTTATATACATGTGTTCCTCGTTGTTAATAATGATACAGTGTACTATTAAACAATATGTCGTCTGTTTTGGACCAGAGATCAGCCTCGTCCTGGTCGTTGAAGCACGCATGCATGAGACCCATAAAAAAGGAAAATAATACAATAGAAGAACCAGCAAAATAAGCTGAGGTGTATGCTTCGTTAATAAATTATTTGTTACATTTTAATGTCGAAGTCCAAACTTATTATGAAAGTAACATCTAACGCCATCACAAAAACCATATCATAACATTCCACACTCCCCAAAGCATCGAAACAGAAGCCTCACCAACCGATATTTGTTTCTGCTTTCCACCAGACTGGACTTGACACAAGGTCAATGACCTGAAGGTCGATTATTGTGGGGATTAAGGGAGAGGACGGTCGGGCACGAACCGATGCTCGAGCCCTGCTTAACCATCCTGGTCATCGGCCCAATTAGTTCAATGTGGGCATGATGAGACGAGCTGGACATGGATCCAAATATGGGTCATGGCATGGACAGCAATGTCCAGTTCTATACAAAAGGTGTTTATGATGCAGCTTGCCCACCCAAAAGTGGCCCAGCAGAAACCAGGAGCCTTTCGGCCTCAGGTCTGCCTTTGAGAATTTTCTATCCGGCACAGATGCCAGACAGTCCGCTATAAGCCTTTTCGCGAAGCACAGTGGCTAATCAGGCTTCCTCACTGAGAGGAACTCTCACCAGCCGATGTATCTAAGTATCATGAGCAGGACTCGACGAAAGTGACAGATGTCCTGAGTGAATTCTAAGCAAATAAATAGAATACTAAACTTTAAACAAATCTTCTTAGTTCAATAACTGCATTTTGGCAGAGGACCATCTACACATCAATACACCAATGGAATATAAAGGATTTAAGTCTTGGAAAAAAGAACTCTACAAAAGTGACACACGTCCCGAGTGTATTCCAAGAAAATAAATAGAATTCTAAACCTTAAACTAATCCTCTTAGTTGTTATTCAATAACTGCATTGTGGCAGAGGACCATCTACACATCAATACACCAATGGAATATAAAGGATTTAAGTCTTGGAAAAAAGAACTCTACAAAAGTGACACACGTCCCGAGTGTATTCCAAGAAAATAAATAGAATTCTAAACCTTAAACTAATCCTCTTAGTTGTTATTCAATAACTGCATTGTGGCAGAGGACCATCTACACATCAATACACCAATGAAATATAAAGGATTTAAGTCTCGGAAAAAAGAACTCTACAAAAGTGACACACATCCCGAGTGTATTCTAAGAAAATAAATAGAATTCTAAACCTTAAACTTATCTGTTGCGGAGCCGACAAGCGCGTTGACTCCGTAAATGAATTTAGGTTTAATGCGTGTGAGTAGTGACAGACAAAGACAATGAAGGTAGACAAAAGGAGAGATAACAGATACAACAAAAAGTGATGATTTATTGTGGGAATTACAAATGTATATGTAAATGTCCGAGGCGGTTGTATGTGGTCCTCAGCTAGGATGGGTCATGTCAATAGCTAGTATGGTCGAGTTGTAGATGTGCACTGCTGGACTTTCAATGAGGGTAGCTGGCGTAGGTCGAGTCGTGGAGATACAGCTAGATGTTTGATGCGGGTAAGCTGAGATCGGTCGGGTCGTTGGATACAGCTGGACGGTCATTGCGGGCAGCTTAGATCGGTCGAGTCGTTGAATGCAGCTGGACGATTGTAGCGGAAAGCTGAGGTCGGTTGAGTCATTGAATGCAGCTGGACGATCGTAGCAGCAAGCTGAGGTCGGTCGAGTCGTTGAATGCAGCTGGATGATCGTAGCGGAAAGCCGAAGTCGGTCGAGTTGTTTTGGTTGCTAGCCGGTACAGCGAGTCGTCGTGGCTAGTTGTTGCAATGCTAGGGCAGTCCGTAACAGCGAGTCGTTACATGGACTGGATGCTGCATTCTTGGAGCGTCATGGTCGGTAGACCGATTTCCTGGTTTTGACAGTACGTTGGGTTAACCAGGGGTGTGTTGATCTGGTTGCTAGCCCGTATCAGCAAGTTGTTGAATGCAGCTGGACGATTGTAGCGGAAAGCTGAGGTCGGTCGAGTTGTTGAATGCAGCTGGACTGCTAGGACAGTCCGTAACAGTGAGTCGTTACATGGACTGCATGCTGCATTGCTGAGGCAGTCCGTAACAGCGAGTCGTTACATGGACTGCATTGCAGGAGCGTCGAGGTCAAAGTCGGTGTTGGCAGCTTTACGATAGCTATGGCTTTGTAGTGCCCCATAGTTGTGTGGGCGTATCGTTTTCGGTAGCTATGGCTTTATCGCACCAAGGTTGTGCGGGCATATCGGGCGGTAGCTAAGGCTTGCGCGCCAAAGCTGTGCGAGCGTATTGTTGACGGTAGCTATGGCTTTATCATGCCAAAGCTGTGCAGGCGTACCAAAACGATAGCTAAGACTTGCGCGCCAAAGCTCTGCACTGTCGAGCAAATGGGCCAGGGGGCAGAGGCTAAGATTGGCGTTATCTTGGCGCTGCACAGATAGTGGAGTGGTAGCCAAAGGCTAACCCATGGAAGAGTGGAACTGAGCGATTAAAGTGGGGATAAAGGGAAGGGGAAGATCGGGAACAAGCCGAGACTCGAACCCTCCTGGCCTATGCTGCTCATCGGCTCACTTAATGCAATGTGAGCCTGATGAGGCAAGCAGTTTCACAAACCCAAATGTGGTCCAGGCACATATGCAGGGTTATGGCTTAAACTAGACAGCAAGGTCTAGTGCCATACATAGGTTTCGAGAAAGTCCGCGGGGACCTCTGAATTTTCGCCGCCGAAGCCTTTTTCATATAGAAGAAAGGGAACTCCACTTCTATGGCGCCACGTGGATAGAAAGTTCTATAAAAAATGGACGCAAAAAATAAGTATTTCTTTAGCCCGGTATAGGCTAGCGAAGAGTATAATTCCATGTTTATAGAATTATTTCTGGCAGAAGTGTTTTGCAAATGCTGATAAATGTTAATTTATCCCTTTCTTAGCTGTAACGGTCGGTTAGACATTTCCGGCGGTACCTGGAAATTATTTTTCTAGGGCGAATGAGTAATCCGATTTGTTTATGTTTGTAGGCCGGTCGCGGCACATCCTCTTAGTTGTTATTCAACAACTGCATTTTAGCAGAGGACAATCTACACATCAATACATCAATGAAATATAAAGGATTTAAGTCTTGGAAAAAGAACTCTACAAAAGTGACACATGTCCCGAGTGTATTCTAAGCAAATAAATAGAATTTCAAACCTTAAACTAATCCTCTTAGTTGTTATTCAATAACTGAATTGTGGAAGTAGTAAAAGGATTAATTTTTATTAAAAAGAACGAATCCTTTCTCGGAAAATAAAACAGCACTTAAAAAAAGAAAGGTAAAAATAAAAAGACAAACGTGCCTCGTGTTTACATCTAAGAACTATTTATTACCAAATAAATAAAAAGGAGTTACAAAGTTTTGGAGAAAAGCAAAAGTTGCTAATATTAATTGCTATTTTAGCGACCAGTCTAAAAAACTGAATCAAGTAACAATGATAGAAATTGTTTGGAAAAAACACTGGGTCACTCATGAATTTTAAGGAACTGATATGTTTTTAAGAAAGAATATGCTGGTACTTACAACTCAAAAAAAGGGATTGTATGAATGGAAAAAACAATTTGAAAAGTTTCTTAGGCGAAAAACCTCTCTTGAGAAAACCTGTTTACTCTTCCGTCAAGAATACAACGAACAATGCACACACATGGGGGTTTATTCAGCCATTCTTTCAGCACTTGTATAGGATGGCAAATTAAATTGTACACCTCATGGTTTGAGACGAGACAGCACAAATTCTTAGATATAGGCAGCAGCATATTTCACCAGGAAGAATACAGCACAGTAGAGTAATTCTGGAACATGTTGTGGTTAAAGATGATACAGCACAAATTCACAGATACAGTTAACATAATACAATTGGAAAAATAGAGCACGACAGCAAAATTCTTCGAGGAATTTACTCCCAAATTCACAATTTTCTCTTAACTGTAGGAAACAGTAATGTTCAAAAACCAGCATATCCTGCAAAAATTCACAGGGCTACTAAATTCACGTCTTGCCTTGAGCCGAAAATGGTATTCTCTCTTAGCAAGCGGCATAGGTTAAAAAAAATCCCTTAATTTCCTTCCGGTGGTAACAACGCAAAAGTCCCTTCTGAGAAGATATTCCAATTAGAATAAAATAGTTCCACACCAACGAGCCAAACAAAGATAAAGGATTTAAATCTTGCAAAATAAAATAACTCAATGAAGGTGACACACATCTCTAGTTTATTCTAAGCAAATAAATATTATTTCAAACATTAAATTAATCCTTTTAGTTGTTATTCAATAACTGCATTGTGGCAGAGGACCATCTACACATCAATACACCAATGAAATATAAAGGATTTAAGTTTTGGAAAAAACAAACAAGTTCAAAACAATACCCGGTGAGTGTTGGCTAAAATAAAGAAAGAAATTATTAAATTTCACACCCACAAATAATTGCACAAGAAAGGATTGTGAGCTGACAATTTTATTGAAGCATTTGTAGCAATCACAGATCTATTTTCTCTCGCGAATCAATGCCCCCGTTAAGCGATTTGACTACACACTGACCAATCAGCGGACTGAGCGCATTGATCCCATGTACCTCTCAAGAACTTTTCCTTTTAGCCCTTTTTCGACAGTCAAAGAGCACTCGGCTAGCAGCGAAGAAAGACCTCTCTCCCGTCCTCTTCTATGGACATTCCAGCATGGAAGATCTTCACTGAAGATAACGCTGCTACTAGCCACACACACACACACACATACACAGAAAAGAACCAGCCCTGCGGCCTGTCACACAAGCTACCTGCTACAGTGACACACCTTCTACCAACTCAAGAACCAAATGTACTACCTGCCACAACAAAAAAAAAACTTTTCTCACTCTGACTCAAGTTTACTTCTGCTATAAGAATAAATCTTTCGTTGTTGTGTTTCAAAGAAGTTTCGTTATTTATTTTGTACTACAAATTAGTTTATAGTGATATAGAAACTAACAATAAACACTAAACATTTAATAAATTCAGACAAAAATGCGAGTTGACATTTAAAAGATTCCACAAGGGAAGAACGGACGAAGAAATGGTTAGCAATGTACAACATCGAACATACCAGCTGAACGTAAACTTCAGCACACACTTGGTGACAGGTTCAAACTGTTATAGTACCACACAAAAACATTCAACACTTGCACATACACCCACACTGGATGTAACAGTACTGGTTTTCTATACCTTCAAGAATAAACCAGCTGTTATAATGCTTCGTTGTCTGGTTCTGTTATTACCTATTATTATCTAGAGGAACACAACCACCCATTGACAGATCTTCAACTGGGCTTGATGCACCACTCAAGAACCATCAATACCATCTTCCAGTTTATCAACTGGGCTCGATTCAGCACTTGAAGACCACCAATACCTATTGCCTAAGCTATAACTTATCTCGATGCAGCTTTTGACGAACACCAATACACATTGCCGGTCCTTCGACTGGGATCTATGTTGCATTTTAGGAACACCAATATCCATTGTCAGTCCTTCAATTAGGCTTGATGCAGTGTTTGAAGACCACCAAGACCCATTATCGGTCCTTTAACTGAGTTCAATGCAGCGTTTGAAGACCACTAATGTTGTTAAAATGAAAAACATATTAAAGTGAAAATATTGGATAAAGATAAATTCTTCTGATGGAGGATATGCAAGCAAAGATCACAGAAGCTTTTAGGTTCATAAGTTTATCAAAACTGTCAAATGTTCCAGGTTCTACAAGCAAACCTAGACAAATCACATTGCCCGACCTTTCTAAAATTCTACCTACCAAAAGTGAAACATCAAAAAGCCAGGACGAGTTAAGCAGGTGCACAAGGGTTTATTTTTTGTTTCTTCCCTTCAATGTCAATGAATGAAAGTTATGTTTTCATTGGCTGACCAATCAATAATCTCAGTTGGAAGAAAAAGAAAGTTGAGTTGTAACAATTTTGTGTAATTCATTTAAAGTTGTCCTGTTTTCTTTTTGTTGTTTTTTTTAAACAATGCTGTTGAATTTTGGAGGAAAAAACTCTGATCACACATTGATGGGTAAATAAAATACATGACGTTTTAAAATAAATGAGTGAAAATTAAAAGTTGTAAATGACAATTCAACAATTTTTTTTAAATAAAAAATATTTATTTTCTAAAGGAAGAAACAACAGAAATATTTAATAATTTGGATATAAAAATGTTAAGTGAGTGTCATTAAATAAATAAATAAATAAATAATAAAGAATTTAGAATTGAATGAAATGAAATGAGAAATTTGTTGTGGGCTTCATCAAGATTGAGTGAAATTTTATGTTGCTTCAAATAGTTCTCAGAAGAATTAAGTATTTCTGGGGTATTTTGCACTTTTTTAAATTCAGAATTGAATGGAAAAGTCAAAACCATGATTTCCGGAGGTGGTGGTGGGGACTTATGATGGTAGAAAGAAAAAATAATTATTATCATTATTGTCTTTGAATCTCTGTGAGGTGGTTAATTCCATCAACTTTTGCTGGATCTGGATGGGTACCAGTGACTCAACTTAAGAAATGGATGCAGTTTGTTTTTTTTGTTTTTTTATAGAAAACTCACATTTTTTGTTAAGTGTGAGGCAAATCATTTGAAGATAACATTGAGTAACTTCATCTTCAGTCTGGATATAAACATCATTCAGATAGCAAATTACACTTATATCAACTAGGATTATTAACATTGTTTGCTGAAAAATTTTGTAAGCTTTTATAATTGTTTAAAGCTGGTAATGTAAACGAAAGAAGAAAGGATGAAAGGAAAGGGTAATTTGACAAAGACAAAATTTTACTATTTGCAGGTTGGTCATATGGTAGAAGAAACAGTACCAAAACAAACAGCTTTAATAAAAAAAAGGGTATATATTAGATATACATGCCTTCTGGTTGGCCAAAAATGGTAATATCATCAAATAATGTTTTATGCAATAAACTATGCAGAAATCAGCTTTTTTCATATGTTTTTGTTGATGACTTTTCAAAATTGCATTCTTAGAAAAATGCTGATGTACACACTTCACAAGAAAATCGTTTACTATCATGTAAAGTTTCAAAAAAGAATTTTCTGTTTCAACTGAAAATGTTTTCTCTCTTTGTTTGCACATATTTTTTGTCTTTTTAACAGGAATTCTCTGAAATGCTGTTTTATACAAACATCAGAAAAACAGGGTTCCCTCAAAAGTGTGAATTTGAACATGGACTTTCAATCCTTAACACTATGAAAATTCTGATCATCATAAGAAAAAGGTTGTTCTCCTTTGTGTGTTTGTAAGTGATTTTGGAAACTGTATTTCAGTGAAAATGCTGTTCCACACAGTTTACAAGAAAATGGTTTCTCTCCAGTGTGTGTTCGCATGTGAGTTTTCAAACTGGAACTCTGTGAAAATGCTGATTCACACAGTTTACAGGAATATGGTTTCTCTCCAGTGTGCGTTCGCATATGGCATTTTAAATGTGAATTACTTGAAAATTCTGATCCACATACTTCACAAGAATATGGTTTTTCTCCTGTATGTGTTTGCATGTGTCTTTTTAAAAGGGACTTCAATGAAAATGCTGATCCACATACTTCACAAGAAAAAGGTTTTTCTCCTGTATGTGTTTGCATGTGTCTTTTTAAAAGGGACCTCAATGAAAATTCTGATCCACATACTTCACAAGAAAAAGGTTTTTCTCCTGTATGTGTTTGCATGTGTCTTTTTAAAAGGGACCTCAATGAAAATTCTGATCCACATACTTCACAAGAAAAAGGTTTTTCTCCTGTGTGTGTTCGCATGTGATATTTTAGACTAGAAATCTCTGAAAATGCTGACCCACAAACTTCACAAGAAAAGGGTTTTTCTCCAGTGTGTGTTCGCATATGACGTTTCAAATTGGAACAATTTGAAAATGCTTTGGTACACATTTCACAAGAATATGGTCTTTCTCCAGTGTGTGTCCTCATGTGACCATTTAAACTTGACTTCTCTGAAAATGCTGAGCCACATACTTTGCAAGAAAATGGTTTCTCTCCAGTATGAGTTCGCATGTGGTCTTTCAAATGTGCATTACGTGAAAATGCTGTTCCACATACTGCACAAGAAAATGGTTTCTCTCCTGTATGTATTCTCACATGGTCTTTCAAGTGTGAATTACGTGAAAATGTTGATCCACACACTTCACAAGAAAATGGTTTCTCTCCAGTATGTGTTCGCATATGGATTTTTAAACTGGACCTCCCTGAAAATGCTGATTCACACACTTCACAAGAAAAGGATTTCTCTCCAATATGTGTTTGCATATGGTTTTTTAAATTGTAAATTTCAGAAAATGCTAACCCACTACTTGTACACAAGTAAGGTTTTTCTTCAGTATGTGTTTGCATGTTTTTCAATTTTCAATGTAAAAAACTGATTCAGTCACTTGACAAGAGTAGGATTTCCCTCCTATCTGTGATTGTATGGATACTTTGAAATAGGAGTTTAGTATTAATGATGATGTAAAAACTTGGCAAGAGTAACGGTTATTTCCTTTGGTCGATTGAATATGACTACTTAAATATAAACTGTTAATTTGAGAAAATATACAGTTTCTTTGCTTTCATCTGTTTTTTCAAATCTCAAAATTGTTATCCTCCATTGAAATTGATTGCTGTGAATAAAGAGAAAATAGGAGACTTATATATTATTTGCAATTATAAAATTAGACTATATCAGTTTTTTGTTTCAATTAATAAAGGAACAACATTCCATTCATGTTCAGCTATTAATAAAATTGATATAACTGTTCAATAAGCTTAAACAGAATATAATCTAAATACAAGAATTTGCATATGAAGCAGAGAAAGATTGTAAAATTTGGAATTTTTTCTCTTTTTGAGAAAAATTTGAAAGATTCCACATTTAACTTCTTATTTATGATAAATGGCTACAGTTGTTTGTTAAGATTCCACATCTTAAAAAAATGGCTTATAATTTTTTCTGTTACTTAATGCTGTTTCGTTTGCAATTTTCATTTAAACAATTTTATTATCAATTGCACACATACAGACACAATGGAAACTGACAGGAAAATCCTAACAAATTGACTAACAACACTTGAAAGACATTCAAATTGTACAAAGTTGTTTTTTGCTTTGATCATAAAAAATAGTTTGAAACTATTTTGTGAAATACCTGAAATAATGAAATTTTTTAAACTAAAATAAGTATATGAACAAAAACTCTTTCTCACATAAAATGGAAATTATTCCCACCAAAATTATAAAATGAACAAAAAATACACAAATCATGGATAATGAAAACTTGCAATAAAAAAAGTAAAGAATTTTGAATCTTGTTGTGAAATTTTTTCTTTACTGAACAGCCTAGAGCAGGCAGGAGGAAATATTGGTCTCTACATCAATTCAGATCAAACACTTGTTGCAAATATACCTCCCCAAGCCAAATCTGTTGTATAGCCTAGAACAGGTAGCAAGAAACATTAGTCTCTACATAAACTCAGATCAAACAGAAATCATGTCTTTTAATGAACATGGTACCATCTCCTCATTAAAAAGTAAGTCTTTGAAATTAGTGGACCAGTTCATATACCTTGGTAGCAATATCTCATCAAGTGAAAGCAATTTCAACATATGCATAGGAAAAGCATATTGACAGGTCTCTAAAAAATAAAACAGGAATTCTTCCAAGCTGTAGCTGAGTAAGTACTATTGTATAATTGCACCACTTGGGTTTTAACAAAATGCTAACAGAAAAAGTTTGATGGGAACTAAACAAGGACACTGTGAACTTTGGAATAAATCATGGAAAACAGTAACTATATGGCCACTTACTGCTTATCTCAAAAACCAGAAATCATGGGTACTGATGGGAAGTGCGGACAAACTCATAAGCAATTTTCTCCAATGGACTTCTACACATGGACACACCAGTGTTTGGTTTGGTTTCTTTAAGAGCACATCAACCTTTGTGGATTATTTAATGCCAAAGTCATCATTGTAAAAGAAAAGCGGTGATACTATTTAACCCATAGCTGAGACACCAGTGATGGCTGACAAGAAAAAGCATACATTCATCAGTTCTGGGCAAACACTGGATGCCGTCTAGAGGATTTGCCAAAAGCAATTTTTGATAGAGATGGAGAGTAAGAGAAGGTCAAGGGAACCTGTGACATCAACACTATCGGATAATAATGATGAAGCTGTCAAAACAAATTGTTGCAATCCAATTAGAGACATGCAAACTTTGAATAGTAACGATGAATAAAATATTTTGTTGTTTAGCAAAAAATAGAAAACCTTTTGTGAAATTAACGAATGGTGAAACTAATAATTATTCATCAACTCACTTTGTGATTATTTTTGTTTTTTTATTAGCAAAAACTATGAAATAAATGGTTACCAAACGCTGCCTAAGAATTGGTGTTTACTCATAAAACAAAAATTCTCAAACACTGTTGGATTAGAAAAATGTTGATATTTTTTAAAGTATTAGGTGTCGGTGGGTGGATTTTTATGTACAAGATCAAAATCGTATCTGGATTTCAAACATGAAGTTAAACTAGTTATATTAACCTTGTATTTATTTTCAAATGTCAACTTTGAAATTTAGGTCTTAATATTTTTCTCTCACTTCAACTATTAGGGAATATTTTTACAACACAATTTTTTCTTAGTATTCAAAAAACACATAGAAATAATAATTTGTTTTGCAATAACGGAAAATAAATTTTAGCACTCAAGTTTATAGTTGATAAAAGAAAGAAAAGCTAAAAATAAAATAGAAAAACCAATAAAATCTTTTTCAGCGAAAAAAAGAAAACGAAATTTCAACAATTTTTTTTTTTTCTTTTTACACTTCCGTACTGCAAAAATTCCAATAATCCTATTTTGAGAAATGTAAAGTAGAGACAAATGAGAAATTCAGTTTCTGCTTACATTGTAAATCGAACCCTCATTTAAGGACCAAGGGATATTGAATGTTTTTCAAAATTTTTATAGAAATAAACGTCACTTCCGTTTAATATACATTTAAATATAAAACGATTTTCATACAAAAATAGGATCGCAACAATAACAAAATAGTTCGACTATTTAAAAAAAGGATTTTTTATACAAATAAATATACGAATTTTTTTTTATTTGTAAAGAAAAAAAAAGAAAGAAATGCTGATACTTACTTCTTTTCATATTCGTTCGTCTGATTTTTTTCTTTTACAAAAATATAACATTTGAATAAAGTGATAAACTGCAAATTTTTAAAAATATTCTAATATTATCTGGTTGAAATTCATTTTAAAATAACCGTCCTGAATGATCGATGAAAAATGTTTTCAAAAGAGTGAAATTCAAGGGAGATAATTTCAAGAAATTAAGGCACCTCGGTTGATGTAATGGTTAGCAAACAGACTAGCAAACTTTCATGAGTGAGTTCGAGTCTCATTAATGGCACCAACATAAGTTTTATGCTAAATCTCAGCAAAAAAAGTTTAGTAAATTATTAATTTAAAGAATTTAGAGGGAAAGGATATTTTCTCGACTGGAAAGTCTTTTGTTTTCACATTATTTAGCAAAATTAATAATCCTCTCAATCTAATTGTTAAATTTCAGGATACTATTTTTTTTTAGAATTTGCTTTGTCGACTAAATACCAGAAATATCGATTAAAATTGATAGGAACAATAATAATATACTATATTTGCCTGTCAAAAATTTACTACTGCTACTACTACTATAGAACTGAGCGACAGCCTAAGTATCGAATTTGAAAACCCTCATAGATAGATGTTTGCAATCCTTATATATCTTATAATAAACCAGAAATGATTGAGATCCATAATCAACATAAACATATTCAACATTTTTTTTTTCCTTTTTTATCCTCCGTACTTTAACATTTCAATCGTGAACTAACGAAAAAGCGCTGTTACTTGCATAAAGACGGGTGCAAAATGAGTATTATCTGAATTATTATACCGACATTGTATATCAAACTCTCTTTTTAGAGCCAAGTGATAATTTTCAAAAATAAAAAAAACAAAAACTGGATGTTATAAAGGTTACGTCAGTTCAATACATAAGAAAATACACAAGTAAAAATACATTTTCCAATTAAAAAATCACCTCACTACGAGGCTAAATCAAAATTTTAAAAGGAGTCTTTTATGATATTAGAATATGTAAAATTCTATTTTAATTTTAAAGGAAAATGAAGAAATTAAGGAGTCGAGGTCTAGTGGGTAGAATGTTCACCAATGGCCCGGGTTTCAAAAGACTCCAAAAATGGTACTTGATACCTCCTTGTTTAACACTCAGCATTATAAGGCATGTATCAAGGGTGAAGTAGAGTAATCCAGTGAAAAGAGTAGCGCCCTCCCCTACATCTCGGTGTAGTAGCTAATGAAAAGGGAGCCTTCAGGTTGCCCTTGACTACGGTCGATGACTTTACTTATTTCTTTTCCTTTATGGAAATATAACATTCGAGAAAAGTGAGAAACTAAAATTTCAGATAAACAAATGTTTCCTGTGCAAATAATATTTAAAACCAACCGTAGATTATGATTGATGCAAAATGTTTCCACAGAAACTAATTCAGGAGAGAAATAGAAATTGTGAAGAAAGTTTAAAATGAAGGTGACACACATCTCGAGTTTATTCTAAGCAAATAAATATTATTTTAAACATTGAATTAATCCTCTTAGTTGTTATTCAATAACTGCATTGTGGCAGAGGACCATCTACACATCAATACACCAATGAAATATAAAGGATTTAAGTCTCGGAAAAAAGAACTCTACAAAAGTCACACATGTCCCGAGTATATTCTAAGCAAATAAATAGAATTTTAAACCTTAAACTAATCCTCTTAGTTGAAATTCAATAACTGCATTGTGGCAGAGGACCATCTACACATCAATACACCAATGTGTTACGATAGCACCATGAGGCAAAAAATGAGGTAAAAGGTCCGACTGGTAAAGATGTTGTCTATTCACAATGGGTCTTCGTTCCTTCTTTGACCCTTTTTTTACTCTTCTCTGACCCCTCTTTGACCGTAAAACTAAAAACAAAATAGAGAACAATTCCTGTAATCCCTTTCACACAGATCAATAATTCGGGCAGATACAGATACAGTGTGTGATTCTTACCTCTGTTGGCCTCAAAGAATGCCCTCTGAGCAAAGTCTAAAATCGCAGCTGTCAGGCAACACGTATGTGTTGCGGAGACGATAAGCACGTCGACCCCGCAAATGAGTTATACGGTTAAACGTGTGAATGAGAACAGCCAAAATACAATGAAGGGACAAAAGGCGATGTAACAATAATAACAAATGACAATTTATTTGTCGTATTTACAAGCGTGTATGTAAATGTCCGTGGCGGTTGTATGTAGTCTTCAGCTAGGATGGGTTGTCGTTAGCTGGTATAGTCGCGTTGTAGATGTTTGCAGCTGGGCGTTCGACGAGGGTCGCTGGCGTAGGTCGAGTCGTGGAGATACAGCTGGATGTTTGATGCTGGTAAGCTGAGGTCGGTTGAGTCGTTGAGTACAGCTAGATGTTTGATGCTGGTAAGCTGAGATCGGTTGAGTCGTTGAGTACAGTTGGACAGTCGTCGCGGGCAGCTGAGGTCGGTCGAGGTTGGTAGATCGATATCCCCGGTTATGACGGTATGTTGTGGTTAACCAAGGGTGTGTCGATCCGGTTGCTGGCTCGTACGGTGGGTCGTACGTGAGTCAGGTGTTGCAGTGGTAGGACAGTCTGTAACAGCGAGTCGTTACGTGGACTGCGTGATTCCTTGCAAGAGCGTCGAGGTCGAGGAAAGGCTAGGGCTTTGCCGGGCCCCCTAGCCGTGCGGACGTATCGGACGGGAGCGAAAGCTTTGCCGTGTCAAAGCCGCGCGGACGATGGCTATGGCTAGTTTCGCGCCAAAGCCGTGCGGACGTATCGGACGGGAGCGAAGGCTTTGCCGTGCCAAAGCCGTGCGGACGAATCGGACGGGAACGAAGGCTTTGCCGTGTCAAAGCCGTGCGGACGAATCGGACAGGAGCGAAGGCTTTGCCGTGCCAAAGCCGTGCGGACGAATCGGACGGGAGCGAAGGCTTTGCCGTGTCAAAGCCGTGCGGACGGTGGCTATGGCTAGGTTCGCGCCAAAGCCGTGCAGACAAGCGGACAGGCTAGGAGGCCAAGGCTAAGATGGGCCTTATCTTAGCGCTGCGCAGATAGCGAAGAGGTAGCTAAAGGCTGGACCGTGCCATTAGCGCTGCGCAGCTTATCGGACAATCGGAACCGAGCGAGGGTTAAGACCGGTTGGTCTTAGAATCCGTCTTCGTGTTTGCCACCTGGCCGTCTATTTCGACTGGTCATTACTGACCGCCAGAGATGCTCTGACCCGCAGACAGTGACCTCTTATGGTCCTAAAAAGGACCTTTGTGCATACCTATGTAGGTGGAAGAAAGGCAGAACTACCACGAGAAGTGGGACCAACGCCGGAAGGTAAGGTGAATGCTACCGCACAAAATGCAGGATTCCTCCTTAAAGAGCTTCGCCAAGAGCGTGCCAAGTATCTGTCGCTGCCTTGTCGGGAACGAGCCGAGACTCGAACCCTGCTTGTCTGTGCTGCTCATCGGCTCACTTAGTGCAATGTGAGCCTGATGAGGCAAGCAATTTCACGAACCGAAATGTGGGTCCGGGCACGTATGCCAGTTTGCGGCTTAAACTAGACGCATGGTCTAGTGCCGTACAAGGGGGACAAAGGAGACAAAAATGCAGCTCGCCCACCCGAAGGTAGCCAAGTCGAAACTAGGTGCCTAATTAAAGGCCCCAAGTCTGCCATTGTTCCTTTTCCAGGGCCACGCTCCGGACCGAAGTCCAGAACAGGCCCCGGGGCGCTCGCCGGGGGCGTGCCAGATATTTGTCGCTGCCTCCCACCAGACACGACTTGACACAAGGTCAAAAGCCCGAAGGCCAATTAAAGTGGGAATAAAGGGGAGGGGAAGGTCGGGAAGGAGCCGAGACTCGAACCCTGCTCGTCTGTGCTGCTCATCGGCTCACTCAGTGCAATGTGAGCCTGATGAGGCAAGCAGTTTCACGAACCCAAATGTGGGTCCGGGCACGTATGCCAGTTAACGGCTTAAACTAGACGCTTGGTCTAGTGCCGTACAAAGGGGACAAAAGTGCAGCTCGCCCACCCGAAGGTTGCCCAGCCGAAGCTGGGGGCCTATTCGGCCCCGAGTCTGCTCTTGGTTTCGAGCACCCATCCGGCACGAATGCCAGACGGCCCAGCTAAAAAGCCGGGGGCGTGCCATGTATTTGTCGCTGCCTCCCACCAGACACGACTTGACACAAGGTCAAAAGCCCGAAGGCCAATTAAAGTGGGGATAAAGGGGAGGGGAGGTCGGGAACGAGCCGAGACTCGAACCCTGCTTGTCAGTGCTGCTCAACGGCTCACTTAGTGCAATGTGAGCCTGATGAGGCAAGCAGTTTCACGAACCCAAATGTGGGTCCGGGCACGTATGCCAGTTAACGGCTTAAACTAGACGCTTGGTCTAGTGCCGTACAAAGGGGACAAAAGTGCAGCTCGCCCACCCGAAGGTTGCCCAGCCGAAGCTGGGGGCCTATTCGGCCCCGAGTCTGCTCTTGGTTTCGAGCACCCATCCGGCACGAATGCCAGACGGCCCAGCTAAAAAGCCGGGGGCGTGCCATGTATTTGTCGCTGCCTCCCACCAGACACGACTTGACACAAGGTCAAAAGCCCGAAGGCCAATTAAAGTGGGAATAAAGGGGAGGGGAGGTCGGGAACGAGCCGAGACTCGAACCCTGCTTGTCAGTGCTGCTCATCGGCTCACTTAGTGCAATGTGAGCCTGATGAGGCAAGCAGTTTCACGAACCCAAATGTGGGTCCGGGCACGTATGCCAGTTAACGGCTTAAACTAGACGCTTGGTCTAGTGCCGTACAAAGGGGACAAAAGTGCAGCTCGCCCACCCGAAGGTTGCCCAGCCGAAGCTGGGGGCCTATTCGGCCCCGAGTCTGCTCTTGGTTTCGAGCACCCATCCGGCACGAATGCCAGACGGCCCAGCTAAAAAGCCGGGGGCGTGCCAACGAGCGTTGAAAAGGGCTTGTTGATATTATGAAGGTGCTGTGACACACAGCTCCAACCGCGTGAATATAAAATTCTTTGATAAAAAATGAGTGTAGCCATTAAGTATTTTCTTTACCTACTATAAGCTGGCGACGACTATTAGTTCCAGTTTTATCACGTTATTTTTGGCCGAAGTGCTTTGTAAATATTGTTAATTTTAATTCATCCTTTTCTTTTAGCTGTCACGAGGTGTCAAGGTCGTTAGAAAGAAAAAGGGATTAGTCAGTTCCGGCCGTACCCGGATATAATTGTCTTACAGCGGGCGTGTAACTTGATCCGTTTATGTTTATCGGCAGGTCGCGGCATATGTTCTGTTCGGAGAAATGGTAATCAAAAGGTCAACCCTTCTTTCGGTGTCACGTGTGTGACTGGTCGGTGTACAATGGTAATGAATACCCAACTCTAAGGTGCCCGTACCAAACAAGGGGGATAGCTCCCTCATTTACATGGCTTCCCAAAATAAGGTCAACTTATTTTACAAAAATTTTTTTTACAAATATACACAATGGCTCCTCGGTGGGGACTTCCCTAGTCTCCGTTTTGTGCAACAGCACAACCTTGTGGATTAGCCGTTCCATTTCGGGAGAAACTTTTGATGTACATTTTTCCGACGACGCCAAGAATAATGTCGTACTGTACATATCATCTGTAAGAGACTGTTTGGATCAGACTGTTTCTCTTCATCCTCACAAAATTTCCGTTTAGCCTCAAATGGAGCAACTTCATCTGTGCTTGTTATTTCTTGTAGAATATTTGTCTCAGAGGTTTTCATTGTTTCAATAATTTCTTTCCTATCTGCCTCATTTGTACATAGGGTATTTTTATTATGACCATATTGATTACAACTGGTATTTTCAAGATATTTGGGAACTGTATCAGAAAATTCTTGCCAATTAAAATCATCTGTACAATTGAGTTCTGATATTTCCTGGTCTTTTAAACACAGGCACTTCACTTCTCTAATGTATTCTCCTGACTGTCTTTTTTGGAGAATTTGAGCAGGTTTTTTAAAGGTCTATTGCTAATCTCAGTATCATTTGCATTTGCAATAATACTCATTCCTTCCACATTTTCCTTAGCTGTCTCAATTTCCACAAACTCTTCACCTTTTACGACATCGATATCGGATGAGAAAATCGTTTTACAAGTACCAGCCTCATCTTGCACAGCACTTTCAGTTGTTTTTAGCTGCTCCTTTAAGCCAAGACGTTCCTTCTCAATACAGCACTCAATAAGTAATACTTCTTTAAGAACTACTCGAAGAAAAGAACAAAGAATTTTGCACCAGAGAATATGAGTGCTATGGAATTTTCCCACAAACTTATCCATTTCCCAACTTAAGCGGCCAACATTTACAGGAAGGTTCAAAGAGTACGATAAATTGAGAGAATGGGATTTTTGCTTGCCAGGTTTTGCTTGTTAACTTGGTGGTGATTCTTCTGTAACCAGAGGATGTACCAGACCCCAAGGATTACCATCTGTTTGAATTTGAGAAAGTTTCTCTTGAGCCACAGAAGGTTCCCTGATGAAATCTGTTTTGATTTTTTCTGTTACATTGGCCGAAGTATTATACTCTAGACAATAAGGATCTTGAACACATACAAGACTCATTCTAAATGATTTCATTTGTTCTTGATTCTCAATTTCTGATCTTGACAAAAGTTTTCCTGTTTTAGAAGATATAACAGGATTCTGACCAGTCTCAATTTCTTTGGTGGTATGATCTGCCATGCACGATGTCGACTCCACTACCCGTAAATCTGCAACAGCTGTAGATTGGTCATCAGTATGCCCAGGCACAGGTTTGATCATGTCAGGTTGAGCTCCCAAAACTACCTCACTTGTCGATCGGTGTCAACTTCAGATGGCAGCTCTTCCATATTTAAATTGGAATCCTGTGTGCTTTCCAGGACATCCAATTTAGCTTGGGCGACATCAATTTGCCGTTGCGTCTTTATTCTCTCCAAGTCCACCTTATGCTTTGCCTCCACATCAATGTATTTTAGCTTTGCCTTAAGAGCAGCAACTTCAACCATGGCTTCGGTTGATTTTCTTGAAGTACGAGACAGGTGAGATGATCTAGAAGTACGTAATGAACGACTTCTCGATGTTCTGCTGGAATTTCTGGATGCAGAGTCAAATTCCAAGTCCTGCAAACAGGAAGTAATGTTTCTCAGGACAGTATGATCGTCATTTGCTATTCCATCATACTTACCCTGAAATTCTTCTCGGGTTCTCGTGCCTTCTGCTGCCTTCCCATTACTGTCAATGAAGTGTGCATCTATAGCGTTTCGGGAAATTGTTAATTTCTCTAACACTATATTTTTTAGGCAACACAAATGAATGACGAAACTTTTCTTTAACAAAACAACAAAGAAAGTTTTTATTTGCAGCATGGAATATGATTTGCTTTTGGTGATGCAAGACTCGTGGAGTTTAGGCTTGTTAGTGTTGGAGACGAAATGGCGTAGCGAGATGTGATGGCAGCGTGTGTTGCTGGACGTGTGAGGGATTGTGTTTAAAGTCACCATGTAGTTTTGTATCTGGTATTTGGGGGAGAGTAAGCGTTATCTCCATTAATGTGGACCAGAAGTGAAATGGGAGCTAGTGTGTCGAGAGCGGAGTTACGCTCAGATCGACATTGCCAATTTTTGGGGTGACACAAAGTTGGGCCAGTGCGAGGCATGTTGTATGTTTCTAATTTATGTTCAACTGGGATTCCTCGTAAAGAATCCATAAATTAGATGGTTCCCTCGTTGAGTGTCCATGTTGCTGCTGCTGGTGTTGCTATGTTAAAAAGCATCGCCAAGCAGGAACAGCCAGAAGAACGTCTGTTCTGGTCGCCGTCTCAAGCCAAAGAGACTGGGTTTGGCCGCTCACCCGATTTGCAAGCTGGAAATGAAGGTCCGGGCTGAATAGGATAAGTCATTCTGATTGGGTGAAATTAAGTGTTGAAATAAATTGAGCGCCAAACCAAAATACGAGATTTTCCTCTTCTTTACACATCTATTGTGCTATACGTAGCCTCGAGTCTGCTCATGATGTCCATTGGCATGTTTCAGCCGTTCCTTATTTCCTGTATGATCTTGGAATCCGACAGGAGCACCTGAATTTCATTAGCCTGTTTCCGCCATTGTGTAATGGTAGCAGTGAAATCCTTTGCAAGGTTTTCAAGTTTCCAGTAAAAACCCTTGTCAGTCATTTTGCGAGTACTGCTACCTTGAAACAGGGAGCCTCCCTCGGGCTGTATTTTTTTGTTGCTGACCTTCCATTCCGGTAGAGTACTACTTTTGAATATTACTTTCGCTGCAAAAATTACAACAAAATGTACTGGCAAATTGCAATAAAAAGTACAGGTACAAAAATAAACGGTCGCTAAACAAATTCACAAGAACAAAACGACACCTAATAAACAAATACACAAATTCAAATCTAAATACCGAAGCATGCATGCACAATAAGGGAGAGAGTTATTGTAAGAACGGGAAAAAATGTGCCCGCGTGGATACGTAAATGTCTAAAAAATAAAGTCCATTACTGATAAATTTCACAGAAAATGTCCTAGTTTCTGAAATAAAAAACGTGGTGCGTATTTTCACAGAGAAAAGTTCGAGAATTTGCTGTAACAAAAAAAAAAAAATGAATAGGTGACGAATATTCTCCCAAAAATGTTTTAAAATGTCTGCAGGAAAATATGAAATGAAACACAAAAAAATTTCACAGAAAATGTTCAAAGACATTTGCAGCAAATAAAAAATTAAATAAAGTACATTGCAAGTATTCTCATAGAAAAGTACTGGTAGTGCCTGAAAAATAAGGTGGTAACGAATATATATATCCTCCAACAAAAGGTTTAAAATGTCCGCAGTATGTTGAATAAATGGGTGTCAAAAATTTTCTCACTCCAAAGAAAAGGTCCAGAAATATTTGTTTCAAAATATATTCAAATTTGAAAAAATCATATGTGCCGCATTTATTCCACACAGAAAAAATCCTTTATATCCAAACCTGGGAATTTTTAGGGTTCGTTTTGCACGTGTACCGGCTACCATTCGCAAACACAGCCAGAGTTTCACTGTAACGGTAGCACCATGAGGCAAAAAATGAGGTAAAAGGCCCGACTGGTAAAGAAGTTGTCTATTCGCAATAGGCCTTCGTTCCTTCTTTGACCCTTTTTTTTTTTTACTCTTCTTTGACCCTTCTTTGACCGTGAAACTAAAAACAAAATAGAAAACAACTTCTGTAATCCCTTTCACACAGATCAATAATTCGGGCAAATACAGATACATTGTGTGATTCTTACCTCTGTTGGCCTCAAAGAATGCCCCCTTCGCAAAGTCTAAAAACGCAGCTGTCAGGCAACACGTATGTTCTGCTCGGAGAAATGGTAATCAAAAGGTCAACCCTTCTTACGGTGTCACGTGTGTGACTGGTCGGTGTACAATGGTAATGTGTACCCAACCCTAAGGTGTCCGTACTAAACAAGGGGGATAGCTCCCTCATTTACACCAATGAAATATAAAGGATTTAAGTCTAAGAAAAAAGAACTCTACAAAAGTGACACACATTCCGAGTTTATTCTAAGCAAATAAATAGAATTCTAAACTTTAAACTAATCCTCTTAGTTGTAATTCAATAACTGCATTGTGACAAAGGGCAATCTACACATCAATACACCAATGAAATATAAAGGATTTAAGTCTTGGAAAAAAGAACTCTACAAAAAGTCACAAACATCCAGAGTGTATTCTAAGCAAATAAATAGAAATCAAACCTTAAAAAATCCTCTTAGTTGTTATTCAATAACTGCATTGTGGCAGGGAACCATCTAAATAAACATCAATACACCAAAGAAATACAAAGGATTTAAGTTTTGGAAAAAACATAAACAAGTTCAAAACAATACCCGGTGAGTGTTGGCTAAAATAAAGAAAGAAATTATTATATGTCACACCCACAAATAATTGCACAAGAAAGGATTGTGAGCTGACAATTTTATTGAAACATTTGTAGAAATCACAGATCTATTTTCTTTCGCGAATTAATGCCTCCACTAAGCGATTCGGCCACATACTGACCAATCAGCGGACTGAGCGCATTGATTCCATCTACCTCTCAAGAACTTTTTCTTCTAGCCCTTTTTTGGAAGTTGCTACGGTCAGAGAGCACCTGGCTAGCAGCGAAGAAAGACCTATCTCCCGTCTTCTTCTACGGACATTCCAGCATGGAGAATCTTCACTGAAGATAACGCTGCTACTAGCCACACACACACACACACACACATACACAGAAAAGAACCAGCCCTGCGGCCTGTCATACAAGCTACCTCCTACAGTGAACACCTTCTACCAACTCAAGAACCAAACTTACTACCTGCCACAACAAAAAAAAAACTTTTCTCACTCTGACTCAAGTTTACTTCTGCTATAAGAATAAATCTTTCATTGTTGTGTTTTAAAGAAGTTTCGTATATTTATTTTGTACTACAAATTAGTTTATAGGGATATGGAAACTAACCATGAATACTAAACATTTGAAAAATTCAGACAAAAATACGAGTTGACATTTAAAAGCTCCCACAAGGGAAGAACGGACGAAGAAATGGTTAGCAATGTACAACATCGAACATACCAGCTGAACGTAAACTTCAGCACACACTTGGTGACAGGTTCAAACTGTAATAGTACCGCACAAAAACATTCAACGCTTGCACACGCACACACACACTGGATGTAACAGTACCGGTTTTCTATACCTTCAAGAATAAACCAGCTGTCTTAATGCTTCGTTGTCTGGTTCTGTTATTACCTATTATTATCTAGAGGAACACAACCACCCATTGACAGATCTTCAACTGGGCTTGATGCACCACTCAAGAACCATCAATACCATCTTCCGGTTTATCAACTGGGCTCGATGCAGTGCTTGAAGACCACCAATACCTATTGCCTAAGATATAACTTATCTCGATGCAGCGTTTGACGAACACAAATACCCATTGCCGGTCCTTCGAGTGGGATCTATGTTGCGTTTGAGGAACACCAATATCCATTGTCACTCTGCCGCGACCTGCTGATAAACCTAAACATATTAAGTTACACGCCCGCGTTAGGACAATTATATCCGAGTACGACCGGAACTGACTAAGCCCTTTTTCTTTCTAACCACCTTGACATCTAGTCATAGCTAAAAGAAAAGGGAGAATTAAAATTAATAACATTCACAAAACACTTCGGCCAAAAAAATTACCTGTTAAGACTTGAACTAATAGTCGTCGCCAGCCTATAGCAGGTTATGTAAATACTTTACGGCTACACTCATTTATTATCAAAGAATTTTATATCCACGCGGCTGGAGCTGTGTGTCACAGCACCTTCGTAATATCAGCAAGTCCTTTTCAACGCTTAAACGGCGCGCTCCTGGCGAGCGTTCTTTTGTGTCCTGTGGTGGGGCGCTCTCGACCGGCTGTGGTTGCGTGCTGCACGGTTCGGTCGGGTGTGTTCCACCACTGGATACATCAACTCTGGCCTCAGGGGGCCTTCCCCCCAGGCTTTAACCCTCTTCGGAGGGGTTGGGTTTATCGCCCGGCGCCTGAGGCGCCCCGAAAAGGGGAATGCCGACGGGGTCCGAGGCATTTTTGGAACTGCCTATCGCGTTGGGCTACGGCCCTGCGACAGGACCCACCTTAAAAACGGCCTTGTGCCATATTCGTACGTTGGTGGGACGTAGGATAAATACAGCGCGCTCCTGGCGAAGCTCATTAAGGAGGAATCCCGCATTCTGTGCGGTCGCATTCACCTTAACTTACGGCGTTGGCCCCACTTCTCGTGGTAGACCTGCCTTTCTCCCACCTACATAGGTATGCACAAAGGTCCTTTTTAGGACCATAAAAGGTCTCTGTCTGCGGGTCAGAGCATCTCTGACTGGTCAGTAATGATCAGTCGAAGTAGACGGCCAGGCGGCAAACACGAAGACGGATTCTAAGACCAACCGGTCTTAACTCTCACTCGGTTCCGATAGTCCGATAAGCTGCGCAGCGCTAATGGCACGGTCCAGCCTTTAGCTACTCCTTCGCTATCTGCGCAGCGCTAAGATAACGCCCATCTTAGCCTCGGCCTTCTGGCCTGTCCGCTCGTCAGCTCGGCTTTGACCCGACAAAGCCTTCGCTCCTGTCCGCTCGTCAGCTCGGCTTCGACCCGACAAAGCCCTCGCTGCTGTCCGCTCGTCAGCTCGGCTTCGACCCGACAAAGCCCTCGCTGCTGTCCGCTCGTCAGCTCGGCTTTGACCCGACAAAGCCTTCGCTGCTGTCCGCTCGTCCGCACGGCTTTGACCCGACAAAGCCTTCGTTCCCGTCCGCTCGTCCGCACGGCTTTTACCCGACAAAGCCTTCGCTCTCGTCCGCTCGTTCGCACGGCTTTGACACGGCAAAGCCTTCGCTCTCGTCCGCTCGCCCGCTCGCCCGCACGGCTTTTACCCGACAAAGCTTTCGCTCTCGTCCGCTCGTCCGCACGGCTTTGGCGCGAAACTAGCCATAGCCATTGTCCACACGGCTTTGACACGGCAAAGCTTTCGTTCCTGTCCGATACGTCCGCACGGCTAGGGGGCCCAGCAAGGCCCTAGCCTTTCCTCGACCTCGACGCTCTTGCAAGGTACAACGCAGTCCTCGTAACGACTCGCTGTTACGGACTGTTCTACCACTGCAACAACTGGCTCACGTACGACCCGCTGTACGAGCCAGAAACCAGGTCGACACACCCCCGGTTAATCCAACATATCGTCATAACCGAGGATGTCGATCTACCGAACTCGACGCTCTTGCAAGGTACCACGCAGTCCACGTAACGACTCGCTGTTACGGACTGTTCTACCACTGCAACACCTGACTCACGTACGACCCGCTGTACGAGTCACCAACCCGATCGACACACCCTTGGTTAACCACAACATACCGTCACAACCAGGGATATCGATCTACCAACCTCGACCGACCATCTAGCTGTACTCAACGACCAGCACCGACCATCTAGCTGTACTCAACGACCAGCACCGACCATCTAGCTGAACTCAACGACTCGACCGACCTCAGCTTACCAGCATCCAACATCTAGCTGTACTCAACGACTCGACCTACGCCAGCGACCCTCGTCGAACGCCCAGCTGCGAACACATACAACCGTCACGGACATTTACATTCACGCTTGTAAATACGACGAAATAAATTGTCATTTGTAATTATCATTATCTCACCTTTGTTCCTTCATATTGCTTTGGCTGTTCTCATTCACATAATTCATTTGCGGGGTCGACATACTTATCGGCTCCGCAACAACTCCTTCAATTAGGCTTGATGCAGCGTTTGAAGACCACCAAGACCCATTATCGGTCCTTTAACTGGATTCGATGCAGCGTTTGAAGACGACTTATCCACATTACCGGTCCTTCAAATTGGCTCAATGCGGCCATTGAGAACCACTAATACTCATTGTCGGTCCTTTAACTGGGCTCCACGGAGCGCTTGAAAGCCACTAAGACACATTGGAGATGTAGAGAAGAGGAAAATCTCATATTTTGTTTTGGCGCGCTATTTAATTCAACACTGAATTTCACCCAATCAGGATGACATATCCTATTCAGCCCGGACCTTCATTTCCGGCTAGCAAAACGGGTGAGCGGCCAAACACTCTCTTCGGCTTGAGACGGCGACCAGAACGGACGTGTCTCTGGTCGCCCCTGCTTAGCGATGCTTTTTAGCTAAACAAGCCACCCAGTGTGGACATATCACTGTGGCTTTAACCCTAGCAGCAGCAACATGGACACTCAGCGAGGGAACCTTCTAATTTATGGATTCTTTGCGTCTAATATATTTTAGACCAAGGAATCCCAGTTGAATATGAATTAGATACGTTCAGCATGCCTTCCACAAGCACCACAAAAATTTACTATGTCGATCCGAGCGCCACTTCGCTCTCGACACACCTAGCTCTCATTTCACCTCTAGTCGACATTAATGGAGATAACGCCTACTCTCCCCAAATACCAGGCACACAAAACTACACGGTGACCTTGAATACTTCCCTCACACGTCCAACGACACGCTACCATCCAACATCCAGCTAAGCTATCGCATCTCCAAAACCAACAAGCCTAACCACCACGAGTCTTGCAGCACCAAGAACAAACCTACTCAAAGCTGCAAATAAAGTATTTTCGCTGTTGTGTAGTTAAAAGAAGTTTCGTTATTCATTTCTGTGCCTATAAATCCACACGCTATAAATTGGTGAACCCGATGTGATGGCATTTTTTTTTTGAATTGCCAGACAAATAAGAACTATTCATAACAACACTTTTCGACCTACTTCATCTTCAACCAACCTTTATATACCTTACAACACCCGGAGAGGAAACGACACAACGTAGACACACATACGTTACACCCTTTTCCTCGCTGAACCAAACAAACTTTTCCTCACTTACCAACAACCTTCTGATAACAAACACAGCCTTACGAACACACATCATCCAAAAAAAATTTCAAACGTTCCCGCCGAACTATCTTCAAGGATAATTCAAAATGGACATAAATACCAAACAATGTGGAATTTTTTTTCAACAAAACTTTATCAACACTTTTTCACTTCCTAACTCGCAAAATAGGTAACTTTTTAACTTTCACTCACCCTACTCCTATTTTGTTTTCTCCGGCAACGTGGGTTACCTCTCCCACTACCTCAGTAAATCTGCAGCGACTGCTAGAAATTTCAGAGGACCCCAAAAAAACTCACACTACTCCTCTGAAATATACTGCTACTTCTGTATGCCAATTTCTCGGCTCATGAACTTTTTTTTTCTCAGTGACATTTTGTTTTTTAAAAAACGTACCACGAGGTACACAAAAAAAAAAGAAAAAAAAAAAGAACTGAACAGGACACTTTGCCTTTTTTTTATTAATTTGCTTTTGTTCGTTTTTCTTTATATATGTATGTATTTTTCATTGTTTGTATTTTGCTCTTTTGTGTTGTGACACTCGTGGCTCTTTTCTTTCATTTCCCTTCTCTTACAATTTTGTGTATTGAATATCAGGTATTCCATACCTGAAATTCTGGGGCCAACCTATGTAGAGAAGAGGAAAATCTCGTATTTTGTTTTGGCGCGCTATTTAATTCAACACTGAATTTCACCCAATCAGGATGACATATCCTATTCAGCCCGGACCTTCATTTCCGGCTAGCAAAACGGGTGAGCGGCCAAACACACTCTCTTCGGCTTGAGACGGCGACCAGAACGGACGTGTCTCTGGTCGCCCCTGCTTAGCGATGCTTTTTAGCTAAACAAGCCACCCAGTGTGGACATATCACTGTGGCTTTAACCCTAGCAGCAGCAACATGGACACTCAGCGAGGGAACCTTCTAATTTATGGATTCTTTGCGTCTAATATATTTTAGACCAAGGAATCCCAGTTGAATATGAATTAGATACGTTCAGCATGCCTTCCACAAGCACCACAAAAATTTACTATGTCGATCCGAGCGCCACTTCGCTCTCGACACACCTAGCTCTCATTTCACCTCTAGTCGACATTAATGGAGATAACGCCTACTCTCCCCAAATACCAGGCACACAAAACTACACGGTGACCTTGAATACTTCCCTCACACGTCCAACGACACGCTGCCATCCAACATCTCGCTAAGCTATCGCGTCTCCAAAACCAACAAGCCTAACCACCACGAGTCTTGCAGCACCAAGAACAAACCTCCTCAAAGCTGCTAATAAAGTATTTTCGCTGTTGTGTGTTGTTAAAGAATAGTTTCGTAATTCATTTCTGTGCCTATAAATTCACACGCTATAGAGACCATTATCGGTCCGTAAACCCTGCTCAATGCAGCGCTTATGGAACACCAATACTCATTGTTGGTTCTTCAAGTGGACTCAATGCAGCATTTGAGCAACACCAATACCCATTTTTGCATTTTTAACTGGGCTCGATGCAGCATTTGAGGACCACCAATACCCATTGCCAGTCTTTCGCCTGAGGATCACCAATACCAAGTGCCGATCCTTTAACTAGGCTCAATGCAGTGTTTAAGGGCCATCAGTACCTTTTGCCGGTCATTTAACTGGGCTCAATGCAGCGCTTGAGGATCACCAATACCTTTTGCCAGTCTCTCAACTAGGCTAATTGCAGCGTTTAAAGGTCACTAATACCTATTGCCGATCCTTCATCTGGGGTCCTTGCAGCACTTGAGGACCACCAATACCCGTTGCCGGTACTTTAACTGGGCTCGATGCAGCGCTTGAAGACCACCTATACCCATTTCTGTACCAGGGGATCTCTTCACCATACTCACTTGCGGACGTTGTTTTGCAAAACTTGATCGGACAGAGGCCTATTTACAGGTGTAAGTTTCTACAGATGCCAGAGAACTTCTTACCGTCAATCATATCGTATCTTATTTCATTTTACGAATTTTTGAAATAAACAGCCCAATTGATATTCCTGTAAATCCTGGACACAATAGTAACCAGGGTAGAGGATAATGTGGCAAACTTCGACGATATCATTGGATTGGTTTATCAAATGAGAACAGATCAGTTATATCCGTACGTGCATTCAAGACTTCGGCTTCCTTTCTCTGACGAGAAAATAGCCATTTTTACTTGTCATCAATAAAATACCTCAGCTTTATCTTTGGACACCAAAGTTGTCATCCAGATCTTGCATATATCATTACTATTCAATGAACGTTACTCTCAATGGAAGTCATTTGTTTACACTCATTTCTCGGGCTGGTCAGTCACTATAGTAGTTTCTTACCTCCACTTCACCAAATTAAGTCACTACTCAACAAGCTATTGGTGAAAGACATCAAATGGAGGTGACTGCAAAATTAAATCATTTCTCACACATTTTGACCCAACCCAAAATATAGTAATAACAGCTGATGCTTCAAGCCACGACGTAGGAGCAATAACCTAGTCTCAGTTAACATCAGATTTGTGCTATTATTTCTGCAGCTCGTGTTGCATTCAAAACGGCTTGTAATCTTTCTTGTGCAACAGACTGATACTCGGCCGAGAACAATTTATCCAACACAGCCTTCCGGAGATCCTAGTCTATTCTATTACTTCCACAGCTGGTTTTCGAAATTACCCCGAGCGCGTCACCTGAGGGTACAAAAACAACGACAGGGGAAGTTGACAAAGCCTCGACTGTTGCGACAAATAGAGCAGTAAGCCAAGTAGATAATAGGGGAGGAAAGGTAGTAAAAAAAGTGTATAGAAACAAGGGAAAGGAAGTAGTAACTCAATTATTAACATACAAAAAAAAAAAAAAGAAAGAAAAAACGACAACTATATTTCTTAGATGAACAAGTTTATCCCACAACAAAGCATTTATTCCGAAAGAAATGAATTTAAGAAATAAATTTATTCAGTCGTTGCACAAATTTCGCTGTGTATAGTTGAGCAAAAACCATAACATTTGATGTAGTAAAAAATAAAGCAAAAAGGTTAAGAGGAAAAAATTGGAAATTCAACTATACTTACTAGATGTTGGTACAAAACTAACAAAAGTTGTACATTACAAATTTTTTTAACAGAATTTCCAATATGGTGTCTGAATTCCAAATTCTCTTTGCTTTTTTTGTTTCCAATTTCCGGCGCTTGTCCTTTTCCGTCCGATATGATTTTCTTTCCCTTCCTTTCTTCGTTCTCTTGCTTCAAACTTCTGGCATGTAAGCACTCACAGGTTGAAATTATTTTTCTTTTCCCTTCCAGTAGCTGTATCTTTATTCTAGGGCTTCTAAACAATTTGAAGGACGGTGCTCTAAGAAACTTAACGTTTTTCGTTGAATTTCTACTACTGGCCTTTCTTCTTGAGAAAATATCTTCCAAGACTTACGCGCATCTGGTAGGGAGAACTCTGTAACTTTTCTGTTTCCCACAGAAAGAAATAATTTCTTGGCTTCTCCTCTTCTATCGTGGAAACCAATTAACTCTCAGTTAATTCTAAATTTTACACCAACTTGGTTGAACAGTCAGAAGAAAAAAAAGGCTTCCAAGCAGCGGTCGTGTCGATACTGCTGTATAGATGCACCACTAGGACGCTAACTAAACGGCTCGAGAAGAAGATAGACGGCAATTACACAAGAATGTTGCAAGCAATATTGAACAAGTCCTGGCGGCAACACCCCACAAAGCACCAACTATACTGCCACCTGCCTCCTATCACGAAAACTATCCAAGTTAGACGAACCAGACATGCAGGACACTGCGGAGAAGCAGGGACGAGCTCATAAGTGATGTACTCCTATGGACCCCCACATATGGCCTAGCAAAAGCAGGACGACCAGCTCGAACATACATACAGAATCTATGTGAGGATACAAGATGTAGCCCTGAAGACCTGCCAGAGACGATGAACGATAGGGAAAAGTGGCGAGAGAGCGTCAGGGATATCCGTGCTAGTGGCACGAGATGATGATGATGATTGCTTTTAACCCTACACAACCGGCAAGCAGGCCTCCTGGGGCACATGAAAATGCTGATGACAAACAAACTGTTAGGAGCCTAAGAAGGATACACAAATTCTGGTCGGTGTAAAGGTAGAATGCAGATTGAAGACAAAAGCCACCCAGTCGATTGAATACCAACAAATAAACTGTAACAGTCCGACTTTAAAATCACATAAAATTTTCAATCACATTTTCAAGCTAATTTTAACTGCCGATTTTCATATTACAAAACTTGTGTTGCATACAAAGTGGCAAGAGATTTTTCTCTACAACAGACTGATATTCAATCAATGACAATTTAGACAAGACAGGCTGCTTGAGACATTTGTCTCAGTTCTCTTATTTCTGTACTTCATATTACATTATACACATTCGGGAAGCAACCTATCATCCACAGTTCAATGATCAAGCTGAATGCTTTGTGGATCCCTTCAAACAAGCACAACTTAAAACAAGGTGTGTGTGTGTGGGGGGAAGCAGCAACAAAAGTGGAGATTCTGCACGTTTTTCTCCTTTCTTATCCATCAACATTAAATGGAGCAGTGAGAAATGGATTAATCACCAACTGAAACACTCATGGACGGAAAATTTCGTACTACACTGGAGGTTTTACGGCTCCAATAACAACAATTTGAATCAAACCAAAAGCAAGGAAAGACATTCACAGTTGACACACCTCTGTTTGCAAGAAATTAGAGGTCTTATCAGCAGAGATGGACACTTGACACCATCTATAAAAGGAAGGGACATTACGTTTACAATATACAAGTAGGAAATCGACTCTGCACATGGCACAAAAATCAAATACATCCTAGACATACCAAAGAATAACAAAGCAAACATGCTAGCTATTCTTTTCTCTAGATGGACATTTTTGAATTGGAAAACCTAAATGGAAATAAAGAGCTCACAGGTATAGGAAAAAGTGTAATCACACTCGGGTGAGGCACTTCCAAGTTGATCCTAAGCATGTGGGGTTCATTGAAATACTAAAAATGGGGAGGTGTTTAAGGCTGAGCAGTCTAACGAGAAATCAAAGGTAGAGAGTAAAGACTGTTAAGAGACAACTTCACTTCTGTTTGAAGAGGAGTTACATGTTGGGTAAGAAGTGAGAGGTCAGTCATGATACTTTGAGGACAAAAAAGGAGACTAATCTTATCCTGCATCCAGTGGAACAGACAGTATCTGGATACTGTGAATAAACTATTTTAAATCAATTATCTTTTTTCTTATTTTTTCCATACCCAAACACACTTTTTCAAACCCGGGAGCATAACAGTGGGGATTTCCACTGATGTTTAATATTTACGAAGAAGAAAAGCCATTTTCTTTTTCTTTTTATAAGTCAGAAATAATGTTGTTAAAATGAAAAACATATTAAACTGAAAATATTGGATAAAGATAAATTCGTCTGATGGAGGATATGCAAGCAAAGATCACAGAAGCATTTAAGTTCATAAGTTTATCAAAACTGTCAAATGTTCCAGGTTCTACAAGCAGACCTAGACAAATAACATTGTGTTATGTTTTGACCTTTTGACCCGGCCAAAAATGCCATTCAAGGTGGTGCACCGGAAGGAAGTGACACATCCCGGTCGCTGGAAATCGGAAGAGGTTGCACAGGCGTTGAGGCGTGTCTATATAACTGCGTGGGAGTTTGAAGGTAATATAAGGCCGACGAATTGAGGACAGTTGGAGATAGGCGAGAAGGAGGGCAAGCAGTACAGTGGAAGACGGAGGTAGACGCGTTGTAGTAGGGAAAGCCAGCACACAGAAGAGTTTACTCCAGTGTCCGGTTGAGCAGCCATGAAGAACGAGAAAGACACAACGCTGACGGCCATAACTTTGGGGGCAAAATATTTCAGTAATGTTCGCTCCCCAGCTCCCTCTCACACGCAAACTTGGAACAACCCTTTCGAAACTTACAAATAAAGATGTGAATTAAAATATTTTATAAAGAAGTCTTCCTGCGTCTTCTTTCCTGTGTGCGTCGTTTGTTCCTGTGTCTTTATCATCGGGCGTCTTAATTATTATTGCATCAGTATGTATCCAGCATATATATGTATATTTCTGCATGAATCAGCAGATGACTATATAACAATTGCCTGATCTTTCTAAAATTCTATCTACCAAAACTGAAACATCAAAAAGCCAAGACCAGGTAAGCAGGTGCTCAAGGGTTTATTTTTTGTTTCTTCCCTTCAATGTCAATGAATGAAAGTTATGTTTTCATTGGCTGACCAATCAATAATCTCAGTTGGAAGAAAAAGAAAGTTGAGTTGTAACAATTTTGTGTAATTCATTTAAAGTTGTCCTGTTTTCTTTTTGTTGTTTTTTTTAAACAATGCTGTTGAATTTTGGAGGAAAAAACTCTGATCACACATTGATGGGTAAATAAAATACATGACGTTTTAAAATAAATGAGTGAAAATTAAAAGTTGTAAATGACAATTCAACAATTTTTTTTAAATAAAAAATATTTATTTTCAAAAGGAAGAAACAACAGAAATATTTAATAATTTGTATATAAAAATGTTAAGTGAGTGTCATTAAATAAATAAATAAATAATAAAGAATTTAGAATTGAATGAAATGAAATGAGAAATTTGTTGTGGGCTTCATCAAGATTGAGTGAAATTTTATGTTGCTTCAAATAGTTCTCAGAAGAATTAAGTATTTCTGGAGTATTCTGCACTTTTTTAAGTTCAGAATTGAATGGAAAAGTCAAAACCATGATTTCCGGAGGTGGTGGTGGGGACTTATTATGGTAGAAAGGAAAAATAATTATTATCATTATTGTCTTTGAATCTCTGTGAGGTGGTTAATTCCATCAACTTTTGCTGGATCTGGATGGGTACCAGTGACTCAACTTAAGAAATGGATGCAGTTTGTTTTTTTTGTTTTTTTATAGAAAACTCACATTTTTTGTTAAGTGTGAGGCAAATCATTTGAAGATAACATTGAGTAACTTCATCTTCAGTCTGGATGTAAACATCATTCAGATAGCAAATTACACTTATATCAACTAGGATTATTAACATTGTTTGCTGAAAAATTTTGTAAGCTTTTATAATTGTTTAAAGCTGGTAATGTAAACGAAAGAAGAAAGGATGAAAGGAAAGGCTAATTTGACAAAGACAAAATTTTACTATTTGCAGGTTGGTCATATGGTAGAAGAAACAGTACCAAAACAAACAGCTTTAATAAAAAAAAGGGTATATATTAGATATACATGCCTTCTGGTTGGCCAAAAATGGTAATATCATCAAATAATGTTTTATGCAACAAACTATGCAGAAATCAGCTTTTTTCATGTGTTTTTGTTGATGACTTTTCAAAATTGCATTCTTAGAAAAATGCTGATGTACACACTTCACAAGAAAATCGTTTACTATCATGTAAAGTTTCAAAAAAGAATTTTCTGTTTCAACTGAAAATGTTTTCTCTCTTTGTTTGCACATATTTTTTGTCTTTTTAACAGGAATTCACTAAAATGCTGTTTTATACAAACATCAGAAAAACATGGTTCCTTCTAAAGAGTGAATTTGAACATGGACTTTCAATCCTTAACACTCTGAAAATTCTGATCATCATAAGAAAAAGGTTGTTCTCCTTTGTGTGTTTGCAAGTGATTTTGTAAACTGTATTTCTGTGAAAAGGCTGTTCCACACAGTTTACAAGAAAATGGTTTCTCTCCAGTGTGTGTTCGCATGTGAGTTTTCAAACTGGAACTCTGTGAAAATGCTGATTCACACAGTTTACAGGAATATGGTTTCTCTCCAGTATGCGTTCGCATATGGCATTTTAAATGTGAATTACTTGAAAATTCTGATCCACAAACTTCACAAGAATATGGTTTTTCTCCTGTATGTGTTTGCATGTGTCTTTTTAAAAGGGATCTCAATGAAAATGCTGATCCACATACTTCACAAGAAAATGGTTTCTCTCCAGTATGTGTTCGCATGTGATCTTTTAGACTAGAAATCTCTGAAAATGCTGACCCACAAACTTCACAAGAAAAGGGTTTTTCTCCAGTGTGTGTTCGCATATGACGTTTCAAATTGGAACAATTTGAAAATGCTTTGGTACACATTTCACAAGAATATGGTCTTTCTCCAGTGTGTGTCCGCATGTGACCTTTTAAACTTGACTTCTCTGAAAATGCTGTTCCACATACTTTGCAAGAAAATGGTTTCTCTCCAGTATGAGTTCGCATGTGGTCTTTCAAATGTGCATTACGTGAAAATGCTGACCCACACACTTCACAAGAATATGGTTTCTCTCCAGTATGTGTTTGTATGTGACTTTTTAAATGTGAATTCTGTGAAAATGCTGATCCACATATTTCACAAGAAAATGGTTTCTTTGTGTGTATCTTAATGTGGCTTTTTAAACTAGAACTCATTGAAAATGCTGATCCACACACTTCACAAGAAAATGGTTTCTCACCAGGATGAGTTAACATGTGTTTTTTCAAATGTGAATTGCGTGAAAATGCTGCTCCACACACTGCACAAGGAAATGGTTTCTCTCCAGTATGTATTCTCACATGGTCTTTCAAGTGTGAATTACGTGAAAATGCTGATCCACACACTTCACAAGAAAATGGTTTCTCTCCAGTATGTGTTCGCATATGGATTTTTAAACTGGACCTTCCTGAAAATGCTGATTCACACACTTCACAAGAAAAAGATTTCTCTCCAATATGCGTTTGCATATGGTTTTTTAAATTGGAAATTTCAGAAAAGGCTAACCCACTACCTGTACACAAGTAAGGTTTTTCTTCAGTATGTGTTTGCATAATTTTCAATTTTCAACGTAAAAAACTGATTCAGTCACTTGACAAAAGTGGGTTTTCCCTCCTATCTGTGATTGTACGGATACTTTGAAATAGGAATTTAGTATTAATGATGATGTAAAAACTTGGCAAGAGTAACGATTGTTTCCTTTGGTCGATTGAATATGACTACTTAAATATAAACTCTGTTAATTTGATGAAATATACAGTTTCTTTGCTTTCATCTGTTTTTTCAAATCTCAAAATTGTTATCCTCCATTGAAATTGATTGCTGTGAATAAAGAGAAAATAGGAGACTTATATATTATTTGCAATTATAAAATTAGACTATATCAGTTTTTTGTTTCAATTAATAAAGGAATAACATTCCATTCATGTTCAGTTATTAATAAAATTGATATAACTGTTCAATAAGCTTAAACAGAATATAATCTAAATACAAGAATTTGCATATGAAGCAGAGAAAGATTGTAAAATTTGGAATTTTTTCTCTTTTTGAGAAAAATTTAAAAGATTCCACATTTAACTTCTTATTTATGATAAATGGCTACAGTTGTTTGTTAAGATTCCACATCTTAAAAAAATGGCTTATAATTTTTTCTGTTACTTAATGCTGTTTCGTTTGCAATTTTCATTTAAACAATTTTATTATCAATTGCACACATACAGACACAATGGAAACTGACAGGAAAATCCTAACAAATTGACTAACAACACTTGAAAGACATTCAAATTGTACAAAGTTGTTTTTTGCTTTGATCATAAAAAATAGTTTGAAACTATTTTGTGAAATACCTGAAATAATGAAATTTTTTAAACTAAAATAAGTAAATGAACAAAAACTCTTTCTCACATAAAATGGAAATTATTCCCACCAAAATTATAAAATGAACAAAAAATACACAAATCATGGATAATGAAAAGTTGCAATAAAAAAAGTAAAGAATTTTGAATCTTGCTGTGAAATTTTTTCTTTACTGAACAGCCTAGAGCAGGCAGGAGGAAATATTGGTCTCTACATCAGTTCAGATCAAACACTTGTTGCAAATATACCTCCCCAAGCCAAATCTGTTGTATAGCCTAGAACAGGTAGCAAGAAACATTAGTCTCTACATAAACTCAGATCAAACAGAAATCATGTCTTTTAATGAACATGGTACCATCTCCTCATTAAAAAGTAAGTCTTTGAAATTAGTGGACCAGTTCATATACCTTGGTAGCAATATCTCATCAAGTGAAAGCAATTTCAACATATGCATAGGAAAAGCATATTGACAGGTCTCTAAAAAATAAAACAGGAATTCTTCCAAGCTGTAGCTGAGTAAGTACTATTGTATAATTGCACCACTTGGGTTTTAACAAAATGCTAACAGAAAAAGTTTGATGGGAACTAAACAAGGACACTGTGAACTTTGGAATAAATCATGGAAAACAGTAACTATATGGCCACTTACTGCTTATCTCAAAAACCAGAAATCATGGGTACTGATGGGAAGTGCGGACAAACTCATAAGCAATTTTCTCCAATGGACTTCTACACATGGACACACCAGTGTTTGGTTTGGTTTCTTTAAGAGCACATCAACCTTTGTGGATTATTTAATGCCAAAGTCATCATTGTAAAAGAAAAGCGGTGATACTATTTAACCCATAGCTGAGACACCAGTGATGGCTGACCAGAAAAAGCATACATTCATCAGTTCTGGGCAAACACTGGATGCCGTCTAGAGGATTTGCCAAAAGCAATTTTTGATAGAGATGGAGAGTAAGAGAAGGTCAAGGGAACCTGTGACATCAACACTATCGGATAATAATGATGAAGCTGTCAAAACAAATTGTTGCAATCCAATTAGAGACATGCAAACTTTGAATAGTAACGATGAATAAAATATTTTGTTGTTTAGCAAAAAATAGAAAACCTTTTGTGAAATTAACGAATGGTGAAACTAATAATTATTCATCAACTCACTTTGTGATTATTTTTGTTTTTTTATTAGCAAAAACTATGAAATAAATGGTTACCAAACGCTGCCTAAGAATTGGTGTTTACTCATAAAACAAAAATTCTCAAACACTGTTGGATTAGAAAAATGTTGATATTTTTTAAAGTATTAGGTGTCGGCGGGTGGATTTTTATGTACAAGATCAAAATCGTATCTGGATTTCAAACATGAAGTTAAACTAGTTATATTAACCTTGTATTTATTTTCAAATGTCAACTTTGAAATTTAGGTCTTAATATTTTTCTCTCACTTCAAGTATTAGGGAATATTTTTACAACACAATTTTTTCTTAGTATTCAAAAAACACATAGAAATAATAATTTGTTTTGCAATAACGGAAAATAAATTTTAGCACTCAAGTTTATAGTTGATAAAAGAAAGAAAAGCTAAAAATAAAATAGAAAAACCAATAAAATCTTTTTCAGCGAAAAAAAGAAAACGAAATTTCAACAATTTTTTTTTTCTTTTTACGCTTCCGTACTGCAAAAATTCCAATAATTCTATTTTGAGAAATGTAAAGTAGAGACAAATGAGAAATTCAGTTTCTGCTTACATTGTAAATCGAACCCTCATTTAAGGACCAAGGGATATTGAATGTTTTTCAAAATTTTTATAGAAATAAACGTCACTTCCGTTTAATATACATTTAAATATAAAACGATTTTCATACAAAAATAGGATCGCAACAATAACAAAATAGTTCGACTATTTAAAAAAAGGATTTTTTATACAAATAAATATACGAATTTTTTTTTTATTCGTAAAGAAAAAAAAAGAAAGAAATGCTGATACTTACTTCTTTTCATATTCGTTCGTCTGATTTTTTTCTTTTACAAAAATATAACATTTGAATAAAGTGATAAACTGCAAATTTTTAAAAATATTCTAATATTATCTGGTTGAAATTTATTTTAAAATAACCGTCCTGAATGATCGATGAAAAATGTTTTCAAAAGAGTGAAATTCAAGGGAGATAATTTCAAGAAATTAAGGCACCTCGGTTGATGTAATGGTTAGCAAACAGACTAGCAAACTTTCATGAGTGAGTTCGAGTCTCATTAATGGCACCAACATAAGTTTTATGCTAAATCTCAGCAAAAAAAGTTTAGTAAATTATTAATTTAAAGAATTTAGAGGGAAAGGATATTTTCTCGACTGGAAAGTCTTTTGTTTTCACATTATTTAGCAAAATTAATAATCCTCTCAATCTAATTGTTAAATTTCAGGATACTATTTTTTTTTAGAATTTGCTTTGTCGACTAAATACCAGAAATATCGATTAAAATTGATAGGAACAATAATAATATACTATATTTGCCTGTCAAAAATTTACTACTGCTACTACTACTATAGAACTGAGCGACAGCCTAAGTATCGAATTTGAAAACCCTCATAGATAGATGTTTGCAATCCTTATATATCTTATAATAAACCAGAAATGATTGAGATCCATAATCAACATAAACATATTCAACATTTTTTTTTTCCTTTTTTATCCTCCGTACTTTAACATTTCAATCGTGAACTAACGAAAAAGCGCTGTTACTTGCATAAAGACGGGTACAAAATGAGTATTATCTGAATTATTATACCGACATTGTATATCAAACTCTCTTTTTAGAGCCAAGTGATAATTTTCAAAAATAAAAAAAACAAAAACTGGATGTTATAAAGGTTACGTCAGTTCAATACATAAGAAAATACACAAGTAAAAATACATTTTCCAATTAAAAAATCACCTCACTACGAGGCTAAATCAAAATTTTAAAAGGAGTCTTTTATGATATTAGAATATGTAAAATTCTATTTTAATTTTAAAGGAAAATGAAGAAATTAAGGAGTCGAGGTCTAGTGGGTTTCTACCCACTAGACCTCGACTCCTTAATTTTTTTTCCAAAGTAACATTTTGTTTAAAAAAAAAGAACTAAACAGGACACTTTGTTTTTTTAATTTGCTTTTTACTAAAAACACATTTCGACTATCGGCATCTTACTTCTTCATCCTCTCCTTTATTACCTTACAAACTTAGCGAGGAAACAACTCAACATAAACACACACACGTTACACCACCTTCCTCGCTAAACACAAACAAATATTTTCCCTGAATAACAACAAAACCTCACGCTAAAGTTTCCAGTGCAAATAACATTTAAAACCAACCGTAGATTATGATTGATGCAAAATGTTTCCACAGAAACTAATTCAGAAGAGAAATAGAAATTGTGAAGAAAGTTTAAACATATAAAATTTTTTTCTTCTAATTATAATTATTTATTTTAATACTCATGCTTTTTCACGGGTCTGAGTGAATATCAAGTCTTGTCAGGATTCTAGCTGCTCTTAATGCTGCATAAAATGTGTAATGCAAATATTTGATCTCAATTCTTCCTCTTATCTGGATTTTCTTTAGTTTTCTTTCAGTCTTTTGGTACAATTCCATGTGCTCCAACTATAACTGGTATTACTGTCATCTTCCTGCCCCACAGCTTTTTTTTCTATCTCTCTGGCAAGATCCAAATATTTCTCCCTCTTTTTGCTTACTTTTATTGTCACTCTGTCATCCACCAGATGACAACTTCTTTCTTGTTTACTAACAAAAGGTCTGGTCTTATGACTGCGATTTAGTGAACCATTTGTATCTCAAAATCTCAGGGAATTTTATGAGTCTTATTTTCTAGGACAGATTCTGGTTTGTGCATAAACAATTTGTCAGCAGGGACAAGTTCTAATCTCTTGCACTATTTCTGGTGGATTACCTTTCCCACCCAATCATATCTGCTTTTACATTTCTTTTGTGTCAGTTCGCTGCATGCACGTTTTATGGGATTAAACATTTCATCTTTGTCTCGACATAATACACAACAAAATAACAAGTGTAGGTTATCAATTTTTGCTTTTATTATTCAGCAAAATTAAAAGTTTACCTGAGACAAAATTTTATATTTTTCTAAAATTTATTTTTCATATAAAAACAAGTGATAATTCTAAAAACTTAAAATGTTCAAATGATTCCAAATGACCCATCTAAGTGGCGGCTTGTGAGTAAAATAGGGAAACTGTAGTAGTCGTCCCTGTTTCACCCAATGACTATTTATTCATATTTTGTATAAGACATTTAATACAATAAACAATAATCCTTAAATAGTTCCTCTCATTTCTAGAAAAAATAACTCTAAAATCCCTGTATATGGAACTGTTTATTCAACTTCCAACGCTAGAGTCCAAAGTCCACAAAGCTTAATTCAAAGTCTGGTAATGTGATTTTAAAAGAACAGAAAAAAAAAACACCAATAAATTCAGAAGGTAAAGATCATAATTAATAAATGAAACATCAAATAATGTTTGCCATCACAAAAAGATGTAATATCAGAGGGTGAAATGAAGAGGTTGACAGAAGCAGCACATCAGATAAATGATGATTTGACAATTGTGAATGTAGAATACTTTGGTGTCCTGCCCTAACTTTAACCCTTTTTACCTCCCTTTAGTGACCCTTAATCCAAGGGAGACTTTTTTAGTAAAGCACCATTGTCCGGTGGGTCTCGACTTCCGCTCTGTAGCCACGTGGAGCAGCCTTTATTTTATTCTTCTATCTCCCTCATTCTTGGCATCAACAGTGTGTTTTCTTTTACATTCTTTTTTGGGACATTTGATTTACATTATTCTTGTCTTTATTACCTTGTTCCTTTACTGGTCTCTTTCTCTCCATTGATTTCTTGGACTCTTTCCTTATTCTTTGTTTCCTTTTAGCCTTCCTCTTCACTTAGCGTAACAGGACTCTTAAGCTTTATTACAGCTTCGTCTCTCATTTGTTATTATTGTTTTTCCTTCTCCTAAAAAATGTCATTTTTATCTTTTTCAGTTTTTACTTTTTCCACTAAATAAAAATACCAGTTGTCTTCCGAGCCTTGATTTTTGGACTAGTTGACCTGTTTGTCACGACCCATGTGACAACAGACTTAGATATACTTTAATTTGGAGAACTCTTCCTGGTGGTATGTCAAATGGAGTCAGTAGTTACTGGGTGTGTGGGATAAGGTTGTCCAAGAATTGTCCCAATTGTGGTTCTTATTGAAATTGAGGATGTGGAAGCATGAAACTTGGACTTTACATGATAGCCCTGAAGATCAAGGAATTCCATTTACACTTGGTAATTGTTCTTCTTCTTCACAGTCAATATTAAAAAGCAAATAGAAGACTTTTAAAGTTGGATATTGAGATACATGGATGGTCTTCAAGGGCAGCATGTGACCCACACTTTGGGGACCCCTGCTCTAGAAATAATCAAAAAAGTTGCAGCATAGTGATGATCTGGTAATTAGTGCAGGATGTGAAGTTAACATGTCATCTGGAACTTCTAGCACTTTCCACTGCTACAAAAAAGCAAAGCTGATGCCAGAAATCTCTCCCCATACAAAAACACACACCCACACAAGACCCATCTTCTACTCTCTCTTACTTCTCCAGTCACAATTGCTGGATTGAAAATAAAAAAATGAAAGAAAAACAGTTTATAAGAAAAATAAAATGGAAAATTAATAAAACATGATTTTAGCTTTAAGTAACTATTCTTAATATAAATAATTTTCAGTTATTTGGTATCAAGTATTCCCAATGCAAATAATTATATAGTTTCAAGTAATTATTTTATTTAATAATACTCATTTGCTTGCACATAGTTACATGGTTTTAAGTAACTAATTATAATGCTTAGTCAACATCTAGAGCATCAAGTAACAATTCTTAATCCAATTAATTTGTACAATGTAATATAGTATCAAGTATTCGTATCAAATACACAATTTTCAAACATCTACTTGATCCATAGATGGTAATATGGGTCTGAGTGGAGCTGGGAATAATAGCAATGTAGAGGCACTCTACACTCTCCAGAATTGAAACTTCATCACCAGATATCATTTTGTGACATACAAAGAACACATCTTATGACAATTTCAACAAAAGAATTGCAAATATAAAAAAAAACTTAATAGGAAAAATAAGATTGAAAATGAATGAAAATTATTTGCATTTAATTTAATTTGTATAAATTTTATTTCTTTTTTAATAAAACAATTTTTAAAGAAAAATATGTACATTATTATTATTAAAATGAAACAGCATTTCTTTCATTGTCAGTTCATTGTTAGTTTAGTGTTTGACTTGAATTTAGTTTTAGCAAGAATAAATGATGTTTTGATGAGACAGTTTTATGTAGAAATTGGACCCAGGCAAACAGATACAGTAGGTTCACCATCTACATTTCTGTGTGGAAGTTAAATAATATCAAACTCTTTAAAAATTTCTGATGGAGCATCCTTACCTACTCCTAATCTAAAGTCACAAGCCACCATTGATTATATAATAAACAACTCATAAGACATAGTTCACACGACAAAGAATCCAGGTGAACTGATAGAACTGCAATTGAGTTAGCATTATTTTATCATGTGTGAATTTTTATGTGATTCGGAAACCTTGGAAAATAAGACTTGATGACTGACATATAAGATCTGTTTGTGATATCCAGCCTGAGGCAAATTTAACATCCTCACCCATCACAGATTTTAGCTTTTCAACCTCATGCTTCATTCTCTCATCCTCAAATTGATTTACCCCAAATCAGATCGAACTTCTTGCAATTGGAAAATTTTATATATTAAATATTTTCAGTTTGGAAATGCTTGGTGGTAGGAAAGTCATTTGAGTTCCCACTCATCAAGGACCAATATTAGCATTCGTATATCCATTTGTATCAATATTAGCATTCATATATTCACGAGATACTGATATGCTCATCCTCACTCAGATATATTATTCAATAAATAAGGTGAATTTTGCCTAAGTAGTAGCGAATAGAAAGTACTATTTACAGTTGCAACTTTTTCAAGGATATCAATAATGATGGGTATTTTCATATCACAGAAGACTGTAAGCTTTTTTACTAACTGCTGTGCCCAGAACTTTTTCTTTACCAGATAGTGTGTTCCTACTCGATGGACTGTTTTTCAACTCAGTTTAGCTTATTTGGAGAATTTCTTTTTAATTAAAGCATGCTTGTCCATGTGCATGACATATTTGGCTGTAAATTTCACATGGTTTGCACTTCTCAGCCACCAAAAATTTAATGACAGAATTCTGTTCAAGCACAATTTGATTAGCCACCATTTTGAATAATCTCAAAAGAAATATTTTTATGAGATTAAAATCATATTTGTCACAAACCAATTTAAAAAAATACAAACTTTACATTAATGGAAAAAATTCTGAAAAAAAAAAAAGTTATTGCTTTAAAAAAAAATTCCTCTTATTTATCGAATGACCTTCAAATATGCAAAGCCTCTACACATAGATTTTTATAGAGACATAACTACACCAATAAGTGTATGCACTATTGCACCTAAATATGTGTAGCCAGGAGCAGAAGAGCTTATAGAGTCACACCAAGAATGGAAAAGCTTAGTGTCACACCAGGAACGGAAGAGCTTAGAGTGTCACACCAGCAATGGAAGAGCTTAGAGTGTCACACCAGCAATGGAAGAGCTTAGAGTGTCACACCAGCAACGGAGGAGCTTAGAGTGTCATATTGAGAAGTTTGTCAATTGAAATACATAAAGTAATTCCCAATTCTGTTTGGAGTAACACAAGTGAAATTCATTGCAATCCATTCATTTTAGAAATAATTTGTGTTCTTACAAATCAATTTTTTTTAATCATTGTCTCAATCAATTATATATATTTTACTGTCTATATATTAGATATATTTTACAAAATTAAATAATTTATATAATTAGTATTTGAAATTTTGCAGTTCAACTGTTCATCAATTTTCATTTTTATCTTTTTCCTTAATTTAATGATAAACTTTTGAAATACTTTTAAAAGGTTTTGATATTTTTTTTTAATACACAACAAAATGAAAGAAGAAAGCAACAAAGCATATTCAATTATGCTATCAACATGAATATATGAAAATTTTTAATTTATTTAAATGATGGAGAAAAAAACTGAATTACAGACAAAAGAATATCTTTTTAAAAATGTTTACTTTTTAAATATTCTCTTTGGTTTGGTTTGTATTCTTTGAGTAATGGCATATAACCTTTGTGGAATATTCTTTTTCATACAAATATATCTTTCAGTATTCACAATGAATGGCAATTCTCTTTATTTCTGTTTTAGATTAATATTCACTTGTGTGCATCTTAGATAATAAATTTCATTTCTTCTGAAATATCATATTTGTAGCCAGCTGAACAAGGAAACATTCATTCAGTAATAACATTATATTTTTATCAATTTCCTTAATTATTTTATAAGTTTGAAAACATGACATATCAACATGCAATGAAGAAACTCCTTTTGTAAGAGAGCAGAAACATGTTTTATTATTGTGGTGTCAAAAAGAAAACTTTAGGTGGGTATAAGACAGCAAGGATTCCCTTTACTCTCTCTTGCATCCATCCCTATCAGTCATCATTCTTTGTAAGTCTTCTACACAATATCAAGAGTCCATACTAGAACTAACAAATATAACTTTTTACTGGCCAGTCAACACTTGTGAGTTCCCATGTACGAGTTCATAGGAGAATGTCATCAATGAATTCATCCTTACTTTTACAGCAGTGCCCATCATATCTTATTTAGATAATTTGTGAGATGGTAGGTCTGTGGCCACACAGTTGCTGCTTTTGGGGTGCTGCTTTGTGGATTTGGTCTTATAGATCATCTTAATAACAGTTTTAGTAATTAACAATTACTTTCATTTATCCTTCCACAACATTTTGGTCATCATATTTTTTATTCAACAGACATCAGTATCATTTTAGGTATCAGTCTGAGTCAATAATTTTGTGGGATGTTCAAATCTAAATCTTTTATGCGATCCCATATCTGGAACATTCACTGTAAACCTTTTTGCTGTAGGAAAAATTGCCTCAGGAATTTTTGCCGTAAAGGATTTTTGCTATAAGACAATTTCACTGCATTTTCTTTCCTGATACCCTTATCTTGAATATCCCTTTTGGAGTAATGTCCAATTTAATATATGAAGTACCTTGTTACCAAATATACTTGGCTTACTTTATTATTACTTTGATTTTAACATTTTAATAAGTGAAGTACCTTGTTATCAAGTAGATCTAATTTTTACATTTTGATTAACAAAATACCATGTTTCTTTTTTTTGTTCCTTGTAAATGTTATCATAAATTAGTGAATTATTTGATTCTGTTCCAAACTTTGATTTATTTTGGTAAGGATATCAAAAAAATGCTTTGTATAGACAGGACTTTGTTTTTATAAATACTACTTAACATATTTTTTTAACAGGGTCAAACATCAGAAAAGAAATTTAAAAAGTAAACATATATTTTAAAAAATAAAAGACTAAAAATATATCCAATTAACAATGAAATAGTTTTAAACTTTTTATAAATTTATTTGAAGTATCTTTTTTTTTTTAAATTTCCAATTATTTTTTAATTAAAAATTTTTTTCCCTTCATTTTCATTTTTCTCTCCACCCGTATATTTTAACAGAATGCAAAGTACTTCACATATTAAAAAAATGAGTCAAAATTGTCTCATGGTAAAAATCCGATATGGTAAAGTTTTCTATGGTGAAAATTCTTGAGGTGAGTTTTCTCATGGCAAACATGTTTACAGCAAAGAACGTTCCTAGAACTATTCAATCCATGGAAGTAGATTGTTCTCACTCTGTTGTCAAAACTTAGATTATATCTCATATCAGTTAATTCATCCCTGAGATGTCACTTGTCTCTTCCCCCAATCCAGAATAAGTATTTACACAACCCCTCGGCAGTCAGTAAGATGTGACATAAAGTTAATTTTTAAGTGGTGTACAGCTGGCTTGAATTCAGTTTTCCTTCTCCAAATTAGGTTATCATACCAAGACTACTTTAGCCCAGTGTCTGCCCTATTATTTACCCATAGCTGGTAGGAAGAACAGATGGATTTATGCCTTTCTCAAGGGCATTAGCACAAAGTGAAATGGAAACCACCTTGTCCAAGAATTGAACTTGGGTCACTGATTCCATTTCCGATGATGATAACCACTGAATCAGAATATATGACTTTTTCATTCATTGCCTTACCTAGGGATTGAACTCATGACCCTTTCCCAACGGGATTTGTAAGTAAACACTATAGCACAACAAGAGGCCAAACTTGCTTATTACAGTGTAGCAGTTCTGTATATTAACCACTCCTCTTTGAATGTGTTGGCAATGTTTAATTATCTAATGGGTAACCCAATAATTGAAGATTTTCATTTCATTCAATATAGCATCATAGTAAATATTCAATGCATATTGCAAGTTTTAAGCAGATTAGAAGAAGAGTCATAAAATTCAATGCAATAATTTGAATATGTTTCTATAATTGAGGAACAAAGAAAAAGATTTACATTTTTCTGATGATTGCTTCAAATGATTCACAAATGAAAATTCATTTAATAAGAATCAAGATTTAAGAAAGAAAAAATATGTCAATATTAGTGAATCTAAATATTATTGTTAAATCTTTAGTTGATCATCAACATCCCATACATAAGAGGTGAAGCTCCCACAATATAATTTGTTGTGAAATGTGCCTCGTAGAGCTGTTGTCGCGTCTCTCAATAACAAAAAAAAAATCTGCAATGTGTGACCAAAAACCTCCTTTCGTATTCGACAATCATCCTCTCCTTCGTCTTTTTAAAGTGCCCATCACTTCTCCTCTAATCAATTCGTGTTCAACGCAAAAACCAAAAAGACTCCGAGTGACGATGTTCATTGTTTTTATGTTCTTTTCTGCTCACCCTCATTTGTATGTGCGTCTTCACTCTCTGTGGGTTTACACGACTGCCCATGTGAAAATATGTGACCATTTGCAATATAAGCTCGCTCAGGACAATCATGTTTTTTCCAGTCAAAAAAACAAATCTTGCACGTGGAGCATATGTGCTGACATTTGCACTGGGATGAGTGGTGATTTTCCTCCCATTTTTAAATCTTATTATAATATATAATCCTATTTTTTAAGGAAATAATTCACACAAATGGTTTCTTGCAATTTAGATCATTGTATTACTTATGAATAGATATTTGAGTTTTCTTTCCTCCTTCATAAGAAATCATAGTGTCTGTCATCAAATGAACACATTGTCAGTGAAATAGAAAAATTATTTAAAAAAAAAAAAAAAAGCCTTCCTTGAAACCGTTGTTTATAAATAACTATGAAATGTAAGAACAAAAAATTCATTTAATTTCATATTGTACAATTGAAGATTCTGCATTCAGACAGAATACCTGTTTACATAAGTGGAATTGAATATCGGTTATTTATACATCGGATGCATTTAATATAATTGAAAATTGTGCCTATAATTTTATGGTGTTGACTCAATTTGATATTGATGATGACAAGGTGAGTCAAAGTTTTGTAATATCCTAGTAACTTTTCTGCTTTTTTCTTCATGTTAAAACAAAAGCAGGTCAGGATTTAAAATAGACGACCTCATATTGCACCATCTGAAGCCACTTTTCTGCTTCTACCAGTTGTTTAATCCCAAGCTGATACTAGTTCTTGTCCTTCACAACCTGATGAAGGTGGGCTGGACGATATGCTGGGTGTGGGATAAGTTTGATTCCCTCTAATTTTTGTAGTTTATTCCAATTGTTTGCATGGTATGAAGTCTTACATTGTTTTGCGGCAGAAGAGATCACTTTCTGTTCGTCAATGCCAAATATTTTTGTCCAATAATGGCAGCCATCCACTCCAGCTTTTTGGAGTACATCAATGATTTGACCATCTGGTCAATTATTCCCTTATAATTCAACCAAGCACAGAGAAAACACTGCAAAACTTTAGACTCACCCTTGTAAATTATCAACTCAGTAATTGTTAAATAGTTCAGTCAGCCAAAAAAACAAAAAAAAAAAAACAACAAAAAGATGAAACTCTAACATATAAACTTATTAGTAGAGATAAACTTATTAATGAAATTTACATTTTATTTCATGTGGCTAAATGTAAAATCAGAGTTGGTCAATGAAATTGCCCAGCAAGTATGAAAAAAAACAAACAATAGTTATACAATGAATATTAACATATCAAGTATTTTAATTCATTAGAAAAATATCAATCCCTCTGAGTTGACAAATTAAAGAGATGAGAACTTCCTAAATCCTCTAAAAAATCTCAACTATCTAAAAACACAAATTCATATTTGATTGATTCAAAGAATTACAGCTTCCAGTTTGAAGAAAAAAATCAAGAAAGTGTGTAAAATGAGTTAAGAGAAAAGTTGGAATATGTCATCAAGATAACACTGCAGGTTTTTGATCTTTTTTGTGGGGACAAATTGTCACAGTTTCAAGATTTACAATACACTTTTCACTTAAATGGTTTCACTTGTGTAAAATTTGTTTCACCAAAGATGACTTTTCTGAACAGGATGAGTGCCACATTTGACAAGAATACAGTTACTCTCTATCATGTATTAGCATAGAATTTTTCACAAGTTTCTGATAAAAACAGATAAATTTCAAACTAAGAGGCTTTTTCTCCTGTGTGTATTCGCATATGTTGTGCTAAATGTGACTTCAGGGAAAAAGAAGATACACAGAGTTCACAATCATATAGCTTCTCTCTAGTGTGTGATCGCATATGTCTCACCAAACTTGACTTGCGTGCAAAGGAAGAGTCACAAACTTCACAAGAATATGGCTTTTCTCCAGTGTGAGTTTGTATATGACACACTAAATGGGACTTTTGTGAGAAGGAAGCTTCACATACATTACATGAATATGGTTTTTCTCCAGTGTGTATTCGTGTATGTTGCATCAGGTTTGATTTATCGGCAAAGGAAGTTCCACACATTTCACAAGAGTATGGTTTTTCTCCAGTGTGTGTTCGCATATGTTGTACTAAATGTGCCTTCTCTGTAAAAGCAGAGTTACATACTTCACATGAATATGGTTTCTCTCCAGTGTGTATTCTCATATGTTGCACCAAACTTAACTTGTGTGCAGAAGAAAATCCACATGTTTCACAAGAATATGGCTTTTCTCCAGTGTGTGTCCGCATATGTTGTACCAAACTTAATTTACGTGCAAAAGAAAATTCACAGATTTCACAACGATAGGGTCTTTCACCAGTGTGTGTTCGCAGATGTTGCACTAAATGTGATTTCTGTGAAAAAGAGAATTGACAGATTTCACAGTTATAGGGTTTCTCACTTGTGTGTGATCGCATATGTCGAACCAAACTTGACTTACGTGAAAAGGATGATCCACAAACTTCACAAGAATATGGTTTCTCGCCAGTGTGCGTTTGTATATGACACACTAAATGTGACTTCTGTGAGAAGGAAGCTTCACACACATTACATGAATATGGTTTCTCTTTAGTGTGTGTTTTCATATGCTGCATGAAATTTGAGTTATCGTCAAAAGAAGATCCACATGTTTCACAACAATATGGTTTTTTTTCAGTGTGTGTTTCTATGTGGTACACTAAAGCTGACATTTTTACAAAATAAAACCCACAATTTTCTCCAGTAATTGCTTGTATATCTTTTATAAAAGAGTTTCAAATCTCATGAAGATATAGTTTTTATAGTCTATTTGTATATATTCCAGTAAAGTTGGGCTTTAAAAAAAGAAGGTCCATACACTTAGTATATGTCTTTTCAAAGTGTGTGTTTTCAAATGTGTATTTTAACTTTGATGCTTTAAAAGATCGAGCTATTGATCTTTTATGAGGAGAACATTTTTAGAATATTTTTCCAAATTCTTGTTGAGAGGTCCACAATTTTTTTTTCATCCATTTGAAAAATAATTTTTACTAATACAATTTTGTGTCCAACCAAAACAACTGTGAATGAAAAGAAATAGAAGATATATCAATAGAAACATAGAATATTTGTATAAATTCAAATTAAATTTCAACAAACACATTTAGTATATTTACTAAGAGATGCTCAATCTGGCAGAAGGGTATAATAATGGTGAGGATCACATTCAGAATGCTAATAGTTTATAAGATTACATATGACATCTTCAGAAGTATATAAAGGAATACATAATAATGTTCACATTTTAAAAACAATTTTTTATTTTTTCAACGACTTTATCATTTACAATGTGTTTTATCATTTGCTACTTGATATATCATTAACATAACAGAAGACATTTTGAACAAAGTCATTTGCATATTATAAATAATATCATGTAAGAAAAATTGGATAGATTGGTACAGAAAAATCGCTAAGTTCATCCAGAATAATTTCCATTGAAATTTTAAAAAGAATAGAAAATATTTAGAAAATACTTTCATGCTCAAAGGGCTGAATTAAATTTGTTGATTGTTCCTTCCACTTTTCAACTCATTTTAAAAAAAAATGAAAAATTCAAACTTAATTAAGATGTATGAAAATATTAAATTTGGACAAAGATATCAGGTAAATAGACCATTTGACAAAAGCATTAAATTTTAAAGGAAAAGACTTTGTTGAACTTTGCTTTTAGTGAGAGAGAGAGAGAGAGAGAAAGGAATCAATTTTAAATATAAATTAATAAGTTACATTCATTAAACAATAAGGACATAACATGTCCAATTTCTTTGCTTTCACTTTTCAAAATCAAAATTTTTAAACAGAAAGGAAAAATCAAACAATTTATCATATTTACCAACCCCTCCGCTTGGGCAGGATATGACACAAGGTCAATTTTTAAGCAGAGTTTAACAGGTTTGAATTCAGAGTTTTCCTTCTCCAAGACTAGTTGCCTAAGGCTGAAGAACCTAGTCTGTCCTACTATTTACCCATAGCTGGAGGGAGAATAATTGGATTCATACCTTTCCCAAGGGTATTAGTGCTATGTGAAATGCAATCAGTCTCATCCAGGATTTGAACTCATGTCGGCGTGTCCAGTTCCTATGACGATAACCATTACACCACAGACACCTCCAAATCAAACAATTTTTATTAACAATAGATCTCTCGGATGATTTTGGGAATAAAAATCCAAAGGAACTTTTTTTTGTACAAATGCAATAATAAAAAATATTTCTAAAAACATTTATTGCATTTAGATCAAATACATCAAGAAGCAGGTGCTTGCATGAATTCCTGATATTGAAAGCAAGAAGAGATCAATAAAAGAAACACTTTTCCTGAAAAATCTATAAGAAAAATAAAATGAAAAACTATTTTTCATGTTGATGCATGATAAAGTTTTGTTTAGATTTATTCAGTTTCCTGATATGTTCTAAGATATATACACACTAATTATATTGAGGTAAAAATTGATAATATACAACAGAATATAGAAAGTGTAGGTTATGTGGAGACAAAGCTGAAACAGTTAATAATGTAATAGGAGTAAAAAGTCTAGGCATGACTGGGTGGGAAAGGCAATCCACTGGGAATAGTGCAAAAGATGAAATAGTTAATAACAATAGGAGTGCAAGTCTAGGTATGACTGGGTGGGAAAGGTGATCCACTGGGAATACTGCAAAAGATGAAATAGTTAATAACACAATAGGAGTACAACTCTAGGTATGACTGGGTGGGAAAGGTGATCCACTGGGAATAGTGCAAAAGATGAAATAGTTAATACCACAATAGGAGTACAACTCTAGGTATGACTGGGTGGGAATAGTGATCCACTGGGAATTGTGCAAAAGATGAAATAGTTAATAACACAGTAGGAGTGCAAATCTAGGTATGACTGGGTGGGAAAGGCAATCCACTGGGAATAGCACAAGAGATGAAATAATTAATAATGTAATAAGTAAATGTAGGAAACTGATACAAAAGGAATACAAGTTTAGGCATGACAGGGTGGGAAAAGTGATTCACTAGGAATTGTGCAAGAGATTCAAATTTGACCATACGAAGAAACTGTATATGCACAAACCAGAATCCTTCCTAGAAAATAAGATGAATAAAATTCTCTGGGATTTTAAGATACAAACAGGCCACCCAATTCCAGTTAGAAGGCCAGATTGAGTGTTAATTAACAAGGAAAAAAAAACTTGTCTCATGGATTTGGTTGTTCCAGCAGATCACAGAATGAAAGTGAAAGAAAGCAAAACTATAGACAAATACTTGGATCTTGCCTGAGGGCTGAAAAAGTTGTGAAACATGAGGGTAATGACACTAGCAATTGTGGTTGATACATTTGGAATGTTACCCAAAGTCTTGGAAAAGAGAATGAAGGAATTGGAAATCAAAGAAAGAAATAAGACCATCTAGACCACAACATTGTTAAGATCAGCGAAAATATTCAGGAATTCAGGAGATCTGAGGAGACTTGCTATCACTCTGAATCCAGTGAAAGACCAACTGTTGGTGTGAAAAATTTGGAAGGAGTAAAATAATAATGTCTAGCTGAAGTTTTGAAGTTTTTAAATTAAAAAAAAAAAAAACACAAAAAAATTTATTAAATTAAGGAAGAACAAAAAAAAATTTCCTAAAAAAAAAGTTTTCTTTGCAGAAAAGCAAAAGTCAACAATTATTAATGCAAATTTATGAGTTTTGGTGTGCTAATTTCTTGTGCAATCACAACAACAACAACAAAAAGAAAAATAGTTATGAAAAACAATTTAGCAATATTTTTGTGGTCTAAAAAGTAATGGAATAGATTACTCACATCGCATCTGTGTTTGACCGTCGGGAAAAGAAAAAAAAGAGGAATGTGAGTTTGTGGACTCCTTATATGCGAGTAGCAGTAATTTGCATATGAGGAGAAGAGGCTATCAAAAGACCAAATTGGCGAGGCGGGGGGGGGTGTTATTCTGAGAGTGGAGAGCAGACATTGAGTTAAGAGGAGTTGCAGAGTCATGTTACTCTGAAAGTTGGTGCGAGCAACATAGTTGGCATGAAGGAGTTCCGACCCCCCTTTTTTCATTACAATTTTGTTTTTGTTTTTTTTTACATGAGGGTCATCAATTTTATTGAGATTCATTAAGAAGTTAATAAATAAACAAAGTAGTTAAAATCTATCAATTTAAATTTTTGACAATACAGAAATATATAAATCTCAATAAATGTTCAATTAAAAATATTTTTTCAACAATTTTTTTGAAAGTTAACTGGCTTTTTAAGAAAGTTTTTCAACAGTTAAAGGACATTTAGAATTTATTTTATTACTTTTATGGTTGGTAAGAAGAAATGGGCCTGAAAGTAAAGAAAATGGAATGCAACAAATGCAAAAAAATGGCTGAAAGGAATAAGAAAAGCATTTTGTGTTGGTCGCAATGGATGATTGTACATTATTTATGAAACAATAATTGAGAAAATATATGGGATGCACTGAGATATGTGACATTATTTAAAGATGTAAGAAATATGAAGAAAAAACATGGAGGAACTCAAGAGAAAAAAAGACTATGTTTTCAGTTATAGTTTAATGTGCTTGTATGTTTTTTTTATAATTTAGAAAAAAAATTTCACATATAAGAAATTTTAAATCTTTCTTAGAATATGACATGAAATTTGACAAATTTCTTTGTTTCTTTTTCATGATTCAAATGATAAGAAAAACATTGAAGTAAATTTATAAATAATCTTGTTTTGTATTTTTGGAAAATTTTTATAAATCTAATTTGCTAACAAAATGCTGACAATTGTTTTTTTATTGGCTTCTAAAATGCAACTAATCTTGTCCATTAAAACAGCATTTAACATGATAAACCATTTTTAGTAAATTATTTCTTTTTTTTTTTGTTGGTAACAAAAGAGCTAAAATAACTTTAAAGTATTTTGCAAAAAAATAATCATTGCATTTGAGTTAGATTCTAAAAAATTAATTTTTACTTCTGAGTTACAAGTTTAACAGAAAGATCAAAAAACTAAAAAATATTTCCAAAAATCTCATTGGATGGGCTTTTCAGTTTAAAAAATTGCAAACATTCTCATACAAATAACTATAAAAGTAAAAAAAAAAAAAAAGTTACCCCTAATTTGAGTATGGAGGATGTGAAAATGACTTTAAACCAAAAGGTTAAAAGGAAGAACTTAAGAAATATCTGGAAAGAGGAAAAAAGAAGATGATTTTAATGGAGGAGGAGGAGATCAAATTTTAAAAAAAGTGTAGGATGAAAAAGAAAAGAAAACCTTAAAGCATTTCAAAAAATAAATCCAAAATAGAAAAACAAAGAAAAAAATGGCAACTATATGGTTTAATGTTGTTTGCTGTTTAATGACATATCAACCTTCTTGGGCTATTTAATGCCAAATTCATCCTTCTGAAAGGACAGTAGTAGAACTATTTAACCGATAGCTGGTGGGGATAAGGGGGTTCATACCTTTCCCGAGGGTATTTGTCCAAAAGTGAACATAATAGCGTGACTGGAGTTCAAACTTGCTTACTACGATTCTGCAATCCAGCGCTTTAACCCTTACGTCATGAGAACCCCCCCCACTTTAATGTACTGGTAACTAATGATGATAATCATTTGTAAACAGTTATAGTTTCAATTAACTATTCTTAATACAAATAATTTGCATACAGTTATATGGTTTCAAGTATTCCTATCTAATACAAATAATTTGCTTGGTATATGCTTTCAAGTATTGCTATCTAATACAAATAATTTGCAAACAAATCTATGGAACCCTAACAGGTACTACTGAGGCAGTAATTAGATGTATTTTTCTCTGGTGGATGAATTCCCTCATAAGAGTAAATTGGTTGAACTGAATCAATCAAATCCACAAGCGGGAGGATACAAAAAGCCAGACCTTCTGCAAGAAAAAAAAGGAATTCTCTCTCTTTAATCAGCAGCTGCCAAGGAGTTAATAGCACAGTATGAGCTGATCACCGTTACCTTGCTTTCTGAACTGACAGGCCGGATATGTATAGACGAAGTCCTGTGAACTTTTCACCACACCAGAAATGGACCGGGGACGCAAAGAATTTTATTTGTATATGGCTTGCAGTTTACCCTAACAAAATTATTAAATTTTATGTAAAGGGATTAAATTGTTGTTTATTACTTTTCCACTTTAAATTGCAGATGCACACAGCAAACCTTAATCTTCTTTACACTACCACTCAAGGTCAAACAGCAAAAAGGAGAAAGGAATCTCTACATAAAAACCCTAAAGTTATGTGAAAGAGATAATAATAAAATATAATGTACATGCCCTAAGAATTAAAAACAGAAAAGCTGCAAGCCTCAATGAAATTCTTTCAGAAGATTGGAAGACAAGAAAATTTTACAACATTCTAAAGAAAGTGACCTTGGAATCAATAAGAACAACAGAGATATAACTCTAACGGCTATAGATGGTAAGGTTTATAATATCCTGCTTCTCAACTGTATCCAACTTGAAATCAAGAATATTCTTTGGAAAAATCAAAATAGCTTTCAAAGGAATCAGTCCACAACCTGATAGATTCAAACAATCAGTTGAATCATCAAAGAAGTACAAGCAAAGAGTGATAGATGATAGAGATGGACAGAGAAAAAGAGAAAATTAGGGAACTCTGTGCTGTTAGCATGATGATGATGATGATGATGATGATATAAATAAAAATGAAATTTATCACAAATATCTAATGACAATCCCTAAAATATTTGCACCTTGTAAACATTTAAATGTAAACATTTAGTGAGAGATATGTGTTTGCCTTGTTTGTCCCAAAATAATCAATTCTTGGTGATATTTTTGACAAAGATACAATCAATTCCCTTAGCACAACAAGACTAAATCTCTATTTGGTCATCATATTGATAAGGGTTGAAAATGCTCTTTCATACAAATATGTTGTTGCAAAAGCTAGCAGCATTTTGAATGCCTTTAGAGACAATGGATAATCAGAAGTCATGCTAAGCTGAAGTTTTGAGAATGGTTGCTGTTTACACTGAAATTTCGTACCTGTGTTTTAGTAACTTGAAATATAAATTTGTAGTTCTACTCGGATAAAATATAAATTTTCAAGACATTTTTGCAGTTTCTGTAGACCTTTTCTGTTGACATTTGGGACATCCTGTAGTTCCTGGATTGCTGTTTGAAAACTAGTGGCCTAAGATGCCATGAACATATTTATTGAAGTAAACAGGTGTAGATTAAACACCAGGAAAACCTTTTTAGCAATAGAGTTATAGGTTTTCGGAATAGTTTGTCAGGATATGTTGTTCTCTTAATTGATATGGATGTTTTTTTTGTTTTTTTTATTAATCTTCATCTTTTAATGGGGTTTGGCTTTTTATATTTGCCAAATTTATTTAGAAAGAATCATCTTGTTTACATATTTTTGTTTTTTAGTGATGTAAAATTATTATTTGATCTTGTTTCCATATTCTTAACCGTTCTCTCTTCTTGTGACTTTTACTTGAGAAATCATCTAGTTTTTCTTTTTAAAAGACATCATGTGGTTTTAATTATTTAATGTTTAATTTTTTTTTTTATTAATGTTGCTGCTTTTTCCAGTATTTTCTTTACTTTGTTTGCATTTGATAAATGTTTATGCCTCAGTTGTATAGAATGAATGTAATATTATACAACATAATATAATAACAACTTAATAATAGAACAACTTGATTCTATTTTAAAATAAATGAGATAAAAATGATGAATAAAACATCACATAATAAAATTGGATTTGATTTGCATTTGGATAAAAATTTACAACATTTTTAAAAGGATGAAAATTACAGAAAAATTGGATATAAAAATTATATATAACTTTTAAAAGAAACAGGTTTATGAGTACTTGAAATCTTTGGTTTGATTTGCTTGTGTTTTATGACATCTCATCCTAAGTGGGTTATTTGATGCTAAATGCTGTTTATGGCACATCATCCTAAGTGGGTTATTTGATGCTAAATGCTGTTTATGGCACATCATCCTAAGTGGGTTATTTGATGCTAAATGCTGTTTATGGCATATATATTATGATTTGTAAGCATATAGTTTGTAGATAACATTTTAAAACAAGTCAGAGCTCATTTGTTTGCATACAGTTAAATGGTTTCAAGTATTGCTATCTAACTCTAATAATTCTATTTGATCCATAGATGTAACCCTAACAGGTACAATGATTCCTGGTCAGAATATACAAAGGAGTATTGGCAATGAAGAGGTACTCCACATTTGTCAGAGCTCCAGGACAAGAGCATCATCATCATTTAATGTCATATTCAGGACCCTCTGGTGGGTCTTTGCTGAGGTGCAGCTGGCGTATTTTACAGCTCCACCCTCGATAACTGGGTTTTTAAAATTTTTTGTTTACCTTCATAAAAATGTTGATACCAAAGCAAAACAATGGGAATTGTCAAATTGGTCTGACAATTTTAAAAATCTATCTATTAATAACTTAATGAAATTTTTTCACATTTATTAAAAAATCTGGTTTTATTAATGAAGAGGTAGAAATAAACGTAAGTAAGTAAAGTTGTCTCCCTTTAGTCGAGGGTGACCTGAAATCTTTCTTCTTAATCGCTACTACACCAAGGTGTAAGGCAGGGTGCTACTTCTTTCCCTGGATTGCTCCACTTTACCCTTGATCCTTACCTTATAATGTTGAGTGTTAAGCAAGGTAGCATCAAGTGCCATTTTTTGAGTTGACCTGGGATTGAACCTAGGTCTCCTGGACCATTGGCAAACACTCTAACCATTATTCCAATGTAACGTATGTAACACACATTAATATTTCAATAAACATCAATAATAATAGTTTTTAAATACCGTTATTTACTAAACTTTATTTATATATATATATCATCATCATATCGCGCTGGTAGCATGGATATCCCTGACTCTCTCTCGCCACTCCTCCCTATCGTTCATCGCCCTAGGTAGGTCTTCAGGACAGCATCCCGTATTCTCACATAGCTGCTGCATGTATGTTCGTGCTGGTCATCCTGCTTTTGCACGGCCATGTGTGGGGGTCCATAAGAGTACATCTCTTATGAGTTCGTCCCTGCTTCTCCAGCAGTGTCCTGCATGTCTGGTTCGTCTAACTTGAATAGTTTTCGTGATAGGGGGCAGGTGGCCGTACAGTTGGTGTCTTGTGGGGTGTTGCCGCCAGGACTTGTTCAAGATTGCTCGCAGCATTCTTGTGTAATTGTACACAGGCCTCTGGTTGATTACTGTATCAACTATTACTAATTTAAATACTAAACAAGTTCATTGTTGCTTAACTTGGCTTATCTCATAGAAACTGGTGCTTTCATGGCTTAATCGTAAGTCAGTGCTTCTTAAATGTTAAATCGATAAATGACAGAAGAATTTTAAACATGTATTAATCTATTCAAGAACTAGAATTTTTTTTTATAAAATAATGGCCGAATTAAAAAAAAAAATTGGTCAGAGTAAAATTTTGAGTTTTGTTTGTTAAAATATATTTAGATTTACGACTTTTTAGATGGAAAACGTAAACACGTAAGAAAAAATTTAAAAGATAAAAGTATTTTTCTCAAAACTTTAAAAATATTTTAAATCTTTTTAGTTTAATATATATATATATATATATATATATATATATATATATATATATATACATTCAGGTGATTTAGCTGAAATGCCATTTTCTATAAAATAAGTGTTTCCATATTCTGTAATTATCTTAAAATTTACCAAATATTTTTAAAACAATTTTAATATTTTTTCGAAATATAGACGTAGTTATTTGCCGTTAAGGAAGCTCAGAAGTGTTATAAGCAAATAGTAATCTTCCTTGTTTGAAGGATATAAAAACATGGTTTTCGGATTAGTTTCTTTTTCGGTCTTCCATAGAAGCGAGTCTGGTAAACGTCACATGCAGGCTTATATTTGTGTGAAAAGAAACGGACTTAATTTAAGACATAGTTTAGGCGATATTTTTCTAAATTCATTAAAGTCTACATTAAATTAAAAATTTTCTTTTATTCCAATTTAATTTGATGTATGCTTTATTTCCAAAAGATTTTTAATTAAAGTATTTAAATTACATAGATTCACGTCTGTCATGATAGAAAATTACGTAAGATTACGTCATACTTAAATTTTTAATATACAAAAGTTTCAAGCACACATAACTTTATTTCTCTGAAAAATGTTAAAAATAAATTTCCATGTCAGATTTTCAAAAATCCTTCTTGCTTTTAATTATATAAATTTCATGAAAAATGACTTGGGCTTTATATTAGAAAATAGGTTTTCGATAAAGGGTGTTCAAATTTTTTAAAAATCGAGTCAGTAGGAATTATGTGGTTTCTGAATAACAAATGATTATTCTAAGGACGTTTCCAGGAATAAATCTTTCTTGAGGGTTTGATCCAGTGATTATGAAGATGCCTTACTAAATTGATGTTTGATAACAAGTCAGAAGTGACCTTTTGGGGGTTATTTGGCATTTTACGATAGCGTCATTTCCCTAATTACAACTCGCAGTCACACTTTTACTCTCACGTTTATTATTTATAATTATCTATTTCTTCCATTTCCAACATAAATCGAAAAAAAAAAAAAATCCGACAATCTTAACACTTAAAATTTAGATAGATAGATAGAGAGAGAGAGAGAGAGAGAGAGAGAAGTTTTTTCACGGGTTGTCGATGAAGGAAAAAGGAATTGAAATAGAATTTTAAAAAATGAATTTTTTCTAAAAAATTTGAAATCATATTCGATCTTTCATTCAAACTTTGATTTTAATGTACTAAAGTTTAGAATATAAACTATTAAATTTAAAATATCAGATAAAAATAAAACTTGAATATTGTTCATTATGTTAACAGAATAGAGAAATAAAAATTAAAAAATAAGACAAGGAGGTAAAATGAAAAAAAGTTTTTTCTTTTCTTAATCAAAATAATTTCTCACTTACCTTTCAAATGAAGAAAATCAAGGAGAAAACGAAAGGAAAACGAAAGGAAACAAGATGATTTCTTCTTTAAATTTAGTCAGATTTCTCAATCTTCCCAATTTTTGTTTTGTTCCATTCATAAAAACAATTAGTTAAAAAGAATGACATAATAAAAGTGCAATTATTTTTAATGGGAAAAACACGATGCATACGTGAAATTATTTGAAGAAAAAGTTTCATCTGACAAAACTAGAACACCAAAGAAATCATTTGGCGGTGATAGGTAGATTTTCGTTACTTGTGTTTAAAAGTCCTTAGATTCATTGTTTTATTGATTGATTGATTTTTGATGGCTTGTGCCCGCGTCTAGGTCACGGAATCACATTGATTGAATGTTCATATTAATATTTCTAATGTAACTATTGGCTTAATGAGTAGAATGCTCACCAATGGTCCGGGAGACTGGGGTTCAATCCCAGGTCTAGTCATACTAAAAACTAAAAAAAAATGGTACTTGATGCCGCTTTGCTTAACATTCAGCATTATAAGGTAAGGATCAAGGGTAAAGTGGAGCAATCCAGGGAATGGAGTAAGGCCCTCCCCTATACTTCGGTGTAGTAGCTACTGAAAAGGGAGCCTTCGAGTCACCCTCGACTAAAGGGAGACAACTTTACTCCTTAAGTGAGTTTTTTTTGCACATGGCCCTATTAGCGTACTTACCATTTTTTTGTGGTGGTCATTCTCTTGAAGATATAAATATAAAATGAACAAATCTTTGGAAATTCATAATTTGTCACAACCGAATCAGCATAAATATTGACGTTTAGAAATGCGTGTGGAATGAAATATTCATTTTTAAAACTATTTTTCATTTTCTAACATTTGTCCTCAAAATTAAAACTTAACTGTATTTGGTCTTATGTGATAGTTTTTGTATGAAAATATTATTTTAAAAAGAAAAAAAAAATCGCAGAATAATTTTTTTTCAAATAAAAAATAACTTAAATGCTATGATACAACATCAAACAAATTGCTATATTTTGTGAGAATCAGAAAGAAAAAAAAAATGAAAAATAAAATAAATAAATTCAAAAAGTAAGTTTTCCAGGAGGCCTCTGACAGGAAGTGAAATCCCCGCATGCCCGAAAGATAAGCTTCTCTCACTAAGTATTCACCGCTGGTACTGGAAGGACCCTTTTTTCTCGACATCTAGTAGTGAGAGCATGTGCTGATTGGTTCTTCCGGGGCCTGATAGTTAGCAATGTCTTCTGCAAGTAAACCACCACTGCTAACAATACCTCACTGAAAACACCCTCAAGACAAAAGACGAACTTTAAACTTTTAGTAATGAAAAGGACTAACATATTTTGACGCCTTATCTGGGAAACGCGACTGGTCCAGGAAAACGTTCGTCGTCATAGAATAGCCGTGAAGCCCAAAATAAAGTTTTGAGCTGAAAAGGTATCTTTGTCTCCTTCCTTCCTTCTCTTGCAGCCTTCTATAAACAAAGAAGACAACAAGTTAATGGGATAAGAATAAGAACAAAGGAGTCAGATACAAAAGCTCAAATCATCCCCCATAGAATTCGACAAACGAATAAATAAGCAAAATCTTCTTGTATTCTATGATTTCTTCTGACACGACAACAAATGATTCTGAAATACAAGACACACGAATCAACTCGCCGAGCAAATGTTGGCGATAATGGCCATATTTAATGACTTTCAGTATATCAACTTCTCTAGAGGGATAACCAGAGAAGTATTGTCTCTTTTAATAAAGCTAAAATTTTAAAATGTCGAATCATCAAATCAATCAACTTTTTTCTTTGCAATCATTTGAAAAGATGAGAAGCAGGAATTCGTACAGCAAACATATTAGCCATGACTATGTTGCGGGACCGATAAATATGTCGATCCTGCAAACGTATGTGTGACTGACAACAAACCAGGCAAGGAGGACAAAGTCAAAAGGGTAAGCTTAAAATATCAGGCGTTTATTGGGCGAATCGTACACGAAAAGTTTGCGTGTGTGAAGAATCGCTGCGACTGCATTGTGTCCATGTAGTCTCAACAGCTGTCTAAAAGTTCTTGGTGACAGCGAGTCAAGAAGATGAGAATAGAATCTTGGTGGTCCGCGCAGGTCATAGGTTGTAACTGCGTGACCAGGAATCTGGAGACGGTTGGAGAGATAGACGCATCGGGTTGCAGAGGCAGGGTGATCGATGTCTCAGTGGTTGAATATGCACATAGTTAAGAAAGGAAAGTCATTATAACCATATCAATGTGGCCGAATTAGATGCTACAGTAAAAGGTGTAGCAGAAAGAATTTCGTATTTTTGTTTGGCGCGTAATTTAATTAGACTTTTTGGGTCGACGCATAATGTTGCGGAGCCGACAAGCATGTCGACCCCGCAAATGTTTTAAGTTTAATGCGTGCGAGTAATGACAAAGACAATGAAGGGAACAAAGGCGAGGTAACAGATACAACAAAAGTGACGATTTATTGCCAGATTTACAAACATGTGTGTAAAGTCCGTGGTAGTTGTATTTGGGTCTTCAGCGAGATGGGTGATGTCGATAACTGGTATGGTCGAGTCGTAGATGTGCGCAGCTGAATGTTCGATGAGGGTAGCTGGCGTAGGTCGAGTCGCGGAGATACAGCTGGATGTTTGATGCGAGTAAGCTATCTGGTTGAGTCGTAGAATGCAGATGGACGGTCAAAGCGGGAAGCTAAGGTCGGTCGAGTCGTTGAACGTAGCTGGACGATCGTTGCGGGAAGCTGAGGTCGATCGAGTCATTGAATGCGGTTGGACGATCATTGTAGGAAGCTGAGCTCGGTCGAGTCGTTAAATGCAGCTGGACGATCATTGCAGGAAGCTGGAGTCGGTCATGGTTGGTAAATCGATGTCCCGGTTTTGACAGAACGTTGGGTTAACTGGGGGGGGTAGATCTGGTTGCTAGCCCGTACAGCGAGTCGTACGTAGGCTAGTTGTTGCAATGCTAGGGCAGTCCGTAACAGCGAGTCGTTACGTGGACTGTATGCTACATTGCGGGAGCGTCGAGGTCGAAATCGGTGTTGGCAGCTTGGTCGTGTAGAGTCGAGCGAGTAAGTGACTAAGACTGAGCTGTGTCTTAGTACTACGGAGTAATTGAACGGACGGGGAAACCGTGGCTAAGGTTTGCCAGGCCTTAACGCATGCGAAGTCGAGCGAGCAGATCGGTGAAGCTATGGTTTTGCCGTGCCCCTAGCTGTGCGGGCGTATCGTTTATGGTAGCTATGGCTTTGCCGTGCCAAAGCCGTGCAGGCGTATCATTGACGGTAGCGATGGATTTGCCGTGCCAAAGCTGTGCGGACGTATCGGACGGTAGCTAAGGCTTTGCCGTGTCAAAGCCGTGCGGACGTGTCGGACGAGAACTATGGCTGTGTTGCGCCAAAGCTGTACGGACATATCGTTGACGGTAGCTAAGGCTTGGCGCGCCAAAGCTGTGCAAACGTACCGAGATGATAGCTTTGCGGTGGCAAAGCTCTGCACTGTCGAGCGAACAGGCCAGGAGGCCGCGGCTAAGATTAGCGTTATGTTAGTGCTGCACAGATAGCGAAGCGGTAGCTAAAGACTAACCCGTGTCTTTAGCGCTGCGCAGCCAAACGAACTAGCGGAACCGATCAAAATGGTTAAGACCGGCTGATCTTAGAGTCCTCTTCGTGTTTGCCTCCAGGCCGTCTACTTCGACTGGTCGTTAAGGACCGTCAGAGATACTCCAACCCGCAGAAGGTGACTTCCCATGGTCCTTAAAAGGACCTTTAGTGCATATCAATGTGATGGAAAAAAAGGGGTGAATCTACCACTAGAAGTGGCGGTGAGGTGAATGTAACCACGATACGTGGGATTCCACCTCGTGGAGCCGAGTGGCCTCTGAGAGCGTCGTGAGACCTCTGAATTTTTCGCCGCCGAAGCCTTGTTCATATGAAGGAAAAGCAACACAACTTCTGCCGTGCCATATAAATAGAAAGTTCTTCTATAAAAATGGACGAAGAAAATAATTCCTTCTTTAGCCTTATATACGGTGACTACAATCGTTTCTGTCTTCAAACAGCAAACACGACTTTTGCTTCACTATAGCGAACATATTTCCCTCACACATTCAACAATGCCTTAACCTAACGATGCACTTTTCGCTCAGGCATTTAGCTGCTAAAATGCTTTCTCAACTCTATCACAACTTCATTCCACTTCCTTACTTCTTTCCTTCTTACGAGACTTGCAGCATAAATGTAAACCCTTTATTCCATACTGCCATTTAAACCTTCATATAAAACCTTACGGCATCTTCGTACTTCTCTCACCCCTTTATTTACCTTTAAAACTTAGCAAGGAAGTAACCAAACACACACACGCACGGTAACAACACATCCTCGCTAAACATCTCCCCTACCTTTTTGAACGGGATTTGTTTATTCATATATATAAATATATATACACGCACACACACATACATATATATATATATTTAACGGTGTCGCATGTGGGGAAGAAGAGGGTGAGTTGTTTGGGATGGGATGTAAAAAATGAAGTCCTTTATTTACTCCTATTGCGAGCTGGATTGTGTATACTTCTTCCTGAGCGTGTAGATAATGGAATAATGATCTCCCTTTAACTTAGAACTGCTTGACGGCCCATGAACACTTTTATTAATCTGCCCGTCCCTTTTTTCACAGTTCATGTAAGAAAGCCATGCTGAATAAATAGATTAGTTACCGTGTTCTAAAACCATAACGATGTCTCGTTTGTCATTGCTTCTTGTATGAATGTTGTTTGTTCTGTCACCACCAAAAGTTTAAAGTAGGGCCTATTTCATTTATTCATTTAATTATAAAATAGTAATCCCACTGACTATTTTATACAACATTTTTCACTATGGCTTCCATTGATTTGTGGTCTGTATGTATCTCAGTCTGTCTGCCGTAAGTGTATTAGTGGAATTTTTCCAGTGAGAACACAATCGTTAACATTTCCTTTTCGATTTGGGTGTATCTCTGCTTAGTGTCAGTCACTGCTATACTCACATATGCTACTGGCTTGTTGTAATACTGCACCCGGTGCTTCTGAGCTGGCGTCACACTGTATCGTGAGGACCACTTTCGGATTGTAGAAGGTGAATACTGGTGCTTTGGTGACTATTTGTTTCATCTCCACCAATGCGGTATCTTGCGCTTGCAGTTAACTGTTCCGCAAAGTTTCTATATTTCTTCAATCGACATGCGCCGCTTTAGTTTAGTGATCGCGTCAATTTTAGATGGGTCTTGGAGTTGCCCATCACTGGTCATAAGGTGGCCCATGAAGTTTTATAGCAGTCTTCTTTATTTTTGCCTTTTCTCTGTTTAGCTCCATTTCTTTTTCTTGACACCGTTGTAAGAGTGATCTCGTCTTTGCGTCATGGTCTGTTGATGTTTGTGTGAAGTCATCTCTTGAACCAAATACGATGATATCATCAGCCATGCATGCAACTTTGTTTAGGCCGTCTAGGGCTGGATAGAGACGCTTCTGGAATATTTCAGAACTTACACAAGTTACGAGGGGGAACCTCAGTCACTAATCTGAAGAAATATTCAGTCGATAATAAAAGCTTTAACACTACACACGTGTGTTCCGGTCTTGTCATTATTCTTCCTTTCAATACAAGACCTTTGGACTTCCGAACTTTCTTAATGGTGTCAGGAGTTAAAAAATTCTTTTATAAAGAAGAATCAAAAGAAAAAAAAAAGGGATGCAACATTTACTTCCACCACAATTCCTAAATTTCTCAAATGAAAACTTGACTGCTGCCTAGAAAATATGGAAAAACGAATACTTCTTCCTACAAGCAACAGAAACGACACTAAACCAGATGAAGTGACCATTTCGATTTTTCAAACTTGTATAGGCCCAAAAGGTTGAGAAATCTACACTACATTTGTCTTTGACTCATCACAAGATGAAATAAACCTAGAAATTGTATTAGCAAAATTTGACGCATACTGCCATCTCACAACACAGATTTTTCACTTGCAAACAAGCAGAAAACAAACAATTTGACGACTATGTGACTGAAGTTCGTCACAAGGCAAAAGAAAGTGAGCTCGGTGACTTTACTGATGTAATATATTAACGTGACCAGCGGGTGTGAATACAATGGATGTTGTTGACAGATAGATTGATAAGACCGGTGTGATCACCGAAATGTCATCATGTCCACAGGTGCTGTGTATCAGAGGATGTTGACAGGATTACATCCGCTCAAGGATAATATCAACAAGGTGATTGCCGAAATGTCACCATGCTCACAGTTGTTATGTTAAAAATAGGTGCATCCAGTCGAAGATATCGGAAAATCACCTGAACGGTGGGCGTGGTTGAATTCGGTGATAGTGGCAGATGCGTACGCCCACAGAACCGGGCTTGGGCAAGTAGCCAATGGGAAGCAGACAACATAACCAATGGAAAGCAAAGAAGTGAGATGTGGACATAACCATGGTTAACAAAAAAGAGGAATTGCTGCAGGTCACGTGAGAGTTGTAGACTATGTAAGTTCCCGAATTTCGGCTAAAGTCAGTTGTTCACTGGCTCTTCCGTCTCCGGACAGCCCCTCGGTGTACGCGAACTCTCTGCAATTGCTTTCTGCTCCACACAAGTATCATCGCCGAAAATAAAAATATAATCTTATATTTTTATATACATATGTGTTCCTCGTTGTTAATAACGGCACAGTGTACTATACAACACTGACAGTCCCTTACAATATGTCTCAATATATGGTATAATGTTTTTATATCTGAGATAATCGATACTTGCTAGGTATTGATTATTACCAAGGTGAATCAATAGGATGGATTATGATTAAAGACAAAGGGAAGACGAACATCTGCTGCTATACCTGGTATTCCTTTATTAACTAAAATCCCGGATGTAGTAGGGGCCGTAACCCCTGTGGCACCAGAGGTTATTTCCCTTTTGTTAGTTAAGATATTACATGTGGTATCAAAGATTCACGGCTAAGGGGACATTTAATAATGCAACCAGATTTGACTTTAGCCAAAACAATTCAAGCTGGACAAAGTGCTGAAAAACGAAAAGACTCACAAAAACACTAGACACTACTACTAAACAAAAGTATTCTGAAATAGCGAATATAAAAAGCAGTAAACATCACGAAAAAAACAAATCATTTTTCAAGAAGAGAAAGAAATCCCGCCAAAACACAAAATTATATCCACTCATGTAATTATTGTGGCGGAAGTCACGAAAAGAAAAATTGTCCTGCATTTTATAAAACATACAGAAATTATAAAAAGGATGTTTTACTAAAATGTGCCGGTCAGAAAAAACGATACGGAAAATAAAATTTTCATCCGAAGATTCGGACTCATGCGATGAAGATGCAATACACGTTGGAAATTAAACAAAAACCACAAGAAATAAACACAGTGGGAAAAACAGAACCAGACAGATGGACAGCAAGAATAAACATTAACAATATTAAAATGAATTCTAAATTAGACTCCAGAGTAGAAATAAATGTACTGCTAAACAAAATATACAAAAAGCTCACTCCACGACCGGAATTAGAGAAAACTGCAATCAGTCTCCGAGTTCATAAAAACACAGAAATCCCGACATTAGGAAAATGTACGATAAAATTAAACAATAAAAAAAAAGATACAAACACGTGCAACATTTATAATCGCAGACATCAACTCAAAACCTGTTCTCAGTGCTAAGACATGTGAAGAATTGAATTTAATAAAAAGAATCTTCAAAATGAATAATGAGTCGGATAGTCTACAAGGGTTGATAGAAAAATTCGACGACTGCTTTGGCGAAATTGGTACTCTACCGTCAACTCATCACATCACACTCAACAAAGACATAAAACCAGTCATACATCCTTCATGAACAGTACCATTTGCTTTAAAAACAAAATCAAAAGCTAAATTGAGACGAATGACAAAACTAGGAATTATTCAACCGATAGAAGATCCAACTGATTGGGTTAGCTCCTGTTGTATTCTGAGTTGTGGGCGAGAAATGCGTATGGTTGCAAAACAAAGAACGTATAGATACTCACAATAACACAGTAATGATGTTATAAAAATTTTTTATAGATAGATTAAGTACAGAGAGTAGAACGGAGAAATGCATTCACAGTCAAAGAATGAATTCAGTGGCAGTAGCTACAAAGTTCATGTACTGTACTTGTCTCGTGGCGAAGGGATGGTTTTCTCGGAATTAGGATACGTTGGTAGCTGCGGAGAGCGTTTGATGTATCGGATGACAGGCGCCAGGCGGTGTGAAGAATCTTTAACACGGGTCGTGTGAGGGAACAAGTCTGTGGTGTAGGAACGCAACTGAACTGATGATTGTTTGGTCCGTCTATTTATACGTTTTCTGTAGGCTCAGAACGGCAATTTTTGTGCCCCGCGGGAAGCGTTCCGATTGGATATTTATTAATGTATTTTTTTTTTTGTTAATTTATCGCAAACGGAAGTTCTGCGCGGAGCCTATGCGTGAGCGACTAACTTTTCATTTTTAGTTGAGAACTCGAAGTGTTAACTTCCGTTTCTTTTTTCTTTTCTTCTTTTCTTTCTTTTTGTTTTTTCTTGGCTCCTGGACTGACCGTTGGTTGGTATGCGTATGGGCTTGATGAAAGTGCCCCTTCTATTGTCGGTGCCGAGAATGTCCGCATAGCTGATGAGTAAATCGGCGGTAGCTTCTAATTCACGACGGCTATGATGGTCTGGAAGCGATAGGCCTACGGTTTGCTTAAGCCAATGGAGTTTTTGGTTGCGAGTCAACCCGTTAGGCGATGATCTGGCTATGGCTCGTGGTTCCTCGTTGGAAACGGTTAGGGCGCCGTGTGAAAGGTTGTGGGTCGGTTTTATCCTTGGATGGACGGTTGTAGAGAGCGGGACAGTATGTTTTAGCTTGCCAGATGGGAGTGTGCGCGTAAGTTCTACAGTCGCCTTCTGGTTATCGATGGTATAGGATAACAGTGTGTTGTGGCCGAGTATGTTCTGGCCGATCAAGATGGGAATGTCTGATGTCGTGATCAGTGTGTCGACGTTGCAGAAAGCGGGAGAAGTATCGTCACCCAAGGTAATGTCGCAGGTGAGCTTGCCCAGAATAGAGATGTTCCCTCCGATTCCTTTGACTCGGATGTTGGTTTTGGACATGTGTCTTCTTGCATCTTCAGGTAAGTGAGAAATGGGAATGATGCAAGTCGTGCATCCGGAATCCAGCATGCCTACACCGGAGAATGTGATGCCGTTGTTGCGGAGGTTGACCTGAACAAGGGGCGATCGGAGATCAGGTTGGATTTGAACGTTAAATGTGTGATGATGCTGAGTGGATACATGGACCTGGGAACGATTCATCACATCTCGTTCGGTCCCAACCGAAAATCCAGTTCGTCGAAGCGCGTCGCGTGTTCATGGTTGTGCTGATCGCTATCTATTCCAGGTAAACCGGTGTCAGTGGTCGCTATGTGTGCTTGAGCATGAGGGGGGTGAAAATATGGGCACCTGTTGCCCTTAAAGCATGCGCGGCCTCGTAAAAAATTTTTGCACATTGCTTGTTGGCTGGGTTGGCCAGCGCTTCTTTGTGCCCGGTTGTGCTTCATGTTGTAGGTGGGGGCGGTTCGACTTTTCCAGTCAACGATGGATGGGTTCCGCCTGTGGGTTTGTCGCAGTTGCTTGTTCAGATCCAGCAACTGTAGCTGTACGTCGGCTAGTATCTTGTCACTTTCAAGGCTACGAGGTTTGTCAGAGTGTGTAGGTTGGCTCGCCATCAGCGCAGTGGTTTCAGCGGCGGTGGTGATGTCCGTTTTGATACCACGATCAAGATAGCGTTGCGCATCGCTGGCTATACCACCCGCTGAGTAGTGTCTGTCCATAGTTTTGACGAGGTGTGGATAGATGTTAGGTGTCCATGCCTTGATCTTTTCACTCATGAGCATGGCCCCCATTAGGGAAAATGCAGTTTCGGCCGTCATCTCAGCATTTTGTCTGTCCGACTTGAATTTTGCCGTGATGTGGACTGTGGCCTCTCGGATTGTGTTTTCAAGTCGGCCTGCAAAATCAGTGAGTTTCTCTCCCTCATGTCGCTGAAGGTCCCATGCTCGGCTTAGGTACTGGAAGTTTGTCATTTGGCTCCCGTGGGTGGATATAAGGTAAGCCTTTAGTTCCTCGAACGTGGACGTAGGCTGTCTTGAGTCCTCCATCTGCTGGAATATGCCTTCGTTCAGTAGTTGCTTTGCCAGCTTAACAAACTCCTTCTCCATTGCAGGATATTCTCTTAATTCTGGCTTAACGTGTATGGTGTAAGCCTTATTAAGGTCGGTAATGAAGCGGTTTACATCGCTGCCCGGTTCGAAGGCCCGGATGGATTTTGTGGCGTCCCGAAGTGACTGCTGTCGCAATAGAAGCTCATAGTTTGTGGTGTGTTGTTGCAATGTGTGCGATCGATCGTGTGCGGTAGTTTGCAGAGCAGTTAAAAGTTTGTGGAGGTCTGTTTTCAGTTCACTAATGATTAATTGTGCTTGCGGGTTGTCTGCTGGCTCCATGTCAATTTTCGTTTGTAGAATCGCTGCTTTTTGCTGTTTTATAAGTTCCAAGATTTCTGATCGAGAAAGGCCGGAGTATTCCATACTTGTTTTGCTGCACGCTTGACACCAGTGTTGTATTCTGAGTTGTGGGCGAGAAATGCGTATGGTTGCAAAACAAAGAACGTATAGATACTCACAATAACACAGTAATGATGTTATAAAAATTTTTTATAGATAGATTAAGTACAGAGAGTAGAACGGAGAAATACATTCACAGTCAAAGAATGAATTCAGTGGCAGTAGCTACAAAGTTCATGTACTGTACTTGTCTCGTGGCGAAGGGATGGTTTTCTCGGAATTAGGATACGTTGGTAGCTGCGGAGAGCGTTTGATGTATCGGATGACAGGCGCCAGGCGGTGTGAAGAATCTTTAACACGGGTCGTGTGAGGGAACAAGTCTGTGGTGTAGGAACACAACTGAACTGATGATTGTTTGGTCCGTCTATTTATACGTTTTCTGTAGGCTCAGAACGGCAATTTTTGTGCCCCGCGGGAAGCGTTCCGATTGGATATTTATTAATGTATTTTTTTTTTGTTAATTTATCGCAAACGGAAGTTCTGCGCGGAGCCTATGCGTGAGCGACTAACTTTTCATTTTTAGTTGAGAACTCGAAGTGTTAACTTCCGTTTCTTTTTTCTTTTCTTCTTTTCTTTCTTTTTGTTTTTTCAAATCAAGGCAAGATCTCGTCTTGTAACACTCCCTTGTCACAGTCGTAAAACCCAACAGGAAATTATGCTTATGTTTAGACCCAAAAGATTTAAACAAAACTATAAAAAGGGAACTCAACAAACTCCCAACAGCAGAAGAAATATTTGCAGAGATTCAGAACCCAAATTTTTGTTATCAAGCTCAATGCCTCGAATGGGCACAGGCAGATAAAAATTGACGAAGAAAGCACACAGCTGGACGATTTAGCTACATTCGTTTACCTTACGGAAATGGCAGCGCTAGTGAAGTGTTCCAATAGAAGGGATAGACAGAACAAAAAACTCCCAAGACGACATTATAATCGAATAAAATGGAAGAGAATATAAATAGACTGACACTCGTTTTCAACAGATTTGGTAAATATGAGCTGAAATTAAACAAACATAAATGCGTGTTTGCAAAGTCACCAATCACATACCAGGGTCACCTCATAATCAGTGAAAGATTAAACCCAGACCCAACAAAAGTGGATGCCATCAGTCAAATGCCTCTTCCAAAATAAAACCCAGACCTACTGAGACTCCTTGGGATGACCAATTACCAAACGACTCAGAGGCTATAACGCCACTACATCAACTTCTACAGAAAAACGTAAAATGGTCGTTCCACAAACCACAAATTGAAGCAATAGATAATCTAAAAAAATGATAATCAACCAACCTCTAATATTACACCCCCCCCTTACCAACAAAAATCATCACAGATGCCAATAAACACGGACTTGGAGCAGTGTTAGAGCGAATGCATAGTGAGGAATGGAAACCCATATCTTTTGCATCAAGGGCAAAACCTCCAGCAGAACAAAATTACTGTCCCATAGAAAGTATAACCTTGAGCATTGTATTTGCTTGTAAAAAATACCATCAATGCATATATAGTCCACATTTTATAATTGAAAATTACCATAAACCACTTAAACAAATATTTTCAAAGCCACTTATCAAATCGTTTCCAAGAATCCAAAGATTCATGCTAGCCCTACAACCGTACCACTTCGAACTAAATAACATACCAGGACGTGATGCAGTTGTTGCAGACACCCTATCTCGCCCATATATTAAAGACAGAAACTCAGAAATACCTGAGACTGACATGGAAACCTATAAACAGACAATAATAAAAAAAACAACAACTATCCAATGTAGGACGACAAACTCAATACATACAGGGAAGCCATTGCGAGTTACCCATCGCCACAAGCACTCATCAGATGTATAAAAGAGTGATGGCCCTCAAAAGAGAAAACACCATCCAACATCCAACCCTATAGCTCCATTTGGGACGAGCTAACATTCATCAAAGGATATGTCCTAAAAGGCACACAAATTGTCGTCCCCAGTCCACTCCACAGCGAAGTACTCCAAAAAAATCCATACAGGACATTTGGAAATAGAGAAATGCATTGCGCGAGCCAAAAAAACATGTACATTGGCCAGGCATAAATGTCCAAATTAAAATGATGGTAAACAACTGTTCAGCATGTATCGTTCACAGGAATCAACAACCATTAGAAACTATCATCAACCTGTCACCCCGTGGACAAAGGTAACAGTCAACATATTTCATCTCCATGCCAAATCATACCTTAACAATATAGATTATTCAATGAGGTACTTTGATGTACATAAAATAAAGGACTGTTAATCAGTAAAAATCATCAAAAAACTAAAAAAATTATTTTCAAAACTAGGAATTTCTCAATTCCTGGTCTGTGACAACGGACCCGAATTCAAATTAACAGAATTCGAGACATTTGTCAAACAATGGGGTTTCAAGCATATAACTACCAGCCCAAATTACCCCCAATCAAATCGCATGGTTGACAGAAACATTCAAATCATAAAGAAAACGCTGAAAAAAATCCATAAAAAAACAGTCAAGATCCCTACATGGCACTTCTAGCACTACGCGCAACACCTCTAAAAATGGCTCCCCGTCTCTAGCAAAAGAATTAATGAACATAACCCTTAGAACAAATCTCCCTAACATCACCAGCAACAAATACCAAAAACCACAAATAAAAAAAAATCAACAAACACCCATAAGGTGCCAATACTCAGACCAACTGACAGCGTGAGAATAAAGTTTAGCAAGAACTGATTTAAAAAGGGTAAGATATTAAAAAATAGCCCAACCTCGTTCCTATTTAGTCTTCGCTGAAGAAGGAAAATAAATTAGACGCAATAGGCGTCACTTACTAAAGATAAAAAGAACCACCAACAAAAACCAGCAGTGAATATTATGACATCATATTTACAGATGACAAAAAAACAAACACCGAAAACAAATAAACAGAAACCTCACTACCAAATACAATACAGAACACAAACACTACATAAAGTGGAAGAATAGTAAAACTTCCACAAAGATACAGACAATAAAAATAAATAAATAAAAAACGAGGCGTCAACCACCACAACTAGGGTTGCCGCCCTCACCCTTCCGATAACAACTACTGCTGCTAATCTGAAGGAATCTTCAGTTGATAATAAAAGCTTTAACACTACACGTGTGTGTTCCGGTCTGTCGGTTCGTCGAGGTTTTATAGTCTTTTTAATTTCTCGTTGATTGGAGGAATCATCGACACTTGTATTCGTCCGGCTGGAGCAGTATGGGGCATTATGGTGGTGTTCACTTATAGGTGCACCTGACCAGGCAGTGATCCCAGTTCGTCGTTAAAAACGTCTGAATACTCTGTTATTAACCACTCGTAAATTGTGTCTAACTGAATATTTATTATGTTGTCATAGTGGACTGTTATCAGGTTCATTTGTTTATTCACTCGTTTCCCTAGCAACGGGGTTCTTTTCAACCACCATGAATTCAACACAGTACTTTTACCGTTTTTTGGTGGGGGGAGTTTACGCAATGTAATCCGACATTTTCCCATCGGTAGAAGTTCGGTTGCATTCCATATCTGTAACTTCTTCAATGCTGGTTGCAGTTTTGTGTCCTGTACGTATCTCAACGGAATTACATTAGCGGTAGCACAACAATCAATTTGAAACTTTATCTGTTTTTGGTCTAGCGAATATAGTCCCGTTTTTTTTTCCTACTTCTCTCAGAATTGACACTTAGTACGTAGTCCGTATCGTTGGAAGAGTTACAGTCGGACACGACTTGGTTTACGCTCTATCTTGGTTTAGACAGTGTCGTTCTCCCATTGTGTTGCTTCTCTGAGTAATTCCGTGCAAAGTGATTTTTATGACTGCAAAGTTTGTCTTTCAGACACCATGCAGGAAAGTCTTCTTTTCTTTTTTCCTGGCTTTTGCCATAGAATTGACAGTCTATTCGTCTGTGCCTCTGGGTCTCTTTTTTATGACCTGAATCTTGGACTTTGTTAATCTGTTCTTGTTGCTCGGGATTAATTCTTTTTAGCAGTATATCAGTTGATTCACAGCGACGCTATATATCAACAATTTGTTGGAACGTTACTGCCGTATTTTGCAACAGTCTTTTACGGGTATGATTGTCTCTGACGCCCAAAACAATAGAGGCGCGTAGAAGAGAATCATTCGCAAAAAATTGCACGATTTGGCTCCGTTGCGTTGTATGGTAATGTAAAAGTCAATAGTCTCACCGGGTTCTTGGTCTCTTTTATTGAAAATATATCGATCATAGGTTTTGTTTATCTGCCCAATGAAATGTGGGTCAAATTTGGCTATAACTGTATCGCAGTCGTCTTCGGTTGGAGCAAACGGGAACCCATTATCAATAGTCAGAGCGTCTGGTCCGACAGCGTGTAGAAACAGTGCTGTTTGATACTATTTATTTTGATCAGCAAGTTTATTGATAATACTGTTGTAACAAAGGAGGCTAATTGTTGGGTATTTGCTTGGTTATATCTAGAAAGAGTAAAACAAATGAGTGGACGAGAATATTGGTGAGTTCCAAAAACTTCAATGTCAGCTGGAGACGAAATCCCTTGTACTGCGAGTCGTACGAATAGAGGAAAACAGTTGCAAATGTCAGAGCAGGAATTAAGCATTCAACTTGAAGTTTCGAAGTCTAGTTGGTCTAAGAGGAAGGAATAAATGATGAAGGATTGGTCTCCGAAAAGAACAGTGGCACAAATATTGAATGCACTCTCTTCGTTTTGATGTTGTCTGTCTGCTGCTGGGATCAGTCAAAAAGAGAGATGGAGAGAGCGTTACACAGCCTCTTATATTGCCCGGGAAAGTCACCCGAGCAGAATGGCATTGTCGCGACCTGTTCACAAGCGTAAACAGATCGGATTACTTACATCCCTAAAAAAACAAGACATCCGCGGCTACGGCAAGAAATGCTGAAATCCGATATGGCCCTGACCCGCCGTTACAGCTAAGAAAAGGGAATAAAATTTCATTTAACATTTACAGAACACATCTGTCAAAAGTAACTCTATTAAAATGGAGTGAATTATCTTCTGTAGCCTATCTCAGGCTAAGGAAAGACTTTACTTTATTGCCTATTTTTAATAGACGAACTTTATTTCTGCGCAGCTCAGCAGCATGACCTACTTTTCCCTTTATATAAACAAGCTCCGGGGTCAGAAAATTTCAGAGTTTGTTCTACGAAGCTCTCAGGAGCCGGCTGTCAGAGCGAGGCTCCCAAGGCTGAATCCAACGTCTCGTGGTGGCATTCGCCTGGCCTCAAGGCTGAATCCCACCCCTCGAGGTCGCATTCACCTTGCATTACATAGATATGCCAAAAGGTCCTTTTAAGGACCATTAGAGGTCCCTTCTGCGGGTTGTAGTATCTCTGATGGTCCTTGCGGACACGTCGAATTAGACAGCCAGGAGACACACACGACGAGGACTTAACCCTTCGGTCGGTTCCGTTGTCTGTTCGTCCGCTTGGCTGCACAGCGCTAAGATACCGCCAATCTTAGCCGCGGCCTCTTGGTCCGTTTGCACGACTGCACAGCGCTAAAGCACGGGTTAACTTTAGTTGTCGGTTCCCTTGTCTGTTTGCACGATTGCGCAGAGCTATGGCTCGGGCTAAGCCTTAGCTACCGTTTCTAATACGTCCGCACAGCTAGGGGCACGGTAAAATCCTAGCCTCACCGATGTGCTAAGGTAAGGCAAACCTTAGCCACGGTTACCCTGTCCGTTCACTTGGTCCGCAGTTCTAAGACACCGTTAAGTCTTAGTCACTTCACCCGATCGACTCTACACGACCAAGTTGCCAACACCAACTTCGACCACGACACGCTCTAGCAATACAGCATCCAGTCCGCATACGATTCGCTGTATGGACTGCCGACCACAACGACGTCCCGCTCCAGCAATGCAGGATCTAGCCCACGTATGACTCACTGTACGGGCTAGCAACCACATCGACACCTCCCCGGTTAATCCAATATACTTCAAAAACCGGGATATCGATCTACCAACTTCAACCAACACCAGCTACTCGGCTCGATCATCTAGCTGACGACACCAACAACAATCCACGAACTTACATACGTCATTGTAACTCGACGAATAAATTGTTGTATTTGTTATATTTTTAGCGGTTTTTAGGATAACACTATTTTTTTTAGGCAAACAAATGTTTTTACGAAACTCTGCTCTAACAACACAACAACGAAAGTTCTTTATTTGCAGCTTTGAATATGTTTTGTTTTTGGTGCTGCAAAACTCGTGGTGTTTAGGCTTGTTGGATGTTTGAGACGAAATGGCTTAGCGGGCTGTTGAGATGGCAGCGTGTTGTTGGACTTGTGAGGGATGTGTTCAAAGTCACCGTGTAGTTTTGTGTGTCAAGAGCGGAGTGACGCTCGGATCGACATAGTCAATTATTGGGGTGACAAGAAGTGGTGGCTGTGGAAGGCATGCGTATGTTTCTAATTTATGTTCCACTGGGATTCCTCGTAAAGAATCCATAAATGGTTCCCTCGTTGAGTGTCCATGTTGCTGCTGCTAGTGTTAAAGCCACAGTGAGATGTCAACACTGGGTGGCTTGTCTATCTAAAAGGCATCGCTAAGCAGGGACGACCAGAGACACGTCTGTTCTGGTCGCCGTCTCAAGCCGAAGAGAGCGGATTTGACCGCTCACCCGTTTTGCTAGCCGGAAATGAAGGTCCGGGCTGAATGGGATAAGTCATCCTGATTGGGTGAAATTCAGTGTTGAATTAAATAGCGCGCCAAAACAAAATACGAGATTTTTCTCTTCTGTACATATTGTTATCTTGCCTTTGTCTCCTTCATGGTCTTTTGGCTGTCATTACTCGCACGCTTCACCTTATAAATCATTTGCGGGGTCGACGTGTTTATCGACTCCAAACAGCATAAATCATTCTCATTGGACGAAATGTATAAATCGAAACTACAACGACCAAAAATAATTTTGAAAATATAAATCACCACGTGATTGAATGTTGGTCTGACGACCAATTGAAATTAGTTCTTTCTGCTACACTGTAGTTGTTCCACATTTATTTCCACAGTCTCCATCCTTCTGCAGGGCTTGTTTACATGCCCAAACTGCTTTTTTTTTTCTTTTTTTTCTTTTTTTCTTTTTTTTTTTTTTAAAGATATAATGAAATACCCCCATCTTAAAGACCCTTACTGATCTTTCCTGATATCAGAACTTAGAAATAGTTTTTCCAATTAAAATTCTTATTCTATCAGAATATTAAAAATTTATTAACTTTACGTTCCTATATTGATAATTCTTTCTATCTGTAAATGAATTCGGTACAAGCGAGGTACAAATTTCAAAAGATTTTCTCATTTATAAATACATAAATGTCACCGTAAAAATAAAAGAGAGAAAATTTGCATCCAGAGTTAGAACTTTTAAATGTCAGGAACCAAATCGTGTGTTACACCGGTAAGTTGTATCTTTCCTGCCAATCATTTACTGAAAAACAATTTCATTGTTACATCGTGTTTTATATTTCTAAATTTTGTTTTCTGTTGTGCCATTAATTTTTTTTTAAAATCATGGAATGAAACAGAAATTGTGTCGATCGACTGAAAAATTCTCAACACCAAATTTTGACACACACAAATAAAAGGATTTGAACACACAGCAGAAAAACAGAAGAAATCACAAATATTTTCTTTGTGTTTTTTTCTCATTAATTTTCGGATTTCTCGTTGGAAAGGTAAGTGAAAAAATACAAATTTGTAAAAAAGAAAAAAGAATTAAATTTCTATTATGTTACGTTTTCCGTTAACAACATAAAAATGGAGAAAAAACTTGTTTTTTTTTTTCGTAGATATTTTTAAAATGATCCTTAAATATTTTAAGATATCAATTATACCATAAAAGATTTCATTGAAATTATTTTTTCTTTTTTTAAATACAAAAGGGAACAAAATTTCAATGTTGTGAATTGTATGTTAAAAAAACTGTTTATTGATATAAACTTATATTGTGTAAAATTATTTCGAAGAAAATAAATGTTTAATTTCTTTAAATATAATTTTTTTTAGAAATAAAACAATATGTAACTAAAGATATATGTCGTAAACAAATTGGTTGCGCCGAAAACGAACCCCCCCCCAATGGTTGTGTATGTAAGATGGTAAAGGGTTGTAATATTGATTTCCATTTGGTAAATTGTAAAAAAAATATTGACAGTTTCCTTTCTAGTTTGTTTGTTTTTTAAATAAAGACAATTTTTTAAAGATTATTTAGATTTTACTGATTAAGTTCGAACTTTGAAAGAAAAAAAAAGGTACAATTGCAAAATTTTCTTTTTTTCGTTTTGTTTTGTTTTTGCAATATGAACTAATTTTAGACCCTCAAATTCGCCGCAGTTTAATTATTTAAAAAAAAGAATTATATTTTTTAAAGAGGGTTCATTTTTACATTTTAATTCAATCTAATTATTATTATCAAAAATGAAATTTTTTGCGAGGTTACTCGATCTAAATTCCAATGAGTCAACCTTTATATATAATCAAAGCTAAAATGAATTTGGTACTTGAATGGTATTTGGTGTTCTATTAATAAATATAAAAATTATGCCACAAATATGTTGAAAAGAGAAGAAATTTACCCCGGGGAAAAACATGAACACATTGGTATTTCAAAAGTATTATATTACTGTTGCAAACAATGTTCTGTTTGTGGTTATATAATACAAAATAAACATAATAGTCCACTTTACTGAAGTCCTTGTGTCGTATATACGAAAGCTTAAGGTACTTCATACGGCTCCTGTTGACTGTTGGAATTTTAGCAGAGATAATTTTAATATCTGTTCGTTACCGAGCTTGTTAGTAGAAAGAGCTTCTGAGATATCTTAAATATCTGGCGCCAACGTCTTGGAAGCCAGCGATTGGTTAATTTGAAAAGATGTGCTGACCAATCTTATGGTGTCATATATGTCTTTTAAAGAGTGGGGTTGACGACGGGAGACAACACACTTACCTCAGTTATATTTTTTATAGTTCATAAGTTTTTAAAAAAGTGTAAGATTAGAATTCCAATGAGTCAATCGTCATATGTCCTGAAAGTTAAAATTGTTATTTTAACACTTTGACTAATACATAGTTTGTTTTTTTCAGTCCCTCTTCATCTCCTTCAGAAAAAATGTTTCTATTTTAGGAAAATAAATGTTTATATTGAATTGATTACTAAATTTCCGAATAGTGTTCAAAGTATTTTCTGAAAAAATAATATTTAAATTTTTCTCATTTTCAAGACTTTTTCAGTACAGGATCATCATCATCATCATCATCAGAAATTTATTTAGCCTCTCAAGATTTTAATTCTAAGGTGGGCTGAAATTTTCTTATGATATCTGCTGTTGATGATTGATGACTTTCCTATCATTAAGCTCCAAGCACTGTAACGTCAATGAAAAAAAGTGTGTGGATTGCAAGTGGGGACCTATATTGAAAAATAAAGCTCATTTGTTTAGATTCCATGAGATTATCTTGGTCCACTTATGAACTTTTCAGCTGACTGTTGTAACCAAAAAGTACATATATTTCATTCTAAATGAGGAGTTTTGAAAATATCTAATTGATTTCTCAGTGATTTAAAATTGGGGTCTGCAGACACGTAGGGGTACATAAAATATTTTGAGGGCATCATAATAATATTACCAGAAAATGAAAAAATTATACCATGCAAGAAAATTTTAAGATAAGCAATTTCTTAAAAATCTGTTGATTTTGAAATGAATATTTTCTTCATTTGTTTAAAAAAAACAATTTCAACAATTAAACTTATGATGATAAATGTTAATTTGATGAAATTATAGATTTTTCTGTTCCCCTTTTGAAATTTGTTGAAAGATTTAGTGACATTTTGTCACTTTGAAAAATATTCCAAAAGAAGAATTTTTTACACTGTAATTATCAAGTTTTATGAAATATAAAAGAAGAAAAACAGGTTTTATGTTTTACAACTAAGGATTATACCATTAAGTTGTATAAGTTGTCATGCTAAATTATTTATATTAAATCTGTTTTACTTGTAATGAAAAATAAAAGACGGACTATTGCTTTTACTCTTTTTATAAATCTGATCTTTATTATTGAAAAATAGAACATTATTTTTTTTAATATTTACAGGTTGATTAAGTTCCCATTTGAAAATTATTTTTTGTTTTAAAATAAATGATAAATTATCTCATTAAATAGTAAAAGTTGTGACTTAAATTATCCACTCTAATTCCACATCATTTATTTGAAAAAATAGAGAAATATTTTCATAAGTAGTTATTGTTTGATTGACTTTCCATTATATAATCATTGCTTTTTATTTTGTTTATTGATATAAATATTATTTGAGAGTAAAAACTGAATTATATATTTATCAGTGTGTGACGGTTAATGAGTCTGGTCTATGAATAACTGTAATGAGTTTTTATGATCAGTGGGTGCTGCATTATTTTAACATCGTGTTAGAGTAAAAAACTATCCTTACTAATTAAATGTACGTATTTATTTAAATATAATCAGAGTTGATACAATATTCAGTCTGTTTTATCATATTTTGCTTTTCATTTACAGATATTCTGGCTGGGAAAAATTGTGTGATACACTTAAAAATTATTATTTTAAAATGGAACAAAATAATAATGTTGATCTTCCATCAGTAATATGAAACTATATTCTAAAAGGATTATTCATGTAAAAGCCATGAATAAACATTAACTAAAACAGAATGGTTTAATCATGAAAACACATGGATCTTTTTATGTTAGAGAAAGACAATATTCAAGCAAATACGGGTGATGTTTTTTTTTTCTTACTTGATTTCTTTTATGACATTTATTTTACAATGAATTCAACCACACACAAAGGAGAAGACAAACTTTTGTAAACCCAGCAAAACCATTTTTATATGAATTACATTTGGTTAGTTATGCATACACGCTCAAAAGACAATCATATTCTTTTAAAATGTGTATATTTTCCTTTTCATCGTATACTGAAGAGAAACCCCATTTTTCTGAAGTGTGTGGATCTTTCTTTTCACAAAAGTAACGTTTTGTACAATATATGAAAACACTGGACAGAAACCATATTCTTGTTAAACATGTTGATCTTCCTTTACAGGGAAATAATTATTAGTATCCCATATGCAGACACAGACTGGAGAAAAAACCAATTCCTTTGACACCTGAGAATCTACATTTGCAGTGAAGTCAGCTCTGGTGCACCTTATACAAACACACACTGCAGATAAAGCTTATACTAGCAAAATGTGTGAATCTTTCTTTTCACAAAAGGCACATTTAGAGCAAAATATGCAACCTGACACAGAAGAAAAACCATATACTTGTGAAATATGTAAATCTTCATTTTCACAGAAGGCACATTTAGTGCAACATATACAGATTCACACTGGAGAGAAGCCATATCCATGCAAAGTTTGTGGAACTTCTTTTCTGCAAAAGTCAGATTTGGTGAAACATATGCGAACACACACTGGAGAGAAACCATTTTTTTGTGACATATGTGGATTTGCATTTGCAGTGAACTCGGCCTTAGTTCGCCATATACGAACACACACTGGAGAGAAACCCTATTCTTGTGAAACCTGTGGATCTACATTTGCTATGAAGTCAACGTTAGTGCAACACATGCGAATACACACTGGAGATAAACCATATAATTGCAAAGTGTGTGAATCTTCATTTTCACAAAAGGGACATTTAGTGCAACATATGCAAACACACACAAGCGAGAAACCATATACTTGTGAAATATGTAAATCTTCATTTTCATATGAGGTAAGTTTGGTGCAACATATTAGAATTCACACTGGAGAGAAGCCATATCAATGCAAAGTTTGTGGAACTTCTTTTTTGCAAAGATCAGGTTTAGTGAAACATATGCGAACCCACACTGGAGAGAAACCATTTTTTTGTGACACATGTGGATCTTCTTTTGCAGTGAAGTCAGCTTTAGTTCGCCATATACGAACACACACTGGAGAGAGACCCTATTCCTGTGACACCTGTGGATCTGCATTTACAGTACGGTCAACATTAGTGCAACACATGCGAATACACACTGGAGATAAACCATATACTTGCAAAGTATGTGAATCTTCTTTTGCACGGAAGGCACATTTAGAGCAACATATTCGAACTCACACAGGAGAGAAGCCATATACTTGTGAAATATGTGAATATTCGTTTTCACAGAAAGCATATTTAATGAGACATATACCGATTCACACTGGAGAGAAGCCATATCCATGCAAAGTTTGTGGAACTTCGTTTCTGCAAAAGTCAGGTTTGGATAAACACATGCGAACACACACTGGAGAGAAACCATTTTTTTGTGACATATGTGGATATGCCTTTGCAGTAAAGTCAGCTTTAGAGCGCCATATACGAACACATACTGGAGAGAAACCATATTCTTGTGAAGTATGTGAATCTTGTTTTACACGGAAGGCACATTTAGTGCGCCATATGCAATCTCACACCGGAGAGAAACCATATAATTGAGAATTATGTGAACCTCATTTTCAGAGATGGTATATCTAACATTTGTTTACTATAAATGGGTATATTATATTCACAAAGAGATTGTACCTCTAACTTGCTTAATTGCCATATTTAGATCCCCTGCCTCAGTTATTATTACCATTAAGGAGACATAACTCTTACTTTTGGAGAGTTCCTTTTTTTTAAGTTACATCATATTTAGTGCAGCATGTACAGATTTCGACTGGAGAGAAGCCATATCAATGCAAAGTTTGTGGGACTTCTTTCCTGCAAAGGTCAAGTTTGGTGAACACATTCAAACACACACTGGAGACAAACTATATTTTTATGACACATGTGGATTTGCATTTGCAGTGAAGTTGGCTTTAGTGCAACATTTGAGAACACACACTGGAGATAAACCAAATACTTACAAAGAGTGTGAATTCTGTTTTTACAGAAGGTACATTTAGTGCAACATTAGCAAACTCACATAGGAGAGAAAACATAGTTCTGAAATTTATGGGTTAGCATGTCGGGAAAAATCACTTTCAGTGTGCCACATTCAAACAGACACTTGAGAGAAACCATATTCCTACGAAGTGTGTGGCGTATCTTTTATACAAAATTTAAACACATACGCAGGAGAAACATCATATACTTGAAAAGCTTGTGACTCTTCTTTTTCACTAAAGTCACATTTGATGCACCATATGAGAATGCACAATGGAGAGAAACCATATTCTTGTAAAGTGTGTGGCTTTTCTTTTATATGAATCTCAAATTTGTTCCAGCATATGCACACACACATACACACACACACTGGAGAGAAACCATATTTATACAAAATATATGTGTAATTTTTCACAAAGAGCATATTTAGTGAAATACACACTGGAGAAAAAATACACATCAGTGTGAACTATAAGAATCATCTTTTTTATAAAAGGCACATTTAGTGAAACATTCAAACACACAATAGAGAAAAACCAGGTTGTTCCAAAATGGATGAATCTTCTTTTTCACCAAAGATATTTTTGACGTCATATTGAGACACAGTGGATAGAAATTTTTTACTATTCGTCTTCACAGAATTCATGTTTATTGCAATGCATTGAACCTTATACCCAATCAAATCTTATTCTTGCAAAGTCTAAATTTTCTTCCTTCAATTCTCATTTAGTGAACCAACCTTCAATTCGTCAATACCAAAAAAATAACTTACACGAACTATTAGATCACTGACAGCTCGATTTAATGAAAATGAAACTAACACAAAAAACCTTCGAAAATCAGCAATAAACCTAAGCCATTGTCTACAAAAGTTGTTGGTGAAACACGGAAACAATTTGACTCATCATCAGCATTCAACTGGACATGAGTTTATCAACATAGTGTTAATGGCTGTACATTTGTATCGCCAATCTCAAAATTCAATGCGTTTTCAAATTCATGGTCCAAATTCAATGCAAAACTAGTTTTGGAATTTGCAAATCGGCATTTAGAATAGGTCGAATTCTATTGGCTTATTTTTAAAGTTGGACTGTTACTGTCCCTTTTGTTGGTAATTTAATGGTTTTTCTGTCAGTCTGTTAGCGAGTCTGTTAGTTTGTTAGTCTGTCTGTCAGTTGGTGAAATGTTTAAAGCAGGGTCTGCTTTTTCATTGGCTCCAGAGTCAGTGAAAAGTTGATGGTAAGGTCTGAGTTTTTCACAGATTCTGCCGATCTACCAAGCGCAGTGTAAAATTTACAATCAACTCAATGAAAGTTAAAATGGTTTCTGCCATAAAGGAAAAACCTCGAATTGATTTCTTTCCCAAGGAAAAACGGAAAAAAAATTGCTGCTTTCTTTCAACTCAATGCAAGTAAATCTTGGGAGACACATTTTTCAAGAAGAAAAGGACAGTAGAATAAATTTAACGAAAGAAGTTAAATTAATCTGGGCACCATCATTCACATTTGTCTAGAAGTCCCGAAGAAAAAAAAAAAATATATCCAACTGAAAGAATGAAGAAGATTTTTCTCGGCCTGTAATAACCGAGTGACAGAAATTTGAAACAAAAGAAAAAGAAAAAAGAACTTTGAATTCAGACTCTATATTGGTATTTCTGTAAATAAAAATTGTTTTTCTATTGTACAACTTTTCTCATTTTCAGTCTAACAGCGAGTAAGTCCATTTGACTTTCCAATTCTATCCTTTTATTATTATTTTTGTGTTAAACGTATTTGTTAAATTCATTTTCTTTGAAATAAATTTTTTGTGTTTGGATAAAAGTGTTTCTGATATACAGTCATTATTTTTTTTTGTATATGAATAGTTGATTAATTCCTCCCCTTCCCTGTTCTTATACGCCTTTTTCGATAACTTTTCTTTCTTTTCCCTTCGCTACAAAGATTCTCGGTTTACTACTGTCACGGACGGCAACATTCGAGACTTTGTTAATTTTCCACTCCTCGTTTTTGAACCCACGGATGATGAGTTGGGGGTAAATTTGAAAATTTAGCTCAAATTAGTCTATTCAGTGGCCCTCCTTTCTTATCACTGGGGGTGGCTTGAAATTCTGTGAAAATATAAGCTAAGATCATTCTCGTTTAAATTTGATGGGAGAAAGAGTATATTTTGGAGCTTATCCCATTTTGTTCTATGCTGACATTGCATTCTTTTCAGGTTTTTGAGTGAGCATTTGTTTTTAGCGCAGATTTGCGTTGCCATTTTGAATTTGGTTCCTTCTTTTTGGTTTTGGGTGTGTAAGTGGATGGCCATTTTGAAATTCTTGAATTAACTCGAGTTTATTTAGAAATTTCTCTCCAAAATGTCTGTATCTGCTGTAGTGACTACTCTTATTAAAAAGAGAGACATTTATAAGAGGAAGATTACCTCTGTTATGAGTTATTTCAAGGCTGGGGAAGATTTTGTAAGAAATTCCTTCTTAGCATAGAAAGAACTAATCAAAAATTGGCTTTCGTCCGTTTCTCATTTAAATGAACGAATTATGGACTCATTTATTGAGAATGAGGCGAATGTAGAACTTATGGAATAGGAGAATGAAGAAAAGGTTTTATGAAACCTTTGCATTCTCAACGACCTGTCTATTTTCGAGGAGAATGAAGAAAAGGTTTTATGAAACCTTTGCATTCTCAACGACCTGTCTATTTTCGAGGAGAATGAAGAAAAGGTTTTATGAAACCTTTGCATTCTCAACGACCTGTCTATTTTCGAGGAGAATGAAGAAAAGGTTTTATGAAACCTTTGCATTCTCAACGACCTGTCTATTTTCGAGGAGAATGAAGAAAAGGTTTTATGAAACCTTTGCATTCTCAACGACCTGTCTATTTTCGAGGAGAATGAAGAAAAGGTTTTATGAAACCTTTGCATTCTCAACGACCTGTCTATTTTCGAGGAGAATGAAGAAAAGGTTTTATGAAACCTTTGCATTCTCAACGACCTGTCTATTTTCGAGGAGAATGAAGAAAAGGTTTTATGAAACCTTTGCATTCTCAACGACCTGTCTATTTTCGAGGAGAATGAAGAAAAGGTTTTATGAAACCTTTGCATTCTCAACGACCTGTCTATTTTCGAGGAGAATGAAGAAAAGGTTTTATTAAACCTTTGCATTCGCAACGACCTGTCTATTTTCGAGGAGGACGAAGAAAAGGTTTTATTAAATCTTCACTTTCTTAGCGACCTCTCTATTTCCGTGGAGAAATTTGTTATTGATTGTGGTGGTGGTTCACCATCTAAAGTTAAACTGCCATATCTACAGTATGACATGACTCCGAAATTAAAGTGTCTTGTGCTCGACTTATGGCAACTTGTATGTAGAATATAGCAATTTGTTTGCCAAATGTGGTGTTTTAGGCCGCAAAATATGTTGGTCAAGTTGAAAACTGAAGAAAGTTGGATCAGAAAAAAACATGAACACAACTTGGAATTTTTTTTGTATTATATTATTATTGGAGTGTTTGGAATTCAGGGTTCTCTATTTGAAGGGATTCTATGATCTATGGTATGAGGAATACCTTTGGAGCCTTAGAGAGCTGTCTAATTATCTCTTTCAGGTAGATTATAATGTCATTAGAGTAGGCGACATTGTGGTAGTTAAGAATCCTATTAAGTCTCGACGTTATTGGTCTTTGGGGGAGGGTAATGGAAGTTATCCCTGGTGATGATGACTTTGTTAAATTGGCTAAGAATCCTGATGGGAAGGTTCAAGAGCATTCGATAAAACACTTATATCCCTTGGAGTTATCGATCATTCTATCTCATCAAGCAGTTAATCCTTCCCGATGAAATTTCAGTTTCGGATATGTTATCTCCCTCTCCCTCAAAGATATCAACTAGAGGAACGTACAAAAAGGATAAAAGTTTTGTATGGTACTCATCACCAAGAATCTGTTGTCCTGTTTTTGTGAAAGAAGTTTTTAAAATTTTGGTTCAGGAGGGTGTTGGAATTTTGTAAATTTGGTAGCTAATAACTGCTCGAATGCCATTAGCTTATTTTGAAGTTGAACCGTTATTGGCCCTCTTGTGGCCTGGGGCAGTCTGGTCTCTTTTCCCTTTTTTTTGCTGACATCTTGCATTTTCTCCGTGAGCCTCTTTTTAGTTCCCTTTGCCTTCCGGCAATTAGGTCTTGACCAGGAGCGGCTTGAATATACCTGTTAGGCTATTTTGCTCGGAGAAAAATCGACCATTCAGTGGCCGCAAAGTAAGTCGCCTCGACGGCTCATTATTCTAGTTATGCTACCTGAAGACTCGAAGACTTAAAGAGTCAAAGAAAAGTTTTTAAAGTCACGGAGAAAATCGAATGAGATTTTTCTCCACGCAGTAGAGTAACGAATGTATTGGTACTACGTGCTTACTCAGAGAGAGAGAGAGAGAGAGAGAGAGAGAGAGAGAGTAAGCATCTTTCGACGTGGTTAAACTGAAGAATTCAAAAGGAAATCCAACGAGAAGATTTGAAAACCTGCTTGAACCCGTCTCCTGAATTATTAAGAAATTTTGCAGGAAGAAGGAATTATTCTACTGAAAACAGTGCTTCCCAGCTGATTAGAAGATTTTAATAAGCAGAAGAGGCCCCAAAAGAAATAGGACATTTGAAAAAGAAAGCAAAAATGGACTTTCGAACTGTGATACCCAGTGAAGGTTTTTACTTAAAAAATTGTAAAACAACTTTTAGCAAGTTGGCGGTTCAATAAAGAGTAAGTTTTGGTTAATCAAGTTGCCTTCCGTATTCTTCCTTAAATTTACATTCCTTTATATCATTTTGTTGCATATATTTCATTTTTTGTTTTGTGTTCAAAAAGAGTTCGTAACTCAACCAGCATATGGAAACATATGCAATTATTTGTCAGGTTTATTTCTCTAAAAAAATTACTTTTTATGGGAAAACTGTTGTTTGGTTGTTACAAACATAGTCGTAATTTTTTCTCCTGGATAATAGTATTGGGGGTGTCCTCGTGATGTAATGGTTAAAGTGATGGACTGCGGAATCGTAGTAAGCGAGTTCGTACTCCAGTCGCGCTATTACGTTCACTTTCGGGCAAATACCTTTGAGAAAGGTATGAGCCCCCTTATCCTCCCAGCTCTAGGTTAAATAGTACCATTACTGTTCCTCTAGGAGAATAGCTTTGGCATTAAATAACCTACAAAGGTTGATATGCCATGAAACGAAGAAACCAAACCAAACCGATAATAGTATTACCAGCATTGCCCTTCCCTTTCCCTACACCTTTTTTAATCTGTCTTTCTCTCCCCTACTTCTCCAGACTTGGTTAGACTAGCATACGTAAACCCTTTGTTAATCTTGCGTATGTTTCCCCATAAATTATTCATCTTTTCCCTGAAAAAACTTTAGATATATGTGTTTTATCCTTTTGGTTGGGTTCGTTCCTTTTAGCTTTTCTAACTTACAGTACGGGACATTCATCAGTTGGGTTTAACCATTTATTACTATGTGTGAGAGAATAAACAAGAATAAAACAAGGATACACAACTCGTGATATTCGGATGTTACAAGAATCAGCAATGAACCTATTACTGCTTATAACACATCTCCCCTTTTGGCAATAATTATTAGTTTGTTTCTATTTTCTTTAACATATATATTTTGTCTTTTGTTTATTTGTTTAGAATGTCTTTACTGTCTTTTGTGAGTGGTAATTCGCATCTTTTTTCTTTCTTTCTTTCTTAATTTTTTTTAATTGTCCACAGTTGAAAAGGGTTCTCACCCATAGAATGTATGAATATTTTTTTAAACCAGTCCAATTTCTTACAGGCCCAAACTGCCGGGAGATAGTATTTTTTGTTTGAGCATCCTTGATTTCAGCAGTCGTAAGGCATCATTTCTTCTATTTCTTGATACAAAGTTGCTTCCAGTCCATAGTTGCTGGCGTCTGCAATGATATTCACTACATTCGGTCGAAATCATCCCAGGTACAGATGCAAAATAATTAGGAATTTTAGTTAATTATTTTGGTAACAGATTCTTTTTTTAGCTAAACTTTGAGTTCGAAATTGCAGAGTTTTGTTTTGTGAAGGTCACGGCTTGTGTGGGCCTTGTTTTGCGTAAACGTATCAACCTATGTTATAGTAAGGTGGATAAGTTTGTTGTAGAATCAGCTGTAAGCAAAATAGGATAAACAATTAGGTAGATATCAGGTGATATTTAGCAATGACGTGTCACTAAAGGGAATGATTACGTATGATTTAACGGTTTCACCGGGAATAATTTGAAGAACATATATAAGAAAGAGATTCAAAGACGCTGGAGCAGAGGAAGTAGACGGGGTTGGAGACGACAAACGACGAAGAGCCCCCCCCACCAGGGGACACGGCCGACGACGGAGCTCGCACGTGCATAGGTGAGCGGTGGGAGGAGTAAATAAGTGTCTCCCACTGCTTATTCCATCGGTCTATCAAATTGGTTGACGAATGTTTCTTACTCTATCTCTCTTTTCGTTTACTGCTAGAATTTCTCCGTGCAATAAACATTTTTATTGAGCAAGCCAACAGTAAGCGTATTATGTTGTTTGATTTCATTTCATCATGGTCAGGGTAGCGTTGAAATTTTCAATTTGGTGCCAGTAACGCTATGCAGAATAGTTGCAATAACACGTCTGAATCCGGATATTCACGTCGGTTTTGATAATTCCATATCCGTTCTTCGTTTAGTTGTACTCGCTCCTTCGTTATTTTGTGTCCGAATTACTCGATGCAACTCTGATTGAATCCGTATTTTACTTTACTGTGTTTTATACCAGCCTGTTTTATTCGTTCAAGAGTTTTCTTCGGCTGTTACGTTTCGCTCTGGCAAAACAAATGACAACACGTAATATATATAACAATATATATTTATTTTCTCGACGAACGCTTGTGTAAAGTACGAGCAGTCAGGAGAGGTAATAGAATCGTTCGTCGTGGGTGAAATCTTAAATATATTAGGAAGTCTAAAGTAGAAACAGGCAGCCCGAAACGTAGGTGATATCTTATGTATGTTTGGAAGTCCAAAGAAGAAGAAGGCAGTCCGACACCTAGGGTTATATCTTCAGTATGTTTGGAAGTCAAAAGTAGAAACAGACAACACGATACGTGTGTGACATCTTAAGTATGTTTGGAAGTCCAAAGTAAAAACGCGCAGCCAGACATGTGGGTGATATCTTAAGTATTTTTGGAAGTCCAAAGAAAAATCGGGCAGCCAGACATGTGGGTAACAGCTTAAGGATTTCTGGAAGTCCTAAATAGAAACAGGGTGACCTGAACGTGGGTTACATCTTAAGTATATTTTGAAGTCCAAAGTAGAAAAAGGCAGCCAAACACATTGGTGACATCTTAAGAATTTTAGAAATCCAAATTGTAAACAGGCAGCCCGACACGTGGGTTACATCTTAAGTATGTTTGGAAGTCCAAAGTAGAAACAGGCAGACCCACGATTTGGTGACATCTTCAGTATGTTTTGAAATACAAAGGAGAAACAGGCAGCTCTACACGTGGGTGACATCAGAAGTATGTTTTAAAGTCCAAAGTAGAAAAAGGCAGCTTGACACATGGGTGACATTTTCGGTTGTTTGGAAGTCCAACGTAGTGACATCTGAAGTATGCTTGCAAGTCTAAAGTAGAAAAAGGTAGCTCGACACGTGGGTGATATCTTATGTAAGTTTGGTCGTCCAACAGACAGCCCAATACGAGGGTGACATCTTAAGTATGCTTGAAAGTCTAAAGAAGAGACAGGCAGCCCGATACGTGGGTGACATCTTAAGTATGTTTTGAAATACAAAGTAGAAACAAGCAGCCCTACACCTGGGTGAAATTTTAAATATATTTTGAAGTCCAAAGTAGAAATAGGATGCCACACACGTGTGTGACATCTTAAGCACATTTGGATGTGCAAAGTATAAACAGACAATCCAACACGTGTGTGACATCTTAAGTATTTTTGCAAGTCCAAAGTAGAAACAGGTAGCTCGACAGTTGGGTGATATCTTACGTATGTTTGGTCGTCCAAAGTAGAAAAAGACAGCCCAATACGTGGAAGAAATCTTAAATATATTTGGAAGACCACAGTAGAAACAGGGAGTCCGACATGTGGGTGACATTTAAGATGTTTGGAAATACAAAGTAGAAACAGGCAGCCCGATACGTGGTTGAAATCTTAAGTATGTTTGGACATCCAAAGCAGAAGAAGCCAGTCCAACACCTAGGGTTAAATCTTAAGTATGTTTGGAAGTCTAAAAAAGAAAGTGGCAGACCGACAAATGGGTGAAATCTTAAGTACGTTTGTTAGTCAAAGTAGAAAAATGCAGGTCGACACGTGGGTGAAAACTTAAGTATTTTTCGAAGTGCAAAGTAAAAACAGTTAGCTCGAAATGTGGGTGACATTGTAAGTGTGTTTGGAAGTCCAAAGTAGAAAAAGGCAGCCCGACATGTGGATGATATCTTAAGTATGTTTCGAAGCCCAATGTAGAAACAGTTAGCTCTACACGTGGGTGACAGCTTAAGTATGTTTTGAAGTCCAAATTAGAGACAATCACTACGACAAGTGGGTGAAAGGTATGGTTGGAAGTCCAAAGTAGAAACAGAAAGCTCAAAATGTTGGTAAAATCCTACGTGTGTTTGGAAGTTCAAAGTAGAAACAGGCAGTTCGAAATATGGGGGTCATCTTAAGTATGTTTGGAAGTCCAAAGTAGAAAAAGGCAGTCCAACACGTGGGTGTCATCTTATGTATGATTGGAAGTCCAAAGTAGAAACAGGCAGCCCGACACGTGGGTTACATCTTATGTATGTTTGGAAGTCCAAAGTAGAAACAGGCAGATCGACATTTGGGTGTCATCTTATCTATGTTTGGAAGTCCAAAGTAGAAAAAGGCTGATCGACACGTGGGTGTCATCTTATGTATGTTTGGAAGTCCAAAATAGAAACAGGCAGCCCGACACGTGGGTGTCATCTTATGTATGTTCGGAAGTCCAAAGTAGAAAAAGGCTGACCGACACGTGGGTTACATCTTATGTATGTTTAGAAGTCCAAAGTAAAAACAGGCAGCCCGACACGTGGGTGTCATCTTATGTATGTTTGTAAGTCCAAAGTAGAAACAGGCAGATCGACACGTGGGTGTCATCTTATGTATGTTTGTAAGTCCAGAGTAGAAAAAAGGCAGTCCGACATGTGGATGTCATCTTATGTATGTCTGGAAGTCCAAAGTAGAAACCGGCAGCCCGACACGTGGGTGTCATCTTATGTATGTTTGTAAGTCCAAAGTAGAAACAGGCAGATCGACACGTGGGTGTCATCTTATGTATGTTTGTAAGTCCAGAGTAGAAAAAAGGCAGTCCGACATGTGGATGTCATCTTATGTATGTCTGGAAGTCCAAAGTAGAAACCGGCAGCCCGACACGTGGGTGTCATCTTATGTATGTTTGTAAGTCCAAAGTAGAAACAGGCAGATCGACACGTGGGTGTCATCTTATGTATGTTTGTAAGTCCAAAGTAGAAACAGGCAGATCGAAACGTGGATGTCATCTTATGTATGTTTGTAAGTCCAAAGTAGAAACAGGCAGATCGACACGTGGATGTCATCTTATGTATGTTTGGAAGTCCAAAGTAGAAACAGGCAGATCGACACGTGGGTGTCATCTTATGTATGTTTGGAAATCCAAAGTAGAAACAGGCAGTCCGACACGTGATTTACATCTTATCTATGTTTGTAAGTCCAAAGTAGAAACAGGCAGATCGACACGTGGATGTCATCTTATGTATGTTTGGAAGTCCAAAGTAAAAACAGGCAGCCCGACACGTGGGTGTCATCTTATGTATGTTTGGAAGTCCAAAGTAGAAACAGGCAGCCCGACACGTGGGTGTCATCTTATGTATGTTCGGAAGTCCAAAGTAGAAAAAGGCAGATCGACACGTGGGTGTCATCTTATGTATGTTTGGAAGTCCAGATTAGAAACAGGCAGCCCGACACGTGGATGTCATCTTATGTATGTTTGTAAGTCCAAAGTAGAAACAGGCAGATCGACACGTGGATGTCATCTTATGTATGTTTGGAAGTCCAAAGTAGAAACAGGCAGATCGACACGTGGGTGTCATCTTATGTATGTTTGGAAGTCCAGATTAGAAACAGGCAGCCCGAGACATGGGTGTCATCTTATGTATGTTTGGAAGTCCAAAGTAGAAAAAGGCTGATCGACACGTGGGTGTCATCTTATGTATGTTTGGAAGTCCAAAGTAAAAACAGGCAGCCCGACACGTGGATGTCATCTTATGTATGTTTGTAAGTCCAAAGTAGAAACAGGCAGATCGACACGTGGATGTCATCTTATGTATGTTTGTAAGTCCAAAGTAGAAACAGGCAGATCGACACGTGGATGTCATCTTATGTATGTTTGGAAGTCCAAAGTAGAAACAGGCAGATCGACACGTGGGTGTCATCTTATGTATGTTTGGAAGTCCAGATTAGAAACAGGCAGCCCGACACGTGGATGTCATCTTATGTATGTTTGTAAGTCCAAAGTAGAAACAGGCAGATCGACACGTGGATGTCATCTTATGTATGTTTGGAAGTCCAAAGTAGAAACAGGCAGATCGACACGTGGGTGTCATCTTATGTATGTTTGGAAGTCCAGATTAGAAACAGGCAGCCCGAGACATGGGTGTCATCTTATGTATGTTTGGAAGTCCAAAGTAGAAAAAGGCTGATCGACACGTGGGTGTCATCTTATGTATGTTTGGAAGTCCAAAGTAAAAACAGGCAGCCCGACACGTGGATGTCATCTTATGTATGTTTGTAAGTCCAAAGTAGAAACAGGCAGATCGACACGTGGATGTCATCTTATGTATGTTTGTAAGTCCAAAGTAGAAACAGGCAGATCGACACGTGGATGTCATCTTATGTATGTTTGGAAGTCCAAAGTAGAAAAAGGCTGATCGACACGTGGGTGTCATCTTATGTATGTTTGGAAGTCCAAAGTAAAAACAGGCAGCCCGACACGTAGGTGTCATCTTATGTATGTTTGGAAGTCCAAAGTAGAAACAGGCAGCCCGACACGTGGATGTCATCTTATGTATGTTTGGAAGTCCAAAGTAGAAACAGGCAGCCCGACACGTGGATGTCATCTTATGTATGTTTGGTAGTCCAAAGTAGAAACAGTCAGATCGACACGTGGGTGTCATCTTATGTATGTTTGGAAGTCCAAAGTAGAAACAGGCAGCCCGACACGTGGATGTCATCTTATGTATGTTTGGAAGTCCGAAGTAGATACAGGCAGATCGACACGTGGATGTCATCTTATGTATGTTTGGAAGTCCAAAGTAAAAACAGGCAGCCCGACACGTGGGTGTCATCTTATGTATGTTTGGAAGTCCAAAGTAGAAACAGGCAGCCCGACACGTGGATGTCATCATATGTATGTTTGGAAGTCCAAAGTAGAAACAGGCAGCCCGACACGTGGATGTCATCTTATGTATGTTTGGAAGTCAAAAGTAGAAACAGGCAGATCGACACGTGGGTGTCATTTATGTATGTTTGGAAGTCCAAAGTAGAAACAGGCAGCCCGACACGTGGATGTCATATTATGAATGTTTGGAAGTCCGAAGTAGATACAGGCAGATCGACACGTGGATGTCATCTTATGTATGTTTGGAAGTCCAAAGTAGAAACAGGCAGCCCAACACATGGATGTCATCTTATGTATGTTTGGAAGTCCAAAGTAAAAACAGGCAGCCCGACACGTGGGTGTCATCTTATGTATGTTTGGAAGTCCAAAGTAGAAACAGGCAGCCCGACACGTGGGTGTCATCTTATGTATGTTCGGAAGTCCAAAGTAGAAAAAGGCAGATCGACACGTGGGTGTCATCTGATGTATGTTTGGAAGTCCAGATTAGAAACAGGCAGCCCGACACGTGGGTGTCATCTTATGTATGTTTGGAAGTCCAAAGTAGAAACAGGCAGCCCGACACGTGGGTGTCATCTTATGTATGTTTGGAAGTCCAAAGTAGAAATATGCAGCCCGACACGTGAGTTACACCTTATCTATGTTTGAAAGCCAAAAGTAGAAACAGGCAGTCCGACACGTGGGTGTCATCTTATGTATGTTTGGAAGTCCAAAGTAGAAACAGTCAGTCCGACACGTGGATGTCATCTTATGTATGTTTGGATGTCCAAAGTAGAAACAGGCAGATCGACACGTGGGTGTCATCTTATGTATGTTTGGAAGTCCAAAGTAGAAACAGGCAGCCTGACACGTGGATGTCATCTTATGTATGTTTGGAAGTCCGAAGTAGATACAGGCAGATCGACACGTGGATGTCATCTTATGTATGTCTGGAAGTCCAAAGTAGAAAAAGGCAGATCGACACGTGGATGTCATCTTATGTATGTTTGGAAGTCCAAAGTAGAAACAGGCAGCCCAACACATGGATGTCATCTTATGTATGTTTGGAAGTCCAAAGTAAAAACAGCCAGCCCGACACGTGGGTGTCATCTTATGTATGTTCGGAAGTCCAAAGTAGAAAAAGGCAAATCGACACGTGGGTGTCATCTTATGTATGTTTGGAAGTCCAAAGTAGAAACAGGCAGCCCGACCCGTGGGTTACACCTTATCTATGTTTGAAAGCCAAAAGTAGAAACAGGCAGTCCGACACGTGGGTGTCATCTTATGTATGTTTGGAAGTCCAAAGTAGAAACAGGCAGCCCGACCCGTGGGTTACACCTTATCTATGTTTGAAAGCCAAAAGTAGAAACAGGCAGTCCGACACGTGGGTGTCATCTTATGTATGTTTGGAAGTCCAAAGTAGAAACAGGCAGCCCGACATGTGGATGTCATCTTATGTATGTTTGGATGTCCAAAAGTAGAAACAGGCAGATCGACACGTGGATGTCATCTTATGTATGTTTGGAAGTCCAAAGGTAGAAACAGGCAGCCCGACACGTGGATGTCATCTTATGTATGTTTGGATGTCCAAAGTAGATACAGGCAGATCGACACGTGGAAGTCATGTTATGTATGTTTGGAAGTCCAAAGTAGAAACAGGCAGATCGAGACGTGGATGTCATCTTATGTATGTTTGGAAGTCCAAAGTAGAAACAGGAAGATCGACACGTGGATGTCATCTTATGTATGTTTGGAAGTCCAAAGTAAAAACAGGCAGCCCGACACGTGGATGTCATCTTATGTATGTTTGGAAGTCCAAAGTAGAAACAGGCAGCCTGACACGTGGATGTCATCTTATGTATGTTTGGAAGTCCGAAGTAGATACAGGCAGATCGACACGTGGATGTCATCTTATGTATGTCTGGAAGTCCAAAGTAGAAAAAGGCAGATCGACACGTGGATGTCATCTTATGTATGTTTGGAAGTCCAAAGTAGAAACAGGCAGCCCAACACATGGATGTCATCTTATGTATGTTTGGAAGTCCAAAGTAAAAACAGCCAGCCCGACACGTGGGTGTCATCTTATGTATGTTCGGAAGTCCAAAGTAGAAAAAGGCAAATCGACACGTGGGTGTCATCTTATGTATGTTTGGAAGTCCAAAGTAGAAACAGGCAGCCCGACCCGTGGGTTACACCTTATCTATGTTTGAAAGCCAAAAGTAGAAACAGGCAGTCCGACACGTGGGTGTCATCTTATGTATGTTTGGAAGTCCAAAGTAGAAACAGGCAGCCCGACCCGTGGGTTACACCTTATCTATGTTTGAAAGCCAAAAGTAGAAACAGGCAGTCCGACACGTGGGTGTCATCTTATGTATGTTTGGAAGTCCAAAGTAGAAACAGGCAGCCCGACATGTGGATGTCATCTTATGTATGTTTGGATGTCCAAAAGTAGAAACAGGCAGATCGACACGTGGATGTCATCTTATGTATGTTTGGAAGTCCAAAGGTAGAAACAGGCAGCCCGACACGTGGATGTCATCTTATGTATGTTTGGATGTCCAAAGTAGATACAGGCAGATCGACACGTGGAAGTCATGTTATGTATGTTTGGAAGTCCAAAGTAGAAACAGGCAGATCGAGACGTGGATGTCATCTTATGTATGTTTGGAAGTCCAAAGTAGAAACAGGAAGATCGACACGTGGATGTCATCTTATGTATGTTTGGAAGTCCAAAGTAGAAACAGGCAGCCCGAAACGTGGATGTCATCTTTTGTATGTTTGGAAGTCCAAAGTAAAAACAGGCAGCCCGACACGTGGGTGTCATCTTATGTATGTTTTGAAGTCCAAAGTAGAAACAGGCAGCCCGACACGTGGGTGTCATCTTATGTATGTTTGGAAGTCCAAAGTAGAAACAGGAAGATCGACACGTGGGTGTCATCTTATGTATGTTTGGAAATCCAAAGTAGAAACAGGCAGTCCGACACGTGATTTACACCTTATCTATGTTTGTAAGTCCAAAGTAGAAACAGGCAGATCGACACGTGGGTCTAATTTTATGTATGTTTGGAAGTCCAGATTAGAAAATGGAAGCCCGAGACATGGGTGTCATCTTATGTATGTTTGGAAGTCCAAAGTAGAAAAAGGCTGATCGACACGTGGGTGTCACCTTATGTATGTTTGGAAGTCCAAAGTAGAAACAGGCAGCCCGACACGTGGATGTCATCTTATGTATGTTTGGAAGTCCAAAGTAGAAACAGGCAGCCCGACACGTGGATGTCATTTTATGTATGTTTGGAAGTCCAAAGTAGAAACAGGCAGATCGACACGTGGATGTCATCTTATGTATGTTTGGAAGTCCAAAGTAAAAACAGGCAGCCCGACACGTGGATGTCATCTTATGTATGTTTGGAAGTCCAAAGTAGAAACAGGCAGATCGACACGTGGGTGTCATCTTATGTATGTTTGGAAGTCCAAAGTAGATACAGGCAGCCCGACACGTGGATGTCATCTTATGTATGTTTGGAAGTCCGAAGTAGATACAGGCAGATCGACAAGTGGATGTCATCTTATGTATGTTTGTAAGTCCAAAGTAGAAACAGGCAGATCGACACGTGGGTGTCATCTTATGTATGTTTGGAAGTCCAAAGTAGAAACAGGCAGCCCGACACGTGGGTGTCATCTTATGTATATTTGGAAGTCCAAAGTAGATACAGGCAGATCGACACGTGGATGTCATCTTATTTATGTTTGGAAGTCCAAAGTAGAAACAGGCAGATCGACACGTGGATGTCATCTTATGTACGTTTGGAAGTCCAAAGTAGAAACAGGCAGATAGACAAATGGATGTCATCTTATGTATGTTTGGAAGTCCAAAGTAGAAACAGGCAGCCCGACACGTGGGTGTCATCTTATGTATGTTTGGAAGTCCAAAGTAGAAACAGGCATCCCGACCCGTGGGTGTCATCTTATGTATGTTCGGAAGTCCAAAGTAGAAAAAGGCAGATCGACACGTGGGTGTCATCTTATGTATGTTTGGAAGTCCAAAGTAGAAACAGGCAGATCGACACGTGCATGTCATCTTATGTATGTTTCGAAGTCCAAAGTAGAAACAGGCAGCCCGACACGTGCGTGTCATCTTATGTATGTTTGGAAGTCCAAAGTAGAAACAGGCAGCCCGACACGTGGGTGTCATCTTATGTATTTTCGGAAGTCCAAAGTAGAAAAAGGCAGATCGACACGTGGGTGTCATCTTATGTATGTTTGGAAGTCCAGATTAGAAACAGGCAGCCCGACACGTGGGTGTCATCTTATGTATGTTTGGAAGTCCAAAGTAGAAACAGGCAGCCCGACACATGGGTGTCATCTTATGTATGTTTGGAAGTCCAAAGTAGAAACAGGCAGCCCGACACATGGGTGTCATCTTATGTATGTTTGGAAGTCCAAAGAAGAAACATGCAGCCCGACACGTGGGTTACACCTTATCTATGTTTGAAATCCAAAAGTAGAAACAGGCAGTCCGACACGTGGGTGTCATTTTATGTATGTTTGGAAGTCCAGAGTAGAAAAAAAGCAGTCCGACATGTGGATGTCATCTTATGTATGTTTGGAAGTCCAAAGTAGAAACAGGCAGATCGACACGTGGATGTCATCTTATGTATGTTTGGAAATCCAAATTAGAAACAGGCAGCCCGACACGTGGATGTCATCTTATGTATGTTTGGAAGTCCAAAGTAAAAACAGGCAGCCCGACACGTGGGTGTTATCTTATGTATGTTTGGAAGTCCAAAGTAGAAACAGGCAGCCCGACACGTGGGTTACACCTTATCTATGTTTGAAAGTCCAAAGTAGAAACAGGCAGTCCGACACGTGGGTGTCATCTCATGTATGTTTGGAAGTCCAAAGTAGAAACCGGCAGCCCGACACGTGGATTTCATCTTATGTATGTTTGGAAGTCCAAAGTAAAAACAGGCAGCCCGACACGTGGGTGTCATCTTATGTATTTTTGGAAGTCCAAAGTAGAAACAGGCAGCCCGACACGTGGGTGTCATCTTATGTATGTTCGGAAGTCCAAAGTAGTAACAGCAGATCGACACGTGGGTGTCATCTTATGTATGTTTGGAAGTCCAGAGTAGAAAAAAAGCAGTCCGACATTTGGATGTCATCTTATGTATGTTTGGAAATCCAAAGTAGAAACAGGCAGCCCGACACGTGGATGTCATCTTATGTATGTTTGGAAGTCCAAAGTAAAAACAGGCAGCCCGACACGTGGGTTTCATCTTATGTATGTTTGGAAGTCCAAAGTAGAAACAGGCAGCCCGACACGTGGATGTCATCTTATGTATGTTCGGAAGACCAAAGTAGTAACAGCAGATCGACACGTGGGTGTCATCTTATGTATGTTTGGAAGTCCAGATTAGAAACAGGCAGCCCGACACGTGGATGTCATCTCATGTATGTTTGGAAGCCAAAAGTAGAAACAGGCAGCCCGACACGTGGGTGTCATCTTATGTATTTTTGGAAGTCCAAAGTAGAAACATGCAGCCCGACACGTGGGTTACACCTTATCTATGTTTGAAAGTCCAAAGTAGAAACAGGCAGTCTGACACGTGGGTGTCATCTTATGTATGTTTGGAAGTCCAGAGTAGAAAAAAGCAGTCCGACATGTGGATGTCATCTTATGTATGTTTGGAAGTCCAAAGTAGAAACCGGCAGCCCGACACGTGGATGTCATCTTATGTATGTTTGTAAGTCCAAAGTAGAAACAGGCAGATCGACACGTGGATGTCATCTTATGTATGTTTGAAAATCCAAAGTAGAAACAGGTAGATCGACACGTGGGTTTCATCTTATGTATGTTTGGAAATCCAAAGTAGAAACAGGCAGTCCGACACGTGATTTACATCTTATCTATGTTTGTAAGTCCAAAGTAGAAACAGGCAGATCGACACGTGGGTGTCATTTTATGTATGTTTGGAAGTCCAGATTAGAAACAGGCAGCCCGAGACATGGGTGTCATCTTATGTATGTTTGGAAGTCCAAAGTAGAAACATGCAGCCCGACACGTGGGTTACACCTTATCTATGTTTGAAAGCCAAAAGTAGAAACAGGCAGTCCGACACGTGGGTGTCATCTTATATATGTTTGGAAGTCCAGAGTAGAAAAAAAGCAGTCCGACATGTGGATGTCATCTTATGTATGTTTGGAACTCCGAAGTAGAAACATGCAGAGCGACACGTGGATGTAATCTTATGTACGTTTGGAAGTCCAAAGTAGAAACAGGAGGATCGACACGTGGATGTCATCTTATGTATGTTTGGAAGTCCAAAGTAGAAACAGGAGGATCGACACGTGGATGTCATCTTATGTATGTTTGGAAGTCCAAAGTAGAAACAGGCAGATCGACACGTGGATGTCATCTTATGTATGTTTGGAAATCCAAAGTAGAAACAGGCAGCCCGACACGTGGATGTCATCTTATGTATGTTTGGAAGTCCAAAGTAAAAACCGGCAGCCCGACACGTGGGTGTCATCTTATGTATGTTTGGAAGTCCAAAGTAGAAGCAGGCAGCCCGACACGTGGATGTCATCTTATGTATTTTTGGAAGTCCAAAGTAGAAACATGCAGCCAGACACGTGGGTTACACCTTATCTATGTTTGAAAGTACAAAGTAAAAACAGGCATTCCGACACGTGGGTGTCGTCTTATGTATGTTTGGAAGTCCAAAGTAGAAACAGGCAGCCCGACACGTGGGTGTCATCTTATGTATGTTTGGAAGTCCAAAGTAGAAACATGAAGCCCGACACGTGGGTTACACCTTATCTATGTTTGAAAGCCATAAGTAGAAACAGGCAGTCCGACACATGGGTGTCATCTTATGTATGTTTGGAAGTCCAGAGTAGAAAAAAAGCAGTCCGACATGTGCATGTCATCTTTTGTATGTTTGGAAGTCCAAAGTAGAAACCGGCAGCCCGACACGTGGATGTTATCTTATGTATGTTTGTAAGTTCAAAGTAGAAACAGGCAGATCGACACGTGGATGTCATCTTATGTATGTTTGGAAGTCCAAAGTAGAAACAGGCAGATCGACACGTGGGTGTCATCTTATGTATGTTTGGAAATCCAAAGTAGAAACAGGCAGTCCGACTCGTGATTTACATCTTATCTATGTTTGTAAGTCCAAAGTAGAAACAGGCAGATCGACACGCGGATGTCATCTTATGTATGTTTAGAAGTCCAAAGTAGAACAAGGCAGCCCGACATGTGTAAATCATCTTATGTACGTTTGGCAGTCCAAAGTTGAAACAGGCAGCGCGACACGTGGATTACATCTTAAGTATGTTTGGAAGTCCAAAGTAGAAGCAGGCACCTGAAAACATGGGTGACATCTTATGTATGTTTGGAAGTCCAGAGAAGAAACAGGCAGATCGACACGTGGGTTATATCTTATGTATGTTTCGAAGTCCAAAGTAGAAACAGGCAGCCCGACACGTGGGTGTCATCTTATGTATGTTTGGAAGTCCAAAGTAGAAACAGGCAGCCCGACACGTGGGTGTCATCTTATGTATGTTTGGAAGTCCAAAGTAGAAACATGAAGCCCGACACGTGGGTTACACCTTATCTATGTTTGAAAGCCATAAGTAGAAACAGGCAGTCCGACACATGGGTGTCATCTTATGTATGTTTGGAAGTCCAGAGTAGAAAAAAAGCAGTCCGACATGTGGATGTCATCTTATATATGTATGGAAGTACAGATTAGAAACAGGCAGCCCGACACGTGGGTATCATCTTATGTATGTTTGGAAGTCCAAAGTAGAAATATGCAGCCCGACACGTGGGTTACACCTTATCTATGTTTGAAAGTCCAAAGTAGAAACAGGCAGTCTGACACGTGGGTGTCATCTTATGTATGTTTGGAAGTCCAGAGTAGAAAAAAAGCAGTCCGACATGTGGATGTCATCTTATGTATGTTTGGAAGTCCAAAGTAGAAACAGGCAGATCGACACGTGGATGTCATCTTATGTATGTTTGGAAGTCCAAAGTAGAAACAGGCAGCCCGACACGTGGATGTCATCTTATGTATGTTTAGAAGTCCAAAGTAAAAACAGGCAGCCCGACTCGTGGGTGTCATCATATGTATGTTTGGAAATCCAAAGTAGAAACAGGCAGCTCGACACGTGGGTGTCATCTTATGTATGTTCGGAAGTCCAAAGTAGAAAAAGGCAGATCGACACGGGGGTGTCATCTTATGTATGTTTTGAAGTCCAGATTAGAAACAGGCAGCCCGACACGTGCGTGTCATCTTATGTATGTTTGGAAGTCCAAAGTAGAAACATGCAGCCCGACACATGGGTTACACCTTATCTATATTTAAAAGTCCAAAGTAGAAACAGGCAGTCCGACACGTGGGTGTCATCTTATGTATGTTTGGAAGTCCAAAGTAGAAACAGGCAGAACGACACGTGGGTGTTATCTTATGTATGTTTGAAGTCCAAAGTAGAAACAAGCAGCCCGACACGTGGGTGTCATCTTATGTATGTTTTGAAGTCCAAAGTAAAAACAGGCAGCCCGACACGTGGGTGTCATCTTATAGATGTTCGGAAGTCCAAAATAGAAAAAGGCAGATCGACACGTGGGTGTCATCTTATATATGTTTGGAAGTCCAGATTAGAAACAGGCAGATCGACACGTGGATGTCATCTTATGTATGTTTGGAAGTCCAAAGTAGAAACAGGCAGATCGACACGTGGATGTCATCTTATATATGTTTGGAAGTCCAAAGTAGAAACAGGCAGCCCGACACGTGGATGTCATCTTATGTATGTTTAGAAGTCCAAAGTAAAAACAGGCAGCCCGACTCGTGGGTGTCATCATATGTATGTTTGGAAGTCCAAAATAGAAACAGGCAGCCCGACACGTGGGTGTCATCTTATGTATGTTCGGAAGTCCAAAGTAGAAAAAGGCAGATCGACACGTGGGTGTCATCTTATGTATGTTTGGAAGTCCAAAGTAGAAACAAGCAGCCCGACACGTGGGTGTCATCTTATGTATGTTTGGAAGTCCAAAGTAGAAACAAGCAGCCCGACACGTGGGTGTCATCTTATGTATGTTTGGAAGTCCAAAGTAGAAACATGCAGCCCGACACGTGGGTTACACCTTATCTATATTTAAAAGTCCAAAGTAGAAACAGGCAGTCCGACACGTGGGTGTCATCTTATGTATGTTTGGAAATCCAAAGTAGAAACAGGAAGTCCGACACGTGATTTACATCTTATCTATGTTTGTAAGTCCAAAGTAGAAACAGGCAGATCGACACGTTGGTGTCATTTTATATATGTTTGGAAGTCCAAAGTAGAAACAAGCAGCCCGAGACGTGGGTGTCATCTTATGTATGTTTGTAAGTCCAAAGAAGAAACAGGCAGATCGACACGTGGGTGTCATCTTATGTATGTTTAGAAGTCCAAAGAAGAAACAGGCAGATCGCCACGTGGATGTCATCTTAAGTATATTTAGAAGTCCAAAGTAGAACCAGGCAGCCTGACACGTGTAAATCATCTTATGTACGTTTGGAAGTCCAAAGTCAAACAGGCAGCGCGACACGTAGGTTACATCTTAAGTATGTTTGGAAGTCCAAAGTAGAAGCAGGCACCTGAAAACGTGGATGTCATCTTATGTATGTTTGGAAGTCCAGAGAAGAAACAGGCAGATCGATACGTGGACTATATCTTATGTATGTTTCGAAGTCCAAAGTAGAAACAGGCAGCCCGGCACGTGGGTGTCATCTTATGTATGTTTGGAAGTCCAAAGTAGAAACAGGCAGATCGACACGTGGATGTTATCTTATGTACGTTTAGAAGACCAAAGTTTAAATAGGCCTTGCGACACGTGTGTGTCATCTTATGTATGTTTTGAAGCCCAAAGTAGAAATAGGAAGCCCGACACGTGGGTTATATCTTATGTATGTTTGCAAGTCCAAAGTAGAAGCAGGCACCTAAAAACGTGGGTGACATCTTATGCATGTTTGGAAGTCCAAAGTAGAAACAGGCAGCCCGACACGTGGGTTATATCTTAAGTATGTTTGAAAGTCCAAAGTAGAAGCAGGCAGTCTGACACGGTGGTAACATCTTAAGTATGTTCCGAAGCCCAATGTAGAAATAGTTAGCTCGATATGTGGGTGACAGCTTAAGTATATTTTGAAGTCCAAATTAGAGAGAATCACTACGACAAGTGGGTGAAATTTTAAGTATGGTTGGAAGTCCAAAGTAGAAAGAGGAAGCTCAACATTTTGGTGACATCCTACGTGTGTTTGGAAGTTCAAAGTTGGAACAGGCAGCTCGATACATGGTTTTATCTTATGTATGTTCGGAACCCCAAAGTAGAAACAGGCAGCCCGACACTTGGGTTACATCTTATCTATGTGTGGAAATCCAAAGTAGAAACAGGCAGTAAGACGCGTGGGTGTCATTTATGTATGTTTGTAAGTCCAAAGTAGAAACAGGCAGCCCGACACGTGATTTACATCTTATCTATGTTTGGGAGACCAAAGTAGATACAGGCAGTCTGACACGTGGGTTACATCTTATGCATGTTTGGAAGTCCAAAGTAGAAACAGGCAAATCGACACGTGGGTGTCATGTTAAGTATGTTTGGAAGTCCAAAGTCGAAGCAGGAAGCTCGACACGTGGGTGTCATGTTAAGTATGTTTGGAAGTCCAAAGTAGAAACAGGCAGATCGACACGTGGATGTCATCTTTGGAAGTCCAAAGTAGAAGCAGGCACCTAAAAACGTGCGTGACATCTTATGTATGTTTTGAGGTCCAAAATAGAAACAGGCAGATCGACACGTTGGTGTCATCTTATGTATGTTTGGAAGTCCAAAGTAGAAACAGGCAGCCCGACACGTGGGTTACATCTTATTTATGCTTGGTAGTCCAAAGTAGAAACAGGCAGCCCGACACGTGGGTGTCATCTTATGTATGTTTGGAAGTCCAAAGTAGAAACAGGCAGCCCGACACGTGGGTTATATCTTATGTATGTTAGGAAATAAAAAGTAGAAACCAGCAGCTCGACAAGTGGGTCTCATCTTAAGTATGTTTAGAAGTCCAAAGTAGAAACAGACAGCCTGACGCGTGTATTACATCTTATGTACGTTTGGAAGTCCAAAGTAGAAACAGGCAGCGCGACACGTGTGTTACATCTTATGTATGTTTTGAAGCCCAAAGTAGAAATAGGAAGCCCTACACGTGGGTTATATCTTATGTATGTTTTGAAGTCCAAAGTAGAAACAGGCAGATCGACACGTGGGTGCCATCTTATGTAGGTTTGGAAGTCCAAGTAGAAACAGGCAGCCCGACACGTGGGTGTCATCTTATGTATGTTTGGAATTCCAAAGTAGAAACAGGCAGCCCTACACGTGGGTGTCACCTTATGTATGTTTGTAAGTCCAAAGTAGGAACAGGCAGACCGACACGTGGATGTCATCTTATGTATGTTTGGAAGTCCAAAGTAGAAACAGGCAGATCGACACGTGGGTGTCATCTTATGTATGTTTGGAAGTCCAGATTAGAAACAGATAGCCCGAGACGTGGGTGTCATGTTATGTATGTTTGGAAGTCCAGAGTAAAAACAGGCAGAACGACACGTGGGTGTTATCTTATGTATGTTTGAAGTCCAAAGTAGAAACAAGCAGCCCGACACGTGGGTGTCATCTTATGTATGTTTTGAAGTCCAAAGTAGAAACAGGCAGCCCGACACGTGGGTGTCATCTTATAGATGTTCGGATGTCCAAAATAGAAAAAGGCAGATCGACAAGTGGGTGTCATCTTATATATGTTTGGAAGTCCAGATTAGAAACAGGCAGCCCGAGACGTGGGTGTCATCTTATGTATGTTTGGAAGTCCAAAGTAGAAACAGGCAGTTCGACACGTGGATGTCATCTTATGTATGTTTGGAAGTCCAAAGTAGAAACAGGCTGATCGACACGTGGGTGTCAGCTTATGTATGTTTGGAAGTTCAAATAAAAACAGGCAGCCCGACACGTGGGTGTCATCTTATGTATGTTTGAAAGTCCAAAGTAGAAAAAGGTAACCCGACACGTGGGTTATATCTTATCTATTTTTGGAAGTCCAAAGTAGAAAAAGGCAGAACGACACGTGGGTTACATCTTATCTATGTTTGGAAGTCAAAGTAGAAACAGGCAGCCAGACACATGGGTGTCATCTTATGTATGTTTGGAAGTCCAAAGTAGAAAAAGGCAGATCGACACATGGGTGTCATCTTATGTATGTTTGGAAGTCCAAAGTAGAAACAGGCAGATCGACACGTGGATGTCATCTTATGTATGTTTGGAAGTCCAAAGTAGAAAAAGGCAGATCGACACGTGGGTGTCATCTTATGTATGTTTGGAAGTCCAGATTAGAAACAGGCTGCCCGACACGTGGGTGTCATCTTATGAATGTTCGGAAGTCCAAAGTAGAAACAGGCAGCCCGACCCGTGGGTGTCATCTTATGTATGTTTGGAAGTCCAAAGTAGAATCATGCAGCCCGACACGTGGGTTACACCTTATCTATGTTTGGAAGTCCAAAGTAGAAACAGGCAGTCTGACACATGGGTGTCATCTTACGTATGTTTGGAAGTTCAGAGTAGAAAAAAGGCACTCCGACATGTGGATGTCATCTTATGTATGTTTGGAAGTCCAAAGTAGAAACCGGCAGCCCGACACGTGGGTGTCATCTTATGTATGTTTGTAAGTCCAAAGTAGAAACAGGCAGATCGACACGTGGGTTATATCTTATGTATGTTTGGATGTCCAAAGTAGAAACAGGCAGATCGACACGTGGGTGTCATCTTATGTATGTTTGGAAGTCCAGATTAGAAACAGGAAGCCCGAGACGTGGGTGTCATCTTATGTATGTTTGGATGTCCAAAGTAGAAACAGGCAGCCCGACACGTGGGTGTCAACTTATGTATGTTTGTAAATCCAAAGTAGAAACAGGCAGATCGACACCTTCATGTCATCTTATGTATGTTTGGAAGTTCAAAGTAGAAACAAGCAGTTCGACATTTGGGTGCCATCTTATGTATGTTTGTATGTCCAAAGTAGAAACCGGCAGTCTGACACGTGGGTGACATCTTATGTATGTTTATAAGTCCAAAGTCGGAGCAGGCAGCTCGACACGTGGCTGACATCTTATGCATGTTTGGAAGTCCAAAGTAGAAACAGGCAGCCTGACACTTGGGTTACATGTTATGTATGTTTGGAAGTCCAAAGTTTAAACAGGCAGTCTGACACGTTGGTGACATCTTAAATATGTTTGAAAGTCCAAAGTCGAAGCAGGCAGCTCGACACGTGCGTGACATTTTAAGTATTTTTGGACGTCCAAAGTAGAAACCGGTAGCCTGACACGTGGGTGACACCATTAAGTATGTTTGGAAGTCCAAAGTAGAAACAGGCAGTTCGACACGTGAGTGATATTTTAAGTAAGTTCAGATGTCCAAATGTTTTGTATTGAAAGGAAGAATAATGAAAAGACCCGACATTATCTCGAAAGAAAAATACAAAAAATTCATCATATTCTCAGACTTACTCTATGTCCTATTATCATTAAACAATAAAAAACTAGAGCACCTACTTATTATCAAACTACTTTGCAGACTACACTGATCATTAAACAAAGAAATTTTTTTTTTTGTTGGATTCCAAGCCATATTGGGGTGAAAGGAAATTATAGAGCAGACGCGGCAGCAAGATCGGCTTTAGACTTGACCCCCGACAAGTCAAACTTCCCATACACCGATCTGAAACCCAAAATAAATAATTTCCTCCATAAAAAATGGTAGCAACGCTGGAATAGAAATACCAATAGTAAACTATTCCAGGTTAAACCCTTTTGGGGTTAATGGCGTTATGAAAATATAAATGTTCTGTGTAAGAAAAAAAAAAAGTTTGCAACAAGATTTGGAACTTTTAAATATCAGGAACCAAATCGTGTGTTACACCGGTAAATTGTTTCTTTTCTGCCAAACATTTTCTGAAAGATAATTTAATGGTTGCATCGTGTTTTTCTATTTCTTAATTTTGTTTTGTGTAGTGCCATTATTTTTCTTTTTAATCATGAAAATGTACTAGACAGAAATTGTTTTATTAACAGAGAAATCCTCAACCACTAACACCAAATTTTCACACACACACACACACACACACAAATAAAAGGATTTGAACACACAGCAGAAAAACAGAAGAAATCACAAATATTTTCTTTGTGTTTTTTTTTCTCATTAATTTTCGGATTTCTCGTTGGAAAGGTAAGTGAAAAAATACAAATTTGTAAAAAAGAAAAAAGAATTAAATTTCTATTATGTTACGTTTTCCGTTAACAACATAAAAATGGAGAAAAAAACTTTTTTTTTCCGTAGATATTTTTAAAATGATCCTTAAATATTTTAAGATATCAATTATACCATAAAAGATTTGATTAAAATTATTTTTTCTTTTTTTTTAAATCCAAAAGGGAACAAAATTTCAATGTTGTGCATTGTATGTTTAAAAAACTGTTTAATGATATAAACTTATATTGTGTAAAATTATTTCGAAGAAAATAAATGTTTAATTTCTTTAAATATATCCCCCCCCCAAAAAAAAATGGTTGTGTATGTAAGATGGTAAAGGGTTGTAATATTGATTTCCATTTGGTAAATTGTAAAAAAAATATTGACAGTTTCCTTTCTAGTTTGTTTGTTTTTTTAAATAAAGACAATTTTTTAAAGATTTTTAAATTTTACTGATTAAGTTCGAACTTTGAAAAAAAAAAAAAGGTAAAATTGCAAAATTTTCTTTTTTTCGTTTTGTTTTGTTTTTGCAATATGAACTAATTTTAGACCCTCAAACTTAAAAAAAAAAAAATTTATATTTTTAAAGAGGGTTCACTTTCACCTTCTAATTCAATGCAGATTGATCACTGTTTAAAATTACATTGGGGAAGATTATTGTTAAAAATGAATATTTTTGAGAGGTTACTCCAGACTGAAAGTTCTAATAAAAAGAAAATGCTAGAAAATTTTTTTTCTGGTGAACTTGAATGGGTGCACGTATAGAATAATAACTTTCTTTTGTGTTTTATTTTTATTATTCATTACTCATTAGAGTTTTTCACATCAGCGTTAGCTGATGGTCTTTCACTGGAGATTGAGTGACAGCAAGTCTCCTCGAGTCTCCAGGACTCTTCTCAGTATTCTGGCCGTTTTCAATAATGCTGTTGTTTGGATGGTCTCTACACGGCCACCAACTTCCAAATCCTCCAAGCCCTTTAATAATCCTTTAGTTACCGTGCCAAAAGCACCACTCACAGTTGGTATAATTGTCACCTTCATATTCCATAGTTTTTTCAATTCTCTTGTAAGGTCGAGGTACTTATCTCTCTTTTCACATTCTTTCAGTTTTATTATTATTATTATTATTATTGCTGTTGTTTTTTTTTTCGCATTTTCTCAATTATCCCAATGGTGTTCATTATTTCTGATCAGTTCTTCAGGATTGTTTTCTATGCTGCAAACAATTCTTGTCATTTCATTCTTCTCCAATATTCCCAGAGATTTTTATTTTATTGGACTTGAAAAGGTCGATCATCAGTCATTTCAATGCGTATCAGAATCATTTTTTGCGCTAAAAAAGAAAACAAAGCATTTGGCATTTATATTGAGAGATATTTGAATAATATTTGGTGTTCATAGGTTTTTTGAAAGTGTAGGATCAGAATTCCTATGAGTCAGCCTGCATATGTCATCAAAGCTAAAAATGAATTTGGTATTTGAATGATATTTGGTGTTCAGAGGTTTTTTGAAAGTGTAGGATCAGAATTCCTATGAGTCAGCCTGCATATGTCATCAAAGCTAAAAATGAATTTGGTTTTTGAATGATATTTGGTGTTCAGAGGTTTTTTGAAAGTGTAGGATCAGAATTCCTATGAGTCAGCCTGCATATGTCATCAAAGCTAAAAATGAATTTGGTATTTGAATGATATTTGGTGTTCAGAGGTTTTTTGAAAGTGTAGGATCAGAATTCCTATGAGTCAGCCTGCATATGTCATCAAAGCTAAAAATGAATTTGGTATTTGAATGATATTTGGTGTTCAGAGGTTTTTTGAAAGTGTAGGATCAGAATTCCTATGAGTCAGCCTGCATATGTCATCAAAGCTAAAAATGAATTTGGTATTTGAATGATATTTGGTGTTCAGAGGTTTTTTGAAAGTGTAGGATCAGAATTCCTATGAGTCAGCCTGCATATGTCATCAAAGCTAAAAATGAATTTGGTATTTGAATGATATTTGGTGTTCAGAGGTTTTTTGAAAGTGTAGGATCAGAATTCCTATGAGTCAGCCTGCATATGTCATCAAAGCTAAAAATGAATTTGGTATTTGAATGATATTTGGTGTTCAGAGGTTTTTTGAAAGTGTAGGATCAGAATTCCTATGAGTCAGCCTGCATATGTCATCAAAGCTAAAAATGAATTTGGTATTTGAATGATATTTGGTGTTCAGAGGTTTTTGAAGAATGGAGGATCTAAATTCCTGAGTCATCCTTCATATGTCATCTGTAGGGGACTAATGTTAATAAAGATAACACAATTAACTCGAGAGCTACAAAAATAGAGAAATTTTATTTTGGGATGGATCTGAAATCAAAGAAACGAAATTGTTCTTGTGTTAAGTCGCTGTGGGTAGCAGTGAATTTTCAGCCAACGCGTGGAGTCGTTAGGCTATCGTCCAAGTTAACGGTACTAAATACGGGTCGCTCGTCGGTCAAGAGAGCTTGAGCTGCTATGACTCTGAGATACAATTGTATCGTCTTGCCTAGGTTACAAGTAAACTGTTCTGAGGGGCTTTTGAAAATGTTCTGACTTTATAATATTTGTGGGCATCCTGCACGCGCGCGTTAGCTCTCCGAAAAAAGTGACCGCGTATTTTTAGCACCCCTGATTGGTCCAAAAAATGTAGTCGAGTGTTTTGATTTTTTTTAAGTTGGGATTTTCTCGAAGTTCTTGAATTTTCTAGAACACGTGCATGGGCGTTTTTAGGTTTACGATTGCACCAAAATAGTTCCTTTTTTTCGAGAACTTTCTTTGGCGTGGAAATTGCATCATTTCCTATAAATCTAAGCTAAAATGAATTACGTATTAGAATGATATTTGGTGTTCAGAAGTTTTTTAAAAGTATAGGATCCAAATTCCTATGAGTCAGCCTTCATATGTTATCAAAGTTCAAATGAATTTGTTATTTAATCATGACAATATATGGTATTGACAGGTGCTAAAATCTTATGTTGAGTATGATATATTTTTTATATATGAAAATGTAATTTTCCTTTGATATCAACATAAAAAAATTTTTAGGTACTTTGAAAGAAATTGAAAAGTCAATTCCAAAGGTCATTACTAACCGAACTTTCAGATTGTCAAAACTAAAGTTAAACAGGCTTCGGGGTTTGTTAGTGCGTTGACCCAATTTAAAACATGACATCTCTTACCCAACTGTTGGGGCTAAAAGATCAGATCTTTGATTTTTGTTTTGGTTAAAGTGAAAAGAAATACCAATTGGATGACCAATCAAAATCTGATACGGGGAAATAATACTTTTCCCACAGACGTAGATCAGCACATTTGATTGGCTGACCAGTCAAAAAGTATTAAAAGTACACAAAATGATCTGTGATTGGTTAGCCAATCGGGAATGTTTGTTTCCAAAGGAATCCTTTATAAAAATAGATATTTTTAGGGTTAGAGGAGAGAAGAGACCCGATGTCCACACCAAAGACAAGAGAATAAGAAAAGAAATCTCTCCAAGAACTGAAGCCTTTCCAGCAAAAGCCTCACTCTCCGAAAAATTGAACAAAATAGAAAAACTTCACCGACCAAATACCTCAATTGTCTGCTTCTCAAACACAACAAAAGTGACAATTTCTCTCTCTCTCTCTCTCTCTCTCTCTATATATATATATATATATATATTGTAGATATTATTGTTACACCATTGTGTTTCAATAAATAATTAACAGAGAGTTTTTCTTGTCTTTGAGTTGTCAACACCCAGGCAACTTGTTCCAACGAATCACCCCGACCGTCAGAAGTTCTAGACATATTGTGTCATTCTCCATCTGTGGATCTTTCAAATACAACGTGAGCACAGAGGGGATTGATAAACAAACTAACTGGAAACGCACGTGATGGTCATGGAATCAAGGCCATAAAAAATACCGTGCCAAGCAAAGAACCATATTTGGTGCCGTGACCAGGATTCGACAATCCATGATTTGAAAACCCATGGCACATCCAGGCACAGGATTCGACCCTGAAAACCCAGTGCACAGCCACCCTCAGGATTCTACCCTGAAAATACATAGCACAGTCACAAGTAGGGTTCAACTCTGAGAACCCACGGTACAGTACCATACAGGATACGCACCAGAGAACCCACGCCACAGCCACACCAAGAAAAACACCGTCACCCGCATCAAACTTTACAGCTTAGGGTAAGTGACTATTTTCCTCCACTTCTCTTCATTCTTAGCGCAGATTGTTGGTCTATTACTTTGTTGCTTAGATAAATCGTTGTTAGATAAAATATTGTCTTAATAGTAGACTATATTCATACACATGTCTCAACAAAATGGCAAATCCAGATCGCGTAGATAAAGTTATCACGAGCGGATCTAAGATCCCAATATTTACTGGAAAACCGACCGACCTAAAAACCCTGGCTTGCAGTATTAAAAAAGAGATAGAACAGATCTACAAATCAACCGATCTGGAGTTGATTAATATAACCTTCGATTTTTCAGAATGTATCGTGTCATAATGGATCGGTGATTATCTTGATGACAATCCAGATGTTTCTAGTAAGGAGTTATTCGAGCAGATATCAGTTCAGTACGGAGAATTTTCAAACACCGCCAACGCTGCTCGAGCTTTTATTAAAATAAAGCAAGACAGAGATGAAGTTCTTGCTGAACTAGCGAATAGAATGACCAAACTTGCAAAGTTGGCTTATCGGGACTCGGAGCTAAGAGAAGGTTCAGCTGTACGAGTACAACTAGCTGAATTTTTCATTGATGCCTTAAACAATTTATTAAAAAAGATGTAGCAAGATCTAACCCGACAACCCTATCGGATACCTTATCATCGGCTAGAAAAAATGAAAGGCTCTATGAGACACGCCGAGTTTGTCGAACTAAAGAAAGATCAAGTTTCGAGAGTAGGATTCCAGGCAGAGTAGATGGCGGCAGGGAAAAACGGGCCCCCATACCATGTTAAGGGTGCCCAAATTGGAAAATCCTGATAGACGGTGGCCTGGAGAGAGCTATGGCTGTTATAAATTGTTGGCAGCTCCCTTTTCAATAGCTACTACACCGAAGTGTAGGGGAGGGTGCTACTCCTTTCCCTGGACTGCTCTACTTTGATCCTTACCTTATGATTCTGAGTGTTAAGCAAGTAGGTATCAAGTACCATTTTTTGAGTCTTTGGTATGACTCGACCTGTGGTCTCCTGGACCATTGGCGAATACTCTACCACTAGACCAATGGCCCAGTATAGTAGTAACAAACCAACACAATCAGCCATAGTAAATAAGGAAGTAAATGCTTTTCATTTAGATCAACTAAAAGCCTGTGATGGCGCAGGAACTGTGGTAGAATGAAATATGATGAACAGGATCGTCAAGGGTCATCTGAGTACACTTACTCTGCCTCAGACAAAAGAGAAACCAGGGCGCCATTAAAATTTAACCAATATCACAAAATTAATCAAAAGACTCGTGCACGACCACTCGACGTCTCACATTCCCAGGTGGGAAATCAAATCTTAGCTGTCTGCTAACGTTTTGAATTTTTAGATCCAGACAACTGTATCCCGTGTTTATAACGAAAGCCAAAATAACCGAACCGTTGATCATTCGATAATAAAAGATAAAAAGTTGAAGTCCAGAGAACGAAAAAAAAAACCCCAAAAATACGGCGTTGAATAATAAAATAAAAATGTTTTTAGTCCGAAAAACAATTAACAATTACGAAATGATTGTTGTTATTTCGATGTTCTATTCTCTGTAAATACAAAGCAGAATATCTCGAAATCTAACCACTGTCTTGCGGGAATCTTTCTCATGTAGACTCAATGTGTTACGTTAATTCTTATCTTCAGCTTGTTGACACAACAGAGATGTGAGAGGATCTGGTTATCTCCGAGTCTGGTGCAAAGTTCTTTCTACAGGAGCTCCTTTCTGCTTCGAGTCAACTCTGCAACGGTCTTATCGTCGCACTGCAACTGTTGCTTTTCAGCAAAAACACAGTTTATATAATTGGTTTTTCTATTTCCAAGTGGGCGTATTTCATCACCAGCCTTTAATCAATCTTTAACAATTTAATTTCATTCACTGTTGCTCTCTTCTACCCCAACAGTGAATCCCTGTGGTTGCCACCAGAGGGGGAGGAGGAGGCTGGTTGCCTCCATACATCTTCTCCGACTGCTACAATGGGGTTTTGCTTCCATCTCTCCCATCACGTTTCTTTCTATCCTTCTCTCAGCAGAGGGCGGCCTTTTTCCTCACATGATTCATACATCATAAGTTTACTTACTTCCAAAATTAAATCAAAATTTTCCATTTTTCAACGAGTGGTTTTCCCCAGGGCCATCGGCTTGAATTTGGCTGACTCCTTCCGTAATCTCATTTCTTATTCTGCTATTGTTTTGACTAGCACCCTTTCCAATCATTTCTTTCTTTCTTTCTTTCTTTCTTTCTTTCTTTCTTTCTTTCTTTCTTTCTCTGGTTAGAAAAATAAATTTCATATGTTTTGGTATTTTTCTGCCAGCCAAAAATTAAACAATATTTCTCGCTTCTTCCTCATTGTGACAATATATTGCATCACTCTTTAAAAAAACAATGTACTGATTTTATTCTTCTAAAATCCGCATTGCTCATTGTTCCTTACTTTATAAGAATAAAACAACATCTCTGGCTTTTTGGAAAAACATTCCGCTTTTCCCATTTTCCATTCATTTCGAATAATAAAAACATAACTTCTCGATTTGTCTGCTTACTGTCCCAATCTTTTAAAATCAACGCCGAATATTTTTTCTTGTAGGCTAGACTCCGCAGCCACAATCTGCTGTTACACACGCAAAAAATGTAATTATGTCGAATCGTCAAAAAAAAAAAAAAAAAGACATCGGAAAAATATAAATCCAAAAAGACATGGGTGTCAGAAAGGCAGTAGAAACTGTCCCAAAAATGTAATTATGTCGAATCGACAGTATTAACAGTACCACTGTTTCTTGCACTGCCAAATTAGTCTCCACAAGACAACAGAATGGAACCTTATACTGAGTACTTCCAACCGATGAAGCACCTCCAGGGAATGAAAATGTGGTTTTTGGTTCAAACTATGGTGAAAGAGAACAGAGCGGGAAAAATTCCGATAACGTTAGCTAAATTGGATAACAAAATTGTGAGGGTACAAAAGGGAGAAAGGTTAGGGAGTATATCACCTGTCAAAATTAGAAAATAAGTTAACTATATTGAGACGCATCCAAATAGAACACGTACAGGTAAGAATATTCCAAATGACTTTAATGTAACACAGGAAAATAGGAAATTTAATACATTGATTTTTCTATTCTCCTTTTGAAATTTGCTGAAAGATTTAGTGACATTTTGTCACTTTGAAAAATATTCCAAAAGAAGAATTTTTTACACTGTAATTATCAAGTTTTATGAAATATAAAAGAAGAAAAACAGGTTTTATGTTTTACAACTAAGGATTATACCATTAAGTTGTATAAGTTGTCATGCTAAATTATTTATATTAAATCTGTTTTACTTGTAATGAAAAATAAAAGACGGACTATTGCTTTTACTCTTTTTATAAATCTGATCTTTATTATTGAAAAATAGAACATTATTTTTTTTAATATTTACAGGTTGATTAAGTTCCCATTTGAAAATTATTTTTTGTTTTAAAATAAATGATAAATTATCTCATTAAATAGTAAAAGTTGTGACTTAAATTATCCACTCTAATTCCACATCATTTATTTGAAAAAATAGAGAAATATTTTCATAAGTAGTTATTGTTTGATTGACTTCCCATTATATAATCATTGCTTTTTATTTTGTTTATTGATATAAATATTATTTGAGAGTAAAAACTGAATTATATATTTATCAGTGTGTGACGGTTAACGAGTCTGGTCTATGAATAACTGTAATGAGTTTTTATGATCAGTGGGTGCTGCATTATTTTAACATCGTGTTAGAGTAAAAAACTATCCTTACTAATTAAATGTACGTATTTATTTAAATATAATCAGAGTTGATACAATATTCAGTCTGTTTTATCATATTTTGCTTTTCATTTACAGATATTCTGGCTGGGAAAAATTGTGTGATACACTTAAAAATTATTATTTTAAAATGGAACAAAATAATAATGTTGATCTTCCATCAGTAATATGAAACTATATTCTAAAAGGATTATTCATGTAAAAGCCATGAATAAACATTAACTAAAACAGAATGGTTTAATCATGAAAACACATGGATCTTTTTATGTTAGAGAAAGACAATATTCAAGCAAATACGGGTGATGTTTTTTTTTTCTTACTTGATTTCTTTTATGACATTTATTTTACAATGAATTCAACCACACACAAAGGAGAAGACAAACTTTTGTAAACCCAGCAAAACCATTTTTATATGAATTACATTTGGTTAGTTATGCATACACGCTCAAAAGACAATCATATTCTTTTAAAATGTGTATATTTTCCTTTTCATCGTATACTGAAGTGAAACCCCATTTTTCTGAAGTGTGTGGATCTTTCTTTTCACAAAAGTAACGTTTTGTACAATATATGAAAACACTGGAAAGAAACAATATTCAATTAAAAATTGCAAATTTGTAAACAAATTACATTTAGTACAACGTAAGCAAATACACACTAGAAAGAAACTAAATCCTTGTGAAGTTCATGGATTTTCTTTTGTGTAAAAATTAAGTTTGATGGTAGACGTTAGAAGACACACTGGACCAAAACCATATTCTTGTTAAACATGTTGATCTTCCTTTACAGGGAAGTCATTTTAGTGACCCATATGCAGACACAGACTGGAGAAAAAACCAATATCTGTGACACCTGAGAATCTACATTTGCAGTGAAGTCAGCTCTGGTGCACCTTATACAAACACACACTGCAGATAAAGCTTATACTAGCAAAATGTGTGAATCTTTCTTTTCACAAAAGGCACATTTAGAGCAAAATATGCAACCTGACACAGAAGAAAAACCATATACTTGTGAAATATGTAAATCTTCATTTTCACAGAAGGCACATTTAGTGCAACATATACAGATTCACACTGGAGAGAAGCCATATCCATGCAAAGTTTGTGGAACTTCTTTTCTGCAAAAGTCAGATTTGGTGAAACATATGCGAACACACACTGGAGAGAAACCATTTTTTTGTGACATATGTGGATTTGCATTTGCAGTGAACTCGGCCTTAATTCGCCATATACGAACACACACTGGAGAGAAACCCTATTCCTGTGAAACTTGTGGATCTACATTTGCTGTGAAGTCAACGTTAGTGCAACACATGCGAATACACACTGGAGATAAACCATATACTTGCAAAATGTGTGAATCTTCATTTTCACAAAAGGGACATTTAGTGCAACATATGCAAACACACACAAGAGACAAACCATATACTTGTGAAATATGTAAATCTTCATTTTCATATGAGGTAAGTTTGGTGCAACATATAAGAATTCACACTGGAGAGAAGCCATATCAATGCAAAGTTTGTGGAACTTCTTTTTTGCAAAGATCAGGTTTAGTGAAACATATGCGAACACACACTGGAGAGAAACCATTTTTTTGTGACACATGTGGATCTTCTTTTGCTGTGAAGTCAGCTTTAGTTCGCCATATACGAACACACACTGGAGAAAGACCCTATTCCTGTGACACCTGTGGATCTGCATTTACAGTACGGTCAACGTTAGTGCAACACATGCGAATACACACTGGAGATAAACCATATACTTGCAAAGTGTGTGAGTCTTTCTTTTCACAAAAAGCACATTTAGTACATCATATGCGAACTCACACAGGAGAAAAACCATACAATTGTGGAATATGTGAATCTTCGTTTTCACAGAAAGCACATTTAATGCGACACATACCAATTCACACTGGAGAGAAACCATATCAATGCAAAGTTTGTGGAACTTCTTTTCTGCAAAAGTCAGGTTTGGTGAAACATATGCGAACACACACTGGAGAGAAACCATTTTTTTGTGATACATGTGGATTTGCCTTTGCAGTGAAGTCGGCTCTAGAGCGCCATATACGAACACATACTGGAGTTAAACCCTATTCCTGCGAAGTTTGTGGATCTTGTTTTTCACGGAAGGCACATTTAGTGCACCATATGCAAATTCACCCAGGGGGGAAACCATATAATTGAGAAGCAAAAAAGTTGTAGATCTTACTCACGTGATTTTCCCATTTGAATGCGTTCTTTTTTATTTTCATATATATGCATTTGGCTTCTTGCCATGTTTGGTTGTTGTTGCGAAGTTCTGTTGAATAAAGCCCTGATGAGGTCTTTCTTCTTCATTTCACTACAATTTATTCAACAGGATTTTTTTTACTAATTTCCTCATGGATAAGATTATTCGACTGGACAAGTTTGATGTATCACCTGCGAACCCTCAGGCTAGCAAGCTCTGGAGATTATGGGATCGTATTTTTACATACTATTTGTCTACTATTGCTCTGTTAAATCCAGACAAACTCCAAGTCCTTTACTTAAACATTAGTGCTTTCGTTGCTGACATTATCGACGGTTGTTCTGAGTTCAAACATGAAATATTGAATTACTAAAAGCTGTTTATAACAAGCCTCCTAATGTTATTCATGCAAGACATTTACTTTCTACAACAGGAAAATGAGTCCGTAGACCAGAATCTTCAGGCCTTGAATCGCCTTGCCGCTGACTGTTGCTTCAGGGATGTTACTGTTGCTACTTACAGGGATGAATCTGTCCGCGATGCATTTACATGTGGCCTTCTGTCTTCCGTGATATGTGCCAGACTGCTTGAAAATGATGCGTCGAATCTCCAGGAGACGACACAATGAGCTAGAGCTTTGGAACAAGCTCACCTTCATGCTGAGTCATATGCCTCTCAGATTGGACTTGCCACTACTGCTACTACTACTACGACTAAAAATGTGTTTACTGATTCTGTCGATACTGTCGCTGCTACTACTATTACTAAAAACGTGTTCACTGATTCCGCTGATCCTCGTATGGAGTGCGCTGCCCTTCCTACTTATAACAGGTGTTACAACTGTGGAGGTAAACGTCACCCTAAGGATGATCGCCGTCATTGTCCTGCTCGCGATAAAATATGTCGAAACTGTTGCAAACTCGGCCATTTTGCCAAAGTTTGCCGTTCTACTAAACCGACACCTTTACGTTCTATTTCGGCTGTTATAGTAGCCCGTGTTAAAGATGTTATAGTAGCCCGTGTTAAAGATGGTGATAGTCCCTTCATTATTAAAATTGTTAAATTAAAGGGTAAACGATTAACCGCCCTTATAGACACAGGCAGCTCCAATAACTTTATCGGTGCTCGTATATTTAAAATAATGAACCTGTCTACTTTGAAACGGGATTCCGTAATTTCCATGGCGTCATCCGCCATTTCCCTCAAATTATCTGAGTATTGTACTGAGAACATTTTATCTTCAACGGCTACGAGTATAAAGACATTGACTTCACGGTACTTCCTAATTCCTGTACGGATATTATACTCGGAGTGCCCTTCTTAAAAATGCACCTTCGTATTACTAGTTCTTTTGGCGGGTCTCAGGATATCCTAAAAATCTGCGCTTTAACGAAAACCAGTTGTGCTCCCGTTAAATTATTCCGAAACTTGACTCCTAATTGCAAACCTATTGCTACTAAGTCCCGGAATTACAGTGCTGAGGATATTCAATTCATTAGAAAAGAAATTCTACAATTGCTTGAGGATGATATAATTGAACCAAGTTATTCTCCGTGGCATGCTCAAATTATTGTGACTTCTACACCCAATAAAAAGAAACGATTGGTAGTCGACTTCTCCCATACGATTAACCGTTTCACCTTGCTTGATGTATATCCCTTAACACGAATCGAATGTAAATCAAATAACCCAGTATGAAATCTTCAGCATAATTGACTTATCTAAAGCATACTACCAGATTGAAATTTGCCCCGAATATCGCCCCTATACGACCTTTCAAGTTGGAAATCGTTTATATCAATTTAAACGAATACTCATGGGTGTCACAAACGGGGTTTCTGCATTTCAACGTTTTATGAATTCTTTTATCTCCGATAACAAATTGTCTGGAACCTTTTCATATTTAGATGACATAACTGTCTGCGGTAAAACTCAGGAGGAGCATGATGTCAACTTGGAGGGTTTCTTAAAAGCTGCTTCGACATATAATCTCGAAATAAACCGGGAAAAATCAAAGTTTTCATTTCCATTAACATGCTTGGTTATAAAATTTGCGATGGAACTCTTCAACCGGATCCTGAGCCTTGGAGACCTCTTTTGCAAATGTCTCCCCCTTCCGACTCTAAATCGTTAAAAAGGTGTCTTGGTATGTTTGTCTACTACGCCAAATGGATATCTAATTACTCATCCAAAATTCGTCCACTGGTTGAAAATAATTCCCGATGCCTCCCATGGTTGTAAACTCTTTCAAAGGACTCAAGAAGGACATTGCTGAATCTTCTGTAAAAGTTATCGACGATAAATTGCCGTTTGTTATTGAAACTGATGCCTCAGAAAAGGCTATCGGAGGTACCCTCTTACAAGCTGGAAGACCTGTAGTGTTCCTTTCTCGGTCGTTAAACCTTTCTGAAACGCGACTTCATATAGTCAAAAAAGAGGCATATGCCTTAGTCGAATGTGTTCGTAAATGGAGAGATCTCATTGCTGGGAAACACTTTACAATTATTACGGATCAGCGAGCCGTATCTTTTATGTTTAAACCTGCTAATCGTGTAAAAATTAAAAACGATACAATTATGCGGTGGAAAATGGAGCTTCTTCCTTTTCATATGATATAAAACACCGTCCTGGGAATGAAAATGTTGTTGCTGATACATTATCTTGAACATGTGCTGTTGTTTCTTCCTTGGAGGAACTAAAATCAAATCATAATTCTTTAATACATCCTGTAGTACAAGGCTTTTGGCATTTTGTAAGGTCACAAAATATGCCATAATCAATCGATGAAGTCCGGCGTGTGACATCTGAATGTACTACTTGCGCAAAAATAAAACCCCGATTCTTTAATTCCCCTGATAATATTCTTATCCGTTCTACTGCTCCGTTTCAGCATCTTTCTGTTGATTACAAAGGACCCCTATCCCGATATCTTCATCAGGTTGCCATTACATACTTACTGTCGTCGACGAATACATTCAATTTCCTTTTGCTTTCCCTTGTCGTGATTGCTCCTCGCAAACTGTGATCCAGTGCCTGATGACTATTTTTTTTTCTATCTTCGGACTTCCCTCGTTTATCCATTCCGACCGAGGAACGTCGTTTATGTCGAGGGAATTCAAACAATTCCTGCTGCGGCTTGGAATTGGATCCAGCAACACTACTGCTTATAACCCAAGAAGGAACAGCCAATGAGAGCACTATAACGGCATTATATAGAACACCATTTTATTAGATTTGGAATCGCAACGGTTACCCGTTAACGCTTGGCAGGACGTTCTGCAGGATGTTTTATGTTCTATCCGCTCTCTACTATGCACCACCCCTTATGCCACTCCTCACGAGCGCATGTCCAATTTTGAAAGGCGCTCTTCCACTGGTACTGCATTACCTGTTTGGCTCTGTGAGCCTGGGGAAGTTTTATTAAAACGATTTGGTGGCAGGAGCAAATATGACCCGATCGTTGAGGTAGTGGAACTACGCGAAGCCAACTCTACACATGCGAGAATTCGATTTCGTGATGGTCGGGAAGATTCAGTAGCACTGAGACATTTGGCACGTTTTCCACGCTCGGATCGATCTCAAGATTCTGCTGAAAACGTTTTACCCGACGTAAGCTCTACAAATCCGACCTCTTCACCTGATATAAGTTCTACAGAAGATGAAGTGGTGAATCAGAATCTTGAAATTCATTCTTCTGAAAAATCTGAAACGTATCCTGGCTCTTCCGGTGGTGAGCTACTTCCCCGTCGGTCTAGCAGAATTCGCAAACCGGTCCAGCGGCTGGATTTATAAAAGTAGTGGAGAATGTTATAACTTTCATTTAAAAAAAAAGTTGTAGTTCTTGCTCACGTGATTTTTCCATTTGAATGCGTTCTTTTTTTATTCTTATATATATATATATATATATATATACATTTGGCCTCTTGCTCTGTTTGGTTGTTGCTGTGAAGTTCTGTTGAATAAAGCCTTGATAAGGTGTTTCTTCTTCATTTCACTACATATGTGAATCTTCATTTTCAAAGAAGACATAACTAACATTCGTTAACTATAAATGTGTACATTATATACACAGTGAGATTGTACGACTCACTTGTTTATTCGCCAAATTTGGATACACTACCTCAATTATTACTATTGTTAAGGGGACGTAACTCAAAATATATTGTTCATAATATTTATTTTGCTATCTAATTTTATCAATACTTAACAAAGTCCTTAAATTTTTCTTGACCTCCAATAGGTCGGCATGTTCCAGTAGGTCGGCATGTTCCAATAGGTCGGCATGTTCCAGAAGGTCGGCAGGATGTTGGTATCACTAGAGTTCTCTTTGTTCTTGGATGTTGGGTTGATGTAGATGACTGTTCTTGGTCACATAACTGGATGTGTTGATCTGTATTAGATGGAGAGATGATACTTTCTGGGGGGGGGGGTCAGTGTATTCTTGGGATAATGATATTAGAATATCCTGTCTGAACCATTGGTGGGGGGAGGTAGATTAAAAGTAACCCGTCTTTGTGGTCAATTTATTTCCCATGGGTGTATTCTATTGAGTCTTAACAATTTGCCATCGTCGTTCATTCTGACGATGTAGCTGCGTGGTTCTATGGTTTTATCCACCTCAGTTGCTGGTTGCTATTTATCATTTTCCTGAAAGACAGACACCTTATTGCCGATAGCTAATTCAGGAAGGTCCTTTGTATATCTGTGGTGGTATTGTTGTTGCTTCCAATTCTTTGCGCTCATTCCTTCCGGAATATTGTTGTTTATTCTTGTATTTGTGTTCAACAAAGTTGGGATTCTTGTTCTTATCTTCCTATTTATATAGGAGTTCTGTTGGTAGTGGTAAGTGGCTGTCAAGTGGGGTCGTTCCTAGCCATTTGGCAATCCATTTTGACTGTTTAGCCTTCATAATTGTTTCTTATTGTTTGGACCATTCACTCAATGAATCCATTTGACTGTGGGTATCTCACGCTGGGTATTGTATGAGTAATCTCCCATTCTATAGTAAATTTGTGGAATTCGTTTGATAAAAAACACCTGCCATTGTCCATATATAGTCATTCTGGTATGTCATGAACAGCGAAGATTGCTTTGAAATATTCAATACAGTTTGCACTTATGACCTGGTGACCTTGTTCATCATTTTGATCGAAGGCTTTTTGCTATATTTCCCATGGGTGTATTCTATTGAGTCTTAGCAATTTGCCATCGTCGTTCATTCTGACGATGTAGCTGCGTGGTTCCAGTTGGAATTGTTGACCATTATATTCGAAATATCTGCTGCGATGTTTTGGAACAGTTTAGTTGAGTGTTCTTTTATGATCCTTGTTTCTTTTGTATTCTTTCTCTGATGTTCACTTCATATTTCCCATGACCTAACTAGCGTCTCAATGTCTCTGTTTATGCCGACACCCATAAACTTTATTTCTTCTCTTGAGTTGGCGTTTTTTTTTTTAATCCCTTGGTGTGCATTATGGATTTTTTAGAGGCCTACTTTTTCATATGAGGATGCATTAGCCTTTTGTAATCGGTTCATTTTGTACTGATTACAAATCTTTCAATGACCAGTAACTAATTATTTTAGATATATCTTTTGCATCCTTTGACAATTTGCTAATAATTATGTATTGAAATATTTTCAGTTTTTCTGTGGCTTCTTGTAAGTTCATTTGTATAGTATATATTGTCAAGTCAAGCTCACTTTCTTTGTAATTGGTTGTATTCTTGATAAATATTTGGGATTCTAATTTCTTTACCTGGTTTATATATAATTTGTGCATCGTATGGTTTTAGTCTTAAAAGCATTCATTTATAGTCTTGTGGGTAATTGTGATGTGTTTTTCTTTTATCATATTTACCCAACCCCTCTGCTCGGGCAGGATATGACACAAGGTCAATTTTTAAGCGGAGTTTAACATGTTTGAATTCGGAGTTTTTCCTTCTCCTAGACTAGTTTCCTCACCAAGGCTGAAGAACCTAGTCTGCCCTACTATTTAACCATAGCTGGAGGGAGAATAATTGGATTCATACCTTTCCCAAGGGTATTAATGCTATGTGAAATGCAATCAGTCCAGGACTTGAACTCGTGTCGCCGTGTCCAATTCCTGCGACGATAACCATTACACCACAGGCACCTCCATGTGTTTTTCTTTTAGATGTTTTCTAATGGTTTGTAATCTTTTTCGATTTCTACTTCTTTTCCGTAAATGTATGTGTGTAATCTTCCACAACCAAATATTACTGCTAATAATTCCCTTTCTATGTTTGCATATCTTGATTCAGTATCAGTCAGACTTTTGCTAGTAAAATGCAACAATTTTGTCGTCATTGATTTTAATGTTGCACCTAATCCTAATATGTTTGAATTTACTTAAATGTCTTTGCATTGGGTTTGAATTTGGCAAAGGTTTTTTTTTTTTTATTCATGTGATCTTTCAATTCTTGGAAAGCCTTACTGTATGTCTCGTTCCATTGATATTTTGTTTCCTTCTTGATTAGTGATCTTAGTGGGGCTGATTTAGAACTGAGTCCTGTTATAAAGGGGCTAAAGTAATGGATCATATCTAGGAATTATTGATGTTCCTTTCAGTCGGTGCTGGTTATGATCCGATTTTATCACATTTCTCTGGATGAGAAACATTTCTGTCCCACAGAATTTTATTTGTTTTTGTCTGATCCTGCATTTTTCTTTATTGAAAACTAGTTCATGCCTTCGGGCTGTATCCATCGTCTTTATCAGATTTGTCGTGTTCTTTGATTGTTCTGCTGCATACGCAGATGTCATCAGATATTCCAATGGCTCCTTCGAAACTTTCAACTATTTGGTCCATTTTTTGGTGATAGATGTCTTGTGATATTTTAAGACCAAATGGACATCTCAAATATCTGTATCTACGGAAAGGGTTGTTGAAACATCTGTGCAAATTTGATTCTTCGTCAAGATGTATCGCCTAGTATCTATCGTAGTCAATCGGCTACTCATAAACCAAACCAAACAAAACAAACAAACCCCATTTTCCAAGAACTGATGAGTCACTGATGTCGTCAGTCAATAGTTATCTAGGGACGAGTCTTTAAGGAACCAAATCGCTCCGCACAAGACGTCTTTTTAAAATATTGAATTCAGCCTGTCTTTCTAAAGACAGTCCTCAACTAATGGACAAAATAGGTAGTAATAAAAAAACATCGTCAAAGTAAAATGAAGTTACTCACTATTATTTAGTAATAATAAGCAAACTTATTCTACTTGAACCACATAGAGTACTAGCGCACATTAGACCTAAAAGTAGCTGTATCAAAACGGTCGAGTTAGATTTGGCTGGACGTCAGCCATGGGTGTGGGAGAAATCTGATTCTCCCTTGGTAACTCTACCACCGAAACCTAATCAGCAGTAGCTGCCCTTGAGGCACTGCTCAAGGTTTCCTCAAAAGCCGACGATTCCAGCCAGCAGTCGACGCAGGAATACGACCAGCTGCAGACGACGTAGGGACATTGCCAGCCTCTCTGCTTAAAAGGCCTTTTCAGGGCTATTCAGAAAGTCTATTCAAACATCGCCTGAAACGGCACAGTGCAGCAGACACGACTACCAGCCTCTCAATCTAACAACCCTTTTCAGGTCTAATTCTGAAAGTCTAACCTAATACCCTCTGAGACGGCACCAGCAGCTACCTTCTTGCACTGGCGATCACTTCCCTGCAGCAGCAACAACCAGTCTTGCACCGACGACCACTCCCCTGCAGAAGCAACTACCAGCCCTGCTCCAGCGACACCTTCCTGCGGCAGCAAGTACCATTTCTGCACCTAGCAGCTACCAGTCCTGAACCAGCGACCACCTTCCCGCAGCAGCGACCACCTTCCTGCACCAGCAACTACCAGTCCTGCACCAGCAACTACCAGTCCTGAACCAGCGAACACCTATCCAACGACTACCAGTCTTGTACCAGCGACTAGATCCTCCTCCAGCGACTACCATCCAGTAGCGGTGACTGTTCGCCGTACGCTATTCCAATTTACGATTCGCCATAATAAAGTTCGGCCTTTCGATGCAACACCCTCGTTTTGTCCTTCTTGCCTAGTTCGTTGTCAATCATTTGTATTTCAAAAATTTGCGGGATCGCTAATATTTATCGGCCTCCGCAACCTATCCATGCTTTGCGTCTAACTTTGAAAAGTGTTTTGCACCAACTAACTTACGGGAAATTTCTTCCAATGTGGGGTTTTATGATGTTTTCTTTTATACATTTATTTAATCGTTTTGTATCCAAGCAAATCCGTAATTCACTACTCTTTTCCTGCTAAATGCAATTGCATTAACCCAATCAATAGGTTCAATGACCCTTTTTTATTTGTCCAATGTCTTCTATTTTGTCCAATTCTTTCTTCAATTTCTCTCTTAAGTCTACAAGGAATTTCCCTGAAAGTTGTACAACTGGTGTTGCGTCTTCATCGATGTACATTTTTTGTTTCTTTTATCGTTTGTTCCTGTATCCTTTTTCATCCTTATTTTGTGTTTCTTTTTCTCTACGTCTTCACAGTCTATGTTGGCGAATATTTCTTCACAGTCTATGTTGGCTAATATTTCTTCACTATTATTATTATTATTATTATTTGCATTTATATAAAAATAAATCCTCTTCTTCATTCGATTCGTTTTCTTTAAATGTGGTATTTATATTTTTCTTTTGTAAATTCTGGTTCCTGAAGCTGTTGTGTGAGTTTTTCTAGTTCTGAACTATTTTGCCTCGTTTTATTTGGGTTATTTTTTGTGGGGTTATTTTTTTTTTTTTGTGTTTTATTTTTGTAACACAGTCTTCTTCAAAGTAGTTTAACCTTTTATATCTCTTTTGAATTTTTTGTTATAAGCAATTTTCTTCAATTTTCTCCCAGTGGTTTCTTCCACACGTTGTGTACAGTTTGCTATTTCTCATTGTTACCTCGTGGTATATTCCGGCTTTTTTCCTCGTTGGCATTCTTGTAGCGTATATTATCTTTTGTAGTGACTTCATAAACCCTTATGATTTCCAGAGCTGTCTTCAGTGTGAGGTTTGATTTGCTTATCAGATTTCTCCTCTCTTCTGCACAATTCAGAACTTTTATGATTTGCTCGGGGATTTTTTTTTTTATTTCCACCGAAGTCACATCTTTAGCGAAGAAATATTGGTTACCTGTTGTTACGTTATTATTTCCTCGCTAAATGTTGTTGGAAATAAAAAAAGTGAAGAGAAGACGAAGATGCCGTAAGGTTTTTATATGAAGGGTTTTAATGGCAGCGTGGAAAAGGGTTTACGTTTCTGCGGCAAGTCTCGTAGGGAAGGAAGGAAGGAATTAGTTATGGAGTTAAGTAGGCATTTTAGTAGCTAAATGCCTGAGGGAAATGTGCATCGTTAAGTTAGTAAAGGTCGTGTTTGCTGGTTAAGGACACGAATGATGTAGTCACCCATGGATGTGCGGTCCTGGTTGTTGTGGGAGAGAAGCGTGAATATCTCCAGAAAATGTTGCCCAGAGATAAAGTAGCTGGATGTCTGAGCGGAATTTTGCATCGCTGTCGACATAGTCAAAGTTGGAGGCGACTTAAAGTGGTTCCTGTATGTGGCGTATTGAATTCATCTAATTCATATTCAACTGGGAACCCTTGGTCTATGGGAATAAACTCAAGAGGTCCATAAATTAGATGGCTTTCCTCATTGTGTCGTGATGCTGCTGCTAATGAAGAGAGTGGACAGTAAGTACGTCTGTCCTTTTCGAAAAGTTCTGAGGAAGAGAGAGTGTTTGGCGGGCTTTCCCCAATTTGGTGCTGCCCGGAAAAATGGTCCGGGATGAATAGGATAAGTCATCCGATTTAGGTGAAAATATGCGTCGACCCTAACGGTCAAATTAATTTACGCACCAAACAAAAATACGAAGTTCTTTCTGCTACACGTCTTTCTGCTTTCGTCTGGAGTCTGACTAAATTTTCGTCGACTGTAGAACTGAAGTGAATTCAAGACATTCAACCCATTTATTTGATTTCTAAATCTTATGTAATTCAAAACTTTAGAAAACATCTTCTGGGTTTTATTTCTATTCGTTCGTGAACAATGCGTTCATGGCCCTTTAGTCTAGTTCTCAGGAGAATGTAATCATATTTCAATTCGTCTTCAACTTTACTGATAACCAAGTCAACATGAAGTAAACCCATTCATTATAGGCTTAAGGCTTATTTTCGTTAGCACTACCAATGTTAAATTGGACTATGTTGGAAGTTGCCATTGTTTTTACTTCTCTCTTTTTGGAAAACAGAAAGATAAGTTTTTCACGTATTGATCGTGATGTACTCACCGTGTGATATTCTTTTCTTTGAAATATCTTCCTTCTGGTATTTCTGTACACATATTATTCCATCACTGCCACCACGTAACAGTTGTTTACTGTAAATGGGTATGTTTTATACGCAACGAGATTGTATGACTAATTTGTTAATTCACCATAATTAGATACACTGCCTCAATTACTACTACCGTTAAGGGAACGTAACTATTACTATTGGAGAGTTCCTTTTTTTTTAAGTTACAGCATATTTAGTGCAGCATGTACAGATTCCCACTGGAGAGAAGCCATATCAATGCAAAGTTTGTGGGACTTCTTTCCTGCAAAGGTCAAGTTTGGTGAACACATTCAAACACACACTGGAGACAAACCATATTTTTATGACACATGTGGATTTGCATTTGCAGTGAAGTTGGCTTTAGTGCAACACTTGAGAACACACACTGGAGATAAACCAAATACTTACAAAGAGTGTGAATCCTGTTTTTACAGAAGGTACATTTAGTGCAACATTAGCAAACTCACATAGGAGAGAAAACATATAGTTCTGAAATTTATGGGTTAGCATGTCGGGAAAAATCACTTTCAGTGTGCCACATTCAAACAGACACTAGAGAGAAACCATATTCCTACGAAGTGTGTGGAGTATCTTTTATACAAAATTTAAACACATACGCAGGAGAAACACCATATACTTGAAAAGCTTGTGACTCTTCTTTTTCACTAAAGTCACATTTGATGCACCATATGAGAATGTACACTGGAGAGAAAACATATTTCAGTAAAGTGTGTGGATTTTCTTTCATACAAAACTCAAATTTGTTCCAGCATATGTGCACACAGCCTGGAGAGAAACCATATTTATGAAAAATATGTGTAATTTTTCACAAAAATCACATTTAGAGAAAACAACACTGGAGAAAAAACATATCTGTGTGAGCTATGATCATTTTTCATTTCATAAAAGGTACATTTAGTGAAACATATTCAAACACACAATAGAGAAAAACCAGGTTGTTCCAAAATGGATGAATCTTCTTTTTTTGCCAAAGACATTTTTGAAGTTATATTATGAGACACACTGAATAAAAAAAAATTTATTATTCATTCTCACAGAATTCATGTTTATTGCATTGAACCATATAACCAATCAAATCTTATTCTTACAAAGTCTAAATTTTCTTCCTTCAATTCTCATTTAGTGACCCATTTGGAAACATTTGCGAGAGAAAAGGCATATTCTTGTTAAGTATGTAAATGCTTCTTTTGTTGCAAATGGAGAGAAAACATAAGTACAATATATAAATTTTACAGTAAAATTTTATGAATTGATGAAAGAAAAAATCCTTTCATGTAAAGTTTATAAATATTTATTCTTAAACAATGCAACAATATATCAACACATATGTTAACACATTATATTATTTATTGTTGTGAAATATGTGAATTCCCACGTTTTTGTAAAAGTAAAATTTTGTGCAATGGAAAAAAAATATGGATATTTTCAGTATAGACAGATTAAAAAAGTAAATGAAAATCAATGGAAATTAAAATTGCTTTCACATATTTTAACAATTCGATTCAGTTTTAAATATCGTTAGGAATTTCGTTGCGAACTTTGATTTGCATTTAACCTGTTAAATGTACCAGTAAAATATTTTTATAATTTCTCAGGGTTTTAGGAAAAGTAAATTCTTTTGTGAATTCATTATTCGTTTGTGGATCTGTGATTTTAAATAATTCACTATTTTTAACAGAATATTGAAAAATCCTTATCACCTGTAAAATATGATTAATACTTTTGAAAGGAAATAAAATATTCTGTAAAAAATTGAAATTTTATTCTTTCATATTTGCTTTGTTGTTATAAATGTATTCTTGCATCTTTTGTAAAATAGTCTTTTGCTTCAAACATATTTTTAATAACAAAGATGGTGGAAACTTGTATTAAAAAGAGATGATGGGAATTGGGTATCAGAATTTAGTATTAACATTTTTTTCAACCTGTCCTGAAATTCTTAGCAAAGCACTATTTTGGAATTTTTTTTTATCTTGTCTGTGTGTTTTTCAGAATGTATGTGGGTCATTCAATAAATTCATTATTGTACAATCTGAATTTATGAGTGTGATTTAAAATTTCGATGTTGTTTTAGCAAAAATAGTTGAATTTTCATTGAAATTTTATGGGTAACAAAAAGTTAATTTCATTCATTAAATAAAAAAGCAATTTAAAAAAGTTATGTCATTAACTTTATTGACTAGCATATTTACTGTTTTGTTCAAATACCTTCTGCTACCATCTTTAGGGCAACTTCAAGATTCCATCCTTCCAAAACTTTTTATTTTTCTCGGCAAAGAACAACATGAAATAAAATTGCACTAATATATTGTTATGAATTGGTTCCTGCCACTAAGCCATATTTCAAAATCACGTTGCTTACTGACAAACCAAGTCAGGTGCCTATAATAGCAACTGAGAATTTTGTAATAAAAAAACTTGGCAGGATAATAATAAAGCAACAACAGGGACCATGTAGACACACATGTAAAGAGTTCAAAAGAAAATGGCAGAAGAAACGGCCAGAAAATTTAGAGATACATGAAGTAATGAACAAAAGGTGGATATTTTCTTAGGTCTTAAACCTTTAACTTTCCCTTTTTGTAGAATCATCTTTTCTATGACTCACTTTAACAACCTGCTTCTTAATACTGTCTCTAAAGGACATTTTTTATGCTTCCCACTGAACTACCCACTTTCTTTTAGAAATGTCACTCAAACTGTTCTTCTACTTCCTGCTGCATAATAGTTCTCACCAAAGTAAGAAAAGGAGAATCCATGTTCTTCACGTTTGTAATGATATACTAAGAGTGTCCTAATTAAAAAAAATTTTTTTTTTTGGACTGCTTCATATTTATATTTTTCATTATGAAGGTGATTGACTTTCTCCTTATTTGATCTCAATTGTCTCTTCAATTTCAACATTTGTTGAGGATACCATCTAAAATGACCATTAATCAAAGGTTTGTGAGCAGCTGCTCAAAATGTCTTTTTGTGATCATGTGTAAAAATAACAAATTGTTGATTCACTTTTATTTATGAAAATATACTGGATTTGGCAAAATCTCGTGCGCTGCTGTAATTTGAAAGTTTGTGTTGTTGGTTGCTATAAATGCTGTTATTTTAGTTTCTGCATTAACTCTTCTTTTTACTTTGTCTATAAACCTGTTGGTTTACTGTATTTTAGGCAGGACTTAGAATATGCTGATGGTATCCTCTGCTGAGGAGTAAGACTTCTCCTATAAAAAGTGGTGTCGTGGATATAATACTAAACTGCATTTGATTGCAAAATTCCAGTTCTGGAACTCTATGAAATGTGGAGTACCTCTTCATTCCCATGACTCTCAAGTCCACTCTGTCCCAGAGTAGTCGTACCTATTAGGTTCCCATATACAACTACACAAAGAATGTACAATGCACTGGATTCCCTGATATATAGGCATATAATAAACCAACACAGGTTGACATTCCATTAAAATCAATTAATCAACCTTTTAGCTTAATCCATCCATTTTTGCCATTTTTCTATTCTTCTGCTCCTGAGTGAATTTCTTTTTAAAAGAGTGTCACCCCTTTCCTTAGGTCGTGTTTCTTTTTTGGATTTGGGGAAAATATCCCAGTCCCATTTAATCTTTTACAATTGTCTCCACCAGATTGTTCTCCCTTGAATGCTCTTTTGGTATTTTCAACTCTTTGGATGTGTTTCCTTTCTTTTCCAAGCAGATTTCAATGTCTGCTTCAGCTCCTTTGGAATTACTGCATTCACAGTAGTAATCTTATACATGCAACTATATATCCTTCTTTCTACAGGAGAATCGAAATGCAATGGTGGTTCCAATAGCTGTACAACTGAGACTTCTTGGTCTTCAAAACCATCTATCCCTGTGAATAGCCGTGTTCTTGGTTGGATTACACATTGGTAAATGTCTACTTTGAAGAGAACATCATCATCATCATCATCATCATCAGGATTTCGCCATTCGTCCTTATCATTCATCCCATTGGACAGGTCTTCTAGACAACATCCTGCGTCCATACAGAGCTGTCATATGTAAGTTCTCGTTGGTTGGCCAACACTGGCTTGTGCAGGGCTCCATAAAGGAACGTCACTTATGAGTTCATCCTTGATTCTCCAACAGTGTCCTGCATATATTGTCTGTCTTATTTGGATAGTTTTAGAGATAGGGGGTAGGTGACCGTACACTTGCTCTTTTGTGTGATGTTGCTTCCAGGGTTTGTTTAATATGGCTTGTAACTTTCTTGAGTAGTACTATAGAGTAGAATTGAGATAACTGCTGCACGGAATAAATTGCGTTTTGGAGGGAACAAACTAACCTAATTTCTCTACTCTAGACGATCATATAGTAAATCCATGTTTTTAAAATTAAAAGAATATTTTAAGGATAAAGACAAAAATTGTTATCACTTTGGGTATTCAGACTATTGTCTTTACAGTCACGATGTTTCAGCCGTTATGTACTGCGACCTTCTTCTGATGTTTCTTGTCAAACTCGAGTGTTTACATGGAACTTTGAACTAAACCTTTTATTTAATCCACAAAAAAAAGTATTGCTCTAGTTTCATCAACCATAACCAGGTTCTAGATATAAACTATTGTAAGTATTATGCATTATTTTACCTGTTGTCAGAACAAAACCTGCAACCTCCCGATGATTTAACGTAGAAGTTCTTTAACCAAACACCAAAATCCATTAAAGCACGTATCCTGCTGGACAACTCACAGTGAATTTTGGGGACTCTTATGTCTTTATCAGCAATATGGATTACTATTTATTACTATTATGTAGGATTTTTAACTTTTAAAAAAATGTTATATACAATCGTGTTGTTGCAAGAAAAATAAGACTGACATGAAGATTTAGTTTATTTCGTTTATTGAATAAATAAAACAAGCGAATTGAATATATAGCCGGCTAACGGGCGGTTATCTGGTCGGCGGAAAGCGGTTGCTTTGATCTAGTCTGACGGTGTCGTCAGGTGACGCTCTCAGCGACGGTCGGCGATTCAACTGCTCGTGTGACCTCCCCTTGTCCTATTTATATATTCCCGACTTCAAACACCGGCTCCAGAAAACACTATTTGAGGAAAAAATAATTGGTTAAAAAATAGACCTTTTTTATAACTGAGAATTTTCTGGGGATTTTGAATAGACTATGCATTGAGCCTATGTACAGAAGCCATGATTTTCTCAGTTTGACACTGGCCATTGTTGGGTCAACATCCGGTAGATATTATTTTATTCAGAAATATCAATGTCTGTCGGTCTGTTATTTGTGCGTTTTAGTAGTTAGATGTGTGAAGAGTTAAGTGGATGAATCAGAAGAGATTTGATGTATTTTACTATAACAAAAATCTAGTCTTTTTGGTTATTGGCTCTCATATCATATTCATTTCTATACTTGAACTATTCAACAGGTCACAGTGGCCTAACTTATTCGTTGCTTCTTTAAGTCTTATTCTTGTATCTTTCTTCATATTACAGGTATACCTCAGGTTACATTGTTTCAACTTAAGTCATTCTCGATTATACATCGTTTATCAAAAATATATGGAAAAATAAAAATCAAGTTTTAGTCAATTCATTCAGCTTTGTCCGCCACAGATATTGATGTCATATCACTAGAAAAGCGTTAAAAGCACATAAAATCATGTTACTGTACAATTAATAAGAATAAAATTATAAAAATCATATTAAAATACATACATTCACAGTAAATGTTGATATAATCATAATATAGAGATTTGTTTCTAAGAAGAGATCAGGCCGGCCACGTGCAGCACTTGATTTGGCCAGAGTGGAAAGGAGAGAAGTGGTCCCAGACAGTGCAGCACCAAAAAGCTACCTCCCACTATTTGTCGAGAACTACTATTGGGACCCTCAGTACAAATTCGGGGACCAAACTGTAAGGCTGAAAAATTAGCCTGCAGAAGGGTTTCGTAACTCACTTATTAAATAGCCGATAAGTATTTCAAACTGTAAAGGCCAGAAGCTTCCCAAGAAATAAAACCAAAATCAAACGAAAATACGAATTCGGGGACCAACTGTAAAGCCACAAACAAGCCAGCAGAAGGGTTTCATCTCTCGCTTCTTGAATAGCCGATAAATATTTTAAACAGGCGAGAAGCTTCCCAAGAAATAAAACCAAAATCAACCGAAAGTACGAATTCGGGGACCAAACTGTAAGGCAACAAATAAAAGTAAAACTAAACGAAAGTTGACCACTGAAATTCAACCAAGTTAAACAATTGAAAGAAAATTCAACCGAGAATTCTGCTGGAAAGATAACTTTACAGAAGACTCGAAATTAATTGAAAATTGAGCCATTTTGGCAAAACTAAAAAGAAAAGAAAAATACTCAAATTCAAAGAACTTTGTTTCCCAGACACCCTCTCAGATAAGTTCCCGCAAATTGCACTAACATTTGCAACACTTTATCTTTTCTCTTCCTTTCTTTCTTATTTCTTTTGTATAACATTCCTTTTTTAAAAACTTTATTGTCTGTGTTATCTTTTTGAATCAGTATTCGAACTAGAAAGCTACGGAATTAATCGTTTGAACTTACCATTTGAACTTACTGTTTAATATTGGACACTAAAGTTCCCTAAGAGTATTACCCAGTTAAATACTAAACTTGGCTTGAGTGTCATTTCTACAAATTAAATTTTACTCTAAATTCTTTACATTGTGAATTTTATTCCTTCAAAATTATTTCATATTGCAAATTTTATTTCTTTCAAAATTTCTTTATATTGCAAATTTTATTCCCTTTAATTTTTTCATATTGCATATTTTATTCTCTCTCTAAGATTCTTTTATATTGCAAATTTTATCTCTTTCAAATTTTTCATTTATATTGCAAATTTTATTCCCTCAACTTCCTTTATATTGCAGATTTTATCTCTTTAAAATTTCTTTGATAAAACATTGAAAATGAAATATGAAAACATCTGTGTTGTAATTTTATTTAGAGGTCTTTAAGAGCTCGTTTTATTCTATAATGTCTTAGAGCAAAACACATTCACAAATAAGGAGTCCGTGATGTACTGTAAAGATCACCAAATTGTAATTATCTACATTTACAAGTATGTATATACGTGTTCACATGAGTACATCGCTTATGAGCTCGTGCTCCTGTGGATCCCCTCACACTGACAAGCAAGGGTAAGGCGACCAGCTAGAACATATCTACAACATCTCTCTACTGATACGGGATGTAGCATGGAAAACCTACCAAGAGCGATGGACAATATGAACGAGTGGTCGGAGAGGGTCCGCGAAATCCGTGCTAGAGGCACGCCATGATGATGATAAGGATATACATGTATTCATAAATTAGGATTACTTCAATTCAAACCTGTTAAACCCCGCTTAAAAATTGACCTTGTGTCATATCCTGCCCGAGCGGAGGGGTTGGTAAATATGATAAATTAGGATTACTTTTTTCTATACTATATTAAAAACTAAAATGTATTTGTTTATAAGCTTAGAATAGATTCTTATTGACCATATATTATTAAAAATGCATTTATAGATAAAATACAGAACTGGGAATGGTTATTAGTGGTTCAGCCGATTGACAATTTAATTCGGAGTCAATTAAATTCGACTTAAATCGTTTTCCGACTTCAGTCGCCTCTCCGGGAACGAATTACCGATGTAAGTTAAGGTATATATGTATTTTAACTTCATCTCATGAGGGGAAATACTTTCCTTTCCTTTCCCATTTATGGTTAGCTATACTCGACTTTTCAATTTCATCTCGACATACTGCTTTTTGATGTTCCTCTAGCCTTACTTTTAGTAACTATCAAACTTTATCTAAGAAATTTAGACATGAGAAAAATTGGTTTATTTTAAAACTGTATATAATGACATGATTTGGATTTATTATTATTATTATCATAAGGTCTTCATGAGAGTTTTTCACATCAGCGTAAGCTGATGGTCTTTCACTGGAGTTTGAGTGACTGCAAGTCTCCTCAAGTCTCCAGGACTCTTCTCTGTATTCTGGCCATTCTCAACAATACTGTAATTTGGATGGTCACCACTCGTCCTCCAACTTCCAATTCCTCCAGTCCCTTTAATAATCCTTTAGTTACTGTACCTAATGCCCCAATCACGATTGGTATAATCGTCATCTTCATGTTCCATAGTTTTTTCAATTCCCTAGCAAGGTCGAGGTATTTATCCTTCTTTTCACTTTCTTTCAGTTTTATTCTGTGGTCAACCGGCACTTCAAAGTCCACATTTTTTTTTTTTTTGTTGATTACTATAAAGTGTGGTCTTCTGGTCGCGATTAGGTGATCCGTTTGTATGTCAAAGTCCCATAGAAGTTTGTGTCATTCTCCAGGACAGCTGCCGGGTTGTACATATACCATTTGTTCGTATGGTCAAATTTAAATTTCTCGCACTTACCCCAGTGGATCACCTTGCCCACCTAGTTGTGTCTAGTCTTATAGTCCTTCTGTGCTAATTTACTGCATTTTTCTTATTAAGGGATTGATGGTTTCGTCTCTATCACCACATAACCTACATTTGCTATTTTGTTGAGTCTTATCTTTTCTCGCTTTGATTTGATTGGTTTTATAGCGTTGTTTTGTGCTGCTATTAGGATAGATTCTGTTTCTCTTTTAAAGTTTCCTTTTCTTAGCCAGGTCCAGGTTTTCTCGTGCGAGATGTTGTTTATTAGTCGTTAAAAGAGTCCATAGAATTGTTTTTCTTGCTATTTTTGTTTCCTAGTTATTGTCATTCTATTGGTCATCGTTCTGTCAGAATTGTTTTGATTACTGTAATTAGTCCTTCGTGTTTTTCTATGTAGTCATCGAGTTGTTGTATCGATTCATCAACACTGACTTCAATGCTGGTAAGTCCTCTTCCTCCCTCCTTTCTTGATACATATAGTCTGTCAACGTCATCTCTGGGGTGTAGTGCCTTATGCATAGTCATTAGTTTCTTTGTTCTTTGGTCCATTTGCTTAAGTTCTTCTCTGGTCCACTTCACAAAGGGTCCCGAATATCTAACGAGGGGTACAGCCAAGGTATTCATTTCTTTGATAAAGTTTCTGCTAGATAGTTTAGGTCTCGATTAGCTTTCTAGTTCTTCTGAGATATTCTTTCTTAATTTTGTCTTTCATCTCCACTTCTTTGATGATGTCAGCCTCCAAAATGCCCAAGTATTTGTAGGTTTCTTTTTCTCTGAGCGTTCTAATCTTGTCTTGATTTAGTAGTTCCATTCCGTCTTAGATGTCGTTTGCCACTTTTCATTATTAGCATGACATATTTTTCAATACCAAATTCCATTCCTATGCCCTGACTGTATGTTCTAACAGCGTGTATTAGAGTTTCCAGTTCTTTTTAATTTCTTGCAAATCGTTTGATGTCATCCATGTACATTAAGTGATTGATCTTTTCTTGCGATCTACTAAGTTTGTAGCCAGCTGTGCATTTTCTGAGTATGTGGTTAAGTGGTATCATGGCAATTATAAATAGTAATAGCGATAGTGCATCTCCTTGGAATATACCTCTTTGGATCTTTGCTTCAGCAAAGCTTCTTCCTCCTGCAGTCAATTCCACTCTCCAGGTGTTCATGGTTTTCTTGATAAAGTTTATGACTTCATCTGATATTTTGTACGTTTTGAGGTAGTTTATTATCCAGCTTTGCGGAATCATATCATATGCCTTGTAGTCAATCCAGGCCATAGCTAGACTTTTCCATCAGGTCTTGCTCTCAATTAGGATGTGTTGATCTATGTAAAGTAATTCTGCTGCACCTCTGGATCTTTTGCGGCATCCTTTTGTCTTTTAAAGTGATCCCTATTTGAAATGTATTAGCTTTATCTACAAAATAACTGTACTATGGCGTTTGATCACTCATTTTTAGAAAAATTAATGCAGTATTTTGCTATTCTGAACCATGAACCCTCTTCATTTAAATGCTTCTTCTGACCTACCAAAACAAAACACAACCTCTATTTTCTATGAAGCAATAATCTCGACTCATTTTTGATGAAAATAAACGCAGTATTTTGTTGTTGTAAACCTAACTTAAGTCTTTGTATGAGTTGAGATCTCAGCTGACTTTAGCTGAATGCTTCTTTTGATCTTATAATCATAAAGAAATCAACTAATGAAAAGGGATCAACTTGTAGAATTCCGACCAATGAGTGTACCAAATTATAATTAACACTGAATCACTCAGAAGAGCAAAGTATCATGTAGAAGGAATTGGTATTATATAAATATTTGTAGACAATCAAAAATATTTTATTTTCAGGAAAATCTTGTTTTAAATATTGATTTAATAATTTTAAAAAAATCTAATTCATTTAAATTTTTGAGGATTCATCTTTCTATTCAAAGTAAATTTAATTTTTTGATAATGTTTTGCTTATTGTCAAATCTCGGTACGATTATTCTTCATTGTGATCACAAAATAAGACAATCTGTAGAATGTTCAAGGTCAATGTCTGATTGCTGTGTACGTTATGGTGAACAATCACGTTACGAAGAATTAAATCTTTTGGGGCAAATTGGATGGCACCACAGACTGACGCAGCAGATGCTTTCTTGATCCTATCCAAAACATATAACACCACATATTCCAAAATGGGCCGAATCCATAGTGATCCTTAAGGATCGCCTTGGACAATGTCAATTCTTGCATTGTCCCACGCATCTACATGCAATAGTTCTTTTACTCACCTCAATAAGCCAGCCACGGCTTAAACTCAGAACATATCGCTTTGGGACCATGCCACTTCACCTCAAACAAAGACCAAAAAGTAAGTTCATTCTTGAACACTTACAAAGAATTCAACAATTGTAAGATGGACATTCGACACCATCACTTCTTTGTAAGCCCTCTGTAGGGATTGCATTCCTTACTTTCCAGAATGCAATTGTCACAGGTGATGTGACCAAAGTAGAGTGTGTGTTATAAAACATGCAGCCAAAGATGAAACTCTTCATTCCGACATTTTGACAATTTAGAAGAATTTATGAATGGGTGAATCTCCTCACAGAGATTTTGATTCTAGCAAAACATCACATATTGTATCATATGCACACGGGGTACGATGTTTTGACCGTAAGTCTTCATACAACAATTTTCATTTTTTAAAGGACCCTTCAACTACTAAATAGGACTTTATCTCCATAATTCACTTTTAGTATATCATATAAATTTCACTATCCTTTCTATTAATTTTGTCCAAGTAATCAATGTTTTATTGTCGTGAGAAAACGTTGAACTATAATACATTTCCTCTGCTACAAGTGTCCAAATTATGTTCGTTCTTTAATAAGTGTAGTGGTAAAATTTGGTATCTGGATACGACAAATTTATTTTGACCGACTTTCAATTTGTCAATACCATAAATAAATAAATAAATAAGAATAAACAAGAACTGCCAGACCACTGACAGTTCGATGACAGGGAAAATTGATATCTCAAACATACACAAGATTAACAAAAGGGTTTAGGGTTAGGGTTAGGGTTATATGAGACTTTGTTTCATATACAATTTTTACTAAATTATCACATCTTCTAAAATTACATTGTCGAAGTCTAAAAAGCTTTCAGCAGTTCAGTCGAAGTCTAGAGGAGTAGACGAGAGAAAGAAAGATAGTAAAAAAAGATAAAAGGAAAGGAAACTACATACTCTATTGTTAACCTGTAAAAAAAAGGCGATGACTATATTTCTAAAAATAAAACAACCATTTTCCCACAAAAATGAATTTATTCCCGGAGAAATAAATTTTACTAATAAATTCTACCATCCGCATTGAGGTTGAGTTACACACTCAACTTTTTTCGAAAACAAAAATTAAGAAAAATTAAGAAACGCATACAATAACAGAAATTAATGTAACAAAATAAAGTAAAACTAAGGAGTAGCGTTGGAATTGACAAAGACTTACTCGCCGTTGGTCCGAAACATTATAAAAGGTTATTAAAAATAGTTTCTGAGTAAAATACTCTCAATTGGTATTTGAATTCAAAGTTCTTTTTCGCTTTCTTTTCTGGACCACTTCTGTCAACAGAAGGTGCGCTAATCAACCGGTAAAAACGGCCTGAATCTAGAATAAAATATTTTCCTTTTCTCTGTAGCTTGTCTCGACAATTCCGTGGCTGGTCCTAGTTGGTATTCAAACTTCGCGTCAAAAATATTAATTCCTTCAACTTTAAAATGTTGTCAAAGGCTTACACACACTCCGTTTCTTTGGATTTTGGTGGTCTACAAGTAGCTAGTGAAGATTCTTTACCCGGCTGGACAGCTCTCTTGAGCCAGCTGGATGGTCGAATTTCGCTGCCTGGCAAACTGACTAAATAGGTATGTTCAAGATAGCTCCCGGCTAAGACCAAACTACTCGAAGGCAAAGGGAGTCAAAATGAGGCTTGAGGGAAAAGGCCAAAAGGCTAAAAAACAAAAAGAGGCTGACTGCTACTTGCGACTTGTATTTATAGGCGCAAGGGGCAAGTAACGGTCTAACTTTGAAATAAGCCAATGGCATTCGAGCAGTTATTAATTACCAAATTTACAAATTCCAACACGATTCAATGAAAACGAATCTAATACAAAAAAACATTCGAAAATCAACACTAAACTTGAGTTTTCGCCAACAAAAATTCCAAATGAAACAATCTGATATCACATGGAACCAATTAAATACATATCGTTAGTATTCAACTCGACATAAGTTTAATAACAGAGTATATTAATTGCTGTACATTAATAATAATGAAATACTAAAATAATAAATCTGTTGTATTTTCCTACAAGTTTTAAGAATTGTTAAAATCATTTCTATCTTTTCACTTTCCTTTCAGAAAAGGAAACGTAAATGATGTGAAAATCAAATCAAATGGGATGATTTCTTCTCTTTCTGTAAATGAATCTTTTCTGATAATTTTGTTAGCTTTTCTTAATCAATCTACTCAATTTTTGTGTTGAAAAGACAAAAAAGAAAACGGAAGAAATGGAAAAAAAAATGGTGCAAACATCAAATAATTTGAAATTTAAGACAAAAATGTAAAACAAAAGTAAACATTTGGGATGTTTTAATCCTTATTATTTAAAAGTTGATAGATTTTTTCATTATTAGCAAAATAGTTTAGCACTTAAGATATAAAGAAATATTTTCAAATCTTTAATTTGTCAAAACTAATTCGCATTTCCAAAATAATCATCTATCAATCACTGTAAATAGGAATTTCACAGAAACATGTGAAATAGATTTTTTTTCTTAAAAATTATTTTGATTATTTAGCATCTCTTCTATTGCTTAACTGTTGGATCTTGTACCACATTCTCTTTTTTTTGTTGTTGTTTGGTTTCTTTGTTTAATGGCATATCAACCTTTGTAGGTTATTTAATGCCAAAGCCATTCTCCTAGAAGAACAGTAGTGGTACTATTTAACCCATAGCTGGGAGGATAAGGGGGTTCATACCTTTCCCAAGAGTATTTACCCGAAAGTGAACGTAATAGCGCGACTGAAATACGAACTTACTTACTACAATTCTGCAGTCCATCACTTTAACCATTACACCACGAGGACACCCTTAGTAGTAGTAATTTACTAAGCTTTTTTTTTTTTGCTTAGATGTGGCACTAGGTCATATGAATGAAGTGCCCAATGAGACTCGAACTTATTTGTGAAGGTTTGCTAGTGTAGCTTTCTTACCATTACACAACCAGAGGCGCCCTTTTTTTTTAAAGAAAGTTTTATTTTATACAGAAATAGATACAAATCTTTTAGAATTAATCTTGAAAAGAGTTACAAACATTTTCAGTAAAACAGATACATAGCAGCCATTTGTAGTTCCTTTAAAGAATGCAGTTTCTTGAAAGAACCTTCACAACCAAAATACATCTATCAAATGGCAACATCAATTTATCATCAATAATTCTTCTTTTTTCTACATATCTTTTTGCCAGTTCAAAACTTTTACAAGTAAAATTGTTCCACCAGAATGTTTTCTCACTGGAGAGTATCCACATATGATGTAATAATTTTGATATGTACAAAGCAAAGTCCACACATTTCTCTTTAGCATGTATTTTCAAATTATTGACATTTTGTCTTCTTTCTAAAATAAATCCAGATGCTGTGTGTATGGTTTTTCCTTAGTGCACTTTATTATGATGGCATCAAATTTAGTTTGCATAAATAGATGTACAAAATTCTCAAACATGATTCGTCTTTAGTGTGTATATATATATATATATATATATATATATATACACTGCACTAGATATGACTTCTGTGAAAAAGATTATTCACAGATTTCTCAGCTTCTCTCCAATATGTATTCCTATAAACTGTCCCAAATGCACTTTTTCTGCCAAGACAGATTCCTGTTTCACAATAATATGGTTTTTCTCCAATATGAACTTGAATAAGTAATGCCAAACTTGATTATTATATAAAAGATAATACAAGTGTTTCACAAAAATGTTTTATCTCCATTGTGTATTTTTACATGTCGAACCAAGCTTGATTTATGCGCAAAAGTAGACCCACAGATTTCACAGGAAAATGGTTTTTCTCCAGTATGTGTTTGTGTATGTTGCATTAAATGTGCCTTCTCTCTAAATGAAGATTCACACACTTTGCATGAAAATGGTTTCTCTCCAGTGTGTGTTCTAATATGTCGCACCAAATTTGACTTACATGAAAAAGAAGATCCACAAAATTCACATGCATAAGGTTTTTCTTTGGTGTGTATTCGCATATGCTGTAATAAATGTGGCTTCTGTGAAAAAGACGATTCACATATTTCACAATTATATGGTTTTTCGCCTGTATGTGTTCGCATATGTTGTACCAAATATGCTTTTTCTGCAAAGGAAGATCCACATGTGTCACAACAATATGGTTTTTCTCCACTGTGTGATTGCATATGTCTCAGCAAGCTTGATTTTTGTGTAAAAGAAGATGAACATGTTTCACAAGAATATGGTTTCTTTCCCGTATGTGACTGCATGTGGCGTAGCAAACTTGAATTGCATGAAAAGGAAGATTTACAAACTTTACAAGGATATGGTTTTTCTCCAGTGTGTGTTCTTACATGTCGCTCTAAATTTGACTTATTTTTAAAAGTAGATCCACAAGATTCACAGGAATATTGTTTCTCTCTGTTAAATTTTTGTATATTGTCAACTAAGTAAGACATTTTTGTAAAATCCACAAACTTCACATTAATATTTTCTCTCCAGTGCATGTGTTTGCAGATGATTTGCTAAAATTGTTTTACACTAAAAAGAAAATACGCAGATTTTGTATGGCAATAATTTGTCTCCAGCATTTTTTCCCATATACAATACCATGTGTAATTTCTGGATAAAGGAAAATCTACCAATTTCATCAGAATGTTTCTTGTGTATTTTGTTCTGCTTTAGAAAATGAGGATTCTGAGATTTTACATGGAGAATATTTTCAGTATTTCATTTTCTTGATGGCAGATCAACAGTTTTCATTAACTTTACAATAATAAATAATTATTTAATTCCCAAAAGATTTTCCCCGGCCAAAATATCTGTGAATAAAAGCAAAAAAATATATCAATACATACATAGAATATTATACAGCGTTTGATAACATTTCAACATATATGGAAGTTGTATACTAAGGCTAGTTTAGACTGGCAAATGACCACAATAATGTAGCACCCAGTGAGGATCAAACTTATTACACTATGAAACAATCTTATTTACCAATCACAACTTTACAAATATGTAACTGATACTTTCAACATGAATATTCAAGAGGATGTAATAATGTTCATGTTGCATTTGTCTTATTTCTTTTAATGTCAATACCACTGATAATGTGTTTTGTAATTTGCTACTTGGGATATACTTATATTAATAATATGACACCACAATATATTTTTAGCTAAGTCAACAGCATCATATAGACCACAGTTCCTCAAATTGGTCCATAGAGACCTGTGGGGGTAGGGGTGAATAAAAATGGTTCACAGTGGGATGGCGGGGGGATTTACTAGTTCATTACTATGAATTCATTTATCCAGGCTAAACCTGGTTTATACAAGCCTCTACTTTAGGCCAACACAACTTTCACCATTTTGAAAATTCGTCCTCCGTACAGCAATAGGAAGAAAGTGTTTGGGATATTGACTGGATTATCGACATTAGGAATTTGCAAGAAGATTTTAAAGCTCAATTATAAAAACTTCAATGTGTGTTTGCATTTTACTGATTTTTTTCTCATGTGAATTGTACTAAGGTCAATGGAAAGCCCTAAGCTAGGAATATCGGTTCATGAGCCTATATGAGGAGAGGTAATTTAAGAGTGGAGTAGAATGAAGGATATGATCATGGAGTACTGAAAGCAGAATTTCACAAGGTTTACAGACAACACGCAGAAGTAGTGTCCAAGAAACTGGAAACAACCAATGAGAAAATGAAGTAAAAAGTTTCTGAAGCCCTGATAGAGATTATATAAAATATGAAACAATATTGGTACAATCTACTTCTAGTAAATATGTTTATATTCTTTTGATAGAGCTTAAAAATTATCTTCCAGTTTTGTTTGTGTTTAGAAAAAGAAATTAAAAAACAACAGTCCTTCATGCATGATTTGCTAATAAGACTTTTTTTTATTAAAGAAAAATCCCAGAAAGACACAATTACAGTTGATTGAACCCCAAATTAATTTATTTTAAAAGGGCACATAGTTGCATAATACCCTATTTGACATCACTTGTTACATCAAAGCTAAAATCATTAATATTTTATTTTCACAGGAACAACGGTGTATTTCATTTTGTCCAAATACACTTAGAAAAGGTGTGAATCCGCCTATTCTGATTCCAACTACGGGTAAATAATAGTAGATAAACTTGGTTCTCTAGTCTTGGTAAGGCAACCAGTCTAGGAGAAGGAAAATTTTGAATTCCAACCAGTAATACCTGGCTTAAAAACTGACCTAGTATCACAAATTACTTTTGATGGAAGACTTAGTAAAATACAAACTATCCACAAGAAAATAAACAAAAACGTGTTCTTAGTAATCATTGTTCATTTGGGTTTTACAAAATAAATTTTGTACCACTTGTAGTAATATCACCGACTATTTCTCTACGCGCAAGATTACAACCCCTTTGCGTACGAATACACACACACACTCTGGCCATTCCGAATAAAGATACCCTAACTATAGCACGTTAGCCTACAAACATACTAACACCCACAAAACAACAATTAATTACACCCCTGGTAAAAATGATGTTAAGTTTCTCATTGTGTATTTTACAAATAATTCAAAATTAAGTTATTTTTTATTAGATTAGATTGATTTAGATTACATTATTATTGGATAAAAATATAGAAAGTAATTGTTTTGATTAACTTGGCTTCATAAATTTTCGTCTTTTAATGTTTCATGTTAATTCTAAGAGAATAGTTGTTTAAAAAAAGGTAAATGAAACAAATCCATTTCAAGGTTCGATGGACACCTCACGTGGTGCAATGGTTAGCAAGTTAGATTAGCAGACTATTGTTAAGGGTTTCGAATCTCACTGTGTGTCACATACTCCCGGTTTTGAGCCTCAACTAAGGAAAGCTTAGTAAATAACATGTTGAGTTTAAGGGTTGAAATTGCATAAATATTTTTTAACGTATAAGAGAAAATATGAAAATTGACGAGAAGTAACTGCGAATGAAAAAATAAACCATGTAGCCTTTAAAAATGAAAATAAAAAGTTTCACTTAAATCGTCATAATTCTAATCTTGACATAATCCACCAAAATAAAAACAATTTTTTTTTATTTCGTTATCTTTCCGCTTTAAAATAAGATAATTATCAATAATGAGAACATGTTTTTAATTTCAAAATAATCATAAATAAATCAATTAAAAAACGTTTTAATCGAATCGGTTTTTCCTTTATCTTGCTGCTAAAAAAAGATCCAAAGTGAAATTAAATCCACTGTAATTTCCAAAACCTGTGTACAAAAAATGTTTCAAAAGTTTTCTTTAAATCAAAACTAAATAAAACAAAACCTGAATCATTTTTTCTCTCTTAAACAAGTGTCAACACAAAAATTAAAAGTGAATGAGCGATTTTTTTCTTCTTTTTTAATGAGAATAATTTGTATTGTTTTCACTTAACTTTCAGACCAGGAAATATATCGACCAGTAAAACAGGTTATTTTTTTTTCTTTTTCACTGAAAAAGATTTTTCTCTAGATTTATTCGATTTCTTTACAATTTCTCAATCTATCTACACAATTATGAAATAGAAAAATACGATACATACGTGAATTTTTTTTTAAAGAAAATATTTTGCCTAACAACAATTTAAAAACAAAAGAAATAATTAAGCGGTGTTATACATACTTTTGTTCCTTGTGTTTAAAAGTTCTTTGATTTATTGCAAACATTTTATTGAGTTGCCAAAAAATAAAAAATATTTTACAAAACTTAAGGATAAAACAAAGAAATCTTTATGAATGAGCAATTTATCAGTTCTGATAGCAAATCAATTATTCTGAATAGATATTAAGAGTTTTATAGAACGATGTTTTTTTTTCATTTTTCTGCATTTTTTCCATTTTAAAACTCTTTTTGATATAATTTGATTTGGTTTCTTTGTTTAATGGCATATCAACCTTTGTAGGTTATTTAATGCCACAGCCATTCTGCTAGAAGAATAGTAGTGGTACTATTTAACCCATAGCTGGGAGGATAAGGTGGTTCTTACCGTTCCCAAGGGTATTTGTCTGAAAGTGAACGTAACAGCGCGACTGGAGTACAAACTCTCTTACTACGATTCTGCAGTCCATCGCGTTAACCATTACACCACGAGGAGGACACCCCCGATATAATTTGGTAAGAAAGTTTTATTTTAAACAAAATTAAATATCACTCTTGTGGAATTTATCTTTGAAAGAATAACAAACATTTACAGCAGAACAGACATACATTTGCAATTTGTACTTCTCTAAAAGAAAGAATGTTACTTTATTGAATAAGAAAAAAAAACTTTTTATAATAAAACTTTTACTAAATAACAATTTAATTCAACATTAACTGTTCACAAAACTGAAACAGACTGAATCTGATGTTGAGAATCCTTTTTTTTTCTTAGCCAAAAGGTTTTAAATGATGCAAACTTTACATAAGAAATGGAATTTTAACCCACACAATACCAAAACTTTAATTACAGGCATTTTTCCAAAGAAATGAATATTTCTGCTGTACATCATACAAAAGCTACAGTTGTCAACTCATATCTACAAAGAACATGTGGTGTAAATTTTATTTACATACACAAAATTTGCACCCACATTTTTAAACCAATCAAAAAAGGAAACAATTTAGAACAGTCTAGAAAAAAAAGGATCAAAACCACAAACACAAAATTCGCGCTTACATATTTTTAAACCAATCAAGTATCCCCCCGCCCCCCAAAAAACCATTCATACCCGTTTTGATCCTCTTAGGGGTTATAAAAGAAAGCGATAAACCAATTCTACAGATTGCCGCTGCTGCTGACAGAAAGAAGCCACGCTACTGAACTGTTCCTTTACTCTACCAAAACCTGAGAGGCGCCACGCTGTCAAGCAAAGACATATTACCCTTTCTTCTTTCACCAAAGACAAAGAAAAGGGAATTTACTACTACAGAAATTAAACACTGAACAAGCGAGCAAAAACAACAATCACATTGTGAGTTTCTTTGTATATTGTTCCATCTGAATAATAAATCTTTATTTCAAAGTTATTCAGATTTTGTTTTTGTTTTGTCTGGGAAATTATCTGTAAGGAACATGCACTACCTCAAAATTTTGTTTTATGCATCCAACACATCTTGCAACATCCCCGACAGTATTGTATGTTTGGTGGTGAGGACGATATTTTAATCAAGTCCTTATTCTCCAAGGACTAATATTAGCATATCTATGATATACTAACACTGAACACAACTGAATGAAAGATAAACTCATTTGTACATACCAAGGACAAATTAACAATACACCAACTACTGGTTCAAAAGAAAGAATACAGAAATGTGTCTCAACAACTAAACACATATTGCTCTATGGACAAGCAGTAAGTAAAAGAGGGACAAAATAGAAAAAGGCTTACTTGATAAAGGTAAGTAAGATATTCATGTGTGTTCACCTTTTCCTGTCAGGGCTCTGAGATAAGTTCACTACTTTTCACAAATCAGAGATGAAAAGAAACCAAGAATTGATTTTTGGAACTGTCATGTAAACTGCTATGGTGCGCTCCTAAATATACATGCAAATTATCTATAGAAGATAATTATGTATTCTATCCTTACAAAGATATGTTGGTTAAAACTTCTAAAATAAAATCTTTATTCACTAAATTCATATTTTCTATATTTTCTAGTCATATTTCTTTTCATAACATTTCACAAATAAGAAGCCTGATGAATTCTTATTAGAAACAATTCAAAATAATTATCTGTACGTTTTCCTTCCTATTAATCTGATGATGTCTTTTAAAAACACAATCCATTCATGTTTAACACTTTTTTATATTCGTTTAATCAATTAGAGAAGAATAAGGATAAATTTGATGCTTCTATTTCTGAAAGATTCCCAGGCCATTGGCATAATGGTTAGAGTGTTTGCCAATGGTCCAGGAGACTGGGGTTCAATCCCAGGTTGTGTCCAACCAAAGACTCATAAAATGGTACCTGATCCAGCATTGCTTAACACTCAGCATTATAAGGTACATATCAAGGATAAAATGGAGCAACCCAGGGAATGGAGTAGCACCTTCCCTTACATCTTGGTTTAATAGCTATTGAAAAGGAAGCCTTCGGGCCGCCCTCGAATATGGTCACCAACTTCACTTTTTATTTCTGATAGTTGTTTGAGATCATTTGTGCTTTCCAACAAGTAAAACTATGACATTTGTAAAATTAAGTTTAGTGCAAATGTTGATCTTTCCCCTCCCCCCACCCAAAAGTTATGTTCCATCCAAATGAGAATTCCTCGCCAAAATTATGCAAATGTAGACACCCCAAAATTATGTTGTCAGAATATGCCCCCCCCACCGCACCAATTATGCTTAGTAAATGTGTAGCACGCCCAAAAAATCAAGTTCAGAGCAACTGTAGACCCCACTCCACAAAATTATGTTCAATTAAAATGTAGACCATCTCAAAATTATGTTCAGTATAAATGTAGACCACCGCCTACACCAAATCATGCTCAGTGCAAAAATTAAATTGATGCGAATGTAGACCCCTCTCAAAATTAGGCAAATGTAGACACCCCTTATTAGACCCCACTCCCCCAAAAAATTATGTTTAGACAAAATGTAGGCCACACACCCAAAAAATCATGTTCAGTGAAAATGTAGTTTATCCCCACTAAAAAAGATGTTTAGTCAAAATGTGCTCATCCAGCAAAAAATATTATCTTTGGTGCAAATGTTTGTTTGGGTTTTACGGCATATCAACCTTTGTAGGTTATTTAATGCCTAATCCATTTTTATACAAATAATTCAGTTTAGCATACAAAAAAATGTTTCCATTTCAAACAATTTAGTTTAGCATAAGTATGCAGTTTATTTCTATTTGACCCACAGATAGGACCCTATCAAGTGTGACCACTCTGAGCCAGATTGAACCTGGGAGCAATGGCAATGAAGAGGTGCTCTGCATTCCCCAAAGCTCCAGCATTACTGGAAATTCACCATCAGATTGTATAATATCATATCCAGAACACTTGTTGGGGGAGTTTTACCCCTCTGTAGAAAAGCAGTCAATGTATTCTACAGCCACCACCACCAGCTGACTGGGCAACTGTGCAAACACAAAATTAAGTTCAGATAAAGTGTAGATCCTCACAAATTATGTTCCATCCAAATGTAGACCCCTGACAAAGTTATATTCAATAAAAATGTTGACAGCACTTCAATAGTTCAGCCCAAATGTAGCCCCCCCCCACTACAAAATTATGCAAATGTAGACCCCCACCAAATTATGTACACTCCAAATGTTGACCTCCCCACAAAAAATTATGCTCAAAAGACCCGTCTCACAAAATTATGTTCAGTGCCAATGTAGATCATCCACACCAAAAAATGATGTCTAGTGAAAATGTAGTTCCCTGCACAGAATTATTTTCAATCCAAATGTTGACCTTCCCTCCAAAAAAAATTATGTTTAGTCTAAATGTAGATGCCCTCTCACTAAATTATGCTCAGTGCAAATGTACACACCCCACCACCACAAAATTATGTTCAGTGTAAAAAATAAGTTCTTGATATTTTTTAAAGAGTATCAAATCTGTTGCAATAATATTTTTGTACATTATCTGCTGTGAATTGCATATTTACAAGAAATTCAGTTCAGTCACTGGAGAGAATTAAGGTTGATGTATGAATCCCATATGATTCATTTAAGGTTCAGTTTTGATTTTAGGTGATCTGTTTGGTAAATGGCATGAAAATCTAGATAAAATTTTAAATATTCTTCAAAAATGTGGTAACACTGAAATTTAAATGTGACAAAATAATTATCAATACTACTTGATGATGTCTCATATGTCAGCCACCAAAATATTTAAAAAAAAAAAAAGTTTTACACAAACTGACTAAAGTTATATTTCAATAAAGCTTCTTTGTTTGTTTTTCATAATAAATTGAATAAACAAGACAGAAATTATGTAGATTGGTTTTAATTTAGGCCAAAAAAGGATTTGAACCCAAAGAAATGAAAACTTATTGAATAATGGATTTAAGATTATCTTTTTATTCTTGATCAATTTATCAGGAATGATTTAATCTGAACACAATACTGACATTATTAAATAAAAGTAGGTTTGGTTTCTTTGTTTTAATGGCATACCAGCCTTTGTAGGTTATTTAATGCCAAAGCCATTCTTTTAGAATAGTAGTACTACTTAACCCATAGCTTGATAAGGAGGGCAGCGTTCATACCTTTTCTAAGCCTATTTGTCTAAAAATGAATGTCATAGCTGAGAGCTGGTTTTCAAACTCACATACTTGCAATCTACCACTTTAGCCATGGAAACTTCCCCCCAAAATAAAAGTAAAATTTATAGCAAGAGGGAAACATAGTATTAAAAAACAAGTACAGGTAGATTCATACTTAGTCATGTAGAAGTCATTATTTACAAGAAAAAAGGATGACTTTGAAAAATGTTTACAATGTTGTATAGCCATCTTCATTAGTTGGTTGGGTTTTATGGCATATCAACTTTTGTAGGTTATTTAATGCTAAATTCTGTTTATACATATATTAAATATGATTTGTAAATACATATTTCATAGATGACATTTTTAAACAAGCCAGAGCTCATTTATTTGCACACAGTTAAACGGTTTTAAGTATTTCTATCTAACATTAATAATTGCATTTAATATGAATCATTTGTTTGCACACAGTTAAATAGTTTCAAGTATTGCTATCTAACACTAACAATTTAATCTAACATCAGTCATTTGTTTGCACATAGTTAAATGTTTATATATATGATTTGTAAGTGAATAGTTTGTTGCTAATTTTTTTTCAAAGTTAGAGCTAATTTGTTACCACACAATTAAGTATAGCTATTGTTTGCACTGAGGTGAGAGAAATTACGTACGTGGCAGCTCAAAGTGTGCACGAATGTGTCTGGCATGTAAAATGAGATCGGGGAGAGAGAAATGGGCGATTGGGAAGATCGAACTCATGTCCTCCCAATCGGGAATTGTGTTTGACGCTGGCGTGCATGTAAATTACCACATTGTGCAATTGGTCCAGATGTGGCATTTTGGTATAATTATCTAAGTCCTGCCTGAATGCACCAGCACGGGGACAGAGACGAGCTTGGGTGCAGAACTGCTAGAAGATTGTTGCAGGCAAAAAGGAATATTTTCAGCATAGAAATTTGGCTGTCCACCTTCTATTAAGGAGAAATTGATTCCACGTGTTCAATTACGAGACTCTTTTCTTTATGTAGCTGAGGAGGCATACCATCCACCCCCTCTTCTTTCATGTACACAGTTAAATGGTTGCATGTATTGCTATCAAACACTCATACTTCTATTTCCTAATGATTATTTGTTTGCACGCAGTGAAGTGGTTTCAAGTATTGCTATTTAACATTGATATTACTATTCAACACTATTCATTCATTTGCGCACAGTCAAATGGTTTCAAGTATTGCTATGTAATACTAATAATTCTACTTTGGCACACAGTTAAATGGTTCCAAGTATTCTACACTAATAGTTTTATTTGCACACAGTTAAATGGTTCTAATTATTGCTATGTAATAGCAATAATTCAATTTAGGCTGACAGTTAAAGGGATTCGAGTATTGCTATTCAACATTAATAATTCAATTCAAGATTACTCATTTGTTTGCACACAGTTAAATGGATACAAGTACTGCAATGTAGCACTAACAATTCAATTTAACATCAGTCACTGGTTCAGAATTAAATTCTTAAACAGTCCTATTTGACCCATAGATGGGACCCTAAAAGATGATACCATTCTAGGTTAAAGAAGACCTGAGAATAATGACAATGAAAAGGTATGCCACATATTTCAAAGCTCCAAGACTGGAGCCTCGCTATCAGATGGTTTAGTGTCATATCCAGGAGAGTCATTGGAGAAGGGGGTCTTACCTCGCTGCAGGGATGCAGTTGGCATATTCTATAGTCAGAGTCAATTGGGATAGTATAGCCATCTTGTCTTCTCAGCTAGTGATTGCTTTGCACAATTCCATTTTTCATCAACATCCCAATGCTGTTTCAAGTTCCTGCCAGTGGGGTGAATGACAAAGAGATTTTCCATGTGCACACATACTCTATTATCATCAACAATTTTTCACATATACTTTTTACTGACTGTCTGTGTTAGGAATCAATCAGACCACAGAATGAAATGGATAACTGCTTGTTTACTTTGCGGTTTCTCAGCCAATTAAATCAAAGTTACAATCTAACTTAACTTCAAGGATCTAGTCACCTGATATTCCATCCTTCAACGAAATTCAAGTTTTCAAATAATGTAACATTGATTTGACATTAATAGTTAGAATCTTTTTAAATCATCTTCATATTTCAAATAATAGACACAGATAATCTATGATTAAACAATAACAAAAGAGAAATCAAAAGAGGAAGATTTTCCATTGTAAAATACTCAATGCTCAAATTCAGTTGGTTGGTAAGTGTGTGTGTGTGTGTGTGTGTGTGAATTAACTTAGATAGAAAAAGTTAAGATGTATGCCTGAATTACTGGCATTGGTTGTAATATGTGGCATTAAAGAGACTGTATATAATCATTAACAGTTAAATCTATGAAGAAAGGGAAACCAGCGATCTGGAGGAAGGGGAGGATTTTGTATAGAAAAAAATCACCAGAAATGAAATGAATTATTGGTTGGTGGTCAAGGAGATGAAAGTGAATGGGGGAGAGAGAGGAAGAGAGAGAGAGAGGAAGAAACGTTTTGTTGTTCTACTTCAGTTGGTACCATTGCATGTTCAGGAAGAAAAGAAGAGAAATCTGTTTTTTGTTGGTTGATTATACCCGATCCTTTGTTTATGAATCAACAATATCGGAAAGATATCACCAAGTGAATTTCTTTTTAATTTATTCTTAAAACCACATGTCACAGAGAAAAAAAAGGATGTTTTTCATGCTCGTATATATTCATCATTGTGGTTTTCTAACTGCTGAAGGGGATTTCAGTAAACACTAATTTATGACAAATTGAAGTCAAAAATCAACTCCCAAAAAGAAAGGAAATAATGGATAATAATAGGTTAATAAATGATCCTGAGTCCTATTCAGTACTATTTCATATATGGTAATGCAGGAGAGAAAGAGAAAAAAATGGAAGAGGAGCAACTCACCTGACCAAGAATATCATACTACCTGCTTTAATAGCAGAGGAGGAACAAATAATAACAGAATCAACAAATGAGGTGAAATTTATATACAGAAAAGTACAAGGTTCATTTTTTATATTAGTTCAGAGGATTTACAAAGAAGTTATTGAATGTCTGTTTCATGGGGTTGACTTCTTGGTAAGTTTTGGGCAATGTTTTGTGCATATAAAAGGTAAAGTGGCTTTGTCCCCAAAAGATATGTTCTGGGTGTTATCCATGCCAGACCGCTGAAGTGAGGAATGGAACTAAATGAAGAGACTACAATAACAAGGACTGCCCATAGTGGAATGCAGGCTGCTATTTATGTGTTTTTGATGGAATCAAGAAAACATCTACAAATTCCATCTGCAGTGCTTTCTGTTTGGCCAAAAAAAGGTTTAAGTACTTGGCATGTGACTATGCACTGCTATATCTGTTAGACAGGAACCTTTTTTTGACCATGATGAAGACTTTATTGAAGAATTATAATAAAATCATAATGAGATTTGACTTTAGAATGTTCGAGTATATTCAGTTAAATCCTCACAAAATAAGCAAGAGTTCTACAAAAATATCAGATCAGCTTCTGATAGTTTAATTTTAACTTAATGGCATATCAACTTTCATGGGTTATTTAATGCCAAAGTCATCCTTATAGAAGGACAGCTGGAAGGATAAAGAGGTTCATGCCTTTCTCAAATGGAATAGTCCAAAAGTGAACATAATAACACAACTGGAATGTCATTATACATTTTTATGCAATGATTATTAAGATGTATATTGTTCTACACGAAAAGATTACCATTGAATATTTTCGAAAAATTGAAGAAAGGAAGAGTCCCCATGATGTAACAGCTAAAGTGCTGGAGTGGCCTCAAATTAAGCAAGTCTAAACACCAGTTATGCAACTACTTTCACTTTTGGACAATTACCCTTGAGAAAGATATGAATCTCTTTATACTTCCCAGCATTGGGTTAAATAAAATCATCACTGCCATTCTTCTAAAAGGATAGCTTTGACATTAGATAACCCATGAATGTTGATATGCCATTAAAATAAATAAACAAAACTAAACCAAAATTGAAAAAGAATTGCTTTCAATTGAGTGTTCATGCTTAACAAGTGTGTATTTCATAAACAAATCTGATTTCTTCCAAAAGGAAGAGCCACTCACTTAACAAAAATATGCTTCATCACGAATGTATTTTCATATACTTCATTTGTACTTTTCTAAAAAAAAAAAAAAAACAGAGCCACACACTTCACAAAAATATGGTTTCACTTCAGTATGTATTCAGAAATGTTGCTTTAAATTTGACTTTCATGGAACAAGAAATTCACACATAATTTATCACTATGTTGATATGTTGACACAAATATGTCTTCATTGAAAAGACTCACACACTTCCTAATAATATTGCTTTTCATTGTGTACCTGTATATGCACCCATAAATTTGATTGATATGTAAATGTAGTCACACACTTCACCAAAAAGTGGTTTCATTTCAGTGTGTTTGCATATGTCGGCTCAGATGGGTCTTCTGTGAAAAAGAAAAGCCACACATTTCACAAGAAAATGGCTTCTCTCCAGTATGTATCCGCATATGTTTCTTTAAATTTGACTGACATGTAAAGGAAGATCTACACTCATCACAAACATATGGTTTCTCACCAGTGTGTGTTCGCATATGTACTACCAAAACTGATTTCTGTCTAAAGGAAGACCCACACACTTCACAAGAATATGGTTTCTCCCCAGTGTGTCTTCGCATGTGCACCAATAAAACTGATTTCTGTATAAAAGAAGAGTCACATACTTCACAAGAATATGGTTTGTCACCAGTATGCTTTTGCATATGCAACACCAAATCTGATTTTTCTGATAAGGAATAGCCACAAATTTTACAAGAATATGGCTTCTTTCCAGTGTGGGTTTGCATATGTCGATTCAAATGTGACTGCTGTGCAAAGCAAGATCCACAAACTTCACAAGAATATGGTTTCTCTCCAGTATGTGTTCGTATGTGACTCAACAAATGTGATTTCCTTGAAAATGAAGAGCCACATACTTCACAAAAATATGGTTTCTCTCCAGTGTGTGTTCGTATGTGTACTACCAAATTTGTCTTCAATGAAAAGGAAGAACCACAAACCTCACAACAATATTGTTTTCTTCCAGAAGGAGGTTTTATGTGTTTTTTTAAAGTTGAACCATTAGCCAATTTGCAATGTTCAAAAGAATGTCTTTTTTTTTCTGAGTAGTTTTCCATTCTTTTTTTAGAGATCATAAAAAAAAAAAAACAACAACTGATGAAGGATTCAAAATAACCAAATTAGGTAAATTCATAAAATTTTTAACAAAAAATGAAATCTACACGTTAGTGATTTACATTTTTTGTTCATTTTGTAATTCCATAAATTGGCAATTTCAGTAAAGACAGAAGAGATACTAACTTCACAAGAATTCGTTCTTTCTAATATTGTGTTTATGTCGGACTCACCAAATTTGACTTCCTGAAAAGTAAAATCCAAACAGTTCAAAAGAATATGATTTCGCTCCAGTAAAAGTTTTCAGGATGTATTTTTGTATTATTATATAATATACATCCACAAACTCCAGTGTATTTCTTCTGAGAAGTATTCTTTATTTATTTCAGGCAAACAAGAAAATGATGATCCCTTAAAATTCACCATAAGTTTTTTTTAACTGGAAGGATCTGTAAAAAAAAAATGAAAAAAAAACCAAAACATATTGAACTGATAATAGGATTTAAATGAAAAGAAATTGAATAAAAAATTAGATCAGATAAATTCAAAAGAAAATTTCTTAAAAAATTCAAAAGAAAATTTCTTAAAAAACCAAATGCCCATATATCTCCCATTATACTTAATTTCATTACAATTTTGTAAACGAGTTTGTATATGAAAACATTGTAGATAGAAATATTTTAAGATTTTGCAATTTGATTTGGTTTCTTTGTTTAATGGCATATCAACTCTTTTTAGGTTATTTAATGCCAAAGCCATTCTCCTAGAAGAACAGTTGTGGGACTATTTAACCCATAGCTGGGAGGATAAGAGGGTTCATACCTTTCCCAAGGGTATTTGCCCGAAAGTGAACGTAATAGCGCGACTGGAATACGAACTCACGTACTACGATCCTGCAGTCCATCGCTTTAACTATTACACCACGAAGACACCCCCAATATGGATTGGGGAAATTAAATAATAATTGCAGTAACATTATAACGTTATCTTAGAAAAGATGAAATGGAATGTAAATTTATGAAATATGAAGAAAAGGTAGATCATTTAAATACAGATTTATTTCTTTTTAATATCTGCCATATTTAGCTATGATGTTCAGCATGTTAATGACTACACCATAGAGACTAACCCCATCTTATATTTTAATGAAAAATTTATTTTTACACTTGACTATAAAAAGGTTTACAAAAGTTTTGGGTTTTAAATATTTTTAACCTAAGTTTAAAAATTTTGGTTGGTGCGTGGACTAAACTAAAAATCTGTATTTTGTAAATTACAAAAAAAGGTCTTTCACTTCAGAATTTCCAACAAATAAATTTTCATCATTTTTTGTTTGTTTGGGTTTTTTTCTCATCATAAGCAACACACTCCTGTGGACCCCTTCACATGGACGAGCAAAGGCAGGACAACCATCCAGAACCTATATACAACAGCTCTGTGCTAAAACAAGATGTAGCCTTGAAGATCTACCGAGAACAATGGACGATAGAAATGGGTGTTGAGAGAGGGTCAGGGAGATCCGTGCTTGTGGCATGACATGATGATGATGATGATGATGTTTTTTTGGCTCAACCCTGGAGACTTCTCATAATTCAAATTTCATTAAAATATTTTCCAAATTTTTTTACATCAAATATTTGAAATAAAATAATTTTTGTCGTTGTTATCAAATTTCTTTTCTTTTTCTATAATTGACATGATCTATTTTTTGAATTTACTTTTTTCATGTTTTATAGTAAAAAAATAAATTTTGTATTTTTTCAATAGTTCAAAATAGATATTTATAAAAAAGACTTTTTATTTTGTTATTCCTTGTGACCAAAAAAATATTTCAGTTTTTTTTTTAGATGAATCAAATCTTCATGGGCGACTAGAGTTTTATTTTTTGTTGTGTTCATGTGATAAAAAAAGGGAAGGAAAATGACAATTATTTTGATTGAAAGGAAATCGTTACCTTCCTATGGATGACAGACTCAGAGTATTTTCAAGTAGATAAAATAATATATTGAAATTAAACTAAAAAACATTTCAAGTTCAAAATTAAAGAAAAGACAATAATAGTACCCCCCCCACAAAAAAAAATTACCCAAAACAACTCGCTTCTACAGATGAGTTCACCTACAAAAATTCAGTTATTTTTGTTGATATATATAAAAGAAAAGTCTAAGAAAAGATGCTCAGAAATAAAACCTGCATTTTGCAGAGTCACCAGTTATATTTTTATGCTAGTCACTGGGCTGTCACAATGTAGACTCAGAGAGTGACATGTGTAATCATAGCAGATGTCACAATAATTCAATGATGCGCAGATGTCTTACTAATTTATCATTTTCTACATCTCATATATTTTTTATAAGTTGAATTAATTATGAATAAAGATGTTTGAGTTGGAATTTTGGTAGTTAAGATGGCTGTCATCTGTCAAGATGTGGCGGCAGTCATCATCATACATATATATATATATATAGCAGATGAAGGTGTAAATGATTGAATAAAACACAAAATATACAAATTTAATAAATTTTTCTTTCTTCAACTTGAGGGAAAAATTTGTCAAGAAACAAAAGATACAAAATCTTTAGTATAAAATGATAATATTAAAGTATAAATATTCTCCCATATTTACATTACAAGAAAGAAAACTTTATACATTCATTGAAGCAGTTTGCCAGTCTCTACATCTAGTTAACATATTTTGTGTCTGTAAAAGATCTTTGAGTCTGTCACTAGATAGGAGAGAAAGTATATTTATGTGTCAATATATAATGGATACAGCTAAAATGAAATCACCAGCCAAAGAACATAATCGTAGTATGAGCATATCTGAGTAAATAAAATATTTTTGTTCAGTTTAAAATAATTAAGAGATATTAAAATCAAGTGGAGAAAAAAAATGTTAAATTTTTACTCAAAACAAATAAATTTGAAAGTTTTAAGGAGATTTACAGAATGAATCTATAAATCTACTGAAAGTTTATCTATTCCAACACTTATTTATAAAATTGAGTTTAGATTGGAATTAGATTTTTAAAAATTGATGATTTATCTTGTTCTAGTTGGTTAAAAACTGTATTTTCAACAATCTAGGAAAACATTTCTTAAATTACGTTCAGTTTTGATCCTTCAAATTTTTTATGGCAAATTATATTTTTATCAGTGAAATCTTAAAAGAAATTTTAAAAACAAGTACAAAAGTGCCGATTGGTCAATAAATGCAAAAATAAAGATACAAAAATTTTACAGCCATTCAAGCATAAAAATTAACCCATTTTTTAAATATGAAAATCCATTGATTTTGTATATATATATATATATATATATGTTTGATTAAATAATAAAGACATTTTTTTATATAATTTTCTTAAGATTCTTTCCAGTTTCCTGATAAGTGTCTTGGTTTCAGGTTGAAATTGGTAGATGAATTTGCCAAAATTGTCCTGAGTACTTTTGGACCTTTCATAGGCCATCATCAGAGGTTACTAGCATGAGTAAAGAGTGCTTTTTTTTTTTTTTTTTTTTAGAGTTTTTAAGGGTTTTTTTTAATAACATTACAAAATGATGTAAACACAAAAAGCTGAGATGCTGATGCTATCAAATGAATTCAAAACTGAACGCTATCAACAGAAATAGATTATCATCAAGAAAAATAGAATATAAAAAAAACTCTTTAAAAAAACCCTCTTTACACATGCAAACAACCCCTGATGATGGCTTATGAAAGGTCCGAAATTGCTTGGGACAATTTTAGTAAATTCATCTACAAATTTCAACCTAAAACCAAGACACTTAACCGGAAACTTGAAAGGATCTTAATAAATTATAGAGACAAAATGTGTCTTTATTATTTAATCAAACATGCTTAAATGAAAGACTGCTGCCTAACTACACACCCACATATATATACATAAGTATTAATGAAATTTTGCTCTTTTTTCTATAAAAATGAATTAAGAAATAATTAAAACTGTTATTTAAGGTTAAATTTGAGTTTTATTTGAAAGATAGTAATATCATAATTATCAGTATTAAAAGCAAAATAACATTACATATCGAATTAATTTTTAAAACATTTCAGACACTCAAATTTACCTAACTGGAGGTTATGTAAATTAAAAAGCATTATTAAAATTCTTAGATGCTTTTAAAAAGTTTTTTGAATGAAATTAATAACTAGAAACTTTAATTAACTGATTGATGTAAAAACATTTTTACACATTGATAACAACAATATCATTTATGGTATCTAAATCCAAATAAGTAAAAGTAAAGTTGTCTCCCTTTAGTCGAGGGAGACCCGAAGGCTCCCTTTTGAACAGCTACTACACCAAAGTGTTTGGGAGGGGTTTTTTTTTGGGGGGGGGTAATAAAATTATTACAAATTGGCCATAAATCGACATTTTAAAAGTTGGCAGAGAGAAATACTTAAGAAATCTGTCCATATTGTTGGGACGGAATTTTGTTATTTAACCATTCACCAAACAAAAAAAGAAGAAAAAAAAAAACTAATGACTAAAGTTTAATCTTATTTAAATGGTGAATGTATTAGATTTGTATATAATTTTTTGTACACTGAAGAAAAAAAAATAACGTAAATTTTACTGGGTGGCTATTGTAGACATTAACAGAAGTAAAAAAAAAAAAAAAAAAAGTAAAAAATTCTGCTACAAGTGCAATCCTCAAAGAATTTATTTAAAAACTGCAGTGAATAACGACTTCCTTTTTTTTTAAAAAACGAAATCAAAATCATTAACATTTTTCTCACTTACCTTTCAGACACTAAAATACAATGAATAAAAAAAAAGAAAAAAAACAAATACGATGATTTTTATCTTCCTTTTTTGTTCTTCTTCTTTAAAAACATTTTGTTAGAATTTCTCAGACAATCTATTTCAAGTTTGGATTGTGAAAAGAATGACACAAAAACAGAAAAAATCGTAATATACAATGGAAATGTGAAGGTTTTTTTTAAAAACACGTTTTGCCTGACAGCATTGTAAAAATGGTAGATCGCAGCAGGCGGTGATAGACATAATTTGTCCCGTGTATTTATAATTGGGTTAGATTTCTTTGTTGGATGGCATATCAAACTTTGTGGGTTATTTAATGCCAAAGTGATCCAAGTAGAAAAACAGCAGTGATACTATTTAACCCATAACTGAATAGATAAGACTCTTAATACCTTTTGCAATCCGAAGGTGAATGTAACAACGTCACTGGAGTTCGAACTCACTCATTTCTCGTCCGTAATTCAACACTTTTTGTCATTCAAAGTTTCAAGTAACTATTTTACACACAATTATATGATTTCAGGTAATTATACCTTTTTAATGATTATAATCATTTATTTGCACACATTCAAAGTATTCCTATCTAATTAATTTACTAAGCTTTTTGCTCAGATGTAGCACAAGGCCGCATGAATGGGGCACCCAATGAGAATCGAACTCACTCGTGTAGGTTTGCTAGTCTAACATGCTAACCATTACACCACCTGAGGTGCCCAAGTATTCCTATCTAATACTAATAATTTGTATAAGAGTGTATGCTTTCAAATATTCCGGTGTAATTTCCACATGATTATATGGTTTCAAGTACTTTATCTGATAATAATAATTTGTAATTCGTTATATAATTTCAGATATTCCCATCTAATTCTAATAATTTGCATAGCGATATATGCTTTCAAGTATTCTATCTTATTCTATAATTTGCATACAGTTATTTAAATATTCCTGTTTAATAGTTGTTTGGCAACAAGGCAAATTGTGGTCTGTCCTGTTACATTAAGAAGAAAGAAAACTACAGGAATGTGGACGAGAGTATTGATGAGTTTCAACAACTTTAATGACAGCCAGAAAGATAACCCTTGTACTGTGAGTCGCACAAATCGAAGAAAAAGAGTCGCGAATTTAGAGCTGGAATTCAAACTGAAATTTCGAGGTCTAGTTGATCTAGCAGGAATGAATAGATGACAAAGGACTCGTCTCCAAAAGGAACAATGACCCATGGTTGAATAATGCTCTCCTAGTGTTGAGAGTTGGGACAGGAATTAAGCATCTAACCTGAAATTTCGAGGTCTAGTTGGTCGAGCAGGAAGGAATAGATGACAAAGGACTAGTCTCCAAAAGGAACAATGACCCATGGTTGAATAATGCTCTCCTCGTGTTGAGTGTTGGGGCTCTGCTGCTGGATGAATGAGGAAGAGATTCGGTCTGTCCTGCCGAGAAAAACATGTAAGGAAGAGGCTGGGAGAGCGTTTGCGCGGCCTTTTATACTACCCGGAAAGTCATCCAAGTAGAATGGCTTAAATCATCCTCATTGGACGAAAATGTAAAATCGAAACCCCAACAGCAAAATAATTCCCGCACTAAATAATAATTTTAAATTCTTTCTTTCTGCTACAGTTATGGTTTCACGTATTTCAAGCAAATATATGGTAAACAATTACAGCTTCAAGTAACTTCTAATAGAAATAATTTTCTTACAGTTTAAAATAAGTTTGGTTTCTTTGTTTAATGGCATATCAACCCTCATAGGTATTTAATGCCAAAGATATCCTAATAAAAGAACAATAGTGATACTATTTAACCCATAGCTGGCAGGATAAGAGGGTTCATGCCTTTCCGAAGGGTAAGAGTCTTTAGTATATAAAATCCTATATTTTACAACTAATAGGTGAAGTACAAATAAGAAACGCTCACATATAAAGTAGATCAGAATCACTAAAAAAAACTTTTGTACTAATTATAAAAAAGATAGGATCCCAATTTAAGTTGTTTCTGGATTCAAATTGGACAAGATAGTCACGTGTTGTGCCTTCGCTTACCTCCGCGGACTTGAACTTCAAATGAACCTGCTGCCGCTGCTGCCGGGATTTCCCGCACAGAATTAAAAGATTTCGTTTGGAGCCGGTGACATGACCAGGGCATCTACTTACATTTTTGGCGGCAACAGACACATACGGCCAGCGACAGAACATGTGACAGCTCGACAAAAGTTCTTTCTAGTAACCTCAACATACACTGATAGCTACATGAACATGCAGACACCGACCGAATCTCCCTCTCGTTATCATGAGAACACACCAGTCCACTACAATTTCACACAAACGCCCTAAAATATTCACGGACGTGGCGAAAGTAAGTTTTACCATCTTTCTGTCTTTTCACTTTCTTTCAAAACCACCTCAATCAGATTTCACATGTGTGGAGAAAGAGTTGGTCGTTTAGTTCTCTCAATTTTTTTTTAGAAACAAAACTTCGAGAGTCGTTCCACAATTTGCAACACAAAGAAATGAACAACGCAGTCAAAAGAAAATTCACAACATGATAACATACAAAAGAATAATTTTATATGTTAACAGCTAAGCCAAAAAATACAAAGTAGAAAAATGCTCGGATATTATTTGTTACGTATTCTGTGTATGGGTGTCACTAATACAAATATTATGTGAATGTAAATCTGTGTTGTTCACTGAGAAACTAAAAAGTATATAGCAGCAAAGTATTCGCCAGGCTGCTTATTAAACGTGTGTATCTGCATGTATGAGGTGATTTTGACATCGATACAAAGTCCAGAATATGGGAGTGTGACAAATATACCCATTTCATTATGGTAATGAATGTATTTTGCCTGCTGCACCCTCTCCAATTTTTGGCTGCGTTTCCGAAGCGTCGAGTTGTCAGGAGTTATGAGTCGCTCGCTGAGAACAGGCTAAGAGTCAGACGTGTGTGTGTGTGTGAGAGAGAGAGAGAGAGAGAGAGAGCTTTAAGAGGTGCAGACTATATAGGTAACCATGTCACGTGACCGGCTCCAAACGAAATATTTATTTTTGCGCGAGACAAAATCAAAATGTGCGGACGTAGTTGAAAGCACACAGCATCTGACTACATTGTCCAATCAGGCTTCCGAAACTATTTAATTTACCGACACCCCACTACTTTTGTTTCGTGAACAAGTGAGTCATAGATTCTATTTTTTAAGAATATTTTTGCTCCACGTGGTCCTCGCCAGACATTTTAAAAATAATGGAGTGTAAATCCTATACAAATCTTCCCCCCCCCATCCATGTATATTCGGTCAGCAGCCAAACATAGACTCCGCTTATATGTGTTTCACACACACACATGCACACATATACACATTATGTTGACTTACACTACTTCTTGACAAGAATATTGACAAACTTTTGAACTTTTAAACTTGTGGTTACTTACGTCAACAACAAAAATCAAAAAATTACAATGTAAATTACAAATTTTCATATGTATCTAAATGTATAAATATTTCAATCTGGTTTTCTTCTTGTCTATGAAAAATTTCCTCACATAGTTTCTATAAATTTGTGTTGTATTTGTGAATAGGACACCGATTTTTTAAAATACGAGTAGACTGACTCCATAAGTCCGAAAAAAGATATAATAAGGCGATAAGATTACAGTTTCATAGATTCAAGAATTTCCTAATATCAATATTGAAGCTTTTTTAGGTTATGTCTAAATTTGCTCTAAATTATATGTAGATCTTTTAAGGTTATTAACTAAACAAATAATTTAAGTACAATTTTAATTTCTTACAATCTTAAGATAAATGTTATTAAAGATTAAAATCAAAACAATACAATTTTTGTTTATTACACTGACCAGTGATGTTTTCAAGGTCGAATATATAATAGCTGATTCTAAGGCAATTTTTTACGCTGAATCCAAAAATCATACCCATTTTTCCTAATCAGATCAAATCTTTGAGATACAAGCCCTTTCTTGAAATGTATTAAACAGTATTATAACTTTATTTTCTTGTTGAATTAAACTAGTAAATTTATGGGTAATATATTCGCAGAAAGCTTACATTATGCCATAGTAAACAGAAAATACACAAAAGAAGCTATTCATGGATGAAAGGTCTTTTCAAGGTCTTCCTTGTGTGCTAAACAACTACTGCATCCTGTTTCAAGCACCAGCAGTAGTCAACGAGAAAGTTTACATTCCACCGGCCTTGGCAGTGCTCTTCCATAATTCAAATATCTTGGTGAAAGTGCTCACCCTGCTCTTCACTCAAATCTCCACGTAGTCCAAGTGTGACAGCAGAAAGTGCAGTTTCACTGACATTCGTGCCCTGATTTTATTGTTACATATTGACCCTCAGTCGGCCTGTCGAATAAGAGATGCACCTGTGTAAATAACAGATGCATCCGGTCGAAGATATCAGGGTATAACCTTGACTGTGGACTGGTTGAATTCGGTGCAGATGTGACGTCCACAAGAAGCAGGTGGGTGTCAAACAATTTTATAACCCGGTACCACAGACAGGTTGAGAGAGTTGGAGTCAGTTGCAGTTGCAGTTCGAGGCAGTGAGAACCAGCTCCCAGCAGAGGGCTGGGCCCTCAGGAACCCGTTGAGCAGCCAGCAGAATGAGAAAAAAGTGCTGCTAAAGACAGAGGAACTTGGGGTCAATATGTTGCAGTCTGTTCAGTCTCCAACTCACCTTTCACACACAACCCTTTCGCAACCCTTTCGAATAAAATGCGAGAGGTATATTTTTCTAAAGAAGTGTGTTCGTTCATCATTATTGTTGATTTTGTTTCCGCATGTATATGTATACATATAGTTGTATCACGGCTATACAACATATTCATATTTGGTGCCTAAGGCCAGGCATGCCAACATGGCATGGTTTTGAATAGACGATCGTAGAAACGGCTGAAGAGAGAAAGCCGGAGGCAGAATGCAACACTTCGAAGACGAATGAGACACGAGAAGAAAATCGGAAAAAATGAACAAAGGAAAAAATACAACAGACTGGGAGAAACAAGAAAAAAAGGAACAGACCAGCAACGAAGAACAGAAAAAAGTAAAGAAAAGAGAAACACTTAAAAAGACTGTAAGTAAATTGCTCATTCTCTCTGTCATAATAGTTGGGTTCGTGGAAAAAATTTAAATTGATTATAATAATGGAAAAAAATGAGTATTAATAACAAGTGGGAAGTAAAATGAGTCTTGTTCGCGTGTGTGTTTATGTTATTTGGCCTTTCTAAAAGATGAAATTGGAAATGATAAAAAAAAAACAAAAAACGATTGAGCCCTAAGCATAGAAAAATGACAATGACTACTATATATAATTTTGAATCGTAGTGAGGGAGAGAGAAAGAAAGAGAGTAAGAAGGAAACATTCAAGCAGGTGACTGTGAAAAGAACAGAAAGAAAGAAAGATGGTCCCTTGGTTAAAATGATTGACGGGTGATAGTAAACAAAATTTTTATGAATGAAATTTTGTGGTAACTTGTCAGTGCTGTCCAAACGCATAGTACTTGGAAATTAGGATTTTAATCTGAGATCTTGGAGGATTTCGGAGCATCAATGATGTTGTCAGCAGATTACTCATATACTTTTGTCTGTAGTTCGGGCTGTGGGGCAGGTCCGATGTTTGGAAAAGTTGCGGTAATTGGAAGTGCTTTATGAAGTCTCTCTAGAATTGGATCGATTTTGGGTACTGGTAGAAGCCATACCAGGTTTGGTGGAGGTCTCCCCTTGAGAGGGGTCGAGAAAATTCAAGAAAATTGTTGTACTGGATATTTTGTGAATTCCCCTGGGAGTGGATTTGAGAATCTTGTGGTATTGAAGTACTGACTGGGAGTGGAATTCCCCCTGGAATGGGGTTTGATTTTTGTTTTTGAAAAGGTTATTTTTTAAATTTGAAATGGGGGTTTGGAGATTAGAATTAAGTTTATGTGAAAAATCTTGACGATATCGTTGTATGTACCGGAAGATTTGTGGACTCAGTTTTGAATTGTTCTTGAGGGGGAAATTCTTTTTCCTGTTTCATATTATGAAATTTGACGAAAACCATTAACAGAGGATTTTATATTAGGTTTACGAAGATTTAAAATTATATTGATTCTAAATTTTTTTGGAATTACAGAATGTTTTGGGCAGACGGTAAGAAGTAATTCTAGAGAAGAATTCGCCATCCCATGGAATCGTTGAAGGCCTGTGGTGGCCAGTATTTTCAGACTGGAGTTCCAAATTGACGGAATAAAGGAAAGAAAGGCGTGGCCTGCTCCAATATTTTGTGAATGATGTCTGAGTCTTTTAGTCACGATGATGTTTTGGATTCGTGCATGATTTGGTGAAGTGAAACTAATCTGAAAAGTCGAGGTGCCTGTATCTTGGTAGCCACGAGGGTTGCTGATTAAATTGAAAAGTAACCCAGCGAGGGTATGATCAGGGAAAGCATGTTCTTCAAGGGTTTACAGACCAATAGGCATGGTGACAGAAACTTAATAATGAAAAAGATGAGTAACACATTGCTAATAAATATTTTGCGAGGTCTATTTTAGATGGTTTACTGCATGCGTGTCAGATTGTGATACATTCGGATGTATTGTTGTTTGATAGAATTGTGATGCATTGTTTTGGGCCATGATTTTTGTAGTTTATGTGGAATGTTTTGGGCCTTGAAGATATTGTGTTTTAGTTTATGGAATTCTCCGGTTACTCCAGGTAGGAACCTGTTGAGCGAAGGACTGGAGTGTGGTCATGAGGAATCCAGGCGAAATGTATTGCTGGAATGACCAGGGTCACTAGGTTTGTGACCAGGATATGGGACCAAAGTATGGTCCTTTTAGGGTTTTGAGATTCTTTAAGGAATTACAGAGGGCCCTGTTGTGTTTGGAAGGATGAAAAATGCATCCGTATTGTACATTGATGCACACGTCAAGATAGCCAACAGACTGCAAGATATTGACCCCAAGTTCCTCTGTCTTCGAGAAGACCTTGCGCAAGACTGCCCTGGTTGGAGAAACGAAGAGAAAGCCCAAGATAACACCATGCTTTGAGATGACCCTGTACCAGACTCGCGAAGGTTGAAAAGCGAAGCGAAATCAAAATGATATGACACTTTGAGAAAGGCAGAGAAAGACTGACATAATATGCTACTTGAGATTAACTTATACCAGACTATATGAAGCGAGAAGAGAAAAGCCTAAATACAATAAATTGAGAGGCCTCATGCCTGACTCTGAATGCCAAGAAATTGACTTAAATCGGGAATAAGGTCTCCGTGTCACATGACTATTACCCATGTATGTACCATTTTAAAGAATCGTTTTGTAAAACTAAACTAAATATCATTGTCCTTCCAAAACCGTGTCCCGTTCTTAATTTGTTGGCATTCGACTTTTTTTTTTTTTACTTTTTAATTGTGCGGTCTCATTCGTCCACTCATCAACTGACGACTAGTGATCGATCTGGTGTCTGGATTGAAAATACAACGTTGACAGATTGATAGATCTACTGTGCCATTTGGCGACATAACCAGCCAAGCGGACCAGTTGGAGGATTGAAAGCGGATTCCCACCCCAGTGATTAGAGAGGGCGGGTGTACTGCTACACAGACACAACAGCCAAATGCATTATATGTTACATAACACATTAAGCACAAAACCAAAGAATTTGGAGCCAAACAAAAAGAAAATGAAAAACAGATGGTGGGTGCGCAAAAGGATTTTAAAAAAATGAAATCTTATTTCAAATGTATTTGTAAAACTTATAATATTTATTGTAATGATGAATCATTAATCTAATTTGTAAATACAATGACTTCCGACAAATAACAAGTCTGTAAATATTTCTTTATTTCAAATATTTCACTGTTCAGACATATGTAGCTTTCCAACTGCAATGGAAATAAAGGATAAAATCTTGTGAAAATGTGTAAGTCGACACCTCTAATTCGCTTTCAGCAATGAATGTATTATCATCACTACAACTAGAAAAAAATTGTTAAAAGAATCAAAGAAGCTATAAGAGAGAGTCCATATCATTAATGTGCTGGACTGCCACATCGTAGTATTACGGAAGCTTTAAACACAAGGTACATAATTATATGTTACACCGCTTCAAACCTTTCGTTCTGGAGTGTTGTCAGGTAAAACATTTTCTTCCAAATAATTTCTTGTATACATTCTGTGTTTACAACTTTTTAAAACGTAATTATAATTTCTTTGTATCATTCTTTTAAATTTCGATATTGTTACAAATTGTTTAAGTAAAATAAAGATTATGTCGATTGACTGAGAAATCCTCAAAATTTAGTGAAAAAACTCATTGAACAAAGAAGGAACCACCAGTTTTTGTTTCCTTTTCATCGCATTTCCTTCTCTTAAAGGTAAATTTAAATGTTTTGGATTTTTAAAAAATATTTACTTCTTTATCTCAAAATTAAATTGAATTTATTTATTTTGCTGTAATCAATATGAACGAATAATTCAAGTCGGTTTTAGCTTATTTTATTTTGTCAACGGAATATTTTGAATAATCACTTGTAAATTAGAAAAACTGGATGTTTATTTATTTATGTTAGCAATGCGATTAAAAAATGTTTACACAAAAGATTTACATAAAAATTTCATCGAAAAAAATATTGATGAATTTCACTTCGATTTAAAATAAAATCTCCGTACTTTTCATTGATTTATTAATTTGTCAGAATGAAATTGTGTATGTTGCATGTAAACATTTTTTTAAAATTAATTATCAAGAATACTGAATGCTACTTTTGCATATAATGTTTTATTTTTCTTTTATTTATTTATTTTAATTTTTCTAATGTAGAACTACAAACATGGCAAATTATTTTTCTTGGTTCTAAAAATAAAAAGAATAAAATTGAAATAAGACGGCAGGATTATTACAATTTGTGACTTAATTGCAAGATACATCGAAAAAGAAAATATCAATTCGTTCTCATTTTTCTGAAAAAGTGCTATCGTTTCTTCTTAAATTATATTCCAATTTCTGTTGATATTAACTGCTTTTCTTATGTTCTTTTGTAAGTATAATTGACATTTGTAGAAATTATTAACACCGGTTTTTCCTTACCTGGGATAAACAAAAGTCCAGTTTTAAAAGAATTCGAAAGTTACTTTCAGAAAAAAAAACAAGTAAATGATGGATCGGTTTTGGCTTAATAAAACGAATCAGGATAATATCCCAACCAAACGTATTCTCGTAATTTAAGTCGAGAGATTTTTTTAAGGTTATTCCAAATGCGTTTTGGCACTGATCAGATTCAGAACATTTATTACATTTTTATCGCCTTGGGAATAAAGTTAAGCCAGATCTTTGCATTAGACGTTAATTACTTATAACAGCTCATATCTGATCAAACTGGGAATATTTAGCTATTTTTATATCTTTATGTTTTAAAATTTTTTACTTAATGTTTCATTTGCTTTTAATTATTTTCCAACTGTGTTTAAATATCACTGGAGTCACCAGATATTTATTGATATGATAATCTAGTAAAAAAAGGTATGTCTAAAACATTATAATCGTCTTTATTTTATAGTTTTTCTTTTATATCCTGATAAAATATTATCATAGGACATGTTAAATAAAGTTTTTAAATAAATTTGTCCAGGGATATTTTCCTGGTATGTCTTGATGGGATGACACCCCGACTATCTGGCAGGGTCTTGTATGCCTAAAACCAGTTGAGCTTAGTCCAGTGTAGTTCGTCATTTTCATGACCTCAGCAAAAACTACCGAATTGTGCCTCATGTTACCAAAATATTGCAAAACATTTAACTCGTCCTTGTATATACTAGTAAGGTTTTGTGGGAGAGGATCGAGTGGGCTTTGGTATCAACGACTTGTAGGTTTGTCTTCGTATATCAGAATACTAAAACTGACCTCCACAATTATTAAAGAACGAGGAACATAATTCAGACACTTGTAACTGAGGAAGTTTATTATGGTTTAACATTTCCTTGTACCAAACAATTTAAAACAATTCATGACAAATTACGCATTTATTGCCTGAGCAAACTTAATAGAATGGATACAGTAATTACATGAAATACTTAGAGTACATTATGAAGAGAATGGTCTATGAAGAAGTTGAAGAGTTCTTTATAGAATAAAAGTTGTTGTATGAAGACTTACATCAAAGCATAATAACGTAGGGTAGTATGGCACGAGGTTTTGTTGGGAGACACATACACCTTTCTGGTTGTAAAGGTAGTAATTCACGAAGCTCTTTGCTTCGATTTGGCACAAGGCCGAATGAACGGGGCACCCAATGAGTAAAGGTAAAAGTAAGAATGAAGAGAGTTTGGACCATGCATTTTATAATGCTACTTTAGTCATGCCACCTAACAGCCATTTAAAGTACTATTTTGGAAAGCAAGGGATGTAATCTTTCTAGTTTGAGATAGAATCTGAATGTATGAGAAAAAAAATGACTGTTTTAAAAATTGGATTTTGATATGTTTTACTAATTTGCATCATAAGAATTAATTTATTACTCCACAAAAAAACAATCTTTTTATAACAATGAAGAGACTATGGACTTCTCTTATTTTATTTTCATAAAACTTGTGAATTATTATCATTATTATTAAAAAAAGTCATAGAAAATTGAAGGCTTCAAAACCCATGTGTCATCCAATGAGTTGGCAAGGTTGTTCTTTTTTTAGTGGCAAAAAATTTCACGTTTGACAGAAGTGGAATTATGAGATATTCTATTTTCATATTTTATTATTTGTTTTATTTTCATATTTTTTTAATCTTATTTTAACTTTATCAATTTATTGATTCTCACTAGACAAGTAAGTGTCATCACAGAATTAAATAAAATTGAACTCAATATCAAATTTACATTTGAAGATGAAACAAACTTCAAACTACTAGACCTTTTATTAATTTAAATCAATTATAGCTTAAAATGAAAAGTCTACAGAAAACTCACTAATAAGAATGACCTTATAGATTTTATCTTAAAGCCTTAGGATATCCTTAATACTAGAAAAAGTAATGTACATTGAAAACATCTTTAAAACCCTTCATTAATCTAATTACATCATATACAATGCTAAAAGAAAATCATACAAAATAAACAAAGCCAAGAAAAGATAACAATATAAAAATGAAAATGCACTCAAAATCTATAATATAAACATGAAAGAAATCTAAACCATCTCAACATAAATATAGTTTTCGAAAATCTGATAGAACAATAAAAAATTTAAAAAAATTTTTATCTCAGCCTTTTCAGTCTGTTCATGTTTAATTATTTTACATCAAAAGAAGAAAAAGTTTATGAAATTGTATGTGTAAGCGGTGCGTAAAAGAAAATACATTAAAGAACAGATAAGATTGGCAAGGACTTGAAAATAAAATTGCTTAATGCCATGGTGCACCATGGGGACATTTATGACCATTATTTTGACATAGAAACACATTTCAAAGAATATACTTTATCATGACAATGTTGCATGGAAAGTGTTATTTTAATCAGCAAATTTCTTGCTGTCAATTTATGGCCAGGTTTTTACAGCATGTCCCTTTTTTTGCACCAAATATAAATAAAAAAAATAGAAATAAAACTGATATAGAAAATATTACTCTTCCTTGTTGCAGTAAGATTTTGTTTTACATGAAGTAATAAATTTATTGTGATGATGTTATTTCAATTTTTCAAACTGCCTTCTTTTTTTCTAATCTGAATACTTTAAATTTTTTTTATAGATGTGTTATTCTAATAATTATATAATAAAAATAAAATATATGAGGGACCAATTTTCTGCGATCAAGGAATCATGGCATCATGAATCTGAAATGGAATTGGTTTTTTATGTAATTTTTTATAATAAATAAATTAATCATTTCATTTTTTTTTTAATTCTTTTAAAATTAAATAGGTAACTGTCACTGTGATATTATCATAAATTAACATTTTCTTATAATTTGTTTTTACATAAATTTGTCCTTTAAGACATGAAAAAAATTTAGAACAAAAGTTTTTAAACTTGAAAAAAAACTTGGGTTGTCCATTTTATGAAAAAATGTTATGTAATCTATTTTTAAATATCTTTTGGATTTTCTAAGAAACTAGCAAACCAGATGGGGTCAGATATGATTCTTAACATGGAAATGATAAGATAGGCAAGTAATTTTAATGTAGAAATTCCAAGTGAGGAGATATGTAGATCAAAGTTTAACGAATAATAAAACAAAGTGAAAGTCAAATGGAGACAATGAATGTAAACTTCAACTAAAACTCATGAATTATCCTTTTAAAAGATTCTTTCCTAAATTTTTTTGATGAAAGAAATAATTCTTTGATGTTGCTAGAAGAAACTCATCAACCACGCAATTTAGAAATAAAGAAAAAACTTTTTTTTCAAACAGCATTTTACAAAACAACTCTACAAAGCCAGTCTGTCTTCTTGGATACAACCTCACATGGATTCATAATTGCATCGTCTTCACCATCATAAAAATGATTTTGATAAAACAAAAATCCTTTAATCCTAACAGTAACTATTAATGTAGAATAGAGACCTGGGTTCAATCCCAGGTCGAGTCATACCAAAGACTCAAAAAATGGTACTTGATGCTACCTAGCTTATAAGGTAAGGATTAAGGGTAAAGTGGAGCAATCCAGAGAAAGGAGTAGTGCCCTCCCCTACACCTTGGTGTAGTAGCTATCAAAAAGGGAGCCTTCAGTCATCCTCAACTACTGTCACCAACTTTACTTTTATTATATTATAGTTTTTAAGGATTTTTTTCTTTTTTGCAATATTCAATATAATTTTATGAATAAGCAATAAAATTGCCAAGACAACCAAATGAATTATCCATGACCACAGTCTCAAAAGCTTGACCAGCTCCTCTGAATAAATTTTTTTAGGCCATTTCATCTTTCCATATTGTTTGCTTGTCACTTTCCTGTCCTGAAAGCCAATCAGTCTATCCACATCATAGTTGACAAAAAACTGTTATGACCACATCATTCACAGAGAGTGATTTTTTAATGATGTTGTAACCCTGATAGCATGCAATCATCAGACTATAAGTCAGCCATACATCTGAGCTGTAACTCCTGTTAATATTGTATTTAACAATACTTTTGTATTTGTAAAAGATTATTCAGCCAATTGTAAACAGCTCATAAGGAAGTTTTATCAAATGTGTTTGTTTACACATATTTGAAATTTTGTTGGTGAAGTATTTTCACACTGAAAAGCATTTGATAATCTTAACTAGGTCACAACTTTCTTCAAGCCAGCCTTTTTAAAAACCCTAGCAGAAAATAGCAATATTTAAAATAGCTTATGGCTCCTTGACTAAGGAACAAGTAAAACTTTCCTGTGTGCTGGTGGCAATCAGATGGAATTCCTAGTTTGATGTGATCAAATATCATTAATTCTATGTTTAGTTTCATGAAGAATTCCTTAAACAAGAAAAGTTGACAGGATTCCAGAATTAGTAGATGAGGATCAACTACATCCAAACATAATTTGCATCTAAATCTGCATTTTGTACATGAGAACTCCACCCGTAAAAAATTAGTTTTAGCGAGCTTAAAGGAGACTAATTCTCCTTTTTCATGTGTTGTATATAAGATGATACAAGATATAAAACAGTATTTGCATATTGGTACATCAAAAATCAATATTTTGCCTAAAAACTGAATGTCTTCTGTCTGAACTAGAAAGCACAGAGAGGAAGAGAGACATTTCATATTTCAAGATATTTTTAGCATATCTTTTTTTTAAACTGAATAAATACTTGATTGTCCACCCAACTTATAACTGTTTATGAAGCATCTTATCTGTTTGATCCTTGACTGCTACTTAATATAAGTCATGATATTGATAGTTTTGCAGCTATTCAGAAGCACTTGCAAGATCCTTCTGCTCTTCTTGAAAAATTCTAAATTTATGTGAATTATCAAGAGGATTTGCCAGATTCTTTTAACATCCCAGTATTTTGGAATGCAAATAAGAACAGATTTGCTCTTCTAGAACAGATTGCTAATAAGGTCATATGGACGTGTTACAAGAAGAAATACTGAACATTCATTTTCTCAGCATAAAACAAACATTTACTCAATAACCAATATGAAAGTCTTATCACAAAGAACATCAAGCAGCTTAAATGTTGTATTTCAAAAGAGATTTTGAGAAGAGGTATAAAAATTTTGCTAATTTCTCAATTTGGGAAATATTCAATCTTTTAACACATTTAAGCAATTGTATGATATTTCAATATGTAATAATTATTGGTATTAGATAGGAATAGTTGAAACCAAACAACTGTGTGCAAATTATTTGGATTTGATAAAAATACTTAATATCATAACTGTGTGCAAAAAAAAACTGTCATGAAACAACTACACACAAAACATGAATATAAGCATATAATGAGCACAATCACATAGCCTCTAGGCATAAAATAACCCTAAATAGGTTGACATGCCATTAAAATCAATTAATTTTAGCTAAGTCTTACCAAGCAGTTTATTAGTATAGCATAAAACTAAAGAATATTTCTCTGACTTTTATTTTGAAATGTTTTGGCTTCTTTAAATCTATTATTTATTAAAACAATTTTCTTTTAATGATCTTAGGTAGCTGGTTTGTTTGCTTGCAGCGCGGTGGCATGGGTTGGTAGGGTATGAACAATCTTGGTCTTGTAGCACAAATGCTGAGGACTTGATTGCGCTGTGTGTTGATTGTAATGTGGGTTGGTTAGGCATCAGCAGTCTTTGAGCTTGTCCGAAATGGGATACGTGACTATTTTCTCTGATAGCAGTCCCTTGTGTTGATGGTATTTGTCACGTGGCCCACGTACGCGTGAGTATGGCACAGGGTCATTTTAATGTAGGCACCAGGTGGAGGTCTGTAGCCAAGACATGCCCGGTGGCACTAAAAATGCCTCAAGGCCCCATCGGCGTTCCCTTAAAAAAAGGCAACTCAGGTGCTAGGCGATAAACTTAGCCCCTCCTAATGATCTGATAACATTTATGAACTCATTGATAAAATCATATTGAGTCTGAAAAAGTAAAATAGAAATAAAATTGTTTATGAAATAAAAACATTATTACATTTATCCTTATTTATGTATAAAAAAAAAATTTGTATTTATTATAATGTAATTATTTATACAGTCTGAGTCTTATTACATTTATTGTTGTATAAAATAATGAATTCTATTTATCAGAGGATCTGTAGGATACAAGAAATAGATCTCAAAATGACTCCTATCCTGTTAATGATATAAATATACCAAGGATACAAGAAATAGATCTCAAAATGACTCCTATCGTGTTAATGATATAAATATACCAAGGATACAAGAAATAGATCTCAAAATGACTCCTATCGTGTTAATGATATAAATATACCAAGGATACAAGAAATAGATCTCAAAATGACTCCTATCCTGTTAATGATATAAATATACCAAGGATACAAGAAATAGATCTCAAAATGACTCCTATCCTGTTAATGATATAAATATACCAAGGATACAAGAAATAGATCTCAAAATGACTCCTATCCTGTTAATGATATAAATATACCAAGGATACAAGAAATAGATCTCAAAATGACTCCTATCCTGTTAATGATATAAATATACCAAGGATACAAGTAATAGATCTCAAAATGACTCCTATCCTGTTAATGATATAAATATACCAAATCACAAATTTATCCTTATTTGTGTATAAAAAATTTGTATTTGACCAAATGTAATTATTTACACAGCACAAGTTACATTTATGATTGCATAAAACAATGAATTATATTAGTGTAGAATGCTAGTTAAGCCAGAGACTGTTGTGATGAGTTTGGTTGTCACTGGGTGCTGCAATATTCTATTTGAGTATATTCTTTCTGTATCATGCACTGAAATCCATCTCCCCACTCCTCTTTTCACTTGATATCCTACCCAGACCATATGTCCTTCTAATTTCTCCCTACCCCCACAATACCCATACCTAATGGCACCTGTTTTGTTCAACCAGTTGTCAATTTTTGTGTCATTCAAAACAGCCTTAATATATAAATATATGTATCGACTGAAATGTCATATGAATTCATGCAATATTGAAGAACTTTAATAATATACCTATTATTGCTTTTCATTCACAGACATTCTGGATGGACAGAAAATTGAGATTTACATAAAGATCATTTATCATAATTTTGAAATTAAAACAATTATGTTCATCTTTCGTCAAAATCATGGAAAATATTATAAAGATTCTAAATATAAAAGATGTGAATCAATATTTTTAACTGCAGAACTTTTAAAAACACAGTGAAATGTTGCACTGCTGTGAACAACCACTCAATTCTGTATATAAATCATGTTTGGTACAAATGTAAATCACATTCTGGTGAGAAAACATTACTGGAAATGAACATATTTATTTGTAAAAATGTCAAATTTTGGGCAACATATACAAACGAAAAAAAGTAGAAAGAGGCCATATTCTTGTGAATCATGTGGATCAACTTTTTCAAATAAATCAAATTTGGAGCGACATGTAAGAACACATACTGGAGAAAAACCATATCATTGTAAAGTTTGTAAATCTTCATTTTCATGCAAGTCGAGTTTGCTGCGACATATGCGATCACATACTGGAGAGAAACCATATTCTTGCGAAACATGTGGATCTTCTTTTACACAAAAATCAAGTTTGTTGCTACATATGCGAACTCACACTGGAGAGAAGCCTTATTCTTGTGAAATGTGTCGATCTTCCTTTGCAGAAAAATCACATTTGGTGCAACATAGACGAACACACACTGGAGAAAAGCCATATAACTGTGATATCTGTGAATCGTCTTTTTCACAGAAACCACATTTAGTGCAGCATATGCGAATACACACCAAAGAAAACCCATATGCTTGTGAATTTTGTGGATCTTCTTTTTCAAGCAAATCAAATTTGGTGCGACATATCAGGACGCACACTGGAGAGAAAGCATATTCATGCATAGTATGTGGATCTTCTTTTAGGGAAAAAGCACATTTAGTGCAACATATGCAAACACACACTGGAGAGAAACCATTTTCTTGTGAAACATGTGGATCTGACTTTGCATTTAAGTCAAGTTTGGTGCGACATATGCGAACTCACACTGGACAGAAACCATATTCTTGTGAAACATGTGGATCTTCCTTTACAGAAAAAGCATATCTGGTTCAACATATGCGAATACATACTGGAGAAAAACCATTTAATTGTGACTTGTGTGAATTGTCTTTTTCACAGAAATCAAATATGGTGAAGCATATGAAAACTCACACTGGAGAGAAACCATATGCTTGTGAATTTTGTGGAACTTTCTTTTCATGCAAGTCAAACTTAGGGGAACATATAAGAACACATGCTGGAGAGGAAACATTTTTTTGTTAAATATATCAATATAAGTCAAAATTGGTGTGATATATAAGACCATATAGGTAAACCATATTTTTGTTAAAAATGTACTTACATTCTAAAAGGCTGAACTTGCATGAAGTTAGAATAAGATTGATAAAGACGAGCTGATTTTGGGGGGGAGTTGTATTATCAACATGAAGATTTTTTTATTTAATGAAGATACATAGTTTTGAAATTAAATTTTTATATGAAAATGTGACACAAAACCAAACTCGGCCCTGTTGTCAAGGCTTAAAATGCATTAATTCTATCCTCTGCAGAGTGGCAAAACTCCCACCAAAGGGTTGTCGTGTATAGTATGTTAAATCGCAACCGATGCTGAGGCTCCTGTTCTGGAGTTCTAAGGAGTGTGGAATACCCCTATATTGTCATTACTGTAAGGTTTACACTGGCCCTGAATGATAGTACCTATTAAGGTCCCATTTATGAGTCAATTAGACTTGTTTGAAAATTATTAGTGTGTGACAGAAATACTTTAAACTACATAACTGTGCAAACAAATTATTATAAGAATTTAATGATTCTATTTAATAAGAATAATGATTAATATGTCAGAAATACTTGAGCTGTGCAGAGTTTAGAGTTATCCCTTAAACATCATTAATTTAAAGTCTACCCTGATCTACATTATATATATGTTATGTCTATGTCTCATAACAACAACAACAAGATTGTACTATTTACTGAATTTTGTCTTTGAATAACAAAGAAAGGTGATAAAAGTAAACAAAAGAATACTTGAAACTAAGTGCAAATTATTTGTATTGAGAATATTTTACTTCAAGTTATAATTATTATTATTTAATTGAAACCATATTGCTTGCAAATTATTGGTGTTAAGTTTGAATACTTCAAGGTCAAAGTGTTTGGGAGTGGAACAAACGATGAACAATAAAAAATAGTTTTAAAAAAATAAAGTTATATTCTATATGCATCTCTAAAATTTATAGGGATTCCTGAATATTTGATTCAATTTATAAATGCAATCAGTCCTGACACATTACAAATTTTTATCCTCTATTTTTTTTTCTTATTTATCTTAAATAATAGTCATTAAAAAATGTTTCCTAACAAGAAAGAAATCAAAGGATTTTTAAACATAAAAGAAACAATCCTTATAAATCCCATTTGATGTTTTGTTTAACGTTGTTTTGAAAGAAAATTTTTGTTGAAAATAAATTTGTTTACATCAAATTTTTCTATTTTTCAGTTCTATTTACTTAGTGTCATTTTTTACAACTTTTTTTTTTTTTTCATTGTTGTTTTTGGAAGTTGGAAATGGAAAGGAATCTGACATCATGAAGAAAAAATTAAAAATTCATCACTTTGGAATTACTTTGGTTTTCAATTTTTTCTTCATTTTTGTTTTTGTAAATTGAATAAACAAAACAGAAATTGGATTTTAATGTAGTGGACACCCCTTTCCATCACCAGTGAACCTAGTGAATGGCCAGGTGACTGACGATCAAGGGTTTTTATATTGTTAAGTCTTGCAACAGGTGTGAGAAACAGTCACATGAGAATTGGGAAATTTTGACACATCATTAAGTTATCAAATAGCTGAGGTCAAGGAACGGCTTAGATTTTAGTGCTAGGGACACCGTCATGCCATGTTTGGGAGTGGGCTACAATTTAATAATGATATAGAAATCATAACAACCCATCAAATTTAGAGAAAAAGCATTTGAACCCAAAGAAAAAAAATCTTGTTTGTTAAATCTTTTTTCTTTTATTTATAAAGATTTGCTTTATTTTATATTTAACTATCTTAAATAGTGGTCACTAAAAAACTTTTGCTAACCTCAAGCAAAAAAATGAAGGAATTCTTTTGAACAGAAAAGAAAAAATTATTGTTAACACTGATGATTTTGTTTGATATTTGTTGTCAAATGAAACATTTTCTTGGAAATAATTTCACATTTGAATTGCATGTTTGTATTTCTTAATTTTGTTTCATTTGTATTAATTTTTCTACTTTGAAATTATTTTTATGAAATGAATGAACAGAAATAGAATTTACAAATTGAAAAATCTTTAGACAAACAAACCAAATTTAAACAAAAACTACAAAGAAATCATTCTGTGTGTTTTATCTTTTTTTTTTCATCGCATTTCCTGGTGTAAAATGTAAAGGGAAAAACAGAATTGGTTTTAAAAAATTGTTTTTAACATCTCATCTCATTTTTATTTGACAGTTGTTTATAACATAAAAATTAAAAAAGGTAATTCAGTTTTAATTTCATCATTAGATCTTTAATAAAGGAATATTTTGATATAGGATTTTATCATTTCACTTAGAAGTTTTTCCAGTAGCAATATTACATAAATATGTGAAGATGAGAAGACAAAAGAAGTAGCAATATGTGAAGATGAGGAGCCAATATTACAAGATGGGTTTTTATACGTGCTGATTGCATAACATTTTAATTGATGAAAAAATATTCTAGATATACATCATCATCATGGTTGGCAACATGGATTCCTTTGACTCTGTCACTATCTGTTCCTATCAGTCATTATTCTTGATAAGTCCTTTAGACAGCATCCAGTGTCTGCTGAGAGTTAATGGATATAAGTTTTTCTTAGTTGTGTAACACTGGTGTGTTCATGTGTAGGAGTTCATAAGAGAACATTGCTTATGAGTTCATCCTTACTTCCTTAGCATGTTTTGTTCATCTTATTTGGATGGATTGTAAGATGGGAGGTAAGTGGCCATACTGGGGATCAAATTTTGCACTCATCTTAAAACTCGATCCTTTTTGTATTAGAGGGGTCTGGTAAATATAGATGTTTAACAAATTAAACAGAAAAGTTGCAAAAGCAAAAAGCTTTTTATTTGCTAAAGTTCATTTGATTTTTTTTACAGATTCAAAGCAAGTTAATTTTCGAAAATGAAATTCAATTATTTAAATTTTCCAGGCATTTATCTTTTCAGTATATTTACACTTTTTAGATCAAAAGAGATATTTCGTGAAATGTCACAGAATTAAATAATGGTGTGAGACTATGTAAGATATTTATATTTTTCTTGTTGTAAATAACCTGTTCATACTATATCAGCTATAAATTAGAACTAAGCCAAATATACCAGCTTCTTTTTTCTTTCTTTTTTTAGTGGAATATTACAAAATCAAAATGGTTATTATTAGGTATCATTTATTGCCAAATTCTACTCAATTGAAACTCTGTAACTAAATATATGTATATCTAGCAGTTACAAAGTAAGTACATCTCTTATATATATTTAGTAGTTTTGTTTTCAGTTACCTCATTCTTTTTTTAATTTTTACATTTCTAAATAAATTAAACACAACATTATTGAATAAGAAATGTTCAGGTTCGTTCAAAAGAACATAAATAACAAAACATAAATTTCAAAATATTTTTTAATTCATTAAATTGTTTTAAAATCTGTAATATAAAACAGTTTTTATAAATAAAACACTTTTATTGAATAAAAATAATTCCAGTCCATCCAAAGAGCTGAAATAAACAAAAAAGGAATTAGAATTTTTTTGGCATCCATGTGTAACTTCTTACCTTCAATGGATAGACATTTTTGGTTGAATTCAGTAGATGTGTGGTGAATTTCACTTTATACTACAATGCATTCTCGGGTTAAATATATTTATTAGATATTGATTGTACCAATACATGATATATTTATTAGTACAGGATGGAACGATAAAATTGTCGCCCTAGAAAAGACGACATGATTCTATTTCCGTTTAATGAAAACCGGTTTTCTTTTTTTGTTGCAGACCATCTACTATTTGGCCAGTTGAGTACAAATCCCAAGAGCGATAGGAGCCTTCTATCATGTCGGAAAGTGACACAATGTTCAACGAGCGAGATCGGAGATGCGCCATTGTACAACTCATGCTCTCTACCAATCTAAGTTATGACAACAGGACCATTGCTAGCACCCTCAAAATGCAAATCTGGACAGTTCAACACTTGAGGGCACAGCTCAACGCATTGGAAGACCCTTTGGAGGTGGTGGAGTGGAAGGACATCGTCAGGAAGATCCGGACCAAGAAGTTCATCGAAAAGGTCCAGGCAATCATTGATGAAAATCCCCAGCAGCCTATTCAGCAGACTGCCAGAGATTTAGGTGTCTCACACACAACTGTGAATACATGTGTGAAGGAGGACTTGAAGTGTAGGTCCTACAGGTGCCAGACAAGCCAGATCTTGACTGAGAAGACAAAGAACCTCAGGCTAATCAAGTCCGTCAGGACCCCTCCTCCCCTGACCTGAACCCGTTGGACTACTTCGTTTGGTCATACATCGAGAACATCACCAACATGACCTCCTACAACACCAAAGCCAGCCTGATCGCCGAGCTCCCACCGGTGCTTGTGGAAAAGGCATGCTCCCAGTTCCGGATCCGTATCAAGACGGTGATTGAGGCTGAAGGTGCCTACATTGAATAGATGTCAGCTCTACTACATAATCAAGTTACCTGAATTGATTTTTTTCAATAAAAGTTTTAAAATAAAGCTGTAGTGTTGTTTTCTTTAGGGACGACAATTTTATCGTTTCACCCTGTAGATGGTACCAATACATGATATATTTATTGGTTGATGGTACCAATACATGATATGATTTGTAAGGTAAAATTAACTTAACTCAAAATGTCTTCTGTGATGTTTATAATATATCAAGTAGCAAATGATCAAACAACTTATTGAAAAAATTAAATCATTTTTAAAAATGTGAATATTATTATATATTTCTTTATATATTTGTGAAGATGTCATAATTAAGCTCATAAAAAATTAGGTGGCATTGTGAGTATGATCCTCACCAGGTGCTGCATTATTATGGCTTTGTGCCGGGCAAAACAAGTCTTAGTAAATAACTACATTTATCTGTTGAAATTTAATTTGAATTCGTAATTAGACTTGTTTGGTCATGAGGGTGTTTCTCATATAGCATGTCTTGGGCTAGAATAGCCTTAGAGAACCTGTCTCTATCCAGATTTGCTTTAAATTCAGAGTTTTCCTTCTCCTAGATCAGTTGCCAAACAAAAGTTAAAGAACCCAGTTTGCCCTACAATTTACCAATAGCTAGAGGGATGTTAGTTGGATTCATGCTTTTGTCAGAAGTGTCTTATGTAAAAAGCAAACAGCCTCATTCAGGATTTGAACTCGGGTAGCAGAATCCATTTCCTATGATGTTAACTGTTAAACCAAAAATAACTCAAATTAAAATGAGATAAAAAGATAAAAACAATTTCTTTTTAAAACAATCAAAGCCAATTCTATTTCCCCCCGCCCCAATATTTTGGACCAAGAAATGCAATGAAAAAAAAAACCTACATTAAACAAACAGGATGAGTTTTTCTTTATATTAAAATGTTTGTCTAAATTTGGTTTGTTTACCTAAAGATTTCTCAGTCATATGTATTTATACAATATTCAGTATTTCTTTTGATACATATTCTTTCATTATTTCTTTTCATTCACAGTTCAGGATGCACAAAAAAATGGACCATTGTAAAAAAATGATCTTTAAAACTTCTTTTGTATTTATATTTACGAGTCAATTATGATCGGTATTCCCTTTTGGATCAATTTGGGCTAAATATGTTTATTACTATCGTTTTATAATAATCATATTATGTATTCTTTCATATCTCATATGATTTATTAGATATCATTTAATTTAGTTCAAAATATCTTGTGATATTAAAATCTATCAAGAAATAAATGACCAAACTTTGATTGTATTGACATTGAAGGAAATGAAAGAAAAGAAAATTGTTTATAAAATGAGAACATTATTCTACTAATCTTTATTTGTGTAGAAAGAATGAATTATATATTTTTGTCAAGCCACAAAGGTTGAATAATCTTGTCTTAAAGATTGTTTGCTGATACAGTTTTATCCTCACTGATTGCTGAATTATTATGGCCTTGTGCCAAATGAAACAATCTTTAGTGCACATGTATTTACTGAAATGTAAAATGAGTTCACTAGATATTCAATGTCTTTAGTCATATAATGACTTGTCGGTGAGGCTTTGAATATGCTGACTGTATCTCCCTCTAAAGAGGGGGTAAGACGCCACCTAAAAGTTGGCTCATTCTGTTGGTGAGGCTTAGAATATGCTGACTGTATCTCCCTCTGAAGAGGGGGTAAGACCCCCACCTAAAAGTAGGCTCATTCTGTTGGTGAGGCTTAGAATATGCTGACTGTATCCCTCCTGCAGAGGGGTAAGACACCCTTCCCACACACACAAAAAGGAGTGTCCTGGTTAAAACAGTAAACTCCCTCTGATGGTGAGGCTCCTGTTCTGGTTTCTGATTCCAAGAGAAGAGTTCCTGATCACCTGACTTTCAACCTGCCCAGTTAGCTGTAGAATACACCGACTGTATCTCTGCAGTGTTGTAAGACCCCCCCCCCCTCAACGAGTGTCCTGGATATGACATTAAACAATCTGATGATGAAGCTCCAGTCTAGGAACTTTGGGCAATGTGGAGTAACTCACAAATCCATTGGAATAGTAGCACCTGATAGGGTCCTATCTATGGGTCAAATAGAACTGTTTGACATTTAAACTGTGTGCAAACAAATAACTTATGTTGAATTGAATTGTTTGAAATAGAACTGTTTGATCATTTAATTGTGTGTAAAGAAATGATTGATGTTTAATTAAATTGTTAGCGATACATAGCAATACTTGGAACCATTTAACTGTGTACTAATGAATAAGTAATATTGAGTAGAGTTGATTGGCAATTTTTGAAACTCTTTAACTGTGTGCCTAAATTGAATTGTTAGTGTTACATAGTGATGCCTGAAACCATTTAACTGTGTGCAAATAAAACTATTTATGTCAGATAGCAATATTTGAAACCATTTAAGTGAGTGCAAACAAATGATTAACACTAAATAGAACTATTCATGTTAGAATCTTTGGAACCATTTAACTATGTGCAAATAATAGTAATTCTTTTGTGCAAACAAATTCGCTCTGGCTCATTTAAAAGAAGATTACCAACAAACTGTCTTAAAATCATAGGTATAACCATTTAACTGTACGCAAAGAAATTAGCTCTGGCTTGTTTAAAAATGTTATCTCCAAACTATGCATTTACAAATCTTATATATGAAGATGATTTGGCATTAAATAGCTAACAAGGGTTGATATGCCTTAAAACCTAATAAAACTTTTGCCCAACCATTCCACCTAATCAGCTGGATAAGATGGAAAAAGTCCACTTGTCATTTCTTATCTTCACAGCTTATCAAAACTTGTTCAACAAATCTCAAAATCTGAATATTCAGAAATGAGAAATTATTTGAAAAATTTAAAATATTGGGAAATAGACTAAGAAGTGTAAAACTAATTTTTTTAAAATATTAAAATATAAATAACAACAACAAATGAAGTCATTTTAAATCAAAGACCCAAATCAAATAAATTTTAATGCGGCTGGATGCTGTTAAGTTTTATCTTTTGCTACGGCATAATTGTTTTTTGCTGTATGCCATTCTTTTTAAATTAAACATTATTGTTATAAATTGAATGACTAAATAAAACTGTGTTGATTGACAGAGAAATACGAACAGATCAGTCTATTTTAAAGAGAAAGAAAAATCACAAAAGAAAAAATCAGATGAAAAAAAATACAAATAATTTTTATTTTATATTAAAAAAAAAATTATTCTTCTTTTCTCATTATTAGCTTTTTCAATTTTATTTATTTATTAGTTCATCACTACTTATTTACTGCTGGTTACAACAGTAGACAGAACAGCAATACTTGAGAGACAGGATATCTCAATAGTAAAGAGACAATCAGTTCTAACTTTGAAGCCTTTTAGGTGAATCATCAAAGTTACACCAAATTCTTAGCACTTTACTATAACAACTAATTTGAATATATTAGTATACTGATGCCATCTAAATTCGGAGATACAACAAAAAGAAGATACAAAAATGGGAACTATAAAAATCTTACTTGTTTTCAATTGTTTAGCCAGTTGGGTTTTTACATTTCAATATCGAGAAGAAATAATGTTATTGTGTGGTGAAATGAAGACTGTTTGATGAACAAAGGTCTGATCCATCTAAAAAAAAAAACAAAAAAACAACAACTCTGGTCTCTCACGGGGTTATGTTCACACCATCTCCCCTAAACTTGCTCTTAATCCAACAGAAGACATTTTTTGTTGTTTCACTATACATACCTTTCTCTGGGGTACTATTTAACCTATAGCTGGAGAGATAAGGGGGGTTCTTACCTTTCTCTGGGGTATTAGTCTGAAAGTGAATGTAATAGTGTGACTAGAGTTCAAACTCACTAATATCACAGTCCATCACACTAGCAACTACACCACTGAGATTCCACCCTCTGCAACTCTACGGATGTTGAATGAAGTGAAAGAGGAATTGTTGATAAAATATGATGTTTACTTTAATCCTTGAATTTATTTGTGTTGAAAGGATGATCATGGGGTGGTAGATAAACAAGCTTCTTTGAAAAACTGTTTGATTCTCACAGTGTGCTGCATTTTGATAGTCTTGTGATGTTAAATATGTGTAAATACACAGGAGATAAACCATATTCCTGCAAAGTTTGTAAAACTTTTTTTTTCAGAAGTCACATATAGTTTGCCATATGTGAATACATACACACTGGAGAAAGACAATATTCTTGTGAAACATGTGGGTTTTCTCGTATGCAGAAGTCAACTTAGATGATATATATGCAAACACACACTGGAGAAAAACTATATTCTTGTGAGATGTGGATTTTCTTGTGCACACTAGTCTGCTGGTACACATGCGAACACCTACTGGAGAGAAACCATATAACTGTGAGATCTGTAATTCTGTTTTTTTTTTCACAGAAGTAACACTTAGGCCAACATTTGCAAAAACAGTGGAGAAAGACCATCTTGTTGTGAAGGTTATGGATTTGCATTTGTAGTTATTTCAGATCTAATGCACCATATGCAAACAGACACCAAAAAGAAATCATATTCTTGTGAAACATGTGGATCATCTTTTACAAAAAAATCCTATTTAGTTTTACATAAGCGACTACACACTGGAGAGAAACCATATTCTTGTGAAATGTGTGAATCTACTTTTGCATAGAGGACAAATCTTGTATAACATATTAGAACACATTCAAGAGAGAAACCATATCCTTGTAAAGTTTGTGAATCTCACTTTGCACGCAAATATCATTTGATGTGTCATATACGATCACATAATTGCGAAAACTGTGCATTTTCCTTTTCACAAAAGTCACATTTATTGTACTAAGTGTAAAACACATAATGAAGAAAAACCAAATTAGGTTGAAGCCTGTATGTGTTTTTATAATGTTATATTTACAGGTTTACATGTGAACACCAAATGGAAAAAAACAATATTGTGAAAACTGACTTTTTCCAAAAAAATATCATTTGATAAAATTTATAAATTTACCTTGAAGCAAAATGAGTGATATAGGGGAATTTTCATTTTTCTGGAATTCCCATTACTTTTGTAAATTGTTAAAATCTTCCTTTTCATGAAACTAGTGAATAAAAAATAGCTAAAATATGAATATTTTGAAATTCTTTCATCAAATTCAAAATTTACAAAATATTTACAAACATACACAAGAAAAAAATCCTCTCTACTTCAATATATAAACCTTGAACAAGTTGAATATATATCAACATCATATTGCTAATTACAATTAATTCAACCATTGAAGATGGTTTCTTAAACCCTTTTTTTTCAGCAGAAAAAAAAAAGACATAAATGTTGCACTATGTGCCAACATTTTAATGATTCCGAAATGACATTCAAGAGTCTCGTGTTTTTGTTTGTTCTTTTTTGCAATGAGGAAAAGAATGCTTGACTTAGTAGGATAATATTTTTAGGGAGTTGGGCAAAATACTCTCCCTTTAAAAGTGAGACTACATTTTGTACAACATTTTTGAATAAAAACATTTATCATTATTTTATTTCTTGTGAGTTTTTCATACTTCTTTTAACTGAAAAACCCAAGTGACAGCAAGTTTCTGTAGATGTCCAGGACTCTTCTAAGTATTCTAACTAATTTTAACACTGCTGTGGTCTGGATGGTCTCAATTCTTCTCCTAATCTTCAGTTCTTTCAGCCTATTTTCCAGGTGTTTCATGACTCTTCCAAGAGTGATACGTACAATTGGTATCTTTGTCATATTCCACAGCTTTTTTTAGCTCTCTTGCAAGACAAGTATTTGCCTACATTTTGCTTTTTTTATTATTTTTGATTTCTATACAAAATTTTCAGTCTCATTAGTCATCTACTAGATGTCAAATTCTTCATTTCAACACAAATTCACTCTCATCTGAAAATCTCTCAATTTTTCTTCCAATATTCTTTACTTGACTTATTTGTTTTTTTAGTTTTACTTTTAGCCTGTTCCAATTCTTTGTTGAGTTTTTTTACCCAAGACCTAGCTCGGGGGAAAGTAGGGGTTATATGTATTTTATGTTTCATCTATACTTTTGAATGTTACTTTTTCAATCACATTGATTGTACTCTCCTAGGTAAATAATCAGGGTTTTCTTTATAAATTTTTTATTTATTTAATATTTACTTCTTTGAGAGTTTTACAGACCAATGTTAGCTCTCTGGATTTAGAGTAACAGCAAGTCTCTGGGACTCTTCTCAGTATTCCAGCCAATCTTAATAATGCTGTCATTTGGATGGTCTCTACTCATATTTTCAAGTCCTCCAGTCCCTGTACCAATCACAATTGTTGTTATCATCACTTTCATGTTCGTTAGTTTTTTCAGTCCTCTAGCAAGGTTTATGTACTTATCTTTCTTTTTCTTTCAGTTTTACCCAATGGTCAGCCAGAATAGCTAAGTCCACTATTCGGCAGCTTCTCTTTTTTTTGTTGACTATCACTAGGCCTGGTCGTCTGGCCAAGATTAGGTGATCCGTTTGTATCTCAAAATCTCAGAGAAGTTTGTGTCTCTCATTTTCTTGGACGAATTCTGGGTTGTACATATTCTATTTATTTGTATGGTGGTATTGTTGTTATCATTATTAGTCATAATTTAATCAAAATCAGTCAAAAGGGAGGTAACTTCTTTCTCAAACTTAAAATTTTAGATATAATTCTTGAAAATCCTTGCCACTAGAGCTGGAGATTAATGTTAGCCGGTCAGCACTATAACATGTTTTCAAGGAAATCAATTATCTGTTCAAGACAATGCCCAGATGATAGAAAATTTTAAAACAAAGTCCAACTGAATTATTGAATTTTAAGAAAATTTTCAATGCACATTAAATAAATTAACTCTATCATCCAGGAGACTGGGGTTCAATCCCAGGTTGAGAAATACCAAAGACTCAAAAAATGGTACTTGATGCCGCTTTGCTTAATACACTGCATTATAAAGTAAGGATCAAGGGCAAAGTGGAGCAATCCAGTGTGGTAGCTATTGAAAAGGGAGCCTTTGGGTCACCCTAGATTAAGATCCCCAACTTCTTAATGTAATTTTTATTTTGTATATGAAGAATCTTTTTAACACCCAGCTTTATTTGATTTGAGGATTTATTTCAGCAATAAAAACTCAGTTGCACAAATGAACTTTCACAAAATTTGGAAGTGTACTTCATACAATGGTTATTATTACAAGCAATGGAATCAGTGATTTATAGAAAAGATTTTTTTTCAAGACTCACAAAATATAAACAGGAATATAAAGCTATATACTTATGAATTTCACATTTTATATGTTACACGCAGGCGCTAAAAAGAAATCATGTTCTTGTAAATTGTGGAAATGTTCCATTTGAATTGAAGTTAAAAAATTGAAGTTAAATAAAAAAAAAAAAAAAATAAAAAATAAAGGATTGAAATGCACTGCAGAGAAAAATCTTTATTTTGAAATCGTTCAATTTATAAAAAAAAAAAAAAAGACTCAATTCATAATTATTTAAACACAGATTGATTAATATTTTTTTGTTATTTTTCTTCTTTGAAGTACAAAGAAATTACAGTTTCCTGATAATTTAAAACAATATTTTTGCTATGAGGTGTTTAACAGTCCCTCTGGGGGGGGAGATGACAAATTATTTCATGGGGATGATATTTAGAAGCTTGATGAGGCAATGAATCAATTTTTATATTATCATTTGGGAAGTATAGATAAGGGAAGAAAAAACACATAATGCTGTCAAATTTGACTGAGTTTAACTGTGCACACATTAAAATTTATAGCCAGTCATCAGCCACATTAATAAAAATAATGTTATTTTTATTGTTATTTTAATCTATATGTTGTTCTTGTTGCTGTTATTAATGATTATAAAAAAAAACAATAATGTATTTTATGATAATTATTCCAATTTATATCACATTAATAAAGTCTGTATCTTTTATGAGTGAAATAATAAATGTCTTACATAATTTAAATTCAATGACAATTTCTACTTTTTTATTGCTTGAGGGTATAATTTGAAGACAGTACAAGTCTGCGATCAAATTTATTTAGAGTCGAGATACATACAATTTGAAAATAAATCTTCTCATGGTGTAAAGCTTATTGTTGTAGAAAATGGACATGGCAAACAAAGTTCAAACCCTGAACAAGGCCTTTAGTATTTCATATATCATTAATACTGTTGGGAAAGGTATGTAGCAAGCTATTTTCCCTCCACCATAGATGAATAGTATGGCAAATTGGGCTCTTCAACCTTTGTATAACAACTGGTCTTGGACAACACTGAACTCAATTTAAAAATTGTTACATCCGGCTCATGTATGTGTGGGAGGGGTGTCTAATATAATTTGAAGATGGCAGAAGAGTCTGTGATTATCTCTGTCTAGAGTGTAGATATGTATAATCCCAAATTTAGTTGTTTTAAATTTGTTGTAGAAAGAGATATATGTTATAGGTTTAGGAGGGGGCACAAGAGGTGTGGTCTTGGAGACGCCAGTGGGAGTTGCAATCCAATTCCCTGTAGAGAAGAGGAAAATCTCGTATTTTGGTTTGGCGTGCAATTTAATTCAACACTGAATTTTACCCAATCAGGATGACTTATCCTATTCAGCCCGGACCTTCATTTCCGGCTAGCAAAACGGGTGAGCGGCCAAACCCAGTCTCTTCGGCGTGAGACAGCGACCAGAACAGACGTTCCTCTGGACATCCCTGCTTAGCGATGCCTTTTAGCTAGACAAGCCACCCAGTGTGGACAACTCACTGTGGCTTTAACACTAGCAGCAGCAACATGGACACTCAATGAGGGAACCATCTAATTTATGGATTTCATACAAGGAATCCCAGTTGAATATGAATTGGATGCATTCAGCATGCCTTCCACAGGCACCATTTCATGTCACCCCAAAAATTGGCTATGTCAATCCGAGCGTAACTCCGCTCTCGACACACTAGTCACCTTTTCACCTCTGGTCCACATTAATGGAGATAACGCAGACTCTCCCCCAAAAATACCAGATAAAAAACTACACGGTAACTATGAACACAATCCCTCACACGTCCACCAACACGCTGCCATCTCAACATCCCGCTAAGCCATTTCGTCTCCAACACTAACAAGCCTAAACTCCACGAGTCTTGCAGCACCAAAAGCAAACCATATTCAACACTGCAAATAAAAAACTTTCTTTGTTGTGTTGTTAAAGAAAAGTTTCGTAATTCATTTGTGTTGCCTTAAAAAATATAGTGTTCGGGAAAATAACTAAATTCCCCGAAACCGCTATATCCCTCTCCACTTGAATAATACAATGATGATAGATGACATAAAGCCAACTAAAGTTATTAGGTAGATGTATATCTATGCAGACTGTTGATAACTCGTTTGTTGGGTGTGGCTGTTGAGTATTTACTGAGATCCACAATATAGTGTGTATATATATATATATATATATATATATATATATATATATATATACACATATACACACACACACTCATTTATATTTAACACTGTTGCGGGAGGAGGTACTATTTACCAACCCCTCCGCTCAGGCAGGATATGACACAAGGTCAATTTTTAAGCGGAGTTTAACAGGTTTGAATTCAGAGTTTTCCTTCTCCTAGACTAGTTGCCTCACCAAGGCTGAAGAACCTAGTCCGTCCTACTATTTACCCATAGCTGGAGGGAGAATAAGGGGGTTCATAGCTTTCCCTAGGGTATTTGCCCGAAAGTGAACGTAATAGCGCGACTGGAGTACGAACTCGTGTACTACGATTCCGCAGTGCATCGCTTTAACCATTACACCACGAGGACACCCTGTTGAGGGAGGAGGTGAGTGGAATACCTGGGAGTCAGGTGAGTGTCATCAGATGAGAGTTTAAATTATCTTTCTGGAAGAAATTACTATTAAAGAGGAATTAAATGGTCTGCAATAAAATCTGTGTGTGTCACAAAAGTGAACATTTAAAATATCAATTGAAAGCTGAAGAAATTTTTTTATTAAAAATTAAAATTTATCAGATATAAAATTTTATAATTTCTTTATTCTATTTTTGGGTGAGGAGCAGTTTCAAGTTTAAACTTCACATTCAATAAATTTTTTGTATGTTTACAGCAAAATCTAAAGTTTTAACTTCTGAAAAGAAAATCAACCTTTTGATATTTTCAAGGTTGGAGTTTTTTTTTTTTTTTTAAATCAACAAAACATTGTGATATTTGTTTTTAAAGTGGAGATGTGCAATATCAATTGGTCTTCGGATCATAGAAGGCTGCACTTGATGACTGAAAAGGCTGCTGATTCTCTATATCTGTTTATTTTTTTAAAATTATTTTACAGTAAAAAGGATTTTTTCTAAAATTAATAAAATTTTCTTGCCTAGGGGAAAAAAATTAACTATTTGCATACATTCGAAATTTCTTCTTTTTTTTTTTTAAATTAATAAAAATTGCTTTACCTCAGAAAGAACAAATAAAAATCAAAGAAAAGACACAATGGATCAAATGATCTCCGGCATCGACAAATTGAAAGTCTGGCTTGATAATTTGGCTCCAGGAATGAAATGGATGAAATAACTTCAGCAAACAAAAAATAACAGGAACACAAAAATACCCGAAATAAATAACAACTGACTTTTTTTTATTATGTATGTTATGGTGGAGAGAGAGAGAGAGAGTCGTTAGTTTACAATTATTTGGGTGCCGGAAGCAATTTTCCGTCACCATTATTTGAGGGTGCATGTACGTGAAGAAAAGGAAAATTACTCACTAAAATATTTTGTCTTTCTTTTGGTGAAGTTGATTTATGTTTCTTGGGATCTTGTTGTCGAAAAAGATTTTTTTTTTTTTTTTTTCCTTTGATCTGATCTTCCTCTTCTCTCTCAACTGACTTTATTCGAACTATGGGTCCCTTTTTATATTCTTTAAAATCTAAGTTCTTTGTCAAGTTAAATTTTGTTTTCTCCAATTCTATTGGTTAATTCCTGTCCCTAAAGCATCAGATAGTGTGTCCATTAAAAGAGGAATTTTTTAATCATAGTCTGGCATCGATTATTCTGTCTTAGGTCTATTTTTCGAATTCATGAAATCTGTTTTTAGATAAAGCTTCTAATTATCCTGGCCGGAATGTGGGTGGGGGGAGAGAAAGAAAGAAATTTTTGATTTTGCTGCATATTTTATAATGTTACTTTGTTCACGCTACCGAGCGACCATTACAAATACTATTTAGGAAAATATGGGAGGAAATCCATACAACACCCTTGTAATGAATAAGTTGACTCAAACTGAGAATAGGTGGTTCATAAAAACAGCTGAAATATTTCAGAGTTCCTTCTTCCGATGGAAATTTAAAGTCCACTGAGAATATGTAGAAAGTTTGTGAAAAATGGGTGTGTATAAATTATGAAGGGTCTAATCTGGTCCTCTTCAAAAAGAACCCATATAAATAATAAACTTTTTCTTTCTGGTAACGCACCAGAAAGAAAAAAATATATAAATTTTGTCTCGTTTTTTAATTTTTAAATACAAAGTTTCATGCCAGTTTCCATCTATTTTTTTTATCCTACCATTTCCTCATTTTCCCCGCATATTAGTTATTTGACAATTTTTTTCTCCCTACTTTTTTTAAAAATTTCGTATCGTTTTGTTTCTTTCTGAATTCGGTTTTTGGAAAAGGGGATATAATTCATGGTTTTAACCTGGACTCCCAAAAAATGTTGGCTAAACAAAGTAAAAATCAAGAGTTTAAACAAAGGGGACGAAATCAAGTCTTACACCGCTAAATGATTTCTTTCGTTCTCCGTTGATTATTTTTTCATAATAATTTCACTTATAGATCGTGTTTTTCCATTATTTTTCTTTTAAATTTGTACTTTCTTCTTGCAATCCTTTTCGATTTCAACTTTATTGTTTTTATGAACTTAATGAACAAAACAGAAATTGTACAGATTTGCGAAAAATCCTAACAAAACCCCCAAAATTTAGAGAAAAAACATTTGAATACAAAGAAGAGATCATTTTATCTTTTTGTTTTTTTCATTGCATTTCCTGGTCTGAAAGGTAAGTGGAAAAATACATATGATTTTGATTTCGTTTTGTGTACATTTGAATTACCTGGGTCCCGTCTGAAAAGTTTTTCGCAAATACAGGAGATTTCCTCTTGCTTAGGCAATTTGTCGGGTTATAAAAAATATTGATTTTAGAAGTACGGAATCCTGTTTACAATATGAATACTATGCTGAAACAATCTCTGATTTTCCGACATGCATGTATGCCAGTTATCTTTCCCTTGTTTTCTTTTACACGTCAATTTTGAAATTGTGCTCATGTCATGATAGCACGATTTGTTTTCAACCATTCCTTCGATACGGGATTTTCTTCTTTCTGTTAAGAATAATGAAAATAAAAACAAAGAAAAGATAACTCGTGTATGGACATCATGGGGAGTGATTGTTTTGACAGAATTTATATGGTAAACATTTTTCAAAACTGAGAAATTGTCTGAATGGAGGAAATTCTTCTAAATGCTAAGTAGCAAATATTCGTCAGATTTTTTTCCTGACGAGACCCAGGTGGTTAGGATGTGCTTTGTTTGGATAAAGAATTAATCATTTCCCGTATTGTCTTATTTTTTTAACTTGACATTTGCGCGCGTGCGTATATCTATTCCAAATATCCCACTAAGGAGAAGATTTTGATAATGTACAACAAATCACTTAGGAATTGAATACATATATTCATCATCAAGATAAGAGTAAGTTTCATTCATTTCCTTCATTATTTTTACTGAACAGTTACGTTTTAGTCCCCAAAATGTATATTGGCAATTGGCCATAAGTCGCCATCTTCTTAGTTATTGAGGGAAAGAGTAAAGAAATCCAGAGAGTTGAAGATGCTTTTAAAATGTAAATATTCATTTTAAAAAAGGAGGATTATAACTGAAACTTAGATCTCAGCCCATTGGGCTGGGGAGGCTGCAGAGGGGTAAGACCTCCTCCAACGAATATCCTGAATATAAAACTGAACAATTTGATGGTGAAGTTCCAGTCTTAATGTTTTGGAGAATGTGTAGTACTCCTTCATTACTCCCAGCTCCACCCTGACCTAGAGTGGTAGTACCTGTTAGGGTCCCATCTATGGGTAAAAAAAACTGTTTATCAATATCAAATTGAATTATTTGTATTAGATAGCAATACTTGAAAATTTTTTAACTGTGTGCAAACAAATGAACATCGTTTCAGTTTATTAACAATAGGGCAGTTGCGGTTGTAGAGTTCTGGTGTCTCTTCTTAAAAGAAAAAACAAATGAATTGACGAAAATATTGATAGTTTTCAATTTGGAAGTTTAATAAAAGCTTGAGACAAAAAGAAACCTTTGTGATCTAAGTCGCAGGAAGAGGAAAATGGTTGTAAATGATAGAGCCGGTATTAAGATGTTGTCATCAGGACAGAAATTAAAATGCTGGAGTCCAAGCAGAAGTTGAGATACTGTTGTCAGGACAGGAATTAAAATGCTGAAGTCAAAACAGGAATTGAAAATATCCAATTTGTTTCTCCAAGGATCCGTTGGTTTAGAAGGAAAGATGAATGATGAAAGAATGATTTCCCAGACACGAATGGTCCATAAATTGGGTGTGCTTTCCTCATAAATGCTTAGTGGACTGGTGCTGTGGTGAGAGAAGAAAAGATGGTTTGTCCTGCTGCTAGCCAGTAAGGAAGCGAAGTGAGAGAATGGGCTCTGTCATATTGACTGACTTGTTCTGCTGCTAGGAGGCGAAGAGAGGAGTATGTGCTCTGTCATGTTGGCTGGCTTGTACTGCTACTGGCCAGTGGAGAAATGAGAAAAGAGTGAGAAATGGTTTGCGCAACCCTTTATGTTGCCCTGGGGAGGTGACCCGGGCAGAATGGCATCAGGCATTCTCATTGGGCGAAATATATCAATTCGAACTCCTATGGACAAAGCAATTCCTGCACAAAATAATAGTTTGAAATTCTTTCTGCTACAAGTTAAAAATGTTACCTCCAAATTATTCACTTAAAAATTATAAGTAAACAGGATTTGGCATTAACTAACCATCAAGGGTTGATCTTCCATTAAAACAAATAACCTAACCTTATTCTTATTTGGATGGTAAATGTAAAAATTACATTCCTATATCACTATTTTTGCACTTTACCACAGATGTTTCTTTGGACTTTTTTCAACAAATACGCTTTTATTTTTCTGTTAGCAAGATTAAGAATTTTTTTAAATGACATTCAATTTTATCTTGTCAGATTTTCTAAAGGAATATTTTGAAACATTAACCACTATTCAAATTTTGTTTCTTTCTCAAAATGTTTTTATAGCTGCAGATAATGAAAAAAGGAAAACTTTTCCATTACATTTTTGTCTTAAATAAAAAGAAAAACAAAATGTTTATATTTCCTATTTTAAGAGTTATATTATTTTTAAGAGAAAAGATGACTAGATAAAACAAAAGTTATTTTTATTTTTCTGGGTTATGTAAGTAAGAAATTTTTTTAAAATCATCCCTCTTGCCTTAGGTAAAGTTTTCAGACTTCCTCTTTACCCATGAAAAAAAAAATTTTAAAAATAAGTTATTCCTCTTGCCTTAAGTAAAGTTTTCAGACTTCCTCCTTACAAATGAAAAAAGTAAATCTAAAAAAAAGATTATCCCTCTTGCCTTAGGTATAATTTTCAGACTTCCTCTTTACCCATGAAAAAATAAATTTAAAAAAAGCTTGTCCCTCTTGTCTTTGTTTTCAGACTTCCTCTTTGCACATTGAAAAAATAATTTTAAAAAAATTATCCCTCTTGTCTTATGTAAAGTTTTCAGACTAAAGTCTGCTTATTTACAAGGTTTTATATCTGTTTTTAAATTAAAATAGCAGCAACAAAAAAAATGTACTATTTTAATGTGGCATAAAAAGTAAAAATCTTTAAAATTTTCTCGTTGTCTGAAATCGGATAATTTTCCATTCAGACTTGTGCAAGAATGTGAAGAGATGTGAAAGTTCTGTTAGTTGAAATGATCCGATGGGGGGGGGCATTTTTATTCTTTTTTAATTCTTTAAAGTTGTAATTATCATTGGGAATATGTTGGGCTTTTGTCATGTTACAAATCTAAAAGGCAACAAGTTTTAGAGAAGTCGTCTGGTGCTGATATAAAAGAGTGTTCAATGAAAGGAGTTAGATCTTAAAAGGATGGGATAGAATTTAATAGTTTGTTTATGTTATTTTATCCCAAAATGGTAATAGTTTAAATGGTCATTAACATGTGGGGTCAAAAATGAGATAACATTACAGCAGTTACCAACATCCACACAATCATATCCTCTTCCCCAACCTCCTGCTTAAACTTATAATGATTGCAATATAACACCCAATAAATATAATCAGTTTAATTTTCTTGTTAGTTTACACAAATTTAAAATTCTATTACTCTTTGTGAGTTTTTTCTGAGTGACAACAAATCTCCTCAGGTCTCCAGGACTTCCCCAAGTATTCTAGCTGACTTTTACAGTGCTGTGGTCTGGATGGTTTTGATTCTTTCTCTAATCTCCTTTCCAGACCTTTGCAGACTGTTCCAAGCACACCAACTACAATTGGTCTGGAACAGCAAAATCCACTCAATGTTAATCAACACTGGGTCTGATCTTCAGGCTAAAATTGGGGTATTCATTTGTATCTCAAAGTCCCAGAAAATTTTATAGGTCTCATTTTCTAGGAAAGATTCTGGTTTATGCATATCCCATTATGGTCAAATTTTACACTCTTGCACAATTCTCAATGAATTACTGTTCCCAATCAATTGTGCTTACTTTTGTATTTTGAGCCATTTTATTGCATTCAGTAATTATATGATCATTTCCTCTTTGTCATCTCATAACCTTCACTTGTTATTTCTCAGTTTCATTTCTTTTAAGTAGCCATCTTGTTCTTCTTATATCTGGATCTGTTCTGTTTTTCACTTGGTTCTACCATCTTCTTTACTGGCTATTCTATTCTCTTAGCTGGGATAAATAACAAGTTCAAAGTCTTCTTTTCTCATGTGCTCTCATAACTTGATTCATTTCATGTATTTTACCACCTCCAAAGTGTCTGAATCACATGGATGAGAGATGGAAAATTAGGTTGTTTTACTTTAACTATTTTCAGCTAATCTAAAGTTGAAATCTAACTTCTAACTTGTAGGATTTTAGTCACCTGACTTTATAATCTTCCCATGATAGTCAAGCTTTCAATTGCTCTTAAACTTCATGTCAATTAGTTAAATCAAATAAAATATTTAGTCTGAGAATTAATTTTTATTTATTGCAGACTTTTTGTCCTCATCTTGGTAGTTTTTGTGTTGTTTCTTCTTTCACTACGTTTCTGCCAAATTTCACCTCTGGCCTTCTTCAGGTGATTTTACCGCGACCTCAGATACGAATGCTGAGTCTTGTAACTGTATCCCCAGTAATTTCTGCCTTCCATAGTTGTTGTCTATCACACCATGTTTTTGACCAAGCAAACCTCTGGTTGGCTTGGGTAGGATTTGAAACCGCTATCTTCTGACAATGCTCACCTGGAACCGTTGAGACTCAACACCTCTATCCACGGGCCCTGAAGGGCAATCAAGGATGAATTTATAGTGGTGTGATAGACAACAACAAAAAGTCCGCAATAAATAAAAATTAATTTTCAGATTAAGAAGCCACATTTCAAAATGATTCCAATTAAAGACAATTACAAATATTTAGTCATCTATCATTTAATATTTCATTTCATGTGAATGCCCTTAGAAAAAGTATGAAACCATCTTTTATCTCCTGATCTATAGGTAAATTGTAGGAGAGACTAGGTTCTTTAGCCTTGGTAAAGCAACCAGTCTAGGAGAAGGAAAACTCATCAAACTTTTCAGCAGTTACCATATTATGGATTAAAATTAAACACAGACAAATGTATATTTGATGCCGGCAATTTTTAATTCCTTGGACATCAGGTTGGGGCAGCATCTCATTTCGGCTATTGAAAATAGAAGTAAAAAAGAAGTCATCAGTAGAGCTTAACTCTGATTGGCTGTTGCAAAATTAAACATAGAGCCTTTTCTGTGGTCTTTTTTTTTTTTTTTTTTTCTCCTTGTGTGGATGCGCAGGTTGGCTGCTGGGATGGGAGTTGGAGTTAGATCGATGCCAATTGGGTCATTTAGGTGAGGGGGTCTGATGTTGAAAGACCCGAAACCCCCCATGAACCCAAAGGAAACATCACTGATGACCCATCTTGAAGCATCAACTAAGATGTATGGTATAAACAACAACAAATAATTACAACCAGCTATGGGAAAATAGTAAGGGTTTGGTTTCTTTGTTTAACGACATATCAACCTTTGTGGGTTATTTAATGTCAAAGCCATCCTTATAGCAGAACAGTTGTGATGCTATTTAACTCATAGCTGAGGGGGATAAGGGAGTTCATGCCGTATTCAGGGGAATTAGTCTGGAAGTGAACATAATAGCATGACTGAGGTGCAACCTCATATATGATGATATTGCAGTGAAGCACATGAGCCACTGTGCTATGTGGTCTTTCCTTGAAAATTTGTAGGGCAGCTTTGGTTCTTTAACCAGTCTAGGAGAAGGAAAACAGAATTTAAACCAGCTTTACTTAAAAAGAAAAATCTGTTTTGTGTCACATCCTGTCTATAGTGGAGGAGGTTAAATAAATATGTACATATGTAATACATTCATGTTATATTTTAACCACATTATTTCATGAGTGTTGGAAGTGTAGGTGACATAACGGTGATTGTCAAGCATTAGTCTCTCTTTGGGTTAATAGTCAGATAGACTTAACTGTCTAACCTTAACAAGAGCAACCAGTCTAGGAAAAAGAAAAATTTGAATTTTAAACTGGAGTCCCTAAAGAAGTCTGACAATGTCCTCAATCTCATTCTGGCAATTCCTGCAACAACACTGATGGTGTAATGGTTATTGTCGGAGGAAATGGACACGGCAACACGAGTTCAAATCCTGGTCGAGACTGATTGCATTTCACATAGCACTAATACCCTTGGGAAAGGTATGAATCCAATTATCCTCCCTCCAGCTATGGGTAAATAGTAGGGCAGACTAGGTTCTTCAGCCTTGGTGAGGTAACTAGTCTAGGAGAAGGAAAACTCTGAATTCAAACCTGTTAAACTCCACTTAAAAATTGACCTTATGTCATATCCTGCCTGAGTGTAGGGGTTGGTAAATATGAACAACACTGATGCAAAGTTGTATAGCAATTCCCTTAGACAACATTGGTATTGTGAAAAGAGGACACTTGCTTCATAGGCATTTTCTATAGAATCTTGAGCAGGTTTATGCCAATATCTAAGTTCAGATCCATACTCTAGAATATCTATTTTTGAAATATTATGGATTCTTCAAGTATCTTATTTTTTTCTTTCTTGTTGCTAGTGTTGAATATTTGACATGCCACATAAGTTGTCTGAGTGGCATAACAAGATGTACACCTGTTTTTTTAAAGTAACAAGGGTTGCCATAACATAAACTAACCAGCTAATAAGAAATATTGTTTCTTACATAACATCCATGGAATGTCCTGAAAAATATACTGTGATTAGCAAATAAAAGATTATGTTTGTTGTTTGAGTTAAAGATAATTAAAAAGTAATTAAGAATCAAATTATATGCATTGCATTCCCTCCAAAATGTTTATTAGAAAAGCATGAATCTTTCTCTTCTATATCATATGGGTAAATAGTAGAGCAGACTAGATTCTTTAGTCTTTATAAAGCAATCAACCTAGGAGAAGAAAAATTCTGAATTTAAACCAACCATACTTCACTTAAAAATTGACCTTGTGTCACATCCTCTTCATTGTAGATGGGTTAGGCAGTATACATAGCTTCAAAATGTCAGCTGAATTTTTTCAAATATTTGTATTTACAATTATTAACCTCTGAATGTAACTTTCCAAAAAAATATTCAACATCATTGAATCATGATTGTTTCTGTTAATGTCATATTTCAAATAATTTAATAATTTATAATACGTTCAATTGAAACAGAATAAAAAGTATATCTACATTTACTGCATAGAAAAAATATTGAAAAACACTTAGCATCAAACAGTCAGTAGCTATTTACTTTGACACAGCTGCTGCTGCTGCTTCCATGTGCTTGTCTCTGTAGCTTTTACCCAAAATAACTCCTTATTTCATCAAAAAATGTCATATTTATTGTGGAAAGAGATTATTGCAAATTGAATTTTTCAGATTTTCATAAACCAATGTCTACTCACCATGTTCAAGTGTTCATTACAATATTTATAAATTCAATGAGCCTCATTAATATACTGTATTATATAATTAAAGTAAATACATTAAACTTTATAAATAAAGATATTTTTAATCTTGATCCTTTGAAATACACGTACTTGGCTAAGAGTAAATAATGTTAGGAAAAATTGCAAAGAGTAGAAATATGAATAGAAAGAAATAAAGTAGTGTCAGGAGAATGTCATGAAAAATTTGCTTGGATAAGTAAAACTCTTATGAAAATCATTGTTATTAACATAAATAATAATCTTTTGTGTTTACAATTACTTGGGTGAGTCACAAGTTTTGCAATATTTTGGTAGTACATGAGGCACAATTTGGCAGCAGCTCTTGATGCTTTTGCCCCCAAGATTGTAAAGACAATGACCTATGCTAGACTGTGAGATACGCCTACCTGTCCTTGACTGATCAGTGAGATTCCTGCAAAACCCAAGCAAAAATATTTTGAACTATCTGATTACTCTACTGTGATTAACTGTACCTTCACCTTCCACTCAACAAATGTTTTTTGGCTGCATTATGGTCTCGTTCAAATTTGAAAATCATAATGTTGCGCATTCATCAGTGTGACTTTTAAATCACACGCAGAATGAAGCAATACCAACATGTCAGCACACCAACTACCATCATACTACCAACCACAGCTTGAACTACTTTGGTCACATGATGTACATACATACTTCAAACTAGCATATAACACCAAACTACTGGAAAAATTTTGACTCGCCCTAGTATTATAGAAAAAGCCATGTATAGGTACTACCAAAATATTACAAAACATTTGACTCACCCTAAAATTAACTTTTGAGTACAACATTCAAAACGAAATTGAACAAATTCTAAACAGTTGATATCACTGAATTATAAAAAGATTTCTATTTGCATTATCAAATTATTTAGTATTTACTTGCTGTAATCTTCACCTAATTTTACTCTATATCTTACTGTGAAGTGTTATCATTTTATCGAAAGAGATTAGTTCAAATTAAATTTTTCATATCGGAGATCAATTTTTTAAAACGTGAATGTCTGCTTACTAATTTTAAAGTTTCTTTACAACAGGTTTAAATCCACTGAGTCTCCCTAAAGTGTTCTACGATAGAACAGAAATAATATCTTAAACTTTAGAAAGATATTTACATTTTTTTTGCATGAAAATAATGCATCTTTTGCTTCTAAAGAATAGACACAACTGCATGAAAGGATCTATAAAACAAAAATTTCTTGACTCAAATTGTATTGTGTCATGTTAAGGATATAAATATACCAAATAGCAAATTACCATATATATATGAAATTGTTTGATTCGGCTTTATTTTATGGCATATCCATCTTTGTGGGCTATTTAATGCCAAAGCTATCTTTGTAGATGAACAATGGGGTACTATTTAACCCATAGCTGGAGAGATAAGGGGAGTTCTTACCTTTCTCTGGGGTATTAGTCTGAAAGTGAATGTAATAGTGTGACTAGAGTTCAAACTCACTTATATCACAGTCCATCACACTAGCAGCTACACCACTGAGATTCCACCCTCTGCAATTCTACGGACGTTGAATGAAGTGAAAGAGAAATTGTTTATAAAATATGATGTTTACTTTAATCCTTGAATTTATTTGTGTTGAAAGGATTGCCATGGGGTGGTGGATAAACAAGCTTCTCTGAAAGAGCTAGTGAGTTTGATTCTCACAGTGTGCCACATTATCATAGTCTTATGAAAGACTAAATTAGCCTTAGTATGTAAGTACATGTTTTCTGATAAAATTTAAACAAAGTTCAAAACATTTAATGTCTTTATTGATAAATCTTTTATTACTTTTTATTCACAGATTTTCTGGCGACGGAAATTGTATGATGTACAAAAAATCATTTTGAATTCAAACAAGACTCATCTATTTTCATCAAGGACAGGAAAATATAGTCTAAAATATTCTCATGATGAAAGGCATGAATCTACATTTTCTTAAGTATTACAGTTAAAAACTCACATAAAAACACACACTTGCAAGAAATTATTCTGGTGAATTGTATGAATTTTCTTTTGTACAAAACCAGATTTGTTGTTAAATATGAGTAAACAACCTGGAGAGAAAGCACGTTTAGGTGATGTATGTGAATTTCCTTTTTTACAGAAGTCACATGAAGTGTACCCTATGCAAACACACACTGGAGAAAAACCATATTCATGTAAAACGTGTGGATTTTCCTGTGCTCACAAGTCAACTTTGGTGATACATATACGAACACACACTGGAGAAAAACCATATTCTTGTGAGACATGTGGATTTTCCTGTGCCCACAAGTCAAGTTTGGTGGTACACATGCGAACACATACCGGAGAGAAACCATATAACTGTGAGATCTGTGAATCTGCTTTTTCACAAAAGTCTCACTTAGTCCAACATTTGCGAAAACACAGTGGAGAAAAACCATATTGTTGTGAAGATTGTGGATTTGCATTTGTAAAAAATTCAGATTTAATGCGCCATATGCGAACACATACTGGAGAGAAGCCATATTCTTGTGAAACATGTGGATCTTCTTTTACACAGAAATCAAGTTTGGTACTGCATATGCGGACACACACTGGAGAGAAACCATATTCTTGTGAAATGTGTGGATCTTCTTTTGCAGATAAGTCAAATTTAGTACAACATATAAGGACACACAGTGGAGAGAAACCATATTCTTGTGAAACATGTGGATCTACTTTTGCATATAAGACAAGTTTTGTGCGACATATGAGAACACATACTGGGGAGAAACCATATCCTTGTAAAGTTTGTAGATCTTCTTTTGCACGTAAATATCATTTGGTTTGTCATATGCGATCACACACTGGAGAGAAAACATATAATTGTGAAAACTGTGAATTGTCATTTTCACTGAAGTCACATTTATTGCAGCATATGCAAACACACAATGGAGAAATACCATATTAATGTCTATGTCTTCTCTGGAAGTCATTGGTGAAGTAAATGCTATCACAAGAAAATAAGAACTATATTCTTTTGAAATGTTCTTAGAGGAATTATATTTGGTGAAAGATATGCATGTTCACATTAACACTACACAAAATACTTGTGTGAATTTCTATTTTCATGCATCATATACAAACACTGTAACCATATTCATATCAAGTATATGTAAGTATTTCTTTTGATGCCATTAAAGAAAAGACATAAGTGTCATATGTAAATCTTTATCTTTATCAAATAAAACTTTTAAGAACACTCAAGAAAAATCCTCTTTCATTGATAAATCTTAATTCTCACCCAACTTGTTCATGGGGCTCAGAATATATTGATTACATCTTATATCTTACTGAGAAGTGTTATATCATTTTGTAGGTTGGTTGGTTAGGTTTTATGGCATATCAACCTTTGCAGGTTATTTAACGCCAAATCCATTTTTATGAAAATAGTTCTATTTCAAACAATTTAGCTTAGGATAAGTATGCAGTTTAAATGTAAGTATGGTTTAATTGTGAAAAACGTTTCTATTTCGAGCTATTCAGTTTAGTCAAGCAGTTCTAATTCATCTAATTCAGTTTAGTATAAGGACAGATTTTGTTTACACACAGTTAAATGTCAAAACAGATCTATATTAAACATATCATAAAAATCTTAATTCTCATCTAGCTTGTTCATGGCGCCCAAAATATATTGATTACATCCCCTGCTGGAGTAAGATCCCCCACCTCAAAAGGAGTGTTCTGAATAAACAGCATTCAGTGATGAGATTCCAGTTGTGGAGCTTTGAAGAGGAGGTTAAATAGTACCAATACTGTTCTACAAAGATGACTTTGGCATTATTTAACCCACAAAGTTTGAGATACTATTAAATGAAGAAACAAAACCAAACCAAATGAGACAGATTTCCCTGGTACAAGTGGATAATTTGACATTTTTAGATAAAAAGTTGTCAATTCTTCCTAATTTGGCTTTTCAATCTTATTTCGCTATTCCTTCTACATTTGGTCATTTTTATTTGTTTCTCGGAAAGTTTTCTCATTACCTAATTCCTAAATCAAGGCTGGTTTGCCATATTAGGAGAATCTCTAAATTTCTATATTTTGATCAGACTCATATTTAGTAATTAGTCTGAGCTCATTTTCTGGCAGGCAAAATTTTTACCCCTTAAAAACTGCCTATTAATTTTTCCTAACTCTGTAAATACCTGCTTTTTTGTTCCTTTTTTAATTAATTGTTTTGGTCTCTTTGTTTAATGGCACATAAACCTTCATGGGTTATTTAATGCCAAAACCATCTTAGTGAAAGAACGGCAGTGATAACCGATAACTGGAAGGATAAAGGGTTCCATATCTTTCCCCCGGGTATTAGTTTGAATGTGAGTATAATAGCACGACAGAAGTTTGTATCCACTTCCTTCAAAGCCACAGTCCAGCACTTTTACCATTAGGCTACTGGGATTCTTGTCTTTTTAATTGGTCTAACCTGTGTAGAGTTACAACTGCTTACTTATAAAATCTTTTTATCTTGTTATACAAGTGAAATAAATGTATTTGTTCTAAAATTCTTCATTTTAGCTTCTTATTTTTCGCTGACAAAATAAAAAAATCCAATTTATTTTTTCGATTTCAATAAAAAAAAAATGAATTTCAAAATGAAATAAAATTTGAAAGATAATTTCCGTAAACGTTGACACAGTTTTTGTTTGGAATTTTAATTCTTAATTTCACTCAATTTTTGTAAAAGTTGTGTTTTTCTTTGCATTTAAATAAAAATATTTGTAAGTTTCTTCTAAATAAAAGATGAGAGAAGCAGAGATTTAAAAAAACATCTTTTATTTCAATGAAAGTTAGGAACCCCCCCTTTTTTTTTAGATTGAATAAACACGGGCTATTGAATGTAGGTACGTTTTTTGTGTGAAACTAAAGACAGTAATTCAGCTTGAAGTTATGGATGATATACGGCTTCCATTGAAAGAATTAGACCAAATAAAAGATGGAAACCCCGTTTTTTTCATGCGAAAATGTGGGGTCTGTGTGAATATCAGCTGTCCCTTTCTTTTTTTTTTCTTTTTTCTTAGATTTTTCAAATACTAAAAATTTTGTTTTTTCAAATTTGTGTTAATCTTCCACTTCTTTTCTACTTTCATAACTTGTAAAAATTCTTTAATTGTCGCTTCCATTTATTTATTTTTTCTTCTTTTTTAACCTGCATGTGTATACCTTACATAGAAATTGCTTTATTTTTTTCTTCTTGATCTTATTTTATATATATATATATATATATTTATTATTTCTTTCTTGTTTTGCTGACTCATTTTACATTTCTTTTCAGTTTTCTTTTTCTTTTCTTTTTTCTATCAGGTTGTTTTTTTTTTATCTTTCCTTTTCTTCCTTGTACATCTTATATCTTTTTTTCTTCATTTGTTTTTTTCCAAGATGAAGAAATTATTCTCTTTCTTACATTGATAATTTTCCTATGTTAATTTTCCCTCTGTGAGATTTATTGGTTCTTTAACTTCTTCTGACACCATTTTATATTTTCTTAATATTTTTGTATTTAAGGTTTCATGGACGTATTAACAAAACAATATTGACAAGACATCAAGACACGTTCTTAGACATCATGGACTTTATTTAGAGTAAGTAAAACAGGTGCTATTAGTTTGCGAGTGGTTGCAAGCAGTTGGGAGTTGTAGGGTTAGTTAAGCAATAGAAGGGCGTTTTGGGGAGTAATGTGAAGATACAACAGGTGGAGCTTAGAATATATTGACTGTATCTCCTTAAGAGGGGTAAGAATTTCCTCTAAAGGGAGTGTCTTGAAAATGACATTAAACTGTATCTGATAGAGAGGATCCAGTTCAGGAGATCCGAGTAGTGCCATTACTCTCTAGTTCACTCTGACCTTCAGTGGTAGTATCTATTAGTTTCTCATCTATTATTCAAATAGATCATTTTTTTTAGATTCCTATTCGTTATTGATACCTAATGCTATGTAACTAAACTATTTGTATTAAGAATAGTTACGTGATGCTCTAATTGTTTACAAAGGATTATTATTATTTATTTAAAAACATATAACTGTGTGCAAACAAATGACTATTGTTGAATGGAAATAGTCACTTGAAGCCATATAATTGTCTTTATTAGTTTGGAAGACTTGAAACCATACAACTGTACAAATATTTTGTATTAGATAGGAATACTTGATATTGTCATATACAGAAATCTCTTCTGATTTACTGATACATTTTAAACTCGACTCATACTACAAAAAATGTATAAATATCTGAACAAATGAAAACACCACAAGCATATGACGATGTTGTCTGGACGATGGTTTATAACAAAATGAAAAAAACAAAACACGTCGCTGAGCAGGTAGGCTCCTCGCATCCATCTGGTTGAAATGTAAAACTAAATTTACAATTAAAAAGGTCCTTTTTTTTCAACCAATCATGAACTTTCTTCCCAAAGTTTTTCAGGGTCAATTTGATCCAAAACGTGGTTATAAAACGATCAACAAAAGTCAGTTGACTCCGGGGAATTCGGGCAGAGAGAAACGTCATTCGTCACACTTCGAACAAGATCAAAAACTGCTGATGTCATACCAATCCACATCACAGATAACCAAGCCACCCATTTCCAACCCAAGACCAAGACCGCTCATAGCTTACCAACCAATGTCACACCACCATGCAACAAGCAAATCAGCTACCCAAGGACAACTCACATCCACTCACTTCCTGACTTTTATCTGGTAGAAGAAGAGAACCAGCCAAGAACAATTTACACCCACTCACCTCCTGATCCTTATCTAGTGCAAGAAGATAGCCAGTTAAGAACAACTTTCACCCTCTCACCTACGGGTCCTTATCTGATGGAAGAGGAGAGCCTGTATCTCCTCTGACATTCCGACATTTATTTAAAAATGAACGAAATAAAATCCATTCCTCTCGTCCGTTGTCTCTTGCAACCATATGCTTGGGTACAAAAATATATAAATGTACAATGAACGCAATTCCTTAAACTGTTTGTATAAAATAAGCGTAGACGTGCAGACATTTCATAAGATATGAGTAGACGAGCGGACATTCCATAAAAACGAAAGTTGTTACGATTAATAATAACAAACATAAATAGATATTAAACTTTACTTTTTCTGAATGATAAAGTCACCAAATCGTTTTTCATCATATCTATTATCTCCCTTGATTTTCTCTGCTAAGGGAAAGATTTAGCATCTTTGGTAAACGACGGCGGTTTATAAATTGATTCACACCTCACCAAAACGTTTCTTCAAACTTTTACAGAGTACCTCCTGTGGTGTTATGGTTAATGAGCAAGAGTAGCTGACTATTACTAGTGAGTTCTATTCTGCTCATACTTTTGGCCTTGTATCACACGTAAGTTTAATTATTTAAAAATTGTACAGTTTCTTAGTGTATCTTGTTGCATTGCCAAAACGAAGTGGAGAATAAATAATCAAAGAAAGATTTTTTAAAAAGTGCTTTTTTTCTTAATTTCTTCATTATCAAAAGTTGTTTGTCCAAATTTTGTCGAAAAGTTTGAGGGTAAATACGTGGGGTTTTTTTGTTTTTTTTTGTTTTTTTTTTTGCATTTTTACGGAAAGATTTATAACAAAAGGGCAGGTAATATACAAAACTGACAGTTAAAGTTGATGAGTTTTTGTTATATTAAAAGGAAGAAAATAAATGATGAAGGGGGAAATATTGATAAGTTCCAAAAGGAAAGTTTTAAGACGAAGTTTTCCTTTGTGGTGTGAGTAATAATAGAAGAATGACAGTTGTAAATAGTTGAGCAGGAATTTAGCATTCAGCCAGAAGTTTCGAGTTCCAGTTGATTTAGGAGGAAGAAATAATTGATAAGGGAATGGTCTCCTAAAGGAAGCAGAAGAACAAATGTTGAATGTTCTCTCTCGTGTTGAAATGTCCATCAGTCTGCTGCCGGCCCGGGTAAGAGAAAAAAAGAGAGAGAGAGAATGCGCTCTCCTCGTTAAGGCTGGTCTGTCCTGCTGCTAACAAGTGAGGAAGAGAGGAGGGGGGAGAGATACACAGCCTTTTATGTTGTCAGGGGAACCTCCCCGGACAGAATGGCATCAGTCATTCTCATTGGACAAAATATATAAATTTGAAACTCCAACGGCCAAAACAATTCCCGCACTAAATAATAATTTGAAATTCTTTCTGCTACAGGTTCTTTGTACTCAAAGGATAAAGATGAAATATTTTGTTATTATTCTAATAAGTTTTATAATTTTTGTATTTTACCAATTTATATCAGGCAATTTGGTTGTTTCGGCAGCAAATATTTCCACTCATCTTACGTTTCAGTTCTTTCTTGTTTTTAAAGATGGATTTAAAAATAAAATACAATTATAAATCCCAGAATGTATTTTTATCGACAATTAGTAAAAGTTATAAAGCATAAATCATGTTTGTTGTTTTGTGTTTTATAAAATTTCTAGAAAAAATTTGATTTTCAGTTATTTGGTAAAAGACTTAAAATGACTTAATTCCTGTAGAAAAGAGGTTGTCCCACAACAGTCCCAGATGTTTTTTTAAGGACATAATTTTTGGTTTCAGTAACATTTCTCGTGATAGCTTAATTAAAGTGTACAGTATTTGCAATTTTCAGACAAATTGTTCAATTTTTAAATGGTTGCTAATTTGGGAGTCCCTTTGTATATATGTACACTACTAAGTAACTCTGAATTTGTAAAGTTTGATCTGTAGTAAATAATTAGCTGTCACTTGTTTTTTGTTGAATTGCTTTGTTAAGTTGGGACTGGAGTAATATCTGCTTTATTTATGATATATGGAAAACTAGGACCCCTCCCCCAAAAAAACCTTTTGGACCTGACATGTATTTTGTAGATTTGGGGGATAAGATAATGATCTCTTGTTTTTTTGGAGGGGGTTGTCCCTATCACTAATATAAACCTACATTTGCTGGTTTAAATGGGTATTTCATTTTTTCTCTTGTTTTAAAAATAGCAATGTGCTTGTGAGATTTTTTTTTTTTTTTTCATTTTGCATTCAGTCAGAATTTTATCCTGAAAAGGAATTTGATTTCAGGCAAATTGTCCTCTTAAGAATAGATTTCTCCTGCTGAAAGCCCACAAGGTTCAAGTTTACTGTTAATGTTGGTAACTGCTTCAGCCAGGATTTTAGGTGACATCCTATTATTATCCTGAAAGTGTAGCAGTAAGTAGATGTATTTTTCACTGGCAGACGAATTCCCTCACAGACGTAAATTGGTTGAACTGAACCAATCAAATCCATCGGCAGAAAGATACTGTGGGGTTTGTGGCTGAAGGTCAGGGGCAATGGGCAAGGCTGTGTTGCCGTTTGATATCTGACTCCATATTTTTGGTTATGTTATATTTTATCCCCACCTTGGTTAGTCGGTGCAATGCCTTGCACGAGAAAGTCCCAAAAGAATTATACAAAAGAAAAGACAGCAACAGAAAAGAGGCGAAGACGTTTCTTTTATACTTTCCTTTATTTACTGGGTTCAACAACCATTCCATGGGTGAGGGAGTTTTTCCTGAATACATTGAAATGGTTGAATCCCCCAGTTAAGGTGTCAAAAATACGTTAATTGTTTCATGCATGTGTTTGTCCTCTTTTGGTATTTCGGGCTTCCATAAGGGTTAGTTTTCTTTTGGAAGTTTGTCAAAGTCCGGTAAGGGTTGGTTTATAGTTCAGTTGTGGGTCTTGTATATTTCAGCATAATTCTGAGCGAGAGAGAGCTGCTACTGGGTGAAAGGGACTAACCAACGCCACGTCCAAAGACGTATGCGTGGTGCCCAGACACCAGAAAGCAACGATGTTATCAAAACGCCGGTCACTGCCTGAAAGAGAAAGAATAACTGGTCCCCTTTGTCAAGAGGATGCCTTTTTTCTTTTACGCATGCGTCATCCCCTTTTCCTGTAAGGGACCTCTAGGAGTTTCTGCAAATTTAACTGTTTTCTTTTTCTTTCTTTTTTTTAAATTTAAATTTAATTTTATTAATTTATCTATTTATTCGTTCCCTACAATACAAAAAGCCAAACCTCCTCGAGAAAAAAAGGGAATTCTCTCTGTTTAACCTGCTGCCGTCAAAGAGTTAACAACATAAAATGAGTTGTTCACTGTTACTTTGCTTCCTGAACTGATTGGCCAAATACGTGTAGACACATTTTTCTAGCTGGCGGAGGCCTGCGAACTTTCACCACACCAGAAATGGACCGGGACCCAAAGAATTTTATTTGTGTATGGCTTGCAGGTTACCCTAACAAAACTATTAAATTTTGTGTAAACGGATTAAATAGTTGTTTATTATTTTTCCACTTCAAATTGCAGACTCTCACAGTGAACCGTAATCTTCTTTACAAATGGTAAACCCGACATGATATGAAGATGCAAAATTTCCTGAACAACGTGGAACAATTTTGAATATTTCAAGGGCAACTAAGAAGTATTTTTGCTACGGCGCGTAGACTTAAGAAATGAAAGCAGCAAACACATACAAATTCTCCAACTAATTAAACAACCTGTTCAAAAATATATGCAAGGTCTTTTACACAATAGTAATTACACATAAATTTCCGACGAACATAAACAAAGTTTCAAGCAGAAATTTCATACCCTGAAACAAAATAACATAATTTATTTTAAAGCACGTAGAGAGGCAACATTAGACGTTCCTACTTCACCCCCACCCCCACCAGAGAAAAACAACCTCTTAACTCTGGTCTTTCTTTCATCATTTCCCCTACCAACTCTTATTGGCTACGGCAACTTTTCTCTTTTACCCCAAGACAAATTATAACTAGAATTTGCACTTGTCAGTGGACGAAAAAAAAAAGGAAGAACTACCAATAAATTTAAAAACCACAAAACGCCCCATGATACAAAATGCTGTTAGTGAAACCCACAACCACTCCAACTCCAACACACACACACACAACTATAAACATATCAAATATCAAAGAAGGGTAAAGCAGACCAAAGTAAACACACCCCAGGAAAGAGGAACAAGGACCCCAATATAAACAAGTCTGACCAGACAAGAGTCATTTATACTGGAAACAGGAGTGAGTTCAAGTCTCATTGAGTACCCCATTTAAAAGGCCTTGTGCCACACATGTTCTCTGACGAAAGCAACAAGCTGGAAACATACATATATATAACAACGTATGTAAGAACAAAATAAATGAATTAAAAAAATACAAATCTCTTCGTAGACCTTCCTATTTTAAATATATATATATATATATCCTTTTTCCTCTTTCCGCTCGGGGATTTTTTTCCTTTCGTTCGTTTGGTCTCGTGGTTTGCTGTCGAATAAAATGAAAGATTATTGCACTTATTTACCTGCGTTCGGCGGGGACGTTTGCGTTTTGTTCGCGCAATTAGAATCGTAGTTTGCTGCGAACAGTATATCAGCAGAACATCGGCCACATCATATACTCTTTAGTGTCTTCCCGGCGTCATTAACGCTTACTATGAAGGAGATTATTCCTGACCCACCCACTGGATCCACTTACGATTGCGGGAAACCGGAGGTTCTGCTTCGAACGTCGTTATCCGCGGGGAAAAGTTTTCAGACCTTGGTCAATGACGAGGATTTGGGCGACTGTACACCAAGCAAATTGTTGCGGTGCATGAGAGAAATTGCAGAAGATGCACCAGCAGACAGCGCACTTATTATGTGGGAATTTTTACAAGCCCCGAAAAGCCCGGTTTATTCCTTCGTTTTGTAAAAGAATAAACTGTACTTCGACCGCAGTAGGGAGATAGGTGACAGCTTTTGAAGAAAGGAGACAAACGACTTTTTATGTAACAGAATTTATATACAACAAACTATAAACAGGGTTTTACACCAAATGGAACAAACAACGAATATGTAAGAGTTCAAAGAAAGAGTTCAATGTTCTGATAAGTGGAAGGTGTATAAGAGTAAGGTTAGGTAAGGTTTTGTAAGGTTTTTGAGGTTATGTAAGGTTTAGGCGAGGTTGTAAGGTTATAAAGTTAGGTTATGTAGGGTTAGGTTATAAGATGTAATGTTTGCAGATGAAATGCCCGCGGGAACTTAGCTGTGATCCTGGTTCCTTTTATCTCAGCACGTACGTTCGTCGCTCTTGGCTCCTGGCTGGTGTTGAAGGTACCAAATACGTTTGTCGTCAAGGGCTGCTACGAATGGACCTGTTGCTAACAGTGGTGGGGGTGAAAAAAAAAAGAATCTTCAGATGGAGCTCTTTTTATAGTGGACACCACGTGACCCCAAGGGGCTGCTGATATTCGGTGAAACAGGATCACCAGTTCCTTAACAAATTTCCACAATTAAGCAACTATTCTTTTCAAAGCTGCCACAGAATATTCTGGCGATTTTGGCGCCTATGATAGAGATAAGCCCTGCTGACCATCTCGTGACATCAACTGACAGAATAGTGGATATTGTAAGGCAGTTCGACTCCTACGCAACACCTCAACCACAGGCTGAGGTATCTTCATTTTCTCTAACGCCAACACATGACACCAATCAATCCTCGGCTAGACTTCAACCCCTAGAGTGACTCACCAAAGAGATGAGAAAATTAAATATCACCAGATCTCAATCGCCCAGACGTCAATTCCGGAGTCGTTCGCCTTTGCCACACCACCGCCAAACCAACAAACCAGGATTGTATTTCTATCACAGTTGTTTCGGCGCGGCGACATATAATTGCAAACAACCCTGTTCTTTTACAAAACGGAGAAACTGATTTCGGGACATCTGAGTTCGGCACAGTCTCCCCGGGCACTAACAAATAACGTACGTGGGGCATTCAATAAGTTTCCAGACTTTTTTTGTACAGGCATTTAAAATGGTCGTAGACTCTTGAAAATTCAGTCTGTTATTGCTAGACATCTTATGAGATGACTAACCAATTTTTATGATTTCAGGTTCAAATCAACAGCTACAGCAGCAATTGGAATACACCCTTCTAAAGCCTGATTGTCACAGCTGGTGAATTTCAAAAATGCAAGCGAGACGTGAGAACACTTTAGAAGAGCGATATGCAATAAAATTCTGTTTTAAACTTGGAAAAAATGCTACAGAAACGTATGGAATGCTTCAGACTGCTTTTCGACCATCTTGCATGAATCAAGCATCAGTTTTTGATTGGCATAAGAGATTCAAGGAAGGTAGGGATGATGAGAGGTGTGGGAGGAGTAAGGAAGTCAATACACCCGAGTTGATTGGCCAAAGGGTTAGGGTTAGGGTTACTATGTTGAGGTTTTAAGGGAGTTCAGGTAGAGATTCATAGGGAAGGGGCCAGCACTCTTTAAATCAGGTCAGTGGCATTTCCAGCATGACAATACACCAGTCCACAACTCCATCCTTGTCACAGACTATTTGACCAAGATGGGTATCAAAACAGTTGCTCACCCTCCCTATAGTCCAGACCTTGCTCCCTGTGACTTTTGCTTATTCCCTAAGCTCAGAGGCTGTCGTTATGAGACAATTGAGGAGATGAAAGAGGCTGTGACGAATGTCATTGACACGCTCACACAAGAGGACTTCCATGGGGCCTTCCAGAAGTTGTTGGAATTGTAAAACAAGTGAGAGATTACTTCAAAGGGGACAAGAGTTTCATATGTGTACTATCAATAAAAGTGCCCATACAAAAAAAAGTCTGGAAACTTATTTAATGATCCTCGTACACCTTTTCTAATAGACTCTATCCCAAGCACGCTGTTTGGTCGATACAGGCGCCTCTTGCAGCATTTGGCCTTTGGATCTTCTCATTGAGAAACTGCTAGTATCACTGATTTCGCTCCAAGCCGTAAATCATTCACCGATCGCCACGTACGGTCAAATTTCGCGTTCTTTGGACTTGGAATTACCGAGTGACTTTATGTAGATCACCGATCTGCCCTGCCCCATTCTGGGGTCGAATTTTCTGCGCCACTATAACCAGTTAGTTGATATGCACAGACGCCGGCTGATTGATGCCAATACGAAACTTTCTGTCCCGGGTTTGAAATTTACTGCCTCATCTATCAGCCTGGTATTCTTCATCGCCGCTTCTGATGACCCTTTTCCATTATTATTATCTTCTTTTCCCAAATTGCCCAACTTGAATTTTGTAGCGAGCAAGCCTATTCAGTCCATAAAAAACACCGAGACCACTGGTCCCCCGGCGTTTTCACGTCCTTGCCACCTCTCAGCGAAAAAATTGGGTGCAGCGAAGGAATAATAATGGGCTTCCCCTTTGCATTTGGTCCTAAAGTGCTTCGGAGATTAGCGTCCGACAAGAGACTTTTGACGATTGATCACCACGACTCTATCCAAACGTTACCCCATCCCACATATTCAGGATTTCGCTTCATCGCATCACGATTATAAAGCCTTCTCCAACTAGGGCTTGGTTAAGGCTTACCATCAGATCCCAGTGTTATATACGAGCGTATGGTTGCAAGAAAAATAAGACTGACGAGGTGATTTAGTTTATTTTGTTTATTGAATAAATGAAATAAACAAGCGGATGAAATATCTGGCCGGCTGGCGGTGGTGGGGGTCAATTCGGCGACAAGCGGTTGCTTTGATCCGGTTGGACTGTGTTATCGGATGACGCTCTCCAGATGGTCGACGATTCAACTGCTGGGTGACCTCTGTTTGGCCTATTTATGAGTTTCCGATTTCAAACACCGGCCCCAGAAAATGCTACTTGTGGAAAAAAAATATGATTGGTTGAAAAATAGACTTTTTTTTATAACTGAGAATTTTCTGGGGATTTTGGATAGACTATGCGCGGAGCCTATGCGCAGAAGCTATGATTTTCTCAGTTTGACACTGACCGTTGTTGGGTCAACATCCGATAGCTGTTATTTTCTTCTACAGTGTCGATGTCTGTGGGTCTGAGTTTTGTGTGTTTTAGTAGTTTGGTGTGTGAAGGATTAGGTGGATGAATCAGAAGAGATTTGATGTATTTTGCTATAACAAGGCTCCCCCAGATCTCGTTCTGATTTATAATGTATGGATAAGGGAATGGGTGTAGGAAGGATCTATTGGATAATAAAGTCTTTAAAACGTGCGGGAATTTGTCTCCATGTTAGTCTCATAGGCATTCGTTTTGTTTTGTAGCAGAAAAAATTTTGGTTTAGCGCGTAATTTAATTTGACCGTTAGAGTCACCGAGCATTTTCACCCAATCAGGATGACTTGTCCGATTCTGCCCAAACCATATTTCCTAGCAGCACCAAAAAACGAAGAAAGCCCGCGAATCTCTCTCTCGCTCAGAAATCCTCAAAGGGAACGGACGTCTATTGTATATTGACCTACGACCCGGGCGGGCTGTCAAAATAGGAAATGCACCTTTGTAAATAACAGGTGCATCCGGTCGATCAGGATATTATAACCTTGACCGTGGATGGGTTGAATGAGTGCAATTTGTGATGCCCACAAGAAGGTGGACGTTGAACTATTATATAACTCGGTGAAGACAGGAAGTCATTTAGTTTGGAGCCCAGACCCGTTGGTGACAAGATGCGGTAGAGAAAGCCAGCACCCAGCAGAGTGGGCCCCCAGGCCCCTGGTTGAGCAGCCCAGGAGAATGGGAAAGAAACGCAGTTATGGTCAATAGAGTGAGAGTCAATATGTTGCAGTTCTGTTCGGTCTCCAACTCCTTTTCACACACAACCCTTTCAATAAAGTGAGAGGTATATTTTTCTAAGAACTGTGTCTTCGCTCGGCTTTATTGTGTCGTTTGCATGTATGCATATGCATATGAGTATACAACATATATTAATTTGGTGTCTGATGCCAGTTTTAACGCCACATGCGTGACTCGAACCTGGGTTGACGATCCACGAAGCGACTAAAGACAGAAAGAATGCGGCACTTGGGAGGCGAGCGTGAGGAAATTTAGAAAAATCCCAGCAAAAAAAAAAAAAAAGAAAAAAAGAGAAAAAAACGAGAACAGACCAACGACAAAAAAAAAAAAGAAAAGAAAAGAAAAGAAAGAACAAAGGAAAAAACTGCAACATACTGGATGGAAAGAAGAAAAAATGAGAAAAAGCAAGAACAGAGTCTGTAAGTAAATCGTTCATTGAATAACTTTATCTCTCTGCTGTCGATTAATATTTGGGTTCGTGAAAAAAGCATTTAAATTGATTATAATGGTGAAAGCATTAGTTTTAATGACAAGGGCCTTCTAGAAGGATAAAATTGGAAATAATTTTTTTTTAAAATATGTGTGATCCCTAGATAAAAATGATGATTACTGCTATATGTAATATTGTATCGTAGTGAGGGAGAGAAAAAGAAAGGGTAAGAAGGAATTATGCGGGCAGGAAAAGAAGGGAAAGAAAAGTGACTATGGGACAGTTACTGTCCGTTTTTTGAGTGACACTTTATAGTAAACAATATTTTTATGAATGAGATATTATAGTAAACAATATTTTTATGAATGAGATATTATAGTAAACAATATTTTCATAAATGAATTTTATAGTAGACGGGGATTTTGTCAGTAAAATTTTGTATTAACTTGTAAGTGGTCCGGGCAAGTGGTGATTGGAAATTAGAATTTTAATCCGAGAGATGGAATTTCCGGAGCATCGATTGGGTTGTCCAGGAATTTCGCACATCGGTGGTTTGTCTGAAGACTGTAATATTGTTTTGACTTGTTGTAAAGTGAAAATTTGTGAGTTGTTTGAGTTTAAAGGCGACATTAGAAAAATTTTTTTTCTGTTTCATATTATGAAATTTGGAGAAAACCATTAACAGAGGATTTTATATTAGGTTTACTAATATTTATAATTATATTGGTTCTAAAATTTTTTTAGAATTTGAGTTTTCGTGGAATAGGAAATATTTTTTTTAGGTTTCTGTTTTTGAGCGAGTCGTGGGCTGACGCAAGATTAAGACAGAGATTCATCCAAGTTGTGTTACAGATTGTTGTGGGTAGACGGCAAAGAAAGCAATTCTATCGAAGAATTCGCCGGCCCATGGAGTTGTTGAAGGCCTGTGGTAGCTAGTATTTTTCACATTGGAGTTCCAAGGATGGAATAAAGCAAAGAAAGGCGTGGCATGCTCCAATATTTTGTGGATGATGTCTGAGTCTTTCATTCACGATGGTGTTTTGGATTCGTACGTGATTTCGCGAAACGAAAACAATCTGGAAAAGGCGAGGTGCCTATATATTGGTAGCCACGAGGGTTCCTGATTAAACTGAAATACAATCCGGAGAGGGAGTAATCAGGTAAAGTATGTTCCTCAAGGGCTTACAAACCAATAGGCAAGGTAACAGAAACTTAATAATGAAAAAAAAAATGAGTAACACATGGCTAATAAATATTTTGCGTGGTCTATTTTAGGTGGTTTACTGCATGCGTGTCAGATTGTGATACATTCGGATGTATTGTTGTTTGATAGAATTGTGATGCATTGTTTTGGGCCATGATTTTTGTGGATTTATGTGGAATGTTTTGGGCCTTGAAGATATTATTTTTTAGTTTGTGGAATTCTCCGGTTACTCCAGGTAAGAACCTGTTGAGCGAAGAACTGGAGTGTGTTCATGAGGAATCCAGGCGAAATGTGTTGCTGGAATGACCAGGGTTACTAGGTTTGTGACCAGTATCTGGGACCAGAGTATGGTCCTTTTAGGGTTTTGAAATTCTCCAAGGAATTATAGAGGGTCCGTTGTGTTTGGGAGGATATATAATGCATCCGTATTGTACCTTGATACACACATGTTAAGATGGCCAACCACGCAAAGATAGTAAAACAAATTTAAATAAAAATTAGCCGGGCAAGTGTTACATAGAAAGAAGGTCGCCTTCTAAGTAAGATTATGTTTTGCTGTGGTTCAAATAATTTCTTTTGGTGTTTTTTTTTTTTTCAGCTATAATTGTCCTGGAGAATTATTTTGTAAAATGTGTGTGGGGGTGATGGAGAAGAACGTGAAGAAAAATTTCACATGTGAAATTTTGAAAAATAAGTGGGTGATGATTGTTGTATATTGACCTACAACCCGGGCGGGCTGTCAAAATAGGAAATGCACCTTTGTAAATAACAGGTGCATCCGGTCGATCAGGATATTATAACCTTGACCGTGGATGGGTTGAATGAGTGCAATTTGTGATGCCCACAAGAAGGTGGATGTTGAACTATTATATAACTCGGTGAAGACAGGAAATCATTTAGTTTGGAAACCAGACCCGTTGGTGACAAAATGCGGTAGAGAAAGCCAGCACCCAGCAGAGTGGGCCCCCAGGCCCCCGGTTGAGCAGCCCGGGAGAACGGGAAAGAAACGCAGTTATGGCCAATAGAGTGAGAGTCAATATGTTGCTGTTCTGTTCGGACTCCAACTCCCTCTCACACACAAACCTTTCAATAAAGTGAGAGGTATATTTTTCTAACAACTGTGTCGCTCGTCTTTATTGATTCGTTTGCATGTATGCATATGCATATGAGTATATAACACGTCTATTCGTCTATTCCTGAATAGCAGTAGCTGCATCAACCATTATGATGAGGGCCATCTAGTTTATGGACCCCTTGGGTCTATTCTTCTAGACCAAGAGATCTTGGTTAAAAACAAATTAGATAATACACTCTAACAACTTCCTATCTTCTTTCCTTACTACGAGACCTCGCAGCATACCAGTGTAAACCCCTTTACTTCATGCTACTATTAAAACCTTGATTTAAAACCTAACGACGCCTTCGTTCTTCTCCACCACCTTTATTTTCCATCAACATTTAGCGAGGGGATAACAACCAACGAAATGCTGACGCGACCAACGAAATACCAATGCAACCAACGAAATACCAACGCAACCAACGTAAAACCAAAATAAACCTTAAACCAAAAACCCAACAACAATAATAATAATAATAATAATAATGTTATCCCCATCGCTGTAAATGGCGACCTTCCGACTTGTGAGAACACGCAACCACATATAAAAACAAATTAAATATACCACTACAAAATGGAAATTAAACCTAAAAACACAATATCTCCTCCTACAGTTTAATTTTATGGTAGTTGTGAGGATATATCATTCGATATGGAGTTCTGTGTGAGATTATGCGACTCGAAAGAGGGTGAAGACGAGGGGCCCTGGGTGTTTTGGTGAGTGTGATAAAGTGAGGGTGGTGGTGGTATGAGAGATAGGTGTGCTGGTGGCGGTTTAAGACGACGAATATGTGCCTGGTGGATCCAAGCTGTGTCACCATTTTCGTTCTGCACCTGACTCTGCACATCATTTGTTTTAATGACTTTAAAGTCTTCTATCTAGGGTAGGTTTGATGATTGGGTTATGGTTGCTTGTGACCGATGAAGTAAAACCTTATCGCCGACTTGTATTGGGTCCTCGTGGATGGAACGGTTTAGGCTAGCTTCAAGTTTGTGATCGGCTTCGTCGTTAGCTAAGGCGACGCGATGGTGAACTTGCCATAGTAGAGTATTTATTTGGATACCATAAGCTTCTGGATCATTGCTTGCAAGCTCCTTTGAGAGTAGTTTGGGCAAACCAATGTTAGGGGGGGGGCGACCAGTAATTGCATAGTGTGGGGATACACCAGTAGCGCTATTGATTTGTCTGGGTTCAGCTTAAGTCCGAATTTGTGGAGGGCAATGAAGAGTTTCTCGCGAGCGAGCATGTATTAATGGAATGTCTTAGCGTGAACCAGGTTGTCGTCTATGTAGGACGATATGTTGTCACGAGATTCGACAGTGGCTATGGCTTCCGCTATGCTGCGTGAAAAGATCTGTCCAGCTGAAGTAAGACCGAATGCTAGGCGTGTGTACTGGTAGCATCGGTCTCTCCATATAAACGCTGTTTTGTGGCGATCTCGCACGTCGATTTCGATTTGCCAGTAGCCGCTGCGGGAATCAAGTGATGCGAAGTATTTGCTGCCTTCGCCAATCCTGTTGAATAAGTGGTCGATCCGAGGCATTGGGTATGGGTCGAGATCGACAAGAACCTTGTTGAAAGGTCTTTTGAAATTTGCGACCACGTGGACCGACCCGTTTTTCTAGCGTACGGCGAATACCGGGCTATTGAAGCCTCTGGGGTTGGTGCAACTTTCAATGATACCCTCAGTAGCCATACGTTTTATTTTGGCATCGATGTCTGCTTCCAAGGCCTAGGCAACCGGATATTGTTTTTGGGCGCGAGGTTGACCGTTGGTCGGTATACGGACAGCTCGGATAAATGTACCTTTGATGACGTTTTCGGTACCGATAATATCGGTGTAACGAATGAGTAGGTCTGCTGTGGCTTCCAATTCATCACGGTTTCGGGGGATTTGGTAGCGATAGACCCACTCTTCGTTTCAGCCAGTTCAGTTTTTGACCCAGTGTCTGAATGTTGGGCTGTGGTCTGATGGTGGACTGGTTATTGTTGTGGATAGTTAGGGTCCCATACGCAGGACCGTTTGGCGATGTCGAGGCTGGAATTATTGGGGCTGTGTGTACAGGGTAGCCTGATATGAGTGTGCGTCTAAATTCAACTGTTGTGTTTTGGTTATCAATTATGTAGGAATCGAGTGTGTTGTGGGCGAGAATGTTTTGTCCGATCAGGATCGGTGTGTCTTGGGTTGTCACCAGTACATTGATATCTTCAAAAATGAGCGAATCACGATTTCCGATGTTGATGTTTCAGTGTAGCTCACCGAGAGCAGTTATGCTTCCATTAATTCCTTTTATGTGGACGTCAGAATAGGTCACGTGTTTTTTTGGCTTCTTTCGGCAATCGGGAGATTGGTACGATACAGGTGGAGTATCTAGAGTCTAACATTGCTACACCAGAAAATGTGATGCCTTTGACAGTAAATGTAGGTCTGTGTTTTGTGTGTTTTAGTAGTTAGGTGTGTGAAGGGTTAAGTGGGGGAATCGCAAGAGATTTGATGTATTTTACTATAACTCTAGTAAACCCAGCTGACATACCCACATCTACCGTAACAACTCCGTTCGGAGCGTTCGAATTCCTGGCTATGCCTTTCGGTTTGCGAAACGCAGCTATTACCTTCCAACGTTTCATGGATGAAGTAGAGTGAGATCTGCACTATAGCTACATAGACGATATTCTCGTAGCAAATGCCTCACCAGAAGAACATGTCACTCATCTCCCCTGACTGTTCGAACAGTTTCAACAATACCAGGTGAAAATTAACCCTGGTAAATATTTTTTGGTGCTTCTTCACTCGTTTTCCTGGGTCACAATATCAGCCCTGAAGGTATATATCCATTACCTGAAAATGTGAAGGCCCTTCAAGTCCTTCAACCACCCACTTCACTCCGCCAACTACAGCACTTCCTTGATCTACTAAACCATAACAGATGTTTTATCCCACCCTGTGCAGATCTCCGCTCTCCTATTTCTAACTTGTTTCGTAACAGAAAAAAGAAAATGAGCAGATTTCACTGGACACCAGTGAGCTAAAAACTTTTAATGAAGCGAAACAAAAACTTGCGGAGAAATCACTGCTCGCACACCCTGCGACTGGTGCTCAGCTTTCACGGGTCATTGATGCATCAGGCACTACAACTTCTCGCATACTTTTCGGGACAGCTGAAACCGGCTGAACGGCGTTACAGCACATTCGGCCGCGAACCTCTGGCTCTGTACTTAGCAGTGAAACACTTTCGGCATTCACTCGAGGGTCGCCAATTTGTGATTTATACCGATCATAGTCCGCTTACGTTCGCACTGCCTTCAAAGCCGGACAAATATTCACCTCGCGAAACTCGACACTTGGATTTCGTTTCGCAATTTACCAGCGATATCCGACATATCTCCGGTGAACAGAACATAGCAACCGACGCCTTGTCTCACCTTCTAATCAATTCTCTGTCTTCACCTTCGGATATCGACCTTCAACAAATGACCTTAGACCAGCCACATTAGACCTGTCGTCGATTGAATATTCTACTGGCAAATTTACATATCTGCCTGTGCTCACTTTGGACACGCAAATGATATGCGACACCTCAATAGATTCACTTCGCCCCCTTCTTCCAACGACTCATCGTCGGACTGTTTTTGATAATCTGCACGGTCTAGCACACTCAAAGCTGATTTCGACTATGTTCTTCTGATTGAATATGAGGCGTGACATCGCTGTCTGGACACGTTCTTGTATATCCTGTCAAAAATCAAAGATGCACCATCATATCCGCGCATCTCTCAGAACATTTAGCTCTCCAAATGCCAGGTTCAGTCATGTTCCTATTCATCTCGTCGGACCATAGCCGGTCAGTCGAAGATGTTATATTTAGCGTATGGTAGCAAGGAAAAGACAAACACAGATTGAAAGTTTTTAAACAATTATATTAACAAAAAGGAGAACAAGGCAATAAAGCGGAGAATCAACTGTACAAATTTGTAGCGTACAATATCAAGTGAAAGAGTGAACGTGGTATGTGTGTGAAGCCAGAGTTCATGGACGGTCACGTATGTTATAAGTTAAGAAACTCACTTGGTGGGTATGGTGGCATCAGGGTGGTAAGGTTATCAGAGGATCTTGGTGTAGTAGCAGTCGTGGACGGGGTGGCGTTGTAGCTAAGTCAGCACTTGTTCGCAGTAGGTTGTGTGTCAAAAATCTGTCAGAGTTCAGATGAGTTATCATAGCCGTAGCGTGTTCTTCCCTTCAACCCTCGGTAGGCCAGTCTGACACATTTGAAGATTTTCGCTGCTTAAGTAGTTACCCTTTGGATCAAGTCGGTTTTGGAAATTTTTTTAGGGGGAAGATTTATGATTGGCTGAAAAAGGGTATTTTGTTAATGTGAATTAATTTCTTGCATTCTCGCCTGGAAGCTCTGCACGGAGCCTCTTGCGCAAAGACATATTTTATTCATTGTCCCGGTAGCAGCCACCAGGCTAACATCCGGTCAAATGCTACCCTTCTCCTGCCACGTGTATGTTTTTTGAATGAAATCGTAAATCGGGAGAGATCTGAATCCTGCTACACAACAGGTATTTGAATATCTCTTGACCTGTGTAGATCGCTTCCCATGTTGTCCTGAAGCCATTCTTCTATACAACATTTCGGCGGAGTGTGTACCGCACTCCCTAACACCGGGCTGGATATCGCGCTACGGAAGTTCTACGACTATTAATCCCGGTCGTGGTGAACAGTTTAATCCCATCTCTTCCCTGAACTTTCAAAGATTTTTGAAATAAAACGTATCCGTATGACTAGTTATCATCCAGCTTCGAACTGTATGATAGAACGCTTCCACTGCCGACAGAAAGCCGCGTTGCGTGCTTATCCAGACCAGTAGTGATGAAGCGAATACGTGCCTATCGTCTTTGGCTGTGTTACAAGACGAGATCTTGCCTTGATTTGAAAAAACAAAAAGAAAGAAAAGAAGAAAAGAAAAAAGAAACGGAAGTTAACACTTCGAGTTTTCAACTAAAAATGAAAAGTTAGTCGCTCACGCATAGGCTCCGCGCAGAACTTCCGTTTGCGATAAATTAACAAAAAAAAAAATACATTAATAAATATCCAATCGGAACGCTTCCCGCGGGGCACAAAAATTGCCGTTCTGAGCCTACAGAAAACGTATAAATAGACGGACCAAACAATCATCAGTTCAGTTGCGTTCCTACACCACAGACTTGTTCCCTCACACGACCCGTGTTAAGGATTCTTCACCCCGTCTGGCGCCTGTCATCCGATACATCAAACGCTCTCCGCAGCTACCAACGTATCCTAATTCCGAGAAAACCATCCCTTCACCACGAGACAAGTACAGTACATGAACTTTGTAGCTACTGCCACTGAATTCATTCTTTGACTGTGAATGTATTTCTCCGTTCTACTCTCTGTACTTAATCTATCTATAAAAAATTTCTATAACATCATTACTGTGTTATTGTGAGTATCTATACGTTCTTTGTTTTGCAACCATACGCATTTCTCGCCCACAACTCAGAATATAACAGCTGTCGTGCCAAAAAATTAAGGAGGATCAAGGATACTACCTAGCCGAACTCGTTTACGGAGTAACTCTATCTTTGCCAGGTTAGATGCTGAACCCGATAGATTTAACGGCAACAGGTCCAGTTCTGTAAACAGACTGCGATCTTATTTCAATAATCTTCCACCCATGAACCCTCGGCAGCAGATTACGAAATCTTCGGTCCCAAAATATATTACTTCTTGAACTCATGTTTTTTCTCTGAACGGATGCTGTAAGAGCCCCTCTCACCCCACCTTATAGCGGTTCTTATTGTGTGCTTGCACGCACAGACAAACTTTTCACCCTCGGTTTGGATGGTAACAAAGAGACTGTATCAATCGATAGGGTGAAACGGGCCTTTTACATATACTGCCACACAAGAGCCCTCTCCTCCCAAACACTTTTCAACAGCCAACACAGGCTATTCATGCAGCAATCAACATACCTTCTCCCCCGAGTCACCACGACACGTAGTGGTAGGCGAGTTCATTGGCCCAAGAAGCTGTGCAAAACCGCATATATATAAACAATGCTGATGGACATCGGATTATTTCTGCTGTTCAGTTTTATTTCTTCTATCGGCTTTAAGCCTATGTAGGGGGTGATGTGGCTGGGATTAGATGTATTTTTCTCTGGCGGACGAATTCCCACATAGAAGTAAATTGGTTGAACAGAACCAATCAAATCCATTGGCAGAAAGATACAAAAAGCCGGACTTTCTGCGTGAAAAAAAGAAAGAAAATTCTCTCTTTAACCAGCAGCCACCAAGGAGTTAACAACACAGAATGGGCTGATCACCATTTTCTTGCTTCTTGAACTGACTGGCCAAATACGTATAGACATTTTTTTTTTTACCAACGAAGGCCTGCGATCTTTCACCTCAACAGAAATGGACCGGGGACCCAAATAATTTTATTTGCATATGGCTTGCAGGTTACCAAAACAAAACAATTAAATAGTTTTTTATTATTGTTCCACTTCAAATTGCAGACGCGCTCACAGCGAACCTTATTCTTTTTTTTTTTACATTACTTTTATTTCGAAGGCAACGTATTTTATCATTACAGATTATTATTAGCTATTCGTCACGAAATAACAGTATAAACAAATGACTATTGTTGAATACAAACAGTTACTTGAAATCAAATAATTATTTGTATTATTTAGGAATACTTGATATCATATAAATGTGTGCAAAAAAATTTTAGAAACTATTACAAAAAAAAATATTTTTGAATGTACGATAAATGCAATTCCCTAATCTCGAGATCATAAATAACCGAAACTGGTTGACATACCGTAAAAAAAGAACAACTACTACAACTACTACTAAATATAAAACAAAAAATAAATAAATGAGTTATTATTTTTGCAGAATTATTTTAAAATATTATCTCCCTTGGCTAAATTTCAAATTTTTATTATCTCCCTTTGCTAAATTTTATAATTTTTATTATCTCCCTTGGTTAACCATTTTTCATAGTTTGTAAACGACGGCTGTTTTCGATTGATTCAACCCAAAAAATAGTTTATTTAAAGTTTTACAAAGTACCTCGTATGTTGTGATGGTTAATGAGATAAACTGACTATGACTAGTAAATTCTAGTCTGCTGATATTTTTTGGCCTTGTACCACACGTAAGTTTAGTTAATTATTTCACATTTTGACAGTTTTTACCTTGTTGCATTGATTGAACGAAACGGAAAAGAAATCATCAAAGATTTAAAAAGAAAAAAAAAAGGAAACAATTAGTTTTTCTTAATTTCTTTATTATTAAAAGTTTCAATAAAAATAGGTCGACTTTTTTTGTTTTAGAAAGATTCATTTTACCCCAAAAGAATTAAAATATTTGGTTATTATTCTGATTAGTTTCGTAATTTTTGTATTTTCCTTATTTACTTTTATGTGATTTGAACGGCATCCAGTCGTTTCGGTCGCAGATATTTCCACCCACAACACGTTTCAGTTGTGCTTTGTTTTTATAAACGGAAATATTTTACAAGATGGAATATAAAATGAAAGTATTAAATCCAGGAAAATATTTTCTGTTTCAATAAAATCCCTTTAATAAATCGTATTTTTTGTGATTTTTTAAAAAACGTTTAATCTATTTTAGTTTATTTTCCTCTTTTTAAAAAAGTCACGTATCAACTGATTTGGTTTCATTCGTTAAAAATCCCTCCACAAACACATTTTTTTGTTTTTGTTTATCGTGAATAATTTTGGTTTGTGCTCTAAAGAACTTCCTCAAATCAGAAAACCTTTTTTTCACACTGTCAGACGGAAATAGACCTCGTCTACTATATATATATATATATATATATATAGTTGTGAATTAGTCTCTGCTTTTCCGTCATTTCCGTGATAGGTGTACACGAGTTATCTGTGGTTTGTTTTGATTTTATTTGGGCTTGATGTTGACAATATTTTTCTGTTATATTGTCTATACAATTTTCATTGGACATTAATTTATACATATGTTTTAAATAGTAAAATAATGAGCCAATTCGGGGGAAATTTTTTAAAAAACAATCTTTAACAGGTGCTCATTTTGTACACGCCTATTCAAGCATTGCTCACAGCACGATAAAACATTGTAGAAAGTAGCGTCTCACATTAAAGCAGTTTGTGGCTCAAGAGAATCGCAGGTTTGCAGATATTTTAAGCTAAATCTGTATAAATGATATATGCTTTTTATGACACTTACGAACAAACGACTGGACATTTATTTACTAAAAAATATGTGGAAAAATAAATAAATTGTCCCTTTCACAGATTTGTGATTTAGAGGAATTTTTACCCCCAAAAAGTTCCTATGCCACAGAATCTGAACTTTTAAATCAACTTTGGACAAAAAAAGGGACCAATTTAAACTGCTAATAGACAACATTTTGAATGGCCTTCTTTATTTTCTTTTTCTGCCAAATTTGACCAGATTCACATAACTGTCAATTTTTGTAAATAAGTGAAATATACTTTCTCATGCTAGTGTTTTATATGCACAAAAAAAACTGGGTGTTTGAATATTCATTTATTTCTCCTCTCTCAGTAAAAAAATATTTAAAAAAAAACAATACCCATGTAAACAACTTTGATAAACTTGGAGATAAATCAGTTTCTTTTCATTCGATGCATTATTTGACAGAATTTCCTTAAGAGATTTCAGATGCACCCCCTGAAAATGTGTCTACTGTGTTTTAGGGTAATGTGAGCATTACTGTGAAAAGAAACTCAAGTTATCTCCTTTTTTAATGATATTTTACCAAATTTTGGTTTGGCTTGATGGAATATCAAGCATTATAGTTTATTTAGAGCCAAATCTTCTTTATACATATATATTAAATATATAATTTGTAATCACTTATTTAATAACATTTTTAAATGATCCTCGGCTATTTTTGTATGCAGTTAAATGGTTTGAAGTATTTTTATCCAATATGAATTATTCTATTTGCTATTAATAATTTGTTTGCATAGAGTTGAATGATTTCACCATTCCTCTGTAATTTTAATAATTTAACATCAGTTGTTTGTTTGTACTGATTTAAATAGATATACATATATGTAAGAGATTATCTTAGCAGTAATTTCATTTTCAAATGAGTTAGAATTAGTTTCCACACTAGTATTACTATGTAATTTCTGTGTAGTTAAATGCTTTCTATTATTGCTATCTAACACTTATGATTATATTCAATATTAATCCTTTGTTTTTTCATAGTGAATGGTTACAAGTTTTGCTATTTAATATTAATTATTCTATTCAATATTACTCTTTCATTTGCACAAAATGGAATGGTTCCAACTATTGCTATGTATCACTAACAATTCAATTAAACATCAGTCATTTGTTTGCACACAGTTAAATGATCAAACAGTTCTATTTCTGACACTTCAATTTAGCATACGTCTTTTGTTTGCACTCAGTTTAGATGTCAAACTATTCTATTTAGGGATACCAATTTTCTGTAATCACAGAATTGTTAATCTGAAAAAGAATCTGTGATTTTTAATGAAATTTTTCAATAACTAATTGATTGATTTTTTTTTTTTTTTTTTTTTTTTTTTGTGTTTCAATTCTTTCAAACTGCAACTGTCCCTCTGATTTTGTTGTTCTTGTTGTTAAAAGTTTTAATAAATAGAACATAACATAACTAAGTTATTTCCTTGAAAATTGATTTTACAAATATGAATTATTTTTCCTTTGAAATTCTTCAAAGAATTAAGCATAAAAGTTTTTACATGAAAAAAGAGAAAAGTAGGTCATTGATTTTCTGAGAAAATGTTTGACTCTATATTTTTCTAAGAAACTGGAATGTAGTAAATGAAAGTAATTCCTTGTATGATTAGTAAAGTGTAAATTGGAGAACAGACAATATAGTGTTGGAGGTGGGAGATACAAAGATTAAAGTTTAACATATTCATTTGTTCAAAGATTGTTTGATTTTCACAGGATTTCCAAGTCAAAGATTCTTAACAACTTATAATATTGTGAATATGACAAAAGAAAAGTAAATGCTGTCACATGACCATATAATTTAGAAATAAAGAAAAAACTTGTTAGCTTGTCTAATCTGAAGCTTACCATTACACAGGCATTCTCCCAGATTCATAATTTCCTTATCTTCATTTTAAAATAACTTTATATTGAATAAAAAATGCTTTAAATCAACTATCAATGAGTATTATTCCATATATTATCTATTTTTCAAAACCAGTTGTATGAATAAGCAACAAATTGCCATTATAGCTGAATCAAATCAATTTAGTGAATTACCCTCAAAAGTTGGATCTGCTCCTCTAAAAAAAATGACTTCAGTGTCTAAAATTTGTGCTAAAGTCAGAGTTGAGCAATTTCCTGACGACTTTTATGCAAAAGGAAATATATTATTTTGCAACTTGTCTCCATCACTTTGACATTATCAAAGATCATATAAAATTAGAAACTCTTTTAACAAAAAGGTCTTCTTAACTGAAACAACTTTTTGGAAATGTAAAGAAGTGTGAGATAATTTTTTATTTCTAATTTTTAAAAATGTGCTCTTTGTCTGATATTCCCCTACACAAAATTGACAAAAAGACATCATTTCTATCAAAACACTATTGGGAAGGTGGTGCTATTCTGAGAATCAATTGTATAAAGCAACTTTCATCTGCCAAAATTGTTTGCTGTTCATTTTGATACCCCTGAAAGCCAAACTTGCTAATCAATCCGTTTGCATCATAACAGACAAAACAATTGTCATGACCAGAGAGTATTTGCAAACATTTGTAGGAAGTTATTTCTTGTTGATGTTGTAAACTTGAGAGAATGCAATCATCAAACCTTAAATCAGACATGCATCCAACGTGTAATTCATGTGGATATTGCATTTGAGGAGATTGTTGCTTTTCTAACAGATTCTGCAGCTTAAATTGTTATATTATTATAAAAACTTAGAAAAGAGATTTAAAAATTGCTAATTCTTAATTTGGAAAATTTTAAATTTGAGATTTGTTATTTTATTAAAATTTTGATTCACTATGTCTTATATTTTAGTTCAAAAGATTCAATTATGGTTTTTTAATTCCTGTTTTGTAAAAGTTAAATCAAAATATTTTATATTCTCAGATTTCTTTTTGAAATTCAAGTTATTTGCTGTTGATTCTTTCAATGTGATGTTTTTTGTTGATTTTAATATTGTGAATCAATAATTATAAATCAATGTGGATCCCTTTTACTTAAAAACACTAAAACAATCTGAATGTATTCTTTCTTAAAGAAGAAAGGTCTGATTAAAGGTTCTACCTCGAAAGATAATTATGCGCAGCAACATTTCATTGTTTTATTGTCTCGTCATGTATTTTGAGAGAAATGACTGAGTTTGAAGTGAGCATAAATGTTCTTTGCATGCAGGATGCTAACAGTAAGAAACATGGTCATCGTTGGCTGTGCAATTTATAGGACATCTATCTTAATCTCTGGCAAGATGAGATTTGTAATGTATGCATGAATGGAGGAATATCAGTAGCAGAATGTGTTACCATTTTGTGAACTGCTTGTTTGATAGACACACTGACTGAATGAATGAATGAATTGACATGACAAGAGGAAAGACTTCGTTTCTATGATCATCTATTGTGACTTTACCCCTCAGAAAGTGAACACCTAAATCCATTTTCTTCCATCCTACATCATCTGACTTTTTTTTTTTCACCAATAATTTATTTTTGGAGTTGAATTTTAACTTTTCAAAAACAAGTTGAAGATATAAACTATTTCTTTATATGTAATAATTTTTTTTATTATCAGTTTTAATAAAATGACAGCATATTTTATATTCTATGAAAATGGAAAAAAATGGAATTTACTAAAAGTGGAAACAGAATAAAGAAAACTTTGCAACAGAAAATCTGAGGCCCTATCTATTTAGCCAATAATAGGACCCCACCTGGTGTTACCCATTCCAGGTCAGACTGAACCTGTAAGCAATATTGATGAAGGGCTACTCCACGTTTCAGCATTACTGAAGCTTCAACATTATAATATTTAGTGTCATATCCAGGACACTTGTTGGTGGGGGAGAGTCTTACCCCCCTGCAAAGATGCAATTGATGTCTTCTACAGCCCCTGCCAACGGAGCCATCAGCAATTTTTTTTCATATGAAATTTCATTGCTTTATCTTGAATTGTTTTGTTTTCAATAAAAATGCAATGCATTGTCCAAAAATGTTCAGGTAAATAAGAGCCTTTTTGTTCACAGTTTTTGCAACCTCAATTCTTCTTATATTTCAAAAAATTAGGAAGAGTTTTGGAAATTTTAAAAACTTAAAATCATAGTGATCTATATTTTTATGAATATTGTTACACCACCATGTGCCCAGCAGGCTTGCAGGGTGCTGTTTGTTCCCCCCAAGTCCACCAGTTAATGCAGGGCACAGACGTTAGCTGTGGTTTGGCGAATGCTATTTAATGTTACAGATATCCCCAACTCCCTAGCGGAACCACATTTTAAAGCCACTAGGCAAGTTATAGGTGAATTATTAAAAGTCAACACAGCTAACTGGCTAGCTTTTCCACTCAAATACAAGGTCTTTGACAAATACAATTCTTTCATAACAAAAAAAGGACTCTGAACTGCCATGTTTGGGTTAACAAGATTAATAACAATTCAGGTAAAAGTCAGGAGCGAAAGTCTTTCTGTATCTTGGAAGAACCTCCATTAAAATATCTGTATCCCAGACGAAGTCCCCCATTTAATATCTATTAATAGCAGAGGATGAGAATATAGTTCGTCAGTGGTAGACACGTTCCACTTTCCTTCGGGCTTCGGGATTTAATGGTAGAGCTCGTGCTCTAAATCTCAAGTTTATCATTGGGGAAATGTTCCCTCTTTTCTCCTCTTCTTATCAGAGCTATTCTTTCCTCCCATAATTTGTCTTTTATTCATGTCAGCATGAATGCAGCAGGAATAATTTGAATGTACTGAAATTGTATGTTATTTACTTGGAATTCTATGGAGTTTATTCTTTTCTTTTTCCCTTCGTTATTGGGTTTCCATTACGCATTGGTAGAAGGATAAACGTCTTATTTCAGATAAGACCTAGATTATTGATTGTCTCTTTCCTCATGGACAAGTCTTTTCTTTGGGTATTTTTTTAACGAGGCTCACCATAGCTCAGAGTGCTGGTTCATTCAAAGGATAAGCTTTTTCTTTTCTCTCAGCGTTCTCTGCACGGCATGACTTTGGAATTTAAGTTTCTTCCATATCCTAAATTCCATTCTTAGTTTTTTTCAATGAACAAAAGGCAACTCCTTATGTGTCTTCACCCCTTGATGAATAAACGGCAACTAACTAGTTTCCATTGTTTGAAAATTCACCACATGTTGGCTTTTTGGTGGTTTCTTCCTCAGTACTAATCATGGTCACAAGTTTGCTTCTCTGCTGACACATACATGGCTAATAGAAAGTGAGGTTTTCTCATGTCCCTATCAGCTTCTCCTAGTAGAGAGGGTTGAGGAGAAACAGCCCTCCTACTTCCACTATTCTGCTTACTACTATAGTCTTCTGATTCTTGCTTGCCACTATAGTTGGCCGTTGACCAGCGAGCCGCACCTCCTTTCCCCACAACCCAGAGAATGTATTAGGGTGTCATATTTCCTCATAACAATATCTTTATTCATTAAGGCAAAATTTAATTTCCAATTTTTCTTGTGGGCATTTGCTAGTGTTACTCAAAGTGTGGTATGTCAATCGGTGAAGGTAGATAAGTCGACAATTACAAGTAAATGACAAGTTCCACTTACATTTCTTTTTAATCATTTGCTTTCTTTAGTTATGTACTAAGCTTAACTTAATTGTAGCACAAGATCAGAAGTACGAGCTACTCAGTGAGAATCAAAGTCACTAGTGGGGAGTCCATTTGCAGCTTCAAAGTAAGTAAGTTCAAATCCCAGTGGCACTATGATGTTCACTTTTGGACTAATAGCTTTGGGAAACACTCCAAATCCACCGCCAAAGGTCTGGGTTAACTAGTATCAGTGCTGTTTTTTTACAAGGAAGATTTGGCATTCAGTAGTTCATGAATATTGATTAAAGAAACAAAATCATCAGACTCATAATAGTCTGTTTATCTAGCTTGTTAACCATTGCACCATATAAAGTGCCTCTTCTTACTATGCTTAGCTGAGTTGTGGTACAAGGCCAGAAATATGGTGCACCAAGAGAGAAATGAACTCATGACCAATGGTCTGCTAATCTAGCTTGCTAATCATTTCACTAAATGACGTGCCCGTTTACTTCATTTATTTGAGTTTAAAGTTACTAAAATATATAATTTTTTCCACACATCCTATTCATTATAATATTTCATTTTACTTATATATATATATATATATATATATATCATAACTTTATTAAAAAACTTTTTAATTTAGTCTGATAACAAGTCTCCTAACATCTGAAAGTTTTCTCACATCCCAATTTTGCCTGCATTATAGAAATAAAGTCTAAAAAATTTGGAGCCTTTTCATCCTTACTGAACATTTAATCTGGATTATATTAATCTTGTGACATGTTGCATTTCATTTCATTGAAATTTAAATTGAGTTATAATTTTGATTGCAAATAATTTATGGATCTCTTGTTTTCTTTAATAATATTTCTTTTTTATTTACAGATATCAATTGAAGGTGAGAACAATAATTTCCAAACTTATAAAGACACGAACAAGGACATACGAAAGAGAAAATGCATTCATATAAAGTATGTGAATCTGCATTTTGACACAATTCATATTTAAATGGTTGCAGTCAAACACACAAAAAAGACAATTTTTATTGTTGCCAAGTGTATAGAAGAGAATTTTGTCTAAATTCTCATTTCAAAAAGCACAGAGAAGAAATCCTTTTTTCTTAAAGTGCTTCTATCAGGTTTTTCACAGAATCTAAAACTAAAACCATATGGAGAAAGAAAAAGGAAAGAAAGCAAAAGTCTATAAGTGTAAAGTGTGTGGATCAACATTTAAACAGAGTTCAAATTTAATTGTACACATGCGAACGCATACGGGAGAGAAGCCATATTCTTGTGAAGTGTGTGGTTTCTCACTTTCACATAGTTCTGATTTAAAAAGGCACATGCGAACACACACTGGAGAGAAACCATATTCTTGTGAAATATGTGGATCAGCATTTTCACTTAATTCACATTTGAAACGCCACATGCGAACACACACGGGAGATAAGCCATTTTCTTGTGAAATATGTGGATATTCATTTTCAGAAAGATCAAATTTAAAGAACCATATTCGAACTCACACTGGAGCAAAACCTTTTTCTTGTAAAGTGTGTGGGACAGTATTTTCACTGAAGGCCAATTTAAAAAGACACATGCGCACACACACCGGTGAGAAACCATATTCTTGCAAAATCTGTGGATCAGCCTTTTCAATGCCTACTACTTTAAAAAAACATATGCAAACACACAGTGGAGAGAAACCATATTCTTGTGATGTTTGTAATAAAAGATTTACTCGTAAACTAGAGTTGAAAAGCCACACGCGGACACACAGAGCACCAAAACCTTTTTCATGTAAACTGTGTGGATCCACCTTTGCTGAATCTTGCCATTTAAAAAGACACATGCGAACACACACTGGAGAGAGACCCTATTCTTGTCAGATCTGTGGATCAGCTTTTGCAGATCCTTCTACTTTAAGGAAACACATGCAAGTACACACTGGAGAAAAACCCTATGCTTGTCTTGTCTGTGGATCAAAATTTTCTATTAGTTCCCATTTGAAAATGCACATGCGAACACATACTGGTGAGAAGCCATATTCTTGTGTAGTTTGTGGATCTACATTTTCAAGAAATTATCACTTAAAAAGCCACATGCGCATACACACTGGAGAAAAACCATATTCTTGTGAAGTATGTGAATTAGCATTTGCACAGAGTTCCCAGTTGAAAAGACACATGCAAAAACACACTGGAGTGAAACCATATCCTTGTGAAGTATGTGGATTTGCATTTTCTGTGAGTTCCCAATTAAAGAGTCATATGAGGACACATACTGGAGAGAAACCATATTCTTGTGATGTTTGTGAATCTTCATTTTCAGTGAAGTCTAGTTTAACTAGACATATGCGAAAACACATAGGATAGAAGTGTGTGATTCAGCATTTATGTGGAATTCACATTTGAAAAGCCACATGGTAACACATACCAAAGAGAAACCATATTCTTGTAAAGTATATACCTCAGAATTTTCACACAGTTCGCATTTGAAGAGACATATGCAAACACTCACAGGGTAAAAAATTTTATGACCAATGTATCAGTAATTTTTTATGAATGGCAATTTTAAGAGACATTTAAACATTTGCAGTGATTGAGGTTAAATTATAATGAACAATAAAAAAGTTTTCAAACTTGTCTTTTATTTCCTTTAAATTATAATTGAATTGATATAATATAAGAATTGAGTATAATCTGTTAAGTATTTGTAGAACAATAATCCTCCTCTTCACTTGTCTGAGGTTTTTACTAAATACATATATCTACTTTTTCGGTTCAGGGGCAGGTAACTCTTCTGAAATCAATTTTCTTTTTATACTCGGCAGACCTGATAGTTCTATGATATTTTCATGATTTTGGTTTGAATTTCAAAATCATCACTTTTATCGGGATAACCTTAAAAGCTTCTCTACTGGGTGGTTGATGAACATGTAGACAATGCACCTTGTTTTGTTAGCGAAAAGAATGTTACTTTATGTAAATTGCAGGGATCATTCATTGATGAATTTGCTGGTTTAAATTTTGCAGTCAAAGGTTATCCTCTTAAAAAAGAAGTACAATTCTGATATATTTCTTTTTAATTTCAAGTAGATGACTTAATTCCTGTAGAAAAGAGATTGTCCCACAACAGTCCCAAATATTATTTGTTTTTTTTATAAGGGCATAATTTTTGGTTTCAGTAAAATTTCTCGTGATAGCTTAATTAAAGTGTACAGTATTAGCAATTTTCAGACAAATTGTTCAATTTTTAAATGGTTGCTAATTTGGGAGTCCCTTTGTATATATGTACACTGCTAAGTAACTCTGAATTTGTAAAGTTTGATCTGTAGTAAATAATTAGCTGTCACTTGTTTTTTGTTGAATTGCTTTGTTAAGTTGGGACTGGAGTAATATCTGCTTTATTTATGATATATGGAAAACTGAAACCTCCCCCCCAAAAAAACCTTTTGGACCTGACATGTATTTTGTACATTTGGGGGATAAGATAATGATCTCTTGTTTTTTTTTTGGCAGGGTGGGGTGTCTCTATCACTAATATAAACCTACATTTGCTGGTTTAAATGGGTATTTCATTTTTTTCTCTTGTTTTAAAAATAGCAATGTGCTTGTGAGATTTTATTTTTTCTTTCATTTTGCATTCAGTCAGAATTTTATCCTGAAAAGGAATTTGATTTCAGGCAAATTGTCCTCTTAAGAATAGATTTCTCCTGCTGAAAGCCCACAAGGTCCAAGTTTACTGTTAATGTTGGTAACTGCTTCAGCCAGGATTTTAGGTAACATCCTATCATTATCCTGAAAGTGTAGCAGTGATGATATATTTTTCACTGGCAGACGAATTCCCTCACAGACATAAATTGGTTGAACTGAACCAATCAAAACCATTGGCAGAAAGATACAAAAAGCCAAATCTTCTGCGAGAAAAAAAGGGAATTCTCTCTGTTTAACCTGCTGCCGTCAAAGAGTTAACAACACAGAATGAATTGTTCACTGTTACCTTGCTTCCTAAACTGATTGGCCAAATACGTGTAGACACACATTTTCTTACAGGCGAAGGCGTACTAACTTTCACCACACCAGAAATGGACCAGGGACCCAAAGAATTTTATTTGTATATGGCTTGCAGGTTACCCTAACAAAACTATTAAATTTTGTGTAAACGGATTAAATCGTTGTTAATTATTTTTCCACTTCAAATTGCAGACTCTCACAGCGAACCTTAATCTTCTTTACAAATGGTAAACCCGATATGATATGAAGATGCAAAATTTCCTGAACAACGCGGAACAATTTTGAATATTTCAAAGGCATCTAAGAAGTATTTTTGCTTCGGCGTGTAGACTTAAGAAATGAAAACAGCAAACACATACAAATTCTCCAACTAATTAAACACATACAAATTCTCCAACTAATTAAACAAACTGTTCAAATATATGCAAGGTCTTCTACACAAGAGTAATTACACACAAATTCTGACTAACAAAAACAAAGTTTCAAGCAGAAATTTCATACCCTGAAACAAAATAACAATTTATTTTGAAGCACGTAGAGAGGCAACATTAGACGTTCCTACTTCACCCCCACCCCCACCAGAGAAAAACAACCTCTTAACTCTGGTCTTTCTTTCATCATTTCCCCTACTAAATTATATTGGCTGCGGCAACTTTTCTCTTTTACCCCAAGACAAATTACCACTAGAATTTGCACTTCTTCAGTGGACGAAAAAAAAAGGAAGAACTACCAGTAAATATAAAAACCACAAAACGCCCCATGATACAAAAAAGCAGTTAGTGAAACCCACAACCACTCCAACTCCAACACACACACACACACAACTATAAACATATCAAATATCAAAGAAGGGTAAAGCAGACCAAAGTAAACACACCCCAGGAAGGAGGAACAAGGACCCCAATATAAACAAGTCTGAACAGACAAGAGTCATACTGGAAACAGGAGTGAGTTCAAGTCTCATTGAGTACCCCATTTAAAAGGCCTTGTGCCACACATGTTCTCTAACAAAAGCAACAAGCTGGAAACATATACATAACACGTATGTAAGAACAAAATAAATAAATTTAAAAAATACAAATCTCTTCGTGGACCTTCCTATTTTATATATATATATATATATATATTCTTTTTCCTTTTTCCGCTCGGGGCTTTTTTCCCTTTCGTTCCTTTGATTTCGTGGTTTGCTGTCGAATAAAATGAAAAATTAGTTGCACTTATTTACCTGCGTTCGGCGGGGACGTTTGCGTTTTGTTCGCGCAATTAGAATCGTATTTTGCTGCGAACAGTATATCAGTAGAACATCGGCCACATCATATACTCTTTAGTGTCTTCCCGGTGTCATTAACGCTTACTATGAAGGAGATTATTCCTGACCCACCCAATGGATCCACTTACGATTGCGTGAAACCGGAGGTTCTGCTTCGAACGTCATTATCCGCGGGGAAAAGTTTTCAGACCTTGGTCAATGACGAGCATTTGGGCGACTGTACACTGAGCCAATTGTTGCGGCGCATGAGAGAACTTGCAGAAGATGTACCTGCAGACAGCGCACTTATTAAACAACTTTTTTTTTCAAGGCTGCCACAGAATGTTCAGGCGATTTTGACACCTATGGTAGAGATAAGCCCTGCTGACCATCTCGTGACATCAACTGACAGAATAGTGGATATTGTAAGGCAGTTCGACTCCTACGCAACACCTTAACCACAGGCTAAGGTATCTTCATTTTCTCTAACGCCAACACATGACACCAATCAATCCTCGGCTAGACTTCAACCCCTAGAGTGACTCACCAAAGAGATGAGAAAATTAAATATCACCAGATCTCAAGACTGCCAAAGAAGCATCTCTTCCATTCTAGACCCGACGTACTCCGAACAACCTTCAAACGTTACCAAATTTCAAAGTCCCAGACTTTAGAGACGTTTGTGTTACTCTAACCGCACCTCATTATCACTCTTCCTCTCTCAATATTCTTTCTTCTTCTTTTTGCCAGGAAAGCGAACCTCGTTGTTTGTTATTTATTGTCTCAAACGTGTTTCAATAAAAACAATTTTTTTTTTGTTTAACAACGAGTTTTCTCTATTCTTTGAGTTGCGAGACAATCTAGCCATTCATATTACCTGACTGTCAGAAAAAGATCCGGCTGAATTGTGTCAACCCCACTCCGTGGATCTTTCAAACACAACGTTGGCACGGAAGGATGTGACAAAGCAAACAGCCGGGAGTCAATGTAGTAGTCACGAACATAATAGCCACAAGTACTGTGACTAGTAGTCACTCTACATTGGGCTCCGTGACTAGCATAGGACCACACCAGTAAGTTGCGGAAAAAATACGTTTAATTCATATTCATCTGGGAACCTTTCGTCTAGAAGGGTAGACTTGTAGCAGAAAGAATTTCGTATTTTTGTTTGGCGCGTAATTTAATTCGACCGTTAGGGTCGACGCGTAATTACACCCAATCAGGATGACTTATCCTATTGTCCCCGGACCATCTTTCCGGGCAGCACAAACTGGGTAAATCTACCAAACACACTTTTTTCGCAGAACTTCGTTCAGGACAGACATCTTACTGACTGCTCTTCAATAGCAGCAGCATCACACCACCATGTGGGAAACTGTCTAATTTATGGACAACTTGCGTCTATTCTCTAAGACCAAGTGTTCCCAGTTGAATATGAATTAGATGAATTCAATACGCCACACACAGGAACAACTTTACGTCACTGCCAAAATTGGCTTTGTCAACTGCGATGCAAAATTCCGCTCCGACTACTTGCTACTTCATCTCTGGGCAACATTTTCTGAAGACATTCACGCTTCTCCCCGAAACAACCAGAACCGCAAACCCACGGTGACTTCAAACATTTCTCTCCTCAAACAGCAAACACGACTTTAGCTACACGATGGCGAACATATTTCCCTTACACATTCAAAAATGCCTTAACCTAACGATGCACTTTTCGCTCAGGCATTTAGCTGCTAAAATGCTTTCTCAACTCTATCATAACTTCATTTCGTTTCCTTACTTCTTTCCTTCCTACGAGACTTGCAGCATAAGCGTAAACCCTTTATTCCATGCTGTAAAAAAACCTTCATATAAAACCTAACGGCATCTTCGTCTGCTTACTTCTATCTCACTCCTTTATTTACCTTTTACCCGTTGCAAGGAAGTAACGTAACACCAACATAACCGAAAAATTTTCCTTCGCTAAAGATTCAAAGGTCCATAAATTAGACTGCTTTCCTCATGCTGTAATGGTTCTGCTGCTATGAAGAGAGAGGACAGAAAGTACATCCGTCCTGCTCGAAAGATTCTGAGGAAGAGAAAATTAGGCGGGCTTTCACTATTTTTATGTTGCCCGGGAAAAATGGTTCGGGCAGAATAAGATAAGTCATCCTCGTTGGGTGAAAATATTCGACGACCATAACGGTCAAATTAATTTACGCGCCGAACAAAAATACGAAGTTCTTTCTGCTTCACCTGAATAGAACTTTTTAAGTTTTCCTGAAGCAGACACTTAATCAGAAAAGGCTGGATTGCTGCTTTCCTTGATTAGCTGGACTTCTGCAACTGCTTGCTGGTGTCCAGTGGCTGAAAAGAGGCGTGTGGTCATCAGTGCTTTATTCCTCTGAAGAGATCAAGTTGCCCCACTGCTTACCGAGTACTGAAATTCATTTCTCACTGTTATATTTAGCATATGATAGCAAGGAAAAGACAAACACAGGTTGAAAAGTTTTTTAAACAATTATATTAACAAAAGGGAAAAACAAGGGGATAAAGTGAAGAATCAACTGTATAAATTTGTAGCGTACAATATCAAGTGAAAGAGTGAACGTGGTGTGTGTGTGTGAAGCCAGAGTTCATTGACGGTCATGTATGTTATAAGTTAAGAAACTCACTTGGTAGGTATGGTGGTATAAGGGTGGTAAGGGTATCAGATGATCTCGGTGGTAGTAACAATCGTGGACGGGGTGGCGTTGTAGCTAAGTCAGCAGTTGTTCACAGTAGGTTGTGTGTCAAAAATCTGTCAGAGTTCAGTTGAGTTATCATAGCCGTAGCGTGTTCTTCCCTTCAACCCTTGGTAGGCCAGTCTGACACCTTTGAAGATCTTCGCTGCTTAAGTAGTTACCCTCGGTAGGCCAGTCCGACGCCTTTGAAGATTTTTGCTGCTTAAGTAGTTACCCTTTGGGATCAAGTCGGTTCAGGGAATTTTTTTAAAAGGGAAGATTTATGATTGGCTGAAAAAGGGTATTTTGTTAATGTGAATTAATTTCTTGCATTCTCGCTCGGAAGCCCTGCGCGGAGCCTCTTGCGCAAAGAGCGACAGCAGCCGTCTGGCTAATATCCAGTCGAATGCTACCCTTCTCCAGCCATGTGTACGTTTTTTGAATGAAATCGTAAATCGGTTGAGATCTGAATCCTGCTATATAACATCACCAAATTAGAAATGTGGCATAAAGTCATTTTAAATTGGGAAGCCTTGCACAGATTGAAACCCATGGGAAGTCAGACCCCAGAAATACTTGTTTCCATTGGTATTCCTTTTTTGGGGCAATCCCGGAAAGTAAGTAATGGGACAAAATGTTCCATAACCTTTCCTTAATGCATCCGAGGTATTTCACTCTCGTCTGAGTTATGAGTAAAGGAGTATATTGTGCACCTGTCAAAAGATTTTCACAGTTTGGACACATACTACACTTAAAAATCACAAATGAGGGAGCTGTATCGAAGAGAGAGAGAGAGAGAGAGAGAGAGAGAGAGTTTAATTTTGCTGTACCTTTGAATACGCCACTTTGTCATGCCACACCCAATATAATCTTTATTTAAAATGTAAGGGACGTAATCGCATCTGATTATAATGAGTCACCATATAACGTTGTACCAACCAATGACTATTGATTAACAGAAATAATTAATTGAAATCATATAATCATTTGTATTATTTAGGAATACTTGAAACATTAGAACTGCATGCAATTGATTTATATTAGATTTGAATACTTGATATTATGTAACTGTGAGCAACAAAAAGTATTTAGAAACGATTACACAAAAACTTTTTAAATAAATGTACGATCAATGCAGTTCCCTAACCTTAAGATCTAAAATAATCTAGTCTAATTGACATGCCGTAAAAAAAAAAAGAAAATTGTTTTTAAGAACAACAATAAATCAATTATTAATTTTGTAAAACTATACCAAGTACTTCAAATTTTTATTATCTCCCTTTACTAAATTTTATGATTTTTATTATCTCCCTTGGTTAACCATTTTTCATCGTTTGTAAATGACGGCTGTTTTCGATTGATTCAACCCAAAAAATAGTTTATTTAAAGTTTTACAAAGTACCTCGTATGTTGTGATGGTTAATGAGCTAGACTGACTATGACTAGTAAATTCTAGTCTGCTGATATTTTTTGGCCTTGTACCACACGTAAGTTTAGTTAATTATTTCACATTTTGACAGTTTCTACTTTAATGCATTGATTTAACGAAACGGAAAAGAAATCATCAAAAATTTAAAAAGAAAGAAAAAAAGGAAACAATTAGTTTTTCTTAATTTCTTTATTATTAAAAGTTTCAATAAAAATAGGTCGACTTTTTTGTTTTAGAAAGATTCATTTTACCCCAAAAGAATTAAAATATTTGGTTATTATTCTGATTAGTTTCGTAATTTTTGTATTTTCCTTATTTACTTTTATGTGATTTGAACGGCATCCAGTCGTTTCGGTCGCAGATATTTCCACCCACAACACGTTTCAGTTGTGCTTTGTTTTTATAAACGGAAATATTTTACAAGATGGAATATAAAATGAAAATATTAAATCCAGGAAAATATTTTCTGTTTCAATAAAATCCCATTAAGAAATCGTATTTTTTTGTGATTTGTTAAAAAACGTTTAATCGATTTTAGTTTATTTTCATTTTTTAAAAAAAAGTCACGTATCAACTGATTTGGTTTCATTCGTTAAAAATCCCTCCACAAACACATTTTTTGTGAATAATTTTGCTTGCTTTTTGTTCAAAAATAATTTCCTCTTCTCAAGAAATTTGTCAAATTTGAAATTGATTTTTTAAAGGAATTAAACGGAAATAGGTCTTGTCTACTATATATGTCAATAAAATTGCAAAATTGTCTCTGACTTTCTGTTGATTCCGTGATAGATGTACACGAGTTATCGTCATTTGTTTTGATTTTATTTGGATTTGATGTTGACAATATTTTTCTGTTATGTTGTCTGTACAATTTTCATTGGACATTTATTTATCAATAATATTCCCTAATGAAAAGAGAACGTTAAATAATGAACCTATAATTAGTGAAATAAGAAGTTAGTGTCCATTTGTTAGTGAGCAGATTTTGATTTTAATAATGCAGTGCTTCACAAAGTGTGGTATGTGGACTGGTGCCGGTACATAAATCCTTGACTATTGGTACCTGCTGACATTCCTGTTTAATTCCTTTTTTAATCTTTCTTTTACTTTCTTTAGTTATTTACTAAGGTTAATTTTGTTGTGGGATGAAACTAAAAACTATGGGACACCCAGTAGGAATGAAATTCGCTAACAATGGTCTATTCATATAGCTTGTTAATCATTACACTTGAGTTGTCCATTTACTTTCATTATTTATTGAATTTAAAAATAACTAACATATATTTTTTCCACCTACCTTTTTGTTTTATAATTTTTCATTTTGCCTATAATATATGTATACTAATAAAAACTTTCTTAGAAAGTTTTGGAGTTTCATTTTTTAATTTTAAAACTAATCTACAATGCAATTCAATATTATTCTTACAAAACAAATATTTAACGACTCAGAAAGATTGATATGCGATTGAAGGGACCAACCAAATTATCATGTCTATAAGACTTGTAAGCGGATGTCCTCTTCATGGTGAAATGGTTAAAGCGATGGACTGTGGAATCGTAGTAAACGAGTTTGTACTCCAGTCACGCTATTACGTTCACTTTCAGGCAAATACCCTTAGGAAAGGTATGAACCCCCTTATCCTCCCAGCTATGAGTTAAATAGTACCACTACAGTTCTTCCAGGAGAATGGCTTTGGCATTAAATAACCTACAAAGGTTGATATGGCATTAAACAAAGAAACCAAACCAAACCATGATTTGTAAGTATTTGAGCTGGTCTTAAAAATGCTGTTGTCTGGGTGATCTTGGTTCTTCCTCTGATCTCCAGCTCCCTTAGTCTCTTTTCCTGGCCCTTAGAGACCATTCCAAAGTCAAGATCTATAATTGGTCTCACTTAGGCATTCCACAATTTTTTTTTTTAGCTCTTTGACAAGATTCGAGTACTTGTCAATCTCTTCACTTTCTCTTCACTCTCTCTCCTCTGAAATGACCAAATCTACAAGATAACAAATTCTTTTCTTCTTTTCAATTAACTCTCGTCACATAGCATTTACTCATTGAAATAATCAATGGTATCAATAACACATTTATTTTAGCTGTGAAACTAGAGTTACAGTCTTCCACATATGTTTCTGTTTCTTTTATTTTAAGTACTTTGTTCTTTTATTAATTCAAAAAACAACTCAGTTCAAAAGTTTAAAGTTTTCAATACTATAAAAAAATTACCCAATCAGCTGGGGCTATAGAATACACTGACTGCTTCTCTGCAGAGAGGTAAGACTCCCCCCCCCCCCAATGAGTGTCCTGGATATAACACTAAACTGATGGTGATGTTCAAGTAATGCTGGAGGTTCTGGAAATGTGGAGCACCTCTTCATTGCCATCACTCTCAGGTTCACTCGAGCCCCAAGTGGTAGCACCTGATAAGGTCCTATCAATGGGTCACATAGAACTAAACTGCATACTTATGCTAAACTAAATATTTATGTTAAACTGATTTGTTAGAAATAGAACTGTTTTGACATTTAACTGTGTGTAAACAAAATCTATACTTATACTAAATTGAACTGATTGAATTAGAACTGTTTGATTAAACTGAATAGCTTGAAATAAAAAGGATTTTGACAAACCATGTACTCATGCTCACAGCAGCTCATTGGTCTAGTTGGTAGAGTGTTCACCAATGGTCCAGGAGACCGGGGTTCAATCCCAGGTCAAGTCATACCAAAGACTTTAAAAAAATGGCACTTGATACCTCCTTGCTTAACGCTCAGCATTATAAGGTACGGATCAAGTGTAAAGTGGAGCAATCCAGGGAAAGGAGTTGCACCCTCCCCTACACCTCGGTGTAGTAGCTCTTGAAAAGGGAGCCTTCAAGTCGCCCTCAACTCCAGTCACCAACTCTACTTTTATGTACTCATGCTTAACTGAATTGTTCAAAATAGAACTGATTATTTGTATAAAAATGGATTTGGTAGTAAATAACCTACTAAGGTTGATATGCCATAAAAACTCAACCAAATAACCAATATAAAAGAAGAAAATATAGTTACTTTTTGTGAAAATACTAATTCCCTGACCACATCAGCACTGTTTGTATTCTGAATTTATTTCCCTGTGCTGAGAGAATAAAAATTTGTCCACTTGTAAACCAGTCTTTTGTCTTACTGTATGGTTTTTTGAAATTAAATGTACCCACAAAATCAGTTTTGTCATTGTGTCTTCTTCTTCCTCCTCTTCTTCTTCGCCATCTTGTATCTGCCGCTTTCACTCACATCCAAAATAATTTCCCAACTACTTTCTCTTAGCTCTTCCAAAACCAACAGTATTTGTTCATCTCCCTGCCAAGATGAAGTGTGACACAAGGCTTTTTAGAGTGGGAACCAGACACAGGCTGAAATGCACATGACCAGCAGTGCCAAAAATACCCTGTCAGCATTTCCCTGATGGGGTGCTATCGGCACCAAGCAATAAAGTCAGTCCTACTGAAGAGGCAAAGGCCTAGGGGGACAGCCCCCTTAGACCAAGGGGTCATAGTTAGCAAACAACTACCTTTCATGAATGCCAGGCAGCCAAAGTTGATCACTGACTTGGCATCTGATTTGTTTATTTTAAGATGCCAGGGCCCATGTGCCCAAACACCTCAATCAAGTCAAGCACTTGAATTACACCTTTTCTGCTTTCAGAAGAAACTGGAGTTTCTTACTCTCTGTCCTTAAATACACCAAGGTACTATTTACCAACCCCTCCGCTCGGGCAGGATATGACACAAGGTCAATTTTTAAGTGGAGTTTAACAGGTTTGAGTTCAGAGTTTTCCTTCTCCTAGACTAGTTGCCTAACCAAGGCTGAAGAACCTAGTCTGTCCTACTATTTACCCATAGCTGGAGGGAGAATAATTGGATTCATACCTTTCCCAAGGGTATTAGTGCTATGTGAAATGCAATCAGTCTCGTCCAGGATTTGAACTCGTATCGCCGTGTTCATTTCCTACGGCGATAACGACTACGCCATGGGCACCTCCATACCTCCACCTAAATACACCGAGGTACTATATACTAGACAAAGTCTAACCCTCTTTCTTTGAGAAAATGGTAAGACGTTGATTTCTGCCATTTGACTCTTGTTCTCTGTCACAGCCACATCATGGTCTAATGATCAAATAAATAACAGTGTGGATGCGGTCTTTTCTTTCGTATGCACCTCTCATGGGGGATTGTCTGAACTTCTTCAGAGAAGGAGCTCTCAGAATGGTTTGTAGCTTCATGTGATATGAGCTCAATCAACGACTCACTGATGAGGTTGTTTTGAAGGCTGGCCTCTTCTTGAAACTTTATTGTTCTCATTTGTGTGATGAGACTACCACCCAAGGCTTTGATGGCATCATAACCCAGCAACAGGTCAAAGTTTAATGGCTCCTCATGCACCACGAGCGCTTCGATGTTGACAGAATTCCCAATGTCTGTGTGGATCTTCGCTGTCCCTATCCTGTGACGTGTGTGTTTCACCGCTAATACTAGTCACTCTGATGCTTCTCTTCTTCCAAATGAGGCAAAGTTCTGTACAAGAACAGCTGGAATCAAGGAGTTCTGAGTATGACGTCTCATTGACATGGATCCAGATGACCGGTAGTATCTCATATATTGTCTGGGATGGAGATTGACACCATCTTGTCCCTGGCCTCGTTTCCCAGACAATTCTGAGCTGAGTGTTCGGCCTCATTGCATTGGTAACAGCATACATGCACTCCTTGCTTTCTGCCTATGCAATTTCTCACCATTTCGCCCTGGCTGTTGCACTTTTAGTAAAAAAACAATTCCAGTGCTGGGGGAGGCGAGCCCATGTTAGAAGCTTTTCCATGGTCATAGTGTCCATCCTGGATGAGGCCCCTGAGAAGCTATTTAATATGTTGTTGCAGCTTGGACATGAACACATACATCATTCAATGTTTAGGTAGCAGTCCCCCAACCAGCCAAGCCAGGTGATGTAATTCTGAAAGAATCTCGTCCACGCTTTTATTCTGCCAAAGTCATCATGCTATAAACTCATCAAATGCATCGAACGTATCCATTGCTATTCACTCATAATGGCTCATTTGTTCTTTTCCAAGTTTGCTCTCTACCAATTCTCATCAAGAGCACCAATCACTTTGGCTGGGGATACTATGTCCTCATTTCTGTGCAATGATATATGCTGATGTTGCTTATCAAATTGTCTTATCCTTTGACAATGCAGCATTTACAATGGCTTTCCTTATAGATAGTGCCACCTACAAATGTTCTCTTTAAACAGCTGAATGATCAGAAGGATGTAACTCTTGTTACTCACTGCACCAAATGCAGGCAACTCTTAGTCTTTGATAACTATGTCTGCTACAGCTTGTCTTTTAAGATTATAAAAACTTTGACCCTAGTTCACTTATTTTTTTGGATAAATACTTGAATGTAAACAGCTTTCCTATATTTCTATCAAGAATGGCACTTGATTTTGTTTCTGACAAATGATTTATTCGTTAGAAATTGGAAAAATAAAACATCCGCTATTCAAATTAAAATCTATTTAATTATATTTGTTGAACACTACAATTTTTCTTATAACTAGACATGAATTTTGTGACATGTTGCATTTCATTGAAATATAAATTGAGTTATAATTTTGATTGCAAATAATGTATGGATCTCTTATTTTCTTTAATAATATTTCTTTTTTATTTACAGATATCAATTGAAGGTGAGAACAATAATTTCCAAACTTATATAGACACGAACAAGTACATACGAAAGAGAAAATGCATTCATATAAAGTATGTGAATCTGCATTTTGACACAATTCATATTTAAATGGTTGCAGTCAAACACACAAAAAAGACAATTTTTATTGTTGCCAAGTGTATAGAAGAGAATTTTGATTAAATTCTCGTTTCAAAGAACATATACACAGAGTTTGAGAAATTCTATTATCATAAGTATTTGTATCAGTTTTTTCACAGAAAATAACACTAAAAACCATATGGAGAAAGAAAAAGGAAGGAAAACAAAAGTCTATAAGTGTAAAGTGTGTGGATCAACATTTAAACAGACTTCAAATTTAACAGTACACATGCGAACACATACTGGAGAGAAGCCATATTCTTGTGAAGTGTGTGGTTTCACACTTGCACATTGTTCTAGTTTGAAAAACCACATGAGAACACATACTGGAGAGAAACCATACTCTTGTGAAATATGTGGATCCTCATTTGCAGTGAAATCTACTTTAACTAAACACATGCAAATACACACAGGAGATAAACCATATTCTTGTGAAATTTGTGGATTTGCATTTTCACAGAGTTCCAGCTTAAAATTACACATGCGAACACACACTGGAGAGAAGCCATTTTCTTGTGAAGTGTGTCGTTCAGCATTTGCTCAGAATTCACATTTGATACGCCACATGATTACACATACCAAAGAGAAACTATATTCTTGTGAAGTATGTAAATTATCATTTCAACAGAGTTCTCAGTTGAAAAGTCACTTGCAAAAACATACAAGAGTGAAACCATTTTCTTGTGAAATTTGTGGATTTGCATTTTCACAGAGATCTGGCTTAAAATTACACATGCGAACACACACTGGAGAGAAGCCATTTTCCTGTGAAGTGTGTAGTTCAGCATTTACACGAAAATCCCATTTGAAAAGCCACATGTTTACACATACCAAAGAGAAACCATATGCTTGTAAAATATGTTCCTCACAATTTTCACGCAGTTCGCATTTGAAAAGACATATGCGAATACACACTGGATGAATAAATTTCATGACTAGTGTATCAGTAATTCTTATGAATTGCAGTTTTAAAGACATTTAAACATTTGAGGTGGTTGATGTTAAATTATAAAGGACAATAAATAAGTTTCCAAACTTTTATTTTGTTCAGATAATCATTGAATTTATTCGTATAATAATCCTTTATCTGTATAATAATCCTTTATTTGTATAATAATCCTAATAATCTGTCAAGTATTTATAGAACAATAATCCATTGCTACACTTTTCTGAGGTTCTAAATAAATATATCTCTACCCTTTCAGTTGTGATGTGAACTTGATGTTCCAAATCATCACATTTAGCAGGATATTTTACCCACCTTATTAGCTTCACAGTGGATGAGTGCAACTTGATTAGCTCTCAAAGTTTAGTTAGATGATAAAAGTCAAAAATGGAATTATCTACTCAAGTTTAAAACCTAAAAGAGGCTGTTTGTTTTTCAATGACGTGATAATGTCTTTGGAAAAGGCATGAATCTATTTCTTCTCCTTCTTGCTATTGGTAAATTGTAAGGCAGGCTAGTTTTTTAGGCTTTAGGTTGACTGTCTAGTTAAAAGAAAACTTCATAAAGTAACGATTCATCTGTGATCCTTACTAAATATTAATATCTGCCCATCCACTTCTGGAATGTCACTTGTCATTCAGGGGCAGTAAATCTACACACCTTAACAACAGAAACTCTATTAGCCATCACAATTATGGAAAAGGATGAAGATTTTGCTGGCTTGTAAGATTTGACTGCTGTAATTTATGAAATTAAAAGCTTGACAAAAATCAGTTTTTTTTATTGTCTATCTTCTTTCTTTTATTGTAAGAAACAAACACAGAGACGTCTCTGACTGACAAATATTCCTGCTGTGCATTAAAATGTCTTCAACTCTCACATTATGTTCTATTCTTTTGATTGGTTATCTCTTATTTCAGAAATAAACACTGAGGCATCTTTTGCAAGGAAGAATAATCACTCAACCATTTTTATTGTTTCATCGCCTTCTGTTATCATCTTTCGACAAAATGGCTATGATGTCTTCAACTCTCATATTATGTTTTATTCTTTTGATTTTTGTTGAAATTGATTATGGTATTGTATTTCCTTCACAGAGTTGAAATGTGTCCAGAAAAAATATAGCTTTGCTCTCTACTTCTACCATAGCAACACTCACAGTCTTCTCCTTTGTAAATGTTTTTTCTTTGTGCCCACCATTCAAGCATTCCAGCTCTTTACATTGAGCTTGGTAATTCACCTTGGCAAAACACCATACATTTTCATAGACAAGCCAACTACTTATCAGAGTTTCTGTGCTTGCCTACCTTCACTCGCTTTGGGGAATGTCTGGTCGGCCGACTGACTCATTACACGCCCCCCCCACTGATTTTAACATCACAAAGTTCTTCAGTTCGTGAGAAGGTTGTGTCTGCCTGGTAACTGCATCCACACATATACAACTTGCATGCTTGACATATCGGGATGACTGCACAGGTGCAAACTCCCCTGTTCTGAGGTGGCAAATTTCTAGATTCGTGTCCCTCTGTTGTCATCGCACACTGTGCAACTAGGAGCAGGCCACTTCTGCCGGGCCCTTATTTTGGACTGACTTGGGCTTCGTCCTCACATGAACTGTCATCTGTGTCTGAACTGCTGGCCATGTCAGTGTCTGCAGGTACAGTACTGATTTCAGAGACAACACTCACAGACTCGACTTTAGATACACCAATCGTGTGCTGTCCTCAGAGTTGGTTCCGTCATCTGACGATGGGTGGAACCCTGCTATTGGCTTCAGGTCTTAAACATGGCAGGGCATGCCATCGACCTGCACCGACTGCGAGCTGATAATCTCAGTAACGCGACCCATTCTAAACTTGTCCATACACTTGCTGTGTGGGGTCTTAACCCACACTACGTCTCCAATTCAGTATCTTTCTTATGCATTGCATGGAGCCATTGTGATGTCAGTGGTTCATAACAGTAAGTAATAGGCGTGCACTATGTTAGCTGGTGCTGTTGCTGGTGAAACGCCGTCCTTCAGCGTCACATTATACCAGTAAACTGCTTCTGAGTTTGAGCACCGCTTCCTAGCTATAATCACTTTTATAGACTGGTGGCTCCTCTATACTATGCCATTTCCCGCTGGCACGTTGGGAGATTGGAACCGAAGCTGCACACTCCACTTTGTTGGGAAGTGTGAGAATTGCTCTGAAGAAAACGCTGCACCATTTTTCGTTAATATTTCAGCAGGTGGGCTCCGGTCGTAAAAAAATGGACTCCAGTTGGCATATTATGCTGGCAGTGTCCTGTCGATGCAGCTATCGCCAAATAAGATAGCAGAAGGGACTATAGTCAATAATAGTTAAATAGAGCTGGCTGCCAACCTGCATGACGATTGACTGGCACGTCTCGTCCCTTTGCACCAATATCCTGACGTTTGTCTTTTTAACTGGCGAGTCGATCATCTACGAGAAGTAAAGCGTCCGTTTAATCCCTGGATACCCTCACCTGTTCATTTATGCTCATCATCCGCTCTAGGTTTATACTGAGGGCAGAAGCAGTACCCACAAGATGCAGACCCCCCTTCTGCGCGGCAGTCAACCAACGCTACGGAACGTGAGTCAATGCATCTGCTCTGTTGACTGCCGATTCAACCAACATTTAATCGTACAAACTGTCCACGGACAGGTTGGACTCTTTGATAGTTTCAGTCAGCGTGGCGCCTTCAAATCAGTATCTCGCTCGATGCCTTGGTGGTCAGTCACATACTGCCGTTCAGCACATCTGATATCCAACGCTGGGTGCATGCTGAGTCCTTGACGATGTGTAGCACTGTTGCTTGCCATTGGATCGCCAGGTTAATCCACTTCAGAATAGCGTCTAGTTCGGTCAGGTTCATGTGCCGCGTGACATTTTTCTGGTCGTAGCCAGCAGGCGTCTTTTATGTTGGACTCGTTATCCTCAAGGGCGACACCCATGGCCAGCGAACTGGCATCCACCCAAATGGTGAGCTCGTTTCCCTTAACGCACCAATCACCTCGCTTGAGAATGTCGTGTATCACTCTATAGTTTCAGTGATTCTGTATCTCAGGGTAAAACATCGTGCACCTCGTCGTCCCATCCTGACGTAAACAGAATATTCACGTGATGACGCTTTATGGCTGCTACCGCCACTCTGAGCCAGACGGGAAAATGGCCAACCAGTTTCGCACACATGGACAAAAGGACTCGGACGAGTGATCACTGGCAGGACTTCTGGGATGTCACTGCCTCGCCTCCTGTGAAGTTTTTCTCCATCACCATTGACGTGAAGTCCAAGTATATTCGCCCCAATCTGGAGCGGCTCTGGGCCATTGTATACCAAACTAAAACGTTCTAAATATTCCTTAACCCCCCTTGAAGAGGCCACATTTTCATGACGTAAACATCGTCAATGGAGTATGACGTTGCCCTTCGAATTTCCCTCGTCCTTCGCCATAACCAAATTCATAATCGCTGACATAATCTTTGGGTCTTCATTAAGACCAAATCCCAGTCGAGTGAGGCAATATCTCCGTCCTTTTATCATAACAGTCTGAAAGAGCAAGACTGATCGGTGGACTCGGACTTGGAGGTAGGGTCTTCTCAAATCGAGGTCAGCAACGTTGTTACCTTGTTGCCACTCCCGCAGTTTCTGTGTACAAACGTCTGCGTCGGCCTTATACGCATCTACAAAGTCATTCAGCTCTTGGTAGTCCATTCGCTGTACAGAACTACCATTCACTTTCGTATTCGCTTCTGATGTACTCTGGAACCGGGTATTTAACCACTTTATTTGTCAGTGGCTCGGGCGAGCGGCCATCCGCCCACTGCTCAGTTGCAGTCCACACGCGCCAGCGCCGGTCGAAAGTTTCGCTGAAGTCGGGCTCGTTTATCGCAATGTGGGCGCGCTCTCGGCTGCAAAAGCTCACCTCGCCTGAGCTGCTTCTGTGGACCCCTTCCAGTTCACGATCACCTCGATACATAGCAGGAGGTCGAGCCCTAACAAATTTGGTATATAATCAGTACCTCCACGGTCACCAGACGTATATTGTCGATTTTCAGCTCCACTGTGCCGACACCCAAGCTGGTAAGGGTTTTTCCGTCGGCAGTTACAACGTTTGCCTCTGGATCTCCTCAAAAGACACTCCGACTTGCACATTAACATCTTTGAACACATTAACATCTTTAAACACTCCGTCCATTTGCGAGCTGTTCAGTTACAAGTAGCTCGTCAATGTTCACTTTTGCCTGTGGAGTAGACCGACGCTAGTGTCTTTTCCTCTGAGGTGTTTCCCGGACTCTACGACGCAAAGTGACCCATCATTTGGCATCTGAAACACCGTAACCTTTGGCACGAATGTCATACCTGGGTGTTCGACTTCATTGCACGTCACTGGGTGCATCCACTACCTAGGTAGTTGGGGTTAGCGCATGGGTAGCATACAGGGTTTCCCCTACGTCGAGCGGCAGTCGGCTTCATGGCATCTGTATGCGGCCGCTGAACTGCTGCGATAACTGGGTCTACAGGGTTATGGTTCTCAACCAGGTTGGCCCGAACTCTTGCACGGAACATATTTAATGTCATAGTACCCGTTCACGCCGAAGACCAAAGCTGCAGCATGAGGTGCTATGGAAAACCAGCAACAATCGCAAAGGCTATCCAATTTTCAGGTGGCATTTATCAAACTCAGAGAGCCTGTCATTTGAGTGCTGCCAGGAATTCGTCGACCGTTTCTCTGCCACAAAATCGTTGCTTCGTAAGCCGGTCAAACTCTACGAACATATCTACGGCGGACGCGTTGGTGAGAGAGCGCTTGATTTCGTTGATATCAGCTCTCTGCTTAATGGTGAGTTGCCGATACACAGATAGAGCTCCACCTGTTAATCTCCACGAGAGAATACGCTCAACCCTTCTTTCGTCTGATAGTTCGCAGATCATCTCCGCTCGTTCGAGCCATTCTACAATTGGTTCATCCGACGCCCACCCTAAACTTAAGAATTAACCGTAAGTAGAAAGGCTTCCTTTCTACTTACGGTTGGATCAAGAGAAAATCTTGGTTAACGTCTGAGGTTTGCCAAAATAGCTTTTGTTGAAATTGATTACGGTATTGTATTTTCTTCGCTGAGTTGAGTTGAAATGTATCCATGAAAAACAAAGCCGGCTCTCTCCTACTACCGAGCGACACTCGCAGTCTACCCCTCTGAAAATATTTTTTCCTTGTGCCCACTGTTATATTTAGCGTATGGTAGCAAGGAAAAGACAAACACAGGTTGAAAGTTTTTAAACAATTATATTTACAAAAAGGAAAAACAAGGCGATAAAGCGAAGAATAAATTTTACAAATTTGTAGCGTACAATATCAAGTGAATGAGTGAATCGAGGTGTGTGAAGCCAGATTCATGTACAGTCATGTATGTTATAAGTTAAGAAACTCACTTGGTGGATATGCTGGTATAAGGGTTGTAAGGGTATCAGATGATCTTGGTGGTAGTAGCAGTCTTGGACGGGGTGGAGTTGTAGCTTAGTCAGCAGTTGTCCACAGCAGGTGGTGTGTCAAAAATCTCTCAGAGTTCAGATGAGTTCTTATGGCCGTAGCGTGTTCCTCCCGTCAACCCTCGGTAGGCCGGTCTGCCGCCTTTGAATATTTTCGCTGCTTAAGTAGTTACCCTTTGGATCAAGTCGGTTCTAGGAATTTTTGGGGGTGGGAAGATTTATGATTGGCTGAAAAAGGGTATTTTGTTAATGTGAATTAATTTCTTGCATTCTCGCCCGGAAGCTCTGCGCGGGGCCTCTTGCGCAAAGACACATTTTATTCATTGTCTCAGCAGCAGCCGTCAGGCTAACATCCGCTACCCTTCTCCAACCATGTCTATGTTTTTTGAATGAAATCGCAAATCGGAAGGGATCAGAATCCTGCTATATAACACCACCATTCGAGCATTCCAGCTCTTTACATCGAGCTTGGTAATTCGCCTAGGCAAAACACCACACATTTGCATAGACGAGCCAGCCACTAATCACAGTTTCCGCCTCTGCCCACCTCCATACATATTGTAGGGTGTCTGGTCGGCCGACCGACTCATTATATGATTGTCCAACTTCTTTCTTGCCCTTTTCATATTATTCTGCCGTTTTCTTTTTTATTGACCAGGAGACTGGCTGATGTCTGTCGTCCTGGTGAAATGGACCTGGATGGGAGCGTGGATTCCTTTAATCTTGAAAAGCCGGTAGGGATGGCCATTTAGATGTTGATGGGGTTGTTCCTGCTTCCGGCTCTTCCGGCTTCTTTATGAAGGTTTCCAGGTCGTTTTTGAATATCTCTGTCTCGGATGTGCTGGTGTCTTCCCCCATCGTTTCCTGAGGCAACTAGGAGGTGAGAGGTGAAATGTTGGAGTTGGTTGTTTCTGTTATTGCTGGAAGTGAGGTAGAGATAAGATGTGGAGAAGAAATGTGGCTGGTCTATGATAACTGTAGAAAGAGGTAAAAAAATAAGATTAGGTTAGCTTGATAGGGTTTAACCTTGCGCAAGAGGACAACAAAATAAACCTTGTTTACGCTGAATATTTTCCTTGTATCCATTCGAGCATTCCAGCTCTCTAGATAGAGCTTGGTAATTCGCCTCTATAAAACATCACACATTTGCTTAGACCTGCCAACCATTAGTCATAGTTTCCGGTCCGCCCACCTCCACACGCTTTGAGGGGTGTCTGGTCGACCGATCGACTCATTACATGATTGTCTATCTTCTTTCATTTATTGTAAGAAACAAACACAGAGACATATTTTGCAAGGAAGAATAATCACTGAACAACTTTTGTGTACACCCTTCTTTATTGCTTTCTTTTCTCTGACGTCTTTGTTTATTTATATATAACCTCATCTACAAATGTTGAGATTTAACCTTGTGTAATGGATGTAATGGTAACTTACCGAATTCCAAACCTGTCCAGCAGTTTTAGCACACATATTCTCGAATGGAAAAGATTGATATTTCCTTACTTTTACCCCAAAGGAGAGCCATAATCAAAGATGACCTACCCGCGTTTACACCAATTACAACAGGTGTTCAATCGACACCTATAAAAGGAGCAAAACTTCAGGTGCCGAGATGAGATACTATGAATGTAATGAATCCGACAACTTAGCCAGAAATTGCTTTGTTCGTCATAACCAATGGAAAGAACAAGATTCCAGACTCCAAAACTTCAGTATGTTGTTTCCGGTGTTAGTAAAATAGTTGAGTCACTATATATACTTAGGATTCCAACGGATTAACCAACACAACAACAGATCTCTTTCTACATTATAGCCTCCTTATTTTTCCCGCACACCAGTTTCCTCCAAGGGCAATAACTCTAAACGGTGAAAACCCTGGTTCAGTTCTTCATGCAACAATAGTCAGTCATATTTCTCAAGATTGTCAAGGAAATAAATTAAGAGAGAAAAGTTATGAACTAGATTCTTCTGCAGACAAAATCTAAATACAACGTAAGTAAAAGTGTTAGTTGATGTTTGTAGGTGAAGTGCATTTCACTTGTCAATTCCACATGCTTTTGTACCTTAATGAATCAAAGAGTGTGACAGAAAAAACAGGGTGTTGTTGTGTCTACAATTGTTGATGAAATGAAAGCATGATGAGTTGGGCATATCTTTGACTGGAAAATGGTGGAAAGGACGTCAGGACGAAGGTCTTGATAATAACAGAGATCACACTTGGGTTAGATTTGCTTTAACAAGTGGATATGCGTTTAAAATATTTGATTGAATATCCATTTCGAAGTCGAGAAAAGTGCAATTTCTTGGTGAATCAGTTTCAGCCAATGAGCATGAATTTTGTGCAGAATATGTTCAGCGGTGGATTGCATCATGAAAGTGGGTGGAAGGTAAAGCACCTAGCTGATGGCAAAACTGCATCAATGAGTATTCAATACGGGCAACAGTCAGAAAAGTGTATGAAAAGGAATTAGGGCAATGGATTGGCAAAGGCTGGCTCATTCTGAAGTCTTTTAACTGTTCGCCACCGGTCCTGTCTCTCTCTGTTTCTTTTCTCTCTCTTTTACTCTCACTTGCCGAGTCAATACACTGGTTTGCACAATTCTGCTGCCTGGCAACAAAATACCCCTCCCGACAATGCTTCCTTTATACCGGTTTTGGCAGACTGCAATTTGCATATGTTGCAAACCCCGTCCCACCAGAGACAAGACGCATGACCTACAAATTGCACTCCCAGCGACGCCTACACTTCCGTTTTTTTATACTTCAAGTACTCTACACGCAAGACACATTCGCGCCATTTGGAAACTTTCAGGTCAGCCATTTTGCTCGTCACTTCTTGTTTCTTTCTTTCGGTGTTGCTATGAAAGGAATTCAATTCACAAAGCTTCGTTGTCACATTTCATTTCTCTCGTTCACTCGATTTATTACCTGTTTTTTTTTTTTTTTTTTTGTCCAGCCGAGGACGATTGCTGATTTCACGTAAATGTGTGAGGTTTGAAGGTATTTAGGAGGTCAATGGCTAAAGGCAAGACTGTGTTGCCGTAAGATATCTGACTCCATATTTTGGTTATATTATTTTACCCCACGTTGACTGGCTGGCGCAATGCCTTGTCCAAAGAAAGTCCAAAAGAAATATACAAAAAGAAAAGATAGAAACAGATAAGAGACGAAAACATTTCTTCCATACTTTCCTTTATTTACTTGGTGAATGGACTAACCAACGCTACGCCCCAAGACGTAGCGTGGTGCCCAAAACACCAGACAGCAAAATCGGTGTTGTCGGTTCGACGTCACTACCCGAAAAAGAGGTCGGTTCACAGAAAACCTGAGTATTTATCTCTCTACACCGGCTCCAAATTCGCTACTCCAAAATCCTTCTCATTTTGGCGCCACCGCTTCCCATTGGCTACTTTACTTTTTATTATTTTTCTTTTTTTCTGATTTTTAACCGGATGGATGCGTGGAGCCTTATGCGTGGAGACGCGTTTATACATTTTGTATCTGGCAGCCGACGAGTCAATATCCGGTTGGGAGTTTTACTGTTAATTCCTTAATCCCCACAAATGTAGGCTGTTCTGCCTACATATACAGCTGACCATTCGTTGTGTCTTTGAACGACGAACCCCGGTTGGCTCATCGGAGACAACAGGCTGCGGGTGTTGTATACCGTAATACATATACAACCATAAATATAAGAAGAGACATAATCAACAATAATGACGAACTTCAATGAACGAACGAACACACTTCTTTATAAAAATATATTCTTGATAGGGTGATGTTTCTTGTATGTGAGAGATGAGTTGGAGACGGGGACAGACTGCTATATTGACCCCAAGTTCTTCTGACCATAGCAGTACTTCTTCCTCATCATGGCTGGGGTTGCTTAACCGTGGGTCACTGAGGGCCCAAAGCCCTCTGTCTGCATCTGGCTCTCACTCCGGCATCTTGACTCCAACTAACTTGAACCGCCCCAGACACCTGATTATATAATTGTCTCTCGCCCCCTTGCTTCTGCTGTTCTTCCGCTTATTTACACCGGTGCATCTCTTGATTGTAAAGAGTCAATATATAACACAGGTTCTGCCTTTCAATTTCACTATCCATTCCTTATGACGAACAAAAAGTTGGACCACCTAAGGGGTTATTTCTTTTGATTGCTGTTGTACAAAAAATAAGTTGCATGACTGACCTGTTATGTATTACAAGAAACTGAATTTGTATGTCAGTTTCATGTTATCTATGCTTTGCTTTTATGTTAAATAAGAGTTTTCTTTAATGTCAATTCTAGCTGATCAAATCCAACTGAGCTGAATTTCATGTTATCTATGCTTTTATGTTAAATAAGAGTTTTCTTTAATGTCAATTCTAGTTGATCAAATCCAACTGAGGTGAATTTCATGTTATCTATGCTTTGCTTTTATGTTAAATAAGACTTTTTAAAAATGTTTTTCTTCAAAACCCCTGCCAAAAACTAATGTTTTTCCCTATCAAATACCTTGGATTAATCCATATTAATCAGTGCAGCTTCTGTGTAATCTTCAATAAATTCATCATCAAGTAATATTATCGCTCAATGATAGTCAATACATCAGGAATAAAATCGAAACAAGTCAGGATACTATGTGTGAGTAGCCATGTTGGTTCTCTTGTTTATTATTGAAAAATGGGTAGATGGAAGTACCTGTATATTATCTTCATTTTCTGAGGGTGCATCTAGGGGGAATAACTCATACTATGACATCCTCCTTTTTCCCAAAACAACAAAAATAATTAATACATCAAAGAATCACGACATATTTGTGGACGTAGCCTGATGGTTCGATTAGGAACTGTTCTCATCATAATTGAACTTTCTAGGTGGTCTTATTACATGACTGGATCTGGATATTTTTTGATTTCCATGAGGAGTGTAGGGTGCAGATGCCTCTGGGTTCAGTGTTGCTGGGGACTTATCTTCCCTTAGATGCTTGTGGTTTCTACGAAGCGACTTTCCGCATGAAGTCTGCACTATATAGGATCTGGGTTCAACACACCTATGTGTAACAACTGCCAGGGGCCATTTACTTGAATCCGGGTCATATACTCAAACACGTTGCCCTTCTCGTATGTTCGGGAGGTCTTGGATGTTCTGGTCATGTTGAGACTTTTGGTACGACTGCCTTTGATACAGGTGGGTTGCTATTTTTTCTTTTTGGGTTGCATTGTTGAGGCACATTACTGGTAAGTTTCCTAAAAGTTTTTGGTTGATCAGAAGTTCGTCAGGTGATGCAATTACATGGTCAATAGGAGTGGACTGTAAGCATAGCAACACCATTTCTAAGTTGCGTTTTTGATCTGTCATGCATTTTTCGCTGTTAAAACACAACCCTTCGGTTCGCGCTATTCTCATTAGATTGTGCAGGTTGATATCATGCTCTTCTTTCATCTTCCCAGAGACAATGACATCGTCAATCAGTCCAATTATACCCGGACATTTCTCCAGTATCATGTCCATTCTGTGCATGATGACATCCTGGGACATCACCAGACCAAACAGCATTCTATGAAAACAGAATCTCCCAAATGGTGAATGAAAGATCGTTAATAGTTGTGATTCTGCGTCAAGCAGTATGGACCAATATCCATTTTTGGCATCTAATTTTGAGAAGTGCTGAGCACTTGACAGCTTGTGTGCCAGCTCCTCCATTGTAGGAGTCTTATAATGGCATCTCATGATCGTGCGGTTCAGATCCTTTGGGTCTAGACATAGGCGAAGTTTTCCAATCTTCTTTCGAATGTACACTATGCTGCTAACCCATTCGGGAGGCTCGCTAACTTTTCTAATAATGCCTTGGGATTCCATGGTCTTCAATTCCTCTTCGATGTCATCCCTCAGATGTATAGGACATTTCCTGGGTGCATGGATCATTGGGTGATGATCGGGCTTTAGGACTATGTGATAGTCACTTTTGAAGTGTCCTATGCGATCGAACTGATTTGGGTATGAGTTTGTTAACTCGATGAGAGAGTTAATTTGGACCTTTGTCTTCAATTGTGCAGTGGAGGCTTATTAGCTCCAGGTTTCTGAGTGATGGTAGTCCTATTATCATGGGTCCCTCTGTTGTCACAACGAAAAATCTAAGTGTGGTCCATTTACCTTTATGTGAACACAGTATGCAAACTAAACCATGCTACACTATGCTCGAGCCGTTGTATGCAGTTGGTATTGTGTGCTCCTTTTTTGTAGAACCTGGGATTGGCTGTCCTAGGTCATCTACTTTGTCTGGAAACACCCTACAGAAGGTTCGTAGAGGAAACGTATTGCCTTCTGCACCTGTGTCCACTTTTGCCTTTAATGTGCAGGTGCCTAGTCAATCAGAAAGCCTTATTTGCAACTCTGTGAAAATGTAGCAGAAAGAACTTCTTATTTTTGTTTGGCGTGTAAATTAATTTGACCGTAATGGTCGTCACATATTTTCACCCAATGAGGATGACTTATCATATTCAGCCCGGACCATTTTCCCGGACCGCATAAAAATAGTGAAAGCCCGCCAAACTATCTCTTCCTCAGAAACTTTTGAGAAGGACGGATGTACTTTCTATCCGCTCCCTGCATAGCAGCAGAAGCACAACACCATGAGGAAAGCCGTCTGATTTATGGACCTCTAGATTCTACTCTCTTAGACCAAGGTTTCCCAGTTGAACAGGAATTAGATTCATGCAATCCGCCACTGACAGGAACACCTTCATGTCGCCTGCAACTTTTGCTATGTCTACAGCGACGCATAATTACGCTCAGACATCCAGCTACCTCATTCCTGGGCAATATTTTTGGAGACTCTCATGCCACTCTCCTACAACAACCAGGAGCACACCTTTTTGGGTGACTACATCATTCCTGTCCATAACCAGCACACACGACTTCTGCTACACCTATGGCGATGCATATTCCGCTCAGACATTCAACAGTCTTGGCTGTAGTGACGCACATTTCGCTCAGGCATTTATCTGCCAAAATTCTTTCCCAACTCAATAACTATTTCCTTCCTTCCTTCCCTCCTATGAGATTTGTAGCATGAAAGAACCCTTTATTCTTGCTGTCATTGAACCTGCTTAAAACCTTTTCTATATCTTGGTTCAACTCATTTATTTTCCTTTGAATATAGCAAGGAACTAACGTAACAATATTCCTCGCTAAAAAGATTTCGGTTCGATGGTTTCTTTGCTGCTGAACTGCATCAAACGTCAACTGTTCAAACTCTCTGTATAACCTGCTGGGCTCTCTTGTGTCTGAGTTCATCACATAGATTTGATGGTTGCACTCTTTATTCTGAATCTCATGTGGTTGTTTAGGACTGTGTGTCGTGTGTGCTTGGGTGAATCTTTTCTTGTTTTCATTTTTGTTGGTGCACATCTTTGCCCAATGATTCTTTTTTCCACAAGCCGAACATATGGTACCCCAGGCTGGGCATTTTCCTTTCTGATAGCCGTGTGTGTTTCCACATCGTTTACAGTGACTCTGTTTTATTGTGTTTATCTCCTGACTATCCCCTCCCTGAATTTTGGCTGTTTATTTCATATGATTAAGGGCTCTTCATGCGTTTGACCACTATTTAAACCCTCCTAAAGTGTCAGCTCTATGCCTTTGGATAGCAAAAGCTTCTGTAATTCAGGGTGTCTCGTACCGGTAATAACCTGTTCTATGAACCGTTCTTTAGTTTCCTAGTTGTCTCTAAATTTGCATTTTTTAGCCTGTAATTTGCACCTAGCAACGAAATCGTCAATATTTTCTGTGTTCTTCAGCTTATATTCACGCTGATAAAATCGTGCAATACGGAAATTAACTTGAGGTTTAAGTCGCTCCTCAAACTTACACCAAATAATTTCTGGGCCTGCTCGGTCGGAATCGTTCTCGAACGTCCAAGCATTGTATCTTCTGAGTCCTTCCTCACCAGCTAACAGCAGAATGTGGTCAACCTGTTCCTCGGCTGGGATGTTTTTAACAGAGAAATATTGTTTACATCGCTGCTTGAAAAATCTGAACGAATCGACCAGGTTCTCCGAGTCCCAATACATGACTGGTTCACATGCATTTGTATGCTTTATCTCGCTTTAAATATTTTGTAACCATGTGTCTGGATAGACAAGGGTTTCAGGCTATCCCTCACACATCAAAGTATGAGGACAAGGTCATGCTGGTGGTTGTCGAGGGTAGAAAACCACAATGTTGGCATTGCAAACAGCTGGGGCACTTTTTCCAGATCCTGCCCTCAGAAGACCACCAAACCAACATCATCACCACCGACATCACCACCATTGACAACAACAACAACTACGACAACAGCAGCAGCAACCACTAGACCCAATACAGAAACTGGGGACCAACCCAACAAAGGTGAAGAAGGGTGGACCCACGTTACTCGGAACAGAAAAAAGAAAAAAGAAATCCCCTTTAAAAGCGCCGATAAATGAAACTACAACTGTGACACCTGGAAAATTACTCACCCAGCCAGTCACAAGAAAATAGTATGTGACATCAGAACGGAAAAACTGTGCCCATATGTCCCAGTATCCTTACGGAAAGATATATTCGATGCAGTGCATGGATTATCACAACCCGGTGCAAATGCATCAATATGCTTGATGATTGACTGGTAAGTCTGACCAAAGATGAAAACAGACGTGAGAAAGTGGACGAAGATGTGTGTGAAGTGCTGAAAGGCCAAGGTTGGCTGACAATACACGTGCACCTCCAGGAACATTACCAGTGCCTGACGAAAGATTTAAGCACATACACATTGACATCACCGGTCCATTTCCCACATGTGAGGGTCAATGCTATTTGTTGACCTGTATTGACAGATTTTCGCGGTGGTTCGAAGCACTACCGATGCTAGATATGACGGCATACATGACAGCCAGGACATTTCTTGCCGGATGGGTAGTGAGATTTGGTGTCCCGGAGCGAGTAACGACAGATAGAGGTCGTCAGTTCGAGTCAGAACTCTTCCATAAACTATCAGCCCTTTTGGGCACCAGAAACATCCACACTACTGCATATCATCCACAAGCAAACGGTGCAGTCGAGCGATTACACCGTAGCCTAAAGGCCTCTTTACGTGCAGTGCTTACCAGCAATGCAAAGTGGTTAGAACATCTTCCACTAATATTGTTGGTACTGCGCACCGTAGTAAAGAGGCATATGGATTGCTCAGCAGCAGAAGCGCTGTACGGTACCACTTTGCGCCTACCAGCACAATACTTTTTCGACCCACCTGAGAAAGTGTGGGATGTTACATCATTTGTAGATAGACTTACCAAAAATATGGCCAAGATGGCATATTCCCCTTCAGGAGAAAACAAGAGCATTAAAACATATGTACCAAAGGCTCTAGAGAAATGCACGCAAGTATTTGTTTGAGATACAGCTAGGTCGCATTCCCTGCAACCACCGTATCGCGGCCCCTTTAAAGTTACAAAGAAATGCAACAAGTTCTTCAGCGTTCTCATTAAGGATGAAGAACAAAACATCTCCATCGACAGACTAAAACCTGCAACACTGGAGGAGGCTTACCTAGAAGTAGCACCCTCACCCTGGATGCCAGTGGAATTGACTCTAGAAAAACGCCTTAAAGAAAAAAAAACATGTTCAGGCTGACAGGTAAGATAGCCTGCTCATTTAAGGAACTTTGTCTCAAAATGAATAAATAAATAAATAAAAAAGAAAAAAAAAGAAAAAGAAAAAATGTGCATTTTTTCTGTCCTCTTCGGTGGTTTCCCTCATGACGCTCAATTTCAGATACTCCGTATTTGGGGGGGGGGGTTGTGGGGACACAAAAATAAGGGACACCGAAAAAGGAATAAGCTGCCCCTGTCAGTCAACTTACTGGGTCTTGTCTGAGGCAGATGGTTTTTTTTATGAGCCTCACCAAAGAGGAGAAAAATGACATTCAACCTGTCGGTGAGTTCGTAAACTTTGTTGTCTCTGTATTTATGTAAGCAGTAGTGTATATATGTTTGTTGGCATAAATGTAAAATGTGTTAAATGTATTTGGGCTTAGTGTTCTTTATTTTATGTTAAAATGTATGTTCGGTTTGATGGGATCACTAACACGTGTACATAAATTGTTAAACCCATCAAAATCAACAGGGGCTAATGGTCACCCACTTTTGGACTTTCAGTTCAACTTTTAAAAGTTGACTTTGTTTCATAGATATTTGGGGGCTTATTCGCCCTAATCTTGGCATGCACAGCCAATGCCTGCAAGAAATTATATACTAAGGCATTGTCCAGAGGAAATGTCACGAAGTGATGTTTCAAATGCACTGCTTTTTAACCATTTTTCCAGCCACCTTTCCAGAAGCGAGACATGCATCTTGAGAAGAACTAGAAGGTGGTCTAGCTAAGACCATAACCCATTTACTTTGCGGTTCACCTATAAGAAGGAGTAAGCCTTAAAGATATTATAGGTTCTGATGAGACCAACTTGTCTAAGGTTTGAAGCTTTTATACGGACAAATTGAAACTTTGTCCTCCACTGCAGATGAATGCAAATTTTCTTGTGGGTTATTTTGGTTTGTCAAAAACCCATATTTTGAATGTGTGTCGTCTTTTATTGTTCAAACTTTGTTACTAGGCACCTAGAATTTGGAATATTGTCATACCCATATATGGGAAATATATGCCACTATGTGAAGAGTCTTCTTTCGGGGCATCTTTTGTAAATAAATTCTTTCAAATTATAATCAAGGAAGACCATTTGTGTTTCCCTCCCCATTTTCTCTCAGACGTGAGTTAAAAGTTGATTTTATCTGAAAGTGAATGAATTTGCGACAAAAAATCACAGCAACCACTGCAACAACTTCTGAATATATATATATAAATAAATGAATTTTTAATTTGGCAAAATTCAAAAAAAATTTTTTCAAAGTTTCTATTATCTCCCTTGGTTGAATTTTATGATTTTTATTATGTCCCTTTGTTAACCATTTTTCATCGTTTGGGAATGGCGGCTGTTTTCAATTGATTCAATCCCAAAAATAGTTTATTTAAAGTTTTACAAAGTACCTCGTATGTTGTGATGGTTAATGAGCTAGACTGACTATGACTAGTAAATTCTAGTCTGCTGATATTTTTTGGCCTTGTACCACACGTAAGTTTAGTTAATTATTTCACATTTTGACAGTTTTTACCTTGTTGCATTGATTGAACGAAACGGAAAAGAAATCATCAAAGATTTAAAAAGAAAAAAAAAAGGAAACAATTAGTTTTTCTTAATTTCTTTATTATTAAAAGTTTCAATAAAAATAGGTCGACTTTTTTTGTTTTAGAAAGATTCATTTTACCCCAAAAGAATTAAAATATTTGGTTATTATTCTGATTAGTTTCGTAATTTTTGTATTTTCCTTATTTACTTTTATGTGATTTGAACGGCATCCAGTCGTTTCGGTCGAGATATTTCCACCCACAACACGTTTCAGTTGTGCTTTGTTTTTATAAACGGAAATATTTTACAAGATGCAATATAAAATGAAAATATTTTCTGTTATAATAAAATCCCTTAAAACCGTGAATTTTTTTTTCGTGAATAATTTTGCTTTGGATTCAACAGAACCTCCTCACATTTGAAACTGTCTTTTTTTCTTCATAGAAACAGATGAAGATAGATCTTACCTACTAATATAAAATTTCGAAATTGTGTCTGATTTTCCGTGATAGATGGTCACGTGTTATCTATTGTTTGTATTAATTTCATTTGCACTTGATTTGGACTATCATCTTCTGTTATATTGTTTGTATATTTAGTCATTGATAATATTCCCTGTTAATGTAAGAGTTTACGTTTCGGTCGGTATAGTTTTTTGATTAAAATTTGCCTCCCGCACCGGTCACTTCCGGCTTGAACACCGGCTGGCGCTAATTCAGCCTTTTTCAAATTGACTGGCATGCGAGACTGACGTTTCTCTTGTCGTGGGTCACTGGCAAGGCAAAAAGAGGTAAGCACGTGAATTCTCTTAATTCGATTTAAATTATCACTTTCGTGCTGTGTTTCCTCTTTTGGAACATTTACGAGTGCGTTTATTTTGTTTCAGTTTTCACGTTGAAGATTGCATGTTAGAGAACGTCTGTACGTTGAAGCGTGTATACTTGTAGAATGTACGCATTTTACACCGAACACGTGCGGAAATAAAAATATACAACTTCACCAGTACGAGACTCGTGTCTTTGATTTCTGACCTCAGTTGCTGCTGTTACAGTGAAAACTCTTTTTTATTAACAAGGTAAATTTGCAAAATTTTGAGTAACAAACAAAAAACGATACCTTGTTAATTTGCGAACGGCAGCTTACCAAATTAGGAAGATAAACGTCAGTCTACCTTTAAGGGACATTTCCATGTAGTCATTCAACCCTTGTTTGCAAAAAAAGAAAAACGAAAATTTTGTTTAAAAGAAAACGAACTGTTTTGTAAACCTGCGAGTACAGAATATCTGCGCCGTATATATATATAAAAAAAAAAAAAAAACGAACGTAAGAATACAAACTGGTTTGCGAACTCTGAGTACAGAATATCTTCGCCATAAAAAACACTCGTCTGGAAAGACTTGAGAACTTATGAGGTGATGAACTTCTGGATCTAGATTTTCAGAAGCCACATGCTGCAGTCACCTTCTTTAAAGGTGGGAATGAACCTGAATGGAAATGAGGCTGGAATTGAAGTTTGTAACTTGACTGCATCTCATTTGAGGGTTCCATGACGATTTGCTAACCTGAAAACCAATGCTCAACCAATTCCAACAAAATTCTGGGTCTACTGCTATGAAGATCAACAGCTCAGGAAATCAAGCACCCATTAGCAGAAGGAATTGTGGGACTAAGCTCATCCCCTTGGCGGGTGCAAGTAGTTATAGTGAAGGATAAATTTGATCGCCATAAAAAATGCATATGTGTGGACTACTCAAATACTGTCAATATGTTTACAGAGCTTGATGCATACCCATTACCAAGAATTGAAACCTTGGCAAATAAACATGCAGGTTATTGGGTCTTCTCTACTTTCGACCTAAAGAGAGTCTATTACCTACTACGAGGATGACAAGGCATTTACAGCCTTTGAAGTGAACAGGCGTTTACATCAGTTTACTCGGATACCGTTCAAAGTTATTAACATGGTTGCTACTTTTCAATGGGCTATTGATAAATTTGTTGACAAAGTGAACCTACTAATATGTTTGTGTATCTTTACAACATCATTGTCACCAGGAGAGACCAAGCAGAGCGTGAGAAATGTGTTAAAAGTTTTCCTGAGGCTGCACAATGCCAAAAACTCACTCTAAATGACTCAAAACCTATACTTTCAACAAACAAGATTTCAATGCTTGGTTATGAAATTCTTGATGGGTTAGTGCGGCCTGATAAGTTAAGACAACAGCCACTTCTCGACTGGGAGATACCCAATAAAAAACATCACTTAAAAGAGTTTTAGGCATGTTTGCACATTATACAAAATGGATTCTCTAATTTTCAGACTGCATTCAGCCACTCATGAAGGCAAAACGGTTTCCGCTCAAGGCAAAAGCATGTGAGGCATTTTATAAATTAAAACAGCTACTTATGAATTCAACACTACACATCCCGATAATACGAAACCATATGGGAAAGAATGTGATGCATCAGATTTAGCAGTATCAGCTACCTGAAACCATTTAGAGTGACCACACGTTCATGTCACAAATCATCACGAGACTCATTATCCAGCTATTTAGAAAGACGCTACAGCAGTGATTAAAGCTGGGAAGAAATTGTCCCATTATAAAAATTTATTTCTAACAAGGAAACAAACTATGTGCAGCACTTGATTTTGACCCGAGTAAGGAAGGGAAAATCAATCCCAGATAATAAGGCACCAAAAAGCTACTTCCCACTATTATTTGTCGAAAACTACTATTGGGCAAAATTGGGTACCAGGCTGTCAATGTGGGAAAAATTTAGCCAGCAGGCTGGTTCGTCACTCGCTTCTTGGAAAGCCGATAAGTATTCTGACAGGTAAAAAGCTTCACGAGAAATAGAACTAAAATCAAACGAAAGTCAACTACCGAAATTCAATGAAGTTAAACAAAGGAAGAAAATTCAACCCGGGAATTTTGCTGAAAAGATAATTTTACAGAAGAATGAATTGAAGTTAAATAGAAATTTAAAAAAACTCAAAGCAAACTGAAAGATAAAATTTAACCCTTGAACTCTGATGAAAGACAACCTTACAGAAGATTAATAAATTAAAGGAAAATCAAAACTTTTTGACGAAACTAAAAGAAAAACAACAAATATTCAAATTCAAAGAACCTTGTTTTCCAGACACTCTCTCTCAGATAAGTTCCTGTGAAAAACAGTAAAATTTGCAACTTTATCTTTTCCATCCTTTTCTATCTTGCTTTTTTGTATAAAATTCCTGTCTAAAACTTTATTATCTGTGTTATCTTTTTAAATCAGTTTCTGAACTAGAAAGCTGCTGAACTTATTCTTTAAAATTACACATTAAAGCTGCCTAAAAACATCATTACCTTTTAAATGGAAAATTTTAGTCTAAATTCTTTTATATTGCAAATTTTATTAAAAATCTTTTCACCATTTCCTGTCTAGACAATATGTTACAATTGTGACATATTAAAAATCAATGGCATTCATGATGGATAATTATAGAAGGTCCAAAATTAAGAATGACAAGATCTAAGGCTGGTGCCTGGAACTGAAAAACTTTTATGACATTCACTAATTCTCTGGATGCTAAAACAATGTCACTAGAGTTGTGCATACTACAATGCTAACCTCATCCCTTAAGAAATTTCATGACGACTTTTGTCACTCTGGAATCTCTAGCCTTTTGCATTATGTACACTCTAAAAATATGCCCTTTTCCACAGAGGAAGTGATAGAAGCTTGCTCATCTTGCAATGTTTGTGCTGAATTAAAACTATGGTTTGCTTCCTCACCTAAAGTTCATCTGATCAAGGCTACTCAATCTCTTGGGGAACTTATTGTCAACTTCAAGGGACCTTTACAATCAAGTACATCAAATAAATATCTATTTGTTAGAATAGATGAATTTTCAAGATTCCTTTTTGCAATTCCATGCAATGATACTGCATCTAAAACAGTTATCCAGTGCCTGCAATCAATTTCTCCTTTTGTGGAGCACCAAGCTACAACCACTCAAGATTTGTAATACCTTCTACTGCACTGGGTGGCCTCTAGCAAGACGACTCCTTATCATCCTCAAGTGGAGAGATATAACGGTATCATTTGGAAAACCATTTGTCTGACGCTGAAATCACAAAATGTAACCCCTAACCCTCTTGAAATCTGTACTACACTAAGTTCTTCTGAGCATCTAGATAGAGTAGGCTCTACTCTATCCACTGTCTCAAATGCAACACCTTATGAAATATTCTTCTTGTTCTTTCGGCACTTATCTCTACATGTATGTCTTCTGTCTTAGTTGCTAAACCTGTTTTTCTGCAACAGTTCAACCTCTTAGTCCAAGAAGTTGAGCTACTGGACATAAATCCAACCTGTGCATATATCAGAATTGACAATAACAACCGTGAATCATCTATGTCACTACACAACCTAACTCTCTGCCCATCACTGTCACTTTTGATCGAGAAGAGTGGGCCAGATAATACAGCAAAAGATTTTGCCCCCTTAGGGGGATAACTAATCCAGTGATTGAAAAGAATTCTAATGAAAAGGAAAATAATATTGATATTCTGTGTTTATCTTGTGAAAACTCAGATTTTGAAAAAACTGTAAATGCACCAAACTTGTCCCCAGAGAATAAGCCACGCATGGCAACTGGGGTGAATGTTATGATAAACTTCCAGGATTATCCCTCATAAATAGAATTCTTAAAAGGACCTGTGATAACTGAAAGATGGCTGCCATGCATGCTACAAGACCAATGATAATACTAGCACTTTAACGTTTACCAAAGCCGCAGTTTGGTGGTCATTCTTCTTCTTTTCAATTCATCATACTTTACTGTGAGGTTTTGTAAATTAGTCAAATATACTAATACATTTCATACTAATGAATTCTATGCAAAAAAAAAAATGGATGTTTATTCATTTATTTTTCTTTTCTCATCAAGAAAATGTTTTTCAAGAAGCTATACCCATGTAAACAATGTTGATAAATTATTTATTTACACAGATTTAAACGGCATTGCTATGTAACAGTAATAATTTAGCGTAAGCCATTAGTTTGAAACCATTTGAATAGGTTTCTATGATATGTAAGAGATCATTTTGTTGATAATTTTGTTTGTAAATAATTTATAATATTATACAAAGAAAGCAAAGCATTTAACTCAATAACAATAGTCTGCTAATTTAGCTTGTTAACCATTACACTATGTGAGGTTCCCCTTCTTACTATGCTTTGCTTAGTTGTGAAACAAGGCCAGAAATGTGGAGCACCCAGAGAGAAGTGAACTCACTAACAATGGTCAGCTCAACAAACTTGCTAACCATTTCACTAGGTGCATTGCCCCTTGACTTATTTTATACCCTGGAATTTAAAATAACTAAAATATATACATTTTTAACCAACCTTTTTAATTATCATGTTTCGTTTTATTGATATATATATATATATATATATATATATCTTTTTTAGAAAACTTTATAATTCACTCTGAATTATAACAAGACTCTTTACATCTGAACGTTTTCTCATATCCCAATGATGCCTGCATTATGAAAATAAAGTTATTAAAATATATAATTTTTTCAACATATGCTATTCATTAAATATTTCATTTTATATATATATTTTAGAAAACTTGGTAATTCAGTCAGGATGGTGGCAAGACTCTTCAAATCTGAAAGTTTTTTCATTCCCCAATGATGCCTGCATTATAAAAATAAAGTCTAAAAAAAGGCTTTTTTGTCCACAGTTTTTTCAACCTTATCCTTACTGAACATTTAATCTGGATTATATTAATCTTGTGACATTGCATTGAAATTTAAATTGCAAATAATTTATGGATCTCTTGTTTTCTTTAATAATATTTCTTTTTTATTTACAGATATCAATTGAAGGTGAGAACAATAATTTCCAAACTTATAAAGACACGAACAAGGACATACGAAAGAGAAAATGCATTCATATAAAGTATGTGAATCTGCATTTTGACACAATTCATATTTAAATGGTTGCAGTCAAACACACAAAAAAGACAATTTTTATCATAGCTATGTGTATAGAAACGAATTTTGATTAAATTCCCATTTCAAAGAACATATACACAGAAATTGAGAAATTCTATTATCATAAAGTATTTGTATTAGTTTTTTCTCAGAAAATAACACTAAAAACCATATGGAGAAAGAAAAAGGAAAGAAAGGAAAAGTCTGTAAGTGTAAAGTGTGTGGATCAACATTTAAACAGACTTCATATTTAACAGTACACATGCGAACACATACTGGAGAAAAGCCATTTTCTTGTGAAGTGTGTGGTTTGGTAATTGCTCATAGATCTAGTTTGAAAATCCACATGCGAACACACACTGGAGAGAAACCATATTCTTGCCAAGTGTGTGGTTTCACTTGTGCACATACATCTGGTTTGAAAAAACACATGCGAACACATACTGGAGAGAAGCCATATTCTTGTCAAGTGTGTGGTTTCACACTTGCACATTGTTCTAGTTTGAAAAGCCACATGAGAACACATACTGGAGAGAAACCATACTCTTGTGAAATATGTGGATCTTCATTTGCAGTGAAATCTACTTTAAATAAACACATCCAAATACACACTGGAGAGAAGCCATTTTCTTGTGAAGTGTGTAGTTCAGCATTTGCACGGAAATCACATTTGATACGCCACATGTTTACACATACCAAAAAGAAACCATATTCTTGTAAAATATGTTCCTCACAATTTTCACATGGTTCACATTTGAAAAGACATATGCGAATACACACTGGATGAATAAATTTCATGACCAGTGTATCAGTAATTTTTATGAATTGCAGTTTTAAAGACATTTAAACATTTGAGGTGGTTGACGTTAAATTATAAAGGACAATAAATAAGTTTTCCAACTTTTATTTCCTTCAGATAATCATTGAATTTATCAATATAATAATCCTTATAATCTGACAAGTATTTATAGAACAATAATCCACTGCTTCACTTATCTGAGGTTCTAAATAAATATATATATCTCTACCCTTTCAGTTGTGATGTGAACTTGATGTTCCAAATCATCACATTTAGCAGGATATTTTACCCACCTTATTAGCTTCACAGTGGATGAGTGCAACTTGATTAGCTCTCAAAGTTTAGTTAGATGATAAAAGTCAAAAATGGAATTATCTACTCAAGTTTAAAACCTAAAAGAGGCTGTTTGTTTTTCAATGACGTGATAATGTCTTTGGAAAAGGCATGAATCTATTTCTTCTCCTTCTTGCTATTGGTAAATTGTAAGGCAGGCTAGTTTTTTAGGCTTTAGGTTGACTGTCTAGTTAAAAGAAAACTTCATAAAGTAACGATTCATCTGTGATCCTTACTAAATATTAATATCTGCCCATCCACTTCTGGAATGTCACTTGTCATTCAGGGGCAGTAAATCTATACACCTTAACAACAGAAACTCTATTAGCCATCACAATTATGTAAAAGGATGAAGATTTTGCTGGCTTGTAAGATTTGACTGCTGTAATTTATGAAATTAAAAGCTTGACAAAAATCAGTTTTTTTTATTGTCTATCTTCTTTCTTTTATTGTAAGAAACAAACACAGAGACGTCTCTTACTGACAAATATTCCTGCTGTGCATTAAAATGTCTTCAACTCTCACATTATGTTCTATTCTTTGGATTGGTTATCTCTTATTTCAGAAATAAACACTGAGGCATCTTTTGCAAGGAAGAATAATCACTCAACCATTTTTATTGTTTCATCACATTTGAAAATGTTAAAATGTCTTCAGTTTTGTTCTTCTGATGTTATGCTTTGCTTTTATGTTAAATAAGAGTTTTCTTTTATGTCAATTCTAGTGGATCAAATCCAACTGAGCTGAATTTCATATTATCTGTGCTTTTATGTTAAATAAGAGTTTTCTTTAATGTCAATTCTAGTTGATCAAATCCAACTGAGCTGAATTTCATGTTATCTATGCTTTGCTTTTATGTTAAATAAGACTTTTCTTATATACAATGTGTGAGTAGCCATGTTGGCTCTCTCATTTATTATTGAAAACTAGGTAGATGGAAGTACCTGTATATTATCTTCATTTTCTGAGGGTGCATCTAGGGGGAATAACTCATACTATGACATCCTCCTTTTTCCCAAAACAACAAAAATAATTAATACATCAAAGAATCACGACATATTTGTGGACGTAGCCTGATGGTTCGATTAGGATTTGTTCTCATCATAATTGAACTTTCTAGGTGGTCTTATTACACGACCGGATCTGGATATTTTTTGAGTTCCATGATGAGTGTAGGGTGCAGATGCCTCTGGGTTCAGTGTTGCTGCGGACTAATCTTCCCTTAGATGCTTGCGGTTTCTACAAAGCGACTTTCCAGATGAAGTCTGCACTATATAAGATCTGGGTTCAACACATCTCTGTGTAACAACTGCCGGGGACCATTTACTTGAATCTGGATTACATACTCAAACACGTTGCCCTTCTCGTATGTTCGGGAGGTCTTGGATGTTCTGGTCATGTTGAGACTTTTGGTACCACTGCCTTTGATACAGGCGGGTTGCTATTTTTTCTTTTTGGGTTGCATTGTTGAGGCACTTTACTGGTAAGTTTCCTAAAAGTTTTTGGTTGATCAGAAGTTCGTCAGGTGATGCAATTACATGGTCAATAGGAGTGGACTGTAAGCATAGCAACACCATATCTAAGTTGCGTTTTTGATCTGTCACGCATTTTTCGCTGTTAAAACACAACCCTTCGGTTCGTGCTATTCTCATTAGATTGTGCAGGTTGCTATCGTGCTCTTCTTTTGTCTTCCCATAGAAAATGACATCGTCAATAAGTCCAATTATACCCGGACATTTCTCCAGTATCATGTCCATTCTGTGCATGAAGACATCCTGGGACATCACCAGACCAAACGGTATTCTACGAAAACAGAATCTCCCAAATGGTGAATGAAAGATCGTCAATAGTTGTGATTCTGCGTCAAGCAGTATGGACCAATATCCATTTTTGGCATCTAATTTTGAGAAGTGCTGAGCACCTGACAGCTTGTGTGCCAGCTCCTCCATTGTAGGAGTCTTATAATGGCATCTCATGATCGTGCGGTTCAGATCCTTTGGGTCTAGACATAGGCGAAGTTTTCCAATCTTCTTTCGAATGTACACTATGCTGCTAACCCATTCGGGAGGCTCGCTAACTTTTCTAATAATGCCTTGGGATTCAATGGTCTTCAATTCCTCTTCGATGTCATCCCTCAGATGTATAGGACATTTCCTGGGTGCATGGATCATTGGGTGATGATCGGGCTTTAGGACTATGTGATAGTCACTTTTGAAGTGTCCTATGCGATCGAACTGATTTGGGTATGAGTTTGTTAACTCGATGAGAGAGTTAATTTGGACCTTTGTCTTCTTCAATTGTGCAGTGGAGGCTTATTAGCTCCAGGTTTCTGAGTGATGGTCGTCCTATTATCGTGGGTCCCTCTGTTGTCACAACGAAAAATCTAAGTGTGGTCCATTTACCTTTATGTGAACACAGTATGCAAACTAAACCATGCTACACTATGTCGAGCCGTTGTATGCAGTTGGTATTGTGTGCTCCTTTTTTGTAGAACCTGGGATTGGCTGTCCTAGGTCATCTACTTTGTCTGGAAACACCCTACGGAAGGTTCGTAGAGGAAACGTATTGCCTTCTGCACCTGTGTCCACTTTTGCCTTTAATGTGCTGGTGCCTAGTCAATCAGAAAGCCTTATTTGCAACTCTGTGAAAAAGTAGCAGAAAGAACTTCTTATTTTTGTTTGGCGTGTAAATTAATTTGACCGTAATGGTCGTCACATATTTTCACCCAATGAGGATGACTTATCATATTCAGCCCGGACCATTTTCCCGGACCGCATAAAAATAGTGAAAGCCCGCCAAACTATCTCTTCCTCAGAAACTTTTGAGAAGGACGGATGTACTTTCTATCCGCTCCCTGCATAGCAGCAGAAGCACAACACCATGAGGAAAGCCGTCTGATTTATGGACCTCTAGAGTCTACTCTCTTAGACCAAGGTTTCCCAGTTGAACATGAATTAGATGCATGCAATCTGCCACTGACAGGAACACCTTTATGTCGACAGCAACTTTTGCTATGTCTACAGTGACGCATAATTACGCTCAGACATCCAGTTACCTCATTCCTGGGCAATATTTTTGGAGACTCTCATGCCACTCTCCTACAACAACCAGGAGCACACCTTTTTGGGTGACTACATCATTCCTGTCCTTAACCAGCACCCACGACTTCTGCTACACCTATGGCGATGCATATTCCGCTCAGACATTTAACAGTCTTGGCTGTAGCGACGCACATTTCGCTCAGGCATTTATCTGCCAAAATTCTTTCCCAACTCAATAACTATTTCCTTCCTTCCTTCCTTCCTATGAGATTTGTAGCATGAAAGAACCCTTTATTCTTGCTGTCATTGAACCTGCTTAAAACCTTTTCTATATCTTGGTTCAACTCATTTATTTTCCTTTGAATATAGCGAGGAACTAACGTAACAATATTCCTCGCTAAAAAGATTTCGGTTCGATGGTTTCTTTTCTGCTGAACTGCATCAAACGTCAACTGTTCAAACTCTCTGTATAACCTGCTGGGCTCTCTTGTGTCTGAGTTCATCACATAGATTTGATGGTTGCACTTTTTATTCTGAATCTCATGTGGTTGTTTAGGACTGTGTGTCATGTGTGCTTGGGTGAATCTTTTCTTGTTTTCATTTTTGCTGGTGCACATCTTTGCCCAATGATTCTTTTTTCCACAAGCCGAACCTGTGGTACGCCAGGCTGGGCATTTTCCTTTCTGATAGCCGTGTGTTTCCACATCGTTTTCAGTGACTCTGTTTTATTGTATTTATCTCCTCCCTGAATTTTAGCCATTTGCTTCAAATGATTAAGGGACGCTTCATGCGTTCGACCACTAATTAAAGCCTCTTGAAGTGTCAGCTCTAAGCCTTTGGATAGCAAAAGCTTCTGTAATTCAGGGTGTCTCGTACCGGTAATAACCTGTTCTATGAACCGTTCTTTAGTTTCCTAGTTGTCTCTAAATTTGCATTTTTTTGCCTGTAATTTGCACCTAGCAACGAAATCGTCAATATTTTCTGTGTTCTTCAGCTTATATTCACGCTGATAAAATCGTGCAATATGGAAATTAACTTGAGGTTCGAGTCGCTCCTCAAATTTACACCAAATAATTTCTGGGTCTGCTCGGTCGGAATCGTTCTCGAACGTCCAAGCATTGTATCTTCTGAGTCCTTCCTCACCAGCTAACAGCAGAATGTGGTCAACCTGTTCCTCGGCTGGGATGTTTTTAACAGAGAAATATTGTTTACATCGCTGCTTGAAAAATCTGAACGAATCGACCAGGTTCTCCGAGTCCCAATACATGACTGGTTCACATGCATTTGTATGCTTTATCTCGCTTTAAATATTTTGTAACCATGTGTCTGGATAGACAAGGGTTTCAGGCTATCCCTCACATATCAAAGTATGAGGACAAGGTCATGATGGTGGTCGTTGAGGGTTGAAAACCACAATGTTGGCATTGCAAACAGCTGGGACACTTTTCCAGATCCTGCCCTCAGAAGACCACCAAACCAACATCATCACCACCGACATCACCACCATTGACAACAACAACAACTACGACAACAGCAGCAGCAACCACTAGACCCAATACAGAAACTGGGGACCAACCCAACAAAGGTGTAGAAGGGTGGACCCAGGTTACTCGGAACCAAAAAAAGAAATCCCCTTTAAAGGCGCCGATAAATGAAACTACAACTGTGACACCTGGAAAAAAATCTACAAAAGAAATCTCAGAGAAACCAACTTCACCATCAAAAACATCTCAAAAAAAAAAAAAAAGGAAAAAACACATTAACCAACAGAAACCCCAGAAAGCGTGGACATTTACTTCAACCTAAAAAGAAGAAGGGATAGTGGGGATTCAGTAGCAGACGAGGAGGAAAAGAAACATAAAAAAACAACAAGGCCCCAACCAGAGAACGAACCACAATCCCAGCCACAACCTCAGGAAAAAAATAAAACAAAAAAACAAAGCCCAGCCGAAATCCTTCCACCCGCACAACCAAAAAAGGCACCAAGCCAACTTACCTAAACCCCCTCTCCTCAACATTACCTTCTCTTTCACCCATTGCAACTCCCAAGATACTCTCCCGATCCCACTCAGAGACCAGAAGGACAACACCATCATCATCATCGACCAAAAAAAGAATGAAGTCAGCTTCAAACGAAGTCAGCCCCAAACGACGTGCACCAAGCCATTAACGGCTTCTATTATTGTGCAGACTCAATAGAATCACCCTCAATAGAGCATCATTTGAAAAAAACTGTAAACCAGCTCATTACTCTCAAAACCATTGACCATAATGGCATTACCAACCCATACCTCTTTAGGGGTGCACCCATGGAGACCACCTTTGTTCGTTCGGCTGGCAATTGCACAAGAGAGCTCTGGCGTGTCATTGAGGAAGCCAGTCGAACAAATATAAGCTTGGCGGAATTGGAGCACCCCTCGCTCAATGTTATGTTGTCTAAATGTACAGGCAGGTCCCGATTTATGTTCATCCCTGCTTTTATAGGTCCCTAAAGTTGAAGAACCCCATGGATGTTGGACGAATTTCCTGGGACGGCCGAGTTACTAATGAACTCGGTTCCGATTCCCTGCGTCAGGCCGTCGGCATCCTCACCCGGAGGATTTCCCGCCCGCAGTGAGTAAGGTAAGTGGGTCCGATGGCTTTAAACCTTGCCACTCTGAATGTGAGGGGACTGAGGGACTCAAGCAAATGTGCGCGCGTGCTTGCTGTACTCAAGAATCTTAGAGTGTATTTTGCTGTGGTGCAGTAGACTCACTTTATTTGTGCTACGAACTGTCGGATGCTGGAGAACGATTTTAACGTTTTCTCAGGATACGGCAGCCGCAGTAGTGCTGGAGTTTCTCTGCTAATTGGACACAGCCTTGATGCTGACGTTGACGTTGTTTTTGCAGGTGACAGAGGCCGGTTGTTGTGGCCGATGTTGCCGTAAAAAGTCTCAATTGCTGTCTGGTTGTGGTTTATGCGGCAAATATCGCTGCAGAGAGGGTTTCCTTTGTTCGTCGGTTGGCGCCGTTCCTGGGCGATACGAAGCGGCTAGTCTTAATGGGTGATTGGAATAAGATCCTTGATCCCAAGATAGATATGGTTGGGCGGGCGGGGAGCTAGAAGGTTGGGAAGGTGTAAATGCAGCCTTGTCGGCCTTAGGACTCGTCAAGACTTGGTCGATAACTTTCAATCACCCAGGGCGGGAGATGTGGACGTGGCTAGATAGCTCACCTTCTGCCAAAGTAGGTTCCTACTTGGACAGAGTGTTAGAAGAGCTGATAGCAACTTCGTTATTTGTCCCACGTTACACTTGATAGCGTGGACTGACCATAAACTTGTTACGGTCAGTCTGCGGTTAGCTAATGGGCCTGGTCTGGCCGGCTACTGGAAGTTCAATACCTCTTTACTGGAGATACAGGACTTCCAGGACCGGCTAGAATCCCTAATTAATTATATATAATGATGAAAAAATAGCGAATAAAACATTTGTTATTACTCTTTTGATCTTCCATTGTTTAGAAAATAAAGGAATGTGGCTTTTAAGTAATAAATCCTAATATTATATACAATGATGGAAAAATCAGCAGCTGAAAAATAGTGAATAAATTTCAATGATAAAAAAAAGATTTTTTATAAAGAATCCTTTTTTAATAGATTATATTAGTTGTATTGATTTACAGATCAATACAGATCATTTCATGTATTAATTTTTAAAAACTTTTAAATACATTGAAAAATGATGGAAAAATTGGCAGCTGTAATATTACTTATCTTATTTCATTGGCTGAAGATGAGAGGAATAGCAGTTGGCATCGAATGAAAATTTGTCGTGACCTGTTCTCAAATGTAAACACGAAACATATTGGCCTTCGACCGAGCCGTCAATCAAGAAACAGTTGCATCCGGTCAAGATATCAAGATATAACCTTCACCGTGGATGGGTTGAATTCAGTGCAATTGTTACGCCCACTGGAAGCAGGTAAACACCAAACAGTGATATAACCCGATGCAACAGACAGTTCGAGTTTGTTGGAGTCAGTTTGTTGGAGTTCAAGTTGCAGTTCGAGGCAGTGAGAACCAGCTCGAGATAGAGGGCTTGGACCCTCAGGACCTCGCTTGAGCAGCCCAGCAGAATGAGGAAGAAGTGCTGCTATGACCAGAGGAACTTGGGTCAATATGTTGCAGTCTGTTCTGTCTCCAACTCACCTCTCACACACAACCCTTTCGAATAAAATGTGAGAGGTATATTTTTCTAAAGAAGTGTGTTCGTTCGTCATTATTGTTGATTTTGGTTTCCGCGTGTATATGTTCACGTATAGTTGTATCACGGCAATATAACAAACAGATCGGCTCACTCACCACCTTAAAAACAGTACCCCCGGCTACAACCGGAAGTGATTAAGCCCTATATGCCCCGGACCAGCCGTTACAGCTAAGAAAAGGGAATACATTTCATTTAACAACATTTACAGAACACATCGGCCAAAAGTAAATCTATTACAATGGAGTGGATTATCTTTGGTAGCCTATCTCAGGCTAAAGAAGGATTTTATTTTCACGACTAATTTTGATAGATGAACTTTATGTTTACGTAGCCCAGCAGTGTGACATACCGTTCCCTTTGTATAAACAAAGCTTCGAGGTCAAAAATTTTAGTGGTCGTTTTTCCAAAGATCACAGGAGCCCGCTCTCAGAGCTACGCTCCCCAAGGCTGCATCCTACATCTTGTGGTTGCATTCGCCTTCCTTCAAGGCTGAGTCCCACTTCTCGTGGTCACTTGCATCACATAGATATGCCAAAAGGTCCTTTTAAGGAACACAAGAGATTTCCATCTGCAGGTTGGAGTATTTCTGATGGGCCTTCCAGACTCGTCAAAATAGACAGCCCGGATGCACACACAAAGGGGACTCTAAGAGCATCCGGTCTTAACCATTCGATCAGTTCTGTTCGTCCGCTTAGCTGCGTAGTGCAAAAGGCATGGGTTTATCTTTAGCTTCTGTTTCCCTATCCATGCAGGGCTAGGATACCGCCAATCTTAGCTGCAACGTCCCGGTCCGTTTGCTCGATACGTTTGCACGACAGCGCACTACTAAAGCATGGGTTAGATTTAGCGGTCGGTTCACTTGTCCGTTTGCAAGACAGCGCAGTACTAAAGCACGGGTTAGATTTAGCGGTCGGTTCCCTTGTCCGTTTGCAAGACAGCGCAGTACTAAAGCATGGGTTAGATTTAGCGGTTGGTTCCCTTGTCCATTTGCAAGACAGCGCAGTACTAAAGCACGGGTTAGATTTAGCGGTCGGTTCCCTTGTCCGTTTGCAAGACAGCGCAGTACTAAAGCATGGGTTAGATTTAGCGGTCGGTTCCCTTGTCCGTTTGCAAGACAGCGCAGTACTAAAGCATGGTTTAGATTTAGCGGTCGGTTCCCTTGTCCGTTTGCAAGACAGCGCAGTACTAAAGCATGGGTTAGACTTAGCGGTTGGTTCCCTTGTCCATTTGCAAGACAGCGCAGTTCTAAAGCATGGGTTAGATTTAGCGGTCGGTTCCCTTCTCTGTTTGCAAGACAGCGCAGTACTAAAGCACGGGTTAGATTTAGCGGTCGGTTTCCTTATCCGTTTGCAAGACAGCGCAGTACTAAAGCATGGGTTAGACTTAGCGGTCGGTTCCCTTGTCCGTTTGCAAGACAGCGCAGTACTAAAGCATGGTTTAGATTTAGCGGTCGGTTCCCTTGTCCGTTTGCAAGACAGCGCAGTACTAAAGCAAGGGTGAGATTTAGCGGTCGGTTCCCTTGTCCATTTGCAAGACAGCGCAGTACTAAAGCATGGGTTAGATTTAGCGGTTGGTTCCCTTGTCCATTTGCAAGACAGCGCAGTACTAAAGCATGGGTTAGATTTAGCGGTCGGTTCCCTTGTCCGTTTCAAGACAGCGCAGTACTAAAGCACGGGTTAGACTTAGCAGTCGGTTCCCTTGTCCGTTTGCAAGACAGTGCAGTACTAAAGCATGGGTTAGACTTAGCGGTTGGTTCCCTTGTCCGTTTGCAAGACAGCGCAGTACTAAAGCATGGGTTAGACTTAGCGGTCGGGTCCCTTGTCCGTTTGCAAGACAGTGCAGTACTAAAGCATGGGTTAGACTTAGCGGTTGGTTCCCTTGTCCGTTTGCAAGACAGCGCAGTACTAAAGCATGGGTTAGACTTAGCGGTCGGTTCCCTTGTCCGTTTGCAAGACAGCGCAGTACTAAAGCATGGGTTAGATTTAGCGGTCGGTTCCCTTCTCTGTTTGCAAGACAGCGCAGTACTAAAGCACGGGTTAGATTTAGCGGTCGGTTCCCTTCTCTGTTTGCAAGACAGCGCAGTACTAAAGCACGGGTTAGATTTAGCGGTCGGTTTCCTTGTCCGTTTGCAAGACAGCACAGTACTAAAGCATGGGTTAGATTTAGCGGTCGGTTTCCTTGTCCGTTTGCAAGACAGCGCAGTACTAAAGCACGGGTTAGATTTAGCAGTCGGTTCCCTTGTCCGTTTGTATGACAGTGCAGGACTAAAGCACGGGTTAGATTTAGCGGTTGGTTTCCTTGTCCGTTTGTAAGACAGCACAGAGCTATGGCTCGGGTTATACCTTAGCTACCGTTCCTGATACGTCTGTACAGCTAGGGTCACGGCAAAGCCCTAAGTTCACCGACTCGCTCGTTCAACTTCTCATATGCTAAGGCATGGGAAACCTTAGCCACGGTTACCTTGTCCGTTCACTTGGTCTGCATTTCTAAGACGTAGTTAAGTCTTGTCAGCCGTAAAAACAAAGAAGGCATAGCCGAATCTCTTGGCGGGGGGCATTGATTCGCGAGAGGAAATAGATCTGTGGCTGTTACATCACCCCCTGCTTAGGCGGAAAGCCGGCAGAGAAAAAGGTAGCAGCCGTAAAAACAGCGAAGGGTACATTTTATACATATACATTTTTTTTTGGCCAATGTACTCGTCGACCTCTACGTGTGGTGGTCACATAATTGTCTTTTGGCGTTGTGTTCTTGTCTACTGGTGTAAGGGTATGTTCATGTGTTTAGGTGGGTGGGGATATGTGGCTCTTGTGTGTTTGTGTTAAGAAAGGCTCTTTTAACCGTGTCAATAGATACAGTTTCTTTTTTGCCATTAATGTCAAGGGTGAAAAGTTTGTCAGTGCGTGAAAGCACGCAGTAAGGGCCAGTGTAAGGTGGAGTAAGAGGGGCTTTGACAGTATCCTTTCTCAAAATAATGTTAGTCCACGAGAAAATATCTTTTGGGACCGATGATTTGATGGTCTGTTCCCTTGGGTGCATTGGTGGGAGATTACCAAAATAAGCTCGCAGTCTGTTTATATACAAAGCTGGATCTGTTCCCGTTAAATCTATCGGGTTCAGCATCTGACCTGGTAACAATAGAGGTACTCCGTAGCCAAGTTCTACTGGAGAGTATCCTAGGTCCTCCTTGACAGCTGCACGACAGCCAAGAAGAACAACAGGTACATATTCGCCTCATCTCTGTTGGTCAGGAGAGGCACGCAATGCGGCCTTCAATTGGCGATGGAAGCATTCTATCATTCCGTTAGAAGCAGGGTGGTAGCTCGTCGTTCGATTACGTTTGGTCCTTAAAATCCTGGAAAGTTCCTGGAATAGGTGGGATTCAAACTGTCTGCCACAGTTAGTGGTAATAGTTGTTGGAACACCGTAACGCGTTATCCAGCCTGATATAAGGCCTTGCGCTACGGATTCAATGGAAATGTCCTTTAGGGGAATAGCTTCAGGCCACCGTGTGGAACAGTCTATACAGGTCAGGAGGTAAGTAAATCCCTGACTGACCGGCCATAGTCCAACAAGATCAATGTCCGAATGTCCGGGGTGCTGAATGTTCCAAGTGGTGCACAGATATGTTTGTGCACCTTTGACTTTTAGCAGGATACTCAGGAACGCCCCTCGTCCAGTCCATGGGCTTCCTCTTTGCAAATTGTTCCAAAGCGCCTTGGAGATTGACGTCCGACTGGGGACTATCGACGACTAAATGCCATGACGGTACCTGACACTTTACCCAATCCCACATATACAGTACTTCGCTTCATCTCTGCATGGTTGTAAGACCTTTTCCAAAGTAGACCTGGTCAAGGCTTACCATCAGATAGTATGATTAAACTCTGCCTTCGCCGCCTTTAGTTTATCCGCAGGGAGGAGGCAATGGCGTGAGAACGCCAGAGCACCTGTGATCTCAGTGTGATGAGTTGTTGAGTGTGTTTCCTTGCTCACAACAAAATTCAAATTTGTTAACTCTGGGTAAGAGCGTAGTAAGGTTTGGTATGGGTCGTCGATGGTGGCAATGAAAAATACCGTGGCAATGAAAAATACCATGACGGAAAGTTCCATATTTGCATCAATAAGCCGTCGTTTGCGCATATCCACTAAGAGATTGAAGTGATGCAGAAAGTCCAAACCTAGAATGGGGTAAGGTAAATCTGCTACTATAAAAACCTATGTGAAGTCTCTCCGTAACTCCAAATCCAAAGAACGAGACATTTGCCCGTACGTGGAAATAAGGGAGTGATTTACCGCTTGCAGTGTGATGGGCGACGCTGGCGACTTCTCTGTGAGGAGTTTCAATGGCCAAATACAGCAAGCTGCTCCTGTGTCAACCAAACAACGTGCTTTGGACCTGGAATCTATGATAAAATAGGCACGGTTGTTTCATAAATCTTGTGGAGAGTGTGCCGTGCTCAGCTCTCCAGATTTAAGTTTCCTTTAGTTGAGAAGAAGCAGGGCATTTTACACCCCGTGCCTCAGCGCCAAAGTGACTGTGATAAAAGCATAGTCCTGGCTTGTTTGAGTGGCGGCGGTGGTGTGGGGATGGCGAACGAACAAAATATTATGTTCGTTATGTTAACTTGAGTTGGTGTTTTTCTTGTGGACCTGCTGAAAAAAATAATTCCTCATTGGGAAGTTTTGGGGTCTTTTTTTGTTGTTGTTGTCGAGACGCGTGTTCCAAAAAATGTCGGTATTTGGGTAATGAGAATATTGTTGTTGGTTCTGTATTTGACGGCTTGCCGAATAAGACTGACGTTGCAAATTGGCGTCAATATGTCTGGTAAACAAAAAATGATATCTCTTTTTAAAAAGATAGTTTTACTTGCCAAAAAGAATTTTTTATTTCTTATATGACTTCATAAAACGAAGTATTTTAAAGTCGTTCTCCATCAAAAAAAAATTTTTTATGAATATTTTTCCAAAAGAAAAATTTGTACCAATGTCTTCGCAGCCGACGAATGACTCTTGAATGAACACGTGTGTCACAACGAAAGAAAATTCGAGGGTGGTTGCATTCTTTCGGTTCTTTGAGTCAGGAAGCTTTTTCTCCCTCTTTTTTTCTTTTCTTTTGTTTGTCCTGTTGTCCGTAAATGGGGGGGGCGAGTTTCGTGTTGTTCCTTTCTTTTTGCTTCGTTATTCAGAAGGTTTGTCGAATATCGCGTCGAGTTCACTAATTTAGAGTTTAAATCGGTTTTCTATAACACTATAAATTATTTGACAAACACAAATAAATAACGAAACTTCTTTTGAAACACAACAACGAAAGGTTAATTATTTTTCAAAAGTAAAAGAGTAAGAGTGAGAAAGTTTCTCTTTTTGGTGTCGGCGGTTAGTATTGTTGGTCGTTGAGTTTGTAGGAAGTGTGTGCGTGTGTGTGTGTGTGTATGTGTCACTGTAGCAAGTAGCTCGTGTGACTGACCACAAGGGTGGTTCTTGTGTATGTGAAGGTAGTAGGAGCGTGTTCTTCAGCGAAGAGGTTCCAAGTGGAATCCGTAGCAGTGGATGCGATGGAGGTGTGTCCGGGCTGCTGGCTAGGTGCTATCTGCCTTGTCGGCTGACTACCAAAAAGGACTAGAAAAATAATTCAAGAGAAGGAGAAGGAATCAATGCGCTCTGCCCGCTGATTGGTCTGTATGACCGAATCGCATGGCAGGGGCATTGATTCACGAAAGGAAAAAGATCTGTGGCTGCTACAAAAGCATCAAACTTTGTAAGAAAAACTGTGTGAAATTCTTTTTTTTTTTTATGGCAAAGCTGCCAGAAATAGATGTGTATTCAAGGGATTTTATCTCATTCACTGCATTGATAACAATTTGCAAATCATCAAAAATCTACCACTGCGATATTTTCCTGCTAAATGTTGACAATGTATTATGCAGTGAATCCGAACAATATTCAGATCTGCTTTTTTCAAATCCACAACTATGATTAATCATTGAAAGTGCAGCAATGACATTAGTAATAGAATTCATCTTCCATTGAAGAAATTCTCAACTGTGTTGAAAATTGTTAAACCTGTGCAATCAATTCCACATCTTGTACAGAAAACACAAATTCCAAAATAATGACCTGATTGCTATTTACATAGCAAACATAAGTCATTTAAAGAACTTGATTGTCACATAATTTTGTCTCATCATCTTTTCAACAAAATGCACTTGTTTTGAAATATTAAGATAATTTCAAAACTTTTACAATTGAATTTAAAGTTGCCTTAAGTGAATCAAACAATAATTCTTGAAAAATATATTTGACAATATCCTCCCATTCTGTCTTTACATATCAAAATGAAACATAATGGAAACTGACTTGAATATTTTTGTCAAAGGATTTCTGCAAGTCTTCAATTTAACACCATCCAAAATTATAAAACTGTCGGTGCATCCCTCTCTGGCTGCCTACTTTACATAGTAGACAGAAAAACAGGCATGTCTTTTTTAGTGGACAGTGGGGCACAGGTGTCCCTCATTCCTGCAACATCAACTGACAAAAAATCTCCTCCCTGTAAATTTACACTCCGAGCCGTAAACGGTTCGTTAATACACACATATGGGGAGAGGTGTACAGACCTCAACTTGGGTTTACGCAGGTCGTTTACCTACGTTTTTATAGTGGCTAATGTAAACACAGCTATACTTGGCACTGATTTTTTGCAAGCGTTTGGCCTTGTTGTAGATATGACAGGCCAGTGTTTAAGAGACCCTGACACACAACTTGCAACATGTGGTGTGATGAAGGCCGGCACGTTGGTAGGCCCACAGGTGGCACATGCAAACCAGGACGATGCTTTCCTGAGACTATTGAAGGAATATCCTTCAATATCTGTCCCCTCCTTTCATAAGGAAGTTTTGCCACATTCCATAACACACTACATAGAGACAAAAGGCCCACCCATCCATAGTAAAGCTAGGCGCTTAGCACCAGATAAGGCAAAAGCTGCGAAAGCAGAATTTCAGCAAATGATGAAGCTTGGCATAGTCCGCCCTTCAAAGAGCGAATGGGCTTCGCCTCTGCACTTAGTCAGTAAAGGCCCTAACACATGGCGTGCATGCGAAGACTATAGAGCTCTGAATGCTGCAACCAAACCGGACAGATATCCTGTCCTGCATATCCAAGACATAACGGCAGTAGGCCAGAATAATAAGTTTTTCACGAAATTAGATCTAATTCGGGCATACCACCAAATACCAATGGAGCCTGATCACATTCCCAAAACGGATATTACTACGCCGTTTGGAATGTTTGAATTTGTACGTGTTCCATTTGGGTTGCGGAATGCAGCACAGACATTCCAAAGGTTTATAGACCAGGTTTTGCGCGATTTGCCGGTCGTGTGTGCATATATAGACGATGTCCTCATTGCTAGCAAAAAATATACAGGAACACATAAACCATGTGCATCAAGTGTTTGAACGCCTGAAACAATATGGTGTAGTTTTAAACCCATTGAAGTGTATCTTTGGTCAATCCGAAGTTATATATTTGGGACACCATATTTCAGAGAGGAGAATTTCCCCATCGCCGGAGACGGTTAAGTCTATCCGAGATTTTCCTATTCCTGCTACAATGAGATAGTTACGTCAATTTTTAGGACTTGTAAATTTTTACCGTAGGTTCCTCCCTCACTGTGCCCAAGTAACTTTTCCATTGACAGGTATGTTAACAAATGTGAACAACTGCGACATAGCATTGTCAGAGAATGCAGTAACGGCATTCAACAAGGTGAAGGCCATATTAGAAGACACCACCAAGTTATCTCACATTCAACCCGATGGTGAACTTTGCCTGGCAGTGGACGCATCCGCAACTGGAATTGGAGCCGTCCTGCAGCAGAAATTCAACAATGACTGGCGACCTATTTCTTTCTTCTCCAGAAAATTGACAGACGCGGAAACACGCTACAGCACGTTTTCCAGAGAATTGTTAGCCTCATTCTCGATATTGCGACATTTTCGTCAACTCCTAGAAGGGCTGCAGTTTTATATTCTTACAGACCACAAGCCTCTATTAGGCGCCTTGCAATCTTCCTCAGATAAATACTCTCCCCGAGAGATTCGACAGATGGACTACATACTCCAGTTCACATCGGATATCAGTCATGTCAAAGGAAAAGACAACACCCCAGCAGAGACCTTGTCACGTGGAATAAATTCGTTCACGTTGGGACCTTCCATTAATGCCAACACATTAGCCGGAGAACAAGAAAAAGATGAGCTCCTGCAAAATCTTCTGCAGAATAATGAGACATCATTACAGTTGGTGAAAATTACTCACCCGGCCAGTCACAAGAAAATAGTATGTGACATCAGCACAGAAAAACTGCGCCCATATGTCCCAGTATCCTTACGGAAAGATATATTCGATGCAGTGCATGGAGTATCACACCCCGGTGCAAATGCATCAATATGCTTGATGAGTGACCGGTAAGTCTGGCCAAAGATGAAAACAGACGTGAGAAAGTGGACGAAGATGTGTGTGAAGTGCCGAAAGGCCAAAGTTGGCCGACAATACACGTGCACCTCCAGGAACATTTCCAGTGCCTGACGAAAGATTTAAGCACATACACATTGACATCACCGGTCCATTTCCCACATGTGAGGGTCAATGCTATTTGTTGACCTGTATTGACAGATTTTCGCGGTGGTTTGAAGCACTACCGATGCCAGATATGACGGCATACACGACAGCCAGGACATTTCTTGCCGGATGGGTAGCGAGATTTGGTGTCCCGGAGCGAGTAACGACAGATAGAGGTCGTCAGTTCGAGTCAGAACTCTTCCATAAACTATCAGCCCTTTTGGGCACCAGAAACATCCACACTACTGCATATCATCCACAAGCAAACGGTGCAGTCGAGCGATTACACCGTAGCCTAAAGGCCTCTTTACGTGCAGTGCTTACCAGCAATGCAAAGTGGTTAGAACATCTTCCACTAATATTGTTGGTACTGCGCACCGTAGTAAAAAGGCATATGGATTGCTCAGCAGCAGAAGCGCTGTACGGTACCACTTTGCGCCTACCAGCACAATACTTTTTCGACCCACCTGAGAAAGTGTGGGATGTTACATCATGTGTAGATAGACTTACCAAAAATATGGCCAAGATGGCATATTCCCCTTCAGGAGAAAACAAGAGCATTAAAACATATGTACCAAAGGCTCTAGAGAAATGCACGCAAGTATTTGTTTGAGATACAGCTAGGTCGCATTCCCTGCAACCACCGTATCGCGGCCCCTTTAAAGTTACAAAGAAATGCAACAAGTTCTTCAGCGTTCTCATTAAGGATGAAGAACAAAACATCTCCATCGACAGACTAAAACCTGCAACACTGGAGGAGGCTTACCTAGAAGTAGCACCCTCACCCTGGATGCCAGTGGAATTGACTCTAGAAAAACGCCCTAAAGAAAAAAAAACATGTTCAGGCTGACAGGTAAGATAGCCTGCTCATTTAAGGAACTTTGTCTCAAAATGAATAAATAAATAAATAAATAAAAAAGAAAAAAAAAGAAAAATAAAAAATGTACATTTTTTCTGTCCTCTTCGGTGGTTTCCCTCATGACGCTCAATTTCAGATACTCCGTATTTGGGGGGGGGGGGGGGTTGTGGGGACACAAAAATAAGGGACACCGAAAAAGGAATAAGCTGCCCCTGTCAGTCAACTTACTGGGTCTTGTCTGAGGCAGATGGGTTTTTTTATGAGCCTCACCAAAGAGGAGAAAAATGACATTCAACCTGTCGGTGAGTTCGTAAACTTTGTTGTCTCTGTATTTATGTAAGCAGTACTGTATATATGTTTGCTGGCATAAATGTAAAATGTGTTAAATGTATTTGGGCTTAGTGTTCTTTATTTTATGTTAAAATGTATGTTCGGTTTGATGGGATCACTAACACGTGTACATAAATTGTTAAACCCATCAAAATCAACAGGGGCTAATGGTCACCCACTTTTGGACTTTCAGTTCAACTTTTAAAAGTTGACTTTGTTTCATAGATATTTGGGGGCTTATTCGCCCTAATCTTGGCATGCACAGCCAATGCCTGCAAGAAATTATATACTAAGGCATTGTCCAGAGGAAATGTCACGAAGTGATGTTTCAAATGCACTGCTTTTTAACCATTTTTCCAGCCACCTTTCCAGAAGCGAGACATGCATCTTGAGAAGAACTAGAAGGTGGTCTAGCTAAGACCATAACCCATTTACTTTGCGGTTCACCTATAAGAAGGAGTAAGCCTTAAAGATATTATAGGTTCTGATGAGACCAACTTGTCTAAGGTTTGAAGCTTTTATACGGACAAATTGAAACTTTGTCCTCCACTGCAGATGAATGCAAATTTTCTTGTGGGTTATTTTGGTTTGTCAAAAACCCATATTTTGAATGTGTGTCGTCTTTTATTGTTCAAACTTTGTTACTAGGCACCTAGAATTTGGAATATTGTCATACCCATATATGGGAAATATATGCCACTATGTGAAGAGTCTTCTTTCGGGGCATCTTTTGTAAATAAATTCTTTCAAATTATAATCAAGGAAGACCATTTGTGTTTCCCTCCCCATTTTCTCTCAGACGTGAGGTAAAAGTTGATTTTATCTGAAAGTGAATGAATTTGCGACAAAAAATCACAGCAACCACCGCAACAACTTCTGAATATATATATAAATAAATGAATTTTTAATTTGGCAAAATTTTTAAAGAATTTTTTCAAAATTTCTATTATCTCCCTTGGTTGAATTTTATGATTTTTATTATGTCCCTTGGTTAACCATTTTTCATCGTTTGGGAATGGCGGCTGTTTTCAATTGATTCAACACAAAAAATAGTTTATTTAAAGTTTTACAAAGTACCTCGTATGTTGTGATGGTTAATGAGCTAGACTGACTATGACTTGTAAATTCTAGTCAGCTGATATTTTTTGGCCTTGTACCACACGTAAGTTTAGTTAATTATTTCACATTTTGACAGTTTTTACCTTGTTGCATTGATTGAACGAAACGGAAAAGAAATCATCAAAAATTTAAAAAGAAAGAAAAAAAGGAAACAATTAGTTTTTCTCAATTTCTTTATTATTAAAAGTTTCAATAAAAATAGGTCGACTTTTTTGTTTTAGAAAGATTCATTTTACCCCAAAAGAATTAAAATATTTTGTTATTATTCTGATTAGTTTCGTAATTTTTGTATTTTCCTTATTTACTTTTATGTGATTTGAACGGCATCCAGTCGTTTCGGTCGCAGATATTTCCACCCACAACACGTTTCAGTTGTGCTTTGTTTTTATAAACGGAAATATTTTACAAGATGGAATATAAAATGAAAGTATTAAATCCAGGAAAATATTTTCTGTTTCAATAAAATCCCATTAAGAAATCGTATTTTTTTGTGATTTGTTAAAAAACGTTTAATCGATTTTAGTTTATTTTCATTTTTTAAAAAAAAGTCACGTATCAACTGATTTGGTTTCATTCGTTAAAAATCCCTCCACAAACACATTTTTTGTGAATAATTTTGCTTGCTTTTTGTTCAAAAATAATTTCCTCTTCTCAAGAAATTTGTCAAATTTGAAATTGATTTTTTAAAGGAATTAAACGGAAATAGGTCTTGTCTACTATATATGTCAATAAAATTGCAAAATTGTCTCTGACTTTCTGTTGATTCCGTGATAGATGTACACGAGTTATCGTCATTTGTTTTGATTTTATTTGGATTTGATGTTGACAATATTTTTCTGTTATGTTGTCTGTACAATTTTCATTGGACATTTATTTATCAATAATATTCCCTAATGAAAAGAGAACGTTAAATAATGAACCTATAATTAGTGAAATAAGAAGTTAGTGTCCATTTGTTAGTGAGCAGATTTTGATTTTAATAATGCAGTGCTTCACAAAGTGTGGTATGTGGACTGGTGCCGGTACATAAATCCTTGACTATTGGTACATGGTGACTTTCCTGTTTAATTCCTTTTTTAATCTTTCTTTTACTTTCTTTAGTTATTTACTAAGGTTAATTTTGTTGTGGGATGAAACTAAAAACTATGGGACACCCAGTAGGAATGAAATTCGCTAACAATGGTCTATTCATATAGCTTGTTAATCATTACACTTGAGTTGGCCATTTACTTTCATTATTCATTGAATTTAAAAATAACTAACATATATTTTTTCCACCTACCTTTTTTTTTTATAATTTTTCATTTTGCCTATAATATATGTATACTAATAAAAACTTTCTTAGAAAGTTTTGGAGTTTCATTTTTTAATTTTAAAACTAATCTACAGTGCAATTCAATATTATTCTTACAAAACAAATATTTAACGACTCAGAAAGATTGATATGCGATTGAAGGGACCAACCAAATTATCATGTCTATAAGACTTGTAAGCGGATGTCCTCTTCATGGTGAAATGGTTAAAGCGATGGACTGTGGAATCGTAGTAAACGAGTTTGTACTCCAGTCACGCTATTACGTTCACTTTCAGGCAAATACCCTTAGGAAAGGTATGAACCCCCTTATCCTCCCAGCTATGAGTTAAATAGTACCACTACAGTTCTTCCAGGAGAATGGCTTTGGCATTAAATAACCTACAAAGGTTGATATGGCATTAAACAAAGAAACCAAACCAAACCATGATTTGTAAGTATTTGAGCTGGTCTTAAAAATGCTGTTGTCTGGGTGATCTTGGTTCTTCCTCTGATCTCCAGCTCCCTTAGTCTCTTTTCCTGGCCCTTAGAGACCATTCCAAAGTCAAGATCTATAATTGGTCTCACTTAGGCATTCCACAATTTTTTTTTTTAGCTCTTTGACAAGATTCGAGTACTTGTCAATCTCTTCACTTTCTCTTCACTCTCTCTCCTCTGAAATGACCAAATCTACAAGATAACAAATTCTTTTCTTCTTTTCAATTAATTCTCGTCACATAGCATTTACTCATTGAAATAATCAATGGTATCAATAACACATTTATTTTAGCTGTGAAACTAGAGTTACAGTCTTCCACATATGTTTCTGTTTCTTTTATTTTAAGTACTTTGTTCTTTTATTAATTCAAAAAACAACTCAGTTCAAAAGTTTAAAGTTTTCAATACTATAAAAAAATTACCCAATCAGCTGGGGCTATAGAATACACTGACTGCTTCTCTGCAGAGAGGTAAGACTCCCCCCCCAATGAGTGTCCTGGATATAACACTAAACTGATGGTGATGTTCAAGTAATGCTGGAGGTTCTGGAAATGTGGAGCACCTCTTCATTGCCATCACTCTCAGGTTCACTCGAGCCCCAAGTGGTAGCACCTGATAAGGTCCTATCAATGGGTCACATAGAACTAAACTGCATACTTATGCTAAACTAAATATTTATGTTAAACTGATTTGTTAGAAATAGAACTGTTTTGACATTTAACTGTGTGTAAACAAAATCTATACTTATACTAAATTGAATTGATTGAATTAGAACTGTTTGATTAAACTGAATAGCTTGAAATAAAAAGGATTTTGACAAACCATGTACTCATGCTCACAGCAGCTCATTGGTCTAGTTGGTAGAGTGTTCACCAATGGTCCAGGAGACCGGGGTTCAATCCCAGGTCAAGTCATACCAAAGACTTTAAAAAAATGGCACTTGATACCTCCTTGCTTAACGCTCAGCATTATAAGGTACGGATCAAGTGTAAAGTGGAGCAATCCAGGGAAAGGAGTTGCACCCTCCCCTACACCTCGGTGTAGTAGCTCTTGAAAAGGGAGCCTTCAAGTCGCCCTCAACTCCAGTCACCAACTCTACTTTTATGTACTCATGCTTAACTGAATTGTTCAAAATAGAACTGATTATTTGTATAAAAATGGATTTGGTAGTAAATAACCTACTAAGGTTGATATGCCATAAAAACTCAACCAAATAACCAATATAAAAGAAGAAAATATAGTTACTTTTTGTGAAAATACTAATTCCCTGACCACATCAGCACTGTTTGTATTCTGAATTTATTTCCCTGGGCTGAGAGAATAAAAATTTGTCCACTTGTAAACCAGTCTTTTGTCTTGCTGTATGGTTTTTTGAAATTAAATGTACCCACAAAATCAGTTTTGTCATTGTGTCTTCTTCTTCCTCCTCTTCTTCTTCGCCATCTTGTATCTGCCGCTTTCACTCACATCCAAAATAATTTCCCAACTACTTTCTCTTAGCTCTTCCAAAGCCAACAGTATTTGTTCATCTCCCTGCCAAGATGAAGTGTGACACGAGGCTTTTTAGAGTGGGAACCAGACACAGGCTGAAATGCACATGACCAGCAGTGCCAAAAATACCCTGTCAGCATTTCCCTGATGGGGTGCTATCGGCACCAAGCAATAAAGTCAGTCCTACTGAAGAGGCAAAGGCCTAGGGGGACAGCCCCCTTAGACCAAGGGGTCATAGTTAGCAAACAACTACCTTTCATGAATGCCAGGCAGCCAAAGTTGATCACTGACTTGGCATCTGATTTGTTTATTTTAAGATGCCAGGGCCCATGTGCCCAAACACCTCAATCAAGTCAAGCACTTGAATTACACCTTTTCTGCTTTCAGAAGAAACTGGAGTTTCTTACTCTCTGTCCTTAAATACACCGAGGTACTATTTACCAACCCCTCCGCTCGGGCAGGATATGACACAAGGTCAATTTTTAAGCGGAGTTTAACAGGTTTGAGTTCAGAGTTTTCCTTCTCCTAGACTAGTTGCCTAACCAAGGCTGAAGAACCTAGTCTGTCCTACTATTTACCCATAGCTGGAGGGAGAATAATTGGATTCATACCTTTCCCAAGGGTATTAGTGCTATGTGAAATGCAATCAGTCTCGTCCAGGATTTGAACTCGTATCGCCGTGTTCATTTCCTACGGCGATAACGACTACGCCATGGGCACCTCCATACCTCCACCTAAATACACCGAGGTACTATATACTAGACAAAGTCTAACCCTCTTTCTTTGAGAAAATGGTAAGACGTTGATTTCTGCCATTTGACTCTTGTTCTCTGTCACAGCCACATCATGGTCTAATGATCAAATAAATAACAGTGTGGATGCGGTCTTTTCTTTCGGATGCACCTCTCATGGGGGATTGTCTGAACTTCTTCAGAGAAGGAGCTCTCAGAATGGTTTGTAGCTTCATGTGATATGAGCTCAATCAACGACTCACTGATGAGGTTGTTTTGAAGGCTGGCCTCTTCTTGAAACTTTATTGTTCTCATTTGTGTGATGAGACTACCACCCAAGGCTTTGATGGCATCATAACCCAGCAACAGGTCAAAGTTTAATGGCTCCTCATGCACCACGAGCGCTTCGATGTTGACAGAATTCCCAATGTCTGTGTGGATCTTCGCTGTCCCTATCCTGTGACGTGTGTGTTTCACCGCTAATACTAGTCACTCTGATGCTTCTCTTCTTCCAAATGAGGCAAAGTTCTGTACAAGAACAGCTGGAATCAAGGAGTTCTGAGTATGACGTCTCATTGACATGGATCCAGATGACCGGTAGTATCTCATATATTGTCTGGGATGGAGATTGACACCATCTTGTCCCTGGCCTCGTTTCCCAGACAATTCTGAGCTGAGTGTTCGGCCTCATTGCATTGGTAACAGCATACATGCACTCCTTGCTTTCTGCCTATGCAATTTCTCACCATTTCGCCCTGGCTGTTGCACTTTTAGTAAAAAAACAATTCCAGTGCTGGGGGAGGCGAGCCCATGTTAGAAGCTTTTCCATGGTCATAGTGTCCATCCTGGATGAGGCCCCTGAGAAGCTATTTAATATGTTGTTGCAGCTTGGACATGAACACATACATCATTCAATGTTTAGGTAGCAGTCCCCCAACCAGCCAAGCCAGGTGATGTAATTCTGAAAGAATCTCGTCCACGCTTTTATTCTGCCAAAGTCATCATGCTATAAACTCATCAAATGCATCGAACGTATCCATTGCTATTCACTCATAATGGCTCATTTGTTCTTTTCCAAGTTTGCTCTCTACCAATTCTCATCAAGAGCACCAATCACTTTGGCTGGGGATACTATGTCCTCATTTCTGTGCAATGATATATGCTGATGTTGCTTATCAAATTGTCTTATCCTTTGACAATGCAGCATTTACAATGGCTTTCCTTATAGATAGTGCCACCTACAAATGTTCTCTTTAAACAGCTGAATGATCAGAAGGATGTAACTCTTGTTACTCACTGCACCAAATGCAGGCAACTCTTAGTCTTTGATAACTATGTCTGCTACAGCTTGTTTTTTAAGATTATAAAAACTTTGACCCAAGTTCACTTATTTTTTTGGATAAATACTTGAATCTAAACAGCTTTTCTATATTTCTATCAAGAATGGCACTTCATTTTGTTTCTGACAAATGATTTATTCATTAGAAATTGGAAAAATAAAACATCCGCTATTCAAATTAAAATCTATTTAATTATATTTGTTGAACACTACAATTTTTCTTATAACTAGACATGAATTTTGTGACATGTTGCATTTCATTGAAATTTAAATTGAGTTATAATTTTGATTGCAAATAATGTATGGATCTCTTATTTTCTTTAATGATATTTCTTTTTTATTTACAGATATCAATTGAAGGTGAGAACAATAATTTCCAAACTTATAAAGACACGAACAAGGACATACAAAAGAGAAAATGCATTCATATAAAGTATGTGAATCTGCATTTTGACACAATTCATATTTAAATGGTTGCAGTCAAACACACAAAAGAGACAATTTTTACCATAGCCGAGTGTGTAGAAGAGAATTTTGATTAAATTCTCGTTTCAAAGAACATATACACAGAGTCTGAGAAATTCTATTATCATTAAGTATTTGTATCAGTTTCTTCACAGAAAATTACACTAAAAAAGATATGGAGAAAGAAAAAGGAAAGAAAGGAAAAATCTATAAGTGTAAAGTGTGTGGATCAACATTTAAACAGACTTCAAATTTAACAGTACACATGCGAACACATACTGGAGAAAAGCCATATTCTTGTGAAGTGTGTGGTTTTGCAATTGCACATAGATCTAGTTTGAAAAGCCACATGCGAACACACACTGGAGAGAAACCATATTCTTGCCAAGTGTGTGGTTTCACATTTGCACATACATCTGGTTTGAAAAAACACATGCGAACACATACTGGAGAGAAGCCATATTCTTGCCAAGTGTGTGGTTTCACACTTGCACATTGTTCTAGTTTAAAAAACCACATGAGAACACATACTGGAGAAAAACCATATTCTTGTGAAATATGTGGATCTTCATTTGCAGTGAAATCTACTTTAACTAAACACATGCAAATACACACTGGAGATAAACCATATTCTTGTGAAATTTGTGGATTTGCATTTTCACAGAGTTCCGGATTAAAATTACACATGCGAACACACACTGGAGAGAAGCCATTTTCTTGTGAAGTGTGTAGTTCAGCATTTGCACGAAAATCACATTTGATACGCCACATGTTTACACATACCAAAAAGAAACCATATTCTTGTAAAATATGTTCCTCACAATTTTCACATGGTTCGCATTTGAAAAGACATATGCGAATACACACTGGATGAATAAATTTCATGACCAGTGTATCAGTAATTTTTATGAATTGCAGTTTTAAAGACATTTAAACATTTGAGGTGGTTGACGTTAAATTATAAAGGACAATAAATAAGTTTTCCAACTTTTATTTCCTTCAGATAATCATTGAATTTATTAATATAATAATCCTTATAATCTGTCAAGTATTTATAGAAAAATAATCCACTGCTTCACTTGTCTGAGGTTCTAAATAAATATATATATCTCTACCCTTTCAGTTGTGATGTGAACTTGATGTTCCAAATCATCACATTTAGCAGGATATTTTACCCACCTTATTAGCTTCACAGTGGATGAGTGCAACTTGATTAGCTCTCAAAGTTTAGTTAGATGATAAAAGTCAAAAATGGAATTATCTACTCAAGTTTAAAACCTAAAAGAGGCTGTTTGTTTTTCAATGACGTGATAATGTCTTTGGAAAAGGCATGAATCTATTTCTTCTCCTTCTTGCTATTGGTAAATTGTAAGGCAGGCTAGTTTTTTAGGCTTTAGGTTGACTGTCTAGTTAAAAGAAAACTTCATAAAGTAACGATTCATTTGTGATCCTTACTAAATATTTATATCTGCCCATCCACTTCTGGAATGTCACTTGTCATTCAGGGGCAGTAAATCTACACACCTTAACAACAGAAACTCTATTAGCCATCACAATTATGGAAAAGGATGAAGATTTTGCTGGCTTGTAAGATTTGACTGCTGTAATTTATGAAATTAAAAGCTTGACAAAAATCAGTTTTTTTTTGTTATCTATCTTCTTTCTTTTATTGTAAGAAACAAACACAGAGACGTCTCTGACTGACAAATATTCCTGCTGTGCATTAAAATATCTTCAACTCTCACATTATGTTCTATTCTTTTGATTGGTTATCTCTTATTTCAGAAATAAACACTGAGGCATCTTTTGCAAGGAAGAATAATCACTCAACCATTTTTATTGTTTCATCACATTTGAAAATGTTAAAATGTCTTCAGTTTTGTTCTTCTGATGTTATGCTTTGCTTTTATGTTAAATAAGAGTTTTCTTTAATGCCAATTCTAGTTGATCAAATCCAACTGAGATGTATGTCATGTTATCTATGCTTTTATGTTAAATAAGAGTTTTCTTTAATGTCAATTCTAGTTGATCAAATCCAACTGAGCTTAATTTCATGTTATCTATGCTTTTATGTTAAATAAGAGTTTTCTTTAATGTCAATTCTAGTTGATCAAATCCAACTGAGCTGAATTTCATGTTATCTATGCTTTTATGTTAAATAAGAGTTTTCTTTAATGTCAATTCTAGTTGATCAAATCCAACTTAGCTGAATTTCATGTTATCTATGCTTTTATGTTAAATGAGAGTTTTCATTAATGTCAATTCTAGTTGATCAAATCCAACTTAGCTGAATTTCATGTTATCTATGCTTTGCTTTTATGTTAAATAAGACTTTTTTTTAATGTTTATCTTGAAAACCTGTTGTCAAGAGCGGGCGTAAAAGGCAACAGGAAACTGATTCTTGTATTAATTCAAGAGAGGACACGGTTGTTAGTTTCAGGGCGTATTGAGTCGAGCGCTTTCTTCCTCTCTCTCAGTAGCTGTTCCTTCTCTCTCGCTTTCTCCCTCGTTCTCCTTCCTTCCTTCTTTCTCTCTCTCTCCTTCAGGTTCTCGCCTTCCTTCCTTCCTTCCTTCTTTGAGTTGTAACACATTCGTCGGGCAAATGCACTCAGAACAAATCCGCCCCATTCAGCCGTTACCGTGCGTATTTGTATTATCGTGAGATCTCGTAAGAATTTGCATACGTGCAAATTACCTCTCGCTGGTTCGAGATCTCCCCTCGTCAAATATGCTCGAGGCAGCCATATCGGTTTCCACTCTACAAGCCAGACACGTTCGTGCGCGCTTCGAATGCCCAGGTACGTTACCTTCACACTCCTCCCTGATTTAGGAATCACACAACGTACAGCGTGGAGCAGGTCTTTTGAGTCTGCTAATTCGTCTGAGCGGAACGCTCTTGGCAACGTCGTCGTCCTCGGACGTGTCTCCGGGCCCACGTTTACCACGGTTGCTGTGGTCGCTTTCCGACGCTGTGGGATCCTCCCGCGGTAAATACAGCATCGGCGCTTCATCTTCAGAGGAAGCGCTGCTGCAATAAGTGGCGTCTGCTCCTCGCACTGGACGAACATCCTTTACCTGGCGAGGTGTCCCGTCAACAAGGACCGAATGGGGGCTGTACACACCCGTAATTGTCCCCTTTCCGAACTGGGTTGTACATCGCCCATGAGGGATTTTCACCCACTCACTATCCCCTACCTCATAACTGCTGGGTCCGGCATCCTCCGGTGGTAACGTGACATCAACACCTCTTATACGGGCTGTATATGAGTATATTATGTTTGCTGGTGCAGTTGACGCCGACGCATCGTCTTTAGGAGTCACATTGTACCTGTATACAGCCTCCATCACCGAGCACCGCGTTCTTGCGGCAATGCGCTTTATTGTGCGGTGAGATCTCTCCACAATCCCGTTGCCAGCCGGTACGTATGCGCATCGGAATCTCATTCGAACGCCCCAGCGCTCGGTGAATCTAGAGAACCTCTCTCCGCTAAAGGTCATGGCGTTATCTGTGGGAAGCTCAACAGGCGCCCCCCTCTCGCAAAACACGGTCTCCAACTGCCGAACAACGCTGGCAGCATCTTGGCATGATAACGGCCTCCAAATAGCAAACCGACTGGGTCCGCAGTCGATTAAGGTTAGGTAATGACGACCTCCAAGGTGAGTCACGTCCATTCCAACCCTTGTCCAGTTCTCGCATACGTCCAGTCTGCCTGCCTTCCAACTCACCGGGGCTGGATCTATGGACTGACACTCTTCGCATTCCCTAACTACCTCCCGAACAGCTGCCTTAGAGACCTCAGGACTTGCCAGTTTCACAAAGTAGAGTGTGCGCTTTACGCCAGGGTGCCCACAAGATCGGGGAATGGTCCGAATGTGAGCGGGAGCTAGCTCACCCATAGATGCGGCGCATACTGGCTCGATGGGTTCCGCTTCTTCCCGAAGTGCGTCCAGCCATCGTTGGGGCACTCTAGTGAGTGGATCGGCTCGGTTCACCTGGGATTTGACGAGTGCCACGTCAATTGTCAGTCTATACTCCGCCGCTAATTCTTGGAGCGTACTCAGTCGCCGTCTTATTAACATCTCCGACGCCGCCTTAGTCCGCATCTTTGCTTTCCCGGACAGGGTGTCAGAAATCCACCGGTGCACGCAGGCTGAGTCCGTCCGCAGGTAAATCACACCAGCCTTCCAGTGCAGCGCCAGATTAATGTCCCTCAACACTGCATCAAGCTCCGCCAGGTTGATGTGCTTATCTGCGTGCACCGGTCGTAGCCAACTTGCGCCTTCAGTGATAGCTCCGGCATATTCAATAGCCACCCCGGTGGCCAGGGAGCTGGCATCCACCCACACAGTGACTTCCTGACCATCCGCGCACCAGTCCCCACGTGCTGGATCAGTTTGTGACGATCTCATCACGATTTCGTCAAGCATCCGACGCAACATGGGGTCTTGTGTTTCGTCGTCCCATCCGGTTGTCACAGTGTTAGCTCCCCGTTTTACAAACGCAGCTGCAACACGGAGCCAGCCGCACACTGGAAAATGCCCGGTCAGCCGCCCACACACAGAAAAGACGGCACGACGCGTAAGTACATTGGGAACCTTCGGACGCTCGCCGTCGCGTCGCCATCTAAGCTTGCCGCGCTCCTCCCAGACGTATACGCCCAACACTCGAGCGCCACTACTTACTTGTTCCGGGTTCTTACAAGTCAACCCAAATCGTTCAAGATGCGTATTCACTTGAGCTGCCGAACACACACTTTCGTTAACAAATATGTCATCGACATTCGAAGAGGTAGCGCGACTGACGGTTTCATCTTGCCCGATCACAGCTTTTACGATGGACTGCATAATCTGTGGAGCTACATTGAGCCCGAACCCCAAGCGGGTGAGGCAGTACCTTTGCCCTTTAATTTTCACCATTTGGAACGGCCACAGTGACTTGTCAACGTGGATCTGCAGATATGCCCGGCGTAGGTCCACTATAGCGGCTTTTGGGCACTGCTGTCGCCATTCCTGCATGGTTTGCACACATACGTCCGCATTCGCCGTATACGCATTCACGTGCTCATTCAACTTGCGATAGTCCATAACTGGCCGGACCTTCTGCTTATTTTCCTGTAATATGGCCATTAATGGTATCAGGCCTTTAGGAGGGCCAAGTTTGATCTCCGGATACGGAATCAGCCAACCGTTCTGAATCCAAGCCTGCAACTCCCGCTCATATTCACCTTGGAGTCGCTTAGGGGCAGGGTATTCTGAAAGCCTGTTTTTCAAAGACACAGGTGGCTGGTCACCGGACCATTTCCAAGATGCGGTCCATACGCGCTTGGCCTCGTCGTATTCAGCGTGAAAGTCAGGCTCGTCGAGGGTAATGGCAGCACACATTCGTCTTTCACGCTGAGGAAATTTCACTTCGCCGGTGGCAGACATAGTCATTCCCCCAAGTTGTCTGATCGCATTCAGCCCTAGTAGCAGATCATATCCAAACAGAGCCTCATCTACAACCAGGGCTCGTACAGCGACTGAAGGTCCAGTGCCGATGCCAATTTGAAGCACGCTATCTCCACAACACATTGACGAGTTCCCTCCTACCACCAGCAAGGGGACTTGCTTTTTCTTCCACGTCTGACAGCATGGTTTGCGTACTAGGGCTTGCGTACGCCTGTATCCACCAGGGCAGTTCTTCTTACTCCGTCCATCTGCACACTGACTGCAGGCAGAGCGCCATTCATATGAGGTCTGGGGGAGAGACTGGCGCTGAAGACTCGTCCTCTCGCTCGTTTCCCGGACAATTTCGTGCAACGTGGCCCTGTCGCTTGCACCGATAATAAATGAGAACCTTTGGGTACCTGGGACTTCCGCGCCGCCTAGGACAATCTGGAGCCATGTGGTTAGGTTCTTGACACACATAGCATCTCCTTAGAGCTGTGGCCCCCTTCTCCTGAAATCCCGGTAGTTGAGCTGCTGCGGCTGCCGATTCTGTGCCCGTGAGACTGTCCTTCAATATTGCTCGGGCACGGGCCAATATTTCGGATATCGGCAAATCGTCTACTCGGGTAGTGGCCTGGAGAAGATTCTCCGCATGCTCCGGCAACCCAGCAATGAATGCGCAGACCAGACCTCGCTCCGTCATACCTCCGAACTGAGTCACAAGCTTGCGTAGCTCCGCCAAATAGACGTTCACCGTTTCTCCCGGATGCAAACGGTGCGCCGCGAACTGCTTATAAGCCGTCACAAGACTGAGGGCAAATGCTGTGTAAAAAACATCTTTTATACAGGCAAAGTCAGCCCTCTTCTCACTCAGCTGCTGATACACTGCGTATGCGCCCCCCGAGAGGCGCATCGGCACCACGCACTCGATATTTTTTACCCCGCTCAACCGGCACACCAACTCTGCCTTCTCCACCCATTCAACCACCGATTGCCCGGCATCGGTCCCGTCAAAGAGGGGAATTAGTTTTGGATCAAAGGCCATGATTGCCGGAATAGCTTGTTGTCAAGAGCCAGCGTAAAAGGCAACAGGAAACTGATTCTTGTATTAATTCAAGAGAGGACACGGTTGTTAGTTTCAGGGCGTATTGAGTCGAGCGCTTTCTTCCTCTCTCTCAGTAGCTGTTCCTTCTCTCTCGCTTTCTCCCTCGTTCTCCTTCCTTCCTTCTTTCTCTCTCTCTCCTTCAGGTTCTCGCCTTCCTTCCTTCCTTCCTTCCTTCCTTCCTTCTTTGAGTTGTAACACATTCGTCGGGCAAATGCACTCAGAACAAATCCGCCCCATTCAGCCGTTACCGTGCGTATTTGTATTATCGTGAGATCTCGTAAGAATTTGCATACGTGCAAATTACCTCTCGCTGGTTCGAGATCTCCCCTCGTCAAATATGCTCGAGGCAGCCATATCGGTTTCCACTCTACAAGCCAGACACGTTCGTGCGCACTTCGAATGCCCAGGTACGTAACCTTCACAAAACCCCTACCAAAAACTAATGTTTTACCCAATCAAATACCTTGGACTAATCCATATTAATCAGTGCAGCTTCTGTGTAATCTTCAATAAATTCATCGTCAAGTAATATTATTGCTCAATGATAATCAATAAATTAGGAATAAAATAGAAACAAGTCAGGATACTATGTGTGAGTAGCCATGTTGGTTCTCTCTTTTATTATTGAAAACTGGGTAGATGGAAGTACCTGTATATTATCTTCATTTTCTGAGGGTGCATTTAGGGGGAATAACTCATACTATGACATCCCTCTTTTTCCCAAAACAACAAAAATAATTGAGACATCAAAGAACCACGACATATGTATAGACATAGCCTGATGGTTCGATTAGGAATTGTTCTCATCATAATTGAACTTTCTAGGTGGTCTTATTACACGACCGGATCTGGATGTTTTTTGAGTTCCATGATGAGTGAAGGGTGTCTTGTGGGGTGTATCTGGAACAGGTCTGCTCTTGGTGGTGACGGTGCTAGTTTGTTCCATGGGTGAGTGGTTTGTGGTTGTACCCACTGCTGATTCTCCATCGGATTCTGGGGATATCGCTGGTGTGATGCAGATGCCTCTGGGTTCAGCGTTGCTGCGGACTTATCTCCCCTCAGATGCTTGCAGTTTCTGCGGAATGACTTTCCGGATGAAGTCTGCACAATATAGGATCTGGGTTCAACACACCTCTGTGTAACAACTGCCAGGGGCCATTTACTTGAATCCGGGTCATATACTCAAACACGTTCCCCTTCTCGTATGTTCGGGAGGTCTTGGATGTTCTGGTCATGTTGAGACTTTTGGTACGACTGCCTTTGATACAGGCGGGTTGCTATTTTTTCTTTTTGGGTTGCATTGTTGAGGCACATTACTGGTAAGTTTCCTAAAAGTTTTTGGTTGAACTGAAGTTCGTCAGGTGATGCAATTACATGGTCGATAGGAGTGGACTGTAAGCATAGCAACACCATATCTAAGTTGCGTTTTTGATCTGTCATGCATTTTTCGCTGTTAAAACACAACCCTTCGGTTCGCGCTATTCTCATTAGATTGTGCAGGTTGATATCATGCTTTTCTTTCATCTTCCCAGAGACAATGACATCGTCAATCAGTCCAATTATACCCGGACATTTCTCCAGTATCATGTCCATTCTGTGCATGATGACATCCTGGGACATCACCAGACCAAACGGCATTCTACGAAAACAGAATCTCCCAAATGGTGAATGAAAGATCGTCAATAGTTGTGATTCTGCGTCAAGCAGTATGGACCAATATCCATTTTTGGCATCTAATTTTGAGAAGTGCTGAGCACCTGACAGCTTGTGTGCCAGCTCCTCCATTGTAGGAGTCTTATAATGGCATCTCATGATCGCTCGGTTCAGATCCTTTGGGTCGAGACATAGGCGAAGTTTTCCATTCTTCTTTCGAATGTACACAATGCTGCTAACCCATTCGGTAGGCTCGCTAACTTTTCTAATAATGCCTTGGGATTCCATGGTCTTCAATTCCTCTTCGATCTCATCCCTCAGATGTATAGGACATTTCCTGGGTGCATGGATCATTGGGTGATGATCGGGCTTTAGGACTATGTGATAGTCACTTTTGAAGTGTCCTATGCGATCGAACTGATTTGGGTATGAGTTTGTTAACTCGATGAGAGAGTTAATTTGGACCTTTGTCTTCTTCAATTGTGCAGTGGAGGCTTATTAGCTCCAGGTTTCTGAGTGATGGTCGTCCTATTATCGTGGGTCCCTCTGTTGTCACAACGGAAAATCTAAGTGTGGTCCATTTACCTTTATGTGAACACAGTATGCAAACTAAAGCATGCTACACTATGCTCGAGCCGTTGTATGCAGTTGGTATTGTGTGCTCCTTTTTTTGTAGAACCTGGGATTGGCCGTCCTAGGTCATCTACTTTGTCTGGAAACATCCCACGGAAGGTTCGTAGAGGAAACGTATTGCCTTCTGCACCTGTGTCCACTTTTGCCTTTAATGTGCAGGTGCCTAGTCAATCAGAAAGCCTTATTTGCAACTCTGTGAAAATGTAGCAGAAAGAACTTCGTATTTTTGTTTGGCGTGTAAATTAATTTGACCGTAATGGTCGTCACATATTTTCACCCAATGAGGATGACTTATCATATTCAGCCCGGACCATTTTCCTGGACCACATAAAAATGGTGAATGCCCGCCAAACTATCTCTTCCTCAGTGTCTGAGTTCATCGCACAGATTCGATTGTTGTGCTTTTTATTCTGAATCTCATGCGGTTGTTTAGGATTATGTGTCGTACGTGATTGGGTGAATCTTTTCTTTTCGTTTTTGCTGGTGCACATCTTTGCCCAATGATTCTTTTTTCCACAAGCCGAACCTGTGGTACGCCAGGCTGGGCATTTTCCTTTCTGATAGCCGTGTGTTTCCACATCGTTTTCAGTGACTCTGTTTTATTGTATTTATCTCCTCCCTGAATTTTAGCCATTTGCTTCAAATGATTAAGGGACGCTTCATGCGTTCGACCACTAATTAAAGCCTCTTGAAGTGTCAGCTCTAAGCCTTTGGATAGCAAAAGCTTCTGTAATTCAGGGTGTCTCGTACCGGTAATAACCTGTTCTATGAACCGTTCTTTAGTTTCCTAGTTGTCTCTAAATTTGCATTTTTTTGCCTGTAATTTGCACCTAGCAACGAAATCGTCAATATTTTCTGTGTTCTTCAGCTTATATTCACGCTGATAAAATCGTGCAATATGGAAATTAACTTGAGGTTCGAGTCGCTCCTCAAATTTACACCAAATAATTTCTGGGTCTGCTCGGTCGGAATCGTTCTCGAACGTCCAAGCATTGTATCTTCTGAGTCCTTCCTCGCCAGCTAACAGCAGAATGTGGTCAACCTGTTCCTCGATTGGGATGTTTTTAACAAAGAAATATTGTTTACATCGCTGCTTGAAAAATCTGAACGAATCGACCAGGTTCTCCGAGTCCCAATACATGACTGGTTCACATGCATTTGTATGCTTTATCTCGCTTTAAATATTTTGTAACCATGTGTCTGGATAGACAAGGGTTTCAGGCTATCCCTCACATATCAAAGTATGAGGACAAGGTCATGATGGTGGTCGTTGAGGGTTGAAAACCACAATGTTGGCATTGCAAACAGCTGGGACACTTTTCCAGATCCTGCCCTCAGAAGACCACCAAACCAACATCATCACCACCGACATCACCACCATTGACAACAACAACAACTACGACAACAGCAGCAGCAACCACTAGACCCAATACAGAAACTGGGGACCAACCCAACAAAGGTAAAGAAGGGTGGACCCAGGTTACTCGGAACCGAAAAAATAAATCCCCTTTAAAAGCGCCGATAAATGAAACTACAAGCGTGACACCTGGAAAAAATCGACAAAAGAAATCTCAGAGAAACCAACATCACCATCAAAAACAACCAACAGAAACCCCAGAAAGCATGGACATTAACGGCCTTGAGGACATTACCAACCCATACCTCTTTAGGGGTGCACCCATAGTGACCACCTTTGTTCGTTCGGCTGGCAATTGCACAAGAGAGCCGTGGCTTTTCATTGAGGAAGCCAGTCGGACAAACATAAGGTTGGCGGAATTGGAGCACCCCTCGCTCAATATTATGTTGTCTAAATGTACGGGCAGGGTCCCGATTTATGTTCATCCCAGCTTTTATAGGTTGTAGAGAAGTGGAAAATCTCGTATTTTGGTTTGGCGCGCAAATTTATTTCAACACTTAATTTCACCCTATCAGGATGACTTATCCTATTCAGCTCGGACCTTCAATTTCCGGCTAGCAAAACGGGTGAGCGGTCAAACCCAATCTCTTTGGCTTGAGACGGCGTCCAGAACAGACGTTCCCTGACCGTCCCTACTTAGCGATGCTTTTTAGTTAGACATGCCTCTCAGTGTAGATATCTCACTGTGGCTCTAACACCAGCAGCAGCAACATGGACACTCAACGAGGGAATCATCTAATTTATGGATTTCGTACAAGGAATCACAGTTGAATATGAATTGGATGCATTCAGCATGCCTTCCACTGGCACCACTTCATGTCACCCCAAAATTGGCAATGTCGATCCGAGCGTAACTCCGCTCTCGACACACTAGCTCCCATTTCACCTCTGGCCCACATTAATGGAGATAACGCATACTCTCCCCCAAATACCAGATACAAAACTACATGGTGACTTTAAACACAATCCCTCACACGTCCAGCAACACACGCTGCCATCACATCTCGCTACGCCATTTCGTCTCCAACACTCATCATCATCATGTCGCGCCGCCAGCGCGGATATCCCTGACCCTCTCTCGCCATTTCTCCCTATCATTCATCGCCTCCGGCAGGTCTTCAGGGTTACATCCTGTGTCCTCACATAGTTGCTGTATGTAGGTTCGTGCTGGTCGTCCCACTCTTGCACATCCATATGTGGGGGTCCACTGGAGTACATCGCTTATGAGCTCGTCCTTGCTTCTCCAGCAGTGTCCTGCGTGTCTGGTTCGTCGAACTTGTATAGTTTTCGTGATTGGGGGCAAGTGTCCGTATAGTTGGAGTCTCGTGGGGTGTTGTCGCCAGGACTTGTTTAATACTGCTCTCAACATTCTTGTGTAATTTCCGTCCAGCCTCCTCTCCAGCCGCTTGGTAAGCGTCCATGTGGTGCATCCATATAGCAGTATCGACACAACCGCTGCCTGGAAGAAACTGCGTTTCATTTTATCAGTTAGGTCCGACTTCCATATGATCGAGAGCCTATCGATAGCTGTCCATGCCTTCGTCAGTCGTGTGTCGATGTCTTTTTCGGTTGATGAGACGCTACTTCCTAGGTAGGTGAATTTGTCGACTAGTTTCAGAGAGGCTCCGTCTAGTGTGGCAATGTTGCCCGTTTGGTTGTAACACATATATTCAGTTTTGTTTGCATTGACATGGAGGCCAATGCCAGCTGCGGCTCGTTCCAGACTATGCAGTAGTGTCTCTGCTTGATTAGGCGTATTCGCTAGTAACGCCAAGTCATCAGCGTAGTCGGCGTCCGTGATTGTTTTTGCGGGGTATCTTTTGCTTCTTCTCTTAGTCAGCTCGAAGCCATTTTCTCTGATTTTGTCGATCGAAGTCCTAAGCACATAGTCTAGACAGATGATAAAGAGGTACGGGGCTAGTGTGTCTCCTTGTAGTACTCCTGCAACAATGTCGAAGTATTCCGTGTCTCCATCTGGTGAACGTACTTTTACTTTGGTGTTTCTGTAGAGAATCATTATCGCTGCTACGGTTTCTTTTGGTAGGCCGTATGCTAGTAGGATTTGCTCCATCTTCCCTGTGTATATGGAATCGAAGGCCTTGGTAAAGTCGACAAATAGTAATGTCGCCTGTAAGTTTTTTGCCCGAACGCCTTCCAGGATTCTACGGATGGTCAGTATTTGTGAGGTTGTGTATCTATTTCTCCGGAAGCCATTTTGGTTTTTCCTAAGGATGTTTTCTATTTTGGGTTCTATGCGGTTTCGTAGTAGGGCATTGTAGATTTTGGCTGCTATGGATGTAAGTGTTATCCCTCGGTAGTTCTTGGCTAGTCCGAGGTCGCCTTTTTTCGGGAAAGGAAGAATGTATCCCTTCGTCCATCTCTCTATCCTATTTTGACTATAGACTGCGTTGCATTGACGGAGCAGTATATCGTCGAATTGTCTAGTCTTCCACACTTCTGGGGGGATCTCGTCTAGCCCTGCCGCTTTCCTATTTTTAATTCTTCTGAGAACTGAGTCGAGTTCTTCTTTGGTGAACGGACCTAGTTTTACGTCTAATTGCTTGCTAATAATTCTGGTGATCGGTTCATCCATTATTTCCGGTGGGTTTCCTAGTAGATTTTTGAAATGCTGTTCCCACAGTTTTACTCTTTCTTGTTGGCTTGCAGCTTTCAATTTTGCTTTGGCTGTGCTCTTCCTTCCACTTACTTCGTTTAATGTTTGCCAGGCTATCCTGGATTGTCTGTCTTCCACCGAGTCTCTAATCTTATCTATCTGATTTTGTATGTATTCTGCCTGTTCTTTTAGGTATATTCCTGTTAATTGATGTTGTGCCTTTTCTAGTTCTCGTGCATTTGTGTTTGTTGGGTTCTTTTGATAGCTTTTGGAAGCAGTCTTCGCAAGTGCACGTTTTTCTCTAACCGCTAGCGTTTCCCAAGGGGCTCTATATTTAGTTCTAGGTTTTGTTGGAATACACTTTGCTGCCGCCTCAAGGTGTGCTTCTACAAAATTTTCATATTCGTCATTTGGGGTACTTATTTCTGCCTTCTCTTGTAGTGCTTCGAATCTGTTTCTTAATTCTAATGCATATTTATCTCTAATATCTCTGTTGTTGAGTAGGGCCCAGTCATAGTGCTTGGTTGTCGCTTTACGTGTGGCGTTTTTTCGTAGGCTTAGTCGTACTTTGGCCGTAACTATTCGATGATCGGAGGACACACCCTCGAAAGAGGAGTATGCCTCGAAATTCATCGCACTGTTTTTCCATTTCCTGTTTATAAGGACGTAGTCTATCTGTGCTTTACTCTTATTCGCGTATGTGTAGGTCCATAATTTCCCCTCCCTTTTTTGAAAGTTTGCATTGAGGCATGTTAATCTATTTTCTATCATGAAATCTATTAGATGCTGTCCATTCCTGTTTGACGCGTAGTGTAGGCTGTATTTGTTGTGTCTGTTTTTCCCGATTTGTGCATTCATATCTCCGCCAATGACTAGCAGGTTGTGTTTCGGAATGCTACGTACTAGGGAGGATAGATCTTCGTAGAAGGTGACTATTTCGTTTTCTTCGCTAACATTGGTAGGGCTGTAGCAGGAGATAATTGTTGCTTTGGGGTTGCCATTAAACGTTGCGGCCATCATCCTAGGTTGTATTCTCTCAATGCTGTTCAGTGTTTTTAACGCTCTTGGTCCTAGAAGTATTCCCACCCCTCCTACCGATGCATTGACAGAGTTTTTCCATGCCGATACAGTCACCAGCATCCATCCATTACCAGTTTCGTGATACTTGATATCTTCGGTGTGCGTGTACCGGTGCTCTTGTATGCAAATTATGTCTATCTTATGTTCTACGGCTGATGCAGTTAGCTCTGATAGTTGACCTATTCTATTTAGGGTTCTCACGTTAAATGTCGCTATCTGTATTGTTTGTTTGCATTTTAGTAGTTTTTGTTTGAGTTTGAGCTCTGTAGCTGATTTTTCGAACACTGAGGCCAGGGCTCCAACCTCAGCAGGACGCGCCCCTTTCTTACCCGCGCGAAGAGCGATGCAGTTTATGTATGTGGTTTGAGTACGAGTCAAGCCTAAACTCCACGAGTCTTGCAGCAGAAAAAGCAAACCATATTCAATGCTGCAAATAAAAAAACTTTCTTTGTTGTGTTGTTAAAGAAAAGTTTCGTCATTCATTTGTGTTGCCTAAAAAATATAGTGTTAGAGAAATTAACAATTTTCCACAACCGCTATAAGGTCCCTAAAGTTGAAGAACCCCATGGATGCTGGAGGAATTTCCAGGGACGGCCGAGTTACTAATGAACTCGGTTCCGGTTCCCTGCATCAGGCCGTCAGCATCCTCACCCGGAGGATTTCCGGCTCGTAGTCGACAGTGAGTAAGGTAAGTGGGTCCGATGGCTTTACACCTTGCCACTCTGAATGTGAGGGGACTGAGGGACTCAAGCAAGTGTGCGCGCTTGCTTGCTGTACTCAAGAATCTCAGAGTGTATTTTGCTGCGGTGCAGTAGACTCACTTCATTTGCGCTGCGGACTGTCGGATGCTGGAGAACGATTTTAACGTTTTCTCAGGATACGGCAGCCGCAGTAGTTCTGGAGTTTCTCTGCTAGTTGGAAAAAGCCTTGATGCTGACGTTGACGTTGTTTTTGCAGGTGACGGGGGCCGGTTGTTGTGGCCGATGTTGCCGTTAAAAGTTTCAATTTCCGTCTGGTTGTGGTTTATGCGGCAAATATCGCTGCGGAGAGGGTTTCCCTTTTTCGTCGATTGGCGCCGTTCCTGGGCGATACGAAGCGGCTAGTCTTAATGGGTGATTGGAATAAGATCCTTGATCCCAAGATAGATATGGTCGGGCGGGCGGGGAGCTAGAAGGTTGGGAAGGTGTAAATGCAGCCTTGTCGGCCTTAGGACTCGTCAAGACTTGGTCGATAACTTTCGATCACCCAGGGCGGGAGATGTGGACGTGGCTAGATAGCTCGCCCTCTGCCAAAGTAGGTTCCTACTTGGACAGAGTGTTAGAAGAGCTGATAGCAACTTCGTTATTTGTCCCACGTTACACTTGATAGCGTGGACTAACCATAAACTTGTTACGGTCAGTCTGCGGTTAGCTAATGGGGCTGGTCTGGCCGGCTACTGGAAGTTCAATACCTCTTTACTGGAGATACAGGACTTCCAGGACTGGCTAGAATCCCTAATTAATTATATATAATGATGAAAAAATAGCGAATAAAACATTTGTTATTACTCTTTTGATCTTCCATTGTTTAGAAAATAAAGGAATGTGGCTTTTAAGTAATAAATCCTAATATTATATACGATGATGGAAAAATCACCAGCTGTAAAAATAGTGAATAAATTTCAATGATAAAAAAAAGATTTTTTATAAAGAATCCTTTTTTAATAGATTATATTAGTTCTATTGATTTCCAGATCAATACAGATCATTTCATGTATTGATTTTTAAAAACTTTTAAATACATTGAAAAATGATGGAAAAATTGGCAGCTGTAATATTACTTATCTTATTTCATTAGCTGATGATGAGAGGAATAGCAGTTGGCATCGAATGAAAATTTGTCGCGACCTGTTCTCAAACGTAAACACGAAACATATTGGCCTTCGACCGAGCCGTCAATCAAGAAACAGTTGCATCCGGTCAAGATATCAAGATATAACCTTCACCGTGGACGGGTTGAATTCAGTGCAATTGTTACACCCAGTGGAAGCAGGTGAACGTCAAACAATGATATAACCCGATGCCACAGACAGTTCGAGTTAGTTGGAATCAGTTTGTTGGTGTTCAAGTAGCAGTTCGAGGCAGTGAGAACCAGCTCGAGATAGAGGGCTTGGACCCTCAGGACCCCGGTTGAGCAGCCCAGCTGAATGAGGAAGAAGTGCTGCTATGACCAGAGGAACTTGGGGTCAATATGTTGCAGTCTGTTCTGTCACCAACTAACCTCTCACACACAACCCTTTCGAATAAAATGTGAGAGGTATATTTTTCTAAAGAAGTGTGTTTGTTGCGGAGCCGATAAGTATGTCGACCCCGCAAATGAATTATGGGAATGAGAACAGCCAAAACAATAGGAAGGAACAAAGGCATATCCAGAACTCCTTGCTTCCAGGTTTCGGTACCAGGTGTAGAGGTGAAGCGTAGGGGCTGTCTGAGGGTCGTATGATGCCGTCGTTTAGCATCCGTTCAAACTGCTCTTTAGCATAAGCCAGTTTGTGTGGCGCGAGTCGTCTGGGTTGAGAGTGTGCTAGTGGGCCACTCGTTTTGATGTAGTGTTGCGTTTGGTGGACACCCGAATCAGTGGATTTGAATGGTTGCGTTATATCCACGAACTGATTCAGGATGTCCACGTAATCCTGGCCATAGCATGCTGCGATTCCGATCCCCGTGGTGCAGTGTCGTGCTGGCGTCCCTATGACGTGGAGGTTCGTCAAGGTATCCGACAATGTTCGTGGGTTCATGTGAACCGATAGTTCGTAGTGCGTCAGGAAGTCTGCGCCGAGGATCGGTATTTTGACGTTGGCCAGCGTGAAGGTCCAAGTGTAGTCACGCCGCATGCCAATGTTCAGAGAGAGCGTCTTTGCACCGTACGTGTCTATAGTGGAACCGTTGGCTGCTTGTAGTTTGAGTGGGGTGGGCTTAGCGGATGGGTCAATTGTGTGAGGTATGATGATGGCTGATGGCTGCACCCGTGTCTACAAGGAATTTTATTTTATTCCTCCGGTCCCAAATATAGAAGAGACGGCATGTCTTTAGTTCGTTACCGGATGGGTTCGTCGTCGTTACCCTCCGGTTTCCTAGTTTTCCGGGGCCGACGTGAATTTGCAGTGTGGCCTGCATTTCTTTGCTTGGTCTCCAAATGTCTGGTGGTACCAGCAGATGTCTGCGTCGTTGGTCCGGTGATTACTAGGGGTTTGAGGGCGTCGATGGCGACTATGCGTCCTGTCCCTTGGCCTCTGTCATCAGGTGACCTTCATATCGTGAAGTTGTTTTTGCAGGTCTGCCATCATTTCTTTCATTGCCCGCAGCTCTTTTGTTGTTTGCGACTCCGATGTTGGTGCCTGGACAGAGGTGATGTTGTTGGATCGTTCGAACACCAAATCAGCGGAATCGGCCAAGTCGTCCAGTGCGGTGGATCGGGACATTGGAGCAATTATTTGTGAGACCCATGATGGTAGTCGTTCCATCCATAGGGTTCGCAGGACGGTCTCTGAGACATGCTTCGAGCCCAACTGACTCTTCATGAATCTTAAAAGTTGGGTTGGTGTCCTGTCTCCGATCGTGATGTTTTGAAGGACGTCCCGGATTCTTTCTTCTTCAGAGCGGCCTGTACGTTTAAGGATTATGTCCTTAAGGTAGTCGTAGGGTTTTTTTCTGGAAGTTCAGCGAGAGCGTCTGTAATCCGGCTGATGACGTCTGATGGCAATTTTATCCTCAACATGAGGAAGATGGTTTCGACTTGTTGGAACCAGGAATGTACATCTGGATTGTACGTTGGCAACGCCACGGTGACGTTTGCCATTAATGTGTCGGACTCACCGCTGCCCTCCATTGCTCTGGCTGTATTCACGTTCGGGGTCACCACTTGTTGCGGAGCCGATAAGTATGTCGACCACGCAAATGAATTATGGGAATGAGAACAGCCAAAACAATAGGAAGGAACAAAGGCAAGTTAACGATTATAACAAGTGACAATTTATTTGTCGTATTTACAAGCGTGTATGTAAATGTCCGTGGCGGTTGTATGTAGTCTTCAGCTAGAATGGGTTATGTCGTTAGCTGGTATAGTCGCGTTGTAGATGTTTGCAGCTGGGCGTTCGACGAGGGTCGCCGGCGTAGGTCGAGTCGTAGAGATACAGATGGATATTTGATGCTGGTGAGCTGAGGTCGGTTGAGTCGTCAAGTACAGCTGGACAGTCGTCGCGGGCAGCTGAGGTCGGTCGAGGTTGTTAGATCGATATCCCCGGTTATGACGGTATGTTGTGGTTAACCAAGGGTGTATCGATCCGGTTGCTGGCTCTTACGGCGGGTCGTACGTGAGTCAGGTGTTGCAGTGGTAGAACAGTCCGTAACAGCGAGTCGTTACGTGGACTGCGTTGTACCTTGCAAGAGCGTTGAGGTCGAGGAAAGGCTAGTGCTTTGCTGGGCCCCCTAGCCGTGCGGACGTATCGGACGGGAGTGAAGGCTTTGTCATGTCAAAGCCGTGCGGACGAGAGCGAAGGCTTGTCGTGTCAAAGCCGTGCGGACGAGCGGACAACAGCGAAGGCTTTGTCGGGTCAAAGCCGTGCGGACGAGCGGACGGGAACGAAGGCTTTGTCGGGTCAAAGCCGTGCGGACGAGCGGACAAGTGCGAAGGCTTTGTCGGGTCAAAGCCGTGCGGACGAACGGACGGGAACGAAGGCTTTGTCGGGTCAAAGCCGTGCGGACGAGCGGACAAGAGCGAAGGCTTTGTCGGGTCAAAGCCGTGCGGACGAGCGGACAGGCCAGAAGGCCGAGGCTAAGATGGGCGTTATCTTAGCGCTGCGCAGATAGCGAAGCAGTAGCTAAAGGCTAGACCGTGCCATTAGCGCTGCGCAGCTTATCGGACAATCGGAACCGAGTGAGAGTTAAGACCGGTTGGTCTTAGAATCCGTCTTCGTGTTTGCCGCCTGGCCGTCTACTTCGACTGGTCATTACTGACCGCCAGAGATGCTCTGACCCGCAGACAGTGACCTCTTATGGTCCTAAAAAGGACCTTCGTGCATACCTATGTAGGTGGAAGAAAAGCAGATCTACCACGAGAAGTGGGATCAACGCCGGAAGGTAAGGTGAATGCGACCGCACAGAATGCAGGATTCCTCCTTAAAGAGCTTCGCCAAAAAGCGCGCCGACAAGCGTTGAAAAGGGCTTGCTGATATTACGAAGGTGCTGTGACACACAGCTCCAGCCGCGTGAATATAAAATTCTTTGATAAAAAATGAGTGTAGCCATAAAGTATTTTTCTAACCTGCTATAGGCTGGCGACGACTATTAGTTCAAGTCTTATCAGGTTATTTTTGGCCGGAGTGCTTTGTAAATGTTATTAATTTTAATTCATCCTTTTCTTTTAGCTATAACGTGATGTCAAGGTCGTTAGAAAGAAAAGGGGCTTAGTCAGTTCCGATCGTACTCGGATATAATTGTCCTAAAGCGGGCGTGTAACTTGATATGTTTATGTTTATCGGCAGGTCGCGGCATGTTCGTTCGTCATTATTGTTGATTTTGTTTCTGCATGTATATATTCACGTATAGTTGTATCACGGCTATATAACAAACAGATCGGCTCACTCACCACTTTAAAAACAGTACCCCCGGCTACAACCGGAAGTGATTAAGCCCTATATGCCCCGGACCAGCCGTTACAGCTAAGAAAAAGGAATAAATTTCATTTAACAACATTTACAGAACACATCGGCCAAAAGTAAATCTATTACAATGGAGTGGATTATCTTTGGTAGCCTATCTCAGGCTAAAGAAGGATTTTATTTTTATGACTAATTTTGATAGATGAACTTTATGTTTACGTAGCCCAGCAGTGTGACATACCGTTCCCTTTGTATAAACAAAGCTTCGAGGTCAAAAATTTTAGTGGTCGTTTTTACAAAGCTCTCATGAGCCCGCTCTCAGAGCGACGCCCCCCAAGGCTGCATCCTACATCTTGTGGTTGCATTCGCCTTCCTTCAAGGCTGAGTCCCACTTCTCGTGGTCACTTGCATCACATAGATATGCCAAAAGGTCCTTTTAAGGAACACTAGAGATTTCCTTCTGCAGGTTGGAGTATTTCTGATGGGCCTTCCAGACTCGTCAAAATAGACGGCCCGGACGCCCACACAAAGAGGACTCTAAGAGCATCCGGTCTTAACCATTCGATCAGTTCTGTTCGTCCGCTTAGCTGCGTAGTGCAAAAGGCATGGGTTTGTCTTTATCAACTGTTTCACTATCCGTGCAGCGCTAAGATACCGCCAATCTTAGCTGTAACGTCCCGGTCCATTTGCTCGATACGTTTGCACGACAGCACAGGACTAAAGCACAGGTTAGATTTAGCGGTCGGTTCCCTTGTCCGTTTGCAAGACAGCGCAGGACTAAAGCACGGGTTAGATTTAGCGGTTGGTTCCCTTGTCCGTTTGCACGACTGCGCAGAGCTATGGCTCGGGTTATACCTTAGCTACCGTTCCTGATACGTCCGCACAGCTAGGGGCACAGCAAAGCCCTAACTTCACCGACTCGCTCGTTCGACTTCTCATATGCTAAGGCATGGGAAACCTTAGCCACGGTTACCTTGTCCGTTCACTTGGTCTGCATTTCTAAGACGCAGTTAAGTCTTGTCAGCCGTAAAAACAAAGAAAGCATAGCCGAATCTCTTGGCGGGGGGGGGGCATTGATTCGCGAGAGGAAATAGATCTGTGGCTGTTACATCACCCCCTGCTTAGGCGGAAAGCCGGCAGAGAAAAAGGTAGCAGCCGTAAAAACAACGAAGGGTACATTTTATACCTAAACAGTTTTTTTTGGGCCAATGTACTCGTCGACCTCTACGTTTGATGGTCACGTAATTGTCTTTTGGCGTTGTGTTCTTGTCTACTGGTGTAAGGGTATGTTCATGTGTTTAGGTGGGTGGGGATATGTGGCTCTTGTGTGTTTGTGTTAAGAAAGGCTCTTTTCACCGTGTCAATAGATACAGTTTCTTTTTTGCCATTAATGTCAAGGGTGAAAAGTTTGTCAGTGCGTGAAAGCACGCGGTAAGGGCCAGTGTAAGGTAGGGTGAGAGGGGCTTTGACAGCGTCTTTTCTCAAAATAACGTGAGTCCACGAGAAAATATCTTTTGGGGCGGATGATCTGATGGTCTGTTCCCTAGGGTGCATTGGTGGGAGATTACCAAAATAAGCTCGCAGTCTATTTATATACAAAGCTGGATCTGTTCCCGTTAAATCTATCAGGTTCAGCATCTGACCTGGTAACAATAGAGGTACTCCGTAGCCAAGTTCTCCTGGAGAGTATCCTAGGTCCTCCTTGACAGCTGCACGACAGCCATGAAGGACAACAGGTACATATTCGCTCCATCGCTGTTGGTCAGGATAGGCACGCAATGCGGCTTTCAAATGGCGATGGAAGCGTTCTATCATCCCGTTAGAAGCAGGATGATCCTCTTTACCAACCCCTCCGCTCGGGCAGAATATGACACAAGGTCAATTTTTAAACGGAGTTTAACAGGTTTGAATTCAGAGTTTTCCTTCTCCTAGACTAGTTGCCTAACCAAGGCTGAAGAACCTAGTCTATCCTACTATTTACCCATAGCTGGAGGGAGAATAATTGGATTCATACCTTACCCAAGGGTATTAGTGCTATGTGAAATGCAATCAGTCTCGTACAGGATTTGAACTCGTGTCGCCGTGTCCATTTCCTACGAGGATAACGACTACAACGCGGGCACCTCCATAAGCAGGGTGATAGCTCATCGTTCGAGTACGTTTGCTTCCGAATATCCGGGAGAGTTCCTGGAATAGGTGGGATTCAAACTGTCTGCCACAGTTAGTGGTAATAGTTGTTGGAACTCCGTAACGCGTTATCCAGTCTGATATAAGGCCTTGCGCTACGGATTCAACGGAAATGTCCTTTAGGGGAATAGCTTCAGGCCACCGTGTGGAACGGTCTATACAGGTCAGGAGGTAAGTAAATCCCTGACTGACCAGCCATGGTCCAACAAGATCAATATGGACATGCCTGAACCGAATGTCTGGGGTGCTGAACGTTCCAAGTGGTGCACAGATATGTTTGTGCACCTTTGACTTTTGGCAGGATACGCAGGAACGCCCCTCGTCCAGTCCATGGGCTTCCTCTTTGCAAATTGTTCCAAAGCGCCTTGGAGATTGACGTCCGACTGGGGACTATCGACGACTAAATGCCATGACGGTACCTGACACTTTACCCAATCCCATATATACAGTACTTCGCTTCATCTCTGCATGGCTGTAAGACCTTTTCCAAACTAGACCTGGTTAAGGCTTACCATCAGATACCAGTAGCGTATGATTAAACTCTGCCTTCGCCGCCTTTAGTTTATCCGCAGGGAGGAGGCAATGGCGTGAGAACACCGGAGCACCTGTGATCTCAATGTGATGAGTTGTTGAGTGTGTTGGCTTGCTTACAACAAAATTCAAATTTGTTAACTCTGGGCAAGAGCGTAGTAAGGTTTGATATGGGTCGTCGATGGCGGCAATGAAAAATAGCGGGCTGATATGTGAGGTATTTGCCTTAAAACCTGTGACGGAAAGTTCCATATTTGCATCAATAAGCCGTCGTTTGCGCATATCCACTAAGAGATTGAAGTGTTGCAGAAAGTCTGAGCCTAGAATGGGATATGGTGAATCAGTGACATATAGCGTTTCGGGAAATTGTTAATTTCTCTAACACTATATTTTTTAGGCAACACAAATGAATGACGAAACTTTTCTTTAACAACACAACAAAGAAAGTTTTTATTTGCAGCATGGAATATGGTTTGCTTTTGGTGCTGCAAGACTCGTGGAGTTTAGGCTTGTTAGTGTTGGAGACGAAATGGCTTAGCGGGATGTTGATATGGCAGCTTGTGTTGCAGGACGTGTGAGGGATTGTGTTTAGATTCACCGTGTAGTTTTGTATCTGGTATTTGGGGGGGGGGTCTGCGTTGTCTCCATGTGTGGGCCAGAGGTGAAAAGGGAACTAGTGTCGAGAGCGGAGTTAAACTCAGATCGACATAGCCAATTTTGGGGTGACACAAAGTTGGGCCTGTGCGAGACATGTTTATGTTTCTAATTTATGTTCAACTGGGATTCCTCGAAGGAAATCCATAAATTAGATGGTTCCCGCGTTATTGCGGGTAAAATGCCCTTTTGTAGTGGAAGATTAGATTTTGGTTATTTCACGGCTTTGTTACACATGGTAAGAGAAAAACATTACCTGTTTTTTTCCCTTGTCAGCCAAGCAGTAGGGGACACATAGGCATGTCAAGTCACTGTTGTGGCAAAAGGGACTATAACTACAGCTTGCATTATATACTGCTTTTTCAACATCACCTATGGACTTTAGTAGAACGATTTGGCAGACAAGAAAGATAATCACCATACACATTCTCTCTTTCTCACACAAAGTTTTGTTCTGTGCACTCCACCTAAATATCACTCTCACTGCTTGTCTTCTAGCAAATTTTCTCAAGGCTACTATGTGGCACTTTTATATTCTTTTATAGTCTTTAGGCATTATATATGCTCAATTGTCTTGGAAGACATGCGTTTGATTTCTGGTTTAACTCAACCCGAACATCAAGAATTGTTGTATAGCCATGACCAACTATACAAACACATATACATGCATGCAGAATCATAACAACAACACAATGAAGATGAGCGACACAGGGAGACCAAACAGAACTGCAGTATATTGACCCCCACTCTATTGGCCATAACTGCGTTTCTTTCCCGTTCTCCTGGGCTGCTCGACCGGGAGCCTGGGGGGCCAGCCTCTGTGGGTGCTGGTTTTCTCTACCGCATCTTATCTCCGACTCGTCTGATCCCCAACTGATTGAATTTCCTGTGCACTGAGTTATGTAATAGTTCAACGCCGACCTTCTTCTTGTGGGCTTCACAAATCGCACTCATTCAACCCTCCCTCAGTCAAGGTTATATTCTGATATTCCTCGACCGGATGCACCTGTTATTTACACAGGTGCATTTCCTATTTTGACAGCCTGGTCGGGTCGTAGATCAATATACAACAATCATCCCTTACTTATTTTTCAAAATTCCACATGTGGAATTTACTTCACGTTCGTCTCCATCCCCTCACACACAAATTTTACAATAATTCACGAGGACAATAATATCTGAAAAAAGCACAAAAGAAATCACTTGAACCACAGCAAAACAAAATCTTGCTTAGAAGGCGACCTTCTCCTTATGTAACACTTGCCCGGCTAATTATTATCTAAAATTTTTTTACTATCTTTGCGTGGTTGGCCATCTTAACATGTGTGTATCAAGGTACAATACGGATGCTTCTTTTATCCTCCCAAACACAACGGGCCCTCTATAATTCCTTGAAGAATTTCAAAACCCTAAAAGAACCATACTCTGGTCCCAGATCCTGGTCATAAATCTAGTGACCCTGGCCACTCCAGCAACACATTTCGCCTGGATTCCTTATGACCACACTCCAGTTCTTCGCTCAACAGGTTCCTACCGGGAGTAACCGGAGAATTCCATAAACTAAAACACAATATCTTCAAGGCCCAAAACTTTCCACATAAACTACAAAAATCGTGGCCCAAAACAATGCATCACAATCCTATCAAACACAATACATCCGAATGTATCACAATCTGACACGCATGCAGTAAACCACCTAAAATAGACCGCGCAATTTTTTATTAGCAATGTGTTACTCATTTTTTCTCATTATTAAGTTTCTGTTACCATGCCTATTGGTTTGTAAGCCCTTGAGGAACATGCTTTATCTGATTACACCCTCGCCGGGTTGCTTTTCAATTTAATCAGGAACCCTCGTGGCTACCAATATATAGGCACCTCGCATTTCCCTGATTTGTTTCACGTCGCCAAATCACGCACAAATCCAAAACACCATCGTGACTGAAAGACTCAGACATCATCCACAAAATATTGGAGTAGGCCACGCCTTTCTTTCCTTTATTCCATCCTTGGAACTCCAATCTAAAAATATTAGCCCTCACAGGCCTTCAAGAATGCCATGGGCCGGCGAATTCTTCGATAGAATTGCTTTATTTGCCGTCTACCCACAACAATCTGTAACACAACTTGGATGAATCTCTGTCTTAATCTTGCGTCAGCCCACGATTTGCTCAAAAATAGAAACCTAAAAAAAATATTTCCAATTCCACGAAAACTCAAATTCTAAAAAAATTTAGAATCAATATAATTATAAATATTAGTAAACCTAGTATAAAATCCTCTGTTAATGGTTTTTATCAAATTTCATAATATGAAACAGGAAAAAAAATTCTAATGTCGCCTTTAAACTCAAACAAACTCACAAATTTTCACTTTACAACAAGTCAAAACAATATTACAATCACAGTTCACAAATGTTCAGCTTTCTTTTCTTTTTTTTTCTATGTACTGTCTATTTTTCTAAAAAAAATGTTCGTTCTTTTCTTTCTTTTTTTTTTTTTTTTTTTTTTTTGCATGCTGTGTTCAACAGTGTTCAAATTTCCTTTCTTTTCTTCCTTGTCCCTTTTCCATTGTTCTGCACCTTTTTGCTTTTTTTTCTTCTTTATTTTACATGATAAATCGCTCATTCAATATCCTTTTTTTTTAAAACCCCTATATCTGCCCCTCTCTGTCTTTACTCTAATTCAATAACTACAGGTTCGCTTCACAGTTTATTCAACCTCAACCCATAGTACCATAGATTAAGCCTGGTTTATAATAAAACTTTCTCAATAACTTACGAGTACTCTTCTTTCTTTTTCCTTGCACAAAATATCCCGGGTATTCTTTCCCAAACAACCCAAACTCACATCAATTTGGCCAATAACATTTCCCAATTCAAAACAATTCCAAATCCGAGTCTGTGAATTTTTCGCTACTCATGATTCCGTCAAAATTCCGCACATATCTCAATTATCTCCAAAATCCTGCTTCAAAACTCAAAAACAACCCTCCCAAAATCGAACCCCATTCCAGGGGAAATTCCACTTAACCAGTCAGTACTACAATACCACAGGATTCTCAAATCCATTCTTAGGGGAATTTACAAAATATCCAGTACGACAAATTTTCTCGAATATTCTCAACCCCTCCCAGGGGAAGACATTCACAAAACATGGTATGACTTCTACCCATACCCAAAATCGATTATCCCAATTTCACAAATATGCAAAAGTATATGCACATTCTTCAGACAAACCACCGATGTGCAAAATTCCAGTTCTTGGACTGAAATTCTAATTTCCAATTACTATTTTGCTCGGACTACTGACAAGTTACTACAAAATTTTACTCACAAAAACCCCGTTTACCATAAAATTTCATTCATAAAAATTGTTTACTATAAAAATTTCATTCATAAAAATTTAAACTCAAAAGTTTACTTTTTGGCTGTCAATCATTTTCAAAGTTAGGCCATCTTTCTTTCTTTTCTTTTCACAGCCACTTGCTTGTCTGTTTAACTTACTCGCTTTCATTTTCCTCCCCTCACTACGATACAATATTACACATAGCAGTAATTGTCATTTTTCTATGCTTAGGGCTCAATCTTTTTTCTTTTATTTTTTAAAGTTATCTCCAATTTTATCCTTCTAGAAAGGCCCTTTTCATTAAAACTCATGCTTTCATCATTATAATCAATTTCAATTCTTTTTTCACAAACCTAAATATTAATTGACAGCAGAGACAAAATTATTTGAACGAGCAATTTACTTACTGACTCTATGGCGTTTCTCTTTCATTTTTTCTTTTCTCTTTTTGTTGCTGGTTTGTTCTTGTTTTTTCTCTTTTTTCTTTTTTCCATCCAGCATGTTGCAGTTTTTCCTTTGTTCTTTTTCTTTTTTCTGTTCTTTGTCGTTGGTCTGTTCTTTTTTCTTCTTTTGCTGAGATTTTTCTAAATTTCCCCTCGCTCACCTCCCAAGTGCCGCATTCTTTCTGTCTTTGGTCACTTCGTGGATCGTCTACCCAGGCACGAAACCATGCCATGAACGACATGTCTGGCTCAAGGCACCAAATTAATATATGTTGTATAGCCATGAATAACTATACAAACACATGTACATCTGCATGCATGCAGAATCATAACGACAACACAATAAAGACGAGCGACACAGTTCTTTAGAAAAATATAACTCTCACTTTATTTGAAAGGGTTGTGTGTGAGAGGAGGTTGGAGACCGAACAGAACTGCAACATATTGACCCCCACTATTGGCCATAACCGCGTTTCTTTCCTGTTCTCCTGGGCTGCTCAACCGGGGGCCTGGGGGCCCAGCTTCTCTGAATCCTGGTTTTCTCTACCACATCTTATCTCCAACTCGTCTGATCCCCAACTGATTGAATTTCCTATGCACTGAGTTATATAATAGTTCAACGCTCACCTTCTTCTTGTGGGCGTCACAAATCGCACTCATTCAACCCGTCCACGGTCAAGATTATATTCTGATATTCCTCGACCGGATGCACCTGTTATTTACATAGGTGCAATTCTTATTTTGACAGCCTGGCCGGGTCGTAGGTCAATATATGTCTTTCAGACATGCGTGGATTTTGTTTTCTGTCAGAGGCTTCTAGGAACTGCTACCATTTTTTAATTAATTGATTTTTATTTATTTTATTCTATTTTTTATTTTCCTTCTATTAATACCACAAACTCTTTATTAATCCAGCCAGAATAAATCTGTTGACAAAAGAATAAAAATTTCAGTGTGGAACAATCTCACCTGTATTGTATTGATTTATATGCTCAGTGTGCAAAATTTCTGCTTCTAGTTCTTTTGAATGATCATAAAGAAGATTGGATAATATAATTTTATAATTTTTGTAAATGTGAAGCCTTAAAACAATCTCTTTTCTTTTGTTTATTGGACTTTTAAAAATATCGGTAAAATTCTACACATGCACTCGTTCAAGTTCACCTGGAACATTTTTGAGAATTTTATTATCATTTTTTTTTTGTGTGATTTGAATTTATTCGATCCCAAAACTCACCGACTGTTGTTTCTTGTTTTGTTATTTGGGAGAAAAAAAATTAAAAACAGAAACAAATAGATTATTTAAAATTTTAGAAAGCGAGGTTCACGTTCACATTCTAATTCCAGAACCTTTAGCGTTGGGAAAGATAAACTAGCTCACTGGTTATATTGGTATTTGTCGTACGTCCCACCGACCTGACAGGTTGTGTCATGTTACGCGTTATTTATTGCATCAGATCCCTTAAAAGTTACCTTCCCCCTTGCGGACTTTTTCTAACAGTTGAATTAATCCTTAAATTATCACCGACCCAGGGGACTTCCGGTTTCTTTCTTTTCCTCCCTGATCTGAACGAGACAACACCTAAATTTCATTTTCTCCGAGTTGACTTAATAATACGGACCAAAACAGTAAGCACTTTTTTCTGAATTATTATACATTAGGGTCAGCACAATTTAATCTCATAATTTACGGCTATTCTTTCTTTTTATAGACCTTTAGTTAAGTAGTTTTCTTTCTCTGTAATCACTCTGTGAAAATTCCTTGTTCCTTTAAATGTAGTATCTGTCTCATGCCAGTAGTATTTCTCCTTTAATTCCGTTCTTTGTTATTGGAAAACCTTCGTTAATTCAGTATCTATTACTTGTTTCTTTTTCAATCCTATTTGTGAAATGTATTTCCCCATTGTAGTTTTCACTTTTCTACGGTGAATAAAACCTTTTGATAACAGCAATTCGTCTTCAGAATCTTTACTGCGGAAAAGTGTTTAATAAAAGACGATGCCGATCTTTCAATGGGGAATTTGCCTGCCTCGTGGCTGGTGGGAATTTCTTTTTTAAGACTTCTTCTGGAAATGGCTGATCATTCTAGACTGAATAAGAAATTAAAGAACCCCCCCTCGCTCATCGAATTTAAAAACTTTTTTTTTTCTTTCTTAATAAAATATGTTCGGTCACTTAGAGGTTCTTTTTAGTTCAAATTAGAGAAAAAAAAAGTTCTTGAATTTATTTTTTATCCCGCTGAGCTTGAACGAGTGCACGTTTAAAATAATCCCAAAACATTATTGTCATCTTTAAAGATTTTCTCATGTAGATAACAATCTTTAGAACTAAAATAATAATTTTTTTTCATTATTATTTGATGCAACTGGGTTTCCTCCCTTTTCACTGTCAGACAAATCTGATGATCGATTTTAAATGTGTAAAAATACTTTACTCTTTCACATTTTACTTTATAGTTTCACTACAGAAATTTTCTTACATTCTTATAAGATGACATCAATATTTATTTTGTATTTTAGGGTATTGGGCTTGTTGCCACATGATCCCGTTTTCTTCCAATTTTTAGTATTGGGTTTTTTGTCACATGATCCCCGTTTTCTTTTCCTGGTAACGTTTTCCATTTATGGGGTTTATTGTTGCATGATCCTTTTTTTTTTATCTAACGTTTTCTTCCCTTTTGGTTATTGACTTGTTGTCACATGATTTTCCTTACTCTTTTTTATTTCATTTTTGTAAACAACAAAAGTTTATTTGAAAGTCCCATCAATAGATATGTAAATTTTTGATTTTTTTATCTGTTCACTGGTTTTGTGAATATATCTGCTCTATTTTCTTCACTCGCTATGGGAAATAATCTTAGAGTTCCTTTCTCTAATTCATTCCTTATGAAAGGGAATCTAATATCTATGTGTTTCAATCTTTGGTGGTATATGGGTTTTTTCCATAATACTATGCCACATTGGCTGTCACAATATTGTGTAAATGTATAATTTATTTCATTATTTAGCATATCCTTCATGAGAACGATTAAGTATTTTCTCTCCTGTGCAGCAGCATTAATAGACATGTATTCTGCCTCACACGTGGACAGGGCAATCTTTGGTGGTATATGGGTTTTTTTCCTTAACACTTTTCTCTTTTTCTAACAACATTTACATATTTTCATATATTTTTAAAAACTATTCAGAGAAGAAAAAAATAATTTACTTAAAGACCAAATCGCATGGCAGTGGCATTGATTCGCAAAAGGAAATAGATCTGTGGCTGCTACAAAAGCATCAAACTTTGTAAGAAAAACTGTGTGAAATTCTTTTTTTTTTTTGATGGCAAAGCTGCTAGAAATAGATGTGTATTCAAGGGATTTTATCTCATTCACTGCATTGATAATTGTTTCACTTCATAAAGAGTTGAAGTTTGCTAAAAGTGACAGGGACAGAGAGAGAGACAGACAAAGGACTCAGACACAAACTGATGGAGGACTGCTATATTGACCATATTTAGAGCCCCATTCAGTGTTTCCTGTTATAGAAATCTCTAATTGATGGTTCTGTCAAAGATCAATATGCAACTCTCCTCCTTACCCCTTTTTACAAAATGTCCATGTGTGGATATTTTCTTTGCATCCCTCTCTATCACTCTCCCCGCCCACATCTTACAAAATATCCACGAAGACAACAACAGCAAAAATAAAACAATCATAACACATCTTTGAAAAAAACCTTTTTATTATGTAACACGTGCTTGTTCAAGTCATTATCTAAATTATTTCTTTACCCTTTCTTTATGCGTTTGTCTATTCCACATGCATATATCAAAAATACAACACAATTATATATCTCATTAAAAAAAAACAGCATAGGGTTTTCCTCTGCAATTCTTTGAGGAAACTAAAAAATTCACAGGACCGAAATCCTGGTCGCAAACCCTGTGACCCTGTTCATTCCTTATGACCACATACCAATCATTCACTTTACAGGCTCCTATCTGGAGTAACTGAGGGATTTCCCCAAAATTTAGGAAAACAATTTCAGCAGGGCTCAACACAATACCTTGAAATGGCATTATAAATTGACGTTAGAAAACAAGCAAAATATACTGTACCGAAAATATCTCTCAATAATTGATTTTCTGCTTTATCAATTATTGCTTCTTATAATTTTCAATTCATTTATTCTCTCCATTGACCACGCATGAATCTCAAACTTCAGTCATGACCAAAAGACACAAAACTCCATCCACAATTTGTACTTGTCCAAAAAAAACAAAAACTTCACAACTAAATAACATTGGAGGAGCCGGCTTCATGTCATTTTTTATTTATTCCATCTATTTGGAAGTCAAACTTTAAATTTTGGTCTCCAAAGGCCTTTGGAAGGATCATCATCTCGCCTCTTTCTCTGAGGAGGATCAATTCCAAAATTGAGATCTCACAAATAGAATAACAAATTCTTCTATTGAATAATATCTTTACTGTATCTCTAACATATCCCAGCTAATCAGATCGGAAATCTGCCTCAAACAATAAGGTGACTTAATATGCTTGTGACGGGCATGCACAGAAGTGCCTGAGAACCACGTGTGTGTGTGTGTCCTTCTGCCGGACACACATTTAAAGATGACATTATAGAATTATAACAAAAAGGCACTCACCGGATTGGCCAGACAATCCAACTCGCGTCCAGCTGGCAGACAAAAAAAGGCACTCACTGGATTGGCCAGACCATCCAACTCATGTCCAGTTGGCAGACAAAAAAAAAAACACTCACCAGATTGGCCAGACCATTCAACTGAGGTCCAGTTGGCAGACAAAAAAAAGCTGGGCTGTAAGATATACAGACCCTGAGATATGTACCACACAAGCTGTATTTTTATATAAGTTATAGCCAATCACGGTGCATACAATAAATTCTATCAACATTCATAATGGTATGTGCCAAACATTACTTATACAATGCTCTAATCTTCAGTGGGCACTTTTTGCTAACACTGCAACTACCAAGGTTGCCACTAGATTGTGTTGGTGTTGGTGTCTGTTTCTGTCAGTGTTGGCGTTTGAATCGGGTTCGTTTAGTTAGAAGATTTGTAGCTAGGTGTCGCCTTGCCCGACCGTTTTGTTTCCAGTTCCATAGATAAGACCACAATGCTAAAAAATTAAAATCCCCTCATTTATGGCTTCGGAAAATTTTCATGATGTGAATCAGGTGGAGGGAAATGTTGCCTGAAATTCAAATGATTTTTCCCTTCTAAGTTTTTCAGGGGTTGGAAGAAAAAAAACTTTTTTTTTGAAAATTCAAACACTGAGACAATGCAATAAGTCAAAACAAAGCGTTCAGCTTGGAGTTTACAACTAAAAAAAAATGTCAGACACTTTAGAAAAAATGTTCAGGTTTATGTCAATTATATTTTAAAAAGAAAACTCCTCCTTTTCTCTTTCTCTGGCAAAGGTGTGGGATCTGTGTGTGTATCATTTGTTATTTTTTTTTCTTTTTTGAAATCCTAAAAATAATTTTTTTTCAATGCTAAGTTGCCATATCACTTCTTTTCAACTTGTATATATATATATATATATATATTCATTATTTCTTATCTCGCTCTAATCAATTCTTTCCTTTCTTTGTTTTCTCTTTTTTCTTACTCTAATTTTTTGCTCATTCTCTGTACATTTCTCTCTCAATTTCTGTTTTCTCTTTCAGATAGCCTAAACTAACACTGGTTTGCACCCACTGTTATCCAGTTTTAAACACACATATCCACAAAATAAGCATGGCTCATATGCAGACATCACTTCTTCCCTTTTTTCCTATTCTGACCCAAACAACACAGTATATATATGGGTCTGCATTTTTACAGAGTTCATATTGGAAATGCCACCATTTAAAACACATTGAAGAGAAAACAAATCCTTGTGAAGCTTGTTACTCATCATTGTCTATGAATAGTTGTATGAAAATAGAAGAGGAATTATGGGATATGTTGTTGTTGTTCATTGAAAGAAAAACAATTATAATTGTATGATTGCAAAAGATTCAAGTTTTTCATGTCTTCTTTAACAATACCATTTTTTTTTTATTCGCAGATATTAGTTGCAAGGGACAAGGACTATTTTACAGAACATGAAAAACCATATCACAAAGATAACGTCTTTTTGAAATGTGTCTATCTCGACTTTGACAATTTTAATTTAAATTGTTACTGTCAAGGATTAAAAGAAAAAAGGGTTTTTTTTATACCTCTATATCAGAATTTTTAATAAATTTACATTTATAAAAAAAAAAACATTCTTAAGAAAAAGAACACTCATGTCAAATGAATGAATGGGTGAAAAACTGCAAAGACACAGTCAAAAAAAATTGTATAATTATTACATTGTGTGAAAATTCTACTTTAAAAAAAAACATTGAAACTTACACAGACTGTATTCGTGTGAAGTATGTGGTTCACCATTTTCAGTGAATTCAAAATTAAATAAACACGTGGACATACTGAAAAAAAATCATATTCCTATGAAATCTGTCCTTTAGCATTCTCACAAAGTTTGAATTTATTGGAAAAGACACATTTAATCCCACCCTGGATAGAAAACATATTTTTTTGATGTGTGTGCTCAGTATTTTTTAGTAATTCAGGTTTGAAAAACCACATGCGAACACAATCTGGAGAGAAACTGTATTCTTGTAAAGTTTGTGGGGCTTCTTTTTCTGCGAGTTTAGGTCTGAAAATACACATGAGGATACACACTGGAGAGAAACCCTCTTCTTGTCATGTGTGCAGTTCAGCATTTTCAAGTAATTCAGGTTTGAAACTCCACATGCGAACGCACACTGGAAGGAAACCGTATTCTTGTAAAGTTTGTAGGGCTTCTTTTTCTGTAAGTTCAAGTCTGAAAATACACATGAGGATACACACTGGAGAGAAACCATATTCTTGTGAAATATGTGGCTCAGAATTTTCACAGAGTTCTCATTGGAAAGGACACATGCAATCACACACTGGTGAGAAACCATATTTCTGTGGTGTGTGTGGCTCATCATTTTCGAGTAATTCGGTTTTGAAAACCCACATGCGAACACACACTGGAGAGAAACCATATTCTTGTGAAGTATGTGGCTCAGAATTTTTGACTAATTCGGGTTTAAAAAGCCACATGCGAACACACACTGGAGAGAAACCATATTCTTGTGAAGAGTGTGGCTCAGTATTTTCACACATTTCACATTTGAAAAGGCATTTTCAAACACACACTGGAGAGAAACCATATTCCTGTGAATTGTGTGGTTCTACTTTTTCTTCGAATTCACATTTGAAACACCACATGCGAACACACACTGGAGAAAGACCATATTCTTGTGAAGTATGTGGCTCAAAATTTTTAAGTAATTCAGATTTAAAAAGACACATGCGAACACACACTGGAGAGAAACCATATTCTTGTGATATATGTGGCTCAGAATTTTCACAAAGTTCGTATTTGAAAAGGCATATTCAAAAACACATTGGAGAGAAAGCATATTCTTGGGAAATATGTGGATCTAATTTTTCACTGAATTCATGTAGTAAAAATCTCATGCAATCACACACTGGCATAAAACCATATTTTTGTGATGTGTGTGGCGCAGCATTTTTTAGTAAATCACATTTGAAAAGCCACATGCGAACACACACTGGAGAGAAACCGTATTCTTGTGAAGTATGTGGCTCAAAATTTTCTTGTAATTCAGGTTTGAAACTCCACATGCGAACACACACTGGAGAGAAACCCTATTCTTGTGAAGTATGTGGGTCTTCTTTTTATGTAAGTTCTGCTCTGAAAGTACACATGAGGATACACACTGGAGAGAAACCATATTCTTGCGAAATATGTGGTTTTAAATTTTCACAGAGTTCACATTGGAAAAGACACATGCGAACACACACTGGCGAGAAACCATATTCTTGTGATGTGTGTGGCTCATCATTTTCATCTAATTCAGTTTTGAAAATCCACATGCGAACACACACTGGAGAGAAACCCTATTCTTGTGAAGTATGTGGCTCAGAATTTTCAACTAATTCAGGTTTGAAAAGCCACATGCGAACACACACTGGAGAGAAACCCTATTCTTGTGAACAATGTGGCTCAGAATTTTCTACTAATTCAGGTTTGAAAAGACACATACGAACACACACTGGTGAGAAACCATGTTCTTTTGAAGTATGTGGCTCAGAATTTTCATAAAGTTCATATTTGAGAAGGCATATTCGAACACACACTGGAGAGAAATCATATTCCTGGTAAATATGTGAATCTACTCATTCACTGAATTCATATTGTAAAGTACTCGTGCAATCACACACTGGAATAAAACCATATTTTTGTGATGTGTGTGGCTCAGCATTTTTGAGGAATTCAGGTTTGGAAAGCCATGTGCAAACAGACACTGGAGAGAAACCATATTTTTGTGAAGTATGTAGCTAAGAATTCTCACTGAATTTGCAATTGAAAAAATATATTCGGACACACTGGAGAGAAACTATATTATTGTGAAGTATGTAGCTCAGCTTTTGCATAGAGTTCAGATTTGAAAAGACACATGAGTACACACACTGAAGAGAAACCATATTCATGTGAAGTATGATGCTTATTTTTTTCAGTAAGTTCTGATCTGAAAAGACAGATGGTGGAGAGAAACCATATTGTTGTGAAATTTGTGATTCAGCATTTTCGAGAAATTCAAATTTGAAAAGCTACATACACAGACACACTTGCAAAAGATCCATTTTCTTGTGAAGTATGTGGTTCAGTATTTTCATTCAATGTAAATTTGATAGGCCACATGCAGATAGACACTGAAGACAAACCATAGACTTGTCAAGTATGTGGTTCAGAATTTGCAACAAATTCAAATTTAAAGGAACACATGCGCACACAAATAAGAAAGAAAACTAATTTTTGTGAAGTGCATGCTTTAGGATTTTGTATAAAATCACATTTGCAAAGTCACAAGTGAACGCATACTGTAAAATTAAGGTTAGCCAAATCCCCAGAGGAAGAGGGAACGGACTATAAAGAAGATATGCACTAATACCCTTGGGAAAGGTATAAATCCAATTATTCTCCCTCCAGTTATGGGTAAATAGTAGGGCAGACTAGGTTCTTCAGCCTTGGCAAGGCAACTAGTCTAGGAGAAGGAAAACTCTGAATTCAAACCTGATAAACTCCCCTTAAAAATTGACCTTGTGTCATATCCTGCCCGAGCAGAAGGGTTGGGTAAATATGCATAAAGAAGATATGCTTCTAAGTAAGATATAGGTTAAGTTGCAAGAGGAAAACTTACTCCAGGACGGTGAGGCTCAATTTTGCACTGAGGAAATAGATGCAGGTGCTCCACCCTCTCAGGGTTCCAACATTTAGTTGTACAACCCTAGAGGATGGTTGCTGCTGAGAATAGAAGGAGTAGAACGGGAATAGGGGTGTTGTATCACATGAGTTTTCTCTCCTTATAGTGTGTTCATCCCTAGTAACTGCACCCTATTACATTACAGAATGGCTGGGGAGAGGATTCTGCTACTGCTCATTCTGATGATGCCGACCAGTGCATGGAGGTGCAGCCAGAGCACCATTTTTAAAAAGTCCACAGAAGTGGTAATTACACGGTCGAAATGGGTCATCACACTCATGATCAACCTGAAGCCCTATCACGATCTATTGGAGAGGTTAGCATCCGAAATAGAGAAGGTAAGAGGGATCGGGGATAAAATAGCTACGGATCACTATTCTGATAGATACCGTGGGATCATGTATTCCCTTAGGCAAGAGATCCATGTGCCAGGTGACCAGTGGGAGGGGAGAGGGAACTATCTGGGGGAATTGAAGCTGCTACAACTTAGAAAAAGAAGGGCAGTGCTTCCCATAGTTGGTAAAGTCTCAGAGACAGAATTGCGGGCAATCAAACAAAAGTTGATTGCTATAGAGGAAGATGAGAGGGTCTTGGTGCAGGAGGCAAAGAACAGTTTGCCAGTATTAAATGTCACTAGAGTAGACCTAACCAAAAGTAGACAGGCCATCAACCGGTTAATTAAGGGTGTCTTAGATGTGGAAGGGGAACTGGAAAATGTAACACAGTCCATGTCAATGAAACTGCAGAGACTGAGGGGCCTTGTGAAGCAGTTCCTGCAACTATCAATGGCAATCAGCAGACCTCACAGTCAGTGCGTTTGTCACTTGCACATGTTAGGGCACAGCTAGACATGCTCTTCCTGGGGCACCTATCGCCAAGCTTGGTAGGCCCTACTCACCTTCAGGACATCCTGCTCAAGATTCAAACTGAGCTTCCTCACCACCTTCAGTTTCCCTCTGATCCCACTAGGGTGCTTTTATAGCTCCTTAGGTTGCATAACTCTGGTGGAAGAGAAAAAAATATTGGCACTAGTGCCTGTGCCCCTCTTGGATAGAGGTAGTACCTTTGAAATCTTTCAGGTAATAAACCTACCAATCCCCTACCCTGACCTGAAACAAGAATTAGGCATTGTAGCTAAGTATAAACTAGAAGCGGAATGTATAGCTCTTAACCTCGCCAGAACACAGTTCATGCTGCTCACCAAAAGGGAAGCAGACAAGTGTAAGACAGATGCACTGGGATCATGTACGTCCAAGAGCCCCATGTACACCTTCGGGGGCCACCGACTGTGTTTAGTTGAGCTGTTTAGAAATAACAAGGAGGGTATTCAGCAAACTTGTCATGTAGAAGTGTCTAGGAGGGCCATGATGCCACAGGCCATAGGGTTATCCGATAGGGTTTGGGCAGTGGTGTTGGAGAGGGAGTTAGCCCTGTCTCAGGTGTGTGTGTGCGGGGGGTCGACAGTAACCATAAGAGCAGCGCCCCCTCTGACCGTTATCAGTTTGCCTATGGGTTGCTCAGCTTTCGGGGGGTCCATCACCCTACTGTCCTATAATCAGGCGGAGGAGGAATTTGAAACTAGGGACTCTTTCCTCGCTATTTCAAACGTCTCTTCCACCAGATGGGCAGGCCTGTGGGAACCACTGGTGGAGAAATTGCCCAACTTAACTGAGGCTAAATTACCCCAGCTTCTGGAAAACATAGATAACATTAATCTACACAAGCTGGTGTATAAGTTGGAGACTGTGGGAAGGGAAAATCCTGCATGGTATGATCAGCCCACAGGCACCATAGCCTGGTCGTCTCTAGGGGTGTGTGTCATAGTCGTAATTATAGTTGTAGTGGTATTGATAATCCAGGGAAAGCGGTGGTTGATAAGGTGTAGGGTGAAAAATATGCCAGAAAAGAGACATAGTGACCAAGATGGAATGTCAGCCAGGATAGCAGAGACCAAGGAAACAAAGGACACTGTACTTTTCCCAAGTATGGACCAACTGGACACTGCATGTTCAGTGCAGCCACCACTTGAAGAGTCGCTACAACTTGGCGCCATAAAAGTGAATACTTCAAAAAAAAAAAAAGAGCAAAACTTGAACTTTGACCGACTTGACCATTGAGGGTGAACATTTTCTTTTTTGTATTTGTTGTTGTATGTCATGTGATGTGATGGCTGGCTGAAAGTCAGTTATGGTGAACTTTCAGTAACTCTGAGAGAGTTGTTTTGTTCATTGCAGGGGGGAGTGAAGACCTCCAAGTTGGGAAGTGAATTCCACAATGCTTTCCGAAACATTATTCCTGTTACAACACTGATTGAACTGCGTAAAGAAAGGGGAGATACGAGTCCAAAAATACTCCTGAATTGTTGGGTAGGGGTGGTCAAAATTCCCCTGTGTTCTGTTGGGTGGGGGTGGGGCGAAATGTTGGAAAATTGAATGATGTTGGAGGTGAATCAAAAAGTCCTCCCGGAATGAGGAATAGGAATAAGTCAGGAGACCCCAGAATTTTTCACAGAGAAAAATGGAATCCCACAATATTTTTCTTATGTGTATGATGGTATTGTAAGGGGTGAGTGATCCCAACCACCCCAGTGCAGTGTTGGCTATGCTGTTATTTTATTTATTTATTTTTTTAGAGGACGACCGAACCTCTTTGAAATTTTGGAATTTCAGTTGTTATTGTCTGTACATTTCCTTTTTTTTTTGTTTCCTTAATTTTTGTTTTCTCCTTTGCCGAGGTGAGATGCATAGTCTCATATTGTTTTGTTGAATCTTGTTGCCCACCACTGCTTGAGTGGCAATAATTATTGTAAAATCTGTGGTAATTTGTTTTTGTGACCTGTACATTTTTTTATTTTTGTTCGATGTCGCCTGAGCAGGGTCATGATGTGCTGAGTGGAGATGCATAGTGTCTTATTGTTTGTTGAATTCTTTGTGTAATTTATAAAATAAATGACAAAAATGGTTGGGGGAGGTGTGTAACACTATGAGTTAGATATATGCACATACATATATACACACGTGTGTGTGTGCACCCACACATGTGTGTGTGTATATATATATATGCCCACGCACATGTGTGTGCACACACACACACATACACACACATGCACACATTTACTAGATTAAGGAAATCTAGATAAGAAAATGTTTTATACATATGGCAAAGGGCGTGGGTAAGTATTAAGTACTTGTCGGGTTCTGGTAAAAAACTTAAAAGGGTCTGAATTTAATGTCCATGTATCAGAGACAGCCAGGCTAGAGAATATTTTCATGTCCACTTTTTTAAAAAGAAATGGCCAAAAAAAATTTATGGGTTTATTCATTGGTGTCCCTTGGCCAGAAATAATAATGACACATTCTGTATATATACAGGTATGTTTTGGGTCCTAGCAGTTAGACTTAGTTTGGGTTCGAGTAAAGTTGATTAGGTTTGAGGAAAGTTGATTAGACTAGAACAAAGAACAATGAACAGTGACATTACCAGCTGGAGCTAGTTTGTTAAGATAATCATTTGCCAGCTGAAACTCAGCCCAGAACTAATCCTCCACAAAGTGTTACACGCTCTCCATCCACCCTTGGCATTCTAACCACAAAGTTGTGTTTTTTTCTTTTCCCTATAAAACTGCCTCTCGCTTGATCCAGCCGTGATCGTCTAGTGGGGATAGTAACTTGTGCAACGATCTGCAGAGGTGGGTATTCTCACAGTAAGAGAATTCTTCTTTCATTGAAGAAATTCTCAACTGTGTTGAAAATTGTTAAACCTGTGCTATCAATTCCACATCATGTACAGCAAACACAAATTCCTAAGTAATGACTTGATTGCTATTTAAATAGCAAACATAAGTCATTTAAAGAACTTGATTGTCACATAATTTTGTCTCATCATCTTTTCAACAAAATGCACTTGTTTTGAAATATTAAGATAATTTCAAAACTTTTACAACTGAATTTAAAGTTGCCTTAAGTGGATCAAACAATAATTCTTGAAAAATATATTTGACTATATCCTCCCATTCTGTCTTTACATATCAAAATGAAACATAATGGAAACTGACTTGAATATTTTTGTCAAAGGATTTCTGCAAGTCTTCAATTTAACACCATCAAACATTATAAAACATAAAAGCATCCACTGAATTGATGTATCCAGTGGAATTTTTAAATTACCATGATATATTTCTTTCAAAAAATTACCATATTCTTGAAGATAAAAAGTCATTTAATATTTCATCTTCTGTGGGACAATCTTTTATTGTAATATAGCCTGCTTATATACAAAAGAGACATTTTGATATCTTTAGAGATCTTAGTTTCAAGATTTAGTAAGTTATCAAATTTTTGGCTCATTTGCTTCCAGGCAGTGCCAAGTGTGTTGTTGTTTATTGAAGACTTGATCTCAGGGGGCCATCCCCTGAGGCTTTACCTTTTTTTGCAGGGTTGAATTGATTGCTTGGCATCTGAGACACCTCAATAGGAGAATACTAAGGAGGCCATGTATTTTTTGGACGAGCCACACATGAGTCTCAAGTCATGCATGGCTCTCCACTATTAAGTGGCCTTGTGCCACATTCTAGCTTAGTACGAAGTCAGATACATAGCAAACATCACTTAAACAATTGCAAGTATGTTCAATGGCTAAACTAATATCCTTTCTTAATGATTTCATTCTTTTTTCTTGTTTTCCTCCTATTCTTTTTGTCATTTTTCCAAAATTAAAAAGAAATATCAGATGTTCATCATTTAAATTTAATATTACATCTTTCAATATATCATTTTTCATAAAGTTAACATATATATCTTTGACAATTTTTTAAAAGTTTCCAAACCTTTTCAATGAAATTAACTGTTTCTGCAATACCCTCTTCATTAAATAATGGATGTTTATTCAATTGCCACAACAGTTTGATCACAAACAACTTTTAAACTATGGTAAACTTTTTGCAACTCAACAGGTTTTGGATAAACTCTCACATTAGTTAGTTTTGATAGCTTAACAAATTAAATATTTTTCTTGTTTGAAAACATCTTTTACATTTTCCTATTTTGCTATCGTGTTTTTGCTTTCAGAATTAAATAGTAATTCAGAAGAAGCTTCACTTATCCAATTATTTTGAATATTTTTAAATGGTAGTCTTAAATGGCCACAAAAAAGTATCCTTTGTTAATGATTTCATTCTTTTTCTTATTTTTTTTTTCCTATTCTTTTTGGGGGTGTCCTCGTGGTGTAATGGTTAAAGCAATGGACTGCAGAATCGTAGTACGCGAGTTCGTACTCCAGTCGCGCTATTACGTTCACTTTCGGGCAAATACCCTTGGGAAAGGTATGAACCCCCTTATCCTCCCAGCTATGGGTTAAATAGTTCCACGACTGTTCTTCTAGGAGAATAGCATTGGCATTAAATAATCTACAAAGGTTGATATGCCATTAAACAAAGAAACCCAAACCCTATTCTTTTTGTCATTTGTCCAAAAATAAAAGATTACATTTCCTATTTTGCTATCATGTTTTTGCATTCAGAATTAAATAGTAATTCAGAAGAAGCTTCTCTAATCCAATTATTTTGAATATTTTTAAATGGTGGACTTAATCAAAAAGTACAATCCATTTTTAGTTAACCAAAGTTTATTGTAAACTATGTCAAATTTTTTAGAAAAACATTGATTGGTCCTTTTCTTGTCACATACAAGTTGTAGTTACTTGACTATTTAGTCATTTGATCATATCAACAATATATGAAATTTTTCAAATAGAAATATTATCTCTAATTTAGCAATTAGAATTATTTTGTGGAAATATTTTCATCCAGCATTTAAACATTTTATCTTGGTACCCAATATTGTTTTTTCTAATCTCTCAGAATTTTCAGAAAAAACTAATCATTTTTTTCGTCATTATGTAGGGCAGCTTCTACATAAGTTTTATCAATTAAAAGAATACACTTTTTCTGATTTTCAGAAATTTTACACCCTGTTATAAATATTATATAGAGTCTGTTATATAATGACTGAGATGTTACAAAATATTCATATACCGTGATATGAATATCAGAATCATAATGTTTTGTCTCAACATTGGTTTTCTTTAAATTTATTAAATTTTGATTTGAGAAAACAAATTGCTTCATTGATCTGTAAGCAGTGTTGAAATATTGATACTTGATGTTTTTATTGAGAAAAAATTGTTCTCTTTATATCAGCATAATAATGTTGGGATTACATCCCTTGTTTTCCTAAATAGTACATCTAATGACCACTAGAGATCATTCAACTTTTATATTTTCATGAATTATGATTAAAAATCATTGGAATATTTCCAATAAAAACTCAATTGACTATATATGAACAGCTAATTATTTAATTTATGGCATGTAACTACTGACACAAAACTTTGTTGATTAATATAATCTTTCAAATTTTCAAAATTGATATTTTTTTGTCTTTATTGGGAATCCTTTTGAGATGAGGCTTCTTAATCTGAGAATTAATTTTTTGTTGTTTTTCTCACGACGTTTTGGCCAAATTTCACTTCTGGCTTTCTTCAGGTGATTAACCGTGACCTCAGATAGGAATGCTGAGTCTTGTAACCGTATCCCCAGTAATTACTGCCTTCCATAGTTGTTGTCTATAGCACCACGTTTTTGACCAAGTAAACCTCTGGCCAGCTTGGGCTGGAATTCAAACCGATATCTTCTGATAATGCTCACCTGGATCCGTAGAGACTCAACACCTCTATCCGCTGCACCACGGGCCCCGAAGGGTGATCAATGTTGGATTCTTTTTTGGTCTTATAAATCCGATTATTTGTTCTTCTCATCTGGTCTTCCATATTTGGGTCTGTACCGAATTTGTAATTGTCTTTATTGGGAATCCTTTTGAGATGAGGCTTCTTAATCTGAGAATTAATTCTTTTTTTATTGCGGACTTTTGTCCTCATTTTGATATTTTTTCATTTTTCTAAAAATTGTGCTACCTCATTATTTTTCACATCTCCTGCAGAAGGAAAAGTTTTGATCTTGATTTTGGTTGAAAATTGGCAATAAATTTGATGGCAAAGGTTCAAATACTGATGGGGATTTTTCCCCTAATACCTTTCCCCTAATAACCACTATTTCATATTCAGATGAAAACAGAATTTAATTTGTTACTGGTGTTGTCTCTAGATATTGCATTTAATTCCCTTTCTTGCTCATTCTGATCTTGAAAAAGACAAAAACACACAGATTAATAAAAAGTGCCAGGATGAAGTAATTTTGAATTTAGAAAATAAATTTAATCATTTCTTGAAGATGGGAATTGATTAGGAATTTAGTATCCATACATATTACAGTTAGAATAGTTTTAAGTCATCTAAATTGCAGGTTGTGTTGCATTTTAATAAAATGATCAGAATATTTTTTCAGTAGATTTTTATTATCAGTATTTCAGGGGACAGTGATAGGGATGTTCCTGAAGTGAAATATGCATGCAGCAAAATTTACTATGACTGTGCTGGCTGATATGTGAGTAGTAGTCTCTGTTGCAACTGGTACTTATTAAGCAAAAGGACTGAGTTGAAAGAACTGCTACTGGCAGCACTCTTTTTTTTATCTCTTCTCTTTATTACAAGTTGACCTCCACTTCCCATCATTGTCCCTTCAGATAATATGATAGTATAATGCCAGGCAGCAGGATCAGTGTACCATGATCTTTAAGATTTCATTGTAAGGACAGTGATAAATTTATTTAGATTTACTTGGGAAAACTATTGATAAAATTCTAAATGGCATTTTTCATTAATTCAACAACAGAAAAAAATTGACATATTTTGTCTTCTGTGGTGGAGCTTCAGATTTACCCCTTCTCCCACCGTAAATATTTTGTTTTAACATTTTTGAAAAACTTTCTCAGTTTATCATTATTCATTTACTTTTTTTTTGTTTGGTTTCTTTGTTTAATGGCATGTCAACCTTCTTGGGTTATTCAATTCCAAAGCCATTTTTCTGGAAGAACAGCAGTGTGACTGGAGTTTGAAGTTGCTTACTTCAATGTCACAGTATCACAGTTAACTACTCAGCCACTTCATTATTTTAGTTAAAATATTATGATGAGGTTCAGTTTGCTTTACTGCCAGTCGAATGAAAAATTGCATTACTTTGCATTGTCTTTGAAGATTTAGGATTTTCAGGTTCTAAAGAATTTCCAAATTGTTTTACATTCAAGTTTGATATTTTGGGATCATTATGGCTTGGATTTATGAAATATAGATTAAGTGACTGGTTCAGGGCCAACTGCAGGTAACTCATGAGGTCAATATGGGATAGGTAAGCAGAGTTGCAGTGGTCAAAGTTGAAGCTTTGGTCACAGGGTTTGATGATACCATATTGTGGTTCCTTCTCCCAAATGTTTTTTCTCTTTGGGAGAATCCATTATACATTAAATTCCCTTCTTAAAAGTTTTTTGATGATTTATCTAAGAACAAGAATGTCCTGGGTATGACATTAAACTGCATTTGATGGTGAGGCTTATATCTCAGAGTTTGGCTAATGCAAACTACCTGTTCATTTCTATAACTTTCAGGTTTACTCGAGCTCAAAAGGTATAGTACCTGTTTAGGTTGTATTTATAAGTCAAATAGAACTGTTCAATCGTTTGCAAGAGATTATTATCATTATTTATTCAAAACAATACTGTTGTATGCAAGTTATTTGTATTAGATAGAAATTCTTGTGTTACTAATGTTTAATTGTAATGCTTGAAATCATTTAACTGTGTGCAAACAAATGATTAATATTAATTAAGTTGGAATACTCTGTTGATAGAATTAATAATTTTAAATAGAAATATTTGAAACTATTTAATTGTGTGCAAATAAACATAGTAAAGTTGGCGACCCCCTTGTCGAGGGTGACCCAAAGGCTCCCTTTTCAATAGCTACTACACTGAGGTGTAGGGAAGAGTGTTACTCCATTCCCTGAATTGCTCCACTTTACTCTTGATCCTCACCTTATAGTGCTGACTGTTAAGCAAGGCAGCATCAAGTACCTTTTTTGAGTCTTTGGTATGACTCAACTTGGGATTGAACCCTGGTCTCCTGGACCATTGGCAAACACTCTACTCATTAGGCGAAAACATAATCAATTTAAAAGAAATTCATTTTTTTTTTTTTTTCATTTTTGTGATTTTCCAGTCATCCCCCAAATTTTAGCTATTTTAATTCATTCATACCCTCTGGCTTTCTTCTTTTTCCTTTCTTTCTCTACCTGACATATTTTCCAAGACTTACTGAGATACCTAATACAACCAATAGGAATTCTTTTTGTTGAAAATACTTTTGTATCTTTTGCGCTTCCTCAACTTTTTTATCCTAATACTAATTACAGTCTCTCTCTCTCTCTCTCTCTCTCTCTCTCTCTCTCTCTCTCCTTTTCAGAATTCTAGTGCTACTGAAAACCTAGCATCCCACACTGGGCCCCTGTAACTTGTCCCCCACCTCCTTTAAGAGTTCAGAGGAACCTAATTGAGAATAACTGATTATGAATTACATTAATGCTTGAAATTATTAGAAAAGCATTTTACTTTAATGTGAGGGTGACAGAAAAAAAGAAACAAAATTAGAATCTTGTTTAATGTAACTGCTGCCACATACTTGAAATATTTTTTCCACTTTCAAAGTCTGTCTTTTTGGCTTGCAGTTTTTAGTTTTAATCACAGGCTGCTTTCCTCTCTACTAATTTCATTTATCATCAGCCATGCTAATTCAGATGTTTATCTTCAACAGATTTTCTGATTTTATTGATTTAACCTTTCATATATTCTTGTTGGAAATGTATCTGATAAAGGAATATAGCTTTTTGCAGAAGGTGGTTGTTATATTCTGAGTTGTTGATATCTGTGATATGAATGTTGTGGGCGAGAAATGCGTATGGTGGCAAAACAAAGAACGTATAGATACTCACAATAACACAGTAATGATGTTATAGAAATTTTTATAAATAGATTAAGCACAGAGAATAGAATGGAGAAATATGTTCATCGTTAAAGGATGAATTCAGGGTGATAGTTACAAAGTTCATGTACTGTACTTGTCTCGTGGTGAAGGGATGGTTTTCTCGGAATTAGGGCAGCGTTCCTAACGGCGGCGATCGTTTGAAGTATCGGATGACAGGCGCCGGTCAGTGGTGTAGAATCTTTAACACGAGTCGTGTGAAGCAGCAAGTCTGACTAATAACTATTTGGTCCGTCTATTTATATATTTTTTGTAGGCTCAGAAACGGCAATTTTTGTGCCCCGCGGGAAGCGTTCCGATTGGATATCTATTAATGTATTTTTTTTTTTTTTGTTAATTTATCGCAAACGGAAATTCTGCGCGGAGCCGATGCGTGAACGACTAACTTTTCATTTTGAGTTGAGAACTCGAAGTGGTAACTTCCGTTTTTTTCTTCTTTTCTTCTTTCTTTTTGTTTTTTCAAATCAAGGCAAGATCTCGTCTTATAACAGCGGCGAAGTTCATTTCATCACTGATATTTAAAGTAACAGTATTATGAGGTTATTGTTTTGTAGAGGTTATCATTAAATGTAGGACCTCAATGCTGTTATTGATATTAGATGACCTGATCTGAGAAGGATTATTACACTTGATATATTGGTATTGATGAAGTTTTTCCATACAGATGCTCACACAAATGTCCATCCACAACCAGATTTTGGGTATTTTACTTCTAGTTCTCTTGAACAGAAGTATAAAAATAGTTCATTACTAAACAGGAATTATGGGATATATTATTATGGGATATATTATTATGGGATATATTATTTTGGGATATATTATCATGGGATATATTATTATGGGATATATTATTATGGGATATATTATTATGGGATATATTATTTTGGGATATATTATCATGGGATATATTATTTTGGGATATATTATCACGGGATATATTATTTTGGGATATATTATTTTGGGATATATTATCATGGGATATATTATTATGGGATATATTATTATGGGATATATTATTTTGGGATATATTATTATGGGATATATTATTTTGGGATATATTATCATGGGATATATTATTTTGGGATATATTATCACGGGATATATTATTTTGGGATATATTATTTTGGGATATATTATCATGGGATATATTATTATGGTTTATTGAAAGAAAAACTGAGTTATAATAATTTTATAATAATTTTATAACATATATCAAACTTTTTTATCGTAACCAAATTGCACTACAATTATAAATCCGATGAAAAAATATTGAAAACATTGATTCACAAAAACATACTCCCCACTGATCCTAATAAAAAAATTAAACTTATTATTTATTATAATAAGTTTAAAACCTCGAATTTAGTCATTAGAAATAATTCCTCTCCCTCGATTGGGGTTTTGCAAAAAACCAACGTTATATATAAATTTAAATGTCCTTTAGAAGATTGTATCTCTGATAATAATAATATATATGTTGGTTTAACCTCAACTACCCTGTCGAGGAGACTTACAATGCACCTTTCTGACACAAGTTCAATAGCTCAGCATTTAAAAAAACATTCATGCCCAACAACACAACTACGGAAAATTCTCACCGACAACACAATATTAGAACATCAAAATAATAAACAAAAACTTCAGATTCTCGAAGCATTACATATTAGAAATCTGCAACCAACACTCAATAGAATTAATTTTCAAACCAATGCTAATGTACTTAAATGTCTTTAGCTACTGGCACTAATTATAGAATTACATTTAAAAGCAAACGCCATAAACTTTAACGGCAAAGACGCCCTTACACAGTAGTAATATGCTAAAACAAAAGTTACATCACTTTTGTAATAGATCCTCCCCTGATGATGGCCCAAAGTCGGGCAGAAAGTACTAGGGATACATACAACTATGGACAATACATAAATCAATTCCCCCCGAATACGATAAAAGTAATACGGGAATTCGAACGGATCCAGAAGAAAATATGTAGGCATAAAATGTCTATTATGTTCAATGAAATGTGCATTAACAAAGAAATGCTGCCTAAATATACATAATTTTATAATTGTAAATAATTCAAGTTTCCTGTTTTCTTTAACAATACCTCCATCTTCTTCATTGACAGATATTTTGATTGCAAAGGAGAAGAATAATTATAAAGGACACGAGGAAGCAGAATATAAAGATATTTTTGAAAAGTGTCAATCTTCACTTTAACCTTCTTAATTTGAACTGTTACAATTACAAATAAAAATGAAACAAATATTATTCTTGTAATATCAGTACTTTTGAATTTACATTTGAAAATTACATGAACAAAAATATATTTTGCCCAGTCAGCTGGGGCTGTAGAATACACCGACTGCACCTCTGCAGAGGGGTAAGACCCCCCCCCCCAACAATCTGATGGTGAGGTTCCAGCAGTGCTAGAGCTTTGGGGAATGCGGAGTGCCCCTTTATTGCCATCACTCCCAGGTCCACTCTGGCCCGGAGTGGTAGCACCTGATAGGGCCCTATCTATGGGTTAAATAGAACTAACAGCATACTAATGCTAAACTGAATTGTTTGAATAAACTGAATAGCTTGAAATAGAAATGTTTTTGACAAACCGTACTTACATTTAAACTGCGTGCTTATGCTTAACACAATTATTTCAAATAGAACTGTTTTTCGACATTAAAACTGGATTTACACTTAAGTGAATTGTTACATATAACTGCTTGAATAGTTTGAAATAGAAATGTCTTTGACAATTAAACTGTGTACTTATGCTAAACTGAATTGTTTTAAATAGAACAGATTATTTACATAAAAATGGATTTGGCATTAAATAACCTAGAAAGGTTGATATGCCATAAAACCCAAGAAACCAACCAAACAACCAAAAATACATTGAAGAGAAAAACAAGTTTTTTTCATATGAGTGAATTAACATTTTTACAGTGTAAAATTGCAAAGAAGAAAAATCCTAATGTTGAAATTTTATGAATCAGCATTTTTAGAGAATTTAAACAGACACATGAAAACACAGGCACAGCCAAGAAATATATTTTGTATTTTCTGGTTTTGGTTTCTTTTTTTAAATGGCATATCAACTTTTGTGGATTATTTAATGCCAAGCCATCATCGTAGAACAGCAAGGATACTACTTGAATCATAGCTTGTAGGATAACTGGGTTCTTATCTTTCGATATGGTATTAGTCCAAAAGTGAATATAATAGCAAGACTGTAGTTTGAACTTGCTTACTTTAAGACCAGAGTTCAGAACTTTAGCAATTATGTCATAGAGACTCTCCCCTCAGCATTTTCAGTGAGTTCATATTTCTAGAGGTACATGAAGACAAACACTGGAGAGAAACCATATTCTTGCAAAGTATGTGGTTCAGCATTTTCTTGCAGTTTATATATGAAACACCAGTGCAAATATATATTGGAAGGAAACCATGTTTTTATGAAGTACAGTGGGATATGATAAGTTTTTAACTGAAGAGTTATCCCCTTGTACAACTTACTGACTTCTGGTATGATATTAAAATATAGGTTGCTGCCATCTTGTACATATCTGGATTCTTGTTCCGTCTTTTCATTACACTTCTTCACACCACAGATTTACTCCCACAATATCACATTAGCCACCCTTGATTACAGCAATTTGGGCTAGTGTAATAACACCTCTTCTTCTTTTTCAGACAATACCATGTTAGTATCAAGTTAGTCTTATCAATGAAAGTTCACGAAAGTAAGGACATTGAATTTCAACGAGGGCAAATAATAGGATGGCTTCACTGTAGCAAGTCAAATTGACAAATTGTGAGTTTTTCCAGGTTAATCATTAAACGGTTAATAATCTTGTCAAGAAATTTAATGGAGAAGGCCATTGTTATGTGGAACAATGTTCAGGAAGACCAAGCATCGTGTTTGAGCAAAGTAAAAGGGCACTGAAGAGGAAAGTAATCAGAAACTGTCATCAGAACATCAAGGACATTGCCAACAGCATGAGAATGTTGTCATATGTGGTGAGAAAGACTTGGAAAGAGCTAGGCTATCAAAGAATCCCTTGATTTCAGATGTTAACAGGCACAGGCATATGGACAAGAGAATTTGAGAGCAAAGATTATGAAATTTAGCAGTTTGTAATTTGGTCAGATGAAAGTAAATTCTGCCAATATTTGAATTCAAGACTGGTTTATGTTTGGAGGAATCAGAATGAGACTTGGAAGACTGAATGTCTGCAGGCGATCATGAAACATGGAGGGATTGGAGTAATGGTGCTGTCTGGTTTGGCGGGAAATTTAAGCTGATTTTTGTTGATGAGCATTTGAATGGTCCAAAATACTGTCAAATATTAATGAAAGGACTATTCACTAGCAAAGTAGCAAAGGTCTGGAAGGAATTGCAAAGAATCAAGTTACTGTGATGAGTAGCCCAAAGACATGACATGAATCTATAGCGTTGAGGTGATATGGTTATTTTCCCGAACACTATAGATTTTATGGCAACAGAAATGATTTACGAAACTATTCTTTAACAACACACATTAACGAAAGTACTTTATTTGCAGCTTTGAGGCGGTTTGTTCTTGGTGCTGCAAGACTCGTGGTATTTAGGCTTGTTGGTTTTGGAGACGCGATAGCTTAGCGGGATGTTGAGATGGCAGCGTGTCGTTGGACGTGTGAGGGAAGTATTCAAGGTCACCGTGTAGTTTTGTGTGTCTGGTAATTGGGAAGAGTAGGCGTTATCTCCATTAATGTGGACCAGAGGTGAAATGAGAGCTAGGTGTGTCGAGAGCGAAGTGGCGCTCGGATCGACATAGTAAATTTTTGTGGTGCTTGTGGAAGGCATGCTGAACGTATCTAATTCATATTTAACTGGGATTCCTTGGTCTAAAATATATTAGACGCAAAGAATCCATAAATTAGATGGTTCCCTCGTTGAGTGTCCATGTTGCTGCTGCTAGGTTTAAAGCCACTGTGAGATGTCCCACTGGGTGGCTTGTTTAGCTAAAAAGCATCGCTAAGCAGGGGCGACCAGAGACACGTCCGTTCTGGTCGCCGTCTCAAGCCGAAGAGAGTGTGTTTGGCCGCTCACCCGTTTTGCTAGCCGGAAATGAAGGTCCGGGCTGAATAGGATATGTCATCCTGATTGGGTGAAATTCAGTGTTTAATTAAATTTCGCGCCAAAACAAAATACGAGATTTTCCTCTTCTCTACAAATCCAATAAAGCACGTTTAAGAGCACCTTAAATGAAAACGTTCAAAGCATGTGACCAAAATCACATCAGTGGCAACCCTTAAAAAACATTGCTTAAGGAGTAGCAAAAAAAAGCCGCATACATTAAGACTTTCTAATTAGGAATCGTGTGGATTAGCATTATGAAACTATTTAAAAACGCTCCATTCAAACACACAGTGGATAGTCATGAATAGAACTTAAATTTACTCGTGGTATGACACTGGTGACTGGAATGGGTTAATGCAAGTAAGTGAAAAGGGTAGGGTTGTACTCTTTTGAAAGTCTAACGTGCTAGACAAGGAAAATATTTTGGAAAGTCAAAAAGTTTTTATGACTTGTAGAATCAAATTCAGGAAAAAAAATTCCATCTAGATTGTCTCTGAAATTATCAGAAACGAACCAAAGTGTTTGCATTGGGAAATTGTCTGAGTAGATAATTTTATGATAAAATCTTAACTGCTTCGTATTTCCTAGAGAAAGAAAATATTTGGAATCCAAAATAGATAAAATGACTTAACAGGCAGGAGTAACAATCAGGTTTGTCTCAGAAGTTGTTCGAGAAGGGCAGTATTGTTTACTTTAAAAAAATATGAAAGAGATTAATAATCTGATTGGAAAATATTTGATGCTTAATATTTTGGGACATCTTCCTTGCCTGTGCAATTTGGGAATAAAATTTGTCATAAAAGACAGTTGTGTCCGCCCAGGAGAATGAGGCCTAAATTGAATACAGGGAGAATGGGTGGAATAATGGAATTCTAGGATCATGCTCGTACTAGGTATGGGTGAGAGGTACACATTAAAGGGAAATGGACGGCAGATTAATCCTTTTGACCACTAAAAAGTATTTGGGCAGCTCTCTAAATTTAAAAAAGCAGCTGGTGTATAATGAGAAATTTACAAAAATGATGAAGTAACTGAAAGATTAAAATTACTGTATACAACAAATGATGTAAAAAAAAACCTTGTTACTTTTCTATTATGTATTTACTTTGTTTTTTGTGTTGGAGAATTATTTTGTTGTATCATTTGGTTGTTGATCTATTTATTGCTGGGAATTTGTCGACTTATCCCTCAAAAAGGAGACATACGAGGTGCACACGATAAGTTTCCAGACTTTTTTCGTATGGGTACTTTTATTGATTGTACACACATAAAACTCTAGTCCCCTTTGAAGTAATCTCCTCCGGATGCAATGCACTTGTTGTACCGTTCCAACAACTTCTGGAAGGCCCCACGGAAGTCCTCTTGTGTGAATGTGTCAATGAACTTCGTCACAGCCTCTTTCATCTCCTCAGTTGTCTCATAACGACAACCTCTGAGCTTTGGGAATAAGCAAAAGTCACATGGAGCAAGGTCTGGACTATAGGGAGGGTGACGAACTGTCTTAATGCCCATCTTGGTCAAATAGTCTGTGACAAGAATGGAGTTGTACACTGGTGCATTGTCCCGGTGGAAATGCCAATGACCCGATTTGAAGAGTGCGAGCATCTTCCGACGGAAACTCTTCCTGAACTCCCTTAAAACCTCAACATAGTAACCCTAACCCTAACCCGAACCCTTTGGCCAATCAACTCTGGTGTATTGACTTCCTTACTCCTCCCACGCCTCTCATCATCCCTCACAGACTCCCTGTCTTCCTTGAACCTCTTATGCCACTCAAAAACTCATGCTCGATTCATGCAAGATGATTGAAAAGCAGTCTGAAGCATTCCATACGTTTCTGTAGGCATTTTTCCTCGTTCAAAACAGAATTTTATTGCATATCGTTGAATGCAGCTGGACGATCGTTGCGGGAAGCTGAGGTCGGTTGTCGTTGGTAAATTGATGTCCCGGTTTTGACAGTAAGTTAGGTTAACCGGGGGGGGGGTCGATCTGGTTGCTAGCCCGTACATAGGCTAGTTGTTGCAATGCTAGGGCAATCCGTAACAGCGAGTCGTACGTGGACTGGATGCTGCATTGCTGGAGCGTCGTGGTCGAAATCGGTGTTACAGCTTGGTCGTGTAGAGTCAAGCGAGCTGGTGACTAAGACCGGGCCGTGTCTCAGTACTACGGACCAAGTGAACGGACGGGGAAACCGTGGCTAAGGTTTGCCAGGCCTTAGCACATACCAAGTCGAGCGAGCGAATCGGTGAACCTATGGCTTTGTCGTACCCCTAGCTGTGTGGGCGTATCGTTGACAGTAGCTATGACTTTGCCGTGCCAAAGCTGTGCGGACGATTCGGAGACGGTAGTTATGGCTTGCCGCGCCAAAGCTGTGCGGTCGGTCGGGACGGTAGCTACAGCTTTGCTGCGCCAAAGCTGTGCGGGTGGTTGGGACGGTAGCTATGGCTGTGCCGCGCCAAAGCTGTGCGGACGATTCGGAGACGGTAGTTATGGCTTGCCGCGCCAAAGCTGTGCGATCGGTCGGGACGGTAGTTATAGCTGTGCTGCGCCAAAGCTGTGCGGACGATTCGGAGACGGTAGTTATGGCTTGCCGCGCCAAAGCTGTGCAGACGTATCGGGACGGCAGCTCAGCCTTTGCAGTGCCAAAGCTCTGCACTGTCGAGCGAACAGGCCAGGAGGCTGCGGCTAAGATTGGCGTCATCTTAGCGCTGCGCAGATAGGGAAGCGGTAGCTAAAGGCTAACCCATACCTTTAGTGCTGCGCAGCTAAACGGACGAGTGGAACCGATCGAATAGTTAAGACCGGATGGTCTTTGAGTCCTCTTCGTGTTTGCCTCTGGGCCGTCTACTTCCACTGGTCGTTAAGGACCGTCAGAGATGCTCCAGCTCGCAGAAGGGCCTCTAATGGTCCTTAAAAGGATCTTTTGTGCATATCAATGAGATAGAAAGGCGAATGCAACGACAAGTGGGATTCAGCCCTGAAGCAAGGCGATTTGTTGGGGAAAAAAAGGAACGTGCGGGGGTGTAAGGCGAATGCAACCACAAGATGTAGGATTCAACCTTACGGAGCCTCGCTCTGAGAGCGGCTCCTGAGAGCGGCTTGGGGACCTCCGAATTTTTCGCCGCCGAAGCCTTGTTTATATTAAGGGTACGAATTCCACTCTGCCGCGCCACATAAATAGAAAGTTCTATAAAAAATGGACGTATAAAATAAGTCCTTCTTTAGCCTGATATAGACTAGCGAAGATAATTAATTCCATTTTTATAGTTATTTTGTAAGTGTTGTTAAATGTTATTTATTCCCTTTTCTTAGCTGTAACGGCAGGTTAGGGACTAAAAGGGCCTAGTCATTTCCGGCCGTACCCGGATGTAATTTCTCTAGGGCGAACGAGTAATCCGATCCATTTATGTTTGTAGGCAGGTCGCGGCAATGGTTCGTACTTACTGGCTTGGACATGGCGACGCAAAAGAATAGGCCCTGGCGTAGATAACCAAGTAGGTAAGGAATGACCGCTGGGAGTTCACCGTTGATATGAAAAGAGTCTTTCATGTGGTGTGGCATTAGTAGTGGTACAAAGAAGTGATTTTATGGCGTGTAGTACTTCAGGCAATACTGTTTCCGATTGCGACTCCTTAAGATTTCTTGAGGCTAAGGCCACTAATGTGTGTTTCCATATAATTCCATTAAACCGTTCACACTGACCGTTTCCTTGGGGGTGATAAGGTGTTGTCCGGCAAGTAGCAATTCCGAGATTGGTGAGATATTCCCGCACTTCCTTTGAAAGGAAGGATGTCCCCCTATCTGAATGGATATAAAACGGCATGCCAAATACTATGAATATTTGATTTAGACTCTGTATCACAGTCTGTATTTGTGCTTGTGCATGCGAAAGCAAAAAAGAAACGCGAGTACTCATCTATAACCGTTAGTAGGTACTATTTACCAACCCCTCCGCTCGGGCAGGATATGACACAAGGTCAATTTTTAAGCGGAGTTTAACAGGTTTGAATTCAGAGTTTTCCTTCTCCTAGACTAGTTGCCTCACCAAGGCTGAAGAACCTAGTCCGTCCTACTATTTACCCATAGCTGGAGGGAGAATAAGGGGGTTCATACCTTTCCCAAGGGTATTTGCCCGAAAGTGAACGTAATAGCGCGACTGGAGTACGAACTCGCGTACTACGATTCCGCAGTTCATCGCTTTAACCATTACACCACGAGGACACCTCCAAAAACTAGTAGGTAACGGTTTTTCGAAGTTGAACGAAGGTGTCTCTTAAAGTCAGTACTGAGTCGTCCCATTGGTTGTGTTGCTTTGACTAAGCGTCCTGCTTCTGGTGTATAGAAGCGTGGTTTCCATCTAGCACACACTGCGCATCCTGCACACACTCTCTTAAACTCTTCAATAGAATATGAAAGATTCCTTACTTTAACGAGATGAGCCAACCTGGTTAAACCCGGATGACAAAGACTTTCGTGTATTTCATGCAGTCTTCCCATGCTGTTTAGTGCATTGCACTGAGCATTTGAGAGCGAATCAGCTAGGATATTGTTTTTTCCTGGTTGGTACATGATGTCATATTCATAACACCCTAATTCCATTCTCCATCTTTCGATCTTGCTGTTCTTGATCTTTCCATGCCTTCTTGCATCAAACATGAAATTCACAGCTTGTTGATCTGTGATTATCACAAAACGTTGTGTTGATGTGTAATGTGACCACTTTTTGACTGATTCTACTATTGCACAAGCCTTCTTTTCTACGGAAGAATGTTTTTGTTCTGTAATCGTAAGTGTGCGGGAAAAGAATGCCACTGGATGGTTTGCTTGATTCAGAGTGGCTGCAATAGCAGTATCAGAGGCATCGATTTCTACTACGAGAGGTATATTTTCATCGACTGAGTACAATAAGGCCTTTTCAACTTCGTCCTTGAAATTTTCGAAAGTTTTTATTAATTCTGAATCAAGGGTGGGGGTGAATTAGCTGTTATCAAGGGTCTAATTTTGTCAGAGAACTTGGGTATCCACTGAGAATAGTAAGTGTAACGGTAGCACCATGATGCAAAAAATGAGGTTTAAGGCTCAACTGGTAAAGAATTTGTCTATTCGCAATAGGTCTTCGTTCCTTCTTTGACCCTTCTTTCACCGTGAAACTAAAAACAAAATAGAAAACAACTTCTGTAATCTCTTTCACACAGATCAATAAGTCGGGCAAATACAGATACAGTGTGTAATTCTTACCCCTGTTCGCCTCAAAGAATGCCCCCTTCGCAAAGTCCAAAATCGCAGCACTGTCAGGCTACACGTGTATTCTACTCGGAGAAATGGTAATAAAAAGGTCAACCCTTCTAATGGTGTCACGTGTGTGACTGGTCCGTGTACAATGGTAATGTTTACCCAACTCTAAGGTGCCGATAAGCGCGTCGACTCCGCAAATGATTTAAGTGGTTTAATGCGTGCGAATGTAGTGTCAGCTAAAGACAATGAAGGGAGACAAAAGGCGAGATAACAGATACAACAAAAGTGACGTTTTTATTGCCGGAATTACAAACATGTACGTAAATATCCATGGCGGTTGTATGTGGTCTTCAGCTCGGATGGGTTACGTCGTTAGCTGGTATGGTCGAGTTGTAGTTGTAGTTGTGCGCAGCAGGACGTTCGACGAGGGTAGCTGGCGTAGGTCGAGTCGTGGAGATACAGCTAGATATCTGATGCTGGTAAGCGGAGATCGGTCGAGGCGTTGGATGCAGTTGGACAGTCGTCGCGGGCAGCTGAGGTCGGTCGGTCGTTGGTAAATCGATGTCCCGGTTTTGACATTTCGTTGGTATGTCGAGTCATGGTTGCTAGCCCGTAACAGCGAGTTGTTACGTAGGCTACTTATTGCAATGCTAGGGCAGTCCGTAACAGCGAGTCGTACGTGGACTGGATGCTGTATTGTAGGAGCGTCGTGGTCGGTAGATCGATATCCCGGTTTTGACAGTACGTTGAGTTAACCGGGGTGTGTCAATCTGGTTGCTAGCCCGTAACAGCGAGTCGTTATGTGGGCTAGTTATTGCATTGCTTGGGTAGTCCGTAACAGCGAGTTGTTACGTGGACTGCATTGCAGGAGCGTCGTGGTCGGTAGCTATGGCTTTGTCGTGCCAGATAGCTGTGCGGGCGTATCGTTTACGGTAGCTATGGCTTTGTCGTGCCAGATAGTTGTGCAGGCGTATCGTTTACAGTAGCTATGGCTTTGTCGCGCTAGATAGCTGTGCGGGCGTCTCATTGACAGTAGCTATGGCTTTGTCGTGCCAGATAGCTGTGCGGGCGTATCGTTTACAGTAGCTATGGCTTATCGTGCCAGATAGCAGTGCGGGCGTATCGTTTACAGTAGCTATGGCTTTGTCGGGCGTATCATTGATGTCCAACTGCCCGACCGATCTCAGCTTACCAGCATCAAACATCCAGCTGTATCTCCACGACTTGACCTACGCCAGCTACCCTCGTCGAACGTCCTGCTGCGCACAACTACAACTACAACTCGACCATACCAGCTAACGACGCAACCCATCCTAGCTGAAGACCACATACAACCGCCTCGGACATTTACATACACGTTTGTAGTTCCGGCAATAAAATCGTCACTTTTGTTGTATCTATTATCTTGCCTTTTGTCTCCCTTCATTGTCTTTGGCTGTCACAACACACTGGCACGCATTAAACCCTTAAAGTTATTTTCGGGGCCGACACGCTTATCGGCTCAGCAACAAATGGAACAGATGCGCTTAGAAGACGCCAACTCTACTACAAAACCTACCACATCCAATAATGCAGTAGCTAACAAAGTCATGCATGAACAACAATGGCCACGCAAACGCCCCCAGCAAAACCAGTGCAGAAATTGCAATGGGAAATACCCACATGAACGGGGACCGACATCCTGCCCTGCATTCCAGAACCAGTGTGCCTATTGCCAGTGATGGGGACATTTCGCCTATGTCTGTTTCAGAAAATTAAATGACGAGGACAGACGACGAAGAACAAACCGCCCCCCATACCCACAAGCTCAAACCAATCGACGACCGGTAAATTGCATTGAGGACCATCAACGAGACTCAAACAGCGGCAGTGACACGGAATATGTATTCCATACAGGTAAAGTGAAAAACCTTCCTTACTTTGACTTACCTTTTGGTGATGGCCATCAAATGTTCAATGTATTAGCTGACTCTGGCGCCACCATAAATATTTTGTCTGAGGCAGATTACAAATCCCTAAGACCAACACCCCTCCTCCGACCCACAAAAACCGTAATATCTGGATTCGGTGTCAAGGAAGCCACGCCAGTCCTAGGTCAATTCAGCACACTTCTAAAGTTTAGAGGCATATCCTGCCAACCGGACATACATGTTATAAAGAACCCAGAAAAAAACATCGGCTGGGAAACATGTAAAAGTCTCAAACTACTATCAGCAAACACTCATTCAGTCAAGCACATCAGTAACTCTAATGCACAGACCCCACTCCCCACTCTTAAACTTCTAGAGGACTACGCAGACCTGTTCAATGGTCTGGGTAAACTCAAAGAAAAAAAAGTTCACCTACACATAGATCAAAACATACCACCCATCGCTCAGAGATACCGCAGGGTCCCCTTTCACGTAAGAAAGGATAGAGAAGAGTTAATAGCCAAAGATGAGAAAATGGGAGTGATTGAAAAGGCAGACGGACCAACCCTATGTGGTAGTACCCAAAAAGGGTCAAAATAAAATCAGGATTTGTATCGACATGAGGGCGGCAAACAAAGCTATCCAAAGGAAACGACACCCAACCCCCACACTCAATGAACTGAAAACTATTCTATCAGGAGCTAATGTATTCAGCAAATTAGATCTCAACCAAGGCTATAACCAATTTGAACTAGCTGAAGAATCCCGATACATAACCACCTTTGCAACACACCTAGGCCTGTACAGATATAAAAGACTCTTTTTTGGTGTCAACTCCACCAGTGAGATATTTCAGAAATTAGTCAAGCACTTGCAGGGATTAAGGGAGCCATCAACATCAGTGACGACATCCTTTGTTTCGGATCAGACCAGCAAGACCACGACCAAAACTTCCATGCGATATTCAGACGACTTCGCGAAAAAGGACTCAACCTAAATGGCAGCAAATGTGAGTACAACAAGAGGTCACTGGAATTCATTGGACATACCTTCGGTAATGAAGGCATCAGCCCAAGCAACCTCAAAATAAAAGCAATCCTTGGATTACCCGACCCTAAAAACGCATCAGAAGTCATAAGCTTGTTGGGGATGACTAACTTCTGTGGGACAGAATTCATTCCAAACTATGCAACCCTCACCCATGAACTACGTCAACTAACAAAAAAAAAAAAAGCACTCACACACACAGTGGTCCGGGACTAAACGCCACCCTGAATGTCTAAAAACATTAAGGAGGCACTGAGCAAAGCATGCTCACTTGACTACTTTGACCCGAACAAACACACTGAAATACATACGGATGCCAGTCAGGTAGGCATTTCTGCCGTGCTGTCACAAAATGGACGGATAGAACAATTTGCAAGTCGTGCTCTATCCGCAGTTGAACAGAGATACTCCCAAACAGAACGTGAAGCAGTCGTCATCACATGGGCGTGTGAACACTTTCACATATATATCTTTGGCGCTCCATTCACTGTCTTTACAGACCACAAACGCCTAACATCCATTTTTAACAACACCCACTCTCAACTATCAGCATGCATTGAACGCTGGGTTTTGAGAACGCAACCATACGACATGACCGTCATATACAGACCAGGCCATGATAACCTAGCTGACTATCTCAGCTACCACCAAGCTACAGAGAACAAAAAATAGCAGAAGAATATATAAACTACATCCTCTCAACCTCAACCCCCAAAGCAATGACAATTGATGAAGTTGCAACGGCAACAGCAAAAGACAAGACACTCACCACCGTCATCCAAGCCATCCTTACCAACAAATGGCATGGTGTCGAGGATGGCATAAACAAAGCAACATTCCACACTCTGCACGCCAATCGTGCCGAACTATCATTTGCACACAAGGATAGCATCATCCTCAAAGGGCACCGGTTAGTACTGCCTGAAGCACTACAAAACAGAGCTGTCAAAATAGCACATGCTGGACACCAAGGCATTGTGAAAACCATGGCTCTCCTCCGAAAAAAGGTCTGGTTCAAAAACATGCAGCCTCTAGTGGAAGAAAACATCAAGAACTGCCACACCTGTCAGATCAGTACCCATAAACCGGCAAGAGAGCCACTGCAAATGTCCCCACTACCAGCAGCCCCATAGGCAGAAGTCAGTGCTGACTTTGGACACCTCCAAAACGGAAAGTACCTCCTCGTTGTCACAGATGAATACTCATGCTATGTTTTTGTCGACATCCTGGACTCCATCTCAACAACATCAGTCATACTCCGCCTGGACAAGATATTCGCGGAATTTGGCGTGCCAGTCTCCCTCAAAACGGACAACGGCCCACCATCCAACAGCCACGAATTCAAAACCTATGCCTCCATCACTGGATTCAAACATAGGAGAATAACACCCCTATGGCCCCAGGCCAACGCGGAAACAGAACGCTTCATGTGCACTGTAAAAAAAGTCTATTTAAACTGCCCTAAATAAAGGTCGAAGCTGGAAGCAGGAATTATTCAAATTCCTGTTGGACTACCGGACTACACCACATTGCACCACTGGCACACCCAGCCACAATCCTATTTGGCCGGACCATAAAAAACCGCCTGCCACACCTGATCACACCGATTGCTGAAGACTCCAGCATTAGGGAGCGTGACACCGAAGCCAAGAGAAAAATAAAGCAATACGCTGATAGAAAAGCGTACGTGAAACCCAATGATCTCAGGGTGGGTGATACAGTCATTGTAAAAAGCGACAACACCTCAAAGGCTCTCACGCCTTACCAGCCTAACCCAATGACTATAATAAAGAAAAAAGGATCCATGATCACCACCACACACAAAGGTAGCCAAACTACAAGAAATTCCAGCTTCTTCAAAAAAATCCCTAAGCCAACAACAAACCCCGCACTTAACCTACTGGATTACCCCTCATCTGAAGATGAAAGCTACACACATACGACAACACCACCAGAATACAAAGACAACCAAACACAACACACAACTCTAAACCTCAGGCGTTCAAGCAGAACAAAACGGCCACCCAAAAGATTTGACCACTAACAAAAGAAAAAAGGGAAAAATAAACATACCCGTACACAATAGTCTGAACCATCATCATTTTCTTTTCTCTCATTCAGGTTAACAGACATCTCCTCCGACATAGAGTCCGAGCCATCTGTTCAAGCATCCCAATCACTTCACAGACTGAATGAACTCCCTCACCAGATAATTATTACCACCACCGTCATTGTTGTTATCATTATTTAAAAAAAAAAAAAAAAAAAAGAGAGAGAGCATTGTAATATCCTAACTAACAAAAGGGAAACAACCTCTGATGCCACAGGGGTTACGTCCCCTACCACATCCGGGGGATTTGGTCAATAAATGAATATACCAGGCATAGCAGCAGATGCTCGTTCTCCCTCTGTCTTTAATCATCATCCATCTTATCGATTCATCTTGGTAATAGTCCATACCTGGCAAGTATCTATTACCTCAGATATAAAGACTTTACAGATACGTTACCAGCAGCAGGTTTCATCTGTAGTTTGTGTTTCCTCACAAAACCGAGAGAGATAAAGGATCCTGAGCTCCCCGTATTCATTACCGCTATACTGGTGCCATTTTCCCCGACTAACACGTATAATGCAGCCTGTTTTATAGATCCTAAGGAAGTAGATGTAGTATTTGATATTAATATTGTCGCAAGTCTGTGAGAGCATGTTGCAGCAGATGTTATTTTGGGTTCGAACAAACATTTTTGAGAAATGGCCTTCTTTTTACACTTGAAACAAGTAGCATTTTTGGCTGCATATACACTTCTATAAGGTCGAGATCCTCCACAGATGCAGGAGCGTCTTTGGGAATGCAATTTGTAGGTCACGAGTCTCGTCTTTGTTGGGACAGGGTTTGTGACATATGCAAAATTCAGCTATCCTGAACTGGTAGAAAAGGAGTAATCTCAGGATTGTTGTTGTTGTTGTTGCATTTGTTGCTTCACATTAAGACTGATCGAACCAGTGTATAGATGCGGCAAGTGAGAGAAAGAGAAAGAGGGGACTTGTAGTAAGCAGTTAAAGAGTTTCAAGTAAGAAATTTTTTGTCATTTTAAGGACGAAAGGAGAACAAAGGGATACTTTTTATACGTCAACTTTATTTTAGGGTTTTAATGACTATTCTGTGGCGTGGAAAGTTTTCCTGAACCAATAGAAGTTGTCGCGTTTCCCAGACAAGCTGTTAGAATATATCAAGAGTCATTTTCGGTGGTTTTATGAAGTTGATCTTTGTGTTATGGCCAGTATATGATTTTAATAGAGGCCGCTGCTAACAGGAAACGAAACCTGCTCCCAAGCCCAAGACTGGATAAACTCGCGCGTGACCTTGCTTGCAGCTAAGAGGAAGAAGTCCATTCAGTATAAAGGGTAAAGCTGCTGTGGCAGAATTTTTTTTTTTTTGGCCCCAGTTAGTCTATCTTAAAGACATGCATGGATTTTGTTTTTTCTCAGATCCTTCTGGGAACTGCTACCTTTCTTTAATTAATTGATTTTTACTTATCTTATCCTATTTTTTATTTTCCTACTATAAAAACCACAAACTCTTTTTTTATACCAGTAATAACAACCTGAAATATATTTCCTTATCTGAAGACACAAGAATGAAAATTTCAGTGCGGAACAATCTCACCTGTGTTGTATTGATTTATATGCTCAGTGTGCTAAATTTCTGCTTCTAGTTCTTTTGAATGATCATAAAGAAGATTGGATAATATAATTTTATAATTTTTGTAAATGTGAAGTCTTAAAACAATCTCTTTTTTTTTTGTTTATTGGCCTTTTAAAAATATCGGTAAAATTCTACACATGCACTCGTTCAAGTTCACCTGGAACATTTTCGAGAATTTTATTATTATTATTATTATAATTATTATTATTTTTATTGAGATATCAATTAATTCGATCCCCAAACTCACCGGAAGTTGTTTTTTGTTTTGTTATTTGAAAAACAAAAAAATTATTCAAATTTTAGAAAGTGAGGTTCACTTTCACATTCTAATTCCAGAACCTTTAGCGTTGGGAAAGATAAACTAGCTCACTGGTTATATTGGTATTTGTCGTACGTCCCACCGACCTGACAGGTTGTGTCATGTTACACATTATGGCTTTAGATCCCTTAAAAGTTACCTACCCCCTAGCTGCTTTTTTCTAACTGTTAAACTCATCCTTTAATTGTCACGGGTCCAGGGGACTTCCGGTTTCTTACTTTTCCTCCCTGATCTGAACGAGACAACACGTTGATTTCATTTTCTCCGAGTTGACTTAATAATACGGACCAAAACAGTAAGAGCTTTTTTCTGAATTATTATACATTAGGGTCAGCACAATTTAATCTCATAATTTACGGCTATTCTTTCTTTTTATAGACCTTTAGTTAAGTAGTTTTCTTTCTCTGTAATCACTCTGTGAAAATTCCTTGTTCCTTTAAATGTAGTATCTGTCTCATGCCAGTAGTATTTCTCCTTTAATTCCGTTCTTTGTTATTGTAAAACCTTCGTTAATTCAGTATCTATTACTTGTTTCTTTTTCAATCCTATTTGTGAAATATATTTCCCCATTGTAGTTTTCACTTTTCTACAGTGAATAAAACCTTTTGATAACAGCAATTCGTCTTCTGAATCTTTACTGCGGAAAAGTGTTTAATAAAAGACGATGCCGATCTTTCAATGGGAATTTGCTTCGTGGCTGGTGGGAATTTCTTTTTTAAGACTTATTCTGGAAATGGCTGATTATTCTAGACTGAATAAGAAATTAAAGACCCCACCTCGCTCATCGAATTTAAAAACATTTTCTTTTTTTCTTTCTTAATAAAATATGTTCGGTCACTTAGAGGTACTTTTTATTTCAAATTACAAAAGAAAAAGTTCTTGGAATTTTTCTTATCCTGATAAACTTGAACGAGTGCACGTTTAAAATAATCCCAAAACATTATTGTCATCTTAAAAGATTTCCTCATGTAGATAACAATCTTAAGAACTAAAATAATATTTTTTTTCACTTATTTGAATTATCTCCCTTGATTTTGACTCTTTCTAAACATTTTGTATAAATCATTAACGACGTCTGTTTTGAAATTTCGTTCAATTAGGAAACATTTATTTATTTCAAATTTCTTTAATGTTGAATTGGCGTCAAAAGTAAAAAGAGTAAGTATAACTTTATCTTCATTTCTTAACTCGATTAAGAAAAAAAAAGCCAACTTTTTTACACACGAAGAATTAAAATGAAATATTTGGCTCATCATATTCAGTAAAGTTTCTTAAAAGTTTTATTTTATGATTTTCCATTTAAATTGTTTGTTCTTAACCCTTTTGACTCCAGTGCTCTCTTTCAGAATAAGACATGAGTTACCCCCTCCTTCGGTGTTAAAGTTAAAATTAAATTGGTAAATTGATGTAAAAGTCGCAACTTTTTTCGGAACATTTATTTTTATACTTTAAAAAAATATCTAAAAAAAAAATAAAGATATTTTTGAGAAACTTTCAAATTCATTTGCCGGAATTGAAGTGCTCTGTAATTCGTCATTTAGTCAAACAAATGTTTTATTTTTATTTTCCTTTAAATAATTATTATTTATTTTATAACTACGTTTTTGCATTAATTTTTACTGCTTTTTAAAAGGCCAAAATAAAAGTTAGGATGAAATGAGAAATTTTTGCCGAAGCTCTTGATTTGGGATTTTTTTTAATATAAGAAAAAAAAAATAGTAGTTCGTTCAAACTTCAAAAGAACTTATTTTTGCTGAAGTTCCTGATTTGTTTTTTTTTTAAATATATATATATATATATATAAATATAGTCGTTCGCTCAAACTCCAAAAGAATTTATTTTTGCCGAAGCTCTTGATTTGGGATTTTTTAAAATATATATAAAAAAAATGGAGTCATTGGTTCAAACTTCAAAAGAATTTATTTTTGCTGAAGCTCTAGATGTGTGATGTTTTATTTATCTATTTATTTTTTTTTCATATGTTTTTTGTTTTTTGCGTTTTCCTTTTCAAAATAAAACAGAATGTAAGGAAAAAGTTCATATTGTAAAAATATTGTTTACTTTGAAAACTACATCCACATAAAAATGCCTGTTCCGGAAATGGGTGACTATTCAATATTAAATTATAATGGAAAAAAGGACCCCCCTTATGAAATATAAAGTAATTATATACTTTTTTCTACCTGAAAAAAATTGCTTTAAGTTTTAGGGTGTAAAATTTGTTCAGATCGGGAAAAAATGTATATAAATTGTTGGGAATTTTACAATTTTCCTTTGAATTTGAATGTTATTATTCAAAAGTGTTAAAGTTTGCATATTAGGGCGACTCATAGTATACAGTAAGGATAGACCAGTATCCGGAGTAGAGAAAGGTGTGCACATAAGCTTTATTAGCTGGTAAAAGGGAGAATACAAACCAGGCACCAAAATATATATGGCGTCCATAGACAAGTCACGTAACATGCGGTCACATAGGAAATATGTCACATGATCCCGTTTTCTTCCAATTTTTAGTATTGGGCTTGTTGTCACATGATCCCGTTTTCTTCCAATTTTTAGTATTGGGCTGCTTGTCGCATGATCCCTGTTTTCTTTTTCTTCTCACGTTTTTCATTTATTGGGTTTATTGTTACATGATTTTTTTTTTAACGTTTTCTTCCCTTTTGGTTTTTGACTTGTTGTCACACGATTTTTCTTTTCTCCTTTTTTTATTTTTTCTTTTTTCTTTTCTCCTTTTTTTATTTTTTATTTTTTTTATTATTATAAACAACAAAAGTTTATTTGAAAGTCCCATCAATAAATTTAAATTTTAGATTTTTTGATCTGTTCACTGGTTTTGTGAATATATCTGTTCTATTTTCTTCACTCGCTATGTGAAATAATCTTAGAGTTCCTTTCTTTAATTCATTCCTTATGAAAGGGAATCTAATATCTATGTGTTTCAATCTTTGGTGGTATATGGGTTTTTTCCATAATACTATACCACATTGGCTGTCACGATATAGTGTAAATGTATAATTTATTTCATTATTTAGCATATCCTTCATGAGAATGATTAAGTATTTTCTCTCCTGTGCAGCAGCACTAATAGACCTGTATTCTGCTTCACACGTGGACAGGGCAACTGTTGACTGTTTTCGTGTTTTCCACGAAATTAGTGGGCCTTCATCTGAGATCATAAATCCGTATCCAGTGATACTCTTTCTGTCTTGTGAGTTCACTCAATCTGTGTCACAAAAACCTGTAAGGCTTAGAGTGCTTTTATTGGGCTTAAAAAATTAATTTTTGGTTGTAGTGAAACTAGAGGCGGAACCCACAGATTGCTGTCTCCAATGAACCAACTGGGATTCATTGTTCAAAGAGGCCATGATTGGCATGCTGTCGTTTTCGTGAATTCAGCAATCATACATGGCTGGATAAGATAAAACTGGTTGTGAACAGTCGGCAAGTAAGAGTGAAAGAAAGAGACAGAGAAACAGGACCGGTGGTGAGCAGTTAAGACTTCAAGCTATTTCAGCATTTTATTAACCATAGCATCCAGGCAATTCGATATGTGGCCGAGTTTAGAGGCGCAGCAACAGATATGCCAATAATGGAATGGTTGGAAGACCTAGAATTAACCTGTGAGCTTTGCGAGATAACCAAGGTAGAGCAAATTTTGCCATTATGATTAAAAGGTGCGGCCCGAGAAACGTATCGGCACCTATCTAAAGAACAATGGGATGATGTCGAGGAGATCAAGCATGCTCTTATAAAAGCCAACAGAACGGATTCGTTTGTGGCTTTTGAACAATTTAGCATGCACCACCTCTGTCCAGCAGAGACTGCAGATGATTTCCTAACAGACTTGCAATGATTGGCACGATTAGTAGGGGAAATGCCGCCAGAATGTTGGATAAAGTGCCTTCAATGGGCTGCCAAGTAACATCAGAGGACTCCTCGAATTGTCAACCAGTTTAGAAACCCTAACTTCAAGAGAGGTACATGAAAGGGCTTGCACCGTATTAGTGGACACCTGTGATGAGCATCTGGCCACTGCAGCTTGACCTGAGCAGACCTTGCATACCCCAAGCATTCACAAAACTGGTCTGAGTGATGTCACCTGTTTCAGATGCAGGGACCCGAACCATCTAGCCAGAGATTGTATGCAGCACAGCAGTTTTAGAAACTGGAGAGAGGGATCAGCTATACACTGTCATCTCAGCAACAAAACTGGGCACCTTATGAAAAACTGTCCGGGAAATGGAAAACAGGGGTGAGATGTTAGTGCCACTCTCTCCCCATTAAAATCAAAAGAGGTACTCCCTGTGATTGAAGCTGTGTTTAATGGCAAGAAGCACATGGCACTGGTGGACTTTGGATGTTCTCGGTTCCTCGTGACTGAATTGGTGTGCAACCCCTGGAGTTGGGAGGCATCAGACGTTCTGACAGTTGAAGGCAAGACTCTTCGCAGTAATGGCACTGGGACAATCATGCTGGCAGTAGATACATAAGCCCCGTGAAAGCTGATGTGCTGGTCATGAAAAGTTTGCTGTTTGGCTTTGACATGCTAATTGGCATGGATATTATTAGGATGTTGGGTGGAGTCCACATAGACCTCTCCGGTGATGCTATGTTTTCGAGGACCGCGATCAGAATAGAGGAACCAGACTTCAGCGCAGAGTTTAATGAGCAGACCAGGGCTTGGACAGCGTCATAGAAATGGTCAGGTAATCAGCCACCCAATGGACTTGTGAACAAGGTGCCTGAGTATCCTATGTCTGCTCAAGTTCGACAAGAGTACCGTCATGAGCTGGAAACATGGCTGAACAATGGATGGCTGCTTTTCTATCCTGAAGAGGAACTCAGTCCCCCAAAGAGCCTGCTTCCATTAATCGCCGTCTTTCGACAAAATAAGTCAAAAGTGTGCCAAGTGTTAGACTTTTGTGAACTGAATGAATACGTCGAAGCCTACCCAGCACATGCTAACGTCTGTGCACAAAATTTAGGAGAGTGGAGAAAGAAGGGCTCCAATGTGTCAGTGCTTGACCTCCGAATGACATATTCACAAGTTCAATTTAAATGAGCTGCTTGTATAAAATGAGAAATTCACAATAATGATGAAGAAATAACTAAGTCCCACACCCAGACTACTTCTACATTAGTTGAAGATTATATTCAATATGAGCTAGACATTATGACATCTTATATGTGGATTGACTGCTGCTATTAGAATTCACATATCTTTGAAAGGCCTCCTGAAGCTGGGACTGTGTCAAGCTCCAAATACTAAACACTTGGCTTGCTACTTAACTGTTTGCAAGTTCCACTCGACTCAAACAATAGTGGGAAAGATTTAAACAACTGTATACAACATGATATGAAAAAATCTTGTTAAATTTCTCTTATGTATTTACTTTGTTTTTTGTGTTGGAGAATTATTTTCTTGTATCTATTGGTTGTTGATCTGTTCATCACTTCAGTGACTTAATCAGGTGACCTTCTCAAATTCTGTAATCAAAAACATAATGTAGACAGAAGGGTGGATGGTTGTGAAGAACACCACTGTTGTCTAACAACACAATACCAGTAGAGAGCAGACATGGTGATCTAGCGACTACATTATTTGGTTGCTGATCGACCCAGGAAGGTTACAACAGGTGTTATTCCCTTTTTATTATCTTTTGGTTAAATATAGACCTATAAATTGAAAATAACATCCTCTACAAGAGTGACAACATACTTCTTCCAGACAACCTATGTGAGAAGGATATTACTTTCATTCATCATGGATCTCATCAAAGTCTGTATGCATTCAAGTGTCTGTTAAGAGCACATATGTCTTGTTTCCAAAATGGATAATGCTATAAGTTGTCAGGTAAAACCTGCCACAAATGCTAAAGATTCCATTCACTCCCTCACTAGTTCCAGAGAACATCACTAATGTGATTATAGACTCGATTTAACAGACAATGATTCTTGAAGTGGTTAACAAAATGAGGTATTGAAATCAAAGCAACATCCATACCACTCTCTGGTAAATGAAGCTAAATGTTTCATAAAACATTTTGAAAAACATTCAGAATGACATATCTAAAAACAGGCATTTGATGAACATGTCTCTGATTATTGCTCTACTGCATACACAGCCTCTTGTCTTAAACCAGAACAGATGTTCAGGCGAGGGTAATAAACAAAGCAACCTGCACAGACCAGCATCAGAAAGCACCACATACAAGAAGCCATACTACAGGACAAATTTAAGACAGCATCGACCAACGCTAAAATAATCTCTTTCCATTGGTGTAAATATCAACAGATAATCCAGTGAGACAACATACTGGTATAGCGAACTAAAAACCTGAATAAATACATGTCCCATTTGAAATATACACCGTAAAAGTAACAGATATACAGGGAGCTTACTAGAAACTGGTATATAAAGGAATATGATGACAATCTGAAATCCAGAAATTGACTCAGATCAAACTGTCTTTCCTGAATTCATTATTCAACAAGAAAATATCCCAGTTTCCAAGTTGTTCACCCAACTCCATGATCAAACCAAACTCCATTAAAAAATCAGCTAATAACACTCTACTGCTGAAAGTAACAACAAAGAAAATTTATTCAAACATTATTCTAGATCAGCAATCCTTTTTATAACTTTAAAATAAAAGCTAACCTTCACAAATCTCTAAGCACATCAATGGGCTTAGTGAGAATTTTTAATCTCTCCTTCTGTGGCTTTACTGCTTCTTGAAGAATTTCCATCAAGAAAAATTATAAAACCAAACTTATATTCTCAGTTTCAACACCCCCAAAACCCCTACTGAAATAAAAATAAGATATTCCATAACTAAAGTCATACAACGACTACCAAACCTGATGACCCCCTATAAAAATCCGATGATAACGAAAGCCCACCACTAAACCCAAAAGAAAGATCTCCCAGGTGAAGGGAATCTAGAAAACTTTGATTGAACATCTTACTCATAGAAACAGAAAACAGATTTGAACAAATTTATACACAGATGTAGGGAAACACTTCCAAATAGAGAAATACAAAACAGCCAAAAAGGTTCCCCCAAAACCAGATTAAAAAACCTAACAACTATAAAAATCCCCCAATCCATTCTAATAAAAAAAAAAACACACTTAGGACTGATATGCAATCAGTTGCTGCTTGTTTCCTAAAGAAAATCAAACTACCTGAGTTATGTTAATAGAATTCATCAGTTTCATCTTGACCTATCTGAGCATTCATTTTTCCAACGATAGTTAGAACTTACTGTTTGGGAAGGTGTCAGTCAAGGTAATATAAGCTCATTATAGATGGTGATGTACATTTCAATACTGATAGTGGGACTATAACACAAGATAATTATTATGCAGATATTAGACACATTACAAATTATTCTTGATTGGATTTTCTCTTTATTTTGTAATTTTAAAGCACAAGGACATAGTCAATTATTTATCTTCAATGGCCCGAGTGGTAAATTTTTTTTCATGCTGATTCCAATATCCTTCCCTTACTGGATTCATAGAATTTTAATTCTACTTTGCTAAAATCATAGGATGAAAATAGATCTCTATGAATAGTTGTATGAAAATAGAAGAGGAATTATGGGATATGTTGTTGTTGTTCATTGAAAGAAAAACAATTATGATTGTATGATTGCAAAAGATTCAAGTTTTTCATGACTTCTTTAACAATACCTTTTTTTTTTTTTTATTCACAGATATTAGTTGCAAGGGACAAGGACTATTTTACAGAACAGAATTTAAATTGTTACTGTCAAGGATTAAAAGGAAAAAGGTGCTGTTTTTTTTAAATATTTGTATATCAGAATTTTTAATAGATTTACATTTATAAAATAAACACTCTTAAGAAAAAGAACACTCATGTTAAATGAATGAATGGGTGTAAAACTGCAAAGACACAGTCCACAAAAATTCTATAATTATTACATTATGTGAAAATTCTACTTTAAAAAAAACATTGCAACTTTCACAGACAAATGACTGTATTCATGTGAAGTATGTGGTTCGCCATTTTCAGTGAATTCAAATTTAAATAAACACATGCAGACATACTGGAGAAAAACCATATTCCTGAGAAGTCTGTCATTCCGCATTCTCAGAAAGTTTGCATTTGAAAAGCCAGATGAGGAGACACACTAGAGAGAAACCATACTTTTGTGAAATGTGTGGTTCAGAATTTTCAGTATTCACATTGGAAAAGACACATGCAATCACACACTGGAGAGAAACCATATTCTTGTGATGTGTGTGGCTCAGCATTTTTGAGTAATTCAGTTTTGAAAACCCACATGCAAACACACACTGGAGAGAACCTGTATTCTTGTGAAGTATGTGACTCAAAATTTTCGAGTAATTTATATTTAAAAAGCCACATGCAAACACACACTGGAGAAAAACCGTATTCTTGCAAAGTATGTGGGTCTTCTTTTTCTGGGAGCTCAGATATGAAAAGACACATGAGGATACACACTGGAGAGAAACCATATTCTTGTGAAGTATGTGGCTCAGCATTCTCGAGTAATTCATATTTGAAAAGCCATATGCGAACACACACTGGAGAGAAACCGTATTCTTGCGATGTATGTGAGTCTTCTTTCGCTGTGAGTTCAGGTCTGAAAAGACACTTGAGGATACACACTGGAGTGAAACCATATTTTTGTGAAGTATGTGGTTCAGCATTCTCTAGTAATTCTTATTTGAAAAGCCACATGCGAACGCATACTGGAGAGAAGCCGTATTCTTGCGAAGTATGTGGCTCAGAATTTTCGAGTAATTCAGGTTTGAAAAGCCACATGCGAACACACACTGGAGAGAAACCCTATTCTTGTGGAGAGTGTGGCGCAGGATTTTCTCACAGTTCACATTTAAATAGGCATATTCGAACACACACTGGAGAGAAACCATATTCCTGTGAAGTATGTGGGTCTAGTTTTTCTGTGAATTCACATTTGAAAGAACACATGCGATCACACAGTAGAGAGAAACCATATTCTTGTGAAGTATGTGGCTCTGCTTTTTCAAGTAATTCAAATTTGAAAAGTCACATGCGTAAACACACTGGAGAGAAACCATATTCTTGTGAAGTATGTGGCTCAGAATATTCGAGTAATTCAGGTTTGAAAAGCCACATGCGAACTCACACTGGAGAGAAACCCTATTCTTGCGAATTATGTGGCTCAGAATTTTCACAAAATTCACATTTGAAAAGCCACTTGCGAACACACACTGGAGAGAGACCATATTCCTGTGAAATATGTGGGTCTACTTTTTCTTCGAATTCACATTTGAAAATCCATGTGCGAACACACACTGGAGAGAAACCATATTCTTGTGAAGTATGTGGCTCAGAATTTTCAAGTAATTCAGATCTGAAAAGACATATGCGAACACACACTGGAGAGAAACCATATTCTTGTGAAGTATGTGGCTCAGAATTTTCAAGTAATTCAGATTTGAAAAGACACATGCGAACACACACTGGAGAGAAACCATATTCTTGTGAAGTATGTGGCTCAGAATTTTCGAGGAATTCAAATTTGAAAAGCCACTTGCAGATACATGCTGAAGACAAACCATACTCTTGTCAAGTATATGGTTTAGAAAATTTGCAACAAATTCAAATGTAAAGGAACACATATGGACACACAGGAAAGAAACCATATTTTTCTGAAGTGTTTGGTTTATGATTTTGTATAAAATCACATTTGAAAAGTCCCAAGTGAATCCATACTGGAAACAAACCATATTCTAGTTAATTATGTAGTTCAACATTTCATCAGGGTTCACATTGGAAAAGATATATAAAACCACTGAGTGGAGACTTAACTAAGAAATCAAGTTTAAAAGTAGATTTGATAGCACCCTATACTATGAAATGACATCCTTATCAAATACTTGGGACATGACACAAGTGGATGTATTGTAGAAAAATGCTGAATACATGTGAAGTATTGTTCACTTTTAAAAAAAAACATTGGTTGTGGAATTTGGAATACCCCTTCATTGCTATCACTCCAAGATCCACTCTGGAGTGGTAGCACCTGAAATGGTCCTATCTATGGCTCAAATAGAACTAAACTGCATACCTATGCTAAACTGAATTGTTTGAAATAGAACTGTTTTGACATTTTACTGTGTGTGGACAAAAATTATACTTCTACAAAACTGAATTGTGTGAATTAGAACTGTTTGACTCAACAGAATAGCTTGAAATAGGAATATCATATGACAATTAAACTGTGGACTCATGCTAAACTGAAATGTTTTAAATAGAAGTGATTATTTGTATAAAAATGGATTTGGCATTAAATAACTTACAGAGGTTGATATGCCATAAAACCCAACCAACCAACTAAACATTGGCTTTTGGAGTGCTAGTAAACACTTCAATATACCAGCTACAAGGAAGAACCCGAAATGTATTTCAATTTATTAAAATGGCAAAAACTAGAAGACAATGAGTATCAACTTTAACTCCTTTTAATTTTCTCTTTTTGCTAGAATTCTTCAAACTGATAAAACCACCTGTAGGAAAGAATCAAATGACCTTTGATATCAAAGACTTGAAGTTTGGTTTTCATATGTTGTCGTACCTGAAGGACGAAACGTTACATATACAATTATTAGAGAATGAATAACTTAATTTAGACACTTAAAGCAGAGGAAATGTGTTATTGTTTAACATTTCCTTGTGACAAATTAACAATGAAATATTCATTTTCTAAGCAAACTTAATAGAAAAGATACAGGAATTGCATGAAATACTAAAAGAACATTGTGGAGAAAAAACCCATGTCTATTCATTGTACTCTATGTAGTTTAACACGAGGTTCATTGGGCCAAAACTCCGTTTTCTCTATTAGGAGACGTATGCTCTTGTGCATACTTCTTATTGTCAAGGCTTGAATGAATAGAGTGAGTTTCAACTTTGACATGTGTTTTGTAATGCTTCTTTGGTCATGCCACCTAGTTGCTATTTAAAGTAGTACTTTGAAAAGCAAGGGATGTAATCCACACACACCTTTGTAAAATGAATGAACCTTTCTTTTTCACCCATTTCAATTTCCTCTCAAACTAACCAAAAGAGGTAGGTCTTTCCTCCTACTTGTTCAATATTTCACTTTAACTCATTCTCTCTCAACTCCCCACCAGAGGGCAGTTAATCTGCTCATTAGAATAGCGACATCTGGAATTGTTAGAATCATAATGGTAAACCAGAATTTTTCATGCTTTTAACTTAGAAAAAAATATTCTTCAAATTTTTTCATTTCCAACTGACAATTATACTCGGTGACCTGGCTGTCATCATGACAGGTTCTTACCTCAGTGTTACATTCACCTATCGATTCTACTTTAGGGAAAATCGTGAAACGTTGGTATGTTATATTTTTTGAAAGTTATCCATTGTCCAGGCGGATCCTTTAACTGTTTCGGTCGTTGTAGCTCATTGTAGCATGCCATGATGTAGTTGGTTGTGACGTCAGTGTTGATGCCGCGAACTAGGTAGCTTTGGGCATCACTTGCTATACCACTCGCTGAGTAGCGGTTGTCCATAGTTTTTACTAGATGAGGGTATATTTTGGGTGTCCAAGCCTTAACCTTTTCACTCATCAGCATCGTGCCTACGAGTGAAAAAACTGTCCACTGTCATTCCTGTAGCGTTGTCCTTACTGTACTTGTTATGTGGATGGCCGCCTGTCTTATGGTGCTTTCGAGTCGGCCAGCAAAATCGGTTAACCTCTCACCATCCCATCATTGCAAATCCCAGGCCCGACTGAGATGCTGGAAGTTGGACATCTGGTTGCCGTGAGTCGCTATCAGGTACGATTTTAGTCATTTGAAGGTTGACGTGTCTTGATGTGTGTCCTCTATTTCTTGAAAAATGCCTCAGTCGAGTGGCCATTTAGCTATTTTCAGGAATTCTTCTTCCATTTCGGGGTAGTTGGTGAGTTCGGGCTTGACGTTGATGGTGTATGCCTGGTTTAAGTCACTGATAAAACAGTGAACGTTGTTACCAAGGTTGAAGCTTCTGATGTCCCTCACGGCATCTCGTAAGGACTGTTGTCGCATCATAAGTCTGAACGATGTGTTTGTGGGTGTTGTCGATGTTGATGTGGTGGTAGCCTGACTCAGGGCAGTGAGCATATCATCTATGTCCTTTGGCATTTTTATACAAATTCAATTTCAAACGATTCAGTTTAGCATAAGTTCACACTGTTTAATTGTCAAAAACATTTCTATTTAAAGCTATTCAGTTTAGTCAAACAGTTCTATTTCAAACAATTCAGTTTAGTATGTGGTATAGATTTTGTTTACCTGAAAAAAAAGAGCCGTTTTTTTTTTTATGAAATGACTAAAGTGTAATAAAATTCATTGATTAATTAATGTACACATAAGATTTCATTACTCAGGATTCTCCAAACTTCCAGCATTACTCAAACCTCACCATCAGATTGTTTAATGTCATAAACAGGACGTTAATGGGGGGGATATCTTACCTCTCTGCAGAGCAGCGGTCCATGTATTCTACAGTCCCAGCCGACTGGGTCAGATGAATCTGTTTTGAAAACTGATTTAATGTTTTTTTGTTAGTTTTTTTTTTCAAAATCTAATCCATTTATTTTTTTTTTTTTACCCTATTTTATTTTCAAATATCTGTAATTTTCATTTATTTTCATTTAGTTAAATGATCATTCTTATTTACCCTGACATTTTTTTACTTGGTTTTTTTATTTACGGTAAAAAATATTTTTATAATTGAAATAAGGTGACAAGTGCTTTCTAATGCAGGGTTGCCCTCCTTACATCACATAGCAGTTCTTCAGTTCCTTGTAATTACTTGAATAAATAACTTGTATATTTATTCTGTCTTCATGCCTTTACCTCTATCTACACAGTAGATGGAGCGTTATAATGATGTTCAAACATTTTAAAATATTCATTGTAAACAGTTTACAGTAAAATAAAATAAAATTTTTCCAGATTCATTTTTTTCTATTTAATGTTTTACCTGGTGATTATCTCCAAATCTTTTATTACCCATCGAATATTAAGTTTTTTAAAAATTTTCTCTTTTTTTAACAACATTTACATTTTTTTCATATATTTTTAGAAACTATTCAGAGAAGAAAAAAAAAAAATTTACTTAAAGTTTTACATATAATAACATTACAAACATGAAGTGACCTGAAAAAGAGAGCCGTTTTTTTTTTGTTTGTTTTAGTAAGGGACATGTGACTTTATTGTAATTTTTTTTTTTGTTTACTTCATTTCATTTAGTAAAAATATTAGCAAAATAGATCAGTTGTATTTCTTTCTAGATCAATATAGATCATTTCAGAAATTGATTTTTAAATAATCTAAATTAAATCTAAAAAGGTTATTAAAAAATGTTCAGAGAATTTCTTTTTGAAAAGCATCAAACTTTGTAAGAAAACCTGTCTGAAATTCTTTTCTTTTTTGATGGCAAAGCTGCTAGAAATAGATGTGTATTCAAGGGATTTTTTCTCATTCACTGCATTGATAATTGTTTCACCTCTTAAAGAGTTGAAGTTTGCTATAAGTGAGAGGGACAGAGAGAGAGAGACAAAGGACTCAGACACAGACTGATGGAGGACTGCTATATTGACCATATTTAGAGCCCCATTCAGTGTTTCCTGTTATAGAAATCTCTAATTGATGGTTCTGTCAAAGGTCAATATGCAACTCTCCTCCTTACCCCTTTTTACAAAATGTCCATGTATGGATATTTTCTTTGCATCCATCTCTGTCACTTTGTTGATGATTTCATTCTTTTTTTCTTTTTTTTCTCCTATTCTTTTTGTCATTTGTCCAAAAATAAAAGATTACATTTTCCTATTTTGCTATCATGTTTTTGCATTCAGAATTAAATAGTAGTTCAGAAGAAGCTTCTCTAATCCAATTATTTTGAATATTTTTAAATGGTGGACTTAATCAAAAAGTACAATCCATTTTTACTTAGCCAAAGTTTATCGTAAACTATGTCAAATTTTTTAGAAAAACATTGATTGGTCCTTTTCTTGTCACATACAAGTTGTAGTTACTTGACTATTTAGTCATTTGATCATATCAACAATATATGAAATTTTTCAAATAGAAATATTATCTCTAATTTAGCAATTAGAATTATTTTGTGTAAATATTTTCATCCAGCATTTAAACATTTTACCTTGGTACCCAATATTGTTTTTTCTAATCTCTCAGAATTTTCAGAAAAAACTAATCATTTTTTTCGTCATTATGTTGGGCAGCTTCTACATAAGTTTTATCAATTAAAAGAATACACTTTTTCTGATTTTCAGAAATTTTACACCCTGTTATAAATATTATATAAAGTCTGTTATATAATGACTGAGATGTTACAAAATATTCATATATCGTGATATGAATATCAGAATCATAATGTTTTGTCTCAACATTGGTTTTATATAATAAGAAATTCACAATAATAATGAAGAAATAACTAAGTCCTACACCCAGCCTACTTCTACATTAGTTGAAGATTAGATTCAATATGAGCTAGACATTATGACATCTTATAAGTTGATTGACTGCTGATATTAGAATCCACATCTCTTTGAAAGACCTCTCGAAGCTGGGACTGTATGTCAAGCTCCAAATACTAAACACTTGGCTTGCTACTTGACTGTTTGCAAGTTCCACTCGACTTGGTCAATAGTGGGAAAGATTTAAACTACTGTATACAACATGATATGAAAAAAATCTTGTTGAATTTCTCTGATGTATTTACTTAGTTTTTTGTGTTGGAGAATTATTTTCTTGTATCTGTTGGTTGTTGATCTGTTGAGGTAGGTCTTTCCTCTTACTTCTTCAATATTTCACTTTAACTCTTTCTCTCCCAACTCCCAAGGGGAGGTTCAAATGATGATACGACACAGAAATAAGTAATAAGAAATATATTGAAGGCAGATAATACATACACAAATGATAGTTGGGATAAACCCCTCCTCAGCTTAACAATCAGGAATATAAACGCTCTTGGTAATGACTCACTAAGACAGAACCGAGAATGAGTCCGAGACTGTGTCTGTGCAGAAGAGAGCTCAGTTGGAATAAGTCACATGAGGACGAGTCCATCTCTTTGTTGACTTATCGTCTTTCTTGACTAATTCTATTTCTTGACTAATTCTCTAATGTCAATTAAGTGATATTTTCGATGACAATATAAAAACTAATATATATTTACTCTGACGTTGTGAATCCAGCCCTGGCCGATATGTCTAGTTCCGCCTGGGAAATTTGCCGACATTCAATTCCTCGGCTCCACTTGCCAATCCGAGATAACTGTTACCATTTGCCACGTTGTGTATTTTGATCCGAATGGCCGTGTTTTAGCTACCTCAGATCGTTTCCGCTGTGGGAGTCGATGCAATTTTGGCTGGAATCCACACCGAAATAAAATTGCTGCTGGGAGAGAGATTGTACCTGTCGCGGTTCACAAAAGTGCACAAGAAGAAAGAAAACAACGCTTTCGGTTTTTATATCATACAAATTTCTGAAAGCTATTGTTTTTATCTAACTATATATATATTTACAGAAGTGTGTGGAATACAAAAAAGAAAGAAAAAGGTCTTATGAAACTTATTCGTTTGTTCAGAAATGTGACAGATCAAACAGAAAGTGTAAGGGAGGCAACTATCATTTCTTGGTTATCTTAACAAAAGAATATTTGTTCATCTCGACTTTTGCTTTGAACTCTCAGTTCTAGACTAATCTTGGCTTTGCTCGAAATTCTAGGACTATTCTCGGATGGGTTCTGCACTGGCCCCTTCTCTGTCTCTTTTGATCTCTCGTCTTCCTTAATCTGATCTGTACTCATCTATGGACGACGTGCATTGCTTATATAAATTAGGGACGGAGTCCTGACGATTTTTGGACATGCCCATGCATAATGATATGTAAATCGCCAAGCTAACAAACTTTCTGCATATAAGGTCGACGTTTTGTTTAAAGAAGTACTAAAGTTTAGATTCAGTACCCCCCCCCAGCTGATTCTCTCCAGACAGAGACACTTGAAATAAGAGGAACTCACTTATATTGTCTCACTCCCTAGCTTGAACTTTTCTTCCTATCTAGACCCTACAGATTTCATTACTATTTTTATTTGTAATATCCACTTAACGAATCTTTGGACGTCAGTCAAAAGTTAAAAAAAAAAAAAACAGGATAGAAAATGAAATGATAAGAAGAAGAAATAAAAAAATATGAATTGTCTTTAATTATTTCATTAGAATCTTTAATTAATCAATCAGTCTGGGGGGGAGTTCTCTCTGTCACATTACTCATTATTATTATTATTATTATTATTATTATTATCTTCTATAGGTCTGTCTAAATTGTATCACATTTGGTTTGCCACAAACCCACAAAGTGAGATAGTGACAATCAACACTGTTGCAATATAAATAAAAACTTTGGTATTCTAAGTAGGAAGTATATCTGTTTAAAATTATTGGATGGATTAGAATTGTAGAGATTTGTATAAAAGAAATAATTATTTATTCAGTAATCAATGTGAATGTCCATATTTCTGTATTTCTTATTTCATTATTCATCTCTTTGCATCATACATTGTAAGATTCATTAACCTGGGAAGATTAGAATTGTAGAGATTTGTATTAAAGAAATAATTATTCATTCAGTAATCAATGTGAATGTCCATATTTTGTGTATTTCTTATTTCATTATTCATCTCTTTGCATCATACATTGTAAGATTCATTAACCTGGGACGATTAGAATTGTAGAGATGAAACAAAAAAATATTCATTCGTCCTGTTGTATAGAAGCGCGGTTTCCATCTAGCACACACTGCGCATGCTGCACACATTCTCTTAACCTCTTCAATAGAATATGGAAGATTCCTTACTTTAACGAGATGAGCCAACCTGGTTAAACCCAGATGACAAAGGTTTTCGTGTATTTCATACAATCTTCCCATGTTGTTGAGTGTATTGCACTGGGCATGTGAGAGCATATTAGCTCGGATATTGTTTTTTCCTGGTCGGTACATGATATCATATTCATAACACCTTAATTCCATTCTCCATCTTTCGATCTTGCTGTTCTTGATCTTTCCATGCCTTCTTGCTTCAAACATGAAATTCACAGCTTCTTGATCTGTGACTATCACAAAACGTCGTGCTGAGAGGTAACGTGACCACTTTTTAACTGATTCTATTATTGCACAAGTCTTCTTTTCTATGGAAGAATGTTTAGGGCTTAGTGAGAAGTCTGGATCTTCTCCGTCTGCATTCGAATTGAGATAATAAAAAAAAGAAACAACTGTTGCAAATAAGGTGTTATTGATGCCCGAAGAATCTCCATCAAGAAAAATAACAAAATAATCCAAATACATCTATTCTCAGTTTCGTCACCCTGCAAACCTCCTACTGAAATAAAAATAGGATATACAATAAATAAAGTCGAAATATAAATCCCCAACCCACTCAGATGTCACAACTGCCAAAGATTTGGTTACCACAGAGAAAAATGGACCAAACCTTCAGGATGTAAAAGATGTAGAGAAAATGGAACAGACCATGTGGATTGTGAACAACCACAGAACAGCATAAATTGTATAGAAAACCGTGCAGCTGATTCAAAAGAGTGACAGGTCTGGAAAAAGAAAATAACAGTATTACACACAAAGAATAGAAGAAAACTAATAAAAAATTTCATCATAACATTTTAAACGAATGTTGCCAAACTCATGAACAACTCAACTCAAAATCAAGGAATGACCCACTTCAAGACGAGAAACCTAATAAAAGATTTTAAAACTGGAACAGCTAGAGATGAATGAAAAGACTTCATGCTGAAATACGCAGAAATGAATAGTGGCGAGATTTACTGGTTCAGCTAAAGGCCTAATAAAAGATTTTAAAACTCTAATAGTGAGATAGTGACAACCAATACTGTTACAACTTAAATGTTGCCAAAATCATGAGCTACTCAACTCAAAATCAGGGAATGACCCACGACAAGATGAGAGACCTAATAAAAGATTTTAAAACTCAGTTTTACTAAGAGAAAACTTGTGTTGTATCATCATATAATAAATATGTTTATATACACATATACATGTTCATGCAGGATACATACTGACGCAATGAATAACGACGAGCGAAGCCTTCCTTAGAAAAATATGTACCTCTCACTTTATTGTAACGGTTCGAAAAGGGTTACTCAGGGTTTTACTATGAGAGAGAGTTGGAGACCGAACAAAGACTGCAATATATTGACCCCCACTCTTATGGCCATCAGCGTTGTGTCTTTCTCGTTCTCCTGATGCTCAACTGGATGTCCGGGGGCTCAGCTTTCTGCTGAGTGCTGGCTTTCTCTACCACATCTTGTCACCAACGGGTCTCCAAAACTACTGGGGCCCGAGGGCCCCTTCAGCTGGGAGTGGCTTTCCCTACCACATCTTATCAACAACTGCTCTGGACCCCAACTCATCAGGGCCCCAACACAATCGGGGGCTCCTTCGGCCTGGTGTGGCTTTCCCTACCACATATCGTCTCTTACTCCAACTGTCTGACTTCTTGTCTTGACTGAGTTATATAATAGTTCAACGCCCACTCAATCGCCCACTCAATCTTTGGAATGGCATGTTTGATCATCATCAAGCGGAAATAACTGTCATGCAGTTCACAGGTCACTCTCTACCGGTGCATCAGTCTATGAGAGTACCATGGGATTTTTTACCTTGTCCCATTTCATCAGCCAAACCCGCCAACACGATTTCTTTCGATTACTGGCCATTGGAATGTGTCACTTCCTTCCGGTGCATCACTTTGAAATGGCTGGGTAAAAAAACAGGTGGTGAGCTGAATAAAGAAGAAAAACGAAATGTGACAACAAAGCTGTGTGGATTGAATTCCTTTTATAGCAACATCAAATTGAAGGAGGTAAGAAAGAAAGAAGCAAGAAGTGACGAGCAAAATGGCCTACGTCAAAGTTCAAAACGAGTGCGAACGTGTCTTACGTGTGGAGTGCCGGAAGTGTAACAAAAAACGGAAGCATGAGCATCTTTGGGAGTGCAATTTTTAGGTCACGAGTATCGTCTTTGGTGGGATGGGGTTTGTGACATATGCAAAATTCGGCTAGCCTGAAGTGATATAAAAGGAGTAATCTCAGCATTGTTGTTGTTGTTGTTGCTGCATTTGCTGCTTCACAGTAAGACTGATTGAACCAGTGTATTGATGCGTTAAGTAAGATATATATATATATATATATATATATAAAGAGAGAGAGAGAGGGGAGACCAGTAGTAAGCAGTTAAAGACTTTCAAGAAGGAGAGAAAGAGAGAGAGAGACAGGACAAGTAGCAAACAGTTAAAGGGATTCAAGTAAGAGAAAAAGAGAAAGACATGACTTGTAGCAAGCTGTTAATGGGTTTTAAGTAAGAGAGAAAGGGGGAAACAGGACAAGTAACAAGCAGTTAAAGGGTTTCAAGTAAGGGAGAAAGCGAGAGACACGACCAATAGGAAGGAGTTAAAAGGGTTTTAAGTAAGAGAAAAAGAGAGAGACATGACTTGTAGCAATATGTTAATGGGTTTCAAGTAAGAGAGAAAAAGAGGGACAGGACAAGTAGCAAGCAGTTAAAGGGTTTCAAGTAAGGGAGGAAGAGAGAGACAGGACCAATAGGAGGGCGTTAAAGTGTTTCAAATAAGGGAGAAAGAGATAAGACCAGTAGGAAGCAGTTAAAGGGTTTCAAGTAAGAGAGAATGAGAGAGACAGGACAAGTAGGAATGAGTTAAAGGGTTTCAAGTAAGGGAGAAAGAGAGAGAGATAGGACCCGTAGGATGGAGGTAAAGGGTTTCAAGTAAGAGATGGCATTAAAAGGTTTCAAAAAACTCCAAACCCCAGACTAAGAAAGCTGAAGACCCCACCTTCCAAAAAGAAACCAAACAAAAACACAAGTCAACCAACAATAAACCCCAAGCATTCATACTATCAGTACCAACTTTAATACACCTCCCCGCAAAAATTTGGATTACCATTAAAACCCATCACTAACTCTTACAGAAACATCTCCTTGAAAGAGGGGAATCTAGCAAACATAGCTTGGGAATTTCATGGATAGAAACAGAAAATAGATTTCAACTAATGGAAACAGAGATTCAGAAAAGCCCCTCAAAAGAAAAATCCTAAATCCCCCCGCTCCCAAAAGACTCACCAAAATCAGTTCAAAAAGCTTAGAAACTGTGGAAATTGCCAAATCCAACCAAATAAAAAAAATAAATTAAAAGCAAAACTTCACAAACCTCAAATGCAACAAAATTTAAAATGTATGACTCAAAATAATCCAATGAAGTTGCCATAACAACAAGGCAAATTCCAATAAGCTGCCTCTTGTGAATCGCTGAAATAAACCCTACCACCATATGCTTGCAAGAAATTGTAGCTGAAATGACTTCGTATCTTTGTTTGGTGCACAAATTAATTTGACCGTTATGGTCGTCACATATTTTCACCCAGCGAGGATGACTTATCCTATTCAGCCCGGACCAGTTTTCCCGGACAACATAAAAATGATGAAAACCCACCAAACACTCTCTTCCTCAGTACCTTTCGAACAAGACGGACGCACTTTCTGTCCGCTCCCTGAATAGCAGCAGAAGCACAACACCATAAGGAAAGCTATCTAATTCATGGACCTCTTGAGTCTACTCTCTTAGACCAAGGATCCCTAGTTGAACACGAATTAGATGTATGGAATCAGCCACACGCAGGAACACCTTTATGTCGCCTCCAACTTTTGCTATATTGACAGCGATGGGCAATTCCGCTCAGACATCCAGCTACCTCATTCCTGGGCAACATTATCTGGAGACTTTCATGCCTCTCTCCTACAACAACCAGGACCACACATTCATGGGTGACTACATCATTCCTGTCCTTAATCAGCAAACCCAAAATTTGCTACACCTATGGCGATGCATAATTCCGCTCAGGCATTTAGCGGCTAAGATTCCTTCTCAACTCCATAACTATTTCCTTCCTTCCTTCCTACGACATTACAGCTTAGAGGTATCCTAAAATTCTCGCTGCCATTAAAACTATCATAAAAACTTTTCAATATCTTGGTACTTCTCTCCTTTATTTACAATGCTGCGTAGCCGATAAGTGTGTCGGCCCCGCAAATAACTTTAAGGGTTTTATGTGTGTGCGAATAGTGACAGCCAGAGACATGAAAGGAGAGACAGAAGGCGAGATAATAGATACAACAAAAGTGACGATTTTATTTGCTGGAATTACAAACGTGTATTTAAATGTCCATGGCGGTTGTATATGGTCTTCAGCTAGATGGGTGATATCGTTAGCTGGTATGGTCGAGTTGTAGATGAGCGCAGCTGGACGTTCGACGAGGGTAGCTGGCGTAGGTCGAGTCGTGGAGATACAGCTAGATGTTTGATGCTGGTAAGCTGAGATCGGTCGGGTCGTTGAATGCAGCTGGATGGTCGTTGCGGGCAGCTGAGGTCGGTCGGTAAGTCGTTGTAAATCGATGTCCCGGTTTTGACATTTCGTTGGTATGGTCGAGTCGTGGTTGCTAGCCCGTAACAGCGAGTAGTTACGTGGGCTAGTTGTTGCAATGCTAGGGCAGTCCGTAACAGCGAGTAGTCACGTGGACTGAATGCTGCATTGTAGGAGCGTCGTGGTCGGTAGATCAATATCCCGGTTTTGACAGTACGTTGGGTTAACCGGGGGGTGTTGATCATGTTTGCAAGCCTGTAACAGCAAGTCGTTACGTGGGCCAGATGCTGCAATGCTAGTGTAGTCCGTAACAGGAAGTCGTTTCGTGGACTAGATGCTGCGTTGCTGGGACAATCCGTAACAGTGAGTCGTTACGTGGACTGCATCGCCGGGGCGTCGTGGTCGGTAGCCATGGCTTTGTCGTGCCAGATAGCTGTGCGGGCGTATCGTTTACAGTAGCTATGGCTTTGTCGTGCCAGGTAGTTGTGTAGGCGTATCGTTGACGGTAGCTATGGCTTTGTCACGCCAGGTAGCTGTGTAGGCGTATCGTTGGCGGTGGCTATGGCTTTGTCACGCCAGTATGCTGTGCGGGCGTATCGTTGGCGGTAGTTATGGCTTTTCGCGTCAAAAGCTGTGGTGGTAGCTAAGGCTTTTCGCGCCAAAGCTGTGCGAGTGTATCGGGTGGTTGCTAAGGCTTGCGCGCCAAAGCTCTGCACTGTCGGGCAAACAGGCCAGAGGGCCGAGGCTAAGATTGGCGTAATCTTAGCACTGCGCAGATAGTGGAGCGGTAGCTAAAGGCCAACCCTCGCCTTTAGCGCTGTGCAGCCAAACGGACGAACGGAACCGAGCGATGGTTAAGACTGGCTGGTATTAGTCCTCTTCGTGTTTGCCTCCAGGCCGTCTATTTCGACTGGTCATTAATGACCGCCAGAGATGCTCCGACCCACAGAAGGTAACCTCTCATAGCCCTTAAAAAGGACTGTAAAAAATAAGGTTGTTGAATCTACCACCTATACGCACACACTACATTCGCGTGTATTACACTTAAATTATTTGCGGAGTCGACACGCTTATCGGTTCCGCAACATTCTCATTTCTAATTAGGAAAAATGTCCCTAAAAATAAAATCAACACTCACTTACAAGCAATGGCAGTCTCAGCAAACATATACAAAGCTGTCTTGATTTGCTCATTATTTTGGCCTAATGATTAGAGTGTTCGCCAATGGTCCGGGAGACCGGGTTTCAATCCCAGGGCGAGTCATACCAAAGACCAAAAAAATTGTACTTGATTCCAACTTGCTTAACACTCAGCATTATAAGGTAAGGATCAAGGGTAAAGTGGAGCAATCTACAGTGACACACACTTCCTACAAACTCAATGACCAACATACAAACCGGCTACACCAGAAAGAACCTTTTCTCACTCTGATTCGTTTACTTCTGCTAAACTAATAAACCTTTCGTTGTGTTTTCAAAACGAATTTCGTTATTTATTTGTTTGTCAATTAATTTATGGTGTTATGGAAACAACCATTAAAAACACAAAAAGTCCCAGGAAAATTGGAAAGTGTGTGTCTATGGATGAATGGAACTAACATCCTCTATATATAGCATACTGATTAGAGAAATGGTTAAGTTAGTACCTTTTTTTAAATTCATGGATAAAATTGCTATAGCAACAGATAGTGTTACCTTCTAGAAGTTACACGGAAAAGCAATGGTGGTAAATGTTGCATGAGGAACTGAACCAGGGTTTTCATCGTTTAGAGTTATTGCCCTTGGGGAAAACCCGGTGCGCAGGATATACAAAGATGCTTCGAAGTAGAAGCAAAGCGGTTGTTGTGTTTTGGTTAATCCATTGGAATCCTAAGTACATATATTGACACATGGTAGCAGCGATGGGATTAAAGGATGTACAATAAAGAGGAAAAGAAAAAAAAGTATTTGCAGAAACAGATAAGTAACGGTTATTTTCTTATTTCGAGTTGTAATTTGTACGACGTCACGTGGAAAAAAAATGTCGGAAGTTGGCATGGAAGAAACTAATAGACCAGTGGCTGGCATAAGACCACCACCACCGCTATGTTTGGAGGATAATTTATCGGTGAACTGGAAGTTGTTTAAACTGAAATGGCATAACTACGCCATTATTACATATTTGACGAGACAAGTCATTCCAATACCAAACGGCACTTTTGCTTCATACGCTGGGAGACGAAGCATTGAAAGTGTATCAATTTTCAACACCCGAAGATGAAAGAGACACCCACCAAAATTATGCAGGCATTTGATAAATACGCTATAGGGGAAACAAATGAAACGTATTAGCGGTATATTTTTCACACGAGAAAGCAAGGAGAATCAGAGACGGTGGAATCCTTTATTACGGCGCTTCGGACGTTGGTAAAAACGTGCAATTTTTGTGACAATTGCGTTTTATCAGTACTCAGAGATCAGGTGGTGCTGCGAATACACAACCTCCAGACACAAGCGGAGTCATTGAAAATAAGACAGTTGGATTTGCAAAGATGCCTTGACATTTGTAAGCTTATAGCGTGTTTTGTGGGAATTAGTTATTTTCCCTAACACTATAGATTTTATGGGCACAAGAAATGAATTACAAGACTTTGCTTTATAACAACACACAATAACGAAAGTTCTTTATTTGCAGCTTTGTGGAGGTTTGTTCTTGGCGCTGCAAAACTCGTGGTCTTTAGGCTTGTTGGTTTTGTAGACGCGATAGCTTAGCGGGATGTTCGAAATGGCAGCGTGTCGTTGGATGTGTGAGGGAAGTATTCAAGGCCACCGTGTAGCTTCGTGTGTCTGGTGTTTCGGGGAGAGGCGTGCGTTGTCTCCATTACAGTGGACCAGAGATGAAATGGGAACTTGTCGAGAGCGGAGTGGCGCTCGAATCGACATAGTAAATTTCCGTGGTGCTTGTGGAAGGCATGTTGAACGTATCTAATTCATATTCAACTGGGATTCCTTGGTCTAAAATATTAGACGCAAAGAATCCATAAATTAGAAGGTTCCCTCGTTGAATGTCCATGTTGCTGCTGCTAGGGTTAAAGCCACGGTGATATGTCCACACAGGGTGGCTTGTTTAACTACAAGGCATCGCTAAGCAGGGGCGACCAGAGACACGTCCGTTCTAGTCGCCGCCTCCAGCCGAAGAGAGTGTGTTTGGCCGCTCACCCGTTTGGTAGCCGGAAATGAAGGTCCGGGCTGAATGGGATATGTCATCCTGATTGGGTGAAATTCGGTGTCGAATTAAATAGCACGCCAAAACAAAATATGAGATTTTCCTCTTCTCTACAAGCTGTCTGAAAATGCTACAGTACAGTCCAGAATCCTAAGGCCTGAGAGAGTTAACAAAGTTGATTTCAAACCCAAGAGAAAGACACCGGCACGAACTGAGAGAGAGTGTAGCGCGTGTGCACTGCGACATGGACCGAATAAAGAGTTATGTCCTGCATTTGGCAAGACATGTTATAAATGTAACGGGAAAAACCACTTTGCCGTGAAATGCAAATTATCAAGAAAAAAGAGGGTGCAGACTGTCACAACACAACAATATGACCGCGAAAACGACAGTAGTAGTGGTTCAGACTATGGACAGGTAGACAGCATAACAATTAAGGAAAAGGTTAATGCTGTAAGTCAAGAGATGATAAAAGAGAAAATGATGGTGAAAGCAAAGCCAATTGACTTTCAGCTGGACAGTGGAGCATCAGTAAACATACTAAATGAGAAGCACGTGATGGGGGAAAACACTGGAACATTCAAATAAGACTCTTGTCATGTGGAACGGAGCAGAGGTGAAGCCACTGGGAGAGTGCCGAGTCAAAATGATAAACCCCAAAACTGGACAAAAATATGCAGTCAAGTTTGTCATTGTGAAAGAGGATTTCCATCCTTTACTGGGGGCAAATGCAATCCAGAAGATGGCACTCATCACGGTCAACAATGAAAAGTTCAAAATGGTTGCCAAAGTTTCCCAGGTGGATGAGTTCATCAGCCAGCACTCGGACAGCATTATCAATGAATTTGAAGATGATGTCAAGGAAGCTGAATATATTCCTGTAACAGAGAGCAGGCTGTTTGAACTGAACTCAGCCACGAAGGAAGACAGAAGCATGCAGCAGTTGCAGCAAGTAATTGTGGAAGGATGGCCAGAAGACAAAATACATCTTGACCCAGAGGTGAGACCATACTTTAGCATGCGAAATGAAATGATGGTACAAGACGAGTATAAATGAGGGAGTTATCCCCCTTGTTTGGTACGAGCCAGAGTTGGGGACATATTACCATTATACACCGACCAGTCACACACGTGACACCGTCAGAGGGGTCGAGCATTTTATTACCATTTCTCCGAGCAGAATACACGTGTTGCCTGACAGCTGCGATTTTAGACTTTGCGAAGGGAGCATTCTTTCAGGCGAATAGAGTTTCATGGTGAAAGAAGGGTTTAATGAAGGAACAAAGACCCATTGCGAATAGACAAATTCTTTACCAGTTGAGCCTTTGACCCCATTTTTTGCCCCATAGTGCTACCGTTACAAAAAGTTAATTTTCAGAGGAAACCGGGTTTGTGGGGGTTCCGATGACCCCGCGGGCGCTGTATTGAAAGAAAAGCTGCATTCAACACACCTAGGAATAGAAGGATGTTGCAGAAGAGCAAGAGAATGCTTGTATTGGCCAAATATGAACAGTGACATCAGAGACTATGTTTCAAAATGCCCCACGCGTAGAAAATATGAAGTAGCTAATCCGGCAGAACAAAAACACTCCTCCCAACTAGAGAGGATTTACTCAAGCCGGAATTGCCCCCAAAATCTAAAAAGGTTGGTGAAGCAAGACAGCAGAAGGCAAGAACGTTCTTTCAACCACAAACTAAAACAACTTCAACCATTGCATCCTGGAGATGTAATGCGGATAAAACCACACACAAATGGCCAAAAAGAGTGGAAGAAAGCAATTGTATGGAGGAGACCAGATGAGCGGTCATACCATGTAAAAGTGGCGAGGGAGTTATATCGACGGAATAGGGTGGACTTGAAAAAAACAAAAAAACTGCAGAAGCACCCCCACTTACATCATTGATTCACCAGCCATATGAAGTGCAGAGCGAGGTACCAGAGAATGAAGGTCGGGGTACAGAAGAGACATGTAACACGGAACCAACTCAAGATGAAAGTGAAATAAGAGAAAGACTAAACCTGACACCATCCCCCAAAAAACTAAGCCCGAAAAAAGTGCGGACAACACGGTCGGGAAGAGTAGTAAGAGATCCAGCGAGATTCAAGGATTTCACTACATAAAAGTAAAAGGACAGAATAATCCCTGTTAGGCAAGTGGGTGGTCAGCCCAATGAATGCCGCGTTAAGTCTTATCAGATTTTGTTTTTTGTTTTTTTGTCCTTGAGAAAAGATGTTGCATGAGGAACTGAACCAGGGTTTTCACCGTTTAGAGTTATTGCCCTCGGGGGAAACCCGGTGCGCGGGATATACAAAGATGCTTCGAAGTAGAAGCAAAGCGGTTGTTGTGTTTTGGTTAATCCATTGGAATCCTAAGTACATATATTGACACAGTAAATATATAAAATGACTGTTGAAAAAGCAGGCAATTTTAGTGAATGATGTTGCAAGATTTCTTATGTTCTTGGACAGATAAAGGCAGATAAAACTCGTTTTCTTCTTCATAATAATGTCTGTTCTCTTCAACAACGATTATTATTTCATCACATTTACTGCAGAGGTAATGTAGTAGGGTTTAATATTTCCTCAGACTGGATAATTGCGTGAACAATCCACGAGGAATTACCAAGAGTATATTTTATTACCACTTCAAACTTAATAGAATGAATACAAGGATAACAATGAAATGCAAAAGTTGTACTACATTGTGTATGTTTAAAAGTTTTGTAATTGTTGAAAGGTCCTAAGTGTATGTTGAAGAAGTCTTTAGCCTACGTACATATTAGAGAATTACAAGTTTTGTATGGAGACTTACTTGTCTAAGACATTTATTGTTCTCTGCTGTTATATTCAAGACAACATAAGGTTATTGCGGGTAAAAAGCCCTTGTGTAGTGGGGGATTAGATTCTGGTTATTTCAAGGCTTTGTTACACATGGTAAGAGAAAAACATTACCTGTTTTTTTCCCTTGTTAGCCAAGCAGTAGGGGACACATAGGCATGTCAAGTCACTGTTGTGGCAAAAGAGACTATAACTACAGCTTGCATTATATACTGCTTTTTCTACATCACCTATGGACTTTAGTAGAACGATTTGGCAGACAAGAAAGATAATCACCATACACATTCTCTCTTTCTCACACAAAGTTTTGTTCTGTGCACTCCACCTAAATATCACTCTCACTGCTTGTCTTCTAGCCAATTTTCTCAAGGCTACTCTGTGGCACTTTTATATTCTTTTATAGTCTTTAGGCATTATATATGCTCAATTGTCTTGGAAGACAAGTGTTTGATTTCTGGTTTAACTCAACACTGTAGCAGAAGGTATTTTAGTTTGGCGCGCAATTTAATTCGACCCATAATTTCACCAAATCAGGATGACTTATCCTATTTTTCAAGGACCTCCTTTTCCGGACAGCAGAAATTGGGTAAGCTGCCAAATACAGTCTCTTCGGCTGACAACGCCGGCCAGTGCAGACGTCCCACTGGCCGCTCTTGAATAGCAGTAGCATGGACTCATGAGAGAACCTATCTAATTTATGGATACCTTGCAAGGAATCCCAGTTGAATATAAATTAGATACATTCAACATGCCTCGCACAGGGACAACTTTATGTCACCCCCAAAATTGGTTCTGTCGATGCGACGCACAATTAAGCTCTCGGCACCTAGCTCTCATTTTACCTCTGGGCCACTTTAATGGGGACAACTCAAGCCTCTCCACCAGACACACAAAACTCACGGTGACTCCAAAGTTTATTTCCTCGAACGGCAAACAAGACTTTCGCTAAACTACAGCGAACACAATCCCTTGCACGTCCGACGATACGCACTGCCTTCTCGTCTCTATCATATCTCCATTTCGTCTCTTTACCGTCTCTTTACTCATAACCTTTCCACGAGTCCTGCAGCACAAACCCAAACTACATTTTCCATGCTGCAAATAAAAACTATTCCTAAAAACACATTTCGACTATCGGCATCTTACTTCTTAATCCTCCTTTTATTTCTCCTCGCCAAAAACACGTAACTAAAACCATTACTAAAAGACAACACTTTCCTTCTCGCCAACAACAAAAACTAAGGCTAAAACACAAGCATCAAAAATTTTTGCTGGTGGGAAACAGGTGGGATGGAAGAAAATTTTGGTATTTTAAGGAGGAAAGGAAAAACAAATGGACACTTTTTATACGTCAACTTTATTTTGGGGTTTTAATGAATATTCTGTCGCGTGGACAGTTTTTCTGAATCAATAAAAGTTGTCACATTTCCCAGACAAGCTGTTTTCGGTGGTTTTATGAAGTTGAGGTTTGTGGTATGTCCAGTAGATGTTTTTAATAGAGACCACTGCTACAGAAGATGAAACCTGCTCCCAAGCCTAAGACTAGATAAACATGTGTGTGACCTTGCTAGAAGCTAGGAGGAAGAAGTCCGTCAAGTAAAAAGGGTAAAGCTGCTGTGGCAGAATTTCTCTTTGGCCCCAGCAATTCTGTCTTTCGGACATGCGTGCATTTTGTTTTCTGTCGGAGGCCTCTGGGAACTACTACAATTTTTTGATTAATTGATTTTTATTTATTTTATTCTATTTTTTATTTTCCTACTATTAAAACCACAAACTCTTTATTATACCAGTAATAACAACTTGAAATATATTTCCATATCTGAAGACACAAGAATGAAAATTTCAGTGCGGAACAATCTCACCTGTGTTGTATTGATTTATATGCTCAGTGTGCTAAATTTCTGCTTCTAGTTCTTTTGAATGATCATAAAGAAGATTAGATAATATAATTTTATAATTTTTGTAAATGTGAAGCCTTAAAACAATCTCTTTTCTTTTGTTTATTGGACTTTTAAAAATATCGGTAAAATTCTACTCATGCACTCGTTCAAGTTCACCTGGAACATTTTCAAGAATTTTATTATTTATTTATTTATTTATTTATTGTGTGTGATTTGAATTAATTCGATCTCCAAATTCACCGGAAGTTGTTTTTTTGTTTTGTTATTTGAAAAACAAAAAAAATTATTCAAAATTTTAGAAATCGAGGTTCACGTTCACATTCTAATTCCATAACTTTTAGCGTTGGGAAAGAGAAACTATCTGACTGGTTGTGTTGGTATTTGTCGTACGTCCCACCGACCTGACTGGTCGTGTCATGTTACACATTATGGCTTTAGAACCCTTAAAAGTTACCTTCCCCCTAGCGGCCTTTTTCTAACAGTTGAACTAATTCTTCAATTGTCACCGATCCAGGGGACTTCCGGTTTCTTTCTTTTCCTCCCAGATCTGAACGAGACAACACGTAGATTTCATTTTCTCCAAGTTGACTTAATAATACGGACCAAAACAGTAAGAACTTTTTTCTGAATTATTATACATTAGGGTCAGCACAATTTAATCTCATAATTTACGGCTATTCTTTCTTTTTATAGACCTTTAGTTAAGTAGTTTTCTTTCTCTGTAATCACTCTGTGAAAATTCCTTGTTCCTTTAAATGTAGTATCTGTCTCATGCCAGTAGTATTTCTCCTTTAATTCCGTTCTTTGTTATTGTAAAACCTTCGTTAATTCAGTATCTATTACTTGTTTCTTTTTCAATCCTATTTGTGAAATGTATTTCCCCATTGTAGTTTTCATTTTTCTACAGTGAATAAAACCTTTTGATAACAGCAATTCGTCTTCAGAATCTTTACTGTGGAAAAGTGTTTAATAAAAGACGATGCCGATGTTTCAATAGGAATTTGCTTGGTGGCTGGTGGGAATTTCTTTTTTAAGACTTCTTCTGGAAATGGCTGATCATTCTAGACTGAAGAAGAAAGATAAAAGAAATAGTTTGAATTTTAATTTTATCAATTGTTTTTTTTTTGTGGGGGGTATCATTTTTTTGTCTTGAAATTTTTTATCCCACTGAAGTTGAACGAGTGCACATTTAAAATAATCCCAAAACATTATTGTCATCTTAAAAGATTTCCCCATGTAGATAACAATCTTAAGAACTAAAATAATAATTTTTTTCCCATTATTTTTACTTATTTGAATTATCTCCCTTGATTTTGACTCTTTCTAAACATTTTGTATAAATCATTAACGACGTCTGTTTTGAAATTTAGTTCAATTAGGAAACATTTATTTATTTCAAATTTCTTTAATGTTGAATTGGCGTCAAAAGTAAAAAGAGTAAGTATAACTTTATCTTCTAAATAAGGGGAAAAAGAAAGCCAACTTTTATTTACACACGAAGAATTAAAATGAAATATTTGGCTCATCATATTCAGTAAAGTTTCTTAAAAGTTTTATTTTATGATTTTCCATTTAAATTGTTTGTTCTTAACCCTTTTGACTCCAGTGTCCTCTTTCCGAATGAGACATGACCTCCCCCCCCCCGGTGTCAAAAGTAAAATTAAATTGATAAATTGATGTAAAAGTCGCAACTTTTTTCGGAACATTTATTTTTATACTTTAAAAAAATATCTTAAAACATTTATCTGAAATAGACTTGTCTTGAAAAATTGCAATAAATACAAAAAATTATATTTAAAAATTTTTGTACCAAAAAAGAAAAGAGAAAAAGATTATTTTTTGTGTCAAACAAAATTGCAAAAATGATAAGCATTTTACAAAGATTCCAAATGAAGAAAATCTAAAAATCATTTTAAAGAAAAATAAAGATTTTTTTGAGAAACTTTCAGATTCATTTGCAGGAATTGAAGTGCTCTGTAATTCGTCATTTAGTCAAACAAGTGTTTTATTTTTATTTTCCTTTAAATAATTATTATTTATTTTATAACTACGTTTTTGCATTAATTTTTACTGCTTTTTAAAAGGCCTAAATAAAAGTTAGGATGAAATGAGAAATTGGTACTTATGCATCTAAAATCTACAATATGCAGAAATGGTGATCCAATTCTGGCAAGAAGAAAAACTTATTGGCAGAATTAAAAGTTGCCTGGCATGTGAGCATCGTTGCCACCTAAAAAAAAAAAAATAAGGAAAAGTTATGCCTGGAAATGCCGTAACACCAAATGCAGGACCAGGATTATTATTAAATTGTTAGGTGAAAGTACAGAATAGTTACAAAACACCCCCTCCCCATGGTAAGAATAGATTTCTAAATTAACACGGTATTACAAGTGCATAAAAACGAAAAAAATTATTTAAAAAGACAAAAAATGATACACCCCCCCCAAAAAAAACAATAGATCGAATAAAAATTCAAACTATTTTTTCATGTACGTGTTATCGTCATTTGTTTTGATTTTATTTGAATTTGATGTTGACAGTATTTTTCTGTTACATTGTACAATTTGTAAACAAAATAAAAATATCTGAGTGCGTCTGAGTCCAACTCTGGTTTCACTTTTCTTGGCGAAACTAAACGAAGATGTTTGTTTTTCTCTGTCTGTGTCTTTTACTTTTTGGCATTTTCTTCTTCTCCGTTGTCGTCGTTGTTGACTTGCCTGTACCAATCGGTGAGCTCGCACAGTATTTGTCGACTGTCCCATCAACCGGACAAGTGTGGCACAAGGCCAGGTGGGTTCGGATGGAGGGCCGTAGCTCAGACGCGCCCAGTGGCTCTACAAATGTCTCGGGCCCCATCAGCATTTCCCTCAAAATGTGCGCCTCAGGCGCCAGGCGAAAAATCTGGCTCTCTAAGGAGGGTTAGAGCCTTGTGGAACGGCCCCCAGAGGCTCAAGGATGTCAGTCAAGGGTAATCGTCGAGATCGCACCGTATTTGTCCTCCATCCCACAAACCAGACGAGTATGGCACATGGCCTTTTTAAGGTGGGTTTAGGCGCAGGAATGGGATAGTTGAGAGATCCAATTGCACAATCAAACGCATTGCAGCAAGAATGCAGTGTTCAATCATAGAGGCGGTGTATTGGCACAAAGACGATAAAGCTTTGACTGCACCCGTGAATGCAACCTACTCTTACAAGATCCACATTAAAGTTGCCCAGTCGGCTGGGGCTGTAGAATACACTGACTGTTTCTCTGCAAAGGAGTAAGACCCCCCGCCAACGAGTGTCCTGGATATGGCACTAAACAATCTGATGGTAAGGTTCCAGCAATGCTGGAGCTTTGGGGAATGCGGAGTACCCCTTCATTACCATCGCTCCAAAGTCCACTCTGGCCCGGAGTGGTAGCACCTGATAGGGCCCTATCTATGGGTTAAATAGAACAAACAGCATACTTATGCTAAACTGAATTGTTTGATTAAACTGAATAGCTTGAAATGAAAATGTTTTTGACAATTAAACCGTACTTACATTCAAATTGCGTGATTATGCTTGACTGAATTATTTGAAATAGAACTGTTTTTCGACATTAAAACTGTATTTTCACTTAACTGAATTGTTACATATAACTGCTTGAATAGTTTGAAATAGAAATGTTTTTGACAATTAAACTGTTTACTTATGCTAAACTGAATTGTTTGAAATAGAATTGACTATATAAAAATGGATTTGGTGTTAAATAACCTACAAAGATTGATATGCCATAAAACCCAACAAAACCAAACCAAACCAAACCACAGTAAGGGTATCGACATAGCGCTGGTGGCTGACAATGTAGCTTCTAGATCATACATGGAGGGAGATGCTGTCTGGGTGAAAAATACGTATGGGAAGATGCACGATGTAGTACAGCGAGGGCATGGTAATGAAAATCAACGGCCAACACTCTATCTCGGTTGATGAAATACCGCATTATATAAAAGACTTGCTACCTGTGTGCAGGAACGATTGTTCCATCAGTGAGCATGTCACTTCCTCCGCCCTGATGATTTATGAAAGATCACAGGAAGAACACCCCTCAGAGAGCGATGCACCTAACAAACCAGGGCAGAATAAGGACTGTGATGCGTCCGAAGAGAGTACCACTGAGGAAGTTGCTGAGACTATACTGTTGAGACGGAGTACCAGGCAGAAGCGGTTTGCCCACATTGCCATTTGTGTGATCTTGAGATCAGGGAGGAGTGTGACAGGCATGCATGAAAGCACCTGAGAACCACGTGTGTGCTTCTGTAGGGCACACATTCGAAGATGACACTATAGAATGATAACAAAAAGGCACTCATCGGAGTGGTCAGACCATCCAACTGAGGTCCAGTTGGCAGACGAAAATAAGCTGGGCCGTAAGATATACAGACCCTGAGATATGCATCACACATGCTGTATTTTTATATAAGTTATAGCCAATCACGGTGCATACAATGAACTCTACCAACATTCATAATAGTATATGCCAAGCATTACTTATACAATGCTCCAATCTTCAGTAGGTGCTTTCCTAATTCAGCAACTACCAAGGTTGCCACTAGATTGTGTTGGTGTTCGTATCCATTTCCGTCAATGTTGGTGTTTAAGTCGGGTTCATTTAGTTAGATGATTTGCCAGCAGGTGTTGCCTTGCCCTGCCGTTTCGGTTCTAGGTCAATAGATAAGACCACAATGCTAAAAAATTAAAATCTCCTCATTTCTGGCTGAGGAAAATTTTCATGATGTGAATCAGGTGGAGGGAAATGTCGCCTGAAATTCAAATGATTCTTCCCTTCTAAGTTTTTCAGGGGTTGGGAGAAAAAAATATTTTTTTTGAAAATTCACACACTAAGACAATGCAATAAATCAAGACAAAGCGTTCAGCTTGGAATTTACAACTAAAAAAACATGGCAGAAACTTGAGAAAAAATGTTCAGGTTTATGTCAATTATATTTATAAAAAAAGAAAAGGGACTCTTCCTTTTCTCTTTCTCCTGCAAAGTTGTGCGGTCTGTGTGTGTATCAGTTGTCTTTTTTTTTTTTTTTCGGAATCCTAAAAATATTGTTTTTTCAATGCTTAATTGCCTTATTACTTCTTTTTAACTTGTATATTCATTATCTCTTGTCTCGCTTTAATCATTTCTTTCCTTTCCAACATAAAGCAGTTATTCTCTTTTTTTTTCTTACCCTTCCCCTTTTTCCTATTCTGACCCAAACAACACAATATACATATGGGTCTGCATTTTTACAGTGTTCACATTGAAAATGCCACCATTTATAACACATTGAAGAGAAAAAAATCCTTGGGAAGCTTGTGACTCATCATTTTCAATAAAATCAAGTTTGAAATGATATCACTTATGAAAAAGCATATGGTTCTAGATGTTCACAGTTTTCTCATTTGAAATGACACATTTAGATACACACTGGATAGACACCATATTCTTATTAAGTGCGTGGTTCAACTTTTTCTAGCAATTCATTTTTGAAATGATACATGCAAACACAAACTGGATTGAAATCATATTTTTGTAAAGTATGTTGCTCAGCATTTTAAAGGAATTTATATTTGAAAGACCACTAGTGGATACACCCTGAGGAAAAACCATATCCTTGTGATAGTGATTCTTCAGCATTTCTATTGAAATAACATTTGGTAGGCCACTTATGGATGCACACTGGAGAACGACCATATTCTTTTGTATAGCCTGGCATTCTTAAGAAATTCCTATTTGCAAGCCACATACATTAAGACTTTCAAATTAGGAATCGTGTGGATTAGCACTATGAAAGTATTTAAAAACATTCCATGCAAATGTCTGTAGTTCCTGCTCATATTCCTCTCGATTTTGAGCTGGGGCAGAATATTCCGCAGGTCTGTTTCTCAGAGCAACTGAGACTCATCTCCAGCCCATTTCCAGGATGCTGTCAATCTCTGAGTGATTTCATCGTACTCTGCATTGAAGTCAGGTTCAGTAATGGTTATGGTTGAACAATTTGGTCTGTTGCATTGCGGAAATATTACCTCACCGGTGCTGGTCACAGTCACTCCTCCAAGGTGCTTAATTGTGTCTAGTCCAAGCAACAAATCAAATACTAGCAAGTCTCTGCCAACAACCAGAGCCTCTATAGAAAAGGCGCGCTTTGCCCCAATACAGACCTGCACCACCCTTATGCTACAGGATGTGGGTGTGCCTCCATTCTCGGTGGGCACGTGAGTTGCTTTCTTCGTCCATGGCAACAACACCACTTGCTAACTACTGACTGTACATCCCATGTCCACCAGAGCTGAGCATGGTGTTCCATCAATGCGAACGGTTACCACTGGCAATACGCCATTTACAAGATTTTGAAGGATGAGGTTGGCACTTAATTCTCACTCCCCTTGCTTGTTTCCTGGGCAATAACGAGTAATGTGCCCACGCTGCTGAAATCAATAACACGTGACAGTTCTTCGAGGCTTGGCACCAGCACCTATGATTGTCTCCCATCCCAGGAGTGAATCACTCACCCTATGGTTTGGTCTGTCACATTTAAAACACCTCTAGGGTGCATCCGTCTTCTTTGAGGTGGATCGCCTTGACTGCACAGCCACTGCAGCCTGTTCTGTTACCCCAGTGCAGTTCTACAAGATGATGCAGGCTCACATTATTCTTGATCGTATTATCTCTTTATTTTGTAATTTTGAAGCACAAGGACATGGAGCTAATCATATATCGTTCAATGGCCTGAGGGGTGGATTTTTTCATGCAGATTCTAATATCCCTCCCCTACTGGATTCATAGAATTTTAATTCTACTTTGCTAAAATCGTAGGCTAAAAATAGTTCTCTATGAAGAGTTGTATGAAAATAGAAGAGGAATTATGGGATATGTTGTTGCTGTTCATTGAAAGAAAAACAATTATTATATGATTGCAAAACATTCAAGTTTTTCATGTCTTCTTTAACAATACCTTTTTTTTTATTCACAGATATTAGTTGCAAGGGACAAGGACTATTTTATAGAACATGAAAAACCATATCACAAAGATAACATCTTTTGGAAATGTGTCTATCTCTACTTTTACAATTTTAATTTAAATTGTTACTGTCAAGGATTTAAAGGAAAAAGGTGTTTTTTTTAAATATTTGTATATCAGAATTTTTAATAGATTTACATTTATAAAATAAACACTCTTCAGAGAAAGAACACTCGTGTAAAACTGCAAAGACACAGTCAACAAAAATTGTATAATTATTACATTGTGTGAAAATTCTACTTTAAAAAAAAATATTTGAACAAACACTGGACAGAAACCATATACTTGTGAAGCAGGTGGCTCAGAATTTTGAAGTAATTCAGATTTGAAAAGATACATGCAAACACACAGAGGAGAGAAACCATATTCTTGTGGAGTATGTGCTCAGAATTTTCGAGTAATTCTGATTCTAAAGCCACATGCAGATGCACACTGGAGAGAAACCTTATTCTTATAAAGTATGTGGCTCAGCATTTTCGAGTAATTCAGATTTGAAAAGTCACATGCGAACACACACTGGAGAGAAACCATATTCTTGCGAAGTCTGTGGCTCAGCATTTTCAATTAATTCAGATTTGAAAAGGCATTTTCGAACACACACGGGAGAGAAACCATATGCTTGTGAAATATGTGGCTCAGCATTTTCGAGGAATTCAGATTTGACAAGGCATATTCGAACACACACTGGAGAGAAACCATATACTTGTGAGACATGTGGCTCAGCGTTTTCGAGAAATTCAGATTTGAAAAGCCACATGCAAACACACCCTGGAGAGGAACCATATTCTTGCAAAATATGTGGGTCTTCTTTTTCTGTTAGTTCAGGTCTGAAAATACACCTGAGGATACACACAGGGGTTAAACCATATTCTTGTGAAATATGTGGCTCAGAATTTTTGCAGAGTTCACAATGGAAAAGACACATGCGAACACACACCGGAGAGAAACCATATTCTTGTGATGTGTGTGGCTCAGCATTTTCGAGTAATTCAGATTTGAAAATCCACATGCGAACACACACTGGAGAGAAACCATATTCTTGTGAAGTGTGTGGCTCAGCGTTTTCCAGTAATTCAGATTTGAAAAAGCACATGCGAACACACACTGGAGAGAAACCATATTCTTGTGAAGTGTGTGGCACAGCATTTTCGAATAGTTCAGATTTAAAAAGCCACATGCGAACACACACTGGAGAGAAACCATATCCTTGTAAAATATGTGGGTCTTCTTTTTCTGTGAGTTCAGGTCTCAAATCGCACATGAGGATACACACTGGAGTGAAACCATATTCTTGTGAAATATGTGGCTCAGTATTTTCGCAGAGTTCACATCGGAAAAGGCACATGCGAACACACACTGGAGAGAAACCATATTCTTGTGAAGTGTGTGGCTCAGCATTTTCGAGTAATTCAGATTTGAAAATCCACATGCGAACTCACACTGGAGAGAAACCATATTCTTGTGCTGTGTGTGGATCAGCATTTTTGAGTAATTCATATTTGAAAAGGCACATGGGAACACACACTGAGGAGAAACCATATCCTTGTAAAGTATGTGGGTCTTCTTTTTCTCGGGGTTATGATCTAAAAAGACACATGAAGATACACACTGGAGTGAAACCATATTCTTGTGAAATATGTGGTTCAGAATTTTCTGAGAGTTCACATCGGAAAAGCCATATGCGAACACACACTGGAGAGAAACCATATTCTTGTGATAAATGTGGCTCAGCATTTTCAAGTAATTCAGATTTGAAAAGTCACATGCGAACACACACTGGAGAGAAACCATATTCTTGTGAAGAATGTGGCTCAGAATTTTCACAAAGTTCACATTTGAAAAGGCATATTCGAATACACACTGGAGAGAAACCATTTACTTGTGAAGTGTGTGGCTCAGCATTTTCTAGTAATTCATATTTAAAAAGCCACATGCGAACACACACTGGTGAGAAACCATATTCTTGTGATATATGTGGCTCAGCGTTTTCGATTAATTCCGACTTGAAAAGCCACATGCGAACACACTCTGGAGAGAAACCATATTCTTGTGAAGAATGTGGCGCAAGATTTTCACTCAGTTCAAATTTGAAAAGGCATATTCGGACCCATACTGGAGAGAAACCATATACTTGTAAAGTTTGTGGGTCTTCTTTTTCTGTGAGTACAAGTCTTAAAAGACACATGAGGATACACACTGGAGTGAAACCATATTCTTGTGAAATATGTGGCTTAGAATTTTCAGTGAGTTCACATCGCAAAAGCCACATGCGGACACACACTGGAGATAAACAATATTCTTGCAAAGTATGTGGCACAGAAATTTTGAGTAATTCACATTTGAAAAGTCACATGCGAACACACACTGGAGAGAAACCATATTCTTGTGAAGTATGTGGCTCAAAATTTCCGAGGAATTCAGAGTTGAAAAGACACATGCGAACACACACTGGAGAGAAACCGTATTCTTGCAAAGTATGTGGGTGTTCTTTTTCTGAGAGTTCAGGGCTGAAAAGACACATGAGGATACACACTGGAGTGAAACCATATACTTGTGAAACATGTGGCTCAGAATTTTCACTGAGTTCACATTGGAAAAAACACATAAGAACACACACTGGAGAGAAACCATATCCTTGTGATGTTTGTGGCTCAGCATTTTTGAGTAATTCAGATTTGAAAAGCCACATGCGAACACACACCGGAGAGAAACCATAATCCTGTAAAGTATGTGTGTCTACTTTTTCTTTGAATTCTAATTTGAAAGGCCACATGCAAACACACGCTGGAGTGAAACCGTATTCTTGTGAAGTATGTGGCAAAGAATTTTCAAGTAATCCAGGTTTGAAAAGCCACATGCAAACACACAATGGAGAGAAACCATAGTCTTATGAAGTATGTGGTTCAGAATTTTCACAAAGTTCATATTTGAAAGAGGCATATTCATACACACACTGAAGATAGACCATATTCTTGTGGAATATGTGTGTCTACTTTTTCTTTGAATTCACATTTGAAAGGACACATGCGATCACACATGAGAGAGAAACTATACTCTTGTAAAGTATGTGGCTCAGCATTTTCGAGTAATTCAGATTTGAAAAGCCACATGCAAACACACACTGGAGAGAAACCATATTCTTGTGAAGAATGTGGCTCAGAATTTTAACAAAGTTCACATTTGAAAAGGCTTATTCAAATACACACTGGAGAGAAACCATATCCTTGTAAAATATGTGTGTCTTCCTTTTCTGTGAGTTATGATATGAAAAGACACGTGGATACACACTGGAGTGAAACTGTGTTCTTGCAAAATGTGACTCAGAATTTTCACAGAGATCACTTGCAAACACACACTGGAGAGTGACCATATTTCTTTGAAGTATGTGGTTCTTGGTTTTCTGTGTATTTACATTTGAAAGCACACATGCAATCACTCACAAGAGACAAACCATATTCTTGCAAAGTATGTGGCTCAGCATTTTCGAGAATTTCAGATTTGAAAAGTCACATGTGAACACACACTGGAGAGAAACCGTATTCTTGCAAAGTATGTGTCTTCTTTTTCTGTGAGTTATGATCTGAAAATACACTGATGTGAAACCATATTCTTGTGAAATATGTGGCTCAGAATTTTCAGAGAGTTCACATTGGAAAAGACATATGCAAACACACACTAGAGAGAAACCATATTCTTGTGATGTGTGTGGCTCAGCATTTTTGAGTAATTCCGAGTTGAAAAGCCGCTTGCAAACACCCACTGATGAGAAAGTATATATCTGTGGTCTATTTTTTCTTTGAATTCTAAATTGAAAGGCCCCATGCAAACACACATTGGAGTGAAACCGTATTCTTGTGAAGTATGTGGCAAAGGATTTTTCAAGTAATCCAGGTTTGAAAAGCCAAATGCGAACATACACTGGAGAGAAACTGTAGTCTTCTGAAGTATGTGGTTCAAAATTTTCACAAAGTTCATATTTGAAAAAGCATATTTGAACACACACTGGAGAGAGACCATATTATTGTGAAATATATTGGTCTACTTTTTCTCTGAATTCACATTTGAAAAGCCACATATGAACACACTGGAGAGAAACCATATTCTTGTGAAGTATGTGGCTCAGAATTTTCACAGAATTCACATTTGAAAAAACATATTCAGACACACACTGGAGGGAGACTGTATTCCTGTGAAGTATATCATTCAGCTTTTTTGCGTAATTCATATTTGTAAAGGCTCACGGGCACACACTCTGGAGAGAAACCATATTCTTGTGAAGTATGTGGCTCAGCTTTTGCAGTGAATTCAGATCTGAAAAGACACATGAGGATACACCCTGGAGAGAAACCATATTCTTGTGAAATGTGTGACTCAACATTTTCGAGGAATTCATATTTGAAAAGCCACATGCAGATACACACCCAGGGCAAACCATACTCTTGTCAAATATTTGGTTCTGAAAATTTGCTACAAATTCAAATTTAAAGGAACACATGAGCACACAAACAGGGAAGAAACCATATTTTTCTGAAGTGTATCCTGTAGGATTTTGTATAAAATCACATTTGAAAAGTCCCAAGTGAACGCATACTGGAGACAAACCATATTCTAGTTAATTATGTAGTTCAACATTTCATCGGGGTTCATATTTGAAAAGATATATATCGCCACTGAGTGGAGACTGAACTAAAAAATTTTGTTTAAATGTTGATTTGATAGCAAACTTAACTATGAAATGATATTATTATCAAATATTTGGGTCATGACACAAGTGGATGCAGTGTAGAAAGATGCTGTATACATGTGAAGTACTGTTCACTTTTTAAAAGAAGCATTGGTTGGGGAATATGGCATACCCCTTCATTGCAATCACTCCCAGATCCACTCTGTCCTGGTGTGGTAGCACCTGATATGGTTCTATTTCTGGGGCAAATAGAACTAAACTGCAGACCAATGCTAAACTGAATTGTTTGAAATAGAACTGTTTTGACATCTGGAATTGTTAAAATCATAATGGTAAACCAGAACTTTTCATGCTTTTAACTTAGAAAAAAATGTTCTTCAAAATTTTTCATTTCCAACCGACAATCGGCGACTTGGCTGTTATCATGACAAGCTTTGACCTCAGTGTTAAATTCACCTGTTGATTCTGCTTTAAGGAATCATCAAACAAAACAACTTTTGCCTGACACTTTTCAGACCAAACAATAGAGTTTTCCTCACTTCTTTCTCATCAAAAAATCACAATTTTGATTTGTTCTCTCCTCATCAAAAGAGTAAAAACTATCCTCAATTTATTCTTTGATAATGTACTGGATTCTTCTTCTAAAATCCATTTCAATCAATTCTTATTATTCTGTTTAATAAATATATTGGGCTCGGATTTCCTGTTAGGTAACAATGATAATACTACTACTAATAATGATAATAAAAATAACACTGCAAAATAGATTTTTCAAATCTTTGTTTATAATTTCTGTAAATTATTGTTACTATACCGATTCGGAGTGTTAGTAAGAAAATAAGAAGACAAAACGTCATTTAGGAGATAGTATATAGACACGTGTCCAACACAAGCCTTTATAGTCAAAACTTAGTGTTTAGTTGAAATAACTCCAAGACTCATGTGTAACAACATACGTGTTCTATTGCTGCCATCCTTTTCTGACTGTCCCTCAGCAAAAAGAGCCTCTTGAGGCATTACCGATATTGGGCTGCTTATGTATATAAGTCAACCAACATCCCCCATACATACAAAAGTCTGAAGTGTTTATTTTATGTGAGTTGCCATTCACCATATTGGTTGAGTGTCTTGCCTGCGGTGACTCTCTTCAGATGTGGTTGTCTTTCAGCCTGTCTGGTTGTTGCTGTTTGGTGTTTTGTTCACTGTCATTGCTGGGGATATCTTGTTTGTGGTTTGTTTTCGTCATGTTGCTATGTTTTGGTTTAGTTGTGAGTTTTAGGTGTCTCCTATTTCTCACTAGTTTTTTCCCATTTTCCAGTTCGAACATGTATTGTCGGTATTCAAACTTACATACATCATTGTAACTCAACGAATAAATTGTTGTATTTGTTATATTGTTATCTTGCCTTTGTCTCCTTCATTGTCTTTTGGCTGTCATTACTTGCACGCTTAACTTTAATCATTTGCGGGGTTGACGTGCTTATCGACTCCGCAACAAATTTCTGATTAAAGTTATTTTCTTTCATTGCTTCTAAACAGGAAAACTGATAAACGTCCCAACATGCAATATCATTTTTTATAAATTACTATCTCATTCAATATCAACTTTAGTTTCAGAAAGGCACATGTGACTTTATTGTAATTTTTTATGTATACTTCATTTCATTTAGTAAAAATATTAGCAAAATAGATCAGTTGTATTTCTTTCTCCAAAGGGCGTATTTGCAAGTGCGTGTGCACAAATCCATGTTGCCGTACCAGACAGTTATCTTTGAAGGAAAGAGGTACTGCCTTTCGCGTGTGGGCTTCGGATTCAATGTAGCACCATCAGTCATGTGGGCTATTGTTGAGGTACACTCTCAAAAGATGATGCAGTCCGGCAGGCAACTTTGGCATACATCGATGATGTCTTCATCAACAAAGATATAGCTTCTGCAACCAGGGTAAGGCAACATTTGGCTAAATTTGGATTGGCGAGCAAGGAACCAGAGCGACTGCAGAACAGTGCACGAGGGCTTGGCTTAACAGTTCAGGAAGAGGGTAAAATGTGAATATGGGACTGAGGTCCCAAGTGTACCACTGGTACTTACCCAATGCAGCGTATTCTAATTTTTGGAAAGTGTGACGCGAAATTGACTAAAATCCCTAAACGGGACTTTATTTTCGCACGTGTGAAGACGGGGCAGGTTGGCGCTTGATCCCCTACAGAAATAAGTCCTGTTCAGAGTTCTTTTCTCAGGCAGATAAGAACTGGCATATTACGTGAGGGAATAATTTAGGGCCAGACTGGCCACCGCTGGCAAAGGGGTCCAAAATTTCACACTATCACACACCCACCAGGCCGCTAAAATTCTTTCCCTTAGATAATAGAAGAATACGGGCCTATAGGTCTTAGTTGTAATGATATTAATGTTGTTGTAGTAGTTGGCAACTCCGGTTTCCCGTGTGATACTTTAGGAATTAATAGGACAGTTCTAAGCAAGATAATGTAAGGCGAATAGAAGCTGAAAGGAAAGCATGAAATAATAACATAGACCACATGGTAAAATGAAAATACATAGGTTCTTTACTACGGTTATATATATATACGTTCAAAGTGTCAAAAACATATAATAGGATAGTCCATGAATATAAATGTCTTCTCTTGGCTTTTATCCTTCTTCAAATAGAGAGAGAGTGGTAAACAAAATTTGGGTGTAAAGGAAAAATGTCCCAAAGTTACTTATCTTATTTTTTTTTTTGATGGGGTTCCACTGGAGAATTTTTCTTCTTTCACGGGCTAATAGACTTTGTATTGTTTTTAATACTGGCTTGAAGGATTTTGGAGTCCTTCGTGTCTCAGTTAGTCTTTTGTCTTTAGCCCGGAGTAAAATGGCTATCGTCCGTCTGCCACGAGACTTGCTCAAAAACTCCTTTTTTGTGCCTTACTTCCGCTGAGGGGAAGGGAACCCCACTTCCGTTTGGGGTCCCTGCCAATCATTTGGCTTCTTTTTTCTTTCCCCTTCCGATGTCCGGCGACCCAAGGTCACTTAGGTGCAAACATCTGCGTGACCCACATTCTCTCCTAACGGTCACTTTTTGACTGCTAGATAATGTTAGTTCAACGGGGGGGAGAGTATCATTCTTACCTCTTCGTCTTCGTGAGCTATCACGTGACACCTCCCCCTTAAGAGAAGGAAGGGGGTGAATAGAAATACCATAGAAAAAAAAGGCAATTCAATTCACTGTTCTTTCTCCTTTTCTTTCACCCCTTTTTTTTTCTCACTTTAGTTTTCTTTGATCCCCTTTCTTCTTCACGCTTTGACGAATTCTTTCCCTTTCCTTTTTTTTTTTTCGTCCTTCCTAATTTTCACTATAGGGGAAAACAATTTCTCTTCTCTTTCTTTCTCTCAACAACTATGAAAGAATATTCTGCTACTACATTTTCGTCAGGCGTTAGAGAAATAAACTTGGGTACTTTTTTATTAATTTTTCTAAGCCCTCTCTCTCTGAAACAGACAACTGGCCTAATTTTTCCTCGAATTTATTCGGCATTGCCGAGTTCTCAATTTTTCGAGGTTGGCCTTCTTGACGGACATATCTCTTCAATTTGTTTGTGTGACACACTTGTGTCTTCTTCTTTCCCTCGTTGGTATCAATTCTATATGTCCTCTTGTCTATTCTCTGTGATATTACGTAGGGACCTATATATCGTCCATCACAGTGTGGTCCTTTATTTGATGATAGTAGCAGGACTTCGTCGCCCTTCTTAAATTCTTCCTTCTTAGCCACTTGTGAGGGTCCTCTTATTTTCCTCTTATCCTCTCGATAAGTATTAGGGAATTTATTCCTAATATTCGTTGGACCTTCATCCTTTTTCTGACGACTGGTCCTTTTATCTTCTTGTTTATTGAGGTGTGGAAGGTTCACTTCTTTTCTTTCCACTTTCTCACTCTGCGAGCGACTATGTCGTTTGTGCCGCCCACGTGGCTCAGCCGCCATCTTGTCTCCATGCTGGGCGTTCATTCTCGCCATCTTTTTTTCTTCATTTTTGGCGCTTATTTTGGCCAACTTGCTTTCTCCATTTTTGGCGTTCATCTTCGCCATCTTCTGTCCATGTTTGGTGTTCATTCTCGCCATCTTGGTTTCTTCATTATTGGCTCTTATTTTGACCGTCTTACACGGGTTACACTTTTTTGTTTTTACTTCATTCCCCAGTATGAGGGAGATTCCTTTCATAGGTAGCTTGTCTACCACACCAACTTTAATTGGTCCAGTTTTCCACTGGGACTTTAGGGTTATTTTACACAGCGGTATTTTTACCCTCTTTCCGCCGATACCCTCTATCATCACAGTCTCACGTGTTGCTTCTATTACCCTTTTAGGTAATTTACTTCGTAGAAGTAACGACTGAGATGCTCCGGTATCTCGTAAAATTGAGATTTCCACTGGTCCTCCGTGTGGACTTCTTATCACACTTCTCTTCGTCCAAGGTCGATAAGACTTGTCTACTCTAGCGGTCGTGACAGCTCCTTGTGGTTTTCTCGGCTGGGTCTGGTTTCTTTCAGGACCTTTTCCAAGCTGACACCTTATGGCTATGTGACCAGCCTTTCCACATTTGTAGCAGACCACTGTTCTGCTGCTACTTTGGAAGGTCCTTCTATTTTCTTCCTTAGGTCTTAACTCAGCTTTAAACTTCACTCTGTTTCCCGTAAACGTTTTTTCCTTTGTCTTTCGGTGTGTGAGGATGTATTCGTCTGCTAGTGCAGCCATTTCATAAGTCACGTCGGTTTTCCTTTCACTTAGGTGAACCCTGACTTCTTCTGGCACACAGTTTAAAAATTCTTCAGCTAATATTAGCTGCCGGAGTTTCTCAGCGTCTCTGTCTATCCTCTTAGAGTCACACCACTTATCCAGCGCGTTCTCCTTTTCCCGCAGAAATTCCACATAAGACTGGTTTTCAGTTTTTCTTCGTGTTCGGAATTTCTGTCTATAAGCTTCTGGAACCAATTCGAAGCTTTTAAGAACCGCTGCCTTCACCAAATCGTAGTCGGCGCAATTTTCTGTCGGCAGAGTTGCATATGCTCTCTGTGCTTTTCCTGTCAGCACAGTTTGGAGTAGCATCGACCAGCATTCTTTCGGCCATCCAAGATTTAGCGCAGTTCGCTCAAAATGTGCGAAGTATCCGTCCACGTTGGCTTCTTCAAATTTTGGGACTAGCCTCGCTTGCTTCGTTACTTCGAAACTGTCATGGCTTCCTTTGCGTCCTCTTATTGCCAAGTCGACTTCTCGCAGCCTTGTTTCTTGCTGAATTTTTACTTTCTCCAGTTCCATTTTATTTCTCTGTAGTTCCATTTGTGCTTGTATTTTAATTTTCTCCAGTTCAATTTGTTCTGGAGTCATTCTTATCATTTCCGTTGGTAGCTCTTCTAATACTGCTTCCTCGAACACATTTTCGTCTACCATGTGCCTTGCTATTTCTCTCACGAGTTCATGTTTCCTCATAGAATTTTCAACATTTAACTCAAGCTTCTCGCCAATTTTTATTATCTCGCTTTTTCTCAGCCTCTCCAACTTTTCCATGGAGGGTTCTTTTAAAAAGTTCTCTATTTTGTCCATTTTTTTCTTTAATTTTTCCAAACAGTTATATCAACAAGTAATTTGACTGTTTCGACGATATTCCTTTTTTTCCTTTCACGGTCTCCCAGGGTAGATTTAGACGGCAGGAATTGTCACACGACAACAAGCAATAAATATTATTTATCATAATAAATCATTCCGGAAACGAGCCCCCATTTTAAGGTCTGGGGTCAGGAATAAAAGATTAAAATATCCCCGGACGAGACACCATATTAAGTCTGGGGCCGCAAATTGACTAAAATCCCTAAACGGGACTTTATTTTCGCACGTGTGAAGACGGGGCAGGTTGGCACTTGATCCCCTACAGAAATAAGTCCTGTTCAGAGTTCTTTTCTCAGGCAGATAAGAACTGGCATATTACGTGAGGGAATAATTTAGGGCCAGACTGGCCACCGCTGGCAAAGGGGTCCAAAATTTCACACTATCACACACCCACCAGGTAGCTAAACTTCTTCCCCTTAGATAATAGAAGAATACGGGGCTATAGGTCTTAGTTGTAATAATATTAATATTGCTACAGTCGGCAACTCCGGTTTCCCGTGTGATACTTTAGGAATTAATAGGACAGTTCTAAGCAAGATAATGTAAGGCGAATAGAAGCTGAAAGGAAAGCATGAAATAATAACATAGACCACATGGTAAAATGAAAATACATAGGTTCTTTACTACGGTTATATATATATATACGTTCAAAGTGTCAAAAACATATAATAGGATAGTCCATGAATATAAATGTCTTCTCTTGGTTTTTATCCTTCTTCAAATAGAGAGAGAGTGGTAAACAAAATTTGGGTGTAAAGGAAAAATGTCCCAAAGTTACTTATCTTTTTTTTTTTTTTTTTGACGGGGTTCCACTGGAGAATTTTTCTTCTTTCACGGGCTAATAGACTTTGTATTGTTTTTAATACTGGCTTGAAGGATTTTGGAGTCCTTCGTGTCTCAGTTAGTCTTTTGTCTTTAGCCCGGAGTAAAATGGCTATCGTCCGTCTGCCACGAGACTTGCTCAAAAACTCCTTTTTTGTGCCTTACTTCCGCTGAGGGGAAGGGAACCCCACTTCCGTTTGGGGTCCCCGCCAATCATTTGTCTTCTTTTTTCTTTCCCCTTCCGATGTCCGGCCACCCAAGGTCACTTAGGTGCGAACATCTGCGTGACCCACATTCTCTCCTAACGGTCACTTTTTGACTGCGAGATAATGTTAGTTCAACGGGGGGGGAGTATCATTCTTACCTCTTCGTCTTCGTGAGCTATCACGTGACAAAAGCTAGTCAGGCACTTCACAGTGGTTAAATGGCTCAGGGTGGCTGTTGAATTCATTAAGAGGACAGAGGCAGATATAACAAAGGGTTGGGATGATGAAGTGACTGATGTTCCGTTAACAACAATGATAATGGAAGTCATCGTGAGAGTGCACCAAGAAGACCCCGTACGAGCTCGACGTTTGGGTTGATGCCAGTTCCTTAGCTACCGGACCGTTAAAAAGAGGTAAATCAAGATAGATAACCCAAGCGGTTGTTTTGTGTAACTCTCCTTTTTGAAAAATAAAATTAATCTTCTATTCTCCTTTTCAAGAAGCACACGTATTTTATTTTCCTTCATCTAATTTTGCTCTACATATCCTTATCTTAAGACATGGCAACTTCAACAGGTTATGGGCCCAGCAGAAGAGATAATGGAAGTCGGTGGAGCAGGTTATTTTTTGACGGAGATGAGACCAAATATGAAATTTGGGAAATGAAGTTCTTAGGATACCTTCACACGTTAAATTTAAAGGATGCCATTTTAGGTAAAAACCTTAACAGAGACGAAACAGATACGGAAAGGAATGAGGAAGCATATAATGAACTGATACAATTCCTGGATGACAAAACCCTGTCCCTTATCCTGAGAGAAGCCTCGGACAATGGAAGAGAAGCTCCGAGGATATTGCCTGACCATTACGCAGGAAAGGGAAAACCAAGAATTATTTCTTTATAAACTAAGAAAGGAACAGAATGAAGGTGTTACCGACTATATCATTAGATCAGAAGCAACAGTAACGGCACTTAGAAATGCCGGAGAAACATTAAGTGATCGTTTAATAATCGCCATGGTCCTAAAAGGACTGCCTAGCACATTTAATCCTTTTTCGATATATGTGACTCATAGCAGTAAGGAGCTAACGTTCTCCAAATTCAAAACGCAACTTCGAAGTTTCGAGGATACGGATAAATATCATCAAAACTCAAAAGATCACAATGTTATGAAATTAACAAATTCATTTTCAAAAATGAGTAACGAAGTTTCGTGTTTTAAATGTAATGGAAAAGGGCATGTAGCAAAAATATGCCCAAACAATTTTAAGAAAAAGAAAAAGTGGTGTAACTACTGCAAAACTCATGTGAGAGTCATGCCGCTATAAAAAGCGAGATACCATGAAAGCAGCAGCAGCAGAAGATAGTTCATTTGTTTTTAAAATAAATGACCGACCACAGAGAACCGTTGAATGCAAGAGAATTATGGTTGATATATTTAGTCTTATATCCTGAGGATAACAGAGTTCTCAAACACAGGCTAATAAAATTTATTAGCAATGTGACAAATCAGCAGACTCAGGCCTATCCAACTGATGATGATTATAATGATGATGATTACTTCCCTCAAAAGAAGTATGTACAAAACAACACATCAGCTACAACCCCTGACCCACAAATTAAGACAACAGAAACACAGGATAATGCATAGATCGAGGAAGATAGTAAGCTTCGACATTACTCCAGAAGGGAAAGAAAACCTCCTGAATACCTAAATGACTACCTTACAAATTGTGGAGGTGCCCGTGGTATAGTGGAGGTGCCCGTGGTGTAGTCGTTATCGTCGTAGGAAATGAACACGGCGACTCGAGTTCAAATCGTGGATGAGACAGATTGCATTTCACATAGCACTAATACCCTTGGGAAAGATATGAATCCAAATATTCTCCCTCCAGCTATGGGTAAATAGTAGGACAGACTAGGTTCTTCAGCCTTGGTTAGGCAACTAGTCTAGGAGAAGGAAAACTCTGAATTCAAACCTGTTAAACTCCGCTTAATAAATTGACCTTGTGTCATATCCTGCCCGAGTGGAGGGGTTGGGTAAATAGTACCTTACAAATTCTGTGGATGACAGTGATCATGCATTGATTAACTTTGACTATTGTTATAAAGCCATATACAATATAGCAAGAACCTATAGAGAAGCAATAGAAAGAGCTGGGAAAACTAAACCATTTCATAGAGATAGATTTTCACATAACACAAGGGTGTGTTAAAATGGACCAAAGCAAATACATAGTGTAATATCTTAACTAACAAAAGGGAAATAACTTCTGATGCCACAGGAGTTACGGCCCCAACTACATCTGGGGGATTTGGTCAATAAAGGAATATACCATGCATAGCAACAGATGTTCGTCTTCCCTCTGACTCTAATCATCATCCATCTTATCGATTCATCTTGGTAATACCTAGCAAGTATCCATTACCTCAGACATAAGGACATTACATTGGTGACGAAGAAAGAGTCGTTTACTCACCAAAAACAACAAACCAAAAAAGAAAAGAACAAACCTACCCACGAACCGAAAAAAAAATAACATGACCGCCTTACCACATTACCCAGAATTTGACCATGAATCAGGAAACAAAGAAGTGAAATGGACAAAATATGTCAACAGCCTGAGAAATTATTTCACTGCGTACAACATAGAAGACGATAAACGGCAAAAGGCAATACTATTAACTTTTGTTGGGGAAGAGATAAATGATATTATTGACGAACTACCGACTGAATAAACCACACCAGAAAAAAACGAAGCTCACTTTGATAAGCTCGTCTTGGCCGTGCAAAACCACTTCAACCCAGAAAACAACACCGAGTATAACCGATTTATATTCCGAAAAAAACCCACCCCAAACATAGGAGGACTTTTATCGGGAATTAAAAGAGGCAGCAAGTATGTGTCACTTCACAGATACAAAGCAAAAATAAAATCCCAGCTAATAACAGGTTGTTTATCAGAAAAAGTTCGCCAAAAGGGACTGATGAACCCAAACATGCTCCTAGGCGATCTAATAAACCACGCCAAAACGACGGAAACCATATCCAAACATCTGGAACAGATGCGCTTAGAAGACGCCAACTCTACTACAAAACCTACCACATCCAATAATGCAGTAGCTCACAAAGTCACGCATGAACAACAATGGCCACGCAAACGCCCCCATCAAAACCTGTGTAGAAATTGCAATAGGAAATACCCACATGAACGGGGACCGACATCCTGCCCTGCATTCCAGAACCAGTGTGCCTATTGCCAGAGATGGGGACATTTCGCCTCTGTCTGTTTCAGAAAACTAAACGACGAGGAAAGACGGCGAAGAACAAACCGCCCCCACACCCACAAGCTCAAACCAGTCGATGACCGGTAAATTGCATTGAGGACTATCAACGAGACTCAAACAGCGGCAGTGACACGGAATATGTATTCCATACAGTAAAGTAAAAAACCTTCCTTACTTCGACTTATCTTTTGGTGATGGCTATCAAATGTTCAATGTATTAGCTGACTCTGGCGCCACCATAAATATTTTGTCTGATGCAGATTACAAATCCTTAAGACCAAAGCCTCTCCTCCGACCCACAAAACTGTAATATCTGGATTCGGTGTCAAGGAAGCCACCCCAGTCCTAGGTCAATTCAGCACACTTCTCGAGTTTAGAGGCATCTCCTGCCAAGCGGACATACATGTTATAAAGAACCCAGAAAAAACCATTATCGGCCGGGAAACATGTAAAGGGCTCAAACTACTATCAGCAAACACTCATTCAGTCAACCACATCAGTAACTCTGATGCACAAACCCCACTCCCCACTCTTAAACTTCTAGAGGACTACGGAGACCTGTTCAATGGCCTAGGTAAACTAAAAAAAAAGTTCACCTACACATAGATGAAAACGTACCACCCATCGCTCAGAGATACTGCAGGGTCCCCTTTCACGTAAGGAAGGATATAGAAGAGTTAATAGCCAAAGATGAGAAACTGGGAGTGATTGAAAAGGCAGACGGACCAACCCCATGGGTATCTCCTATTGTGGTAGTACCCCAAAAGGGTCAAAATAAAATCAGGATTTGTATCGACATGAGGGCGGCAAACAAAGCTATCAAAAGGAAACGACACCCAACCCCTACACTCAATGAACTGAAAACTATTCTATTCGGAGCTAATGTTTTCAGCAAATTGGATCTTAACCAAGGCTATAACCCATTGGAACTAGCTGAAGAATCCCGATATATAACCACCTTTGCAAAACACCTGGGCCTGTACAGGTTTAAAAGACTCTTTTTTGGTGTCAACTCCACCAGTGAGATATTTCAGAAATTAGTCAAGCACTTGCAGGGATTAAGGGAGCCATCAACATCAGTGACGACATCCTTTGCTTCGGATCAGACCAGCAAGACCACGACCAAAACCTCCCGGCGATATTCAGACGACTTCGCGAAAAAGGACTCAACCTAAATGGCAGCAAATGTGAGTACAACAAGAGGTCACTGGAATTCCTTGGACATACCTTCGGTAATGAAGACATCAGCCGAAGCAACCTCAAAATAAAAGCTATCCTTGGACTACCCGACCCTAAAAACGCATCAGAACTCAGAAGCTTGTTGGGGATGACTAACTTCTGTGGGGCAGAATTCATTCCAAACTATGCCACCCTCACCCATGAACTACGTCAACTAAAAAAAAAAAAAAAAAAAAAAAAACACACACACACACACACACACACACACACACAGTAGTCCTGGACTGAACGCCACACTGTCTAAAAAACAAAGGGTCGCGAAGTTATTTAAAATGCTCAACTCACGACCGAGCAAAAAGAAAATTCAAAAAACCTATTCAAAGTTTTTGAAACACAAGTGATTCAAAAACCAAATAAATGGGTTGAACGTTTTGAGTTCACTTCATTCAAACAGAATGACGAAACAATTGACGAATACTTAGTCAGACTGTAAACGAAAGCAGATAGATGTGAGTTCGGTACTAACAAGGACGAAAGACTCTTAGAACAAATCATAAAGGGACTAAAATGTTCAGACGAAAGGAGAAATTTAATAAGCAAACCTGACCTCACACAGGAGATAGGTCTCGAAAACATAAGAGCATATGAAGCTACAACCAAAAATAATACGCGCTTTAAGGATGCAAGCGAAATGAAAGCGGGAGAATACCACGAGATAGAAATGAGAAGGACCAAACCGTGTACAAGATGTGGAAGTAATCACGGAAAAAGAAAAGAAGACTGCTATGCCTTCAACAAAGAATGTAAAAGATGCCATGGACTACATCATTTTGAAAACTGCTGCCTCACAAAAATGTATACACGACAAAATTGTAAATACAGTCCAAATAAAATGAGACATAGAAACCGAAGTCAAATCCCACACAACAGACGTAGAAAGTAGAATATCGCTAGGAGAAATGTGAATACCACTTATAAAGTAGAAAACGAATATAACTAAGAGGATGATTTATACCTATACACCATAAATAAAGAGAATGGTGACAACAGAGAAGAAATATTCGCCAATGTAGACTGCGAGGATGCAGAAAAAAGAGAATATAAAATAAAAATAAAAGTGGACATTGGGGCAAACGGAAATATAATACCGTACAGGATTTATAAAAAAATGTACCCCAAAACAACTATGGCAGCATAGAAATACCGAGCAATGTAAAAAGGGAGATAACCACTCAATGGGCAGTAAACGATACCAAAATAGAACAATATGGCTCTATAATACTGAAAATCAAACACAAAAATTCACCTACTATAAAGGCAAAATTCTTTATATGTGAAAATGATACAGCAATATTGGGTTTAAGACCATCCATACAGCTGGGATTGGTGCAGATCAATTGTAGTATAACAACAGTTGATACAAAAAGAGAAATAAAAAATATAGAAGACCTGGCAAATGAATACCCGGACAGTTTTCAAGGTATTGGAAGCTTCCCAGGGAAACAAAAAATACACATTATTGATAATGCAACACCAGTCATCCAACCTCCAAGAAAATACCCTGTTCACATAAGAGAAGAATTAAAGAGAGAACTTGAAAAAATGGAAGACATAGGTGTGATAAAGAAGGTAAATGAACCAACAGACTTGGTGAATGCAATTGCATGTAGCAGGAAGAAAAATGGTGCATTACGAATAAGCTTCGACCCAAAACCACTGAACAAATGCATCAAAAGAACACACAACAAAACCCCAACCCTGGAAGAAATTTCCCATAAACTGGCAGGTGCTAAACATTTCACAAAACTAGATGCAAAACATGGGTACTGGGCTATACATCTAGATGAAGAATCGAGTCTGCTCACATGTTTTAATACTCCGTTTGGTAGATACAGATATTTAAGATGTCCGTTTGGTCTAAAGATGTCACAGGACATATACCAACAAAAAATGGATCAAATCCTGGAAGATTGTGACGGAGCCATCGGAGTATCTGATGATGTCTGCATATATGGCAAAACTATTGAAGAGCACGATAGAAGATTGAGAAAGACAATGGATACAGCCCAAAAGTATGGACTTGTTTTTAATAAAGAAAAATGCAAAATAAGACAAAAACAGATAAAATTCTATGGTCTTATTTGGGATGAAAATGGTTCACACCCAGACGCAGAAAAATGTGACAAAATTAAATCAAAGCCGATACCCGCCAACCGAGAAGAACTACAACAGTTCTTAGGTATGATCCAATACCTAAGCCCTTTCATACCAAAACTCAGTTCCAAAACAGCCCCACTGAGGTCATTACTCAAGAAGGACACTGAATACCAATGGAACGAAACCTTAAATATAGCTTTCCCAAATTTGAAAGACCATATCCATGAAAATATATGTCTAGCCTACTTCAAGCCAAATGCAAAAACAACGATTCAGGTAGATGCAAGCATGTCAGGACTAGGTGTAACGTTAATCAACGATAACAAAATTGTTGCGTTCGCCAGTAAAAGATTGACTGACACTGAATCACGATGTGCAAATATTGAAAGAGAGCTACTAGCAGAGGTATTTGGTTGTGAAATATTTCATACATATGTATACGGAAAAGAATTCCAAATAGATCACAAACCACTAGAAAACATACAAAATAAAAACATTGCACAAGCACCCCCAAGACTGCAAAGAATGCTATTAAGACTTCAACCATATGATGCTCAGATCTTATACAAACCAGGTAAAGAGATGAGAATACCAGATTATTTGTCGAGAACACAACCAACACAAGGTGAAGAAATTGAACTTGACCTAACAATACATACTGTTGACATAACAGTACAGAAACAAATAGAACTACAAGAAGCTACAGAAGATGAAGAATTGAAAATACTAAAACAAGTAATAGTAAATGGATGGCCAGAGGATGTAAAGGATACACCTAAACTTATAAGAAATTACTGGTGAATGAAAGATTGTTTATCAGTACAAAATGGATTAGTGACTAAAGGTGAATGTATAGTCATACCAAAAAGTATGCAAAACACAGTCCTTAAAAGAATTCATGATGCACACCAAGGGATAGAAAAATGTCAGCTAAAAGCAAGAAATAGCGTTTATTGGAGAGGAATAAACAAAGACATAGAAATGATGGTAAGGTCATGTGAAATATGCAGGGAACACCAAAGAAAGAATACTAAAGAGACTAGGATTATTAAAGAACATTCAACCAGGCCATTTCAGAATATTGCAGCCGATATCTTTGAATTTAATGGCCAACAAATTTTACTCTTTGCTGATCAATACAGCAAAATGCCGTTTGTAAAGACAATGAAGAGTGTCACGAGTACAATCTGTATCGACTACTTGAAAGCAATCGTCGCTGTACATGGTATACCAGAGCGACTATATACAGATAATGCCAAGTACTTCGTATCAAACGAGTTCCATAATTTCGCGATAGAATGGGAATTCACGCATATCACATCAAGCCCGAGGTACCCACAGTCAAATGGATTCATTGAACGAATCGTCCAAACAATAAAAAATACATTAAAAAAGGCGAAACAGTAAAAAATGGATTACCAAATGGCTCTCCTATGCCTAAGAACAACTCCGCTTGCTAATCACTTGCCATCACCAGCCGAAATCCTGTGCAACAGGAAAATAAGAACGATGATCCCAACCTTGTTGGATAAAAACACAGTAAGAGACAACCAAATCCGTAAACGGTTGAGCACCAAAAGTAGGAAACAACAACAATATTTCAACAGAAATGCAAAAGACCTTCCCGAATTGATGATAGGTAGCAAAGTGTCTGTCTTTCAGGAAAATGACACGTGGCAGACAGCGACGGTTGTAGACAAATGTACTCAACCGCGTAGCTACATCGTCAGCGATGGAAAACTCTTCAGATGCAACAGAAGACACTTACAAGTAATACTTAGTCCACTAAGAAGAGTAACCTTCAATCTACCAGCCCAGAGGACTAGTCGGGATGAGCCAACATCACCATCCCAACAGAGCAATGACCCCACAGAAATAGATAACACCAATACAATAACACAACACTCCCAGCCCATACAACAGCAGACACAACCCGACAAGATACAAGAGCAACCACCAGCGCCAACTAACCAGCCTGTGAGAACAAGAACCCCCCCAGCAAAATATAAGGGCTTCATTATATATAAATAAATAAAAATAAAATTAAAAAAAGAACAAGCTTTATTTGACAGGAGAGATGTGACAAGGTAGAGCTCTCAAACGTATAAGAGTTGCCTCCCTTGCATTAAACTTGTATCATATCATTTGTCGCTTAATAAAAATATAAGTAAGAACGTATCTCGTGCGTTCCTCGTTCTACCCAACTCATACATAATATCACAGGAAAACAGGAAAATGTATATAAAATACACTCGAATGAGACAGCCCAATCGTTTTCTATTGCCACTCGTAAAAGACTGACTACTACTCCCTATGAAACAAAGGGTCCAGCGGGAGCTAAAACGTTTAGAAAAAAGAACACTATCTGTCCAGTGAAAATGCCTACAGATTGGTGTGCTCCCATTGTTGCAGTTTTGAAGAATAATGGTAAAAGTCCTGCAGAATTATTCATGAATAGGAAACTCCGAACTCGAATTCCTAACATCTCTACAAAATATACATTCTGCCAGCACCAATTCTAAGAAGTATAAAAGCATAGATGCTAAAATAAAAGAAAGACAAGAAATAGATTTCGACAAGCGGCATCGAGCTAAGGAGCATTCTTCTATTATTATTAGTTATTCGTGGTTGCATTCGCCTCACCGCCACTTTTAGTGGTTGATTCAACACCCTTTTTTTACGGTCCTTTTTAAGGGCTAAGAGAGGTCAACTTCTGCGGGTCGGAGCATCTCTAACTGGTCATTAATGACCAGTTGAAATAGACAGCCAGGAGGCAAACACGAAGAGGACTCATTAAGACCAGCCGGTCTTAACCATCGCTCGGTTCCGCTCGTCCGTTCGGCTGCGCAGGGCTAACGGTACGGGTTAGCCTTTATCTCCCACTTCGATACCTGTGCAGCCACCAGAGCTTTGGCGTCCAAAAGCCTTAGCCACCACCACAGCTTTGGCGCGAAAAGCCTTAGCTATCGTCTCTATCCGCCCTCCAGCTTTGGCGCAAAAAGCCTTAGCTACTGCACAGCTTTGGTGCGAAAAGCCTTAGCTACCGTCTCGATCAGCTCTCACAGCCTTGGCGCGAAAAAGCCTTAGCTACCACACAGCTTTGGCGGGAAAAGCTTTAGCTACCGTCTCAAGCCGCTCTCACCGCTTTGGCGCAAAAAGCCTTAGCTATCGTCTCGATCCGCTTTCACATCTTTGGCGCGAAAAAGCATTAGCTACCCCTCAGCTTTGGCGCGAAAAGCCTTTGCTACTGCACAGCTTTGGCGCGAAAAGCCATAGCTACCGTAAACGATACGCCCGCACAGCTATCTGGCACGACAAAGCCAGAGCTACCGTCAACGATACGCCCGCATAGCTATCTGGAGCGACAAAGCCATAGCTACCGTAAACGATACGTCCGCACAGCTATATGGCGCGAACAGCCGTAGCTACCGTAAACGATACGCCTACACAGCTAGCTGGCACGATAAAGCTATAGCCACCGTAAACGATACGCGCGCACAGCTAGGGGGCACGACAAAGCCCTAACTTCATCGATCCGCTCGCTCGACTGCGTATATGCTAAGACCTGGCAAACCTTAGCCACCATCTCGTCGTTCGTTCACTCGGTCCGCAGTACTAAGACGCTCGCTCGATCTGTACGCTACCAAGCTGCCAGCATCGACTTCGACCACGACTCTGTTACAGACGTTCCTGCATTCTATGACTCGACTGATCTCAGCTTCCAGCAACGATCATCCAACCGCACCTACGTCTCGAACATACCATCTACCGACGTCGACCATCTAGCTGGTGACCGAACACTACGACCACGTTTGTAATTTGACGACAATAAATTGCCATCCTTGTTGTATTTGTTACCTTGCCTCTTTGTCCTCTTCATTGTCTTTGGTTGTCACTACTCGCACGCATTAAACTAAAATTCATTTGCGGGGTCAACTCTCTTATCGGCTCCACAACGGGCTCAACCAACGCAGAAAGTCCACTGACAAGATATACCAGAAGAAGTCGAAAAATTCGACCACCCGAAAGATCGTCACACTAAAGTTAAAAAACATTAAAAAAATAGAAAAAAGGGAGATGTAGAGTTACCCCCCTTGTACAACTTACTGACTTCCGGAATGATATTATTTAATAGGCAAGCTGCCTTCTTGTACATATGTAGATTCTCGTTCTGTCTTTTCATTACACTTCTTCACACCACAGATTCACGCCCAAAATATCATATTAGCCACCCTTGATTACAGCAATTTGGGCTAGTGTAATAACACCTCTTCTTTTTCAGACAATACCATGTTAGTATCAAGTTAGTCTTATCAATGAAAGTTCACGAAAGTAAGGACATTGAATTTCAACGAGGGCAAATAATAGGATGGCTTCACTGTAGCAAGTCAAATTGACAAATTGTGAGTTTTTCCAGGTTAATCATTAAACGGTTAATAATCTTGTCAAGAAATTTAATGGAGAAGGCCATTGTTATGTGGAACAATGTTCAGGAAGACCAAGCATCGTGTTTGAGCAAAGTAAAAGAGCACTGAAGAGGAAAGTAATCAGAAACTGTCATCAGAACATCAAGGACATTGCCAACAGCATGAGAATGTTGTTATATGTGGTGAGAAAGACTTGGAAAGAGCTAGGCTATCAAAGAATCCCTTGATTTCAGATGTTAACAGGCACAGGCATATGGACAAGAGAATTTGAGAACAAAGATTATGAAATTTAGCAGTTTGTAATTTGGTCAGATGAAAGTAAATTCTGCCAATATTTGAATTCAAGACTGGTTTATGTTTGGAGGAATCAGAATGAGACTTGGAAGACTGAATGTCTGCAGGCGATCATGAAACATGGAGGGATTGGAGTAATGGTGCTGTCTGGTTTGGCGGGAAATTTAAGCTGATTTTTGTTGATGAGCATTTGAATGGTCCAAAATACTGTCAAATATTAATGAAAGGACTATTCACTAGCAAAGTAACAAAGGTCTGGAAGGAATTGCAATGAATCAACTTACTGCCATGAGTAGCCCAAAGACCTGACATGAATCCAATAAAGCACGTTTAAGAGCTCCTTAAATGAAAACGTTCAAAGCATGTGACCAAAATCACATCAGTGGCAACCCTTAAAAAACATTGCTTAAGGAGTAGCAAAAAAAGCCGCATACATTAAGACTTTCTAATTAGGAATCGTGTGGATTAGCATTATGAAACTATTTAAAAACGCTCCATTCAAACACACAGTGGATAGTCATGAATAGAACTTAAATTTACTCGTGGTATGACACTGGTGACTGGAATGGGTTAATGCAAGTAAGTGAAAAGGGTAGGGTTGTACTCTTTTGAAAGTCTAACGTGCTAGACAAGGAAAATATTTTGGAAAGTCAAAAAGTTTTTATGACTTGTAGAATCAAATTCAGGGAAAAAAATTCCATCTAGATTGTCTCTGAAATTATCAGAAACGAACCAAAGTGTTTGCATTGGGAAATTGTCTGAGTAGATAATTTTATGATAAAATCTTAACTGCTTCGTATTTCCTAGAGAAAGAAAATATTTGGAATCCAAAATAGATAAAATGACTTAACAGGCAGGAGGAACAATCAGGTTTGTCTCAGAAGTTGTTCGAGAAGGGCAGTATTGTTTACTTTTAAAAAATACGAAAGAGATGAATAATCTGATTGGAAAATATTTGATGCTTAATATTTTGGGACATCTTCCTTGCCTGTGCAATTTGGGAATAAAATTTGTCATAAAAGACAGTTGTGTCCGCCCAGGAGAATGAGGCCTAAATTGAATACAGGGAGAATGGGTGGAATAATGGAATTCTAGGATCATGCTCGTACTAGGTATGGGTGAGAGGTACACATTAAATGGAAATGGACGGCAGATTAATGCTTTTGACCAATAAAAAGTGATTGGGCAGTTCTCTAAATTCAAAAAAGCTACTTGTATATGAGAAATTCACAACCAGCCTACTTCTAGATTAGTTGAACATTAGATTTGTCGCGGAGGCCAGATAAATATACCGGCCCCCGCAAACGTTTGAAATATAAGTGATTGACAACGAACCAGGCAAGAATGACAAAACAAAAGTTTTTCTTCGAAGGGCCAAACTTTATTATCGCGAATCGTAAATCGAAAAAGCGTACGGTGAACAATCGCCGCGGCTGGATGGTGATCGTTGGAACAGGATCTCGTCGCTGGAGAAGGTTTGGACAGCTGGTACAAGACTGGTATTCGTTGGATAGTGGTCGATGGTTTAGGACTGGTATCTGCTGGTGCAGGAAGGTGTTCGCTGGTCCAGGACTGGTAGTTGCTGGTGTCTGCTGGTGCAGAAAAGTGGTCGCTGGCTTCAGGGCTGATAGTTGATGGTGTCTGCTGGTACAGGAAGGCGGTCGCTGTTATAGGGCTGGTAGTTGCTGGTGTCTGCTGTTGCAGGAAAGTGGACACTGATGTCTACTGGTACAGGAAGGCGATCACTGGTGCAGGACTGACAGCTGCTGGTGCAGAACTGGTAAACGCTGCTGCAGGAAAGTCTCCGGTGCAGGACTGATAGCTGCTGGTGCAGAACTGGTAGCTGCTGGTGCAGAGCTGGTAGCTGCTGAAGCAGGGAAGAGGCCGCCTGTGCGGGAGTGGTAGTTGCCGCTGCAGCGAAGTGGTCGCCGGTGCAAGAAGGTAGCTGCTGGTCCCGTCTCAAAGATTATTAGACTTTCTGAATTAGGCCTGAAAAAGGCTGTTAGATTGAGAGGCTGGTAGTTGTGTCTGCTGCATTGTGCCGTCTCAGGAGGTGTTTGGAAAGACTTTTTGAGTAGCCCTGAAAAGAGCTTTTAAGCTGAGACGCTGGCAATCTTCCTGTGTCGTCTGCGGCTGGAATCGGGACGTCTGCTTTAGTGGAAGCGTTGAGCAGCCCTCATAAGAAGTTGCTGCTAATTAGGCTGTGGTAAAATAATACTCGTTTCTGAGTTGTCTGCCCCTTTCTAGGAGATTGTCCCCCCTTATTTACATATTTCAAATCGCCATCTTGTATTACACTTGTGCGTTCTTTAAGTTGAATAAAACCTAAATCGCCTAAAGGTATTCTTTACATTCTAATTATTCGCCACATGTTTATTCAACTCAGAATGGATAAAGTCTTAAAACCAGAAAGATTCAACCAGGATGCTAATTTACCAGTCGCCGCTAAAGAATGGAAATTTTGGTACAGGACATTCAACAATTACTTGGACGTCATTCAAACGCTCGGATTACCCCTGGACAAATTAAATGTCTTGTTAGGCCACATAGACCGGTCTGTGTATGACTACATAGAAGATTGTAATACATACGAAGAGGCCATACAGACACTAAATAATATTTACGTCAAACCGACGAACGAAATATTTGCACGTCATCTCCTGTCAAGTCATCGCCAGAAACCGAGTGAATCTATCGACCAATTCCTACAGGCACTGCGTGAATTGTCTAAAGACTGCAACTACAAACCAGTGACCACAGAAGTTTATAAGGAAGAAGCTATTCGTGATACGTTCATCAATGGTCTGGAATCCAACCTTATTAGACAAAGGCTATTGGAAAATAGAACGCTAGACTTACAGAACGTTTACAGTCAAGCTCGGTCTCTTGACCTTGCACAAAAAAATGCTGTTGCCTTTATCCAACAAGATTCTCCCACACCTACCATGAGTACAGCTGCTAGAGAAGAGAAACCGTCTATGGAAGTCACGTTAGCCGCTACAAAACCACGATGTTGGTTTTGTGGAAATCTACGTCACCCACGAAATAAGTGTCCTGCAAGGCAAGTGGCTTGCCACAAGTGTTCCAAAATCGGACATTTTGCAAAACTGTGCCATTCAGGCAATTCCAGTACTCAGTCAGCTGCTGTTGTCGATGCTATCCATTCAATGTCAATTGATAAAGCCCCCATACTTTCAACTATCTTTTCTGCTGCTACCGAGTCGGGATTTAAAGTATCCACTAATCTGTTTATGAAAGGACACAAACCGAAAGCCTTAATTGACAGTGGAAGCACCTACAGAAGCTTTATAAGCCACAATGTTGCCAAAAGCAACACAGAAGCTCAGGATCAATTCGCATGGCTGCAGGAGCACAGACCACAAAAATTGCAGGATATTGTGTTGTGGACTTCAGCCTTCTTGGACGTGAGTACAGAAGCATCAATTTAAATGTAATTGAAGATTTGTGTACTGATGTGATCCTTGGAACTGATTTCCAAGAGCAACATGAAAGTGTTGTCATCAAATATGGTGGCAGCAAACTAATACTAACATTCTGTGCCCTCACGACTATTAATGTCAAAACTCCTACCCTATTTGCTAACTTATCAAAAGATTGCAAACCCATTGCAACCAAACCACGGAGATTCTCAAAGCCAGACCAGCAATTCATTGACTCAGAGACACAACGGTTACTGAAGGAGGGGATTATTGAGCCAAGTCTATCCTCATGGAGGGCACAACCATTGGTCGTGAAAGAGGACGGTAATCATAAAAAGAGAATGGTTATTGACTATTCTCAAACAGTCAACAAATACACACTGCTAGATGCATACCCCATGCCCAACATCGAAGGCACTGTCAACCAACTAGCACAGTATAAGTACTTCAGTACAATAGATCTGAAGAGTGCATACCACCAAATCCCCTTACATCCAAATGACAGACTCTACACTGCCTTCCAATCTGGGGGTCAACTGTACCAGTTTACTAGGATGCCTTTTGGAGTGACTAATGGGACTGCTTGTTTCCAGAGGAAAATGGATGAATTCCTCAAGAAACATTGTTTACAGGAGACTTATGCCTATGTTGACAATTTGATCATCTGTGGCACTACCAAGGAAACACATGAGATCAATCTTCAGCGTCTCCAAAAGGCTGCCAGACTGGATAACTGGACCTACAATGAAGAGAAGTGCCAATTCTCTACCCAGACAATTGATCATTTGGGATACCAGATATCTAAGGGAATCATCAAGCCTGACCCAGAGCGTCTACGGGTACTTACAGAATTACCTGCACCCCAAAATCCAAAGTCATTGGAACGAATGATCGGAATGTTTGCATATTATGCAAAATGGATAAGTAGGTTTTCGGACAAAATCAAAAACCTGAAATCTACAACAATCTTTCTGTTATCTGGGGAGGCTTTATTATCGTTCCAGACACTGAAAACTGATCTTATAAATGCCAGCCTGACCGCAATTAGCGATGATCTAATGTTTGTCGTGGAAACCGATGCATCCCACAACTCTGTATCCGCTGTACTCAGTCAGGACAATCGACCAGTTGCCTTTCTCTCAAGATCACTACAAGGCAGTGAATTAAACTATGCATCAGTAGAGAAAGAGGCTCTTGCAATAGTTGATGCTGTTGAGAAATGGAGGCACTTCCTAATTGGTAGGCACTTCATCCTAAAAACAGATCAGAAATCGGTGCGATTCATGTTTGATACACAAAATCGTGGCAAAATAAAAAATGAAAAGATTCTGCGCTGGAGAATCAATCTTGCATCTTTTAGTTTTGACATCCAGTACGAGATGGAAAAGAGAATGTGGCAGCGGACACTCTTACGCGAACAAGTTGTGCTACCCTTACGGACAACAAACTGTTGGCATTACACAAATCCCTGTGTCACCCAGGTGTAACCAGAATGACACATTTTGTTCGAAGTAGAAACTTGCCCCACTCAGTTGAAGAAATCCGCGCAATGACAGCCAATTGCCAAACATGCAGTATGATCAAACCGAATTTCCACAAACCATCTAATTTGCACTTAGTCAAAGCAACTCAGCCATTTGATCGTCTAAGCATTGACTTTAAAGGTCCACTTCCTTCCTCTTCTCGGAACAGATACCTATTAACCATCGTAGATGAATTTTCCAGGTTTACCTTTGCTTACCCCTGCCCAAACATGGAATCTAAAACTGTCAGTAGCTGCCTGTCCAATCTATTCTCCGTCTTTGGCATGCCTGCTTACATACATAGTGACAGAGGATCTTCATTTCTTTCCCAAGAAACAAAAACATTCCTACACAATTATGGAGTTGTCACAAGTAGAACAACTCCATATAATCCAGAAGGCAATGGCCAAGTAGAAAGGTACAATGGCGTTATCTAGCAGTCAATCCTTCTAGCACTAAAAACTAAAAATCTTCCAGAGTCACGCTGGGAAGAAGTCTTGGCTGAAGCTTTGCATGCTAGTCGTTCATTGCTGTGTACAGCGACCAATGCTACACCACATGAACGGCTATTCAAGTTTAACAGGCGCTCAACCACTGGGATCACCTTACCAGCGTGGCTAAGTCACCCTGGGAAAGTATTGATGAAACGATATCCCCGGAACAACAAACATGAACCACTGGTCGATGAGGTCGAACTACTAGAGGCAAACCCACAATATGCCCACATTAGGAAATCAGACGGTAGTGAGGCAACTGTCTCACTTAAGCATCTAGCCCCCAAAGGCAGTGGCCATACTGAATCACCACAAGGAGACATTCCCGTGAATTTACCTACATCAACCCAGCCAGGAAGTCAATCCCCTAGAGACAATGATTGTGATCTGCGCATTCCTGTGGATTTACCAATACCAACCCAGCCAGGAAGTCAGTCCCCTAAAGACAATCATGAAGTGACCTCCCAACAAACTATGAACAATACTGTGGAAAGACATATAAGTAGCCCACAAATGCTGCGTCGCTCCACTCGAGTCATAAATCCCCCTAATCGATTAGACCTTTAAGAACACAACTTTATTTGCTTTGTAAATTTTGATGACATAACATTACACCTCACTTCTTTTCAATGTGGCGGTGATTGTGGTAAAATGATACTCGTTTCAGAGTTGTCTGCCCCTTTCAAGGGGATTGTCCCCCCCCCCTTGTTTACATATTTCAAATCGCCATCTTATATTACACTCGTGCATTCTTTAAGTTGAATAAAACCTAAATCGCCTAAAGGTATTGTTTACATTCTAATTATTCGCCATTTCGGCTCCAGTCGTAGAACGACCAGGAAGAAATCTGACTTCCTCCCACACCCGCGGCCGCCTCCCCCAGCCCAACTGGTTCGACCCGGTTTGATACCGATGCTTTTAAAGCTTGCCTGTACCACTACGCTAAGTGGCCTGTGTTGGATGAACTTATTATTACTATATTATAGTGAGAAACTTCATTCTAATTCGACCATGTGTTTTTAAATACTACCTATTTTGTCCATTAGTTGAAGACTGTCCTTAGAAAAACAGGCTGAATTTAATATTAAAAGAAAACGTTTTGTGCGTCGCAATTTAGTCCCTTACGTATAGCTCCTAAATACTATTGGCTGATGTCATCAGTGACTCATCATTTTCTTAGGAATGGGATTTGTTTGTTTTGTTTTCGTTTGGGTTATGAGTAGTCGGTCGACTACGATAGATTCAATATAAACTGGAGATTTTGACATCAGTAGATTGACTGCTGCTATTAGAATCCACATCTCTTTTCAAGGTCTCCTGAACCTGGGACTGTGTATCAAGCTCCAAATAGTAAATACTTGGATTGCTACTTGACCGTTTGCAAATCCCAATATCACTCGACTCAGACATTTGTGGGAAAGATTAAAATTACTGTATACAAAAAATGATATAAAAAAAAACCTTCTTACTTTTCTATTATGTATTTACTTTGTTTTTTGTGTTGGAGAATTATTTCGCTGTATCAATTAGTTGTTGATCTAATGTGGTGTAATGGTTATCGTCGTAGGATATGGACACGACGACACGAGTTCAAATCCTGGACCAGGCTAATTGCATTTCACATAGCACTAATACCCTTGGGAAAGGTATGAATCCAATTATTCTCCCTCCAGCTATGGGTAAATAGTAGGGCAGACTAGGTTCTTCAGCCTTGGAAAGGCAACTAATCTAGGAGAAGGAAAACTCTGAATTCAAACCTGTTAAACTCCGCTTAAAAATTGACCTTGTGTCATATCCTGCCCGAGCGGAGGGGTTAGGTAAATATGTATTCATTGTTGGGAATTTGTCGACTTATCCCTCAAAAAGGAGACATACGAGGTGCACACGATAAGTTTCCAGACTTTTTTCGTATGGGCACTTTTGTTGATAGTACACACACGAAACTCTAGTCCCCTTCGAAGTAATCTCCTCCGACTGCAATGCACTTGTTGTACCGTTCCAACAACTTCTGCAAGGCCCCATGGAAGTTCTCTTGTGTGAGCGTGTCAATGACCTTCGTCACGGCCTCTTTAATCTCCTTAATTGTCTCATAACGACAGCCTCTGAGCTTAGGGAATAAGCAAAAGTCACAGGGAGCAAGGTCTGGACTATAGGGAGGCTGACGAACTGTCTTGATGCCCATCTTGGTCAAATAGTCTGTGACAACGATGGAGTTGTGGACTGGTGCATTGTCCTGGTGAAAATGCCAATGACCCGATTTGAAGAGTGCTGGCTTCTTCCGACGGAATCTCTTCCTGAACTCCCTTAAAACCTCAACATAGAAACCCTAACTCTAACCCTTTAGCCAATCAACTCTGGTGTATTGACTTCCTTACTCCTCCCACACCTCTCATCATCCCTCACAGACTCCCTGCCTTCATTGAATCTCTTATGCCACTCGAAAACTGATGCTCGATTCATGCAAGATGTTCGAAAAGTAGTCTGAAGCATTCCATACGTTTCTGTGGCATTTTTTTCAAGTTTAAAACAGAATTTTATTCCATATCTTTCTTCTAAAGTGTCAGATTGGATTTTTGAATTTCCCCAGCTGTGACAATCAGGCTTTAGTAGGGTGTATTCCAATTCCTGCTGTTGCTGTTCATTTGAACCTGAAGTCATAAAAATTAGTCAGTCATCTCATAACATGTACAGCAATAAGACACTAAGTTTTCAAGAGTGTACGACAATTTTAAATGCCCATACGAAAGAAGTCTGGAAACTTATCATATGACCCTCGTACCTTTTTCTCTCTGGCAAGCACAGTTAGTCATTTAGACCTGAGATAACTTCCAATCAAATAACGAAGTAGCATATCAGAACTGCTATTAAGACACGAGGTATTTCATTTATTTTAAATCAATAACAACAGAAAAAAATGTCTAAGGGCAGATAATTCACCCTTACACAAAATGGTTTTGGGCAGATAACCTCTAGCCCGACTGTTATTAGAGTCTGTATGTATTAACTAGTTCTGACTAAAGTAAATTTTAACACCCCACCCCTCACTTGCAGTCAGAATTGTTCAATAATTTCTCTAACACCTAACATTTCTCTGAGCTTCAAAAATTGTGAGCTCAGATGTGCTTTTGTCAACATATCAGCAACCGTGTTCTTGCTTTCACAATATTCAAGTTGAATAGCTTTCTTTTCAACTTGTTCACGGATATAATGGAACTTAATGTCAATATGTTTTGCTGGTCCATGATATTGTGGATTGGTTATCCTCATATATGAGTGTTGATTTAACTGAGGCTTCATTGAGATCATTTTGAAGACGTTGCATCCATACAACATCTTGTGCTGCACTTGCCAATGCCATGTATTCTGCTTCAGCTGTAGATAATGCCACACATGATTGTTTTTTGCTTCTCCAACTGACAGCAGCTCCACTCAACTTAAATACGTAGCCTGAAGTTGACCTGCAGTCATCCAAATCACCAGCCCAGTCTGCATCAGAATATCCAATGAAATCCGTCACCTTCTCCTTGTCATACAGCAACCCATAGTCCCGTGTACGATTTAGATAACGCATGATGTGTTTAATGGACTTCCAGTGTTCCATAGTAGGCTTGGAACAAAATCTGGCTACATTACTGACAGCATAGGCAATATCGGGTGTGGTTCTTGTTGAAAGATATAATAGACTTCCGATTGCCGACTGATACAATTCTTGATTGAATAACTTGCTGTCCTCAGTGGCTTTGGTTAGTTTTGCACCATTATCAATTGGTGTTGCTGTAGGTTTGGAATTTTCTATTTGAAATCTTTTCAAGACTTCTGCTGTACATGCTGGTTGTCCGATCCAGATCTTTCCTGCCCCTGGATAAGCAATTTTGACACCCAAGAAGTAATGGAGTTTTCCCATATCCTTGATGTGAAAACTTTCTGATGCTTTTAACGAATTCTTGGATACGTGTTGCTCGCCAGAATAATATCATCAACATAAACAGCTGCTATAAAGACCTCTCCTCCTGAAGTTAGTGTGTAGATACAAGGATCATTTTCTAACTGTTTGAAATGCATCTTCTTCGGTTGACTGTTAAGGGCTTCATTCTAACATCTTGGCGACTGTTTCAAACCATATAGGCTTCGATTCAGTTTACAGACAAGATGCTCTTTACCTTTGACTTCAAATCCTTCCGGCTGCTTCATATAGATGTCTTCATTTAACTCACCATTCAAAATGCCGTGGTTATGTCCAACTGGTGTAATTTGAGATCATGTTTAGCTGAAAATGCTATAATTGTTCGAACTGATTCGAACCTTTTAACTGGACAAAGGGTCTCATCGTAGTCAACTCCATGTTTTTGAAGAAAACCTTGAGTTACGAGTCGAGCTTTGTGCTATTTCATGTTTTCACCACAATCATATTTTCTTTTGAACACCCACTTACTTCCAATAGCTTTTCGTCCACAGGGTAATTCAGCAAGATCCCATACTTCATTAGTATTTAGTGAATTTATTTCACTTTTCATTGCTTTCATCCATTCTCTTTTCTCAGGACTGGAAAGTGCTTATTTTACTGTTAATGGTTCATCCAACCTGTGAGCAATGTATACCCATTCACCATACTGATCTGGAGCTTTTCTAATCCTTGGTGATCTTCGGGGTCTGTGGCCTCTCGTGAATTCTCATCATCATCACTGCTGATGTTTTCACATTCAACCTCCACTAAACGTTGGTTTTCATCTTCTTCTGTCCCCTGTTCACTTATGGATGCTGTTTCATTAAATATGACATCTCTGCTATGGAAGACTTTCGATGTGTCCGTATCAAAGAGTCTATACCCTTTAATACCAATGCCATCTCCAAGGAAGATGCTCTTCTTTGCTTTAGGATCCATTTTAGATCTTTAATCCTTTGGTATATGAGCATAAGCACTACATCCAAAAATGTGTAAATGATTAACATTTGGTTTGTAGCCTTTCCACACTTCATATGGTGTCATTGCTTTTACAGCAGTTGTTGGGCTTCGGTTTCAAACATATGAAGCTGTCGATAGGGCCTCTACCCAAAATTTCTTTGGCAGCTTCGAATCTGACAACATTGCTCGTACAGTTTCCACCAACGCCCGATTCATTCTCTCAGCTACTCCATTTTGCTCTGGTGTTTTAAGAACAGTGCGCCCATGGCGAATACCATTCTTTTTTAAGTAATCTTCAAACTCTTTTGAAGTGTTTTCACCGCCATTATCAGAGCGTAGTGTCTTGATTTTTTTCACTACTGGATTTCTCCACCATGGATTTCCACTCCAGGAATTTTTTTAAAAACTTCGCTTTTGTTTTTAAGAATGTATATCCATACATATCTTGATTTATCGTCAACAAATGTAATAAAATATTCTGCTCCACTGAGTGATTTTGCCTCTAATCTTCCACAAATATCACTATACACAATTTCGAGCAGTTTTGTGGCTCGCCTATCTCCAGATTTTGGAAATGAAGAACGGTGATGTTTTCCATCCACACATGGCTCACAAAATTTTATGTCCTTTGTTACATCATAGTCAAGTCCATTTACTAGTTGATCTGTTGCTAGCTTCTGTAAATTCTTCATTCCAAGATGACCAAAACGTCGATGCCAAATCTCCTCCTTTTTGTCACCACTCGAGCATATAGTTGCTGCATGGGTTGTTCCCTGTTCATCAATACAGTTCAAGTAGTACATGTTACCAACTTTTGAATCTGTAGCAGCCACAGATCTATTTCCTCTCGCGAATCAGTGTCCCCGCCAAGCGATTCGATCACTAATTGACCAATCACCAGACAGAGCGCATTGATTCCTTCTTCCTCTCTAGAACTATTTTTTCTAGTCCTTTTTGGTAGTCAACGGACAACCAGAGATCCCCCTATCCAGCTGCCCAGACAGACCTGTCTCGCATCCACTGCTACAGATTCCACTTGGAACCCCTTCGCTGAAGAACACGCTGATACTAGCTTCACACACTCTTCCTACAAACTCAAGGACCAACATAATAACCGGCAACACCAAAAGGGACACTTTCTCACTCTTACTCTTTTACACCTGCTACTATTATAAACCTTTCGTTTTTGTGTTTTCAAAAGAAGTTTCGTTATTCATTTCTGTTGTCCAATAATTTATAGTGTTATAGAAACTAACCATTTCCAAAACACTAAATTGGTGAACTCGTCGTGATATTGGCATCTTCTGAACAGCGAAACAAATAAAAAAACAACACGAAACTCACCCCCCCCCATTTACGGACAGCAGGACAAAAGAAAATAAAAAAAGAGAGAGAAAAAGCTTCCTGACTCAAAGAACCGAAAGAATTCAACCACCCACGAATTTTCTTCCTTTGTGACACACGTTTTCGTCGGCTGCGAAGACATTGGTGCTAATTTTTCTTTCAGAAAAGTATTCTTAAAAAAAAAACTTTTTTCATGACAGAAAAAAAAAAAGACTTTGAAATACTTCGTTTACGAAGCCATAAATGAAAAAAAAAAATTTATGGCAAGTAAAACAATCTTTTTAAAAAGAGATATCTTTCGTTTACCAGACATAGAGACGCCAATTTACATGCCGTCAAATACAGAATCTGTAACAATATTCTCCTTTTACCCAAATAACGACAATTTTTGGAACACGTTCCTCTACAACAACAAAAAAAGACCCAAAAACTTTCCAACGAGGAATTATTTTCCTTTCAGCCCGTCCACAAGAAAAACAACAACTCAAGCTAACATAACGAACATTACATTTTATTCAAACAAAACGAAGTTTAAAAAAATATTATTACCCTCAGCTTGGCTTGCTATGCAGAAAAAAAAGAAGAAGAAAAAACTTACTACTCAGCTCTTTTCAATTGACCACGCGGTACACAAAAGAAATTACAATAATAAAAAAAAGTGGGCATTACATTTTTTTTTTCGTTTAGAAAGTCGTACGGTCAAAGCTAAAAGAGTGCCTTCCTCCAACTTAACATTTCATTTTCCCGCCTAAATGGTAATTGGGCGACGCCATCTCTAATTTCATCTTTTGTTTTCAGACCGGCTTTGAAACTTGCCGCGACCTGCCGATAAACATAAACAGATCAGATTACACGCTCGCCTTAGGACAATTATATCCGGGTACGGCCGGAAATGACTAAGCCCTTTTTTATGACCTTGACATTCCGTTACAGCTAAAAAAAGGGGGGGATAAATTAAAATTAACAATATTCACAAAACACTTCGGCCAAAAATAATTTGATAAAAATGGAATTAATAGTCATCGCCAGCTTATAGCATTTTAAAAAAGTACTTAATTGCTACACCCATTTTTTATAAAAGAATTTCCTATTCATGCGTCTGGGGCTGTGTCATAGCACCTTCGTAATATCAACTAGCCCTTTTTCAACGCTCGTTGGCACGTTCTTTGCGGTCTTGTTTTGTGTCCTGTGGTGGGGCGCTCTCGACCGGCTGTGGTTGCGTGCCGCACAGATCGTTCAGGTGTGTTCCACCAGTGAATACATCACCTCTTCGGTGGGGTTGGGTTTATCGCCCGACGCCTGAGGCGCCCTGAAAAGGGGAATGCCGACGGGGTCCGAGGCATTTTTGGAACAGCCTGTCGCGTTGGGCTTCGGCCCTGCGAAAGGACTCACCTTAAAAACGGCCTTGTACCACATTCGTACGCTGGTGGGGCGTAGGATAAATATCGGCACGTTCTTTGCGGAGCTCATACGAGGAAAAGAATCCTACGTTATTCGTGGTCGCATTCGCCTCACCGCCACTTCTAGTGGTTGATTCAACACCCCCTTTTTTTATACGGTCCTTTTTAAGGGCTATTAGAGGTCGCCTTCTGCGGGTCGGAGCATCTCTAACTGGTTATTAATGACCAGTTGAAATAGACGGCCAGGAGGCAAACACGAAAAGGACTCACTAAGACCAGCCGGTCTTAACCATCGCTCGGTTCCGCTCGTCCGTTCGGCTGCGCAGGGCTAAATGCACGGGTTAGCCTTTAGCTCCCACTTCGATAACGCCAATCTTAGCCGCGGCCCCCTGGCCTGCTCGCTCTCACAGCTTTGGAACCGAAATGCCTTAGCTACCGAACAGCTTTGGCGCGAAAAGCCTTAGCTATCATCTCGATCCGCTCTCACAGCTTTGGCGCGAAAAAGCCTTAGCTACCGAACAGCTTTGGTGCGAAAAGCCTGAGCTATCGTCTCGACCCGCTCTCCCAGCTTTGGCGCCAAAAGCCATACCTACCACCACAGCTTTGGCGCCAAAAGCCATAGCTACTGCCAACGATACACCCGCACAGCTACCTGACGCAACAAAGCCATAGCTACCGTCACCGACACGCCCGCACCACTATCTGGCACGATAAAGCCATGGCCACCGTAAACGATACTCTCGTACAGCTAGGGGCACGACAAAGCCCTAGCTTCATCGATCCGCTCGCACGACTGCGTATATGCAAACCTTAGCCACCCTCTATCCGTTCGTTCATTCGGTCCGCAGTACTAAGACGCTCGCTCGATCTGCACGCTACCAAATTGCCAGCACCGACTTCGACCACGACGCTGTTACAGACGCTCCTGCATTCTACGACTCGACTGATCTCAGCTCCCAGCAACGATCATCCAACCGCACCTACGACCAGAACATACCAGCTACCGATATCGCCCGTCTAGCTGGAGACCGAACACTACGACCACGTCTGTAATTTCTAACAATGAATTGCCATCCTTGTTGTATTTGTTACCTTTCCTCTTTGTCCTCTTCATTGTCTTTGGTTGTCACTACTCGCACGCATTAAACTAAAATTTATTTGCGGGGTCGACTCGCTTATCGGCTCCGCAACAAACTGACTATTATCTTTGTTTTTCTGACTGATGAACCTTGAAGCAGCACCTTCTATAAAAAAAAGAATGTAAAAACTTTGAACACGAATATCACTTTTTATTTTCTTGTGACTTTTAAAACATGTTTTCCCATTTGTTTCTTACCCACTAAAACGTGTTTCTTTGTTGCTTTTTTTTTTTTTGTCTGTTGTAACCTTTTAAATAAAAAAGAAAATGGCTACTACAGTACCTGCCTTTGCCAGCGACGTTCGAGTTTGGTTTGCCCAACTCGAGTCGTATTTTGTGGCAAACAACGCCACAGAGCAGCGACTATTGCCAATTTTATTTAATGCATTCCCTACGTCATCAACGTCAGTTCTCAAAGATTTGATGACTGAAACTCTCTTTAATTTTATTTATGACAGAGTATTAAGAGGGAAGTTCTTCTCCGGGCGTTGCTATCAGCTGAAAAAGCGGTTTTGCAAATGTTAAGTTAATGGACGAACTGTTGGAGGACTGCATGCCAAGCGAATTGCTCTGCAGAATGAGAGAGCTGGCAGAAGATGTCCTGGCTGATAGTGCCAGTATAAAGTAACTTTTCTTCTCTAGGCTGCCACCTCAAGTAAAGGCAATCCTGGCACCCACGGTAGGAAAGAGCTCCGTAGACGTAATAGCGTCCTCGGCGAATAAAGTGATGGATTTCACTAAGGGGCCTATTACCGCGTCCATTCCCCAGCCAAAGGATGAAGTCTCTCTACTGCTGGGAACACTAGCCAAGTTGCCAGGCAACTGGTCATACTCGACGCTTTGGAGTGACTGACCCAAGAAATTTAAGGACCATAAGAGGTCCACTTCTTAGGGTTGGAGTATCTCTGATGGTTCTTATTGACCAGTTGAAGTAGAAGGCCTGGAGGCAAACACGAAAAGGACTCTTAGACCACCCGGTCTTAACCATTCGGTCGGTTCCCCTTGACCGTTACGTTGCGCAGTGCTAAAGGCATAAGTTAGCCTTTAGCTACCGCTTCACTAACTGTGCAGCGCTAAGATAACATCAATCTTAGCCACGATCTCCTGGCCTGTCCGCTCGACAGTGCAGAGCTTTGGCACGATAAAGCCTTAGCTATCGACCAATACGGCCGCACGGCTTTGGCGCAGAACAACCATAGCTACTGTCTGGTACGCCAGCACGGCTTTCGCATGGCAAAGCCATAGCTACTATCTCAATACGTCATCACAGCTTTGACACAGCGAAGCCATACATATCGTCTCGATACGTTCGCAATGCTTTGACACGGCAAAGCCATAGCTATTGTCTCTAACACGTCCGCACAGCTAGGGGGCACGACAAAGCCCTAGCTTCACTGATTCATTGTTCACTTGGTCTGTAGCACGAAGACGCAATTAAGTCTTAGTCACCACGCTCGCTCGACTCAACGTGATCAAGCTGCCAACACAGACTTCGACCACGACACTCTAGCAAGGCAGCATCCAGTCTACGTACGAGACGCTGTACAGACTGCCTTAACATTGCAGCATCTCGATCACGTACAACTCGCTGTATGGGCTAGCAACATCAACACAGCCCTGGTTAGCCCAACGTACTGTCAAAACCAGGAGGTCACTATATCAATCACGACCAACGACAGTAACCCGCATCTCTCGTCTAGCTGTATTCTACGACTCGACCGACACTATATCGTCGAATGCAGTTGGACGATCGTTTTGGGTAGCTGGTGTTGGTGAAGTCGTCGAATGCAGTTGGACAATCGTTGCAGGTAGCTGGTGGCGGTCAAGTCGTCGAATGCAGTTGGACGATCGTTGTGGGTAGCTGGTGTCAGTCAAGTCGTCAAATGCAGTTGGGCGATCGTTGCAGGTAGCTGGTGTCAGTCAAGTCGTCGAATGCAGTTGGACGATCTTTGGGGGTAGCTGGTGTCGGTCAAGTCGTCAAATGCAGTTGGACGATCGTTGTGGGTAGCTGGTGTCGGTCAAGTCGTCGAATGCAGTTGGACGATCGTTGCGGGTAGCTAGTGTCGGTCAAGTCGTCGAATGCAGTTGGACGATCGTTGTGAGTAGCTGGTGTCGGTCAAGTCATCGAATGCAGTTGGACGATCGTTGCGGGTAGCTAGTGTCAGTCAAGTCGTCGAATGCAGTTGGACGATCGTTGCGGGTAGCTGGTGTCGGTCAAGTCGTCGAATGCAGTTGGGCAATCTTTGTGGGTAGCTGGTGTCAGTCAAGTCGTCGAATGCAGTTGGACGATAGTTGCAGGTAGCTGGTGTCTGTCAAGTCGTCGAATGCAGTTGGACGATCTTTGCAGGTAGCTGGTGTCGATCGAGTCGTCGAATGCAGTTGGACGATCGTTGCGGGTAGCTGGGGTCGGTCAAGTCGTCCAATGTTGTTAGACGATCGTTGTGGGTAGCTGGTGTCAGTCAAGTCGTCGAATGCAGTTGTACGATCTTTGTGGGTAGCTGGTGTCGGTCAAGTCGTCAAATGCAGTTGGACAATCGTTGCGGGTAGCTGGTGTCAGTCAAGTCGTCGAATGCAGTTGGAGGATCGTTTTGGGTAGCTGGTATCAGTAAAGTCGTCGAATGCAGTTGGGCGATCTTTGTGGGTAGCTGGTGTCGATCAAGTCGTCGAATGCAGTTGGACGATCGTTGCGGGTAGCTGGGGTCGGTCAAGTAATCGAATGTTGTTAGACGATCGTTGTGGGTAGATGGTTTGGGTCAAGTCGTCGAATGCAGTTGGACGATCGTTGTGAGTAGCTGGTGTCGGTCAAGTCATCGAATGCAGTTGGACGATCGTTGTGGGTAGCTGGTGTCAGTCAACTCGTCGAATGCAGTTGGACGATCGTTGCGGGTAGATTGTCTTGGTCAAGTCGTCGAATGCAGTTGGACGATTGTTGTGGGTAGCTGGTGTCGGTCAAGTTGTCGAATGCAGTTGGATGATCGTTGTGGGTAGCTGGTGTCAGTCAAGTCGTCGAATGCAGTTGAGCAATCTTTGTGGGTAGCTTGTGTCAGTCAAGTCGTCGAATACAGTTTGACGATCTTTGCAGGTAGGTGGTGTCAGTCAAGTCGTCGAATGCAGTTGGATGATCTTTGCTGGTAGCTGGTGGTGGTCAAGTCGTCGAATGCAGTTCGACGATCTTTGCGGGTAGCTGGTGTCGATCAAGTCGTCGAATGCAGTTGGCCGATCGTTGCGGGTAGCTGTGGTCGGTCAAGTCGTCGAATGTTGTTAGACGATCGTTGTGGGTAGCTGGTGTCGGTCAAGTCGTCGAATGCAGTTGGACGATCGTTGTGGGTAGCTGTTGTCGGTCAAGTCATCGGATGCAGTTGGACGATCGTTGTGGGTAGCTGGTGTCGGTCAAGTCGTCGAATGCAGTTGGACGATCGTTGTGGGTAGCTGGTGTCAGTCAAGTCGTCGAATGCAGTTGGACGATCGTTGCGGGTAGCTAGTGTTGGTCAAGTCGTCGAATGCAGTTGGACGATCGTTGTGGGTAGCTGGTGTCAGTCAAGTCGACGAGTGCAGTTGGACGATCGTTGCAGGTAGCTAGTGTTGGTCAAGTCGTCGAATGCAGTTGGACGATCGTTGTCGGTAGCTGGTGTCAGTCAAGTCGTCGAATGCAGTTGGAGGATCGTTTTGGGTAGCTGGTATCAGTCAAGTCGTCGAATGCAGTTGGGCGATCGTTGTGGGTAGCTGGTGTCAGTCAAGTCGTCAAATGCAGTTGGACGATCGTTGCAGGTAGCTGGTGTCAGTCAAGTCGTCGAATGCAGTTGGGCGATCGTTGCGGGTAGCTGTTGTCGGTCAAGTCGTCGAATTCAGTTGGGATATCGTTGCGGGTAGCTCGTGTGGGTGACGTCGTCGAATGCAGTTGGACGATCGTTTTGGGTAGTTGGTGTTGATAAAGTCATCGAATGATGTTGGACGATCTTTGCGGGTAGCTGGTGTCGGTCAAGTCGGTGAATGCAGTTAGGCGATGTTTGCGGGTAGCTGGTGTCGGTTAAGTCGTTGAATGCAGTTGGACGATCGTTGCGGGTAGCTGTTATCAGTCAAGTCGTCGAATGCAGTTGGACGATCGTTGCGGGTAGATGGTGTCGGTCAAGTCGTCGAATGCAGTTGGGCGATCGTTGTGGGTAGCTGGTGTCGGTCACGTCGTCGAATGCAGTTGGATGATCGTTGTGGGTAGCTGGTGTCAGTCAATTCGTCGAATGCAGTTGGGCAATCTTTGTGGGTAGCTGGTGTCAGTCAAGTCGTCGAATTCAGTTGGACGATCGTTGCAGGTAGCTGGTGTCATTCAAGTCGTCGAATGCAGTTGGACGATCTTTGCGGGTAGCTGGTGGCGGTCAAGTCGTCGAATGCAGTTAGACGATCTTTGGGGGTAGCTGGTGTCGATCAAGTCGTCGAATGCAGTTGGAAGATTGTTGCGGGTAGTTGAGGTCGGTCAAGTCGTCGAATGTTGTTAGACGATCGTTGTGTGTAGCTGGTTACGGTCAAGTTGTCGAATGCAGTTGGGTGATCGTTGTGGGTAGCTGTTGTCGGTCAAGTCGTCTGATGCAGTTGGACGATCGTTGTGGGTAGCTGGTGTCGGTGAAGTCATCGAATGCAGTTGGACGATCGTTGTGGGTAGCTGGTGTGAGTCAAGTCGTCGAATGCAGTTGGGCGATCTTTGTGGGTAGCTGGTGTCGATCAAGTCGTCGAATGCAGTTGGACGATCGTTGCGGGTAGCTGGGGTCGGTCAAGTAATCGAATGTTGTTAGACGATCGTTGTGGGTAGATGGTTTGGGTCAAGTCGTCGAATGCAGTTGGACGATCGTTGTGAGTAGCTGGTGTCGGTCAAGTCATCGAATGCAGTTGGACGATCGTTGTGGGTAGCTGGTGTCAGTCAACTCGTCGAATGCAGTTGGACGATCGTTGCGGGTAGATTGTCTTGGTCAAGTCGTCGAATGCAGTTGGACGATCGTTGTGGGTAGCTGGTGTCGGTCAAGTTGTCGAATGCAGTTGGATGATCGTTGTGGGTAGCTGGTGTCAGTCAAGTCGTCGAATGCAGTTGAGCAATCTTTGTGGGTAGCTTGTGTCAGTCAAGTCGTCGAATACAGTTTGACGATCTTTGCAGGTAGGTGGTGTCAGTCAAGTCGTCGAATGCAGTTGGATGATCTTTGCTGGTAGCTGGTGGTGGTCAAGTCGTCGAATGCAGTTCGACGATCTTTGCGGGTAGCTGGTGTCGATCAAGTCGTCGAATGCAGTTGGCCGATCGTTGCGGGTAGCTGTGGTCGGTCAAGTCGTCGAATGTTGTTAGACGATCGTTGTGGGTAGCTGGTGTCGGTCAAGTCGTCGAATGCAGTTGGACGATCGTTGTGGGTAGCTGTTGTCGGTCAAGTCATCGGATGCAGTTGGACGATCGTTGTGGGTAGCTGGTGTCGGTCAAGTCGTCGAATGCAGTTGGACGATCGTTGTGGGTAGCTGGTGTCAGTCAAGTCGTCGAATGCAGTTGGACGATCGTTGCGGGTAGCTAGTGTTGGTCAAGTCGTCGAATGCAGTTGGACGATCGTTGTGGGTAGCTGGTGTCAGTCAAGTCGACGAGTGCAGTTGGACGATCGTTGCAGGTAGCTAGTGTTGGTCAAGTCGTCGAATGCAGTTGGACGATCGTTGTCGGTAGCTGGTGTCAGTCAAGTCGTCGAATGCAGTTGGAGGATCGTTTTGGGTAGCTGGTATCAGTCAAGTCGTCGAATGCAGTTGGGCGATCGTTGTGGGTAGCTGGTGTCAGTCAAGTCGTCAAATGCAGTTGGACGATCGTTGCAGGTAGCTGGTGTCAGTCAAGTCGTCGAATGCAGTTGGGCGATCGTTGCGGGTAGCTGTTGTCGGTCAAGTCGTCGAATTCAGTTGGGATATCGTTGCGGGTAGCTCGTGTGGGTGACGTCGTCGAATGCAGTTGGACGATCGTTTTGGGTAGTTGGTGTTGATAAAGTCATCGAATGATGTTGGACGATCTTTGCGGGTAGCTGGTGTCGGTCAAGTCGGTGAATGCAGTTAGGCGATGTTTGCGGGTAGCTGGTGTCGGTTAAGTCGTTGAATGCAGTTGGACGATCGTTGCGGGTAGCTGTTATCAGTCAAGTCGTCGAATGCAGTTGGACGATCGTTGCGGGTAGATGGTGTCGGTCAAGTCGTCGAATGCAGTTGGGCGATCGTTGTGGGTAGCTGGTGTCGGTCACGTCGTCGAATGCAGTTGGATGATCGTTGTGGGTAGCTGGTGTCAGTCAATTCGTCGAATGCAGTTGGGCAATCTTTGTGGGTAGCTGGTGTCAGTCAAGTCGTCGAATTCAGTTGGACGATCGTTGCAGGTAGCTGGTGTCATTCAAGTCGTCGAATGCAGTTGGACGATCTTTGCGGGTAGCTGGTGGCGGTCAAGTCGTCGAATGCAGTTAGACGATCTTTGGGGGTAGCTGGTGTCGATCAAGTCGTCGAATGCAGTTGGAAGATTGTTGCGGGTAGTTGAGGTCGGTCAAGTCGTCGAATGTTGTTAGACGATCGTTGTGTGTAGCTGGTTACGGTCAAGTTGTCGAATGCAGTTGGGTGATCGTTGTGGGTAGCTGTTGTCGGTCAAGTCGTCTGATGCAGTTGGACGATCGTTGTGGGTAGCTGGTGTCGGTGAAGTCATCGAATGCAGTTGGACGATCGTTGTGGGTAGCTGGTGTGAGTCAAGTCGTCGAATGCAGTTGGGCGATCTTTGTGGGTAGCTGGTGTCGATCAAGTCGTCGAATGCAGTTGGACGATCGTTGCGGGTAGCTGGGGTCGGTCAAGTAATCGAATGTTGTTAGACGATCGTTGTGGGTAGATGGTTTGGGTCAAGTCGTCGAATGCAGTTGGACGATCGTTGTGAGTAGCTGGTGTCGGTCAAGTCATCGAATGCAGTTGGACGATCGTTGTGGGTAGCTGGTGTCAGTCAACTCGTCGAATGCAGTTGGACGATCGTTGCGGGTAGATTGTCTTGGTCAAGTCGTCGAATGCAGTTGGACGATCGTTGTGGGTAGCTGGTGTCGGTCAAGTTGTCGAATGCAGTTGGATGATCGTTGTGGGTAGCTGGTGTCAGTCAAGTCGTCGAATGCAGTTGAGCAATCTTTGTGGGTAGCTTGTGTCAGTCAAGTCGTCGAATACAGTTTGACGATCTTTGCAGGTAGGTGGTGTCAGTCAAGTCGTCGAATGCAGTTGGATGATCTTTGCTGGTAGCTGGTGGTGGTCAAGTCGTCGAATGCAGTTCGACGATCTTTGCGGGTAGCTGGTGTCGATCAAGTCGTCGAATGCAGTTGGCCGAACGTTGCGGGTAGCTGTGGTCGGTCAAGTCGTCGAATGTTGTTAGACGATCGTTGTGGGTAGCTGGTGTCGGTCAAGTCGTCGAATGCAGTTGGACGATCGTTGTGGGTAGCTGTTGTCGGTCAAGTCATCGGATGCAGTTGGACGATCGTTGTGGGTAGCTGGTGTCGGTCAAGTCGTCGAATGCAGTTGGACGATCGTTGTGGGTAGCTGGTGTCAGTCAAGTCGTCGAATGCAGTTGGACGATCGTTGCGGGTAGCTAGTGTTGGTCAAGTCGTCGAATGCAGTTGGACGATCGTTGTGGGTAGCTGGTGTCAGTCAAGTCGACGAGTGCAGTTGGACGATCGTTGCAGGTAGCTAGTGTTGGTCAAGTCGTCGAATGCAGTTGGACGATCGTTGTCGGTAGCTGGTGTCAGTCAAGTCGTCGAATGCAGTTGGAGGATCGTTTTGGGTAGCTGGTATCAGTCAAGTCGTCGAATGCAGTTGGGCGATCGTTGTGGGTAGCTGGTGTCAGTCAAGTCGTCAAATGCAGTTGGACGATCGTTGCAGGTAGCTGGTGTCAGTCAAGTCGTCGAATGCAGTTGGGCGATCGTTGCGGGTAGCTGTTGTCGGTCAAGTCGTCGAATTCAGTTGGGATATCGTTGCGGGTAGCTCGTGTGGGTGACGTCGTCGAATGCAGTTGGACGATCGTTTTGGGTAGTTGGTGTTGATAAAGTCATCGAATGATGTTGGACGATCTTTGCGGGTAGCTGGTGTCGGTCAAGTCGGTGAATGCAGTTAGGCGATGTTTGCGGGTAGCTGGTGTCGGTTAAGTCGTTGAATGCAGTTGGACGATCGTTGCGGGTAGCTGTTATCAGTCAAGTCGTCGAATGCAGTTGGACGATCGTTGCGGGTAGATGGTGTCGGTCAAGTCGTCGAATGCAGTTGGGCGATCGTTGTGGGTAGCTGGTGTCGGTCACGTCGTCGAATGCAGTTGGATGATCGTTGTGGGTAGCTGGTGTCAGTCAATTCGTCGAATGCAGTTGGGCAATCTTTGTGGGTAGCTGGTGTCAGTCAAGTCGTCGAATTCAGTTGGACGATCGTTGCAGGTAGCTGGTGTCATTCAAGTCGTCGAATGCAGTTGGACGATCTTTGCGGGTAGCTGGTGGCGGTCAAGTCGTCGAATGCAGTTGGACGATCTTTGGGGGTAGCTGGTGTCGATCAAGTCGTCGAATGCAGTTGGAAGATTGTTGCGGGTAGTTGAGGTCGGTCAAGTCGTCGAATGTTGTTAGACGATCGTTGTGTGTAGCTGGTTACGGTCAAGTTGTCGAATGCAGTTGGGTGATCGTTGTGGGTAGCTGTTGTCGGTCAAGTCGTCTGATGCAGTTGGACGATCGTTGTGGGTAGCTGGTGTCGGTGAAGTCATCGAATGCAGTTGGACGATCGTTGTGGGTAGCTGGTGTGAGTCAAGTCGTCGAATGCAGTTGGGCGATCTTTGTGGGTAGCTGGTGTCGATCAAGTCGTCGAATGCAGTTGGACGATCGTTGCGGGTAGCTGGGGTCGGTCAAGTAATCGAATGTTGTTAGACGATCGTTGTGGGTAGATGGTTTGGGTCAAGTCGTCGAATGCAGTTGGACGATCGTTGTGAGTAGCTGGTGTCGGTCAAGTCATCGAATGCAGTTGGACGATCGTTGTGGGTAGCTGGTGTCAGTCAACTCGTCGAATGCAGTTGGACGATCGTTGCGGGTAGATTGTCTTGGTCAAGTCGTCGAATGCAGTTGGACGATCGTTGTGGGTAGCTGGTGTCGGTCAAGTTGTCGAATGCAGTTGGATGATCGTTGTGGGTAGCTGGTGTCAGTCAAGTCGTCGAATGCAGTTGAGCAATCTTTGTGGGTAGCTTGTGTCAGTCAAGTCGTCGAATACAGTTTGACGATCTTTGCAGGTAGGTGGTGTCAGTCAAGTCGTCGAATGCAGTTGGATGATCTTTGCTGGTAGCTGGTGGTGGTCAAGTCGTCGAATGCAGTTCGACGATCTTTGCGGGTAGCTGGTGTCGATCAAGTCGTCGAATGCAGTTGGCCGATCGTTGCGGGTAGCTGTGGTCGGTCAAGTCGTCGAATGTTGTTAGACGATCGTTGTGGGTAGCTGGTGTCGGTCAAGTCGTCGAATGCAGTTGGACGATCGTTGTGGGTAGCTGTTGTCGGTCAAGTCATCGGATGCAGTTGGACGATCGTTGTGGGTAGCTGGTGTCGGTCAAGTCGTCGAATGCAGTTGGACGATCGTTGTGGGTAGCTGGTGTCAGTCAAGTCGTCGAATGCAGTTGGACGATCGTTGCGGGTAGCTAGTGTTGGTCAAGTCGTCGAATGCAGTTGGACGATCGTTGTGGGTAGCTGGTGTCAGTCAAGTCGACGAGTGCAGTTGGACGATCGTTGCAGGTAGCTAGTGTTGGTCAAGTCGTCGAATGCAGTTGGACGATCGTTGTCGGTAGCTGGTGTCAGTCAAGTCGTCGAATGCAGTTGGAGGATCGTTTTGGGTAGCTGGTATCAGTCAAGTCGTCGAATGCAGTTGGGCGATCGTTGTGGGTAGCTGGTGTCAGTCAAGTCGTCAAATGCAGTTGGACGATCGTTGCAGGTAGCTGGTGTCAGTCAAGTCGTCGAATGCAGTTGGGCGATCGTTGCGGGTAGCTGTTGTCGGTCAAGTCGTCGAATTCAGTTGGGATATCGTTGCGGGTAGCTCGTGTGGGTGACGTCGTCGAATGCAGTTGGACGATCGTTTTGGGTAGTTGGTGTTGATAAAGTCATCGAATGATGTTGGACGATCTTTGCGGGTAGCTGGTGTCGGTCAAGTCGGTGAATGCAGTTAGGCGATGTTTGCGGGTAGCTGGTGTCGGTTAAGTCGTTGAATGCAGTTGGACGATCGTTGCGGGTAGCTGTTATCAGTCAAGTCGTCGAATGCAGTTGGACGATCGTTGCGGGTAGATGGTGTCGGTCAAGTCGTCGAATGCAGTTGGGCGATCGTTGTGGGTAGCTGGTGTCGGTCACGTCGTCGAATGCAGTTGGATGATCGTTGTGGGTAGCTGGTGTCAGTCAATTCGTCGAATGCAGTTGGGCAATCTTTGTGGGTAGCTGGTGTCAGTCAAGTCGTCGAATTCAGTTGGACGATCGTTGCAGGTAGCTGGTGTCATTCAAGTCGTCGAATGCAGTTGGACGATCTTTGCGGGTAGCTGGTGGCGGTCAAGTCGTCGAATGCAGTTAGACGATCTTTGGGGGTAGCTGGTGTCGATCAAGTCGTCGAATGCAGTTGGAAGATTGTTGCGGGTAGTTGAGGTCGGTCAAGTCGTCGAATGTTGTTAGACGATCGTTGTGTGTAGCTGGTTACGGTCAAGTTGTCGAATGCAGTTGGGTGATCGTTGTGGGTAGCTGTTGTCGGTCAAGTCGTCTGATGCAGTTGGACGATCGTTGTGGGTAGCTGGTGTCGGTGAAGTCATCGAATGCAGTTGGACGATCGTTGTGGGTAGCTGGTGTGAGTCAAGTCGTCGAATGCAGTTGGGCGATCTTTGTGGGTAGCTGGTGTCGATCAAGTCGTCGAATGCAGTTGGACGATCGTTGCGGGTAGCTGGGGTCGGTCAAGTAATCGAATGTTGTTAGACGATCGTTGTGGGTAGATGGTTTGGGTCAAGTCGTCGAATGCAGTTGGACGATCGTTGAGAGTAGCTGGTGTCGGTCAAGTCATCGAATGCAGTTGGACGATCGTTGTGGGTAGCTGGTGTCAGTCAACTCGTCGAATGCAGTTGGACGATCGTTGCGGGTAGATTGTCTTGGTCAAGTCGTCGAATGCAGTTGGACGATCGTTGTGGGTAGCTGGTGTCGGTCAAGTTGTCGAATGCAGTTGGATGATCGTTGTGGGTAGCTGGTGTCAGTCAAGTCGTCGAATGCAGTTGAGCAATCTTTGTGGGTAGCTTGTGTCAGTCAAGTCGTCGAATACAGTTTGACGATCTTTGCAGGTAGGTGGTGTCAGTCAAGTCGTCGAATGCAGTTGGATGATCTTTGCTGGTAGCTGGTGGTGGTCAAGTCGTCGAATGCAGTTCGACGATCTTTGCGGGTAGCTGGTGTCGATCAAGTCGTCGAATGCAGTTGGCCGATCGTTGCGGGTAGCTGTGGTCGGTCAAGTCGTCGAATGTTGTTAGACGATCGTTGTGGGTAGCTGGTGTCGGTCAAGTCGTCGAATGCAGTTGGACGATCGTTGTGGGTAGCTGTTGTCGGTCAAGTCATCGGATGCAGTTGGACGATCGTTGTGGGTAGCTGGTGTCGGTCAAGTCGTCGAATGCAGTTGGACGATCGTTGTGGGTAGCTGGTGTCAGTCAAGTCGTCGAATGCAGTTGGACGATCGTTGCGGGTAGCTAGTGTTGGTCAAGTCGTCGAATGCAGTTGGACGATCGTTGTGGGTAGCTGGTGTCAGTCAAGTCGACGAGTGCAGTTGGACGATCGTTGCAGGTAGCTAGTGTTGGTCAAGTCGTCGAATGCAGTTGGACGATCGTTGTCGGTAGCTGGTGTCAGTCAAGTCGTCGAATGCAGTTGGAGGATCGTTTTGGGTAGCTGGTATCAGTCAAGTCGTCGAATGCAGTTGGGCGATCGTTGTGGGTAGCTGGTGTCAGTCAAGTCGTCAAATGCAGTTGGACGATCGTTGCAGGTAGCTGGTGTCAGTCAAGTCGTCGAATGCAGTTGGGCGATCGTTGCGGGTAGCTGTTGTCGGTCAAGTCGTCGAATTCAGTTGGGATATCGTTGCGGGTAGCTCGTGTGGGTGACGTCGTCGAATGCAGTTGGACGATCGTTTTGGGTAGTTGGTGTTGATAAAGTCATCGAATGATGTTGGACGATCTTTGCGGGTAGCTGGTGTCGGTCAAGTCGGTGAATGCAGTTAGGCGATGTTTGCGGGTAGCTGGTGTCGGTTAAGTCGTTGAATGCAGTTGGACGATCGTTGCGGGTAGCTGTTATCAGTCAAGTCGTCGAATGCAGTTGGACGATCGTTGCGGGTAGATGGTGTCGGTCAAGTCGTCGAATGCAGTTGGGCGATCGTTGTGGGTAGCTGGTGTCGGTCACGTCGTCGAATGCAGTTGGATGATCGTTGTGGGTAGCTGGTGTCAGTCAATTCGTCGAATGCAGTTGGGCAATCTTTGTGGGTAGCTGGTGTCAGTCAAGTCGTCGAATTCAGTTGGACGATCGTTGCAGGTAGCTGGTGTCATTCAAGTCGTCGAATGCAGTTGGACGATCTTTGCTGGTAGCTGGTGGCGGTCAAGTCGTCGAATGCAGTTAGACGATCTTTGGGGGTAGCTGGTGTCGATCAAGTCGTCGAATGCAGTTGGAAGATTGTTGCGGGTAGTTGAGGTCGGTCAAGTCGTCGAATGTTGTTAGACGATCGTTGTGTGTAGCTGGTTACGGTCAAGTTGTCGAATGCAGTTGGGTGATCGTTGTGGGTAGCTGTTGTCGGTCAAGTCGTCTGATGCAGTTGGACGATCGTTGTGGGTAGCTGGTGTCGGTGAAGTCATCGAATGCAGTTGGACGATCGTTGTGGGTAGCTGGTGTGAGTCAAGTCGTCGAATGCAGTTGGACTATCGTTGCGGGTAGGTAGGGTTGGTCAAGTCGTCGAATGCAGTTGGACGATCGTTGCGGGTAGATGGTGTCGGTCAAGTCATCGAATGCAGTTGGATGATCGTTGTGGGTAGCTGGTGTCAGTCAAGTCGTCGAATGTAGTTGGGCGATCGTTGTGGGTAGCTGGTGTCGGTCAAGTCGTCAAATGCAGTTGGACGATCGTTGCAGGTAGCTGGTTTCGGTCAAGTCGTCGGATGCAGTTGGACGATCGTTGCGGGTAGCTGGTGTCGGTCATGTCGTCGAATGCAGTTGGGCGATCGTTGTGGCTAGCTGGTGTCAGTCAAATCGTCGAATGCAGTTGGACGATCTTTGCGGGTAGCTGGTGTCAGTCAAGTCATCGAATGATGTTGGACAATCTTTGCGGGTAGCTGGTGTCGGTTAAGTCGGTGAATGCAGTTGGGCGATCGTTGCTAGTAGCTGGTGTCGGTCAAGTCGTCGAATGCAGTTGGACGATCGTTGCGGGTAGCTGGGGTCGGTCAAGTAATCGAATGTTGTTAGACGATCGTTGTGGGTAGATGGTTTGGGTCAAGTCGTCGAATGCAGTTGGACGATCGTTGTGAGTAGCTGGTGTCGGTCAAGTCATCGAATGCAGTTGGACGATCGTTGTGGGTAGCTGGTGTCAGTCAACTCGTCGAATGCAGTTGGACGATCGTTGCGGGTAGATTGTCTTGGTCAAGTCGTCGAATGCAGTTGGACGATCGTTGTGGGTAGCTGGTGTCGGTCAAGTTGTCGACTGCAGTTGGATGATCGTTGTGGGTAGCTGGTGTCAGTCAAGTCGTCGAATGCAGTTGGGCAATCTTTGTGGGTAGCTTGTGTCAGTCAAGTCGTCGAATACAGTTTGACGATCTTTGCAGGTAGGTGGTGTCAGTCAAGTCGTCAAATGCAGTTGGATGATCTTTGCTGGTAGCTGGTGGTGGTCAAGTCGTCGAATGCAGTTAGACGATCTTTGCGGGTAGCTGGTGTCGATCAAGTCGTCGAATGCAGTTGGCCGATCGTTGCGGGTAGCTGTGGTCGGTCAAGTCGTCGAATGTTGTTAGACGATCGTTGTGGGTAGCTGGTGTCGGTCAAGTCGTCGAATGCAGTTGGACGATCGTTGTGGGTAGCTGTTGTCGGTCAAGTCATCAGATGCAGTTGGACGATCGTTGTGGGTAGCTGGTGTCCGTCAAGTAGTCGAATGCAGTTGGACGATCGTTGTGGGTAGCTGGTGTCAGTCAAGTCGTCGAATGCAGTTGGACGATCGTTGCGGGTAGCTAGTGTTGGTCAAGTCGTCGAATGCAGTTGGACGATCGTTGTGGGTAGCTGGTGTCAGTCAAGTCGACGAGTGCAGTTGGACGATCGTTGCAGGTAGTTAGTGTTGGTCAAGTCGTCGAATGCAGTTGGACGATCGTTGAGGGTAGCTGGTGTCAGTCAAGTGGTCGAATGCAGTTGGGCGAACGTTGTGGGTAGCTGGTGTCGGTCAAGTCGTCAAATGCAGTTGGACGATCGTTGTGGGAAGCTGGTGTCGGTCAAGTCGTCGGATGCAGTTGGACGATCGTTGTGGGTAGCTGGTGTCGGTCATCTCGTCGAATGCAGTTGGACGATCGTTGTCGGTAGCTGGTGTCAGTCAAGTCGTCGAATGCAGTTGGAGGATCGTTTTGGGTAGCTGGTATCAGTCAAGTCGTCGAATGCAGTTGGGCGATCGTTGTGGGTAGCTGGTGTCGGTCAAGTCGTTGGATGCAGTTGGACGATCGTTGTGGGTAGCTGGTGTCGGTGAAGTCATCGAATGCAGTTGGACGATCGTTGTGGGTAGCTGGTGTGAGTCAAGTCGTCGAATGCAGTTGGACTATCGTTGCGGGTAGGTAGGGTTGGTCAAGTCGTCGAATGCAGTTGGACGATCGTTGCGGGTAGATGGTGTCGGTCAAGTCATCGAATGCAGTTGGATGATTGTTGTGGGTAGCTGGTGTCAGTCAAGTAATCGAATGTAGTTGGGCGATCGTTGTGGGTAGCTGGTGTCGGTCAAGTCGTCAAATGCAGTTGGACGATCGTTGCAGGTAGCTGATTTCGGTCAAGTCGTCGGATGCAGTTGGACGATCGTTGCGGGTAGCTGGTGTCGGTCATGTCGTCGAATGCAGTTGGGCGATCGTTGTGGCTAGCTGGTGTCAGTCAAATCGTCGAATGCAGTTGGACGATCTTTGCGGGTAGCTGGTGTCAGTCAAGTCATCGAATGATGTTGGACAATCTTTGCGGGTAGCTGGTGTCGGTTAAGTCGGTGAATGCAGTTGGGCGATCGTTGCTAGTAGCTGGTGTCGGTCAAGTCGTCGAATGCAGTTGGACGATCCTTGCGGGTAGCTGGTGTCGGTGAAGTCGTCGAATGCAGTTGGACGATTGTTGTGGGTAGCTGGTATCAGTCAAGTCGTCGAATGCAGTTGGACGATCGTTGTGGGTAGCTGGTATCAGTCAAGTCGTCAAATGCAGTTGGACGATCGTTGTGGGAAGATGGTGTCGGTCAAGTCGTCGGATGCAGTTGGACGATCGTTGTGGGTAGCTGGTGTCGGTCATCTCGTCGAATGCAGTTGGACGATCGTTGTCGGTAGCTGGTGTCAGTCAAGTCGTCGAATGCAGTTGGAGGATCGTTTTGGGTAGCTGGTATCAGTCAAGTCGTCGAATGCAGTTGGGCGATCGTTGTGGGTAGCTGGTGTCAGTCAAGTCGTCAAATGCAGTTGGACGATCGTTGCAGGTAGCTGGTGTCAGTCAAGTCGTCGAATGCAGTTGGGCGATCGTTGCGGGTAGCTGTTGTCGGTCAAGTCGTCGAATTCAGTTGGGATATCGTTGCGGGTAGCTCGTGTGGGTGACGTCGTCGAATGCAGTTGGACGATCGTTTTGGGTAGTTGGTGTTGATAAAGTCATCGAATGATGTTGGACGATCTTTGCGGGTAGCTGGTGTCGGTCAAGTCGGTGAATGCAGTTAGGCGATGTTTGCGGGTAGCTGGTGTCGGTTAAGTCGTTGAATGCAGTTGGACGATCGTTGCGGGTAGCTGTTATCAGTCAAGTCGTCGAATGCAGTTGGACGATCGTTGCGGGTAGATGGTGTCGGTCAAGTCGTCGAATGCAGTTGGGCGATCGTTGTGGGTAGCTGGTGTCGGTCACGTCGTCGAATGCAGTTGGATGATCGTTGTGGGTAGCTGGTGTCAGTCAATTCGTCGAATGCAGTTGGGCAATCTTTGTGGGTAGCTGGTGTCAGTCAAGTCGTCGAATTCAGTTGGACGATCGTTGCAGGTAGCTGGTGTCATTCAAGTCGTCGAATGCAGTTGGACGATCTTTGCGGGTAGCTGGTGGCGGTCAAGTCGTTGAATGCAGTTAGACGATCGTTGTGGGTAGTTGAGGTCGGTCAAGTCGTCGAATGTTGTTAGACGATCGTTGTGTGTAGCTGGTTACGGTCAAGTTGTCGAATGCAGTTGGGTGATCGTTGTGGGTAGCTGTTGTCGGTCAAGTCGTCGGATGCAGTTGGACGATCGTTGTGGGTAGCTGGTGTCGGTGAAGTCATCGAATGCAGTTGGACGATCGTTGTGGGTAGCTGGTGTGAGTCAAGTCGTCGAATGCAGTTGGACTATCGTTGCGGGTAGGTAGGGTTGGTCAAGTCGTCGAATGCAGTTGGACGATCGTTGCGGGTAGATGGTGTCGGTCAAGTCATCGAATGCAGTTGGATGATCGTTGTGGGTAGCTGGTGTCAGTCAAGTCGTCGAATGTAGTTGGGCGATCGTTGTGGGTAGCTGGTGTCGGTCAAGTCGTCAAATGCAGTTGGACGATCGTTGCAGGTAGCTGGTTTCGGTCAAGTCGTCGGATGCAGTTGGACGATCGTTGCGGGTAGCTGGTGTCGGTCATGTCGTCGAATGCAGTTGGGCGATCGTTGTGGCTAGCTGGTGTCAGTCAAATCGTCGAATGCAGTTGGACGATCTTTGCGGGTAGCTGGTGTCAGTCAAGTCATCGAATGATGTTGGACAATCTTTGCGGGTAGCTGGTGTCGGTTAAGTCGGTGAATGCAGTTGGGCGATCGTTGCTAGTAGCTGGTGTCGGTCAAGTCGTCGAATGCAGTTGGACGATCCTTGCGGGTAGCTGGTGTCGGTGAAGTCGTCGAATGCAGTTGGACGATTGTTGTGGGTAGCTGGTATCAGTCAAGTCGTCGAATGCAGTTGGACGATCGTTGTGGGTAGCTGGTATCAGTCAAGTCGTCGAATGCAGTTGGACGATCGTTGTGGGTCGCTGGTGTCAGTAAATTGGTCGAATGCAGTTGGACGATCGTTGTGGGTAGCTGGTGTCAGTCAAGTCGTCGAATGCAGTTGAACGATCTTTGCGGGTAGCTGGTATCAGTCAACTTGTCGAATGCAGTTGGACGATCGTTGTGGGTAGCTGGTATCAGTCAAGTCGTCGAATGCAGTTGGACGATCGTTGTGGGTAGCTGGTGTCAGTCAAGTAGTCGAATGCAGCTGGACGATCGTTGTGGGTAGCTGGTGTCTGTCAAGTCGTCGAATGCAGTTGGACGATCTTTGCGGGTCGCTGGTGTCAGTCAAGTCGTCGAATGCAGTTGGACAATCTTTGCGGGTAGCTGGTGTCGGTGAAGTCGTCGAATGCAGTTGGACGATCGTTGCTGGTAGCTGGTGTCGGTCAAGTCGTCGAATGCAGTTGGACGATCTTTGCGGGTAGCTGGTATCAGTCAAGTCGTCGAATGCAGTTGGACGATCGTTGTGGGTAGCTGGTATCAGTCATGTCGTCGAATGCAGTTTGGCGATCGTTGTGGGTAGTTGGTGTCGGTCAAGTCGGCGAATGCAGTTGGGCGATCGTTGCGTGTAGCTGGTGTTGGTGAAGTCGTCGAATGCAGTTGGACGAACGTTTTGGGTAGCTGGCGTTGGTGAAGTCATCGAATGCAGTTGGACGATCGTTGGGGGTAGCTGGTGTCGGTCAAGTTATCGAATGCAGTTGGGTGATCGTTGCAGGTAGCTGGTGTCAGTCATGTCGTCGAATGCAGTTGGACGATCGTTGCGGGTAACTGGTGTCGGTCAAGTCGTCGAATGCAGTTGGACGATCGTTGCAGGTAGCTAGTGTACGTCAAGTCATCGAATGCAGTTGGATGATCGTTGAGGGTAGCTGGTGTCAGTCAAGTCGTCGAATGCAGTTGGGTGATCGTTGTGGGTAGCTGGTGTCGGTCAAGTCGTCAAATGCAGTTGGACGATCGTTGCAGGTAGCTGGTGTCGGTCAAGTCGTCGGATGCAGTTGGACGATCGTTGCGGGTAGCTGGTGTCGGTCATGTCGTCGAATGCAGTTGGACGATCGTTGTGGGTACCTGGTGTCAATCAAGTCATCGAATGCAGTTGGACGATCGTTGTGGGTAGCTGGTGTCAGTCAAGTCGTCGAATGCAGTTGGACGATCGTTGCGGGTAGCTAGTGTTGGTCAAGTCGTCGAATGCAGTTGGACGATCGTTGTGGGTAGCTGGTGTCAGTCAAGTCGACGAGTGCAGTTGGACGATCGTTGCAGGTAGCTAGTGTTGGTCAAGTCGTCGAATGCAGTTGGACGATCGTTGAGGGTAGCTGGTGTCAGTCAAGTGGTCGAATGCAGTTGGGCGAACGTTGTGGGTAGCTGGTGTCGGTCAAGTCGTCAAATGCAGTTGGACGATCGTTGTGGGAAGCTGGTGTCGGTCAAGTCGTCGGATGCAGTTGGACGATCGTTGCGGGTAGCTGGTGTCGGTCATCTCGTCGAATGCAGTTGGACGATCGTTGTCGGTAGCTGGTGTCAGTCAAGTCGTCGAATGCAGTTGGAGGATCGTTTTGGGTAGCTGGTATCAGTCAAGTCGTCGAATGCAGTTGGGCGATCGTTGTGGGTAGCTGGTGTCAGTCAAGTCGTCAAATGCAGTTGGACGATCGTTGCAGGTAGCTGGTGTCAGTCAAGTCGTCGAATGCAGTTGGGCGATCGTTGCAGGTAGCTGTTGTCGGTCAAGTCGTCGAATTCAGTTGGGATATCGTTGCGGGTAGCTCGTGTGGGTGACGTCGTCGAATGCAGTTGGACGATCGTTTTGGGTAGTTGGTGTTGATAAAGTCATCGAATGATGTTGGACGATCTTTGCGGGTAGCTGGTGTCGGTCAAGTCGGTGAATGCAGATAGGCAATCTTTGCGGGTAGCTGGTGTCGGTTAAGTCGTTGAATGCAGTTGGACGATCGTTGCGGGTAGCTGGTGTTGGTGAAGTCGTCGAATGCAGTTGGACGATCGTTGTGGGTAGCTGTTATCAGTCAAGTCGTCGAATGCAGTTGGACGATCGTTGCGGGTAGATGGTGTCGGTCAAGTCGTCGAATGCAGTTGGACGATCGTTGTGGGTAGCTGGTGTCGGTCACGTCGTCGAATGCAGTTGGATGATCGTTGTGGGTAGCTGGTGTCAGTCAAATCGTCGAATGCAGTTGGGCAATCTTTGTGGGTAGCTGGTGTCAGTCAAGTCGTCGAATTCAGTTGGACGATTGTTGCAGGTAGCTGGTGTCATTCAAGTGGTCGAATGCAGTTGGACGATCTTTGCGGTTAGCTGGTGGCGGTCAAGTCGTCGAATGCAGTTAGACGATCTTTGCGGGTAGCTGGTGTCGATCAAGTCGTCGAATGTAGTTGGAAGATTGTTGCGGGTAGTTGAGGTCGGTCAAGTCGTCGAATGTTGTTAGACGATCGTTGTGTGTAGCTGGTTAAGGTCAAGTTGTCGAATGCAGTAGGGTGATCGTTGTGGGTAGCTGTTGTCGGTCAAGTCGTCGGATGCAGTTGGACGATCGTTGTGGGTAGCTGGTGTCGGTGAAGTCATCGAATGCAGTCGGACGATCGTTGTGGGTAGCTGGTGTGAGTCAAGTCGTCGAATGCAGTGTGACTATCGTTGCGGGTAGGTAGGGTTGGTCAAGTCGTCGAATGCAGTTGGACGATCGTTGCGGGTAGATGGTGTCGGTCAAGTCATCGAATGCAGTTGGATGATCGTTGTGGGTAGCTGGTGTCAGTCAAGTCGTCGAATGTAGTTGGGCGACCGTTGTGGGTAGCTGGTGTCGGTCAAGTCGTCAAATGCAGTTGGACGATTGTTGCAGGTAGCTGGTTTCGGTCAAGTCGTCGGATGCAGTTGGACGATCGTTGCGGGTAGCTGGTGTCGGTCATGTCGTCGAATGCAGTTGGGCGATCGTTGTGGCTAGCTGGTGTCAGTCAAATCGTCGAATGCAGTTGGACGATCTTTGCGGGTAGCTGGTGTCAGTCAAGTCATCGAATGATGTTGGACAATCTTTGCGGGTAGCTGGTGTCGGTTAAGTCGATGAATGCAGTTGGGCGATCGTTGCTAGTAGCTGGTGTCGGTCAAGTCGTTGAATGCAGTTGGACGATTGTTGTGGGTAGCTGGTATCAGTCAAGTCGTCGAATGCAGTTGGACGATCGTTGTGGGTAGCTGGTGTCAGTAAAGTGGTCGAATGCAGTTGGACGATCGTTGTGGGTAGCTGGTGTCAGTCAAGTCGTCGAATGCAGTTGAACGATCTTTGCGGGTAGCTGGTATCAGTCAACTTGTCGAATGCAGTTGGACGATCGTTGTGGGTAGCTGGTATCAGTGAAGTCGTCGAATGCAGTTGGACGATCGTTGTGGGTAGCTGGTGTCAGTCAAGTAGTCGAATGCAGCTGGACGATCTTTGCGGGTCGCTGGTGTCAGTCAAGTCGTCGAATGCAGTTGGACAATCTTTGCGGGTAGCTGGTGTCGGTGAAGTCGTCGAATGCAGTTGGACGATCGTTGCTGGTAGCTGGTGTCGGTCAAGTCGTCGAATGCAGTTGGACGATCTTTGCGGGTAGCTGGTATCAGTCAAGTCGTCGAATGCAGTTGGACGATCGTTGTGGGTAGCTGGTATCAGTCATGTCGTCGAATGCAGTTTTGCGATCGTTGTGGGTAGTTGGTGTCGGTCAAGTCGGCGAATGCAGTTGGGCGATCGTTGCGGGTAGCTGGTGTTGGTGAAGTCGTCGAATGCAGTTGGACGAACGTTTTGGGTAGCTGGCGTTGGTGAAGTCATCGAATGCAGTTGGACGATCGTTGTGGGTAGCTGGTGTCGGTCATGTCGTCGAATGCAGTTGGACGATCGTTGTGGGTAGCTGGTGTCAATCAAGTCATCGAATGCAGTTGAAGGATCGTTTTGGGTAGCTGGTATCAGTCAAGTCGTCGAATGCAGTTGGTCGATCTTTGTGGGTAGCTGGTGTCAGTCAAGTCGTCGAATGCAGTTGGACGATCGTTGCGGGTAGCTGGCGTCAGTCAAGTCGTCGAATGCAGTTGGGCGATCGTTGCGGGTAGCTGGTGTTGGTGAAGTCGTCGAATGCAGTTGGACGAACGTTTTGGGTAGCTGGCGTTGGTGAAGTCATCGAATGCAGTTGGACGATCGTTGGGGGTAGCTGGTGTCGGTCAAGTTATCGAATGCAGTTGGGTGATCGTTGCAGGTACCTGGTGTCAGTCATGTCGTCGAATGCAGTCGGACGATCGTTGCGGGTAACTGGTGTCGGTCAAGTCGTCGAATGCAGTTGGACGATTGTTGCAGGTAGCTAGTGTACGTCAAGTCATTGAATGCAGTTGGATGATCGTCGAGGGTAGCTGGTGTCAGTCAAGTCGTCGAATGCAGTTGGGTGATCGTTGTGGGTAGCTGGTGTCGGTCAAGTCGTCAAATGCAGTTGGACGATCGTTGCAGGTAGCTGGTGTCGGTCAAGTCGTCGTATGCAGTTGGACGATCGTTGCGGGTAGCTGGTGTCGGTCATGTCGTCGAATGCAGTTGGACGATCGTTGTGGTTAGCTGGTGTCAATCAAGTCATCGAATGCAGTTGGAGGATCGTTTTGGGTAGCTGGTATCAGTCAAGTCGTCGAATGCAGTTGGACGATCGTTGCGGGTAGCTGGCTTCAGTCAAGTCGTCGAATGCAGTTGGGCGATCGTTGCGGGTTGCTGGTGTCAGTCAAGTCGTCGAATTTAGTTCGGCGATCGTTTTGGGTAGCTGGTGTTGGTGAAGTCATCGAATGATGTTGGACGATCTTTGCCGGTAGCTGGTGTCGGTCAAGTCGGTGAATGCAGTTGGACAATCTTTGCGGGTAGCTGGTGTCGGTCAAGTCGTCGAATGCAGTTGGACGATCGTTGTAGGTAGCTGGTGTTGGTCAAGTCGTCGAATGCAGTTGGACGATCGTTGCGGTAGCTGGTATCAGTCAAGTCGTTGAATGCAGTTGGACGATCGTTGTGGGTAGCTGGTATCAGTCATGTCGTCGAATGCAGTTGGGCGATCGTTTTGGGTAGTTGGTGTCGGTCAAGTCGGCGAATGCAGTTGGGCGATCGTTGTGGGTAGCTGGTGTTGGTCAAGTCGTCGAATGCAGTTGGACGATCGTTTTGGGTAGCTGGCGTTGGTGAAGTCATCGAATGCAGTTGGGCGATCGTTGCGGGTACCTGGTGTTGGTGAAGTCGTCGAATGCAGTTGGACGATCGTTTTGGGTAGCTGGCGTTGGTGAAGTCGTCGAATGCAGTTGGACGATCGTTGGGGGTAGCTGGTGTCGGTCAAGTTATCGAATGCAGTTGGGTGATCGGTGCAGGTAGCTGGTGTCAGTCAAGTCATCGAATGCAGTTGGACGATCGTTGCGGGTAACTGGTGTCGGTCAAGTTGTCGAATGCAGTTGGACGATCGTTGCAGGTACCTTGTGTCTGTCAAGTCGTCGAATACAGTTTGATGATCGTTGCGGGTAGGTCGTGCCAGTCAAGTCGTCGAATGCAGTTGGACGATCGTTGCTGGTAGATGGTGTCGGTCAAGTCGGTGAATGCAGTTGGGCGATCGTTGCTGGTAGCTGGTGTCGGTCAAGTCGTCGAATGCAGTTGGGCGACCGTTGTGGGTAGCTGGTTTCAGTCAAGTCCTCGAATGCAGTTGGGCGATCGTTGAGGGTAGCTGGTGTCAGTCAAGTCATCGAATGCAGTTGGACGATCGTTGCGGGTAGGTCGTGCAGGTCAAATAATCGAATGCAGTTGGACGATCGTTGCGGGTAGCTGGTGTCGGTCAAGTCGGTGAATGCAGTTGGGCGATCGTTGCGGGTAGCTGGTGTCGGTCAAGTCGTCGAATGCAGTTGGACGATTGTTTTGGGTAGCTGGTGTTGGTGAAGTCGTCGAATGCAGTTGGACGATCGTTGTGGGTTACTGGTGTCGGTCAAGTCGTCGAATGCATTTGGACGATCGTTGCGGGTAGCTGGTGTCAGTCAAGTCGTCGAATGCAGTTGGACGATCATTGCGGGTAGCTGGTGTTGGTCAAGTCGTCGAATACAGTTGGACGATCGTTGCGGGAAGCTGGTGTTGGTGAAGTCGTCGAATGCAGTTGGGCAATCGTAGTGGGTAGCTGGTGTCAGTCAAGTCGTCGAATGCAGTTGGACGATCTTTGCGGGTTGCTGGTGTCCCTCAAGTCGGTGAATGCAATTGGGCGATCGTTGTGCGTAGCTGGTGTTGGTCAAGTCGTCAAATGCAGTTGGACGATCGTTGTGGGTAGCTGGTGTCAGTCAAATCGTTGAATGCAGTTGGACGATCCTTGCGGGTAGCTGGTGTCGGTCAAATCGTCGAATGCAGTTGGACGATCGTTGTGGGTAGCTGGTGTCGGTCAAGTCGTCGAATGCATTTGGACGATCTTTGCCGGTAGCTGGTGTCAGTCATGTCGTCGAATGCAGTTGGACGATCGTTGCGGTTAGCTCGTGTTGGTCAAGTCCCTTAATGCAGTTGGACGATCGTTGCGTGTAGCTGGTGTCGGTCAAGTCGTCGAATGCAGTTGGACGATATTTGCCGGTAGCTGGTGTCAGTCATGTCGTCGAATGCAGTTGGATGATCTTTGCCGGTAGCTGGTGTCAGTCATGTCGTCGAATGCAGTTGGATGATCTTTGCCGGTAGCTGGTGTCAGTCATGTCGTCGAATGCAGTTGGATGATCTTTGCGGGTAGCTGGTGTCAGTCATGTCGTCGAATGCAGTTGGACGATCGTTGCGGTTAGCTCGTGTTGGTCAAGTCCCTTAATGCAGTTGGACGATCGTTGCGTGTAGCTGGTGTTGGTCAAGTCGTCGAATGCAGTTGGATGATATTTGCCGGTTGCTGGTGTCAGTCATGTCGTCGAATGCAGTTGGATGATCTTTGCCGGTAGCTGGTGTCAGTCAAGTCGTCGAATGCAGTTGGATGATCTTTGCGGGTAGCTGGTGTCGGTCAAGTCGACGAATGCAGTTGGACGATTTTTACGGGTAGCTGGTGTCGGTCAAGTCGTCGAATGCAGTTGGGCGATCGTTGCGGGTAGCTGGTGTTGGTGAAGTCGTCAAATACAGTTGGACGATCGTTGCAGGAAGCTGGTGTTCGTCAAGTCGCTGAATACAGTTGGACAATCGTTGCGGGAAGCTGGTGTTGGTGAAGTCGTCGAATGCAGTTGGGCGATCGTTGTGGGTAGCTGGTGTCGGTCAAGTCATCGAATGCAGCTGTACGATCTTTGCGGGTAGCTGGTGTCGGTCAAGTCGTCGAATGCAGTTGGACGATCTTTGCCGGTAGCTGGTGTCAGTCATGTCGTCGAATGCAGTTGGACGATCATTGCGGATAGCTGGTGTCGGTCAAGTTGTCGAATGCAGTTGGACGATCGTTGCGTGTAGCTGGTGTTGGCGAAGTCGTCGAATGCCGTTGGACGATCTTTGCCGGTAGCTGGTGTCAGTCATGTCGTCGAATGCAGTTGGACGATCGTTGCATGTAGCTGGTGTCGGTCAAGTCGTCGAATGCAGTTGGATAGTCGTTGCGGGTAGGTGGTGTCGGTCAAGTCGTCGAAAGCAGTTGGACGATCTTTGCCGGTAGCTGGTGTCAGTCATGTCGTCGAATGTAGTTGGACGATCGTTGCGGGTAGCTAGTGTCGGTCAAGTCGTCGAATGCAGTTGGACGATCGTTGCGGTTAGCTCGTGTCAGTCAAGTCGTGGAATGCAGTTGGACGATCGTTGCGGGTAGCTGGTGTCGGTCAAGTCGTCGAATGCAGTTGGACGATCTTTGCCGGTAGCTGGTGTCAGTCATGTCGTCGAATGCAGTTGGACGATCGTTGCGGGTAGCTGGTGTCGGTCAAGTCGTCGAATGCAGTTGGATGATCTTTGCCGGTAGCTGGTGTCAGTAATGTCGTCGAATGCAGTTGAACGATCGTTGCGGGTAGCTGATGTCGGTCAAGTCGGTGAATGCAGTTGGACGATCGTTGCTGTTAGCTCGTGTCGGTCAAGTCGTCGAATGCAGTTGGACGATCGTTGCGGGTAGCTGGTGTCAGTCATGTCGTCGAATGCAGTTGGACGATCGTTGCGGGTAGATGGTGTCGGTCAAGTCATCGAATGCAGTTGGACGATCATTGCGGTTAGCTCGTGTCGGTCAAGTCGTCGAATGCAGTTGGACGATCGTTGCGGGTAGCTGGTGTTGGTCAAGTCGTCGAATGCAGTTGGGCGATCGTTGCGGTAGCTGGTGTCGGTCAAGTCGTCGAATGCAGTTGGACGATCGTTGCGGGTAGCTGGTGTCGGTCAAGTCGTCGAATGCATTTGGACGATCTTTGCCGGTAGCTGGTGTCAGTCATGTCGTCGAATGCAGTTGGACGATCGTTGCGGGTAGCTCGTGTCGGTCAAGTCCCTGAATGCAGTTGGACGATCGTTGCGTGTAGCTGGTGTCGGTCAAGTCATCGAATGCAGTTGGACGATATTTGCCGGTAGCTGGTGTCAGTCATGTCGTCGAATGCAGTTGGATGATCTTTGCCGGTAGCTGGTGTCAGTCATGTCGTCGAATGCAGTTGGATGATCTTTGCGGGTAGCTGGTGTTGGTGAAGTCGTCAAATACAGTTGGACGATCGTTGCAGGAAGCTGGTGTTGGTCAAGTTGCTGAATACAGTTGGACAATCGTTGCGGGAAGCTGGTGTTGGTGAAGTCGTCGAATGCAGTTGGGCGAATGTTGTGGGTAGCTGGTGTCGGTCAAGTCATCGAATGCAGCTGTACGATCTTTGCGGGTAGCTGGTGTCAGTCAAGTCGTCGAATGCAGTTTGACGAAAGTTGGGGGTAGCTGGTGTCGGTCAAGTTGTCGAATGCAGTTGGACGATCGTTGCGTGTAGCTGGTGTGGGTAAAGTCGTCGAATGCCGTTGGACGATCTTTGCCGGTAGCTGGTGTCAGTCATGTCGTCGAATGCAGTTGGACGATCGTTGCAGGTAGCTGGTGTCGGTCAAGTCGTCGAATGCAGTTGGACAGTCGTTGCGGGTAGCTGGTGTCGGTCAAGTCGACGAATGCAGTTGGACGATTTTTACGGGTAGCTGGTGTCGGTCAAGTCGTCGAATGCAGTTGGGCGATCGTTGCGGTTAGCTGGTGTCGGTCAAGTCGTCAAATACAGTTGGACGATCGTTGCAGGAAGCTGGTGTTGGTCAAGTCGCTGAATACAGTTGGACAATCGTTGCGGGAAGCTGGTGTTGGTGAAGTCCTCGAATGCAGTTGGGCGATCGTTGTGGGTAGCTGGTGTCGGTCAAGTCATCGAATGCAGCTGTACGATCTTTGCGGGTAGCTGGTGTCAGTAATGTCGTCGAATGCAGTTGAACGATGGTTGCGGGTAGCTGGTGTCGGTCAAGTCGGTGAATGCAGTTGGACGATCGTTGCTGTTAGCTCGTGTTGGTCAAGTCGTCGAATGCAGTTGGACGATCGTTGTGGGTAGCTGGTGTCGGGCAAGTCGTCGAATGCAGTTGGACGATCTTTGCCGGTAGCTGGTGTCAGTCATGTCGTCGAATGCAGTTGGACGATCGTTGCGGGTAGCTGGTGTCGGTCAAGTCGTCGAATGCAGTTGGACGATCATTGCGGTTAGCTCGTGTCGGTCAAGTCGTCGAATGCAGTTGGACGATCGTTGCGGGTAGCTGGTGTTGGTCAAGTCGTCGAATGCAGTTGGGCGATTGTTGCAGGTAGCTGGTGTCGGTCAAGTCGTCGAATGCAGTTGGACGATCGTTGCGGGTAGCTGGTGTCGGTCAAGTCGTCGAATGCATTTGGACGATCTTTGTCGGTAGCTGGTGTCAGTCATGTCGTCGAATGCAGTTGGACGATCGTTGCGGGTAGCTCGTGTCGGTCAAGTCCCTGAATGCAGTTGGACGATCGTTGCGTGTAGCTGGTGTCGGTCAAGTCGTCGAATGCAGTTGGACGATATTTGCCGGTAGCTGGTGTCAGTCATGTCGTCGAATGCAGTTGGACGATCGTTGGGGGTAGCTGGTGTCGGTCAAGTTATCGAATGCAGTTGGGTGATCGGTGCAGGTAGCTGGTGTCAGTCAAGTCATCGAATGCAGTTGGACGATCGTTGCGGGTAACTGGTGTCGGTCAAGTCGTCGAATGCAGTTGGACGATCGTTGCGGTAGCTGGTATCAGTCAAGTCGTTGAATGCAGTTGGACGATCGTTGTGGGTAGCTGGTATCAGTCATGTCGTCGAATGCAGTTGGGCGATCGTTTTGGGTAGTTGGTGTCGGTCAAGTCGGCGAATGCAGTTGGGCGATCGTTGTGGGTAGCTGGTGTTGGTCAAGTCGTCGAATGCAGTTGGACGATCGTTTTGGGTAGCTGGCGTTGGTGAAGTCATCGAATGCAGTTGGGCGATCGTTGCGGGTACCTGGTGTTGGTGAAGTCGTCGAATGCAGTTGGACGATCGTTTTGGGTAGCTGGCGTTGGTGAAGTCGTCGAATGCAGTTGGACGATCGTTGGGGGTAGCTGGTGTCGGTCAAGTTATCGAATGCAGTTGGGTGATCGGTGCAGGTAGCTGGTGTCAGTCAAGTCATCGAATGCAGTTGGACGATCGTTGCGGGTAACTGGTGTCGGTCAAGTTGTCGAATGCAGTTGGACGATCGTTGCAGGTACCTTGTGTCTGTCAAGTCGTCGAATACAGTTTGATGATCGTTGCGGGTAGGTCGTGCCAGTCAAGTCGTCGAATGCAGTTGGACGATCGTTGCTGGTAGATGGTGTCGGTCAAGTCGGTGAATGCAGTTGGGCGATCGTTGCTGGTAGCTGGTGTCGGTCAAGTCGTCGAATGCAGTTGGGCGACCGTTGTGGGTAGCTGGTTTCAGTCAAGTCCTCGAATGCAGTTGGGCGATCGTTGAGGGTAGCTGGTGTCAGTCAAGTCATCGAATGCAGTTGGACGATCGTTGCGGGTAGGTCGTGCAGGTCAAATAATCGAATGCAGTTGGACGATCGTTGCGGGTAGCTGGTGTCGGTCAAGTCGGTGAATGCAGTTGGGCGATCGTTGCGGGTAGCTGGTGTCGGTCAAGTCGTCGAATGCAGTTGGACGATTGTTTTGGGTAGCTGGTGTTGGTGAAGTCGTCGAATGCAGTTGGACGATCGTTGTGGGTTACTGGTGTCGGTCAAGTCGTCGAATGCATTTGGACGATCGTTGCGGGTAGCTGGTGTCAGTCAAGTCGTCGAATGCAGTTGGACGATCATTGCGGGTAGCTGGTGTTGGTCAAGTCGTCGAATACAGTTGGACGATCGTTGCGGGAAGCTGGTGTTGGTGAAGTCGTCGAATGCAGTTGGGCAATCGTAGTGGGTAGCTGGTGTCAGTCAAGTCGTCGAATGCAGTTGGACGATCTTTGCGGGTTGCTGGTGTCCCTCAAGTCGGTGAATGCAATTGGGCGATCGTTGTGCGTAGCTGGTGTTGGTCAAGTCGTCAAATGCAGTTGGACGATCGTTGTGGGTAGCTGGTGTCAGTCAAATCGTTGAATGCAGTTGGACGATCCTTGCGGGTAGCTGGTGTCGGTCAAATCGTCGAATGCAGTTGGACGATCGTTGTGGGTAGCTGGTGTCGGTCAAGTCGTCGAATGCATTTGGACGATCTTTGCCGGTAGCTGGTGTCAGTCATGTCGTCGAATGCAGTTGGACGATCGTTGCGGTTAGCTCGTGTTGGTCAAGTCCCTTAATGCAGTTGGACGATCGTTGCGTGTAGCTGGTGTCGGTCAAGTCGTCGAATGCAGTTGGACGATATTTGCCGGTAGCTGGTGTCAGTCATGTCGTCGAATGCAGTTGGATGATCTTTGCCGGTAGCTGGTGTCAGTCATGTCGTCGAATGCAGTTGGATGATCTTTGCCGGTAGCTGGTGTCAGTCATGTCGTCGAATGCAGTTGGATGATCTTTGCGGGTAGCTGGTGTCAGTCATGTCGTCGAATGCAGTTGGACGATCGTTGCGGTTAGCTCGTGTTGGTCAAGTCCCTTAATGCAGTTGGACGATCGTTGCGTGTAGCTGGTGTTGGTCAAGTCGTCGAATGCAGTTGGATGATATTTGCCGGTTGCTGGTGTCAGTCATGTCGTCGAATGCAGTTGGATGATCTTTGCCGGTAGCTGGTGTCAGTCAAGTCGTCGAATGCAGTTGGATGATCTTTGCGGGTAGCTGGTGTCGGTCAAGTCGACGAATGCAGTTGGACGATTTTTACGGGTAGCTGGTGTCGGTCAAGTCGTCGAATGCAGTTGGGCGATCGTTGCGGGTAGCTGGTGTTGGTGAAGTCGTCAAATACAGTTGGACGATCGTTGCAGGAAGCTGGTGTTCGTCAAGTCGCTGAATACAGTTGGACAATCGTTGCGGGAAGCTGGTGTTGGTGAAGTCGTCGAATGCAGTTGGGCGATCGTTGTGGGTAGCTGGTGTCGGTCAAGTCATCGAATGCAGCTGTACGATCTTTGTGGGTAGCTGGTGTCGGTCAAGTCGTCGAATGCAGTTGGACGATCTTTGCCGGTAGCTGGTGTCAGTCATGTCGTCGAATGCAGTTGGACGATCATTGCGGATAGCTGGTGTCGGTCAAGTTGTCGAATGCAGTTGGACGATCGTTGCGTGTAGCTGGTGTTGGCGAAGTCGTCGAATGCCGTTGGACGATCTTTGCCGGTAGCTGGTGTCAGTCATGTCGTCGAATGCAGTTGGACGATCGTTGCATGTAGCTGGTGTCGGTCAAGTCGTCGAATGCAGTTGGATAGTCGTTGCGGGTAGGTGGTGTCGGTCAAGTCGTCGAAAGCAGTTGGACGATCTTTGCCGGTAGCTGGTGTCAGTCATGTCGTCGAATGTAGTTGGACGATCGTTGCGGGTAGCTAGTGTCGGTCAAGTCGTCGAATGCAGTTGGACGATCGTTGCGGTTAGCTCGTGTCAGTCAAGTCGTGGAATGCAGTTGGACGATCGTTGCGGGTAGCTGGTGTCGGTCAAGTCGTCGAATGCAGTTGGACGATCTTTGCCGGTAGCTGGTGTCAGTCATGTCGTCGAATGCAGTTGGACGATCGTTGCGGGTAGCTGGTGTCGGTCAAGTCGTCGAATGCAGTTGGATGATCTTTGCCGGTAGCTGGTGTCAGTAATGTCGTCGAATGCAGTTGAACGATCGTTGCGGGTAGCTGATGTCGGTCAAGTCGGTGAATGCAGTTGGACGATCGTTGCTGTTAGCTCGTGTCGGTCAAGTCGTCGAATGCAGTTGGACGATCGTTGCGGGTAGCTGGTGTCAGTCATGTCGTCGAATGCAGTTGGACGATCGTTGCGGGTAGATGGTGTCGGTCAAGTCATCGAATGCAGTTGGACGATCATTGCGGTTAGCTCGTGTCGGTCAAGTCGTCGAATGCAGTTGGACGATCGTTGCGGGTAGCTGGTGTTGGTCAAGTCGTCGAATGCAGTTGGGCGATCGTTGCGGTAGCTGGTGTCGGTCAAGTCGTCGAATGCAGTTGGACGATCGTTGCGGGTAGCTGGTGTCGGTCAAGTCGTCGAATGCATTTGGACGATCTTTGCCGGTAGCTGGTGTCAGTCATGTCGTCGAATGCAGTTGGACGATCGTTGCGGGTAGCTCGTGTCGGTCAAGTCCCTGAATGCAGTTGGACGATCGTTGCGTGTAGCTGGTGTCGGTCAAGTCATCGAATGCAGTTGGACGATATTTGCCGGTAGCTGGTGTCAGTCATGTCGTCGAATGCAGTTGGATGATCTTTGCCGGTAGCTGGTGTCAGTCATGTCGTCGAATGCAGTTGGATGATCTTTGCGGGTAGCTGGTGTTGGTGAAGTCGTCAAATACAGTTGGACGATCGTTGCAGGAAGCTGGTGTTGGTCAAGTTGCTGAATACAGTTGGACAATCGTTGCGGGAAGCTGGTGTTGGTGAAGTCGTCGAATGCAGTTGGGCGAATGTTGTGGGTAGCTGGTGTCGGTCAAGTCATCGAATGCAGCTGTACGATCTTTGCGGGTAGCTGGTGTCAGTCAAGTCGTCGAATGCAGTTTGACGAAAGTTGCGGGTAGCTGGTGTCGGTCAAGTTGTCGAATGCAGTTGGACGATCGTTGCGTGTAGCTGGTGTGGGTAAAGTCGTCGAATGCCGTTGGACGATCTTTGCCGGTAGCTGGTGTCAGTCATGTCGTCGAATGCAGTTGGACGATCGTTGCAGGTAGCTGGTGTCGGTCAAGTCGTCGAATGCAGTTGGACAGTCGTTGCGGGTAGCTGGTGTCGGTCAAGTCGACGAATGCAGTTGGACGATTTTTACGGGTAGCTGGTGTCGGTCAAGTCGTCGAATGCAGTTGGGCGATCGTTGCGGTTAGCTGGTGTCGGTCAAGTCGTCAAATACAGTTGGACGATCGTTGCAGGAAGCTGGTGTTGGTCAAGTCGCTGAATACAGTTGGACAATCGTTGCGGGAAGCTGGTGTTGGTGAAGTCCTCGAATGCAGTTGGGCGATCGTTGTGGGTAGCTGGTGTCGGTCAAGTCATCGAATGCAGCTGTACGATCTTTGCGGGTAGCTGGTGTCAGTAATGTCGTCGAATGCAGTTGAACGATGGTTGCGGGTAGCTGGTGTCGGTCAAGTCGGTTAATGCAGTTGGACGATCGTTGCTGTTAGCTCGTGTTGGTCAAGTCGTCGAATGCAGTTGGACGATCGTTGTGGGTAGCTGGTGTCGGGCAAGTCGTCGAATGCAGTTGGACGATCTTTGCCGGTAGCTGGTGTCAGTCATGTCGTCGAATGCAGTTGGACGATCGTTGCGGGTAGCTGGTGTCGGTCAAGTCGTCGAATGCAGTTGGACGATCATTGCGGTTAGCTCGTGTCGGTCAAGTCGTCGAATGCAGTTGGACGATCGTTGCGGGTAGCTGGTGTTGGTCAAGTCGTCGAATGCAGTTGGGCGATTGTTGCAGGTAGCTGGTGTCGGTCAAGTCGTCGAATGCAGTTGGACGATCGTTGCGGGTAGCTGGTGTCGGTCAAGTCGTCGAATGCATTTGGACGATCTTTGTCGGTAGCTGGTGTCAGTCATGTCGTCGAATGCAGTTGGACGATCGTTGCGGGTAGCTCGTGTCGGTCAAGTCCCTGAATGCAGTTGGACGATCGTTGCGTGTAGCTGGTGTCGGTCAAGTCGTCGAATGCAGTTGGACGATATTTGCCGGTAGCTGGTGTCAGTCATGTCGTCGAATGCAGTTGGATGATCTTTGCCGGTAGCTGGTGTCAGTCATGTCGTCGAATGCAGTTGGATGATCTTTGCGGGTAGCTGGTGTCAGTCAAGTCGTCGAATGCAGTTGATTATCATTGCAGGTAGCTGGTGTCAGTCAAGTGATTGAAAAGACAGACGGACCAACCCCATGGGTATCTCCTATAGTGGTAGTATCCAAAAAGAGTCAAAATAAAATTAGGATTTGCATTGACATGTGGGAGGCAAATAAAGCTATCAAAAGGAAATGACACCCAAACCCCACACTCAATGAGCTGGAAACTATTCTCTCAGGAGCTAATGTTTTCAGCAAATTGGATATTAACCAAGGCTACAACCAATTGGAAGTAGCTGAAGAATCCTGATATATAAATAACTTTGCAACACACCTGGGCCTGTACAGATATAAAAGACTTTTTTTTTTTTGGTGTCAACTCCACCAGTGAGATATTCCAGGAAGAAATCAGTCAAGCACTTACAGGGATTAAGGGGGCCATCAACATTAGCGACGGTAATATCCTAACTAACATACGGGAAATAACCTCTGATGCCACAGGGGTTACGGCCCCTACCACATCCGGGGGATTTAGTCAATAAAGGAATGTACCAGGTATAGCAGTAGATGTTCGTTCTCGCTCTGTCTTTAATCACCATCCATTCTATCGATTCATCTTGGTTATAGTCCATACCTAGCAAGTATCTGTTACCTCAGATATAAAGACTTCACATTGGCGACGAAGAAAGAGTCGTGTACTCACCAATAACAACAAAAAAAAAAAGAAAAGAACAAACCTGCCCACGTGCCGAAAAAAAAAATAACATGGCGGCATTACCTAGAATTTAACCATGAATCAAAAAACAAAACAGCAAAATCGACAAAATATGTCAACAGACTGAGAAATTACTTCACTGCATACAACATAGAAGACGATGAACGAAAAAAAGCTATACTTTTAACTTTTGTTGGCGAAGAAGTAAATGATATTATTGACGAACTACCGTCTGAACAAACCACAGCAGAAAAAAACGAAACTCACTTCGATAAGCTCGTCCTGGCTGTGCAAAACCACTTCAACCCAGAAAACAACACTGAGTATAACAGATTTATATTCCGAAAAAAAAAAAAAAAAACACCCCAAACATAGAGGACTTTCGTCGGGAATTAAAAGAGGCAGCAGCTATGTGCCGTTTCACAGATAGAAATGCAGAAATAAAATCCCAGCTAATAACGGGCTGTTTATCAGAAAATGTTCGCCAAAAGGGACTGATGAACCCAAACATGCTCCTAGGCGATCTAATAAACTATGCCAAAATGACAGAAACCATATCCAAACAAATGGAACAGATGCGCTTAGAAGACGCCAACTCTACTACAAAACCTACCACATCAATTAATGCAGTAGCCAACAAAGTCACGCATGAACAACAATGGCCACACAAACGCCCCCATCAAAACCGGTGCAGAAATTGCAATGGGAAATACCCACATGAACGGGGACCGACATCCTGCCCTGCATTCCAGAACCAGTGTGCTTATTGCCAGTGATGGGGACATTTCGCCTCTGTCTTTTTCAGAAAACTAAATGACGAGGACAGACGGCGAAGAACAAACCGCCCCCCACGCCCACAAGCTCAAACCAGTCAACGACCGGTAAACTACATTGAGGACCATCAACGAGACTCAAACAGCGGCAGTGACACGGAATATGTATTCCGTACAGGTAAAGTGAAAAACCTTCCTTACTTTGACTTATCTTTTGGTGATGGCCATCAAATGTTCAATGTGTTAGCTGACTCTGGCGCCACCATAAACATTTTGTCTGAGGCAGATTACAAATCCCTAAGACCAACGCCCCTCCTCCGACCCACAAAAACCGTAATATCTGGATTCGGTGTCAAGGAAGCCACGCCAGTCCTAGGTCAATTCAGCACACTTCTAAAGTTTAGAGGCATCTCCTGCCAAGCGGACATACATGTTATAAAGAACCCAGAAAAAACCATTATTGGCTGGGAAACATGTAAAAGGCTCAAACTACTGTCAGCAAACACTCATTCAGTCAACCACATCAGTAACTCTGATGCACAGACCCCACTCTCCACTCTTAAACTTCTAGAGGACTACGCAGACATATTCAATGGTCTGGGTAAACTTAAAGAAAAAAAAGTTCACCTACACATAGATGAAAACATACCACCCATCGTGCAGAGATACCGCAGGGTCCCCTTTCACGTAAGGAAAGATATAGAAGAGTTAATAGCCAAAGATGAGAAACTGGGAGTGATTGAAAAGACAGACGGACCAACCCCATGGGTATCTCCTATTGTTGTAGTACCCAAAAAGGGTCAAAATAAAATCAGGATTTGCATCGACATGAGGGCGGCAAACAAAGCTATCAAAAGGAAACGAGACCCAAACCCCACACTCAATGAGCTGAAAACTATTCTATCAGGAGCTAATGTTTTCAGCAAATTGGATCTTAACCAAGGCTACAACCAATTGGAACTAGCTGAAGAATCCCGATATATAACCATCTTTGCAACACACCTGGGCCTGTACAGATATAAAAGACTCTTTTTTGGTGTCAACTCCGCAAGTGAGATATTCCAGGAAGAAATTAGTCAAGCATTTACAGGGATCAAGGAAGCCATCAACATCAGTGACGACATCCTTTGCTTCGGATCAGACCATTAAAAATCGTCTGCCACACCTGATTACACCGATTGCTGAAGACTCCAGCATTAGGGAGTGTGACACCGAAGCTAAGAGAAAAATAAAGCAATACGCTGATAGAAAAGCGTACGTGAAACCCAATGATCTCAGGGTGGGTGATACAGTCATTGTAAAAAGCGACAACACCTCAAAGGCTCTCACACCTTACCAGCCTAACCCAATGACTATTATAAAGAAAAAGGGATCCATGATCACCGCCACACACAAAGGTAGCCAAACTACAAGAAATTCCAGCTTCTTCAAAAAAATCCTTAAGCCAACAACAAACCCCGGATTTAACCAACTGGATTACCCTTCATCTGAAAATGAAAGCTACACACATACGACAACACCACCAGAATCCAAAGACAACCAAACACAACACACAACTCTAAACCTCAGGCGTTCAAGCAGAACAAAACGGCCACCCAAAAGATTTGACCACTAACAAAAAAAAAAAAAACATACCCGTACACAATAGTCTGAACCATCATCATTTTCTTTTCTCTCATTCAGGTTAACAGACATCTCCTCCGACATAGAGTCCGAGCCATCGGTTCAAGCATCCCAATCACTTCACAGACTGAATGAACTCCCTCACTAGATAATTATTACCACCACTGTCATTGTTGTTATCATCATTAAAAAAAAAAAAAAAAAAAAAAAAAGAGAGAGCATCGTAATATCGTAACTAACAAAAGGGAAACAACCTCTGATGCCACAGGGGTTACGTCCCCTACTACATCCGGGGGATTTGGTCAATAAAGGAATATACCATGCATAGCAGCAGATGTTCGTTCTCTCTCTATCTTTAATCATCATTCATCTTATCGATTCATCTTGGTAATAGTCCATACCTAGCAAGTATCCATTACCTCAGATATAAAGACTTTACAGTAAGTACTTGAAAATTCACCGAAAAACTTTTAATTGCTGTAATTTTCCAACTTTTAAAGTCATTTCCTCAAACGACGGTAAAGATTTGCAAATAAATATTTGATGTAGGTATTTTTTTTATGTCAAACCCCAACTATCATCACAATCGCATCACCGGGGTTCCAAAATCGACCTGCCCTATTAGGACACGTGTGCTCTCATCAAATGTTTTATTCAGACTGTGTTAGTAAGGGAATTTAGGGATTTACTCCTATGAACTGGTTAATGTGGTTGGGGAAGATTGCATGATGTTTTAAAGAGGAATACTGTGAGGAAGTCCATTTCCAGCAATGGGGAGATAATCTAACGCCGAGTAGCTGACTGGTCGTGTCATGTTACACATTATGGCTTTAGAACCCTTAAAAGTTACCTTCCCCCTAGCGGCCTTTTTCTAACAGTTGAACTAATCCTTCAATTGTCACCGATCCACGGGACTTCCGGTTTCTTACTTTTCCTCCCTGATCTGAACAAGACAACACGTTGATTTCATTTTCTCCGAGTTGACTTAATAATACGGACCAAAACAGTAAGAACTTTTTTCTGAATTATTATACATTCGGGTCAGCACAATTTAATCTCATAATTTACGGCTATTCTTTCTTTTTATAGACCTTTAGTTAAGTAGTTTTCTTTCTCTGTAATCATTCAGTGAAAATTCCTTGTTCCTTTAAATGTAGTATCTGTCTCATGCCAGTAGTATTTCTCCTTTAATTCCGTTCTTTGTTATTGTAAAACCTTCGTTAATTCAGTATCTATTACTTGTTTCTTTTTCAATCCTATTTGTGAAATATATTTCCCCATTGTAGTTTTCACTTTTCTACAGTGAATAAAACCTTTTGATAACAGCAATTCGTCTTCAGAATCTTTACTGCGGAAAAGTGTTTAATAAAAGACGATGCCGATGTTTCAATGGGAATTTGCTTTGTGGCTGGTGGGAATTTCTTTTTTAAGACTTCTTCTGGAAATGGCTGATCATTTTAGACTGAAGAAGAAATTAAAGACCCCCCCCCCCATCCGCTTATCAAATGTAAAAACTTTTTCTTTCTTTCTTTTTTTTTTTTTTTTTGAATAAAAAGTTCGGTCACTTAAAGGTTCTTTTTTTTTCAAATTGCACTAAAAAGAAGTTCTAGGAATTTTTTTTATCCCGCTGAAGTTGAAAGAGTGCACTTTTAAAATTATCCCAAAACATTATTGTCATCTTAAAAGATTTCCCCATGTAGATAACAATCTTAAGAACTAAAATAATAATTTTTTTCCCATTATTTTTACTTATTTGAATTATCTCCCTTGATTTTGACTCTTTCTAAACATTTTGTATAAATCATTAACGACGTCTGTTTTGAAATTTAGTTCAATTAGGAAACATTTGTTTATTTCAAATTTCTTTAATGTTGAATTGGCGTCAAAAGTGAAAAGAGTAAGTGTAACTTTATCTTCATTTCTTAACTCGATTAAGAAAAAAAAATGTATTAAAACATTTATCTGAAATATAAATGTCTTGAAAAGTTGCAATAAATTAAAAAAATTATATTTAAGAATTTTTGTACAAAAAAAAAAGCAAAGAGAAAAAGATTGTTTTTTGTGTCAAAGAAAATTGCGAAAATGATAAGCATTTTACAAAGATTCCTAATAATAATTTTTTTTTTCATTATTTGATGCAACTGGGTTTCCTCCCTTTTCACTGTCAGACAAATCTGATGATCGATTTTAAATGTGTAAAAATACTTTACTCTTTCACATTTTACTTTATAGTTTCACAACATAAATTTTCTTACATTCTTATAAGATGACATCAATTATTCTCAAAAGTTATATATTTTTTTGTATTTTGGAGTATTGGGCTTGTTGTCACATGATCCCGTTTTCTTCCAATTTTTAGTATTGGGCCTTTTGTCACATGATCCCCGTTTTCTTTTCCTGGTAACGTTTTCCATTTATGGGGTTTATTGTTACATGATCCTTTTTTTTTATCTAACGTTTTCTTCCCTTTTGGTTATTGACTTGTTGTCACATTATTTTCCTTACTCTTTTTTATTTCATTTTTGTAAACAACAAAAGTTCATTTGAAAATCCCATCAATAGATATGTAAATTTTAGATTTTTTGATCTGTTTACTGGTTTTGTGAATATATCTGCTCTATTTTCTTCACTTGCTACGTGAAATAATCTTCCTATCTCTAATTCATTCCTTATGAAATGGAATCTAATATCTATGTGTTTCAATCTTTAGTGGTATTATGGGATACACATTTTTTCTAGTCTTAAAATAAGCAATAAAAACATACTTAAGAACATTCTAGAAATTTAGGATCAAAACCGCATTAGCATTTAAATTACATTTTTATATTTTTCAACCAATCAGCTAAAAACTTAGAATAGAACATTCTAGAAAAATAGGATCGGATGTAAACTCACAGAAAATATTTAGGCTCAAAAATAAAATAGTAAAATACAAATCTGATTGCTCAATAAATGTTTACGCGCCAAAATTTTTGGATGATTCTTTGATCCACCTGTAGGATATAAATAACACAGAGTTAGGGAGCCAAACACACAAGACACAAGCTTACACACAGACGAAGACAAGCCACTAAAGCAGTAGCCGATACTATGTCCGGCAAATTCCTTTCCTTCCTCAACTAAAGTTCATGACCTCTCTTCAGATGGCCGGGAATCACATTCAAAAGAAAAACCCGACAAACTTTCTTTCATCAACGCGACACGCTGTGGCCACAATCATAAAACCTGCTATGAACTTAATGTAAGTAAGAACGACTTATTTACGGACTCCGTTAACATGAACATACACACATCTTTAAACAAATTTATTTTCTTGTTGTCAAACTTTATTTTCCAAAAGGCCATTTACACATCGTGCATTTTGTTTGTTTTCATATTCTGTTATATGCATATTAAATTGTTTGTTGTTAAATGTTCGTTGTGTTCTATTCCATTTCTTTCACGCGATTGTAAAGTTTTGTGTTGTATTTGTGGTGGGAATAATTAAGAGAGCAATACCCGTAAATTACGGACGCACATCTACTGAAATAACCAAACCAAATAACATACAACCCCCACAGTATATGTGTTTTTTTCCTAAACACTATGGCACTTTGGCTGTTACAATCTAAAATTTAGAAAAACAATTTCAGCATGGCTCAACACAGTACCTTGAAATGGCATTATAAATTGACGCAAGAAAACAACCAAAATATACTGCACCGAAAATATCTCTCAATAATTGATTTTCTGCTTTATCAATTCATGCTTCTCATAATTTTTAGAGGACTTTCAGGCAGGTGTTGCCTTGCCCGACCATTTCAGTTCTACTGTGAGAGAGTGAACTCCACTCCAACCCCAGACTGATTGATTAATTAACAATTCTAGGGAAATAATTAAGGAAAATCCATTTTTTTTTTCTCTCTCTCTCTTCTTCTTATCATTTTGTTTCCTATCCTATTTTATTTATTTCTTGAACTTATGACCAACGTCCCAAGATTTGTTCAGTAGATCTTGTGATGGAGACTGTAATGAACTCTGTGTGGGCTAGAGGGGTGAAAAAAAAGTTCAGGCTGGAAATAAAAACAACTTGAGTGGATCTTAGGATAAAAAAGATAGTAATGAAATCTGTGTGGTCAAGGAAAGAATCAGTTTAAGCCAAAGATTTAGACGATATAAGTGGATTTATCTCATTTCAAGTACTGTCCATCTGAAAAGAATTAGTGGGAGATACTGAGTCTAAATTTTAAATATCTCTTTAAACAAAACGTTGACCATATGTGGAAAAAGTTGGTCAGTTTGGCGATTTACATATCATTATCCATCGGCGTGCCCAGAAATCATCTAAATCCCGCCCATAAATTATATAAACAGGGTATGACGCCTATAGAACAGTACTGATCAGATCAAGAAAGATGAGAGATCAAGAGAGACAGAGAAAGGTCCAGTGCAGAACCCATCCGAGAATAGTCTTAGAATTTTGGGCGAAACCAAGATTAGCCTAGAACTGAGAGTTCGAAGCAAAAGCTGAGACGAACAATTATTTTTCTGTTAAGATAACCAAGAAACGATAAGTTGCTTCCCTTACACCTTCTGTTTGATCTGTCACATTTTCCAACGAACGAAGAAGTTTTGTAAGACCTTTTTTCTTTCTTCCTTATGTGTTTTCTGTGGTCTGTGTCAAGGAATATCTGGAGTAGTTTGGCCTGAAAAGTAAATCCCCGAGCAGCTAAACACAGGCACATGCATTTTGGGATTATGTATCTGGGAGGAGAAAAGAAAATATGTGATGGCGTCGTGGAAGTGAACTTCCAGCAGTCCCTGACAGACTTACCCACTGAATTGTGTTATCAGTGTGCAGGAAGTTGACTGGTCATTTCTCGGTGTATGAACAAGAAGTAACTGAGTAGACGCAAGTTCCTTTGGCACCGGCCTGGTTGTGGAAAGCAATGGCGTTGTGGCAGAAAACGCGAGCTGGCTTTGATCAGTGCACAAAGATAAGCACATCAACTTGGCTGATCTTGTTGCTGTACTGCGAGGTATCAACCTTGCGTTACAGTGGAAGGCTAAAATCATTCATCTATGGACGGACTCTGCATGTGTGCATCGCTGGGTAGCTGACACCTTGTCCGGGCAGACAAGAGTGCTCACCAAAACAGCCCCAGAAATGCTAATCAGACGTCAGCTCACCATGCTTCGAGAGGTAGCCTCTGAATATGAGCTGGAGATTGAATGTGAGGCTCGTCAAGTCTCATGATAACTGAGCTGATCAACTCACAAGGGTGCCACTGCGATGGCTGAAGGAAATCCATACTATGACAGAACACAGACTGTCTGTGTCCGCTATTGCCGAAGAACAAGACGTTGCTCAGATACGGGCCATTCGTCGGTCCAGCAGACATTCTGGTGTAAAGAGAATGCTGTACTTTGTGAGGCTGATCAAACCAATAGTGACTAAAGCCGATGTGTGAGCAGTAGTTAGTGATTGCAGAGAATGCCAATTGATAGATATAGCCCCAGTGCAAGGGTTGCTATGGGTGTGACCCATTTCGGACAGCAACTATACCTGACGTTGATAGACTGCAGGCCCAGCTGTCTTGCCATTTGGAAGCCCTTGCACTGCCAAGAATCTGCTGATATCATCACCTTGAAATGGTGTTTTGTGAAAGGGGGCTGCCAAATCAGCTGCTTACTGATAATGGTGCTGCATTTTGTGGACAGAGATTTGCCGAGTTTGCCCCGATATTGGGTGTACATGTACGATTTCGGTGCGTCCACGTACGATCAGGGAATGGGATAGTTGAGAGATCTGATTGCACAATCAAACGCATTGCGGCAAAATGCAGGGTTCAATCATAGAGGCAGTGTATTGGTACAAAGAGAATAAAAAAGCTTTGACTGCACCCGCAAACACAACCTACTGTTACAAGATTCACATTAAAGTTGCCCAGTCAGTTTGGGCTGTAGAAAACACTGACTGCACCTCTGCAGAGGGGTAAGAACCCTCCTAACGAGGGTCCTGGATATGATACTAAACAATCTGATGGTGAGGTTCCACCGATGCTGGGGCTTTGGGGAATGTGGAGCACCCCTTCATTGCCATTGCTCCCAGGTCCACTCTGGCCCAGAGTGGTAGCACCTGATAGGGCGGCCCTATCTATAGGTTAAATAGAACAAACAGCATACTTATGCTGAACTGAATTGTTTGTTTAAGCTGAATGGCTTGAAATAAAAATGTTTTTGATAATCAAACTGTACTTACATTCAAACTGCATGCTTATGCTTAACTGAATTATTTAAAATAGAACTGTTTTTTGACATTAAAACTGTATTTTCACTCAACTGAATTGTTACATATAACTGCTTGAATAGTTTAAATAGAAATATTTTTGACAATTAAACTGCGTACTTATGCTAAACTGAATTGTTTGAAATAGAATTGCCTATTTATATAAAAATGGATTTGGCGTTAAATAACCTACAAAGGTTGACATGCCATAAAACCCAACAAACCAAACCACATTAAGGGTATCAACATACTGCTGGTGCCTGACAATGCAGTTTCTAGCTCATACATGGAGGGAGATGCTGTCTGGGTGAAGAATCCGTACGGGAAGATGCACGATGTAGTACAGCGAGGGCATGGTAATGAAAATCAACCGCCAACACTCTATCTCGGTTGATGAAATACTGCATTACATAAAAGACTTGCTACCTGTGTGCAGGAACGATTGTTCCATCAGTGAGCATGTCACTTCCTCCGCCCTGATGATTTATGAAAGATCACAGGAAGAACACCCCTCAGAGAGCGATGCACCTAACAAACCAGGGCAGAATAAGGACTGTGATGCGTCCGAAGAGAGCACCACCGTGGAAGTTGCTGAGACTATACCATTGAGACGGAGTACCAGGCAGAAGCAGTCTGCCCCACATTTCCATTTGTGTGATCTCGAGATCAGGGAGGAGTTTGACTGGCATGCACGAAAGCACCTGAGAACCACATGTATGTGCTTCTGCAGGGCACACATTCAAAGATGACACTATAGAATGATAACAAAAAGGCACTCACTGGATTGGTTAGACCATCCAACTGACGTCCAGTTGGCAGACAAAAATAAGCTGGGCCGTAAGATATACAGACCCTGAGATATGCACCACACATGCTGTATTTTTATATGTTATAGCCAATCACGGTAAATACTGTTGTCAAGAGCGGGTGTAAAAGGCAACAGGAAACTGATTCTTGTATTAATTCAAGAGAGGACATGGTTGTTAGTTTCAGGGCGTATTGAGTCGAGCGCTTTCTCCCTCTCTCTCAGTAGCTGTTCCTTCTCTCTCGCTTTCTCCCTCATTCTCCTTCCTTCTCTCTTTCTCTCTCTCCTTCAGGTTCTTGCCTTCCTTCCTTCCTTCTCCTTCTTTCCTTCCTTCCTTCCTTGAGATGTAACGCGTTCGTCAGGCAAATGCGCTTAGAACAAAAATCCGCCCATTCAGCCGTTACCGTGCGTATTTGTATTATCTCGTAAGACTTTGCATATGTGCAAATTACCTCTCGCTGGTTCGAGATCTCCCCTCGTCAAATAGGCTCAAGGCAGCCATATCGGTTTCCACTCTACAAGCCAGACACGTTCATGCGTGCTTCGAATGCCCAGGTACGTTACCTTCACACATTCGAAAGAACTTTACCAACATTCATAATAGTATATGCCAAGCATTACTTATACAATGCTCCAATCTTCAGTGGGTGCTTTCCTAATTCAGCAACTACCGAGGTTGCCACTAGATTGTGTTGGTATTTGAATCGGGTTCATTTAGTTAGATGATTTGCCAGCAGGTGTCACGTTGCCCAACCGTTTTGATTCTAGTTCCATAGATAAGACGAGAATGCTAAAAAATTAAAATCCCCTCATTTATGGCTTAGGAAAGTTTTCATGATGTGAATCAGGTGGAGGGAAATGTTACCTGAAATTCAAATGATTTTTCCCTTGTAGGTTTTTCAGGGGTTGGGAGAAAAAATTTTTTTTTTCAAAATTCACACACTGAGACAATGCATTCAGCTTGGAATTTACAACTAAAAAATACCAGAAACTTCAGAAAAAATGTTCAGGTTTATGTCAGTTATATTTAAAAAAAAAAAAAAAAGAAAAAAGACACTTCCTTTTCTCTTTCTCCTGCAAAGTTGTGCGGTCTGTGTGAGTATCAGTTGTCTTTTTTTTTTTTTCGAAATCCTAAAAATATTGTTTTTTCAATGCTTAATTGCCTTATTACTTCTTTTCAACTTGTATATTCATTATCTCTTGTCTCACTGTAATCATTTTTTTCCTTTCCAACATAAAGTAGTTATTCTCTTTTTTTTTCTTACCCTTCCCCTTTTTCCTATTCTGACCCAAACAACACAATATACATATGGGTCTGCATTTTTACAGTGTTCACATTGAAAATGCCACCATTTATAACACATTGAAGAGAATAAAAATCCTTGTGAAGCTTGTGACTCATCATTTTCAATAAAATCAAGTTTGAAATGATATCACTTATGAAAAAGCATATGGTTCAAGATGTTCACAGTTTTCTCATTTGAAATGATACATTTAGATACACCCTGGATAGACACCATATTCTTATCAAGTGTGTGGTTCAACTTTTTCTAGCAATTCATTTTTGAAATGATACATGCAAACACAAACTGGATTGAAATCATATTTTTGTAATGTATGTTGCTCAGCATTTTAAAGGAATTTATATTTGAAAGACCACTAGTGGATACACCCTGAGGAAAAACCATATCCTTGTGATAGTGATTCTTCAGCATTTCTATTGAAATAACATTTGGTAGGCCACTTATGGATGCACACTGGAGAACGACCATATTCTTTTGTATAGCCTGGCATTCTTAAGAAATTCCTATTTGCAAGCCACATACATTAAGACTTTCAAATTAGGAATCGTGTGGATTAGCACTATGAAAGTATTTAAAAACATTCCATGCAAATGTCTGTAGTTCCTGCTCATATTCCTCTCGATTTTGAGCTGGGGCAGAATATTCCGCAGGTCTGTTTCTCAGAGCAACTGGAGACTCATCTCCAGCCCATTTCCAGGATGCTGTCCATCTCTGAGTGATTTTGTTGTACTCTGCATTGAAGTCAGGTTCAGTAATGGTTATGGCTGCACAATTTGGTCTGTCGCATTGCGGAAATATTACCTCACCAGCGCAGGTCACAGTCACTCCTCCCAGCTGCTCAATTGTGTCCAGTCCAATTAACAAATCAAATACTAGCAAGTCTCTGCCCACAACCAGAGCTTCTATAGAAAAGGTGCGCTTTGCCCCAATACAAACCTGCACCACCCTCATTCTTCAGGATGTGGGTGTGCCTCCATCCTCAGTGGGCACTTGAGTTGCTTTCTTCGTCCATGGCAACAACACCACTTGCTAACTACTGACTGTGTACATCCCATGTCCACCAGAGCTGAGCATGGTGTTCCATCAATGCGAACGGTTACCACTGGCAATGCGCCATTTACAAGATTTTGAGGGATGAGGTTGGCACTTAATTCTCACTCCCCTTGCTTGTTTCCTGGGCAATAACGAGTAATTTGCCCACGCTGCTGAAATCAATAACACGTGATTGTCTCCCATCCCAGGAGTGAATCACTCACCCTATGGTTTTGTCCGTCACATTTAAAACACTTCAAGAGTGCATCCGTCTCCTTTGAGGTGCATTGGCTTGACTGCACAGCCACTGCAGCCTGTTCTGTTACTCCAGTGCAGTTCTACATGATGGTACAGGCTCACATTATTCTTGATCGTATTTTCTCTTTATTTTGCAATATTGAAGCACAAAGACATAGAGCCAATAATATATCGTTCAATCGCCTGAGGGGTGGATTTTTTCATGTAGATTCCAATATCCTTCCCTTACTGGATTCATAGAATTTTAATTCTACTTTGCTAAAATCGTAGGATAAAAATAGATCTCTATGAATAGTTGTATGAAAATAGAAGAGGAATTATGGGATATGTTGTTGTTCATTGAAAGAAAAACAATTATAATTATATGATTGCAAAACATTCAAGTTTTTCATGTCTTCTTTAACAATACCTTTTTTTTTATTCACAGATATTAGTTGCAAGGGACAAGGACTATTTTACAGAACATGAAAAACCATATCACAAAGATAACGTCTTTTTGAAATGTGTCTATCTCTACTTTGACAATTTTAATTTGAATTGTTACTGTCAAGGATTAAAAGAAAAAAGTTTTTTTTTTTATACCTCTATATCGGAATTTTTAATAGATTTATATTTATAAAATAAACACTCATCAGAGAAAGAACACTCGTGTAAAACTGCAAAAACACAGCCAACTAAAGTTCTATAATTATTACATTGTGTTAAAATTCTACTTAAAAAAAACGCATTCGAACACACACAGGACAGAAACTATATACTTGTGAAGTAGGTGGCTCGGAATTTAGAAGTAATTCAGATTTAAAAAGACACATGCAAACACACAGAGGAGAGAAACCATATTCTTGTGAAGTATGTGGCTCAGAATTTTCAAGTCATTCAGATTTGAAAATTCACATGCAAACACACACTGGAGAGAAACCATATTCTTGTGATGTATGTGGCTCAGAATTTTTGAGAAATTCACACTTGAAAAGACACATGCGAACACACACTGGAGAGAAACCATATTCTTGTGAAGAATGTGGCTCAGCATTTTCAAGTAATTCAAGTTTGAAAAGGCATATTCGAACACACACTGGAGAGAAACCATATACTTGTGAAGTGTGTGGCTCTGCATTTTCTAGTAATTCAGATAGGAAAAGCCACATGCGAATGCACACTGGAGAGAAACCATATTCTTGTGAAGTATGTGGCTCAGAATTTTCGAGAAATTCACACTTGAAAAGGCACATGCGAACACACACTGGAGAGAAACCATATTCTTGTGAAGAATGTGGCTCAGAATTTACATTCAGTTCAAATTTGAAAAGGCATATTCAAATACACACTAGAGAGAAACCATATACATGTGAGGTGTGTGGCTCAGCATTTCCATGTAATTCACATTTGAAAAGCCACATGCGAACACACACTGGAGAGAAACCATATTCATGTGAAGTATGTGACTCAGACTTTTCATGTAATTCAGATTTTAAAAGACACATGCAAACACACAGAGGAGAGAAACAATATTCTTGTGAAGTATGTGGCTTAGAATTTTCAAGTAATTCAGATTTGAAAATTCACATGCGAACACACACTGGGGAGAAACCATATACTTGCAAAGTATGTGGTTCAGCATTTTCGAGAAATTCAGGTTTGACAAGCCACATGCGAACACACACTGGAGAGAAACCATATACTTGTGAAGTATGTGGCTCAGAATTTTCAAGTAATTCAGATTTGAAAATTCACTTTCGAACACACACTGGAGAGAAATCCTATACTTGCAAAGTATGTGGCTCAGCATTTTCAAGAAATTCAGGTTTGACAAGCCACATGCGAACACACACTGGAGAGAAACCATATTCATGTGAAGTATGTGGATCTTCTTTTTCTGTAAGTTCAGGTCTGAAAATACACATGCGAACACACACTGGAGAGAAACCATATTCTTGTGATGTATGTGGCTCAAAATTTTCAAGTAATTCAGGGTTGAAATGCCACATGCGAATACACACTGAAGAGAAACCATATTCGTGTAGTGAATGTGGCTCAGTATTTTCAAGTAATTCAAGTTTGAAAAGGCATATTCGAACACACACTGGAGAGAAACCATATACTTGTGAAGTGTGTGGCTCTGCATTTTCTAGTAATTCAGATAGGAAAAGCCACATGCGAATGCACACTGGAGAGAAACCATATTCTTGTGAAGTATGTGGTTCAGAATTTTCGAGAAATTCACACTTGAAAAGGCACATGCGAACACACACTGGAGAGAAACCATATTCTTGTGAAAAATGTGGCTCAGAATTTACATTCAGTTCAAATTTGAAAAGGCATATTCGAATACACACTGGAGAGAAACCATATTCTTGTGAAGTGTGTGGATCAGCATTTACATGTGATTCACTTTTGCAAAGCCACATGCGAATTCACACTGGATAGAAACCATATTCTTGTGAAGTATGTCTCAGAATTTTCCAGAAATTCAGAGTTGAAAAGCCACATACGAATGCACACTGGAGAGAAACCATATTCCTGCGATGTATGTGGGTCTACTTTTTCTTTAAATTCTAAATTGAAAGGCCACATGCGAACACCCACTGGAGTAAAACCGTATTCTTGTGTAGTATGTGGCAAAGAATTTTCGTGTAATCCAGGTTTGAGAAGCTACACGCAAACACTCACTGGAGAGAAACCATAGTCTTGTGAAGTATGTGGTTCAAAATTTTCACAAAATTCATATTTGAAAAGGCATATTCGAACACACATTTGAAAGAGACCATATTATTGTGAAATATGTGGGTCTACTTTTTCTTTGAATTCACATTTGAAAAGCTTTAGGGAAAATCATCAAATGAAACAACTTTTGCCTGACACTTTTCAGACCAAACAATAGAGTTTTCCTCACTTCTTTCTCATCAAAAAATCACAATTTTGATTTATTCTAATCTCATCAAAAGAGTAAAAACTATCCTCAATTTATTCTTTGATAATGTACTGGATTCTTCTTTTAAAATCCATTTCAATCAATTCTTATTATTCTGTTTAATAAATATATTGGGCTCGGATTTCCTGTTAGGTAACAATGATAATACTACAAATAATAATGATAATATAAATAACACTGCAAAATAGATTTTTCAAATCTTTGTTTATAATTTCTGTAAATTATTGTTAATTTACCGACTCGGAGTGTTAGTAAGAAAATAAGACAAAACGTCATTTAGGAGATAGTATATAGACACGTGTCCAACACAAGCCTTTATAGTCAAAACTTAGTGTTTAGTTGAAATAACTCCAAGACTCATGTGTAACAACATACGTGTTCTATTGCTGCCATCCTTTTCTGACTGTCCCTCAGCAAAAAGAGCCTCTTGAGGCATTACCGATATTGGGCTGCTTATGTATATAAGTCAACCAACATCCCCCATACATACAAAAGTCTGAAGTGTTTATTTTATGTGAGTGGCAAGACACCCAACCGATATGGTGAATGGCATTCTGTGAGTTGCCATTCACCATATCGGTTGGGTGTCTTGCCTGCGGTGACTCTCTTCAGACATGGTTGTTTTTCAGCCATATCTGGTTGTTGCTGTTTGGTGTTTTGTTCACTGTCATTGCTGGTGATATCTTGTTTGTGGTTTATTTTCGTCATGTTGCTGTGTTTTGGTTTAGTTGTGAGACTTAGGTGTCTCCTATTTCTCACTAGTCTTTTCCCATTTTCCAGTTCGATCATGTATCGTCGGTATTCAAACTTTTCTATGACAACTGCCCTTTTCCAATATTGGCTCTTGTCATATGGCTGCACAGTCACCTGGTCACCTTCTCTTAATTCTATCTGGTCATGGGCATTTTTGTCATAGTATTTCTTTTGATGTTTTGCCTTTTGCATTTTAGTTTTTGTTTCTTCCACATTAAATAGGGATAGAAATTTCTTCATCGTAGGCAGTACACTTCACAATTGTCTTCCAAAGAATCTCTGTGCTGGGGACATTCCTATGGATTTTGATGGTGTGTTGGTGAATTCTAGTATGGCCAGACAAGGATCGCTGTTTTCATGATTACATTTTTTTATGATGCCTTTTATTTGTTTTACAGCTGATTCTGCCATTCCATTGGAGTTTGGCATCTCTGGTGAGCAGGGATTCCATTTAAATTCGTATTTATGGGCCAATTCTCTCATAATTTTGTTATCAAATTCAGGGCCCCCATCACTTACAACTTCTTCTGGGATGCCATATCTCATGAAGTGTTTCTTCATCAGCTTGATTGTGCAGCATGATGATGTTCCCTGGAGTCGATCAACCAAGGTGTAATTGGATAAATAATCCACACAGACTAGGTATTTCCTTCCATCCAGTGTCATAGTATTGAGGCCAATACGTTGGAATGGGTATTCCGGCACTGGTCTTGTGATTAGTGTCTCTTTGCTATTTCTTGCAGAATATCTGCTACACTGTTCACGGTTGATATAATATTCCTGTAGTCTGTGCCTCATTCCTGGCCAGAAGATTGTGTCTAGGGCGCATCTCATGTTATTTCCAACTGCTAAATGGCTTGTGTGTGCCTTCTTCTTCATGTCATTTCTCATTGAGGCAGGTACAAAGACTCTGTCTTTATAAAATATTAGATTATCCTTTGTTGACAGGTAGTCTCTGAATTTATACAGGTGCTTCAACTGAGGTTCAAGGACTTTATATTGCATTGGGAAGCCTTGTTTAATTAGTTTTATGAGCTTCTGTAGATCCTTATCTTCTTTGGTGGCACTGACTAGCCTGTCTCTGGTCTGTTCACTTACAGCAAGAAATTCTAATAGATTCACTTCACTGGAATTAAACGGGAAATTGTCATCCTCTACTGGGGCTCGCGAAAGAGCATCAGCAATTATTACGTCACTGCCCTTTTTGTATGTTATTTTATAGTCAAACTTTTGTATTGAAAGCACCATTCTTAACAGTCTTTTTGGTACTTTGCTTAGAGGGTTGTTGCTGATTGCTTCTAATGGTTTGTGATCCGACTCTATTGTCACATGTCTTCCGTAACAATAGTCACTAAACTTGTGTAGTCCAAACACAATGGCTCTCATCTCTTTTTCAATTGGTACGCAGTTCTTTTCATAATCGTTCCACACTGTTGATGCGTATGATACTGGTTTTCCATTCTGTAGGAGGACAGCTCCCACACCTACATCAGACATGTCAGTCTGTATTGTGACTGGCTTTTCTAAGTCGTAGTAAGCCAAGATAGGTGTGTTTGCTATAGCTTTCTTTATGCCTTCGAATGCTCTTTGTTGTACCTCTATCCATTGGAAAATCTGGTTCTTCCGCGTTAGCCTGTTTAGAGGTTCACATTTTGTCATCAGTGAGTGATCAAATTTTGAGAGGTCTGGGAACTCTATGATTGCCCATATTTTTTCTTCATCAGGCTTCAAGCCTGTGTTAGTCAGTGTATGACCCATGTAAGTGACTTCCTCTGTGAGGAATTTTCATTTGTTGTGGTTAATTTTTATGTTTCTTTCTCTGCATCTCTGCAAATATGCTTGCAAGTTCTGGTTGTGGTTATTGATGGCTTGGTCTGAGTTGTTTCCAAATCCTTCAACCAGACAGTCATCTTGAATAATGCTAACCCCGTTTATCCCTTGGAATTGTTCGATCATTTTTGTTTGGAATGCCTTGCAGGCTGGTGTGATACCCATGGGTAATCTTTTGTATTGATAATTGCCCTGAGGCGTTCCGAAGGTGGTCAGTTCTCTTGCCTTATCGTTCAACTTGCAATGCCAGTATCCACTTCTTACATCCAATTTACTAAATGTTATTGCGTTTTTATTTGCAAACCTGTGTGTGATGGATTCCAAGCTTGGTACCTGGCAGTGGTAATTGTTGATCAGTGCCTTGTTTAATGGTTTGGGGGCTAAACATATCTGAAGTTTTCCGCTGTGTTTTCTTTCAATCACATAGCTGTTGAGCCATTAGCTAGGTCCTTCCAGTTTCTCAATTATATTGTCCCTCATCATTTTTCTAGTTCCTGTTTAAATTGTTTTTCCAGTGCAAATGGGACACCTCGTATGGGTTGTTGTATAGGAACTGTGCCTGGCTCTGTTTGGAGTGTTAGTTCGCTTTTAAATTCACCAACTCTCTCTTCAAAAACATCTGGGAAATCTAGTAAAATCCCTTTGATGGAATCATCAATGTCTAGTTTTCTGATGTCTTTCAGGGCTTGTTCTTTGAGGTCATCGCATTCTACAGCTGAAACTGTCGAGTCAAACTGATCTAGGTTGAACCGTATTAAATTTAGCTTTTGGCAAAGACTACAGCTTAAAATTGGTTGTACCTTCTCATTCACAACCATGATTGAGGCTGTCACTTTTCTTCTGTTGACAGGGTTGATAAGTTCTACCCTCATTGTCCCTTCGGTTCTGACCTTTTTCCCTCCGTATACTGAAATATCAAGTTTCTTACCTTTCTTTAGTAAGTGCTCTATTTTGTTGTCCTTAACGAATGTTGCAGGAATTACATTTACAGTTGCTCCAGAATCTATCATGAATTTAATGGGCTTCCCGTTTAATTTTAAATTCGCATGAACTTTGTGAATTGTCTCCCCTACAACGTGAAAACATTCGTTAACTTTTTGCTCGCTGTAGTTACCCTTGCAAATTCTTGATGTAGCAAAATGTTTTTTTCTTTTGCATCTAAAACATTCCTGACCATAAGCTGGACAGTTTCTTGTTCCTTTAACATGGCTTCTCTGAAAATAAATGCAATCATATTGTTTTTTTCTTCCAGTTGATATCTTTCTCGTATGTGTCGTCATCAACATTTAATTTTTCGTATTTTAAAATTTTTTGCGACTGGATTTTGCTTTGTTCTGCAGCTCTGCATCGGTCAATACACTGTGTCAGGGTTAAATCTGGTTCCCTCAGGAGAATTTCTCGTGTTTTTTTATCGTGTATTCCTTTTATTATTTGTAATTTTATCATATCGTTCTCAGTGACGTTATTCCATTCACAATCTTTAGAACTCGATTTCAAATTTAACAAATAATCCTCAAAGCTTTCATCTTTACTTTGTTCTTTCCGTAGGGATTCCACTCTGTCTACAGTCAATGTTTTCATAGGTTTGCAGTGGTCCTTGAATGCTTCGATAACCATTTCAAGTTTTTTTTCGTCATCATTTTCAATCGTTTCTCCTTTCGCAATTTTAATCGTTAGGGTTTTGTATATTTGTTGGCCCTTTTTTCTTAAAAGGTAAATAAACAAACTTCTTTTTTTCTTTTCAACATTTGCAGCTTTAGTGGTACTATCTCTACCCTCCCCTTCAAATTTCTGAAATTCAAAAAAAAAATGATTCACTTCTTCAAGCCACTCGTTAAAGACTTTATGCAAATTTCTTACTGTCTAGTCAAAACTTTGGGGTGGGTTGATTGACATCATTTTTGATGTTTTAAATAAAGTAGTACTCACTCAGATTATCGTCAAGTTCGTCCTTCTGACACCATGTTTAGTAGAAATAACTCCAAGACTCATGTGTAACAACATACGTGTTTTATTGCTGCCATCCTTTTCTGACTGTCCCTCAGCAAAAAGAGCCCCTTGAAGCATTACCGATATTGGGCTGCTGATGTATATAAGTCGACCAACATCCCCCATACATACAAAAGTCTGAAGTGTTTATTTTATGTGAGTTACCATTCACCATATTGGTTGGGTGTCTTGCCTGAGGTGACTCTCTTCAGACGTGGTTGTCTTTCAGCCATGTCTGGTTGTTGCTGTTTGGTGTTTTGTTCACTGTCATTGCTGGTGATATCTTGTTTGTGGTTTGTTTTCGTCATGTTGCTATGTTTTGGTTTAGTTGTGAGTTTTAGGTGTCTCCTATTTCTCACTAGTTTTTTCCCATTTTCCAGTTCGAACATGTATTGTCGGTATTCAAACTTACATACATCATTGTAACTCAACGAATAAATTGTTGTATTTGTTATATTGTTATCTTGCCTTTGTCTCCTTCATTGTCTTTTGGCTGTCATTACTTGCACGCTTAACTTTAATCATTTGTGGGGTTGATGTGCTTATCAACTCCGCAACAAATTTCTGATTAAAGTTATTTTCTTTCATTGCTTCTAAACAGGAAAACTGATAAACGTCCCAACATGCAATATCATTTTTTATAAATTACTATCTCATTCAATATCAACTTTAGTTTCAGAAAGGCACATGTGACTTTATTGTAATTTTTTATGTATACTTCATTTCATTTAGTAAAAATATTAGCAAAATAGATCCGTTGTATTTCTTTCTAGATCAATGTAGATCATTTCAGAAATTGATTTTTAAATAATCTAAATTAAATCTAAAAAGGTTACTAAAAAATGTTCAAGAATTTCTTTTTGAAAAGCATCAAACTTTGTAAGAAAAACTGTGTGAAATTCTTTTCTTTTTTGATGGCAAAGCTGCTAGAAATAGATGTATATTCAAGGGATTTTATCTCATTCACTGCATTGATAATTGTTTCACTTCTTAAAGAGTTGAAGTTTGCTAAAAGTGAGAGGGACAGAGAGAGAGAGACAAAGGACTCGGACACAGACTGATGGAGGACCATATATTGACCATATTTAGAGTCCCATTCTGTGTTTCCTGTTATAGAAATCTCTAATTGATGGTTCTGTCAAAGGTCAATATGCAACTCTCTTCCTTACCCCTTTATACAAAATGTCCATATATGGATATTTTCTTTGCATCCATCTCTATCACTTTGTTCAAAAATAAAAGATTACATTTTCCTATTTTGCTATCATGTTTTTGCATTCAGAATTAAATAGTAATTCTGAAGAAGCTTCTCTAATCCAATTATTTTGAATATTTTTAAATGGTGGACTTAATCAAAAAGTACAATCCATTTTTAGTTAGCCAAAGTTTATCGTAAACTATGTCAAATTTTTTAGAAAAACATTGATTGGTCCTTTTCTTGTCACATACAAGTTGCAGTTACTTGACTATTTAGTCATTTGATCATATCAACAATATATGAAATTTTTCAAATAGAAATATTATCTCTAATTTAGCAATTAGAATTATTTTGTGTAAATATTTTCATCCAGCATTTAAACATTTTACCTTGGTACCCAATATTGTTTTTTCTAATCTCTCAGAATTTTCAGAAAAAACTAATCATTTTTTTTGTCATTATGTAGGGCAGCTTCTACATATGTTTCATCAATTAAAAGAATACACTTTTTCTGATTTTCAGAAATTTTACACCCTGTTATAAATATTATATAAAGTCTGTTATATAATGACTGAGATGTTACAAAATATTCATATATCGTGATACGAATATCAGAATCTTAATGTTTTGTCTCGACATTGGTTTTATATAATAAGAAATTCACAATAATAATGAAGAAATAACTAAGTCCTACACCCAGCCTACTTCTACATGAGTTGAAGATTAGATTCAATATGAGCTAGACATTATGACATCTTATAAGTTGATTGACTGCTGATATTAGAATCCACATCTCTTTGAAAGACCTCTCGAAGCTGGGACTGTATGTCAAGCTCCAATTACTAAACACTTGGCTTGCTACTTGACTGTTTGCAAGTTCCACTCGACTCGGACAATAGTGGGAAAGATTTAAACTACTGTATACAACATGATATGAAAAAAATCTTGTTAAATTTCTATTATGTATTTACTTTGTTTTTTTTTTGTGTTGGAGAATTATTTTCTTGTATCTGTTGGTTGTTGATCTGTTTATCACTTCAGTAACTTAATCAGGTGACCTTCTCAAATTCTCTAATCAAAAACACGACATAAGCTGAAGAGTGGATGGTTGTGAGGAACACCAAGGTAGTTAACCAAACCAGAACTTTGTCTAACAACACAATATCAGTGGGGAACAACCATGGTCATCAAGCGACTACATTATTTGGTTGCTAATTGACCAGGATCAACCCAGAAATGTTACAACTGTTCTTATCCCCTTTTTATTATCTTTTAGTTAAATACGGAACTATCAATTGAAAATAACATCCTCTACAAAGGTGACAACATGCTTCTTCAAGACAACCTATGTGAGAAGGATATTACTTTGATTCATGATGGATCTCATCAAAGTCAGTTTGCATTCAAGTGTCTGTTAAGAGCACATCTTCAGGATGGACACTCCGATAAGATTCCAGGTTGAAATCTGACTGCCAACATCATGACTCATCACTTCTTGGAAAAACGGTAACTTTCTGTTTTTCCAAGGCTGTGAGTTTATCCTTTCGACGGCTTTGTTTATTCTTTGAATGCTTTTTGTTGAATGTTTCTTTGAATTGTTTCTTTGATTTATTGCCTTGTTTCATTGACTGTCTTATTTCTACTCTATATCTTAGGTCTACTCTATATCTCACATATCAGTAACCTCGCGGCCAGTAGGCAGTAGACCAGCCCATTTTTTTCTTTTTCTAGTTAGTATTTTCTTTTTTTTGTATCTAGCTAGGTCCCTTATCAGTCACTTCATTCAGAAACACTGTTTACACTCCTGGTTGCTATCGGGCAATCATGGAGGGTTCTTCTTCTTCTCCCCCTTAGTACCCGTCTTCATCGTATGACCCATCTTCCCCCACTGAATCCGGTAAAAACGCAAAGGAAGCCCTCTCGAAGTAGTCGGAAGAGCAAGGAGAGCCTGGGACCCAAGCAACCAGTCTTATGGGGTCAAACTGGCCGTCAGTGTTGCTCCCCTCAGAATTAGAAAACCTAATCCAGCCGGGACAAGGGTCAAAGTCACCAAGACCTGTAAAGTCACCCTGGAAAGTCCAGCAGAAGGATCCTGAGGAATATGAAAAGGGATTAGGTGGACAAGTATGCCGAGTATTTCAAAGGTAATGAAATTTTGCCCATCCCAGAGATCCTCCAGAAACTAGAATCCAGGATACTCTCGCTGGTCGTAACTGACCTGAAGACAAGACGGCTGGTTGGGCTGAAAAAGGAGGGGTTCGAGGATCTCCTTCGGAAAGCAGGTGTCCCCTGCCAATACTTTTGTTGCAGAAGTTTTGCGACATGGGACGTCCTGCTACCCTCGAAAGAACAAGCAGCTAAGGTCGCCTCCAACAATATAATGACCAAGTTCTTCCGACTGCAGCCAGAATACTTAGGAATCTGTAGGATCCTGGTGATGGTATTTGACAGCCTACAGGGACTATACGTTCCGGCTTTGTTTGATTAGGGTGGCCTTCCAAGCCACCCCTGAGATTATTATCAGCAGAGAGAGGCAGATGATGGTGGTTGTGGAAGGAAAGTGTCTGCATTGTTGGGGCTGATAGTAGCTGGGGCATATAGCCAAGTTTTACCCCAAAAAGGATGAGCAAAATGCCACAGCCACCACAGCCGCCACAGTAACCAGTCACCATTAGCTGTGAACAGCCGAAGACAACGTTGGAAAAGGATCCGGGTCAGGTCCAGTCTAAAACTTCTGATCATCCCAAAGCGTGAGTGCCAAAGGGCTTTTTGAAACCTTCCTCGGTCTTTTGGTCTCGGAAGGAGCTGTATCGAGGGTTAGTAGCAGGTTCCGCTTTGGATCCTCTGGTAAGGCAGCTCGGCTGGTCGATAGAGGTGATTCGCTCTCAGTGAAATTGGACACCAGGTTCGGGATTCTCAAACAACTCCGAATTCTCGCTCACATGGCAGCTTGTTTAGAATGCGTTGGCTCTCAACGACTGGGCTTACAGAATCTGCCTGGCAGACATGCCTGATTGCCCCTGCTGTGGCAGTGGTCTAGAGGAAACAGCTTTGCACGCCTTCTACTACTGTGAGCGGGTTCGTCCGTTCTGGAGTCATGTCGAGGTGTGGACGGCTCGCATCAGCCCTAAAGAGCTCATGCTGCTTGACATTCAGTACATTTTGGACAATGTTGACCCTCCATTTCAGGGTGAAAAGTGTGTGGTGTTTCTCGTGATCCTAGCCGTGGCTAGAATGGTGATTTGGCAGACGCGAAACAAGGGATTGTATGAGGGTGCAAACTTTTCTTATCATGATCTGATCTTGTTTATTATGGATCAGCTTAGGGTCAAGATTAGATGCGATAGAAGATGCTTGGACTGCATAACATTCAGCAAAAGGTGGGTGTATGCAGCAAGACTAGTCGTACGCAAGGGGGCAACGAGAATCAACTAGACTTGGACACTAGGACAGGTTGATTTGCAACTTTTTTCAGAAAAACAACACAACCCTGGTGATGATAGCTGGGGTTTGATGTGAAAAGAACAGATACCAAAAATTAGATTCATATTTTGAAAAGAAAATTGAACATTTAAATTTAAAGATCGTATAGAAAAATGTTCAGAAATGCTTAATTTTCATAGCATTTTACTATAAACTGACTTTGAAATTTCACTATTTCAGTAATAAATTCACTTAAAATTGATATATGAATATGAAATATAGTGAAAGAAAAATAAATATATGAATTATAATTGTAATTATGAAACACAACGAACAAAATATCTCAACTTTTACTGTATTGATGAAACAAAAATTGTAAAAAAGGCTAATTAGCAACTAGGTGTTTTAAATTTCACTATTCAAAAAGATATGTGAAGATGTATTACACAATATAACAACTGGAAACAAATTAGAGAACCAAGTATTTTAAATTTCTATTGAACTCAATGATAAAATCTATTTTATAACAGAACTAAATTGTTCGGTGTAATTTCCTTTTGAGGAAAATGAAGGCCTAATTTGGTGGCACAATGACTTGGTAAGTATGTGCTTATGTCTTGCTTCCTGCCCATATACAACTTGTGAAGCTTCTGTCGTTAATTTCACAGCCCTTTCAAACCCTTGTGAATGGGCAGGTAATTTGGGAAGTTCAAGTTTAGTTCCTGCCATAGTTCATCATTTGTAAAACACACTGTAAGTGCAGGTTCACAAACTGGAGTTTCTGAAAGATCAATCAAATTTGACCAGTGTGTGGCTGCAAAATTGATAGCAGTAATCTTTTTCAGTCTTTTTTTGGGTAGTTCACTATTTCTGAAAAAAATAAAAAACAAAACAAAAAAAATTATTTGAAAATGTACTAATTTTTTAAATATTTTTGTGATTTATTTTGAATAAAACTGACAATATTTTGTGTAAATTGTGATAACTGATTAAATTTAATGGATAAATATTGACTTAGCTAATGGACAAAATCTTTTTAATGGCCTCTTCCCTCACATCCAATTCATCTGAGTGGATCATTGATATTATGATATTTTCGGGAAGTAGTGCAAAAGCACTATATTTTAAACTTTTCAAAACAGAATTTTGGATTGCAATTGACTGTTGTTTTGTCCTCTGAATCATATTAAAGATATACAGTTGTTGGTTAAAGAAATTATTGTCAGTTTTGATCTCAAACCAACTAACTGCATATACCTGAATGATAAATTGGACCAGTGTGTTTGAGGATAGACACCTCTGGTCCATAAACACATTAGCCATTTTGCTTGATTCAATGGGGCCTATTTTCCAAGCTGCATATCTTGGGTTAACTTTTCCTTGTGAAATGCCAACAGCATACTCAAAAAGGAGCCTCTTTTTCCACTTAAATTATTTGTTTCTCCTGCTGTCAGATAATGATGGTCTAGAGGGCCACTAATTTTTTAAAATTCTATTTGAGGCAATTCCTGATAATCAGTGATACAAAGTTTCCCTAAAGGACCACTAAATGTTGTTGGGCTTCTTATTGTTCCATCAATTAATTTAAAAATTTCTCTAAATGGCAGTTCATTTTGATGAAGTGAACAGCCAATAGTATGTAATTTTTTGTTATTTATTTTTTCATGAGCTGCAATAAAACCTGCTTCACAGCCAGTGTTTGTGCTGGTATTGTTCACCAAAACTGCTTTAACAGTATCTACACTGTTATACTCTATTAATACTGCAGCAACATATTCAGCTAGGAGAACACCAATTGCGCTCAGGTTGGGTACTGCTCTATGGATAAGGTATTTGCTCTCTTTTCCTGTTTCTATGGTGAAAGTTAAGTGTAGCTCTGGTCCTTTGGTTTTCGCTACATGTTTTCCATCATTTTCTTCTATGAATTCTTTGTATTCTAAAGGGTCCTTATCAACTCTACAATCAACTCCAATACAAACTAGACCCTCATGTTCTTGGACATGCTTCACGTGGCCGGGTAGTTTTATTCTAGCCTTTTCTCTGTCAATTCTTGACTTATCTAAAATTATGTCATTTAGATTTTATTTTGAGTGAAGGAGGCCCATATGTTTTAAGTGCAGCAGAAAGGCATTAGCTTGACAGGCACCAAGATTGGAAGATACATCACCTCTGATGAGTCCCATAGAATATCTTGGGATTTTTAAAAGGCTGTAAGGTCCCTTGGGCTGTCTTCCTTGGTCAAAACTGTCATCAGTTGTTTCTTAACTCTGCCTCTCTAGTCTCTCCACTTCAGCAGACTTTTTTGTGTGTTTTTTTGATAGCATCTTTGTTGATAGGTCCCAGCTGATAACTACCTTTTGGCCCTGTTTTTTTCCTCTGGTCCTTTAAGTATTCTCTGTTTTCTATGTGTAGTTTTGGGGTGGATGATCTCCCTGAGTGTTGAACCCGGGATTGAACCAGGGACCTTTAGATTTCAATCTAAAGTGCTTGCAGGTTTCTTGCTACACCACTTCCCTCTTTGCGTTCCTCCTCCACTTTCCTCCTTCTCTTCCTCACTCTCCTTTTCTCTCTCTCTCTCACTGTGCTTCTCCTTTCGTTCCTCTTCCACCTTTTTTCCTGTTTCTCCTTTTCTCTGCTTCTGCTTCTCGCCCAGAAACTGACACAAAACTCGTCGTCACCGGAGGAATTGGTCGGTTTTTATTCACGCCACTCTACCCATAATCCATTTCCTCAGCCTATAAAAATTCCACACGGGGGCCCCCTCTCTTTTTTCTTTTAGAATGGGCTGAAGATGGATTATTAAAACAGCGGTGAGTATTTTTCTTTTCTTTCACATACAGACCGACTCATCATAATGGCGGTATTTCTTCCTTCGGATCAGATTACTGCCCTGCACGCCGGACACAAATGAACCCTCTTTTGTTGAGAGCTACCGTTAGTCTCACTTTCATGTCCATACTATGGGAAAATTAAAATTGCAAAATTTGCATGTTTAATAATAGATACTGAATACATGACTAATACCAATATATTATTTTATTTTCCATATAAAGGAACATAATTGCAGGGGAATCTATATTTTTCAATTATTTTAAATGTTACAAATTGGTATTCAAATTATACTAAGTAAAAAAGGAAACATAAAAATAATATTACCTTCTTGTTATGAGGTCAAGTGCACACTATGTGTCTTGTTTGACAATTTTCTGTCTTTCACTTTATTGCAAAGTCATCACATCTCGAGACAGGGAGTTTACAGCTACATAAAGATATGTCAAATAGTTTGTCCAGCTATCCCTTCATTCTTTTTACTTTGGTTACTGCAAGAGATTTCCTGTCAATCTGTTTGGCCCTCTTAAAGCAAAGCATATCAACCTTCTGTCCAATATAATATTCCCTTAACAAGGGCAATTGTGGATTTACTGATTGCCAAATACGAATTATTTCCTGGGCAATTAACTTAGAAATCTCATAATTCTTAAAGCTGTTTTCTAGGAAATAACTAAACTGAATAACTTGTTGTAAAGTTGGGGGTTCTGTTTTATCCAAAGGACATGGTGGACCAGCAAATCTTTGTGAACCATGGGTTAAAACGGAACGTTGTGCTTTTACTGACATTTTAATCTGAAAAAAAGTGAATAAATAGATAAGTAAACTAAACTATTTTACGTTATATTCGAGTTTCATATGTAAAAAAAACTGCTTGTTATGGTAAGGAGTAATGAAAAACTTTGTGGAGTTGAGTTAGCTTTCTTGAGAAGACAGGACCAGAGCAGACATATTACTGCTTAGTTTACACCAAAATTCGTTTGCTTTTTTTTAACAGACTTTAGCTCCTTTTCGGATAACATCAAAACTATAATTTTAGAAAAATAATACTGCATAAGAAAATTACAACCTAAAAATAAAAACTAAAAATTGGCCACTAATTTTCTGCTAACTAAATTTTTTATTAAATGGAAAGACTTGAAAATTTACGTGGTTATGTTTCGTAAAGAAGTGTAGACTAAAATTATCCTGGATATGTTTTTTAAATATAAAACTGGCATATTATCGTATTTTGATAAAAACTTCAAATCGAATTTGATGTGAAATAGAAAAGCAAATTAAAGAAGTAATGTTTACTCATAACAACTGGAATAATTTCTTCGGCGGATGGAACAAATACGTTTAAATTTTCTCAAGTCACTTAAAATATAATAATATATATTCTAAACAAGCCGTTTTGGTTCTTTTGAAATAATTAAGTCTTTGGCCTAGAATTGTTACTCTTTTAATTTAAAAAAAAAAAACAGACGAACGGTGTAAACTAAAATGTTCCCACCCAAAAAAGGTCCTAAAAAAAAAGCAAACTTATCGCTATTTGTTAAAAACACAATTCCGCCTTCACAGATAATATTTTTTTTATTAATTCTTTATCCTCATTCATTTTATTTGGTGTATGAAAAATAGTTTAGTTAAAAACATATTCTAAATAATGATTTCATTTCCTGGTTTCCTTACGGTACAGATTGTTTTTGACGACGGTAAGTAGTTGAAAATTACCCGAAAAACTTTTAATTGCTGTAATTTTCCAACTTTTAAAGTCATTTCCTCAAACAACGGTAAAGATTTGGAAATAAATATTTGGTGTAGGTATTTTTTTATGTCAAACCCCAACTATCATCACCATCGCCTCACCGGGGTGCTCAAATCAAATGTTTTATTCAGTCTGTATAAGTAAGGGAAATTAGGGATTTACTCCTATGAACTGGTTAGTGTGGTAGGGGAAGATTGCAATATGTTTTTAAAGAGGAATACGGTAAGGAAGTCCATTTCCAGCAATGGGGAGATAATCTAATGCCGAGTAGCTGACTGGTCGTGTCATGTTACACATTATGGCTTAAAAGTTACCTTCCCCCTAGCGGCCTTTTTCTAACAGTTGAACTAATCCTTCAATTGTCAGGCATCAAGGGGACTTCCGGTTTCTTTCTTTTCCTCCCTGATCTGAACGAGAAAAGACGTAAGTTTCATTTTCTCCGAGTTGACTTAATAATACGGACCAAAACAGTAAGAACTTTTTTCTGAATTATTATACATTAGGGTCAGCACAATTTAATCTCATAATTTAAGGCTATTCTTTCTTTTTATAGACCTTTAGTTAAGTAGTTTTCTTTCTCTGTAATCACTCTGTGAAAATTCCTTGTTCCTTTAAATGTAGTATCTGTCTCATGCCAGTAGTATTTCTCCTTTAATTCCGTTCTTTGTTATTGTAAAACCTTCGTTAATTCAGTATCTATTACTTGTTTCTTTTTCAATCCTATTTGTGAAATATATTTCCCCATTGTAGTTTTCACTTTTCTACAGTGAATAAAACCTTTTGATAACAGCAATTCGTCTTCTGAATCTTTACTGCGGAAAAGTGTTTAATAAAAGACGATGCCGATGTTTCAATGGGGAATTTGCTTGGTGGCTGGTGGGAATTTCTTTTTTAAGACTTCTTCTGGAAATGGCTGATCATTCTAGATTAAATAAGAAATTAAAGACCCCTCGCCATCCGCTTATCAAATGTAAAAATTTCTTCTTTATTTATTTATTTTTTTTTAATACAAAATTTCGGTCACTGAGAGGTTTGTTTTTTTTTCAAATTACTGAAAATAGAAGTTCTTGGAATTTTTTTTTATCCCGCTGAAGTTGAACGAGTGCACGTTTAAAATAATCCCAAAACATTATTGTCATCTTAAAAGATTTCCCCATGTAGATAACAATCTTAAGAACTAAAATAATATTTTTTTTCCCATTTTTTTTTACTTATTTGAATTATCTCCCTTGATTTTGACTCTTTCTAAACATTTTGTATAAATCATTAACGACGTCTGTTTTGAAATTTCGTTCAATTAGGAAACATTTATTTATTTCAAATTTCTTTAATGTTGAATTGGCGTCAAAAGTAAAAAGAGTAAGTATAACTTTATCTTCATTTCTTAACTCTATTAAGAAAAAAATGTATTAAAACATTTATCTGAAATATCATTGTCTTGAAAAGTTGCAATAAATAAAAAAAAATTATATTTAAGAATTTTTGTACAAAAAAAAAAAAATCAAAGAGAAAAAGATTGTTTTTTGTGTCAAAGAAAATTGCGAAAATGATAAGCATTTTACAAAGATTCCTAATAATAATTTTTTTTTCATTATTTGATGCAACTGGGTTTCCTCCCTTTTCACTGTCAGACAAATCTGATGATCGATTTTAAATGTGTAAAAATACTTTACACTTTTCACATTTTACTTTATAGTTTCACAACATAAATTTTCTTACATTCTTATAACATAACATCAATAATTTTCAAAAGTTATATATTTTTTTTGTATTTTGGAGTATTGGGCTTGTTGTCACATGATCCCTGTTTTCTTTTCCTGGTAACGTTTTCCATTTATTGGGTTTATTGTTAGATGATCCTTTTTTCTTTTTTTTTTTTTTTCGTTAACGTTTTCTTCCCTTTTTGTTATTGACTTGTTGCCACACGATTTTTCTTTTCTCATTTTTATTTTTATTATTATAAACAACAAAAGTTTATTTGAAAGTCCCATCAATAGATATGTAAATTTTAGATTTTTTCATCTGTTTACTTGTTTTGTGAATATATCTGCTCTCTTTTCTTTGTTAGCTACGTGAAATAATCTTAGAATTCCTTTCTCTAATTCATTCCTTATGAAATGGAATCTAATATCTATGTGTTTCAGTCTTTGGTGGTATATGGGTTTTTTTCCTTAACACTATGGCACTTTGGCTGTTACAATCTAAAATTTAGAAAAACAATTTCAGCATGGCTCAACACAGTACCTTGAAATGGCATTATAAATTGACGTTAGAAAACAACCAAAATATACTGCACCGAAAATATCTCTCAATAATTGATTTTCTGCTTTATCAATTATTGCTTCTCATAATTTTTAGAGGACTTGCAGGCAGGTGTTGCCTTGCCCGACCATTTCGGTTCTACTGTGACAGAGTGAACTCCACTCCAACCCCAGACTGATTGATTAATTAACAATTCTAGGGAAATAATTAAGGAAAATCCATTTTTTTTCTCTCTCTCTCTCTCTCTTCTTCTTATCATTTTGTTTCCTATCCTATTTTATTTATTTCTTGAACTTATGACCAACGTCCCAAGATTTGTTCAGTAGATCTTGTGATGGAGACTGTAATGAACTCTGTGTGGGCTAGAGGGGTGAAAAAAAAGTTCAGGCTGGAAATAAAAACAACTCGAGTGGATCTTAAGATAAAAAAGATAGTAATGAAATCTGTGTGGTCAAGGAAAGAATCAGTTTAAGCGAAAGATTTAGATGATATAAGTGGATTTATCTCATTTCAAGTACTGGCCGTCTGAAAAGAATCAGTGGGAGATACTGAGTCTAAATTTTAAATATCTCTTTAAACAAAATGTCAACCATATGTGGAAAAAGTTGGTCAATTTGTCGATTTACATATTATGCATGGGCGTGCCCAGAGATTATCGAAATCCCGCCCATAAATTATATAAACAGGGTATGACGCCTATAGAACAGTACAGATCAGATCAAGAAAGAAGAGAGATCAAGAGAGACAGAGAAAGGTCCAGTGCAGAACCCATCCGAGAATAGTCTTAGAATTTTGGGCGAAACTAAGATTAGCCTAGAACTGAGAGTTCAAAGCAAAAGCTGAGATGAAAAATTATTTTTTTGTGAAGATAACCAAGAAATTATAAGTTGCCTCCCTTACACCCTCTGTTTGATCTGTCACATTTCCGAACGAACAAACAAGTTTTGTAAGACCTTTTTTCGTTCTTCCTTATTGTATTCTATACACTTTTGTAAATACATATATAGTTAGATAAAAACAATCGCTTTCAGAAATTTAAAGGTGTTGCTTTCTTTTTTCCTTTGTACTTCTGTTGACTGCGACAGGTACAATCTCTCTCCCAGCAATGATTTTATTTTGGTGTCAATTCCAGCCAAAATTGGAAATGATCTAAGGTAGCTAAAATATGGATCAAAATAAACAACGTGGTGGATGGTTACAGTTATCTTGGATTGGCAAGCAAAGCTGAGGAATTGAATGTCCATGAAAATTCCCCCGCGGAGCTAGACGTATCGGACAGGGCTGGATTCGCAACGTCAGACTAGTTCCACAGATAAGACCACAAGGTATTTAGGCAGGAGAACAAACAGAAGGTTTGGCCCATCATAGACTATCAGGAGCTAAACAAGTACATTGACTCATACACAGCCAATGCGGACGTTTGCTCTCAAAAATGAAAGGAATGGCGACAGCAAGGACCAAATGTTGCTGTGCTAGATCTACGCCGTGCCTATATGCAAGTGCTTGTCGACAAATCCCTCTGGCCATTCCAAACAGTAGTGATCAAGGGACAAAGATATTGTCTAACCTACTTAGGATTAGGGCTCAATGTCACCCCTTTGATAATTCAAGCCATTGTTAATATTGTCCTGAGTCAGGACGGGATAATCAATGCTGCTACCTCTTCTTATATCAGTGATATTTTTTTGAACGAGTGTGTGTTTTCTGCGGTCTGTGTCAAGGAATATCTGGAGTAGTTTGGCCTGGAAAGTAAGGTCTGAGAGCAGCTAAACACAGGCACATGCATTTTGGGATTATGTGTCTGGGAGGAGAAAAGAAAATATGTGATGGCGTCGTGGAAGTGAACTTCCAGCAGTCCCTGACAGACTTACCCACTGAATTGTGTTGTCAGTGTGCAGGAAGTTGACTGGTCATTTCTCGGTGTATGGACAAGAAGTAACTGTGAGTAGACGCAAGTTCCTTTGGCACCGGCCTGGTTGTGGAAAGCAATGGCGTTGTGGCAGAAAACGCGAGCTGGCTTTGATCAGTGCACAAAGATAAGCACATCAACTTGGCTGATCTTGTTGCTGTACTGCGAGGTATCAACCTTGCGTTACAGTGGAAGGCTAAAATCATTCATCTATGGACGGACTCTGCATGTGTGCATCGCTGGGTAGCTGACACCTTGTCCGGGCAGACAAGAGTGCTCACCAAAACAGCCCCAGAAATGCTAATCAGACATCAGCTCACCACGCTTTGAGAGGTAGCCTCTGAATATGAGCTGGAGATTGAATGTGAGGCTCGTCAAGTCTCATGATAACTGAGCTGATCAACTCACAAGGGTGCCACTGCAATGGCTGAAGGAAATCCACCAAGGAAGTTACTGAGACTATACCGTTGAGACAGAGTACCAGGCAGAAGCAGTCTGCTCCACATTTCCATTTGTGTGATCTCGAGATCAGGGAGGAGTGTGACAGGCATGCATGAAAGCACCTGAGAACCACGTGTGTGTGCTTCTGCAGGGCACACATTCAAAGATGACACTATAGAATGATAACAAAAAGGCACTCACCGGATTGGTTAAACCATCCAACTGACGTGCAGTTGGCAGACAAAAATAAGCTGGGCCATGAGATATACAGAGCCTGAGATATGTGCCACATGCTGTATTTTTATGTAAGTTATAGCCAATCACGGTGCATACAATGAACTCTACCAACATTCATAATAGTATATGCCAAGCATTACTTATCATCATCATCATCATGTCGCGCCGCCAGCACGAAATATCTCTGACCCTCTCTCGCCACTTCTCCCTATCATTCATTGCCTCCGGCAGGTCTTCAGGGTTACATCCTGTGTCCTCACATAGTTGCTGTATGTAAGTTCGTGCTGGTCATCCTGCCTTTGCACATCCATATGTGGGGGTCCATAGGAGTACATCGCTTATGAGCTCGTCCTTGCTTCTCCAGCAGTGTCCCGCGTGTCTGGTTCGTCTAACTTGTATAGTTTTCATGATGGGGGTCAAGTGTCCGTATAGTTGGTGTCTCGTGGGGTGTTGTCACCAGGACTTGTTCAATACTGCTCTCAACATTCTTGTGTAATTTCCGTCTAGTTTCCTCTCTAGCCGCTTAGTTAGCGTCCATATGGTGCATCCATATAGCAGTATCGACACAACCGCTGCCTGGAAGAAACTGCGTTTCATTTTATCGGTTAGGTCCGACTTCCATATGATCGAGAGCTTATCAATAGCTGTCCATGCCTTCGTCAGTCGTGTGTCGATGTCTTTTTCGGTTGATGAGACGCTACTTCCTAGATAGGTGAATTTGTCTACTAGTTTCAGAGAGGCTCCGTCTAGTGTGGCAGTGTTGCCTGTTTGGTTGTAACACATATATTTAGTTTTGTGCACATTGACATGGAGGTCAATGCCTGCTGCAGCTCATTCCAGACTATGCAGTAGTGTCTCTGCTTGATTAGGCGTATTCGCCAGTAACGCCAAGTCATCAGTGTAGTCGGCGTCCGTGATTGTTTCTGTGGGGTACCTTTTGCTTCTCTTAGTCAGCTCGAAGCCATTTTTTCTGATTTTGTTGATCGAAGTCCTAAGCACATAGTCTAGACAGATGATAAAGAGGTACGGGGCTAGTGTGTCTCCTTGTAGTACTCCTGCAACAATGTCAAAGTATTCCGTGTCTCCATCTGGTGAACGTACTTTCACTTTGGTGTTTCTGTAGAGAATCATTATCGCTGCTACGGTTTCTTTTGGTAGGCCGTATGCTAGTAGGATTTGCTCCATCTTCCCTCTGTATGGAATCGAAGGCCTTGGTAAAGTCGACAAATAGTAATGTCGCCTGAAGGTTTTTTGCCCGAACGCCTTCAAGGATTCTACAGATGGTCAGTATTTGTGAGGTTGTGGATCTATTTCTCCAGAAGCCATTTGGTTTTTCCTAAGGATGTTGTCTATTTTGGGTTCTATGCAGTTTCATAGTAGGGCATTGTAGATTTTGGCTGCTATGGATGTAAGTGTTATCCTTTGGTAGTTCTTGGCTAGTCCGAGGTCGCCTTTTTTAGGGAAAGGAAGGATGCATCCCTTCGTCCATCTTTCTATCCTATTTTGACTATAGACTGCGTTGCATCGCCGGAGCAGTATATCGTCGAATTGTCTAGTCTTCCACACTTCTGGGGGGATCTCGTCTAGCCCTGCAGCTTTCCTATTTTTAATTCTTCTGAGAACCGAGTCGAGTTCTTCTTTGGTGAAAGGACCTAGTTTAACGTCTAATTGCTTACTGATAATTCTGGTGATCGGTTCATCCGTTATTTTCGGTGGGTTTCCTAGGAGATTTTTGAAATGCTGTTCCCACAGTTTTACTCTTTCTTGTTGGCTTGCAGCTTTCAATTTTGCTTTGGCTGTGCTCTTCCTTCTACTTACTTCGTTTATTGTTTGCCAGGCTATCCTGGATTGTCTATCTTCCACCAAGTCTCTAATCTTATCTATCTGATTTTGTGTGTATTCTGCCTGTTCTTTTAGATATATTCCTGTTAATTGATATTGTGCTTTTTCTAGTTTTCGGGCATTTGTGTTTGTTGGGTTCTTTCGATAGCTTTTGGAGGCAGTTTTCACAAGTGCACGTTTTTCTCTAACCACTAGCGTTTCCCAAGGGACTCTAGGTGTGCTTCTACAAAATTTTCATATTCGTCATTTGGGGTACCTTTTTCTGCCTTCTCTTGTAGTGCTTCGAATCTGTTTCTTAATTCTAATGCATATTTGTCTCTAATATCTCTGTTGTTGAGTAGGGCCCAGTTATAGTGCTTGGTTGTCGCTTTTCGTGTGGCGTTTTTTCGTAGGCTTATTCGTACTTTGGCCGTAACTATTCGATGATCGGAGGACACACCCTCGAAAGAGGAGTATGCCTCGCAATTCATCGCACTGTTTTTCCATTTCCTGTTTATAAGGACGTAGTCTATCTGTGCTTTACTCTTATTCGCGTATGTGTAGGTCCATAATTTCCCCTCCCCTTTTTGAAAGTTTGTAATGAGGCATGTTAATCTATTTTCTATCATGAAATCAATTAGATGTTGTCCATTCCTGTTTGACGCATATTTGTTGTTTCTGTTTTTCCCGATTTGTGCATTCATATCTCCGCCAATGACTAGCAGGTTGTGTTTCGGAATGCTACATTCTAGGGAGGATAGATCTTCGTAGAAGGTGACTATTTCATTTTCTTCGCTAATATTGGTAGGGCTGTAGCAGGAGATAATTGTTGCTTTGCGGTTGCCATTAAACATTGCAGCCATCATCCTAGGTTGTATTCTCTCAATACTGTTTAGTGTTTTTAACGCTCTTGGTCCTATAAGCATTCCCACCCCTCCTACCGATGCATTGACAGAGTTTTTCCATGCCGATACAGTCACCAGCATCCATCCATTACCAGTTTCGTAATATTTGATATCTTCGGTGTGCGTGTATCGGTGCTCTTGTATGCAAATTACGTCTATCTTATGTTCTACGGCTGATGCAGTTAGCTCTGATAGTTGACCTATTCTATTTAGGGTTCTCACGTTAAATGTCGCTATCTGTATTGTTTGTTTGCATTTTAGTAGTTTTTGTTTGAGCTCTGTAGCTGATTTTTTGAACACAGAGGCCAAGGCTCCAACCTCAGCTGGACGTGCCCCCTTTTTCTACCCGCGCGAAGAGCGATGCGGTTTATGTATGTGGTTTGAGTACGAGTCATGGTTATCTTTCGATGACTGTTTTTATTCTCATCTATAGAAGCCACTCTTATAGATGAGCAGCAGTAGTTCCCCGATCGAACTGACAATCCTGAGCGTTAAGCCGCAAGACTCACACGTACATCATGCTACTTCCCATGTATACGTGGTGGGGGGAAAGAAAGAGAAGACCTTTTTTACCTTAAGTTGTAACTTAGTTAAAGTCCAGGGCTGCTGTATGTTTAAATTCAAAGAAATTTGGGGGTATATTTCATCCTATCATCCGATTCCGGCCCTGACAGGTTTTTATTTTATAGGTAGAATTCGATTTTTGACTTCGGTTGCTTTTTTTTTTTTTTTTTTTTTTCACTGCTATGAGGCTGTGCAATCAGACTTCTAAGCTTTAGAAAAAGTTCTATTTCTATTTGCCCTGTATAATTATTTCTTACGTCTCTACTATATTGTGTTCTTATATGAAATACACTATATTCCTCATTTATGTCGACATATTTAGCAGTATAAAATAAATAAAAAAAAAAAAATGAAGTACAACGACCCTGGTCGAATGCTTTACTTATACAGTGCTCTAATCTTCAGTTGGCACTTTCCTAATTCAGCAACTGCCAAGGTTGCCACTTGATTGTGTCGGTGTTTGAATCGGTTTCATTTAGTTAGATGATTTGTCGGCAGGTGTCACGTTGCCCAACCGTTTTGGTTCTAGTTCCATAGATAAGACCACAATGCTAAAAAATTAAAATCTCCTCATTTATGGCGTCGGAAAATTTTCATGATGTGAATCAGGTGAAGGGAAATGTCGCCTGAAATTCAAATGATTTTTCCCCTTCTAAGTTTTTCAGGGGTTGGGAGAAAAAAAATTTTTTTTTTGAAAATTCACACACTAAGAGCATTGTCTTAGTGTGTGAATTTTCAACAACAAAAAAATAAGTCAAAGCAAAGCGTTCAGCTTGGAATTTACAACTAAAAAAACATGGCAGAAACTTGAGAAAAAATGTTCAGGTTTATGTCAATTATATTTATAAAAAAAGAAAAGGGACTCTTCCTTTTCTCTTTCTCCTGCAAAGGTGTGCGGTCTGTGTGTGTATCAATTGTCTTTTTTTTTTTTTCGAAATCCTAAAAATATTGTTTTTTCAATGCTTAATTGCATTATTACTTCTTTTTAACTTGTATATTCATTATCTCTTGTCTCGCTTTAATCATTTCTTTCCTTTCCAACATAAAGCAGTTATTCTCTTTTTTTTTCTTACCCTTCCCCTTTTTCCTATTCTGACCCAAACAACACAATATACATATGGGTCTGCATTTTTACAGTGTTCACATTGAAAATGCCACCATTTATAACACATTGAAGAGAAAAAAATCCTTGTGAAGCTTGTGACTCATCGTTTTCAATAAAATCAAGTTTGAAATTATATCACTTATGAAAAAGCATATGGTTCTAGATGTTCACAGTTTTCTCATTTGAAATGACACATTTAGATACACACTGGATAGACACCATATTCTTATCAAGTGTGTGGTTCAACTTTTTCTAGCAATTCATTTTTGAAATGATACATGCAAACACAAACTGGATTGAAATCATATTTTTGTAAAGTATGTTGCTAAGCATTTTAAAGGAATTTATATTTGAAAGACCACTAGTGGATACACCCTGAGGAAAAACCATATCCTTGTGATAGTGATTCTTCAGCATTTCTATTGAAATAACATTTGGTAGGCCACTTATGGATGCACACTGGAGAACGACCATATTCTTTTGTATAGCATGGCATTCTTAAGAAATTCCTATTTGGAAGCCACATACATTAAGACTTTCAAATTAGGAATCGTGTGGATTAGCACTATGAAAGTATTTAAAAACATTCCATGCAAATGTCTGTAGTTCCTGCTCATATTCCTCTTGATTTTGAGCTGGGGCAGGATATTCCGCAGGTCTGTTTCTCAGAGCAACTGAGACTCATCTACAGCCCATTTTCAGGATGCTGCCAATCTCTGAGGGATTTTATCGTACTCTGCATTGAAGTCGGGTTCAATAATGGTTATGGCTGCACAATTTGGTCTGTCGCATTGCGGAAATGTTACCTCACCGGCGCTGGTCACAGTCACTCCTCCCAGCTGCTTAATTGTGTCCAGTCCAATTAACAAATCAAATACTAGTAAGTCTCTGCCCACAACCAGAGCTTCTATAGAAAAGCGCGCTTTGCCCCAATACACCTTTGCCCCAATATACGCTTTGACCTGCACCACCCTCATTCTACAGGATGTGGGTGTGCCTCTATCCTCAGTGGGCACTTGAGTTTCTTTCTTCGTCCATGCCAACACCACTTGCTAACTACTGTGTACATCCCATGTCCACCAGAGCTGAGCATGGTGTTCCATCAATGCAAATGGTTACCACCGGCAATGTGCCATTTACAAGATTTTGAGGGATGAGGTTGGCACTGAGTTCTCGCTCCCCTTGCTCGTTTCCTGGGCAATAACAAGTAATGTGCCCACACTGCTGAAATCAATAACACGTGACAGTTCTTCGAGGCTTGGCACCAGCACCTATGATTGTCTCCCATCCCAGGAGTGAATCACTCACCCTATGGTTTTGTCCGTCACATTTAAAACACTTCAAGAGTGCATCCGTCTCCTTTGAGGTGCATTGGCTTGACTGCACAGCCACTGCAGCCTGTTCTGTTACTCCAGTGCAGTTCTACATGATGGTACAGGCTCACATTATTCTTGATCGTATTTTCTCTTTATTTTGCAATATTGAAGCACAAAGACATAGAGCCAATAATATATCGTTCAATCGCCTGAGGGGTGGATTTTTTCATGCAGATTCCAATATCCTTCCCTTACTGGATTCATAGAATTTTAATTCTACTTTGCTAAAATCGTAGGCTAAAAATAGATCTCTATGAAGAGTTGTATGAAAATAGAAGAGGAATTATGGGATATGTTGTTGTTGTTGTTCATTGTAAGAAAAAAAATTCTGATTGTATGATTGCAAAAGATTCAAGTTTTTCTTGTCCTCTTTAACAATACCTTTTTTTTTATTCACAGATATTAGTTGCAAAGGACAAGGACTATTTTACAGAAGATCAAAAACTATATCACAAAGATAACATCTTTTGGAAATGTGTCTACCTTTACTTTGACAATTTTAATTTGAATTGTTACTGTCAAGGATTAAAAGAAAAAAGTTTTTTTTTATGCCTCTACACACACTGGACAGAAACCATATACTTGTGAAGTAGGTGACTCAGAATTTTGAAGTAATTCAGATTTGTAAAGCCACATGCAAACGCAAACTGGAGAGATACCTTATTCTTGTGAAGTATGTGGCTCAGCATTTTCAAGTAATACTCATTTGAAAATTCACATGCAAACACACACTGGAGAGAAATCATATACTTGCAAAGTATGTGGCTCAGCATTTTCAAATAATTCAGATTTGAAAAGCCACATGCGAACACACACTGGAGAGAAACCATATTCTTGTGAAGTGTGTGGCTCAGCATTTTCAAGAAATTCAGATTTGAAAAGGCATATTCGAATACATACTGGAGAGAAACCATTTACTTGTGAGGTGTGTGGCTCTGCATTTACATGTAATTCTCATTTGAAAAACCATATGCGAATTCACACTGGAGAGAAACCATATTCTTGTGGAGTGTGTAGCTCAGAATTTTCAAAAAATTCAGATTTGACGAGCCACATGCGAATTCACACTGGAGAGAAACCATATCCTTGTAAAGTATGTGGGTCTTCTTTTTCTGTGGGTTATGCTCTGAAAAGACACATGCGAACACACACTGGAGAGAAACCATATTCTTGTGATGTATGTGGCTCTAAATTTTCGAGTAATTCTAGTTTGAAAAGGCATATTCGAACACACACTGGAGAGAAACCATATACTTGTGAAGTGTGTGGCTCGGCATTTTCAAGTAATTCAGATTGGAAAAGCCACATGCGAATGCACACTGGGGAGAAACCATATTCTTGTGAAGTATGTGGGTCAGAATTTACACTCAGTTCACATTTGAAAAGGCATATTCGAATACACACTGGAGAGAAACCATATACTTGTGAGGTGTGTGGCTCAGCATTTTCATGTAATTCACATTTGAAAAACCACATGCGAATTCATACTGGAGAGAAACCATATTCTTGTGAAGTATGTGACTCAGAATTTTCGAGAAATTCAGAGTTGAAAAACCACATGCGAATTCATACTGGAGAGAAACCGTATTCCTGTGAAATATGTGGGTCTACTTTTTCTCTGAGTTCAGGTTTGAAAATACACATGCGAACACACACTGGAGAGAGACCATATTCTTGTGAAGTATGTGGCTCAGCTTTTGCAGTGAGTTCAGATCTGAAAAGACACATGAGGACACACACTGGAGAGAAACCATATTCTTGTGAAGTATGTGACTCAGAATTTTCAAGAAATTCACAGTTGAAAAGCCACATGCGAACACACACTGGAGAGAAACCATATTCCTGTGAAGTATGTGGGTCTTCTTTTTCTGTGAGTTCAGCTCTGAAAATACACATGCGAGCACACACTGGAGAGAAACCATATTCTTGTGAAGTATGTGGCTCAGCTTTTGCAGTGAATTCAGATCTGAAAAGACACATGAGGATCCACACTGGAGAGAAACCATATTCTTGTGAAATGTGTCACTCAACATTTTCGAGGAATTCATATTTGAAAAGCCACATGCAGATACACACTGAGGACAGACCATACTCTTGTCAAATATTTGGTTCAGAAAATTTGCTACAAATTCAAATTTAAAGGAACACATGAACACACAAACAGGGAAGGAACCATATTTTTCTGAAGTGTATCCTGTAGGATTTTGTACAAAATCACATTTGAAAAGTCCCAAGTGAACGCATACTGGAGACAAACCATATTCTAGTTAATTATGTAGTTCAACATTTCATCAGGGTTCACATTTGAAAAGATATATACTGCCACTGAGTGGAGACTGAACAAAAAAATCAGGTTTAAAAGTAGATTTGATAGCACCCTTTACTATGAAATGATATTCTTATCAAATATTTGGATCATGACACAAGTGGATGTAGTGTAGAAAAATGCTGAATACATGTGAAGTACTGTTCACATTTTAAAAAAACATTGGTTGGGGAATGTGGAGTACCCCTTCATTGCAATCACTTCCAGATCCACTCTGTGCTGGTGTGGTGGTACCTGATATGGTCCTATTTCTGGGGAAAATAGAACTAAACTGTATACCTATGCAAAACTGAATTGTTTGAAATAGAACTGTTTTGACAAAGTTAGGACAAAGATTATACTTTGACATGTGTTTTGTAATGCTTCTTTGGTCATGCCACCTAGTTGCTATTTAAAGTAGTACTTTGAAAAGCAAGGGATGTAATCCACACACACCTTTGTAAAATGAATGAACCTTTCTTTTTCACCCATTTCAATTTCCTCTCAAACTAACCAAAAGAGGTAGGTCTTTTCTCCTACTTCTTCAATATTTTACTTTAACTCATTCTCTCCCAACTCACCACCAGAGGGCAGTTAATCTGCTCACTAGAATAGCAACATCTGGAATTGTTAGAATCATGATGTTAAACCAGAACTTTTCATGCTTTTAACTTAGAAAAAAATGTTCTTCAAAATTTTTCATTTCCAACCGACAAATATACTCAGCGACCTGGCTGTCATCATGACAGGTTCTTACCTCAGTGTTAGATTCACCTATCGATTCTACTTTAGGGAAAATCATGAAACGTTGGTATGTTATATTTTTTGAAAGTTGTCCATTGTCCAGGCGGATCCTTCAACTGTTTCGGTCGTTATGGCTTTTTGTAGTATGCCGTGATGTGGTTGGTTGTGACGTCAATGTTAATACCGCGATCGAGGTAGCTTTGGGCATCACTTGCTATACCACTCGCTGAGTAGTGGTTGTCCATAGTTTTTACTAGATGAGGGTATATTTTGGGTGTCCAAGCCTTAACCTTTTCACTCATCAGCATCATGCCTACGAGTGAAAAAAACTGTGTCCACTGTCATTCTTGTAGCGTTGTCCTTACTGTACTTGTTTGTTATGTGGATGGCCGCCTGTCTTATGGTGCTTTCGAGTCGGCCAGCAAAATCGGTTAACCTCTCACCATCCCATCGTTGCAAATCCCAGGCCCGACTGAGATGCTGGAAGTTGGACATCTGGTTGCCGTGAGTCGCTATCAGGTACGATTTTAGTCATTTGAAGGTTGACGTGTCTTGATGTGTGTCCTCTATTTCTTGAAAAATGCCTCGGTCGAGTGGCCATTTAGCTATTTTCAGGAATTCTTCTTCCATTTCGGGGTAGTTGGTGAGTTCGGGCTTGACGTTGATGGTGTATGCCTGGTTTAAGTCACTGATAAAACGGTGAACATTGTTACCAGGGTTGAAGCTTCTAATGTCCCTCACGGCATCTCGTAAGGACTGTTGTCGCCTCATAAGTCTGTGCGTCGTGTTTGTAGGTGTTGTCGATGTTGCTGTGGTGTAGCCTGACTCAGGGCAGTGAGCATATCATCTATGTCCTTTGGCATTTTTATACAAATTCAATTTCAAACGATTCAGTTTAACATGAGTACACACTGTTTAATTGTCAAAAACATTTCTATTTAAAGCTTTTCAGTTTAGTCAAACAGTTCTATTTCAAACAATTCAGTTTAGTATGTGGTATAGATTTTGTTTACCTGAAAAAAAAGAGCCGTTTTTTTTTTTTTATGAAATGACTAAAGTGTAATAAAATTCATTGATTAATTAATGTACACATATGATTTCATTACTCAGGATTCTCCAAACTTCCAGCATTACTCAAACCTCACCATCAGATTGTTTAATGTCATAAACAGGACGTTCATGGGGGGATGTCTTACCTCTCTGCAGAGCAGCAGTCCATGTATTCTACAGCCCCAGCTGACTGGGTCAGATAAATCTGATTTGAAAATTGATTTAATGTTTTTTTTTTGTTTTTATTTCAAAATCTAATCCATTTATTTATTTTTTTACTGTTTTTATTTTCAAATATCTGTAATTTTCATTTATTTTCATTTAGTTAAATGATCATTCTTATTTAATCTGATATTTTTTACTTGATTTTTTTATTGACAGTAAAAACATTTTTATAATTGAAATAAGGTGACTCGAGCTGTCTAATGCAGGGTTGCCCTCCTTACATCACATTGCAGTTCTTCAGTTCCTTGTAATTACTTGAATAAATAACTTGTATATTTATTCTGTCTTCATGCCTTTACCTCTATCTACACAGTAGACGGAGCGTTATAATGATGTTCAAACATTTTAAAATATTCATTGTAAACAGTTTACAGTAAAATAAAATAAAATTTTTCCAGATTAATTTTTTTCTATTTAATGTTTTACCTGGTGATTATCTACAAATCTTTTATTACCCCTCAAATATGAAGTTTTTTAAAAATTTTCTCTTTTTTTAATAACATTTACATTTTTTTCATATATTTTTAGAAACTATTCAGAGAAGAAAAAAAAAAAATTTACTTAAAGTTTTACATATAATAACATTACAAACATGAAGTGACCTGAAAAAGAGAGCCGTTTTTTTTGTTTGTTTTAGTAAGGGACATGTGACTTTATTGTCATTTTTTTTTTTTTTACTTCATTTCATTTAGTAAAAATATTAGCAAAATAGATCAGTTGTATTTCTTTCTAAATCAATGTAGATCATTTCAAAAATTGATTTTTAAATAATCTAAAAAGGTTATTAAAAAATGTTCAGAGAATTTCTTTTTGAAAAGCATCAAACTTTGTAAGAAAACCTGTGTGAAATTCTTTTCTTTTTTGATGGCAAAGCTGCTAGAAATAGATGTGTATTCAAGGGATTTTATCTCATTCACTGCATTGATAATTGTTTCACTTCATAAAGAGTTGAAGTTTGCTAAAAGTGACAGGGACAGAGAGAGAGACAAAGGACTCAGACACAGACTGATGGAGGACTGCTATATTGACCATATTTAGAGCCCCATTCAGTGTTTCCTGTTATAGAAATCTGTAATTGATGGTTCTGTCAAAGGTCAATATGCAACTCTCCTCCTTACCCCTTTTTACAAAATGTCCATATATGGATATTTTCTTTGCATCCATCTCTATCACTTTGTTCAAAAATAAAAGATTACATTTTCCTATTTTGCTATCATGTTTTTGCATTCAGAATTAAATAGTAATTCAGAAGAAGCTTCTCTAATCCAATTATTTTGAATATTTTTAAATGGTGGACTTAATCAAAAAGTACAATCCATTTTTAGTTAGCCAAAGTTTATCGTAAACTATGTCAAATTTTTTAGAAAAACATTGATTGGTCCTTTTCTTGTCACATATAAGTTGCAGTTACTTGACTATTTAGTCATTTGATCATATCAACAATATATGAAATTTTTCAAATAGAAATATTATCTCTAATTTAGCAATTAGAATTATTTTGTGTAAATATTTTCATCCAGCATTTAAACATTTTACCTTGGTACCCAATATTGTTTTTTCTAATCTCTCAGAATTTTCAGAAAAAACTAATCATTTTTTTCGTCATTATGTTGGGCAGCTTCTACATATGTTTTATCAATTAAAAGAATACACTTTTTCTGATTTTCAGAAATTTTACACCCTGTTATAAATATTATATAAAGTCTGTTATATAATGACTGAGATGTTACAAAATATTCATATATCGTGATACGAATATCAGAATCATAATGTTTTGTCTCGACATTGGTTTTATATAATAAGAAATTCACAATAATAATGAAGAAATAACTAAGTCCTACACTCAGCCTACTTCTACATGAGTTGAAGATTAGATTCAATATGAGCTAGACATTATGACATCTTATATGTTGATTGACTGCTGATATTAAAATCCACATCTCTTTGAAAGACCTCTCGAAGCTGGGACTGTATGTCAAGCTCCAAATACTAAACACTTGGCTTGCTACTTGACTGTTTGCAAGTTCCACTCGACTTGGACAATAGTGGGAAAGATTTAAACTACTGTATACAACATGATATAAAAAAAATCTTGTTAAATTTCTATTATGTATTTACTTTGTTTTTTTTTTGTGTTGGAGAATTATTTTCTTGTATCTATTGGTTGTTGATCTGTTTATCACTTCAGTAACTTAATCAGGTGACCTTCTCAAATTCTCTAATCAAAAACACGACATAAGCTGAAGAGTGGATGGTTGTGAGGAACACCAAGGTAGTTAACCAAACCAGAACTTTGTTTAACAACACAATACCAATTGTTATATAGTCACATATGCAGATTCACATCTACATACATGCACATATATATGTAGAATAATTCACAACGACAAAGACAGATGCATTAAGGATAACGCAGGAAGGAAGACGCCAGAAGACTCCTTTAACAATATTTTACCTCTTTCTTTATTGCAAGTGTTTGAAAGGGTTGTTCAAGGGTTGCATGTGAGAGGGAGCTGGAGACCGAATTTTAACTGTTATATCTTGACCCCACTGTTATGACCATCATGTTGTGTCTTTCTTGTTCTCTAAGGCTGCCCAACCGGGGGCCTAGGGGTTCACTCTGCTGGATGCTGGCTTTCTTCATTGCATCTTATCAGCATCTTCTCTGGACCCCAAACTCCATTGGGGTTTCCGAGGGCCCCCTCGGTCAGGTGTGGCTTTCCTTACCACATCTGGTCTCTAGCTGTCTGGAATTCTACTGGCAACTGCTTCTTGGACTCGAACTCAACTGAGTTAAATAATAATTCAACGCCCACATGATCGCCCACTGGATCTTTGAAATCGAATGTTCAATCGTCATCAAGTGGAAATAACTGTCATGCAGTTCAGAGGTCACTCTCTTCCGGTGCATCAGTCTGTATTGGCATAGTGGGACCTTCACCTTGTCCCATATCATAAGCCTTAATCCGCCCACGCGATCTCTTTCGATTACTGGCCATTGGAATGTGTCACTTCCTTCCGGTGCATCACCTTGGAATAGCATTTCTTTGGGCCAGGTCGAAGGTCAAAACATAACACAGTGGGGAACAATCATGGTCATCAAGCGACTACATTATTTGGTTGCTAATTGACCAGGATCAACCCAGAAAGGTTACAACTGTTCTTATCCCCTTTTTATTATCTTTTAGTTAAATACGGAACTATCAATTGAAAATAACATCCTCTACAAAGGTGACAACATGCTTCTTCCAGACAACCTATGTGAGAAGGATATTACTTTGATTCATGATGGACCTCATCAAAGTCAGTTTGCATTCAAGTGTCTGTTAAGAGCACATCTTCAGGATGGACACTCCGATAAGATTCCAGGTTGAAATCTGCTTTGAATGCTAGACTTCAACAGTGTCACACATGACCTTCCCATTCTAGAAGAAATTTACACCAATTTTTTCTACTAAGAATAGGACAAATGTGACAATGGACAACTATTTGATTAACAATGATTCCTGAAGTGGTCGACAAAATGAGGTATTATGATTAAAACAAAATATTCATGTGACCCGTAGAAAGAATGAAGCAGTGTTTCATGAAAACCTTACAAAAGGCCATTCAGATTGACATTGATGGGAACAAACTTATCTTAGAAGCAATCAGTAAGTTTCTCCAATACCACTAAACTGCACACACAGCCAGTGGTCTTACACCAGAGGGGATGTTGTTCAGGGAAGTGTAAAGCGCCCTCCGCATGGTCCTCTGTCACACAGCACCACATACAGGAAGCCATTTAAAAGGACAAAATTAAGAAAGCAGCCAACAACACTAAAATAAACACTTTCTGTTGGCATGAATATCAACAGAAAATCCAGGTAGACAACATACTGGTAAAGTAAACCAACCCACCCTAATATATACATGTTCCTGATTGAACACACAGCATATAAAGTGACAGATGTACAGGGAGGTTGCTAGGAACTGGTGTGCAACAGTGAATACAATGGCAATCTGTTCATCTACTTGAGTTACTGCCACCATATTTTTGTCTGGCAACTGGACGCTAGTTGCTCCCCACTTCCCTACCTAGCTCCAGTTGCTAGGCGGCATTAGTGTCACCAGTTTCCTGGTCGTGAAGGTCTACTCTATATCTTGCATATCAGTAACCTTGCGGCCAGTAGGAAGTAGACCACCCCCTACTTTTTCTTTTTCTTGTTAGTATTTTCTTTTTTTGTATCTAGCTATGTCCCTTATCAGTCACTTCATTCAGAAAACCTGTTTACCCTCCTGGTTGCTATCTGACAATCATGGAGGGTTCTTCTTCTTTCCCTTACGACCCGTCTTCACCGTATGGCCCATCTTCCCCAACTGAAGCCGGTAAAAACGCACAGGAAGCCCCCCCCCCTAAGCAGTTGGGAGAGCGAGGAGAGCCCGAGACCCAAGCAACCAGTCTTATGGGGTCAAACTGGCCGTCAGTGTCGCTCCCCTCAGAATTAGAAAACCCAATCCAGCCGGGACAAGGGTCAAAGTCACCAAGACCTGTAAAGTCACCCTGGAAAGTCCAGCAGAAGGATCCTGAGGAATATGAAAAGGGATTAGGTGGACAAGTATGCCGAGTATTTCAAAGGTAATGAAATTTTGCCCATCCCAGAGATCCTCCAGAAACTAGAATCCAGGATACTCTCGCTGGTCGTAACTGACCTGAAGACAAGACGGCTGGTTGGGCTGAAAAAGGAGGGGTTTAAGGATCTCCTTCAGAAAGCAGGTGTCCCCTGCCAATACTTTTGTTGCAGGAGTTTTGTGACGTGGGATGTCCTGCTACCCTGGAAAGAACAAGCAGCTAAGGTCGCCTCCAACAATATAATGACCAAGTTTTTCCGACTGCAGCCGGAATAATTAGGAACCCGTAGGAACCTGGTGACGGTATTTGACGTCCCGGCGTTTATCACTAGAAAGGTGCTGGTCTCTTTCCACAGCGCTTATGGCCACTTTGAGGAAATTAACCATCTCAGGTCAGCTGCCGGGACACCCTACAGGGACTATACGTTCCAGCTTTGTTTGATTAGGGAGGCTTCCAAGCCACCCCGAGATTATTATCAGCAGAGAGAGACAGCTGATGGTGGTTGTGGAAGGAAAGCATCTGCGCTGATGGAGCTGTAAGCAGCTGGTGCATATAGCCAAGTTTTACCCCCAAAAGGATGAGCAAAATGCTACAGCCACCACAGCCGCCACAGTCACCATCAGCTATGAACAGCCAAAGACAACGTCGGAAAAGGATCCGGGTCAGGTCCAGTCTAAAACTTCTGATCATCCCAAAGCAGACGAAGGCTGGACTGAAGTGATCCGGAAAAAAGGGGAGAAAGTGAATGCCTCTCCTGTGAACCGGTTTCTGCATCAGTACATACATCAGTTCACTCACCAGAACCCATGTCAGCGACACAGACACCGGAACTAACTTCAACATCACCAGCTACCAAGGCTTTGGCTAAAAAAAAAATCAAAACCCAAAACAACCCCTCAAGAAACTCCCATGGACACCTCGACAAATTTGATGAGGCGAGAAAGTGGAGAGGGGGCCTCCAAAAAGATGGTCTCTAGGCCATCTCATTTCAAGGAACCTTTGGAAATCCCCTTCGATACATCTCTTCAAATTCAACCTCCCCCACAGCAAGATCTACCACAGCCACCATCTCCAACTCCTCCTCAACATGCACCTCCCCAAAAATTCCCCTTCACAACCTTCCCAACAAATGGACCATCAACAACCTCCCCAGTCTCATCATGAACTGTCTGAGGCCGAGGGATGAAGCACCGTTTGTCCGTGAGTACCAAAGCGCTATTTGAAACCTTCCTCAGTCCAGTGACCTCTTTCGGTCTCGGAAGGAGCTGTATCGAGGGTTAGTAGTCGGTTCCATTTCGGATCCTCTGGTAAGGCGCCTCGGCTGGTCGATAGAGGAGATTTGCTCTCAGTGGAATTGGACGCCTGGTTCGGGCTTCATGAACAACCCCGAATTCTTGCTCACCTGGCGGAATGCGTTGGCCCTCAACGACTGGGCTTACAGAATCTGCCTGGCAGACATGCCTGATTGCCCTCGCTGCGGCAGTGGTCTAGCGGAAACGGCTTTTCACGCCTACTGCTGTTCGCCCGTTCTGGAGTCACGTCGCGGTGTGGACAGTTCGCATCAGCCCTAACGAGCTCGTGCTGCTCAACGTTGGGTACTTTTTGGACAATGTTGACCCTCCGTTTCAGGGTGAGAAGCGTGTGGTGTTTCTCGTGATCCTAGCCGTGGCTAGAATGGTGATTTGGCAGACGTGAAACAAGGGATTGTATGAGAGTGCAAACTTTTCTTATCATGATCTGATCTTGTTTTTTATGGAATAGCTTAGGGTCAAGATAAGATGCGATAGAAGACGCTTGGACCGCATAACATTCAGCAAAAGGTGGGTCTATGAAGCAAGACTAGTCGTACGCAAGGGGGCAACGTTAGAGTCATCCTTCCCTCCTCTGCCTGCGTATGGCGACGATGGTCCGGGTCCTTCGGGACCCCACCCCGGGTAAGTAGGATTTTGTAGTACAACTTAGAATTCTCGACACCCTAGTTAGTGGTTGGAAGTGTGTCATTGTCCCCACCGTTTAGATGCTAGGTCTCTTTAAGATCCTCCCCATTCCCTATTTTTTTTCTTCTCCCTTCACCACTTGTTAGTCCCTGGCCTTTTTTTTCGTGGATCTTGGTCACATATTTCTGCTTTTCATGTTTATTCCCTTTCCTGGCTGCACCCCTTCCCGTCTGTTCTTTTATCCGGATTAGTCTTTAGGTTTTCTCCCTATAGTTCGGCTTGTTTTGGGTCTTATCCAAGTACCAAAAAAGAGTCGACTCTCCACATCATAGAAGAGGGGATGGGAGGGAGACCAATCGGCGTTTATGTTTTGTTTACTTTGAGGCTTTTTCTCCAATCCCCCATCATCTTTTCATCCGTTGTAAATCTGTCATTTCATTTCATCAGGATTTTTAAGTAGGGTATTCATTGAACGAATGAGGCTTTCTGATGCTTGTTGCGTTTCTGGTGGGTGAATGAATCTATTGTATAGAATGATCAAGAGGAAAAAACGATTGAATGATGATTGTGGGCGATGAGTGTGACTAGCTACGGCTCCATAGGAAAAAACAGATTTCGTCCCCTCTCCTTTCATCCAATTTTTTGGAGCCTTGTGCTCACCAAAGAACATATAATTTTTGTATGTTTTTTTTCTGGAAATAAAAGGAGGTCTTCGGACGCTTTCCGGAGCCGCTCGGCTCCGTAAGGCCGAATCCTACATCTAATGGTTGCATTCGCCTTGGAGTATCTCTGACGGTCCTTATTGACCAGCCGAAGTAGAAGGCCTGGAGGCAAATACGAAAAGGACTCTTAGACCACCCGGTCTTAAACATTCGGTCAGTTCCCCTCGGCCGTTTCCTTGCGCAACGCTAAGGCACGAGTTAGCCTTTAGCTACCGCTTCACTAACTGCGCAGCGCTAAGATGACATCGATCTTAGCCACGACCTCCTGACCTGTTCGCTCGACAGTGCAAAGCTTTCGCACGGCAAAGCCTTAGCTATTGTCCAATACGCCCGCATGGCTTTCGCGCAGCACAGTAACAGCTACCGTCTGGTACGCCCGCACGGCTTTGGCACGGCAAAGCCATAGCTACCATCTCAATACGTCCGCACAGCTTTGACACAGCGAAGCCATAGCTATCGTCTCGATATGTCCGCACAGCTTTGACACGGCAAAGCCATAGCTATCGTCTCTGATACGTCCGCACAGCTAGGGGGCACGACAAAGCCCTAGCTTCACTGATTCATTGTTCACTTGGTCTGTAGCACTAAGACGCAATTAAGTCTTAGTCACCACGCTCGCTCGACTCTGCGTGATCAAGCGGCCAACACCGACTTCGACAACGACACTCTAGCAAGGCAGCATCCAATCTACGTACGAGACGTTGTACAGACTGCCTTAACATTGCAGCATCTCGATCACGTACGACCCACTGTACGGGATAGCAACTACATCAATACAGCCCCGGTTAACACAACGTGCTGTTTAAACCAGGATGTCACTATACCAATCACCCAAAACTCTCGTTTAGCTGTATTCTACGACTTCACCAACAGCAGCTACCCACAACGATCGTCCAACTGCATTCGACGACTTGACTGACACATGCTACCTGCAACGATCGCCCAACTGCATTCGACGACTTGACTGACACCGGATACCCACAACGATCGCCCAACTGCATTCGACGACTTGACCGACACCAGCTACCTGCAACGATCGCCCAACTGCATTCGACGACTTGACCGACACCAGCTACCTGCAACGATCGCCCAACAGCATTCGACGACTTGACCGATACCAGTTACCCGCAACGATCGTCCAACTGCATTCGACGACTTGAGTGACACCAGCTACCCACAACAATCGTCCAACTGCATTCAAGACTTGACTGACACCAGCTACCCGCAACAATCACCCAACTGCATTCGACGACTTGACTGACACCAGTTACCTGCAACGATCGTCCAACTGCATTCGACGACTTGACTGACACATGCTACGCACAACGCTCATCCAACTGCATTCGACGACTTGACTGAACCCAGCTACCCACAACGATCGTCAAACTGCATTCAATGACTTGACTGACACCAGCTAACCACAACGCTCGTCCAACTGCATTCGACGACTTGACTGACACCAGCTACCCACAACGATCGTCCGACTGCATTCGACGACTTGACTGACACCAGCTACCTGCAACAATCGCCCAACTGCATTCGACGACTTGACTGACACCAGCAACCTGCAACGATAACCCAACTGCATTCGACGTCTTGACCGACACCAGCTACCCGCAACGATCGTCCAACTGCATTCGACGACTTGACTGACACCAGCTACCTGCAACGATCGTCCAACTGCATTCGACGACTTGACTGACACCAGCTACCTGCAACGATCGCCCAAATGCATTCGACGTCTTGACCGACACCAGCTACCCGCAACGATCGTCCAACTGCATTCGACGACTTGACCGACACCAGCTACCCGCAACGATCGTCCAACTGCATTCGATGACTTGACTGACACAAGCTACCCACAACGCTCGTCCAACTGCATTCGACGACTTGACCGACACCAGCTACCCACAACGCTCGTCCAACTGCATTCGACGACTTGACCGACACCAGCTACCCACAACGATCGTCTAACTGCATTCGACGACTTGACCAAACAGCAGCTACACACAACGATCGTCCAACTGCATTCGACGACTTGACTGACACCAGCTACCTGCAACGATCGCCCAACTGCATTCGACGACTTGACCGATACCAGCTACCCGCAACGATCGTCCAACTGCATTCGACGACTTGACTGACACCAGCTACCCACAACGATCGTCCAACTGCATTCGATGACTTGACTGACACCAGCTACCCGCAACAATCGCCCAACTGCATTCGCCGACTTGACTGACACCAGTTACCTGCAACGATCGTCCAACTGCATTCGACGACTTGACTGACACCAGCTACCCACAACGATCGTCAAACTGCATTCGACGACTTGACCGACACCAGCTACCCACAACGATCGACCAACTGCATTCGACGACTTGACCAAACACCAGCTACCCACAACGCTCGTCCAACTGCATTCGAAAATTTGACTGACACCAGCTACCTGCAACGATCACCAACTGCATTCGACGACTTGACTGACACCAGCTACCTGCAACGATCGTCCAACAGCATTCGACGACTTGACTGACACCAGCTACCCACAAAACTCGTCCAACTGCATTCGACGACTTGACTGACACCAGCTACCCACAACGATCGTCCAACTGCATTCGACGACCTGACCAAACACCAGCTACCCACAACGATCGTCCAACTGCATTCGAAAACTTGACTGACACCAGCTACCTGCAACGATCACCAACTGCATTCGACGACTTGACTGACACCAGCTACCTGCAACGATCGTCCAACTGCATTCGACGACTTGACTGACACCAGCTACCCACAACGCTCGTCCAACTGCATTCGACGACTTGACCGACACCAGCTACCCACAACGATCGTCCAACTGCATTCGACGACTTGACCAAACACCAGCTACCCACAACGTTCGTCCAACTGCATTCGACGACTTCACCAACACCAGCTACTCGCAACGATCGTCCAACTGCACTCGACGACTTGAATGACTCCAACTACCCGCAACGGTCGCCCAACTGCATTCGACGACTTCACCAACACCAGCTACCCACAACGATCGTCCAACTGCATTCGACGATTTGACTGACACTAGCTACTTGCAACGATCACCCAACTGCATTCGACGACTTCACCAGCACCAGCTACACGCAACGATCGTCCAACTGCATTCGACGATTTGACTGACACCAGCTACTTGCAACGATCGCCCAACTGCATTCGACGACTTCACCAGCACCAGCTACACGCAACGATCGTCCAACTGCATTCGACGATTTGACTGACACCAGCTACTTGCAACGATCGCCCAACTGCATTCGACGACTTCACCAGCACCAGCTATACGCAACGATCGTCCAACTGCATTCGACGATTTGACTGACACCAGCTACTTGCAACGATCGCCCAACTGCATTCGACGACTTCACCAGCACCAGCTACACGCAACGATCGTCCAACTGCATTCGACGATTTGACTGACACCAGCTACTTGCAACGATCGCCCAACTGCATTCGACGACTTCATCAGCACCAGCTACACGCAACGATCACCAACTGCATTCGACGACTTGACTGACACCAGCTACCCACAACGCTCGTCGAACTGCATCGGACAACTTGACTGACACCAGCTACCCGCAACGATCGCCCAACTGCATTCGACGACTTCACCAACACCAGCAACCCACAACGATCGCCCAACTGCATTCGATGACTTGACCGACACCAGCTACCGGCAACAATCGTCCAACTGCATTCGACGACTTGAGTGACACCAGCTACCTGCAACGATCGTCCAACTGCATTGGACCACTTGACCGACACCAGCTACCCGCAAAGATCGTCCAACTGCATTCGACGACTTGACTGACACCAGCTACCCACAACGCTCGTCCAACTGCATTCGACGACTTGACTGACACCAGCTACCCGCAACGATCGTCCAACTGCATTCGATGACTTGACTGACACCAGCTACCCACAACGATCGTCCGACTGCATTCGACGACTTGACTGACACCAGCTACCTGCAACGATCGTCCAACTGCATTCAAGACTTGACTGACACCAGCTACCCGCAACATTCGCCCAACTGCATTCGACGACTTGACTGACACCAGTTACCTGCAACGATCGTCAAACTGCATTCGACGACTTGACCGACACCAGCTACCCACAACGATCGACCAACTGCATTCGACGACTTGACCAAACACCAGCTACACACAACGCTCGTCCAACTGCATTCGAAAACTTGACTGACACCAGCTACCTGCAACGATCACCAACTGCATTCGACGACTTGACTGACACCAGCTACCTGCAACGATCGTCCAACTGCATTCGACGACCTGACAAAACACCAGCTACCCACAACGATCGTCCAACTGCATTCGAAAACTTGACTGACACCAGCTACCTGCAACGATCACCAACTGCATTCGACGACTTGACTGACACCAGCTACCTGCAACGATCGTCCAACTGCATTCGACGACTTGACTGACACCAGCTACCCACAACGCTCGTCCAACTGCATTCGACGACTTGACCGACACCAGCTACCCACAACGATCGTCCAACTGCATTCGACGACTTGACCAAACACCAGCTACACACATCGTTCGTCCAACTGCATTCGACGACTTCACCAACACCAGCTACCCGCAACGATCGTCCAACTGCACTCGACGACTTGAATGACACCAGCTACCCGCAACGGTCGCCCAACTGCATTCGACGACTTCATCAACACCAGCTACCCACAACGATCGTCCAACTGCATTCGACGATTTGACTGACACTAGCTACTTGCAACGATCACCCAACTGCATTCGACGACTTAACCAGCACCAGCTACACGCAACGATCGTCCAACTGCATTCGACGATTTGACTGACACCAGCTACTTGCAACGATCGCCCAACTGCATTCGACGACCTCACCAGCACCAGCTACACGCAACGATCGTCCAACTGCATTCGACGACTTGACAGACACCAGCTATCCACAACGCTCGTCGAACTGCATCGGACAACTTGACTGACACCAGCTACCCGCAACGATCGCCCAACTGCATTCGACGGCTTCACCAACACCAGCAACCCACAACAATCGCCCAACTGCATTCGATGACTTGACCGACACCAGCTACCGGCAACAATCGTCCAACTGCATTCGACGACTTGAGTGACACCAGCTACCTGCAACGATCGTCCAACTGCATTGGACCACTTGACCGACACCAGCTACCCGCAAAGATCGTCCAACTGCATTCGACGACTTGACTGACACCAGCTACCCACAACGATCGTCCAACTGCATTGGACCACTTGACCGACACCAGCTACCCGCAAAGATCGTCCAACTGCATTCGACGACTTGACTGACACCAGCTACCCACAACGCTCGTCCAACTGTGTAGCAGCCACAGATCTATTTCCTTTCGCAAATCAATGCCCCTGTAAAGAGAATCGGTCACTCACTGACCAATCAACGGACATCGCTATCAGCGGAAAAGCGGTTCCAAACTTTAGTTAATGACGAGCTTTTGGGGGACCGTATGCCAAGCGAATTGCTCCGCAGAATGAGAGAGCTGGCAGAAGATGTCCCTACTGATAGTGCCATTATAAAGCAACTTTTCTTCTCAAGGCTGCCCCCTCAAGTAAAGGCAATTCTGGCACCCATGGTAGAGAAAAGCCCTGTAGACGTGATAGCGTCCTCTGCAGATAAAGTGATGGAATTCACTAAGGGGCCTATTACTGCATCCATTCCCCAGCCAAAGGCTGAAGTCTCTATACTCTCTGCTGCTGGGAACACTAGCCAAGTTGCCACGCAAGTGGCCATACTCAACGCTGTGGAGCGACTTACCCAAGAAATACGAAAATTAGCCGTAGTTAGGTCACATTCGCCCAGACGTCAACAAAAAAGTCGTTCGCCATCCCCACATCACCGCCGCCACTCAAGCAAGTCAGGACTATGTTTTTATCACAGTCGCTTTGGTGCTGAGGCTCGGAGATGCAAAATGCCCTGCTCGTTTTCAAACCAGGGAAACTTAAATCTGGAGAGCTGAGCACGGCACACTCTCCACAAGATTTATACAACAACCGTGCCTATTTTATCACTGACTTCAGGTCCCAAGCACGTTGTTTGGTTGACACAGGAGCAGCTTGCAGTATCTGGCCTCTGAAACTCCTCACTGAGAAGCCGCCAGTGTCGCCCATCACACTGCAAGCGGTAAATCACTCCCCTATTCACACGTACGGTCAAATTTCTCGTTCTCTGGACTTGGAATTACGGAGAGACTTTACATGGATTTTTACTGTAGCTGATTTACCATACCCCATTCTAGGCTCGGACTTTCTGCACCACTTCAACCTCTTGGTGGACATGCGCAAAAGACGACTTATTGACGGCAATACGGAACTTTCCGTCACAGGTTATAAGGCAAATACCTCACCCATCAGCCCGGTATTTTTCATTGCCGCCACAGACGACCCATACCAAATATTATTACGCTCTTACCCAGAGTTAACTAACTTAAATTTTGTTGTGGGCAAATCAACTCACGAAACGACACACCACATTGAGACCACAGGTGCTCCGGTGTTCTCACGCCCTCGCCGCCTCCCTGCTGATAAACTAAAGGCGGCGAAGGCAGAATTTAACCATATGCTGCAGCTGGGAATTATACGCCCTTCGTCCAGTCCTTGGGCTTCCCCTTTGCATATGGTTCCAAAGCGTTCTGGAGATTGGCGTCCGACTGGGGACTATCGACGACTAAATGCCATTACGGTACCTGATCGTTACCCAATCCCACATATACAAGACTTCGCTTCATCTCTGCATGGTTGTAAGATCTTCTCCAAATTAGATCTCGTTAAGGCTTACCATCAGATACCAGTGAACCCAGCCGACATACCAAAAACTGCTGTAACCACTCCATTTGGAGCGTTTGAATTTTTAACTATGCCTTTCGGTTTGCGAAACGCGGCTAGTACCTTCCAAGGCTTCATGGACGAAGTAGTGCGTGATTTGGACTTCGTCTATAATTATATAGACGATATACTCGTAGCAAGTGCCTCACCTGAGGAACATGTTACTCACCTCCGCCTACTGTTCGAACGGTTTCAAAAGTACCAGGTGAGGATTAACCCTGGTAAATGTGTTTTCGGTGCTTCGTCGCTAACTTTCTTGGGACACATTATCAGCCCTGAAGGGATATCTCCCTTACCTGAAAAAGTGAAGGCCCTACAAGACCTCCAACCACCCACTTCACTCCGCCAACTAAGGCACTTCCTCGGTCTGCTCAACTATTACAGACGTTTCATCCCACACTGTGCGGATCTCCTGTCTCCTCTGTCTGACCTATTACGTAATAGGAAAAAGAAAAATGAGCAGATTTCGTTGAATGACATACAGTTAAAAGCCTTTAACGAAGTGAAGCAGAAATTAGCAACAACATCGCTACTTGCACATCCTGTACCCGACGCCCAGTTCTCATTGGTCGTTGATGCATCGGGCGCAGCTGTAGGTGCAGTTTTGCAACAGCAATACCAACAACAGCTACAACCCCTCGCTTATTTTTCGAGACAGCTGAAACCGGCAGAACAACGTTACAGCACGTTTGGCCGTGAACTCCTGGCAATGTACCTCGCAGTGAGACACTTTCAGCATTCACTAGAGGGCAGGCAATTTGTGATCTACACCGATCACCGTCCGCTTACTTTCGCGTTGCGTTCAAAACCGGACAAGTATTCTCCTCGCGAAACTCGCCACTTGGATTTTGTTTCGCAGTTTACAAACGATATCCGACATATCTCTGGTGAACAGAATGCTGCGGCAGACGCCTTGTCTCGCCTTCCAATTAATTCACTTTTCTCACCTTCGGATATCGACTTACGGCAGATGGCCTTAGACCAGCCACGTCTGGACACCTTGGATCTATCGTCACCTGAATTTGCAACTTGCAAGTTCGCATACCTGCCTGTGCCCTCTGCGGACACGCAGATTATCTGTGACACCTCAACAGACGCACCTCGACCTTTTGTTCCGATGACTCATCGTAGGGTTGTTTTTGACACCCTACACCAATTGGCACACCCCGGACCGAAAGCCACAGTGAAGCTGATTTCAGCTAGATTTTTCTGGCCAAACATGAGGCGTGATATCACTGCCTGGACACGTTCTTGCATATCCTGCCAAAAATCAAAGGTGCACACACATATCCGTGCACCCCTCGGGACATTCAGCACCCCAGACGCTCGGTTCAGCCATATCCATATAGATCTGGTGGGACCATGGCCGGTCAGTCAAGGATTTACTTACCTCCTGACCTGTATAGACCGTTTTACACGATGGCCTGAAGCTATTCCCTTAAAGGACGTTTCAGCTGAATCCGTAGCACAAGCCCTTATATCAGGCTGGATAACGCGTTACGGAGTTCCAACGACAATTACCACTGACCGTGGCAGACAGTTTGAATCCCACCTATTCCTGGAACTTTCCAGGATTTTAGGGATCAACCGCATACGAACTACAAGCTACCACCCTGCTTCTAACGGGATGATAAAACGCTTCCATCGCCAATTGAAGGCCGCATTGCGCTCCTATCCTGACCAACAGCGATGGAGCGAATATGTACCTGTTGTCCTTCTTGGCTGTCGTGCAGCTATCAAAGAGGACCTAGGATACTCTCCAGCAGAACTTGTCTATGGAGTACCGCTATCACTACCTGGTCAGATGCTGAACCCTATAGATCTAACGGGAACAGATCCAGCTTTATATGTAAATAGACTGCAATGTTATTTTGGTAATCTCCCACCAATGCAACCTAGAGAACAGACCATCAAACCATCAGTCCCCAAAGATATTTCTTCATGGACTCACGTTTTCTAAGAAAGGACGCTGTCAAAGCCCCTCTCACTCCACCTTACACTGGCCCTTACCGCGTGCTTTCACGCACTAACAAACTGTTCACCCTTGACATTAATGGCAAAAAAGAAACTGTATCTATTGACAGGGTGAAAAGAGCCTTTCTTAACACAAACACACAAGAGCCACATATTCCCCCTACTTACACACATGAACATATCTCTACACCTGCAGAAAAAAATACAATGCCAAAAGACAATTACGTTACAACCACACGTAGTGGTCGACGAGTACATTGGCCCAAAAAGCTCTGTAAAACTGTTTATGTATAAAATGTACCCTTCTTTGTTTTATGGCTGCTATCTTTTTCTCTGTCGGCTTTCCGCCTAAGCAGGGGGTGATGTAGCAGCCACAGATCTATTTCCCTTCGCAAATCAATGCCCCTGTAAAGAGAATCGGTCACTCACTGACCAATCAACTGGCAGAGCGCATTGATTCCTTCTCCCTATCAGGAACTATTTTTCTGGTCCCTTTTCTGTAGAACGGACAACGTCAGAGAGAGTCTGGAGCTAGCAGAAGAAACATATCTCTCCCACATGACTGCACTGATTCCACTTGGAACACTTCGCTCACTGCTAGCTTTAAACACGCTTCCTACGAACTAAGGACCTGCATACAGACCAGCGACGCAAAGAGACACTTTCTCACTCTCACTCCTTCACGCCTGCTACTAATAAACCTTACTTTGTTGTGTTATTAAAAGAAGTTTTGTTATTCATTTGTGTTGCCAAAAAAATATAGTGTTAGGGAAATTAACCAATTCCCCTTTAACCCTATAACTGCATTCGACGACTTGACCGACACCAGCTACCCGCAACGATCGTCCAACTGCATTCGATGACTTGACCAACACCAGCTACCTGCATCGATCTCCCAACAGCATTCGACGACTTGACCAACACCAGCTACATGCAACGATCACCCAACTGCATTTGATGACTTGACTGACACCAGCTACCCGCAACGATCGTCCAACTGCATTCGAAGACTTGACTGACACCAGCTACCTGCAACGATCGTCCAACTGCATTCGACGACTTGACTGACACCGGATACCCACAACGATCGCCCAACTGCATTCGACGACTTGACCGACACCAGCTACCTGCAACGATCGCCCAACTGCATTCGACGACTTGACCGACACCAGCTACCTGCAACGATCGCCCAACTGCATTCGACGACTTGACCGATACCAGCTACCCGCAACGATCGTCCAACTGCATTCGACGACTTGAGTGACACCAGGTACCTGCAACAATCGTCCAACTGCATTCAAGACTTGACTGACACCAGCTACCCGCAACAATCACCCAACTGCATTCGACGACTTGACTGACACCAGTTACCTGCAACGATCGTCCAACTGCATTCGACGACTTGACTGACACCAGCTACGCACAACGCTCGTCCAACTGCATTCGACGACTTGACTGACCCCAGCTACCCACAACGATCATCAAACTGCATTCAATGACTTGACTGACACCAGCTAACCACAACGCTCGTCCAACTGCATTCGACGACTTGACTGACACCAGCTACCCACAATGATCGTCCGACTGCATTCGACGACTTGACTGACACCAGCTACCTGCAACAATCGCCCAACTGCATTCGACGACTTGACTGACACCAGCAACCTGCAACGATAACCCAACTGCATTCGACGTCTTGACCGACACCAGCTACCCGCAACGATCGTCCAACTGCATTCGACGACTTGACTGACACCAGCTACCTGCAACGATCGCCCAACTGCATTCGACGTCTTGACCGACACCAGCTACCCGCAACGATCGTCCAACTGCATTCGACGACTTGACTGACACCAGCTACCTGCAACGATCGTCCAACTGCATTCGACGACTTGACCGACACCAGCTACCTGCAACGATCGTCCAACTGCATTCGAATACTTGACTGACACAAGCTACCCACAACGCTCGTCCAACTGCATTCGACGACTTGACCGAAACCAGCTACCCACAACACTCGTCCAACTGCATTCGACGACTTGACCGACACCAGCTACCCACAAGGATCGTCTAACTGCATTCGACGACTTGACCAAACACCAGCTACACACAACGATCGTCCAACTGCATTCGACGACTTGACTGACACCAGCTACCTGCAACGATCGCCCAACTGCATTCGACGACTTGACCGATACCAGCTACCCGCAACGATCGTCCAACTGCATTCGACGACTTGACTGACACCAGCTACCTGCAACGATCGTCCAACTGCATTCGATGACTTGACTGACACCAGCTACCCGCAACAATCGCACAACTGCATTCGCCGACTTGACTGACACCAGTTACCTGCAACGATCGTCCAACTGCATTCGACGACTTGACTGACACCAGCTACCCACAACGATCGTCAAACTGCATTCGACGACTTGACCGACACCAGCTCCCCACAACGATCGACCAACTGCATTCGACGACTTCACCAAACACCAGCTACCCACAACGCTCGTCCAACTGCATTCGACGACTTGACTGACACCAGCTACCTGCAACGATCACCAACTGCATTCGACGACTTGACTGACACCAGCTACCCGCAACGATCGTCCAACTGCATTAGACGACTTGACTGACACAAGCTACCCACAAAACTCGTCCAACTGCATTCGACAACTTGACCGATACCAGCTACCCGCAACGATCGTCCAACTGCATTCGACGACTTGACCGACACCAGCTACCTGCAACGATCGTCCAACTGCATTCGAAAACTTGACTGACACCAGCTACCTGCAACGATCACCAACTGCATTCGACGACTTGACTGACACCAGCTACCCGCAACGATCGTCCAACTGCATTCGACGACTTGACTGACACCAGCTACTTGCAACGATCGCCCAACTGCATTCGACGACTTCACCAGCACCAGCTACACGCAACGATCGTCCAACTGCATTTGACGATTTGACTGACACCAGCTACTTGCAACGATCGCCCAACTGCATTCGACGACTTCACCAGCACCAGCTACACGCAACGATCATCCAACTGCATTCGACGACCTGACCAAACACCAGCTACCCACAACGATCGTCCAACTGCATTCGAAAACTTGACTGACACCAGCTACCTGCAACGATCACCAACTGCATTCGACGACTTGACTGACACCAGCTACCTGCAACGATCGTCCAACTGCATTCGACGACTTGACTGACACCAGCTACCCACAACGCTCGTCCAACTGCATTCGACGACTTGACCGACACCAGCTACCCACAAAGATCGTCCAACTGCATTCGACGACTTGACCAAACACCAGCTACCCACAACGTTCGTCCAACTGCATTCGACGACTTCACCAACACCAGCTACCCGCAACGATCGTCCAACTGCACTCGACGACTTGAATGACACCAGCTACCCGCAACAGTCGCCCAACTGCATTCGACGACTTCACCAACACCAGCTACCCACAACGATCGTCCAACTGCATTCGACGATTTGACTGACACTAGCTACTTGCAACGATCACCCAACTGTATTCGACGACTTAACCAGCACCAGCTACACGCAACGATCGTCCAACTGCATTCGACGATTTGACTGACACCAGCTACTTGCAACGATCGCCCAACTGCATTCGACGACCTCACCAGCACCAGCTACACGCAACGATCGTCCAACTGCATTCGACGACTTGACTGACACCAGCTACCCACAATGCTCGTCGAACTGCATTGGACAACTTGACTGACACTAGCTACCCGCAACGATCGCCCAACTGCATTCGACGACTTCACCAACACCAGCAACCCACAACGATCGCCCAACTGCATTCGATGACTTGACCGACACCAGCTACCGGCAACAATCGTCCAACTGCATTCGACGACTTGAGTGACACCAGCTACCTGCAACGATCGTCCAACTGCATTGGACCACTTGACCGACACCAGCTACCCGCAAAGATCGTCCAACTGCATTCGACGACTTGACTGACACCAGCTACCCACAACGCTCGTCCAACTGCATTCAACGACTTGACTGACACCAGCTACCCGCAACGATCGTCCAACTGCATTCGATGACTTGACTGACACCAGCTACCTGCATCGATCTCCCAACAGCATTCGACGACTTGACCGATACCAGCTACCCGCAACGACCGTCCAACTGCATTCGACGACTTGACTGACACCAGCTACCTGCAACGATCGTCCAACTGCATTCAAGACTTGACTGACACCAGCTACCCGCAACAATGGCCAAACTGCATTCGACGACTTGACTGACACCAGCTACCCACAACGATCGTCCAACTGCATTCGACGACTTGACTGACACCAGCTACCTGCAACGATCGTCCAACTGCTTTCGAAAACTTGACTGACACCAGCTACCTGCAACGATCACCAACTGCATTCGACGACTTGACTGACACCAGCTACTTGCAACGATCGCCCAACTGCATTCGACGACTTCACCAGCACCAGCTACACGCAACAATCGTCCAACTGCATTCGACGATTTGACTGACACCAGCTACTTGCAACGATCGCCCAACTGCATTCGACGACTTCACCAGCACCAGCTACAGGCAACGATCGTCCAACTGCATTCGACGACCTGACCAAACACCAGCTACCCACAACGATCGTCCAACTGCATTCGTAAACTTGACTGACACCAGCTACCTGCAACGATCACCAACTGCATTCGACGACTTGACTGACACCAGCTACCTGCAACGATCGTCCAACTGCATTCGACGACTTGACTGACACCAGCTACCCACAACGCTCGTCCAACTGCATTTGACGACTTGACCGACACCAGCTACCCACAAAGATCGTCCAACTGCATTCGACGACTTGACCAAACACCAGCTACCCACAACGTTCGTCCAACTGCATTCGACGACTTCACCAACACCAGCTACCCGCAACGATCGTCCAACTGCACTCGACGACTTGAATGACACCAGCTACCCGCAACGGTCGCCCAACTGCATTCGACGACTTCACCAACACCAGCTACCCACAACGATCGTCCAACTGCATTCGACGATTTGACTGACACTAGCTACTTGCAACGATCACCCAACTGCATTCGACGACTTACCCAGCACCAGCTACACACAACGATCGTCCAACTGCATTCGACGATTTGACTGACACCAGCTACTTGCAACGATCGCCCAACTGCATTCGACGACTTCACCAACACCAGCTACACGCAACGATCGTCCAACTGCATTCGACGACTTGACTGACTCCAGCTACCCAGAACGCTCGTCCAACTGCATCGGACAACTTGACTGACACCAGCTACCCGCAACGATCGCCCAACTGCATTCGACGACTTCACCAACACCAGCTACCCACAACGATCGCCCAACTGCATTCGATGACTTGACCGACACCAGCTACCGGCAACAATCGTCCAACTGCATTCGACGACTTGAGTGACACCAGCTACCTGCAACGATCGTCCAACTGCATTCGACGACTTGACCGACACCAGCTACCCGCAAAGATCGTCCAACTGCATTCGATGACTTGACTGACACCAGCTACCTGCATCGATCTCCCAACAGCATTCGACGACTTGACCGATACCAGCTACCCGCAACGATGGTCCAACTGCATTCGACGACTTGACTGACACCAGCTACCTGCAACGATCGTCCAACTGCATTCAAGACTTGACTGACACCAGCTACCCGCAACAATCGCCCAACTGCATTCGACGACTTGACTGACACCAGTTACCTGCAACGATCGTCCAACTGCATTCGACGACTTGACTGACACCAGCTACCCACAACGATCGACCAACTGCATTCGACGACTTGACCAAACACCAGCTACACACAACGCTCGTCCAACTGCAATCGAAAACTTGACTGACACCAGCTACCTGCAACGATCACCAACTGCATTCGACGACTTGACTGACACCAGCTACCTGCAACGATCGTCCAACTGCATTCGACGACTTGACTGACACCAGCTACCCACAACGCTCGTCCAACTGCATTCGACGACTTGACCGACACCAGCTACCCACAACGATCGTCCAACTGCATTCGACGACTTGACTGACACCAGCTACCTGCAACGATCGTCCAACTGCATTCGAAAACTTGACTGACACCAGCTACCTGCAACGATCGTCCAACTGCATTCGACGACTTGACTGACACCAGCTACCTGCAACGATCGTCCAACTGCATTCGACGACTTGACTGACACCAGCTACCCACAACGCTCGTCCAACTGCATTCGACGACTTGACGGACACCAGCTACCCACAACGATCGTCCAACTGCATTCGACGACTTGACCAAACACCAGCTACCCACAACGTTCGTCCAACTGCATTCGACTACTTCACCAACACCAGCTACCCGCAACGATCGTCCAACTGCACTCGACGACTTGAATGACACCAGCTACCCGCAACGGTCGCCCAACTGCATTCGACGACTTCACCAACACCAGCTACCCACAACGATCGTCCAACTGCATTCGACGATTTGACTGACACTAGCTACTTGCAACGATCACCCAACTGCATTCGACGACTTAACCAGCACCAGCTACACGCAACGATCGTCCAACTGCATTCGATAATTTGACTGACACCAGCTACTTGCAACGATCGCCAAACTGCATTCGACGACTTCACCAACACCAGCTACACGCAACGATCGTCCAACTGCATTCGACGACTTGACTGACACCAGCTACCCACCACGCTCGTCGAACTGCATCGGACAACTTGACTGACACCAGCTACCCGCAACGATCGCCCAACTGCATTCGACGACTTCACCAACACCAGCTACCCACAACGATCGTCCAACTGCATTCGACGATTTGACTGACACTAGCTACTTGCAACGATCACCCAACTGCATTCGACGACTTAACCAGCACCAGCTACACGCAACGATCGTCCAACTGCATTCGACGATTTGACTGACACCAGCTACTTGCAACGATCGCCCAACTGCATTCGACGACTTCACCAACACCAGCTACACGCAACGATCGTCCAACTGCATTCGACGACTTGACTGACACCAGCTACCCACAACGCTCGTCCAACTGCATCGGACAACTTGACTGACACCAGCTACCCGCAACGATCGCCCAACTGCATTCGACGACTTCACCAACACCAGCTACCCACAACAATCGCCCAACTGCATTCGATGACTTGACCGACACCAGCTACCGGCAACAATCGTCCAACTGCATTCGACGACTTGAGTGACACCAGCTACCTGCAACGATCGTCCAACTGCATTCGACGACTTGACCGACACCAGCTACCCGCAAAGATCGTCCAACTGCATTCGATGACTTGACTGACACCAGCTACCTGCATCGATCTCCCAACAGCATTCGACGACTTGACCGATACCAGCTACCCGCAACGATGGTCCAACTGCATTCGACGACTTGACTGACACCAGCTACCCACAACGCTCGTCCAACTGCATTCGACGACTTGACTGACACCAGCTACCCGCAACGATCGTCCAACTGCATTCGATGACTTGACTGACACCAGCTACTTGCAACGATCACCCAACTGCATTCGACGACTTAAACAGCACCAGCTACACGCAACGATCGTCCAACTGCATTCGATAATTTGACTGACACCAGCTACACGCAACGATCGTCCAACTGCATTCGACGACTTGACTGACACCAGCTACCCACCACGCTCGTCGAACTGCATTGGACAACTTGACTGACACCAGCTACCTGCAACGATCGTCCAACTGCATTCAAGACTTGACTGACACCAGCTACCCGCAACAATCGCCCAACTGCATTCGACGACTTGACTGACACCATTTACCTGCAACGATCGTCAAACTGCATTCGACGACTTGACCGACACCAGCTACCCACAACGATCGACCAACTGCATTCGACGACTTGACCAAACACCAGCTACACACAACGCTCGTCCAACTGCAATCGAAAACTTGACTGACACCAGCTACCTGCAACGATCACTAACTGCATTCGACGACTTGACTGACACCAGCTACCTGCAACGATCGTCCAACTGCATTCGACGACTTGACTGACACCAGCTACCCACCAAACTCGTCCAACTGCATTTGACGACTTGACCGACACCAGCTACCCACAACGATCGTCCAACTGCATTCGACGACCTGACAAAACACCAGCTACCCACAACGATCGTCCAACTGCATTCGAAAACTTGACTGACACCAGCTACCTGCAACGATCACCAACTGCATTCGACGACTTGACTGACACCAGCTACCTGCAACGATCGTCCAACTGCATTCGACGACTTGACTGACACCATCTACCCACAACGCTCGTCCAACTGCATTTGACGACTTGACCGACACCAGCTACCCACAAAGATCGTCCAACTGCATTCGACGACTTGACCAAACACCAGCTACCCACAACGTTCGTCCAACTGCATTCGACGACTTCACCAACACCAGCTACCCGCAACGATCGTCCAACTGCACTCGACGACTTGAATGACACCAGCTACCCGCAACGGTCGCCCAACTGCATTCGACGACTTCACCAACACCAGCTACCCACAACGATCGTCCAACTGCATTCGACGATTTGACTGACACTAGCTACTTGCAACGATCACCCAACTGCATTCGACGACTTAACCAGCACCAGCTACACGCAACGATCGTCCAACTGCATTCGACGATTTGACTGACACCAGCTACTTGCAACGATCGCCCAACTGCATTCGACGACCTCACCAGCACCAGCTACACGCAACGATCGTCCAACTGCATTCGACGACTTGACTGACACCAGCTACCCACAACGCTCGTCGAACTGCATTCGACAACTTGACTGACACCAGCTACCCGCAACGATCGCCCAACTGCATTCGACAACTTCACCAACACCAGCAACCCACAACGATCGCCCAACTGCATTCAATGACTTGACCGACACCAGCTACCGGCAATAATCGTCCAACTGCATTCGACGACTTGAGTGACACCAGCTTCCTGCAACGATCGTCCAACTGCATTGGACCACTTGACCGACACCAGCTACCCGCAAAGATCGTCCAACTGCATTCGACGACTTGACTGACACCAGCTACCCACAACGCTCGTCTAACTGCATTCGACGACTTGACTGACACCAGCTACCCGCAACGATCGTCCAACTGCATTCGATGACTTGACTGACACCAGCTACCTGCATCGATCTCCCAACAGCATTCGACGACGTGACCGATACCAGCTACCCGCAACGACCATCCAACTGCATTCGACGACTTGACTGACACCAGCTACCTGCAACGATCGTCCAACTGCATTCAAGACCTGACTGACACCAGCTACCCGCAACAATCGCCCAACTGCATTCGACGACTTGACTGACACCAGTTACCTGCAACGATCGTCAAACTGCATTCGACGACTTGACCGACACCAGCTACCCACAACGATCGACCAACTGCATTCGACGACTTGACCAAACACCAGCTACACACAACGCTCGTCCAACTGCATTCGAAAACTTGACTGACACCAGCTACCTGCAACGATCACCAACTGCATTCGACGACTTGACTGACACCAGCTACCTGCAACGATCGTCCAACTGCATTCGACGACTTGACTGACACCAGCTACCCACAAAACTCGTCCAACTGCATTTGACGACTTGACCGACACCAGCTACCCACAACGATCGTCCAACTGCATTCGACGACCTGACAAAACACCAGCTACCCACAACGATCGTCCAACTGCATTCGAAAACTTGACTGACACCAGCTACCTGCAACGATCACCAACTGCATTCGACGACTTGACTGACACCAGCTACCTGCAACGATCGTCCAACTGCATTCGACGACTTGACTGACACCAGCTACCCACAACGCTCGTCCAACTGCATTCGACGACTTGAATGACACCAGCTACCCGCAACGGTCGCCCAACTGCATTCGACGACTTAACCAGCACCAGCTACACGCAACGATCGTCCAACTGCATTCGACGACTTGACCAAACACCAGCTACCCACAACGTTCGTCCAACTGCATTCGACGACTTCACCAACACCAGCTACCCGCAACGATCGTCCAACTGCACTCGACGACTTGAATGACACCAGCTACCCGCAACGGTCGCCCAACTGCATTCGACGACTTCACCAACACCAGCTACCCACAACGATCGTCCAACTGCATTCGACGATTTGACTGACACTAGTTACTTGCAACGATCACCCAACTGCATTCGATGACTTAACCAGCACCAGCTACACGCAACGATCGTCCAACTGCATTCGACGATTTGACTGACACCAGCTACTTGCAACGATCGTCCAACTGCATTCGACGACTTGACTGACACCAGCTACCCACAACGCTCGTCGAACTGCATTGGACAACTTGACTGACACCAGCTACCTGCAACGATCGCCCAACTGCATTCGACAACTTCACCAACACCAGCAACCCACAACGATCGCCCAACTGCATTCGATGACTTGACCGACACCAGCTACCGGCAACAATCGTCCAACTGCATTCGACGACTTGAGTGACACCAGCTACCTGCAACGATCGTCCAACTGCATTGGACCACTTGACCGACACCAGCTACCCGCAAAGATCGTCCAACTGCATTCGACGACTTGACTGACACCAGCTACCCACAACGCTCGTCCAACTGCATTCGACGACTTGACTGACACCAGCTACCCGCAACGATCGTCCAACTGCATTCGATGACTTGACTGACACCAGCTACCTGCATCGATCTCCCAACAGCATTCGACGACTTGACCGATACCAGCTACCCGCAACGACCGTCCAACTGCATTCGACGACTTGACTGACACCAGCTACCTGCAACGATCGTCCAACTGCATTCAAGACTTGACTGACACCAGCTACCCGCAACAATCGGCCAACTGCATTCGACGACTTGACTGACACCAGTTACCTGCAACGATCGTCAAACTGCATTTGACGACTTGACCGACACCAGCTACCCACAACGATCGTCCAACTGCATTCGACGACCTGACAAAACACCAGCTACCCACAACGATCGTCCAACTGCATTCGAAAACTTGACTGACACCAGCTACCTGCAACGATCACCAACTGCATTCGACGACTTGACTGACACCAGCTACCTGCAACGATCGTCCAACTGCATTCGACGACTTGACTGACACCAGCTACCCACAACGCTCGTCCAACTGCATTCGACGACTTGAATGACACCAGCTACCCGCAACGGTCGCCCAACTGCATTCGACGACTTAACCAGCACCAGCTACACGCAACGATCGTCCAACTGCATTCGACGACTTGACCAAACACCAGCTACCCACAACGTTCGTCCAACTGCATTTGACGACTTCACCAACACCAGCGACCCACAACGATCGTCCAACTGCATTCGACGATTTTACTGACACTAGCTACTTGCAACGATCACCCAACTGCATTCGACGACTTAACCAGCACCAACTACACGCAACGATCGTCCAACTGCATTCGACGATTTGACTGACACCAGCTACTTGCAACGATCGCCCAACTGCATTCGACGACCTCACCAGCACCAGCTACACGCAACGATCGTCCAACTGCATTCGAAGACTTGACTGACACCAGCTACCTGCAACGATCGTCCAAGTGCATTCTACGACTTGACTGACACCAGCTACCTGCAACAATCGTCCAACTGCATTCGACGACTTGACCAACACCAGCTACCCACAACGATCGTCCAACTGCATTCGGCGACTTGACTGACACCAGCTACCTGCAACGATCGTCCAAATGCATTCGACGAATTGACTGACACCTGCTACCCACAACGATCGTCCAACTGCATTCGACGACTTGACCGACACCAGCTACCTGCAACGATCGTCCAACTGCATTCGACGACTTGACTGACACCAGATACCCGCAACGATCGCCCAACTGCATTCGAGGACTTGACTGACACCAGCTACCGGCAACGATCGTCCAACTGCATTGGACGACTTGACCAACACCAACTACCCACAACGATCGTCCTACTGCATTCGACGACTTCACCAACACCAGCTACCCACAACGATTGCCCAACTGCATTCGACGACAAGACCAACACCAGCTACCTGCAACGATCGTCCAACTGCATTCGACGACTTGACCTAACACCAGCTACACACAACGCTCGTCCAACTGCAATCGAAAACTTGACTGACACCAGCTACCTGCAACGATCACCAACTGCATTCGACGACTTGACTGACACCAGCTACCTGCAACGATCGTCCAACTGCATTCGACGACTTGACTGACACCAGCTACCCACCAAACTCGTCCAACTGCATTCGACGACTTGACCGACACCAGCTACCCACAACGATCGTCCAACTGCATTCGACGACCTGACAAAACACCAGCTACCCACAACGATCGTCCAACTGCATTCGAAAACTTGACTGACACCAGCTACCTGCAACGATCACCAACTGCATTCGACGACTTGACTGACACCAGCTACCTGCAACGATCGTCCAACTGCATTCGACGACTTGACTGACACCATCTACCCACAACGCTCGTCCAACTGCATTTGACGACTTGACCGACACCAGCTACCCACAAAGATCGTCCAACTGCATTCGACGACTTGACCAAACACCAGCTACCCACAACGTTCGTCCAACTGCATTCGACGACTTCACCAACACCAGCTACCCGCAACGATCGTCCAACTGCACTCGACGACTTGAATGACACCAGCTACCCGCAACGGTCGCCCAACTGCATTCGACGACTTCACCAACACCAGCTACCCACAACGATCGTCCAACTGCATTCGACGATTTGACTGACACTAGCTACTTGCAACGATCACCCAACTGCATTCGACGACTTAACCAGCACCAGCTACACGCAACGATCGTCCAACTGCATTCGACGATTTGACTGACACCAGCTACTTGCAACGATCGCCCAACTGCATTCGACGACTTCACCAACACCAGCTACACGCAACGATCGTCCAACTGCATTCGACGACTTGACTGACACCAGCTACCCACAACGCTCGTCCAACTGCATCGGACAACTTGACTGACACCAGCTACCCGCAACGATCGCCCAACTGCATTCGACGACTTCACCAACAGCAGCTACCCACAACAATCGCCCAACTGCATTCGATGACTTGACCGACACCAGCTACCGGCAACAATCGTCCAACTGCATTCGACGACTTGAGTGACACCAGCTACCTGCAACGATCGTCCAACTGCATTCGACTACTTGACCGACACCAGCTACCCGCAAAGATCGTCCAACTGCATTCGACGACTTGACTGACACCAGCTACCCACAACGCTCGTCCAACTGCATTCGACGACTTGAATGACACCAGCTACCCGCAACGGTCGCCCAACTGCATTCGACGACTTAACCAGCACCAGCTACACGCAACGATCGTCCAACTGCATTCGACGACTTGACCAAACACCAGCTACCCACAACGTTCGTCCAACTGCATTTGACGACTTCACCAACACCAGCGACCCACAACGATCGTCCAACTGCATTCGACGATTTTACTGACACTAGCTACTTGCAACGATCACCCAACTGCATTCGACGACTTAACCAGCACCAACTACACGCAACGATCGTCCAACTGCATTCGACGATTTGACTGACACCAGCTACTTGCAACGATCGCCCAACTGCATTCGACGACCTCACCAGCACCAGCTACACGCAACGATCGTCCAACTGCATTCGAAGACTTGACTGACACCAGCTACCTGCAACGATCGTCCAAGTGCATTCTACGACTTGACTGACACCAGCTACCTGCAACAATCGTCCAACTGCATTCGACGACTTGACCAACACCAGCTACCCACAACGATCGTCCAACTGCATTCGGCGACTTGACTGACACCAGCTACCTGCAACGATCGTCCAACTGCATTCGACGAATTGACTGACACCTGCTACCCACAACGATCGTCCAACTGCATTCGACGACTTGACCGACACCAGCTACCTGCAACGATCGTCCAACTGCATTCGACGACTTGACTGACACCAGATACCCGCAACGATCGCCCAACTGCATTGGACGACTTGATCAACACCAACTACCCACAACGATCGTCCTACTGCATTCGACGACTTCACCAACACCAGCTACCCACAACGATTGCCCAACTGCATTCGACGACAAGACCAACACCAGCTACCTGCAACGATCGTCCAACTGCATTCGACGACTTGACCAAACACCAGCTACACACAACGCTCGTCCAACTGCAATCGAAAACTTGACTGACACCAGCTACCTGCAACGATCACCAACTGCATTCGACGACTTGACTGACACCAGCTACCTGCAACGATCGTCCAACTGCATTCGACGACTTGACTGACACCAGCTACCCACCAAACTCGTCCAACTGCATTCGACGACTTGACCGACACCAGCTACCCACAACGATCGTCCAACTGCATTCGACGACCTGACAAAACACCAGCTACCCACAACGATCGTCCAACTGCATTCGAAAACTTGACTGACACCAGCTACCTGCAACGATCACCAACTGCATTCGACGACTTGACTGACACCAGCTACCTGCAACGATCGTCCAACTGCATTCGACGACTTGACTGACACCATCTACCCACAACGCTCGTCCAACTGCATTTGACGACTTGACCGACACCAGCTACCCACAAAGATCGTCCAACTGCATTCGACGACTTGACCAAACACCAGCTACCCACAACGTTCGTCCAACTGCATTCGACGACTTCACCAACACCAGCTACCCGCAACGATCGTCCAACTGCACTCGACGACTTGAATGACACCAGCTACCCGCAACGGTCGCCCAACTGCATTCGACGACTTCACCAACACCAGCTACCCACAACGATCGTCCAACTGCATTCGACGATTTGACTGACACTAGCTACTTGCAACGATCACCCAACTGCATTCGACGACTTAACCAGCACCAGCTACACGCAACGATCGTCCAACTGCATTCGACGATTTGACTGACACCAGCTACTTGCAACGATCGCCCAACTGCATTCGACGACTTCACCAACACCAGCTACACGCAACGATCGTCCAACTGCATTCGACGACTTGACTGACACCAGCTACCCACAACGCTCGTCCAACTGCATCGGACAACTTGACTGACACCAGCTACCCGCAACGATCGCCCAACTGCATTCGACGACTTCACCAACACCAGCTACCCACAACAATCGCCCAACTGCATTCGATGACTTGACCGACACCAGCTACCGGCAACAATCGTCCAACTGCATTCGACGACTTGAGTGACACCAGCTACCTGCAACGATCGTCCAACTGCATTCGACTACTTGACCGACACCAGCTACCCGCAAAGATCGTCCAACTGCATTCGACGACTTGACTGACACCAGCTACCCACAACGCTCGTCCAACTGCATTCGACGACTTGACTGACACCAGCTACCCGCAACGATCGTCCAACTGCATTCGATGACTTGACTGACACCAGCTACCTGCATCGATCTCCCAACAGCATTCGACGACTTGACCGATACCAGCTACCCGCAACGATGGTCCAACTGCATTCGACGACTTGACTGACACCAGCTACCTGCAACGATCGTCCAACTGCATTCAAGACTTGACTGACACCAGCTACCCGCAACAATTGCCCAACTGCATTCGACGACTTGACTGACACCAGTTACCTGCAACGATCGTCAAACTGCATTCGACGACTTGACCGACACCAGCTACCCACAACGATCGACCAACTGCATTCGACGACTTGACCAAACACCAGCTACACACAACGCTCGTCCAACTGCAATCGAAAACTTGACTGACACCAGCTACCTGCAACGATCACCAACTGCATTCGACGACTTGACTGACACCAGCTACCTGCAACGATCGTCCAACTGCATTCGACGACTTGACTGACACCAGCTACCCACAACGCTCGTCCAACTGCATTCGACGACTTGACCGACACCAGCTACCCACAAAGATCGTCCAACTGCATTCGACGACTTGACCAAACACCAGCTACCCACAACGTTCGTCCAACTGCATTCGACGACTTCACCAACACCAGCTACCCGCAACGATCGTCCAACTGCACTCGACGACTTGAATGACACCAGCTACCCGCAACGGTCGCCCAACTGCATTCGACGACTTCACCAACACCAGCTACCCACAACGATCGTCCAACTGCATTCGACGATTTGACTGACACCAGCTACTTGCAACGATCGCCCAACTGCATTCGACGACCTCACCAGCACCAGCTACACGCAACGATCGTCCAACTGCATTCGACGACTTGACTGACACCAGCTACCCACAACGCTCGTCGAACTGCATTGGACAACTTGACTGACACCAGCTACCCGCAACGATCGCCCAACTGCATTCGACGACTTCACCAACACCAGCAACCCACAACGATCGCCCAACTGCATTCAATGACTTGACCGACACCAGCTACCGGCAATAATCGTCCAACTGCATTCGACGACTTGAGTGACACCAGCTTCCTGCAACGATCGTCCAACTGCATTGGACCACATGACCGACACCAGCTACCCGCAAAGATCGTCCAACTGCATTCGACGACTTGACTGACACCAGCTACCCACAACGCTCGTCCAACTGCATTCGACGACTTGACTGACACCAGCTACCCGCAACGATCGTCCAACTGCATTCGATGACTTGACTGACACCAGCTACCTGCATCGATCTCCCAACAGCATTCGACGACTTGACCGATACCAGCTACCCGCAACGACCGTCCAACTGCATTCGACGACTTGACTGACACCAGCTACCTGCAACGATCGTCCAACTGCATTCAAGACCTGACTGACACCAGCTACCCGCAACAATCGCCCAACTGCATTCGACGACTTGACTGACACCAGTTACCTGCAACGATCGTCAAACTGCATTCGACGACTTGACCGACACCAGCTACCCACAACGATCGTCCAACTGCATTCGACGACCTGACAAAACACCAGCTACCCACAACGATCGTCCAACTGCATTCGAAAACTTGACTGACACCAGCTACCTGCAACGATCACCAACTGCATTCGACGACTTGACTGACACCAGCTACCTGCAACGATCGTCCAACTGCATTCGACGACTTGACTGACACCATCTACCCACAACGCTCGTCCAACTGCATTTGACGACTTGACCGACACCAGCTACCCACAAAGATCGTCCAACTGCATTCGACGACTTGACCAAACACCAGCTACCCACAACGTTCGTCCAACTGCATTCGACGACTTCACCAACACCAGCTACCCGCAACGATCGTCCAACTGCACTCGACGACTTGAATGACACCAGCTACCCGCAACGGTCGCCCAACTGCATTCGACGACTTCACCAACACCAGCTACCCACAACGATCGTCCAACTGCATTCGACGATTTGACTGACACTAGCTACTTGCAACGATCACCCAACTGCATTCGACGACTTAACCAGCACCAGCTACACGCAACGATCGTCCAACTGCATTCGACGATTTGACTGACACCAGCTACTTGCAACGATCGCCCAACTGCATTCGACGACTTCACCAACACCAGCTACACGCAACGATCGTCCAACTGCATTCGACGACTTGACTGACACCAGCTACCCACAACGCTCGTCCAACTGCATCGGACAACTTGACTGACACCAGCTACCCGCAACGATCGCCCAACTGCATTCGACGACTTCACCAACACCAGCTACCCACAACAATCGCCCAACTGCATTCGATGACTTGACCGACACCAGCTACCGGCAACAATCGTCCAACTGCATTCGACGACTTGAGTGACACCAGCTACCTGCAACGATCGTCCAACTGCATTCGACTACTTGACCGACACCAGCTACCCGCAAAGATCGTCCAACTGCATTCGACGACTTGACTGACACCAGCTACCCACAACGCTCGTCCAACTGCATTCGACGACTTGACTGACACCAGCTACCCGCAACGATCGTCCAACTGCATTCGATGACTTGACTGACACCAGCTACCTGCATCGATCTCCCAACAGCATTCGACGACTTGACCGATACCAGCTACCCGCAACGATGGTCCAACTGCATTCGACGACTTGACTGACACCAGCTACCTGCAACGATCGTCCAACTGCATTCAAGACTTGACTGACACCAGCTACCCGCAACAATTGCCCAACTGCATTCGACGACTTGACTGACACCAGTTACCTGCAACGATCGTCAAACTGCATTCGACGACTTGACCGACACCAGCTACCCACAACGATCGACCAACTGCATTCGACGACTTGACCAAACACCAGCTACACACAACGCTCGTCCAACTGCAATCGAAAACTTGACTGACACCAGCTACCTGCAACGATCACCAACTGCATTCGACGACTTGACTGACACCAGCTACCTGCAACGATCGTCCAACTGCATTCGACGACTTGACTGACACCAGCTACCCACAACGCTCGTCCAACTGCATTCGACGACTTGACCGACACCAGCTACCCACAAAGATCGTCCAACTGCATTCGACGACTTGACCAAACACCAGCTACCCACAACGTTCGTCCAACTGCATTCGACGACTTCACCAACACCAGCTACCCGCAACGATCGTCCAACTGCACTCGACGACTTGAATGACACCAGCTACCCGCAACGGTCGCCCAACTGCATTCGACGACTTCACCAACACCAGCTACCCACAACGATCGTCCAACTGCATTCGACGATTTGACTGACACCAGCTACTTGCAACGATCGCCCAACTGCATTCGACGACCTCACCAGCACCAGCTACACGCAACGATCGTCCAACTGCATTCGACGACTTGACTGACACCAGCTACCCACAACGCTCGTCGAACTGCATTGGACAACTTGACTGACACCAGCTACCCGCAACGATCGCCCAACTGCATTCGACGACTTCACCAACACCAGCAACCCACAACGATCGCCCAACTGCATTCAATGACTTGACCGACACCAGCTACCGGCAATAATCGTCCAACTGCATTCGACGACTTGAGTGACACCAGCTTCCTGCAACGATCGTCCAACTGCATTGGACCACATGACCGACACCAGCTACCCGCAAAGATCGTCCAACTGCATTCGACGACTTGACTGACACCAGCTACCCACAACGCTCGTCCAACTGCATTCGACGACTTGACTGACACCAGCTACCCGCAACGATCGTCCAACTGCATTCGATGACTTGACTGACACCAGCTACCTGCATCGATCTCCCAACAGCATTCGACGACTTGACCGATACCAGCTACCCGCAACGACCGTCCAACTGCATTCGACGACTTGACTGACACCAGCTACCTGCAACGATCGTCCAACTGCATTCAAGACCTGACTGACACCAGCTACCCGCAACAATCGCCCAACTGCATTCGACGACTTGACTGACACCAGTTACCTGCAACGATCGTCAAACTGCATTCGACGACTTGACCGACTCCAACTACCCACAACGATCGACCAACTGCATTCGACGACTTGACCAAACACCAGCTACACACAACGCTCGTCCAACTGCATTCGAAAACTTGACTGACACCAGCTACCTGCAACGATCACCAACTGCATTCGACGACTTGACTGACACCAGCTACCTGCAACGATCGTCCAACTGCATTCGACGACTTGACTGACACCAGCTACCCACAAAACTCGTCCAACTGCATTTGACGACTTGACCGACACCAGCTACCCACAACGATCGTCCAACTGCATTCGACGACCTGACAAAACACCAGCTACCCACAACGATCGTCCAACTGCATTCGAAAACTTGACTGACACCAGCTACCTGCAACGATCACCAACTGCATTCGACGACTTGACTGACACCAGCTACCTGCAACGATCGTCCAACTGCATTCGACGACTTGACTGACACCAGCTACCCACAACGCTCGTCCAACTGCATTCGACGACTTGAATGACACCAGCTACCCGCAACGGTCGCCCAACTGCATTCGACGACTTAACCAGCACCAGCTACACGCAACGATCGTCCAACTGCATTCGACGACTTCACCAACACCAGCTACCCGCAACGATCGTCCAACTGCACTCGACGACTTGAATGACACCAGCTACCCGCAACGGTCGCCCAACTGCATTCGACGACTTCACCAACACCAGCTACCCACAACGATCGTCCAACTGCATTCGACGATTTGACTGACACTAGCTACTTGCAACGATCACCCAACTGCATTCGACGACTTAACCAGCACCAGCTACACGCAACGATCGTCCAACTGCATTCGACGATTTGACTGACACCAGCTACTTGCAACGATCGCCCAACTGCATTCGACGACTTCACCAACACCAGCTACACGCAACGATCGTCCAACTGCATTCGACGACTTGACTGACACCAGCTACCCACAACGCTCGTCGAACTGCATCGGACAACTTGACTGACACCAGCTACCCGCAACGATCGCCCAACTGCATTCGACGACTTCACCAACACCAGCAACCCACAACGATCGCCCAACTGCATTCGATGACTTGACCGACACCAGCTACCGGCAACAATCGTCCAACTGCATTCGACGACTTGAGTGACACCAGCTACCTGCAACGATCGTCCAACTGCATTGGACCACTTGACCGACACCAGCTACCCGCAAAGATCGTCCAACTGCATTCGACGACTTGACTGACACCAGCTACCCACAACGCTCGTCCAACTGCATTCGACGACTTGACTGACACCAGCTACCCGCAACGATCGTCCAACTGCATTCGATGACTTGACTGACACCAGCTACCTGCATCGATCTCCCAACAGCATTCGACGACTTGACCGATACCAGCTACCCGCAACGACCGTCCAACTGCATTCGACGACCTGACAAAACACCAGCTACCCACAACGCTCGTCCAACTGCATTCGAAAACTTGACTGACACCAGCTACCTGCAACGATCACCAACTGCATTCGACGACTTGACTGACACCAGCTACCTGCAACGATCGGCCAACTGCATTCGACGACTTGACTGACACCAGCTACCCACAACGCTCGTCCAACTGCATTCGACGACTTGAATGACACCAGCTACCCGCAACGGTCGCCCAACTGCATTCGACGACTTAACCAGCACCAGCTACACGCAACGATCGTCCAACTGCATTCGACGACTTGACCAAACACCAGCTACCCACAACGTTCGTCCAACTGCATTTGACGACTTCACCAACACCAGCTACCCACAACGATCGTCCAACTGCATTCGACGATTTGACTGACACCAGCTACTTGCAACGATCGCCCAACTGCATTCGACGACCTCACCAGCACCAGCTACACGCAACGATCGTCCAACTGCATTCGACGACTTGACTGACACCAGCTACCCACAACGCTCGTCGAACTGCATTGGACAACTTGACTGACACCAGCTACCCGCAACGATCGCCCAACTGCATTCGACGACTTCACCAACACCAGCAACCCACAACGATCGCCCAACTGCATTCAATGACTTGACCGACACCAGCTACCGGCAATAATCGTCCAACTGCATTCGACGACTTGAGTGACACCAGCTTCCTGCAACGATCGTCCAACTGCATTGGACCACATGACCGACACCAGCTACCCGCAAAGATCGTCCAACTGCATTCGACGACTTGACTGACACCAGCTACCCACAACGCTCGTCCAACTGCATTCGACGACTTGACTGACACCAGCTACCCGCAACGATCGTCCAACTGCATTCGATGACTTGACTGACACCAGCTACCTGCATCGATCTCCCAACAGCATTCGACGACTTGACCGATACCAGCTACCCGCAACGACCGTCCAACTGCATTCGACGACTTGACTGACACCAGCTACCTGCAACGATCGTCCAACTGCATTCAAGACCTGACTGACACCAGCTACCCGCAACAATCGCCCAACTGCATTCGACGACTTGACTGACACCAGTTACCTGCAACGATCGTCAAACTGCATTCGACGACTTGACCGACTCCAACTACCCACAACGATCGACCAACTGCATTCGACGACTTGACCAAACACCAGCTACACACAACGCTCGTCCAACTGCATTCGAAAACTTGACTGACACCAGCTACCTGCAACGATCACCAACTGCATTCGACGACTTGACTGACACCAGCTACCTGCAACGATCGTCCAACTGCATTCGACGACTTGACTGACACCAGCTACCCACAAAACTCGTCCAACTGCATTTGACGACTTGACCGACACCAGCTACCCACAACGATCGTCCAACTGCATTCGACGACCTGACAAAACACCAGCTACCCACAACGATCGTCCAACTGCATTCGAAAACTTGACTGACACCAGCTACCTGCAACGATCACCAACTGCATTCGACGACTTGACTGACACCAGCTACCTGCAACGATCGTCCAACTGCATTCGACGACTTGACTGACACCAGCTACCCACAACGCTCGTCCAACTGCATTCGACGACTTGAATGACACCAGCTACCCGCAACGGTCGCCCAACTGCATTCGACGACTTAACCAGCACCAGCTACACGCAACGATCGTCCAACTGCATTCGACGACTTCACCAACACCAGCTACCCGCAACGATCGTCCAACTGCACTCGACGACTTGAATGACACCAGCTACCCGCAACGGTCGCCCAACTGCATTCGACGACTTCACCAACACCAGCTACCCACAACGATCGTCCAACTGCATTCGACGATTTGACTGACACTAGCTACTTGCAACGATCACCCAACTGCATTCGACGACTTAACCAGCACCAGCTACACGCAACGATCGTCCAACTGCATTCGACGATTTGACTGACACCAGCTACTTGCAACGATCGCCCAACTGCATTCGACGACTTCACCAACACCAGCTACACGCAACGATCGTCCAACTGCATTCGACGACTTGACTGACACCAGCTACCCACAACGCTCGTCGAACTGCATCGGACAACTTGACTGACACCAGCTACCCGCAACGATCGCCCAACTGCATTCGACGACTTCACCAACACCAGCAACCCACAACGATCGCCCAACTGCATTCGATGACTTGACCGACACCAGCTACCGGCAACAATCGTCCAACTGCATTCGACGACTTGAGTGACACCAGCTACCTGCAACGATCGTCCAACTGCATTGGACCACTTGACCGACACCAGCTACCCGCAAAGATCGTCCAACTGCATTCGACGACTTGACTGACACCAGCTACCCACAACGCTCGTCCAACTGCATTCGACGACTTGACTGACACCAGCTACCCGCAACGATCGTCCAACTGCATTCGATGACTTGACTGACACCAGCTACCTGCATCGATCTCCCAACAGCATTCGACGACTTGACCGATACCAGCTACCCGCAACGACCGTCCAACTGCATTCGACGACCTGACAAAACACCAGCTACCCACAACGCTCGTCCAACTGCATTCGAAAACTTGACTGACACCAGCTACCTGCAACGATCACCAACTGCATTCGACGACTTGACTGACACCAGCTACCTGCAACGATCGGCCAACTGCATTCGACGACTTGACTGACACCAGCTACCCACAACGCTCGTCCAACTGCATTCGACGACTTGAATGACACCAGCTACCCGCAACGGTCGCCCAACTGCATTCGACGACTTAACCAGCACCAGCTACACGCAACGATCGTCCAACTGCATTCGACGACTTGACCAAACACCAGCTACCCACAACGTTCGTCCAACTGCATTTGACGACTTCACCAACACCAGCGACCCACAACGATCGTCCAACTGCATTCGACGATTTGACTGACACTAGCTAATTGCAACGATCACCCAACTGCATTCGACGACTTAACCAGCACCAGCTACACGCAACGATCGTCCAACTGCATTCGACGATTTGACTGACACCAGCTACTTGCAACGATCGCCCAACTGCATTCGACGACCTCACCAGCACCAGCTACACGCAACGATCGTCCAACTGCATTCGAAGACTTGACTGACACCAGCTACCTGCAACGATCGTCCAAGTGCATTCTACGACTTGACTGACACCAGCTACCTGCAACAATCGTCCAACTGCATTCGACGACTTGACCAACACCAGCTACCCACAACGATCGTCCAACTGCATTCGGCGACTTGACTGACACCAGCTACCTGCAACGATCGTCCAACTGCATTCGACGAATTGACTGACACCTGCTACCCACAACGATCGTCCAACTGCATTCGACGACTTGACCGATACCAGCTACCTGCAACGATCGTCCAACTGCATTCGACGACTTGACTGACACCAGATACCCGCAACGATCGCCCAACTGCATTCGAGGACTTGACTGACACCAGCTACCGGCAATGATCGTCCAACTGCATTGGACGATTTGACCAACACCAACTACCCACAACGATCGTCCTACTGCATTCGACGACTTCACCAACACCAGCTACCCACAACGATTGCCCAACTGCATTCGACGACAAGACCAACACCAGCTACCTGCAACGATCGTCCAACTGCATTCGACGACTTGACCGAAACCAGCTACCCGCAACGATCGTCCAACTGCATTCGACGACTTGATAGAGACCAGCTATGACTTATCTAAAATTATGTCATTTAGATTTTATTTTGAGTGAAGGAGGCCCATATGTTTTAAGTGCAGCAGAAAGGCATTAACTTGACAAGTACCAAGAGTGGAAGATACATCACTTCTGATGAGTCCCATTGAATATCTTGGGATTTTTAAAAGGCTGTAAGGTCCCTTGGGCTGTCTTCCTCGGTCAAAACTGTCATCAGTTGTTTCTTCACTCTGCCTCTCTAGTCTCTCCACTTCAGCAGACTTTTTTGTGTGTTTTTTTGATAGCATCTTTGTTGATAGGTCCCAGCTGATAACTACCTTTTGGCCCTGTTTTCCCCCTCTGGTCCTTTAAGTCTTCTTTTTCTTCCATGGGAACCTGAAAATTGCAAAATTTGCATGTTTAATAATAGATACAGAATACATGACTTATACCAATATAAGGCGCCTCTGGTGGTGTAATGGTTAGCAAGCTCGACTAGCAAACCTACACGAGTGAGTTCGAGTCTCATTGGGTGCCCCTTTCATATGGCCTTGTGCCACATCTAAGCAAAAAGCTTAGTGAATTACCACTAATACCAATATATTATTTTATTTTCCATATAAAGGAACATAATTGCAGTGGAATCTATATTTTTCAATTATTTTAAATGTTACAAATTGGTATTCAAATTATATTAAGTAAAAAAGGAAACATAAAAATAATATTACCTTCTTGTTATGAAGTCAAGTGCACACTATGTGTCTTGTTTGACAATTTTCTGTCTTTCACTTTATTGCAAAGTCATCACATCTCGAGACAGGGAGTTTACAGCTACATGAAGATATGTCAAATAGTTTGTCCAGCTATCCCTTCATTCTTTTTACTTTGGTTACTGCAAGAGATTTCCTGTCAATCTGTTTGGCCCTCTTAAAGCAAAGCATATCAACCTTCTGTACAATATAATATTCCCTTAACAAGGGCAATTGTGGATTTACTGATTGCCAAATACGAATTATTTCCTGGGCAATTAACTTAGAAATTTCATAATTCTTTAAGCTGTTTTCAAGGAAATAACTAAACTGGATAACTTGTTGTAAAGTTGGGGGTTCTGTTTTATCCAAAGGACAAAGTGGACCAGCAAATCTTTGTGAACCATGGGTTAAAACGGAACGTCGTGCTTTTACTGACATTTTAATCTGAAAAAAAAAGTGAATAAATAGATGATAAGTAAACTAAACTATTTTACGTTATATTCGAGTTTCATATGTAAAAAAAACTGCTTGTTATGGTAAGGAGTAATGAAAAACTTTGTGGAGTTGAGTTAGCTTTCTTGAGAAGACAGGACCAGAGCAGACATATTACTGCTTAGTTTACACCAAAATTCGTTTGCTTTTTTTTAACAGACTTTAGCTCCTTTTCGGATAACATCAAAACTATAATTTTAGAAAAATAATACTGCATAAGAAAATTACAACCTAAAAATAAAAACTAAAAATTGGCCACTAATTTTCTGCTAACTAAATTTTTTATTAACTGGAAAGACTTGAAAATTTACGTGGTTATGTTTCGTAAAGAAGTGTAGACTAAAATTATCCTGGATATGTTTTTTAAATATAAAACTGGCATATTATCGTATTTTGATAAAAACTTCAAATCGAATTTGATGTGAAATAGAAAAACAAATTAAAGAAGTAATGTTTACTCATAACAACTGGAATAATTTCTTCAGCAGATGAAACAAATACGTTTAAATTTTCTCAAGTCACTTAAAATATAATAATATATATTCTAAACAAGCCATTTTGGTTCTTCTTTTGAAATAATTAAGTCTTTCGCCTAGAATTGTTACTCTTTTAATTTAAGAAAAACAGACGAACGGTGTAAACTAAAATGTTCCCACCAAAAAAAAGGTCCTAAAAAAAAAAAGCAAACTTTTATCGCTATTTGTTAAAAACACAATTCCGCCTTCATAGATAATATTTTTTTTATTAATTCTTTATCCTCATTCATTTTATTTGGTGTATGAAAAATAGTTTAGTTAAAAACATATTCTAAATAATGATTTCATTTCCTGGTTTCCTTACGGTACAGATTGTTTTTGACGACGCTAAGTAGTTGAAAATTACCCGAAAAACTTTTAATTGCTGTAATTTCCCAACTTTTAAAGTCATTTCCTCAAACAACGGTAAAGATTTGGAAATAAATATTTGGTGTAGGTATTTTTTTATGTCAAACCCCAACTATCATCACCATCGCCTCACCGGGGTTCCAGAATCGACCTGCCCTACTGGGACACGTGTGCTCAAATGTTTTATTCAGACTGTATAAGTAAGGGAAATTAGGGATTTACTCCTATGAACTGATTAGTGTGGTAGGGGAAGATTGCATGATGTTTTTAAAAAGGAATACTGTGAGGGAGTTACAGCGAGGGGGAGATAATCCAATACCGAGGAGCTGACAGGTTGTGTAATGTTACACATAATGGTTTAGAACCCTTTAAAGTTACCTCCCCCTTGCAGCACGTGTCCAGGGGACTTCCGGTTTCTTTTTTTTCTTCCTGATCTGAACGAGACAACACGTAGATTACATTTTCACCGAGTTGACTTAATAATACGGACCAAAACAGTAAGAACTTTTTTCTGAATTATTATACATTAGGGTCAGCACAATTTAATCTCATAATTTACGGCTATTCTTTCTTTTTATAGACCTTTAGTTAAGTAGTTTTCTTTCTCTGTAATCACTCTGAAAATTCCTTGTTCCTTTAAATGTAGTATCTGTCTCATGCCAGTAGTATTTCTCCTTTAATTCCGTTCTTTGTTATTGTAAAACCTTCGTTAATTCAGTATCTATTACTTGTTTCTTTTTCAATCCTATTTGTGAAATATATTTCCCCATTGTAGTTTTCACTTTTCTACAGTGAATAAAACCTTTTGATAACAGCAATTCGTCTTCTGAATCTTTACTGCGGAAAAGTGTTTAATAAAAGACGATGCCGATGTTTCAATGGGGAATTTGCTTGGTGGCTGGTGGGAATTTCTTTTTTAAGACTTCTTCTGGAAATGGCTGATCATTCTAGATTAAATAAGAAATTAAAGACCCCTCGCCATCCGCTTATCAAATGTAAAAACTTTTTCTTTATTTATTTATTTTTTTTTAATACAAAATTTCGGTCACTGAGAGGTTGTTTTTTTTTCAAATTACTGAAAATAGAAGTTCTTGGAATTTTTTTTTATCCCGCTGAAGTTGAACGAGTGCACGTTTAAAATAATCCCAAAACATTATTGTCATCTTAAAAGATTTCCCCATGTAGATAACAATCTTAAGAACTAAAATAATTTTTTTTTTTTCATTATTTTTACTTATTTGAATTATCTCCCTTGATTTTGACTCTTTCTAAACATTTTGTATAAATCATTAACGACGTCTATTTTGAAATTTCGTTCAATTAGGAAACATTTGTTTATTTCAAATTTCTTTAATGTTGAATTGGCGTCAAAAGTAAAAAGAGTAAGTCTAACTTTATCTTCATTTCTTAACTCTATTAAGAAAAAAATGTATTAAAACATTTATCTGAAATATAAATGTCTTGAAAAGTTGCAATAAATTAAAAAAATATATATTTAAGAATTTTTGTATTAAAAGCAAAGAGAAAAAGATTGTTTTTGTGTCAAAGAAAATTGCAAAAATGATAAGCATTTTACAAAGATTCCTAATGATAATTTTTTTTTTTTTATTATTATTTGATGAAACTGGGTTTCCTCCCTTTTTACTGTCAGACAAATCTGATGATCGATTTTAGATGTGTAAAAATACTTAACACTTTTCACATTTTACTTTATAGTTTCACTACATAAATTTTCTTACGTCCTTATAAGATGACATCAATATTTTTTTTGTATTTTGGAGTATTGGGCTTGTTGTCACATGATCTCCGTTTTCTTTTCCTTCTCACGTTTTTCATTTATTGGGTTTCTTGTTACATGAGCTTTTTTTTTTTTTTTAACGTTTTCTTCCCTTTTGGTTTTTAACTTGTTGTCACACGATTTTTCTTTTCTCCTTTTAAAAACAACAAAAGTTCATATCAATAGATATGTAAATTTTCGATTTTTTGATCTGTTCACTGGTTTTGTGAATATATCTGCTCTATTTTCTTTGTTAGCTACGTGAAATAATCTTAAAATTCCTTTTTCTAATTCATTCCTTATGAAATGGAATCTCATATCTATGTGTTTCAATCTTTGATGGTATATGTCATTTTTTCCTTAACACTATGGCACTTTCTCAGAGCAACTGGAGACTCATCTCCAGCCCATTTCCAGGATGCTGTCCATCTCTGAGTGATTTCATTGTACTCTGCATTGAAGTCAGGTTCAGTAATGGTTATGGTAGAACATTTTGGTCTGTTGCATTGCGGAAATATTACCTCACTGGTGCTGGTCACAGTCACTCCTCCAAGCTGCTTAATTGTGTCCAGTCCAATTAAGAAAATCAAATACTAGCAAGTCTCTGTTCACAACCAGTTCTTCTATAGAAAAGGCATGCTTTGCCCCAATACAGACCTGCACCACCCTCATTCTACATGATGTGGGTCTGCCTCCATCCTCGGGGGGCACATGAGTTGCTTTCTTCATCCATGCCAACAACACCACTTGCTGACTACTGACTGTGTACATCCCATGTCCACCAGAGCTGAGCATGGTGTTCCATCAATGCGAACGGTTACCACCAGCAGTGCGCCATTTACAGGATTTTGAGAGATGAGGTTGGCACTGAGTTCTCGCTCCCCTTGCTCGTTTCCTATGCAATAACGAGTAATGTGCCCATGCCGCTGACATCAATAACACGTGACAATTCTTCAAGGCTTGGCACCAGCACCTCTGATTATCTCCCATCCCAGGAGAGAATCACTCACCCTATGGTTTTGTCCGTCACATTTAAAACACCTCAAGGGTGCATCCGTCTCCTTTGAGGTGAATCACGTTGACTGCACAGCCACTGCAGCCTGTTCTGTTACTCCAGTGCAGTTCTACAGGATGATGCAGGCTCACATTATTCTTGATCGTATTTTCTCTTTATTTTGTAATTTTGAAGCACAAGGACATGGAGCTAATCATATATCGTTCAATGGCCTGAGGGGTGGATTTTTCCATGCAGATTCTAATATCCCTCCCCTACTGGATTCATAGAATTTTGATTCTACTTTGCTAAAATCATAGGATGAAAATAGATTTCTATGAATAGTTCTATGAAAATAGAAGAGGAGTTATGGGATATGTTGTTGTTGTTTTTCATTGAAAGAAAAACAATTATGATTGTATGATTGCAAAAGATTCAAGTTTTTCATGTCTTCTTTAACAGTACCTTTTTTTTTTATTCACAGATATTAGTTGCAAGGGAGAAGGACTATTTTACAGAACATGAAAAACCATATCACAAAGATAACGTCTTTTTGAAATGTGTCTATCTCTACTTTGACAATTTTAATTTGAATTGTTACTGTCAAGGATTAAAAGAAAAAAGTTTTTTTTTTATACCTCTATATCAGAATTTTTAATAGATTTACATTTAAAAAATAAACACTCTTCAGAGAAAGAACACTCGGGTAAAACTGCAAAGACACAGTCAACAAAAATTCTATAATTATTACATTGTGTTAAAATTCTACTTTAAGAAAAACATATTCGAAAACACACTGGACAGAAACCATATACTTGTGAAGTAGGTGACTCAGAATTTTGAAGTAATTCAGATTTGTAAAGCCACATGCAAACGCACACTGGAGAGATGCCTTATTCTTGTGAAGTATGTGGCTCAGCATTTTCAAGTAATTCTCATTTGAAAATTCACCTGCGAACACACACTGGAGAGAAATCATATACTTGCAAACTGTGTGGCTCAGCATTTTAAAATAATTCAGATTTGAAAAGCCACATGTGAACACACACTGGAGAGAAACCATATTCTTGTGAGGTGTGTGGCTCAGAATTTTTTAGAAATTCAGTTTTGAAAAGGCATATTCGAATACATACTGAAGAGAAACCATATACTTGTGAGGAGTGTGACTCAGCATTTATGTGTAATTCTCTTTTGAAAAACCAATGCGAATGTACACTGGACAGAAACCATATTCCTGTGGAGTGTGTAGCTCAGAATTTTCAAATAATTCAGATTTGACAAGCCACATGCGAATACACACTGCAAAGAAACCATATCCTTGTAAAGTATGTGGGTCTTCTTTTACTGTGGGTTATGCTCTGAAAAGACACATGCAAACACACACTGGAGAGAAACCATATTCTTGTGATGTATGTGGCTCAGCTTTTGCAGTGACTTCACATCTGAAAAGACACATGCGAACACACACTGGAGAGAAACCATATTCTTGTGATGTATGTGGCTCAGCTTTTACAGTGAGTTCACATCTGAAAAGACACATGCGAACACACACTGGAGAGAAACCATATTCTTGTGTAATATGTGGCTCAACATTTTCAAGTAATTCAGATTGGAAAAGCCACATGCGAATGCACACTGGAGAGAAACCATATTCTTGTGAAGTGTGTAGGTCAGAATTTTCGAGTAATTCAAGTTTGAAAAGGCATTTTCAAATACACACTGGAGAGAAGCCATATACTTGTGAAGTGTGTGGCTCAGCATTTACATATAATTCACATTTAAAAGACCACATGCGAATTCATACTGGAGAGAAACCATATTCTTGCGAAGTATGTGACTCAGAATTTTCGAGAAATTCAGAGTTGAAAAATCACATGCGAATTCATACTGGAGAGAAACCATATTCCTGTGAAGTATGTGGGTCTTCTTTTTCTCTGAATTTAAGTCTGAAAAGACACATGCGAACACACACTGGAGAGAAACCATATTCTTGTGATGTATGTGGCTCAAAATTTTTGAATAATTCAAATTTGAAAAGGCATATTCGAACACACACTGGAGAGAAACCATATTCTTGTGAAGTGTGTGGCTCAGCATTTTCAAGTAATTCAGAAGTGAAAAGCCACATGCGAATGCACACTGGAGAGAAACCATATTCTTGTGGAGTATGTGGGTCGGAATTTACACTCAGTTCACATTTGAAAAGGCATATTCGAATACACACTGGAGAGAAGCCATATACTTGTGAGGTTTGTGGCTCAGCATTTACATATAATTCACATTTGAAAAACCACAAGCGAATTCATACTGGAGAGAAACCATATTCTTGCGAATTATGCGACTCAAAATTTTCGAGAAATTCAGAGTTGAAAAACCACATGCGAATTCATACTGGAGAGAAACCATATTCCTGTGAAGTATGTGGGTCTTCTTTTTCTCTGAGTTTAGGTCTGAAAAGACACATGCGAACACACACTGGTGAGAAACCATATTCTTGTGTAGTATGTGGCTCAGCTTTTGCAGTGAGTTCAGATCTGAAAAGACACATGAGGATACACACTGGAGAGAAACCATATTCTTGTGAAGTATGTGACTCAGAATTTTCAAGAATTTCACACTTGAAAAGCCACATGAGAACACACACTGGAGAGAAACCATATTCCTGTGAAGTATGTGGGTCTTCTTATTCTCTTAGGTCAGGTCTGAAAATACACATGCGAACACACACTGGAGAGAAACCATATTCTTGTGAAGTATGTGGCTCAGCTTTTGCAGTGAATTCAGATCTGAAAAGACACATAAGGATACACACTGGAGAGAAACCATATTCTTGTGAAATGTGTCACTCAACATTTTCGAGGAATTCATATTTGAAAAGCCACATGCAGATACACACTGAGGACAAACCATTCTCTTGTCAAATATTTGGTTCAGAAAATTTGCTACAAATTCAAATTTAAAGGAACACATGAGCACACAAACAGGGAAGAAACCATATTTTTGTGAAATGTATCCCGTAGGATTTTGTACAAAATCACATTTGAAAAGTCCCAAGTGAACGCATACTGGAGACAAACCATATTCTAGTTAATTATGTAGTTCAACATTTCATCGGGGTTCATATTTGAAAAGATATATACAGCAACTGAGTGGAGACTGAACAAAAAAATTTTGTTTAAATGTTGATTTGATAGCAAACTTAACTATGAAATGATATTCTTATCAAATATTTGGATCATGACACAAGTGGATGCAGTGTAGAAAGATGCTGTATACATGTGAAGTCCTGTTCACTTTTCAAAAGAAACATTGGTTGGGGAATGTGGAGTACCCCTTCATTGCAATCACTCCCAGTTCCACACTGTCCTGGTGTGGTAGTACCTGATATGGTCCTATTTCTGGGGCAAATAGAACTAAACTGCATACCTTTGCTAAACTGAATTGTTTGAAATAGAACTGTTTTGACATCTAGAATTGTTAGAATCATCATGGTAAACCAGAACTTTTCATGCTTTTAACTTAGAAAAAAATGTTCTTCAAAATTTTTCATTTCCAACCGACAAATATACTCAGCGACCTGGCTGTCATCATGACAGGCTTTGACCTCAGTGTTAAATTCACCTGTCGATTCTGCTTTAGGCAAAATCATAAAATGAAACAACTTTTGCCTGACACTTTTTAGACCAAACAATAGAATTTTCCTCACTTCGTTCTCATCAAAAAATCACAATTTTGATTTGTTCTCTCCTCATCAAAAGAGTAAAAACTATCCTCAATTTATTCTTTGATAATGTACTGGATTCTTCTTCTAAAATCCATTTCAATCAATTCTTATTTTTCTGTTTAATAAATATATTGGGCTCAGATCGCCTGTTAGGTAACAGTGATAATACTACTAATAATTATGATAATAAAAATAACACTGCAAAATAGATTTTTCAAATCTTTGTTTATAATTTCTGTAAATTATTGTTACTATACCGACTCGGAGTGTTAGTAAGAAAATAAGAAGACAAGACGTCATTTAGGCGATAGTATATAGACACGTGTCCACCACAAGCCTTTATAGTCAAAACTTAGTGTTTAGTTGAAATAACTCCAAGACTCATGTGTAACAACATACATGTTCTATTGCTGCCATCCTTTTCTGACTGTCATTTAGGAGATAGTATATAGACACGTGTCCAACACAAGCCTTTATAGTCAAAACTTAGTGTTTAGTTGAAATAACTCCAAGACTCATGTGTAACAACATATGTGTTCTATTGCTGCCATCCTTTTCTGACTGTCCCTCAGCAAAAAGAGCCTCTTGAGGCATTACCGATATTGGGCTGCTTATGTATATAAGTCAACCAACATCCCCCATACATACAAAAGTCTGAAGTGTTTATTTTATGTGAGTTGCCATTCACCATATTGGTTGGGTGTCTTGCCAGTGGTGACTCTCTTCAGATGTGGTTGTCTTTCAGCCTGTCTGGTTATTGCTGTTTGGTGTTTTGTTCACTGTCATTGCTGGTGATATCTTGTTTGTGGTTTGTTTTCGTCATGTTGCTATGTTTTGGTTTAGTTGTGAGTTTTAGGTGTCTCCTATTTTTCACTAGTTTTTTCCCATTTTCCAGTTCGAACATGTATTGTCGGTATTCAAACTTACATACATCATTGTAACTCAACGAATAAATTGTTGTATTTGTTATATTGTTATCTTGCCTTTGTCTCCTTCATTGTCTTTTGGCTGTCATTACTTGCACGCTTAACTTTAATCATTTGCGGGGTTGACGTGCTTATCGACTCCGCAACAAATTTCTGATTAAAGTTATTTTCTTTCATTGCTTCTAAACAGGAAAACTGATAAACGTCCCAACATGCAATATCATTTTTTATAAATTACTATCTCATTCAATATCAACTTTAGTTTCAGAAAGGCACATGTGACTTTATTGTAATTTTTTATGTATACTTCATTTCATTTAGTAAAAATATTAGCAAAATAGATCAGTTGTATTTCTTTCTCCAAAGGGCGTATTTGCAAGTGCGTGTGCACAAATCCATGTTGCCGTACCAGACAGTTATCTTTGAAGGAAAGAGGTACTGCCCTTCGCGTGTGGGCTTCGGATTCAATGTAGCACCATCACTCATGTGGGCTATTGTTGAGGTACACTCTCAAAAGATGATGCATGTTTTAGTAAGGCACATGTGACTTTATTGTAATTTTTTTTGTTTACTTCATTTCATTAATTAAAATATTAGCAAATAGATCAGTTGTATTTCTTTCTAGATAAATATAGATCATATCAGGAATTGATTTTTGAATTATCTAAAATAAATCTAAAGAGGTTATTAAAAAATGTTCTGACAATTTCTTTTTAAAAAGCATCAAACTTTGTAAGAAAACCTGTCTGAAAGTCTTTTCTTTTTTGATGGAAAAGCTGCTAGAAATAGATGTGTATTCAAGGGATTTTTTCTCATTCACTGCATTGATAATTGTTTCACTTCATAAAGAGTTGAAGTTTGCTAAAAGTGACAGGGACAGAGAGAGAGAGACAGACAAAGGACTCAGACACTCATTCACTGCATTGATAATTGTTTCACTTCATAAAGAGTTGAAGTTTGCTAAAAGTGACAGGGACAGAGAGAGAGAGACAGACAAAGGACTCAGACACAAACTGATGGAGGACTGCTATATATATTCAATATCAACTTTTGTTTTAGTAATTGTAATTTTTTATGTTTACTTCATTTGTTGTATACATACTGACACAGTAATAAACAATGAGGGAAGACTTCTTTAACCAAATATACCTTTCATTTTATTGGAAGGTTTGTAAAGGGTCGAAAAGGGTTACTCAATGTTTGCATGTGTGAGGGAGCTGGAGACTGAACAGAAACTGCAATATTTTGACCTCCACTCTTATGGCCGGTAACGTTGTGTCTTTCTCATTCTCCTGATGCTCAACCGGAGGCCCAGAGGCCCACACTGCTAGGTGCTGGCTTTCTTTACTGCATCTTATCAGAACTTCTCTGGACCCCAACTCATCAAGGCCCCTTTGGCCTGGTGTGGCTTTCCTTACCACATCTCATCGATAACTCCGTCCGATCTCTAACTGCCACTCACTTGACTTCTGTCTTGACTGAATTATATAATAGTTCAACGCCCACTCAGCCGCTTACTCGATTTTTGAAATCACATGTTTGATCGTCATCAAGTGGAAATAACTGTCATGCAGTTGACAGGTCACTCTCTTCTGGTGCATCAGTCTATAATTGTACCATGGGAATTTTTCTCTCATAAGTGCCATTAGAATGTGTCACTTCCTTCCGGTGCATTACCTTGGAATGGCATTTTTGGCCGGGTCAAAGGCCAAAATACAACACATTTCCTTTAGTAAAAATATTTGCAAATAGATCAGTTGTATTTCTTTCTAGATCAATATAGACCATTTCAGGAATTGATTTTTAAATAATCTAAAATAAATCTAAAAAGGTTACTAAAAAATGTTCAGACAATTTCTTTTTGAAAAGCATCAAACTTTGTAAGAAAACCTGTGTGAAATTCTTTTCTTTTTTGATGGCAAAGCTGCTAGAAATAGATGTGTATTCAAGGGATTTTATCTCATTCACTGCATTGATAATTGTTTCACTTCTTAAAGAGTTGAAGTTTGCTAAAAGTGACAGGGACAGAGAGAGAGAGAGAGAGAGAGACAAAAGACTCGGACACAAACTGATGGAGGACTGCTATATTGACCATATTTAGAGTCCCATTCTGTGTTTCCTGTTATAGAAATCTCTAATTGATGGTTCTGTCAAAGATCAATATGCAACTCTCCTCCTTACCCCTTTTTACAAAATGTCCATGTATGGATATTTTCTTTGCATCCATCTCTGTCACTTTGTTGATGATTTCATTCTTTTTTTCTTTTTTTTCTCCTATTCTTTTTGTCATTTGTCCAAAAATAAAAGATTACATTTTCCTATTTTGCTATCATGTTTTTGCATTCAGAATTAAATAGTAATTCTGAAGAAGCTTCTCTAATCCAATTATTTTGAATATTTTTAAATGGTGGACTTAATCAAAAAGTACAATCCATTTTTAGTTAGCCAAAGTTTATCGTAAACTATGTCAAATTTTTTAGAAAAACATTGATTGGTCCTTTTCTTGTCACATATAAGTTGCAGTTACTTGACTATTTAGTCATTTGATCATATCAACAATATATGAAATTTTTCAAATAGAAATATTATCTCTAATTTAGCAATTAGAATTATTTTGTGTAAATATTTTCATCCAGCATTTAAACATTTTACCTTGGTACCCAATATTGTTTTTTCTAATCTCTCAGAATTTTCAGAAAAAACTAATCATTTTTTTCGTCATTATGTTGGGCAGCTTCTACATATGTTTCATCAATTTCATCTGATTTTCAGAAATTTTACACCCTGTTATAAATATATAAAGTCTGTTATATAATGACTGAGATGTTACAAAATATTCATATACCGTGATATGAATATCAGAATCATAATGTTTTGTCTCGACATTGGTTTTATATGATAAGAAATTCACAATAATAATGAAGAAATAACTAAGTCCTACACCCAGCCTACTTCTACATGAGTTGAAGATTAGATTCAATATGAGCTAGACATTATGACATCTTATAAGTTGATTGACTGCTGATATTAGAATCCACATCTCTTTGAAAGACCTCTCGAAGCTGGGACTGTATGTCAAGCTCCAAATACTAAACACTTGGCTTGCTACTTGACTGTTTGCAAGTTCCACTCGACTTGGACAATAGTGGGAAAGATTTAAACTACTGTATACAACATGATATGAAAAAAATCTTGTTAAATTTCTATTATGTATTTACTTTGTTTTTTTTTTTTTGTGTTGGAGAATTATTTTCTTGTATCTGTTGGTTGTTGATCTGTTTATCACTTCAGTAACTTAATCAGGTGACCTTCTCAAATTCTCTAATCAAAAGCATGACATAAGCTGAAGAGTGGATGGTTGTGAGGAACACCAAGGTAGATAACCAAACCAGAACTTTGTCTAACAACACAATATCAGTGGGGGAACAACCATGGTCATCAAGCGACTACATTATTTGGTTGCTAATTGACCAGGATCAACCCAGAAAGGTTACAACTGTTCTTATCCCCTTTTTATTATCTTTTAGTTAAATACGGAAATGTCAATTGAAAATAACATCCTCTACAAATGTGACAACATGCTTCTTCCGGACAACCTATGTGAGAAGGATATTACTTTAATTCATGATGGATCTCATCAAAGTCAGTTTGCATTCAGGTGTCTTTTAAGAGCACATCTTCAGGATGGACAATCCGATAAGATTCCAGGTTGAAATCTGCTTTGAATGCTAGACTTCAACAATGTCACACATGGCCTTCCCACTCTAGAAGAAATTTATACCAATTTTTTCTACTAAGAATAGGACAAATGTGACGATGCACAACTATTTGATTAACAATGATTCCTGAAGTGGTCGACAAAATGAGGTATTATGATTAAAACAAAATATTCATGTGACCCGTAGAAAGAATGAAGCTGTGTTTCATAAAAACCTTACAAAAGGCCATTCAGATTGACATTGATGAGAACAAACTTATCTTAGAAGCAATCAATAAGTTTCTCCAATACCACTAAACTGCACACACAGCCAGTGGTCTTGCACCAGTGGTCTTGCACCACCTAATCACCATCCCTCACAAATGCCTCTAACACGAAAAACAGACCCCTCCAACCTCTAGGAGAAAGAAACTATAAACATGAAATGAATCTACTCGGAAGGTATGACAATTACATTGTTCACATTTCAAAAAAAGAAAAAAGGGGAGATAATACGTAGAACTATTCTTATATTCATAGGAGTAATCCTCTTTTTTATATTTTCATTAAATACAAAAATCTCATACTTTTCTCATTCTTTTTGATTTTTTCATCAATTTATTAACAACATGATTTTGGTCAGAAACCCGTAATTTTCCCAAGAATCTTTGTTGATTAATTCTCTTTTGTGGTCAAGGGGAGGTACAAATGATGAAACAACACAGAAATAAGTTATAAGAAATATATTAAAGGCAGATAATACATACACAAATGATAGTTGGGAGAAACCCCTCCTCAGCTTAACAATCAGGAATATTACCGCTCTTGGTAATGACTCGCTAAGGCAGAACTGAGACTGAGTTCGAGACTGTGTCTGCGCAGAAGAGAGCTCAGTATTAATCACATGAGGACGAGTCCATCTATAGGGACACCCCAACATTCTCTTCCTTGACTAGTTCTCTTTCTTGACTAATTTTCTTCCATGACTAATTCTCTCTCTCTCTCTCTCTCTCTAAACTAATTCTGTTTTCAGACCAATTCTCTTGTTCACTACGTCTCCAGGCTGGTTAGAGTGACCTATATCAAAATGGACTAATTGTATGTGTTACTTTCTGTGTTAATGTAAGTCAAGTGGTATTTTCGATGGCAATATAAAAACTAATATATATTTACTTATTATTATTATTATTATTATTATTATCCAATAGCTCTGTTTGTGATATTGAGCACTGTCTAAATTATATCACATTTTTTTGCCACAAACCCTTAAAGTAAGATAGTGACAACCAATACTGTTACAATATAAATAAAATCATTGATATTGTAAGTAGAAAGTATTTACCTGTTTAAAATTATTGAGCTTTGAAGAATATAGAGTACCCATTCATTGCCATTAATCCCAGGTCCACTTGTTAGGGTCCTATCTATGGAACAAATAAGACTTTAATCATTTACTATACTTGGAACCATTTAACAGTGTGCAAACAAATAATAAATGTTCAATTGTATTATTAGTATTTCATTGAAATACTTAAAACCTTTTAATAGAGTTTAAACGGATGAATAAAACTATTAGATTGTAAATTGAATCACCACGACCAGAAAATCTGGCGAACATTTGCATGCGACATACAGAAACACTGGATATATGTTTTGACCTTATTAGATTTCATCAGCCGTGTATACCATGATCTTCTCCACTGGAGATCGAACCAGCGCCCACAAAATGCAGTGCCGGAACTCTACCACTGAGCCGTCAGTCCACATCACACAAAAGTGATGCCAAATCAATTAGTCAATATACTTAATAAGGTCGAAACAATATTATTCCTCTACTTAAAAATTAATATGTAGAACTGTTAGATAATAATACTCAAAACCATTTTATGTCTTCAATATGACATTAAACTGCATCTGATGATGAGGGTCAAGTTTTAGCATTTGGGTGATGTCGGGTACTCCCAGTTCCACTCTCCCCCAAAGTGGTAGTACCTATTTGGGTCCCATCTAGCTAAGGCAGTTTACTGTACTAAAAAGCTATGTTGGATGACCATTCTTTTATCCATCCAACCCCTATTATTCTAAGGTCCATGTTTAAATTCAAATCTCTTCTGTTTATAGTGAATGAACGATTTGAAGAAAATGTCATTTATTTAGCATGAATCTTCATGTATTTGGAATTTAGTGTTTCGGGAAATTGTTAATTTCTCTAACACTATATATTTTAGGCAACACAAATGAATAACAAAACCTCTTTTAACAACACAACAAAGTAAGGTTTATTATAGTAGCAGGAGTGAGAGTGAGAAAGTGTCTCTTTTGCGTCGCTGGTCTGTATGTTGGTCCTTGGTTCTTAGGAAGCGTGTTTAAAGCTAGCAGTGAGCGAAGTGTTCCAAGTGGAATCAGTGCAGTCATGTGAGAGAGATGTGTTTCTTCTGCTAGCTCCAGACTCTCTGACCTTGTCCGTTCTACCAAAAAGGGACCAGAAAAATAGTTCCTGAGAGGGAGAAGGAATTAATGAGCTCTGCCAGTTGATTGGTCAGTGAGTGACCGACTCTCTTAAGAGGGGCATTGAATCGCGAAAGGAAATAGATCTGTGGCTGCTACAGGGTTGTAGCAGAAAGAAAATTGAAATTTTTGTTTGGCATGTAATTTAATGTTACCGTTAGAGTCGCCGAACATTTTCACCCAATCAGGATAACTTGTCCTATTCAGCCCGAACCATATTTCCTAGCAACACCAAAAATTGAAGAAAGCCCGCCAATCTTTCTCTCGCTCAGAAATCCCCAAAGAGAACGAACGTCTATTCGTCTGTTCCCGAACAGTAGTAGCCTCACCAACCACTATGAAGTTTATGGATCCCTTCGGTCTATTCTTCTAGACCAAAGGATTCTAGTTAAAAAAAAATTTAAAAAATAGATGATACACTTGTAGAGAAGAGGAAAATTTCGTATTTTCGTTTGGCGCGCAAATTTATTTCAACACTTAATTTCACCCAATCAGGATGAATTATCCTATTCAGCCCGGACCTTCATTTCCGGCTAGCAAAACGGGTGAGCGGCCAAACCCACTCTCTTTGGCTTGAGACGGCGACCAGTGCAGATATAGCGGTTAAGGGGAATTGTTAATTTCCCTAACACTATATTTTTTAGGCAACACAAATGAATAACAAAACTTCTTTTAACAACACAACAAAGTAAGGTTTAGTACAGTAGCAGGCGTGAAGGAGTGAGAGTGAGAAAGTGTCTCTTTGCGTCGCTGGTCTGTATGCTGGTCCTTGGTTCGTAGGAAGCGTGTTTAAAGCTAGCAGTGAGCGAAGTGTTCCAAGTGGAATCAGTGCAGTCATGTGAGAGAGATATGTTCCTTCTGCTAGCTCCAGATTCTCTCTCTCTCTGACAGTGTCCGTTCTACAGAAAAGGGACCAGAAAAATAGTTCCTGAGAGGGAGAAGGAATCAATGCGCTCTGCCAGTTGATTGGTCAGTGAGTGACCGATTCTCTTAACAGGGGCATTGATTCGCGAAAGGAAATAGATCTGTGGCTGCTACATCACCCCCTGCTTAGGTGGAAAGCCGACAGAGAAAAAAATAGCAGCCATAAAACAAGGAAGGGTACATTTTATACATAAACAGTTTTACAGAGCTTTTTGGACCAACGTACTCGTCGACCACTACGTGTGGTGGTGACGTAATTGTCTTTTGGCATTGTATTTTTTTCTACAGGTGTAGGGATATGTTCATGCGTGTAAGTAGGGGGAATATGTGGCTCTTGTGTGTTTGTGTTAAGAAAGGCTCTTTTCACCCTGTCAATAGATACAGTTTCTTTTTTGCCATTAATGTCAAGGGTGAAAAGTTTGTCAGTGCGTGAAAGCACGCAGTAAGGGCCAGTGTAAGGTGGAGTGAGAGGGGCTTTGACTGCGTCCTTTCTTAGAAAAACGTGAGTCCATGAGGAAATATCTTTGGGGACTGATGGTTTGATGGTCTGTTCTCTAGGTTGCATTGGTGGGAGATTACCAAAATAACATTGCAGTCTATTTACATATAAAGCTGGATCTGTTCCCGTTAGATCTATAGGGTTCAGCATCTGACCTGGTAATGCTAGCGGTACTCCATAGATAAGTTCTGCTGGAGAGTATCCGAGGTCCTCTTTGATAGCTGCACGACAGCCAAGAAGGACAACAGGTACATATTCGCTCCATCGCTGTTGGTCAGGATAGGAGCGCAATGCTGCCTTCAATTGGCGATGGAAGCGTTCTATCATCCCGTTAGAAGCAGGGTGGTAGCTCGTAGTTCGTATGCGCTTGATCCCTAAAATCCTGGAAAGTTCCTGGAATAGGTGGGATTCAAACTGTCTGCCACGGTCAGTGGTAATTGTAGTTGGAACTCCGTAACGCGTTATCCAGCCTGATATAAGGGCTTGTGCTACGGATTCAGCTGAAACGTCCTTTAATGGAATAGCTTCAGGCCATCGTGTAAAACGGTCTATACAGGTCAGGAGGTAAGTAAATCCTTGACTGACCGGCCATGGTCCAACCAGATCTATATGGATATGGCTGAACCGAGCGTCTGGGGTGCTGAATGTCCCGAGGGGTGCACGGATATGTGTGTGCACCTTTGATTTTTGGCAGGATATGCAAGAACGTGTCCAGGCAGTGATATCACGCCTTATGTCTGGCCAGAAAAATCTAGCTGAAATCAGCTTCACTGTGGCTTTCGGTCCGGGGTGTGCCAATTGGTGTAGGGTGTCAAAAACAACCCTACGATGAGTCATCGGAACAAGAGGTCGAGGTGCGTCTGTTGAGGTGTCACAGATAATCTGCATGTCCGCTGAGGGCACTGGCAGGTATGCCAATTTGCAAGTTGCAAATTCAGGTGACGATAGATCCAAGGTGTCCAGACGTGGCTGGTCTAAGGCCATCTGCCGTAAGTCGATATCCGAAGGTAAGAAAAGAGAATTAATTGGAAGACGAGACAAGGCGTCTGCCGCAGCATTCTGTTCACCAGAGATATGTCGGATATCGTTTGTAAACTGCGAAACAAAATCCAAGTGGCGAGTTTCGCGAGGAGAATACTTGTCCGGCTTTGAGCGCATCGCGAAAGTAAGCGGACGGTGATCGGTGTAGATCACAAATTGCCTGCCCTCTAGTGAATGCTGAAAGTGTTTCACTGCAAGGTACATTGCCAGGAGTTCACGGCCAAACGTGCTGTAACGTTGTTCTGCCGGTTTCAGCTGTCTCGAAAAATAAGCGAGAGGTTGTAGCTGTTGTTGGTATTGCTGTTGCAAAACTGCACCTACAGCTGTGCCCGATGCATCAACGACCAATGAGAACTGGGCATCGGGTACAGGATGTGCAAGTAACGATGTTGTTGCTAATTTCTGCTTCACTTCGTTAAAGGCTTTTAACTGTATATCATTCAACGAAATCTGCTCATTTTTCTTTTTCCTGTTACGTAACAGGTCAGACAGAGGAGACAGGATATCCGCACAGTGTAGGATGAAACGTCTGTAATAGTTAAGCAGTCCGAGGAAGTGCCTTAGTTGGCAGAGTGAAGTGGGTGGTTGGAGGTCTTGTAGAGCCTTCACTTTTTCAGGTAAGGGAGATATCCCTTCAGGGCTGATAATGTGTCCCAAGAAAGTTAGCGACGAAGCACCGAAAACACATTTACCAGGGTTAATCCTCACCTGGTACTTTTGAAACCGTTCGAACAGTCGGCGGAGGTGAGTAACATGTTCCTCAGGTGAGGCACTTGCTACGAGTATATCGTCTATATAATTATAGACGAAGTCCAAATCACGCACTACTTCGTCCATGAAGCGTTGGAAGGTTCTAGCCGCGTTTCGTAAACTAAAAGGCATAGTTAAGAATTCAAACGCTCCAAATGGAGTGGTTACAGCAGTTTTTGGTATGTCGGCTGGGTTCACTGGTATCTGATGGTAAGCCTTAACGAGATCTAATTTGGAGAAGATCTTACAACCATGCAGAGATGAAGCGAAGTCTTGTATATGTGGGATTGGATAACGATCAGGTACCGTGATGGCATTTAGTCGTCGATAGTCCCCAGTCGGACGCCAATCTCCAGAACGCTTTGGAACCATATGCAAAGGGGAAGCCCAAGGACTGGACGAGGGGCGTATAATTCCCAGCTGCAGCATATGGTTAAATTCTGCCTTCGCCGCCTTTAGTTTATCAGCAGGGAGGCGACGAGGGCGTGAGAACACCGGAGCACCTGTGGTCTCAATGTGGTGTGTCGTTTCGTGAGTTGATTTGCCCACAACAAAATTTAAGTTAGTTAACTCTGGGTAAGAGCGTAATAATATTTGGTATGGGTCGTCTGTGGTGACAATGAAAAATACCGGGCTGATGGGTGAGGTATTTGCCTTATAACCTGTGACGGAAAGTTCCGTATTGCCGTCAATAAGTCGTCTTTTGCGCATGTCCACCAAGAGGTTGAAGTGGTGCAGAAAGTCCGAGCCTAGAATGGGGTATGGTAAATCAGCTACAGTAAAAATCCATGTAAAGTCTCTCCGTAATTCCAAGTCCAGAGAACGAGAAATTTGACCGTACGTGTGAATAGGGGAGTGATTTACCGCTTGCAGTGTGATGGGCGACACTGGCGGCTTCTCAGTGAGGAGTTTCAGAGGCCAGATACTGCAAGCTGCTCCTTGCAAACAACGTGCTTGGGACCTGAAGTCAGTGATAAAATAGGCACGGTTGTTATATAAATCTTGTGGAGAGTGTGCCGTGCTCAGCTCTCCAGATTTAAGTTTCCCTGGTTTGAAAACGAGCAGGGCATTTTGCATCTCCGAGCCTCAGCACCAAAGCGACTGTGATAAAAACATAGTCCTGACTTGCTTGAGTGGCGGCGGTGATGTGGGGATGGCGAACGACTTTTTTGTTGACGCCTGGGCGGTTGCGATTTGACTACGGCCAATTTACTTACTTCATTAGTAAGCCGCATCAAAGCTTCGAGTATGGCCACTGTAGTCTCCATTTTCTTTTTAATTCATACAGTGACAACAGACCACAAAAAAAATCAAAGAAACACGTTTCAATGAGAAAGGAACGAAAGGGATAAAAAGCCACAAGAAAATAGTGATATTCGTGTTAAAATAAAATTAAAAAAATTGTTTTGTTTTAGAGAAGGTGCTACTTTAAGGTTCCTTAGTAAAAAAAAAAAAAAGTTGAAATTCAAGATGGCGTCGCCCAATGGCTATTTAGGCGGGAAAATGAAATGTTAAATAGGAAGAAGGCGCTCTCTTAGCTTTGGCTTTCTAAAAAAAAATGTAAAAATGTATTACTCACTTGTTTTTTCCTTTTTTTTTCTTATTGTAATAAAAAAATTTTGTACCACATGGTCAGTTGAAAAGAGCAGAGTTGTAAGTTTCTTCCTTTTTCTTTTTGTTATTGTAATAAAAAAATTTTTGTACCACGTGGTCAGTTGAAAAGAGCAGATTAGTAAGTTTCTTCCTTTTTTTATGCCAAGTCGGCCAAGCTGAGGGTAATAATTTTTTCTTTTTAAACTTTGTTTCGTATGAACAAAATGTAATGTCCGTTATGCTTGCTTGAGTTGGTGTTTTTCTTGTGGACGGGCTGAAAAAGAAGATAATTCCTGGTTGGAAAGTTTTAGCGGTTTTTTGTTGTTGTTGAGGCACGTGTTCGAAAAATGTTACTTGGGCAAAGGGAGAATCTTGTATCTTTCTATTTGACCACTCGTAAATGGGCGCCAATTTGTCTGCAAAACGAAAGATGATATCTCTTTTTAGGGAGATTGTTTTACTTGCCGCAAATTTTTTTCTTCGTTTATGGCTTCGTAAACGAAGTATTTTAAAGTCTTTCTCTGGCACGAAAAAGGTTTTTTTTATGAATATTTTTCTGAAAGAAAAATTTGCGCCTATGTCTTCTTAGCCGACGAATGAATTGAACGAACACGTGTGTCACTGGGGAGAAAATTCTTGGGTGGTAGTATTCTTTCGGTTCTTTGAGTCAGGAAGCTTTTTCTCTCTCTTTTTCTCTTCTTTTTGCTTGTTCTGCTGTCCGAAAATGGAGACCGTGTTTCGTGTTATTTTTTTATTTGTTTCGTAATTCAGAAGGTGCCATTCGGGGTCACCAATTTATAGCGGTTAAGGGAAATAGTTAATTTCCCTAACACTATATTTTTTAGGCAACACAAATGAATAACAAAACTACTTTTAACAACACAACAAAGTAAGGTTTATTAATTTTTAGCGGTTATTGGGAATTAGTTATTTTCCCGAACACTATAGATTTTATGGCAACAGAAATGAATTACGAGACTATTGCTTTAACAACACACAACAGCGAAAATACTTTATTTGCAGCTTTGAGGCGGTTTGTTCTTGGTGCTGCAAGACTCGTGGTGGTTAGGCTTGTTGGTTTTGGAGACGCGATAGCTTAGCAGGATATTGAGATGGCAGCGTGTCGTTGGACGTGTGAGGGAAGTATTCAAGGCGACTGTGTAGTTTTGTGTGTCTGGTATTTGGGGAGAGTAGGCGTTATCACCATTAATGTGACCAGAGGTGAAATGGGAGCTTGGTGTGTCGAGAGCGAAGTGGCGCTCGGATCGACATAGTAAATTTTTGTGGTGCTTGTGGAAGGCATGCTGAACGTATCTAATTCATATTCAACTGGGATTCCTTGGTCTAAAATATATTAGACGCAAAGAATCCATAAATTAGAAGGTTCCCTCGCTGAGTGTCCATGTTACTGCTGCTAGTGTTAAAGCCACAGTGAGATGTCCCCACTGGGTGTCTTGTTTAGCTAAAAAGCATCGCTAAGCAGGGGCGACCAGAGACACGTCCGTTCTGGTCGCCGTCTCAAGCCGAAGAGAGTGTGTTTGGCCGCTCACCCGTTTTGCAAGCCGGAAAGGAAGGTCCGGGCTGAATAGGATATGTCATCCTAATTGGGTGAAATTCAGTGTTGAATTAAATAGCGCGCCAAAACAAAATACGAGATTTTCCTCTGCTCTACAACACTAAACAATCTGATTGTGAGGTTTCAGTGATGCTGGGAGTTTGGGGAATGCAGAGCACCCCTTCATTGCCATCAATCCCGGGACCACTCTGATCCTGAGTGGTAGCACCTGATAGGGCACTATCTATGGGTTAAATAGAACTAATCTGTGTATTTATGCTCATCTGAATTGTTTAAAATAGAACTGTTTTTGTCATTGAAACTGAACTTGGGCTATACTGAATTGTTTGAAATGGAACTGTTTTGACGTTGAAACTACACTTACGTTAAACTGAATTTTTTTGAAATAGAACTGTTTTGACATTTAATTGTATTTAAACAAAATCTATACTTATACGAAACTGAATTGGTTGAAATAAAAATATTTTTGACAATTAAACTGTGTACATATACTAAACTGTATTGTTTGATATAGAACTGATTTAAAAAAAAATGGATTTGGCATTAAATAATCTCCAAAGTTTGATATGCCATTAAACCCAACCAACCAGTTTTTCCCCAACTGTACCTTTTGCCCAATTCTTCCAGCCTGTCACTTGTGGCTTAACCCACACATCTTCAGAATAAAAAAGGTTGCAGAGGTTTCACTTTCTGATTGAAGTATAAACTCTACTTTTAATTACAATGTTTTATAGCTTCCTTTATGTTCCTAGGTATTTCTGTTTTCAGCAGTTCTTTTGAGCCTGAGAGAAGTGTTTTTGTTGTCTTTGACTTCTGTGCTAGAGATATATCTTTTCTAATCCAGTACTGCCAATTTTTTGTCTTGAAATTTTTTTATCCCGCTGAAGTTGAACGAGTGCACATTTAAAATAATCCCAAAACATTATTGTCATCTTAAAAGATTTCCCCATGTAGATAACAATCTTAAGAACTAAAATAATAATTTTTTTTTCATTATTTTTACTTATTTGAATTATCTCCCTTGATTTTGACTCTTTCTAAACATTTTGTATAAATCATTAACGACGTCTGTTTTGAAATTTCGTTCAATTAGGAAACATTTGTTTATTTCAAATTTCTTTAATGTTGAATTGGCGTCAAAAGTAAAAAGAGTAAGTATAACTTTATCTTCATTTCTTAACTCGATTAAGAAAAAATAAGGGGAAAAAGAAAGCCAACTTTTTTTTACACACGAAGAATTAAAATGAAATATTTCGCTCATCATATTCAGTAAAGTTTCTTAAAAGTTTTATTTTATGATTTTCTATTTAAATTGTTTGTTCTTAACCCTTTTGACTCCAGTGCCCTCTTTCAGAATAAGACATGAGTTACCCCCTGAAGCATTCCATACGTTTCTCTGGCATTTTTTAAATGCCTGTACAAAAAAAAGCCTGGAAACTTATTGAATGTATATAAAAAAAACAATGTAGTCGTTCGTTCAAACTTCAAAATAATTTATTTTTGCTGAATCTCTAGATGTTTTTATGTTTTATTTATCTATTTATTTTCTTTACATTTGTTTGTTTTTTGCGTTTTCCTTTTCTTGATAAAACACTATGAAAGTAAAAAGGATGTAAGGAAAAAGTTCATATTGTAAAAATATTGTTTACTTTGAAAACTACATCCACATAAAAATGCCTGTTCCGGAAATGGGTGACTATTCAATATTAAATTATAATGGAAAAGAGGACCCCCATATAAAATAATTATATACTTTTTTTTTTACCTGAAAAAAATTGCTTTAAGTTTGAGGGTGTAAAATTTGTTCAAATCGGAAGAAATGTAAATAAATTGCTGGGAATTTTACAGTTTTCCTTTCAATTTGAATGCTATTATTCAAAAGTGTTAAAGTTTGCATATTAGGATGACTCATAGTGTTAAATTGTCAGGGGTCAAGGCGACTTCCGGTTTCTTTCTTTTCCTCCCTGATCTGAACAAGACAACACGTAGATTTCATTTTCTCCGAGTTGACTTAATAATACGGACCAAAACAGTAAGAACTTTTTTCTGAATTATTATACATTCGGGTCAGCACAATTTAATCTCATAATTTACGGCTATTCTTTCTTTTTATAGACCTTTAGTTAAGTAGTTTTCTTTCTCTGTAATCACTCTGTGAAAATTCCTTGTTCCTTTAAATGTAGTATCTGTCTCATGCCAGTAGTATTTCTCCTTTAATTCCGTTCTTTGTTATTGTAAAACCTTCGTTAATTCAGTATCTATTACTTGTTTCTTTTTCAATCCTATTTGTGAAATATATTTCCCCATTGTAGTTTTCACTTTTCTACAGTGAATAAAACCTTTTGATAACAGCAATTCGTCTTCAGAATCTTTACTGCGGAAAAGTGTTTAATAAAAGACGATGCCGATCTTTCAATGGGGAATTTTCCTTTCAATTTGAATGCTATTATTCAAAAGTGTTAAAGTTTGCATCGTAGGATGAGTCATCGTGTTAAATTGTCACGTGGTCACATAGGAAAGAGGAAATAGTTGGGTGATTTGCCTCACCGAACCTAGCACATATTTTAGGGACTATTTCAGCTGATAATTCCAACAGCACCGCTTCAACTGAAATTTCTTTTGAATCAAAAATTATTATTTGATGCAACTGGGTTTCCTCCCTTTTCACTGTCAGACAAATCTGATGATCGATTTTAAATGTGTAAAAATACTTTACTCTTTCACATTTATAGTTTCACAACAGAAATTTTCTTACATTCTTATAACATAACATCAATAATTTTCAAAAGTTATATATTTATTTTGTATTTTGGAGTATTGGGCTTGTTGTCACATGATCCCGTTTTCTTTTCCTTCTCCCGTTTTTCATTTATTGGGTTTATTGTTACATGATCTTTTTTTTTTTTTAAACGTTTTCTTCCCTTTTGGTTTTTGACTTTTTGTCACACGATTTTTCTTTTCTCCTTTTTTTATTTTTTATTATTATAAACAACAAAAGTTTATTTGAAAGTCCCATCAATAGATATGTAAATTTTAGATTTTTTGATCTGTTTACTGGTTTTGTGAATATATCTGCTCTATTTTCTTCACTCGCTATGTGAAATAATCTTAGAGTTCCTTTCTCTAATTCATTCCTTATGAAAGGGAATCTAATATCTATGTGTTTCAATCTTTGGTGGTATATGGGGTTTTTCCATAATACTATGCCACATTGGCTGTCACAATATAGTGTAAATGTATAATTTATTTCATTATTTAGCATATCCTTCATGAGAACGATTAAGTATTTTCTCTCCTGTGCAGCAGCACTAATAGACCTGTATTCTGCTTCACACGTGGACAGGGCAACTGTTGACTGTTTTTGTGTTTTTCACAAGATTAGTGGGCCTTTATCTGAGATCATAAATCCGTATCCAGTGATACTCTTTCTGTCCTATGAGTTCACTCAATCTGCGTCACAAAAACATATAACGATTAGAGTGGTGTTTGTGGGCTTAAATATTAATTGTTGGTTATAGTGAAACTGAAAGGCTTAACCCGCAGACTGCTGTCTCCGATGAGCTGACTGGGATTCATTGTTCAGAGAGACCACGATTGGCGTGCTGTCATTTACATGAATTCAGTAATCATACATGGCTGGATAAGATAAAACTGGTGGTGAACAGTCGGCAAGTAAGAATGAAAGAAAAAGACAGAGAAGCAGGACTAGTGGCAAGCAGTTAAAGGACTTCATTTTATTAACCATGGCATCCAGCTTATCTCTGAGTTAAGAGGTACAGCAACAGATACACAAATAATGGAATGGTTGGAAGACCTAGAATTGACCTGTGAGCTTTGCAAGATAACCAAGGTAGAGCAAGTTTTGCCAGTACGATTAAAAGGTGTGGCCCGGGGAACATATTGGCAGCTATCTAAAGAACAATGGGATGACGTCAAGGAGGTCAAGCGTGCTCTTATAAAAGCCTACACAATGGATTCGTTCGTGGCTCTCAAACAATTTACCACGACTAGTACGGGAAATGGGCTGCCGAGTCACGTCAGGGGACTCCTCCAATTGTCAACCAGTTTAGAAACCCTAACTTTAAGAGAGGTAGATGAAAGGGCTTGCTCCGTATCAGTAGACACCAGTGATGAGCATCTGGCTGCTGCAGCACAACCTGAGCAGACCTCACATACTCCGAGCATTCACAAAACTGGTCTGAGTGATGTCACCTGTTTCAGATGCGGGAGCCTGAACCATTTAGCCAAAGATTGTATGCAATGCTGCAGTTTTTGAAACCAGTGCGAGAGATCAGCTTTACGCTATCATCTCACCAACAAAACTTGGCACCTTATGAAAAACTGTCCTCGAAATGGGAAACAGAGACAAGATTTTAGTGCCACTCTCTCTTCATTCAAATCAAAAGAGATGCTCCCTGCGATTGAACCTGTGGTTAATGGCAAGAAGCAAATGATACTGATGGATTCTGGATGTTCTCAGTCCCTCATGATTGAATTGGTCTGCAACTCCTGGAGTCGGCAGGCATCAGATGTTCTGACAGTTGATGGGAAGACTCTTCCTGGTGACGGCGTTGGGACTATCATGCTGGCAGTAGATAACATAAGCCCTGTGAAAGCTGATGTACTGGTTGTGAAAAGTTCGCTGTTTGGTTTCAACATGCTAATTGGCATGGATATTATTAGGATGTTGGGTGGAGTCCAGTGATGCTATCTTCTCAAGGACAGAGCCATGTGCCTGCACTGCAATCAGAATAGAGGAACCAGACTTCAGTGTAGAGTTCAATGAGCACACCAGGGCTTGGACAGCATCATAGAAATGGTCAGGTAATCAGCCACCCAATAGACTTTTGAAAAAGGCGCCCGAGTATCCTATGTCTACTCAAGGTTTAAAAGAGTACCGTCATGAGCTGGAAACATGGCTGAACAATTGATGGCTGCTTCCCTATCCTGCAGGCTGACTTGGTCCATAATATAGCCTGTTTCCATTAATGGCCGTTTTGAACAAAATAAGTCAAAAGTACGCCCAGTGTTATCCATTCTTGAATTGAATGGATACGTCGTCGCCTACACAGCACATGCCGACGTCTGTGCAAAAGTTAAGAAAGGGGAGAAAGAAGGATTCCAACATGTCAGTGCTCAAACTCCGAGGGGTGTATTTGCAAGTGCATGTGCACAAATCCATGTAGCCTTACCAGACAGTTATCTTTGAAGAAAAGAGGTACTGCCACTTGCGCATGGGGTTCAGACTCAATGTAGCTCCATCAATCATGCAGGCTATTGTTAAGGCAACACTCTCAAAAGATGATGCAGTCCAGCTGGCAACTTTGGCATACTTCGACAATGTCTTCATCAACGAAGATATAGCTTCTGCAACCAGAGCGCATGCAGAACGGTGCACGAGGGCTTGGCTTAACAGTTCAGGAAGAGGGTAAAATGCTAATATGGCAATGAGGTCCCAAGCGTACCACCGGTGCTTACCCGACGCAGCAGGTTCTCATTTTGTGGAAAGCTAGTCGGGCACTTCTCAGTGGTTAAATGGCTCAGGGTGGCTGTTGCATTCATTAAGAGGACAGACGCAGACATAACAAAGGGTTGGGATGATGAAGTGACTGATATTCCGTTAACAACAATGATAACAGAAGTCGTGCTTGTTCAAGTCATTATCTAAATTATTTCTTTACCCTTTCTTTATGCGTTTGTCTATTCCACATGCATATATCAAAATACAATACAATTATATATCTCATTAAAAAAAAACAGCATAGGGTTTTCCTCTGCAATTCTTTGAGGAAACAAAAAAATTACAGGACCGAAATCCTGGTCGCAAACCCTGTGACCCTGTTCATTCCTTATGACCACATACCAATCATTCATTTTACAGGCTCCTATCTGGAGTAACTGAGGTATTTCCCCCAAATTCAAAAAAACAATTTCAGCTGGGCTCTACACAATACCTTGAAATGGCATTATAAATTGACGTTAGAAAACAAGCAAAATATACTGTACCGAAAATATCTCTCAATAATTGATTTTCTGCTTTATCAATTATTGCTTCTTATAATTTTCAATTCATTTATTCTCTCCGTTGACCACGCATGAATCCCAAGTATCAGTCATGACCAAAAGACACAAAACTCCATCCACAATTTGTACTTGTCCAAAAAAAACAAAAACTTCCCAACTAAAAAACAATGGAGGAGCCGGCTTTATGCCATTTTTTCTTTATTCCATCTATTTGGAAGTCAAACTCTAAATTTTGGTCTCCAAAGGCCTTTGGAAGGATCATCATTTCACCTCTTTCTCTGAGGAGGATCAATTCCAAAATTGAGATCTCACAAATAGAATAACAAATTCTTCTATTGAATAATATCTTTACTGTATCTCTAACGTATCCCAGCTAATCAGATCGGAAATCTGCCTCAAACAGAAAGGTGACTTAATTTGCTAAAAAATTAAAATCCTGTAATTCATATCTTGGGAAAATTTTCATGATGTGAATCACAGGGAGGGAATTCAGAAATGTAGCCTTAAATTGAAATGATTTTCCCTTCTAGGTTTTTCAGTGGTTGAGAGAAAAACTATTTTTTTGTTCCAACCTTCAGTGGGCGCTTTGCTAACTCAGCTAGTACCAAGGTTGCCACTAGATTGTGTTGGTGTTTGTGTCTGTTTCCGGTGGTGTTGGCTATCAAATTGGCTCCATTTACTTAGAGGATTTGCAGCCAGGTGTTGCCTTGCCCGACCATTTTGGTTCCACTTCCATAGATAAGACGACAATGCTAAAAATTGAAAATCCCCTCATTAATGGCTTGGGAAAATTTTCATGATGTTGTGACATTGCATAACTTATTTATCTCAGGGTGAGAGTTTATTTTATGCGCATGTGACATCGGGGACAGTCTGGCACTTGACCCTCCGCAAAATAACTCCTAGTCAAGACTTTTATTTCGGGCATATGGTAACTGGCAAATAATGTTGAGGTTAATTTGGGGCTAGAGTAATCCCTGACGCTGGCGAGTGGGTTTCCAGTTCACCTTCACATACCCCACCAAGCCTTTTGTTTTCCTACCCCCTCGGATAACGGAAAGCATGGACTTCGAGGTTAAAATATTATTCACTGCAGTTAAATTTCCAGAATTCCCATGTAATGTTTTTAAGATGAATAAGACATTTAGTGAGAATAAATGAAAGCGATACGAAGCTGAAAAAAGAGGTGCAAAAGAAGGTGACTTGATAGATAAATAACACAAGCAATAGATTTCAACACAAGGGAGCATTTAACATATAACAAAGTTTTAATAAGTGAAGACCAAATAAATAATTATGAGATTTAAGACAGTTTTTTTTTCTTTTCTCTTTTCACTTTTAACTTATCAACTATATTAAGCCAGCAAGCAGTGTCAAACACAAGTGTCTCTCTCAACAGTTCTTTTCTTCTTTCTCTCTTTTTTTTCTTTCTTTTCTTTTGTTTTCTTTCTTTAACTTGAGAAAATATCTAAGTCCACTCATTTACAGTTGATGAAACAAATCCTTTCAGTTTCTTTCTTTGCTTTTCTGAATACATATAATTTCCAATATTTAGGAAGAGTAGAAGGAAAAATAATTTAAGTTGTACTTATCTTTGATAGGGCTTACTCCTCAGTTTCCTTTCTTTTATGGGCGAGCGGCATTCTCTAGAATCTGGCGGGAGGCGCCATTCTGCCACCTTCTGTCCAAAGATTCTGTTCTACTCTTTCCCGGAGCTTGGCTAACTTGGCGTCCATCTCTTGCCAATGTCTGTAATGAACTAAAGATCCTTTTCCAAATTTCTTCTGACGAAAAGGTATTATTTTGACACAAAAGGGTTTGGCCAATCATTTGACTTTTTCTTCTTCCTCTATTTTCCTCCAGTTAGGCTACTACGATGACCTACATTGCCTTCTCTGTCCAACTAATTATAGGTCATGGAGTGCAGGCAGCTTTTGGCCTTCATTCATATCTCCCTTTTAATGGTCAGTCCTAGGACTTGTTAGTTCAAACACAGAGGTTAGGGGAATTGATCTTCCTTTTTCCTCTCTCAGTGACATACCATATCACCTTGAATTCCAATGATTTTTCCCTTCTAGGTTTTTCAGGGGTGGAAGAAAAATGTTTTTTTTTGAAAATTCACACAATCAGACAATGCAATAAGTCAAAACAAAGCGTTCAGCTTGGAGTTTACAACTGTGACGTTGCATAAATAATCATCCCAGGACGAGAGTCCATTTTATGTGCATGTGACATCGTGGACAGTCTGGCACTTGACCCTTTGCAAAATGAGTCCCAGTCAAGACTCCTATTTTGGGTAAATGGTAAACAGGAAAATAATGTGTAGGTTAATTTGGGGCTAGACTGATCTCAGACACTGGTAAAGGGATGCCAGTTCTCTTTCACTTACACCACAAAGTCCTTTATCTTCCTACTCCCTCAGCGGAAAAACCGACTTTGAGGTCAGAAAATATTAACTGTAGTCAAATTTCCAAGATTCCCTGTAATGTTTTAAGTTGGCAATAAGATGTTTAGCAAGACTTAATGAACGAGATACAAGACTGAAATAGATATGTGCCAAAGAAGTCAAATTGACAAAGTAATTAACACGTCCAAAAGATTTCAACACAAGGGTGCATTTAAAATACAACAAAATTTTAATAGGTGACAACCAAACAAATAATGATGAGATTTCAGGAATAGTTCCTTTTCCTTTCTCTTTACTTTTTACAATATCACAAAATGTTAAGTCAACAGGAAAGCATCAAATGGAAATATCTCTCAACAGTCTTTTCTTCTTCTTTCTCTTTTTTCTTTCTTTCTTTTTTCTCTTACTTGAGAAAAGTGTCTAAGTCGCCGGACTGAAGCATGTAACAAAGTTCATTCACTAATTCAACTATTGATGAAACCGAATCTTTTCAGTTTCTCTCTTTCTTTTTTGAATACATATAACTTTCCAATATTTAGGAATTGTAGAAGGAAAACAGTTTAAGTTGTACTTATCTTTGACGAGTTTCAATGTTCAGATTCTTTTCTCTCCTTTTTACGGGTGAGTGGCTTCCCAGAGTTGATGGATATCAGGACGTCTTTCTAACACTGACTTCTGTTCCAAACTGAAGATTCTTCAAATTTCTCCAACGGGTAGTGGCATTTTGGTGCCAAGAGTCTGTGAGCCAATCATTTGACTTTCTTCTTCCACTACCCCATCAGGTCATACCAACTTGATTGACCTAGACTCCTTCTTTTGTTCAACAGACTACAGTTAGCTTGACCTTCTTTCTCCTACCCTTTTAACAGTCAGTCCTAATGCCTGTTGATTCAAACAAAGAAGGGTAAAGGAATTGACCTCCCCTTCCTTCTCTCTGTAGCATACCAAGTCACACAACTAAAAATATGTCAGGCACTTCAGAAAAAATGTTCAGGTTTATGTCAATTATATTTTAAAAAGAAAGACTCCTCCTTTTCTCTTTCTCCTGCAAAGGTGTGGGATCTGTGTGTGTATCAATTGTCTTTTTTTTTCTTTTTTGAGATCCTAAAAATAATGTTTTTTCAATGCTAAATTGCCATATTACTTCTTTTCAACTTGTATATTCATTATCTCGTCTCGCTTTAATCATTTCTTTCCTTTCCAAGGCGAAGCAGTTATTCTCTTTTTTTTTCTTACTCTAATTTTTTGTTCATTCTCTGTACATTTCTCTCTCAATTTCTGTTTTCTCTTTCAGATAGCCTAAACTAACACTGGTTTGCACCCACTGTTATCCAGTTTTAAACACACATATCCACAAAATAAGCATGGCTCATATGCAGACATCAGTTCTTCCCTTGTTTCCTATTCTGACCCAAACAACACAGTATATATATGGGTCTGCATTTTTACAGAGTTCATATTGGAAATGCCACCATTTAAAACACATTGAAGAGAAAACAAATCCTTGTGAAGCTTGTTACTCATCATTGTCTATGGATAGTTGTATGAAAATAGAAGAGGAATTATGGGATATGTTGTTGTTGTTCATTGAAAGAAAAACAATTATGATTGTATGATTGCAAAAGATTCAAGTTTTTCATGACTTCTTTAACGATACCTTTTTTTTTTTATTCACAGATATTAGTTGCAAGGGACAAGGACTATTTTACAGAACATTAAAAGCCATATCACAAAGATAACATCTTTTCGAAATGTGTCTATCTCTACTTTGACAATTTTAATTTAAAGTGTTACTGGAGAGAAACCATATTCTTGTGAAGTATGGCATTCAGCATTTTAACAAAGTTTACATGTTAAAAGCCAAATCAGAACACACTGGAGAGAAACCATATTCTTGGAAAATATGTGGCTCAGAATTTTCACAGATTTCACTTTAGAAAAGACACATGCAATCACACACTGGAAAGAAAACATACTTGTGATGTGTGTGGCTCAGTATTTTCGAGTAATTAAGAGTTGAAAAGCCACATGCGAACACACACTGTAGAGAAACCATATTCCTGTAGTATGTGCTTCTAGGTTTTCTGTGAATTCACATTTAAAAACACACATGCAATCACCCACTAGAGAGAAACCATATTCTTGTGAAGTATGTGGCTCAGTATTTTCAAGTAATTCAGATTTGAAAATCCACATGCAAACGCACACCGGAGAGAAACCATATTCTTGTTTAGTGTGTGGCTCAGCATTTTCAAGTAATTTGGAATTGAAAATCCACATGCAAACGCACACCGGAGAGAAACCATATTCTTGTGAAGTATGCGGGTATCCTTTTTCTGTAAGGTCACATCTGAATTTACATATGAGGACACACACTGGAGAGAAACCATATTCCTGTGATGTGTGTGGCTCTGCATTTTCGAGTAATTCAGGTTGGAATGCACACATGCGAATACACACTGGAAAGAAACCGTATTCTTGTGAAGTATGTGGCTCAAAATTTGCGTATAATTCAGGTTTGAAAAGCCACATGCGAACACACACTGGGGAGAAACCGTATTCTTGTGGAATATGTGGCTCAAAATTTGCGTATAATTCAGGTTTGAAAAGCCATATGCGAACACACAGTGACGCGAAATCATATTTTTGTGGTGTGTGTGGCTCATCATTTTGGTGTAAGTCAGGTTTGAAAAGACACAAGAAAACACACAGTGGAGAGAAACCCTATTCTTGTGAAGTATGTAGGTCTTCTTTTTCTGAAAGGTCAAGCCTAAAAACACACATGAGAATACACACTGGAGAGAAACCATATTCTTGTGATGTGTGTGGCTCAGCATTTTTTAGTAATTCATCTTTGCAGATGCACATGCGAACACACACTGGAGAGAAACCGTATTCCTGTGAAGTATGTGGCTCAAAATTTCCGCATGATTCAGGTTTGAAAAGCCACATGCGAACACACACTGGAGAGAAACCGTATTCTTGTGTAATATGTGGTTCAAAATTTCCAAATATATCAGGTTTGAAAAGCCATATGCTAACACACACTGGCGCAAAATCATATTCTTGTGATGTGTGTGGCTCATCATTTTCGTGTAATTCAGGTTTGAAAAGACACAAGCGAACACACACTGGAGAGAAACCGTATTCTTGTGAAGTATGTGGGTCTTCTTTTTCTTCAAGTTCAGCCCTAAAAAGACACATGAGGCTACACACTGGAGAGAAACCATATTCTTGTGATGTGTGTGGCTCAGCATTTTTTAATACTTCCAGTTTCAAGCTGCACATGCGAAAACACACTGGAGAGAAACCATATGCTTGTGAAGTATGTGGGTCTTCTTTTTCAACAAGGGCAGGTCTGAATTTACACATGCAAACACACACTGGAGGAAAACCGTATTCTTGTGAAGTATGTGGGTCTTCTTTTTCTGTAAGGACAAATCTGAATTTACACATGCGAACACACACTGGAGAGAAACCGTATTCTTGTGAAGTATGTGGCTCAAAATTTGCGTATCATTCAGGGTTGAAAAGCCACATGCGAACACACACTGGAGAGAAACCATATTCTTGTGAAATATGTGGCTTAAAATTTGGGAATAATTCAGGTTTGAAAAGACATATGCTAACACACACTGGCGTGAAATCATATTTTTGTGGTGTGTGTGGCTCATCATTTTGGTGTCAGTCGGATTTGAAAATTCACAAGCGAACACACACTGGAGAGAAACCGTATTCTTGTGAAGTATGTGGGTCTTCTTTTTCTGTAAGTTCAGGCCTAAAAAGACACATGAGGCTACACACTGGAGAGAAACCATATTCTTGTGATGTGTGTAGCTCAGCATTTTTTAATGATTCAGGTTTGAAAAGCCACATGCTAAAACACAGTGGAGAGAAACCGTATGCTTGTGAAGTATGTGAGTCTTCTTTTTCAGTAAGGTCAGGTCTGAATTTACACATGCAAAAACACACTGGAGAGAAACCGTTTTCTTGTGAAGTATGTGGGTCTTCTTTTTCTGTAAGGTCAAGTCTCAATTCACACATGCGAACACACACTGGAGAGAAACCGTATTCTTGTGAAGTATGTGGCTCAAAATTTCCGTATAATTCAGGTTTGAAAAGCCACATGCGAACACACACTGGAGAGAAACCGTATTCCTAGTAAATATGTGCAACTACTTATTCGCTGAATTCATTTTGTAAAATACTCATACAATCACACACTGGAGTAAAACCATATTTTTGTCATGTGCATGGCTCAGCATTTTTTTAGTAGTTCATGTTTGCAAATCCATGTGCGAACGTGCACTGGAGAGAAACTGTATTCTTGTGAACTATGTGGCTCAGAATTCTCACTGAATTCGCATTTGAAAAAATATACTTGGACACACACTGGTGAGTAACCATATTCTTTTGAAGTATGATGCTTAGTTTTTTCAGTAAGTTCTGATCTGAAAAGACAGATGGTGGAGAAAAACCGTATTCTCGTGAACTGTGTGACTCACCATTTTTGTGGAATTCAAATTTGAAAAGCTACATACAAAGACACCCTAGAAAAAAATCCAATTTCTTGTAAAGCATGTGGTTCAGAATTTTCATTCAATGTAAATTTGATAGGCCACATGCAGATAAACACTGAAGACAAACCATACTCTTGTCAAGTATGTGGTTCAGTATTTTCATTCAATGTAATTTTTTAAAATTATTTTTATCTGTTTTGATTTTGAAGATGATTTTCATTCCAACTAGGAACTTTCCCTTTTTCCACTTTAATGTGGCAGTAGCCCAAAAAAGTTGGACACAAAATTATAGGCCAATGTAATGTGCAAATTGTGACTGAAGCTTCATTTGAGTCAAGTGACTCATTTTTCTTAAAAATGGGGAAAAATCTCATAAGAAATAAGTCATTTCCATTTAAAACAAAAAAAGGTAAGTTTTCTTTAAAAAAATGGGCTCCAAAACAAAAATGTATGAAAGAAATATTCTGATGAAAAAATATTTTGTCATCAGATGAATGTTTGTTTGAGTTTTATTGCATATCAACACTTGTAGGTTATTTAATGCCAAATCCGTTTTTATACAAATAATCAGTTCAATTTCAATCAATTCAGTTTAGTATAAGTGCACAGTTTTTAATTGTCAAAATCATTTCTATTTAAAGCTATTCAGTTCAGTGAAACAGTTCTAATTCAAACAATTCAGTTTAGTACGAGGTATAAATTTTGTTTATTTTTTATGAAATGACTAAAGCGTAATAAAATTCATTGATTAATTAATGTAGATTTAAGATTTCATTACTCCGCATTCTTCAAAGTTCCAGCATTACTGGAACCTCACCATCAGATTATTTAATGTCCTAAACAGAACATTCATGGATGGATGTCTTACCTCTCTGCAGAGCAGCAGTCCATGTATTCTGCAGCCCCAGCTGACTGGGTCAGATAAATCTGTTTTGAAAACTGATTTAATGTTTGTTTTTTTTTGTTTTTTTTTATTTCAAAATCTTATCCATTTATTTTTTTTACTGTATTTTATTTTCAAATATCTGTAATTTTCATTTATTTTCATTTGGTTAATTTACCCTGATATTTTTTACTTGATTTTTTTATTGACGGTAAAAACATTTTTATAATTGAAATAAGGTGACTCGAGCTGTCTAATGCAGGGGTTGCCCTCCTTACATCACATTGCAGTTCTTCAGTTCTTTGTAATTACTTGAATAAATGTATATTTATTCTATCTTCATGCCTTTACCTCTGTCTACACAGTAGACAGATTGCCCAGTTGGCTGGGGCTGTAGAATACACCAACTTCTTCTCTGAGGAGGGGTAAGACCACCCCCAACGAGTGTCCTGGATATGACACTAAACAATCTGATGGTGAGGTTCCAGCAATGCTGGAGCTTTGGGGAATGTGGAGTACCCCTTCATTGCTATCGCTCCCAGGTCCACTCTGGCCATGAGTGGTAGCACCTGATAGGGCCCTGTCTATGGGTTGAATAGAACTAACGGCATACTTATGCTAAAATGAATTGAGGAAACTAAATAGCTTCAAATAGAAATGTTTTTGACAATTAAACCATACTTACACTTAAACTGCGTGCTTATGCTTAACTGAACTATTTCAAATAGAACTGTTTTTCGACATTAAAACTGTATTTACACTTAACTGAATTGTTACATATAACTGCTGGAATAGTTTAAAATGGAAATGTTTTTGACAGTTAAACTGTACTTATGCTAAACTGAATTGTTTTAAATAGAACAGATTATTCACACAAAAATGGATTTGGCATTAAATAACCTACAAAGGTTGATATGCCATAAAACCAAACAAACCAAACAGTAGACAGAGCATTATAATGATGATCAAACAATTTTTAAAAAATTCATTGTAAATAGTTTACTGGAAAATAAAATAAAATTTGAACTCTCTCGTTAGTTAGTTTTGATAGCTTAACTAATTAAATATTTTTCTTGTTTAAAAACATCTTTTATATTTTCCTATTTTGCTATCGTGTTTTTGCTTTCAGAATTAAATAGTAATTCAGAAGAAGCTTCACTTATCCAATTATTTATGACAACAAAGCTGTGTGGATTGAATTCCTTTTATAGCAATACCGAATGGAAGGATGGAAGAAAGAAAGAAGCAAGAAATGACAACCAAAATGGCCTACCTCAAAGTTCAAAATGAGTGCGAATGTGTCTTGCATGTGGAGTACCAGAAGTATAGAAAAAACAGATGTGTGAGCGTCATTGGGAATGCAATTTGTTGGTCACGAGTCTCATCTTTGGTGGGATGTGGTTTGTGACATATGCAAAATTTGGCTCGCCTGAACTGGTATAAAACGAGTAATCTCTTGTTGCTGTTGTTGCTTCACGGTAAGACTGATCGAACCAGTGTATTGATGCGGTAAGTAAGAGAGAAAGAGAGAGATGGGACCAGTAGCAAGCATTTAAAGAGTTTCAAGTAAGACAGAAAGAGGGAGACAGGACCAGTAGCAAGCAATGAAAAGGTTTTAAAAAACTCCCAACCCCAGAATAACAAACCTGAAGCCCCCCCCACCAAAAAAAATCCCAGACAAAACCACAACTCAACCAACAATAAACCCCAAGCATTCATACTAACACTACCAACCCTCATACCCCTTCCCCACCAAAAAATTTGATAACAATAAAAACCCACCACTAACTCGAAAAGAAATATCTTCTTGTGCTGTCATCATGACTGTACTCAGGAACATCTGTGGGTACATTTGTTAATGTCGACAATTCTTGCGGGATGGCTACTTGAGAAATTTTGGTTTGGTCACTTCTGTCTACGAAGATGACTTTATCGTCGTCAACCGACTTCTCATAACCCAAACAAAAACAAAACAAGCAAACTCCATTCCAAGAAGTGATGAGTCATGATGTCGGCAGCCAATAGTATTTAGGAACGAGTCGTTATCGGACTAAATCGCTCCGCACAGAACTTTTTTTTAATAGTAAATTCAGCCTGTCTTTCTAAGGACATTCCTCAACTAATGGACAAAATTGGTAGTATTTAAAGACACATGGTCGAATTAGAATGAAGTTTCTCATGATAATATAGTAATAATAAGCAAGGTCATCCAACATAGCGTAGTAGCACAGAGTAGCTATAAAAGCAGCAGTAACAAACTGGGTCAAATCAGTCGGGCTGGACGAGAGCCGAGGCTGTGGGAGAAGCCATATTCACCCCTGGTCATTCTACGAGGACTACTCAAGGCTTCCCCTAAAGTAGATGTCCTGATTCCAGCTGCAGGCGACACATGAAGATTGCCAGCCTCTCAGCTTAAAAGCCCTTTTCAGGGCTACTCAGAAAGTCTATCCAAACACCTCCTGAGACGGCAAAAGGCAGCAGACACAACTACCAGCCTCTCAATCTAACAGCCCTTTTCAGGTCTAATTCAGAAAGTCTAATACTCTTTGAGACAGCACAAGCAACTACCTTCTTGCACAAGCAACTACCACTCCGTGACCGGCGGCCACTTCCCTGCAGAAGTAGCTACCAGTCCTGCACCGGCAATCACCTTCCTGCACCAGCAGATACTTGTAACTACCAGACCTGAACCAGCGACCACTTTTCTGCACCAGCAGATGCCAGTCCTGAACCAGCAAACACCTTCCTGCACCAGCTGAAACCAGTCCTGTACCAGCGACCACCTATCCAACGAATACCAGTCTTGTACCAGCTATCCAGACCTGCTCCAACGACTAGATCCAGCTCCAACGATCACCATCCGGCCGCGCCGATTGTTCGCTGTATGCTTTCCCGATTTTCGATTCACCATAATAAAGTTTGGCCTTTCGAAGCAACACCCTTGTTTTGTCATTCTTGCCTAGTTCGTTGTCAATCACTTATATTTCAATATACTTATATTCATATATGCCTCCAAGACATCTTTTAAAAAAAACAATGACAAACAGATTATGAAAACTTTTGAACAGTATGGTTACATTCATGATAATGGACTCTTAGAGCTTCAGATGGACTATCATTTCTAATTAGGAAAAATGTCCCCCAAAATAAAACCAACACTCACTTACAAGCTATTGCAGTCTCAGCAAACATATACAAAACTGTCTTGATTTGCTCATTATTTTGGCCTAATGTGTAGAGTGTTCGCCAGTGGTCCAGGAGACCGGGTTTCAATCCCAGGTCAAGTCATACCAAAGACCAAAAAAAGTGTACTTGTTTCCAACTTGCTTAACACTCAGCATTATAAGGTAAGGATCAAGGGTAAAGTGGAGCAATCTACAGTGACACACACTTCCTACAAACTCAGTGACCAACATACAAACCGGCTACACCAAAAAGAACCTTTTCTCGCTCTGATTCGTTTACTTCTGCTAAACTAATAAACCTTTCGTTGTGTGTTTTCAAAACGAACACCGAGGTAGTTAACCAAACCAGAACTTTCTCTAACAACACAATATCAGTGGGGGAACAACCATGGTCATCAAGCAACTACATTATTTGGTTGCTAATTGACCAGGATCGACCCAGAAAGGTTACAACTTTTCTTATCCCCTTTTTATTATCTTTTAGTTAAATACGGAAATGTCAATTGAAAATAACATCCTCTACAAAGGTGACAACATGCTTCTTCCAGACAACCTATGTGAGAAAGATATTACTTTGATTCATGATGGATCTCATCAAAGTCAGTTTGCATTCAAGTGTCTGTTCAGAGCACATCTTCAGGATGGACACTCCGATAAGATTCCAGGTTGAAATCTGCTTTAAATGCTAGACTTCAACAGTGTTACACATGGCCTTCCCACTCTAGAAGAAATTTATACCAATTTTTTCTCCTAAGAATAGGACAAATGTGACGATGCACAACTATTTGATTAACAATGATTCCTGAAGTGGTCGACAAAATGAGGTATTATGATTAAAACAAAATATTCATGTGACCCGTAGAAAGAATGAAGCTGTGTTTCATAAAAACCTTACAAAAGGCCATTCAGATTGACATTGATGAGAACAAACTTTTTCTTAGAAGCAATCAATAAGTTTCTCCAATACCACTAAACTGCACACACAGCCAGTGGTCTTGCACCAGAGGGGATGTTGTTCAGGAAAATGTAAAACGCCCTCCGCATGATCCTCTGTCACACAGCACCACATACAGAAAGTCATTTAAAAGGACTAAATTAAGAAAGCAGCCAACAACACTAAAATAAACTCTTTCTGTTTGCATGAATATCAACAGATAATCCAGGTAGACAACATACTGGTAAAGTAAACCAAACCCCCCAATATATACATGTTCAATATATACATGTTCAATATAGATTGAACACATAGCATATAAAGTGACAGATGTACAGGGAGGTTGCTAGGAACTGGTGTGCAACAGTGAATACAATGGCAATCTATTCATCTACTGACACATAAGCAACATCAGGCTTTATCTCTCCCAAGTCCACAAAACAATTGCCTAATCACCATCCCTCACAAATGCCTCTAACACGAAAAACAGACCCTCCAACCTCTAGGAGAAAGAAACTATAAACATGAAATGAATCTACTCGGAAGGTATGACAATTACATTGTTCACATTTCAAAGAAAGAAAAAAGGGAGATAATACGTAGAACTATTCTTATATTCATGGGAGTAATCCTCTTTTGTATAATATTTTCATTAAATACAAAAATCTCAAACTTTCCTCATTCTTTTTGATTTTAGAGTGCATATATATATATATATATATATATATATATATATATATATAGATAAACAGTTGTCGATATTAGTGATTATGCTGCTGTAAGTTTGGGTAGCATTGAGGTAGTCAAAAGCAATTTGTAATTGTCATTCTAATGATTGGGACAGATGAAAAACTAACAATCACCAGGCACTAATGATACTATGTCTACACTTCTGCTAATACAGATCTGTCTATCCAAATATCAGTTTCATGTTTATTCATCAATTTATCAACAACATGATTTTGGTCAGAAACCCGTAATTTTCCCAAGAATCTTTGTTGATTAATTCTCTTTTGTGGTCAAGGGGAGGTTCAAATGATGAAACGACACAGAAATAAGTTAAAAGAAATATATTAAGGGCAGATAATACATACACAAATGATAGTTGGGAGAAACCCCTCCTCAGCTTAATAATCAGGAATATTACCGCTCTTGGTAATGACTCGCTAAGGCAGAACTGAGACTGAGTTCGAGACTGTGTCTGCACAGAAGAGAGCTCAGTATGAATCACATGAGGACGAGTCCATCTATAGGGACACCCCAACATTCTCTTCCTTGACTAGTTCTCTTTCTTGACTAAATTTCTTCCATAACTAATTCTCTCTCGCTCTCTCTCTAAACTAATTCTGTTTTCAGACCAATTCTCTTGTTCACTAAGTCTCCAGGCTGGTTAGAGTGACCTATATCAAAATGGACTAATTGTATGTGTTACTTTCTGTGTTAATATAAGTCAAGTGATATTTTCGATGGCAATATAAAAACATATATATTTACTTATTATTATTATTATTATTATTATCCAATAGCTCTGTTTGTGATATTGAGCACTGTCTAAATTATATCACATTTGGTTTGCCACAAACCCACAAAGGGAGATAGTGACAACCAATACTGTTAGAATATAAATGATTTTATTTATATTGTAAGTAGGAAGTATTTACCTGTCTAAAATTATTGAGCTTTGAAGAATATAGAGTACCCATTCATTGCCATTAATCCCAGGTCCACTTGTTAGGGTCCTATCTATGGAACAAATAAGACTTTAATCATTTACTATACTTGGAACCATTTAACAGTGTGCAAACAAATAATAAATGTTCAATTGTATTATTAGTATTTCATAGAAATACTTAAAACCTTTTAATAGAGTTTAAACGGATGAATAAAACTATTAGATTGTAAATTGAATCACCACGACCAGAAAATCTGGCAAACATTTGCGTGCGACATACAGAAACACTGGATATATGTTTTGACCTTATTAGATTTCATCAGCCGTGTATACCATGATCTTCTCCACTGGAGATCGAACCAGCGCCCACAAAATGCAGTGCCGAAACTCTACCACTGAGCCGTCAGTCCACATCACACTAAAGTGATGCCAAATCAATTAGTCAATATATTTAATAAGGTCGAAACAATATAATTCCTCTACTTAAAAATGAATATGTAGAACTGTTAGATAATAATACTTAAAACCATTTTATGTCTTGAATATGACATTAAACTGCATCTGATGATGAGGGTCAAGTTTTAGCATTTGGGTGATGTCGGGTACTCCCAGTTCCACTCTCCCCCAAAGTGGTAGTACCTATTTGGGTCCCATCTAGCTAAGGCAGTTTACGGTACTAATGTGGGTGGAGTATGTAATTTGGTTATTTCAGTAGATTGCTCTCTAAATTATTCCCACCACAAATACAACACAAAACATTACAATCGCGCAAAAGAAATGGAATAGAACACAACGAACATTAAATAACAAACAATTTAATATGCATATAACAGAATATGAAAACAAACAAAATATATGATGTGTAAATGGCCTTTTGGAAAATAAAGTTTGACAAAAGGAAAATAAATTTGTTTAAAGATGTGTGTATGGTCATGTTAACGAAGTCCGTAAATAAGTCGTTCTTACATTAAGTTTATAGCGGGTTTAATGATTGTGGCGACAGCGTGTCTCGTTGATGAAAGAAAGTTTGTTGGGTTTTTCTTTTGAATGTCATTCTCGGCCATTTGAATAGAGGCCATGAACTTTAGTTGAGGAAGGAAAGGAATTGGTTGGACATAGTATCAGCAACTGGCTTAGTGGCTTGTGTTCGTCTGTGTCTTCGTTTGAGTGTAAGCTTGTGTCTTGTGTGTGTGTGTGTAACACAACTAAACTACAAAAAGAATCGCAAATTTAAATTGTCCTTTTTCTATGGTTTGAAACAGGTAGTTTTTCAGAGACGGGAAAGCGTCTCATAGTCCTTGTATATGAATGTCTGCAAGGCATGGTGTTGCTGCTGCGGAGAATTTTTGGTCAAAGAGAAGGTGTTGCTGCTACGAAGAAATTTAGTCAAAGAGAAAGAAGGTGCTTGAAGACGACGTATTTATAGAAAATACGTGTCTTGTAAGTGGCTCAAGACGCAGGACTTGAATTTACGCGCGCCGAAGTAGTTGTAAACATATCACGTGGTCCTCCTGGCCAATGGTTTCCCGAGACTGAACATTGAGCGTCCGCCATCTTTGTGGGAACAAGTGGCATACCGCCCAAAATAATTTATAGGAGTGTAAAGTCCTATACTAAAAAGCTATGTTGGATGACCATTCTTTTATCCATCCAACACCTATTATTCTAGGCTCCATGTTTAAATTCAAATCTCTTCTGTTTATAGTGAATGAATGACTTGAAGACAATGTCATTTATTTAGCATGAATCTTCATGTATTTGGGTTGTAGCAGAAAGAAAATTGAAATTTTTGTTTGGCACGTAATTTAATTTTACCGTTAGAGTCGCCGAACATTTTAACCCAATCAGGATAACTTGTCCTATTTAGCCCGAACCATATTTCCGAGCAACACCAAAAATTGAAGAAAGCCCGCCAATCTCTCTCTCGCTCAGAAATCCCCAAAGGGAACGGACGTCTATTCGTCTGTTCCCGAACAGTAGTAGCCTCACCAACCACTATGAAGAGAGCCATCTAGTTTATGGATCCCTTCGGTCTATTCTTCTAGACCAAAGGATTCTAGTTTAAAAAAAAAAATTAGTTGATACACTCTAACAACTTCCTCCATTCAATCTTTTCTAGGAGACCTCGTAGCATACCAGTGTAAACCCCTATACTTCATGCTGCCATTAAAACCTTCCTACAAAAACCTAACGACGTCTTCGTTCTTCTCCACTACCTTTATTTTCCATCAACATTTAGCAAGGGGATAACTACCAACGAAATGCCAACTCAACCAAAGTAATACCAACAAAACCAACATAAACCTTAAACCAAAAAACCCAATAATAATAGTAATAATAATAATGTTATCCCCATCGCTATAAATGACGACCTTCCTAATTATAAGTACACGCAACCACATATAAGAAAAAAATTAAATATACCACGACAAAAATGGAAATTAAACCTAAAAACAAGGTAAAGAATAGTTTGTCTTGGTGCAATCTTGCTGTTGTCCATTCTAATTGATTCTGTTGCTTGTCTCTCGTTATTGTGTCTGTGACACTTGCACAATTTTCTATTTAAATACACCAAAACTTTGCGTAGATGAAACCATAAGGCTGTCAGTTTCCTGTCCGTGTGACCATCAGACCATACTGTATTTACGGTTGGCCGTTCCTGCTGATTGCTCAGATTGGCCCTAACCGAAAACAGTGGTATCATTATTTAGTTTCACATGCAATTCCTCTCCTCTTTTGAAGAAAAAAAACTTTGCAAGCAAAAACCAATAAACTGATTCATCGTAGTGATTATCAAGTTGATTGCCCTCATGTCTATCTGGGATTATTCTGCTTTTTTATTCAGAGGGCAATATTAACTGAGTGAAGTCCCTGAGTTTTACTGGGGTCTTCATCACTCTCCCTGGTCAGCTTTTTCTTATTCTACTCTCATTACTTGGGGTTCCTATGTTTGATGCTTATGTAGGATTCACCTCTTCAGAATATAAAGTACATCCATCCTGCGATTCTTTAACTGGAGTTATCTGGATGCTTGAAAATGGGATTGGAGCAGTTTCTGTGGGTTTTTTAATAAGTCAATCTGATTCCATCGAGGCAGCTTCCCATCAACTTCAATGTGGTATGACCTGGGATTCAGTCTTTCCGTTGCCTAGTTGGCTGGGACTGTAGAATACATCGAGTGCACTTCTGCAGAGGGGTAAGACCCTCCACGAATGAATGTTCTGGACATGACACTAAACAATCTGATGGTGTAGTTTCAGTGAAGCTGGGAGTTTGGGGAATGCAGAGCACCCCTTCATTGCCATCAATCCCGGCACCACTCTGATCCTGAGTGGTAGCACTTGATCGGGCACTATCTATGGGTTAAATAGAACTAATCTGTGTATTTATGCTCATCTGAATTGTTTAAAATAGAACTGTTTTTGTCATTGAAACTGAACTTTGGCTATACTGAATTGTTTGAAATGGAACTGTTTTGACATTGAAACTACACTTACGTTAAACTGAATTTTTTTGAAATTGAACTGTTTTGACATTTAATTGTGTTTAAACAAAATCTATACTTATACGAAACTGAATCGGTTGAAATAAAAATATTTTTGACAATTAAACTGTGTTCATATACTAAACTGTATTGTTTGATATAGAACTGATTTTTGTAGAAAAAATGGATTTGGCATTAAATAATCTACAAGGTTTGATATGCCATTAAACCTGTAGAGAAGAGGATATTCTCGTATTTTGGTTCGGCGCTCAATTTATTTCAACACTTAATTTCACCCAATCAGGATGACTTATCCTATTCAGCCCGGATCTTCATTTCCGGCTTGCAAAACGGGTGAGCGGCCAAACCCACCCTCTTTGGCTTTGGAACGCAGACCAGAACAGACGTTCCTCTGGCCGTTCCTACTTAGCGATGCTTTTTAGCTAGACAAGCCGCCCAGTGTAGACATCTCATTGTGGCTATAACACCAGCAGCAGCAGCAACATGGACACTCACGAGGGAACCATTTAATTTATGGATTTCTTACAAGGAATCCCAGTTGAATATAAATTAGATGCACACAACATGCCTCGCACAGGCCCAACTTTGCGTCACCCCAAAATTGGCTATGTCGATCTGAGCGTAACTCCGCTCTCGACACACAAGCTCCCATTTTACCTCTGGTCCACATTAATGGAGATAACGCTTACTCTCCCCCAGATAACAGACACGAAACTCACGGTGACATCGAAAGTTCAATTCCTACAACTTCAATATCTTCCGTCAAAAATGCAAAAAACACAATCCCTCACACGTCCAGCAACATACGCTGCCATCTCAACATCTCGCTACGCCATTTCGTCTCCAACACTAACAAGCCTAAACTTCACGAGTCTTGCAGCACCAAAAGCAAACCATATTCAACGGTGCAAATAAAAAAGCTTTCTTGGTTGTGTTGTTAAAGAAAAGTTTCATCATTCATTTGTGTTGCCTAAAAAATATAGTGTTAGAGAAATTAACAATTTCCCGAAACGCTATAAATTGGTGACCCCGCATGGTACCTTCTGAATTGCGAAACAAGTAAAAACTATTCATAAAAACACCTTTCGACCTTCGCCATCTTACTTCATCTTCAACCACCTTTTATTTCCTCACAACCTAGCGAGGGGACTAACAACACTAAGCGGGGAAACACTTCAACGTAAACACACATACGTTACCACCATTCCTCGCTACCAACAACAAAAACTCGTGGTAGAAAATGGTCCCCCCCCCCGCTAAACAATAATAACCATTTCACACTTCAAACATCACTAAAATGGTGACCTCGTAAACGAACAACCTTCTGGTACCAAATACAGCCTTTACGAAACACAGCCTTACGAACATTCATCATTCCACCACGGAAGAAAAAAAAAACAGCGAAACATCGAGAAAAATTTTCAAATGTTCCCGCCGACCTAACTTCTAGAAGAAATGCAAGATGGACGAAAATAACAAACACGTGGAATTTTTTTTTTTTTTCAGCAAAACCTTATCTATCAACACTTTTTCACTTCCCAACTACTTCCGTAGGCCATCTTCTCGGCTCATTAACTCCCCCACCCAAAGTGACATTTTGTTTAAAAAAAAACGTACCACGAGGTACACAAAAAAAGAACTAAACAGGACACTTTGCCTTTTTTATTAATTCGCTTTTGCTCGTTTTTTATATATGTATGTATTTGTTTTCATTGTTTGTATTTTGCTCTTTTGTTTTGTGAGATTCGTGGCTCTTTTGTTTTATTTCCCTTCTCTTACAATTTTGTGTATCGAATATCAGGTACACCATACCTGAAATTCTGGGACCAACCTATGTAGAGAAGAGGAAAATCCCGTATTTTGGTTTGGCGCACAATTTATTTCAAGACTTAATTTCACCCAATCAGGATGATTTATCCTAATCAGCCCGGACCTTCATTTCCGGCTTGCAAAATGGGTGAGCGGCCAAACCCACTCTCTTTGGCTTGAGACGGCGACCAGAACAGACGTTCCTCTAACCGTCTCCACTTAGCGATGTTTTTTAGCTAGACAAGCCGCCCAGTGTGGACATCTCACTGCAGCTCTAACCGCAGCAGCAACAACATAGACACTCAACGAGGGAACCATCTAATTTATGGATTTCCTACGAGGAATCCCAGTTGAACATAAATTAGAAACATACAACATGCCTCGCACGGGCCCAAAAATTGGCTATGTCGATCTGAGCGTAACTCCGCTCTCGACCACATGGAGACAACGCAGACTCTCCCCCAAATACCAGATACAAAACTACAATTTCAAATCCTGGACGAGACTGATTGCATTTCACATAGCACTAATACCCTTGGGAAAGGTATGAATCCAATTATTCTCCCTCCAGCTATGGGTAAATAGTAGGACAGACTAGGTTCTTCAGCCTTGGTCAGGCAACTAGTCTAGGAGAAGGAAAACTCTGAATTCAAACCTGTTAAACTCCGCTTAAAAATTGACCTTGTGTCATATCCTGCCCGAGCGGAGGGGTTGGTAAATAGTACCAGATATAAAACTACACGGTGACACTAAACACAATCACTCACACGTCCTGCAACACACGCTGCCATCTCAACATCCCGCTACGCCATTTCGTCTACAACACTAACAAGCCTAAACTCCATGAGTCTTGCAGCACCAAAAGCAAACCATATTCAATGGGGCAAATAAAAAAACTTTCTTGGTTGTGTTGTTAAAGAAAAGTTTCGTCATTCATTTGTGTTGCCTAAAAATATTGCGGCTTAACCCACACATCTCCAGAATAAAAAAGGTTGCAGAGGTTTCACTAGCTTCCTTTATGTTCCTAGGTATCTCTGTTTTCAGCAGTTCTTTTCAGCTTGAGAGAAGTGTTTTTGTTGTCTTTGACTTCTGTGCTAGAGATATATATTTTCTAATCCAGTACTGCCAATTTTTTCTCTTGAAATTTTTTATCCCGCTGAAGTTGAACGAGTGCACATTTAAAATAATCCCAAAACATTATTGTCATCTTAAAAGATTTCCCCATGTAGATAACAATCTTAAGAACTAAAATAATAATTTTTTTCCATTATTTTTACTTATTTGAATTATCTCCCTTGATTTTGACTCTTTCTAAACATTTTGTATAAATCATTAACGACGTCTGTTTTGAAATTTCGTTCAATTAGGAAACATTTATTTATTTCAAATTTCTTTAATGTTGAATTGGCGTCAAAAGTAAAAAGAGTAAGTATAACTTTATCTTCATTTCTTAACTCGATTAAGAAAAAATAAGGGGAAAAAGAAAGCCAACTTTTTTTTTACACACGAAGAATTAAAATGAAATATTTGGCTCATCATATTCAGTAAAGTTTCTTAAAAGTTTTATTTTATGATTTTCTATTTAAATTGTTTGTTCTTAACCCTTTTGAGCCCAGTGTCCTCTTTCCGAATGAGACATGAGTTACCCCCTCCTCGGTGTTAAAGTTAAAATTAAATTGGTAATTTGATGTAAAAGTCGCAACTTATTTCGGAACATTTATTTTTATACTTTAAAAAAATATCTTAAAACATTTATCTGAAATAGACTTGTCTTGAAAAGTTGCAATAAATACAAAAAATTATATTTAAATAATTTTGTACCAAAAAAGAAAAGAGAAAAAGATTATTTTTTGTGTCAAACAAAATTGCAAAAATGATAAGCATTTTACAAAGATTCCAAATGAAGAAAATCTAAAAATCATTTTTTAAAAAAATAAAGATTTTTTTGAGAAACTTTCAGATTCATTTGCAGGAATTGAAGTGCTCTGTAATTCGTCATTTAGTCAAACAAATGTTTTATTTTTATTTTCCTTTAAATAATTATTATTTATTTTATAACTACGTTTTTGCATTAATTTTTACTGCTTTTTAAAAGGCCTAAATAAAAGTTAGGATGAAATGAGGAATTTTTGCCGAAGCTCTTGTTTTTGGGATTTTTAATATACGAGGATCATTAAATAAGTTTCTAGGCTTTTTTCGTATGATAGTACACACATGAAACTCTAGTCCCCTTCGAAGTAATCTCCTCCGACTGCAATGCACTCGTTGTACCGTTCCAATAACATTTTCAAGGCCCCATGGAAGTCCTCTTGTGTGAGCGTGTCAATGACCTTCGTCACAGCCTCTTTTATCTCTTCAATTGTCTCATAACGATAGCCTCTGCGCTTAGGGAATAAGCAAAAGTCACAGGGAGCAAGGTCTGGATTATAGGTAGGGTGGGGAACTGTCTTGATGCCCATCTTGCTTAAATAGTCTGTGATAAGGATGGAGTTGTGGACTGGTGTATTGTCCTGGTGGAAATGCCAATGACCCGATTTGAAGAGTGCTGGCCTCTTCCGACGGAATCTCTTGCTGAACTCCCTTAAAACCTCAACATAAAAACCCTAACCCTTTGACCAATCAACTCTGGTGTATTGACTTCCTTACTCCTGCCACACCTGTCATCATCCCTTACTGACTCCTTGCCTTCCTTGAATCTCTTATGTCACTCAAAAACTCATGCTCGATTCATGTAAGATGGTCGAAAAGCAGTCTGAAGCATTCCATACGTTTCTCTGGCATATTTTCCAAGTTTAAAACAGAATTTTATCGCATATCTTTTTTCCAAAGTGTCCTCAGGTACAGATTGTATTTTTGAATTTCACCAGCTGTGACAACCAGGGTTTAGTAGGGTGTATTCCAATCCCTGCTGTAGCTGTTCATTTGAACATGAAATCATAAAAATTGGTCTGGCGTCTCATAAGATGTATAGCAATAAGATACTGAATTTTCAAGAGTCTACGATAATTTTAAATGCCTGTATAAAAAAGTCTGGAAACTTATTGAATGTTTTTAAAAAAACGAATGTAGTCGTTCGTTCAAACTTCAAAAGAATTTATTTTTGCTGAAGCTCTAGATGTTTTTATGTTTTATTTATCTATTTATTTTATTTTCATTTGTTTGTTTTTTGCGTTTTCCTTTTCTAAATAAAACAGTATGAAAGTAAAAAGTTCATATTGTAAAAATATTGTTTACTTTGAAAACTACATCCACATAAAAATGCCTGTTCCGGAAATGGGTGACTATTCAATATTAAATTATAATGGAAAAGATGACCCCCATATAAAATAATTATATACTTTTTTTTTTACCTGAAAAAAATTGCTTTAAGTTTGAGGGTGTAAAATTTGTTCAAATCGGAAGAAATGTAAATAAATTGCTGGGAATTTTACAGTTTTCCTTTCAATTTGAATGCTATTATTCAAAAGTGTTAAAGTTTGCATATTAGGATGACTCATAGTGTTAAATTGTCAGGGGTCAAGGCGACTTCCGGTTTCTTTCTTTTCCTCGCTGATCTGAACAAGACAACACGTAGATTTCATTTTCTCCGAGTTGACTTAATAATATGGACCAAAACAGTAAGAACTTTTTTCTGAATTATTATACATTAGGGTCAGCACAATTTAATCTCATAATTTACGGCTATTCTTTCTTTTTATAGACCTTTAGTTAAGTAGTTTTCTTTCTCTGTAATCATTCAGTGAAAATTCCTTGTTCCTTTAAATGTAGTATCTGTCTCATGCCAGTAGTATTTCTCCTTTAATTCCGTTCTTTGTTATTGTAAAACCTTCGTTAATTCAGTATCTATTACTTGTTTCTTTTTCAATCCTATTTGTGAAATATATTTCCCCATTGTAGTTTTCACTTTTCTGCGGTGAATAAAACCTTTTGATAACAGCAATTCGTCTTCTGAATCTTTACTGCGGAAAAGTGTTTAATAAAAGACGATGCCGATCTTTCAATGGGGAATTTTCCTTTCAATTTGAATGCTATTATTCAAAAGTGTTAAAGTTTGCATCGTAGGATGAGTCATAGTGTTAAATTGTCACGTGGTCACATAGGAAAGAGGAAATAGTTGGGTGATTTGCCTCACCGAACCTAGCACATATTTTAGGGACTATTTCAGCTGATAATTCCAACAGCCCCGCTTCAACTGAAATTTCTTTTGAATCAAAAATTATTATTTGATGCAACTGGGTTTCCTCCCTTTTCACTGTCAGACAAATCTGATGATCGATTTTAAATGTGTAAAAATACTTTACTCTTTCACATTTATAGTTTCACAACAGAAATTTTCTTACATTCTTATAACATAACATCAATAATTTTCAAAAGTTATATATTTATTTTGTATTTTGGAGTATTAGGCTTGTTGTTACATGATCCCGTTTACTTTTCCTTCTCCCGTTTTTCATTTATTGGATTTATTGTTACATGATCTTTTTTTTTTTAACGTTTTCTTCCCTTTTGGTTTTTGACTTGTTGTCACACGATTTTCTTTTCTCCTTTTTTTTTTTTATTATTATAAACAACAAAAGTTCATTTGAAAGTCCCATCAATAGATATGTAAATTTTAGATTTTTTGATCTGTTTACTGGTTTTGTGAATATATCTGCTCTATTTTCTTCACTCGCTATGTGAAATAATCTTAGAGTTCCTTTCTCTAATTCATTCCTTATGAAATGGAATCTAATATCTATGTGTTTTAATCTTTGGTGGTATATGGGTTTTTTCCATAATACTATGCCACATTGGCTGTCACAATATAGTGTAAATGTATAATTTATTTCATTATTTAGCATATCCTTCATGAGAACGATTAAGTATTTTCTCTCCTGTGCAGCAGCACTAATAGACCTGTATTCTGCTTCACACGTGGACAGGGCAACTGTTGACTGTTTTTGTGTTTTTCACAAGATTAGTGGGCCTTTATCTGAGATCATAAATCCGTATCCAGTGATACTCTTTCTGTCCTATGAGTTCACTCAATCTGCGTCACAAAAACATATAAGGATTAGAGTGGTGTTTGTGGGCTTAAATATTAATTGTTGGTTGTAGTGAAACTGAAAGGCTGAATCCGCAGACTGCTGTCTCCGATGAGCCAACTGGGATTCATTGATCAGAGAGACCACGATTAGCGTGCTGTCGTTTATGTGAATTCAGCAATCATACATGGCTGGATAAGATAAAACTGGTGGTGAACAGTCGGCAAGTAAGTATGTAAGAAGAGACAGAGAAGCAGGACTAGTGGCAAGCAGTTAAAGGACTTCATTTTATTAACCATGGCATCCAGCTTATCCCTGAGTTAAGAGGTGTAGCAACAGATACACTAAAAATGGAATGGTTGGAAGATCTAGAATTGACCTGTGAGCTTTGCAAGATAACCAAGGTAGAGCAAGTTTCGCCAGTACGATTAAAAGGTGTGGCCCGGGGAACATATCGGCAGCTATCTAAAGAACAATGGGATGACATCGAGGAGGTCAAGTGTGCTCTTATAAAAGCCTACAGAATGGATTCATTCGTGGCTTTCAAACAATTTACCACGCGCTGCCTTCATCCTGAAGAGACTGAAGATAAGTACCAAACGGACTTGCATTGATTGGCACAACTAGTACAGGAAATGGGCTGCCGAGTCACGTCAGGGGACTCCTCCAATTGTCAACCAGTTTAGAAACTCTAACTTCAAGAGAGGTAGATGAAAGGGCTTGCTCCGTATCAGTAGACACCAGTGATGAGCATCTGGCCACTGCAGCACAACCTGAGCAGACCTCACATACTCCGAGTATTCACAAAACTGGTCTGAGTGATGTCACCTGTTTCAGATGCGGGAGCCTGAACCATTTGGCCAAAGATTGTATGCAGTGCTGCAGTTTTAGAAACTGGAGCGAGAGATCAGCTATATGCTATCATCTCAGCAACAAAACTTGGCACCTTATGAAAAACTGTCTGGGAAATGGGAAACAGAGACGAGATTTTAGTGCCACTCTCTCTTCATTCAAGTCAAAAGAGATGCTCCCTGCGATTGAACCTGTGGTTAATGGCAAGAAGCAAATGATACTGATGGATTCTGGATGTTCTCAGTCCCTCATGATTGAATTGGTCTGCAACTCCTGGAGTCTGCAGGCATCAGATGTTCTGACAGTTGATGGGAAGACTCTTCCTGGTGACGGCGTTGGGACTATCATGCTGGCAGTAGATAACATAAGCCCTGTGAAAGCTGATGTGCTGGTCGTGAAAAGTTCGCTGTTTGGTTTCGACATGCTAATTGGCATGGATATTATTAGAATGTTGGGTGGAGTCCAGTGATGCTATTTTCTCAAGGACAGAGCCATGTGCCTGCACCACAATCAGAATAGAGGAAACAGACTTCAGTGTAGAGTTCAATGAGCACACCAGGGCTTGGACAGCATCATAGAAATGGTCAGGTAATCAGCCACCCAATAGACTTTTGAAAAAGGTGCCCGAGTGTCCTATGTCTGCTCAAGTTTGAAAAGAGTACCGTTATGAGTTGGAAACATAGCTGTTTCCCTATCCTGAAGAGGAACTTGGTCCCCAATGGAGTCTGTTTCCATTAATGGCCGTTTTCAACAAAATAAGTCAAAAGTACGCCCTGTGTTATCCATTCTTGAACTGAATGGATACGCTGTTGCGTACACAGCACATAGCGACTTCTGCGCAAAAGTTAAGAAAGTTTAGTCGGGCAAAAGTTAAGAAAGTTTAGTCGGGCACTTCTCAGTGGTTAAATGGCTCTGGGTGGCTGTTGCATTCATTAAGAGGACAGACACAGACATAACAAAGGGTTGGGATGATGAAGTGACTGATATTCCGTTAACAACAATGATAACAGAAGTCATGCTTGTTCAAGTCATTATCTAAATTATTTCTTTACCCTTTCTTTATGCGTTTGTCTATTCCACATGCATATATCAAAAATACAATACAATTATATATCTCATTAAAAAAAAACAGCATAGGCTTTTCCTCTGCAATTCTTTGAGGAAACAAAAAAATTACAGGACCGAAATCCTGGTCGCAAACCCTGTGACCCTGTTCATTCCTTATGACCACATACCAATCATTCACTTTACAGGCTCTTATCTCAAATAACTGAGGTATTTCCCCAAAATTCAGAAAAACAATTTCAGCATGGCTCAACACAATACCTTGAAATGGCATTATAAATTGACGTTAGAAAACTCCCAAAATACGCTGCACCAAAAATATCTCTCAATAATTGATTTTCTGCTTTATCAATTATTGCTTCTTATAATTTTCAATTCATTTATTCTCTCCATTGACCATGCATGAATCCCAAACATCAATCGGGACTAAAAGACACAAGACTTCATCTACAATTTGTACTTGTCCAAAAAAACAAAAACTTCCCAACTAAAAAACATTGGAGGAGCCGGCTTTATGCCATTTTTTCTTTATTCCATCTATTTGGAAGTCAAACTCTAAATTTTGGTCTCCAAAGGCCTTTGGAAGGATCATCATTTCGCCTCTTTCTCTGAGGAGGATCAATTCCAAAATTGAGATCTCACAAATAGAATAACAAATTCTTCTATTGAATAATATCTTTACTGTATCTCTAACGTATCCCAGCTAATCAGATCGGAAATCTGCCTCAAACAGAAAGGTGACTTAATTTGCTAAAAAATTAAAATCCTGTAATTCATATCTTAGGAAAATTTTCATGATGTGAATCACAGGGAGGGAATTCAGAAATGTAGCCTTAAATTGAAATGATTTTCCCTTCTAGGTTTTTCAGTGGTTGAGAGAAAAACTATTTTTTTGTTCCAACCTTCAGTGGGCGCTTTGCTAACTCAGCTAGTACCAAGGTTGCCACTAGATTATGTTGGTGTTTGTGTCTGTTTCCGGTGGTGTTGGCTATCAAATTGGTTCCATTTAGTTAGAGGATTTGCAGCCAGGTGTTGCCTTGCCCGACCATTTTGGTTCCACTTCCATAGATAAGGCGACAATGCTAAAAATTGAAAATCCCCTCATTAATGGCTTGGGAAAATTTTCATCATGTCTGGCACTTGACCCTCCGCAAAATAACTCCTTGTCAAGACTTTTATTTTGGGGATTAGGTAACTGGAAAATAATGTTGAGGTTAATTTGGGGCTAGACTAATCTCTGATGCTGGCGAGTGGGTTTCCAGTTCACCTTCACATACCCCACCTAGCCTTTTGTTTTCCTACCCCCTCGGATAACGGAAAGCATGGACTTCAAGATTAAAATATTATTCACTGCAGTTAAATTTCCAGAATTCCCATGTAATGTTTTTAAGATGAATAAGACATTTAGTGAGAATAAATGAAAGCGATACGAAGCTGAAAAAAGAGGTGCAAAAAAAGGTGACTTGATAGATAAATAACACAACCAATAGATTTCAACACAAGGGAGCATTTAACATATAACAAAGTTTTAATAAGTGAAGCCCAAACAAATAATTATGAGATTTAAGACATAGTTTATTTTTTCTTTTCTCTTTTCCCTTTTAACTTACCGACTGTATTAAGCCAGCAAGCAGTGTCAAACACAAGTGTCTCTCTTAACAGTTCTTTTCTTCTTTTCTCTTTTTTTTCTTTCTTTTCTTTTGTTTTCTTTTTTTAAGTTGAGAAAATATGTAAGTCCAGTCATTTACGGTTGATGAAACAAATCCTTTCAGTTTCTTTCCTTTTCTGAATCCATATAATTTCCAATATTTAGGAAGGGTAGAAGGAAAAATAATTTAAATTGTACTTATCTTTGATAGGGCTTACTTCTCAGGTTCCTTTCTTTTATGGGTGAGCGGCATTCTCTAGAATCTGGCGGGAGGCACCATTCTGCCATCTTCTGTCCAAAGATTCTGTTCTACTCTTTCCCAGAGCTTGGCTAACTTGGCGTTCATCTCTTGCCAATGTCTGTCTTGAACTAAAGATCATTTTCCAAATTTCTTCTGACGAAAAGGTATTATTTTGACACAAAAGGGTTTGGCCAATCATTTGGCTTTTTTTCTTCCTCTATTTTCCTCCCGTCAGGCTACTACAATGACCTACATTCCCTTCTCTGTCCAACTAATTTGGCCTTCATTCATATCTCCCTTTTAATGGTCAGTCTTGGGACTTGTTTATTCTAACAATGAGGTTAGGGGAATTGATCTTCCTTTTTCCTCTCTCGGTGACATACCATATCACCTTGAATTCCAATGATTTTTCCCTTCTAGGTTTTTCATGGGTTGGAAGAAAAAGGTTTGTTTTTTTGAAAATTCACACAATCAAACAATGCAATAAGTCAAAACAAAGCATTCAGCTTGGAGTTTACAACTGTGATGTTGCATAAATAATCATCCCAGGACGAGAGTCCATTTTATGTGCATGTGACATCGTGGGCAGTCTGGCACTTGACCCTTTGCAAAATGAGTCCCAGTCAAGACTCCTATTTCGGGTAAATGGTAAACAGGAAAATAATGTATAGGTTAATTTGGGGCTAGACTGATCTCAGACACTGGTAAAGGGGTGCCAGTTCTCTTTCACATACACCACAAAGTCCTTTATCTTCCTACCCCCTCAGCGGAAAAACCGACTTTGAGGTCAGAAAATATTAACTGTAGTCAAATTTCCAAAATTCCCTGTAATGTTTTAAGTTGGCAATAAGACGTTTAGCAAGACTTAATGAACGAGATACAAGACTGAAATAGATATGTGCAAAAGAAGTCAAATTGACAAAGTAATTAACACGTCCAAAAGATTTCAACACAAGGGTGCATTTAAAATACAACAAAATTTTAATAGGTGACAACCAAACAAATAATGATGAGATTTCAGGAATAGTTCCTTTTCCTTTCTCTTTACTTTTTACAATATCACAAAATGTTAAGTCAACAGGAAAGCATCAAATGGAAATATCTCTCAACAGTCTTTTCTTCTTTCTCTTTTTACTTTCTTTCTTTTTTCTCTTACTTGAGAAAAGTGTCTAAGTCGCCGGACTGAAGCATGTAACAAAGTTCATTCACTAATTTAACTATTGATGAAACCGAATCTTTTCAGTTTCTCTCTTTCTTTTTTGAATACATATAACTTTCCAATATTTAGGAATTGTTGAAGGAAAACAGTTTAAGCTGTACTTATCTTTGACGAGTTTCAATGTTCAGATTCTTTTCTCTCCTTTTTACGGGTGAGTGGCTTCCCAGAGTTGATGGATATCAGGACGTCTTTCTAACACTGACTTCTGTTCCAAACTGAAGATTCTTCAAATTTCTCCAACGGGTAGTGGCATTTTGGTGCCAAGAGTCTGTGGGCCAATCATTTGACTTTCTTCTTCCACTACCCCATCAGGTCATACCAACTTGATTGACCTAGACTCCTTCTTTTGTTCAACAGACTACAGTTAGCTTGACCTTCTTTCTCCTACCCTTTTAACAGTCAGTCCTAATGCCTGTTGATTCAAACAAAGAAGGGTAAAGGAATTGACCTCCCCTTCCTTCTCTCTGTAGCATACCAAGTCACACAACTAAGAATATGTCAGGCACTTCAGAAAAAATGTTCAGGTTTATGTCAATTATATTTTAAAAAGAAAGACTCCTCCTTTTCTCTTTCTCCTGCAAAGGTGTGGGATCTGTGTGTGTATCAATTGTCTTTTTTTTTCTTTTTTGAGATCCTAAAAATAATGTTTTTTCAATGCTAAATTGCCATATTACTTCTTTTCAACTTGTATATTCATTATCTCGTCTCGCTTTAATCATTTCTTTCCTTTCTAAGACGAAGCAGTTATTCTCTTTTTTTTTCTTACTCTAATTTTTTGTTCATTCTCTGTACATTTCTCTCTCAATTTCTGTTTTCTCTTTCAGATAGCCTAAACTAACACTGGTTTGCACCCACTGTTATCCAGTTTTAAACACGTATATCCACAAAATAAGCATGGCTCATATGCAGACATCAGTTCTTCCCTTGTTTCCTATTCTGACCCAAACAACACAGTATATATATGGGTCAGCATTTTTACAGAGTTCATATTGGAAATGCCACCATTTAAAACACATTGAAGAGAAAACAAATCCTTGTGAAGCTTGTTACTCATCATTGTCTATGGATAGTTGTATGAAAATAGAAGAGGAATTATGGGATATGTTGTTGTTGTTCATTGAAAGAAAAACAATTATGATTGTATGATTGCAAAAGATTCAAGTTTTTCATGACTTCTTTAACGATACCTTTTTTTTTATTCACAGATATTAGTTGCAAGGGACAAGGACTATTTTACAGAACATTAAAAACCATATCAAAAAGATAACATCTTTTGAAAATGTGTCTATCTCGACTTTGACAATTTTAATTTAAATTGTTACTGTCAAAGATTAAAAGAAAAAAGGTGTGATTTTTTTTAAATATTTGTATATCAGAATTTTTAATAAATTTACATTCATAAAAAAAATATTCTTAAGAAAAAGCACACTCATGTCAAATGAATGAATGGGTGAAAAACTGCAAAGACACAGTCAACAAAAATTGTATAATTATTAAATTGTGTGAAATTTCTACCTTTTTTTAAGTAGAATTTTCATTGAAATTTGGACTGACAAACAACTGTATTCTTGTAAAGTTTGTGGTTCACCATTTTCAGTGAATTCACATTTAAATAAACACATGTGGACATACTTGAGAGAAACCATATTCCTGTGAAGAATGTCATTCAGCATTTTAACAAAGTTTACATTTCAAAAGCCAAATCAGGACACACATGTTCTTGTAAAATATTCTTGTGATGTGTGCATTTTCGAGTAATTCACCTTTTAAAAGCCCACATGCAATCACACCCTAGAGAGAAACCATATTCTTGTGAAGTAGGTGGCTCAGTATTTTCAAGTAATTCAAATTTGAAAAGGCATATTCGAACACACACTCGAGAGAAACCATATACTTGTGTAGTGTGTGGCTCAGCATTTTCAAGTAATCCAGTTTTGAAAATCCACATGCAAACGCACACCGGAGAGAAACCGTATTCTTGTGAAGTATGCGGCTCGGCATTTTTGAGGAATTCAGATTTGAAAAAGCACATGCGAAAACACACTGGAGGGAAATCATATTCTTGTAAAGTATGTGGATCTCCTTTTTCTGTAAGGTCAGATCTGAATTTACATATGAGGACACACACTAGAGAAAAACCATATTCTTGTGATGTGTGTGGCTCAGCATTTTTGAGTAATTCAGGTTGGCATGCACACATGCGAACACACACAGGAGAGAAACCATATTCTTGTGATGTGTGTGGCTCATCATTTTCGTGTATGTCAGGTTTGAAAAGACACAAGCGAACACACACTGGAGAGAAACCGTATTCTTGTGAAGTATGTGGGTCCTCTTTTTCTGTGAGGTCAAGCCTAAAAAGTCACATGAGGCTACACACTGGAGAGAAACCATATTCTTGTGATGTGTGTGGCTCAGCATTTTTTAGTAATTCAGCTTTGCAGATGCACATGCGAACACACACTGGAGAGAAACCGTATTCTTGTGAAGTATGTGGCTCAAAATATCCATATCATTCAGGTTTGAAAAGCCACATGCGAACACACACTGGAGAGAAACCATATTCATGTGGAATATGTGGCTCAAAATTTCCGAATATTTCAGGTTTGAAAAGCCATATGCTAACTCACACTGGCGTGAAATCATATTTTTGTGGTGAGTGTGGCTCATCATTTTCATGTAAGTCAGGTTTGAAAAGACACAAGCGAACACACACTGGAGAGAAACCATATACTTGTGAAGTATGTGGGTCTTCTTTTTCTGAAAGTTCAACCCTAAAAAGACACATGAGGATACACACTGGAGAGAAACCATATTCTTGTGATTTGTGTGGCTCAGCATTTTTTAATAATTCCGGTTTGCAGATGCACATGCGAACACATACTGGAGAGAAACCGTATGCTTGTGAAGTATGTGGTTCTTCTTTTTCTGTAAGGTCAGGTCTGAATTTACACATGCATAAACACACTGGAGAGAAACCATATTCTTGTGAAGTATGTGGGTCTTCTTTTTCTGTAAGATCAAGTCTGAATTTACACATGCGAACACACACTGGAGAGAAGCCGTATTCTTGTGAAGTATGTGGCTTAAAATTTTCGTATAATTCAGGTTTGAAAAGCCACATGCGAACACACACTGGAGAGAAGCCGTATTCTTGTGAAATATGTGGCTTAAAATTTCTGAATAATTCAGGTTTGAAAAGCCATATGCAAACACACACTGGTGTGAAATTATATTCTTGTAGTGTGTGTGGCTCATCATTTTCGTGTAAGTCAGGTTTAAAAAGGCACAAGCGAACACACACTGGAGAGAAACCATATTCTTGTGAAGTATGTGGGTCTTCTTTTTCTGAAAGGTCAAGCCTAAAAAGACACATGAGGATACACACTGGAGAGAAACCATATTCTTGTGATGTGTGTGGCTCATCGTTTTTTAATAATTCCGGTTTGCAGACGCACATGCGAACACACACTGGAGAGAAACCGTATGCTTGTGAAGTATGTGGTTCTTCTTTTTCAGTAAGGTCAGGTCTGAATTTACACATGCAAAAACACACTGGAAAGAAACCGTATTCTTGTGAAGTATGTGGGTCTTCTTTTTCTGTAAGGTCAAGTCTCAATTCACACATGCGAACACACACTGGAGAGAAACCGTATTCTTGTGAAGTATGTGGCTCAAAATTTCCGTATAATTCAGGTTTGAAAAGCCACATGCGAACACACACTGGAGAGAAACCGTATTCCTAGTAAATATGTGCAACTACTTATTCGCTGAATTCATTTTGTAAAATACTCATACAATCACACACTGGAGTAAAACCATATTTTTGTCATGTGCGTGGCTCTGCATTTTTTTAGTAATTCATGTTTGCAAATCCATGTGCGAACATGCACTGGAGAGAAACTGTATTCTTGTGAACTATGTGGCTCAGAATTCTCACTGAATTCGCATTTGAAAAAATATACTTGGACACACACTGGTGAGTAACCATATTCTTTTGAAGTATGATGCTTAGTTTTTTAGTAAGTTCTGATCTGGAAAGACAGATGGTGGAGAAAAACCATATTCTCGTGAACTGTGTGACTCATCATTTTCGTGGAATTCAAATTTGAAAAGCTACATACAAAGACACCCTAGAAAAAAATCCAATTTCTTGTAAAGCATGTGGTTCAGCATTTTCATTCAATGTAAATTTGATAGGCCACATGCAGATAGACACTGAAGACAAACCATTCTCTTGTCAAGTATGTGGTTCAGTATTTTCATTCAATGTAATTTTTTAAAATTATTTTTATCTGTTTTGATTTTGAAGATGATTTTCATTCCAACTAGGAACTTTCCCTTTTTCCACTTTAATGTGGCAGTAGCCCAAAAAAGTTGGACACAAAATTATAGGCCAATGTAATGTGCAAATTGTGACTGAAGCTTCATTTGAGTCAAGTGACTCATTTTTCTTAAAAATGGGGAAAAATCTCATAAGAAATAAGTCATTTCATTTTAAAACAAAAAAGGAAAGTTTTCTTTAAAAAAATGGGCTCCAAAACAAAAATGTATGAAAGAAATATTCTGATGAAAATATATTTTGGCATCAGATGAATGTTTGAGTTCAGATTTGAAAAGATACATGAGTACACACACTGAAGAGAAACCATATTCTTGTGGAGTATGATGCTTAGTTTTTTTTTGTAAGTTCTGATCTGAAAAGACAGATGGTGGAGAGAAACCATATTCTTATGAAATGTGTGACTCAGCATTTTCAAGGAATTCATTTGAAAAGCTACATACAAAGACACCCTGGAAAAAAATCCAATTTCTGGCAAAATCTATGGTTCAGATTTTTCATTCAGTGTAAATTTGATTGGCCACATGCAGATAGACACTGAAGACAAACCATACTCTTGTCAAGTATGTGGTTCAGTATTTTCATTCAATGTAAATTTGATAGGCCACATGCAGATAGACACTTAAAACAAACCATACACTTGTCAAGTATATTGCTCAGTATTTTCATTCAATGTAAATTTGATAGGCCACATGCAGATAGACACTGAAGAGAAAACATACTCTTGTCAAGTATGTGGTTCAGTATTTTCATTCAATGTAAATTTGATAGGCCGCATGCAGATAGACACTGAAGAGAAAACATACTCTCGTCAAGTATGTGGTTCAGTATTTTCATTCAATGTAAATTTGATAGGCCACATGCAGATAGACACTTAAAACAAACCATACACTTGTCAAGTATGTGGTTCAGTATTTTCATTCAATGTAAATTTGATAGGCCACATGCAGATAGACACTGAAGACAAACCATTCTCTTGTCAAGTATGTGGTTCAGTATTTTCATTCAATATAATTTTTTAAAATTATTTTCATCTGTTTTGATTTTGAAGATGATTTTCATTCCAACTCGGAACTTTCCCTTTTTACACTTTAAGATGGACACAAAATTATAGGCCAATTTAATGTGTACATTGTGACTGAAGCTTCATTTGAGTCAAGTGACTCATATTTCTTATAAATGGGGGAAAATCTCATCAGAAATAAGTCATTTCCATTTAAAACAAAAAGAGCAATGTTTTCTTTAAAAAAATGGGCTCCAAAGCAAAAATGTATAAAAGAAATATTCTGATGAAAAAATATTTTCAAAATCTAATCCATTTGTTCATTTTTTTTTACCCTATTTTATTTTCAAATATCTGTAATTTTCATTTATTTTCATTTAGTTAAATGATCATTCTTATTTACCCTGATATTTTTTACTTGATTTTTTTTATTGACGGTAAAAACATTTTTATAATTGAAATAAGGTGACAAGTGCTTTCTAATGCAGAGTTGCTCTCCTTACATCACATAACAGTTCTTCAGTTCTTTGTAATTACTTGAATAAATAACTTGTATATTTATTCTGTCTTCATGCCTTTACCTCTATCTACACAGTAGACAGAGTATGATGATCAAACAATTTTTTAAATATTCATTGTAAACAGTTTACAGGAAAATAGAATAGAATTTTAACTCTTACATTAGTTAGTTTTGATAGCTTAACAAATTAAACATTTTTCTTGTTTGAAAACATCTTTTATATTTTCCTATTTTGCTATCGTGTTTTTGCTTTCAGAATTAAATAGTAATTCAGAAGAAGCTTCACTTATCCAATTATTTATGACAACAAAGCTGTGTGGATTGAATTCCTTTTATAGCAATACCGAATGGAAGGATGAAAGAAAGAAAGAAGCAAGAAATGACAACCAAAATGGCCTACCTCAAATTTCAAAACGAGTGCAAATGTGTCTTGCATGTGGAGTAATGGAAGTATAGAAAAAACAGATGTGTGAGCGTCATTGGGAATGCAATTTGTTGGTCACGGGTCTCATCTTTGGTGGGATGTGGTTTGTGACATATGCAAAATTTGGCTCGCCTGAACTGGTATAAAACGAGTAATCTCTTGTTGCTGTTGTTGCTTCACGGTAAGACTGATCGAACCAGTGTATTGATGCGGTAAGTAAGAGAGAAAGAGAGAGATGGGACCAGTAGCAAGCATTTAAAGAGTTTCAAGTAAGAGAGAAAGAGGGAGACAGGACCAGTAGCAAGCAATGAAAAGGTTTTAAAAAACTCCCAACCCAGAATAACAAAGCTGAAGCCCCCCCCCGCCAAAAAAAACAAATAAAACCATAACTCAACGAACAATAAACCCCAAGCATTCATACTATCACTACCAACCCTAATACCCCTCCCCCCCCCAAAAAAATTTGATAATAAAAACCCACCACTAACTCGAAAAGAAATATCTTCTTGTGCTGTCATCATGACTGTACTCAGGAACATCTGTGGGTACATTTGTTAATGTCGACAATTCTTGCGGGATGGCTACTTGAGAAATATTGGTTTGGTCACTTCTGTCTACGAAGATGACTTTATCATCGTCGACCGACTACTCATAACCCAAACAAAACAAACAAATCCCATTCCAAGATGTGATGAGTCATGATGTCGGCAGTCAATAGTATTTAGGAACGAGTTGTTATGGGACTAAATCGCTCCGCACAGAACTTTTTTTAATATTAAATTCAGCCTGTCTTTCTAAGGACATTCCTCAACTAATAGACACAAAATAGGTAGTATTTAAAGACACATGGTCGAATTAGAATAAAGTTTCTCACGATAATATAGTAATAATAAGCAAGGTCATCCAACATAGACCACATAGCGTAGTGGTACAGGGTAGCTATAAAAGCAGCGGTATCAAACTGGGTCAAATCAGTTGGGCTGGACGAGAGCCGAGGCTGTGGGAGAAGCCATATTCACCCCTGGTCGTTCAATGACTGAAGCCTAATCAGCAGCAGCTGCCCACAAGGACTGCTCAAGGCTTCCCCTTAAGCAGACGTCCTGATACCAGCCATAGACGACCCAGGAAAATTGCCAGCCTCTCAGCTTAAAAGCCCTTTTCAAGACTACTCAGAAAGTCTATCCAAACACCTCCTGAGACGGCAAAAGGCGGTAGACACAACTACCAGCCTCTCAATCTAACAGACCTTTTCAGGTCTAATTCAGAAAGTCTAATACTCTTTGAGACAGCACCAGCAACTACCAGTCCTGAACCAGCGACCACCTTTCTGCACCAGCTGAAACCAGTCCTGTACCAGTGACCACCTATCCAACGAATACCAGTCTTGTACCAGCTATCCAGACCTGCTCCAACGACTAGATCCAGCTCCAACGATCACCATCCGGCCGCGCCGATTGTTCGCTGTATGCTTTCCCGATTTTCGATTCACCATAATAAAGTTTGGCCTTTCGAAGCAACACCCTTGTTTTATCATTCTTGCCTAGTTCGTTGTCAGTCACTTATATTTCAATATACTTATATTCATATATGCCTCCAAGACATCTTTTAAAAAAAACAATGACAAACAGATTATGAAAACTTTTGAACAATATGGTTACATTCATGATAATGGACTCTTAGAGCTTCAGATAGACTATCATTTCTAATTAGGAAAAATGTCCCCCAAAATAAAACCAACATTCACTTACAAGCTATTGCAGTCTCAGCAAACATATACAAAACTGTCTTGATTTGCTCATTATTTTGGCCTAATGATTAGAGTGTTCGCCAGTGGTCCGGGAGACCGGGTTTCAATCCCAGGTCAAGTCATACCAAAGACCAAAAAAATTGTACTTGATTCCAACTTGCTTAACACTCAGCATTATAAGGTAAGGATCAAGGGTAAAGTGGAGCAATCTACAGTGACACACACTTCCTACAAACTCAATGACCAACATACAAACCGGCTACACCAAAAAGAACCTTTTCTCGCTCTGATTCGTTGACTTCTACTAAAATAATAAACCTTTCGTTGTTGTGTTTTCAAAACGAATTTCGTTATTTATTTGTTTGTCAATTAATTTATGGTGTTATGGAAACAACCATTAAAAACACAAAAAGTCCCAGGAAAATTGGAAAGTATGTGTCCATAGATGAATGGAACTGACATCCTCTCTTTATAGCATACTGATTAGAGAAATGGTTAAGTTAGTACCTTTTTTTTTTTAATACATGGATAAAATTGCTATAGCAACAGATAGTGTTACCTTCTAGAAGTTACAGGGAAAAGCAATGGTGGTAAATGTTGCATGAGGAACTAAAGCAGGGTTTTCCCGTTTAGAGTTATTGCCCTCGGGGGAAACCCGGTGCGCGGGATATACAAAGATGCTTCGAAGTAGAAGCAAAGCGGTTGTTGTGTTTTGGTTAATCCATTGGAATCCTAAGTACATATATTGACACAGTAAATATATAAAATGACTGTTGAAAAAGCAGGCAATTTTAGTGAATGATGTTGCAAGATTTCTTATGTTCTTGGACAGATAAAGGCAAATAAAACTCGTTTTCTTCTTCATAATAATGTCTGTTCTCTTCAACAATGATTATTATTTCATCACATTTAGGTAATGTAGTAGGGTTTAATATTTCCTCAGACTGGATAATTGTGTGAACAATCCACGAGGAATTACCAAGAGTATATTTTATTACCACTTCAAACTTAATAGAATGAATACAAGGATAACAATAAAATTCAAATGTTGTACTACATTGTGTATGTTTAAAAGTTTTGTAATTGTTGAAAGATCCTAAGTGTATGTTGAAGAAGTCTTTAGCCTACGTACATATTAGAGAATTACAAGTTTTGTATGGAGACTTACTTGTCTAAGACATTTATTGTTCTCTGCTGTTATATTCAAGACAACATAAGGTTATTGCGGGTAAAAAGCCCTTGTGTAGTGGGGGATTAGATTCTGGTTATTTCAAGGCTTTGTTAAACATGGTAAAAGAAAAATATTACCTGTTTTTTTCCCTTGTCAGCCAAGCAGTAGGGGACACATAGGCATGTCAAGTCACTGTTGTGGCAAAAGAGACTATAACTACAGCTTGCATTATATACTGCTTTTTCTACATCACCTATGGACTTTAGTAGAACGATTTGGCAGACAAGAAAGATAATCACCATACACATTCTCTCTTTCTCACACAAGGTTTTGTTCTGTGCACTCCACCTAAATATCACTCTCACTGCTTGTCTTCTAGCAAATTTTCTCAAGGCTACTCTGTGGCACTTTTATATTCTTTTATAGTCTTTAGGCATTATATATGCTCAATTGTCTTGGAAGACAAGTGTTTGATTTCTGGTTTAACTCAACCCGAACATCAAGAATTTTTGCTGGTGGGAAACTTATGGGGTGGAAGAAAATTTTGTTATTTTAAGGACGAAAGGAAAACAAATGGATATCTTTTATACGTCAACTTTATTTTAGGGTTTTAATGACTATTCTGTGGCGTGGACAGTTTTCCTGAACCAATAGAAGTTGTCACGTTTCCTAGACAAGCTGTAAGAATATATCAAGAGTCATTATCGGTGGTTTTATGAACTTGAGGTTTTTGGTGTGTCCAGTAGATGTTTTTAATATAGGCAACTGCTAACAGAAGATGAAACCTGTTCCAAAGCCCAAGACTGGATAATCACGTGTGTGACTGTGATATTAAGTATTTGTTGGGTGGAACGAGGGAGACACGAGATAGGTTCTTACTTGTATCTTTATTATTAAGCGACGAATGAATATGATACAGGTTTAATGCAAGGGAGGCAACTCTTATACGTTAAAGAGTTCTACCTTTTCACATCTCTCTTGTCAAATAAAGCTTGTTCCTTTTTATTTTATTTTATTTTCATTTATTTATATGTAATAAATTCCTTATATTTTCCTGGGGGGTTCTTGTTCTCACAGGCCGGTTTGTTGGTGTTGGTGGTTGCTCCTGTATTTTGTCGGGTTGTGTCTGCTGTTGTATGGGCTGGGAGTGTTGTGTTATTGTATTGGTGTTATCTATTTCTGTGGGGTCATTGCTCTGTTGGGATGGTGATGTGGGTTCATCCCGCCTAGTCCTCTAGGTTGGTAGATTTGTGGGGGGGGTATGTTACTTGGTTATTTCAGTAGATGTCCATTCATATTTTACGGGTATTGCTCTCTAAATTATTTCCACCACAAATACAACATAAAACTTTACATTCGCGTAAAAGAAATGGAATAGAACACAACGAACATTAAACAATAAAAAATTTAATATGCATATAACAGAATATGAAAACAAATAAAATACATGATGTGTAAATGGCCTTTTGGAAAATAAAGTTTGGCAAGAAGAAAATAAATTTGTTTGAAGATGTGTGTATGTTCATGTTAACGGAGTCCGAAATTAAGTCGTTTTTACTTACATTAAGTTCATAGCGGGTTTTATGATTGTGGCGATGGCGTGTCGCGTTGATGAAAGAAGTTTGTCGGGTTTTTCTTTTGAATGTAATTCGCAGCCATCTGAAGCTAGGTCATGAACTTTAGTCGAGGAAAGAAAGGAATTTGCCGGACATAGTATCGGCTACTGCTTTACGGGCTTAGTGGCTTGTCTTAGTCTGGGTGTAAGTTAATGGCTCCCTAACTCTGTGTTATTTATATCCTACAGGTGGATCAAAGAATCGTCCTAAAATTTTGGCGCGTAGACATTTATTGACCAATCAGATTTGCATTTTACTATTTTATTTTCGAGCCTAAATATTTTCTGTTAGTTGATTTCCGATCCGATTTTTCTAGAATGTTCTATTCTATGTTTTTAGCTGATTGGTTGAAAAATATAAAAATGTAACTTAAATGCTAATGCAGTTTTGATCCTAAATTTCTAGAATGTTTTTAAGTATGTTTTTATTGCTTATTTTAAGACTAGAAAAAAATGTGTATCCTATAGATTGAAGGTTACTCTTCTTAGTGAAGTAAATATCTCTTGTAAGTGTCTTCTGTTGCGTCTGAAGAGTTTTCCATCGCTGTGCATTTTGAGGATGTAGCTACGCGGTTCAGTACATTTGTCTACCACCGTCGCTGTCTGCCACATGTCATTATCCTGAAGGACAGACACTTTGCTACCTATGTAGCAGGATGAAACCTGTTCCAAAGCCCAAGACTGGATAATCACGTGCATGACTGTGATATTATGTATGTTTTGGGTGGAACGAGGGAGACACGAGATAGGTTCTTACTTTATTATTAAGCAATGAATGAAGATGATACAGATTTAATGCAAGGGAGGCAACTCTTATACGTTAGAGAGCTCTACTTTGTCACAGTGACCTTGCTAGCAGCTAAGAGGAAGGAGTCCGTCCAGTATAAAGGGTAAAGCTGCTGTGGCCGAATTTCTCTTTGGCCCCTAAAAGTCTTTCAGACATGCGTAGATTTTGTTTTCTGTCTGAGGCTTCTGGGAACAGCTACCTTTTTAAATTCATTGATTTTTTATTTATCTTATTCTATTTTTTTTATTTTCCTTCTATTAAAACCACAAACTCTTTATTATACCCGTAACAACAAACTGAAATATATTTCCATATCTAAAACGACAAGAATAAAAATTTCAGTGCGGAACAATCCCACCTGTGTTGTATTGATTTATATGCTCAGTGTGCTAAATTTCTGCTTCTAGTTCTTTTGAATGATCATAAAGAAGATTAGATAATATAATTTTATAATTTTTGTAAATGTGAAGCCTTAAAACAATCTCTTTTCTTTTGTTTATTGGACTTTTAAAAATATCGGTAAAATTCTACACATGCACTCGTTCAAGTTCACCTGGAACATTTTCGAGAATTTTTTTATTTTTATTTATTTATTTCCTTTTTTTTTTTTTTTTTTTTTTGTGATTTGAATTAATTCGATCCCCAAACTTACCGGAAGTTGTTTTTTGTTTTGTTATTTGAAAAACAAAAAATTATTCAAAATTTTAGAAAGTAAGGTTCACTTTCACATTCTAATTCCAGAACCTTTAGTGTTGGGAAAGAGAAACTATCTGACTGGTTGTGTTGGTATATGTCGTACATCCTGACGAGCTGACAGGTTGTGTCATTTTACACATTATTACTTTAAATCCCTCAAAAGTTACCTCCCCGCGTAGCGGCCTTTTATTAACAGTTGAACGAATCCTTCAATTGTCAGCGGTCCAGCGGACTTCCGGTTTCTCTCTTTTTCCTCTTTGATCCGAATGAGATAACACGTAGATTTCATTTTCTCCGAGTTGACTTAATAATACGGACCAAAACAGTAAGAGCTTTTTTCTGAATTATTATACATTAGGGTCAGCACAATTTAATCTCATAATTTACGGCTATTCTTTCTTTTTATAGACCTTTAGTTAAGTAGTTTTCTTTCTCTGTAATCATTCAGTGAAAATTCCTTGTTCCTTTAAATGTAGTATCTGTCTCATGCCAGTAGTATTTCTCCTTTAATTCCGTTCTTTGTTATTGTAAAACCTTCGTTAATTCAGTATCTATTACTTGTTTCTTTTTCAATCCTATTTGTGAAATATATTTCCCCATTGTAGTTTTCACTTTTCTACAGTGAATAAAACCTTTTGATAACAGCAATTTGTCTTCAGAATCTTTACTGCGGAAAAGTGTTTAATAAAAGACGATGCCGATGCTTCAATAGGAATTTGCTTCGTGGCTGGTGGGAATTTCTTTTTTAAGACTTCTTCTGGAAATGGCTGATCATTTTAGACTGAATAAGAAATTAAAGACTCCTCCTCCCGCCCTACTTATTAAATGTAAAAACTTTTTCTTTCTTTTTTTAAATAAAAAACGTTCGGTCATTTAGAGGTTCTTTTTACTTCAAATTACAGAAAAAAAAGTTCTTGAATTTATTTTTTATCCTGATTAATTTAAACGAGTGCACGTTTAAAATAATCCCAAAACATTATTGTCATCTTAAAAGATTTCCCCATGTAAATAACAATCTTAAGAACTAAAATAATAATTTTTTTCCCATTTTTTTTACTTATTTGAATTATCTCCCTTGATTTTGACTCTTTCTAAACATTTTGTATAAATCATTAACGACGTCTGTTTTGAAATTTAGTTCAATTAGGAAACATTTATTTATTTCAAATTTCTTTAATGTTGAATTGGCGTCAAAAGTAAAAAGAGTAAGTATAACTTTATCTTCATTTCTTAACTCGATTAAGAAAAAAAAAGCCAACTTTTTTACACACGAAGAATTAAAATGAAATATTTGGCTCATATTCAGTAAAGTTTCTTAAAAGTTTTATTTTATGATTTTCCATTTAAATTGTTTGTTCTTAACCCTTTTGTTTCCAGTGCTCTCTTTCCGAATAAGATTACCCCCCACCCCCGGTGTTAAAGTTAAAATTAAATTGGTAATTTGATGTAAAAGTCGTAACTTTTTTCGAAACATTTATTTTTATACTTAAAATATCTTAAAACATTTATCTGAAATATACTTGTCTTGAAAAGTTGCAATAAATACAAAAAATTATATTTAAATAATTTTGTACCAAAAAAGAAAAGAGAAAAAGATTATTTTTTGTGTCAAACAAAATTGCAAAAATGATAAGCATTTTACAAAGATTCCAAATGAAGAAAATCTAAAAATCATTTTAAAGAAAAATAAAGATTTTTTTGAGAAACTTTCAGATTCATTTGCAGGAATTGAAGTGCTTTGTAATTCGTCATTTAGTCAAACAAATGTTTTGTTTTTATTTTCCTTTAAATAATTACTACAGTGTAACCCGGATATAAGAGAAGTTTTCTCTGGTCTGAAAATAGAGCCTGTGATAATGTATATAAATTAGACTAAACCCAGATATAAGAGACATCACAGGTCCCCGACAACTCTCTTATATCCTGGTTGCACAGTATTTCTTTTATAACTATGTTTTGCATTAATTATTGCTGCTTTTTAACAGGCCTAAATACAGTGTAACCCTGATATAAGAGATTTTCTCTGGTCCCAAATTAAAGCCCATACTTACATAACCAAAAAGACCAAACAGGGACATAAGAGATTTTTTCGCGACAATTATCTTATATCCGGGTTATATGGTAAAAGTTAAGATAAAATCAGAAATTTTTGCCGATGCCCTTGATTTGGGATTTTTTTAATATATGAAAAAAATGTAGTCATTCATTCAAACTTCAAAAGAACTTAATTTTGCTGAAGTTGTCGATGTTTGATTTATCTATTTTCTTTTCATGTGTTTGTTTTTTGCGTTTTCCTTTTAAAAACAATATGTAAGGAAAAAGTTCATGTAAAAATATTGTTCACTTTGAAAACTACATCCACATAAAAATGACTGTTCCGGAAATGGGTGACTATTCAATATTAGATTATAATGGAAAAGAGGACCCCCTTATAAAATAATTATATACTTTTTTTTTTACCTGAAAAAAATTGCTTTAAGTTTGAGGGTGTAAAATTATTTCAAATTGGAAAAAAAAAAAAATAAATTGCTGGGAATTTTAGTTTTCCTTTCAATTTGAATGCTATTATTCGAAAGTGTTAAAGTTTGCATATTAGGATGACTCATAGTATACAGTAAGGATAGACGAGTATCCGGAGTAGAGAAAGGTGTGCACATAAGCTTTATTAGCTGGTAAAAGGGAGAATACAAACAGAACCGCTTCAGCTGAAATTTCTTTTAAATCAAAAATTATTATTTGATGCAACTGGGTTTCCTCCCTTTTCACCGTCAGACAAATCTGATGATTGATTTTAAATGTGTAAAAATACTTTACTCTTTCACATTTATAGTTTCACAACAGAAATTTTCTTACATTCTTATAACACAACATCAATAATTTTCAAAAGTTATATATTTTTTCATTGTGGCTTCTAAGTCTTGTTGTCACATGATCCCTGTTTTCTTTTCCTAGTAATGTTTTCCATTTATTGGTTTTATTGTTACATCATCCTTTTTCTTTTTTTTTTTTGTTAATGTTTTCTTCCCTTTTGGTTATTGACTTGTTGTCACACGATTTTTCTTTTCTCCTTATTTTTATTATTATAAACAACAAAAGTTCATATCAATAGATATGTAAATTTTTGATTTTTTGATCTGTTCACTGGTTTTGTGAATATATCTTCTCTATTTTCTTCACTCGCTACATGAAATAATCTTAGAGTTCCTTTCTCTAATTCATTTCTTATGAAAGGGAATATAATATCTATGTTTCAATCTTTGGTGGTATAGAGTTTTTTTCCTTAACACTATGACACTTTGCCTGTCACAATCTAAAATTTAGAAAAACAATTTCAGCAGTGCTCAACACAATACCTTGAAATGGCATTATAAATTGACGTTAGAAAACAACCAAAATATACTGTACCAAAAACATCTCTCAATAATTGATTTTCTGCTTTATCAATTATTGCTTCTTATAATTTTCAATTCATTTATTCTCTCCGTTGACCACACATGAATCCCAAGCATCAGTCATGACCAAAAGACACAAGACTCCATCCACAATTTGTACTTGTCCAAAAAATAAAACAAAAAAACCTTCCCAACTAAAAAAAATTGGAGGAGCCGGCTTCATGCCATTTTTTCTTTATTCCATCTATTTGGAAGTCAAACTCTAAATTTTGGTCTCCAAAGGCCTTTGGAAGGATCAGCATCTCGCCTCTTTCTCTGAGGAGGATCAATTCCAAAATTGAAATCTCACAAACGGAATAACAAATTCTTCTATTGAATAATATCTTTACTGTATCTCTAACATGTCCCAGCTAATCAGATCGGAAATCTGCCTCAAACAGGTGACTTAATATGCTTGTGATGGAACTGCCTGAGAACCATGTGTGTGTGTGTGTGTGCTTCTGCTGAACACACATTCAAAGATGACATTATTTTTATATAAGTTATAGCCAATCACAGTGCATACAATGAACTCTACCAACATTCATAATGGTATGTGCCAAACATTACTTATACCATGCTCCAATCTTCAGTGGGCACTTTTTGTTAACTCAGCAACTACTAAGGTTGCCACTAAATTGTGTTGGTGTCCATTTCCGTCGGTGTTTGTGTTCGAACCTGGTTCGTTAAGTTAGAGGACGTGCAGGCAGGTGTTGCCTTGCCCGACCATTTCGGTTCTAGTTCCATAGATAAGACCACAAGCTATTTCGTCACGAGAACAAACAGAACGTTTGGCCCGTCATGGACTATCAGGAGCTAAACAAGTACGTTGAGGCATACACTGCCAATGCGGACGTTTGCTCACAAAAATAAAGGAAATGGCGACAGCAAGGACCAAGCATTGCAGTGCTAGATCTATGCCGCATCGAAATGCAAGTGCTTGTTGACAAGTCCTTTTGGCTATTCAAAACAGTGAAGATCAAGGGACAGAGATATTGTCTCACCTGCTAAGAATTTGGGCTCATTGTCGCCCCTTTGATAATTCGGGTCATTGTTAATATTGTCCCGAGTCAGGACAGAATAATCAACGCTGCTACCTCTTCTTATATTGATAATATTTTTTTTGAATGAGAGTGTGTTTTCTGCGGTCCGTGTCAAAGAATATCTGGAGCAGTTTGGCTTGGTAAGTAAGGTCCCAGAGCAGCTAAGCACAGGTACACGCATGTTGAGATTATGTGTCTGGGAGGAGAAAGGAAAAATGTGATGGCTTCATGGAAGTGAACTTCTGGCAGTCCCTGACAGACTTACCCACTGAATTGTGTTCTCAGTGTGCAAGAAGTTGACTGGTCATTTCATGGTGTATGGACAAGAAGTAACTGTGGGTAGACGCATGTTCCTTTGGCACCGGCCTGTTTGTGGAAAACAATGGCATTGTGACAGAAGACACAAGCTGGTTTCAATCAGTGTATTAAGATAAGCACATCAACTTGGCTGAGCTTGTTGCTGTACTGCGAGGTATCAACCTTGCGTTACAGTGGAAGGCTTAAATCATTCATCTATGGACGGACTCTGCATGTGTGCATCGCTGGGTAGCTGACACCTTGTCCGGGCAGACAAGAGTGCTCACCAAAACAGCCCCAGAAATGCTAATCAGACGTCAGCTCACCATGCTTCGAGAGGTAGCCTCTGAATATGAGCTGGAGATTGATGTGAGGCTCGTCAAGTCTCATGATAACTGAGCTGATCAACTCACAAGGGTGCTACTGCGATGGCTGAAGGAAATCCTTACTATGACGGAACCCAGAGAGTCTGTGGGCACTATTGCCGAAGAATAAGACGTTGCTCAGATGCAGGCCATTCATCGGTCCAGCAGGCATTCTGGTGTAAAGAGAATGCTGTACTTTGTGAGGCTGATCAACCCAATAGTAACTAAAGCTGAGGTGTAAGCAGTAGTCGGTGATTGCAGAGAATGTCAATTGACAGATCCAGCCCCAGTGCATTGGAAGCCGGGCAGGCTGGATGTTGCAGAGAATTGGAATAGGGTTGCAATAGATATGACCCAAATGAGCTGCTTACTGATAATGATGCTGCATTTTGTGGACAGATTTGCCGAATTTGCCAGGACATTAGGTGTTCATGTATGATTTCGGTGCGTCCACATACAATCCATCTTCAGTGGCCGCTTCTCTAACTCAGCAACTACCAAGGTTGCCTCTTGATTGTGTTGGTGTTGGTGTCCATTTCCATTGTTGTTGGTGTTCAAATAGGGTTCATTTAGTTAGAGGACTTGCAGCCAGGTGTCGCCTTGCCCAACTGTTTTGGTTCCAGTTCCATAGATAAGACAAGAATGCTAAAAAATTAAGATCCCCTCATTTATGGCTTAGGAAAATTTTCATGATGTGAATCAGTTGGGGGGGGGGGATTTTTCTCTTCTAGGTTTTTCAGGGGTTGGGAGAAAAACTCTTTTTTGAAAATTCACACTCTCAGACAATGCAATAAGTTAAAACAAAGCATTCGTCTTGGAGTTTACAACTAAAAAATGTCTGAAACTTCAGAAAAAATGTTCAGGTATATGTTAGTTATGTTTAAAAAATAAAAAAAATGGCTCTTCCTTTTCTCTTTCCCTACAAAGGTGTGCGGTCTGTGTGTGTATCAATTGTCTTTTTTTTTTCTTTTTTGAAATCCTAAAAATATTGTTTTTTCAATGCTTAATTGCCTTATTACTTCTTTTCAACTTGTATATTAATTATCTCTTGTCTCGTTTTAATCATTTCTTTCCTTTCCAAGACGAAGCAGTTATTCTCTTTTTTTTCCCTTACTCTTTCTCAGAGCAACTGGAGACTCATCCCCAGCCCATTTCCAGGATTCTGTCCATCTCTGAGTGATGTCGTCATACTCTGCATTGCGGAAATGTTACCTCACCGGCGCTGGTCACAGTCACTCCTCCCAGCTGCTTAATTGTGTCCAATCCAAGCAACAAATAAAATCCTCACAGGTCTCTGCCACAACCAGAGCTTCTATAGAAAAGGCGCGCTTTGCCCCAATACAGACTAGCATCACCCTGGTGTAATGGTTATTTGGAGGTGCCCGTGGTGTAATGGTTATCGTCACAGGATATGGACACGGCGATACGAGTTCAATTCCTAGACAAGACTGATTGCATTTCACATAGCACTAATACCCTTGGGAAAGGTATGAATCCAATTATTCTCCCTCCAGCTATGAGTAAATAGTAGGGCAGACTAGGTTCTTCAGCCTTGGTGAGGCAACTAGTCTAGGAGAAGGAAAACTATGAATTCAAACCTACTAAACTCCACTTAAGAATTGACCTTGTGTCATATCCTGCCCGAGCAGAGGGGTTGGGTGAATAGGATCACCCTGATTCCACAGCATGTGAGTGTGTCTCTGTCTGTGGTGAGCACGCCAGTTGCTTTCTTCATCCATGCCGACAACACTACTTCCAGACTACAGACTGCATACATCCCATGTCCAGCAGAGCGCCATTTACAGGATTTTGAGGAATGTGGTTTGCACTGAGTTCTCACTCCCCTTGCTCGTTTCCTGTGTTACGCAATGTGCCCACGCCACTGACATCAATAACATGTGACAGTTCTTCGAGGCTTGGCACCAGCACCTCTGATTGTTTCCCATCCCAGGAGTGAATCACTTGCCCTATGGTTTGGTCCGTTACATTTAAAACACCTCAAGGGCGCATCCGTCTCCTTTGAGGTACATTGCGTTGACTGCACAGTCACTGCAGCCTGTTCTTTTACTCCAGTGCAGTTCTATAAGATGGCGCAGGCTCGCAACAGCACATGTGACAGATCCAGGTCCTCCATCTCATAAAAGCTCTTCTTCATGTTCAGGCAGTCCAGCAATGAATGCGCATTGCAGGCACTGGTCTGACACACTGCCAAAAAGAACTGTAAACCTACACAGTCCTGCCAAGAAGACATTAACCGTTTTGCCTGGCCGAAGGCAAAAGCTGTGTATAGAGTTTTCTTCATGCACTCTATGTCTGCGCACTTTTACTCGCTCAGTTGCTGGTACATGGCATACATGCCGCCTGACAAACGCATTGGGATGATGCATTCGATATGCTTCACCCCACTCAACTGACATATCATCTCTGCCTCCTCGAACCATTCCACGATTGACTGTCTGGAGTCGCTGCCATCAAATAGGGATATGAGTTTCAGTTCGAATGCCATAATACCGAAATAGCTTGTGGTGTCATCGGTTGAACCGTAGTAGACTCAAAAGCAAACATCAGCTGAAACGGGCATTAACACCAATTTGTGACAACAGCCTGCAAACAATCTGACATGAACGAACCAAATTCGAAAACTAATGGACACGAATACCTACACAATTGAGTGGCAACCTCAGTAGCAGCTGTTAGCTGAAGATTGGAACTTTCTGTATGTAATGCTCGGCACATAACATTACACCATCAGTAGAGTCCATTGCACGCACCGTGAAATGCTATGACTTATATAAAAAATACAGCTTGTGTTGTGCACCCAGTTTATTTTTGTCTGCGATCTGTCTTGTGAGTTGGATAGTCTGGCCAGTCCGGTGAGTGCCTCTTTGTTGTCATACCGTAGTGTTGTCTGAAGCACACACATGAGGTTCTCTGACATTTCCGTGCATGCCCACCACAACAATAACACAAGATAATTATTGTGCAGACATTAGACATATTATACCTCAAGGGTGCAGCCGTCTCCTTTGAGGTGCATTGGCTTGACTGCACAGCCACTGCAGCCTGTTCTGTTACCCTAGTGCAGTTCTACATGATGGTACAGGCTCACATTATTCTTGATCGTATTTTCTCTTTATTTTGTAATTTTGAAGCACAAGGACATAGAGCCAATAATATATCGTTCAATCGCCTGAGGGGTGGATTTTTTCATGCAGATTCCAATATCCTTCCCTTACTGGATTCATAGAATTTTAATTCTACTTTGCTAAAATCGTAGGCTAAAAATAGTTCTCTATGAAGAGTTGTATGAAAATAGAAGAGGAATTATGGGATATGTTGTTGTTGTTCATTGAAAGAAAAACAATTATAATTATATGATTGCAAAAGATTCAAGTTTTTCATGTCCTCTATAACAATACCTTTTTTTTATTCACAGATATTAGTTGCAAGGGACAAAGGACTCTTTTACACAACATGAAAAATCATATCATAAAGATAACATCTTTTGGAAATGTGTCTACCTTTACTTTGACAATTTTAATTTGAATTGTTACTGTCAAGGATTAAAAGGAAAAAGCTGTTGTTTTTTTTTTTAAATATTTGTATATCAGAATTTTTAATAGATTTACATTTATAAAATAAACACTCTTAAGAAAAAGAACACTCATGTCAAATGAATGAATGGGTGTAAAACTTCAACGACAAAGTAAAAAAAAAATTCTATAATTATTACATTGTGTGAAAATTCTACTTTAAAAAAACATTGAAACTTACACAAACAAACGACTGTATTCGTTTGAAGTTTGTGGTTCACCATTTACAGTGAATTCAAATTTAAATAAACACCTGTGGACATACTGGAGAAAAACCATATTCCTGTGAAGTATTTCATTCAGCATTTTCACAAAGTATACATTTTAAAATACAGATGAGGACTCTCACTGGAGAGAAACTAAGACACATGAGGATAAACACTGGAGTGAAACCTTATTCTTGTGAAATATGTGGCTCAGAATTTTCACAGAGTTCACACTGGAAAAGACACATCAAATCACACACTGGAGAGAAACCATATACTTGTGAAGTGTGCGGCTCAGCATTTTCAAGAAATTCACATTTGAAAAGCCACATGCAAACACACACTGGAGAGAAACCATATTCTTGTGAAGTATGTGACTCAGCATTTTCGAGTAATTCACATTTGAAAACCCACATGCGAATACACACTGGAGAGAAACCATATTCTTGTGAAGTATGTGGCTCAGAATTTTCGAGTAATTCAGGTTTGAAAAGCCACATGCAAACACACACTGGAGAAAAACCATATTCTTGTGAAAAGTGTGGCTCAGGATTTTCACACAGTTCAAATTTGAAAAGACATATTCGAATACACACTGGAGAGAAACCATATTCCTGTCAAGTATGTGGGTCTACTTTTTCTTTGAATTCTACTTTAAAAGGCCACATGCGAACACACACTGGAGTGAAACTGTATACTTGTGAAGGATGTGGCAAAGATTTTTCGAGTAATTCAGGTTTGAAAAGCCACATGCGAACACACACTGGAGAAAAACTGTTTTCTTGCGAAATATGTGGTTCAGAATTTTCACAAAGTTCATATTTGAAAAGGCATATTCGAACACACACTGGAGAGAGACCATATTCTTGTGAAATATGTGGGTCTACTTTTTCTTTGAATTCACATTTGAAAAGCCACATACAAACACACACTGGAGAGAAACCGTATTCTTGTGAAGTATGTGGCAAAGAATTTTCTAGTAATCCAGGTTTGAAAAGCCACATGGGAACACACACTGGAGAGAAACCATATTCTTGTGAAGTATGTGACTCAGCATTTTCGAGTAATTCACATTTGAAAAGCCACATTCGAACACACACTGGAGAGAAATTATATTCTTGTGAAGTATGTGGCTCTGAATGTTTGAGTAATTCACATTTGAAAAGTCACATGCGAACTCACACTGGAGAGAAGCCATATCCTTGTAAAGTATGTGGGTCTTCTTTTTCTGTGAGTTCAGGTCTGAAAATACACATGAGGATACACACTGGAGTTAAACCATATTCTTGTGAAATATGTAGCTCAGAATTTTCACAGAGTTCACATTTGAAAAAACATATGCGAACACACACTGGAGAGAAACCATATTCTTGTGATCTGTGTGCATCAGCATTTTCAAGTACTTCAGATTTAAAAACCCACATGCGAATACACACTGGAGAGAAACCATATTCTTGTGAAGTATGTGGCTCAGAATTTTCAAGTAATTCAGGTTTGAAAAGCCACATGCAAACACACACTGGAGAAAAACCATATTCTTGTGAAAAGTGTGGCTCAGGATTTTCACGCAGTTCAAATTTGAAAAGACATATTCAGATACACACTGGAGAGAAACCATATTCCTGTCAAGTATGTGGGTCTACTTTTTCTTTGAATTCTACTTTAAAAGGCCACATGCGAACACACACTGGAGTGAAACCGTATACTTGTGAAGTATGTGGCAAAAATTTTTCAAGTAATTCAGGTTTGAAAAGCCACATGCGAACACACACTGGAGAGAAACCGTTTTCTTGTGAAATATGTGGTTCAGAATTTTCACAAAGTTCATATTTGAAAAGACATATTCGAACACACACTGGAGAGAGACCATATTCTTGTGAAATATGTGGGTCTACTTTTTCTTTAAATTCACATTTGAAAAGCCACATACAAACACACACTGGAGAGAAACCGTATTCTTGTGAAGTATGTGGCAAAGAATTTTCAAGTAATCCATGTTTCAAAAGTCACATGCGAACACACACTGGAGAGAAACCATATTCCTTGGAAATATGTGGATCTACTTTTTCTCTGAATTCATATTGTTAAAGAAACATGCAATCACACACTGGAGTGAAACCATATTCTTGTAAACTATGTTGCTCAGAATTTTCACAGAATTCACATTTGAAAAAACATATTCAGACACACTCTGAAGAGAAACCATATTCTTGTGAAATGTTTGACTCAGCATTTTTGAGGAATTCAGATTTGAAAGCTACAGACATAGACACACAGAAAAAGATTCATTTTCTTGTAAAGCATGTGGTTCAGTATTTTCATTCAATGTAAATTTGATAGGCCACATGCAGATAGACACTGAAGACAAACCATACTCTTGTCAAGTATGTGGCTCAGAATTTTCAAGGATTTCATATTTGAAAAGCCACATACAGATACACCCTGAGGACGAACCATACTCTTTTCAAATATTTGGTTCAGAAAATTTGCTACAAATTCAAATTTAAAGGAACACATACACACACAAATAGGATAGAAACTATATTTTTGTATAGTGTATGCTTTAAGATTTTGTATAAAATCACATTTGAAAAGTCCCAAGTGAACGCATACTGGCGACAAACCATATTCTAGTTAATTATGTAGTTCAACATTTCATCAGGGTTCACATTTGAAAAGATATATACAGCCAGCCACTGAATGGAGACTGAACAAAAAAATCAGGTTTAAAAGTAGATTTGATAGCACCCTTTACTATGAAATGACATCCTTATCAAATACTTGGGACATGACACAAGTGGATGTAGTGTAGAAAAATGCTGTATACATGTGAAGTATTGTTCACTGTAAAAAAAAAAAAAAGTATTGGTTGGGGAATTTGGAATACCCCTTCATTGCTATCACTCCAAGATCCACTCTGGAGTGGTAGCACCTGAAATGGTCCTATCTATGGCTCAAATAGAACTGAACTGCATACATATGCTAAACTAAATTGTTTGAAATAGAACTGTTTTGACATTAAACTGTGTGTGGACAAAAATTATTCTTATGCTAAACTGAATTGTGTGTGTTAGAACTTTTTGATTAAACAGAATAGCTTGAAATAGGAATGTCATATGACAAACTGTGGACTCAGGCTAAATTGAATTGTTTGCAATAGAAGTGATTGTTCGTATAAAAATGGATTTGGCAATAAATAACCTACAGAAGTTGATATGCCATAAAACCCAATCAACTAAACATTGGCTTTTGGAGTGCTAGTAAACACTTCAATATACCAGCTACAAGGAAGAACTCGAAATGTATTTCAATTTATTAAAAATGGAAAAATCTAGAAGACAATGACTATCAACTTTAACTCCTTTTAATTTTCTCTTTTTGCTAGCATTCTTCAAACTGATAAAACAACCTGTCGGAAAGAATCAAATGACCTTTGATATCAAAGACTTGAAGGTTGGTTTTCATATGTTGTCGTACCTGAAGGACGAAACGTTACATATACAATTATTAGAGAATGAATAACTTAATTTAGACACTTAAAGCAGAGGAAATGTGTTATTGTTTAACATTTCCTTGTGACAAATTAACAATGAAATATTCATTTTCTAAGCAAACTTAATAGAAAAGATACAGGAATTGCATGAAATACTAAAAGAACATTGTGGAGAGAAAAATTGTGGAGAAAAAACCCATGTCTATGCATTGTACTCTATGTAGTTTAACACGAGGTTCATTGGGCCACAACTCCGTTTTCTCTATTAGGAGACATATGCTCTTGTGCATGCTTCTTATTGTCAAGGCTTGAATGAATAGAGTGAGTTTTAACTTTGACATGTGTTTTGTAATGCTTCTTTGGTCATGCCACCTAGTTGCTATTTAAAGTAGTACTTTGAAAGGCAAGGGATGTAATCCACACACACCTTTGTAAAATGAATGAACCTTCTTTCACCCATGTTCTTTAAACAGAGATTTTTATTTCCAATCCTGGAATCACCAAACTTTTTCTTGCCTGCTGCTTTTTATTAAGCAGTATGTACAATTTTTTTTTATTTAGAACTTATTGATTATTATTGCAACACTTACCATTTGTTTTTATAAATGTTATGAGGAATAGAAAATTTGGTGCTTATTTATTTTGTGGTGTTGGTAGTATTAATTGTCTTTGTTTTTTGATCTTCTTATTACCCCATTAACTTGTTATCTTCTTTGTCTGTGGAAGGCTACAAGAGAATTATGGAAGGAAGGAAGAAAAGAGATAAAGATACTTTTTAACTCCAACTTTATTTGTATGCTGGTTATTTTGTAGTTTTACTATCTGTCTTCTTTGATCTTGTTGTCTTCTTTGTCTGTGGAAGGCTATAAGAGAATTATGAAAGGAAGGAAGAAAAGAGATAAAGATACTTTTTAACTCCAACTTTATTTTAGGGTTTAATGAGTATTCTTTGTCTTGAAAATGTTTTCCTAAACCAGAAGAAACAGTTACATTTCCCAGACAAGACATTGAAATATATTTCTTGTTTTTGTTGTGTTGTTGCGGAGCCGATAAGCATGTGACATGCTTATGACCCCGCAAATGAATTAAGTTTAATGCGTGTGAGTAAGTGACAGCCAAAGACAATGAAGGAACAAAGGCAAGGTAACAAATATAACAAATGACAATTTATTGTCAGATCTACAAATGTGTGTTAAGTCCGTGATGGTCGAATACGATCTTCAGCTAGAATAGTAACGTTGATAGCTGGTATAGTTGGGACGTGGATGAGCGCAGCTTGATGTTAGTCACGGGTAGCTGGCGTAGGTTGAGTTGTAGGATGCAGCTGGATGGTTGTAGTCGAAAGCTGAGGTCGGGAGAGTCGAAGAATACAGCTGGATGATCATCGTAGGAAGCTAGTGTCGGTCGTAGTTGGTAGATCGATATTTTCGGTTAAGACGGTATGTTGAGTTAACCGAGGGTGTGTCGATCCGGTTGCTGGCTTGTACAGCAGGTCATACGTGAGCCAGATGTTGCAGCGGTAGGACAGTCTGTAACAGTGAGTCGTTACGTGGACTGCGTGGTACCTTGCAGGTGCGTCGAGTTCAGTTATGGCAGCTTGGTCGTGTAGTGTCGGGCGAGCTAGTGACTAAGTCTGAGCCTTGTCTTAGTGTTACGGATCAAGTGAAAGGTCGGAGACCGTGGTTAAGGTTTGCCAGGCCTTAGTACAGACGAGATTGAGCGAACAAGTTGAGAGAAACTAGGGCTTTGTCGTACCCCCTAGCCGTGTGGATGTGATGAGACGAAGGCTGAGGCTTGCCGTGTCAGAGCCGTGTGGACGATGGCTATGGCTGGGTCGCACCAAAGCCGTGCGGACGTATCGGATGGGAGCGAAAGCTTTGCCGTGTCAAAACCGTGCAGACGATATCGGGTGCTCGCTAAGGCTTTGTCGTGCCAAAGCAGTACGAACGGTCGGATGATAGCGAAGGCTTTGCTGTGTCAAAGCCATACGGACATATCGAACGGGAGCTATGGCTGAGTCGCACCAAAGCGCTGCGCAGATAGTGAAGCGATAGCTAAAGGCTGAACTGTGCCATTAGTGCTGCCCAGCTTATCGGACAATCGGAACTGAGCGAGGGTTAAGACTGGCTGGTCTTAGAATCTGTCTTTGTGTTTGCTTCCAGGCCGTCTATTTTGGCGAGCCAGTTAAGGCTGCCAGAGATGCTCCGACCCGCAGAAAGAGACCTCTATTGGTCCTTAAAAGGACTTTTTGTGCATAAATATGTGATGGCAAAGGCGAATGCACCACATGACGTAAGATTCGAGCCTTTTGGAGACTGCTTAGAGTGGCTCCTGAGAGCCTCCAAAGATCTCTGGTTTTGCCGTCGCTGGAGCCTTTGTTATATGAATGTAGGGGCAACGCCACGCTGTGGAGTTTGTCTAAATAGAAAGTTATAAAAATGGGCGTAAAGATAAATCACTTCTTTAGTGTAGCATCGGCTATCGAAGATGATTTATTCCATTTTTATAGTATTTTTTGTGACAGAAGTGTTCTGTTAATATAGTTAATTGCAAATTTATCCCTTTTTTTTTTATCTGAGACGAGAGGTTAAGGTCGTAAAAAGGGGATTCGTCACTTCCGTTCATAACCGGATGTTGTTTTACAAGGACAAGTGAGTAGCCCGATGTGTACGTTAGTGGACAGGTTACGATAGTGTTATGAGTTTAAAATCCTTAGTTTTATCCAGTCAGTCCTGTTTATTATTGAGGTAACTTTTTAGGTGGTAAAAGTTTGTCCTTTGTAGTTTGTCATTGAGCATTTTCAGAAACATAATCAAAGATAATGACTGTAATATTAAGTATGGGTTAGTGGAACATTGAGTATAACGAGGAAGGCACGAGATAAGTTCTTACTTGTAATTTTATTAGGTGGTGAATAATATGATACAGGTTTAATGCTAGGGAGGCAACTCTTATACGTTAAAGAGCTCTACCTTTTCACATCTCTCTTGTCAAATAAAGCTTGTTCTTGTTTTTTTGTTTTTTTCATTTATTTTATTTTTTTATTTATATATAATGAAGTCCTTATATTTTGCTGGGGGTTTCTTGTTCTTTCAGGCCGGTTTGTTGGTGTTGGTGGTTGCTCTTGTATTTTGTCGGGTTGTGTTTGCTGTTGTATGGGCTGGGAGTGTGGTGTTATTGTATTGGTGTTATCTATTTCTGTGGGGTCATTGCTCTGTTGGGATGGTGATGTGGGTTCATCCCGACTAGTCCTCTGGGCTTGGAGATTGATGGTTACTCTTCTCAGTTAACTAAATATCTCTTGTAAGTGTCTTCTGTTGCATCTTGTTTGGACCATTCGTTCAATGAATCCATTTGACTGTGGGTACCTCGGGCTTGATGTGATATGCGTGACTTCCCATTCTATCGCGAAATTATGGAACTCGTTTGATACAAAGTACTTGGCATTATCTGTATATAGACGCTCTGGTATACCATGTACAGTGAAAATTGCTTTCAAGTATTCGATACAGCTTGTACTCGTGACACTCTTCATCGTCTTTACAAACGGCATTTTGCTGTATTGATCAGCAACGAGTAAAATTTGTTGGCCATTAAATTCAAAGATGTTGGCTGCAATATTCTGAAATGGCCTGGTTGAGTGTTCTTTAATAATCATAGTCTCTTTAGTATTCTTTCTTTGGTGTTCCCTGCATATTTCACATGACCTTACGATCATTTCTATGTCTTTGTTTATTCCTCTCCAATAAACGCTATTTCTTGCTTTTAGCTGACATTTTTCTATCCCTTGGTGTGGATCGGGAATTCTTTTAAGGACTGTGTTTTGCATACATTCACCTTTAGTCACTAATCCATTTTGTACTGATAAACAATCTTTCATTGACCAGTAATTTCTTATAAGTTTAGGTGTATCCTTTACATCCTCTGGCCATCCATTTACTATTACTTGTTTTAGTATTTTCAATTCTTCATCTTCTTCTGTAGCTTCTTGTAGTTCTATTTGTTTCTGTACTGTTATGCCAACAGTGTGTATTGTTAGGTCAAGTTAAATTTCTTCACCTTGTGTTGGCTGTGTTCTCGATAAATAATCTGGTATTCTCATCTCTTTACCTGGTTTGTATAAGATCTGAGCATCATATGGTTGTAATCTTAATAGCATTCTTTGCAGTCTTGGGGGTGCTTGTGCAATGTTTTTATTTTGTATGTTTTCTAGTGGTTTGTGATCTGATTCTATTTGGAATTCTTTTCCGTATACATATGTATGAAATCTTTCACAATCAAATACCACTGCTAGTAGCTCTCTTTCAATATTTGCATATCGTGATTCAGTGTCAGTCAATCTTTTACTGGCGAACGCAACAATTTTGTTATCGTTGATTAACGTTGCACCAAGTCCTGACATGCTTGCATCTACCTGAATCATTGTTTTTGCATTTGGCTTGAAGTAGGCTAGACATATATTTTCATGGATATGGTCTTTCAAATTTTGGAAAGCTATATTTACGGTTTCGTTCCATTGGTATTCAGTGTCCTTCTTGAGTAATGACCTCAGTGGGGCTGTTTTGGAACTGAGTTTTGGTATGAAAGGGCTTAGGTATTGGATCATACCTAAGAACTGTTGTAGTTCTTCTCGGTTGGCGGGTATCGGCTTTGATTTAATTTTGTCACATTTTTCTGCGTCTGGGTGTGAACCATTTTCATCCCAAATAAGACCATAGAATTTTATCTGTTTTGTCTTATTTTGCATTTTTCTTTATTAAAAACAAGTCCATACTTTTGGGCTGTATCCATTGTCTTTCTCAATCTTCTATCGTGCTCTTCAATAGTTTTGCCATAAATGCAGACATCATCAGATACTCCGATGGCTCTGTCACAATCTTCCAGGATTTGATCCATTTTTTGTTGGTATATGTCCTGTGACATCTTTAGACCAAACGGACATCTTAAATATCTGTATCTACCAAACGGAGTATTAAAACATGTGAGCAGACTCGATTCTTCATCTAGATGTATAGCCCAGTACCCATGTTTTGCATCTAGTTTTGTGAAATGTTTAGCACCTGCCAGTTTATGGGAAATTTCTTCCAGGGTTGGGGTTTTGTTGTGTGTTCTTTTGATGCATTTGTTCAGTGGTTTTGGGTCGAAGCTTATTCGTAATGCACCATTTTTCTTCCTGCTACATGCAATTGCATTCACCCAGTCTGTTGGTTCATTTACCTCCTTTATCACACCTATGTCTTCCATTTTTCAAGTTTTCTCTTTAATTCTTCTCTTATGTGAACAGGGTATTTTCTTGGGGGTTGGATGACTGGTGTTGCATTATCAATAATGTGTATTTTTTGTTTCCCTGGGAAGCTTCCAATACCTTGAAATCTATCCGGGTATTCATTTGCTAGGTCTTCTATATTTTTTATTTCTCTTTTTGTATCAACTGTTGTTATACTACAATTGATCTGCACCAATCCCAGCTGTATGGATGGTCTTAAACCCAATATTGCTGTATCATTTTCACATATAAAGAATTTTGCCTTTATAGTAGGTGAATTTTTGTGTTTGATTTTCAGTATTATAGAGCCATATTGTTCTATTTTGGTATCGTTTACTGCCCATAGAGTGGTTATCTCCCTTTTTACATTGCTCGGTATTCCTATGCTACCATAGTTGTTTTGGGGTATATTTTTTTATAAATCCTGTACGGTATTATATTTCCGTTTGCCCCAGTGTCCACTTTCATTTTTATTTTATATTCTCTTTTTTCTGCATCTTCGCAGTCTATATTGGTTAATATCTCTTCTCTGTTGTCACCATTCTCTTTATTTATGGTGTATAGGCATATTTCATCCTCTTGTTTGTATTCATTTTCTACTTTATAAGTGGCATCCACATTTCTCCTAGCGATATTCTGCTTTCTGTGTCTGTTGTGTGGGCTTTGACTTCTGTTTCTATGTCTCATTTTATTTGGACTGTATTTACTATTTTGTCGCATATACATTTTGTGAGGCAGTAGTTTTCAAAATGATGTTGTCCATGGCATCTTTTACATTCTTTGTTGAAGGCATAAGAGTATTCTTTTCTTTTTCCGTGATTTCTTCCACATCTTGTGCATAGTTTGGTCCTTCTCATTTCTATCCCATGGTATTCTCCCACTTTCATTTCGCTTGCGTCCTTAAAGCGTGTATTATTTTTGGTTGTAGCTTCATATGCTCTTATGTTTTCGAGACCTATCTCCTGTGTGAGGTTAGGTTTGCTTATTTAGTTTCTCCTTTCATCTGAACATGTTAGTCCTTTTATAATTTGTTCTAGGAGTCTTTCGTCCTTGTTAGTACCGAACTCACATCTATCTGCTTTCGTTTACAGTCTGACTAAGTATTCGTCAATTGTTTCGTCATTCTGTTCGAATGAAGTGAACTCCAAACGTTCAACCCATTTATTTGGTTTTTGAATCATTTGTGTTTCAAAAACTTTGAATACATTTTTTGAATTTTCTTTTTGCTCGGTCGTGAGTTGAGCATTTTTAATAACTTAGCGACCCTTTGGTCCCGTGCTTATTAATATGTAGTTATGTTTCAATTTTTCCTCCACATTATGAATTATAAAGTAGGATGACATAAAGTCAACCCATTCGCTGAAGGCTTCATGTTTGTTTTCATTCGTCCAGTCTAACATTGATAGTGAAATATTTGAAGTCACCATTTTTTTTTTTTAAATAAAAATTTATCGTGATGTACTCACTTTTTTCATAGATTTATATCCAATATTCCTCCTTTTTCAGGTTGTTGTCGTTTGTTTTTTTGGGCGATATTAAGTATGTGTTGGGTGGAATGAGGGAGACACGAGATAGGTTCTTACTTGTATCTTTATTGTTAAGTGATGAATGAAGATGATACAGTTTTAATGCAAGGGAGGCAACTCTTATACTTTAGAGAGCTCTACTTTGTCACAGTGACCTTGCTAGCAGCTAAGAGGAAGAAGTCCGTCCAGTATAAAGGGTAAAGCTGCTGTGGCCGAATTTCTCTTTGGCCGCCAAAAGTCTTTCAGACATGCGTAGATTTTGTTTTCTGTCTGAGGCTTCTGGGAACAGCTACCTTTTTAAATTCATTGATTTTTTATTTATCTTATTCTATTTTTTTATTTTCCTTCTATTAAAACCACAAACTCTTTATTATACCCGTAACAACAAAATGAAATATATTTCCATGTCTAAAACGACAAGAATAAAAATTTCAGTGCGGAACAATCTCACCTGTGTTGTATTGATTTATATGCTCAGTGTGCTAAATTTCTGCTTCTAGTTCTTTTGAATGATCATAAAGAAGATTTGATAATATAATTTTATAATTTTTGTAAATGTGAAGCCTTAAAACAATCTCTTTTCTTTTGTTTATTGGACTTTTAAAAATATCGGTAAAATTCTACACATGCACTCGTTCAAGTTCACCTGGAACATTTTCGAGAATTTTTTTATTTTTATTTATTTATTTCCCTTTTTTTTTTTTTTTTTTTTGTGATTTGAATTAATTCGATGCCCAAATTTACCGGAAGTTGTTTTTTGTTTTGTTATTTGAAAAACAAAAATTATTCAAAATTTAAGAAAGTGAGGTTCACGTTCACATTCTAATTCCATAACTTTTAGTGTTGGGAAAGAAAAACTATCTGACTGGTTGTGTTGGTATTTGTCGTACGTCCTGACGAGCTGACAGGTTGTGTCATGTTACACATTATGGCTTTAGATCCCTTAAAAGTTACCTCCCCGCGTCTCATTGGGTGCCCCTTTCATATGGCCCTGTGCCACATCTAAGCAAAAAGCTTAGTAAATTACCTCCCCGCGTAGCGGCCTTTTATTAACAGTTGAACTAATCCTTCAATTGTCAGCGGTCCAGCGGACTTCCGGTTTCTCTCTTTTTCCTCTTTGATCCGAATGAGATAACACGTAGATTTCATTTTCTCCGAGTTGACTTAATAATACGGACCAAAACAGTAAGAACTTTTTTCTGAATTATTATACATTAGGGTCAGCACAATTTAATCTCATAATTTACGGCTATTCTTTCTTTTTATAGACCTTTAGTTAAGTAGTTTTCTTTCTCTGTAATCATTCAGTGAAAATTCCTTGTTCCTTTAAATGTAGTATCTGTCTCATGCCAGTAGTATTTCTCCTTTAATTCCGTTCTTTGTTATTGTAAAACCTTCGTTAATTCAGTATCTATTACTTGTTTCTTTTTCAATCCTATTTGTGAAATATATTTCCCCATTGTAGTTTTCACTTTTCTGCGGTGAATAAAACCTTTTCATAACAGCAATTCGTCTTCAGAATCTTTACTGCGGAAAAGTGTTTAATAAAAGACGATACCGATGTTTCAATGGGGAATTTGCTTGGTGGCTGGTGGGAATTTCTTTTTTAAGACTTCTTCTGGAAATGGCTGATCATTTTAGACTGAATAAGAAATTAAAGACCACCCCACGCTCATCAAATTCAAAAACTTTTTCTTTCTTTTTTTTTGATAAAAAACGTTCGGTCATTTAGAGGTTCTTTTTAGTTCAAATTACAGAAAAAAAGTTCCTGAATTTATTTTTTTTTATCCCGCTGAAGTTGATCGAGTGCACGTTTAAAATAATCCCAAAACATTATTGTCATCTTAAAAGATTTCCCCATGTAGATAACAATCTTAAGAACTAAAATAATATTTTTTTTCCCATTATTTTTACTTATTTGAATTATCTCCCTTGATTTTGACTCTTTCTAAACATTTTGTATAAATCATTAACGACGTCTGTTTTGAAATTTCGTTCAATTAGGAAACATTTATTTATTTCAAATTTCTTTAATGTTGAATTGGCGTCAAAAGTAAAAAGAGTAAGTATAACTTTATCTTCATTTCTTAACTCGATTAAGAAAAAATAAGGGGAAAAAGAAAGCCAACTTTTTTTTTACACACGAAGAATTAAAATGAAATATTTGGCTCATCATATTCAGTAAAGTTTCTTAAAAGTTTTATTTTATGATTTTCTATTTAAATTGTTTGTTCTTAACCCTTTTGAGCCCAGTGTCCTCTTTCCGAATGAGACATGAGTTACCCCCTCCTCGGTGTTAAAGTTAAAATTAAATTGGTAATTTGATGTAAAAGTCGCAACTTATTTTGGAACATTTATTTTTATACTTTAAAAAAATATCTTAAAACATTTATCTGAAATATACTTGTCTGGAAAAGTTGCAATAAATACAAAAAATTATATTTAAAAATTTTTGTACCAAAAAAGAAAAGAGAAAAAGATTATTTTTTGTGTCAAACAAAATTGCAAAAATGATAAGCATTTTACAAAGATTCCAAATGAAGAAAATCTAAAAATCATTTTAAAGAAAAATACAGATTTTTTTGAGAAACTTTCCGATTCATTCGCAGGAATTGAAGTGCTTTGTAATTCGTCATTTAGTCAAACAAATGTTTTATTTTTATTTTCCTTTAAATAATTACTACAGAGTAACCCGGATATAAGAGAGGTTTTCTCTGGTCCGAAATTAGGGCATGTGATAATATATAAATTAGACGTCAGCTCACCATGCTTCGAGAGGTAGCCTCTGTATATGAGCTGGAGATTGATGTGAGGCTCATCAAGTCTCATGATGTCTGAGCTGATCAACTCTGCCCCATTCATGCGGCCTTGTGCTACATCTAAGCAAAAATCTTAGTGAATTACAACTGAGCTGATCAACTCACAATAGCGCTGCTGCGATGGCTGAAGGAAATCCATACTATGACAGAACCCAGAGAGTCTGTGGGCACTATTGCCGAAGAATAAGACGTTGCTCAGATGCAGGCCATTCATCGGTCCAGCGGGCATTCTGGTGTAAAGAGAATGCTGTACTTTGTGAGGCTGATCAACCCAATAGTTACTAAAGCCGAGGTGTTAGCAGTAGTTGGTGATTGCAGAGAATGTCAATTGATAGATCCAGCCCCAGTGCATTGGAAGCCGGGCAGGCTGGATGTTGCAGAGAATTGGAATAGGGTTGCAATAGATGTGACCCTAATGAGCTGCTTACTGATAATAATGCTGCATTTAGTGGACAGATTTGCCGAGTTTGCCAGGGCATTAGGTGTTCATGTATGATTTCGGTGCGTCCACATACAATCCGTTTTCAGTGGCCACTTCTCTAACTCAGCAACTACCAAGGTTGCCTCTTGATTGTGTTGGTGTTGGTGTCCATTTCTGTTGTTGTTGGTGTTCAAATAGGGTTCGTTTAGTTTGAGGACTTGCAGCCAGGTGTCGCCTTGCCAAACTGTTTTGGTTCCAGTTCCATAGATAAGACGAGAATGCTAAAAAATTAATATCCCCTCATTTATGGCTTAGGAAAATTTACATGATGTGAATCAGATGGAGGGATTTTTCTCTTCTAGGTTTTTCAAGGGCTGGGAGAAAAACTTTTTTTTTCATCTTGGAGTTTACAACTAAAAAATGTCTGAAACTTCAGAAAAAATGTTCAGGTTTATGTCAGTTATGTTTAAAAAAAAAAAAAATGGCTCTTCCTTTTCTCTTTCCCTGCAAAGGTGTGCGGTCTGTGTGTGTATCAATTGTCTTTTTTTTTTTCATTTTTGAAATTCTAAAAATATTGTTTTTTCAATGCTTAATTGCCTTATTACTTCTTTTCAACTTGTATATTAATTATCTCTTGTCTCGCTTTAATCATTTCTTTCCTTTCCAAGACGAAGCAGTTATTCTTTTTTTTTTTCTTCCCCTTCCCCTTTTTCCTATTCTGACCCAAACAACACAATATACATATGGGTGTGCATTTTTACAGTGTTCACATTGAAAATGCCACCATTTATAACACATTGAAGAGAATAAAAATCCTTGTGAAGCTTGTGACTCATCATTTTCAATAAAATCAAGTTTGAAATGGATACACCCTGAGGAAAAACCATATCCTTGTGATAGTGATTCTTCAGCATTTCTATTGAAATAACATTTGGTAGGCCACTTATGGATGCACACTGGAGAATGACCATATTCTTTTGTATAGCCTGGCATTCTTAAGAAATTCCTATTTGGAAGCCACATACATTAAGACTTTCAAATTAGGAATCGTGTGGATTAGCACTATGAAAGTATTTAAAAACATTCCATGCAAATGTCTGTAGTTCCTGCTCATATTCCTCTCAATTTTGAGCTGGGGCAGGATACTGCGCAGGTCTGTTTCTTAGAGCAACTGGAGACTCATCTCCAGCCCATTTCCAGGATGCTGTCAATCTCTGAGTGATTTCATCGTACTCTGCATTGAAGTCAGGTTCAGTAATGGTTATGGTTGAACAATTTGGTCTGTTGCATTGCAGAAATATTACCTCACCGGTACTGGTCACAGTCACTCCTCCCAGCTGCTTAATTGCGTCCAATCCAAGCAACAAATAAAATCCTCACAGGTCTCTGCCACAACCAGAGCTTCTATAGAAAAGGCACGCTTTGCCCCAATACAGACCACCATCACCCTGATTCCACAGTATGTGAGTGTGTCTCTGTCTGCAGTGAGCACGCCAGTTGCTTTCTTCATCCATGCCGACAACACTACTTCCAGACTACAGACTGCATACATCCCATGTCCAGCAGAGCGCCATTTACAGGATTTTGAGGAATGAGGTTTGCACTGAGTTCTCACTCCCCTTGCCCATTTCCTGTATCACGCAATGTGCCCACGCCACTGACATCAATAACATGTGACAGTTCTTCAAGGCTTGGCACCAGCACCTCTGATTGTTTCCCATCCCAGGAGTGAATCACTTGCCCTATGGTTTGGTCCGTTACATTTAAAACACCTCAAGGGTGAATCCGTCTCCTTTGAGGTGCATTGCGTTGACTGCACCATCACTGCAGCCTGTTCTTTGACTCCAGTGCAGTTCTATAAGATGGCGCAGGCTCGCATCAGCACATGTGATAGATCCAGGTCCTCCATCTCATAAAAGCTCTTCTGCATGTTCAGGCAGTCCAGCAATGAATGCGCATTGCAGGCACTGGTCTGACACACTGCCAAAAAGAACTGTAAACCTACACAGTCCTGCCAAGAAGACATTAACCGTTTTGCCTGGCCGAAGGCAAAAGCTGTGTATAGAGTTTTCTTCATGCACTCTATGTCTGCGCACTTTTACTCGCTCAGTTGCTGGTACATGGCATACATGCCGCCTGACAAACGCATTGGGATGATGCATTCGATATGCTTCACCCCACTCAACTGACATATCATCTCTGCCTCCTCGAACCATTCCACGATTGACTGTCTGGAGTCACTGCCATCAAATAGGGATATGAGTTTCAGTTCGAATGCCATAATACCGAAATAGCTTGTGGTGTCATCGGTTGAACCGTAGTAGACTCAAAAGCAAACATCAGCTGAAACGGGCATTAACACCAATTTGTGACAACAGCCTGCAAACAATCTGACATGAACGAACCAAATTCGAAAACTAATGGACACGAATACCTACACAATTGAGTGGCAACCTCAGTAGCAGCTGTTAGCTGAAGATTGGAACTTTCTGTATGTAATGCTCGGCACATAACATTACACCATCAGTAGAGTCCATTGCACGCACCGTGAAATGCTATGACTTATATAAAAAATACAGCTTGTGTTGTGCACCCAGTTTATTTTTGTCTGCGATCTGTCTTGTGAGTTGGATAGTCTGGCCAGTCCGGTGAGTGCCTCTTTGTTGTCATACCGTAGTGTTGTCTGAAGCACACACATGAGGTTCTCTGACATTTCCGTGCATGCCCACCACAACAATAACACAAGATAATTATTGTGCAGACATTAGACATATTATACCTCAAGGGTGCAGCCGTCTCCTTTGAGGTGCATTGGCTTGACTGCACAGCCACTGCAGCCTGTTCTGTTACCCTAGTGCAGTTCTACATGATGGTACAGGCTCACATTATTCTTGATCGTATTTTCTCTTTATTTTGTAATTTTGAAGCACAAGGACATAGAGCCAATAATATATCGTTCAATCGCCTGAGGGGTGGATTTTTTCATGCAGATTCCAATATCCTTCCCTTACTGGATTCATAGAATTTTAATTCTACTTTGCTAAAATCGTAGGCTAAAAATAGTTCTCTATGAAGAGTTGTATGAAAATAGAAGAGGAATTATGGGATATGTTGTTGTTGTTCATTGAAAGAAAAACAATTATAATTATATGATTGCAAAAGATTCAAGTTTTTCATGTCCTCTATAACAATACCTTTTTTTTATTCACAGATATTAGTTGCAAGGGACAAAGGACTCTTTTACACAACATGAAAAATCATATCATAAAGATAACATCTTTTGGAAATGTGTCTACCTTTACTTTGACAATTTTAATTTGAATTGTTACTGTCAAGGATTAAAAGGAAAAAGCTGTTGTTTTTTTTTTAAATATTTGTATATCAGAATTTTTAATAGATTTACATTTATAAAATAAACACTCTTAAGAAAAAGAACACTCATGTCAAATGAATGAATGGGTGTAAAACTTTAAAGACAAAGTAAAAAAAAAATTCTATAATTATTACATTGTGTGAAAATTCTACTTTAAAAAAACATTGAAACTTACACAAACAAACGACTGTATTCGTTTGAAGTTTGTGGTTCACCATTTACAGTGAATTCAAATTTAAATAAACACCTGTGGACATACTGGAGAAAAACCATATTCCTGTGAAGTATTTCATTCAGCATTTTCACAAAGTATACATTTTAAAATACAGATGAGGACTCTCACTGGAGAGAAACTAAAGACACATGAGGATAAACACTGGAGTGAAACCTTATTCTTGTGAAATATGTGGCTCAGAATTTTCACAGAGTTCACACTGAAAAAGACGCATCAAATCACACACTGGAGAGAAATCATATTATTATGAAGTATGTGGCTCAGAATTTTCGAGAAATTCACATTTGAAAAGCCACATGCAAACACACTCTGAAGAGAAACCATATTCTTGTGAAGAATGTGGCTCACAATTTTCACACAGTTCACATTTGAAATGGCATATTCAAACACACACTGGAGAGAAACCGTATTCCAGTGAAGTATGTGGTTCTAGGTTTTCAGTGAATTCACATTTAAAAGGTCACATGCGATCACACACTGGAGAGAAACCATATTCTTGTGAAATATGTGGCTCAGCTTTTTCAAGTAATTCAAATTTGAAAAGGCATATTCGAACACACACTGGAGAGAAACCATATACTTGTGAAGTGTGTGGCTCAGCATTTTCAAGTAATTCACATTTGAAAAGCCACATGCGGACACACACTGGAGAGAAACCATATTCTTGTGAAGTATGTGACTCAGCATTTTCAAGTAATTCACATTTGAAAAGCCACATTCGAACACACACTGGAGAGAAATTATATTCTTGTGAAGTATGTGGTTCTGAATGTTTGAGTAATTCACATTTGAAAAGTCACATGCGAACTCACACTGGAGAGAAGCCATATCCTTGTAAAGTATGTGGGTCTTCTTTTTCAGTGAGTTCAGGTCTGAAAAGACACATGAGGATACACACTGGAGTTAAACCATATTCTTGTGAAATATGTAGCTCAGAATTTTCACAGAGTTCACATTGGAAAAAACACATGCGAACACACACTGGAGAGAAACCATATTCTTGTGATCTGTGTGCATCAGCATTTTCAAGTACTTCAGATTTAAAAACCCACATGCGAATACACACTGGAGAGAAACCATATTCTTGTGAAGTATGTGGCTCAGGATTTTCGAGTAATTCAGGTTTGAAAAGCCACATGCAAACACACACTGGAGAAAAACCATATTCTTGTGAAAAGTGTGGCTCAGGATTTTCACGCAGTTCAAATTTGAAACGGCATATTCGAACACACACTGGAGAGAAACCATATTCCTGTCAAGTATGCGGGTCTACTTTTTCTTTGAATTCTACTTTAAAAGGCCACATGCGAACACACACTGGAGTGAAACCTTATACTTGTGAAGTATGTGACAAAGATTTTTCGAGTAATTCAGGTTTGAAAAGCCACATGCGAACACACACTGGAGAGAAACCGTTTTCTTGTGAAGTATGTGGTTCAGAATTTTCACAAAGCTCATATTTGAAAAGGCATATTCGAACACACACTGGAGAGAGACCATATTCTTGTGAAATATGTGGGTCTACTTTTTCTTTGAATTCACATTTGAAAAGCCACATACGAACACACACTGGAGAGAAACCGTATTCTTGTGAAGTATGTGGCAGAGAATTTTCAAGTAATCCAGGTTTGAAAAGTCACTTGCGAACACACACTGGAGAAAAACCATATTCCTTGGAAATATGTGGATCTACTTTTTCTCTGAATTCATATTGTTAAAGAAACATGCAATCACACACTGGAGTAAAACCATATTCTTGTGATGTATGTGGCTCAGCATTTTTGAGCAATTCGAGTTTGCATAACCACATGCTAATACACATTGGAGTGAAACCATATTCTTGTAAACTATGTTGCTCAGAATTTTCACAGAATTCACATTTGAAAAAACGTATTCAGACACACTCTGAAGAGAAACCATATTCTTGTGAAATGTTTGACTCAGCATTTTTGAGGAATTCAGATTTGAAAGCTACAGACATAGACACACTGAAAAAGATTCATTTTCTTGTAAAGCATGTGGTTCAGTATTTTCATCCAATGTAAATTTGATAGGCCACATGCAGATAAACAGTGAAGACAAACCATACTCTTGTCAAGTATGTGGCTCAGAATTTTCAAGGATTTCATATTTGAAAAGCCACATACAGATACACCCTGAGGACGAGCCATACTCTTTTCAAATATTTGGTTCAGAAAATTTGCTTCAAATTTAAAGGAACACATGCGCACACAAATAGGAAAGAAACTATATTTTTGTGTAGTGTATGCTTTAAGATTTTGTATAAAATCACATTTGAAAAGTCCCAAGTGAACGCATACTGGCGACAAACCATATTCTAGTTAATTATGTAGTTCAACATTTCATCAGGGTTCACATTTGAAAAGATATATACAGCCAGCCACTGAATGGAGACTGAACAAAAAAATCAGGTTTAAAAGTAGATTTGATAGCACCCTTTACTATGAAATGACATCCTTATCAAATACTTGGGACATGACACAAGTGGATGTAGTGTAGAAAAATGCTGTATACATGTGAAGTATTGTTCACTGTAAAAAAAAAAGTATTGGTTGGGGAATTTGGAATACCCCTTCATTGCTATCACTCCAAGATCCACTCTGGAGTGGTAGCACCTGAAATGGTCCTATCTATGGCTCAAATAGAACTGAACTGCATACATATGCTAAACTAAATTGTTTGAAATAGAACTGTTTTGACATTAAACTGTGTGTGGACAAAAATTATTCTTATGCTAAACTGAATTGTGTGTGTTAGAACTTTTTGATTAAACAGAATAGCTTGAAATAGGAATGTCATATGACAAACTGTGGACTCAGGCTAAATTGAATTGTTTGCAATAGAAGTGATTGTTCGTATAAAAATGGATTTGGCAATAAATAACCTACAGAAGTTGATATGCCATAAAACCCAATCAACTAAACATTGGCTTTTGGAGTGCTAGTAAACACTTCAATATACCAGCTACAAGGAAGAACTCGAAATGTATTTCAATTTATTAAAAATGGAAAAATCTAGAAGACAATGACTATCAACTTTAACTCCTTTTAATTTTCTCTTTTTGCTAGCATTCTTCAAACTGATAAAACAACCTGTCGGAAAGAATCAAATGACCTTTGATATCAAAGACTTGAAGGTTGGTTTTCATATGTTGTCGTACCTGAAGGACGAAACGTTACATATACAATTATTAGAGAATGAATAACTTAATTTAGACACTTAAAGCAGAGGAAATGTGTTATTGTTTAACATTTCCTTGTGACAAATTAACAATGAAATATTCATTTTCTAAGCAAACTTAATAGAAAAGATACAGGAATTGCATGAAATACTAAAAGAACATTGTGGAGAGAAAAATTGTGGAGAAAAAACCCATGTCTATGCATTGTACTCTATGTAGTTTAACACGAGGTTCATTGGGCCACAACTCCGTTTTCTCTATTAGGAGACATATGCTCTTGTGCATGCTTCTTATTGTCAAGGCTTGAATGAATAGAGTGAGTTTTAACTTTGACATGTGTTTTGTAATGCTTCTTTGGTCATGCCACCTAGTTGCTATTTGAAGTAGTACTTTGAAAAGCAAGGGATGTAATCCACACACACCTTTGTGAAATTAATGAACCTTCTTTCACCCATGTTCTTTAAACAGAATAGAGATTTTTATTTCCAATCCTGGAATCACCAAACTTTTTCTTGCCTGCTGCTTTTTATTAAGCAGTATGTACAATTTTTTTTTATTTAGAACTTATTGATTATTATTGCAACACTTACCATTTGTTTTTATAAATGTTATGAGGAATAGAAAATTTGGTGCTTATTTATTTTGTGGTGTTGGTAGTATTAATTGTCTTTGTTTTTTGATCTTCTTATTACCCCATTAACTTGTTATCTTCTTTGTCTGTGGAAGGCTACAAGAGAATTATGAAAGGAAGGAAGAAAAGAGATAAAGATACTTTTTGACACCAACTTTATTTGTATGCTGGTTATTTTGTAGTTTTACTATCTGTCTTCTTTGATCTTCTTGTCTTCTTTGTCTGTGGAAGGCTACAAGGGAATTATGAAAGGAAGGAAGAAAAGAGATAAAGATACTTTTTAACTCCAACTTCATTTGTATGCTGGTGATTTTGTAGTTTTACTATCTGTCTTCTTTGATCTTCTTATTACACTATTAACTTGTTGTCTTCTTTTTATCTCCAACTTTATTTTAGGGTTTAATGAGTATTCTTTGTCGTGAAAATGTTTTCCTAAACCAGAAGAAATAGTTACATTTCCCAGACAAGACATTGAAATATATTTCTTTTTTTTGTTGTGTTATGAGTTTAACATCCTTAGTTTTATCCAGTCAGTCCTGTTTATTACTGAGGTAACATTTTAGGTGGTAAAAGTTTGCCCTTTGTAGTTTGTCATTGAGCCTTTTCAGTAGGTGTTGTATAGCCGTGATACAAATATAACTATAAATATAAGCAGAAACATAATCAAAGATAATGACTGAAATATTAAGTATGGGTTAGTGGAACGTTGAGTATAACGAGGAAGGCCCGAGATAGGTTCTTACTTGTAATTTGATTAGGCGGTGAATAATATGATACAGGTTTAATGCAAGGGAGGCAACTCTTATACGTTTATACGTTGTCACAATGACGTTTCAATGAACGAACGAACACACTTTATAAGAATATATCTCTCACACTTTATTCTCAAAAGGTGATGTTTCTTGTGTGTGAGAGATGAGGTGGAGACGGAGACAGACTGCTATACTGACCCAAGTTCTAATCGCGACCATAGCTGCACTTCTTCCTCATCTTGGCTGGGGTTGTTCAACTCTGGGTCACTGAGGGCCCAAAGCCCTCTGTCTGCCGCTGGCTCTCACTTCGGCATCTTGTCCCCAACTGACTCGAGTCGCCCCGGGCACCCTGGTTATATTATTGTCTAATACCCACTTGCTTCCGCTGTTCTTCCGCTTATATACACTGGTGTATCTCTTGATTGATGGCTTGGTTAAGGGTCAATATATAACATAAGGTATTTCAGCAGAAGTGGCTTGCTAGCAGCAGTCATGGCTGAGTATCAGCCCCCAGGACTCAATCAGCATATACATTCACTGCTAGTAGCCGAGAGAAACAATGTCCTTTCAGTACCAGCAGTATGGCTGAACTGGAAGCCCCTTTCTTTAGGCATGAGACATTCTTGATTTTGGTCTGAGGCTCTCTGGCGGCTGCTGCATTTTTTGAAATTATTTTTTTAATCCCCACAATGTATTCATTAATATCAAACATGAGTTGATCTCATCTTTTCTTTCCGTTGATTCAATGTTAGTGTATCAATAGATATACTACTGCTGATGTTAGTGATTTGGAAACTATTAAACATCCTTGCTAAGATTAAATAGCCAACAATATTTAACTTGTATGACTTCATTCCAAATCTTGTTTAGTAATGGTTTGTGTACTTAGCATACTAAAAAGTATTTCCATACTTTAAAATGTGCGTGATTAGAACTGTTAGGATCAATCTTTCTTGTGAAATAATAGCTTATATACTAAACTCCTGCTTCACATTTTTTGGATGATTGTAAAGAAAAATAATGTTGTTTCATAATTTAACATTTTTAAATGTTAAGCCTCAAAATTCTTGCATTCATTAGGCTATAAAAAAATTATTATTTGAAACTTTAAAAATTTAATTGTATGAATCTTAATCTTTTGTTAAATAATGTACCAGTGCACCCATTGACCTAATGAGTAGAGTATTCACCTATGGTCTGGGAGACTAAAGTTCGATACCAAAAACTCAAAAATGGTACTTGTCTTGTTGCCGCCTTGCTTAACACTCAGCATTATAAGATGTGGATCAAGGGTAAAATGAAGCTATCCACAGAATGGAGTAGTGCCCTCCCCCCCCTCCTTGATGAAGTAGCTATTGAAAAGGGAGTTTTCGGGTCTCACTCTACTATGGTCGCCAATTTTACTTAGTTACACCCACCATCCCCAAACTTCAATTTGCTGACTGTTCTGCTTGGCTGGTTACATCATTGGATGGCACAATTGATCTGCCTATCTGCCAACATTTTGTTTTTGATCCAGACAGCTGATCAGTTAATGAGCGGACAAACAAGTCTGCACAATTAAGAGAGTAAAAAAAGTCGAACGCCAACAGACAGAGAACAGGACATGGCTTTGTAACAACAATATTTATTTTAGTTAAAAAAGGTTTTTAAAATGATACATATATTCACCCTTTCCAGTGGATTGTAGTTCCAGAACAGGGACCTAATTCTTTAATTAAGTGTCAGTTAATTACTCAGCATTCAGAGTCGGGTAAAAGGCCTCTCAAATTATCTTATAAATTTTCTTTCTTGCTTTCTATAGAATAAAGTAATCTCAAGTGGCAGTTATGTTCACCTTTTACAGTCTTTGGTTTCTTGATAGTCTGGTACAAGGTGATTCCCAGTAGCACATTATCTCAGGCTTTTTCTGCTTCTTCAAAGTGTCATATTATCTCTGGCTTAATTTTCATGAATCTGGTACAGGGTCATCTCACAAATCGATCTCAAGTCAATCATATTATCTCAGTTTCTCCTCGCTTCTTTACTTTTGTGAGACTGATACAAGGGTGTCTTGTGTTATCTTAGTTTCCCTTTGCTACTCTCCACTCTGGGCAGTTTGTTGCAAGGTCATCTCAAAGTAACTTATCTTAAAATTTCTCTCTCTCAAAGTGTTTTATCTCAGGCTTTTTCCGCCTCTCCACACTGGACTGACTGGTGCATGGCAAAAGCCCAGAGCAACATGAAGTCTAGTAGCTAACTTCTGCTAGTCTCTCACAATGAATGGAATACTTGGCTTATTTTCTTTTTTCTCTCTACCATGGGGTAATGATTTGTGGATCAATTGATAATATCAATTTTCTCCTAATTTGGGTTTTAATAATTAATTCCACCCTTTCGATACAGTTCTCAATTTCCTCTCAACCCAACCAAAAGAGGTAGGTCTTTCCTCCTACTTCATCAATATTTCACTTTAACTCATTCTCTCCCAACTCACCAGTTAATCTGCTCACTAGAATAGCGATATCTGGAATTTTTAGGATCATAATGGTAAACCAGAGCTTTTCATGCTTTTAACTGAGAAAAAAGTGTTCTTCAAAATTTTTCATTTCCAACCGACAATCGGCGACTTGGCTGTTATCATGACAAGCTTTGACCTCAGTGTTAAATTCACCTGTTGATTCTGCTTTAAGGAATAATCAAACGAAACAACTTTTGCCTGACACTTTTCAGACCAAACAATAGAGTTTTCCTCACTTCTTTCTCATCAAAAAATCACAATTTTGATTTATTCTAATCTCATCAAAAGAGTAAAAACTATCCTCAATTTATTCTTTGATAATGTACTGGATTCTTCTTCTAAAATCCATTTCAATCAATTCTTATTTTTCTGTTTAATAAATATATTGGGCTCAGATCGCCTGTTAGGTAACAATGATAATACTACTAATAATAATGATAATAAAAATAACACTGCAAAATAGATTTTTCAAATCTTTGTTTATAATTTCTGTAAATTATTGTTACTATACCGATTCGGAGTGTTAGTAAGAAAATAAGAAGACAAGACGTCATTTAGGAGATAGTATATAGACACGTGTCCAACACAAGCCTTTATAGTCAAAACTTAGTGTTTAGTTGAAATAACTCCAAGACTCATGTGTAACAACATACGTGTTCTATTGCTGCCATCCTTTTCTGACTGTCCCTCAGCAAAAAGAGCCTCTTGAGGCATTACCGATATTGGGCTGCTTATGTATATAAGTCAACCAACATCCCCCATACATACAAAAGTCTGAAGTGTTTATTTTATGTGAGTTGTCATTCACCATATATAGACACGTGTCCAACACAAACCTTTATAGTCAGAACTAAAATGTACAAGGAAAAGACGAAAGACAAAGGAAATAGAAAGTGCTTGCCAAATTTAGTGGCACATACAAACGGGTTACGTGACAATCCATCGCATTCAAATTCAGAAGTAATCCATCTGTTGTGGCTCACAACCACATCACCATATTTACAAAAAAGACTTTCAGTAGATATATTCAACAATTATCTCCCCTTATTATCTCTCTTTTGCATCAATTACAAATGATGGGTGTTTTTTTTAATTTAATTTAAAGAGAAACATTTGTTCATTTTTAAAATTTACAGTTTTTCCCTTTTTCATAAAGTTTCATTTCCATAAAAAGTGAAAGAAAAGACTATAATTTTGTCTTATTTTCTTTATTTGCAAATGTAAATGAAACTTTTTGACTCCTAAAAGTGAGATGAAACATTTAGTTCCAATTACATTTAAGTTTTTGTTTTTAAATTTAATTTTTTAAAATTATTTTTATCTGTTTTAATTTTGAAGATGACTTTCATTCCAACTGGTAAATTTTCCTTTTATCACTTTAATGTGGGAGTGGCCCAGAAAAGATGGACACAAAATTAGAGGCCAGTTTAACATGTAAATTGTGACTGAAGCTTCATTTGAGTCAAGTGACTTGTTTTTCTTAAAAATCTCATAAGAAATAAGTCATTTCCATTTAAAACAAAAAGAGAAATGTTTTCTTACAAAAAAAAGCGCTCCAAAACAAAAATGTATGAAAGAAATATTCTGATGAAAAAATATTTTGGTATCAGATGAATCTTGGTTTGTTTGTTTGAGTTTTATGGCATATCAATCCTTGTTGGTTATTTTATGCCAAATCCATTTTAATACAAATAATCTGTTAAATTTCAAACAATTCAGTTTAACATGAGTACACACTATTTAATTGTCAAAAACATTTCTATTTCAAGCTATTCAGTTTAGTCAAACAGTTCTAATTCAAACAATTCAGTTTAGTATAAGTATAGATTTTGTTTACACACAGTTTAATGTCAAAACAGTTCTATATTAAACAATTCAGTTTAGCGTAAGTGGCTCACGACCACATCATATTTATCCAAAAGACTATTTCAGTAGATATATTCAACAATTATCTCCCCTAATTATCACTCTTTTGCATCAATTACAAATGATTACAAAAGTATTTGATAAGAATATCACTTCAGAGTTCTGGGAGTGCTGGCAATGAAGGTGTACTCTGCATTCCTCAAAGTTCCAGCATTACTGGAACCTCACCATCAGATTGTTTAATGTCATAAACAGGACATTCTTGGGGGATGTCTTACCCCTTTGCAGTCGGTGTATTCTACAGCCCTAGCTGACCAGGTCAGATGAATCTGATTTGAAAACTGATTTAATGTTTGTTTTTTTTTGTTTTTTTTTTTAAATCTAATCTATTTATTTATATATTTTTTTACCCTATTTTATTTTCAAATATCTATAATTTTCATTTATTTTCATTTGGTTAAATGATCATTCTTATTTACCCTGATATTTTTTACTTGATTTTTTTTTATTGACGGTAAAAACATTCTTATAATTGAAATAAGGTGACTCAAGCTGTCTAATGTAGGGTTGCCCCCCTTACATCACATTGCAGTTCTTTAGTTCCTCATAATTACTTGAATAAATAACTTGTATATTTATTCTGTCTTCATGCCTTTACCTCTATCTACACAGTAGACAGAGTACTATAATGATGTTCAAACATTTTTAAATATTCATTGTAAACAGTTTACAGGAAAATAAAATAAAATTTTTCCAGATTCATTTTCCTCTGTATTTTCATCTATTTATTTGTATTCATTTGAAATTTTTGTGATCATTTATTATCAAGAAATTTATTACTGTGCTGGTTATAGAATACTCTTTATTTTCTCCTCCCTCCACATATATATTGGTACACAACACTTCTTATGCAAATATCTATCATTACCTCCCTACTGATATAAGATAATTTAATTCCATTGTAATTTATTTATTACAAATCTCATTTTTATAGCCTTTTATCTTCAGATTGTGTAGCATCTTTCCGACACTGCTGTTGATCTTTCTCTCATATCTAATCCTCTAGCGGCGGGGGGGGTGTCCTCGTGGTGTAATGGTTAAAGCGATGGACTGCGGAATCGTAGTAAGTGAGTTTATACTCCAGTCGCGCTATTATGTTCACTTTTGGGCAGATACCCCTGGGAAAGGTATGAACCCCCTTATCCTCCCAGCTATGGGTTAAATAGTACCATTACTGTTCTTCTAGGAGAATGGCTTTGGCATTAAATAACCTACAAAGGTTGATATGCCATTAAGCAAAGAAACCAAACATAACCCTCCAGTGCTCTTTTCTATCTCTTGGTGTATCTTTCTCTGTGTCACGTGTTTATGTCACTTGTCTATGTAACGTAGGCGACACTGATACAACGAATGCAGGGTAATACTTCTGTATTGTTGTAGTCATGGAAATGTAGTGTTTTGTGGACTGGGTTTAGTATGATATGATGAAGAAACTTTTTAAGTTTCCAAACACAATTCGTACTTTTATCTTCAAAACCTTTTTGGTGGGTTTATATACACTTCAAATTCTAAATGAGTATTCAAATATGCCCTCTTGACATCCATATGATGGATTAGTAAATTGAATTGCACTGCTATTTTGCAATGGAATTCTTATGGAAGACTTTTTAACAAAAGAGCAAATTGTAGTCTGTCCTGTTACATTAAGAAGAAAGGAAATACAGGAATGAGGACGAGAATATTGATGAGTTTCAAGAAGTTTAATGACAGCCAGAAAGATAGCCCTTGTGCTGTGAGTTCGTACGTGGAAGAAAAAACAGTTGCAAATGATAGAGCCGGAATTAAACATCTAACCTTGAAGTTTCAAGGACCAGTGATTTTGGAGGAATGAATAAATGATGAAAGAATGAACTCCTAAAGGAACACCGGCTCAAAAGTTGAATGTGCTCATCTCATGTTGTGATGGTCTGTTACTGCTGCGGAAGTCAGTCAAGAAGAGAGAGTCGTTCTGTCCTACTCGAAAAATATGTGAGGAAGAGACTGAGAGAGCGTTTGCACGGCTTTTTATACTACCTGGGAAAGTCATCCAAGTAGAATGGCTTAAATCATCCTCATTGGACGAAATATATAAAATCGAAACCCCAACGGCCAAAATGATTCCCGCACTAAAAATGATAATTTGAAATCCTATACTGCTACATGTTTGTCATAGGTCCAAAAGTGTCATAGTAATCTTCCCCCCAAACATTTGTGAGTAGCCTTTTGCCACAGATGTAGCTTTATATTCATAACTTCTGTCATCCTGAATCTTCTGAGCAAATGGCTTCAACATAATTTATGGTAATTGTACGCATTGTATAACAATAGTCAACTCCACTAAATTCAAAATTTTCAATTACAAAAAAATCTGTTTTTTTTCTTGGGTTTGGTCACAAGGTATTTGCCCCTCCTCTTTATCGCACAATTTTGTATTATTTTGGCCTTTTTTAGGTTTTTCCTCGTATTTATTGCTTATTTAGTCGGACAATATCATCTGTTTATCTTCTGTCGATTCAGGTAAAAAGCTATTGTTGAAAGGATCGGTGAATTTTACACACCTAACTCATTTAATCGGCTTTGTCTCTAGAAAATATATGAAATAAGCTTGACTTTATTTGTCTTATGCAACAAAAATGCCTTTTTCACAGCAAATCTATAATTTCTTTTTGTCTTGTACTTAAGAAAAACAAGTCGTACCGAAAATATGCATCTTACTTAAATTCACTTTCAAACCAGTGAAACTTTCAAATGTTTTTTTTTTTTTTTTCGTGCTTTTATTATAATAATGTTTTCTAATCTCTGCTGATGTAAGAAGTGCATAAAGCCCGACGCTTTTGGGCAGTTTTGATTCAATGTAGACACTTCTTCATAGAAAATAGGGTCCTCCATGAACGCTCAGTGGTACCATTTTGATGCAAAGAATATGTGGAGTTTAAAAGGGTTTTTTTAAGGTCAGGGGCTAAGGGCAAGGCTGTGTTGCCGTAAGATATCTGACTCCATATTTTGGTTATATTATTTTACCCCACGTTGATTGGCCGGCGTAATGCCTTGCCCAAAGAAAGTCCAAAAGAAATATACAAAAAGAAAAGATAGAAACAGATAAGAGACGAAAACATTTCTTCCATACTTTCCTTTATTTACTTGGTGAATGGACTAACCAACGCTACGTCCCAAGACACAGCGTGGTGCCCAAAACACCAGACAGCAAAATGATGTTGTTGGTTCGACGGACACTCCCTGACAAGAATCGGTTCACAGAAAACCTGAATATTTATCTCTCTCCACCGGCTCCAAATTCGCCACTCCAAAATCCTTCTAATTTTGGCGCGACCGCTTACCATTGGCTACTTTACTTTTTATTATTTTTCTTTTTTTTAATTTCTAACCGGATGGATGCGTGGAGCCTTATGCGTGGCGATGCGTTTATATATTTTGTATGTGGCAGCTGACGAGTCAACATCCGGTTGGGAGTTTTATTGTTAATTCCTAAATCCCCACACGAAATAGCGGAGCTACTAGGAGGATTCTTAGAGATAAATGAATATTTGTAAGGGTGTCACGGCTCTCTTTAATTTTTTTTTTTTTTTTTTTGCACAAAGACTGAATTGATTTTTAATTGTCCTATTTTCTAGGAGGATTATTTATCAAATTCTTGTATCTTATTTGCAAATGTTCAATAATTTTGGTAATTTGTTAAGGGTGGCTGGAAAACTAGGACTCATTGGATATGACGGATTTTATTTCCATTTTTTTTTTTGTGCATTAATTTTGGTAGTACATAGAGTTGTTGAATGTAATCATCTGGTTTGAGAGGATTATTCTTCATTAACCCTTTTGCTTTTTCTTTGGAACTTCTTTTAATATCCGGGAATAATTTTTATTTATTTATTTTTTTTATTTTTTTTTATCCGTGTGTTTTTTTTTGGATTTTTTGTGTATGTGTGTGTTCGCTCGCTTGTTTAAGCGTTGCATTTTCTGTAGTAGTGACTACTTTTTTTTTTTTAGGTGGAAAAAGGGTAGTGTAGTGGTCAGCTTTTTTTGTGTGTGTGTACCTCGAGGTACTTTTTGTTTTTAAACAAAATGTCATTTTGGGGGGAAAAAATCGATGAGCCGAGAAGGTGGCATACAGAAGTAGCAGTATAGTTCAGAGGAGTAGTGTGATTTTTTTTTTTTTTTTTTGGTCCTCTGAAATTCCTAGCAGTTGTTGGTGGTTTACTGAGGTAGTGGGAGTGATAAACCATGTTGCGACAGGAACCAAAATAGAAGTAGGGTGAGTGAAAGTTAAAAAAGTTACCTTATTTTGCAAGTTGGGAAGTGAAAAAGTGTTGAAAGATATGGTAGGAGTTTTGCTGGAAAAAAAAATTCCACGTGCTTGGTATTTTCGTCTATTTTGCTTTCTTCTTGAAGTTAGGTCCGTGGGATAATTTGAAAATTTCTCAATGTTTCGCTGTTTTTTGTTTTTTTTGTTTGTTTTTTTTGTACCACGTGGAAAGTCGTCTGTCTCCAGTTTAGGATGTTTTTGTTTTTTTTTTTTCTTTTTTAAATTTCTTGTTGGGATGTCTTCTTTATTCTGGGTGTTCATCATTCACGTGTTCGGGGTTTACCAATGTGGGGTTTAAAAGGTTTTTTGAAGGTCAGGGGCTAAGGGCAATGCTGTGTTGCCGTAAGATATCTGACTCCATATTTTGGTTATATTATTTTACCCCACGTTGATTGGCCGGCGCAATGCCTTGTCCAAAGAAAGTCTAAAAGAAATATACAAAAAGAAAAGACAGAAACAGATAAGAGACGAAAACATTTCTTCCATACTTTCCTTTATTTACTTGGTGAATGGACTAACCAACGCTACGTCCCAAGACGTAGCGTGGTGCCCAAAACACCAGACAGCAAAATGATGTTGTTGGTTCGACGGACACTCCCTGACAAGAATCGGTTCACAGAAAACCTGAATATTTATCTCTCTCCACCGGCTCCAAATTCGCCACTCCAAAATCCTTCTAATCTTGGCGCGACCGCTTCCCATTGGCTACTTTACTTTTTATTATTTTTCTTTTTTTAATTTTTAACCGGATGGATGCGTGGAGCCTTATGCGTGGTGACGCGTTTATACATTTTGTATGTGGCAGCTGACGAGTCAACATCCGGTTGGGAGTTTTATTGTTAATTCCTAAATCCCCACAAATATGCAAAAAGTTTTCTGGTGTTTAGTGCAGTTTTCATGTAGTCATTTTTCAAAGTTTTTGGATATTAATTCACCTCCATAATCTGTTTTTAAACATTTTTTATTGCCATAAGAGGAAATGTCTGCTAGATATTTTTGTAACAAGCAAAGTATCAGATTTATGTCTTAAAATAAGATGTTATAAGACCCGAAAAATCATCAGTAAAATCAAGTACATATTTATAATTTTCTTTTCCTGGTGATTGAGAGTGTAGATGAGATTGTAGTTCTGTCTCAATGCCCCTCTCAAAGGGCAAGCGGTACATACTTACTATTCTAGACAGCTTCAGCCGCCACCTTCATGTTTTCCCTGTTTTGATAAAACTTCTTCATTCACAGATATCAATTGCTGGGATAAAAACAGTTTCAAAGGACATTAGAAATCACACCACAAAGATAACATATTTTTACAAAGTATCTATTTATACTTTGGGAGTTTCAATGTAAATTGTTATATGAGAAGATTCTTAAGTGTGTTGCGGAGGCCGATAAATATACCGGTCCCCGCAAACTTTTAAAATATAAGCGATTGACAACGAACTAGGCCAGAATGACAAAAGAAAAGGTGATTGCTTCGAAAGGCCAAACTTTATTATGGCGAATCGTAAATCGGAAAAACGTACGGTGAACAGTCAGCTGGTGATCGTTGGAGCAGGTTCTAGTCGCTGGTGCAGGTCTGGATAGCTGGTACAAGACTGGTAGTCGTTGAATAGGTAGTCGCTGGTGCAGGACTGGTATCTGCTGGTGCAGGAAGGTGGTGACTGGTAGTTGCTAGTGCAGGAAGGTGGTCGCTGGAGCAGAGCTGGTAGCTACTTTTGCAGGAAAGTGGTCACCGGTGCAGGAGTGGTAGTTGCTTGTGCAGGGAAGGGGTCGCCGGTGCAAGAAGGTAGCTGCTGGTGCCGTCTCAAAGGGTATTAGGTTAGACTTTCATAATTAATCCTGAAAAGAGCTGTTAGATTTGAGAGGCTGGTAGTTGTGTCTACTGCATTGTGCCGTCTCAGGAGGTGTTTGGATAAACTTTCTGAGTAGCCTTGAAAAGGGCTTTTAAGCTGAGAGGCTGCCAATGTCCCTGCGTCGTCTGCGGCTGGTTGTATTCCTGCGTCGGCTGCTGGCTGGAATTGGGACGTCGGCTTTTGAGGAAACCTTGAGCAGTGCCTCATGGACAGCTGCTGCTAATAAGGCTTCGGCTGTTGAGTGACCAGGGGAGAATCGGATTTTTCCCACACCCATGGCTGACATCCAGCCAAATCTAACTCGACCGTTTTGATACCGCTACTTTTATGTCTAATGTGCGCTACTACTCGATGTGGTTAAAGTAGAATAAGTTTGCTTATTATTACTAAATAGTGACTGAGTTCATTCTACTTCAACCATGTTTTTTTTTATTACTACCTATGTTATATTCTGAGTTGTGGGCGAGAAATGCGTATGGTTGCAAAACAAAGAACGTATATATACTCACAATAACACAGTAATGAGGTTATAGAAATTTTTTATAGATAGAGTAAGTACAGAGAGTAGAACGGAGAAATACGTTCACAGTCAAAGAATGAATTCAGTGGTAGTAGTTATAAAGTTCATGTACTGTACTTGTCTCGTGGTGAAGGGATGGTTTTCTCGGAATTAGGATAACGTTGGTAGCTGCGGAAAGCGTTTGATGCATCGGATGACAGGCGCCAGACGGGGTGAAGAATCCTTAACACGGGTCGTGTGAGGGAACAAATCTGTGGTGTAGGAACGCAACTGCCTGATGATTATTTGGTCCGTCTATTTATACGTTTTCTGTAGGCTCAGGACGGCAATTTTTGTGCCCCGCGGGAAGCGTTCCGATTGGATATTTATTAATGTATTTTTTTTTTGTTAATTTATCGCAAACGGAAGTTCTGCGCGGAGCCCATGCGTGAGCGACTAACTTTTCATTTTGGGTTTGGGAACTCGAAGTGTGAACTTCCGTTTTTTTTTTCTTTTCTTCTTTTCTTTCTTTTTGTTTTTTCAAATCAAGGCAAGATCTCGTCTTGTAACAGCTCCCCCAGATCTTACCATGATTTGAAGTTGCTATGTTGTTAGTGCTTGCTTGCGTGTTTTTTTTTTTTTTTTTTTTTTTTTTTTGAGGTTATGTATTATTTATTTTGTTTTTTGGCACATAACGAAGTCTTTAAAGCGTGCTGGGAGTTGCCCTCGTGTTGTTCGTTTCGTTGTGTTTTGGGTATTGTCTCCGGAACTGCAGTCATTTGCGACAAGATGCTCCCCTGACGAAAGTGTAGGGAGTTGTGACAACGGGTGATGGGTAGGTTGCCGGGGTGGACAAGGAGATAGGAGTGGTCGTGTCGACGGGTGATTGGGAATTTGGTGAGGTGGGGATAGAGCTGGAGGTGGGGGTGGTCGATGCATGTGTTGCAGGTCATTTGGTCGTGGTACGAGTCGACGGACGTGTCCACGGTGAACCCAATGCGTTTCATAGTTGTCGTTTTTCACTTGAACGACCAAACCGTTCGTTTTGGTGACCTCAAAGTCACCTATCCAAGGCAGGTGAGACAAGTGGGCTGTTGCGGATTGCGGTCGGTGGAGTAGCACCTTGTCACCGACTTGTATCGGGTCTTTGAAGATGCTGCGGTTCAGTTTGGCTTCCATTTTGTGGTCAGCCTCGTTGTTCGCCAAGGCGACTCTTTGATGCACCTGTCGGAGCAGAGCGTTTATCTGCATACCGTAAGCACCTGGGTTGTTGTTAACGATGTCTTGGCAGGGGATCTTCGGTAGACCAATGTTTGGTTGGCGGCCGGTGATAATGTAATGCGGGGATGCACCAGTGGCGGTGTTGGCTGTGGCATTCATTGAGGAAACTGCGGATTCGAGAACGTCCGTCCATTCACAGTTTCTGTCTTCGCAGATCATGTAAAGGGCGTTTTTTAAGGTCCGGTGTTGCCTCTCAATGTTCCCCGAGCTTTGTGGTCGCCACGGGCAGTGAAGTTCCCGGGTGATCGAGGTTAGGTCACAAAATTCCTTGTAGGCCTCACCAGTGAAGTGGGTTCCTCGGTCAGAGGAGACAATGCGGGGAATCTCACGGTGACGAAGAAAGAACTGGTAGAGTCCGCGGGCTGCGTCGATTGCGCGGTCTCTGGCACATGGTATGGCCATGAGGTGGCGGCTGAAGCTGTCTAGAATAGTAAGTATGTACCGCTTACCCTTTGAGAGGGGCATTGAGACAAAATCCATGTAGACAACCTCGAATGGTTTTCCGCCTCTCTTGCAATGGCCCGTGGACCAGTTTCGGCGCATGCCGTAATTTCCCTTGCGTTTAGCGCAGGTTTGGCATGACTGAACATACGCCCTGTTATCGCGATTTTTGAACTCCCACCAGTAGCTGGATAGGTGTTCCTGCATGCGGGAGATCCCTGAGTGGTTGACACAGTCATGGGCTTGGTGGAGATATTTTGTCCGGAGCTTGTAGGGTACTACCAGTTTTGGTGTGTTTGTAGTATCCCTGATCATCAATACAGATGTACCAGGTTCCAAGTAGAATTGGTGCATGTGTTTGTTATATAGCCCGGTACGATGATCTTTGGGGTCGAGTAGGGTAGCGTCCGGTCTTGGGGTTGCCAACTGAAGAGCTCTGATGATTTTTGAAAGTGTGTCATCAGAGGCTTGTTCCGCTGCAATACCCATGTGGTCAGCTATCTCTTCAACCGGGATGGTCGATGTGGCATGAAACGCGAGGAATGCGTCGATGGCCTGCAGATGATGCTGAATGTTCCGTGTTGTGTGAGTCCCAGGGAGCAGCTGGGAGCTCTTGATTTCGTCCATGCACCAGGATGGAACGTAGATGTTTAGACTGGAGCCTTGGAGTTTGAAGCGCTTCCCTGCAGGTGTGAGGTCTGCCGTAAGCTTGTCCTTGCTGTGGCCATATCTCCGACTGAGCATGTCTGCCCAGACATTCGATTCACCTTCTACATATTCCAAGACGAATTTGTAGCACGATATTTCCTCCTGCCATCGTCGTATCTTCGCATTGTTGAATTCACGTTGATCCAAGTATGTGAGAGATCGATGATCTGTGAGGACGACGAAGGGACGACTACGCAAGAAGTAATCGAATTTGGTGATGGCCCATTTTATCGCATATGCCTCGCGTTCAGTTGTTGACCAGTTGCGCTCCGTCGCGTTAAAGGTGTGTGAGGCAACTGCTATTATTTTCTTTTGGCCGTGTTTATTCTCTTGCATGAGAATGGCCCCACATGCGATATCGCTGGCGTCGGTGGTGAGGGTAAAGAGTCCGGTGAAGTCGGGGAATGAAATGATTGGTGGTAAAGCGAGGCGCTTCTTAATTTTATTGAAAGCCTTGTTGGCCCCTTCGGTCCAGACGAATGTTCGTCCGGGCTTATTTAGTTCGTTTATGGGGGCCATTAGATTGGAGAACATGTCGGTTCTGATGCTCTCGTTAAGGCGTGTCTCGATGAATTGCCGAATCCATACGAGACGTCCGATGAGACTTTGTAGTTCTTTTCTCGTTGTCGGGGGTTTCATGTCGATAATGGCGCGGACATATTCGGGGTCGGCCTTGAACCCGTCGCTATTCACGATGCGACCGAGAAATTTAGCTTCGGACGCAAGAAAAATGCATTTTTCCGGGTTTAGTTTTAATCCGAACTTGCGTAGAGCAATAAATAATTGCTCCAGCGCTGTCACATATTCCTCGAAGGTTTTGGCGTGGACAAGATTATCGTCAATATATGACGATATGTTCGCGCGTGAGGCAACTGTGTCGAGAGCCTCAGTTATGCATCACGAGAAGATTTGTCCAGCGGATGTTAGACCGAAAGCCAGACGGGTGTATTGGAAACAGCGTCCTTTCCAAGTAAAGGCCGTTTTATGGCGGTCACGTTCGTCAATGACGATTTGCCAATAGCCATTGCGGAGGTCGAGTGTTGAGAAGTACTTGTTACCTTCGCCAATCTTGTTGAATGTCGAGTCAATGGTAGGTATTGGGTATGGGTCGAGATCGACTAAAACCTTGTTGAGGGTTCTTTTGAAATTTGCGACCACTCGAATCTTTCCGTTTTTCTTGCGGACGGCAAAAACGGGACTGTTAAATCCTTTAGGGTCGTTGCAAGGTTCGATAACACCCTCACTTGCCATGCGGGCAATTTCCGCGTCAACATCATCCTCCAGTGCTTGAGCTATAGGGTGCTGTTTTTGGCTCCTGGACTGGCCGTTGGTTGGTATGCGTATGGGCTTGATGAAAGTGCCCCTTCTATTGTCGTCGGTGCCGAGAATGTCCGCATAGCTGATGAGTAAATCGGCGGTAGCTTCTAATTCACTACGGCTATGATGGTCTGGAAGCGATAGGCCTACGGTTTCCTTAAGCTAATGGAGTTTTTGGTTGAGAGTCAACCCGTTAGGCGATGATCTGGCTGTGGCTCGTGGTTCCTCGTTGGAAACGGTTAGGGCGCCGTGTGAAAGGTTGTGGGTCGGTTTTATCCTTGGATGGACGGTTGTAGAGAGCGGAACAGTATGTTTTAGCTTGCCAGATGGGAGTGTGCGCGCAAGTTCTACAGTCGCCTTCTGGTTATCGATAGGATAACAGTGTGTGGTGGCCGAGTATGTTCTGGCCGATCAAGATGGGAATGTCTGATGTCGTGATCAGTGTGTCGACGTTGCAGAAAGCGGGAGAAGTATCGTCACCAAAGGTAATGTCGCAGGTGAGCTTGCCCAGAATAGAGATGTTCCCTCCGATTCCTTTGACTCGGATGTTGGTTTTGGACATGTGTCTTCTTGCATCTTCAGGTAAGCGAGAAATGGGAATGATGCAAGTCGTGCATCCGGAATCCAGCATGCCTACACCGGAGAATGTGATGCCGTTGTTGCGGAGGTTGACCTGAACAAGGGGCGATCGGAGATCAGGTTGGATTTGAACGTTAAATGTGTGATGATGCTGAGTGGATACATGGACCTGGGAACGATTCATCACATCTCGTTCGGTCCCAACCGAAAATCCAGTTCGTCGAAGCGCGTCGCGTGTTCATGGTTGTGCTGATCGCTATCTATTCCAGGTAAACCGGTGTCAGTGGTCGCTATGTGTGCTTGAGCATGAGGGGGGTGAAAATATGGGCACCTGTTGCCCTTAAAGCATGCGCGGCCTCGTAAAAAGTTTTTGCACATTGCTTGTTGGCTGGGTTGGCCAGCGCTTCTTTGTGCCCGGTTGTGCTTCATGTTGTAGGTGGGGGCGGTTCGACTTTTCCAGTCAACGATGGATGGGTTCCGCCTGTGGGTTTGTCGCAGTTGCTTGTTCAGATCCAGCAACTGTAGCTGTACGTCGGCTAGTATCTTGTCACTTTCAAGGCTACGAGGTTTGTCAGAGTGTGTAGGTTGGCTCGCCATCAGCGCAGTGGTTTCAGCGGCGGTGGTGATGTCCGTTTTGATACCACGATCAAGATAGCGTTGCGCATCGCTGGCTATACCACCCGCTGAGTAGTGTCTGTCCATAGTTTTGACGAGGTGTGGATAGATGTTAGGTGTCCATGCCTTGATCTTTTCACTCATGAGCATGGCCCCCATTAGGGAAAATGCAGTTTCGGCCGTCATCTCAGCATTTTGTCTGTCCGACTTGAATTTTGCCGTGATGTGGACTGTGGCCTCTCGGATTGTGTTTTCAAGTCGGCCTGCAAAATCAGTGAGTTTCTCTCCCTCATGTCGCTGAAGGTCCCATGCTCGGCTTAGGTACTGGAAGTTTGTCATTTGGCTCCCGTGGATGGATATAAGGTAAGCCTTTAGTTCCTCGAACGTGGACGTCGGCTGTCTTGAGTCCTCCATCTGCTGGAATATGCCTTCGTTCAGTAGTTGCTTTGCCAGCTTGACAAACTCCTTCTCCATTGCAGGATATTCTCTTAATTCTGGCTTAACGTGTATGGTGTAAGCCTTATTAAGGTCGGTAATGAAGCGGTTTACATCGCTGCCCGGTTCGAAGGTCCGGATGGATTTTGTGGCGTCCCGAAGTGACTACTGTCGCAATAGAAGCTCATAGTTTGTGGTGTGTTGTTGCAATGTGTGCGATCGATCGTGTGCGGTAGTTTGCAGAGCAGTTAAAAGTTTGTGGAGGTCTGTTTTCAGTTCACTAATGATTAATTGTGCTTGCGGGTTGTCTGCTGGCTCCATGTCAATTTTCGTTTGGAGAATCGCTGCTTTTTGCTGTTTTATAAGTTCCAAGATTTCTGATCGAGAAAGGCCGGAGTATTCCATACTTGTTTTGCTGCACGCTTGACACCAGTGTTATATTCTGAGTTGTGGGCGAGAAATGCGTATGGTTGCAAAACAAAGAACGTATATATACTCACAATAACACAGTAATGAGGTTATAGAAATTTTTTATAGATAGAGTAAGTACAGAGAGTAGAACGGAGAAATACGTTCACAGTCAAAGAATGAATTCAGTGGTAGTAGTTATAAAGTTCATGTACTGTACTTGTCTCGTGGTGAAGGGATGGTTTTCTCGGAATTAGGATAACGTTGGTAGCTGCGGAAAGCGTTTGATGTATCGGATGACAGGCGCCAGACGGGGTGAAGAATCCTTAACACGGGTCGTGTGAGGGAACAAATCTGTGGTGTAGGAACGCAACTGCCTGATGATTATTTGGTCCGTCTATTTATACGTTTTCTGTAGGCTCAGGACGGCAATTTTTGTGCCCCGCGGGAAGCGTTCCGATTGGATATTTATTAATGTATTTTTTTTTTTTGTTAATTTATCGCAAACGGAAGTTCTGCGCGGAGCCCATGCGTGAGCGACTAACTTTTCATTTTGGGTTGGGAACTCGAAGTGTTAACTTCCGTTTTTTTTTTCTTTTCTTCTTTTCTTTCTTTTTGTTTTTTCAAATCAAGGCAAGATCTCGTCTTGTAACACCTACTTCGTCCATTAGTTTAGGACTGTCCTTAGAAAGGCTATATTTATTATTTTAAAAAGACGTCCTGTGCGGAGTGATTTGGTTTCTTTAACGACTCGTTCCAAAATACTATTGGCTGACGACATCAGTGACTCATCACTTCTTGGAAATGGGGTTTGTTTATTTTGTTTGGTTTATGAGTAGCCGATTAACTGCGATAAATGCATTTCCCTGTCTTCAAATGCACAAGACGAGACCACTCAGTGAGTATCAAACAGTTTCCATTGTTATATCGTAGTTAACTGACTTCTCATAACCCAAACAAAAACAAAACAAACAAACGCCATTCCAAGAAGTGATGAGTCATGATGTTGCAGCCAATAGTTTTTAGGAACGAGTCGTTATAGGACTAAATCACTCTGCACATGACGTCTTTTTAAAATATTAAATATATCTAATATTTAAAAAAAAGTTCTTTCTCCATTAGTTTAGGACAGTCCTAAACTAATGGACAAAGAACTTTTTTTTTTTAATATTAAATTCAACCTGTCTTTCTAAGGACAGTCCTTAACTAATGGGCAAAATTGATAGTATTTAAAAACACATGGTCGAATTAGAATGAAGTTTCTCACTATAATATAGTAATAATAAGCAAGGTCATCCAACATAGACCACATAGCGTAGTAGCACAGGGTAGCTATAAAAGCAGCAGTATCAAACCCGATCAAATCAGTTGGGCTGGACGCCAGCCGAGGATGTGGGAGAAATCAGATTCTCCCGGGTCGTTCTACGACCGAAGACTAATCAGCAGCAGCTGCCCACAAGGACTCCTCAAGGCTTCCCCTAAAGCCGACGTCCCGATTCCAACCGCAGACAACGCAGGAAGATTGCCAGCCTCTCAGCTTAAAAGCCCTTTTCAGGGCTACTCAGAAAGTCTATCCAAACACCTCCTGAGACGGTACAATGCAGGAAACACAACTACCAGCCTCTCAATCTAACAGCCCTTTTCAGCGACCATCTATCCAACGAATACCAGTCTTGCACCAGCTATCCAGACCTGCTCCAGCGACTAGATCAAGCTCCAACGATCACCATCCGGCCTCGGCGATTGTTCGCCGTACACTTTCCCGATTACGATTCGCCATAATAAAGTTTGGCCTTTCGAAGCAACACCCTTGTTTTGTCATTCTTGCCTAGTTCGTTGTCGATTACTTATATTTCAAAAGTTTGCGGGGGCCGGTATATTTATCTGGCCTCCGCAACCGTTACATGCAGGCACAAAAAGGAGACAATTGTTATTCTTGTCTAATCTCTATATCAACATTTTGAATAAATTCAAATTTTAAAGTACCCATGCAAAAACATGCTGAAGTGAAACCAAAGTCTCGTCTAGTAAATGGACTGGCATTTTTCACAGAATTATCAAATAATTGTGAAATAAAGTGAATCAACATTTTCAGAGACATCTACCGTTAAAGGAAATGCAAACTCACACAAAAGAACATGGGTATACCTGTGCAGTATGTCGAGCAGCATTTTCAAGAATTCAGTTTGTTGTTGGAAAATAAAGTAGAGAGAAGACGAAGATGCTTTAAGGTTTTTATGATAGTTTTAATGGCAGAGTGGAATAAAGGGTTTACGTTTATGCTGCAAGTCTCGTAGGAAGGAAGGAAGGAAGGAAGGAAGGAAAGAGTTATGGATTTTTTGCCGCTAAATGCTTGAGGGAAATGTTCATCGTTAGGGTTAAGGCATTGTTGAATGTGTGAGTTTGTTGGTATGGTCGCCATAGGTGTATCAAAAGTCGTGTTTGCTGGTTAAGGACAGGAACGTTGTCGACATCCATGACGGTGTGGCCCTGGTTGTTTGGGGAGAGAAGTATGTCTCCAGAAAATATTGCCCAGGGATGAAGTAGCTGGGTGTCTGAGCGAAATTTTCCGTCGCAGCCGACATAGCCAAAGTTAGAGGCAACTTAAAGTGGTTCCTGTGTGTGGCGTATTGAATTCATCTAATTCATATTCAACTGGGGACCCTTGGTCTATGAGAATAGACTCAAGAGGTCCATAAATTAAATGGCTTTCCTCATGGTGTCGTGATGCTGCTGCTAAAATTAGGAGAGCGGACAGTAAGTACGTCTGTCCAGTTCAAAAGCTTCTGAGGAAGAGAAAGTGTTTGGCAGACTTTCCCCAATTGGGTGCTGCCCGGAAAAATGGTCTGGGATGAATAGGATAAGTCATTCTGATTGAGTCGACCCTAACGGTCAAATTAATTAACGCGCCAAACAAAAATACGAAGTTCTTTCTGCTTCAGGGTGGAACGATAAAATTGTCGTCCTAAAGAAAACAACACTACAGGTTTATTTTAAAACTTTTATTGAAAAAATCAATTCAGGTAACTTGATTATGTAGTAGAGCTGACATCTATTTAATGTAGCCGCCTTCAACCCCAATCATCACTTCGATACGGATCCGGAACTGAGAGCATGCCTTTTCCACAAGCGCCGGCGGATGGCGGCGATCAAGCTGGCTTTGATGTTGTGGGAAAACATATTGGTGATGTTCTCGACGTATGACCAAACGAAGTAGTCCAGCGGATTCAAGTCGGGCGAGGAGACGGCTAGCGAGAGAAGGGTACAAAGTCGTAGCACTCCCTCTGAAGCCAAGCCTGGGTCTCTTTGGACTTGTGTGCTGGCACCGAGTCCTACTGCCACACCCAGGGTCTGCCACCGGCCACCTGATTACACCAGGGGATCACCACACTCTTCAGTACATCAAGGTACTCTTTGGTGTTGACTTTCAAGCCGACTTCGAAGATGTGAGGTAGCTTGAAACCACACCAAAGACCATAACCGTAGCAGGAAACTTTGTTTTCATCACCCTGGGCATGTCCCTGTTATTCGTGTCAATCCAGATTTGCATTTTGAGGGTGTTGGCAACGGTCCTGTTGTCATAACTTGGATCGGTAGAGAGCATGAGTTGTACTGCGGCGCATCTCCGATCTCGCTCGTTGAACATTGTGCCATTTTCAGACATGATAGAAGGCTCCTATCGCTCTTGGGATTTGTACACAACTGGCCAACTAGTAGATGGTCTGCAACAAAAAAAGAAAACCGGTTTTCTTTAAACGGAAATGGAATCATGTCTTTTCTAGAGCGACAATTTTATCGTTCCACCCAGTACAAGTTGTTAAAATCCACATGTGGACACACTGGAGAGAAACCCTATTCTTATGAAATGTATGGTTTAACATTTTCAGTGAATTCTAATTTAAAAGTGCGCATGAGGACACACGGACAATTATCAAGAGGCTATCGATTATATGGAAATCGGACCTAACCGATAAAATGAAACGCAGTTTCTTCCAGGCAGCAGTCGCATCGTTACTGCTATATGGATGCACTACATGGACTCTAACAAAACGGCTGGAGAAGAAGCTAGACGGCAATTACACAAGAATGCTGCGAGCAATCTTGAACAAGTCCTGGCGGCAACGCCCCACAAGACACCAACTGTACGGCCACCTGCCTCCTATCACGAAAACTATTCAAGTTAGACGAACCAGACATGCAGGACACTGCTGGAGAAGCAGGGACGAACTCATAAGTGATGTACTCTTATGGACCCCCACACATGCCGTGCAGGACGACCAGCACGAACATACATTCAGCAACTATGTAAGGATACGGGATGTTGTCCTGAAGACCTGCCTAGGGCGATGAACGATAGGGAAAAGTGGCGAGAGAGGGTCAGGGATATCCGTGCTACCAGCACAACATGATGATGATGATGATGTGGTTTGCCATTTTCTTGAAAGTTTGTTTAAAACGCAGGAGATAAGCCATATTTCTTGTGGACCAGCATTTTCACTAAGTTCACATTTGAAAGGACATGTGTTGACACACACACACGAGAGAGAGAAACCATATTATTTTACGAGGATCAATAAATAAGTTTCCAGACTTTTTTTTCGTATGGGCACTTTTATTGATAGTACACACATGAAACTCTAGTTCCCTTCGAAGTTAATTTCCTTCGGCTGCAATGCACTTGTACCGTTCCAACAACTTCTGGAAGGACCCGTGGAAAGCAAGGTCTGGACAATAAGGAGTGTGAGGAACTGTCTTGATGCCCATCTTGGTCAAATAGTTTGTGACAAGGATGGACTTGTGGGCTGTTGCATTGTCCTGGTGGAAATGCCACTGACCCGATTTGAAGAGTGCTCGCCTCTTCCGACGGAATATCTTCCTGAACTCCCTTAAAACCTCAACATAGTAACTCTAACCCTAACCCTAACCCTTTGGCCAGTCAACTCTGGTGTATTGACTTCCTTACTCCTCCCACACCTCTCATCATCCCTTACAGACTCCCTGCTTTCCTTGAATCTCTAATGCCACTCAAAAACTGATGCCAGATTCATGCAAGATGGTCCAAAAGCAGTCTGAAGCATTCCATACGTTTCTGTGGTATTTTTCCAAGTTTAAAACAGAATTTCATTGCATATCGTTCTTCTAAAGTGTGCTCACGTCCAGATTGCATTTTTGAAATTCGCCAGCTGTGACAATCAGGCTTTAGTAGGGTGTATTCCAATTGCTGCTGTAGCTGTTCATTTGAACTTGAAATCATAAAAATTGGTCAGTCATCTCATAAGATGTATAGCAATAAGATACTGAATTTTCAAGAGTCTACGACAATTTCAAATTCCTGTACAAGAAAAGTCTGGAAACTTATTGAATTTACCATGTATATTGTGTGGATCATAATTTGAAAAGCCATATATGTAAACACTGTTTTGTGGTGAGGCTATTTATTGTGGAGTGTGAGGCTCAACATTTTCATTGAATTCAGATTTGAAAAGTCGCAATTAAATTTCGCACCAAACAAAAATACAAAATTCCTTCTGCTGCACTATTGTAGTAAAAGGAATGACGCCTTTTTGTTTGGCGCGTAATTTAATCCGACCGTTAGGGTCGACGCATAATTTCACCCAATCAGGATGACTTATCCTTTTCAATCCGGAGCATCTTTCCGGGCAGCACAAATTGGGGAAACCGTCAAACACCTTTTTTGGCTGAACAACTTCGTTCAGTGCAGATGTCTCACTGGCTGCTCTTCAATAGCAGCAGCAGCATCAACCACAATGAAGGAAACTATCTAATTTATGGACCCTTTGCGTCTATTTCTCTTAGACCAAGGGTTCCCAGTTGAATATGAATTAGATAAATTCACTACGCTACACACAGGAAGAAATTTACGTCACTGCGATACTGAATTCCGCTCCGACACCTAGCGACTTCACCTCTGGGCAACATTTTCTGGAGACATTCACGCTTCTCCCCGAAACAACCCGAACCACAAACTCACGGTGACTTCAACGTTTCCCTCCTCAAACAGGAAACACGACTTTTGCTATACAATGGCGAACATATCTTCCTCGCATGTCCAACAACACGCGCTGCTTTCTCCACTCTCTCATAACTTCAAATCGTTCACTTACTTCTTTCCTTACTACGAGACTTGCAGCATAAACATAAAATTCTTTATTCCATGCTGCCATTAAAAACCTTCATGTAAAAGCTAACGGCATCTTCGTCTTCTTACTTCTTCATCCTCCTTTATTTTAAAACAACACTTAGCGAGGGAATAACACACACGCGCAAGAATACATTTCTTCGTCTAAAAACAATAATAAACATTCCTACTCGCTAAACTATCTAACACTAGTAGTTCTATTTGCATACAGTTGAAGGGTTTAAAGAATTGAAATCAAATATTAATTATTCAATTTAATTTTAATCACTTAGTTGTTTACAGTTAAATGGTTTTCAGTATAACACGGGTGCTGATAATATTACCATTTATACAAAAATTGCAGTTGATGTTGTAGAGTTCTGTTGCCTCTTGTTATATTAAAAGGAAGAACAAATGAGTTGACGAAGATATTGATAGTTTTCAATTTGGAAGTTTTATTAACAGTTTGAGACGAAAGGAAACTTTGTGCTGTAAGTCGCAGGAAGCAGAGGAACAAATGTTGAATTGAGAAAGAATAAAAACGCTGAATGTCAGAGCATGAATTGAGATGCTGTCGTTTGGACAGGAATTAAAATGCTGAAGTCAAAGCAGGAGTTGAGATGCTTTCGTCAGGACAGGAATTAAAATGCTGAAGTCAAAGCAGGAGTTGAGATGCTTTCGTCAGGACAGGAATTAAAATGCTGAAGTCAAAGCAGGAGTTGAGATGCTTTCGTCAGGACAGGAATTAAAATGCTGAAGTCAAAGCTGGAGTTGAAATGCTGTCGTCAGGACAGGAATTAAAATGCTGAAGTCAAAGCAGGAGTTGAGATGCTTTCGTCTGGACAGGAATTAAAATGCTGAAGTCAAAGCAGGAGTTGAAATGCTGTCGTCAGGACAGGAATTAAAATGCTGAAGTCAAAGCTGGAGTTGAAATGCTGTCGTCAGGACAGGAATTAAAATGCTGAAGTCAAAGCAGGAGTTGAGATGCTTTCGTCTGGACAGGAATTAAAATGCTGAAGTCAAAGCAGGAGTTGAAATGCTGTCGTCAGGACAGGAATTAAAATGCTGAAGTCAAAGCAGGAGTTGAGATGCTTTCGTCTGGACAGGAATTAAAATGCTGAAGTCAAAGCAGGAGTTGAAATGCTGTCGTCAGGACAGGAATTAAAATGCTGAAGTCAAAGCAGGAGTTGAAATGCTGTCATCAGGACAGGAATTAAAATGCTGAAGTCAAAGCAGGAGTTGAGATGCTTTCGTCAGGACAGGAATTAAAATGCTGAAGTCAAAGCAGGAGTTGAAATGCTGTCGTCAGGACAGGAATTAAAATGCTGAAGTCAAAGCAGGAGTTGAGATGCTGTCGTCAGGACAGGAATTAAAAAGCTGAAGTCAAAGCAGGAGTTGAAATGCTGTCGTCAGGACAGGAATTAAAAAGCTGAAGTCAAAGCAGGAGTTGAGATGCTGTCGTCAGGACAGGAATTAAAAAGCTGAAGTCAAAACAGGAGTTGAAAATATTCAATTTGTTTCTCCGATGATCCGCTGGTTTTGAAGGAAAGATAAACGATGAAAGAATGATTTCCCAGACACTAAGTAAAAAGTTAGCGACCATAGTCGAGGGTGACCCGAAGGCTCCCTTTTCGATAGCTACTACACCAAGGTGTAGGGGAGGGCGCAACTCCATTCCCTGGATTGCTCCACTTTACCCTTGAACCGTACCTTATAATGCTGAGTGTTAAGCAAGGTGGTATCAAGTTCCATTTTTAAAGTCTTTGGTATGACTCGACCTGGGATTGAACCCAGGTCTCCCGGGCCATTAGCGAACACTCTAACTAATGGTCCATAAATTGGATGAGGTCTCCTCATTGTGCTTAGCGGACAGCTCGAAATATGTGTGAGAGAGAGAGAGTCAGTGAAGAAGAGTGAATGTTGTAGAGAAGAGGAAAATCTCGTATTTTGGTTTGGCGCGCAATTTAAGTCAACACTGAATTTCACCCAATCAGGATGACTTATCCTATTCAGCCCGGACCTTCATTTCCGGCTAGCAAAACGGGTGAGTAGCCAAACCCATTCTCTTCGGCTTGAGACGGCGACCAGAACAGACGTGCACTGGTCGTCCCTGCTTAGCAATGCTTTTTAGCTAGACAAGCCACCCAGTGTGGACATCTCACTGTGGCTTTAACACTAGCAGCAGCAACATGGACACTCAACGAGGGAACCATCTAATTTATGGATTCTTTACGAGGAATCCCAGTTGAACATAAATTAGTTGTGCAGAAATGCAGTTGGTGTATTCTACTGTTCCACCTAACTGGACCAAAAGAAAAAGAGATTATGTTTGTAAACAAAAATAACAGCATTGAAATTGATACTTGTAAAAAATATAATGGTATTTGTGTCGTACTTTTTCTGTTATATAGATTAGATCATTACCTGCAGAATAATTCTACTATTTATTGTTTGGTGACACAAAAGATTATTACCTTCCCTCATCTGCCAAATAATACAACCAATAGCCTTTACTTCCACAAAAGACACTTTCAACTGCATAAGGACATTTTTCTAAAATATACTCTTTGCATATTCTTTTAGCATTTCATGTCATTTTTGTTTTCAGACAATTAAGTTTCCTCAGGCAATAAAATATTGTTGTTAATTTGTCGTGAATTATTCTTGCATTATTCAACATGAGGAATTACTAAACAATAATATATTTCCCCTGCTAAAAGTGTTCAAATTGTCACCCTGCAATCAAATAATGTTATCGTTGAATTATGCTTCTCAGACATGCGACAAATATATCACAGCCTCCACTTCATTCTAATGTACTTTTCCAATTTGTCTTGACTGAAAAGAGACACTTTATTCTTATGGATATATTTGAAAATAAAAGTCACTTCCATAGACAAATTGAGAGTATATTGTATAGTAATTTATAAAACTCTTTGCTTCGATGTGGCACAAGGCCGAATGAATAGGGCGCCCAATGAAACTCGAACTCGCAGGTTTGCTAGTCTAGCTTGCTAACCGTTACACCACCAGAGGTGCCCGTGAGTATATTGTATATTGTATATATTTTATGAGTTTCTGACTTAATAGACAACCCTATTTACACAGGGATGATAATAAAAAATACCAACATTTGAAACTTCTAAATTTCTCTTTTGTCAAAGAAAAAAAAATTGCAAGGATTTGAGGTAAAAAAAAAAAGATTACATTTCATTTTAAAATTTTAATCTTTAAAACGTTGTCATCTTTTGTATTCATTACAAAAATTGTAGTGTAAACTTAATTTATTTCATTGAGTGGGTCTTAATATTTTTGTTGAATAAGAATAAAATCAGCTCTTCATAGTTTCTCGTAATTATCTCCCTTGAGTTGCATTCTTAAGAAAATAATTTGGATTTGACACAAATATGTTTTTAAATTGAATTCAACTGAAAAACCTTAAAAGTTGGTTTGTTTTGTAATTTTGTACTCCGGAGCAAAAAAAAAAAAAAAAGTAAGTTTCTTTTTTTCTTAATTTACTATAAAAATATATAATTTGCATGAATATTTTTTTTTTAAATTCGTGATGAAGAATTTAAAAAACAAAATATTTAGTTTAGATTCAGTTTAGTTTTGTAAAATATTTCTTCTAAGAACATCTATTTTTTGTCCCACATTGTTTTTATTTATATGACGCGACCTTCATTTCTCGCACAAAAATTCCTTTTTAAGGAAAAAAAAAAAAGGTGTATTCCTCCGAATTTGGGGGTTGCAAAAATATGGACACAAAATTAGGGTCCAATTTTACAACCTTATACATTATTTCCTAATTTATAAATTTATATTATTCTTGATTGTATCCTAATTATAATGTATTTATGATTTTTAACATGATATACAATAATTTTAATTTACTACAACATATGGGATATTTATTATTTGAATTTATATTCCATTTACGTTGTTTAAAATTTCGACTTTTTTCATTGCTAAACAAAGTGTTAAAAATGTATCTTCATTTTTTTAAAGCAAAACTAGCTGTGGGGGGGGGGCTAGTGTTTGTATATTTCTAATTACATGATCTTTATTAGACGATTATCTCAGTTTTGGTAAATTTTCAAACTTTGCACAATAATTCTTTAAAAAATGCTTTAGTAAATCTTCACGTATGCCGTCTCTTCGATATTTTTCTCCACAAAAATAAACAATGACTTTTAAAACAGCCTAATTTTACGTTATTATTAATGAAAGTTTTCTTTCTTTCATGTTTAGATTTTGTCTTTTTTTCATTCGATCTAAAAGGAACAAAGAAAATTCAAAATGATCCTTTTGGAATTTAAGTTTAAAAATAGTGTTAGAAATTTCCGTTTCAGCAAGAAATATATATATATATATATATATATATATATATATATATATATATATATATCCTTTAAATTGTTTCCTGCCGTAAAATTTAGATTCGAAATTAATAATGATATTTTTAGAAACATTTTTTTTATTGAATTATTTTATACTATTATTTCATTTTTATTTATTTTGTATTTATTTTTATTTCATTGAATCAGTTACGTTTAATACTGCGCAACTATCAAAAGTATCGGGGTTTTTTGTTTTTATTTTCGTTTATTTTTTTTTCTTATCATTCGACCAAAATCTGTTAATCATTGGATTTTTGGAAACTTTTAGTATTTAAGAAATAAAAGATAGGATTTCTTTTAAAAGAATTTTTTACTTGAAATTTTATTGACTTTTTTCTTTTGTCATACGTCAATACACACACACACACACACACACACACACACACTTGAATCCTCTAATTAATTTCCTTTCGTCTATGTTTTGCCGAAGTTGCTGTCACTGAATTATTTTTGTTTTTTATTTTATAATTTAATAATTTCATCGACGAATGAATTTTCTTCAGCTTTTTTAAGACCGAATTTAGAACTGTCTGTACGAACACGTAAATATTTTGGTAGTTTAAAAACTGCACATTATTGCTGTTGTAGGCAATTTTTCTTCTTCACTCTTTTTTAATCAAAATTTTTAAAAAGAATACAGTCAATGAAAAAAAACATATCCACTAAAATTTTTTTTGTTCGTTATTTAGAAAATCGATTACTGTAGACAAAATTCTTTTTACAGCCACTGACTTGGATTTGGTTAATTTAAATGTAAAACTCGAAATAAATAAATATAATTGATATATTTGAAAAATTTAGAGAGTCTATATTTTTATTTTTTTAGTTTGAGTGTATCTGTGGATGGGTTTTTTTTTTTTTATATGGATGCCAGTAAGTATTATAAATATACCATTCAGCATTTTAGTGTAAACATATTTTCCAAATTAAATACTTCCTAGTCAGTTTTTGTTATTAGAATGAAAAAACAACAACAACTTATATTTGTATAAAATCATTGTAAAAGAAATATACGTGCCTTTCATAATTTGGTAAATTTGTTTGAATTTTTCAGTCACTAATCTACAATGTGTTAAGTTTTCATTGAAAAATAGATTAACATTTTGTTTCTGATCAATAAAACTTTAAAAAAACTTCCGATGTTTTAATTATATATTTATTGAACATTCGTATGAAAATCTTTATGAGTAAAGTTCAATTTCATAATATGTTGTTGTTGTTCCTTGTAACAAACAATTATGTTTTTGTACACAAGTGAATCAAAAGTTTTGAAATAATTTTCGTAAGATGAGGGAGAATTTGTCAAAGTTATGAAGGTGACAAATCACACTTTGAAATGCAATGATATTCTCCAAGTGTTGCTCACTTTTAGAGCCCCAGAATCCATGGTTTTTATGCCAACCTCATTTTGCCTGATCCTGAAGATTCTTGGAACCAAAACAAAATTTCTTGAACCATCTGATTTACTGTAATTAACTGCACCTTTTACAAAACAAATGGTTTTGTCTGCCATGTTATGGCCCAGTTTGAACATGTAAATCATAATTTAGATTACGGTGCATGTTCATCTGTTCAGCTTTCTAATCACATACAGAGTGAAGTAATGTACAACGTGTTAGCACACCAGCTACCACAATACTGCTAACCACAGTTCTGAACTTTGCAAGGTTTTAACTTCTTTAGTCACATGATATATGTGCTGAAAACCAAATTATTGCAAAACTTTTGACTTACCCTTGTAATTACAAATAATTTGTGTTTCCCAATTTCTTTAATAATACCTCTTCTTTGTTCACAGGAAAGAAGAACAATTCTCAAAATTGAAAAGACAAGTAATCACGTACCAAAGGGAAGAGGTATTCAAACAAAGTGTTTCTCTGCACTTAAACAGAGTTTATATTTCAGTCGTTGCAACCAAGCATAAAAACGAGAAAATTCTTGTAAAGTGTATATATTAGTGTTTTTTTAAATTTACATATCCGAAGTGGAAATACACACTAAAGAGGAACTCTACTCTTGTCAAGAGACTAGATCAGCTTTTTCACAAACTGTAAAAATGCAAAGACACAAACAGACACAAGAAGGAGAGGCACCATACAGTCGTGAAATTAGTGAATCAGCATTTTCTGAGAATTCTAGTTTAGAAAGATGCAGGCAGATACAGACTGAAGAAAAAATGTATTCATGTGAAATCTGTGGATTAGCATTTAAATGGAATTCCTATTTAAAAGTACACATACGGACACACACTGGAGAAAAACCATATATTTGTAAAGTGTGTGGATCAGCATTTTCACAGAATTCAGTTTTAAAAACACATGCACGAATACACACTGGAGAGAAACCATATCCTTGTGAAGTGTGTGGATTAGCATTTTCCAGGAATGCATATTTGAAAAAACATATGCTGAAACATAGTGCAGTAAAACCATATTTTTCTGAAGAATGTGATTCAGCTTTTTCCAACAATTCACATTTTAAAAGCCATAGGCGGACACACCCTGGAGAAAAACCACACTCTTGTGAAGTGTGTGGATCTGCCTTTTCTTGGAATTCAGATTTGAAAAATCATATGCGAACTCACACCGGTGAGAAACCATATTCTTGTGAAGTATGTGGCTCAGCATTTTCCCAGATCTCAAATCTAAAAACACATATACGAACACACACTGGAGAGAAACCATATTCTTGTGATATGTGTGGCTCAGCATTTTCACAGAACTCAGTTTTGAAAAGCCACATGCGAATACACACTGGAGAAAAACCATATCCTTGTAAAGTATGTGGATTAGCATTTTCCAGGAATGCATATTTGAAAAAACATATGCTGACACATAGTGCAGTAAAACCATATTTTTCTGAAGAGTGTGGCTCAGCCTTTTCAAACAATTCAGATTTTGAAAGTCAGTTACTAACACACATTGAAGAGAAACCACATTCTTGTGAAGTGTGTGGCTCAGCATTTTCTTGGAATTCAGAGTTGAAAAGCCATATGCGAACGCACACAGGAGAGAAACCATATTCTTGTGAAGTATGTGGATTAGCATTTTCACAGATTTCCAATTTAAAAAGACATATACGAATACACACTGGAGAGAAACCGTATTCTTGTGACATGTGTGGATCAGCATTTTCACGGACTTCATATTTGAAAAGACATGTGCGTATACACACTGGAGAGAAACCATATTTTTGTAAATTGTGTGATGCGGCATTTTCTCAGAGTTCACATTTGAAAAGTCACATGTTTACACACACTGGAGAGAGGCCTTATTCTTGTGAAGTGTGTGGATCTGCATTTTCTTGGAATTCAGATTTGAAAAGCCACATGCGAACACACACTGGAGAAAAACCATATTCTTGTGATATTTGTGGATTAGCATTTTCTAGAAGATGTAATTTAAAGAGACACATACAAAGACACTCTGCAGACACTCTGGGCTAAGATTTTCACAAAAATCCATTTGAAAATTTGATGTTTAAAATCTAGAAATTTCCTGTGCACTTGGCAAGTTTATGAATCGGTATTTTCAATGAATTATCCTTTTGAATATAAACATTCACTCAAATAAAATTGTTTTCCTGTAATGTATGTTTATCAGTATATGTAAGAGGTTGATATTCAAAATATTCTTGCAAATACACTCAGATAGGAGATCCTACATCTGAGAAGTGTATTGATTAGCATTTTCACATGTTGACTCTTACTGGAGAGAAACCACATTGAGAAGAATGCAGGTCAGCAATTTTTTACCTACAGAGATAAGCACTGGAATGTAATCTTATTTGTACAAAGTGTTTGAATAAACATTTCTAAATTAAATCCGTGGATGACTAGATACAAACATTCATTGTTTTAACATATTTTTTGATTATCGTCTCATTTTTTGTACAGTGTGTTGATTGTTTTAGAAAATAGATTTCCCTTTAAATGAACTTTGCCATAGAACAACACACTAAAGAAGAATAATTTTGTGAATGTCTATATCACTTTTAATGATACACTTGGAAAATTTTGTTGCCCAAAAGAACTTATGTATTTTCATGCAAATCTTAAAAAATCATTGAAAAGCCATCTAGTAAAACACCCTGTAGAGAACCTATATTCTTATCAAGTATGTGTTTCACATTTCATATTTGAACATGTGAAGGTAACGTACCTGGGCATTCAAAGCGCGCACGAACGTGTCTGGCTTGTAGAGCGGAAACCGATATGGCTGCCTCGAGCATATTTGACGAGGGGAGATCTCGAACCAGCGAGAGGTAATTTGCACGTATGCAAATTCTTACGAGATCTCACAAACTTACAAATACGCACGGTAACGGATGAATGGGCAATTTTTGTTCTGAGTGCATTTGCCCGACGAACGTGTTACATCTCAAGGAAGGAAGGCGAGCACCAGAAGGAGAGAGAGAAAGAAGGAAGGAAGGAGAACGAGGGAGAAAGCGAGAGAGAAGGAACAGCTACTGAGAGAGAGGGAGAAAGCGCTCAACTCAATACACCCTGAAACTAACAACAGTGTCCTCTCTTGAATTAATACAAGAATCAGTTTCTTGTTGCCTTTTACGCCCGCTCTTGACAACAAGAGCAAATGTGTGGATACATTCTGAAGAAAAACCATCTGATCATCATTTTTTTGTATTTGGAAAGCCACATGTGTAAACACTGGAGAGAGGCCATATCCTTGTAGAATTTTGGTTCAGTTTTTCAGTGCATTTACATTTGAAATGACACATGCAAATACCTTTTGGAGAGATACTATATTTATGTGAAATATTTGATAAGCCACATGTATAAACACACTGGAGAAAAAGCATTTGCTTGCAAAGTTGGTTGTTCAGCATTTTTATTGAAAATGAATTTGAAAAATGACATACATACATACCAAAACACACTGGAGAGTCATGATATTCATGTGAAGTGTGTAGCTTAGCATTTTTATGGAATTCATATTTGAAAAGCTGGCCATAAAAACAGAGTGCTGAAAGACATTAATATTTTGAAAGGTGCAGATTAGCACTATTAAACTATTTCACTTTAAAATAACACATGCAAACACACATTAGATAGAAACTTTGTTTATACTTAGTAATTTGTCTCAGTTTCAGGTTCATGTTTTCTATTCTGACTTTCCAATGTTGTATTTTACAAGTCATTAACCAACTTCTTTTCTTTATTGTTCATTAAATGTATTAACCATTTCATTTTTTTCCAATCACAGGAAACTGCTACAATAATCAAATTCCATTTTTAATTTTGATGTCTCTCAAAGAACAATTCTCATTATTTTTGTTTTATTCTCTTCTTTGACAATACATTTTAAAAAATTGCTTATTTTATGTTCATTTCCCTTATTAATTATTTGATTTTGTTAAGCAATTTTAAATTTTTTTTCAAAAATCCTTATAATTTTATTTAAATCTCTAGATCATCTCTTTTTTTACTGGAAACACTGATTTTATATTGACAAAACATATCATATATTCTAAGTTAATGTTGATCAAGTGATATTTTCAATGACAATGGGGAAATAACTCTCTTTAATAATTTTACTTGAACCTTCCCTTTATCAAAACTTTGAATTTTATTTTAATTATTTATCATCTTCAATGAAGTTATCTTGTTTCATTGTCAAGTATATGAATTGATATATTCAATAAGTTTTACTTAAAAATATACATATAAACGTATACTGGAGAGAATCCATTTTCCTTTAAAGTGTGTGTGTGTGTGTGTGTATCAATATTTGTTATGAGTTTAGGTTCAAATTTATATGTTCAAATAAATTCACATGAGCAGGAAACTTTATGCTTGTGCTTTAGGTGGATCAGCATTTTTACATAAAACAAATATAAAATAAAACATACAGACACCCATACTCTCAAGAGAAAACAAAGTCTTGTGAGTTGTGTGTGAATCAGCAATTTCAGATTTTGAAATACATATAGACAGACACACTAGAATAAAGTGTCATTTGTGTAACATGTGGATTAGCCTTTTTGAATTGTTATAGTATAAAAGGGAATATGCAAGCTGACACTGGCGTGAAATTAATTTTGATAAAGTAAGTCTCACTGTTTTCATTGGTTTCCTATTTTAAATATCATCAGTAACTGTATTTCGGGATTGAATAATTTTCTGCCTGGGAACATAACTGGTGAAATGTCCAGTGACTCTATGGAAATTTAATACAATTTTTGATAAACATATTGAAAGTTTTATTATTCTTATCTATTCTAGTGAATGTTCTTTAATGTCAAATAAACATTGAAATAATGTAATAGTAGTTTGTTGATGTTGTTTTTACCTACAACCAAAATGATTACAAAATTTTCTTTTTCACAGAAGTTGTGTACAAATGAATTGTGTAGTGAAAGTGTATTCTTTAAAATATGTGGCTCTCTATTTAATATGACATACGAAAAAAAAAAAGAAATCAAATTATCATTAACATCAATCTTTTACAGTTTGATACTGGATAAATATTTTCTCTTTTATAATATGATGATAAAGGAAACAAGAAATCTTTCAAAATTATTTTTTTTAGTTTTATTAATTTCACATTTCTGAAATATTTTTCTTTTCAAAGAGAAAAAAAAACTCAATTTAGTCTTATCTATATCCAATCAACTTCAAGATATGTTTTCCTTTTATTTGAAGAAAAAGTTTTCTCTAATGTTAATCATAGTTGATCAAATACAATCCTTGCCCAGTCGGCTGGGGGTGCTGTAGAATACACCAACTGCTTTGCTGCAGAGGGGTAAGACCCCCTCCAATGAGTGTCCTGGATATGACACTAAACAGTCTGATGGTGAGGTCCCAGTAATACTTGGGCCTTGGGGAATATGGAGCACTCCTTCATTGCCATTGCTCCCAGGTCCACTCTGGCCCGGCGTGGTAGCACCTGATAGGGCCCTGTCTATGGGTTAAATAGAACTAACGACATACTTATGCTAAACTGAATTGTTTGATTAAACTGAATAGCTTGAAATAGAAATGTTTTTGACAATTAAACTGTACTTACATTTAAACTGCGTGCTTATGCTAAACTGAATTATTTGAAATTGAACTGTTTTTGACATTGAAACTATACTTACACTAAACTGAATTGTTATATATAACTGCTGGAATAAACTGAATAGTTTGAAATAGAAATGTTTTTGCCGATTAAACTGTGTACTCATGCTAAACTGAATTGTTTGAAATAGAACTGAATATTTACATAAAAATGGATTTGGCATTAAATAATCTACAAAGGAGATTACTTTGAAGGGGACTAGAGTTTCATGTATGTACTATCAATAAAAGTGCCCTTACGAAAAAAGTCTGGAAACTTATTTAATGATCCTCGTATATATATATATATATATATACATGTGTGTAAGATATGAAGTTTAATCAGACAGAAATGTAAAGAAAAGGGAAAGAAAAATATATATATAAATGGATGAGAAAAATTTATTATTAAATATCATTTGATTTTAAGTCCACCAACACATTTTAACGGGATTATCTAAAATATGAAATTATGAAAATTTCTAGTTGAAAGTATTTTATGTCATCATCAGAGTGGGAATTATGAATTTGAAATAACGGGTTGGACGATACAAAAAATATTTGAAAAAGATTACATCATGACACATAAATTTTGAAAAAATTAAGGAGAAACACAGCGTCTCTAAAAAAAGGTTGGTTTTTATTAGTATAGAATGACGGAAAGAAGAAATAATTGAAAGAGGAAAGAAAGAAAGAAGGGGAACAAAAATGGAAATAGCATGAAGAAAGGAGAAATATTGTGGACTGATAGTCTTGTTGGAAGATGGATAGAAATATCTGTTTAATTGTTGTATGTGTAAATTAAGATTTTTTTTCAACATTATTTTGACTAAATAAGGAGACATCTTATAAAATCCTGGTCTCTGTTGTATTGTGTTATAATATAAAATCACAGAAGATCTATGATTCTACATTTCTTTCCCTTTCTTCCCTCTTCCACTTATTTCAGTATATGCAAGGAATTATCAATCAAAATATATTTGTAAATACACACTGATTTTTACATGTTAACTTTTACTGGAGAGAAATAATATTATTGGGAAGTATTCAGGGCAGCAATTTTTTTATGTAAAACTACCTCCAAAGACATGCACACTGGAATGTAACCTTATTTGTATAAAATTTTTGAATAAACATTTCTAGTGTGATCCATTGGATGACTACTGATCCAAACATCCATTATTTTTACATATTTATTGATTATCATCACATTTTTTGTAAAGTGTGTGGATTATTTTTCAAAATAAATTTCCCTTTAAATAAACCTATCCATAGAATCACATTCTAAAGATGAAAATTTTCTTAATGTATATACCACTTTTTATAATATACTTGAAAAATGTTATTGACTGAACAAACTTATTCATTATTTTAATGCAAATAACAAAAATATACTAATGTATATGAAGAAAAAACATAGAATTTTGATGTTCATGAATTTGTTTTTCAGTTATTTTGCCTAATTTTTTTTAATTGCTTTTATGTCAGGAATATTGAAAAAAATATTAGAAGATTAATATAAGCTGATATGGAGGCCCAGCTGTATAATTTTTCTTATTACAATGATTATAAGGATTAATTCTGCCAAGTGCCTAAGAATTTGTTAATTTGAAGCTAGGTCTCTCATTTCCTTTCCATTAATCTGAGTATTGCATTGTATAACAATCATTTGTGAGATTTGGAGAGCAATATATATTTCATGAATAATTTTTTTTAAAGAAGGGACACCTGAATCTTCTCAACATTTAATAATATTTCTCCAGTTTATTGGTATCGGTTATCAGTACTTTCTCCAGTTAATTGGTATCGGTTATTAGTACTTTACAATGAATGTTGTATACTAATTTCTCTATGCAATTGATTTTGAATTGTGGAAAAATTGCTATGTGTGTTTATGCATTTATTTTTTCGTATAAAGAACAAGAAAATATGCGTAATGTATGTCATCATCACTGTGGCATATTGTAAGCATAGATAGTCAAATCCTTCGGATAAAAAGCAATGAATCTTACTTCCCTTAAAAAGCAGTGAATCTTACTTCCCTTAAAAAAAATCTTTTTTTAATCAAATTTTTGGTATTTGTAAATTTTAAGTTATTTTTGAAAATTGCAATTTTTATATTTATTGAACTAAACAAAACAAAAACATAGATACTTTTAAATTTAATGATTTTATTTTTTATTTAAGAAAACTTAATATTTCTTAATATCAACATGGAAAACAAAAATTCTAGGATTATCTCCGTTGAATTTATTGTAAGCGTACATTAAAAAATCCTTTGTCTAAATGCAAGACACCAATTTCCCAATGCAACAAGGTTGTAAATAAAATGTACTATGACAGTCATTTACGACATCCCTATTTGTTTATGACTCTTCTCTGGATTACAACAGTCGGCCATATTCAAACACACTTATCACACATACAATTCTAACCCTGCTTGTGTTTTACTGAATAAAGCTTTGGGTAACTTATCTTCTAAACCTTAGTCTTCATTTTTGACAGTTTAGTTGATTGAATTCTGTAGTGAATGATTCGTTTATCTTTCCTGAATAAAATTAAAACTGCAGATTATTTTTGAATAATTCTTATATGAATAGTGTACATCATGACAAGAGCTTCGAATATACTGACACTATTGTTTGCAGGAGGTCAGTCCACCCCAAAACGGATGTTCTGTATATGTTATACTTTGTCAAAGAGGCTCAGAATATTCTGACTGTATCCCCTATTGTGGGGTAAACCCATCCCCCAATAAAAAGAGAAAAATTTGCATACCGACATTACACGGATTGTGATGGCGAGGCTTCAGTTCTGAAGAGCTAGAAATGTGGATTACTCCTTCATTGCTGTTACTCCCAGGTCCTCTCTAAGCGCGAGTGTTAATATCTTTTAGGGTCCTAGCTTTGGGTCAAATAAATCTGTTTAAAAACTATTTGCATTCAATTGGGCCATGCGTACAAAGAAATCTTTGAAAATAACTACACAAAAAATGTAAATAGGAACATGCAATGAACGTAATTGCCTAATCTCTAGGCATAAAGTAACCCTAAACAGGTTGACATGCTGTTAAAATCAATTAATCAATCAAGTTTTGCAATCAAAAGAAATGAAAGTGATATTGAAAATATTTCATTTTCATCATTGATAAATATTTTAAAAACCTTCTAAATTTAGCATGGCTAACATAATTACTCCCCGCTCCCCTTCTGATGGTTTCAGTATAGTGGGGGGGGTGTTGGAGCTTGAGTCACCTGTTGAAACAAGACTCAGAACAGACAACATTGGAGAATATCATTTTCCTGTGAGTAATTTATGTGCTTACAATAAATTATCTCTCTTTGATAATTTGCATATTGTGTTGGGTGTCACATGACGGTCCAGAAATCTTTTCCCAACCTCATCACTGATCTCCCATTTAAAGTAGAGAGCTTGTAGAAACTGTGCAGGTTTATCTTTTCGGAGTTTAATCTATGGAAGAATTTAGAGTAAAATTTAATATGAAGAGATTTAAAGTAAATGTTAATATGAAGAGAATGACACGAAAGCCAAATTTTTTATTTAACTGGGTCATGTTTTTAGGGGGTTTTAGTGTGTAATTTTAAATGGTAAGTTCCACAACCTTCTAATTCAAATACTGATTCAAAAAGATAGCATGGCCAAAAAGTTTTTCAAAAGGAATTTTTTACAAAGAAACAAGAAAGAAAGGGATAGAAAAGATGAAGTGTTGCAAATTTTAATTTAATTTGTGAGAACTTATCTGAGAGAGAGAGAGAGAGAGAGAAAGTCCAGGAAACAATGTTCTTTGAATTTGAGTATTTTTTTCTTTTTAGTTTTGTCGAAATGTTTCAGTTTTCATTTAATTTTGAGTTTTCTGAAAGATTTTTTCAGCAGAATTCATGGATTGAATTTTATCTTTTCAGTTGATTTTAATTGTCTTTTTAGTTTTCTTTTAATTTCAATTGCGTCTTCTGTAAATTTATCTTTTCAGCATGTTGAAGTTGCCATGTCTTAAGATAAGGAGATTTAAAGCAAAATTAAACGAAGGAAAAATAAAACACATGTGCTTCTTGAAAAGGAGAATAGAAGATTAATTTTTATTTTACAAAAAGGAGAGTTACACAAAACAACTGCTTGGGTTATCGAACTTGATTTACCTCTTTTTAACACCCCCGTATGCTCTCATATTAATACTTTTAATTATTTCTATACATATGAGAGCACAATCCAAAAAGAGTTTAAAGTCCAAATAAAAGTCTTTTGAATCTCTTTAGCTTTAATTTTGTCATGGATTTTGTCATTATGTCAGCAATCATACCTGTTCTTGGACAATAGATTATCTCTATTTTCTTCTTGTGTAATCTCTGATGAAATGATATTTCATATCGATATGTTTACACCTCTGTCGATTTACAGGGTCCTTAGATAGACCGATTGCACCTTGGTTATCTCCAAGTATTTTTGCAGGTTCATATCTCTGTTGAGGGTCCATTCCATTTGATAGCTGAATTAGATATAAACTCTCTTGTGTTGTTTTAGCTAGAGCCATGTACTCAGATTCACAGGTGGACAGTGCAACTGTAGGTTGCTTCTTTGACTTCCATGAAACAGGCGAACTTTCTTTAAAAACAAAATCCTGTTGTACTACGTCGATCACTCTGATCAGACGCCCAATCAGCGTCGCTCTAAACTAAGATCCCTAACTCCTCATTTTTCTCGTAACGCAGTTTGTAATGGGATGTACCTCTTAAATACTTTAAGATATGTTTTGCTGCTCCCCAATGCTGTTGATGTGATTCTGATAGATACTATGATAATTTACCTACAGCATAACTCAAATCTGGTCTAGTACATGTCATTAGGTAGATTAGGCTACCAATAATTTCACGGTATTTTCTTGAATCCACAGGGTCACTGTTGTTACTGAGATCCATTTTTAGTTCACATGGTGTTGCTCTTGGTTTACAGTTTGACATATTAAATCTTTCCAACACCCTTCCTATGTATTTGCTTTGGTTCATTTTAACACACCCTTGTGTTATGTGAAAATCTATCTCTATGAAATGGTTGAGTTTTCCCTGCTCTTTCATTTTAAATTCTGACATCAACATTTTCTTGACATTACTAAGGGAGATAACTTTGTCAGCTGCAATGATTAAATCGTCAACCCAAGATACAATAATCTCTCATTTTGTTTCATATAGACACAGTGGTCTGCTGGATTTTGTATAAAATCATTCCGGGTGAGGCATTCATGTAACATTTTGTTCCAGTTTTTGCCTGATTGCTTCAGCCCATAAAGAGATTTGTTTAGCCTATAGACTAATTTATTTGTTTTAAATCTTTCAGGCTGCTCCACAAAAATCTCATAGTCAATTGGTGCATGTAAATACGTCGTTTTTACATCCATCTGGTGGACAATCAGATCATATTGCATCAAGATGCGTATTGAGGTGATGTTTGCAGTAGGGGAGAAGGTTTCTCCATGGTCTATACCCTTTTCCTGGCTGAATCCTTGAGCAACGAATCTTGCTTTATATCTTTTGGATCCATCAGGATTTTCCTTGGTGGTGTAGACCCATTTACTACCTACTGTCTTTTTGCCTTCAGGTAAATTTGCCAATTCAAAACATTATTTTCCTTTAGGGATTCCAGTTCTTCATGCATCGCCTCAACCCAGCAGTGTGCATCTGAGGAGTCTATTGCTTCTCTATAGGTTCTTGGTATATTGCATGTGGCTTTAGTCAAAGTTAATCAAAGTTAATCAATGCATGGTCACTATCATCCTCAGAATTTGTAATGTAGTCATTTAGGTATTCAGGAAGTTTTCTTTCCCTTCTGGGATAATGTCGAAGCTTACTATCTTCCTCGGTCTGTGCATTATCCTTTGTTTCCGTTATCTTAATTTGTGGGTCTGGGGTTGTAGCTGATATGTTGTTTTGTACAAACTTCCTTTTTGGGGAAGTAATCATCATCATCATCAGTTGGATAGGTCTGAGTCTGCTGATTTGTCACATTGCTAATAAATTTTATTAGCCTGTGTTTGAGAACTCTGTTTAGTGCTTTAGAATGGTTAGTTTCTATAACACTATTAATTATTTGACAACACAAATGAATAACGAAACTTCTTTTGAAAATACAACAATGAAGGTTTATTATAGTAGCAGGTATAAAAGAGTAAGAGTGAGAAAGTGTCCCTTTTGGTGTTGCCGGTTAGTATGTTGGTCCTTGAGTTTGTAGGGAGTGTGTGTGGAGCTAGTAGCAGCATGTTCTTCAGCAAAGGGGTTCCAAGTGGAATCCCTAGCAGTTGATGTGTGAGAGATCTGTCCGGGCTGCCAGCTAGGGGGGCTCTCTGGTTGTCCGCTGACTACCAAAAAGACTAGAAAAAATCGTTCTAGAGAGGAAGAAGGAATCAATGCGCTCTGCCAGGTGATTGGTCAATGAGTGACCGAATCACTTGGTGGGAGCATTGATTCTTAAGTTGAAAGAGATCTGTGGCTGCTGCATCACCCCCTGCTTAGGCGGAACACCGACAGAGAAAAAGATAGCAGCCGTAAAAACAAAGAAGGGTACATTTTATACCTAAACAGTTTTACAGAGTTTTTTGGGCCAATGTACTCGGCGACCTCTACATGTGGTAGTCACGTAATTGTCTTTTGGCGTTGTATTTCCTTCTACTGGTGTAAGGGTACGTTCATGTGTGTAAGTGGGTGGGGATATGTGGCTCATGTGTGTTTGTGTTAAGAAAGGCTCTTTTCACCCTGTCAATAGATACAGTTTCTTTTTTGCCATTAATGTCAAGGGTGAAAAGTTTGTCAGTGTGTGAAAGCACACGTTAAGGGCCAGTGTAAGGTGGAGTGAGAGGGGCTTTGACAGCGTCCTTTCTCAGAAAAACGTGAGTCCACGAGGAAATATCTTTTGGGACCGATGATTTGATGGTCTGTTCCCTAGGGTGCATTGGTGGGAGATTACCAAAATAAGCTTGCAATCTGTTTATATACAAAGCTGGATCTGTTCCCGTTAAATCTATCGGGTTCAGCATCTGACCTGGTATCGATAGAGGTACTCCATAGACAAGTTCGGCTGGACAGTATCCTAAGTCCTCTTTGATAGCTGCGCGACAGCCAAGAAGGACAATAGGTACATATTCGCTCCATCACTGTTGGTCAGGATAGGCACGCAATGTGGCTTTCAATTAGCAATGGAAGCGTTCTATTATCCGTTAGAAGCAGGGTGATAGCTTGTTGTTTGTATATGATTGATCCCTAAAATTTTGGAAAGTTCCTGGAATAGGTGGGATTCAAACTGTCTGCCACGGTTAGTGGTAATAGTTATTGGAACTCCGTAACGCGTTATCCAGCCTGATATAAGGGCTTGCACTACGGATTCAGCTGAAATGTCCTTTAGGGGAATAACTTCTGGCCCCCGTGTAAAACATTCTTTATAGGTCAGAAGGTAGGTAAATCCCTGACTGACCAGCCATGGTCCAACAAGATCAATATGGACATATTGTGTTTAACAAACTGAAAGGCATAGTTAAAAATTCAAACCAAGTTGTTACCGCAGTTTTAGGTATGTCGGCCGGATTTACTGGTATCTGATGGTAAGCCTTAACCAGGTCTAGTTTAGAGAAGGTCTTACAACTATGCAGAGAGGAAGCGAAGTCCTGTATATGTGGGATTGGGAAACGGTCAGGTATCATCATGGCATTTAGTCGTCGATAATCCCCAGTCGGACGCCAATCCCCAGAGCGCTTTGGAACCATATGCAAAGGGGAAGCCCATGGACTGGACTAGGGACGTATAATTCCCAGCTGCAGCATATGGTTAAACTCTGCCTTCGCCGCCTTTAGTTTATCCGCAGGGAGGTGGTGATGGCGTGAGAACACCGGAGCACCTGTGGTCTCAATGTGGTGAGTTGTTGAGTGTTTTTAACACCACAGAATTCTCGGGTTGAATTTTCTTTCAGTTGTTTAACTTCGTAGAATTTCGGTTGTTGACTTTCATTCGATTTTAGTCTTATTTCGAGGGAAGCTTCTTGCCTGTTTGAAATACTTATCGGCTATTCAGGAAGCGAGTAACGAAATCTTTGTGCTGGTTATTTTTTCCTGCCTTAATAGTCTGGTCCCCGAGTTCGTACTGAGGGCGCAATACTAGTTTTCGCTAAATAGTAGGAGTTAGCCTTTGGTGCCATATTGTCTGGGATTACTTCTGCCTTTTACAATCAAGTACCACACGTGTTCGGTGTGATTCTTTGTTAGAAATATATTTTCATACTGGAGCCTTGCGGGTTCAATACTAAGTCCTATCTTGGAGTGGGAACCCTTGTGGAGTTGTGGTTAATGGGCTGGATTGTAACATCATAATGAGTTCGAACTTGTAGTTGAGTGAAAGTATTTTTGCTATTTATGGTCTCCGACTATTTTAACGTTTAGTTTGATATATTTAGAATAAGGGTTTAGTAGTTATGCTTCCCCACAAGTTTAATGCTTTAGTTTAGAATTAAGGTAAAATAAGGTTTAGTAAGCACATGGATGAACAAATGAATGAATAAGGCCAGTGAAATAAATGAGTGAAGATATGAAACAAATAAAGGTTGTAAAACGGCGCGGACAAAATGAACATTTAAAACAAGGCAAACGAACAAAAACAAATTTATATATTAAAACAAATAAACTTACATTAATACATAAAAATATTACTAAATCTTCTAACAAAATAATAGTGTGTGTATATGTGTGAGCTCGTGTGTGTGTGTGTATAACACAACTAAGCTACAAAAAGAATTGCAAAATTAAAATGTCCTTTTTCTATGGTTTGAAACAGGCAGTTTTTTAGAGACGGGAAAGCGTCTCATAGTTCTTGTATATGAATGTCTGCGAGGCATGGTGTTGCTGCTGCGGAGAAATTTTGGTCAAAGAGAAGGTGTTGCCGCTACGAAGAAATTTAGTCAAAAAGGAAGAAGGTGCTTGAAGACGACGTATTTATAGAAAATACCGTCTTGTAAGTGGCTCAAGACACAAGACTTGAATTTACGCGCGCCGACGTAGTTGTAAGCATATCACGTGGTCCTCCTGGCCAATGGTTTCCCGAGACTGAACATTGAGCGTCCGCCATCTTTGTGGGAACAAGTGGCATACCGCCCAAAATAATTTATAGGAGTGTAAAGTCCTATAAACTCCAATCATGCCAACACATTCGTTTAGGACAAACACACTATGGGAAAGGCATAAAACCCCTTATCCTCCCAGCTATAGGTTACATAGTACTATAACTTCTACAAAGATGCTTCGGCATTAAATAAGCCACGAAGGTTGATTTTTTTTTTTAAGTGAAGTGTGTGATCTTGTGTATATGTATGCATGCCTATTTATATCTGTATTTTCCTTTTCCTTTGTTCGTTAATTTGTTTTTCTTTTATTTTTACTTATATTTTATTTTATTTTATTTATTCATTCATTCTATTTTTATTATAATGTACATTTATTGGTTATATCGGCGTTGTTTCATCTGTTGATATATAACATCTATTCCTTGTAGCGTGACTGCATTTTCACGTCTTCCTGATGAGGTTTGATTCTCAGCATGGTCTTCATATGGTCTTACTTTTTGTTGTGCATTCGGCTCTTGATCTCTCTCTTTCCTTGTGTTTGGGGACGTACATAGGTAGCCCAAGTTTCTCCTTATGGTATTACCATTTTCTGTGGTCACATTATAGGATCTGGGTTCTTAGTTTGTGCTCGTAACTATTACCCTTACCCATGTTGCTGACTGGGGGTTTACCACCATTACATTTTGAACTATGTGGAACGGTGACTAATCTTTTGCACCCTGTTTGTTGTAGAAATCACGACTCTAACGTGCAGAATAAACAACAAGAACAACACTTACCAGTTCAACAACCCCAGCTATCGTCCAGCTGGCAGACAAAAAATAAAATGGGCCGTAACCGAATTCCTGTAACATCTTAAGCAAGCTAGTGTATACACATACTAATACATCCATTCACTGGACCAGGAACCAATCATTGTCCAGAGAATGGACTTGGCCACTTGAGAGCGATGGAATGCCTCAATGTCCATATAATCTCGCCTCAAATCGTTGCATTGCTTTTTACTCACTAATAATGAGCATTACGAATGAATTCCAACATTTGTAATATCTTTCTTGTTCTTGTTGGCACTTGTATACCCCCCCCCACGATTTTGTCCTTTTCAGATTGTGTGTTCCCGATCATTACCGAGAGGTTCCCTCTGATGATCTTTGTACTGTAGTTGTGCTGGACTTTGTAGGTTGTGGTTAATTGTTGTTGTTCTACGTCTGTATTGCTGTCTTTAGCCTTTTTTTTTTAATGGTCTGTTTTATTGTTTAGATGATTCTTTCCACAAATCCATTTGATTGAGTGTATTTTGATGAAGAGGTGATGTGGTCAAATCCCCAGTCTTTGGCGAACTGCTTAAAAGCATATCTGTCATTCATTATCACTTATAATATGTTCTAGTATGCTGTATTCTCCGAATATGGATTTCAAAGCACATATAGCATCTTGACTTGTGCATGCATTGTGCATTTTTCTGATCAATAAAATCTTGGAATGGTGGAAACCACATAACAAAGGAAATGCACCTGCTTGTGGCCGACTACTTTCCATGACCTGGAAGGAATTTTGTGTGGTATCATAGTTTCCTTCTTTTGATTGGTTTGATATTTTTGGAGTGTAAGGATCCTTTGACGGTTTTTTTTGTTTATTCCTTTCCAGTATACACGTTTTGACTCTTGGGATTCTTTTTTCAATGTCTTGATATGATGTGTGGATCTTGTTTAGGTTTTTATTCCCCATGATGTTAGAAATTAATATTCTCCCTCTTTTCAGTACCAAGAAGTCATCCACAGATAGCACATCTCTGAATAACCAATATGGCCTTAGTGAGGTTGAGATATCTTTGGCTTTGTCTGACCATCTAACATATATTTGTTCTCTGAGTACTGACCATATCAGGTCATTTCTTGGTTCTTCTTTCAGCTCCTCGATGTTGAAAGTCCAAAACTCTACCACTGCGCCACTCGTCTACAGTGGTAGAGTTTTGCCTCTGCATTCTGTGGTCGCTGGTTCGATCCATATATATATATATATATATATATAACCAGGATGTGGCATTAAATAACCTACAATGGTTGATATACGATAAAATTCAATCAAGCCCAAAAAGTATTGAAACTCTATACCAAAAATATGCAAACAAAATCATTTATGATTACAGAAGTGTAGCAACTGTTTTGTTTACTTAAAGATCTTGATGATAAATAGAACCGAATGAGATCGGTTATGAATTTATTATGTTTTACCAGAAATAATTCTGGTATTTTTGTTTAGAAGATTTCTTATAAAAAATTTGTTGAGGTTTTCTTATTTATAGGTGATATATATATATATATATATATATATATAGTCCAATGATCTGTGTCTACGCTATTTTCCCTTAGATATACAAGCTCTATCACCGATATTGAGTACTTTTTATTTATAAACATACCGGAACATTGACATAATGGTTATAATGTTTACCAATAGCCTGGGAAACGGGGTTCAATCCCAAGTCGAGTCATACCAAAGACTCAAGGAATGGTAATTCATCTTTGCATAACTCTCATCATTATGACGTACGGATCAAGGGTAAGGGGAGTAATCCTGTGATAGGAGTGGCGCCCTCCCCAACTCCTCCGTGTAAAAGCTATTGAAAAGAGATCCTTTGGTCGCTCTCAACTACGATTGCAAACTTAACAAGTATATATATATACATAGGGTGACCAAAAAAAAAAACAAAAAAAAAACAGAAGCCATAAACTTTTTATTACTTCTGCAAAAATAAAGCAAAATAATTCTAATTTTGTACACTCGAACTTCTGGACATGTTGATGAATACTATGGTCTCAATTTTTCATACACAGAATCTTCTTCATATCCTGAAAAAAAAGAAAAGGCTAGAATTAAATTTATGAATTTCAGTCAAAAATATATGGGTTCTGTTTTGTTTTTGTTTTTTGTTTTTTGTCTCCCTATATATATATATATATATATATATATGTATATGTATATATAATTATTTTTTTCAAAAATACATCATAAAGATATTTTTGAAAAATATTTTTCCAGTTCTGCTATATATGGGAGTTAACTGTGATCCAGCAAAAGACAGATCATTGCAAGATGTTTTTAAAATGCTTTAACTTACAACCCCTAGGCTCTCAAGGCATTTATAAATCTTCCAACTCCAAAATATACCAGTGATCACCAATTAGATTTCTTTACTCCATCCTAAATAAAGGCAACAATAAGGTCGAAATAGCTGCCCAGTGTTTCCGTATGTCGCGCGCAAGTCTTTACCGGATTTTCTGGTCGTGGTAATTCAATTCCCAATAAAATACCTCCACTTAAAAAAGAAAATGTACATCTATTTCCTTGCCCCCCTTGAGGTTATAATAATTATGCGGATGCTTATTTCCAATTCCTCTGGGAAGACGTGGCCCTGGGGGTGACCGGATCCTCTGTAAAGAGTACGGATGTAACTTGCAAGATACGTTCAGGTTAATTGGCCGCGCAATTACTATGACTAGTTAATTTGGCGTCACTTGTGTGCGATGTAGGTTTATGGACAATGGTAGAGTTTCGGCTCTGCATTCTGTGATCGTTGATTCGATCTCCAGTGGGGGAGATCATGGTATTCACTGCTGATGAGACCTAATAAGGTCGAAACAGCTGTCCAGTGTTTCCGTATGTCGTGCTGAAGTGTTCGCTGGATTTTCTGGTCGTGGTAATTCAATTCACAATATCATTTCTTGTGTTTTATAAAACCTTCATGAATAAATGAAGAATTTAAAAGAGTTGTGTAAAAAGGGGATGTAATAATAATAATCCCTTAAGAGTTATTACCCTTAGTCTAGGGGACACACCCAGACCGAGAATAGAACATGGCATCTTACCCTTGAAACCTATACAAATGTCTTCTGCCTTCTTTAAATATTATAACAGGGATAATAAAAAGTTTGGAGATTATTACCTGATAAAACATTAGATGTTAAAAAGTCAATTAATAAGTATTATTATTTAACTATTCTAACAAGAATACTGCGAGCAATACTGAACAAGTCCTCGAAGCAGCACACCACGAAGCAGCAGTTGTACGGTCACTCACCACCCATTACAAAAACTATCTAAGTTAGACGAACCAGACATGCGGGACACTGCTGGTAAAGTAAGGACGAACTCATAAATGATGTACTCCTGTGGACCCCTTCACACGGACGAGCAAAGGCAAGACAACCAGCTAGAACCTACATACAGCAGCTCTGTGCCGATACGGGATGTAGTCCTGAAGACCTGCCGGAAGCAATGGACGATAGAGCAGGGTGGCGAGAAAGGATCAGGGAGGTCTGTGCTGATAGCGCGATACGATAATGATGATTTCTTAATTGTACATTCAAAAATTATGTTAACGAGCTTGTTTTCCTTTTTCAAGATTAAATACAAAATAAATTGCTTAAGCGATTTTCGATATTTAAAAAGTTGAGGGTTTTTTCTGTACAGTTGACCTTCCGTACAAATAATTTTTTGCGGAAAACTTAAGTACAGCTTAAAAGCTATATGTACAATGATGGACAAGGTATTATGTCATTAATTTTGACCCGCTATTTATATCTAAATACTATCATAAATGATTCAGTTATCGACGTGTAAGTAATATTTTTACATAAATCGGTTTTTATTGCTTCTAGTTACTGATTAAATTTTAAAAAAATTTTTTAAAATGATCTTAAAATTTTAATATTTTTTTATTTTATTTAATCTCGAGTTGGTTAAAATAGTCAACTTTTAGTAAATTTAAAATGCATTAAAAATTAATTCACTCAGTAATGTTATTTTGCTTGTAATTCTGATAATTATGATGTTATTCTATTTCAAATAAAACGAAAATTTAAGATTTGATAATAACTTTGATTATTTGTTTAATTCATTTTAACGGAAAAAAGTGAAATTTGTAACTTATGGAAAACAAAATATTTTAAAATTATCTCCCTTGAATTTCGCTCTTTGATAAAAATATATTTTACATCGCAAACGACGTTTGTTTTGGAATTGAATTCTGATAGGATTATTTTATTAAAAATTTCACATTTTCTCTTTTTTCTCTATAATTACATTTCTTTGAAGAAACTAAATCCTACAAAAGAAGATAAAAAAAAAGTAAGTGGTGATAATTTTTCTTAATTTCTCTCTTTCATTTATAAGAAAAAAATACGCATTTTATATTTTACAGAAAAACTTTTTTTTCTTCAAGAAGAATTCCCAAGAAATATATTTTTTTAAATAAGCAAAAGTATTTTATCTTGAACGAATTGTTAAAATTATCTGGAATTCGGTAAATCGATTTAATTGTTGTGATGTGACGTCATCGATTTTTGTGTTGTCTTTTCATCATTTTTTTTTTTTTTTTTTTCTTCCGACGAAATTGTTTGTTCCTCTTTACCAATAAGTTCTTCTTTCGACCTATTGTTTCTCCTTCCATCATCTTCTTTTTCTGAAAACTAACATTTAAATGTAAAATTAGATTTTTATGCCTTAAATTTATTTCAAATTCTGAATTTTTCTTTCGTTTTATAGCAATCACAATTCAGCTGATAAAAAAGTTGATAATAAATAAAATTTTTTTTTTTTTTTACATTTTTGTTTATTTTTTCTTCAAGAAATCTCATCAGTTTAATCAATAATTAAATAATAATTTATTTCAATAAGTAAGAAAAGATCAAACAATTCTTTGTCCAATGAGAGAGTCGTAAAGAATTTTCTAAAAATTGTCAATTATTTTTGTTTATTTTTTACTTCAATAAATTTCATCAGTTTAATGAATATTAAATAAATGAATAATAATTTGTGACTTGATTATAATTCATTTTACACTTTAGATTTTTAACAAGACTCGTTCTATTATTTATTTATCAATCTTGGGGTTTTTAAAAAAGTGCTTCAACTTTTTTTCAGCCAACAAACTTATTTGATTAATTCTTTCAATTTAATAAATCAATACACAAAAAACGAAGTTGGTAATTTATTTAAAAAGTAAAAAATAATCAAACAATTTGGAGTCCAATCATAAAGTTGAAAAGAATTCAGAAGATTACCAATTATTTTTATTTTGACTGACAAAATCCGACAGTTCAACTAATCATTATTATCATTAGTAGTAATAATAATGATCATATTCCGAGTAATCATTTCAATTCTGACTAAAATAAATGTTTTGGTCATTTGAAGGGAAAAAAAGAACAGATTAAAATCACTTTTTAATTCTCTATTTAAGACCATTGAAAATGTAGGGAAACTTTAAATCATTGATGGTTATATAATGTACATATATGGAAACCCACTAATATTTTTTAAATGTATTAAAAAGCAGACATCTTTACTTTTAAATCAAAATGTAAATATTAACACTTTTGATATTAAGCCAAGTTACCAATCTACATCTTGTGATGTGACGAAGGTTAAAAAAATATCTAACAATCTGGAAAAAATGAAACCATCTCTTTCTGATGAAATTCTTGTGTATATAGCTGAATATATTACATGAAATGATAATAAACCCTGTAAATATGAAACCCATTTTTAGTATGGATAATTTACCAATTCAATTGATCATCGAAAACTAAAGATTCCCTCGGACCACACTTGCCAATGGTTATTTTTTGTTTCATCCCTTTCTATACAATAAAGAAAAAAGGTGTGTTATAAATCCTCAAATAACATTTTATGCTTATTCCCTAGTTTCATTTAAAAAAAAAAAATATGTTCATATTTTTGCACATATACTTTTGACAAACTTTAGCAAACATTACACACCCACAGATTAGACAAAGAATTGGCTTTTAAAGGTTTTGAAACTTTCTTAGAATGATTTTGTTTCATCTGTCTATATTTCTGGGGTGATATATTGTCATATACCTATTTCGGCTGATGCCCTCCAGCCTTCTTCAGGTACTACTTTGAACCCGGTAACTTTAATGAAAATTTGAACTGCCCTCTTTATTGAATCCGTCGTTTAGATTGAATGGAAGTTTCAATGAGACCTTTAAATGGTGCGAATGTTTCTATTTTCAACATTATGTGTATCATATCTTTCACCAGAAATCTTAACAACCTCTTTTTTTTTATTGAATGGAAGTTTCAATGAGACCTTTAAATGGTGTGAATGTTTCTATTTTCAACATTATGTGTATCATATCTTTCACCAGAAATCTTAACAACCTCTTTTTTTTTCTTTAATATTTACCAGTGTACACAACAAAAATATTTATTTTTATCTATTCAATGTTCATCACATCATCTTCAGGTATGAATCAAAATGTTATTCCAAGTATATTCAAGTTGACTTAATTTTCTTTCAAAATTATAAAAATCAAACATTTTTCTTGCCCAGTTGGCTGGGGCTGTAGAAAACACCAACTGCACCACTGCAAAGGGGTAAGACCCCCACCCACCCAATGAGTGTCCTTAATATGACGCTAAACAATCTGATGGTGAAGTTGCAGTAATGCTAGAGCTTCAAAGAATGCAGAGCACCCCTTCATTGCCATTACTCCCATGTCCACTTGGGCCCAGAGTTATAACACTTGATTGGGTCCTATCTATGAGTCAAATAGAACAAAACTGCATACATATGCTAAACTGAATTGTTCGAAATAGAACTATTTGTATAAAAATGGATTTGGCATTAAATAACCTTCAAAGTTTGATATGCCATAAAACCCAACCAACCAATAAACCAAATATTTTTCAATCTGCCTCCAGTTTTGGCTTTCATTTGCACTATGAATAGGCCTGTTATGTATGGAAGCATATATAGTAATGGACTAATTATTTAATTTCAGACTCAATTAAAAGTGCCTGAATTATTCAAAAGGAAAATAATCAAGAAAAATCTCTTCAATTCTATTTAATTTTGATATTTGACATCTGTGAAAATTTAAATAATTATTGGTTATCTAATTAGGTATGTATGGAAGCCCATAAATAATATATGAGGATGGGATGAAAGTTCATAGATTGACATCATATCTGCTGTTGATGACTTTTTTGATCAATGGGATCCAAGCACTGCATCTACCAAAGGAAGAAATGTGTGGACCACATTGAATAAAAAAAACCTCATTTGGTCTCATTCCATGAGAGTACAAGGATCATTAAATAAGTTTCCAGACTTTTTTCGTATGGGCACTTTTATTGATAGTACACACACGAAACTCTAGTCCCCTTCGAAGTAATCTCCTCCAGCTGCAATGCACTTGTTGTACCATTCCAACAACTTCTGGAAAGACCCATAGAAGTCATCTTGTGTGAGCGTGTCAATGACCTTCATCACAGCCTCTTTCATCTCCTCAGTTGTCTCATAATGACAGCCTCTGAGCTTAGGGAATAAGCAAAAGTCACAGGGAGCAAGGTCTGGACTATAGGGAGGGTGAGGAAGTGTCTTGATGCCCATCTTGGTCAAATAGTCTGTGACAAGGATGGAGTTGTGGACTGGTGCATTGTCCTAGTAGAAATGTCACGGACCCAATTTGAAGAGTGCTGGCCTCTTCCAACAGAATCTCTTGCTGAACTCCCTTAAAATCTCAACATAGTAACCCTAACCCTAACCGTTTGGCTCTGGTGTATTGACTTCCTTACTCCTCCCACACTTCTCGTCATCCCTCACAGACTCACTGCCTTCCTTGAATCTCTTATGCCACTAAAAAACTGATGCTCAATTCATGCAAGATGGTCCAAAAGCAGTCTGAAGCATTCCATACGTTTTTGTGGCATTTTTTCCAAGTTTAAAACAGAATTTTATTCTATATCATTCTTCTAAAGTGTCCTCACGTCTAGATTGCATTTTTGAAATTCACCAGCTGTGACAATCAGACTTTAGTAGGGTGTATTCTGATTTCTGCTCTAGCTGTTCATATGAACCTGAAATCATAAAAATTGGTCAGTCATCTCATAAGATGTATAGCAATAACATAGTGAATTTTCAAGAGTCTACGACAATTTTAAATACCAGTACAAAAAATATTTGGAAATTATTGAAGGCATCTTGTATATATACACACACACACATATATATAATATACTATATATATATATATATATATACACACGCACACACTCACCCATATATATATTGGGTCATTGGTCTAATGAATAGAGTGTTCGCCAATGGTTCGAGTTACACCAAAGACTCAAAAATGGTACTTGATGCCACCTTGTTTAGCACTCAGCATTATAAGATATGGATCAATGGTAAAGTGGAGAAATCCAGGGAATGGTGTAGTACCCTCCCCTACACCTCGGTGTTGTAGCTATTTAAAAAGGAGCCTTCTGGTCACCCTCTACTCAAGTCGCCAACTTTACTTACTATATATAATTGGTGGTATAATGTTCCAGTAGAAATAATAAAATAACCATATCTTTGGTTTAGAAAAACACTTTTTTATTAAATATTGTTCCTATCTTTGCATAATATTGTACCTAATAATATCCATTTTGAGTGTATAATGTTGCACTAAAAATAATAAAATCGAGGTATTTTTGTTTTTTGAAGAAATTGAGATCTTTATTTTAAAAAAGAGGCTGAGCTGTATTTATAGGCAATACTATATTTGTAAATCTTAGTCTGGCACATCATAATTTATTCATGAGTGATAACTATATATAACTTGGAATCCCAACCCACATGTTGGATTTTCAGCTTTTAATATAAGACACAGTCATTTTAATGTTCCTTTAAAATAATAAGATATTGGTATGTTTGGATTAGAAGAAAATTAATTTAGAAGCTATTTAGTCATTTTTATTAAAGTTGATGATAAATATTTGCATTTTTAGAATGTTTTAGTATTGGTTACTAAGAATTATGTGTGGAAGACTGTTTCAGGTTCATTCAGACATCTCATTTGTTTGGTTTCTTTGTTTAATGGCATATCAACCTTTGTGGGTTAGTGCCAAAGCCATCCTCATAGAAGAATAGTAGTGGTACTATTTAACCTAAAGCTAGTGGGGATTAAGTGGGGTTCATACCTTTCCCGAAGAGGGATTAGTTCAAAAGTGAACATTATAATTCAACTGGAGCTTGAACTTGCTTACTTTGAGCCTGCAGTCCATTACTAAGACATTTCAGATAGGCTTAAAAATCTCTAAAAATGAATAAATATTTTCAATAAAGTCAATTTTATTATGACATTGGAAGGGTATTATTATTATTATTATTTTGAAAATTGGGTTTCTAAGCTTTTTCAGGTCAAGCACTCATCGAGATGAAATGAATTTCCTCTCAGTAGCACAACACCTAGTTATGACAGGTTGTTAGTGCATACAGAAAAGGATAGAGAGAATTATCTGCCTCTTGTAATGATTACAAAGAGAGTAGGTATATTCTATGGACAAACACTCTCTCTTTTACAGTAAGAGAGAGACAATAAAACATAAAGGATAAAGAGAGAGATTCCACCTAAAAATCATTCGGAGTTGAATGTCTTTGTGTAATTTAGTTGTGTAAATCTTTATCTTTTAAGCTGGGAATTGTCTTAACTGTCACTTTGTTGTATTATGGTGCTTAAAAGTATGACCAACACGAAAGAAAGAGAGGGTGGTTGTCAAGATAGTGAGAGGAAATAAAGTGAACAGTTATTTTGTGGTACTCTACCCTAACAAGAAACATATAGGAAATGTCTTTAACTTTTCTCAGAATTTTCAGTCAGTCTCCACAATTTTCTATTGTTTGTTTAATTCAAATTAAAATTGATTGCTGAAATGCAAAGCAAAAATTAGTATTTTTTTCAAGTTGTAGGTTTTTAACAAACAATTAACAGTAACTTGAAATAGAAATAACCAGTTACATATGGAATCCTTGAAGCACCACAAAAATGAGAAAAACTTTCAAAAATTCAAGGCTTTCCCTCCTTCATATGCAACTTCAGAAATCAAAATTTTTTTTCTTAATTCAGAAAAACTAAAGTTGAATAAATCTTTTTTTATTTCAATGAAATTGATACTTTTGCTGTACTGAAAACAATGTAAATTAAAGTACGCTTGTTTTTTGTTTTGTTGCTAAATGATTGAGTGTAGATAATTCTCTCATCATTTTATGAATAACAGGCTGTCATTTTATTTGTTGATTAAATGTAAAACAAATATCAGATTTAGATATATCTAAAATTTGATTATATCTGTTGAACAGTAAAATAAAAATGTTGTTTATAAATAGACCTGAATTATTTCTTATACTACAGTTCATTGAAACACAAAGTAAGTTATTTTGATTTTATTATTGTTTTCTTTAATAATATTTCTTCTTTATTCACAGATGAACGACAATTTCCAAATTTAAAACTACAAATACTAAAGAGAAAAGGTATTCTTGCAAAACATGGACTTGCATTTTGAGCGAGTTCATATTTAAACAATCATATCCGAGGACATAAAAGAGACAATCATTGTTTTTACATCAGAATTTTTACTACAGTCATATTTCTACGAAAATATGCAAACTTATACTGGAAAACAACCCTATGCATGTCCAGTTAATGGATCAGCTTTTTCAGAGTTTAAAAGACATGTACAGACACATACTGGAGAGAAACCATTTTCTTGTGAAGTGTGTGGATCAACGTTATCAGACAATTTCAGTTTAAAAAGACATATGCGAACACACACTGGAGAGAAACCATATATCTGTGAAGTGTGTGGATCAGCATTTTCAGAGAGTTCCAGTTTGAAAAACCATGTACGAACACACACAGGAGAAAAACCTTTTACTTGTGAAGTGTGTAAATCAGCGTTTTCATTGAGCTCACATTTGAAAACTCACATGCGTACACACACGGGAGAGAAACCATTTCCTTGTGAAATGTGTGGATCAACATTTTCACAGAGTTCAATTTTGAAAAGACACATGCGAATACACACTGGAGAGAAACCATTTTCTTGTGAAGTATGTGGATCAGCATTTTCACAAAGTGCACATTTGAAAACTCATATGCGAATACACACAACAGAGAAACCATATTCTTGTGAACTGTGTGGATTAGCATTTTCAAAGTGTTCACATTTGACGAGTCACATGCAAATACACACAGGTGAAAAACCTTATTCTTGTGAAGTTTGTGGCTCAGCATTTTCACGAAATTCACATTTAAAAAACCATATGAAAACACACACTGGAGAGAAACCTTATTCATGCACAGAGTGTGGCTCAGCATTTTTAGTAAGTTTCAATCTTAAAAGACACATGCGGATACACACCGGTGAGAAACCATTTTCTTGTCAAGTGTGTGAATCAGCATTTTCAGACAGTTCTAGTTTGAAACTACACATGCGAAAACACAATGTTGGAGGATTATTGTAAAATGTCTGGGTCAAGATTTTTACAGATTCAGTTTAAAATTTTATATAGAAATATATGCTAGAAGAATCTCCTACACTTGTTTAGTGAATAGATCAGTATTTTGAATGCATTCACTTTTTCAAGTATAAATAAAAACTTACACTTGTAATAAATTTGTGGAGTGTATGGGATTAGATTTTTACAGAATTTAAATGTACACACACACACTGGAATTACATTTTATGGATGCAGAGTGTGTGAATCAACATTTTCAATTCTTGTTAGAAATATATGTATATATATATATATATATATATATATATATATATATCATTTAATCTAGTAAATCTGGAGTAGGGAATAATTACAATTAGGACCAATAAAATTTGAATAATCCCGGTCAAGAGCTCAGTGTAAATAAAATCCGCAGAGCAAATAATTTTCTCTTAAAAAAAACAACAATCAGTCTCATTAAGATAATAAATTTATTTCCATCCTGTTAAAAAGCATTGATATAAATTAATGCTCTAAAAATTAATCAAAAAATTAAAGAATCCATTTTCTTGTTTGATCTGAAGAAGTCCTGTTAGTTTTTTCAAGCATTGAAATGGCTTTCTGTTTGTGCGCTAATGGCTTTCTGTTTATACACTTGGCCTTGATTTTTTCCTTGGGTGCCGGCTTATACAAAGACTTTTTAGAAATTCCAGAATTTGAACCACTGGCCACCGATGCCATATTAAAATTTCCAACAATAGGTTTAGGTTCAGTCTTTTTGTAACGAATGCATAGTTCATATGAATTTGGGAGTGTCTGCAAAATTTTTATAAATTCAGGATCTGTTACTCCTGCATTTTTAAGTAAGTCACACAATTTCTTACAACTAGGATGACTAAATTGTCTATGTAACTTTGTTGCAATTTTAATTCTTTCTGCCGTATTTTTAGCGGGATTTCTTTAATAAAAAGTATGTGTTTGAACTTACGTTTGTCTGGTAGAGGTTTGGTAATAGGAATGTAGTAATGTCCAGATGATGTGCAGCTTAATGGAATTTTCTTTTTTAACATCGTAACAGTGTCATCTTCAAAACTGAGGCAAGTTCCAGCCCTTTTCATGGCGTCTTTACTCAAGAGAAGTGGAATGTCAGAGTCCACAACATGAGTGATAATACTGACTTCAATATAAGTGATAACACATGGTAGAATCAGCTTGTAGAGTGAGTTCAGTTTATTTCCATTGCCGAATCTAAAGGTTTTCACTCCTTTTATTTTTACTATTTTCTTCTTTTGTGCATCCGTTAATGTTTCAAGAAAACATTTATACCATTTTGTTCCACAAACGGTGCTGGATGCACCACTATCTAGAATCACAGAGCCAAGCGTCTCACCCAAAAAATGTCCCCGCGTTCTTACATTTTTGTTGACTCATAAGTACCACATGGGCCACAAAAAAATCTTCCTCTATTTCGACGCCATTTTTATTCCTGCTACTATGAACGTAAGGACAGTCATAAGACCAGTGAAACCTGCAGCCGCAATTAAAACATACTGTAATGTTACCTGCTCGGTCCTGCGTGTTTAATTTCTTTTTGTTAGTGGAGCATGTTTTATTCTTATGTCCCTGTCGTCTTCCAGCGCGGTTTATCTTTTCTCACGAATTATTAAAATGTGAATCACGTCGATATGAGGAGCGGCCATAATATACTTCAGTAGGGTCCATTTGGTTATTTTCTGTATAGTTAACAATATCCATTTCATTTTTTACCATGACAGATGAAGTATTGGGTGATGAATCGCTAGAAGAATGTCCATGCATAATCTTCCATAACTGTTCTGACATGGAAGATAGTTTTAACTCGCTGACAGTAACCTTGACCTATTTTTCGTTATCCTTGGTGATATTGGCACTCTTTAGTGCTCAGAATGCGAGTACAGGTTCTGGTAAAAGAATATTAAAGTCTTTTAATTTGGCGACAAGTCGGTCAAATTCAATCAGAAAATCTTCTAATGACGTCCCAGGCAGTCTCTGATAATTTTCAAATGTTTCGTATGCTCGAAAGGCAGACTGGTTTACATCTTCCAGAAAAAGTGTATCCAGTTTTTCATACAACTTTTTCATTCCATCCTCAGAATTAAGAACAGCAGTGTCCAATTCCAAAACAGCTTCTCTGTCTGTTCCTTCCAATGACAAAAACACCATGAGGGCTCTTTTTGTTTTATCCAGTGAAGTCACAAGCTCCCATATTTTCATTTCCTTTTTCCATGTACTGTATTTATCCTTAAGCAATGCGGGTGGAGGAAAATACTTAGAAGCCATAGTGTCTTTTAGCTCTGCTACCATAACAAAGAACTCAGACTATCACACTCTGCATACGGAGACACCTTTTTTCACCCGTCCTTCTTACACTCTCACATAAACCAATATGGCCGTTTGTTTACTTCTGGTCCTCGAATAACATTCTCTCATCTTGAGAGTATCAGGGGAGGTAACTGGCATGTTTTAACACTTTTAATAGGATGGAAATGAATTTATTATCTTAATGTGACCGATTATTTTGTTTATATATATATATATATATATATACACAAACACAATAAAGAAGCCATTTTCTTGGAAATCCTCTTCACTTTTTAAGCTAATCAGCATTTTCAATGGGTTTAAAAAGATCCAATACGGTATTATCATAGGATTTATATTTAAAAAACCACCAGCAAACACTCTATTTTATAAAAATAAGATATACAGGTATACTTCACTTTACATTGGTAATTCATTTCAGGAGAGGCAACTTATGTCAAATTTACTTGTCTCCAAATTCACTTGTCACTAAACGAAACCATAACTAACCATTCCCAGTTCTGTATTTTATTTTTAAATGCATTTTAAATAATATATGGTCAATAAGAATCTATTTGAAGCTGACAAACAAATAAATTTTAGTTTTTAATATAGTATTGAAAAAGTCATCTAAAATTGCAAATACTTGTAAATGTAGATATTTACAATTTGCTGCTCTTTACAGTTTATCACAGTCTTTATTTGCAACTGTGGTTTGCTCCAAGACGTTATAAAGTTAAATGATTTTGTAAGGTAAAATAAAAAATTTTGCGATGATAGAAAATAAACTAATTTATGTTAGATTTACCAATATTTACATTCTATTTATTTATTTGCATTCATTGTTCAGTAACATGATTTTGTATACTTTTAACACTTTTCTAGTGATATTACAACTTCAATATTTATGGTCGACAGATGTAAAGTCGAATAGTTTTTTTTTGACAAACAACATATAATCAAGGACTTAACTTGTGGGGTTGAAAGATTTTTTAGGAAGGTCAGTGGCTAAGGGCAAGGCTGTGTTGCCGTAAGATATCTGACTCCATATTTTGGTTATATTATTTTACCCCACGTTGACTGGCCGGTGCAATGCCTTGCCCAAAGAAAGTCCAAAAGAAATATACAAAAAGAAAAGACAAAAACAGATAAGAGATGAAAACATTTCTTTCATACTTTCCTTTATTTACTTGGTGAATGGACTAACCAACGCTACGTCCCAAGACACAGCGTGGTGCCCAAAACACCAGATAGTAAAATCGGTGTTGTCGGTTCGACGTCACTACCCGAAAAAGAGGTCGGTTCACAGAAAACCTGAGTCTTTATCTCTCTTCACCGGCTCCAAATTCGCCACGCCAAAATCCTTCTAATTTTGGCGCGACCGCTTCTCATTGGCCACTTTACATTTTATTATTTTTCTTTTTTCTGATTTTAACCGGATGGATGCGTGGAGCCTTATGCGTGGCGACGCATTTATACATTTTGTATCTGGCAGCCGACGAGTCAATATCCGGTTGGGAGTTTTACTGTTAATTCCTAAATCGCCACAATACATCGCCACCCGAAAAAGCGGAGCTTGGAGGATTCTTAGAAAAAATTTTTCAAATTAAAAATTTTTTTTTTTTTTTTGTGTGTCCAGCCAACCCGCTTTTTTTTGCAAAAAGATTGTATTGATTTTTAATTGTCCTATTTTCTTGGAGGATTATTTATCAAATTCTTGTATCTTATTTGCAAATGTTCAATAATTTTGGTAATTTGTTTAGGGTGGCTGGAAAACTAGGACTCGTTGGATATGACGGATTTTATTTCCATTTTTTTTATTATGTGCACTAATTCCGGTAATACATAGAGTTGTTGAATGTAGTCGTCTGATTTGAGAGGATTATTCTTCATTAACTCTTTTGCTTTTTCTTCGGAACTTCTTTTAATATCCAGGAGTAATTTTTATTTATTTTTTAATTTTTTATCCGTGAGTTTTTTTTGTTCTTTTTTTGTTTTGTTTTTTGTTTTTGTGTGTGTGTTCGCTCGCTTGTTTAAACGTTGCATTTTTTTTGTAGTTGTGACTACTTTTCTTTATTTTTATTTATTTATTTTTTTTTTAGTCGCTAGTATTGCTGGAAATCTTTCTTTTTTTTTTTGTGTGTGTACCTCGTGGTACGTTTTTTTTATTTTTTTTTTTATTTTTAAATATGTCACTTTGGGAAAAAAAAGGTTATGAGCCGAGAAAGTGGCATAGAGGAGTAGTGTGAGTATTTTTTTTGGGTCCTCTGAAATTTCTAGCAGTCGTGTTGGTGTTTTAGTGAGGTAGTGGGAGAGATAAACCATGTGGCGACAGAAACCGAAATAGAAGTAGGGTGAGTGAAAGTTTAAAAAAAGTTACCTTATTTTGCAATTTGGGAATTGAAAAAGTGTTGAAAGATAATGTTTTGCTGAAAGAAATTCCACGTTCATTTTGTTTTCCAGAAGTTAGTTCGGCGGGAACATTTGAAAATTTTTCTCGGTGTTTCGCTGGGATTTTTTTTTTTGTTTTTTTTTGTTGTTGTTTTTCGTTTTTTTTTTTTTTTGTTTGTTTTTTTTGTTTGTTTTTTTTTGTTCTTTTTTTTTTTTTCTGTTCCATGTAGAAAGTCATCTGTCTCCAGTTTAGGATGTTTCTGTTTTTTTTTTTCCTTTTAAAATTTCTTGTTGGGATGTCTTCTTCATTCCGGGTGTTCATTCACATGTTCGGGGTTAACCAATGTGGTGTTTAAAAGGTTTTTTTTTTATCACGTCGGGGTCACCAATGTGGGGTTGAAAGGTTTTTTAGGAAGGTCAGTGGCTAAGGGCAAGGCTGTGTTGCTGTAAGATATCTGACTCCATATTTTGGTTATATTATTTTACCCCACGTTGACTGGCCGGTGCAATGCCTTGCCCAAAGAAAGTCCAAAAGAAATATACAAAAAGAAAAGACAAAAACAGATAAGAGACGAAAACATTTCTTTCATACTTTCCTTTATTTACTTGGTGAATGGACTAACCAACACTATGTCCCAAGACACAGCGTGGTGCCCAAAACACCAGATAGTAAAATCGGTGTTGTCGGTTCGACGTCACTACCCGAAAAAGAGGTCGGTTCACAGAAAACCTGAGTATTTATCTCTCTTCACCGGCTCCAAATTCGCCACGCCAAAATCCTTCTAATTTTAGCGCGACCGCTTCTCATTGGCCACTTTACATTTTATTATTTTTCTTTTTTCTGATTTTAACCGGATGGATGTGTGGAGCCTTATGCGTGGCGACGCGTTTATACATTTTGTATCTGGCAGCCGACAAGTCAATATCCGATTGGGAGTTTTACTGTTAATTCCTAAATTGCCATAAACTCGAAACAGCATAACCCAAGGTAAACTTGTATCTCCTTATTCTTTAATATTTAAAACATCATCATCTACCATATTTTGTGTAGTGAGTTCATTGTTTTTGGCCACAAGTTCCTTAAAAAACAATAAATAGAATCACAACTTAAGGCTGAATTCTAATTTTGTTAATATATGGATCGCTTTTTACAAAATATGGAAAACTTGTCACTGGAAAATATTATTCCTTATTTTCATAAAAATAACCAAAAAATGGCTATTTCATATGAAAACAAAAAAACAAATGCATTTGAAATTATTCATTTACTTTGCTGAATTTTCTTTTATTAGTTTTTATTCTTGTTTCTCCAAGAAAAAAGAAATATAAAGAAATTATGTGAAAAGTAAATTTAAAAAATTTGCCAGGAATTGTTTGATGTTTATTTAATTCAAAACAAAGCCATTAGCAGGTATGGAAGTCCAGCAGCATCATTCTTATCATTCTCAATGATTGAATTAATTATTTGCTGAGTGGATTTTAGAAAGCACCTTGAACTACCAACTTTTTCTATAATTTCTTGTAGAAGTTCTAGAATGAAGAAAAATGAGGCAACCACAACAATGGTAAGTAAAGCCACATGGACTCTCTTCATATGACAGCCACACCCTAACCCTAACCCTTTGTATATTCGGGTTTTCTGAATTTCATCTACTCTTCCATTCACTGAATTTGCTTCTTGCTTGATTTTGTTTTAGATTCAATTAAATTTATAGATTTTATCTAATTAATCTTTTTTGTTTTTTGACGATGAATTAAGAATAAAAAAATGTAAGGAAATTGAATAAAAAGTAATTCATAAAATATTTGATGTTTCTTTCAAAACTCCTCCATTAGCAGATATGGAGGCCTATGAGCATCATTATTGTTATTACTGTATTGATTAATTTTATTTTTATTAAGTGCTTAATTATTTGTACATAAATTTTGTTTTGTTGAAGTACAGAATCTCAGTTATGAAAACGTTGAATAATTTGTGGAAGTTTCTTCTATAAGTTACAAATTAATATGTATATTTCTTCATTATTAAATGAATGGCCATCATTATGGAGTTTGGAAAAGAGTCAGCACACAAGCTGAGTCAAATCGAGATGATTTGCCAAACTCCATATGGTGCTGCAATATCCGAGCAATCGGTATATCTGAGGTGCTGGCCATTGAAGTTTGGTCTTGCAATGCTGATTCAAATGCTTCAGCATGACAGATGTTCAGCTTGAGGGATTTAAGCATTCCAGCTTTGGCCTATAGATCAGCTTAGAGTGTGTCACTTGCTATTCCCTTGATGAGTTGGTCCTTGACGTATATGTCAGACAAGTCATGAGGGACACGTAAAGTTGAAGTCTAGAGCCGTAGCTCTAAGGCAGACAAGGCTACTCTGTATCAGCTCATTTTCACTCTTTGACATAAAAGCAAAAGTGAGGCAATGGACAATGGTGTTTGACCTCGGAGGGATTTTAATGCTTCTCTACTATGACAAGTAGTTCGTCTCGATCAGGGTTTGGGGAGAATGGGATTACACATTCATCTATTTCCATTATTTGGTTTATGTCTTCAGATTTATATGTGCCTGTTGTTTGGTGGAATGTGACGTTGGCGATGAGTGTGTCCATGAGGGGTTCATTAGTCTCCACGCATTTTATGACTGCTCGATGAGGTTTCTTTGCTTGGCACACCCTCAGAAGATGGTTAGGCTTCCCACAATTGCTGCATGTTTGACCCCATGTTGGGCATTTTACCTGTTGGGAGCTGGTTTCCTGGGATGCCATGCTGGTGGCTGCTGCAATCTACACCAGTCTGGCTGTTTGGTTTGGCACTGCTATGGTTCTAGTTAGGGATAGGTGTTCGTATGAACATTCCCTGTATTGGCTTGTTGGGTATTATTCTTCTGTGATACTCTTTGCTTTGGGGTTGATTATGTTGCCACAGGGTTTGGGAAGTCGTCAGGCAGTATTTCTTTGCTAAAATAACACTACTGGATTTTGTTGCCTATTGTTTTTCCCTGAATTAAAAATTTCACTTGTAGCCAACTCTGACATATTAGTGTGAAACCTTCGACAGCTCAAACAATTTTTCTTGATGAGATAAAGTTATTCATTATTAGCCCCATATTCACTAGATGCTTTTGTTCCCCGAGGTGTGTATGGTAGCTTCACTGTTAGAAAAGATTATCATTTTAGTGCTGTGGTCACTTGGGATATCCTTAGTCTGTCTACAATTATTGAAACAATGGCTATCCATAAGCAAAATATTTCATTATTAAATCAATGGCCATCCATAAGTAAAATATATTTCTTACTTTAACAATCAGTATGATCATAAAGAAATCCACTTTCTCATCTTTTTATATGAATGATGATATTTACAGATAAAAATCTTGTTATAATGATATCAGATTGTCTTTAAAAAGCAGTTAAAATTGGAAGTTTCTCAGTAAATTTAGGAATATATTAGAAATTTTTATAAAACAGACATTGAGTGTCATAAATAAATAATAAGGTATCATACGATAACTGATGTTTGTACAACAGCATTTCTTCAAACAAAACCTTTGTCAGATGATGACTCTGGATTCAGGCATGGTTTCAGGGCTGAAGCATCATTACCACTAGCCCAGTGCGCCCCAGCAGTATCTCACGACACCATCAGACTTTGTCAGATAAATATTTCTATACTACAATTTGATCAATCCAAAGTAAATAGACATTTTTATTTCTATAGACATGAATGTAGTGATTATAAAATAAAAAACAGACATTCATAAGGATTAATAAATTATATCTTTATTTCAGATGGCTACAAATCTTATTGATGCAAAGTTAAGAAACTTACAATGTAGAACACATATATTTAAATAATAATAATAATAATAGAAATGTAAACTTTTCTCATTTTGTGTAAATAGAATATTAAATATCTCACTATAGAATAGTGATTTACTTAGGTAATCATGCAGTAATTAATAAAGTAATTAAGTTTAAATAAAATGTAAGATAATAATATACAAAAATAAAAATAAAACAATAGAATATAAAAATCAAATATCCCATAATTCCACTTCTGCTAAAAGTTAAACTTTTAGTGCCAAAAGAAGAACCCAGTCTCTTCCACTTAAAACAAACAGTCTATATTTTGTAATATTAATTCATGTTCTAAACTTAGGATATTCCAGAGAAGCTCAAAATCATATCATTATGATAAAGAGAATAGAATATGGACATTCATTGTAATTGATGAATAATTAATTCACTGTAGAAGATAGCTATAAATCTAATAGATCTTAAGTAACTAAGGTTTTTTGGTCTCTAATCATCAGCATGTATTCTCTCTCACCATACATCCATATTGATCATCACTCTTGTAAGTCTTCACTGTTCACACAGAGCTGATCAGTTAACACTGGTGTGTCCATGTGTAGTAGTTCATAGAATATCACTTATGAGTTTCTAGTTTCTTTTCCAGCAACTACCCAGAATAATATTTTTTAATCTAGTCATGAGAATAAAAATAATGAAGATGGCTGCTGTTGACGTATGGTCATTGCCAATCTTTTTTTTATTTCCCTTCTATTTAATGAGTATTGAGATTTTTTCTTTTCTACAGTAAATGATGCCCTGTCAAATTTGCCACCAGACATAGTGATCCATCCTTATGCCTTTCAGAGTGTCAACACTTATATAAGGGAATTTCATGTTTACAGACATTTCTGTACCACAGCATCATGTATCATGTCAGTGGAGCTATTTTGTTAGTGCTGAGACCAAAGGCTGTCTTCTTTCTGCTCTACCTATTAAAGAGGCATACTCAGTGTAACTGTCATAAGAAGTGGAATCAGTGACTCTGAGATCAAATTCAGGACAAAACTCTTTCTCGTTGTGCTCATACCCTTGGGAAAGGCATGAATCCATCTGTTCTCTCTCCAACAAATTTCTTTACCTTTGCTAAAATAACTAGTCTTGGAAAAGAAAATCCCTGAATTCAAAGCAGCTTCACTCTGTTTAAAAACTGACCTTGTGTCAAATCCTGTTCACAATGGAGGAGTTAGGTAAATGAATCAAGGGTAAAGTGGAGCAGTCCAGGGAAAGGAGTAATGCCCTTCCCTACAGCTCAATGTAGTAGCTATTGAAAAGGGAGCCTTTGAGTCACCCATGACTATGCTCGCCAACTTATTGTGGTCTTATGCTAGACATGGACTTGATGTTGCTTTAGTTCTATGACTACCATGTGTATTTCCAACTCGATTTTTAAACTCCTTCTGTGGTCATGTTATGTTTGAAACATCCACAGAAGAGGAATAACAATCCATCCGGAAATTCTTCTTACAGTCAGGGTGGCCAGAATGTTGGCAACTCAAAGACAAGAAAAATTCTTCATGAACAGAGAAATATTTATTGAAACGAAATTGGGTAATGATAGTATATATAAAGAAATATATCACTTTTTATGTTGAGAAAAGGACAAGTTGAAGAATTTGGCTGGTGCTTCCTTATTTTGTCAGGTAATTTTTCTGAGAGAGTGGCTTTTGCAGGGGAGACTTTAGTGCTTGGAGTTATTTCTTTATTTGTACTTATTCTCCTGTCTTTGGTATGGTTTTCAAATTTTTTTTTGTTTTTGAACCTGTTGTGGAATCAATAAATACGTTGACTCCACAAAATTTTATGAATGAGTGATGACAAAGGAAAGAAGGTTAAGTTTAAAATACCAACTTTTATTTGGCGTATAATACAAATGAAAATGTATTTGTTGATCCAAACTATATCGTCTGCTCATGAACTAAGGTTGTAGCTTGAAGGCAAGGTTATATGGCCAAAGTTGCTAGATTTAGTGTTGCTACTTATTTTTTTTGTTACTTATCTTATTGCTACTTATTTTGTGAAGTTGGCGATGCTGATGTACAGAAGTTGGTGTAACTGTCTCACTATGTCCACGTTGTACTTGTGAGTCTTACTACCCTGAAAAGGTCTGTAAAAGAGAGAGGACCAGAGGTAATACCTAAGATGACTATAAGGACTCATAAACCTAAAAAGAACTGTTGAAGGTTGAGCTGCTGACTTCTCTGCTTGGCTGGACCTCTGCATTGGTTTCTAGTAACCTAGAAAGGGCGTCTGGTTGTCAGTGCTCATTCCAGTGAAAGATCCAAGTTCCTTTTGCCTTGGGCAAGGGTTAGTCCAGCCGCTGATTTTATAGCAAAGATGTACTGCCAAACTGCCAGGTTTATTGTGCCTCAGATTTTGGGGCAGCAAGCTTCTCTTTAATTTTTGTGTAATAATAAAAGAGGTCATTACACAGTTAAGAGAAGTTTGCAAATTTTACTTACCATATTCAACAGATAGAACAAATCATTTGAGATAACGAAGTGTTTATATGTTTTAAATGACTTTGAAGGTAGATTATTGTATTATATATAATTGAAGGCCATAATCGTTGAACTGACTTCAATATAAAATAACCCAACAAGGGTTGACTTACTGTAAAACTAACCAAACTCTAATTAGAAAAATGCATCCTCATTGACTGAATGGAAGGTCTTGTTCAAAATTCCCACAATGTTTATAAATTACATAAACACCTTGTGTAATATTGGTTGGTTATTATATATAATAACAGAGCCAATAACGGATCTTGTTGATAACACGTTTATTAGATGTTGTATTCTATGTAAAACTGAGGCAGTTACTTCCCTTGGAACAGATTACGAGTAGTTTCCCCTTTAGTAATTTCTCAGAACTACCGCTAGGTGTCATCCTGAGATAGCAGCCTCCTCTTAGTAGCCACTGACACACGTGGTGTAGAGAAGTGAAATAAAAAGTCTCAACATGTTTTATCTTTGAATGTTATTTCTGCATGCTGATAACGCTAACACAACAAATGTGGCAGCCAATGATGTTGATATTGGTGGTTTTGTTCTCAACGATGTTTTCACTTAGTCCACTGGTGGATCGTGTGGTGTCTGGTTCTTGATCAGCGAAATGGACTTTCTTCGTCGTTATGATTGGTATGGCGCGCAGGTGGGTGCGATTACAGCGGAGTCTCGCCCCATTTGGTGTTTCCACGACGTAGCTTCTAGGGTTTTCATCTTTCTGGATGATGGTCCCCAGGGTACCATGTGTTGTTGGGTTTATTTAATATCTGCACGCGTTGGCTAAGGTCTAGTGCTGGTAGTTCCTTGTTTTGGCAGTTGAAGTCATAATGTATTCGCTAAGAAAGAATTTGACCAGATGCAACACGATGACATTATCTGACCGTCAGACAGTCCATATGCTTCTCCGACCCCTGGTTCCGAAACCTGGGAGCACTGATTTCCGGATCTGTGTGAACTACAGACGCCTAACTGCGTCAACCATCCCGAGCCGATACCCCATACCTCACATCCATGACTTCGCATCCGGATCACAAGGCGCAACCTTCTTTTCGAAAATTGACCTAAGGCCTACCACCAGATTCCAGTAGTACCGGGGGATATCCAAAAAATTGCAGTTACAACACCATTTGGCTTGTACGAATTTATAAAAAATGCCATTTGGTTTGCATAACGCAGCACAAACATTTCAGAGGCTAATGGACGAAGTATTGCGCGGACTACTATTTGTGTACGCATACATCGACGACATCCTAATGGCCAGCAGGGATGCTACCTCACGTAAACAGCACTTGCATGAAGCCCCGCGACGCCTAGTACACTACGGCCTCTAGATTAACTTAGTCAAGTGTGTATTTGGATCTGCATACATGCCGAATGAACTACCTACTTCTGCGATCCGACACATCTGTTGGGAGACTAAACGGAGTGGTCTCCTTCGTTAAAGTTCTTTTTGGTCATGTGACTAGGTAAACCGGGGAATCCACCTCGTTCACGAACAGAACATGAAAAGTGTAGAACAGTAGTTCGCTCCTTAGCGGTGAGCACATGGGGCCTGCCGCCTTTATTTTCTAGTCCTGAGAAGAATAAGTGGGTTCTAACTGCTGCTGTATGGACTTTTTTGTTTGTTCCTTGAACGCTTGTATTATTTGGGACGGGAACTTCGTTTCCTACTCATATTGTGTACTATTAAATGTCATATTGACTTGTTCTGTTTCCTACTGAATATTCTGTGTTAGGTTACTCTCCTTGATATTATTAGGAACTAATACATCAAATAGTCCGGTTATCTGCAGACAACCTTGGCCACATACCTTCACCAACAACCTGTTCAAGATCATCTTGACTCGCTGTCGCTTAAACCGATTAGACAGTAGAGTCTACACTTTCGATGTAAACAGGAACTTCACACAAATTTCTTTTCTTGTATTTCTTACCAAATAAAAGTTGGCTTTAAATTTGCTCACTTTTGCCATTTCTGTGTCACTTCACCCATTTCTAAATGTTTGTGCTATCGACATATTCGTCGACCCTGTAAAAAAGTAACTTGTGCCTTGATGTAACTATTTAAATATGAATTTTGTCAAATTGCATATACATGCTTTGCAAGAATATGTTATCTCTTTCTAATATGGTTCCTTGTATCTTTTCCAATTAGATATTTTTTCTTCTTTTCTGCAACTGATATCTGTGAATAAAAAAAGAATTATTGAACACACGATAAATGAATGATTTGCAAGAAAGGTGGTCGACCGTAATTGAGGGCGACTATTAGGCTCAATTTCTAATAGCTACTCCAAGATATAGAGGAAGGCGCACCACTTTTCGCTGAATTGCTCCGCTTACCTTTGATTTTTACTTTATAATGGTGAACGTTAAGCAAAGAGGCATCAAGTACCATTTTTTGAGTCTTTGGTATAACTCGACCTGGGATTGAACCCTGGTCCCCGAGCCATTGGCGAACACTCTAACCATTATGCCAATTCAATAAGCAGATAATTATTAAAAACTCAGTTTGTATTTAAACAGAGAGCAACATATATCATTCAGGCTCTGTTATAATTTTTTTACAATTCGATTTCCAGTGGGGAATATCATGGTATACACTGCTGATGAGACCTAATTAGGTCGAATCAGCTGTCCAGTATTTCCGTATGTCGAACGTAGTGCTTGCCGGTTTTCCTGATTGTGATAATTTCTTTTATTCTATTGTTCAACAAATGCAATAGAATATGACTCAAATGCAGAATTGACAATTGTTTAACGAATGATAATTTTTTAAAACAAGTTTTTGATTAAATATTCTAGAAGCAACATTTTCCCATGTATCAGTGACCATTAAGAATAATGTTTAGGGACAGTTATCCTTCTAAAAGTAACTGATAAATATTTTTCTTTCTTCAATCATGAAAGAAAAAGAGATTTTTATTTTTGTTACGGGACCGATAAATACGTCGATCCTGCAAACATTTATAGATGAAGAGTGACGTGACGCGGACGAGGCAACAAGATGACTAAAATATGAATTACTGTGTATTTTATTAGGTGAATTGTACACGAAGATTTGGCATATGTGAAGAATCACTGAGGCTGTGTGTGTAGTCTTTGAGGTGTCGTAAGTTTGTGATGTTGACTACAGGCCGTGTTGGTATCGAAAGAGTAAACTTGGCGACATCGAGTCTAGAAGATCAGGATTGGATTTTGATGCTGGTGTAGCTGCATGGCCAGGCATCTGGAGACGGTCAGAGAGTCCGGCGTGTTGTGTCGCTGAAGCCAGATAATTGATGTCCCGGTTGTTAAGTCACTAGTTAGCGCGGAGAGATGTAGTCGATGTTGGTCTCGAAAAGTCGACGTGAAGTAAAAAAAAATTCTTTGAGGAGGGTCACCACTCAAGTCCGACACTTACTGGAGGAGTAATCTTTCTCCTCTCCTCTTCTCTCCTTTCTTTGTTTCGTCTCTCTGTCTCGCTACTTGGACAAACTGCCTCCTTCCAGATATGCCGAAGTTTTTTCCATTTATTGAAGCCAAAGCCTAACCATCTAGGCACTTAGCGACATAATGCCAGAACCAATCAAAAGAGGGATGGAAAAGAATGGACGCTCTCTTCCTCTCCCGTAAGTCATCTGTTTCTGGTTCAATTTCGAGTCTTTCTCGGAGAGACGACGCATGGCACAAACCTAATCCTTTTTCGTCACGGGTTTCCATCATGACTGCTACACGATAATACTCCGAGCAGTGTCGTAAGCTCGTAGACGGGACCTTACCTCGGAGTGTTCGTCACATCTGAATGTACTGCTGCGTTATCTTCTATGTAGTGCCAGCAAAAGATCCTTTGAAAGGATCAAAGATAATAAGCGAGGTTTTTCCTAAAAAAGGACTGATTATGTAACTTTCAATCTTTAGTCCTTAAAAGGACTTTTGAAATTGTCAATGATTGGTCGGATGCTGGGATTGGCTTGAGCTGAGACTGCGGCGGTGATTGGTCAGATGCTGGCACCGGCTGCTGGCGTCTTCTGCTCGACCAAAAGGAGAGACGTCAGGTAGGGGCGTGTTCTGGTAACAGTGAAAGGAACTTGAATTATTTCCTCTTCGAGTGAGAAGTCCAAGTCAGAGTGACGTTTGTTGTCAGTGACTGCTTTTATAAAGCAGAGAAGGATCGCATATACGATGGGCTCTCACATACGTGACTTTCTTTAATTATGAATCATAATGAAATAAATCATTATACTGACAAAAGTTTACAAATACAACCCATTCTGCTCAACAGTGAGAAACTACTTTCGAGACGGTGAGCAGAATTGATTTATCTCGATAGCAGCCTCAGTGTTGGTACTAGAAAATCTAGTGATAATATTATTGTCGATACCAGGTAGCGGAAACAAATTCCGTTAACTGACGACATAGATCATGGCGTTTTTTTCAGCAGGGACTTGAAATTTAAATGGTAGGAGGGGGGGGAAGCTACGTTAGTCTTTTTAATTTTAGTAAATTTACATTTGTTTTCTTTCTTTTTTCAAGGCATCAAAATCCTGGGTTTTTCTTTCCTTTTTTTAATGCATTTCAAGTTGTAAAAACAGGTTAAGTTGCAACATAAATTATTACTCTCTTGATCCTCCATACTCCTGAAAAGAGTAATTTTTCGTCAGTCATTAAATGTTGTGAATTAATTTAAACACAAACAGCCCAATTTATGTCATGATTAATGAAAATTGTTTTAATTTTTTTATAAACCAGAAATCATAGATCTTTTCTTTCTAGTAAAAACAAGTGTTAATTACAATTATATAATTATAAAAACTGTTTATGTAAAACTTTTATAAGAAAGCCTAAAAGTAATTTCAATTTTTATTAAGTTTTAATAAAAGGGTAGCAATTTGCAATGTACATGAATGTTTAGGGTTTGTCATTTGCCTTTGAAAAATTCTCTGCTGCCTAATCTGATAAGTTCATAAGTAAACAGACACAAAATGAGAAATCAAGAAAAAATAGTTTTGTGATGATTATAACAAAAAACAAAAAATTAGCACACACATACAAATATATGATAACAATGTTTTTTTATTTTCAAAAGCATCACACAGAATGTGTTTATTTTAAAATATGAAACCAAAATCAATTAGGGTCGTTACTTCTTTCTGCATAATTGCAAATTGAAACCCTATTTTGAAAAACCAATGTCACAGTGAAAGACAACTAGTATACTGGGCTGGCGTGAATTACTCCCAACACCCTGGCCACATGGCTCAACCATTATTGTCATTTATTCTATAAATTACAATCAATAAATAATTGTCACTATGCTTATCAGGTTGGTGCGCCACCAAGAAGAAAAATATTTTATTTACAATTGAGACGAGAATAGCAATAATAGTATGGTGCATTTTACATATGCCATAGCATATAATCCAGGAGTCCTGAATCGCCCCTCTGTAAACAAAAATATATGCGAAAGAGGGTTCAATTTCAAAGAATTAACTGAGATAGTTTATAAACCCTTCACAAAACAAACAAAAAACAATGAGCTGGGTTTTTTCCTTCTCTTTCATTTTTAAAATTACCCTAAAAAAATCTGTTTGGCTTAACTCTCTCCAGTCCTTCTTCATGAAAACAAATCAAAATTCCAAGGGACTTTTAACTCCACCCCTAAATAATCTAAGAGGATTTTTCAATCTGTTTCTGGTTCAATAGATTGACTAGTTGTTTTGAATTTCCAATAATTTGCCCCTTTTATTCTTCCTTCTTCATTGAACTTCACTCTTTTCTCCCTCTCTATAACCGTTTCTCTCTTTTTTATACTTTATTCATTGTAAATCTTCTACCTTTCTCTTTCATATTATTCGCTCTTTTTCTCCTCCCTTTCCCTATCTCTCTCTCAAACCTTCTCTCCATCTCTGTCACTTCGCTAACCTTCTGTTTATTTTGCGTCTCGCTTCCTTCTTTCACATCTTGTGCCATCATTATCTTTATCATCTATGTCATCTTTCCAATATAAAATCAAGAGCCCATTTCTCACTGTTAACACAAAAGATATTGAGAGAGAGAGAGAGAGAGAACCAAAAACAAAGGCGCATCAGAAAACTCCTTTCTTCAAATGATTCTTTTAAATAAATGAGCCTTATCATTTCTCTAACATAAAAAATATTGTAAAACTTCTCCAAAGAGACAATAAAAAATAGACACTAAACTGACCATAAAACCTTTTGACCATTAAAAGGTGAAACGTGAGAAAAATCATTCTTATTTTCTCTCTTTTTATCCACAAGACCAAAACAACAATAGAATATTCTTGACACTTTGACGACACAAAAATGAAATAGATTATTTATCTATTTGTTTGTATTTTTTATCTAAATTTTTTTTACTAATAATTGTCTCAAGAATGTTCTTCGTGTGTGGGGAAATTTTTTCACACACACATGATCATACCTAAATATTTCTTTTTCTTCTTCCTCTATATACAAAGCTTTGTTCTTTTCTTCTTTTCATTTTTCTTTCTTCTCTGGAGATTTCTTTTTACTTATTCAACAGCTTTTTCCTGGATCGATCCTTGGACACAGGCACCAGTTCTGACGGAACGCCTCAGTGCACTGCATTGTGTGACCCCCATGCTGCTGTGTTTATTCGACGGAGCCCAAGAGAAAAAAAAAGTCGAATTCGAAGTTCGAAGGATAAGACTCGCTCACGGATGGAGAGCTGTGGGACACTTGAAACTTTGCTTTGGCTCTGTTCCCAGCCCCATGCATCATTTGCCAGATCCGAGCAGATCCCTCTAGATCTAGGGGTGTCAGTAGACTGAGTACATCTCTGACTCTGGTCACTTTCTCTGACCAACTAACTACACTCGAGAAAACATAAAGTACTTGGTCATTTTCAGTTTTTTTGTTCCATTTTCCAGCATGCTGTTGATCTTCATGCTTATTCAAGGTGGTGAGGCTGCTTTGTTCAAACCCATATTGATACACTAACCAGCCGGGCTGGTGGTGGGTGGGTTAACTGCTTCCTCTTTTCTTGTTTTGTTACCTACTACATGGATACAACTGCACACACACACAAATATATCTAACTCTATATACTATTGTACTAAGGGTACGAAGTGTAAAACATTTATATAAATAATCAGCAAACAGATCTATTTGGGCCATAGATGGGCCCTTAATAGGCAAAACAGCTCCAGGTAAGAGTAATGGCAATGTAGGTGTACTCAATGTTCCCTAAATCTATTGGTCAAATAGTTATATGTTATCATTTTCAAAACTTGAAACTATTTGACTGTGTGCAAACAAATTTCTGATTTTAAATTGAGTTATTAGTATTACAAAACAAATCTCAGAATCATTTAACTGTGTGCAAACACAACTATTAATATTAGATAGCAATACTTGAAACTATTTAACTCGATGTAAGCAAATGAGCATTGATTTCTTTTAAAATATTATCAACAAACTATTCATTCATAAATTCTATATATTTAATATATATGTATAAACAGGATATGGCATTAAATAACCTACAAGGATTGATATACCATAAAACACAACTAAGCAAGTAACCAACTAGATACCAAATTTAAGTTCCTGATTTCCTAATGCCAATCCATACAATTCATAAGAATATAGTTTTTCTCCAGGGCACATGTTCCCTTTCAAACGTAAATTTGAAAATACAATTTTTCTTTTTCTGAAGTGCGCGGTGGGAAAGAGTGATACAGAAAGAAGACGTTTGATAGCAACAAAAAAAAAAAAAAAAAAGAGAAGGCGAGGAAGAACGCTATTAAACGAACTTTTTAACCACAGTCCACTGTAATTCCCAAGAATAAAAGTGACTACTATTTTCTTCCTTGAAATTCAAGTTTTGAGTGTTTCTTTTCTGCGAATTCATTTCTTTTAGACACGTTTTTTGGTCCTATGTTACAATAGGTGAGAGTTGGGAGAAGAGATGGATTTATTATGCTTTTGCTAAGGGCCTAGTTGAAAATAATAACTAATTTAATAGTTACCTAAAGTTATAATTGTTTATAAACTATTTTTATGGTTAGGAATATGAAAAAAAAATTAAACGAAATGTAATTGCATAAAAATCCTTTAGTTAATTGAAATCATAATCAAATTGTTTGCAGATTATTAGATCAGAATTCTTGAAATTATATAATTGTGTACAAGCAAATAATTAAATATGAAGAGTTATTTTAAAACAGGAATCTTGTGCAAACAGATGATTATAGATAAAAAGGGGGCATTTAAAATATAGTTATGATAACAAATATTTAAAAATTAATCAAATAAATATAGCAGATCAATAACAGGAAAAAAGCATCAAAGTTTTAATAGAAGTTAAATATTAAAGAAGTTAAATATTGATGTAACAGGAGGCGGTTGAGTTAATCACAAGAGTGACACTAAATTATGATTCATCATTTCTTTTAATCCTTGAAATTTATTTCATCAGTTTATTAAAAGAAATTTTGCTTTAATTTATATCAAAGAAGAAAAGGCTTTATGAAAAAAAAAAAAAATGGAAATGACATCATGGAAATGAAGTAAGTAAACCTAAAATGTTAAAGTCAAATCAAATAATAACTCTCAATCAGATTGTATAAGACACCAATAATGAAATAATCTGAAAAGATATTTGATTGAGTTTAAAAGCATATCAACATTTCAAGGGTTATTTTATACCCAGAGGTTAGGGAATTACATTCATTGTAGGTTCATATTTACATTTTTTGTGTAGTTGTTTCTTAAGAATTTTTTTTCACATGATCCTTTTGAATAAAAACAATTTTTAAACAATTTGACTCATAGATGTGACCCAAACAGGTACTATCACTCCAGGTCAGAGTGGACCTGGGAGTAATGGCAATGAAGGATTATTCAACACTCTTCAAATCCACAGAATTGGAGCCTCAACATCAGATGCAGTTTAGTATCATTCCCAGGATACAAGATATTTGAGAATGGTCAAAGATTCTGTGCAGAATCAATATTTTTCAAGATAAAATTCCATTACAATGTTTTTTATAAGTCACCTAAGTTCTGGTCACTGGCATCAAGTGAACATCCACAAAAAAAAAAAAAAAAAAAACCTCCCGCAATAATAATGAGCGCCTTAAGCAAAGCTTAAACAGTACTGATTTCAATACAAACCATTCCATTGGTTGGCAGCAATCCAACTGCAGCCAGAGAGGATCAAGGATCCAACACAATATGGGGAATATCCATGCATCAATAAGGTTGGAGCTTCCAAGAAAAATAGAACAGGTTTTCAAAATAAAGGAATCTACAATCATGAAATTTTGGCTTTTTTATTCTGAATTCCTCACATAAAAAAAAGAAAAAATAATGAAGGAAAGAAAATTCACCAAAATAATAGCAATGACAAATTCACATATATTTAAACTTTGTCTTAAGATAAAGTAACAGTTTTTTGTTGATTTGCAAAAAAATAAAGAATATTTTCTTTTAAAAGTTTTCCAGATTGTTAAAATTGATTGACACATTCATAAAATTTTGAGAGCTCTCCAGTTTGTGATTTCATTTATTATCATTTTGTAAGAGAAACTCGTTGTGAAAAACAATCCACACAAAAATATGAGTGATGATGATCTTTTAAAGACCAAACATTTACAAATATTGAGACACTAAAATCTCATAAAAAAATAAGTCATAAAAAAAGATAAATATTCCAGATTCAAAAATCAGACATTTTGAATTCTACAGCTCTGAGTTGTGAGTTTTTATCAGTTTTTAATCTTATCTTTTTATACTTGAAATATTTTCATGCATTGAGCACTGCAAAGATCTTATGGTTTAAAATGTTTTTAGCAATAAATTTAAATCATAATTGTATCATCATTCGATATATACAGAGAACGAGAGAGGGAAGGGTTTATTCTAAAAGTACAGTGTTTTACGCTAGTAAATATTTTCATTGATAATTTTGAGTCTAAATTTATTGCAAATACCAATTCAAGTGTTTACATTTTTCTTTTAAATTTGAATTGAATATACATATGCACACACATGACAAGTACAGGATGTTTTTTCGGTGTTTCTACAAAGATTTTATAAGTTCCTGTTTTGTTTGTATTGCATCTATCTTTTCAAACTGAAACTCTGTGTAAATCCAGACCTTGAGTCTAAATTTTCTCTCTTGTGTGTGTTCGCTTGTGTCTTTTCAAATGTGAACTCAGAGAAAATGCTGATCCACATACATCACAAGAATATGGTTTCTCTCCAGTATGTGTTCGCATGTGTCTTTTCAAATCTGAATTCCAAGAAAATGCTGATCCACACAATTCACATGAATATGGTTTTTCACCAGTATGTGTACGCATGTGACCTTTCAAATCTGAATTCCTTGAAAATGCTGAGCCACACATTTCACAAGAATATGGTCTCTCTCCGGTATGTGTTCGTAGGTGATTTCTTAAAGTAGAACATTCTGAAAATGCTGTACCACACACTTCACAAGAATATGGTTTCTCTCCAGTGTGTGTTCGAATATGGCACATTAAATTTGAATTTGTTGAAAATGCTGAACCACACACTTCACAGGAATATGGTTTGTCTCCAATGTGCGTTTGCATGTGTTTTTTTAAACTAGAATTCTCGGAAAATGTTGATTCACATAGTGAGCAAGAGTACAGCTTCTCTCCTGAATGTATCTGCATGTGATTTTTCAAGTTTGAATTTCTTGAAAATGATGAACCACACACTTCACAAGAATATGGTTTCTCTCCAGTATGTGTTCTCATGTGACGTACCAAATTTGAATTTGTTGAAAATGCAGAGCCACACACTTCACAGGAATATGGTTTCTCACCAGTGTGTATTTGCATGTGTTTTTTTAAACCATAATTCTCTGCAAATGCTGAACCACACACTGCACAAGAATATGGCTTCTGTCCTGTGTGTGACTGCAAGTGACTTTTCAAGCTTGAGCTCCTTAAAAATGTTGAACCACAGAGATCACAGGAGTGTAGTTTCTCTTGAGTATGTGTCCGCATGTGTCGCTTCAAATTTGAATTCCTTGAAAATGCTGAACCACACACTTCACAGGCATATGGCCTCTCATCAATGCGTGTTTGCATATGTACTTCCAAATTTGAATTCTGTTGAAATGCTGATCCACCACATTCTTCAGATTCCTGATATGTTTCCTCTCTGCTTTCTGTATCTGTAAATGTTTCTTCAGTTTTAAATTGTGGAAAAGCCAATTCACCAACTTCATAAGAGTAAGGTTTCCCTTCATCATGTGCTTGCATGTCTGTTTGGAACACTGAATTTATTAAAAGTGATGAAATACAGTTTGCAACAATAACAAGTATCTCTTTTTTTGTGGTCAGATGCAAAAATCTAAATATGAACTCTGTCAAAAATGAAGATCCACACACTTTGTAAGAATGTTTTTTTCTTTAGCAAATAGTTGTTTATGACTTTTCAGATTTTGAAAATGGTTCTTCACCCGAGTAATTGATATCTGTGAATGAAGAAGAGGTATTATTAAATAATACATGAATTATAATAACTCAATTTGTGTTTTTAACTGTAGCATATCATACAATTGATGTTCTGTCATAAATATCTTTTACTAGTGTTCAAGAAGCTTAATTAATTGGTATATCATTTAAATACAGGAATCTTTACTTATGCCCAAGATTTATTGATCCCAAAAAGGATAATCTATAATTGATAAAAATTAAACATTTATTTAGAGTATACTATGTCAAACAGTTGAAGATTTAACAAGTCTTATGTTATTTACCAAGCTAAATAATAGTTTAACAATAATGTGAGACTTGTTTCCCCATGTCCATTATCCAATAAAGGCAGACTAAACTTATGTTTCTTTTTCACAATGAAGTCTCGTTCCTTTGACAACGATGTTCATTTCATTACTTTCTCTCTCATAAAGGTCAGCTCTATAAAAGCTCCCAGCAAATGTCACACTCACTCTGCTTTGCTTCAAATCTTTACTCTTAAGATTGCAGTTTATCAATTATGTACATTTTACAACTGATGCATATTCATAAATGATGGTAATATTGCATGTGCAGAGAGATCTTACTACAAATGGCCACTTATACAAAAAAAAATGCAAAGCAGAAAAACCTTTTTGCTTCAGGTAAATGCAAATTATCAAAATAACATTTAGCCAACTAAACTGTAGAATCATTAACATACAGGAAATTTTTCAGATAATTAAGCCTCTTCTTGGAGTTGTTAAGACATTCTGCAGCCGTCGGCAAAAATCCAAGAAGAAAAACAAACAAGTAAGGAGAAATCTTCTTTATGAAAACAAAGACATAGAAAACATTTGGTCTGGTTTGATTTCTTTGTTTGAATGGCATATCAATCTTTATGAGTTATTTAATGCTAAAGCCATCCTTGTAGAAGAGTAGTGGTACGATTTAACCCATTAATCCAGAAGTGAAGCACATGATTGGATTTCAAACTCACTATGATGTCACAGTTCAGTCCAATAATCACACGGTCTTCCCCAGAATAAATTTTAGTCATAAATGTACCAAATGGACCATCATGGAAACAGAAGGTATTGTTGATACCAATACATAAAACGGTGAATCTAATTCTTGTTGGGGGGGTATAAAAGAGAAGCATGTTGCTTTCTTAAAGTCAAATCCAAGAATAAGGTTTTAACCAGACATAAAGTAGAGAAAATCTAGTGGAACACATGTTAAGAGAGAAAGAAGGTACACATTACTCCTATGTGGTAGGGGATCCTAATGATATGGAAAATCATTGGGCAAGGAGGCATTAAAGAAAGCAACGTATAGCAATCTTGACAATGTGTTTAAGTCAAACAAGTAAAGAATTCAATATTACGTGTTATTTATCATCGTCCCTTTGTACAAGAAGGATACAACAAAAAGGTCAAATGTTTAGTAGAGTTTAACAAGTTTGAATCAAGATTTTTCTTTTTCCTAGATTAGTTGCCATAACTGAACTTTTCTAAGGATATTAGCACTATGGAAAACACAATCATAACATCACAAGTACCAAGGAGAGTAGAACGTTCATTCCTGATACAGGAATAGAAAATATACAAAATCAACAAGACAAATCTGCACAGTGTTATAGATTGGAATCAACCAAGAAATTCTTTTTGGTTGTGATAATCCATTTGGCACATTAATGATCTAATTACCCAGGGGAGGATGGAGAGTTCCCCTTGGAGTAATGGTTAAAGTGCTGGCCTTGAAGTAAGAAAGCAAACTAATTTTTAAAAAAATATTTTGTTGACAAAAGACATTTCTCTTTTTTTTTTCTCTGAATATTACACTCAATGAAGCCTGAATAACTGATCAGCCAAAATGTGCTAAGAATAATGTCAAAAAAGATTCAGTTGTCTTAAGAATATAAAATTAAGTTAATTTCAAATGTTTCATCTTAAATATCTGATCTTTCAAGTGTAGTCTTTTCCCAAACTGAAAAACAACAGAATTTTTAATTCATTTTTAAAAACTACAGTCCGTTCTTTGTACAAAACAAAACAAAAAATTTTTTTGTTCCTTTCAGCACACTTTCCTTTCAGTTTTTTTTTTTTTTTTCTAAATTGAACAATCCAGAAATTGTGAAGATTGACTAAAAAATCCAAACATGTTGATTAAATTTGGGTAGCACTTCAGAGAAATATGCTGTACAAATATTTAAACAAATCTTTTTTTCATTTTATAATCATAAAGATTAACTTAGAATTATCTATTATATAAAACATTTTAAAAGTAAAAGTTGTTTAATTTAAGGTCGGCATCACAACTGATTCTGACATAAAATGACAAAGTCAATAACTTAAAATCAGCAGAATTCATTTTTAAGTTATGTAGACGGTCAGTCTAGATCAATACCTGCACCCATACCTACACCTAAAAATTCAAAGCATAAAAAAAAATGTGATCAATTTTTGTTTTGATTTAATTAGTAATACTATCATTTTTGTAATTGGTTAGGCTTATCTTAGACATATCTTTATAAAGACGTAAATATTTTGAGCACCCAAATGGAATTCACAATTTCAAAACATTTTATAATAACAGAATTTCTGAACAAATAAAATAAACTGTGAATGAAACAAGTAGAGAAAATTTCATTGAAATCCAATAATTATCTAAATTTATGGAAGTATTGTACATTCAAATTTTTCGATCGTCATTTTGACATTTTTTCAAGATCTGTAAAAGACACAGACAAAAGCTACCGACCTTATTGTATATTCACGAGATTTTTCATATTTTTCTTTTGTCAAATGACCCCAAATATACAAAAATATATTTTTGGTCTACTATAGAATCAATTGTTTCAAATATTGTCTATAACTTAAAAACGATAATTGTTTTCAGTAAAAAAAAATTAATTTTTCATGAAAACATTGTTAGAATTTAACAAAATCCTTTTTTAATGTTTTATTTAAAAAAAATTAAATTAAAAGTGACAAAAAATAAAAGGTGAATAAATTTCTTTTAGTAAATTGCCAAAAAAAAAAAAAAAAAAACAACAAAAAATAACAAAAACGGATTAAATCATTTTTCAAAACAGAATTTAAGATTAAAATATTTTTACTTATCTAAAAATATTTAAAATTTCGTTTTAGTATCACATCGATTTTTTTTTTCTTTTTTTGTAAATGTATTTTTCTTTTTTGAAGTGTTTTAAACAAACATATCCTTGAATTCTTGGGAAAATAAAAACGTGTCACTTGGATATAAAGTGTGTCGGGGAGCAGGAATTTATAACGTAAGTGTATGGGGGGGGGAGAAGGAATTTATAATGTAAGTAAAACTGCTAAATTGGACCCTCTTTTTGTGTACGTCTTTATGTATGTAGCAGTAGTAATTTTTCGTTAGCAATGACACAGTGGGCTAACGTCCGTAATTTTAAAGTACGGAAGCCGAAAAAACAACAACAAAATTAGGTTGTATTTTCTTTTCCTCGTTGAAAAGAATCTTACAAAGGTTCTAATAATAATCGCAGGTTATTTTCGATAGGATAAACCAATTAATCCCTCTTGAATATGAAAATAGAATCTCTATGGGGAGAGGACTAATGAAAATACACCATCAGATTTTTACAGTTTGCCCAAAATATTTCAAATATGAGAAAAAATTAGCAGTGCTGGTAATATCTATTGGGGGTCTTGTGACACATAAAAGAAAAATACGTTTTCCAACAAAAATATTTTACCTAACAAAAATGACTCTTAATCAAAAATTCTTTAGGACTAAGAAAAAAAATATTTGGCAAATAATTCGTATTTTTATATTGGTAGAGAAAGAAATGACGAGAAAGTGATACTTACTTCTTTCGTTTGATTTCCTTTCGTTAGAGCAACGCAACATTTAAGGAAATGAAGAAAATCTAAAAAAAATAAACTAACGTTCAAGTTGAATTAAATTTACATGGTCGTATTGAATCGATAGAAATGTTTTCTTGAGAGTGAAATTCAAGGGAGGTAATTAATAGAAATTATGAATTTCTGTTTTCATTATTATAATTGAACAAATATTTCAGAAGCATACGATTGAATCCTGGAACTTTGAATTATTTTTTTCGTTTGTCCAATAGAATAGTAATTATAAAGATTTTTTTTCAAATTTAAACCTAAAAAAGGCCAAATTATTTTTTAAAAAAACAGGCAAACCATTACACAAAACAGGCAAACGATTATGATAGAAGTGAGTTTGATCTTCACTGAGTGTTCTATTTTAAAGATAAACAAATACTTGGGCCTCTCTTAAAGTCAGTAAAGTTAACGTGTTTCCCACCAGGATAGATCATAAGAGTTTGGGCTCCAGTAAAAGCCAGTGTGCTTGGCACTAAGGAAGTTATTTAGTCAAGTACCCACTCACAATTAGAATATTCGTGATATACTAACGTGAATACAACAGAGAAAAGACAAAATAAACGTATTTATACATACAAGAACATTTAACCTTTAATATACATAATATAAATACCAATGGTATTAAGAAGGAAAAAAATCACATGTCCCCAAAACTATAAATATATTCATCTAGACAACATGTATATATAATGAACAATGAGTGGAAGAGTAAAAAATAGGGAAAAACTTACATGAAGAGGGAAAGTAAAATAGTTATGTGGCTTTACTATTTTGTGACAGGATTTAAGACATGTCTCTTTGGTTAAAAGAATAAAAGAATAAGAGTTTGAGAATGTTTCTAGGAGACAGTCATGTGACACACCATGAGGCAACCAATGAACATGCCAGTTCTCTAAGGGAGATAACCTTTTATTGTCTCCTTATATCAACATAACAAATACTGGTTTTTAAGGCAGGGATGCATTTATGCCTGGAAATTTCATACTATAATCAATTAAGCTTTATATTGAAAGATTTAAGAATATTTTGTTTTGTCTCACTGATTAATATTATGATGATCATTTTTATTTCTGTAAATGTCAAACGCAAACATATCATTTTGTAGTAGTAATGCCACGAGCAATCTTACCTCGAAGAAACAGATGGTGTGTTCTCTCTGCTACCGACAAGCAGAAACCAGAAGAAAAGGATGCAAGAGGTGTGACTTGTCTTATGGAGGAGAGTGTGATAAGCCCACGTGAAATTGCGAGATTTAATGAGCATATAAGAAACTAAGTTTGAGGTGGAAAAAGAAGAGCAGTATTTTGCTTATGTCTGATTGGTGAACATCCATCAGTTTATTTTGTGTGTTAAGTAATTTGACTACCCCCCCAATAGGTTGATTCCACTTTGACTAGACTTCTAAACCCACAAACACATTTAAAGATTTTTTTTCTCAACAGGTTCAGTACTGACATTAGTTTGTTTTTTAAAAGGTAGAAGCAAGTAATAGGGTTGATTTCAACATATTCTGTTAAAGTTCTTGTGTCAATGGAATTCAAACACCTTTTACTTCAATGTTCCAGTCCTGCACATTCACCACATTTCCAAAGGGGATTCCATCTCTTTGAAAGTTGAGGTGGTCAAGTTTTAGGAACATTTTTCAACACATAAAATTGTCATCCATTTGACAAGCTATCTGATAGTAATAAAATGATTTGAACATCCAATATTGTATTCATTTATAAAAAAGTCTCTGACAATGAAGTTTTTACTTTGAAATTAATTAGACTCAAATAATTATTATTTCGCATTGCAATAGCCCTTTAAATTAATTAAGTACAATAAAATAAAATAATTTGTGCAATGCTTCAAGCAAATTACAAAATACTTTAAAAATACTTTTTTTAAAAATTTTTATTTATTTATTTATTTTTTTAAATTATTATTATTATTATTATTATTATTGTAGTAGTAGTAGTAGTAGTAGTAGTAGTAGTAATAATAATAATAAAAAAATAATAATAATAAATAAATAAATAAAATAACACAGTATTCATAGTTAAAGAATCCAACAAGAAATTTTTGCAAACAAAATAAAATTTATGTGTCTTCATTTGTTTCACAGTTTTACATTTGTCTATTAAAACTAATCAGATTACAACAAGGTATAATACCTTCAAAACTGCACCCTTTATTTTTGATACCTTAAGTGGGAGCTTATTTTAATTAATGGGTTAATCTGGCTCAGATGATGAATGAGGAAAAGAAAAATATGAAACTCCACAAGATAAAATCAGCAATTTATATGGTTGCCCAGATGCCTGTAAGTACCAACACATCACAACAAAGAGATTGCACACTTCAAAACGTCGGGTGAGGAAGGTGAATAAAATGCTGAATCAAGAAACCTCTTCTAAAATCATGTAATAAAGTAAAGGAACATATAAATAAATGAAGAAATAGTTTTTTTTTTATTGAACAAGAGAATGGACAGTAATCATTGGATGAAATGTGGCTGATAGGAATGTTATTATTGGATCTAAATTGTTTGATTGGACAGTAATCATTCAATGTAATTTCTTTAATAGGACAATCATCATTGGATATTCTTTGTTTCATAGGACAGTTATCATTGGATGAAGTTTATTTGATAAGACATTTATAAATGCTCCTCATTATTTAATTTTATGCTCCTTCAAACTGATATTTGTTTGTGTTGAACTATCATCAAAACCTACTGTCATATATATATATATATATATATATATATATATATATATATATATATATATATATATATATTGTCATCCACAATATATATATATATATATATATAATTATTAATTGATCAGGTGTTGTCAGCTTAGTCAGTTCATGCTGTAGGATATGCCAACTACACCTCTGCAGAAAGGGAAGACCTCCACTAATAAGTGTCCTGGATATGAAACTAAACCCTCTGATGGTGAGGCTACAGTCCTAGAGCTCAAGGGAAAATAAAGGATCTTTCACTGCCATTACTCTTCGTCCATTCTGACCCAGGGTCTTATCTACGTGTCAAATAGAACTAGTGTCCTGGTTCTGCAACTAAATTACATTTGATAAAAAGGATCCAATCTTGAAACTCTGGGGAATGTGGAGTACCTCCTCATTGTTATTACTCTCAAGTCCATTCTGATCCGGAGTGATAGCACCTGTTAGGGTTAGTGTCAAATTGAACTGTTTCATCATTTAACTGTGTGGAAGCAAATGACTGATATTAAATTGATTTGTTAATGTAACATAGCAATACTTTAAACCCTTTAACTGGGAATGAGGAATGTTGAATAAAGTTATTAGTATTGAATAGCAATACTTGAAACCCTTTAACTGGGAATGAGGAATGTTGAATAGAATTATTAGTATTGAATAGCAATACTTGAAACCCTTTAACTGTGAATGAGGAATGTTCAATAGAATTATTAGAATTGAATAGCAATACTTGAAACCCTTTAACTGGGAATGAGGAATGTTGCATAAAATTATTAGTATTGAATAGCAATACTTGAAACCATTTAACTGAGAGTCTAAATTGAATCATTGGTATTACATACTAATAAACATTTTACTGTGTGTGAATAAGACTATTAGCGTGGAATGTTTGAAACTGTTTAATTATATACACGAGAAAACTATTATTGTTAGCAACACTTTAAACCATAAAACTCTGTGCAAACAAATAATTAATACTAAATAGAATTATTTGAATTAGATAAGAATTCTTGAAAGCATTTACTTGTGTGCAACTGAATGAGCTCTGTTAAGATGTTACCAACAAAATATTCATTTACAAATCATATGTATAAACAGGATCTGGCATAAATAAAATGCAAGTATTGTTATGCCATAAAACCCAACCAACCAATCATCAAGAGTTATCTGCCTTGAACTGTATATATTCTATCAACCCCTAATTCTTTGTATATGTAATTAACCCTATCATTTCTTTGCAATTACCTCCCTTATTGGAATTCTTCATTTGGAGAAGAGTCTAGTCAGGAGATGCTTGTTGAATAAAACCTTTCCAAAGTAAACTTGTCTAACTCAAATTAATGTATTCAGCAACTAAATTTTAAGTCATGGACAAAATTTTGTAACTAGAAAATTTAGATGTACTTCCAAATACAGCTTCAGGGAGAAAAGTCCTTAGTCACTGGTTTCATAACTTCTCTTCATTCATGCAAAAATTAATAGACCCAAATATCCATGGTGTCTTACAAAAAGTAAACACATTAATCAACAGTGTCTCTTTTGATGTATATGAATACATTGTGGAATTTGACACCTTTGGATGACACTCAACTGCTTTCAATAATTTTATATTAAAACTACAAATAAAGTTCTCTGCACAACATATGCCAGTCACTTGCAGACAGAGGAGGCAGAAAAACACAAATGAATGATGACAGTTATTGGCCAAAAAGAGCAATTTTGAATCAGTGGACACTGCATAATATTGTGATGACTGTGTTAGAGATGTTTTAATTATTGGCTGCATTCCCCTATCATCTGGCAATGTCTTTTAGAAACCAAAGTGTTTGACTGAAATACAGTGGTCAAACTGGCTAGAGTCCATTTTTCAACTCAGGAGAATTCTTATTCATATACTTACCACCTAACATTAACCATGTTAGAAAAAAATGAGTCTTTGAATGAAAATATTTATATCAAGAATTAAAACTAACTGAATGACTCTTCTGTGGAGAGTGTTAATATAACCAGAGTGTGTGCCCAGCAAGAAATACAACATGATTAAAATGTAAGAAGCAAGGTAATTTTTTAAAAATATGACCATCTACGCTAAAGTCAATGTCAGCTTTAATCTGTTCTTACAATCTGTTGATGCTTCTAATGGATTTATAAACTCTGGCAGATTTTATGGGTTAAACTAAAATAGGTGACAGTATAAGTGATAGAGGAAAAAACAAAGCTGCAGCACTAATGGATAGTAGAGAATCGAGATCTTTCATTTCACAAAGGCTTAGAAGTAAAACCTACAGATAAGAAGGGCTAATGAAAACAGTTCTATGATCTCATCATCACTTGATGCAATTGTAAAAAAGACAGGCTACTCAAAACATCTCAATAACCCTATCATTATTTAATGCTACTATAAGAGGCCCAGCTACTCAACACATATCTATGGCTTCATTGTTACTTAAGGCAGCTGTAATAGACAGGTTAATGGAAACATATCTATCACTTTATCGTCACTTAAGGCAACTATAAAAAGAGAGGAAACTGTGTAAATGGCTTCATCATCATTTCATGCATTTATAAAAGGACAGACTATTGTAAACATATCTATGGCCTCATCATCCCTTTATGCAGCTACATTAGAACCTGCTACTGGAAACATATCTAATCCCTGGCGACTTGTTCGGAATGCGTTATCCCTTCGCGGCTTGAACTTCAAGGCGGACCTGGCAGACATGCCTGATTGCCCTCGCTGCAGCAGTGGCTTGGAAGAAACGGCTGAGCACGCCTTCTACTACTGCGAGCGAGTCCGCCCGTTTTGGGATCACGTCGGGGAGTGGACGGCTCGCATCGAACCCAAACAGCTCGTGCTGCTCGACGTTGGTTACGTCGTAGACAACGTTCTTCCTCCGTTTCATGGTGAGAAGCTTGTGGTGTTTCTCGCAATCCTAGCTGTGGCTCGAATGGTGATTTGGACGACGTGAAACAAGGGATTGTATGACGATGCAAACTTTTCTCATCGTGATCTGGTTTTGTATTTTCGGCATCAGCTGAGGGTCAAAATCAGATGTGATAGAAAACGCTTGGATCGCATAACATTCAGCAAAAGGTGGGTGACTGCAGCGAGCCTGGTCGTACGAAAGGGGGCAATGTTGGAGTCATCCTTCCCTCCTCTGCCGGTCCATGGCGTCTATGGTACGGGTCCTTAGGGACCCGACCCTTGGTAGGATTTCTTTTTTCCCTTGTAACCTAGATAGCAGTATGTTGTGAGTCATTGTCCCCGTCATTTAGTCGCTAGCACTCAAGATCTTCCCCACTCCCATTATTTTTGTACCCCAACCTGTATCCCAGTCCGCTTTTTGAAGATCTTGAACATTCACAGGTAAAAAATCATAATACCCGCTTCTATCGACCTATGCCGAGCCCGACCCTTTATTTCTTTTATCCCTGTAGAGTAGGATTCCCGCCCCACCTAGGGTAGGTCTGGCTTGTTTCCGGTATTTTCGACCCGGAAAACAGTCAGCCTCCAATTTTATAGACGGGGGGATGGGAGGGAAACCTAATGGGGGATTTTTTCCTTGTTTTCATGTATATATGTTTTTCGGGGTTTTTTCTCCCATTCCCATCATATCCATTGGAAAAATCATACATTGTAAATAAAATCATGCATCACTTTCGGGTTTTAAGTAGGACTTTTTCATAGAGCAAATGCGGTATTTTGGTGGTTGCTGCGTGCAAGGAGATGGACGAGTGATTATATATTGTATTGTTGAATGGGTCGGCGAATGTGGCTAGCTAGGTTCCCCATAGAAAATATAGTTAAAGGATGACCGCTCCCTTCCCCTCCCCTAAAACCACAAGGCCTCGTGCCTTTTTGTATTTACTACAAAAAATAAAAGAACCTGCTACTGGAAACATATCTATGGCCTCATCATCCCTTTATGCATCTACATTAGGACCTGCTACTGGAAAAATATCTATGGCCTCATCATCCCTTTACGCATCTACATTAGGACCTGCTACTGGAAATATATCTATGGCCTCATCATCCCTTTACGCATCTATATTAGGAGCTGCGACTGGAAACATATCTATGGCCTCATCATCCCTATATGCATCTATATTAGGACCTGCTACTGGAAACATATCTATGGCCTCATCATCCATTTATGCATCTACATTAGGACCTGCTACTAAAAACATATATATGGCCTCATCATCCCTTTATGCATCTACATTAGGACCTGCTACTGGAAACATATCTATGGCCTCATCATCCCTTTATGCAGCTACATTAGGACCTGCTACTGGAAACATATCTATGGCCTCATCATCCATTTATGCATCTACATTAGGACCTGCTACTGGAAACATATCTATGGCCTCATCATCCCTTTATGCAGCTACATTAGGACCTGCTACTGGAAACATATCTATGGCCTCATCATCCCTTTATGCAGCTACATTAGGACCTGCTACTGGAAACATATCTATGGCCTCATCATCCCTTTATGCAGCTACATTAGGACCTGCTACTGGAAACATATCTATGGCCTCATCATCCCTTTATGCAGCTACATTAGGACCTACTACTGGAAATATATCTATGGCCTCATCCTCCCTTTATGCATCTACATTAGGACCTGCTACTGGAAATATATCTATGGCCTCATCATCCCTTTATGCATCTACATTAGGACCTGCTACTGGAAACATATCTATGGCCTCATCATCCCTTTATGCATCTACATTAGGACCTGCTACTGGAAACATATCTATGGCCTCATCATCCCTTTATGCAGCTACATTAGGACCTGCTACTGGAAACATATCTATGGCCTCATCATCCCTTTATGCATCTACATTAGGACCTGCTACTGGAAACATATCTATGGCCTCATCATCCCTTTATGCATCTACATTAGGACCTGCTACTGGAAACATATCTATGGCCTCATCATTCCTTTATGCAGCTACATTAGGACCTGCTACTGGAAACATATCTATGGCCTCATCATCCCTTTATGCATCTACATTAGGACCTGCTACTGGAAATATATCTATGGCCTCATCATTCCTTTATGCAGCTACATTAGGACCTGCTACTGGATACATATCTATGGCCTCATCATCCCTTTATGCATCTACATTAGGACCTGCTACTGGAAAAATATCTATGGCCTCATCATCCCTTTACGCATCTACATTAGGACCTGCTACTGGAAATATATCTATGGCCTCATCATCCCTTTATGCAGCTACATTAGGACCTGCTACTGGAAAAATATCTATGGCCTCATCATCCCTTTACGCATCTACATTAGGACCTGCTACTGGAAACATATCTATGGCCTCATCATCCCTTTTATGCATCTACATTAGGACCTGCTACTGGAAACATATCTATGGCCTCATCATCCCTTTATGCATCTACATTAGGAGCTGCGACTGGAAACATATCTATGGCCTCATCATCCCTTTATGCATCTACATTAGGACCTGCTACTGGAAACATATCTATGGCCTCATCATCCCTTTATGCATCTACATTAGGACCTGCTACTGGATACATATCTATGGCCTCATCATCCCTTTATGCATCTACATTAGGACCTGCTACTGGAAAAATATCTATGGCCTCATCATCCCTTTACGCATCTACATTAGGACCTGCTACTGGAAATATATCTATGGCCTCATCATCCCTTTATGCAGCTACATTAGGACCTGCTACTGGAAAAATATCTATGGCCTCATCATCCCTTTACGCATCTACATTAGGACCTGCTACTGGAAATATATCTATGGCCTCATCATCCCTTTATGCAGCTACATTAGGACCTGCTACTGGAAAAATATCTATGGCCTCATCATCCCTTTACGCATCTACATTAGGACCTGCTACTGGAAAAATATCTATGGCCTCATCATCCCTTTACGCATCTACATTAGGACCTGCTACTGGAAATATATCTATGGCCTCATCATCCCTTTACGCATCTACATTAGGAGCTGCGACTGGAAACATATCTATGGCCTCATCATCCCTTTATGCATCTACATTAGGACCTGCTACTGGAAAAATATCTATGGCCTCATCATCCCTTTACGCATCTACATTAGGACCTGCTACTGGAAATATATCTATGGCCTCATCATCCCTTTATGCAGCTACATTAGGACCTGCTACTGGAAAAATATCTATGGCCTCATCATCCCTTTACGCATCTACATTAGGACCTGCTACTGGAAAAATATCTATGGCCTCATCATCCCTTTACGCATCTACATAGGACCTGCTACTGGAAAAATATCTATGGCCTCATCATCCCTTTACGCATCTACATTAGGAGCTGCGACTGGAAACATATCTATGGCCTCATCATCCCTTTATGCAGCTACATTAGAACCTGCTACTGGAAACATATCTATGGCCTCATCATCCCTATATGCATCTACATTACGACCTGCTACTGGAAACATATCTATGGCCTCATCATCCATTTATGCATCTACATTAGGACCTGCTACTGGAAACATATCTATGGCCTCATCATCCATTTATGCATCTACATTAGGACCTGCTACTAAAAACATATATATGGCCTCATCATCCCTTTATGCATCTACATTAGGACCTGCTACTGGAAACATATCTATGGCCTCATCATCCCTTTATGCAGCTACATTAGGACCTGCTACTGGAAACATATCTATGGCCTCATCATCCCTTTATGCATCTACATTAGGACCTGCTACTGGAAAAATATCTATGGCCTCATCATCCCTTTACGCATCTACATTAGGAGCTGCGACTGGAAACATATCTATGGCCTCATCATCCCTTCATGCAGCTACATTAGGACCTGCTACTGGAAACATATCTATGGCCTCATCATCCCTTCATGCAGCTACATTAGGACCTGCTACTGGAAACATATCTATGGCCTCATCATCCCTTTATGCATCTACATTAGGACCTGCTACTGGAAACATATGTATGGCCTCATCCTCCCTTTATGCAGCTACATTATGACATGCTACTGGAAACATATCTATGGCTTCATCATCCCTTTATGCATCTACATTAGGACCTGCTAATGGAAAAATATCTATGGCCTCATCATCCCTTTATGCAGCTATATTAGGACCTGCTACTGGAAAAGTATCTATGGCCTCATCATCCCTTTATGCATCTACATTAGGACCTTCTACTGGAAACATATCTATGGCCTCATCATCCCTTTATGCATCTACATTAGGACCAGCTACTGGAAACATATCTATGGCCTCATCATCCATTTATGCATCTACATTAGGACCTGCTACTGGAAACATATCTATGGCCTCATCATCCCTTTATGCAGCTACATTAGGACCTGCTACTGGAAACATATCTATGGCCTCATCATCCCTTTATGCAGCTACATTAGGACCTGCTAGTGGAAACATATCTATGGCCTCATCATCCCTTTATGCATCTACATTAGGACCTGCTACTGGAAACATATCTATGGCCTCATCATCCCTTTATGCAGCTACATTAGGACCTGCGACTGGAAACATATCTATGGCCTCATCATCCCTTTATGCATCTACATTAGGACCTGCTACTAGAAACATATCTATGGCCTATTCATCCCTTTATGCAGCTACATTAGGACCTGCTACTGGAAACATATCTATGGCCTCATCATCCCTTTATGCAGCTACATTAGGACCTGCTACTGGAAAAATATCTATGGCCTCATCATCCCTTTATGCATCTACATTAGGACCTGCTACTAGAAACATATCTATGGCCTATTCATCCCTTTATGCAGCTACATTAGGACCTGCTACTGGAAACATATCTATGGCCTCATCATCCCTTTACGCATCTACATTAGGACCTGCTACTGGAAACATATCTATGGCCTCATCATCCCTTTATGCATCTACATTAGGACCTGCTACTGGAAACATATCTATGGCCTCATCATCCCTTTATGCATCTACATTAGGACCTGCTACTGGATACATATCTATGGCCTCATCATCCCTTTATGCATCTACATTAGGACCTGCTACTGGAAAAATATCTATGGCCTCATCATCCCTTTACGCATCTACATTAGGACCTGCTACTGGAAATATATCTATGGCCTCATCATCCCTTTATGCAGCTACATTAGGACCTGCTACTGGAAAAATATCTATGGCCTCATCATCCCTTTACGCATCTACATTAGGACCTGCTACTGGAAATATATCTATGGCCTCATCATCCCTTTATGCAGCTACATTAGGACCTGCTACTGGAAAAATATCTATGGCCTCATCATCCCTTTACGCATCTACATTAGGACCTGCTACTGGAAAAATATCTATGGCCTCATCATCCCTTTACGCATCTACATTAGGACCTGCTACTGGAAATATATCTATGGCCTCATCATCCCTTTACGCATCTACATTAGGAGCTGCGACTGGAAACATATCTATGGCCTCATCATCCCTTTATGCATCTACATTAGGACCTGCTACTGGAAAAATATCTATGGCCTCATCATCCCTTTACGCATCTACATTAGGACCTGCTACTGGAAATATATCTATGGCCTCATCATCCCTTTATGCAGCTACATTAGGACCTGCTACTGGAAAAATATCTATGGCCTCATCATCCCTTTACGCATCTACATTAGGACCTGCTACTGGAAAAATATCTATGGCCTCATCATCCCTTTACGCATCTACATAGGACCTGCTACTGGAAAAATATCTATGGCCTCATCATCCCTTTACGCATCTACATTAGGAGCTGCGACTGGAAACATATCTATGGCCTCATCATCCCTTTATGCAGCTACATTAGAACCTGCTACTGGAAACATATCTATGGCCTCATCATCCCTATATGCATCTACATTACGACCTGCTACTGGAAACATATCTATGGCCTCATCATCCATTTATGCATCTACATTAGGACCTGCTACTGGAAACATATCTATGGCCTCATCATCCATTTATGCATCTACATTAGGACCTGCTACTAAAAACATATATATGGCCTCATCATCCCTTTATGCATCTACATTAGGACCTGCTACTGGAAACATATCTATGGCCTCATCATCCCTTTATGCAGCTACATTAGGACCTGCTACTGGAAACATATCTATGGCCTCATCATCCCTTTATGCATCTACATTAGGACCTGCTACTGGAAAAATATCTATGGCCTCATCATCCCTTTACGCATCTACATTAGGACCTGCTACTGGAAATATATCTATGGCCTCATCATCCCTTTACGCATCTACATTAGGAGCTGCGACTGGAAACATATCTATGGCCTCATCATCCCTATATGCATCTACATTAGGACCTGCTACTGGAAACATATCTATGGCCTCATCATCCCTTCATGCAGCTACATTAGGACCTGCTACTGGAAACATATCTATGGCCTCATCATCCCTTCATGCAGCTACATTAGGACCTGCTACTGGAAACATATCTATGGCCTCATCATCCCTTTATGCATCTACATTAGGACCTGCTACTGGAAACATATGTATGGCCTCATCCTCCCTTTATGCAGCTACATTATGACATGCTACTGGAAACATATCTATGGCTTCATCATCCCTTTATGCATCTACATTAGGACCTGCTAATGGAAAAATATCTATGGCCTCATCATCCCTTTATGCAGCTATATTAGGACCTGCTACTGGAAAAGTATCTATGGCCTCATCATCCCTTTATGCATCTACATTAGGACCTTCTACTGGAAACATATCTATGGCCTCATCATCCCTTTATGCATCTACATTAGGACCAGCTACTGGAAACATATCTATGGCCTCATCATCCATTTATGCATCTACATTAGGACCTGCTACTGGAAACATATCTATGGCCTCATCATCCCTTTATGCAGCTACATTAGGACCTGCTACTGGAAACATATCTATGGCCTCATCATCCCTTTATGCAGCTACATTAGGACCTGCTAGTGGAAACATATCTATGGCCTCATCATCCCTTTATGCATCTACATTAGGACCTGCTACTGGAAACATATCTATGGCCTCATCATCCCTTTATGCAGCTACATTAGGACCTGCGACTGGAAACATATCTATGGCCTCATCATCCCTTTATGCATCTACATTAGGACCTGCTACTAGAAACATATCTATGGCCTATTCATCCCTTTATGCAGCTACATTAGGACCTGCTACTGGAAACATATCTATGGCCTCATCATCCCTTTATGCAGCTACATTAGGACCTGCTACTGGAAAAATATCTATGGCCTCATCATCCCTTTATGCATCTACATTAGGACCTGCTACTAGAAACATATCTATGGCCTATTCATCCCTTTATGCAGCTACATTAGGACCTGCTACTGGAAACATATCTATGGCCTCATCATCCCTTTATGCATCTACATTAGGACCTGCTACTGGAAACATATCTATGGCCTCATCATCCCTTTATGCATCTACATTAGGACCTGCTACTGGAAACATATCTATGGCTTCATCATCCCTTTATGCATCTACATTAAAACCTGCTACTGGAAACATATCTATGGCCTCATCATCCCTTTATGCAGCTACATTAGGACCTGCTACTGGAAACATATCTATGGCCTCATCATCCCTTTATGCAGCTACATTTGGACCTGCTACTGGAAACATATCTATGGCCTCATCATCCCTTTATGCAGCTACATTAGGACCTGCAACTGGATACTTATCTATGGCCTCACCATCCCTTTATGCATCTACATTAGGACCTGCTACTGGAAACATATCTATGGCCTCATCATCCCTTTATGCAGCTACATTTGGACCTGCTACTGGAAACATATCTATGGACTCATCCTCCCTTTATGCAGCTACATTAGGACCTGCTACTGGAAAAGTATCTATGGCCTCATCATCCCTTTATGCATCTACATTAGGACCTTCTACTGGAAACATATCTATGGCCTCATCATCCATTTATGCATCTACATTAGGACCTGCTACTGGAAACATATCTATGGCCTCATCATCCCTTTATGCAGCTACATTAGGACCTGCTACTGGAAACATATCTATGGCCTCATCATCCCTTTATGCAGCTACATTAGGACCTGCTACTGGATACATATCTATGGCCTCATCATCCCTTTATGCAGCAACATTAGGACCTGCTACTGGAAACATATCTATGGCCTCATCATCCCTTTATGCATCTACATTAGGACCTGCTACTGGAAACATATCTATGGCCTCATCATCCCTTTATGCAGCTACATTAGGACCTGCTACTGGAAACATATCTATGGCCTCATCATCCCTTTATGCAGCTACATTAGGACCTGCTACTGGAAAAGTATCTATGGCCTCATCATCCCTTTATGCATCTACATTAGGACCTTCTACTGGAAACATATCTATGGCCTCATCATCCATTTATGCATCTACATTAGGACCTGCGACTGGAAACATATCTATGGCCTCATCATCCCTTTATGCAGCTACATTAGGACCTGCTACTGGAAACATATCTATGGACTCATCCTCCCTTTATGCAGCTACATTAGGACCTGCAACTGGATACTTATCTATGGCCTCATCATCCCTTTATGCAGCTACATTAGGACCTGCTACTGGAAACATATCTATGGCCTCATCATCCCTTTATGCAGCTACATTAGGACCTGCTACTGGAAAAGTATCTATGGCCTCATCATCCCTTTATGCATCTACATTAGGACCTTCTACTGGAAACATATCTATGGCCTCATCATCCATTTATGCATCTACATTAGGACCTGCTACTGGAAACATATCTATGGCCTCATCATCCCTTTATGCAGCTACATTAGGACCTGCAACTGGATACTTATCTATGGCCTCACCATCCCTTTATGCATCTACATTAGGACCTGCTACTGGAAACATATCTATGGCCTCATCATCCCTTTATGCAGCTACATTTGGACCTGCTACTGGAAACATATCTATGGACTCATCCTCCCTTTATGCAGCTACATTAGGACCTGCTACTGGAAAAGTATCTATGGCCTCATCATCCCTTTATGCATCTACATTAGGACCTTCTACTGGAAACATATCTATGGCCTCATCATCCATTTATGCATCTACATTAGGACCTGCTACTGGAAACATATCTATGGCCTCATCATCCCTTTATGCAGCTACATTAGGACCTGCTACTGGAAACATATCTATGGCCTCATCATCCCTTTATGCAGCTACATTAGGACCTGCTACTGGATACATATCTATGGCCTCATCATCCCTTTATGCAGCAACATTAGGACCTGCTACTGGAAACATATCTATGGCCTCATCATCCCTTTATGCATCTACATTAGGACCTGCTACTGGAAACATATCTATGGCCTCATCATCCCTTTATGCAGCTACATTAGGACCTGCTACTGGAAACATATCTATGGCCTCATCATCCCTTTATGCAGCTACATTTGGACCTGCTACTGGAAACATATCTATGGCCTCATCATCCCTTTATGCAGCTACATTAGGACCTGCTACTGGAAACATATCTATGGCCTCATCCTCCCTTTATGCAGCTACATTAGGACCTGCTACTGGAAACATATCTATGGCCTCATCATCCCTTTATGCAGCTACATTAGGACCTGCGACTGGAAACATATCTATGGCCTCATCATCCCTTTATGCAGCTACATTAGGACCTGCTACTGGAAACATATCTATGGCCTCATCATCCCTTTATGCAGCTACATTAGGACCTGCTACTGGAAACATATCTATGGCCTCACCATCCCTTTATGCAGCTACATTAGGACCTGCTACTGGAAAAGTATCTATGGCCTCATCATCCCTTTATGCAGCTACATTAGGACCTGCTACTGGAAACATATCTATGGCCTCATCCTCCCTTTATGCAGCTACATTAGGACCTGCTACTGGAAACATATCTTTGGCCTCATCATCCCTTTATGCAGCTACATTAGGACCTGCGACTGGAAACATATCTATGGCCTCATCATCCCTTTATGCAGCTACATTAGGACCTGCGACTGGAAACATATCTATGGCCTCATCATCCCTTTATGCAGCTACATTAGGACCTGCGACTGGAAACATATCTATGGCCTCATCATCCCTTTATGCAGCTACATTAGGACCTGCTACTGGAAACATATCTATGGCCTCATCATCCCTTTATGCAGCTACATTAGGACCTGCGACTGGAAACATATCTATGGCCTCATCATCCCTTTATGCAGCTACATTAGGACCTGCTACTGGAAAAATATCTATGGCCTCATCATCCCTTTATGCAGCTACATTAGAACCTGCTACTGGAAACATATCTATGGCCTCATCATCCCTTTATGCAGCTACATTAGGACCTGCTACTGGAAACATATCTATGGCCTCATCATCCCTTTATGCAGCTACATTAGGACCTGCTACTGGAAACATATCTATGGCCTCATCATCCCTTTATGCAGCAACATTAGGACCTGCTACTGGAAATATATCTATGGCCTCATCATCCCTTTATGCAGCTACATTTGGACCTGCTACTGGAAACATATCTATGGCCTCATCCTCCCTTTATGCAGCTACATTAGGACCTGCTACTGGAAACATATCTATGGCCTCATCATCCCTTTATGCAGCTACATTAGGACCTGCGACTGGAAACATATCTATGGCCTCATCATCCCTTTATGCAGCTACATTAGGACCTGCTACTGGAAACATATCTATGGCCTCATCATCCCTTTATGCAGCTACATTAGAACCTGCTACTGGAAACATATCTATGGCCTCATCATCCATTTATGCAGCTACATTAGGACCTGCTACTGGAAACATATCTATGGCCTCATCATCCCTTTATGCAGCTACATTAGAACCTGCTACTGGAAACATATCTATGGCCTCATCATCCCTTTATGCATCTACATTAGGACCTGCTACTGGAAACATATCTATGGCCTCATCATCCCTTTATGCAGCTACATTAGGACCTGCTACTGGATACATATCTATGGCCTCATCATCCCTTTATGCAGCTACATTAGGACCTGCTACTGGAAACATATCTATGGCCTCATCATCCCTTTATGCATCTACATTAGGACCTGCTACTGGAAACATATCTATGGCTTCATCATCCCTTTATGCATCTACATTAGAACCTGCTACTGGAAACATATCTATGGCCTCATCATCCCTTTATGCAGCTACATTAGGACCTGCTACTTGAAACATATCTATGGCCTCATCATCCCTTTATGCAGCTACATTTGGACCTGCTACTGGAAACATATCTATGGCCTCATCATACCTTTATGCAGCTACATTAGGACCTATTCCTGGATACATATCTATGGCCTCATCATCCCTTTATGCATCTACATTAGGACCTGCTACTTAAAACATATCTATGGCCTCATCCTCCCTTTAAGCAGCTACATTAGGACCTGCTACTGGAAACATATCTATGGCCTCATCATCCATTTATGCAGCTACATTAGGACCTGCTACTGGAAACATATCTATGGCCTCATCATCCCTTTATGCAGATACATTAGGACCTGCTACTGGAAACATATCTATGGCCTCATCATCCCTTTATGCAGCTACATTAGAACCTGCTACTGGAAACATATCTATGGCCTCATCATCCCTTTATGCAGCTACATTAGGACCTGCTACTGGAAACATATCTATGGCCTCATCATCCCTTTATGCAGCTACATTAGGACCTGCTACTGGAAACATATCTATGGCCTCATCATCCCTTTATGCAGCTACATTAGGACCTGCTACTGGAAACATATCTATGGCCTCATCATCCATTTATGCAGCTACATTAGGACCTGCTACTGGATACATATCTATGGCCTCATCATCCCTTTATGCAGCTACATTAGGACCTGCGACTGGAAACATATCTATGGCCTCATCATCCCTTTATGCAGCTACATTAGGACCTGCTACTGGATACATATCTATGGCCTCATCATCCCTTTATGAATCTACATTAGGACCTGCTACTGGAAACATATCTATGGCCTCATCATCCCTTTATGCAGCTACATTAGAACCTGCTACTGGAAACATATCTATGGCCTCATCATCCCTTTATGCAGCTACATTAGGACCTGCTACTGGATACATATCTATGGCCTCATCCTCCCTTTATGCATCTACATTAGGACCTGCTACTGGAAACATATCTATGGCCTCATCATCCCTTTATGCAGCTACATTATGACCTGCTACTGGAAACATATCTATGGCCTCATCATCCCTTTATGCATCTACATTAGGACCTGCTACTGGAAACATATCTATGGCTTCATCATCCCTTTATGCATCTACATTAGAACCTGCTACTGGAAACATATCTATGGCCTCATCATCCCTTTATGCAGCTACATTAGGACCTGCTACTGGAAATATATCTATGGCCTCATCATCCCTTTAAGCAGCTACATTAGGACCTGCTACTGGAAACATATCTATGGCCTCATCATCCCTTTATGCAGCTACATTAGAACCTGCTACTGGAAACATATCTATGGCCGCATCATCCCTTTATGCATCTACATTAGGACCTGCTACTGGAAACATATCTATGGCCTCATCATCCCTTTATGCAGCTACATGAGGACCTGCTACTGGAAACATAACTATGGCCTCATCATCCCTTTATGCAGCTACATTAGGACCTGCTACTGGAAACATATCTATGGCCTCATCATCCCTTTATGCAGCTACATTAGGACCTGCTACTGGAAACATATCTATGGCCTCATCATCCCTTTATGCAGCTACATTAGGACCTGCTACTGGAAACATATCTATGGCCTCATCATCCCTTTATGCAGCTACATTAGGACCTGCTACTGGAAACATATCTATGGCCTCATCATCCCTATATGCATCTACATTAGGACTAGCTACTGGAAACATATCTATGGCCTCATCATCCCTTTATGCAGCTACATTAGAACCTGCTACTGGATACATATCTATGGCCTCATCATCCCATTATACAGCTACATTAGGACCTGCTACTGGAAACATATCTATGGCCTCATCATTCCTTTATGCAGCTACATTAGAACCTGCTACTGGAAACATATCTATGGCCTCATCATCCCTTTATGAATCTACATTAGGACCTGCTACTGGAAACATATCAATGGCCTCATCATCCATTTATGCAGCTACATTAGGACCTGCTACTGGAAACATATCTATGGCCTCATCATCCCTTTATGCAGCTACATTAGGACCTGCTACTTGAAACATATCTATGGACTCATCATCCCTTTAAGCATCTACATTAGGACCTGCTAATGGAAACATATCTATGGCCTCATCATCCCTTTATGAATCTACATTAGGACCTGCTACTGGAAACATATCAATGGCCTCATCATCCATTTATGCAGCTACATTAGGACCTGCTACTGGAAACATATCTATGGCCTCATCATCCCTATATGCAGCTACATTAGGACCTGCTACTGGAAACATATCTATGGCTTCGTCATCCCTATATGCAGCTACATTAGGACCTGCTACTGGAAACATATCTATGGCCTCATCATCCCTTTATCCATCTACATTAGGACCAGCTACTGGAAACATATCTATGGCCTCATCATCCATTTATGCAGCTACATTAGGACCTGCTACTGGAAACATATCTATGGCCTCATCATCCCTATATGCAGCTACATTAGGACCTGCTACTGGAAACATATCTATGGCCTCATCATCCCTTTATCCATCTACATTAGGACCAGCTACTGGAAACATATCTATGGCCTCATCATCCATTTATGCAGCTACATTAGGACCTGCTACTGGATACATATCTATGGCCTCATCATCCCTTTATGCATCTACATTAGGACCTGCTACTGGAAACATATCTATGGCCTCATCATCCCTTTATGAATCTACATTAGGACCTGCTACTGGAAACATATCTATGGCCTCATCATCCCTATATGCATCTACATTAGGACCAGCTACTGGAAACATATCTATGGCCTCATCATCCATTTATGCAGCTACATTAGGACCTGCTACTGGATACATATCTATGGCCTCATCATCCCTTTATGCATCTACATTAGGACCTGCTACTGGAAACATATCTATGGCCTCATCATCCCTTTATGCAGCTACATTAGGACCTGCTACTGGAAACATATCTATGGCCTCATCATCCCTTTATGCAGCTACATTAGGACCTGCTACTGGAAACATATCTATGGCCTCATCATCCCTTTATGAATCTACATTAGGACCTGCTACTGGAAACATATCTATGGCCTCATCATCCCTATATGCATCTACATTAGGACCTGCTACTGGAAATATATCTATGGCCTCATCATCCCTTTATGCAGCTACATTAGGACCTGCTACTGGAAACATATCTATGGCCTCATCATCCCTTTATGCAGCTACATTAGGACCTGCTACTGGAAACATATCTATGGCCTCATCATCCCTTTATGCATCTACATTAGGACCTGCTAATGGAAACATATCTATGGCCTCATCATCCCTTTATGCAGCTACATTAGGACCTGCTACTGGAAACATATCTATGGCCTCATCATCCCTTTATGCATCTACATTAGGACCTGCTACTGGATACATATCTATGGCCTCATCATCCCTTTATGCAGCTACATTAGGACCTGCTAATGGAAACATATCTATGGCCTCATCATCCCTTTATGCAGCTACATTAGGACCTGCTACTGGAAACATATCTATGGCCTCATCATCCCTTTATGCAGCTACATTAGGACCTGCTACTGGAAACATATCTATGGCCTCATCATCCCTTTATGCATCTACATTAGGACCGGCTACTGGAAACATATCTATGGCCTCATCATCCCTTTATGCAGCTACATTAGGACCTGCTACTGGAAACATATCTATGGCCTCATCATCCCTTTATGCATCTACATTAGGACCTGCTACTGGATACATATCTATGGCCTCATCATCCCTTTATGCAGCTACATTAGGACCTGCTAATGGAAACATATCTATGGCCTCATCATCCCTTTATGCAGCTACATTAGGACCTGCTACTGGAAACATATCTATGGCCTCATCATCCCTTTATGCAGCTACATTAGGACCTGCTACTGGAAACATATCTATGGCCTCATCATCCCTTTATGCATCTACATTAGGACCGGCTACTGGAAACATATCTATGGCCTCATCATCCCTTTATGCAGCTACATTAGGACCTGCTACTGGAAACATATCTATGGCCTCATCATCCCTTTATGCAGCTACATTAGGACCGGCTACTGGAAACATATCTATGGCCTCATCATCCATTTATGCATCTACATTAGGACCTGCTACTGGAAACATATCTATGGCCTCATCATCCCTTTATGAATCTACATTAGGACCTGCTACTGGAAACATATCTATGGCCTCATCATCCCTTTATGCAGCTACATTAGGACCTGCTAATGGAAACATATCTATGGCCTCATCATCCCTTTATGCATCTACATTAGGACCTGCTACTGGAAACATATCTATGGCCTCATCATCCCTTTATGCATCTACATTAGGACCTGCTAATGGAAACATATCTATGGCCTCATCATCCCTTTATGCAGCTACATTAGGACCTGCTACTGGAAACATATCTATGGCCTCATCATCCCTTTATGCAGCTACATTAGGACCTGCTACTGGAAACATATCTATGGCCTCATCATCCCTTTATGCATCTACATTAGGACCGGCTACTGGAAACATATCTATGGCCTCATCATCCCTTTATGCAGCTACATTAGGACCTGCTACTGGAAACATATCTATGGCCTCATCATCCCTTTATGCAGCTACATTAGGACTTGCTACTTGAAACATATCTATGGCCTCATCATCCCTTTAAGCAGCTACATTAGAACCTGCTACTGGAAACATATCTATGGCCTCATCATCCCTTTATGCAGCTACATTAGGACTTGCTACTTGAAACATATCTATGGCCTCATCATCCCTTTATGCAGCTACATTAGGACCTGCTACTGGAAACATATCTATGGCCTCATCATCCCTTTATGCATCTACATTAGGACCTGCTAATGGAAACATATCTATGGCCTCATCATCCCTTTATGCAGCTACATTAGGACCTGCTACTGGAAACATATCTATGGCCTCATCATCCCTTTATGCAGCTACATTAGAACCTGCTACTGGAAACATATCTATGGCCTCATCATCCCTTTAAGCAGCTACATTAGGACCTGCTACTGGAAACATATCTATGGCCTCATCATCCCTTTAAGCAGCTACATTAGAACCTGCTACTGGAAACATATCTATGGCCTCATCATCCCTTTATGCAGCTACATTAGGACCTGCTACTTGAAACATATCTATGGCCTCATCATCCCTTTATGCAGCTACATTAGGACCTGCTACTGGAAACATATCTATGGCCTCATCATCCCTTTACGCAGCTACATTAGGACCTGCTACTGGAAACATATCTATGGCCTCATCATCCCTTTATGCATCTACATTAGGACCTGCTACTGGAAACATATCTATGGCCTCATCATCCCTTTATGCAGCTACATTAGGACCTGCTACTGGAAACATATCTATGGCCTCATCATCCCTTTATGCATCTACATTAGGACCTGCTACTGGAAACATATCTATGGCCTCATCATCCATTTATGCAGCTACATTAGGACCTGCTACTGGAAACATATCTATGGCCTCATCATCCCTTTATGCAGCTACATTAGAACCTGCTACTGGAAACATATCTATGGCCTCATCCTCCCTTTATGCATCTACATTAGGACCTGCTACTGGAAACATATCTATGGCCTCATCATCCCTTTATGCAGCTACATTAGGACCTGCTACTGGAAACATATCTATGGCCTCATCATCCCTTTATGCAGCTACATTAGGACCTGCTACTGGAAACATATCTATGGCCTCATCATCCCTTTATGCAGCTACATTTGGACCTGCTACTTGAAACATATCTATGGCCTCATCATCCCTTTATGCATCTACATTAGGACCTGCTAGTGGAAACATATCTATGGCCTCATCATCCCTTTATGCAGCTACATTAGGACCTGCTACTGGAAACATATCTATGGCCTCACCATCCCTTTATGCATCTACATTAGGACCTGCGACTGGAAACATATCTATGGCCTCATCATCCCTTTATGCAGCTACATTAGGACCTGCTACTGGAAACATATCTATGGCCTCATCATCCCTTTATGCATCTACATTAGGACCTGCGACTGGAAACATATCTATGGCCTCATCATCCCTTTATGCAGCTACATTAGGACCTGCTACTGGAAACATATCTATGGCCTCATCATCCATTTATGCATCTACATTAGGACCTGCTACTGGAAACATATCTATGGCTTCATCATCCCTTTATGCAGCTACATTAGGACCTGCTACTGGAAACATATCTATGGCCTCATCATCCCTTTAAGCATCTACATTAGGACCTGCTACTGGAAACATATCTATGGCCTCATCATCCCTTTATGCATCTACATTAGGACCTGCTAGTGGAAACATATCTATGGCCTCATCATCCCTTTATGCAGCTACATTAGGACCTGCTACTGGAAACATATCTATGGCCTCACCATCCCTTTATGCATCTACATTAGGACCTGCGACTGGAAACATATCTATGGCCTCATCATCCCTTTATGCAGCTACATTAGGACCTGCTACTGGAAACATATCTATGGCCTCATCATCCCTTTATGCATCTACATTAGGACCTGCGACTGGAAACATATCTATGGCCTCATCATCCCTTTATGCAGCTACATTAGGACCTGCTACTGGAAACATATCTATGGCCTCATCATCCCTTTATGCATCTACATTAGGACCTGCTACTGGAAACATATCTATGGCTTCATCATCCCTTTATGCAGCTACATTAGGACCTGCTACTGGAAACATATCTATGGCCTCATCATCCCTTTAAGCATCTACATTAGGACCTGCTACTGGAAACATATCTATGGCCTCATCATCCCTTTATGCAGCTACATTAGAACCTGCTACTGGAAACATATCTATGGCCTCATCATCCCTTTAAGCAGCTACATTAGGACCTGCTACTGGAAACATATCTATGGCCTCATCATCCCTTTAAGCATCTACATCAGAACCTGCTACTGGAAACATATCTATGGCCTCATCATCCTTTTAAGCAGCTACATTAGGACCTGCTACTGGAAACATATCTATGGCCTCATCATGCCTTTATGCAGCTACATTAGGACCTGCTACTTGAAACATATCTATGGCCTCATCATCCCTTTATGCAGCTACATTAGAACCTGCTACTTGAAACATATCTATGGGCTCATCATCCCTTTAAGCAGCTACATTAGAACCTGCTACTGGAAACATATCTATGGCCTCATCATCCTTTTAAGCAGCTACATTAGAACCTGCTACAGGAAACATATCTATGGCCTCATCATCCCTTTATGCAGCTACATTAGGACCTGCTACTTGAAACATATCTATGGCCTCATCATCCCTTTATGCTGCTACATTAGGACCTGCTACTGGAAACATATCTATGGCCTCATCATCCCTTTATGCATCTACATTAGGACCTGCTACTTGAAACATATCTATGGCCTCATCATCCCTTTATGCTGCTACATTAGGACCTGCTACTGGAAACATATCTATGGCCTCATCATCCCTTTATGCAGCTACATTAGAACCTGCTACTGGAAACATATCTATGGCCTCATCATCCCTTTAAGCAGCTACATTAGAACCTGCTACTGGAAACATATCTATGGCCTCATCATCCCTTTAAGCAGCTACATTAGAACCTGCTACTTGAAACATATCTATGGCCTCATCATCCCTTTATGCAGCTACATTAGGACCTGCTACTGGAAACATATCTATGGCCTCATCATCCCTTTAAGCAGCTACATTAGAACCTGCTACTGGAAACATATCTATGGCCTCATCATCCCTTTATGCAGCTACATTAGAACCTGCTACTTGAAACATATCTACGGCCTCATCATCCCTTTATGCAGCTACATTAAGACCTGCTACTGGAAACATATCTATGGCCTCATCATCCCTTTATGCAGCTACATTAGGAACTGCTACTGGAAACATATCTATGGCCTCATCATCCCTTTATGCAGCTACATTAGGACCTGCGACTGGAAACATATCTATGGCCTCATCATCCCTTTAAGCAGCTACATTAGAACCTGCTACTGGAAACATATCTATGGCCTCATCATCCCTTTAAGCAGCTACATTAGGACCTGCTACTGGAAACATATCTATGGCCTCATCATCCCTTTATGCAGCTACATTAGGACCTGCTACTGGAAACATATCTATGGCCTCATCATCCCTTTATGCAGCTACATTAGGACCTGCTACTGGAAACATATCTATGGCCTCATCATCCCTTTATGCAGCTACATTTGGACCTGCTACTGGAAACATATCTATGGCCTCATCATCCCTTTATGCAGCTACATTTGGACCTGCTACTTGAAACATATCTATGGCCTCATCATCCCTTTATGCAGCTACATTAGGACCTGCTACTGGAAACATATCTATGGCCTCATCATCCCTTTATGCAGCTACATTTGGACCTGCTACTGGAAACATATCTATGGCCTCATCATCCCTTTATGCAGCTACATTTGGACCTGCTACTGGAAACATATCTATGGCCTCATCATCCCTTTATGCAGCTACATTAGGACCTGCTACTGGAAACATATCTATGGCCTCATCATCCCTTTATGCAGCTACATTAGGACCTGCTACTGGAAACATATCTATGGCCTCATCATCCCTTTATGCAGCTACATTAGGACCTGCTACTGGAAACATATCTATGGCCTCATCATCCCTTTATGCAGCTACATTAGGACCTGCTACTGGAAACATATCTATGGCCTCATCATCCCTTTATGCAGCTACATTAGGACCTGCTACTGGAAACATATCTATGGCCTCATCATCCCTTTATGCAGCTACATTAGGACCTGCTACTGGAAACATATCTATGGCCTCATCATCCCTTTATGCAGCTACATTAGGACCTGCTACTGGAAACATATCTATGGCCTCATCATCCCTTTACGCATCTACATAGGACCTGCTACTGGAAAAATATCTATGGCCTCATCATCCCTTTATGCAGCTACATTTGGACCTGCTACTGGAAACATATCTATGGCCTCATCATCCCTTTATGCAGCTACATTAGGACCTGCTACTGGAAACATATCTATGGCCTCATCATCCCTTTATGCAGCTACATTAGGACCTGCTACTGGAAACATATCTATGGCCTCATCATCCCTTTATGCAGCTACATTAGGACCTGCTACTGGAAACATATCTATGGCCTCATCATCCCTTTATGCAGCTACATTAGGACCTGCTACTGGAAACATATCTATGGCCTCATCATCCCTTTATGCAGCTACATTAGGACCTGCTACTGGAAACATATCTATGGCCTCATCATCCCTTTATGCAGCTACATTAGGACCTGCTACTGGAAACATATCTATGGCCTCATCATCCCTTTATGCAGCTACATTAGGACCTGCTACTGGAAACATATCTATGGCCTCATCATCCCTTTACGCATCTACATAGGACCTGCTACTGGAAAAATATCTATGGCCTCATCATCCCTTTATGCAGCTACATTTGGACCTGCTACTGGAAACATATCTATGGCCTCATCATCCCTTTATGCAGCTACATTTGGACCTGCTACTTGAAACATATCTATGGCCTCATCATCCCTTTATGCATCTACATTAGGACCTGCTACTGGAAACATATCTATGGCCTCATCATCCCTTTATGCAGCTACATTAGGACCTGCTACTGGAAACATATCTATGGCCTCATCATCCCTTTATGCAGCTACATTAGGACCTGCTACTGGAAACATATCTATGGCCTCATCATCCCTTTATGCAGCTACATTTGGACCTGCTACTGGAAACATATCTATGGCCTCATCATCCCTTTATGCAGCTACATTTGGACCTGCTACTTGAAACATATCTATGGCCTCATCATCCCTTTATGCAGCTACATTAGGACCTGCTACTGGAAACATATCTATGGCCTCATCATCCCTTTATGCAGCTACATTTGGACCTGCTACTGGAAACATATCTATGGCCTCATCATCCCTTTATGCAGCTACATTTGGACCTGCTACTGGAAACATATCTATGGCCTCATCATCCCTTTATGCAGCTACATTAGGACCTGCTACTGGAAACATATCTATGGCCTCATCATCCCTTTATGCAGCTACATTAGGACCTGCTACTGGAAACATATCTATGGCCTCATCATCCCTTTATGCAGCTACATTAGGACCTGCTACTGGAAACATATCTATGGCCTCATCATCCCTTTATGCAGCTACATTAGGACCTGCTACTGGAAACATATCTATGGCCTCATCATCCCTTTATGCAGCTACATTAGGACCTGCTACTGGAAACATATCTATGGCCTCATCATCCCTTTATGCAGCTACATTAGGACCTGCTACTGGAAACATATCTATGGCCTCATCATCCCTTTACGCATCTACATAGGACCTGCTACTGGAAAAATATCTATGGCCTCATCATCCCTTTATGCAGCTACATTTGGACCTGCTACTGGAAACATATCTATGGCCTCATCATCCCTTTATGCAGCTACATTTGGACCTGCTACTTGAAACATATCTATGGCCTCATCATCCCTTTATGCATCTACATTAGGACCTGCTACTGGAAACATATCTATGGCCTCATCATCCCTTTATGCAGCTACATTTGGACCTGCTACTGGAAACATATCTATGGCCTCATCATCCCTTTATGCAGCTACATTTGGACCTGCTACTTGAAATATATCTATGGCCTCATCATCCCTTTATGCAGCTACATTTGGACCTGCTACTGGAAACATATCTATGGCCTCATCATCCCTTTATGCAGCTACATTTGGACCTGCTACTGGAAACATATCTATGGCCTCATCATCCCTTTATGCAGCTACATTTGGACCTGCTACTGGAAACATATCTATGGCCTCATCATCCCTTTAAGCAGCTACATTAGGACCTGCTACTGGAAACATATCTATGGCCTCATCATCCCTTTATGCAGCTACATTTGGACCTGCTACTGGAAACATATCTATGGCCTCATCATCCCTTTAAGCAGCTACATTAGGACCTGCTACTGGAAACATATCTATGGCCTCATCATCCCTTTAAGCAGCTACATTAGGACCTGCTACTGGAAACATATCTATGGCCTCATCATCCCTTTATGCAGCTACATTTGGACCTGCTACTGGAAACATATCTATGGCCTCATCATCCCTTTAAGCAGCTACATTAGGACCTGCTACTGGAAACATATCTATGGCCTCATCATCCCTTTAAGCAGCTACATTAGGACCTGCTACTGGAAACATATCTATGGCCTCATCATCCCTTTATGCAGCTACATTTGGACCTGCTACTGGAAACATATCTATGGCCTCATCATCCCTTTAAGCAGCTACATTAGGACCTGCTACTGGAAACATATCTATGGCCTCATCATCCCTTTAAGCAGCTACATTAGGACCTGCTACTGGAAACATATCTATGGCCTCATCATCCCTTTATGCAGCTACATTTGGACCTGCTACTGGAAACATATCTATGGCCTCATCATCCCTTTATGCAGCTACATTTGGACCTGCTACTGGAAACATATCTATGGCCTCATCATCCCTTTAAGCAGCTACATTAGGACCTGCTACTGGAAACATATCTATGGCCTCATCATCCCTTTATGCAGCTACATTAGGACCTGCTACTTGAAACATATCTATGGCATCATCATCCCTTTATGCAGCTACATTTGGACCTGCTACTTGAAACATATCTATGGCCTCATCATCCCTTTATGCAGCTACATTTGGACCTGCTACTTGAAACATATCTATGGCCTCATCATCCCTTTATGCAGCTACATTAGGACCTGCTACTGGAAACATATCTATGGCCTCACCATCCCTTTAAGCAGCTACATTAGAACCTGCTACTGGAAACATATCTATGGCCTCATTATCCCTTTAAGCAGCTACACTAGGACCTGCTACTGGAAACATATCTATGGCCTCATCATCCCTTTATGCAGCTACATTTGGACCTGCTACTTGAAACATATCTATGGCCTCATCATCCCTTTATGCAGCTACATTCGGACCTGCTACTTGAAACATATCTATGGCCTCATCATCCCTTTATGCAGCTACATTAGGACCTGCTACTGGAAACATATCTATGGCCTCATTATCCCTTTAAGCAGCTACATTAGAACCTGCTACTGGAAACATATCTATGGCCTCATCATCCCTTTAAGCAGCTACACTAGGACCTGCTACTGGAAACATATCTATGGCCTCATCATCCCTTTAAGCAGCTACATTAGAACCTGCTACTGGAAACATATCTATGGCCTCATCATCTCTTTATGCAGCTACATTCGGACCTGCTACTTGAAACATATCTATGGCCTCATCATCCCTTTATGCAGCTACATTAGGACATGCTACTGGAAACATATCTATGGCCTCATCATCCCTTTATGCAGCTACATTAGGACCTGCTACTGGAAACATATCTATGGTCTCATCATCCCTTTATGCAGCTACATTAGGACCTGCTACTGGAAATATATCTATGGCCTCATCATCCCTTTATGCATCTACATTAGGACCTGCTACTGGAAACATATCTATAGTCTCATCATCCCTTTATGCAGCTACATTAGGACCTGCTACTGGAAACATATCTATGGCCTCATCATCCCTTTATGCAGCTACATTAGGACCTGCTACTGGAAACATATCTATGGCCTCATCATCCCTTTAAGCAGCTACATTAGGACCTGCTACTTTAAACATATCTATGGCCTCATCATCCCTTTATGCAGCTACATTAGGACCTGCTACTTTAAACATATCTATGGCCTCATCATCCCTTTATGCAGCTACATTAGAACCTGCTACTGGAAACATATCTATGGCCTCATCATCCCTTTATGCAGCAACATTAGGACCTGCTACTGGATACATATCTATGGCCTCATCATCCCTTTATGCAGCTACATTAGGACCTGCTACTGGAAACATATCTATGGCCTCATCATCCCTTTATGCAGCTACATTAGGACCTGCTACTGGAAACATATCTATGGCCTCATCATCCCTTTATGCAGCTACATTAGGACCTGCTACTGGAAACATATCTATGGCCTCATCCTCCCTTTATGCAGCTACATTAGGACCTGCTACTGGAAACATATCTATGGCCTCATCATCCCTTTATGCAGCTACATTTGGACCTACTACTGGAAACATATCTATGGCCTCATCATCCCTTTATGCAGCAACATTAGGACCTGCTACTGGATACATATCTATGGCTTCATCATCCCTTTATGCAGCTACATTAGGACCTGCTACTGGAAACATATCTATGGCCTCATCATCCCATTATGCAGCTACATTAGGACCTGCTACTGGAAACATATCTATGGCCTCATCATCCCTTTATGCAGCTACATTAGGACCTGCTACTGGAAACATATCTATGGCCTCATCATCCCTTTATGCAGCTACATTTGGACCTGCTACTGGAAACATATCTATGGCCTCATCATCCCTTTATGCAGCTACATTAGGACCTGCTACTGGAAAAATATCTATGGCCTCATCAATCCTTTATGCAGCTACATTAGGACCTGCTACTGGAAACATATCTATGGCCTCATCCTCCCTTTATGCAGCTATATTAGGACCTGCTACTGGAAACATATCTATGGCCTCATCATCCCTTTATGCATCTACATTTGGACCTGCTACTGGAAACATATCTATGGCCGCATCATCCCTTTATGCATCTACATTAGGACCTGCTACTTGAAACATATCTATGGCCTCATCATCCCTTTATGCAGCTACATTAGGACCTGCTACTGGAAACATATCTATGGCCTCATCATCCCTTTATGCAGCTACATTTGGACCTGCTACTGGAAACATATCTATGGCCTCATCATCCCTTTATGCAGCAACATTAGGACCTGCTACTGGATACATATCTATGGCTTCATCATCCCTTTATGCAGCTACATTAGGACCTGCTACTGGAAACATATCTATGGCCTCATCATCTCTTTATGCAGCTACATTAGGACCTGCTACTGGAAACATATCTATGGCCTCATCATCCCTTTATGCAGCTACATTTGGACCTGCTACTGGAAACATATCTATGGCCTCATCATCCCTTTATGCAGCTACATTAGGACCTGCTACTGGAAACATATCTATGGCCTCATCATCTCTTTATGCAGCTACATTAGGACCTGCTACTGGAAACATATCTATGGCCTCATCATCCCTTTATGCAGCTACATTAGGACCTGCTACTGGAAATATATCTATGGCCTCATCATCCCTTTATGCAGCTACATTAGGACCTGCTACTGGAAACATATCTATGGCCTCATCCTCCCTTTATGCAGCTATATTAGGACCTGCTACTGGAAACATATCTATGGCCTCATCATCCCTTTATGCAGCTACATTAGGACCTGCTACTGGAAACATATCTATGGCCACATCATCCCTTTAAGCAGCTACATTAGAACCTGCTACTGGAAATATATCTATGGCCTCATCATCCCTTTATGCAGCTACATTAGAACCTGCTACTGGAAACATATCTATGGCCTCATCCTCCCTTTATGCAGCTATATTAGGACCTGCTACTAAATCATATCTATTGCCTCATCATCCCTTTATGCTGCTACATTAGGACCAGCTACTGGAAATATATCTATGGCCTCATCCTCCCTTTATGCAGCTACATTAGGAACTGCTACTGGAAATATATCTATGGCCTCATCCTCCCTTTATGCAGCTACATTAGAACCTGATACTGGAAACATATCTATGGCCTCATCATCCCTTTATGCAGCTACATTAGGACCTGCTACTGGAAACATATCTATGGCCTCATCATCCCTTTATGCATCTACATTAGGACCTGCTACTGGAAACATATCTATGGCCTCATCCTCCCTTTATGCAGCTATATTAGGACCTGCTACTAAATCATATCTATGGCCTCATCATCCCTTTATGCAGCTACATTAGGACCTGCTACTGGAAACATATCTATGGCCTCATCCTCCCTTTATGCAGCTATATTAGGACCTGCTACTAAATCATATCTATGGCCTCATCATCCCTTTATGCAGCTACATTAGGACCTGCTACTGGAAACATATCTATGGCCTCATTATCCCTTTATGCAGCTACATTTGGACCTGCTACTGGAAACATATCTATGGCCTCATCATCCCTTTATGCAGCTACATTAGGACCTGCTACTGGAAATATATCTATGGCCTCATCATCCCTTTATGCAGCTACATTAGGACCTGCTACTGGAAACATATCTATGGCCTCATCCTCCCTTTATGCAGCTACATTAGGACCTGGTACTGGAAACATATCTATGGCCTCATCATCCCTTTATGCAGCTACATTTGGACCTGCTACTGGAAACATATCTATGGCCTCATCATCCCTTTATGCAGCTACATTAGGACCTGCTACTGGAAATATATCTATGGCCTCATCATCCCTTTATGCAGCTACATTAGGACCTGCTACTGGAAACATATCTATGGCCTCATCCTCCCTTTATGCAGCTATATTAGGACCTGCTACTGGAAACATATCTATGGCCTCATCATCCCTTTATGCAGCTACATTAGGACCTGCTACTGGAAACATATCTATGGCCTCATCATCCCTTTAAGCAGCTACATTAGAACCTGCTACTGGAAATATATCTATGGCCTCATCATCCCTTTATGCAGCTACATTAGGACCTGCTACTGGAAACATATCTATGGCCTCATCCTCCCTTTATGCAGCTACATTAGGACCTGGTACTGGAAACATATCTATGGCCTCATCATCCCTTTATGCAGCTACATTTGGACCTGCTACTGGAAACATATCTATGGCCTCATCATCCCTTTATGCAGCTACATTAGGACCAGCTACTGGAAACATATCTATGGCCTCATCATCCCTTTATGCAGCTACATTAGGACCTGCTACTGGAAACATATCTATGGCCTCATCATCCCTTTATGCATCTACATTAGGACCTGCTACTGGAAACATATCTATGGCCTCATCCTCCCTTTATGCAGCTATATTAGGACCTGCTACTAAATCATATCTATGGCCTCATCATCCCTTTATGCAGCTACATTAGGACCTGCTACTGGAAACATATCTATGGCCTCATCCTCCCTTTATGCAGCTATATTAGGACCTGCTACTAAATCATATCTATGGCCTCATCATCCCTTTATGCAGCTACATTAGGACCTGCTACTGGAAACATATCTATGGCCTCATCATCCCTTTATGCAGCTACATTAGGACCTGCTACTGGAAACATATCTATGGCCTCATCATCCCTTTATGCAGCAACATTAGGACCTGCTACTGGATACATATCTATGGCTTCATCATCCCTTTATGCAGCTACATTAGGACCTGCTACTGGAAACATATCTATGGCCTCATCATCCCATTATGCAGCTACATTAGGACCTGCTACTGGAAACATATCTATGGCCTCATCATCCCTTTATGCAGCTACATTAGGACCTGCTACTGGAAACATATCTATGGCCTCATCATCCCTTTATGCAGCTACATTTGGACCTGCTACTGGAAACATATCTATGGCCTCATCATCCCTTTATGCAGCTACATTAGGACCTGCTGCTGGAAACATATCTATGGCCTCATCATCTCTTTATGCAGCTACATTAGGACCTGCTACTGGAAACATATCTATGGCCTCATCATCCCTTTATGCAGCTACATTAGGACCTGCTACTGGAAATATATCTATGGCCTCATCATCCCTTTATGCAGCTACATTAGGACCTGCTACTGGAAACATATCTATGGCCTCATCCTCCCTTTATGCAGCTATATTAGGACCTGCTACTGGAAACATATCTATGGCCTCATCATCCCTTTATGCAGCTACATTAGGACCTGCTACTGGAAACATATCTATGGCCACATCATCCCTTTAAGCAGCTACATTAGAACCTGCTACTGGAAATATATCTATGGCCTCATCATCCCTTTATGCAGCTACATTAGAACCTGCTACTGGAAACATATCTATGGCCTCATCCTCCCTTTATGCAGCTATATTAGGACCTGCTACTAAATCATATCTATGGCCTCATCATCCCTTTATGCTGCTACATTAGGACCAGCTACTGGAAATATATCTATGGCCTCATCCTCCCTTTATGCAGCTACATTAGGACCTGCTACTGGAAATATATCTATGGCCTCATCCTCCCTTTATGCAGCTACATTAGAACCTGATACTGGAAACATATCTATGGCCTCATCATCCCTTTATGCAGCTACATTAGGACCTGCTACTGGAAACATATCTATGGCCTCATCATCCCTTTATGCATCTACATTAGGACCTGCTACTGGAAACATATCTATGGCCTCATCCTCCCTTTATGCAGCTATATTAGGACCTGCTACTAAATCATATCTATGGCCTCATCATCCCTTTATGCAGCTACATTAGGACCTGCTACTGGAAACATATCAATGGCCTCATCCTCCCTTTATGCAGCTATATTAGGACCTGCTACTAAATCATATCTATGGCCTCATCATCCCTTTATGCAGCTACATTAGGACCTGCTACTGGAAACATATCTATGGCCTCATCATCCCTTTATGCAGCTACATTAGGACGTGCTACTGGAAATATATCTATGGCCTCATCATCCCTTTATGCAGCTACATTAGGACCTGCTACTGGAAACATATCTATGGCCTCATCATCTCTTTATGCAGCTACATTAGGACCTGCTACTGGAAACATATCTATGGCCTCATCATCCCTTTATGCAGCTACATTAGGACCTGCTACTGGAAATATATCTATGGCCTCATCATCCCTTTATGCAGCTACATTAGGACCTGCTACTGGAAACATATCTATGGCCTCATCCTCCCTTTATGCAGCTATATTAGGACCTGCTACTGGAAACATATCTATGGCCTCATCATCCCTTTATGCAGCTACATTAGGACCTGCTACTGGAAACATATCTATGGCCACATCATCCCTTTAAGCAGCTACATTAGAACCTGCTACTGGAAATATATCTATGGCCTCATCATCCCTTTATGCAGCTACATTAGAACCTGCTACTGGAAACATATCTATGGCCTCATCCTCCCTTTATGCAGCTATATTAGGACCTGCTACTAAATCATATCTATTGCCTCATCATCCCTTTATGCTGCTACATTAGGACCAGCTACTGGAAATATATCTATGGCCTCATCCTCCCTTTATGCAGCTACATTAGGAACTGCTACTGGAAATATATCTATGGCCTCATCCTCCCTTTATGCAGCTACATTAGAACCTGATACTGGAAACATATCTATGGCCTCATCATCCCTTTATGCAGCTACATTAGGACCTGCTACTGGAAACATATCTATGGCCTCATCATCCCTTTATGCATCTACATTAGGACCTGCTACTGGAAACATATCTATGGCCTCATCCTCCCTTTATGCAGCTATATTAGGACCTGCTACTAAATCATATCTATGGCCTCATCATCCCTTTATGCAGCTACATTAGGACCTGCTACTGGAAACATATCTATGGCCTCATCCTCCCTTTATGCAGCTATATTAGGACCTGCTACTAAATCATATCTATGGCCTCATCATCCCTTTATGCAGCTACATTAGGACCTGCTACTGGAAACATATCTATGGCCTCATCATCCCTTTATGCAGCTACATTTGGACCTGCTACTGGAAACATATCTATGGCCTCATCATCCCTTTATGCAGCTACATTAGGACCTGCTACTGGAAATATATCTATGGCCTCATCATCCCTTTATGCAGCTACATTAGGACCTGCTACTGGAAACATATCTATGGCCTCATCCTCCCTTTATGCAGCTACATTAGGACCTGGTACTGGAAACATATCTATGGCCTCATCATCCCTTTATGCAGCTACATTTGGACCTGCTACTGGAAACATATCTATGGCCTCATCATCCCTTTATGCAGCTACATTAGGACCTGCTACTGGAAATATATCTATGGCCTCATCATCCCTTTATGCAGCTACATTAGGACCTGCTACTGGAAACATATCTATGGCCTCATCCTCCCTTTATACAGCTATATTAGGACCTGCTACTGGAAACATATCTATGGCCTCATCATCCCTTTATGCAGCTACATTAGGACCTGCTACTGGAAACATATCTATGGCCTCATCATCCCTTTAAGCAGCTACATTAGAACCTGCTACTGGAAATATATCTATGGCCTCATCATCCCTTTATGCAGCTACATTAGGACCTGCTACTGGAAACATATCTATGGCCTCATCCTCCCTTTATGCAGCTACATTAGGACCTGGTACTGGAAACATATCTATGGCCTCATCATCCCTTTATGCAGCTACATTTGGACCTGCTACTGGAAACATATCTATGGCCTCATCATCCCTTTATGCAGCTACATTAGGACCAGCTACTGGAAACATATCTATGGCCTCATCATCCCTTTATGCAGCTACATTAGGACCTGCTACTGGAAACATATCTATGGCCTCATCATCCCTTTATGCATCTACATTAGGACCTGCTACTGGAAACATATCTATGGCCTCATCCTCCCTTTATGCAGCTATATTAGGACCTGCTACTAAATCATATCTATGGCCTCATCATCCCTTTATGCAGCTACATTAGGACCTGCTACTGGAAACATATCTATGGCCTCATCCTCCCTTTATGCAGCTATATTAGGACCTGCTACTAAATCATATCTATGGCCTCATCATCCCTTTATGCAGCTACATTAGGACCTGCTACTGGAAACATATCTATGGCCTCATCATCCCTTTATGCAGCTACATTTGGACCTGCTACTGGAAACATATCTATGGCCTCATCATCCCTTTATGCAGCAACATTAGGACCTGCTACTGGATACATATCTATGGCTTCATCATCCCTTTATGCAGCTACATTAGGACCTGCTACTGGAAACATATCTATGGCCTCATCATCCCATTATGCAGCTACATTAGGACCTGCTACTGGAAACATATCTATGGCCTCATCATCCCTTTATGCAGCTACATTAGGACCTGCTACTGGAAACATATCTATGGCCTCATCATCCCTTTATGCAGCTACATTTGGACCTGCTACTGGAAACATATCTATGGCCTCATCATCCCTTTATGCAGCTACATTAGGACCTGCTGCTGGAAACATATCTATGGCCTCATCATCTCTTTATGCAGCTACATTAGGACCTGCTACTGGAAACATATCTATGGCCTCATCATCCCTTTATGCAGCTACATTAGGACCTGCTACTGGAAATATATCTATGGCCTCATCATCCCTTTATGCAGCTACATTAGGACCTGCTACTGGAAACATATCTATGGCCTCATCCTCCCTTTATGCAGCTATATTAGGACCTGCTACTGGAAACATATCTATGGCCTCATCATCCCTTTATGCAGCTACATTAGGACCTGCTACTGGAAACATATCTATGGCCACATCATCCCTTTAAGCAGCTACATTAGAACCTGCTACTGGAAATATATCTATGGCCTCATCATCCCTTTATGCAGCTACATTAGAACCTGCTACTGGAAACATATCTATGGCCTCATCCTCCCTTTATGCAGCTATATTAGGACCTGCTACTAAATCATATCTATGGCCTCATCATCCCTTTATGCTGCTACATTAGGACCAGCTACTGGAAATATATCTATGGCCTCATCCTCCCTTTATGCAGCTACATTAGGACCTGCTACTGGAAATATATCTATGGCCTCATCCTCCCTTTATGCAGCTACATTAGAACCTGATACTGGAAACATATCTATGGCCTCATCATCCCTTTATGCAGCTACATTAGGACCTGCTACTGGAAACATATCTATGGCCTCATCATCCCTTTATGCATCTACATTAGGACCTGCTACTGGAAACATATCTATGGCCTCATCCTCCCTTTATGCAGCTATATTAGGACCTGCTACTAAATCATATCTATGGCCTCATCATCCCTTTATGCAGCTACATTAGGACCTGCTACTGGAAACATATCTATGGCCTCATCCTCCCTTTATGCAGCTATATTAGGACCTGCTACTAAATCATATCTATGGCCTCATCATCCCTTTATGCAGCTACATTAGGACCTGCTACTGGAAACATATCTATGGCCTCATCATCCCTTTATGCAGCTACATTAGGACGTGCTACTGGAAATATATCTATGGCCTCATCATCCCTTTATGCAGCTACATTAGGACCTGCTACTGGAAACATATCTATGGCCTCATCAGCCCTTTATGCAGCTACATTAGGACCTGCTACTGGAAACATATCTATGGCTTCATCATCCCTTTATGCAGCTACATTAGGACCTGCTAATGGAAACATATCTATGGCCTCATCATCCCTTTATGCAGCTACATTAGGACCTGCTACTGGAAACATATCTATGGCCTCATCCTCTCTTTATGCATCTACATTAGGACCTGCTACTGGAAACATATCTATGGCCTCATCATCCCTTTATGCAGCTACATTTGGACCTGCTACTGGAAAGATATCTATGGCCTCATCATCCCTTTATGCATCTACATTAGGACCTGCTACTGGAAACATATCTATGGCCTCATCCTCCCTTTATGCAGCTACATTTGGACCTGCTAATGGAAACATATCTATGGCCTCATCCTCCCTTTATGCAGCTACATTAGGACCTGCTACTGGAAACATATCTATGGCCTCATCCTCCCTTTATGCAGCTACATTAGGACCTGCTACTGGAAACATATCTATGGCCTCATCATCCCTTTATGCATCTACATTAGGACCTGCTACTGGAAACATATCTATGGCCTCATCATCCCTTTATGCAGCTACATCAGGACCTGCTACTGGAAACATATCTATGGCCTCATCATCCCTTTATGCAGCTACATTAGGACCTGCTACTGGAAACATATCTATGGCCTCATCCTCCCTTTATGCAGCTACATTAGGACCTGCTACTGGAAACATATCTATGGCCTCATCATCCCTTTATGCATCTACATTAGGACATGCTACTAAAACATATCTATGGCCTCATCCTCCCTTTATGCAGCTACATTAGGACCTGCTACTTGAAACATATCTATGGCCTCATCATCCCTTTAAGCAGCTACATTAGAACCTGCTACTGGAAACATATCTATGGCCTCATCATCCCTTTATGCAGCTACATTAGGACCTGCTACTGGAAACATATCTATGGCCTCATCATCCCTTTATGCAGCTACATTAGGACCTGCGACTGGAAACATATCTATGGCCTCATCATCCCTTTATGCATCTACATTAGGACCTACTACTAAAACATATCTATGGCCTCATCCTCCCTTTATGCAGCTACATTAGGACCTGCTACTTGAAACATATCTATGGCCTCATCATCCCTTTAAGCAGCTACATTAGAACCTGCTACTGGAAACATATCTATGGCCTCATCATCCCTTTATGCAGCTACATTAGGACCTGCTACTGGAAACATATCTATGGCCTCATCATCCCTTTATGCAGCTACATTAGGACCTGCGACTGGAAACATATCTATGGCCTCATCATCCCTTTATGCATCTACATTAGGACCTACTACTAAAACATATCTATGGCCTCATCCTCCCTTTATGCAGCTACATTAGGACCTGCTACTTGAAACATATCTATGGCCTCATCCTCCCTTTATGCAGCTACATTAGGACCTGCTACTGGAAACATATCTATGGCCTCATCATCCCTTTATGCATCTACATTAGGACCTGCTACTGGAAACATATCTATGGCCTCATCATCCCTTTATGCATCAACATTAGGACCTGCTACTTGAAACATATCTATGGCCTCATCATCCCTTTATGCAGCTACATTTGGACCTGCTACTGGAAACATATCTATGGCCTCATCATCCCTTTATGCAGCTACATTAGGACCTGCTACTGGAAACATATCTATGGCCTCATCCTCCCTTTATGCAGCTACATTAGGACCTGCTACTTGAAACATATCTATGGCCTCATCATCCCTTTATGCAGCTACATTAGGACCTGCTACTTGAAACATATCTATGGCCTCATCATCCCTTTATGCAGCTACATTAGGACCTGCTACCTGAAACATATCTATGGCCTCATCATCCCTTTATGCAGCTACATTAGGACCTGCTACTGGAAACATATCTATGGCCTCATCATCCCTTTATGCATCTACATTAGGACCTGCTACTGGAAACATATCTATGGCCTCATCATCCCTATATGCATCTACATTAGGACCTGCTACTGGATACATATCTATGGCCTCATCATCCATTTATGCAGCTACATTAGGACCTGCTACTGGAAACATATCTATGGCCTCATCATCCCTTTATGCATCTACATTAGGACCTGCTACTGGATACATATCTATGGCCTCATCATCCATTTATGCAGCTACATTAGGACCTGCTACTGGAAACATATCTATGGCCTCATCCTCCCTTTATGCAGCTACATTAGGACCTGCTACTGGAAACATATCTATGGCCTCATCATCCCTTTATGCAGCTACATTAGGACCTGCTACTAAAACATATCTATGGCCTCATCCTCCCTTTATGCAGCTACATTAGGACCTGCTACTTGAAACATATCTATGGCCTCATCCTCCCTTTATGCAGCTACATTAGGACCTGCTACTGGAAACATATCTATGGCCTCATCATCCCTTTATGCATCTACATTAGGACCTGCTACTGGAAACATATCTATGGCCTCATCATCCCTTTATGCATCTACATTAGGACCTGCTACTGGAAACATATCTATGGCCTCATCATCCCTTTATGCAGCTACATTAGGACCTGCTACTGGAAACATATCTATGGCCTCATCATCCCTTTATGCAGCTACATTAGGACCTGCTACTGGAAACATATCTATGGCCTCATCCTCCCTTTATGCAGCTACATTAGGACCTGCTACTTGAAACATATCTATGGCCTCATCATCCCTTTATGCAGCTACATTCGGACCTGCTACTTGAAACATATCTATGGCCTCATCATCCCTTTATGCAGCTACATTAGGACCTGCTACTGGAAACATATCTATGGCCTCATCATCCCTTTATGCAGCTACATTAGGACCTGCTACTGGAAACATATCTATGGCCTCATCCTCCCTTTATGCAGCTACATTAGGACCTGCTACTTGAAACATATCTATGGCCTCATCATCCCTTTATGCAGCTACATTAGGACCTGCTACTTGAAATATATCTATGGCCTCATCATCCCTTTATGCAGCTACATTAGGACCTGCTACCTGAAACATATCTATGGCCTCATCATCCCTTTATGCAGCTACATTAGGACCTACTACTGGATACATATCTATGGCCTCATCATCCATTTATGCAGCTACATTAGGACCTGCTACTGGAAACATATCTATGGCCTCATCATCCCTTTATGCATCTACATTAGGACCTGCTACTAAAACATATCTATAGCCTCATCCTCCCTTTATGCAGCTACATTAGGACCTGCTACTTGAAACATATCTATGGCCTCATCCTCCCTTTATGCAGCTACATTAGGACCTGCTACTGGAAACATATCTATGGCCTCATCATCCATTTATGCAGCTACATTAGGACCTGCTACTTGAAACATATCTATGGCCTCATCCTCCCTTTATGCAGCTACATTAGGACCTGCTACTGGAAACATATCTATGGCCTCATCATCCCTTTATGCATCTACATTAGGACCTGCTACTGGAAACATATCTATGGCCTCATCATCCCTTTATGCATCTACATTAGGACCTGCTACTGGAAACATATCTATGGCCTCATCATCCCTTTATGCAGCTACATTAGGACCTGCTACTGGAAACATATCTATGGCCTCATCATCCCTTTATGCAGCTACATTTGGACCTGCTACTGGAAACATATCTATGGCCTCATCATCCCTTTATGCAGCTACATTAGGACCTGCTACTGGAAACATATCTATGGCCTCATCATCCCTTTATGCATCTACATTAGGACCTGCTACTAAAACATATCTATGGCCTCATCCTCCCTTTATGCAGCTACATTAGGACCTGCTACTTGAAACATATCTATGGCCTCATCCTCCCTTTATGCAGCTACATTAGGACCTGCTACTGGAAACATATCTATGGCCTCATCATCCATTTATGCAGCTACATTAGGACCTGCTACTTGAAACATATCTATGGCCTCATCCTCCCTTTATGCAGCTACATTAGGACCTGCTACTGGAAACATATCTATGGCCTCATCATCCCTTTATGCATCTACATTAGGACCTGCTACTGGAAACATATCTATGGCCTCATCATCCCTTTATGCATCTACATTAGGACCTGCTACTGGAAACATATCTATGGCCTCATCATCCCTTTATGCAGCTACATTAGGACCTGCTACTGGAAACATATCTATGGCCTCATCATCCCTTTATGCAGCTACATTTGGACCTGCTACTGGAAACATATCTATGGCCTCATCATCCCTTTATGCAGCTACATTAGGACCTGCTACTGGAAACATATCTATGGCCTCATCATCCCTTTATGCATCTACATTAGGACCTGCTACTTGAAACATATCTATGGCCTCATCATCCCTTTATGCAGCTACATTAGGACCTGCTACTTGAAACATATCTATGGCCTCATCATCCCTTTATGCAGCTACATTAGGACCTGCTACTGGAAACATATCTATGGCCTCATCATCCCTTTAAGCAGCTACATTAGGACCTGCTACTGGAAAAATATCTATGGCCTCATCATTCCTTTATGCAGCTACATTAGGACCTGCTACTGGAAACATATCTATGGCCTCATCCTCCCTTTATGCATCTACATTAGGACCTGCTACTGGAAACATATCTATGGCCTCATCATCCCTTTATGCAGCTACATTAGGACCTGCTACTGGAAACATATCTATGGCCTCATCATCCCTTTATGCAGCTACATTTGGACCTGCTACTGGAAACATATCTATGGCCTCATCATCCCTTTATGCAGCTACATTAGGACCTGCTACTGGAAACATATCTATGGCCTCATCATCCCTTTATGCATCTACATTAGGACCTGCTACTTGAAACATATCTATGGCCTCATCATCCCTTTATGCAGCTACATTAGGACCTGCTACTTGAAACATATCTATGGCCTCATCATCCCTTTATGCAGCTACATTAGGACCTGCTACTGGAAACATATCTATGGCCTCATCATCCCTTTAAGCAGCTACATTAGGACCTGCTACTGGAAAAATATCTATGGCCTCATCATTCCTTTATGCAGCTACATTAGGACCTGCTACTGGATACATATCTATGGCCTCATCATCCATTTATGCAGCTACATTAGGACCTGCTACTGGAAACATATCTATGGCCTCATCATCCCCTTATGCAGCTACATTAGAACCTGCTACTGGAAACATATCTATGGCCTCATCCTCCCTTTATGCAGCTACATTAGAACCTGCTACTGGAAACATATCTATGGCATCATCCTCCCTTTATGCATCTACATTAGAACCTGCTACTGGAAACATATCTATGGCCTCATCATCCCTTTATACAGCTACATTAGGACCTGCTACTGGAAACATATCTATGGCCTCATCCTCCCTTTATGCAGCTACATTAGAACCTGCTACTGGAAACATATCTATGGCCTCATCATTCCTTTATGCAGCTACATTAGGACCTGCTACTGGAAACATATCTATGGCCTCATCATCCCTTTATGCAGCTACATTTGGACCTGCTACTGGAAACATATCTATGGCCTCATCATCCCTTTATGCAGCTACATTAGAACCTGCTACTGGAAACATATCTATGGCCTCATCCTCCCTTTATGCAGCTACATTAGAACCTGCTACTGGAAACATATCTATGGCCTCATCATTCCTTTATACAGCTACATTAGGACCTGCTACTGGAAACATATCTATGGCCTCATCATCCCTTTATGCAGCTACATTAGAACCTGCTACTGGAAACATATCTATGGCCTCATCATCCCTTTATGCAGCTACATTAGAACCTGCTACTGGAAACATATCTATGGCCTCATCATCCCTTTATACAGCTACATTAGGACCTGCTACTGGAAACATATCTATGGCCTCATCCTCCCTTTATGCAGCTACATTAGAACCTGCTACTGGAAACATATCTATGGCCTCATCATTCCTTTATGCAGCTACATTAGGACCTGCTACTGGAAACATATCTATGGCCTCATCATCCCTTTATGCAGCTACATTAGGACCTGCTACTGGAAACATATCTATGGCCTCATCATCCCTTTATGCAGCTACATTAGGACCTGCTACTGGAAACATATCTATGGCCTCATCATCCCTTTATGCAGCTACATTAGGACCTGCTACTGGAAACATATCTATGGCCTCATCATCCCTTTATGCAGCTACATTAGGACCTGCTACTGGAAACATATCTATGGCCTTATCGTCACTTCATGTATCTCTAAATAGACAGGCAACTGAAATTGTATCCTTGGCCTCATCATCACATAATGTAGCAGTAAAAGAACTGGCTAAAGGAAATATATCTCCTCCCTCATCGTCACTTAATGCAGCGATGGAACAGGCAACAGGAGAAGTATCTAGGGCCTCATCCTCACAATTCATTTACAAAAGTGCAGGCTACCAGAAACCTATCTATGGCATCATTGTCTGTTAATCCAGCTATAGAAATACAGGCTATTTGTGACATATGTGGTCTCATTGTCACTTTATGCACCTTAAAAAGGACAAGCTATTTGAAGAGAATATATGACTGCATTTATAACTACATTTAGCTATATAAAATGACAAGCTACTGAAAACATATCCCCGATGGTCTGTTCATGCAGTTGTGAAAGGAAAGGCTATTTGAAATGTATCTACGACCTTATCATCACTTAATTTAGCGAAAAATACAGGCTACTGGAAAAATATCTATTGTCACTTATAAAAGACAGGCTATTAGAATTGCATCCATGTCCTCATTGTCATTAACATTGATAAATGAGAACTAATATTTTCCTTTCTTCTTTTCATGTCTTTAAATGATGATGGAGTCGGTCATCAAATGTCTGTGTCAAATATTTGCCATAACTGACATGCTCTCATACATCCATTCAGACACTGGATTGTCACCTGTATGAAGGGACTTATGTAAGTTCCTCCCCAATTTTGGAATTGCTACAATCTGAATAATCCCTTACCATCCACAATGAAATAGTCAGTTTGCAGATGAAACCATTATATATGTCAAACACATAACATAGGCATCCAAAAACCTAAAGATATCTCACTAGGAAACTATTGCCTATGAACTCTCTAATGCCACACCCCATAAAAAAGTCTTTTTTTACCAACAATGAATACATAGCAGCCATTCCCTAACTAAATATATATATATATATATATATATATATATATATATATATATACCCACACACTTATACTGATAAAATTACTAATTGATCAAGAGATGTCTCCCTAAGACTGTATTTATTCTATTAACCTATTTCTTTGGTATATGTAATTAACCTTATTGCTTTCCATGTATTTACCTCCCCTCATTAGAATTCTTCAGTTTGTGAAGAGTCTAGTCAGGGGAATGTTGCTCAGATAAAACTTTGCTAAGATAAATTTATCTAACTCATATCACCAATATTCACATTGCCATTTGAGATTGATGGAAATGTTTTCTAAAGAGTAAACTATAAGGCAAATAATTAAGAGATATGAAAGTTCAGAAATCTTTTCTCTTCATTATTATTCAGCAAAATTAACATCCACTCAATGGAAATTTTAAACTTGATAATAATTATTTTTTATAATTCTTTTGTCCAATAAGTAGAAGAGAGAATTTTTCAAATTTCAAATTGCTGAATTATAGAATGATATTGTGACTTCTAAGTAAATAAATAATTGGACCTTGTAATAGTGAAAGAAACATGAAATTAAGGAGTGAAAGGATGAGGAGAGAATGAAACAAATTGGGTTTCCACTTTTTACAATAGTAAGTAAAGTTGGTGACCTTAATAGAGGGCAACCAGAAGGCTCTCTTTTCAATAGCTACAACACTGAGCTGTACGGGAGAGCACTACTCCTTTCCCTGGATTGCTCCACTTTACCCTTGATATGTACCTTATATTGCAGAGTCTTAAGTAAGGTGGTATCAAGTACCATTTTTAAAGTCTTTGGTATGACGCAACCTGGGATTGAACCTAGGTCTCCCAAACCATTCGCAAACACTCTACCCACTAGGCCAATGAGCTGGTACTTTTTACAATGAAAGCCAAAAAAATGAAGTAACAAATCTTTTCTTTATAGAAACACACAATTTATAACAAGAAATGAAAGGAATTTATAGAAATCCAATGGTGAATAGAACAATTAAAGATTTTATATATGTCAGTAAAAAACTGAAGTTTATTTATGAGTCAAGAAAGTAATTATCTCTGCAGTAATTAGGGGTCACTTCACCGTCAATGAAAAATCCTCAGGGGTTGAGTCAATGTCGACTTATGAAGAGAATTCTGTAACCTCAGGTCAGAAAGTTTAATCTAAGACTTTCTCTTCCACGGGACATTTTTCATGTATCACCATCCAGCGCAATTTCTATCTTCATTTACCATCAACGGTCTCACCACAATTGTCTCTAGCTTAGAAAAATGCCCTTCTGAAATGTCTCTTCCAATCACCTTGATATAAAGTATATCACCAACCACAACACTTGAGTTCATTATGAATACAAAACGCTGTCTCTGTCACCTGGGCTCTTTTAATAGGCTTGGGGTTTTGCACGTGTCCTTGTCAAGTCTTGTCAGTTTCGTGAGAATCCGAGATTGTGAGTTCTTAAAACACGACGTTGGAGTGGCCATTTTCACCTTTGCATGCCAGGCACACACGAGCACATTTTTCCAGGGCTAAGTTCATTTCTCTTCTATAATCTCAACAAGATAGAGATTATCAAGAAGATTTGGATTATTGGATTAATTACAACAAAAATTTTTTTTGTTTAAAAATTCTACAATTGATCAACCAACTAGTGAACTACAGAGATGGAGGATTAGACATAAAAATATTTTCTTTTATGTTTTTCTTTAGCTACAAGCAAATAATTCAATCCACACATTGCATAAAGATAAGGTTACTGATGATCTTTTCAGTATAAAACCTTTGAAAATATTGATATATATTTTAATGAAATTAGTTTCTTGCCAATGTAGGTTTGTCTGTGTTAAGCAAAATCTATTAGTCTCTCCTTGGTACATAGATGTGTGAATTCTATTAGTGACAGGTGGTATAGGTAGCTTAAATAAGTAATAGACCATTAAGTGTTGGAACTATACTGTGAGTTGAAATGATGGACGATGACTGAGTTCAATTTGAGAACTTCACTGTGATTGGATAATCTCAGTCAGATGACGAAGAGGTTCTAGAAGCTTAGAAAATAATATTATCAGTTAATCAGTTGCCGAGGATTGTTTGAAGGGAATAGTTCATTTCCACCATGCGTGTCAAGTCTCTCTGTAAAGGTCACATGAATAAAATGAGTAAGTTTTAAGAAATGAAATATGTGCACACGGTATCTGGATTGTTGTTATCTCAGCAAATAAAAACTTTGGGGTTACAGCAACAAACAAAACCACAAGACGCAACATAAAGCAACAATAACAAAGATGGCGGTCATTGATAGAAGACAAACACTGCAACAAACAAAAGATGAAGCCATTGACCAAGATAGAAGATATAAAAATAAAGTGAAGAGTATATAATAGTTTGAATATTTTTAAATGAGAGTATTTTGAAATGGCTATTTCAAATGGGATCACCTTGAAAATGCTTAACTACAAACTTAACAAAAATTTGATTTTTGACCAATTTGTGTTGATATTTGACATCTAGAAAGTAAACTCTTGAAAAATATAGATCCACCAAAAGAATCTGGTTTCTCTGCAATGTGTATCTCCACATGTAATTTTTCAAAAGTGAACATCTTGAAAATACTAAACCCAGCACATCACGAGAAGATCATTTCTCTGCTTTGTGTGTCTGGATATATCATACTTTTACAATTGATCCACTCATTTAAAAAGAGTAGGATTTCTTTTTAGCATTTGCTTGCATGTGTATTTTTGAAATGTAAACTTATTAAAAATGTTGATATACAGACTTTACAAGTGTAATAATTGTCCCTTCTTTGTGCCTGAATGTACCAGTTGAAACATGTGAAAGTGAAGATAAACAGTTCCCCTGAATATTTCTTCTCATTAGTGCTCAGTTGTGTTGGGCATCACCTGTTACTCACTGGACCAGTCTAAGAAGTCATCAAATGTGATGTAAATACAGGATTTTAAAAAGATCAACTGAATAAGAAGGGAGAGATTTTTGGAGAGAGAGATGAATTGATCAAGCCAAATGCAACTAATCTTTTTTGAATTGCTTGTATGCTGTTTGGTTAACAAACAAACTGTGACAATAGGAAAACAATAGTTATGATGGGGAGGGATTAAAATTACATGGTGAAAACTATGTCAAATTCAGCAGAATTATTTTAAGTTAAAAGGTGAAAAACTATTTTATTTCAGATAAAACAGTCAACTGACCAAGTGAAAAAAATTCACAAACCAATAGCAATCTACTTAATCATGGTCTAAAGATCCATTTCGACACAAAAGAAATATTATTATTAAATAACTCAAATAGTGTGAAGAAAAAATAGAAGAATTAAAAAACTTTATTAGATCAACAAACAGGGCCATTGGAATTTTTTTGGTAAACAGCACAAACTGGGAATTTTTCCTTCATATCAGACACTATGAAAAATTCAATTCTTGAATTTTATGATAACCCAATAAAATATAATAAAATTCATTCTAAAGAAATTATCATTGAGAGCTCAAAAATCAAGGATTCTTTATTTGTGAAAACAGACAAAAATCAGTTTTTCACCGAAAGAGACAAGTACCACTTTCAACACCATTGCTAAAAAGGGCAACACTAATGGACGACTGCTTTATGTCTGTGGATTATTAGTAAATGAACTAAAAGTAAAAAGAAAAATTATTTTATGTTTTACATTTATTTTATATAAAATTTCATGGTTTTATCTTCATGTGGATTTTTAACCATTTGAATCTGAAATGAAGGCAAATATCAATATACAGACTATACATTAAATGTAAAACTGATAATCCGCACACATCACCAGAATTTGTTAACTCTTGTGTGTGTGTGTGTGTGTGTGTGTGTGTGTGTGTGTGTGTGTGTGTGTTTGTGTTTGTGTGTGTTTGTGTGTGTGTGTTATTCTATATTTGTTCTACATGAAAATGCTGATCCACATACTGCACAAGTATTGGGTGACATGACCATGTTCATTTACATATATTAATTTTCAATCTAAATGAACTGAAAATATTGATACACACACTTTACTGGAAAGGGACTTTTTTTATGAATATGATCACATCTGTATTTTTTAAATCAAACTCATTGTAAAAAGAATAATCAATACATTTGGCATGTGGGTTTCTCCTTAGATTTATTTCAAAACTGAAAACCTTGATCCATCCATTTTTTACAGCGAATTAGACAAGCTTTTTCAAACTGAAATAGAGTATGAATGTTGACCAACAAAAAAACATCAGATTTCTATGTAGAATATGTTAGCATGGATGTTATTTTAGAATCAAAGTGTCAAATAATGCAGAGCCACATACTTTGCAACAACATGGTCTTTCTCCAGTCTAATTTTCAAATGAGAATTCTTTGAAAATGCTACATCACACACGTAACAAGAATATGGTTTCTTCCAAGTGTCTGCATAAGCTCTTCCAAAATGGTTCAACTTGAAAATGATTGATACATATCCATTGTATGTTTGCATGTTTTTTATTATAACTATTTGAACATGTTAAACTTCAAATATATATGTTCATATGTAGTTTTTCAAATAAGAATTACATGAAAATGCTAAACTTTACACTTCACAAGAATATGGTCTCTCTCAACAGGATGCTTCTATATGGCATTCCATATAAAAATTCTTAGAAAAAGTACACTTGACAAGGTTTCTTCTGCTGATCACTTATATGAATAGACTCAGATCTGTCTGAAAATGTTGATCTAAACAGATTCAGAGTGTGTTTGCAAGTGTTTCTTTAAACTATAACTGGTTGAAAATGCTGAACCACAAGTTGTACATTTATATGGTTTCTCCCCAGTGTGTGTTCGCATGTGACTTTTCAAAAGTGAATTCACTGAAAATGCTGAACCACACACTTCACAAGAATATGGTTTCTCACCAGTGTGTGTCCGGATGTGAGTCTTCAATTGTGAGTTTCTTGAAAAGGATAAACCACACACTTCACAAGAAAATGGTTTCTCTCCAGTGTGTGTTTGCATGTGATTTTTCAAATTTGAATTCATTGAAAATGCTGAACCACACACATCACAAGAATAAGGTTTCTCTCCAGTGTGTTTAAGCATGTGAATTTTTAATTGGGAATTCCAAGAAAATGTTAATTCACACAATCCACAAGAATATGGTTTTTCACCAGTGTGTGTCCTCATATGTCTTTTCAAATCTGAATTTGCTGAAAATGCTGAGCCACATACTTCACAAGAATATGGTTTCTCTCCAGTGTGTGTTCGCATGTGGCTTTTCAACTGAGAATTCCTTGCAAATGCTAAACCACACACTTCACAAAAATATGGTTTCTCAGTAGAGTGTCTTACCATATGGGCTTTCAAATTTGCATTTGATGAAAATGCAGATCCACACACTGTACAAGAATATGGTTTCTCTCCAGTGTGGATTTGCGTATGAAATTTTAAATGTGAATTCCTTGAAAATGCAGAACCACATATTTCACAATAATATGGTCTCTCACCAGTATGTGTTCGCATATGTCTTTTTAACAGTGAATTCCATAAAAATGCTAAACCACACACTTCACAAGAATATGGTTTTTCTCCAGCATGTGTCTGCATGTGTTCCTTTAAATGTGATCTGCAAGAAAATGTGGATTCACAGATTTTACAAGAATATGGTCTTTCTCCAGTATGTGTCCGCATGTGTATTTTCAAATTGTACCTATCTGAAAATGCTGATTCACATACTTTACAACAATATGGTTTCTCCCCAGTGTGTGTTAGCATATGTCGTTTCAAAAGTGATTTCCATGGAAATGCTAAACTACACACTTCACAACAATATGGTTTCTCTCCAGTGTGTATCCTCATGTGGCTTTTCAAAACCGAACTTGCAGCAAATGCTGATCCACACACTTCACAAGAATATGGCTTTTCTCCGGTGTGTATTCGCATGTGTCCTTTTAGATTTGACTTTCGTTTAAATGTTGAACCACACACTTCACAAGAATAAGGTTTCTCTCCAGTGTGGGTTCGCATGTGGATTTTCACATATGAACTCCTTAAAAATGCAGAACCACATACTTCACAAGAATACCGTTTCTCTGCTTTGGGTGTTTTCAACTGCTTTTTTAAACTAGAATTTTCAATTCTTTGCACTTTTACACTTTGTGAAAAAGCCAATCCACTCACTTGGCAGGAATAAGGTTTCTCTCCACTGTCTGTTTCCATGTTCATTTTCAAAATATAAATTTATCAAAAATGCTGATAGATATACTTTATTTGAATAATAATTGTTTCTTTTTTGTGCATAGATCTAATAATTTTAAGATGAGTTTGTCAAAAAGCAGATCAACACTTTGCTAGAGTACCTTTTCTCTTAGGTATGGCATTTCTTGTGTCTTTTTAAGTTTGTTAATAAATCTTTTTCCCTGCAAAGAAGAAGAGATATCATTAAAGATAAATTATTCACAATTATTAAAATATGATAACTCAGTTTATATTTCAATGAGCAATTCAGGTTCAGTCACGAATTTTTTTTATATTATGATTCAATAAACCAAAATGGAATTTAAACATAGAAGTTTTTTTACTTTTTTAAAAGTTTTATCAGAAACAAAAGAATAATCCATTATTAACAAGAAGATGAGTAAATTGTTCACAGATTTAAAATCCCTGAAGCACAGAGATGAATTACAACTGAATTTTAACTTCACACCTTAGAGAGTTGAGAAAATTATTTAAACACATAGTCAACAAATCAATTATTTTTGTCAAACATCCAATCACCTTCAGAATTTGAACATTTTTATGTTATTCAATTTCAAATGGTGAGTACTAATACTTGAATGAAAATTGCACAATTAAATGATTATATTAATTTAAAAGCTATTGTCGTTTTGGGATAGAAAATATTTATTGCATAAAAAACTACCTTTTGCTGTAATTATAAAAATTGGCTTTGAAGCATCTATTTCATAAAATATTTGAAATAATAAAGTTTTTGGAATATAATGTAAATACCATGACTGTTTTTAACACACAATAACAACCTCAATTTCAGTAATTTAAGAGTTGAATGAAAATTCATTTCCAATTGTTTTGAGGAAGAAATTATTGTAAAGTTTGTTTATTAAATAAGATATTTTTTTTCATCAAATCACATCATCAGAGAAATAGAAAGTTTATAGCTTATATATTTTTTTTTATTGAATTTGAAATTGAAAACCTGGTATTTTCAAATTACATATGATTTAGTCAAAATGTCAAAAAATATGACAGTTGGATAAAATATAAAATATAGACATAACCAATACTGGATTCTATACATCAACTAACCCTAACCCTGCTACCAGACTGATTAAAACTAAAAACACTCAAGAAATTATCAGCAAAATATCTTTGATGTGGATATTATATTTTGGACCTCTAAAGTGTTTTTCAGTGATAATGGGGATGGGGGAAAATTTCACAATGAAGAATATCGACAGATGAGTGAAAAATCTAATGTTGAAACATGCACTGTGGAAAGTTCATTCAGCAATGGTACTGTGGAAAGTTCATTCTGCAATGGTACTATGGAATGCTACAATCTGATAATAGCTGAAGCAATGGAAAAGACATTAGTAAATAAGAAATGTGAACCAGAAATAGACTGGTTTGTTCTGTTAGAGCTAAAAGTGCTCTTCAAAATCATTTGGGGCAAAGTTCACATGAGCTAGTGTTTGGCTCTAATATAAAACACACCCTCAGTTTTGACTGAGCAATTATCTGGATTGCCTTACATGCAGCAAAGAAAAGATTCATAGAAGTTGAATCACGTGAAAAAGTTCAGAGAACACAGAATATCTAATGTAAACACTTATGTGGATGAAGGATTTGTGACAAGCAACATTGTCTGTTATTGACATTACTTTCTTTTAAAATAAACTTCAGAGTTTGTATTTAATTACCGAAAGTTTTTTTTAATAAATATCTGATAACTGACTGATTATTTTATAAACTTATACAAATCGTTTTTTGTTTTTTGTTTTTTTTAATTTCTTTTAGTCAGAAACACGTGCTCGTTATTGTTCCTACATTTAAAAATTAAGGGTTCAATTTCTAATTGACGCATAATATTAAATTGAACCCAGTTTTATATCCATCTTTTAATAAACTCAACCAAAGGATAGGGTTTTCTCAGAATTAAAACCTTGCTCGTAGCAATGAAAGTCATATTCATCTAAAAAAAATATATAATAATGTGAAATATTAACCAGAATAAATAACAGAAGAAAAAAGTGTTCGTATTCTCTGGGACTTTACTAGCCAGACTCAGAAAAAAAAAACCATAGATCAGACAGAGGTTAAGGACTATCAAAGAAAAACAGGTTTTCTAATTGATATGTCAATGGCAACAAAAAATAACATATCAAAGAATATTATTAAACAAGAAACTACAAAGAACTGGAAATAAAAATAGGTTTGAGGTAAAGACCAGGTGAAGGATTCTAAAAAATTGAAAATAAAACTGAGAATTAATAATAATAATAATAACAACAACAGCAACAAACAACCAACACGAACTTCAACGACATATGAACGAAATATTTTATCTTACTTCCTCGTGAGAAAAAAACAAAACAAAATATTTATGTACGCCTTTTTATTTGTAAATAAGTTTATACTTACTCCGTTCGTCTGATTTCTTTTAAGTCAATTCAACATTATAAAAAATAGAGAAAGTGAAAATGTTTAAATAAACTAATGTTTTCTCTATCAAATTAAAATTAGTCGTCATTTTGATCGATGCAAAATGTTTTCTAAAAATCAGAAATCAAGGGAGATAACCCAAATTTTGAAAACAACATTTGAATGTTTTCACCCTCTTAATCTGCTAAATAAATAGCACCTACACAATGAAAACCTTAAAGTTTATCATAATGCACTATGAAATAACACAATAATACGTCTTTAAAACAAGATTCTCGGATTCTTGTAAAAATATTTGTTTTTAATTCGGTTCTGTCTCGTTGTGTATTTTTGTTGTAGGAAAAATGAAAACGCTTTTTTTTATGGTTGATTTATTTTAAAAGAATATTACCTTTACTTTTTCCGATAAAAGATTTTGGGTGAAATTCAGTTTTCGATTGATATCACGACATTTGGCTTGAAAATAACGATTCAAATTATATGTATGCATTATATTAAAGTGTAATCTAACTTTACAAGGCTTTTTACAACATTTACTTTCAAGAGACATGAGTTCTTTGCTGGGGTTATTAGATTTTTTTTCCATCTAAAATATGTAATGAGTCGGTCGGCCGACCAGACACCCCAAAAGTGAGTGAAGGTGGGCAGGCGCGAAAACTGTAATTTGTGGCTGGCTCGTCTATGCAAATGTGTGGTGTTTTGCCTAGGCGAATTACCAAGCTTTATGTAAAAAGCTGGAATGCTCGAATGGAGGACACAAGGGAAAAACTATTCACAGAGGAGTAGACTGTGCAGGTCGCAACGGCAATAAGAGAGGGAGCTGGCTTTGTTTTCCGTGGATTCATTTCAACACAAAATAAAAGATTAAAATTCAGATAGAAATGAAGGTCACATTTATTTAAATCAAAACGAAAAATTCATTTTTTGACGAATATACCATACGGGATTAAACCAAAACCTGAGTATTTTCTCTTTATACAAATTAATGATTGAGTGATTTTAATAGGATGTCAAACCGTTTGGGGTTATTTCATGCCTACAGGTTAGGAGTTTACATATATTGTACATTCATATTTATATTTTTTGAATTGTTTCTTAAGAGTTTTTTGCACACTGTCATATAATATCAAAAAATTTGCAAACAGAACCATTTGACCTATAGGGTTTCCCAACATTCCACAGAGTTCCAGAAGTGAAGCCTCACCACTAGATGCAGTTGTCATAGACAAACGTTGGTTACATGGCGTTCTATATTACAGGCCAACTCTTGTTTAATCATGGGTAGCGCCTCAATGTTCATTTGGCTATGGAGGAGACCGGTGCGGGCGTCTTTTCCCCTGAGTCTTTTCTCGGGCACTCCGATGCAAAGTGACCCATCCTTTGGCATCTGAAGCACCGTAACCTTCGGTACGATAGTCGCACCCGGTTGTCCGTCCTCGTTGCATGTCCTTGGGTGCAGCCATTATCCGGGTAGTTGTGGTTGGTGCACGGACAGGATGCCGAGTTTCTCCCATTCTGGTCAGCAATCCCCGCCGCCACCCTCGCGGCATGTGCACGTGGCCGCTGGACCGGTGTGACAATTTGCTTTACAGGTCTATGATCCTCAACAAGGATGGCTCGAGCTATCATACAGAGTTGATCTAATATCCAAGTGTCCATTCACATCGACGCCCGAAGCTGCTGCCTAACATGCGGTCACAAACCAGCAACAAACGCGCAGGCTATCCATTTTTCAGATGGTTATAACAAAGAGGCAAATTGTTAGGTTTTTGCCTCGTTATATTTAGAAAGAAGTAAAACAAATGAGTGGACGAGAATATTGGTGAGTTCCAAAAATTTTAATGTCAGCTAGAGACGAAATCCCTTGTACTGTGAGTCGTACAAATGAAAGAAAACTGTTGCAAATGTCAAAGCTGGAATTAAGCATTCAACCTGAAGTTTCAATGTCCAATTGGTCAAGGAGGAAGGAATAAATGATAAAGGAATGGTCTCCTGAAGGAACAGCGGCCCAAATGTTGAATGGGCTCTCTTCGTGTTGATGTGATCTGTCTGCTGCTAGGCTCAGTCAAGAAAAGAGGAAGAGAGAGCGTTACACAGCCTTTTATATTGCTCGGGAAAGTGATCCGAGCAGAATGGCATAAACCATTCTCATTGGTCGAAAATATAAAATCAAAACTTCAACGCCTAAAAATAATTCCCGCGCTAGATAATAATTTTGAAAATATAAATCACCACGTAATTTAATGGTGGTCTGATGAGCAATTGAAATTAGTTCTTTCTGCTACAAGAGCTCCACAACCAGTACGAATGTGCGGAGCACATGATGTTCGACAATAACATCAGTTGTACTGAAAGAAAGAAAAGAACATACAAATCTCACAGCACAAAAGTGTTTAAAACAAACGATGAAAATAAAAAATATATAAAAACAAGTCGAATGAAATAAAGAGAGTCCTGGACAGTTTTTTGGCTAGTGTACCGTCCTTCCTGATTTTTTCTTGTATAATTTTTCTGTTTGTGATGGTAAATTAGGTGTGGATGGAGGCGAAGGGTGATTGCAAGAGATTAAAATTGGGTGTCTCAACAACATCTAAATAGGTGATGTCACACTCAAAATGTACCTTCTTAAGACGATTGTCTGATACAAATTCAGTGCGACCGTTCATGTTCAGCTTAAAATACTTTTTAACCCGTGATAGAACCCTTAATGGTCCTAAATAGGGAGAGTTGAGAGGACCACGGACGGCATCATTTCGTACAAACACATGAGTCCATTTATCCATGTCTCAATAATTCCATGGGTACGGGTAGTCTATAGACGAGTAGCCCTGGGAGGTAACTTTGTAAAATATGAACGAAGTCGAGATATATATGATGAAAGATCTGTACTTGAATTATTTACCGGAGTAAACATAGTCCCAGATAAAGCAAGATTAGTGCCAAAGAGAAGTTCGGGTCGATGAGTATCCTAAATCAGATTTTATCGCAGAACGACAACCGAGAAGAACAATAGGTAGAGTTTCAGTCCAACACTCTGGACTGTTAGAAGTACGCAACGCAGCCTTTAATTGTCTATGAAATCGTTCGACCATCCCATTGGAAGCTGGATGATAGCTGGTTGTATGTATATGTTGAGTACCCGACATTCGCGATAACACACGAAAAAGAGAAGCTTGTGGTGGACGTGAATCTAAATTTAGCGGTATAGATAATGGTTGTAAAACGGCGTGGACAAAATGAACATTTAAAAACAAGGCGAACGAACAAAAACAAATTTATATTCTATAATATCAAAACTTACATTAATACATGAAAACATAACTAACTCTAACATACTGATAGTGTGTATATATGTGTGAGCTCGTGTATGTATGTGTGTGTGTGTGTGTGTGTAACACTACTAAACTACAAAAAGAATTGTAAAATTAAAATGTCTTTTTTCTATGATTAGAAACCGGTAGTTTTTTAAAGACGGGAAAACGTCTCATAGTTCTTGTACAATAATGTCTGCGAGGCATGGTGTTGCTGATACGGATGAATTTGGTCAAAGAGAAGGTGTTGCCGCTACGAAGGAATTTCGTCAAAGGGAGAGTGTTGCCGCTACGAAGGAAAATCGTAAAAGAGCTGTTGCCGCTACGAAGAAAATTCGTAAAAAAGAAAGAATGTGTTTTAAGACAGCGTATTTATAGAAAAAATCTTCTTATCTGTGGCTCAAGACGCAGGACTTGAATTTTCGCGCGCCGACGTAGTTGTAAGCATATCACGTGGTCCTCCTGGCCAATAGTTTCCCGAGACTGAACATTGAGCGTCCGCCATCTTTGTGGGAACAAGTGGCATACCGCCCAAATTAAATTATAGGAGTGTAAAGTCCTATAAGTTTCAAATTGCCTCCTGCGGTCTGTGGTTATTCACTTTGGACATCCAAAGCGGGAGACCCAAATAGAAACGAAAGTTTTCGCAATCGTTTCAGCAGAAATGTCAGTAATGGGTGTAGCTTCAGGTCAACGTGAAAAACGATCGATACAAGTTAATACATATGAACAACCAGAACTAACAGACCACAGTCCCACAATATCTATGTGAACATGTCGGGACCGCTTTTCTGGCGGAGAGAAAACTCCAAGGGGAGCTCGAACGTGACGTTGAACTTTTGCGCGTTGACATTTAAGGCACGTACGAAGCCAATCAGTAATGACACGACGCATGTTAGGCCAAACGAAATGAGCCGTAATAAGCTTCACCGAAACAGCGACACCTGGATGTGATAGTGAAAGCAAGGTATCGAACATAGAACGTCGATGTTGCTTAGGTATTAGGGGCCTAGGAACACCAGTGGCTGTATCGCATAGAATAGTACCTTAGTAAATAGGAAGTGGTACCTCCGAAAATTTACAGCAGGAATATCCGTCAGGAGTCAAATCTAACGAATCCAAAGCTGGTTGATCCTGCGCCATGACAGTTAAATCGATCGAGCAAGGCGTCAAGATTGGACAAACCGGCAGTCGACAAAATGCATCAGCTGGTACATTTTCAGTCCCAGGTATGTGTCTAATGTCACTGGTGATTTGAGAAACGTAGTCCAAGTGACGAAAAGTGCGGGGTGAGTGTTTGTCAGTTTTTGATGACAAAGCAAAAGTGAGAGGTTTGTGGTCAGTATAAATCACAAAATGTCTACCATCAAGCTGTTGTTGAAAATGACGAACAGACAAGTATATTGCCAGAAGCTCAAGATCGAATGTGCTGTAGCAGTGTTCGGCGGATTTAAGCTGGCAAAAGAAAAATGCTAAAGGCTGAATTATTCCTTTAACAGACTGCTGAAGAACTGAACCAATGGCAGAATCAGATGCGTCCACTGTCAAAGATAAGGGTGCATCTGGCACAGGATGTGCAAAGGAAGAAATGGAACTTAACTCCTTCTTAATCAATTTATAGCGGTTTCGGAGAAATGTGTTATTTTCCCTAACACTATATATTTTAGGCACACCAATGAATTACGAAACTTTCCTTTAACAACACAAAAACGAAAGTTCATTATTTGCAGCTTTGAATATGGTTTGCTTTTGGTGCTGCAAGACTCGTGGTGTTTAGGTTTCTTAGTGTTAGAGACGAAATGGCTAAGCAGGATGTTGAGATGGCAGCGTGTTGTTGGACGTGTAAGGGATGTGTTTAAAGTCACCATGTAGTTTTGTATCTGGTTTTTGGAGGAGAGTCTGCGATATCTCCATGTTGTCGAGAGCGGAGTTACGCTCGGTCGACATAGTCAATTTTTGGGGTGACATGAAGTGGTGCCTGTGGAAGGCATGCTAAATGTTTCTAATTTATGTTCAACTGGGATTCCTCGTAAAGAATCCATAAATTAGATGGTTCCCTCCTTGGGTGTCCATGTTGCTGCTATTAGTGTTAAAGCCACAGTGAGATGTCCACACTGGGTGGCTTTTCTAGCTAAAAAGCATCGCTAAGCAGGGACGACCAGAGGCACGTCTGTTCTGGTCTTCGTCTCAAGCCGAGGAGACTGGATTTGGCCGCTCACTCGTTTTGCTAGCCGGAAATGAAGGTCCGGGCTGAATAGGATAAGTCCTCCTGATTGGGTGAAATTCAGTGTTGACTTAAATTGCGCGCCAAAACAAAATACGAGATTTTCCTCATCTCTACAAATTCAAAAGATGACGCATCTTCAGTTAATACTGTTTGGGCATTTTTTTCTTTTGTGCCTTCAACAAAACAGCCAGAGGCAGTAGTTTGTCCCCACAGTTAGGTATGAAGCTTCTATAAAAATTCACCATGCCTAGAAATTGACGCGAATGACGTAAAAATGTAGGAGGCGAGATTTGTTGGATGGCTTCAATTTTCGTAGAAAGCGGTTGATTCCCATTTGAGTCGATTAAATGACCTCAAAAGTCGAGAGAGTTCTGTCCAAACACACATTTGTCAGCATTCGTGCGAACATAGTACGCAGTGAGACGCTCAAAATGCTGAGAGAGATGGCTTATATGGTTTTCCTCAGTGTTGCTAGCGACCAGCAAATCATCAACATAAGCAAAAACGAAATTTAATCCCCGAACAACCTCGTCAATAAGTCTTTGAAAAGTACTGGGTGCATTCCTAAGACCAAATGGCATGAAAAGGAATTCAAAATTTCCAAAAGGAGTAGTTATTGCCGTTTTCGGGATATCGACTGGTTTCACAGGTATTTGGCAATATGCCCGAATGAGGTCGATTTTTAAAAAAATTGAGCAACGATATTGATTCCCTGAAAAGTCTTGAATGTTCGGGATTGAGTATCTATCTGGGACAGTAACTGAATTTAGACGCCGATAATCCCCAACAGGACGAAAATCAGTTTCACTTTTCCGAACAAAATGCAGAGGAGATGCCCACGGACTTTTAGAAGGGCGGAATAAACTGAGCCTGAGCATGTGGTCAAATTCGGCCTTAGCCTTCCTGAGTCGGTCAGGAGCAAGCCGACGTGGATGCGAGAAAACAGGAGGTCCAGTTGTGGTGATATGGTGGACAGTCGAATGCACCACTTTAGTGGAATTAAACATAGGGTCCACAAAATCTGAGTAAGACGACTGAAGATTATGGAATTGGTTACCAGCTGAGGCAATAAAAAATTTTGGACTGAATAAGGCGTTAATTAGTAGAACGTGCAGAAACAGACAGAGAAGTGAAGTTATCTACTTGTTTTTGTCTCGTAACACCAGCTGGTAGATTAAAGTGATCTAAGAAATCAGCACCTAAAATCAGATTAGAGCAAATTCCGCTATGATAAAAATCCTACGGAAATTTCGGCGAAGACTGAGTTTCAAATCAGGGAAACTTGACCATAAGTGTCAATAGTTGATAAATTCACCACGTGCAGAGATATGCACAACTTATATGGTTTGTCTGAAACCAGAAGTAATGGCCAAATGGAGCATGAAGAGTGTGTGTCAACCATGAATGATATGTTAGACACATGATCTTTAACAAAAAATGCACGATTTTGTGAGCATTCGCCGGGGGCACGTGACGTGCTCAGTTCCTCCGTGATTCGTTTCCCGAACCGAAAGAGCAAGGTTTTTGCACTTATGAGCTCTATCTCCGAAGTTGGCATGGTACCAACAGTAACCATTCCCGCAATGATCGCGTGCAAGATGTGCTCCTACTACGTTTACCAAAACGAGGACGTCGCCTTTCCAACTTTAACACTTCCAACCGGTGTGTTTATGTATCTATCTACGCCAATAATTTATCATTAGATGAAGTCGAAACCCGCTTTACATCTGTAGTCGCAACCGTTTGTGCCGGCGAAGGAAAATGCTTAGATTTTGAAAAGAATTCCAAAATTTGGTCAGGTATTGTTGCCAACTGCCTGACCGAATTTATCGCAAAAGTTGGGGCCAGAATTGTTCGATCCTCAGGAGGTAACCGGAAAAAAACAATTTCTTAATTATCGGTGCATTTTCTGCAACCGAATCTGACAGTGTGTTTAGACGCCTAAGAAATTCCGTGGGTCGTCTATCCCCAAGATGTTCATCCTACATCAGCGAGCGAAATCGACTCTCTGCTGGCGCAGTATTTCTTTTCCGTACCTCCGTCTTAAGTACCTCATGTGTAAGGTCCGGAGGCGGCCTAGTTATAATTTCCCTTACTGCTTTCGCAAGTGAAGGAGGCATGCAATTTGGCCCCTCCAAACTCGGGAATCAAAGTCAATCAAACTCAAGTCAACGTCCAAGGTTTGCCAAAAAAGCTTGTGTTGAAATGTGTCACGAAACAAAATAAAATCCCGTCTCCTACTGCCATAGCGACGCACACAGTGTACACCTCTCGGAATGTCTGTCTCCTTTTCTCATTTCAGCTCTTTACATAGAGTTTGGTAACTCGCCAATGCAAAACACCACGCATTTGCATAGACAAGTCAGCTACCAATTACAGTTTCTGCGTCTGTCAAGTCGACCGACCCATAATATTGAATCAGAAATGTTTATATTATTTACAGGTGTCACTGAACCCTTTAATCAAACTATTCCCAGTAAATGAATAAAGAGTTTGGTTTCAATTTACATTACAGTTAGTGGGTTTGATAAACAGAACCCGAGAAGACTGGAAGACATCAACCGAAGTGTGTGTAAAACAATCAACCATCTCAGAAATATAGACAAATAAAACAAAATCATTCTAGGAAAGTTTCAAAACTTTTAGAGCTGTCTATTTTTCAGATGTGGGTATGCCACGTTTGCAAAAGATTTTTGCAAAAGTAGAAACATGCCTTTTCTCCATGTTGAAAAAAATGTAACCCAGAAATAAGCATAAAACATTTTTATTAATGGTTTATAGCAAACCTTTTCCTTTCTTGAATGGAAAAGGATGAAACAAAAAATAACCATTGGAAAATGTGATCAGAAGGAACTTTTAGTTTTCCATGGTCAGTTAAATTGGTATATTTTCCATACTTTTCATAATAAAAATGGGTTTCACATTCACTGTGTTGATTATCATTTCTTGTAATATATCCAGCTATGCACATGTAATAATTGATATGTTAGAGCTTGCAATTAATTGAAGAAGTCAGAGAAGCTTGAAGAAAAGCTTTATTCAACTAAGAACTGGTGTTAGAGGTAGTCACGGCTAAAATGGCCACCCACCAGTCAACTAAACCAAAGGGGAACAATTCGTTCCCAGAAAGTAAGGGAGATTATATAGTTCCTTCCTTTATTACCACATTCTCCACCGCCCAGGAAAATTCGGTTTCATCAATTTGTCGAGAAGGGAAGAGTTCAGCGACTCTCAGAAGGGTATCTCCAATTAAATGAGTCCCGTAGATGCCTTTGATCAAACTGAAAACAGAAAAGAAATGAAAACGAAAGTTTAAAGCTGATAGTTCTCAGTTAAATAAGGAGGTCTTCGGCGGGTTCAACTGGAATGTCGAAGATTTAATGAGTCATCGTCTTCTGACAAGTTCCTCTGATAATCATCCAAGAGTGGAGGAAGAGAGGTAGCAGGAACTGAATTCTCAGCAGCAGAGTTTTCAGTAGTACTCTGTAGATGGGGAGGAGTGTTAGACGGTTTAGGGACATCCAGTTCTTGGGCGTCCCCTGGCATAGGGTCTGGTTCTGTATCTAAACTGTTCATTCCATCACCAAGAGGAGCTATGTGACGCAAGGACACAGTTGTTTCTCGCCCATTATTGAAACGTACATGAGCATAGTTCGGGTTGACTTCGAGTATCTCAACGGTCTCCACCAGGGGCTCATATTTACTTCCACGTAAATGGCACTTCAGAAGAGCCGATTTAGTATATGTAGTATTCGGGTTACTCCTGGATGACATAAATCTTCGTGCAAGCCGTGTAACTTGTCCGCAGTAGTAGTAGTAGAAGATCAAATCTGGGGTAGGGCGTCAGCGGCTGCATTCTGTTTTCCTGAACAATATGCTATATCATAACTGAAACAAGCAAGTTCCAATTTCCATCTTGTGATCTTTTCATTTTTTATCTTGTTCTTTCTTTTAGGATTGAACATGAACGAGACTGATTTCTGATCGGTGATCAACTTAAAATGCTTCCCAAGTAATAAGTGTCGCCATTTTCGAATCGCTTCTACAATAGCGTACGCCTCCTTTACAACCGACGAGTGCTTTTGCTCAGCAGAAGTTAGTGTTCTTGAAAAGAAAGCTACAGGTCGACCGTTTTGGGTTAGGGAGGCAGCAATAGCATGTTCTGAAGCATCAGTTTCGATTTCCAAAGGAAGAGAAGAGTCTATAGCTACCAGGTACGATTTAGCAATCTCCTGCTTCGGGCACTTGGATATATAGTCGTCAGTTTGTTCCTTGGAGAGAGGATAACGGGTAACTTTTGTTAGGGGATGTAGATTTTCGGAAAAGTTCAGGATCCACCGAGAGTAGTGAGAGAACATCCCCATAGCTCGTTGAAGAGAAGGAAGATTTTGGGGTACCGGTAAGTCCATCAATCCTTTTAGTCTATCAGGGTCTGGTTTTATCGAACCCTTGCTTATCGTACACCCGAGCAAGTCCATGGAGGTAAGCGAGTAAAGACACTTGTTTTTGTTCAGTGTCAAACCGTACTTTAGAACGCTATTCATGAACTCTTTCAGATTTAAATCATGTTCAGCCTGATTTTGCCCACAGATGGTAACATTGTCGATCTTGGCGTAGGTTCCATTGAGGTCATCTCGCTTGATGAAGTCGTCCATAACCCGTTGAAAGTTCGCTACTCCATTGGTCACTCCGAATGGGATTCGGCAAAATTGGTATAGGGATCCAGCAGCTTCAAATGCAGTGTATTTTCGCTCTTCTGGTTTAATAGCGACCTGGTGATAGACACTGGTTAAGTCAAGGGTGCTAAATACTCGGTAACTTGCAATTTCATTTACCATGTCCTCTATCTGCGGAGGAGGATAAGCATCCAGGAGATTGAACCAGGTTTATGGTCTGGGAGTAATCCACAACAAGTCTCTTTTTGTAATTTGAGGGGGATACTACAAGTGTTTGGGCGCGCTATGGAGATTGAGAAGGCTCTATAATGCCTTCCTTATGCATCCGGGAGATCTCAGACTGAATGAATTTAGTGTCTGGTATGCTATGTCTCCGGGATCTAATTGCTATTGGGTGACAGTCCGGGGTTTGGTTCGTAAATAGAGATGGGTAGGGGATATTTTTGATGGCGGTAAGTCTACAAACAGTAAGAAGTGGAAGCGACCCTCCGAAAGGTATTTCCACAGAAGAATGTTTGCATAGAAAACTATGTCCAAGAATGACGTCACAGCAAAGGTTAGCTATCATCGATAACTTGATATTCTTGTATTCTCTACCACACAGGTGCAGAGATACTTTGCAATGTTCAAGGGTAATAGAAGAATGGGAACTGCTAGCCATTAGAATTCTTTCAGAACTTGGCGTGACTGCCAACCCGAGCCTTTTAACTTTATCGGGGTGGATAAAATTTTCTGATCTTCCTGTATCAACGAGTATCTTTACAGGTTCTCTTTTAATTTCTCCACACATGATGAATGAGAGAGACTAACTGAGAAGTTAACAGTAGACGAAGCAAGCAAAGACTTACCGTAGTTAGTAGCAGCCACCGTATGGGATCTGCAGACACAAGTGAAATGCCCTTTTCTTTTTACAATTTTTGCAAATTGATTTTCTGACTGGGCATCTCGGCCTGTCGTGCCTCTGGTTTCCACAAAAGAAACATTTCTGTCCGGAAATAGCAGCTACAGTAGGTTGCTCATCGCACACGGACATACAGTCGTCAGTTTCTTCGGTCCGAACAGTAGATACCGAAGCAGTTAGGGAGTTCTGTTGAGAATACGACGCTAGTAGCCTTTGCGCCATTTCTAGCGGTAGAGCTTGGTCATAGGCTGTATACAGGTCTAGAGTTTTATTTTCTAGAAGCCTCTGCCTGATATGGTTGGACGTAATTCCATTGATAAACGCGTCTCTGATGTATTCGTCTCTCGCTTGTGTTGCCGTAACAGCCTGAAAATCACAGTCTTTAGCGAGTCTTTTTAAGGATTGTAGATACTGGTCTACACTTTCGTCCGTTGGTTGCCGACGAGTCGCTAACAAATATCTACAGAAGACACTACTTTTAGGCTTCACGAAGATTTCTTCAAGAACATTCATAGCCGTACTGTAGTCGTGACTATCAGATATGTGTTTGAAAATAGCCGGAGAAAGACGGTTGATTAAAAGTTTCAATTTCAATCTGTCTGTCATGGAAGTAGGTTGTTGAGTTTCACGGACGGCCTCGAGGAAGATATTAAAAGTCATTTTCCAACGTCTTCACGTGTCTGCAGCTTCGGGCTTAGATGGATCTAATTCCAGTCGTTCCGGCTTGAGGTACTTTTCCATTCTGGTTCTTAGTTGAATAAATCGTAATAATTGATATGTTAGAGCTTGCAATTAATTGAAGAAGTCAGAGAAGCTTGAAGAAAAGCTTTATTCAACTAAGAACTGGTGTTAGAGGTGGTCACGGCTAAAATGGCCACCCACCAGTCAACTAAACAAAAGGGGAACAATTCGTTCCCAGAAATTAAGGGAGATTATATAGTTCTTTCCTTTATCACCACAGTACACAAGAGCCATTTTTATTTCATTAGAAAGAGATGGTTCTAAATTTTTCAGATCGTCAAAAATTTCTGAACCTTCCTCGTAAAGTTTATAATCACAAGATGTACATTGGTGACCTGGATTAACATTAAATTCATCAATATTTACATTTTGATTTTTAAGTAAAGATGTCTGCTTAATCTGCAGCTTTTCCATACACTGTTGAACATTAATAAAATAGGTGCTACCTAATCCTTGGCGAAGTTTACCAAATTTATTTTCTAATGAATCAGTTGAAAATTGCCCAAGTAGTACATATCTATGACTTGTAGCTAAAAGGTATCAACATAGACCAACAATTCCATTGCAAGTATGATGTATGGCAGTAGCAAGTGTTTTGGGCTAATTGTTTTTTATGATTACCTTGACTGCCAGCCTTATTAAGAGCCATTTTACCAAATTCAATAATAAAATCAAGTACGGTGTCATTTAGATATCTGATTTCAGCTTGTAGAGGATCATTACATAATTTATCAATTTGAAGAGACTTAACATTCAAAATTTTCCACCATGTCAAAACCTTGTTTATGAAGAGGGCAGTATCATTCTTATCTTCACTTATTTCAGACTGAGTGTGAAGTGCATTATATGAAGTTTCAAAAAACACTCTGACACAAGTAGAAACCCGTTTTCTTTCTGTTGGCTTTTGGAGCAAAGGAAATTTCATTTCAATCTGAAATTTGACTGGTCTTTCAGATTCAAAATGATATAACTGTTTAAGATGTGCCCATTTTGTAACTCGTCTTACTCCATCATCATTATACATTAGTTCTCCTATCTTTTTTTTTTTGTCAGCCACAAATTGCAAGTATTTTTCAACTGATGAACCTAATCAACAAGTAAATGTTTATTATCTTCAGTTAAGCAAGGTTTTTTTGGAAGTGTAGGATATAATTTTAAGAAAAACTTGATTTACTCGGTCGCCATCACATATAATAGCCTTTACATCATCTGGTACAGATGTGATGGCCGGGATTGATAACTCAGTTTGTTCAAATAAAAAGGCTGATATGAATTTGGAAATTGAAATCAATTTTGTAAGAAATTTTGGACCCCCATTAACACATATCAACATTATACCAAGTACCTTTTGAGCAAGTAGAGATGGATTGTCAAATGATTTACCAAATAGTTGTTTGCCATGATATAGCAACATTTTTTAATATATATACTTCATCACGGAGAATTATGCGCCCTTTTTGATTGGTATTAAAAGTATTAAATATTGATGACAAAAAATTTTTTTGTTAAGTTTTGAAACTTTTGACGTCATCCTTCCTAATGTTGCTAATGAGGGCAATTGAAAATCATTTCTTAATCTATCATACAATGTTTGTGATGTTGCATAGTACCCAAAAGCACGTATAACTATATCTGAGCTGTATTTCATTACAACCATTTTGAGAGTCATTGCTCAAAATTGTTGACTCAGGATATTTTTCTTGAGATCAAAAACCATAGAATTTAATATCAGATGAATTCTTCGAGTTTTGACCAAGTATCAACTATATTTATACGGTTTTTGGACAGTCTGCTTATATAACACTTAACTCCATAATGAAATATTTCAAAGCACCAATTGTTATAAATTCTCAACATAAAAAGAGGAATACCATCAACAAATTTTCATGATTGAACAGTTAAAATATTTTCATCCCAAAATGCTACAACTGGACATACAAAGTCTTTTTTGTTGTTAAGCAGAGTTTCTTTCAAATTTGAATAATTAATTTTATCTAATTCTAAAAAAGGATTAAGTTCATCAGCAATTTGATTTCTAACAGTACTGGAGTTTGTTTTTTTTTTTTATATTACTTTGAACAGGTGCTTTTTTTTAATAACTCTGCTGGGGAAAGTATAAGCTCCAGGATTTGCAAAGAAGGATTTCGTTGGTTTGAAAAATGTTTGGTTTTCTTTTTTCTTTTTTAGTGAGTTGATTTTTCCATTTTAACCAGATGCATATGCAGGGTGTACTTGGGAAGCAACGTGTTTTATTCATTTTGTAATACGCCACTGTTCAAACAACATCAAGTTAATGTTATCTTTTTCAACTGAAAAATAGTGCTCATTAGATTTTCTTCCTGATTATTTTTATCTATTTATTTGTTTGTTTTGCTGGTGAGTGGGTAAATCCAGTCAATGAAATGTGTTTGAAGATTTACATCAAATTTGACAACCCCAGCAGTTATCTGTCTTGAGTAGCTCTTCTCTTTTGTAAAATGAGATATTTTTTATAATTATTCACCGTTTCAAGATAACATACGTTTCTTATACCTTTGTCTACTCTTATTTTATCTTTCCTTATTCCATGACATGGCTAACTCAGCAGGTTATGGGGTCAGTCAAAAAGACAATGGAAACAGGTGGAGCAGGTTACTATTCAACGGAGACAAAACCAAATATGAAATTTGGGAAACAAAGTTTTTAGGATACCTCTGCACGTTGGGTTTAAAAGACGCTATTTCAGCTAAAAACCCGAATGGAGACGAAACCGATACAGAAAGGAATGAAGAAGCCTATGCCAAATTAATACAATTTCTGAATGACAAAAGCTTGTCCCTTGTCATGAGATACCACGGATAATGGAAGAGGATATTGCATGACCATTATGCAGGTAACAGTAACCCAAGAATTATTTCTCTTTATACTGATTTAATGTCAATGAAAAAGGAACCAAATGAAAGTGTGACAGACTATGTTATAAGAACAGAAGAAACATTAATGGCAAAAAAAGAAATGCAGAAGAATCATTAAGCGATCATCTAATAATTGCCAATTCTAAAACCTGACACATTTAATCCCTTTTCAATATATGTGACCCATAATAATCAGGAACTTACATTCTCAGAGATTCAAACACAACTTCAAAGCTTCAAGGATACCGACAAATACTGTCACAACTCAAATGACGACAATGTCATGAAATTGACTAATTCGTTTTTCAAAATGACAAAAAATGAAGTATCATATTTTATGTGTAATAGGAAAGGGCATTTAGCAAAAATATGCCCAAATAACCACAAGAAAGAAAGACAGTAGTGTAAGTACTGTAAAAGTCAGACCCATAAAAGGGAGTCATGTCAATAGAAAAGGCAAGATACAAACAAGAAAGCAGCAGTAGATGATAGTTCTTTTGTTTTTAAAATAAATGATCAACCATAGAAAACTGTGATACATAGACGACTTATGGTTGACGCGGAGGCTACTTTCCATGTAATAAAAGTAAATTTTGATTACTTATTCCAACCAGTTAACCATTTTATAGAGATGGCTGACAGTACCAAGACTAAAGGTGTAGCATTAAAACAGGGTGACACCGGGATATGCCTTGAAGATAGGGACAGAAACCACGAGACAGTCTCTTTAAAAGTGGCACTATACATACCTTCCTACCCACAGAATATACTTTCTGTTAAGTCTGCCATGGCAAATTGGGCGACAATCACATTCAAGAAAAATAAAAATGTGCTTGTATACTGGAATGGGTCTAAATTTTAAATGTATGTGTACAACAGTTTATATCATCTAATGTCTACAGAGAACAAATCAGAAGACAGTTGGCAGGGCAGCTACGATATTCATACTCGGCATAGGATACTTGGTCACTGAAATTAGGATGACATTAAGAAATTAGCAAATTTGGTTGAGGGAATGATAATTAAAGAGAAAATAAGTACTCTAGACAAGGACAGTGAAATCTGTATCCAAAGGAAATTTTCTCAGAGCAGAAACAAAAAACCCAACATACGTGCGACATCCATTTTTGAACAGGTATATACTGACTTAGCTGTCAACATAAATAGACACAAATATGCAATCACATTCACAGATGATGTTTTCCTGTGCAGTATTTGGATATTTTCTGAAATCTAAGAAAAATACTGTATCTGTCACTTAGAAATGTATTGCTGATTCTGCCCCCCCCTTTATGGTGGGATAAAGTCGCTAGGATTTGATAATGGGTCAAAATTCAAATCAAATGATTTACAGAGATAACTTTGAGATAATAGACATGAAACTTCAACCTCCTATTCACCCCACGAAAATGGGACGGTAGAAAGAAATTGGCAAACTCTATTTGAAATGGCGAGATGCATGATTCTTGAAAATAACTTGCCTAAAAGCTTATGGACCTATGCTGTAATGACATCAGCAGTAATCAGGAATAGATGTTTTAACAACCATCTGAAACAAACCCAATGCTAGATGATAACAGGAAGGAAGCCTAACCTATCAAAGATGCACATTTTCAGATCAACATATTATGCCTACAAAAACTTGATGAAAAGCTAGATCCAAAATGTGAAAATGGGATATTTGTTGGATATAACAGAAACAGTCATTCATATTCAGCCTTTTATCCTGACAATAAAAGAGTCTTCAAGCATAGATTAATAAAATATATTAGCAACATGACAAATCAGCAGACTTATACAATCAATAACAATGATGATGATGATGATGATGACTTCTTCCACAAGAAGTACATACAAAAGCAGAAATCAATCAATCCAGATCTAGAAGTTAAGATATCTGATTCACAAGATAACACACAGATCGAGGAAGATATTAAGCTTGGACATAAACCCAGAAGAGAAAGAAAAGCCCATCAATACTTAAATGATCATAGAAAATATTCTGAGGAAGTCAGTGATCCGGCATTGATTATTGTTATAAAGCCACTTGTGACAAACCAATATCTTATAAAGAAACATTAAACTCTTCAAAGGCACACTACTGGATTGAGGCAATGCATTAGGAAACAGAATCCCTAAAGGAAAATGATGTTTTTGAATTGACACCTCCACCTGAAGACAAAAAGACTGACGGCAGTAAATGGGTTTAAACCATCAAGAAAAACCCTGATGAATCAGAAAGATATAAAGCAAGGTTCGATTCACAAGGATTCAGTCAAACAAAAGGATTCAACAATCAAGAAACTTTTTCCCCTGTTGCAAACATCACTTCAATATGCATCTTAATGCAAATGGTAGTGCAATATGATTTGATGGATGAATTGAACAACAGCCAATTTATGTGCACCAATTGATTGTGAAGTTTTTGTAGAACAACCTGAAAGATTCAAAACAAAAACAGAGATAACAGATTAATTTATAGGCTGAATAAATCTCTATATGGGCTGAAGCAATCAGACAGGAACTGGAATAAAATGCTAAATGATTACCTCACCAGGAATGACTTAATACAAAATCTAGCTGACCACTGTGTCTACATGAAACAAAATGAGAGAATAATAATCATATCCTAAGTCGATAGTTTAATCATTGCAGCTGATAGAGTTATTTCCCTTAGTAATGTCAAGAAAATGTTGATGTGTGAATTTAAAATCAAAGATCAGGGAGAACTCAATCATTTCATAGTGAGAGACTTTGACATAACACAAGGATGTGTGAAAATGAATCAAAAGAAATGTAAAGGACGAGTGTTGGAAAGGTTTACAAACAACACTATGTGAACAAAAGATGGATCTCAGTAACACCAGTGATCTTGTTGATTCAAAAAACTATTTGGAAATCATTGGGAGTCTAATCTACCTAATGACCTTCACTAGACTAGATTTGAGCTATGCTGTAGGAAAATGATTGCAGCAACTATCAGAGCTGCATCAACAACATTGGGTAGCTGCAAAACATATTTTAAGATATTTAAGAGGTACACCCCGATATGATTTGTATTATACGAAAAGTGAAGAACTAAGGATCTTAGCTTAAATTGATGCAGATGGGGCGTCTGATCTGAGTGATCAATGTAGTATAATTGGATTTTGTTTTTATTTGAATAAAGACAGCTCACCTATCTCATGGAAAGTCGAGGAAGCAACCTACAGTTGCACTGTCCACCAATGAGGCAGAATATATGGCTTTAGTTAAAACAACACAAGAGAGTCAATATCTATTTCAACTATTCAATGAAATAGACTCTCAACACAGGTATGAACTAGTGAAAATACTTAGAGATAACCAAGGTGTAATTGCACTATCTAATGACCCTGTAAGTTGACAAAGGGGCAAAAATATAGATATCAAATCTCATTTTGTCAGAGATGCATTACACAAGAAAAAAAATAGAGATCGCCTTAAGTTTCTGTTTCCATGCCCATTGGTTTGCAAGCCCTTGAGGAACATGCCTTACCTGATCAAACCCACTCCGGGTTTCTTTTCAATTTAATCAGGAACCCTCGTGGCTACAAATATATAGGCATCTTGCCTTTCCCAGATTCGTTTCGTTTTGCCAAATCACACACGAATCCAAAACACCATTGTGACTGAAAGACTCAGACATCATGCAAAAAATATTGGAGTAGGCCACGCCTTTTTTTCTTTTATTCCATCCGTGGAACTCAATCTAAAAATAGAAGCCACCATAGGCCTTTAACAACTTCATGGGCCGGCGAATTCTTCGATAGAATTGCTTTCTTTACTGTCTACCCAACAACAATCTGTAACACCACTTGGATGACTGTCCTAATCTCGTGTCAGCCACCGATTCGTCAAAACAGAAACCTTAAAAAAAAATATTTCCGATTTCACGAAAACCCAAATTCTAAAAAAAACATTTAGAATCAATATAATTACAATTATTAGTAAACCTAGTATAAAATCCTCTGTTAATGGTTTTCGTCAAATTTCACAATATGAAAGAGGAAAAAAAAATTTTTCTAATGTCGCCTTTAAACTCTAACAAACTCAAAAATTTTCACTTTACAACAAGTCAAAACCATATTGCAATCACAGTTCACAAATGTTCAGTTTTCTGTTTTCAATCTATGTACTATTTTACTAAAAATGTCTGTTCTTTCTTTCTTTTTTTTTCTATATGCTGTGTTCAACAATGTTCAAGTTCTTTTTTTTTTTTTTTTTTGTCCTTTTCTTCCATTGTCCTTTAGCTTTTTGTTTTTGTTTTCATATTTTTCTTTCTTTTTTTTTCATAATAAATTGCTCATTCAATGTCCCTTTTTTTTCAACCTTATATCTACCTCTCTCTGTCCCTACCTTAATATAATCTATAGGTTCGCTTCCCAGTTTATTCAATTTCAGTCTATAGTACCATAAATTAAGCCTGATTTATAATAAAACTTTCTCAATAGCTTACGAGCATTCTTCTTTTTTTTTTTCTTTGCACAAAATATCCCGTTTTTTTGTTTTTTTTTCTTAACAACCCAAACTTTTATCAATTCAGCAAACATTTCCCAATTCAAAACAATTCCTAATTTGAATCTGTGAATCTTCACCACACCTGGTTCCATCAAAATTTTGCGCACCTCTTAATTATATCCAAAACCCAGTTTCCAAATATCTTCCCCAGTAACAACCTCAAAGCTCCACTCCAGGGGGAACTCACAAAATACCTGTCTGCCTCGTCAGACACAAAAAAACATCTGTCTCTTAGTTACTCTGCCTCCACGGCAAGACCATTTTCAGTCGACACGAACTATGACAAGTCCGAGACAATACCCATGTCTCCAATAATTGGTATCAACAACTTCCACAACAAAAAAACCGGCCTGATTCTACCAGCGCCAAAAATATCAATTCTCCCAACTTCATAAATATCGAAAAAGTATATGCGCATTCTTCAGACCAATGTGCAAAATTCTTGGACAATCCCATTGATGCTCCCAGGATTCCATCTTTCGCATTAAAATTCTCATTTCCAATCCACAAGTTCCAAACATGAAAACCTGCCCAAAAAGTCTTAACTACAGATATGCGGGATTCCAGATCTTGGACTGAAATTCTAATTTTCAATCATCACTTGTCCAGACCACTGACAACTTACTACAAATTTTTACTCACCAAGACCTATTTACTATAAAAAATTCCATTCATAAAATTTATTGTTTAGTATAACTTTTTACTCACAAAGACCCTGTCTATTGTAAATTTTATTTATGACAATATTGTTTATATAAAGTTTCTCTCAAAAAATGGACAGTAACTGTCCCATAGTCATCTTTGTTTCCCTTTGTCTTTCTCTCCCTTACTATGATACAATATTACACATAGCTGTAATCTCAATTTTTATCTAGGGATCACACATTTTTTTTTTTTTTTAAATTACTTCCAATTTTATCCTTCTAGAAAAACCCTTGTCAATAAAACTAATCTTACACTATTATAATCAATTTAAATCCTTTTTTACGAACCAAAATATTAATTGACAGAGAGAAGTATTTTGAACAAGCGATCTACTTACAGATCCTTTTTTTTTCTTTTCTCTTTTTGTTGCTGGTTTCTTCTTGTTTCTTGTTTTCTTTTTTTTTTCTTCTTTTTTTCCAGCATGTTGCAGTGTCTCCCTTTGTCTTTTTTTTTCTGTTCTTTTCGCATCGGTCTGTTCCTTTTTCTTTCCTTTTTTTTGTTGCTGGTTTGTTCTTGTTTCTTTTTTTTTTCTTTTTACTTCTTTCAATTCCAGCATTTTTCTTTGTCCTTTTCGTTGATGTTGTGTTGTGATGCTTAAAACGGGTCGAAGGCCAAAATACAGGAAAACCAAGATGTAATTGGACTATCTAATGACCCAATAAATTGACAAAGGTGCAAAAATATAGATATCAAATCTCATTGTGTCAGAAGTGCATTACACAAGAAAAAAAATAGAGATCGCCTATTGTCCAACCAAAGATATGATTGTGGCTGTAATGACAAAACCCACAACCAAATTAAAATTATAAAGGTTCAAAAGACTTTTAGTTGAGCTTTAAACTGTTTTTGCATTGTGCTCTCATATGTATAGAAATAAATAAAATATAAAAAAAAAAAAAAATGGACGTGTTAGATGTTCATCAAGCATAACAACCCAAGTAGTTATCTGCCTTGAGTAGCTCTTCTTTTTTGGAAAATAAAATTACAATTATTCTCCTTTTCAAGATAACACACATGCCGTTTATTCCTTCATCTACTTTCACCTTATCTTTCCTCATTCCACGACATGGCTAACTCAACAAAATGTACTAATATATCAGAAGAGATTTCGATCGGAGTTGTAAAACACAATTTGCTGATATACTTGCGACACTTCTTTTGGGAGTGGTGCATTTATACAAATTACAGAAAGTAAGAGAAAATATTTTTTTTCTGTCTTCTTTTGTCTGATTTATTTTCATTAGAATACAAAATGTCACAGAATGCGAAAAGCAGTCAATTTTAAATATTTTCTAGTTGGTTTGAATTTTTTTAAATTTGCAACCCAATGGGGATAATTCATGGAAAAAATGTTTTCATTATTCAACAAAAAAATCAAGACCCACTGTATAAATCCTTTAAGTATACAATTTAATTTTTTTCTTATGTCCGATGAATATGAGAAATAAAAGTCGAGTTACTCCTCCCCTTCCCTTGTTTCTACACACTTTGCATACTACCTTTCTTTCTTTTTCCTCCCCTATGAGGCTTCTTCATTGCTGCTATTTTGGTCAGTAGCATTTGAGAATTTGTTAATTCCCCCTCCCTTTATTTTTATATCCATTGGTAGGTATATCATATAGAAAATGTTCATCTATTCATATATGTACAAATAAGTCTTATTTTGACTTTCTTCCTAAACTGATCCAGTGTGTGTTTGCAAGTGTCTCTTTAAACTATAAGTGGTCGAAAATGCTGAACCACAAGTTGAACATTTATATGGTTTCTCTCCAGTGTGTGTCCGGATGTGGATCTTCAATTGTGACTTTCTTGAAAATGATAAACCACACTCTTCACAAGAAAATGGTTTCTCTCCAGTGTGTGTTTGCATGTGATTTTTCAAATTTGAATTCATTGAAAATGCTGAACCACACACATCACAAGAATAAGGTTTCTCTCCAGTGTGTTTAAGCATGTGAAGTTTTAATTGGGAATTCCAAGAAAATGTTAATTCACACAATCCACAAGAATATGGTTTTTCACCAGTGTGTGTCCTCATATGTCTTTTCAAATCTAAATTTGCTGAAAATGCTGAGCCACATACTTCACAAGAATATGGTTTCTCTCCAGTGTGTGTTCGCATGTGGCTTTTCAACTGAGAATTCCTTGCAAATGCTAAACCACACACTTCACAAAAATATGGTTTCTCTGTAGAATGTTTTACCATATGCGCTTTCAAATTTGAATTTGATGAAAATGCAGATCCACACATTGTACAGGAATATGGCTTCTCTCCAGTGTGGATTTTCATATGAAATTTTAAATGTGAATTCCTTGAAAATGCAGAACCACATATTTCACAATAATATGGTCTCTCCCCAGTGTGTGTTCGCATATGTCTTTTCAACAGTGAATTCCATAAAAATGCTAAACCACACACTTCACAAGAATATGGTTTTTCTCCAGCATGTGTCTGCATGTGTTCCTTTAAATGTGATCTGCAAGAAAATGTGGATTCACAGATTTTACAAGAGTATGGTCTTTCTCCAGTATGTGTCCGCATGTGTATTTTTAAATTATACCTATCTGAAAATGCTGATTCACATACTTTACAACAATATGGTTTCTCCCCAGTGTGTTTTAGCATATGTCGTTTCAAAAGTGATTTCGATGTAAATGCTAAACTACACACTTCACAACAATATGGTTTCTCTCCAGTGTGTATCCTCATGTGGCTTTTCAAAACCGAACTTGCAGCAAATGCTGATCCACACACTTCACAAGAATATGGCTTTTCTCCGGTGTGTATTCGCATGTGTCCTTTTAGATTTGACTTTCGTTTAAATGTTGAACCACACACTTCACAAGAATAAGGTTTCTCTCCAGTGTGGGTTCGCATGTGGATTTTCACATATGAACTTCTTAAAAATGCAGAACCACATACTTCACAAGAATACCGTTTCTCTGCTTTGGGTGTTTTCAACTGCTTTTTTAAACTAGAATTTTCAATTCTTTGCACTTTTACACTTTGTGAAAAAGCCAATCCACTCACTTGGCAGGAATAAGGTTTCTCTCCACTGTCTGTTTCCATGTTCATTTTCAAAATATAAATTTATCAAAAATGCTGATAGATATACTTTATTTGAATAATAATTGTTTCTTTTTTGTGCATAGATCTAATAATTTTAAGATGAGTTTGTCAAAAAGCAGATCAACACTTTGCTAGAGTACCTTTTCTCTTAGGTATGGCATTTCTTGTGTCTTTTTAAGTTTGTTAATAAATCTTTTTCCCTGCAAAGAAGAAGAGATATCATTAAAGATAAATTATTCACAATTATAAAAATATGATAACTCAGTTTATATTTCAATGAGCAATTCAGGTTCAGTCACGAATTTTTTTTATATTATGATTCAATAAACCAAAATGGAATTTAAACATAGAAGTTTTTTTACTCTTTTAAAAGTTTTATCAGAAACAAAAGAATAATCCATTATTAACAAGAAGATGAGTAAATTGTTCACAGATTTAAAATCCCTGAAGCACAGAGATGAATTACAACTGAATTTTAACTTCACACCTTAGAGAGTTGAGAAAATTATTTAAACACATAGTCAACAAATCAATTATTTTTGTCAAACATCCAATCACCTTCAGAATTTGAACATTTTTATGTTATTCAATTTCAAATGGTGAGTACTAATACTTGAATGAAAATTGCACAATTAAATGATTATATTAATTTAAAAGCTATTGTCGTTTTGGGATAGAAAATATTTATTGCATAAAAAACTACCTTTTGCTGTAATTATAAAAATTGGCTTTGAAGCATCTATTTCATAAAATATTTGAAATAATAAAGTTTTTGGAATATAATGTAAATACCATGACTGTTTTTAACACACAATAACAACCTCAATTTCAGTAATTTAAGAGTTGAATGAAAATTCATTTCCAATTGTTTTGAGGAAGAAATTATTGTAAAGTTTGTTTATTAAATAAGATATTTTTTTTCATCAAATCACATCACCAGAGAAATAGAAAGTTTATAGCTTATATATTTTTTTTTATTGAATTTGAAATTGAAAACCTGGTATTTTCAAATTACATATGATTTAGTCAAAATGTCAAAAAATATGACAGTTGGATAAAATATAAAATATAGACATAACCAATACTGGATTCTATACATCAACTAACCCTAACCCTGCTACCAGACTGATTAAAACTAAAAACACTCAAGAAATTATCAACAAAATATTTTTGATGTGGATATTATATTTTGGACCTCCAAAGCATTTTTCAGTGACAATGGGGATGGGGAAAATTTCACAATGAAGAATATCGACAGATGAGTGAAAAATCTAATGTTGAAACATGCACTGTGGAAAGTTCATTCAGCAACGGTACTGTGGAAAGTTCATTCAGCAATGGTACTATGGAATGCTACAATCTGATAATAGCTGAAGCAATGGAAAAGACATTAGTAAATAAGAAATGTGAACCAGAAATAGACTGGTTTGTTCTGTTAGAGCTAAAAGTGCTCTTCAAAATCATTTGGGGCAAAGTTCACGTGAGCTAGTGTTTGGCTCTAATATAAAACACACCCTCAGTTTTGACTGATCAATTATCTGGATTGGAAGGTGCAAGAACTAATGTGATAGTAAGAATGAATTTAAATGCCTTACATGCAGCAAAGAAAAGATTCATAGAAGCTGGTAATGGTTAAAGCCATGGACTGCGGAATCGTAGTACGCGAGTTCGTACTCCAGTCGCGCTATTACGTTCACTTTCAGGCAAATACCCTTGGGAAAGGTATGGGTAAATAGTAGGGCAGACTAGGTTCTTCAGCCTTGGTGAGGCAACTAGTCTAGGAGAAGGAAAACTCTGAATTCAAACCTGTTAAACTCCACTTTAAAAATTGACCTTGTGTCATATCCTGCCCGAGCAGAGGGGTTGGGTAAATAGGATCACATGAAAAAATTCAGAGAACACAGAATATCTAATGTAAACACTTATGTGGATGAAGGATTTATGACAAGTAACATTGTCTATTATAGAAGACAAAACTACAAGGGATGGCATGGCCCTGCTAGAATATTGGGTAAGGAAGGTCAGTGTGTATTGATCAGATATGGTGGAACATTTTACAGGAAGACATCCATGTCACTTAATGAAGGCAAACAAACAATTGGGAAATCCAAGGAATAAAGGAAATAAAACTGCCAAAAATGAGATAAATGAAGTTTTAGGGGAAGAAAGGAAAGACAGCAGAAGAATAAAAGTTTTCATATCAACACGGAGGAATTGAAAGACAACAGTAAAAAAAAAAAAAAAACAAGTAGAGACAAAGGTGCGGAATATAAAATGAAATGATGCATGGAAAATAGGAAAGATTATGAGTTTACAGCTGAAACTGATTGGAAAATATAGTCATTGGCTGAATATGGAACGTGAAGCAGAAAATGAAAATCCAGTCTTTATCAATTAGGATCATGTTGATTAGTGGAAAGAACTACCTCAAGTAACAGACAAAATAAGTAATCAAGAACATGAAGTTTTGCTTACATCTGAACAGGAACAAGCAAAAGAAGTGATTGATACCAAGAAAAGAGGAATAGAAGATATCAAAATTCATGGAATATATGAATGTGTCTCTGACATTGGTCTGAAATGCATATTAACAAAATGAGTTTTAATGGAGAAGTTCAAAGATAAAAAGAAGATAATGAAGACTTGCCTCGTTACATGTGGTTGTAAAGCGAATTTACAGAACGTGAAAACTTATTTGTCAAGACAGCCATGAAGCTATGTGTATTGTAATGTTAACAGCTTTGGTTATGAAGCAGAGGGTAGAGATTTCTATGTTTCCTGGTTAATCAACAAAATGACCAAGTAAGAAAAATCCATTAGTCTCAGAGATCTAGTACTCAGTGAAGCAGCTGGACTGGTGTATTAATAGCTGCTATGATGCAAGAGACAACTACATAAAAATATGTAAATATCAATGTACAATGAATGGGATTCCCTAACCTCTAGATATTTTAAAGTGATGCTGACTTTTTTTAGTGGAAACTTCTCCAGTATATGTTTAAAACAAACTTAAAATGTCAAAATCTTTTTTCATATTTGCTAGAAAGAAACAATCCAAATTCTTTCGTCTAACAAATAAAAAAAATATACTTTAAACAATAACCAAAACTGGCTTTTTCATTGGTCAGTTTCTGTGTTTTGATTACAAACCCAGTTTCTTCCAGGCAGCGGTCACATCGATACTGCTATATGGATGCACTACATGGACGCTAACAAAACGGCTGGAGAAGAAACTAGATGGCAATTACACAAGAATGCTGCGTGCAATCCTGAACAAGTCCTGGCAGCAATACCCCACAAGACACCAACTGTACGGCCACCTGCCCCCTATCACGAAAACTATTCAAGTTAGGCGAACCAGACATGCAGGACATTGCTGGAGAAGCAGAGATGAACTCATAAGAGATGTACTCTTATGGATCCCCACACATGGCCGCGCAAAAGCAGGACGACCAGCACGAACGTACATTCAGCAGCTATGTGAGGATACAGGTTGTTGTCCTGAAGACCTGCCTAGGGCGATGAACGATAGGGAGGAGTGGCGAGAGAGGGTCAGGGATATCCGTGCTGCCAGCACGATATGATGATGATGATGAAATCAGCCCTTCATTGGCTGAATGTTCAGATGTATGAAGATTACAGATTTTTGTGTTCTCAATCTTATGTTTGAGGATTATGCTTCCAAAATGGTATATCTTCTAAATTAATTTTTTTTTTTAAAGCAGGGGAGTACTTTTCAAAAAAAAAAAAAAAAAGGAGTAGTGTCGTACACAGACAATTATTTTGCCTCAGACGATAAACATGTTTTTAAAGCTCTAAAAGGTTTGGGTTTAGGAAACTCACCATCTTGTTAAAGAAAAAAAAATCTTATTTAAACAAAAAAATTAAAAATCACCTTTCTACATATCATTATTTTTTAATTATATGAGTTAATTAATTTAGGAGGTAACATGAAAAAATGTTGATTCCAAAATTTAATTTGAATGGACATTTCTTTCTTTTAAAATAAACTTCAGAGTTTGTATTTAATTACCGAAAGTTTTTTTTTAAATTTTTTTAATTAAAATCGGATAACTGACTGATTATTTTGTTAACTTATTCAAATCGTTTTTTGTTTTCTTTTCATTTGTAGTCAAACACTTAAAAAAGTGCACAGAATCGCCTCATCAGAGATGTTCTTGGGGTCCTTACAAGTTTCGGGTCTTCCAACATCATACTTGCTCTCCCAAGTGACCCTACCGAAACTTTTGTTCCAGCCGGCAATCCTGCAGTAAAAATACGCTCAGTATGCAAAAACATACAGTTCACACAAAAGAAAAAAGTAAATGCTACTGCTAATGAGTTTTTAAAATGGTATTGGAAAAAAAAATAAAAATAAAAAAAAAATAAAAATATATATATATATATATATATATATATATATATAAAGCTTTTTCCTCCCTAACCTCTTTATGACAATGGTTAAAAAAAAAAAAATAAATATGAATAATTAAATAAATAAGTGCCTGAATTAGGATAAATAAATATACATATATACACACACATATATATATATATATATATATATATATATATATATATATATAGTATACTTAGTCCAGTTAAACTGGAGTTGGGAGCAATTCCATCAGGACAAGAAATTATTCATGAATGAATATTTAAATTTTCCTGGTAAAGAGCTCAATGTACCAATAATACAGAGCAATAATTTCTTTAAGAAAAAACAACGAAACCAATCACAAAGGATTATAAATTTATTTCCATCCTGTTACACATTTTTGAAATTTTCAAAAACACGAAAAAAAAATTAACAGGACTTCTTCAGATCTTTTTGATAAAAAAACTAGAATAGACACATAAGAGTGGGAGGGGATAGAAGAGGGGTGAAGAGTTACCTCTTCATTAAGCCCACTTCCGTTTTAAATTTAAAATTTCGGTTGGCAATGTAGTAAATTTATTTTAAAAAAATTTTTTAAAACTTAATATTTTTTATTTATTTTTTTTTTAAATTTACATTTAGACTTAAATTACAGATATTTTTAATTAGATTTAAATTTTAATTAATAATCTCACGTAAAGATGCAGTAATAGATATATTAAAACAAAAACAAATATTTAATTTACTTAAATATTTTAAAATTTCAAAAATATTTAGAGGGCATTAATCAGTTACATTTTTTATGCGTAGTACATATGTATTATATGCTTTTTCATGATTTTCTTTCTAACAATTTCTTTTATTTATTCTCAAAATTAACTCTAATTCTCAAAATAACTTTATGCTTTTTTTTTTTTAAAAAAAGCTTTATTTGTTTAATTATTTATAGTTTAAATTTGGCCCTATGTCTACACCTGGCTATTAGTTCATTTCTCTTATTTAATAATATTTTTGGCTCAGGAAAAAGCAAAATGTGGATCTTTTCTTCAAGACACAGATTGCACCTACTATCGAAAGATTTTGGGGTACTAGATCTTTTCAATATGGACCATTAAATGTCAGGGGTTAACCCTTTATTTTTTAATCCCCATATATATATATTTATATATATACATATATATATATATATATATATATATATATGTACACATACACACACACACACATATATATATATATATATAAAATAGATAAATAAGTAAATAAATAAATAAATGATTAAATAAATACATAAATAAGCAAATAAATAAATCAATGATTAAATAAATAAATACATAAATAAGCAAATAAAAAATAAATAAATAAATTAAATAATAAATAAATATACACACAAAATAAATAAAATATTAATAAAATAAGTTAAATAATTATATATATATATATACACACACACACATATATATATATATATATATATATATAACAAAAAAAAATTACTTATATATAAATAAAAGGAAATCTATTGAGAAAAAAAAAAAAAAAATTGAGGAATTGCATTGCCAGACCTCTGAAGTGGGACGCTGTCAGTCATAATATGAGTAGATTAATCTTAGAGGGGACATATTCTTGATACTGTATGCAATGAAATTTGTCCTTTTCCCCCTTCTTTTTTTTACTTTTTTTTTTTGTTTTTTCCACTTTTTATTTTTTATTTCTTGTTTTTTCTTTGTACAAATTTACGTTCGATTATATACATATGTACACTAGGGAAAACTATACTACCTATACAAATCCTCTTTTCCTAACCCTTCTATTCACTATTGCATACCTCCACACTCGTTAGTCTGTTGTACTCCATGGTTCTGCTCTTTTAATCCATAACCATCTCGATGCTTTTTCTGCAGACTCTCAAATCACTCTGATGGCCTTTCTACTTTTTTCTCCTATCATCCCTAAACGACTTAGAACTCTGCATACTGATCTTCCCGCAAAACCGCGGCAGCCAACTTCTATTGGATGACATGCTGTCCGCCATTTGTTAACTTAACATTGCTCCACAAGCTCCTGATATTTTTCGAGCTTTCTTTCGCAGGCCACCTCAATGTTTTCTTCCCACGGGACTATCAGTTCTATCAGCAGCACCTGCTTTGTTTCAGTTGACCAAAGAATTAAATACGGTCGCAGTGTTGTTGTTGCAATTTGCTCTGGAACTTTCAAACGATTCCCGATATCTACCCTCCACTGCCAGTCTTGAGCTGCAGATAGTAAGCAAGAGTTGATTTTATACGCCGAGTGGGGGGGGGCATTCACAGGCTTGGACGAAGTAAATCGGCATCGCTTAATTTCTTTTAGTCAGAAACACGTGCTCGTTATTGTTCCTACATTTAAAAATTAAAGGTTCAATTTCTAATTGACGCATAATATTAAATTGAACCCAATTTTATATCCATCTTTTAATAAACTCAACCAAAGGATAGGGTTTTCTCAGAATTAAAACCTTGCTCGTAGCAATGAAAGTCATATTCATCTAAAAGAAATATATAATAATGTGAAATATTAACCAGAATCAATAACAGAAGAAAAAAGTGTTCGTATTCTCTGGGACTTTACTAGCCAGACTCAGAAAAAAAAAACCATAGATCAGACAGAGGTTAAGGACTATCAAAGAAAAACAGGTTTTCTAATTGATTTGTCAATGGCAACAAAAAATAACATATCAAAGAATATTATTAAACAAGAAACTACAAAGAACTGGAAATAAAAATAGGTTTGAGGTAAAGACCAGGTGAAGGATTCTAAAAAATTGAAAATAAAACTGAGAATTAATAATAATAATAACAGCAACAAACAACCAACACGAACTTCAACGACATATGAACGAAATATTTTATCTTACTTCCTCGTGAGAAAAAAACAAAACAAAATATTTATGTACGCCTTTTTATTTGTAAATAAGTTTATACTTACTCCGTTCGTCTGATTTCTTTTAAGTCAATTCAACATTATAAAAAATGGAGAAAGTGAAAATGTTTAAATAAACTAATGTTTTCTCTATCAAATTAAAATTAGTCGTCATTTTGATCGATGCAAAATGTTTTCTAAAAATCAGAAATCAAGGGAGATAACCCAAATTTTGAAAACAACATTTGAATGTTTTCACCCTCTTAATCTGCTAAATAAATAGCACCTACACAATGAAAACCTTAAAGTTTATCATAATGCAATATGAAATAACACAATAATACGTCTTTAAAACAAGATTCTCGGATTCTTGTAAAAATATTTGTTTTTAATTCGGTTCTGTCTCGTTGTGTATTTTTGTTGTAGGAAAAATGAAAACGCTTTTTTTTATGGTTGATTTATTTTAAAAGAATATTACCTTTACTTTTTCCGATAAAAGATTTTGGGTGAAATTCAGTTTTCGATTGATATCACGACATTTGGCTTGAAAATAACGATTCAAATTATATGTATGCATTATATTAAAGTGTAATCTAACTTTACAAGGCTTTTTACAACATTTACTTTCAAGAGACATGAGTTCTTTGCTGGGGTTATTAGATTTTTTTTTCCATCTAAAATATGTAATGAGTCGGTCGGCCGACCAGACACCCCAAAAGTAAGTGAAGGTGGGCAGGCGCGAAAACTGTAATTTGTGGCTGACTCGTCTATGCAAATGTGTGGTGTTTTGCCTAGGCGAATTACCAAGCTTTATGTAAAAAGCTGGAATGCTCGAATGGAGGACACAAGGGAAAAACTATTCACAGAGGAGTAGACTGTGCAGGTCGCAACGGCAATAAGAGAGGGAGCTGGCTTTGTTTTCCGTGGATTCATTTCAACACAAAATAAAAGATTAAAATTCAGATAGAAATGAAGGTCACATTTATTTAAATCAAAACGAAAAATTCATTTTTTGACGAATATACCATACGGGATTAAACCAAAACCTGAGTATTTTCTCTTTATACAAATTAATGATTGAGTGATTTTAATAGGATGTCAAACCGTTTGGGGTTATTTCATGCCTACAGGTTAGGAGTTTACATATATTGTACATTCATATTTATATTTTTTGAATTGTTTCTTAAGAGTTTTTTGCACACTGTCATATAATATCAAAAAAATTGCAAACAGAACCATTTGACCTATAGGGTTTCCCAACATTCCACAGAGTTCCAGAAGTGAAGCCTCACCACTAGATGCAGTTGTCATAGACAAACGTTGGTTACATGGCGTTCTATATTACAGGCCAACTCTTGTTTAATCATGGGTAGCGCCTCAATGTTCATTTGGCTATGGAGGAGACCGGTGCGGGCGTCTTTTCCCCTGAGTCTTTTCTCGGGCACTCCGATGCAAAGTGACCCATCCTTTGGCATCTGAAGCACCGTAACCTTCGGTACGATAGTCGCACCCGGTTGTCCGTCCTCGTTGCATGTCCTTGGGTGCAGCCATTATCCGGGTAGTTGTGGTTGGTGCACGGACAGGATGCCGAGTTTCTCCCATTCTGGTCAGCAATCCCCGCCGCCACCCTCGCGGCATGTGCACGTGGCCGCTGGACCGGTGTGACAATTTGCTTTACAGGTCTATGATCCTCAACAAGGATGGCTCGAGCTATCATACAGAGTTGATCTAATATCCAAGTGTCCATTCACATCGACGCCCGAAGCTGCTGCCTAACATGCGGTCACAAACCAGCAACAAACGCGCAGGCTATCCATTTTTCAGATGGTTATAACAAAGAGGCAAATTGTTAGGTTTTTGCCTCGTTATATTTAGAAAGAAGTAAAACAAATGAGTGGACGAGAATATTGGTGAGTTCCAAAAATTTTAATGTCAGCTAGAGACGAAATCCCTTGTACTGTGAGTCGTACAAATGAAAGAAAACTGTTGCAAATGTCAAAGCTGGAATTAAGCATTCAACCTGAAGTTTCAATGTCCAATTGGTCAAGGAGGAAGGAATAAAGGATGAAGGAATGGTCTCCTGAAGGAACAGCGGCCCAAATGTTGAATGGGCTCTCTTCGTGTTGATGTGATCTGTCTGCTGCTAGGCTCAGTCAAGAAAAGAGGAAGAGAGAGCGTTACACAGCCTTTTATATTGCTCGGGAAAGTGATCCGAGCAGAATGGCATAAACCATTCTCATTGGTTGAAAATATAAAATCAAAACTTCAACGCCTAAAAATAATTCCCGCGCTAGATAATAATTTTGAAAATATAAATCACCACGTAATTTAATGGTGGTCTGATGAGCAATTGAAATTAGTTCTTTCTGCTACAAGAGCTCCACAACCAGTACGAATGTGCGGAGCACATGATGTTCGACAATAACATCAGTTGTACTGAAAGAAAGAAAAGAACATACAAATCTCACAGCACAAAAGTGTTTAAAACAAACGATGAAAATAAAAAATATATAAAAACAAGTCGAATGAAATAAAGAGAGTCCTGGACAGTTTTTTGGCTAGTGTACCGTCCTTCCTGATTTTTTCTTGTATAATTTTTCTGTTTGTGATGGTGAATTAGGTGTGGATGGAGGCGAAGGGTGATTGCAAGAGATTAAAATTGGGTGTCTCAACAACATCTAAATAGGTGATGTCACACTCAAAATGTACCTTCTTAAGACGATTGTCTGATACAAATTCAGTGCGACCGTTCATTTTCAGCTTAAAATACTTTTTAACCCGTGATAGAACCCTTAATGGTCCTAAATAGGGAGAGTTGAGAGGACCACGGACTGCATCATTTCGTACAAACACATGAGTCCATTTATCCATGTCTCAATAATTCCATGGGTACGGGTAGTCTATAGACGAGTAGCCCTGGGAGGTAACTTTGTAAAATATGAACGAAGTCGAGATATATATGATGAAAGATCTGTACTTGAATTATTTACCGGGGTAAACATAGTCCCAGATAAAGCAAGATTAGTGCCAAAGAGAAGTTCGGGTCGATGAGTATCCTAAATCAGATTTTATCGCAGAACGACAACCGAGAAGAACAATAGGTAGAGTTTCAGTCCAACACTCTGGACTGTTAGAAGTACGCAACGCAGCCTTTAATTGTCTATGAAATCGTTCGACCATCCCATTGGAAGCTGGATGATAGCTGGTTGTATGTATATGTTGAGTACCCGACATTCGCGATAACACACGAAAAAGAGAAGCTTCAAATTGCCTCCTGCGGTCTGTGGTTATTCACTTTGGACATCCAAAGCGGGGGACCCAAATAGAAACGAAAGTTTTCGCAATCGTTTCAGCAGAAATGTCAGTAATGGGTGTAGCTTCAGGTCAACGTGAAAAACGATCGATACAAGTTAATACATATGAACAACCAGAACTAACAGACCACAGTCCCACAATATCTATGTGAACATGTCGGGACCGCTTTTCTGGCGGAGAGAAAACTCCAAGGGGAGCTCGAACGTGACGTTGAACTTTTGCGCGTTGACATTTAAGGCACGTACGAAGCCAATCAGTAATGACACGACGCATGTTAGGCCAAACGAAATGAGCCGTATTAAGCTTCACCGAAACAGCGACACCTGGATGTGATAGTGAAAGCAAGGTATCGAACATAGAACGTCGATGTTGCTTAGGTATTAGGGGCCTAGGAACACCAGTGGCTGTATCGCATAGAATAGTACCTTAGTAAATAGGAAGTGGTACCTCCGAAAATTTACAGCAGGAATATCCGTCAGGAGTCAAATCTAACGAATCCAAAGCTGGTTGATCCTGCGCCATGACAGTTAAATCGATCGAGCAAGGCATCAAGATTGGACAAACCGACAGTCGAGAAAATGTATCAGCTGGTACATTTTCAGTCCCAGGTATGTGTCTCATGTCACAGGTGATTTGAGAAATGTAGTCCAAGTGACGAAAAGTGCGGGGTGAGTGTTTGTCAGTTTTTGATGACAAAGCAAAAGTGAGAGGTTTGTGGTCAGTATAAATCACAAAATGTCTACCATCAAGCTGTTGTTGAAAATGACGAACAGACAAGAATATTGCCAGAAGCTCAAGATCGAATGTGCTGTAGCAGTGTTCGGCGGATTTAAGCTGGCAAAAGAAAAATGCTAAAGGCTGAATTATTCCTTTAACAGACTGCTGAAGAACTGAACCAATGGCAGAATCAGATGCGTCCACTGTCAAAGATAAGGGTGCATCTGGCACAGGATGTGCAAAGGAAGAAATGGAACTTAACTCCTTCTTAATCAATTCAAAAGAAGATGACGCGTCTTCAGTTAATACTGTTTGGGCATTTTTTTTCTTTTGTGCCTTCAACAAAACAGCCAGAGGCAGTAGTTTGTCCTCACAGTTAGGTATGAAGCTTCTATAAAAATTCACCATGCCTAGAAATTGACGCGAATGACGTAAAAATGTAGGAGGCGAGATTTGTTGGATGGCTTCAATTTTCGTAGAAAGCGGTTGATTCCCATTTGAGTCGATTAAATGACCTCAAAAGTCGAGAGAGTTCTGTCCAAACACACATTTGTCAACATTCGTGCGAACATAGTACGCAGTGAGACGCTCAAAATGCTGAGAGAGATAGTTTATATGGTTTTCCTCAGTGTCGCTAGCGACCAGCAAATCATCACCATAAGCAAAAATGAAATTCAATCCCCGAACAACCTCGTCAATAAATCTTTGGATGCATTCCTAAGACCAAATGGCATGAAAAGGAATTCAAAATTTCCAAAAGGAGTAGTTATTGCCGTTTTCGGGATATCGACTGGTTTCACGGGTATTTGGCGATATGCCCGAATGAGGTCGATTTTTTAAAAAATTGAGCAACCATATTGATTCGCTGAAAAGTCTTGAATGTTCGGGATTGAGTATCTATCTGGGACAGTAACTGAATTTAGACGCTGATAATCCCCAACAGGACGAAAATCAGTTTCACTTTTCCGAACAAAATGCAGAGGAGATGCCCACGGACTTTTAAAAGGGCGGAATAAACTGAGCCTGAGCATGTGGTCAAATTCGGCCTTAGCCTTCCTGAGTCGATTAGGAGCAAGCCGACGTGGATGCGAGAAAACAGGAGGTCCAGTTGTGGTGATATGGTGGACAGTCGAATGCACCACTTTAGTGGAATTAAACATAGGGTCCACAAAATCTGAGTAAGACGACTGAAGATTATGGAATTGGTTACCAGCTGAGGCAATAAAAAATTTTGGACTGAATAAGGCGTTAATTAGTAGAACGTGCAGAAACAGACAGAGAAGTGAAGTTATCTACTTGTTTTTGTCTCGTAACACCAGCTGGTAGATTAAAGTGATCTAAGAAATCAGCACCTAAAATCAGATTAGAGCAAATTCCGCTATGATAAAAATCCTACGGAAATTTCGGCGAAGACTGAGTTTCAAATCAGGGAAACTTGACCATAAGTGTCAATAGTTGATAAATTCACCACGTGCAGAGATATGCACGACTTTTTTGGTTTGTCTGAAACCAGAAGTAATGGCCAAATGGAGCATGAAGAGTGTGTGTCAACCATGAATGATATGTTAGACACATGATCTTTAACAAAAAATGCACGATTTGGTGAGCATTCGCCGGGGGCACGTGACGTGCTCAATTCCTCCGTGATTCGTTTCCCGAACCGAAAGAGCAAGGTTTTTGCACTTATGTGCTCTATCTCCGAAGTTGGCATGGTACCAACAGTAACCATTCCCGCAATGATCGCGTGCAAGATGTGCTCCTACTACGTTTACCAAAACGAGGACGTCGCCTTTCCAACTTTAACACTTCCAACTGGTGTGTTTATGTATCTATCTACGCCAATAATTTATCATTAGATGAAGTCGAAACCCGCTTTACATCTGTAGTCGCAACCGTTTGTGCTGGCGAAGGAAAATGCTTAGATTTTGAAAAGAATTCCAAAATTTGGTCAGGTATTGTTGCCAACTGCCTGACCGAATTTATCGCAAAAGTTGGGGCCAGAATTGTTCGATCCTCAGGAGGTAACCGGAAAAAAACAATTTCTTAATTATCGGTGCATTTTCTGCAACCGAATCTGACAGTGTGTTTAGACGCCTAAGAAATTCCGTGGGTCGTCTATCCCCAAGATTTTCATCCTACATCAGCGAGCGAAATCGACTCTCTGCTGGCGCAGTATTTCTTTTCCGTACCTCCGTCTTAAGTACCTCATGTGTAAGATCCGGAGGCGGCCTAGTTATAATTTCCCTTACTGCTTTCGCAAGTGGAGGAGGCATGCCACAAAACAATAAACGTAATTTTCGTTCAGGCGAAATTTTGTGAATTTGGAAAAAAGCGTCGACCAGAGCAAACCACAATATTGCATCATCTGATAAAAGGGGGCAACGAACTGAAACTCAAGATGCTAGACAAAGACAGCAAAACACAACGCAACAATAATGAAGAAGAAAGATTTTCTTTTTTGTTTTTTGGTATGTGTGTGTGTGTGTGTGTTAAATTTGCCCAGGAAAGGAGATGAACGAAATTGACACTGACCTGTATCAAAAAGTTCTCTAAAAATGAAAATAAAACTCATGCAATACAACAATTATTATTTAAAAAAAAAATTTTTGTTGTTGTTGCGTTCGCTCGCTTGTTGAGCGTTTTACTTTCTATTGTAGTAAACGCAGGGTATTATGACTTTGCTTGGCAGAGGGAAAGCTTCTTTTTTAGTCGCTAGTATTAGCTGGAATTTTCTTTTGATAAGTCACATTGAGGAGGTAGTCATTTCACGTAGGTATGTTGTTCATTTCCGTGTTACCATTTTTTTGTACCACATGGTAAGTTGTCTGTTTCAAGTTGGGGATGTTTTTTGTTTTGTTTTTTGTTTATGTGACTAAGTTGTCGCGCAAAAATGGCTAGTAAAAAAGCCTATCAGCAGCAGCTTGTTGCTGTCGAATCTTTTATAGTAGTAAACTTGGTGATATATAGAGGGAGTGGGAGTGGCAAATGGGTTGTCTGACGTCTATAGCTTCATGCTCGAAAAATCAGTCATATTGCCTTCTTCCTGGGATTGAATATCTAAACTGGTTGGCGGCAAATTTAAAACTCTCAATATATCACGTCGTTCCAATCACGTCGGAAAGGTCGCCATTCATAACAAAGTGTCAAATTGTTGGGTTTTTTGGTCCTGTTGCCTTTGTTATATTAAGAGAAGGAAAAATCAAATGAGTTGACGAGAATATTGTTTGAGCGTCAAAATCTTTAATGTCAGCTAGAGACGAAATCCCTTGTACTGTGAGTCGTACAAATAATAGAAGGACAATTGTAAATAGTTGAGCAGGAATTTAGCATTTAGCCAGAAGTTTCGAGTTCCAGTTGGCCAAGGAGGAAGGAGTAAATGATAAAGGAATGGTTTCCTGAAGGAACTGTGGCCCAAATGCTGAATGCGCTCTCTTCGTGTTGATGTGGTCTGTCTGCTGCTAGGATCAGTCAAGAAAAGAGGAAGAGAGAGCGTTACACAGCCTTTTATATTGCTCGGGAAAGTGACCCGAGCAGAATGGCATAAACCATCCTCATTGGTCGAAAATATTAAATCGAAACTTCAACAGCCAAAAATAATTCCCGCGCTAGATAATTATTTTGAAAATATAAATCACCACATAATTTAATGGTGGTCTGACGAGCAATTGAAATTAGTTCTTTCTGCTACATGGTCTTTCTCCAACCTGGCGAGCCAGTCTTTCGAGTGCTGACCGGAATTCATCGACTGTCTCTCCACGTCACAAACTGTTCAAATGCCATGAACGAATCTACGCCGAACGCAGTGCTAAGGGTGCACTTGTTTTCCGCGATATCAGCTTTCTGCTCTTTGCTGAGTTGCTGATACACAGCGAGAGCCCTACCCGTTAACCTCAAGGGGAGATTGCGCTCGACCCTTTCTTCATCTGTTAGCACGCAGTTTATCTCTACTCGCTTAATTGGCCCCTCCAGACTCGGATTTGGCCCCTCCAAACTCAGGAATCAACTGAAGCTCGAAAGGCCTCCTTGCTATTGCTACTGAATTCAGAAAAAGCTCAAGTCAACGTCCAAGGTTTGCCGAAAAAGCTTGTGTTGAAATGTGTCACGAAACAAAATAAAATCCCGTCTCCTACTGCCATAGCGACGCACACAGTGTACACCTCTCGGAATGTCTGTCTCCTTTTCTCATTTCAGCTCTTTACATAGAGTTTGGTAACTCGCCAATGCAAAAAAAACCACGCATTTGCATAGACAAGTCAGCTACCAATTACAGTTTCCGCGTCTGTCCTTCTCCACTCGCTTTGGGGGTGTCAAGTCGACCGACCCATAATATTGAATCAGAAATGTTTATATTATTTACAGGTGTCACTGAACCCTTTAATCAAACTATTCCCAGTAAATGAATAAAGAGTTTGGTTTAAATTTACATTACAGTTAGTGGGTTTGATAAACAGAACCCGAGAAGACTGGAAGACATCAACCGAAGTGTGTGTAAAACAATCAACATTCTCAGAAATATAGACAAATAAAACAAAATCATTCTAGGAAAGTTTCAAAACTTTTAGAGCTGTCTATTTTTCAGATGTGGGTATGCCACGTTTGCAAAAGATTTTTGCAAAAGTAGAAACATGCCTTTTCTCCATGTTGAAAAAAATGTAACCCAGAAATAAGCATAAAACATTTTTATTAATGGTTTATAGCAAACCTTTTCCTTTCTTGAATGGAAAAGGATGAAACAAAAAATAACCATTGGCAAATGTGATCAGAAGGAACTTTTAGTTTTCCATGGTCAGTTAAATTGGTATATTTTCCATACTTTTCATAATAAAAATGGGTTTCACATTCACTGTGTTGATTATCATTTCTTGTAATATATCCAGCTATGCACATGTAATAATTGATATTTTAGAGCTTGCAATTAATTGAAGAAGTCAGAGAAGCTTGAAGAAAAGCTTTATTCAACTAAGAACTGGTGTTAGAGGTAGTCACGGCTAAAATGGCCACCCACCAGTCAACTAAACCAAAGGGGAACAATTCGTTCCCAGAAAGTATGGGAGATTATATAGTTCCTTCCTTTATCACCATAATCTCCACCGCCCAGGAAAATTCGGGTTCGTCAATTTGTCGAGAAGGGAAGGGTTCAGCGACTCTCAGAAGGGTATCTCCAATTAAATGAGTCCCGTAGATGCCTTTGATCAAACTGAAAACAGAAAAGAAATGAAAACGAAAGTTTAAAGCTGATAGTTCTCAGGTAAATAAGAAGGTCTTCGACGGGTTCTACTGGAACGTCGAAGATTTAGTGAGTCATTGTCTTCTGACAAGGTCCTCTGAGAATCATCCAAGTGTGGAGGAAGAGAAGTAGTAGGAACTGAATTCTCAGCAGCAGAGTTTTCAGTAGTACTCTGTAGAAGGGATGGAGTGTTAGACGGTTTAGGGACATCCAGTTCTAGGGGGTCCTCTGGCATAGAGTCTGGTTCCGTATCTAAACTTTTCATTCCATCACCAAGAGGAGCTATGTGACGCAAGGACACAGTTGATTCTCGCCCATTATTGAAGCGTACATGAGCATAGTTTGAGTTGAATTCGAGTATATCCACAGTCTCCACCAGGGGCTCATATTTACTTCCACGTAAATGGCGCTTCAGAAGAGCCGATTTGGATCTTGTTAACCATGTAGGAATAGAATCTCCAGTAGCTGATTTTCTTTGGAAATAAAATAGGCGTTCATGTGGAGTACAGTTAGTGGAAGTGGAAAGTGGAAAGTAATGAGCGGATGCAGTGGAGAGCCACATCCAGCACCTTTTCCCCAATTACCAATAGAGAGATTTCTTGATGCGAGTGCCAGACTCACAGTTTGCCAGATGATGCCGTTGTATCTCTCTACTTGTCCATTGCTTTGAGGATTAAAAGCAGTTGTTCGACTGGTAGCGATGCCTCGAGAATGTAGGAATCCTTTTAGTTCTTCTGACATGAAGGCTGTTCATCGATCTGAGTACACAAAAGAAGGATTTCTAAAAACAGAAAACATATTAGTTTAATGACAGTCGCAGCGGCCACATCGGCACAAGGGAAAGCGAAAGGAAAACGGGAGTATTCGTCAACCACAGTAAGTAGCGATTGCGGGAACTTGAAGGTAAAGGTCCCTTGAAGTCTATACTCAATCTCTCAAAGGGTTGACTCGCTTTTATGAGTGTCTGAGGTGATCTTCTAATGAATCTAGGCTTCATCTCAGAACAGACCTGGCACGCCCGGACTACTGCTCTTACATTTTCTACGGAGTACGGCATATTTTTGCTTCTGACAAAATGTAGCATTCGGGTTACTCCTGGATGACATAAATCTTCGGACAAGCCGTGTAACTTGTCCGCAGTAGTGGTAGAAGAGCAAATCCGGGATAGGACGTCTGCAGCTGCATTCTGTTTTCCTGAACGATACGCTATATCATAACTGAAACAAGCAAGTTCCATTTTCTATTTTGTGATCTTTTTATTTTTTATCTTGTTCTTTCTTTTAGGATTGAACATGAACGAGACTGATTTCTGATCGGTGATCAGCTTAAAATGCTTTCCAAGTAATAAGTGTCGCCATTTTCGAATCGCTTCTACAATAGCGCACGCCTCCTTTACAACCGACGAGTGCTTTTGCTCAGCAGAAGTTAGGGTTCTTGAAAAGAAAGGTATAGGTCGACCGTTTTGGGTTAGGGAGGCATTCTGAAGCATCAGTTTCGATTTCCAAAGGGACGATTTAGCAATCTCCTGCTTCAGATTTAAATCATTTTCAGCCTGATTTTGCCCACAGATGGTAACATTGTCGATATAGGCGTAGGTTCCATTGAGGTCTCGCTTGATGACGTCGTCCATAACCCGTTGAAAGCTCGCTACTCCATTGGTCACTCCGAATGGGATTCGGCAAAATTTGGTATAGAGATCCAGCAGCTTCAAATGCAATACATTTTCGCTCTTCTAGTTTAATAGCGACCTGGTGATAGACACTGGTTAAGTCAAGGGTGCTAAATACTCGGTAATTGGCAATTTCATTTACCATGTCCTCTAACTGCGGAGGAGGATAAGCATCCAGGAGAGTTAACCAGGTTTATGGTCTGGGAGTAATCCACAACAAGTCTCTTTTTGTAATTTGCAGGGGATACTACAAGTGTTTGGGCGCGCTATGGAGATTGAGAAGGCTCTATATTGCCTTCCTTAAGCATCCGGGAGATCTCAGACTGAATGAATTTAGTGTCTGGTATGCTATGTCTCCGGGATTTAACTGCTATTGGATGACAGTCCTGGGTTAGATTCGTAAATAGAGAAGGGTAGGGGATATTTTTAATGGCGGTAAGTCTGTGGGGATTTAGGAATTAACAAAAAAACTCCCAACCGGATATTGACTCGTCGGCTGCCAGATACAAAATGTATAAACGCGTCGCCACGCATAAGGCTCCACGCATCCATCCGGTTTAAAAATCAGGAAAAAGAAAAATAATAAAAAGTAAAGTAGCCAATGAGAAGCGGTCGCGCCAAAATTAGAAGGATTTTGGAGTGGCGAATTTGGAGCCGGTGGAGAGAGATGAATACTCAGGTTTTCTGTGAACCGACCTCTTTTTCGGGTAGTGACGTCGAACCGACAACACCGATTTTACTATCTGGTGTTTTGGGTACCACGCTATGTCTTTAGACGTAGCGTTGGTTAGTCCATTCACCAAGTAAATAAAGGAAAGTATGGAAGAAATGTTTTCGTCTCTTATCTGTTTCTATCTTTTCTTTTTGTATATTTCTTTTGGACTTTCTTTGGGCAAGGCATTGCGCCAGCCAGTCAACGTGGGGTAAAATAATATAACCAAAATATGGAGTCAGATATCTTACGGCAACACAGCCTTGCCCTTAGCCACTGACCTTAATAAAAACCTTCAAACCCCACAAGTCTACAAACAGTAAGAAGTGGAAGTGGCCCTCCGAAAGGTATTTCCACAGAAGAATGTTCGCATAGAAAACTATGTCCGAGAATGACGTCGTAGCAAAGGTTTGCCATCACCGATAACTTGATATTCTTTTATGCTCTACCACTCAGGTGCAGAGATACTATGCAATGTCCAAGGGTTGTAGAAGAATGGGAACTGCTAGCCATTAGAATTCTTTCAGAACTTGGCGTGACTGCCAACCCGAGCCTTTTAACTTTATCGGGGTGGATAAAATTTTCTGATCTTCCTGTATCAACGAGTATCTTTACAGGTTCTCCTTTAATTTCTCCACACATGGATGAACGAGAGAGACTAACTGAGAAGTTAAGAGTAGACGAAGCAAGCAAAGACTTACCGTAGTTGGTAGCAGCCACCGTATGGGATCTGCAGACACAAGTGAAATGCCCTTTTCTTTTTACAATTTTTGCAAATTGATTTTCTGACTGGGCATCTCGGCCTGTTGTGCCTCTGGTTTCCACAAAAGAAACATTTCTGTCCGGAAATAGCAGCTACAGTAGGTTGCTCATCGCACACGGATATACAGTCGTCAGTTTCTTCGGTCCGAACAGTAGATACCGAAGCAGTTAGGGAGTTCTGTTGAGAATACGACGCTAGTAGCCTTTGCGCCATTTCTAGCGGGAGAGCTTGGTCATAGGCTGTATACAGGTCTAGAGTTTTATTTTCTAGAAGCCTCTGCCTGATATGGTTGGACGTAATTCCATTGATAAACGCGTCTCTGATGTATTCGTCTCTCGCTTGTGTTGCCGTAACAGCCTGAAAATCACAGTCTTTAGCGAGTCTTTTTAAGGATTGTAGATACTGGTCTACACTTTCGTCCGTTGGTTGCCGACGAGTCGCTAACAAATATCTACAGAAGACACTACTTTTAGGCTTCACGAAGATTTCTTCAAGAACATTCATAGCCGTACTGTAGTCGTGACTATCAGATATGTGTTTGAAAATAGCCGGAGAAAGACGGTTGATTAAAAGTTTCAATTTCAATCTGTCTGTCATGGAAGTAGGTTGTTGAGTTTCACGGACGGCCTCGAGGAAGATATTAAAAGTCATTTTCCAACGTCTCCACGTGTCTACAGCTTCGGGCTTAGATGGGTCGAATTCCAGTCGTTCCGGCTTGAGGTACTTTTCCATTCTGGTTCTTAGTTGAATAAATTGTAATAATTGATATGTTAGAGCTAGCAATTAATTGAAGAAGTCAGAGAAGCTTGAAGAAAAGCTTTATTCAACTAAGAACTGGTGTTAGAGGTGGTCACGGCTAAAATGACCACCCACCAGTCAACTAAACAAAAGGGGAACAATTCGTTCCCAGAAAGTAAGGGAGATTATATAGTTCTTTCCTTTATCACCACAGTACACAAGAGCCATTTTTATTTCATTAGAAAGAGATGGTTCTAAATTTTTCAGATCGTCAAAAATTTCTGAACCTTCCTCGTAAAGTTTATAATCACAAGATGTACATTGGTGACCTGGATTAACATTAAATTCATCAATATTTACATTTCAATTTTTAAGTAAAGATGTCTGCTTAATATGCAGCTTTTGAATACACTGTTGAACATTGATAAAACAGGTGCCACCTGATCTTTGGCGAAGTTTACCTAAATTTTTTTTCTAATAGATCAATTGAAAATTTATGACTTGTAGCTAAAAGGTGTCGATATAGACAAACAATTCCATCGCAAGTATGATGTATGACAGTGGCAGTGTTTTGGGATAATTGTTTTTTATGATTACCTTGACTGCCAGCCATATTAAAAGCCATTTTACCAAATTCAATAATAAAATCAAGTACGGTGTCATTTAGATATCTGATTTCAGCTTGTAGAGGATCATTACGTAATTTATCAATTTTCAGGTGATTTTACCACGACCTCGGATAGGAATGATGAGTCTTGTAACCGTATCCCCAGTAATTACTGCCTTCCATAGTTGTTGTCTATCGCACCACGTTTTTTGACCAAGTAAACTTCTGGCCAGCTTGAGTAGGATATTAAACCACTATCTTCTGACAATGCTCACCTGGAATGGTAGAAGAAGGCCAGAGGTGAAATTTGGCCGAAACGTAGTGAAAGAAGAAACAACACAAAAAAACTACCAAGATGAGGACAAAATGTCCGCAATAAATAAAAATTGACTGTCAGATTAAGAAGCCTCATCTCAAAATGATTCCAATTAAAGACAATTACCTAATTCTCCCTCTTCAATAAAACTCACCTCCACTCTAATGACTTGTGTGTGCAATGAAAAGGCCAGTAGCATTGAGTGCCATGGTTAGTGTTATGTTTTTAATATAACAAAATAAAACTGTTATGGAAAATATAACACACTCGCTGATTATAGGAAATAAACTAGGGAATTTATTTTTGCGGAAAATACATACAGCTAACGGTTGTTAAAGTTTGATAAAGACAGTCATTTAGAGCCAAGGAAAGTCATGTGAGCTGCATTCCTGGTGCCATGGTGGAAGTCCCCTTTTTTGTCTCCCAGCATGCACCTATTAGCTGGGGTTGAACTGTCCTTTCTGAATGGTCAAGAGGAGATAACTTGGACCCTTGTGGTCCTAATAGTTAGGTAGCAAGGAAAATCATAACATATAAAAATTTAGAATCAAATTTGTTTATTGTAAAAGAAACAGCGGTTATGTAATGTAGAATTCATAGTCCCAAGAAAGAAATAGCATTCATTCTCCCTCGGGGTCAGAAGGTGGGTGGGTGTGAGTGACCAATTTCTGGTAGGTCCAATATGTTGTTGGGTGTGTGTTTGCAGAACTGTCTTCAAGTCCCTGGGTGCTTTTTTTTTAATAACTCTGCTGGGGAAAGAAAAAGCTCCATGATTTGCAAAGAAGGATTTCGTTGGTTTGAAAAATGTTTGGTTTTCTTTTCTTTAGTGTTTTCTTTTTTTCTTTTTTTTTTTTAGTGAGTTAATTTTTCCATTTTAACCAGATGCATATGCAGGGCGTACTTGGGCAGCAACGTGTTTTATTCATTTTGTAATACGCCACTGTTCAAACAACATCTAGTTAATGTTATCTTTTTCAACTGAAAAATAGTGCTCATTAGATTTTCTTCCTGATTATTTTTATCTATTTATTTGTTTGTTTTGCTGGTGAGTGGGTAAATCCAGTCAATGAAATGTGTTTGAAGATTTACATCAAATTTGACAACCCCAGCAGTTATCTGTCTTGAGTAGCTCTTCTCTTTTGTAAAATAAGATATTTTTTATAATTATTCACCATTTCAAGATAACATACGTTTCTTATACCTTTGTCTACTCTTATTTTATCTTTCCTTATTCCATGACATGGCTAACTCAGCAGGTTATGGGGTCAGTCAAAAAGACAATGGAAACAGGTGGAGCAGGTTGCTATTCAACGGAGACAAAACCAAATATGAAATTTGGGAAACAAAGTTTTTAGGATACCTCTGCACGTTGGGTTTAAAAGACGCTATTTCAGCTAAAAACCCGAATGGAGACGAAACCGATACAGAAAGGAATGAAGAAGCCTATGCCAAATTAATACAATTTCTGAATGACAAAAGCTTGTCCCTTGTCATGAGATACCACGGATAATGGAAGAGGATATTGCATGACCATTATGCAGGTAACAGTAACCCAAGAATTATTTCTCTTTATACTGATTTAATGTCAATGAAAAAGGAACCAAATGAAAGTGTGACAGACTATGTTATAAGAACAGAAGAAACATTAATGGCAAAAAAAGAAATGCAGAAGAATCATTAAGCGATCATCTAATAATTGCCAATTCTAAAACCTGACACATTTAATCCCTTTTCAATATATGTGACCCATAATAATCAGGAACTTACATTCTCAGAGATTCAAACACAACTTCAAAGCTTCAAGGATACCGACAAATACTGTCACAACTCAAATGACGACAATGTCATGAAATTGACTAATTCGTTTTTCAAAATGACAAAAAATGAAGTATCATATTTTATGTGTAATAGGAAAGGGCATTTAGCAAAAATATGCCCAAATAACCACAAGAAAGAAAGACAGTAGTGTAAGTACTGTAAAAGTCAGACCCATAAAAGGGAGTCATGTCAATAGAAAAGGCAAGATACAAACAAGAAAGCAGCAGTAGATGATAGTTCTTTTGTTTTTAAAATAAATGATCAACCATAGAAAACTGTGATACATAGACGACTTATGGTTGACGCGGAGGCTACTTTCCATGTAATAAAAGTAAATTTTGATTACTTATTCCAACCAGTTAACCATTTTATAGAGATGGCTGACAGTACCAAGACTAAAGGTGTAGCATTAAAACAGGGTGACACCGGGATATGCCTTGAAGATAGGGACAGAAACCACGAGACAGTCTCTTTAAAAGTGGCACTATACATACCTTCCTACCCACAGAATATACTTTCTGTTAAGTCTGCCATGGCAAATTGGGCGACAATCACATTCAAGAAAAATAAAAATGTGCTTGTATACTGGAATGGGTCTAAATTTTAAATGTATGTGTACAACAGTTTATATCATCTAATGTCTACAGAGAACAAATCAGAAGACAGTTGGCAGGGCAGCTACGATATTCATACTCGGCATAGGATACTTGGTCACTGAAATTAGGATGACATTAAGAAATTAGCAAATTTGGTTGAGGGAATGATAATTAAAGAGAAAAAAAGTACTCTAGACAAGGACTGTGAAATCTGTATCCAAAGGAAATTTTCTCAGAGCAGAAACAAAAAACCCAACATACGTGCGACATCCATTTTTGAACAGGTATATACTGACTTAGCTGTCAACATAAATAGACACAAATATGCAATCACATTCACAGATGATGTTTTCCTGTGCAGTATTTGGATATTTTCTGAAATCTAAGAAAAATACTGTATCTGTCACTTAGAAATGTATTGCTGATTCTGCCCCCCCACCCCTTATGGTCGGATAAAATCCCCTTTATGGTGGGATAAAGTCGCTAGGATTTGATAATGGGTCAAAATTCAAATCAAATGATTTACAGAGATAACTTTGAGATAATAGACATGAAACTTCAACCTCCTATTCATCCCAAGAAAATGGGATGGTAGAAAGAAATTGGCAAACTCTATTTGAAATGGCGAGATGCATGATTCTTGAAAATAACTTGCCTAAAAGCTTATGGACCTATGCTGTAATGACATCAGCAGTAATCAGGAATAGATGTTTTAACAACCATCTGAAACAAACCCAATGCTAGATGATAACAGGAAGGAAGCCTAACCTATCAAAGATGCACATTTTCAGATCAACATATTATGCCTACAAAAACTTGATGAAAAGCTAGATCCAAAATGTGAAAATGGGATATTTGTTGGATATAACAGAAACAGTCATTCATATTCAGCCTTTTATCCTGACAATAAAAGAGTCTTCAAGCATAGATTAATAAAATATATTAGCAACATGACAAATCAGCAGACTTATACAATCAATAACAATGATGATGATGATGATGATGACTTCTTCCACAAGAAGTACATACAAAAGCAGAAATCAATCAATCCAGATCTACAAGTTAAGATATCTGATTCACAAGATAACACACAGATCGAGGAAGATAGTAAGCTTAGACATAAACCCAGAAGAGAAAGAAAAGCCCATCAATACTTAAATGATCATAGAAAATATTCTGAGGAAGTCAGTGATCCGGCATTGATTATTGTTATAAAGCCACTTGTGACAAACCAATATCTTATAAAGAAACATTAAACTCTTCAAAGGCACACTACTGGATTGAGGCAATGCATTAGGAAACAGAATCCCTAAAGGAAAATGATGTTTTTGAATTGACACCTCCACCTGAAGACAAAAAGACTGACGGCAGTAAATGGGTTTAAACCATCAAGAAAAACCCTGATGAATCAGAAAGATATAAAGCAAGGTTCGATTCACAAGGATTCAGTCAAACAAAAGGATTCAACAATCAAGAAACTTTTTCCCCTGTTGCAAACATCACTTCAATATGCATCTTAATGCAAATGGTAGTGCAATATGATTTGATGGATGAATTGAACAACAGCCAATTTATGTGCACCAATTGATTGTGAAGTTTTTGTAGAACAACCTGAAAGATTCAAAACAAAAACAGAGATAACAGATTAATTTATAGGCTGAATAAATCTCTATATGGGCTGAAGCAATCAGACAGGAACTGGAATAAAATGCTAAATGATTACCTCACCAGGAATGACTTAATACAAAATCCAGCTGACCACTGTGTCTACATGAAACAAAATGAGAGAATAATAATCATATCCTAAGTCGATAGTTTAATCATTGCAGCTGATAGAGTTATTTCCCTTAGTAATGTCAAGAAAATGTTGATGTGTGAATTTAAAATCAAAGATCAGGGAGAACTCAATCATTTCATAGTGAGAGACTTTGACATAACACAAGGATGTGTGAAAATGAATCAAAAGAAATGTAAAGGACGAGTGTTGGAAAGGTTTACAAACAACACTATGCGAACAAAAGATGGATCTCAGTAACACTAATGACCCTGTTGATTCAAAAAACTATTTGGAAATCGTTGGGAGTCTAATCTACCTAATGACCTTCACTAGACTAGATTTGAGCTATGCTGTAGGAAAATGATTGCAGCATCTATCAGAACCACATCAACAACATTGGGTAGCTGCAAAACATATTTTAAGATATTTAAGAGGTACACCCCAATATGATTTTTATTATACGAAAAGTGAAGAACTAAGGATCTTAGCTTAAATTGATGCAGATGGGGCGTCTGATCTGAGTGATCAATGTAGTATAATTGGATTTTGTTTTTATTTGAATAAAGACAGCTCACCTATCTCATGGAAAGTCGAGGAAGCAACCTACAGTTGCACTGTCCACCAATGAGGCAGAATATATGGCTTTAGTTAAAACAACACAAGAGAGTCAATATCTATTTCAACTATTCAATGAAATAGACTCTCAACACAGGTATGAACTAGTGAAAATACTTAGAGATAACCAAGGTGTAATTGCACTATCTAATGACCCTGTAAGTTGACAAAGGGGCAAAAATATAGATATCAAATCTCATTTTGTCAGAGATGCATTACACAAGAAAAAAATAGAGATTGCCTATTGTCCAACTAAAGATATGATTGTGGCTGCAATGACAAAACCCAGAACCAAATTAAAATTATAAAGGTTCAAAAGACTTTTAGTTGAGCTTTAAACTGTTTTTGTATTGTGCTCTCATATGTATAGAAATAAATAAAATATTAAAAAAAAAGAATATGGACGTGTTAGATGTTCATCAAGCATAACAACCCAAGTAGTTATCTGCCTTGAGTAGCTCTTCTTTTTTGGAAAATAAAATTACAATTATTCTCCTTTTCAAGATAACACACATGCCGTTTATTCCTTCATCTATTTTCACCTTATCTTTCCTCATTCCACGACATGGCTAACTCAACAAAATGTACTAATATATCAGAAGAGATTTCGATCGGAGTTGTAAAACACAATTTGCTGATATACTTGCGACACTTCTTTTGGGAGTGGTGCATTTATACAAATTACAGAAAGTAAGAGAAAATATTTTTTTTCTGTCTTCTTTTGTCTGATTTATTTTCATTAGAATACAAAATGTCACAGAATGCCAAAAGCAGTCAATTTTAAATATTTTCTAGTTGGTTTGAATTTTTTAAAATTTGCAACCCAATGGGGATAATTCATGGAAAAAATGTTTTCATTATTCAACAAAAAAATCAAGACCCACTGTATAAATCCTTTAAGCATACAATTTAATTTTTTTCTTATGTCCGATGAATATAAGAAATAAAAGTCGAGTTACTCCTCCCCTTCCCTTGTTTCTACACACTTTGCATACTACCTTTCTTTCTTTTTCCTCCCCTATGAGGCTTCTTCATTGCTGCTATTTTGGTCAGTAGCATTTGAGAATTTGTTAATTCCCCCTCCCTTTATTTTTGTATCCATTGGTAGGTATATCATATAGAAAATGTTCATCTATTCATATATGTACAAATAAGTCTTATTTTGACTTTCTTCCTAAACTGATCCAGTGTGTGTTTGCAAGTGTTTCTTTAAACTATAAGTGGTCGAAAATGCTGAACCACAAGTTGAACATTTATATGGTTTCTCTCCAGTGTGTGTCCGGATATGGGTCTTCAATTGGGAATTTCTTGAAAATGATAAACTACACTCTTCACAAGAAAATGGTTTCTCTCCAGTGTGTGTTTGCATGTGATTTTTCAAATTTGAATTTATTGAAAATGCTGAACCACACACATCACAAGAATAAGGTTTCTCTCCAGTGTGTTTAAGCATGTGAATTTTTAATTGGGAATTCCAAGAAAATGTTAATTCACACAATCCACAAGAATATGGTTTTTCACCAGTGTGTGTTCGCATATGACTTTTCAAGTCTGAATTTGCTGAAAATGCTGAGCCACATACTTCACAAGAATATGGTTTCTCTCCAGTGTGTGTTCGCATGTGGCTTTTCAACTGAGAATTCCTTGCAAATGCTAAACCACACACTTCACAAAAATATGGTTTCTCAGTAGAGTGTTTTACCATATGGGCTTTCAAATTTGCATTTATTGAAAATGTTGATCCACACACTGTACAGGAATATGGCTTCTCTCCAGTGTGGATTTGCATATGAATTTTTAAATGTGAATTCCTTGAAAATGCAGAACCACATATTTCACAATAATATGGTCTCTCCCCAGTGTGTGTTCGCATATGTCTTTTCAACAGTGAATTCCATAAAAATGCTAAACCACACACTTCACAAGAATATGGTTTTTCTCCAGCATGTGTCTGCATGTGTTCCTTTAAATGTGATCTGCAAGAAAATGTGGATTCACAGATTTTACAAGAGTATGGTCTTTCTCCAGTATGTGTCCGCATGTGTATTTTTAAATTATACCTATCTGAAAATGCTGATTCACATACTTTACAACAATATGGTTTCTCCCCAGTGTGTGTTAGCATATGTCGTTTCAAAAGTGATTTCCATGGAAATGCTAAACTACACACTTCACAACAATATGGTTTCTCTCCAGTGTGTATCCTCATGTGGCTTTTCAAAACCGAACTTGCAGCAAATGCTGATCCACACACTTCACAAGAATATGGCTTTTCTCCGGTGTGTATTCGCATGTGTCCTTTTAGATTAGATTTTTGTTTAAAAGTTGAACCACACACTTCACAAGAATAAGGTTTCTCTCCAGTGTGGGTTCGCATGTGGATTTTCACATATGAACTCCTTAAAAATGCAGAACCACATACTTCACAAGAATACCGTTTCTCTGCTTTGGGTGTTTTCAACTGCTTTTTTGAACTAGAATTTTCAATTCTTTGCACTTTTACACTTTGTGAAAAAGCCAATCCACTCACTTGGCAGGAATAAGGTTTCTCTCCACTGTCTGTTTCCATGTTCATTTTCAAAATATAAATTTATCAAAAATGCTGATAGATATACTTTATTTGAATAATAATTGTTTCTTTTTTGTGCATAGATCTAATAATTTTAATATGAGTTTGTCAAAAAGCAGATCAACACTTTGCTAGAGTACCTTTTCTCTTAGTTATGGCATTTATTGCGTCTTTTTAAGTTTGGTAATTAATCTTTTTCCCTGCAAAGAAGAAGAGATATCATTAAAGATAAATTATTCACAATTATAAAAATATGATAACTCAGTTTATATTTCAATGAGCAATTCAGGTTCAGTCACGAATGTTTTTTATATTATGATTCAATAAACCAAAATGGAATTTAAACATAGAAGTTTTTTTACTCTTTTAAAAGTTTTATCTGAAACAAAAGAATAATCCATTATTAACAAGAAGATGAGTAAATTGTTCACAGATTTAAAATCCCTGAATCACAGAGATGAATTACAATTGAATTTTAACTTCACACCTTAGAGAGGATTGAGAAAATTATTTAAACACATAGTCAACAAATCAATTATTTTAGTCAAACATCCAATCACCTTCAGAATTTGAACATTTTTATGCTATTCAATTTCAAATGGTGAGTACCAATACTTGAATGAAAATTGCACAATTAAATGATTATATTAATTTAAAAGCTATTGTTGTTTTGGGATAGAAAAAATTTATTGTATAAAAAACTACCTTTTGCTGTAATTATAAAAATTGGCTTTGAAGCATCTATTTCATAAAATATTTGAAATAATAAAGTTTTTGGAATATAATGTAAATACCATGACTGTTTTTAACACACAATAACAACCTCAATTTCAGTAATTTAAGAGTTGAATAAAAATTCATTTCCAATTGTTTTGAGGAAGAAATTATTGTAAAGTTTGTTTATTAAATAAGATATTTTTTTCATCAAATCACATCACCAGAGAAATAGAAAGTTTATAGCTTATATATTTTTTTTATTGAATTTGAAATTGAAAACCTGGTATTTTCAAATTACATATGATTTAGTCAAAATGTCAAAAAATATGACAGTTGGATAAAATGTAAAATATAGACATAACCTATACTGGATTCTATACATCAACTAACCCTAACCCTGCTACCAGACTGATTAAAACTAAAAACACTCAAGAAATTATCAGCAAAATATCTTTGATGTGGATATTATATTTTGGACCTCTAAAGTGTTTTTCAGTGATAATGGGGATGGGGGAAAATTTCACAATGAAGAATATCGACAGATGAGTGAAAAATCTAATGTTGAAACATGCACTGTGGAAAGTTCATTCAGCAATGGTACTATGGAATGCTACAATCTGATAATAGCTGAAGCAATGGAAAAGACATTAGTAAATAAGAAATGTGAACCAGAAATAGACTGGTTTGTTCTGTTAGAGCTAAAAGTGCTCTTCAAAATCATTTGGGGCAAAGTTCACGTGAGCTAGTGTTTGGCTCCAATATAAAACACACCCTCAGTTTTGATTGAGCAATTATCTGGATCGGAAGTTGCAACAACTAATGTGATAGTAAGAATGAATTTAAATGCCTTACATGCAGCAAAGAAAAGATTCATAGAAGCTGAATCAGATGAAAAAATTCAGAGAACACAGAATATCTAATGTAAACACTTATGTGGATGAAGGATTTATGACAAGTAACATTGTCTATTATAGAAGACAAAACTACAAGGGATGGCATGGCCCTGCTAGAATATTGGGTAAGGAAGGTCAGTGTGTATTGATCAGATATGGTGGAACATTTTACAGGAAGACATCCATGTCACTTAATGAAGGCAAACAAACAATTGGGAAATCCAAGGAATAAAGGAAATAAAACTGCCAAAAATGAGATAAATGAAGTTTTAGGGGAAGAAAGGAAAGACAGCAGAAGAATAAAAGTTTTCATATCAACACGGAGGAATTGAAAGACAACAGTAAAAAAAAAAAACCAAGTAGAGACAAAGGTGCAGAATATAAAATGAAATGATGCATGGAAAATAGGAAAGATTATGAGTTTACAGCTGAAACTGATTGGAAAATATAGTCATTGGCTGAATATGGAACGTGAAGCAGAAAATGAAAATCCAGTCTTTATCAATTAGGATCATGTTGATTAGTGGAAAGAACTACCTCAAGTAACAGACAAAGTAAGTAATCAGGAATATGAAGTTTTGCTTACATCTGAACAGAAACAAGCAAAAGAAGTGATTGATACCAAGAAAAGAGGAATAGAAGATATCAAAATTCATGGAATATATGAATGTGTCTCTGACATTGGTCTGAAATGCATATTAACAAAATGAGTTTTAATGGAGAAGTTCAAAGATAAAAAGAAGATAATGAAGACTTGCCTCGTTACATGTGGTTGTAAAGCGAATTTACAGAACCTGAAAACGTATTCGTCAAGACAGCCATGAAGCTATGTGTATTGTAATGTTAACAGCTTTGGTTATGAAGTGGAGGGTAGAGATTTTATGTATTGTAATGTTAACAGCCTCATTTACAAAGTGGCAGTTGGACAGTCTGGATTTCATCTCAGCATTTGTGGATGGTGATAAGCTGGAGAGGGAGAGATATTTCTTAGACCACCACCTGATATTTATCCAGAGTCTCAAGTATGGAAGTTGATAAGATGCATTTTTGGAGTAAATGATGCACCGCACCTAAGTTAATCCTGTGTTAATTAACTTAAAGAGAATAGTGAGTGCACCCTGTTTCTTTTGCAACTTGTAATTTAATGGTAATGCACGTAGATGACTTTATATTCTGTTGAATATGACAACAGCAATAATCCAAGAAAAACCCATAAAAAGCCTTGAAAAATCTTTTTGATAATAACACAAAGGACACTGCAGTACTATGGAAAAAACCAGTGGTGACAACTGCTTATTTAAGGTTGATAGATCAGGTTGGCCTGGGCAATTTAAAGCCTGGACATATTAACAATTCATATCATGAAGGATACTGTGGCCACTTTTTATGTACATGGTAGCAATGACAAGAGTAATAATAATAAAAAGGAAAGTCAGCAATCATCTGCGAAAATTAATTTGTCTTCCAAGAAATTTAAGCAGAGCAGTACCGTATGGAACATCAAACTAACTACAACTTCCAATAACCAGACTCTGTGAAGAGTTTATAGTGACATAAACAAGAGAAATGAACTTATAAAAAGATTTACATAGATAGATAAATAAAATTTCCAAGAAACAATTGCATAAAAATATGTAAATATGAATGTACAATGAACGGGATTCCCTAACCTCTAGATTTTCTAAAGTGATGTTGACTTTTTCCAGGGGAAACTTCTCCAGTCTGTTTTAAACAAATTCAAAATGTAAAAATATTTTTTCATATTTGCTAGAAAGAAACAATCCAAATTCTTTCGTCTAACAAATAAAAAAAATATACTTTAAACAATAACCAAAACTGGCTTTTTCATTGGTCAGTTTCTGTGTTTTGATTACATTAAATCAGCCCTTCATTGGCTGAATGTTCAGATGTATGAAGATTACAGATTTTTGTGTTCTCAATCTTATGTTTGAGGATTATGCTTCCAAAATGGTATATCTTCTAAATTAATTTTTTTTAAAAGCGGGGGAGTACTTTTCGAAAAAAAAAAAAAAGGAATAATGTCATACACAGACAATTCTTTTGCCTCAGATGATAAACATGTTTTTAAAGCTCTAAAAGGTTTGGGTTTAGGAAACTCACCATCTTGTTAAAGAAAAAAAATCTTATTTAAACAAAAAAATTAAAAATCACCTTTCTACATATCATTATTTTTTTAATTATATGAGTTAATTAATTTAGGAGGTAACATAAAAAAATGTTGATTCCAAAATTTAATTTGAATGGACATTTTTTCTTTTAAAATAAACTTCCGAGTTTGAATTTAATTACCGAAAGTTGTTTTTTTTAATTTTTTAAATTAAAATTGGATAACTGACTGATTATTTTGTTAACTTATTCAAATCGTTTTTTGTTTTTTTTGTTTTTTTTTATTTCTTTTTGTCAGAAACTCGTGCTCGTTACTGTTCCTGCATTTAAAAATTAAGGGTTCAATTTCTAATTGATGCATAATATTAAATTGAACCCAATTTTATATCCATCTTTTAATAAACTCAACCAAAGGATAGGGTTTTCTCAGAATTAAAACCTTGCTCGTAGCAATGAAAGTCATATTCATCTAAAAAAAATATATAATAATGTGAAATATTAACCAGAATCAATAACAGAAGAAAAAAGTGTTCGTATTCTCTGGAACTTTATAAGCCAGACTAAGAAAAAAAAACCATAGATCAGACGGAGGTTAAGGACTATCAAAGAAAAACAGGTTTTGTAATTGATTTGTCAATGGCAACAAAAAATAACATATCAAAGAATATTATTAAACAAGAAACTACAAAGAACTGGAAATAGAAATTGAGAAAGTATGGCACTTTAAAACTACCCCTATACCAGTAATAAAGGGAACTCGGGGTATAACCAAGAAAGCGACTAATAATCACATCAATCCTAGTCTATATGAATACAAAAAATTGCATTTTGCGGAACTGCTCATCTCCTTAAAAGAGTACTATCAATATGACTGGAAAACAAAACATACTCTCAAACTAGGTTTGAGGTAAAGACCAGGTGAAGGATTCTAAGAAATTGAAAATAAAACTGAGAATTAATAATAATAATAACAGCAACAAACAACCAACACGAACTTCAACGACATATGAACGAAATATTTTATCTTACTTCCTCGTGAGAAAAAAACAAAACAAAATATTTATGTACGCCTTTTTTTTGTAAATAAACCAAATTTAATTAACACAAGTTTATACTTACTCCGTTCGTCTGATTCTTTTAAGTCAATTCAACATTATAAAAAATGGAGAAAGTGAAAATGTTTAAATAAACTAATGTTTTCTCTATCAAATTAAAATTAGTCGTCATTTTGATCGATGCAAAATGTTTTCTAAAAATCAGAAATCAAGGGAGATAACCCAAATTTTGAAAACAACATTTGAATGTTTTCACCCTCTTAATCTGCTAAATAAATAGCACCTACACAATGAAAACCTTAAAGTTTATCATAATGCACTATGAAATAACACAATAATACGTCTTTAAAACAAGATTCTCGGATTCTTGTAAAAATATTTGTTTTTAATTCGGTTCTGTCTCGTTGTGTATTTTTGTTGTAGGAAAAATGAAAACGCTTTTTTTTATGGTTGATTTATTTTAAAAGAATATTACCTTTACTTTTTCCGATAAAAGATTTTGGGTGAAATTCAGTTTTCGATTGATATCACGACATTTGGCTTGAAAATTATAGGACTTACACTCTTATAATTTAAATTGGGCGGTATGCCACTTGTTCCCATAACAAAGATGGCGGACGCAAGCGAATATTGTCTTGGCAAACCATTGGTCAGGAGAACCACGTGACCTTCTTAAAACTACGTCCGCGTTTGAATTTCGTCCCGCGTTTTTTGAAGCCGATTCGAAGATATTTTCTATAGATACGTCATCTTCAAACACTCTTTCTCTTTTTCCCATTTTCTATTGCAGCGCTAACACACTCTCTCTAGTGTGACTCTCTTATTCACCAACAGACGTTAAAAGCCACAAAATGGATAAGCCTCGCAGACATTTATTTCTTCAAAATTTTTTGACTATGAGACTTTTTCCAGCCTCGGAAACACCGACTGTTTCAAACCATAGGAAGAAATGGACATTTTAAAATATGTTATCAACCTTATTAGACGCTTTCATTATTTAACCTTTTCTGTAGTTTTAGTTGTGTTAGACACACACACACACACTCATATACACACAGGACTATTTTACTAACAATGTAGAATCAGTAATATTTTAAATGTATCATTGCATGTTTTGTTATGAGTATAAGTTTGTTTTGTTTGTCGCCTCGTTTTGAATGTTCCTTTTGTCCGCGCCGTTTCATACCCTTTTACTCATTTGCTGCATTTGTCTCCATCTGCCTATTTTACCTTTTTCCATGTGCCTCTTTCCAAGCAAAACATATACCACTAAACTATAAAATGGGAAACTAAACTAAACATATACCGAAACTTTAACATTAAATTTGGGGGACTAAACATATCTACCAAATAACATGTCCCCCTACAAAATAACGATTCAAATTATATGTATGCATTATATTAAAGTGTAATCTAACTTTACAAGGCTTTTTACAACATTTACTTTCAAGAGACATGAGTTCTTTGCTGGGGTTATTAGATTTTTTTCCCTCTAAAATATGTAATGAGTCGGTCGGCCGACCAGACACCCCAAAAGTAAGTGAAGGTGGGCAGGCGCGAAAACTGTAATTTGTGGCTGACTCGTCTATGCAAATGTGTGGTGTTTTGCCTAGGCGAATTACCAAGCTTTATGTAAAAAGCTGGAATGCTCGAATGGAGGACACAAGGGAAAAACTATTCCCAGAGGAGTAGACTGTGCAGGTCGCAACGGCAATAAGAGAGGGAGCTGGCTTTGTTTTCCGTGGATACATTTCAACACAAAATAAAAGATTAAAATTCAGATAGAAATGAAGGTCACATTTATTTAAATCAAAACGAAAAATTCATTTTTTGACGAGTATACATGATGGAATTAAACCAAAACCTAAGTATTTTTTACTTTGTTGTATTCTGGTCATAAGAGCCCATCAGTACTCTTGTAAAGAAGTCAATATCGTGTGTATGTGTGTGAAGGACATATTGAAGTGTAGGAGAAAGAAAGAATTTCAAATTATTATTCAGCACCGGAATCATTTTGTCGTTAGGGTTTCAATTCATATATTTCATGCAATGAGAATGACTGATGCCATTCTGCCCGGGTCACCTCCCCAGGCAATATAAAAGGCTGTGCATCACTTCCTCAACCTCTTCTCTTCCTCACATACTTTTCGAGTGGGACAGACCTGTCCTCTCTTTCTCGTTAAAACCAGTAGCAGACCACATTACCATGAGGAGAGTACATCTAATTTATGGACAGTTGGTTCCTAGGAATTCATTCTATATCAACCCTCCTAGACCAACGGCTCCCAGAAGCATTAAACTGGATGTTTTATTTTGCCTCTAACATTCAACATTTGTTCCTCTGCTTCCTTTAGGAGACCATTTCTTATCAATTATTTCTTCCTCCTAAACAAATTGGACCTTGAAACTTCTGGCTGAATACTAAATTCCAACTCAACTATTTACAACTGTTTTCCTACCTCCTGTGACTTACAGCATTTAAGCATTGTTGAAACTTATCAATATTCTTGCCTCCATCATTTTATTTTCTTTCTTCTAATATAACAGGAGGTAATTTATCCTGTCTTCCTCTCATAGAAGTATATGTTTGCTGCCTGAATATGTGTGTGGAAATATGTGAAATCTGATTGAGTTGGTTCCTATAGAAAAACAAACAGATGAAAAGATGGTAAGACTTACTTTTGCTATGACTGAATATTGTTTTCGTGTGTGTCAAATCGCAGATGACTGGTGTGTTGTCATAGTTACAAAATAGAAATTCAGTTGGTGTTAGTATGTCCACGTCACTGTGAGTGTGCGTGGTAGTTACTACAGAAGAGTCTTGTCCAGCTGTCGGATGACCTGTGGCTGGGTGTTTGTGTCCATTGTAGTTGTATCACTTTGCTATTACAGCCTGTGATACTACATGTCCTTTCAACAAGGATTCATATTCTTTATCATCAGCAAAGCTAACAACTTAGGATACTTCTCTTAGCAGATCATTTATTTGCATACTGTAAACTCCAGGGTTATCAGTTGTAATCTTTTGTCTGGATAGTTTTGGCAAACCAATATTGAGGCGATGATCTGTGATGATGCAGTGCTGTGATATATCAGTAGGTGGTGTTGACCATGGCATTCATGGATCAGGTGACAGATTCAAATGGTTTGTTGTGCCTTTTAAAAAATTAAGATAAATAAAAATAAGACTTAAATCAAGTCTAAAAGTTTCAATTTTGGAGGGAAAGTTAAACCCATGGAACATAGGCATAAACTATGTGATTCCCAAATTACATGTTCCAAAGATCAAATGTCAACATTTTGGTCAGACTTATCCTACTGGATTATTACGAAAATGATTAATGAAACCTTCCACGGCAGACCCCAACAGACATAGCAATCAGCAACTAGCCAAACAACTAAATTTATTCGGTAAATTTGTCGCCAACTTTTGTGTTATTAGGACCGTATTGTTCTTGCACTCTTTCTAGTTCTTTGGTTCATTCCCTTACCTCTCCAATTTGGTCAGCAGGTAAATGATCAAGTTTTGCCTATGAATAAGGCCAAACAATTTTTACTACTAGATTCTTAACTCTGCAAAAGGTCTATTCATGATTTCTGTCTTTGCATATAGAGAGCATTCTTTATTGTGTGATGTTGTCACTTTATATTTCTAAAGCTTTGGGATTGCTAGGAACAATGAAGTTCCTGTGTAATAGACATTTATTAGTAGAATTGCCTGTAAACTTTGCCAGTAAAATGTATACTACATCAAAGAATACAACTTGTCATATTTATCTGTTGTGGAGAAAAAAATGGTAAAATCTGAGCAGCAACATCAATTGCAGTCTCTTGAATATGGCATGGCAGTAAATTGTTGACATCAATGGTTTAGGATAGTTAGAATGTAATGCTTTTCTATGGAATTGGACTTTGGGATTAATTCTATAAAGATGACTTCAAATGTTCTCTTGCTTCATTTACAGTCATCAATTGGTTAATATGGATGCTTGCCATAGTTTTCTTTGAATTTGGCACAAGTGTTGCAGGAATCAACATAAGCTTTGATGTGACAATACTTGAATTTCTCCCGAATAATTAGAGAGTGCATGAAAGTGATGCCAGGGTTATTCATGCAATCATGGGCTTTGTAAGGCAGAAAAAAAGGGGAAAATGATTGAATAAAATCCGATCAACAAATTTATAATTCTTTTTTTCTTTAAATTGAATGAAAAGTTTGCTGCAAAACAGAAATTACAAAATCTTTTCTTGTAAGCAAAGATAATTTTACTCAGAATGTAAATATTTTCAAGAGAGAATGTTAAGATTTGTGCAATGAAGTATAGCAGTAATTGTTAGCTTAAAGTAAAGGGACATATTTTGTGTGTGTGTGTGTGTGTGTGTGTGTGTGTAAAAAGAAACCTGGTATGATAGTGACACTATGTAGATAGAGAAATGTACATATGCCTTAAAGTATATATGGCTGCTTCTGGGATTTTCATTTGCAAGTCTCTGCTGTAATATCAGAATTAATGAAATCTATATAAGCACAAACAATTCCACTTAATATTAAGATGGATAAGCAATGTTGAAATAAAATGCATTCTTGAAAGAAAAAAATGTAAGATTTTCCCTCAAAAGAAATAAGCTGTAAGTATGAAATAATTTATACCTTCTGAAGAAACATTTTTTCTTCACTTATTTATAGAATTTAGGTCGGCTCAAAACTAGATTGAATAGTTGCTGACTTATCTATGGTTCTAATTGGATTAGAAATTGTATTTTTAACATTCTTGAAGGGAAAAGATTTCTTAAATTATTTTGGGGTTTGATCCTTTAAATTTTTTACAAGTCAAGTATTATCATTTGCAAATTATCTTGAAATGTTAAAACTTGTATGAAAGTGTTGATTGGTTAATAAATGCCAAAATGCAGACAAAAATTAAAGCTTCTCAAGCGACAAAAACAAAAAAGTCTTTTTGTATGGAAATTAGTTGAGTTCTCATATTTGATACCACTAAATTGGATGTCCTTATGTTCTGTGAATCAATTGATTTGTCTTTGTTTTTTAAGAAATTCTCAAAGTGGGAGGTATTAAATGGAATTTGTATTACTTTCTCCTATGAAATAATAGACTGTAAATCTCATAAATTTGGATCAATCAGATTTGCAGCCATCCGAAAAAAAGATAATTATTTATTTACTTATCACAATGAATGTCATTGTTTTATAATTACCACATTCATGTCTATAGAAATATGAAAGTTTACTATTTACTAAGGATTTATCCAAATGTAGTTATCTACAGAATAGAAATAATCAATTATTGATAATGATACAGAATGTCTATGTTTTATAAAAATTTAAAGTGAATTCTTAAATTTACTCAGAAAGTTCCAATTTTAACTACTTTGTAAAGACAATCTGATACTATTAAAACAAGACTTTTATATCATTATTCATAAAAAGATTATTTTATTTCTTATTAAACAATTCACTTTTGAATTTAAAGTAAGAAAACTATGACATTAATGATTATAAATGTAAAGATTAACACAAAGAAAAACAATTCTTTTGTTGTTAAGCAAGAAATCAAATTGTGGGAGAATAATTAATTCTCCCTTTTTCATCAGCCAGGAGACATTTTTTTTCAAGATATCTGACAAGGAAGAATAGATTAATATTTTCTTGTGAGATTTTTTAGCAGGGAAAATTTACAATCAAAATTTTAAAATTCCATTTAAAAATTAAATGCAATCTAAAATGGCATCTTTTAAAGTTACAAACCACTTTATAATTATTTTTCTCCAAGGGAATTTTTCCACACCAATTTTAACAGGTGGGTTTTCACTGAAGGCTGAGTGACAGCAAGTCTCCTCAGATCTCCAGGACTCGTTGAAGTATTCTAGCTGATTTTAAGTGCCATGGTCTTGATGGTTCCAGTTCTTTTAATCTCTTTTGGAACCATTTCAAGAGTACCAACCATAATTGGTATGCCAGTCACTTTCATTTCCCACCATTTTCTTAGTTCTTTGGAAAGATCCAAGTTTTTGTTTATCTTTCCATTTTCTTTTATTTTCACAGATTGGTCTGCTCGAATGTCAAAATCCACAAGATGACAAATTCTTTTTTTCTGGATCAAGTCACCTGTCTAGAGTGGGGGGGGGGTCTGTTTGTATTTAAATCTCAAAGAAATTTATGTTTCTCATTCTCTATGATGGATTCTGGTTTGTGGAAATACCATTAGTCAGCATGGTCAAATTTTTTTTTTTCTCTTGCATAGTTCCCAGTAGATCACCTTTCCCACCCAGTCATGCCTTGTCTTGTATTCTTTTTGTGTCAGTTTGCTGCATTTGCTTATTATGTGATTAACCAGTTCATCTCTGTCATCACATAGCCGACACTTGCTATTCTTTTGCATAATTTCCAACTGATCACCTTTCCTACCCAATCATGTATACTCTTGTACTTCTTTTGTGTCAGTTTGCTGCATTTGCTTATTATGTGATTAACCATTTCATCTCTGTCACCACAAAACTTCTGCTTGCTATTCCTCAGCATATCATCATTTTTTGTTTTGCTATAATTGGTTCTTATGACATTATCTTATGCTGCAATTAAAAAAGATTTCATTTCTCTCTTCAGATGTTCCGATCATCTCATGTGCAATTTCCTTACTTTGTCACTTAAAATATACATACAGTTGTTTTTATTCCCAATTTTTATCGGCATCTAGCAGAATTAATCGCTATCATTTCATAATAGCAAACATAGTAATTACAACAACAGACAGCAAGGACAGTATCATGCCAATTGATTTATTTATTTATTTATTTTCAGGTGGCAATACGATACAAATAATTACATATGTAGGAATCCATGTAATCTAAAATTTCTTATCAGAAACTGACACCACTAATAGATTTACACAACAATATCTCACTTAAACATAATGAATAATATAACACTAGTGAAGTTTAAGACTCTCATAAATATATAATGAATGTGGAGGTGCCCATGGTGTAATGGTTATCATCACAGGAAATGGACACGGCGACACAAGTTCAAATCCTGGACAAGACTGATTGCATTTCACATAGCACTAATACCCTTGAGAAAGGTATGAATCCAATTATTCTCCCTCCAGCTATGGGTAAATAGTAGGGAAGACTAGGTTCTTCAGCCTTGGTGAGGCAACTAGTCTAGGAGAAGGAAAACTCTGAATTCAAACCTGTTAAACGCTTAAAAATTGACCTTGTGTCATATCCTGCCTGAGCAGAGGGGTTGGTAAATATGATCAATATATAATGAATAACAAGCAACAATTCAAAATTAGAAAAATCTAAATGAATGAAAATATATTCACTTTTCTGCAAAATGGATTTCCATCCTGTGTATGTTTTTGTGTGTACTTTCAAAGTTAAACTCACTGAAAATACTGATCCATAAACTTGACATATGTTAGGGGATTCTTTCAGTTTACATTTTCATATGGAATTTAAAACTGAAACTCATTTGAATATCCTGCTCGACACTTTGCAATAATTTCCCCTAAGTGAGTCATTTCAAACTAAAAATCTTTAAATATCCCAAGCTACCCACTGTGCACGAATAAAGCTCTTCTTCTGTGAGTATGTTCTCATGTAACATTTAAAATGTCATTTTATGAGAATACTGATGTACAAAATTTACAAGTAAACACTTTCTTTCCCGTGTGTAATTGCCTGTGGGTTGTCAAATGTGAACAGTATAAAAACCACTGATCCATACACTTAAGAAATTATAGTTTCTCTATTATGTTTATAGATTGATAACCCTTATGATCACAGTAATAAGAAAACAATGCTTATTTGTCTTCCTATTGCCGCCTAATGGAGTAGTTTTTAATCAAACAAACATCAAATATTTCCTGGCAATTATTTTTATTTACTTTCCGTGTATTTTTTTATTCCGAATTCCTGGGTAAAAAGTAACAAAAATTAATAAAAAAAAGAAAATTCAGCCAAATAATTGAATGACAGTTTTATTGGTGACTTGGATGAAAATGATAAGTTTTTCTGTCAACATAATTTATAAAGTGAATTGTTAAACATGACACACACATTCAAAAAAGTTTTCTTTTTCTTTACTCGGAGATTCTATTAATAGTTTTATTTAATGGAAAATTTATTTTGAAAAACAATCTACACACAGCACAAAAGTATCTGGCAAAATTTGTCTGTATTGGTACCAAATCTATATCTGATACGTCACTATATACCTATATAGAAACTAAATCTATACCTGATATATCATTATATATCTATATAGAAATAAAATCTCATACATGATTAAATTTCACACAATTTACACAAATATGGTTTCATTTTGTGTGTATCTTCAAATATGAAATTACTGATTCAAACACTTCATAATAATTAAAATTTTTCCAGTAATATAAATTTTATATTTGATCCATGAAAAATGCTACTCTGCATGCTTCACAAGGATATGTTTTTTCAGTGTGTGTGTGTGGGGGGGGAACGTTCTAAAGTTTGTTTGCATGTATAATTATGAATTTGAACTTCTCGCAAAAATTAATAGATACATTTTAGAGGAAAGTAATTTCTCTCCGTTGTATATTTACATATGCATTTCTAAACTTCAACTCATTGAAAATACTGATCCATACACTTGAAAAATGTACAGGATCCGTCTGTTTCCACAAGGAATTATAAAATGAAATCCTGTGAAAATCTTGATCTCTGTATTTTACAATAATTTCCCTTTAGTGTGTTTTTGTAAGTGGTGTTTTAAACTAGAATTATGTGAAAATGCTAATCCACACACTTCACAAGGATATGGTTTCTCTCCAGTGTGAATCCGAATATGACTTTTCAAGTTTGAGTTTGTTGAAAATGATGAACCACACACTTGGCAAGAAAATGGTTTCTCTCCAGTATGTGTTCGCATATGCTGTGTTAAATTATATCTTTCTGAAAATACTAATCCACACACTTCACAAGAATGCAGTTTATCTCCAGTGTGTGTCCGCATATGTTGTGTTAAATTATATCTTTCAGCAAATGCTAATCCACATACTTCACAAGAATGTGGTTTCTCTCCAGTGTGAGTGCGCATATGGTGCATCAAATTTGAATTCTTTGAAAATACTGAACCACAAACTTCACAAGAATATGTTTTTTCTTCAGTGTATGTCTGCATGTGTACTTCTAAATTTGTATTCTTAAACTTTCATCCACATCCTCCACAATAATATGGTTTCTCTTTTCTGTGTAGCTGAGTTTTATTTAGTTTTAAACTCTGAAATAGTCAACCCAATAACTTTGAAAACTATGATTTCTCTTTAGTTTTGTAGTTGTATGTCTACTTTGAAGTACAGAATTATTAAAAATGCTGGTAAAAAGACTTTACAACAATAACAATGGTCTCCCTTTTTTGTGCCCGAAAGTAACTATTCAAATATCTTTTGTATGTGGTCATGTCTTTTCAAATAAGACAACTGGACTCCCTCCTGGGAACTGATATCTGTGAATGAAAAGAAAACAAGAAACCTTGCATTGTTTGCAATTGAAGAATTAATATAATTCAGTTTAAGTCTGACATATCATATAATTCATATTTAATCAAACATATTTTAATGTTACTAATCAACAAAAGGAATTAAATGGAACATAATTGAAATAGATGTATGTTTAACTTTTGCTTAAGATTTATTCATCACAGACAAATGGGCAAAACAGTTGAAAGAAAAATATTGCATTTCAGTTTTAAATTTGAAAGAAAATTTCAATTACTAGGGTGAGTAAAAGTTTTGCAATATTTTAGTAGTATATGCAAATTTGTGGTGCCTTCATCAAATGACCAAGGCAATTCAAGCCATGAAAGATACTCACTGTAGTTGATAGTATTATGGTAGTTGGTGTGCTGACATGTTGTGCATTGCTTCACTCCATGTGTGATTTGAAAGCCACACTGATGAATGTGCAATGGAGTCTAATTTTGGAACTATTGCTTTATGAATTCTAACTGAGTGATAACATCATAGAAGAATCCAAAAACATTTGCTGTGCCAAAAATAAAACATGCAGTTGATTGCAGTACATTAAGCAGGTGGTTCTTTGAGAAATGTGGCTTGGATTGCAAGAATCTTAATGATTAGACAAGATCAGGCAGGGCTAAAACTATTATTCCACAGCCATGCTCCAAACCATAGAAACAAATCCAGCAGGTGCCACCCAGTGAGTATCATCAAGTGAATTTGGCATCTCACAATCCAGTGTCATTGACAAAAGCATCAGGAGCAAATGAATTGTGCCTCATGTTTCCAAAATATTGCAGAACTTTTGATTCACCCTAGAATTTTCAAGACAATTATCAAGGTTAATAGCTTATTTTCACAAGAAATTTAAACTCAGTCTTCTGACCAAATGTTTATGTAAAAAAATACCCACAGCTTAAGCGAAAAAATATGGCAAACAAAAACTTTAGTTATATTAAAATATGAAAAAAAAAGTATTTGTGGACACGATTATTATTTTCATTATAATCAATTCAGATTAGAATCATTTCTTTGTCAATATATGTTTGTTTAGCATCCACACAACATTTTATAGAGATTACTGGAAATAAATAAGAAGTTGTTTGAGTTGAAAAATATTTCAAAATCTTTTTCTAAAAAATGAACCAAACATTTTCTTGAAATCTGGTAATTATTGAAATCTGATGATATAATGGACATAAATGTTTTACTTCATCAAAAATGAAGAGACAACAAAAATTCCATATAACATTTCTTTGGGGAAAATCTTGTGGTGTAAGGGAAGTTTTTTCGAGTAGGTTTTTTTGTCACAGGATGTTTTATTATTTTTAACACAGATGAAATATTTCCATTGTTAGTTTAACAAAATTAATTAGAAATTGATATTCATATTAAAGAAAAATATTTGCTAATAGCAGAATCTTTGATCAAATAAACTAAATCATAGATTAATCAAATAGAGAAAGTTTTATTGAAGTCCAATATAAATCTAAATTTTCACAGATGTAAATTGATGGATTGATTTTAATAATATATCAACCTTTCTTATAATATTTTATGCACATTCATATTGACATTTTTTGTTTCTTAAGTTGTTTTGTCCATCGTCCAATTGAATATGAATAATTTTTAAACAGATCTAATTGACCTGAAAAGGTGAGACCCAAACAGGTACTACCACTCAAGATCAGAATGGATCTGGGAGTAATGACAATGAAGGGAGGTACTTCACACTCTTTAGATCTCCAGAAGTGGTGTCTCACCATCAGAAGTAAAGGTATCAAACATTGAAATTTTTGTAATTATTTTAGTGACATTTTTTTAAAAACAGTTAACAAAACTGACAAAAACTTTTATCTCTGCTTTTATCTATCAAATAAAGTGAGAGTTTTGTGGAGCGGATCATTCAAATGATAAAAATACTTTTATTCTAATCTGGAATAAATTAACTACAACTAAAAATATTATGATTCTCGATAAATAATTTGGGGATCATAAGCGACTTAATTTGGAGATTATAAGTCACTTAATTTGGGATTATAAGTCACTTAATCCTACTTCTTTAAGGTATATATAAACATCCATTTTGTAATAGTTTGTAATCCAATATCATTTTTGGGAATAATTGAACAAAATAAAAAATTCTTTAAACTTTTTTTAAACAAAAACCCCAAAGATTTTTTTTTTAGAAATATAAAGTCAATGATTGATCTTCTTGATAATTGATTTTAATTCCTTATATTTTGTGTATGTGGTCAGTAAATAGAGAAAAAATATTGATATTCTTTCAAGAAATTTTATTCAAAATAAAAATTCATGCTTAAATTAAGAATTTAAACATGAATTTTCATACAGTGATTGAGATTTTGTTATTTAAATGTAACAATGCTGAATGAATTAATAAAACGAGAAAAAATAATCAATGTTTTATTTTTGATTAATTTCTTTTTAAATTAGCATTTTCATTAGCCCAAATTTTTGATAAAGAAGAGCAAGCAATGATTTGTCTTTGTAGATTATTTCCACTTTTTATGCATATTTTTTGGCAAGACCACAAAATAAAATATGGTCTTAAAAGATATTTAAAGTTAGAAAATTAAAAGACGACTCAAAAACAGTAAAATACAACATAGATTATTACCCTTTTGATCTCCATATTTTTGAAAATCAGAAACAGCTTTAGTCATTCATCAAATATGGCACTTATTGTTGATGTTATAAAACTCAATGAATTTCAAAAACCCAATTTATGTCAGGATTAATGAAAATTGTTTTTTCTTATTTTCCAGGCTGAAATTAGGATTTTTTTTCAAGCAAAAAAAAAAATTGAAAACATTATCTATTTAAAATGTATCATTTAAATAGGCCATCCTGTGAAAAGTTCAATCAAAAGTATTACAGTGAGTGAGTAATGTGTATATCTATTTTAAAGACTTAATATGTTTCGTGTTTGTAATTTTAAAAATTGTTTCATCTTCCTTATAGTTAAAAATTAACAGACTGTTTGACCTATGACCTTTTTTTTAAGTCACTTCAAAAGTCAAATTAAAATTGTCAGGATGAATAAGAATGATTCATTAAAAAAATGAAATTCACAAAGATTAGAAAATGCAAGTCTTCATGCTTTTTTTTCATTTTGGGGGTTTTATTCTTTTAATTTAGGATAATTATTTTTTTCAGCAACAGAAATTCAGATGACCAAAAAAGAAACATTTTTCTGAAAAGTCATTTCAATAAGTTTTATGAATTGTTCAACTTAAATGTAAGCTGACTTTGATTTTAAGTGTCCGATCAAAGCTTCTTCTTGTGAAAAAGCAAAAATTAAGTAAGCTGACCATTCACCTGTAGGAATGGTTGTATTTGAAAGGAAATAACATTGGACAGCAGAAATAATTTTAATATCAATGTTCATTGCAAACTGAACTCCCCAACTTAAAACTTTTCAAAAAATATTTGGCAGAATCTAAATTTTTATGGTTGAATTCTTCCTTTGAGGAAAAGTTTGAAAAAAAAAATCAACAAAAAAATTAGACTATGTGGATGCAGTTATTTCGTATCTGCCCAATTTTCAAAATTTTAGGATATATTTGAAAATCTAAAAATGTTTAAAATTCGCTGTAGTCAAAGAGTCGAAAGGGGGTTTTGTTTTGTTTTTAAAAAACGTTTTTTTGTTTTTGTTTTGTTTCGAATAAATTCCTGTTTTCATTTCTTTGAAAAATCTTTGACTTTTGAGAAAATCCTGTCATTTAGTTCTAAAGTGAAGGTTCTATTTGCAATCTTAATATAATGATACACTGGACCCTCTTTTTTATGTACGTCGTAGATATTTTCGTTTGCACTGACACCTTAAGGTGAAAATTTTCAAGTACGGAAGACGCGTGTGTGTGTGTGTGTATTAAACTGCATCTTTCTTTTTGCAACTTTTATATGAGAGATTTTTCATTTTAAAACTTAATAACAGGTGATAGTTTTAATAGGTTTCATGACATCTGGTAGAAAAAAAAAAAAACATTTTCCAATACGAAATGTATTAACCCTTTACTGTTATGAGGGTCATATGTGGCTCTCAAACCACATTTAAAATAAAAGATAAAATATTGTGAAAATGTTCGAGTAGAGATCTCTAATTTGCCTTGAACAGGGAAAGGGATAGAAACTAAATTAAAAAATTGACCAAATATTTCATCTTAATTTTTCGTCGAGTAAAAAAAAAATAAATAAATAAATAAAAAATACGTACTTTTATTAGCAAAGAAAGAAATGATACTTACTTATTTTCGACTTCTTTCACCGGAGTTCCTTCCATTAGGGGAACATGATAACATTTGAATAAATAATAATTTATAAAGCGTTTTTCTCAGATGTGGCACAAGGCCGTATAAATGGAGCACTCACTCGTGAAGATTTACCAGTTACTAGCTTGCTAACCATTATACCACTCGAGGTGCCTAACAACTGAAGGAATAGAGAAACGGTAAAATTCTTAACTGATAATTTTGAGTTGATTGTGATCGAAGCAAAAATGTGTTCTAAAGAGTGAAAATCAAGGGAGATAATTAATAGAAATTAGCAAAAGATGTTTTCGTTTAGTTTGGTTTGAGTTTTTTGTTTTTGATTTTTTTCATTATGAAATGTAGACGTATATAATATTTCTTGGTTCATAAAGGTTGATTACGATGTTTAACCAATTCCCTATGTGACTAAAAATTGGACTAACAGAAGCAGGAGCAAAATTTTCTCATGTCCCCCTAACATTCTCTTTCGGGGGCGCCTCAGGCACCTGTGTCATCCTTTTAGACAAGTAGGCCGGTGCTGTCAGATGGTAAAGGTTTCCATGGTTTCACGAAACCACTCGGTACAGATAACATGCGGAATCGTTATTAAAAATTTTAAAGTATGTATATATACAATATCATTATTTATATAACCCCACAGAACAGTATATAAAGGGATAACCACCATGTGGGAATCACTTGGTCAGATGATCGTGAGAAACTGACAGTCACCAAGCCTCGTTGATTTTGTATCAATGCTATTTTAACATATTTCAAATGCTATATGTGGTGTAAAACATGGAATAATAGATGACACTCTGACCTCGTTGTTATGGATGTCAAAAGATTATATAATGATACACAGATGAAAAATTTCAATAATATTTAGCATTCTGATTGGTGAGTCTTGAGATCCAACTTAGGCTCATACGACTTGATTTGAACTAAGTTATACAATTTGATGATGTAAGGGTGACATTAAATGTGTGGCAATTTTGTGAAGGATGACAATAAAACACAAGTAATATCGACAACGCAAAGTAAAAGAAATTTAATGACGACGTAATAACATAAAACAGACAATATTATTCACAAAAAACTAAGCAAAAACAATACAAAGTAAGAAGAATGTTCGAATATTGTTTGTTAGATATTCGAGTGTGTGTACGGGTGTGACTGATACAAATATTACGCAAATGTAAGTGTGTTTTTATTCGAAAATATCTGTGTTTACATGCGTTCGTTGTTAAAACAAGGGGTTATAATGTAACGGTTCTTTACTTGCATATATGTGCGATTATGTATGTCTGCGCGAAAATCTAAATTACCAAAACAGTGGCTTGTGTGTCTGGGAGAAAAGCTGGCACGCTAAAAGTGAGTCAGCAAAAAAACAGGAAACCTGTAAGAAAAAAGGAAGTTGTTTCTGAAAGGGTGGAATATTTAGGTTCCATATCACGTGACCGACTCCAAAGGCTAGATTTATTTTTGCGCGGGATAAATTCAAAATGTACGGACGTAGTTGAACGCAGTAGCACGTGACTATTCTGTCCATTCAGATCTTGAAATTATTTATTTTTGCGGCTATTTGTTTCGGGAAGAAATTAGTTTTGGATCCTATTTTTTAGAAATTGTTTCTCTACGAGGTCCTCGCTGACATTTTTAAAAATATAGGAGTGTGTGGAGCAATAGGATATCCCGAGGTTCCGAAAAAAGGAAAACTTTGAGTGTGAGTTCCACAATGATACAGCACAAATTTGCTCAAGACACAAGAAATTTGACAAAAAAACAAAAACCTTAAATAAAAATAACTTTATATTTTATCAACTCGACAATGGTAGTGGTTATACAAAAGGTGTTCATGTGTGTGTGTGTATGAGTGTAAAATATGAATGTTCTCAGTCAAATTGAATATGCGTATACGTGTATGTCCAAACTAAAATGAGAAGGTAGGCTTGTACTTACATACATGTCTATGTGTATGTATGTGCGTGTGTCCTGGTATGTATGAGTTTTGCGACCAACTCTCCTAACCGTCGTGTATATTAGCGGGTTATCGGGCGTTAATCTATCGTGCCGTGATGAGACAATCTGCGGATTTGTCGGTCTCATTCATTGAACAAAAAACTTCACTATTTATACTTTTGGGTAAAATAAAAGTGGATCAAAGGAAAATATTTTAAATTTATTATAGGTCAAATAAAGTTCAAATGCTCGGACGTCGGCGAAAACGCAACCCGTGACCTGTCTAAACTAATCAGATTCACAGGAATTACGTATTTATTTTGGATCCTAACTATATTTGTTTCTGTAACAAATTTTTCCTCAGATTACTTTTTGATCTGCTTTTTTTAGAATATTCTATTCTACGTGTCGTTCGCTGATTGGTTTAAAAATATAAGAGTATAAATTCTAAGTGAGATTTTGATACTTTTTTTTCTGGAATATTCCTATCTACGTATTCTGAGTTGAGTTATCTAAAACTAAAGAAACGTGTATCCTATTAGTGTAAACCCTATGTTGTCAAATTGCCACATTATTATTTTCTTCTGATATAATCATTCGAATTTAACAAGGTGTTTAATAATAGCCAAGGTATTATATCTGGTCTGTGCACAGCTCTAAAGAGTTTTGAAGTTCAAGACTCTTACCGTTTTTCATAAGCATTTTGTCTGTATATAAAAAATCACTAAAAGTTCCTTTGTTGTTGTTAGGTTCCTCTTATTTGAACAAAAAGCTTCTTTTTCAATCTGAGCGTATCTCTGCTCTGTTTCTGTAAGGGATCTGGAGGCATAAAATACATGTCTCTAGTCACTTTCTTGTTTCTGGAAAAGTACTCCACCTAAGCCATAGGAAGATACATCAGCTGAAACTTTTGTCTCCTTGTCAGCACTCTAGTAGATCAGTACTGGTGCAAAGCTCAGTTTTTTCTTTAGTGACTGGAATGCAATTTTTTTAGGCTCATCCCAGATCCATGCTGTGTCTTTCTTTAGAAGATCTCTGAGAGTTTTGTGGTCTCTGCTAAATTTTTAGCAAATTTACCCACATGATTTGCGATGTCTAGTAGCCGTCACAGCTCAGACACATTTTATGATCAAGCTGTAGCAGCCACAGATCTATTTCCTTTCGCGAATCAATGCCCCTGTTAAGAGAGTCGGTCACTCACTGACCAATCAACTGGCAGAGCGCATTAATTCCTTCTCCCTCTCAGGAACTACTTTTTCTGGTCCCTTTTTGTAGAACGGACAAGGTCAGAGAGCCCGGAGCTAGCAGAAGAAACACATCTCTCTCACATGACCGCCACTGATTCTACTTGGAACCCTTCGCTCGCTGCTAGCTTTAAACACGCTTCCTACGAACCAAGGACCAGCATACAGATCAGCGACGCAAAAGAGACGCTTTCTCACTCTTACTCCTTCACGCCTGCTACTCTAATAAACCTTACTTTGTTGTGTTGTTAAAAGAAGTTTTGTTATTCATTTGTGTGCTTAAAAAATATAGTGTTAGGGAAATTGACAAATTCCCAGACCGGGCTTGATGAAAGTGCCCCTTCTATTGTCGTCGGTGCCGAGAATGTCCGCATAGCTGATGAGTAAATCGGCGGTAGCTTCTAATTCACTACGGCTATGATGGTCTGGAAGCGATAGGCCTACGGTTTGCTTAAGCCAATGGAGTGTTTGGTTGAGAGTCAACCCGTTAGGCAATGATCTGGCTGTGGCTCGTGGTTCCTCATCGGAAATGGTTAGGGCGCCGTGTGAAAGGTTGTGGGTCGGTTTTATCCTTGGATAGAAGGTTGAAGAGAGCGGAACAGTATGTTTTAGCTTGCCAGATGGGAGTGTGCGCACAAGTTCTACAGTAGCTTTCTGGTTATCGATAGTATAGGATAACAGTGTGTGGTGGCCGAGTATGTTCTGACCGATCAAGATGGGAATGTCTGATGTCGTGATCAGTGTGTCGACGTTGCAGAAAGCGGGGGAAGTATCGTCACCCAAGGTAATGTCGCAGGTGAGCTTGCCCAGAATAGAGATGTCCCCTCCGATTCCCTTGACTCGGATGTTGGATTTGGACATGTGTCTTCTTGCATCTTCGGGTAAGCGAGAAATGGGAATGATGCAAGTCGTGCATCCGGAATCCAACATGCCTACAGCGGAGAATGTGATGCCATTGTTGCGGAGGTTGATCTGAACAAGGGGCGATCGGAGATCAGGTCGGATTTGAAAGATAAATGTGTGATGATGCTGAGTGGATAAATGGACCTGGGAACGAGTCATCACATCTCGTTCGGTCCCAACTGAAAATCCAGTTCGTCGAAGCGCGTCGCGTGTTCATAGTTGTGCTGATCGCTATCTGTTCCAGGTAAACCGGTGTCAGTGGTCGCTATGTGTGCTTGAGCATGGGGGGGGTGAAAATATGGGCACCTGTTGCCCTTAAAGCATGCGCGGCCTCGTAAAAATTTTTTGCACATTGCTTGTTGGCTGGGTTGGCCAGCGCTTCTTTGTGCCCGGTTGTGCTTCATATTGTAGGTGGGGGCGGTTCGACTTTTCCAGTCAACAATGGATGGGTTCCGCCTGTGGGTTTGCCGCAGTTGCTTGTTTAGATTCAGCAACTGTAGCTGTACGTCGGCTAGTATCTTGTCACTTTCAAGGCTACGAGATTTGTCAGAGTGTGTAGGTTGGCTCGCCATCAGCGCAGTGGTTTCAGCGGCGGTGGTGATGTCCGTTTTGATACCACGATCAAGATAGCGTTGCGCATCGCTGGCTATACCACCCGCTGAGTAGTGTCTGTCCATGGTTTTGACGAAGTGTGGATAGATGTTAGGTGCCCATGCCTTGATCTTTTCACTCATGAGCATGGCCCCCATTAGGGAAAACGCAGTTTCGGCCGTCATCTCAGCATTTTGTCTGTCCGACTTGAATTTAGTCGTGATGTGGACTGTGGCCTCACGGATTGTGTTTTCAAGTCGGCCTGCAAAATCAGTGAGTTTCTCTCCCTCATATCGCTGAAGGTCCCATACTCGGCTTAGGTACTGGAAGTTTGTCATTTGTCTTCCGTGGGTGGATATAAGGTAAGCCTTTAGTTTCTCGAACGTGGACGTGGACTGTCTTGAGTCCTCCATCTGCTGGAAGATGCCTTCGTTCAGTAGTTGCTTTGCCAGCTTGACAAACTCCTTATCCATTGCAGGATATTCTCTTAATTCTGGCTTAACATGTATGGTGTAAGCCTTATTAAGGTAGGTAATGAAGCGGTTTACATCGCTGCCCGGTTCAAAGGTCCGGAGGGATTTTGTGGCGTCCCGAAGTGACTGCTGTCGCAATAGAAGCTCATTGTTTGTGGTGTGTTGTTGCAATGTGTGCGATCGATCGTGCACGGTAGTTTGCAGAGCAGTTAAGAGTTCGTGGAGGTCTGTTTTCAGTTCACTAATGATTAATTGTGCTTGCGGGTTATCTGCAGGCTCCATGTCAATTTTCGTTCGGAGAATCGCTGCTTTTTGCTGTTTTATAAGTTCCAAGATTTCTGATCGAGAAAGGCCGGAGTATTCCATACGTGTTTTGCGGCACGCTTGACACCAGTGTTATATTCTGAGTTGTTGATATCTGTGATATGAATGTTGTGGGCGAGAAATGCGTATGGTTGCAAAACAAAGAACGTATAGATACTCACAATAACACAGTAATGATGTTATAGTAAATTTTTATAAATAGATTAAGCACGGAGAATAGAATGGAGAAAGATGTTCATAGTTAAAGAATGAATTCAGTGGTAGTAGTTACAAAGTTCATATACTGTCCTTGTCTCGTGGTGAAGGAATGGTTTTCTCGGAATAAGGGCAGCGTTCCTAACGGCGGCGATCGTTTGAAGTATCGGATGACAGTCGCCGGTCAGTGGCGTAGAATCTTTAGCACGAGCAGTGTGAAGGAGCAAGTCTAACTAATAATTATTTGGTCCGTCTATTTATATATTTTTTGTAGGCTCAGTAACTGCAATTTTTGTGCTCCGCGGGAAGCGTTCCGATTGGATATTTATTAAAGTATTTTTTTTTTTGTTAATTTATCGCAAACGGAAGTTCTACGCGGAGCCGATGCGTGAACGACTAACTTTTCATTTTGAGTTGAGAACTGGAAGTGGTAACTTCCGTTTTTTTTTCTTTTCTTCTTTTCTCCTTTTTTTTTTTTTTTTTTTTTTTTTTTTTCAAATCAAGGCAAGATCTCGTCTTGTAACACTAAGTATCTTGTTTGTTTGCTTTTTTTTTCTCTCATTGCCTTTCCTGTTCTGAAAGGGTGAGTTGAAAAAAATACAAATTTGATTTTGTTCTTAAAAAAGCTATTTACAGTATTGACTCATTTTCATTATTTAACTGTTAACAAACGTAACTAGATCTTTCTATATCAGATTTTTCGCCAAAAGTGACATATATTTTATGCAAATACATTACACGCAATTACAACGCATAACAAAGCATAACAAAGTGTGACAAAATATATTTAAAAAAAACAAAAGCTGTTCCACAGAACAAGCCGTGCTGATAACAGCGGTTAAAAACTTACATTTTTTTTCTGGTGTTGGGGAAAAGGTTCACATGGGAGAATTTGCCCGCACGTGCTGCACGAAAAACGGAGGCGAAAGAGAGGGGCTCCTCTCCAACCGATGTCTGCTACCAAAAAAGGGTAGAACTCGCTGCTCCAAATGTCACGTGACCAACAGTCACGTGATTCTCGCCCATGAGTGTAAATAAGGGAGACCTCTATGTTAAGTTCCCCAACAAAATAAAATTAACATGGATGGCTCGGACGCGCTAGGAAAACAAGTACTCTAGTGCTTGTATACAGATTGAAAGAAAAATTTCTGCGTTATGTACAAAAATTACATAAAAATGTAATACTTATATTCACCATCGAGTGTTAGTTACAGTTAGTTTTTCTTTTTAATTTCTTTCTCTTATCCTGAACAGTTAAATTCCAACTGTATGCCTTCAACTCGATAGGATGCACCGAGCACGGACGAACCTTTCCCTTCCCTTAGCACTTAAAAGATGTCGAGTTATGGAGTAGGTCAGATATATAATTTTTGGAACTTAAATATAACTTTTTAGAAAAGTAATGAAGCAAATGACTGAAACTTACTTTTACCTGGATGGTGAATTTAAGTATTTGTTAAATACTATATATATATATTGTTAAAATTTTAAAATTCGGCAGTTGATATCTGCTCGAATATGATAGGCTGTTTTGAGGTTATCACCCGCCCCAACTGTTATTTAAGTGAGATCTGCAAAGGTCTGGCCTCTTTTTTTGCTTTTTTTTTCAGCACGAGCAGAAGGCTCTACTTGGCTCACTTTGTTTTGCTTTGTGAGCTCTTTATTTGCCTATGACATGAGACAGTTTTTTCTCTAGCAAGACGGCTTGAGCAAATAGACCTATTTAGTCGCTTAGGCTAAGGCTCTTTTCCTCACTGGTTTTTTATTGTTACTCGTTGAAACAATAAGCCTACTGCATGTTATTTGTCGTTTTGGTATGCCATCCCGTTCAAAAGAAAGTTGAGTCTGTTGCGGAGCCGATAAGCGAGTCGACCCCGCAAATGAATTTTAGTTTAATGCGTGCGAGTTGTGACAACCAAAGACAATGAAGAGGACAAAAAGGCAAGGTAACAAATCAACAAGAATGGCAATTTATTGTCAGAAATTACAGACGTGGTCGTAGTATTCGGTCTCCAGCTAGACGATGTCAGTAGCTGATATGTTTGAGTCGTAGGTGCGGTTGGATGATCGTTGCTGGGAGCTGAGATCAGTCGAGTCGTAGAATGCAGGAGCGTCTGTAACAGCGTCGTGGTCGAAATCGGTGCCGGCAGCTTGGTAGCGTATGGATCGAGCGAGCGTGGTTTGCTAAGACTTAATCGCGTCTTAGTACTGCGGACCGAGTGAACGAACGGAGAGATGGTGGCTAAGGTTTGCCAGGCCTTAGCATATGCACAGTCGAGCGAGCGGATCGATGAAGATAGGGGTTTGTCGTGCCCCCTAGCTGTGCGAGCGTATCGTTGACAGTAGCTATGGCTTTGTCGTGCCAGATAGTCGTGCGGGCGTATCGTTTACGGTAGCTATGGCTTTGTTGCGCAAGGTAGCTGTGCGGGCGTATCGTTGGCAGTAGCTATGGCTTTTCGCGCCAAAGCTGTGGTGGTAGCTAAGGCTTTTCGCGCCAAAGCCATGCGGTAGCTAAGGCTCTTTCGCACCAAAGCTGTGAGAGCGAATCGAGACGATAGCTAAGGATTTTCGCGCCAAAACTGTGCAGTGGCTAAGACCTTTTAGCGCCAAAGCTGTGAGAGCATGCAGGCCAGGGGGCCGCGGCTAAGATTGTCGTTATCTTAGCGCTGTACAGGTATCGAAGTGGGAGCTAAAGGCTAACTCGTGCCTTTAGCCCTGCGCAGCCGAACGGACGAGCGGAACCGAGCGATGGTTAAGACCGGCTGGTCTGAGTGAGTCCTTTTCGTGTTTGCCTCCTGGCCGTCTATTTCAATTGGTCATTAATAACCAGTTAGAGATGCTCCGACCCGCAGAAGGTGACCTCTCATAGCCCTTAAAAAGGACCGTATAAAAAAAGGGGGTGTTGAATCAACCACTTCGGCCAAAAATAACTTGATAAAAATGGAATTAATAATAAAAGTGGCGGTGAGGCGAATGCGACCACGAATAACGTAGGATTCTTTTCCTCGCATGAGCTCCGCAAAGAACGTGCCGACGAGCGTTGAAAAAGGGCTTGTTGATATTACGAAGGTGCTGTGACACACAGTCCAAGCCGCGTGAATAGGAAATTCTTTTATAAAAAATGGGTGTAGCAATTAAGTACTTTTTTAACCTGCTATAAGCTGGCGACGATTATTAATTCCATTTTTATCAAGTTATTTTTGGCCGAAGTGTTTTGTAAATATTGTTAATTTTAATTCATCCCTTTTTTTTAGCTGTAACGAGATGTCAAGGTCATAAGAAAAAAAGGGCTCAGTCATTTTCGGCCGTACCCGGATATAATTGTCCTAAGGCGAGCGTCTAACCTGATCTGTTTACGTTTATCGGCAGTTCGCGGCAAGTCTAAGGTCTGGAGGCGGAATTTTTGGACTTTTTTTGCCGACAAGAGAAAAATTAGATCGGTCAGAAGATTTGGTATAAACCTCTGTAGGTTCAACAGAAGACAATTTGACTCGAAACAGAGAGATATTCATCTCTAGAAGGAGGAAGTGGTGGTCTACTCGAAGTTTCACTTAAAGAAATAGTAAACTTCGTTTTCAACAAGTCTACATAGAAAACTAGAACACAGTTGTCCATGTTTATTCTACACAAGAAGAAGACGCCGAGAAAAGGAATAAACGCTAAAAATTGGCTCAAAAATGAACTTTGACATAAAATACCAACAAAAGGTATTTTATCATTTACAAAGGTTAAACTGACAGTTGGTGGTTGACGGCATGGCTTCGAGCAAGACAGTCGTTATATTTTTTATACCCTTCTTTTTTTGTTATAATATAATACTTGAATATATGTTATTTTTGTTACCTTAAATTCAATGTTTTCGACAAGCATAGGGGAAAATATGCAAAGCCAGATTTTGTAAAGTTTATTTTTCTTGAAATAAATTACTTTGTGGGAATTAGTTGTTTTTGTTTTTAAGAAATATAGACACGCTTCTCTTACAGGTAACAAAAGTTCCCATTTCCCTTTTTTTTATCTCCCTTATTTGTATACGTTTGTCTCCCCCTTCGCTTTGCCTGACAGTTACTACTAGATAAATTCTTGGGCAAGACAGAGATAAAGTTCACTTAATTTAGGTACCGGCCATTGGCGTGGAAGACCGGGGTTCAATCCCAGGTCGAGTCATAACAAAGACTCAAAAAATGATATTTGATGACTCCTTGCTTAGTACTCAGCGGTATTAGGTCAGGATTAAGGGTAAAGTAGAGCAATCAAGGGAAAGGAGTTGTGCCCTCCCCAACACCTCGGTGTAGTAGCTATTGAAAAGGGAGCCTTCGAGTCACCCTCGACTAAAATCACCAACTTTACTTAACTTTGATAGAATAATATTTTATATTAGCGATTACCATTCAGATAATTTTGTTAACTTTTGGTATATTGGTCGTTGTAATTTAAAACCTAAAACCAAGCATATTTATTGAATTGAATACAATCTTCAGAATATATATATATATATATATATATTGTAAATAAGGAATAATGAAAATTTCCTGTATTGGACGTGTTGAGATTAGAAAAAAGAAAAAGAAAAAGAAAATGAATACGAATAAAATAAATTCAAAAAGTGTAGAAATTCCTAGAAGCCCCTGGCAGAAAGGAGGGGCGGTGCATACTCGGAAAAAAAGATCATCAATGCGCAATGTTCGCCAGTAGTCCGGAAGACCTGGGTTCAATCCCAGGTCGAGTCATACCAAAGATTCAAAAAATGGTACTTGATGCTGCCTTGCTTACCACTCAGCATTATAAGGTGAGAATCAAGTGTAAAGTGGAGCAATCCTGGGAATGGAGCAGAGTCCTCCCCTACCCCTCGGTTTAGTAGCTATTGAAAAGGAAGCCTTTGGGTCACCCTCGACTAAAGATCGCCGACTTTCAGCCCCCACCGAAGCACTGAACGGGCCCTCTTTCACGCAGCCACAGTATCGGGTATTCTGCAAAGGGATTTAGTTAGGGAAATTTGTTACGTCAGTTCCTCCTCGCTATATTGTAGGGAATAAAAGGAGAAGAACGAGGTTACCGTAATGTTTTTAATTAGAAGTTTAATGAAGTTTGAGTTGAGAACAAGACTTTGTGCTGGTCACCGTAGTGAGGAAGAAAACAGGTATAAAAGGGTCGAGCAGGCATTTTGGTGAGTTGCCAGTAGTTTGAAGTCCTATAGCAGTGGAAGATATATTCAGCATAAATGCGTGGTCCATGGTGTAGGCATTTGGCGTGTTGCCAGTAGTTTGAATTTTTCGAGGGCGTAATATATTCGTCTTAAAGTAGACTTAAAGGCCCATGAATTAGACGGCTCTCCTTGTAGTGTAATGAAACTGCTGCTATTAAAGGGAGCAGACAGAAAGACGTCCGTTCTGCTCGAAGGCCTCTAAGGAAGAGTGAGATTGGCACTCTTTCACTGTCTTTGAATTGCCCGGGAAAGGACCGGGCAGAATGGGATAAGTCATCCTCATTGAGTGAAAATATCAGACGAGACCAACGGTCAAGTTGATTTACGCGCCAAAAAAAATTCAAAGTTCTTTCTGCTACAAGAATATATTAGCCCCATATCCGTTCATAGAACATCGATAGATTTAATGAGAGAAAATGATTTTACACTAAAGAAGACTACGCAGATGACATAGCATTTCAGACAAATACACTTACCAAACCCGAATCCCTGTTGTATAGTCTGAAGCAGGCAGCAGGTGGCATTGGCCTCCATGTCAATGCAGACAAAACAGAGTTCATTTGTTTTAATAATAAAGGAGACATCTCCACACTCAAATGATGGGTGTCTGAAATTAGTGGACAAGTTCACCTACCTCGGAAGCAGCATCTCATCTACTGAAAATGATATCAATGTGTTACTAGCGAAGGCATGGGTTGCTATCAATAAAATAAAACGTAATTTTTTCCCAAGCAGCAGTCGTGTCGATTCTACTATAAGGATGCACCACAAGGAACGCTGACTAAGCGTATAAAGAAAAAGCTAGACGAGAATTGCTCAAGAATGTTACTAGTCATATTGTACAAATCCTGGAAATAACATCCGACAAAGCAGTAGTCATACGGCCGCCAACACCCCATCTCTAAAACCATCTAAATAAGACGGAAAAGACATGCAGGACACCGCTGGAGAAGCAAGGATGAACTCATAAGCGACGTTTTCCTATGTGCCCCTTCACTCAGACATGCAAGTGTTGGATGACCAACTAGAATCTATTATTAACAGTTTTGTACGGACACAGAATGTAGTCTAGAAGACCTACCGGGAGCGATGGATGATAGAGAAGATTGGCAAGAGAGAGAGAGAGAGAGAGAGAGAGAGAGAGAGTCCAGGAAATCCGTGCTAGCAGCACGACATGATGATAATGAATTTTGGCCTAGTCCGAGGATTTTCTCCTGACAGGCAGCACCTGCCCTTCGTTTAAAAGGGATAAATAATTTAAGTTGGTGACCGTAGTCGAGGGTGACCCGAAGGTTCCCTTTTCGATAGCTACTACACCAAAGTGTAGGGGAGGGCGCTTATGGGGTTTGTTGGTTTTTATGAAGGTCAGTGGCTAAGGGCAAGGCTGTGTTGCCGTAAGATATCTGACTCCATATTTTGGTTATATTATTTTACCCACGTTGACTGGCTGGCGCAGTGCCTTGCCCAAAGAAGGTCCAAAAGAAATATGCAAAGAAAAGATAAAAACAGATAAGAGACGAAAACATTTCTTCCATACTTTCCTTTATTTACTTGGTGAATGGACTAACCAACGCTACGTCCCAAGACGTAGCGTGGTGTCCAATACACCAGATAGTAAAATCGGTGTTGTCGGTTCGACGTCACTACCCGAAAAAAGAGGTCGGTTCACAGAAAACCTGAGTATTCATCTCTCTTCACCGGCTCCAAATTCGCCACTCCAAAATCCTTCTAATTTTGGTGCGACCGCTTCCCATTGGCTACTTTACATTTTATTATTTTTCTTTTTTCTGGTTGTAAACCGGATGGATGCGTGGAGCCTTATGCGTGGCGACGCGTTTATACATTTTGTATCTGGCAGCCGACGAGTCAATATCCGGTTGGGAGTTTTTACTGTTAATTCCTAAATCGCCACACGCTGCTCCTTTCCCTTGATTGCTCCACTTTACTCTTTATCCGTACCTTATGAATGTTAAGCAAGGTAGTATCAAGTACCATTTTTTGAGTCTTTGGTATTACTTGACCTGGGATTGAACCCAGGTATCCTGGGCCATTGGTGAACACTCTAACCATTACGTTAATGTCCAATAAGGGATAAAGTCAGGGTTTATTGGTTGGTGCTCCTGAAAGCAATATCAATGGGACATGAGTAGTTTTTCTTCCCACCCCACAAAGGGTACGGCACATTCCAACATTGAGTGTGTATATGGGGGGGGGACATCGTCTTCGCGACGGACGCTGGAAAGAAACACAAACTATTACAAGATGAATAAGGGGTCTCTCGAGTGGTGTAATCGTTAGCAAGCTGAACATGGAAGCCTTCCCGAGTGAATTCGAGTCTCTTTGAATGTCCAATTCCAATTTTAGTATATGTACCGCCGAAGCTGGTCTTGAACCACATCTAAGCAAAAAGCTTAGTGTATTACTATTACAAGATGAATAATTACTTATTTTGAAAACCACAAGCGTAGGGCATACAGTGAAAATTAGACTTACAATGTGTATGTGCGGGCAGGGCTGGTGCATACCACCTCCTAATCCCTTTAATGGGAGAGTTTCATATATTTTCAATGAAAAATGAGGGCTCGTATCATAGTTTCGGTGAGGGGGAGGGATATTACAGATTCGGGAACGGTTAATGAGATCCTAGCACCAGCCCTGGCGATAAGCATACAAAATCGTGCTTCACAAATGTGGTAAATTATTACATTTTCAATTCTATTTGTTTTTGTTTTTTTCGTTGCGTTGACTGCAAATTCAAAGAAAAAAAGATTACGTAAATGTATAATTCGATATTTCTTATAAATCAAAAGAAATTAAAAGAAAATAACAAATTTGAAGGATTCTGGTGAGTAGGTTTTGATTATGTTGGATAACTCGAATAAAATTTAGATAATTACCTCCCTTTAATTTCGCTCTTTCGAAAATAAATAAAAGTTTTTCCACAAACCACAAACGGCTGTCGGTTTAGTTCGTTCAGGAACGATTAGTTTATTTGAAAGTTTTACTGTTTCTCCTTTTCTATTTCTAATGTAACGTTGTCAAAACAAAAAGAAATCTGACGTAAGACGTAAGTATAATCTTTTTTTTTTTTTTTTTTTTTACAAATAAAAATACACATTTTTGCAGAAAGACTTTTTTTAAATCTACGAATAAGTAAAATGAAATATTTGGTTATAATTCGATTCAGTTTCGTTGAGGTAAAAGTATGTTCTTCGGGTGATGTAATGATTAGCAAGCTATATTGGGAACTCTATACTTATGGCCTTTTGCCATGACGAAGTAAAGCTTAGTAAATAACCACGTGTAGGAGAATGTATTCTTGATGTGTTTAATTTCAACGAAATTGCCCTTTTTTAGGGGAATTTTTATTTTTGAGAATGTCAGTTGGCTCTAAAGTAAAAATGTTTTTTTTTCATTTTTACATCTTATGTTAAAAACCAAGCCAAAACAAACAAAAAACCCAACTAAAACCGGGCTATTATGAAAGTAACAGGTCTCATACTCTGTTTGATCGATTTTTTGGTTGCCTTGTTTGCTGGTGTTGTAGAGTTTACTGACTATTCCTCTGCAGAGGGGTAAGACTCCCTCCCCATCAAGTGTCCTGGATATGACACTAATCTGCATCTGATGGTGAGGCCCCATTATTCGAGCCGTGGGGAATGTGGAGAGGTTGTCCAAAATAGGACACTTTACTGTATCTGGTTTTGAGTTTCTACTTCTAGATATTTGAGGAATGTGAAGTACCCCTTCATTGCCATTACTCCCAGGTCCACTCTGACCCAGAAAAGGGTCTCATCCATGAATCAAGTAGATCTACTTGACTCATGGATGGGACCCTAACAGCAAGTATTCCTATCACATACAAATGATTTATTTGTTTGTGATAGGAATATTTGCTTCCATATAACAGTAAATCACAAAGGTCATCCAATAAATAAGGTGAATTTTGCATAAAGAATTGACAATAGGAAGCAAAATCAAAGGTGATGGATCCTTTCATGTCCTTGAAAAATGTGAACATTAACCTTTTTTCTGACCAGAACTTTTTCTTTACTGGAAAGTCAGTGTGTTTCCATTTCATGGACTTTCTTTTCAACTCAGGCTTGTATAGGCCAACCCATATTTTACCCATTTGTAAACATTTTTTTTTTATTAAAATATGTTTCTCCATATGCGTCACACATTTTTGTGTAAATTTCACAGGATTTGCTCTTCTCAGCCACCAAAAATTGGATGACATTTTGAATAGCCTCAAAAGAAATATTTTTTGTGAGATTAAAAAAAAAATTGCTGTAATCAAACCAATTCCAAACAATACAAAGATAACATTTATGGAAAAAAAATTCTGAAAAAAAAAGTTATTTTGCTTTTTTTTAACCAAAGCTCTTATCAATTGAATAACACTTGTATTTCTATAAAAAAATATTTAGTCTAAGCTGTAATTGTTTACAAAGGATTATTATTAATTACTTGAAAGCATTTAACTATGTGCAAACAAATGACTATCATTAAATAAAAATGATTATTTGAAATCATATAATTATTAGTATTAGATAAAAATACTTGAAATCCTACAACTATGTGCATATTATTTGTCATGATGATCATCATCATGTTGTGTGTTTCTCTCTCTCTCCATCCTGCATCCAGTGTCCACACAGAGTTGATGTAAATACTTGCTGGTCAGCTATAATCAATGCATTCTTATGTAGGGGTTGATTTTATCTTTTTATATTTACAGACAGGCTAAGTATGTTTGCTTAAAAGTTAAACCACATGGCTTCCAGGAAGTTTTTTTATTTTAAAAAATTTTTCAAAATAAGAAAGGCTGATTTTACTTAAATCACAAATTTACACAAATACATCTACACATGTTTTTTACTTATGAACAAATTAAAACAAAGATTTTATTATTATTAGCTTTATCACCACCACTACAATTTTATTAAATATGCTTATATATATATATATATATATATATATATATATCTCCAAATAGAAAGTGGGGATTTATAGAGAAACAAAGTCAGTCGACACTATAGCGTTTCGGTTCTACTGAACCATCATCAGGACTGTGAGGGGTTTTATTAGTGATGTTAAGTGTAGATGGATGTATAAAAAGTGTAAAAATATATAAAAATTTGGAAAAGTTGTACAACAAGAAACGTTGGCTGTTTATGTTGGCCAATTTTTCTTGTCCTAAACAGCCAATGTTTCTTGTTGTACAACTTTTCCAAATTTTTATATATTTTTACACTTTTTATACATCCATCTACACTTAACATCACTAATAAAACCCCTCACAGTCCTGATGATGGTTCAGCACAACCGAAACGCTATAATGTCGACTGACTTTGTTTTTCTATAAATCCCCGCTTTCTATTTGGATTATTTGTTGTCAATTTTTCTTCACAAATTGTCGGATTACTATCCATTATTTTCTTCCATATATATATATATATATATATATATATATATATATAAAATGGTAGAAATGAATGTTAAAATTTGAAATGGTTCTCCTACAGTTTAAGTAAAGTACCATAAAAACAATGTCAATAATAAATAAAAATAAACTTATAGTTAAATTGATATATATATATATATATATATATATATATATATATATATATATATATATATATATAGTCATCAATAATCTATTTAAAAAACCTTTTAGCATGACTCAATTTCATATTTTAATGCACTGTAGACATATGTGTACTTTAACTGTTGTTGAATATATTCTGTGCAATTTCAAAAGATCTAAAGAAAAAGAAGATAGTGATATACAAAATCAAAATCTTTCTCTTTAGATAATGTTAAAATATAAATGAATAAATAATAATACTTGTTCATTTGCACCAAATTTATAATTAAGTTTAAGATGATAAAGTTAATTTTCATAAGATAAAATTATCTAAGTTACATTTTTAAATAAAGCAATTAAGTATCAACTTAATATTGTAAATAGATACTAATCATAATTTTTTTAAATACATTATTTTACAATTAAACAGTCCCAAATTAGCATATATATTTACATATCATGTCTTTCTGAGATGTAAATTTTAGCCGAATATTAGAGGGTTATATCATATGTGAGATACAAACTTTGTCTGCATAAATACCATATATCCTCATTTAGCTTAGGTCAGAGATCAATTGGCATTTGTGCTGAGCCATTGTAAGTTGATCACCTGATCCTGGGAGGCCTTATCTACCCCAGGCAATACTTGCTTAGTAAAGTTGAGTTTAACACTTGAAACCTCAGGTGTCTCAAAATAGGAAATGCTGAGGAAATAAAACATTTTTTTATGACAAACATATTCATAAGTCTTGATTTATGTGTAACAACCTCTCATAAAATAAGTCCATGTCAAATCTGACTAAATGGCAAGTTGAATAACTATCATAACATATATAGTCAAGTTTCATTCAATCTCACATATTGTGTGACTCCTTAATATTAAGCTAAAATTTTGGCCCTAGAAAGTTTCATGATATATTGTAGTTTTTCTTTAGAATTGCACTGGTCGCAAAAATTCAGATTCAAAACTAGTTCCAAGCTAATTTTTAGATTTTGGAATGAAGGGTTGCTATTTTGTGTTGGAATCAGTAATGGTGCCTATCTTATGTTAAGTGATTTCAGTATTTCAGATGTTTTAACAATACTACTTAGTAAGTTTTTATAATTAGAACAGAAGAAATATTTTGTCTAATTACTTCAACTTGTAAGAATTTTTCATTTGATTGACAAAATATTTGTACATTTTTTTCAAATAGAAATAAACAGTTAAATGTTGATTCAGGAAGGAACAAAGATCTGATTTTTAAGGTTATGAAATTTTTAACAGAAATATGCTTGTTTTGTTAATTTAAGTTTTTAGTGTCAACAGCTTTTTCTCACATGTCTTTGTTTCTGATGAATCAATCATAGACAAGAGTTAACATTCCATTTAATTAGATTTATTGAACAGTAATATAAAAATGTTTTTTATTACTAGAAAGGAATTATAAATAATGTTACACTGTATTGAATTTTCTTGTAAATAATGCATCAGAGAATTCTTTTTTATTCACAGATATCAATTTTGTTGAAAGAAAAGCATCAGCATTTCTACTACAGGAGCATATTTAATTATAACTCTTGAGAATAGCCCTACTTTTGTCAAGTTCACATGAGTGGATCAACATTTTCACCTAGTTCAAAAGCAAAAAAGCACATGCAAACTCACGCTGGAGAGAAACCATTTTCTTGTAATGTGTGTGGAACAACATTTTCACAGAGTTCAAATTTGAAAAGACATGTGCGTACACACACTGGAGAGAAACCCTATTCTTGTGAACTGTGTGAATCAGCATTTTCACAGAGTTCACTTTTGAAAAGACACATGAGAATACACACTGGAGAGAAACCATTTTCTTGTAAATTGTGTGAATCAGCATTTTCACAGAGTTCCAGTTTAAAAAGTCACATGCGAACACACACTGGAGAGAAACCTTATTCTTGTAAAGTTTGTGGATCAGCATTTTCAGAGAGTTCCCATTTAAAAAGTCACTTACAAATGCACACTGGGGAAAAACTATATTCTTGTGAAGTGTGTGGTTCAGGATTTTCTCTGAATGCAAATTTAAAAAGGCACATGCGAATACACACTGGCGAGAAACCATATTCTTGTCAAGTCTGTGAATCAACGTTTTCAAGGAGTTCCAGTTTAAAAAGACATATGCAAACACACATCGGAGAGAAACCATATTCTTGTCAAGTCTGTGAATCAACGTTTTCAAGGAGTTCCAGTTTAAAAAACCACATACAAACTCACATTGGAAAACAAACATTTTCTTGCAAAATGTGTGAATCTGCATTTTCACAGAGATCACTTTTGGAAAGCCACATGAAAACACACATGGAAGACAAACCATTTTCTTGTTAAATGTATGAATTAGCAATTTAAAAAAATTCACTTTTGAAAAGGTACATATGAAAGCACTGTGTATGGATAAGTTGTTTTGATAAAAAATAATTTTGAAATAACTCCTGTAAATACACAGTAGAGAAAAACTATTTTCTTCTCAAGGATCTTGGCATTTTTAAACTGTTCCAATTTAAAAATACACTGAAGGATAATTTTCGAGAAATCTGTCAGTAACAAATTTCATTGAGTTCCAGTAAACATGTGGAAACATACTAGAAAGATTCCCTACAATTGTCAAAAGTCTAGATCAGCATGAATTCACTTTAACATTACAGATAACATGAATTGACAAAAAAGAATTTTTAGTTAAAAGTGTCTTATCATTTTAAAGGAGTTCAGATGTTTAAAGTACATATGAACTGGTAAAATCCTGATAGTTGTGAATTTTGTAGGTTAAGATTCTCATGAAATTTAAATTTAAAAATACAAACTTAAAAGCTGAACCAAACTTTTACTAGACATTATTTCAGATTCATATGTATCCCTGAGCAAAATCTTAGGGGGTTGAGAGGAGATCCTTTGTTGAATGAGTTATATTCAAATACATTGAAGAGAAACTTTTTTCTTATAAAGTGTTGAGATCAGCACTTTCAATAAGTTCCAGTTAAAGATTAATGCGAATGCATATTTGTTGTAACTGGTTGGGGAGGGGTTGCAATAAATAATAGATAACAAGTAGTTGGTGTGTTCTGGGTAGTACCTGTTGACCAAATGAAATGGCTTTTATTAACAATTAGAAATGACTTACTCAGTACTTCTGAGTCTTGTACTGAATAGGAAATGTCGCTTTAATTTCTTAGTTTCCAGTTCCAACAATATTTAAGCAATGAGTTAATCTTGATGCATTGGTTAAGTTTTTCATTATGCATTATTTTCATTAGGAAAGATATGAATCCATTTCACTTCCTCTCAATAGAATGAATGAAGCAATCAGTCTAAAAAGAAGGAAAATTCTTTATTCAAACTGCCGACCGGCATAACTTGCCTTGGGGGAGTGGCAAAAAAAGGAGCTGGAGGTTGTAAGGCAGTTCAATGTTATGGTCAATCTTGTTCTTTCAATTTCTTAAATGATATTAACATCAAGTTGTATAAAACCTTGCCTTTCTCTTGGACAAAATTGATGTTTTGAAGAGGGGAGATCAGCTGCATGGCCAACTGTTAATCTTTTATAAAATCCTGTGTATAGATGGATATTGTCATACACTTTAGTTTGGTTTCTTTGTTTAATGGCATATCAACCTTCATGGGTTATTTTAATGCCAAATCCATCATTATAGAAGAACAGTAATGGTAGTATTTCACCCATAACCCAGGTGGATAAAGGGTTTCATACTATTTTCCCAAGGGTATTCATCCCAAAAATAATGTAATAATGTCTCTAGAGTTTGAACTCGCTCACTATGACTTCACAGTCCAGTGTGTTAACCATTATGCCACAGAGACTTTCTCAGTATTATCATTGGATTTATATTTCTAAAGCACAATCAAAGAGATATCATTTATTAAAAAGATGCCCCTATACTTGTCAAGTCTTTATGTCAGCTTTTGCAATGATTTCATCTTTGAAAATGCAAATGTGATATACCATAAAATTTTATGATATACCATAAAATATCTGGGTTCATATTTGAAATTTACCTGAAAACACATATTGGCAAGAAACTACGTACTTGTGCAGACTGTTGATCAACATTTTTGTGTAGAGTAGGTTAACAATGGAAAAAGGCTATATTTTTCTGTTGTGTTTGGATCGACATTTTTACAGATTTCACATTTAGAAATGTACATGTGAATATTTATTAGAGAAAAACATTTTTTTGTTTCATAAAGTATGCATCAGTATTTTCAAACATTTTACGTTTCAAAATAAATCAACCCTAATTCATGAAGTATGTGGATTATTTTTAACAAATTGATCCATCAAAAAACAATCCATAGAATCTTATGTGTCAAATCATAAGTCTCCAAATATATAAATCAGTTTTAATAATACACATGAAAACTCTTCTTGCTCAAAATTATTTTTCATTTTCATGCAAATTATCATTTTTTCATGAAAAATCAAAACTTAGATTTTGTTTTATGTAAAGTTGTTATTGGAATTATTTTGACAGATTTTCTTTCTTTTGTCTTTAATTGGAATCATTTTGAGATGAGGCTTCTTAATCAGAGAATTAATTTTTTATTAATTGCGGACTTTTTGTCCTCATCTTGGTAGTTTTTGTGTTGTTTCTTCTTTCACTACGTTTCGGCCAAATTTCACCTCTGGCCTTCTTCAGGTGATTTACCGCGACCTCGGATAGGAATGCTGAGTCTTGTAACCGTATCCCCAGTAATTACTGCCTTCCATAGTTGTTATCTATCACACCACGTTTTTGACCAAGTAAACCTCTGGCCAGCTTGGGTAGGATTTGAAACCGCTGTCTTCTGACAATGCTCACCTGGAACTTCTGGCCGGCTTGGGTTGGATTTGAAACCGCTTTCTTCTGACAATGCTCACCTGTGGAATTTTGGCCTGGAATTCAAAATAAAGAAGTAACAGAACATTAAATGAATAATAAAATATTTTTAAGGCAATGTTTGTTATTTCTTTCAAAGTTGTTAAATGAGCAAATATGGAGGCCCAAAAGCATATATAATTACCTATTTTTTTATTGACTGAATAAATTATTTACAGATTAACAATTGATTAAATGCTCACTTCTGCAGTGGAAATAAATCCTGATTTTTTGTAAATGTCTTGAATGTTTTATTACTGTTATACTTTCTTCAAATAAACATTTGTATATTGTAATAATTATTTCTGTACTAGCGTGAGTAAAAAGCTTTCCAATATTTTGGTTACAGGAGGCATAATTTGGCAGCTCTTAATGCTTTTACCAAGGTCATGAAAGTGATAAACTACACAAGACAGTGAGAAGCTAAATTTGCTTGATACTCTCCAAGTGCTACTTGCCAGATTCCCTTCAATGGCTTTGAGTACAGCCTATGAATCCACGGTTTTAGACATAACCTAATTTGGCCTGATCATTAAAAGTCTTGCAACCTGAGTGAATTACTCAAACTGTCTGCTTACCGTGATCAACTGCACCCTCAGCTTTTCTATAACATGTTTTTGGTTGCTTTTATAACATTACGGCCCAGTTTGAACTTGTAAAGTAGAACTTCTTGAATTTAACAATGTTGCATGTTCATCTGCTCAGCTTTTCAAAACACACATGAAATGAAGCAATGCACAGCATGTCAATGCTCCAACTACCAAAATACTCCTAACAATAGCAAGTTCCTTACACAGTTTGACTTGCTTTTAGTCATTCACCACAAATTAGCACATACCAAAATATTGAAAAACTTTTCACTCATTTTTGTATTTTTTATCAAAATAAATACAAAAGTATTCTTAGTTTTTACAGAAGTCGTGTATGAATCAACACTCCAGAGAGACCATATTTTCTTAGGTGTGTGGTTTTACATTTCATGATATATACAAACACACACTCAAGAGAAAGTATATTCTTTTTAACATTGAGTATCTTTTATAGTTTCATGTCGGAGAAAGTTTTTTCGTCATTTGGATTTTGATTTTTATCATGTGATGATTAAAAAAACAAAAATCAATATCTGTCTATATTTCTGAGATGAGGTATTATTTACATTTTTCGGACTATTATCCTCATCTTTGTTGCCATGTTTATCCTAACGTTTTGGCTGTTGTACGCTCTGACCTTCTTCAGGTGGTTGGAATGTTGAACTTAACCCTTTATTTTGCTTACCAGGGTAATCTACTCTAGTTCCATGTTTAATGGATGTCAATTATCAGTTATCTCCTGTTAATTTCCCTCTGAAAGTTTTCCACTGCCTTCACCTGGTATTGAACTCACACTCTTTGGGTATGTCATTGGATCTAACCAACACCTTTATGCTCTGTGCCATGTGTCCTTGAGGACATCTGTGTATGAATTTCTGGGTATTATAAATCTAATGTCTTCAGCAGTTAGAAATTAGATTTTGAACTGAGTTATCCTGGCACCATTGAGATGCATGCATCAATTGTGTAGTTCTAATTTCCATCCATGTTTAAATGGTCTGACTACTGATATCATACAAATCAATTATATAAAAGAGACACATCTGAAAAAGAATAAAGAATGTATACACACAAGAAGATGGAACAATATGAAGTGGTGGTAAGAACAAGAAGGGACCACAAAAATCATATGAAGAAAAGAAGGGGGCTATCCTATAAATGATGTTTTTCCTTTATTTTAGCTGAGCGTATTCAACACAAAGAAACAGTGTAATTGCCAGTGAATTAATTTTTCTTGTCAAGATTTTTATAGTCAATCCGTTTATTGGTTATTAAAACTGCACAATTCCAAATTAAGATGTTTCACAAAGCCTCAGCCAAAACTGTTTAATTTTCAAGTTTCAAAAGAACTATAAAAATATAACATAAGGAATATAGTTGCCCTCTGAGCAAATAGCAGCTGGTTCAAATGTATGGAGTTGATTAACTTTTATTGCAGATAAAAGTTTTTTGTGATGCACTAACATGCAGATACTGAATTAATTTGTTATGATTGGCTGAAATTGACATTCATAAGTTATGTACACAAATAATCATTAAAACACATTTTTTGATACTTGATCATTTTTGTATTCCAATATAACTTGGTTCATATACAATCCACCATTTTCATATCTTTGCACGTCATTAAACTCAACATTATAATGAAACTTATGGTTTTAGGCTCATACTCTTTAAATTCACCATCAGAATTAGAATTACTGAGATAAAAATCAAAGCCATTACCTTCCATTCATTTTGTTTTGTTATTGAAATTGAAGTTTTACTCTCATTCTAAATTTAGAAATATGCCCCACAAACTGGTGATGTATCACACAAATCATATGCAAATCATTGATATATCAACGATATCCTTATTCTCACTAATAAAACTAATGAAATAAACATACTACAAGACAGCTTCCAAAAATATTCAGTTTTTGATTTTATCCATGAACTAAACAAAAACAAAAAAATATCCTTTTTAGTTTTTCTGATTGAAACTAATTACAATAATAATAGCTTCACTATCCTCTACTTATAAAAACCTCACTAATAACCATTCCTGTACCCTCAACTTTAAAAGTGAATGCACTTTCCAATATAAAAAAGTAATTATTAATAACCTAATATCCTGTGTAATATTAATCTTCTCCTCCTCCAAAACAATATTTTATAAAGAATTAAAAATATAAAACAAACTCTCATCAACTACGAGTTGCCTAACTATATTGTTGATGAACAAATTAAGGGTACAATTTGAAATGTCAACCAACAAAACAAAAACGCTGCAACACTCCAACCAATAAACAAACATTTATCTAACTGTTTTACCATAACCAAATGCACTACAATTATCAATTAAATGAAAATATTTTTGAAAATGTTGATTAAAAGAAATATACTCCCCACTGATCCTAATAAAAAAATAAAACTTATCATATCCTACAATAAATTTAAAACCTCCAACTTAGTTATTAACAATAATTCCTCCCCGCCTTGATTGGGGTTTTGTAAAAAACAATCATTATTCATCAATTTAAATCTACTTTAGGAGATTTTATCCCTGAAAATAATAATATATACATTGGGTTAACCTCAACTACTCTATTGAGATGACTTGCTATGCATCTTTCTGATACCAGTTCAATAGCACAACATCTAAAACATCATTACTGCCCAAAAAACTGAGTTTCAGAAAATTCTTACCAAAACACAACAATATTAGAACAAAATAACAAGCAAAAATTACAGATTCTCAAAGCGCTCCATATCAGAAAGAAACTACCTAAACTCAATAGAATCAATTTCAAATCAACTACTAGTGTACTTAAATGTCTTTAGCTACCACTGCTACTTATAGAACCAATTCAGAAATAAACACTACAACACACCAGTATAAATAATAAATGCTCAAGACTTACAAAGAAGTAAAGTACATGCAAAAGTCACATCGCTTTTGCTATATACACATCCCTGATGATGGCCTAAGATTGGCCAGAAATACTTGCAAACTAATTAATTATGGGAAGTTTATTAACCAATTCCAGCTGGATACAATAAAATTGATGCAGCAACTTGAAAGGATAAATACAAAAATGTATAAACAAAGGATGTCTGTTTTGTTTAATCAAATATGTACTAATAAAGGAATACTGCCTATGTACACATATTTTATATAATGTATATACATATATATTCATATATAATGTATATACATATATATTCATATATAATGTATATACATATATATTCATATATAATGTATATACATATATATTGTATATATATATATGTAAATAGATATAATATATATATACATATATATAGATATATAATGTATATATACATATATACACACACACACACACACATATATATAATCATTCTTATATTGTGATACGAGGTGCCTTCAATAAGTTTCCAGACTTTTTTCGTATAGGCATTTAAAATTGTCGTAGACTCTTGAAAATTCAGTATGTTATTGCTATACATCTTATGAGATGACTGACCAATTTTTATGATTTCACATTCAAATAAACAGCTACAACAGCAATTGGAATACACCCTACTGAAGCCTGATTATCACAGCTGGTGAATTTCAAAAATGCAACCTGACACATAAGAAGAACGATATGCAATAAAATTGTGTTTTAAACTTGGAAAAAATGCCACAGAAACGTATGGAATGCTTCAGACTGCTTTTCGATCATCTTGCATGAATCAAGCATCAGTTTTTGAGTGGCATAAGAGATTCAAGGAAGGCAGGGAGTCTGCGAGGGATGATAAGAGGTGTGGAAGAAGTAAGGAAGTCAATACACCAGAGTTGATTGGCCAAAGGGTTAGGGTTACTATGTTGAGGTTTTAAGGGAGTTCAGCAAGAGATTCCTAGGGAAGAGGCTAGCACTCTTCAAGTCGGATCAGTGACATTTCCACCGGGACAATGCACCTGTGTACAACTCCATCCTTGTCACAGACTATTTGACTAAGATGGGCATCAAGACAGTTCCTCAGCCTCCCTATAGTCCAGACCTAGAAAGCTCAGAGGCTGTCGTTATGACAATTAAGGAGATGAAAGAGGCTGTGATGAAGGTCATTGACATGCTCAGACATGAGGACTTCCATTGGGCCTTCTAGAAGTTGTTGGAACAGTACAACAAGTGTATTGTAGCCAGAGGAGATTACTTCAAAGGGGACTAGAGTTTCATGTGTGTACTATCAATAAAAGTGCCCATACGAAAAAAAAGTCTGGAAACTTATTGTAGGCACCACGTATTTACTCTGCACTTTATACACAATTGAAATTTGTGAATTCACCATTATATAAAAATCTAAAATATTTGATAAAATCTAAAATGCTTGTTAAACCTGCAAAATTAATACAGTATTCTCTATACAAAGATGCAGATTTTATGTCACAATATTCTGATAATAAATGATATCACATAAAAACAAGCATACTTTAGAGTTTTGTGTAATCAATTTTCAGATAATTATTTTCAATCTGAATATCACTGCATCCTTTTGAATTCTATTGAATTTGTTTAGTTTGGTTTTATGGCACATCAACCATTGTAGGTTATTTAATGCCAAATCCATTTTTATATATATAATCTTCTATTTTATCAATTCATTTCAGCATAAGTACATTTTTTTGTTTACACACAGTTAAATGTCAAAACAGTTCTATTTCAAACAATTCAGTTTAACATAAGTACACAGTTTAAATTTCCAAAAGCAATTCTATTCCAAACAATTCAGTTTAGCATAAGTATACTGTTTAGTTCTAATTGACCCATAGATAAGACCCTATCAGGTGCTACTACTCTAGGCCACAAAGGACCTGGGAGTAATAACAATGAAAGGGTACTCCACATTCCTCAAAGTTCTAGCATTACTGGAACCTCACAATCAGATTGTTTCATGACATATCCAGGACACTTGTTGGGTGGGGTTACTCTCTGCAGAGAAGCAGTCAGTGTATTCTACAATCCCAACTGAATTGGCAAGAATCCTATTGAATCGTGTTCTCAATATTTGATGAAATATTTGAATAACATGATTTTTTGTCATGTGATTCAATTAAGTACCAAATTACAAAGTTGATGGTTAACTTTGTGGTAACATTTCTGTGACTAATTATGATTTCTTATTTAAAATAATTGAAAAAAATTTATGATATAAATTTTTTTCTTTCAAGCACAATTTAATCTGTTTAGATTCCTAATTAAAAGCAATTACACTCTCTTTAATATCTGAGACTATTTAACTTCTGCTTCTTCACCATGTTTTTCCTTTATACTCCCAAATATATTATTTGTGTACTCATTATTTTTGAATAGAGCTTTTTGATTATTTTTATTTTTATAATTTGCAAAAGTTTTCTTATATATTATATGGTGTATATCCTCCATACAATCATAGCTAATTTTTTTATCAAATATTTCATGGTCTTCACTTGTTGAGAAATGTTTATCAATCAAATTTTAAAATTTCTTTCTTTTTTGGTTTTAATTACTTCATTAAACTGAATGTTTAATCAGATTCTAAGTATTTTTTATTTGTGTTCTTATTGAAAACAAGTTTAGTTTCCGCATAATCACAAGACATTAATGCACTTTAGTATCCCACACCCGACTTATTCAGCTATTACTAGAGTTCACAATCCATGGGTCATGGATGTTGGAACGTCTTTGAATATAGCTAAAGGGTAATTGGACAAACTACTTATATAAATTGCCTCACTGGGGTTTCTTTAGGGTTGACACCTTTTTCTAAAGGTAACATCCAAATAATTGACTTGTTTCATGTTTGCTTTTATTTCAATACTAAATCCTTCTTCTTTGTATAAAGCAGGATTACTTCTTCTTTGTATAAAGCATGATTACTTCTTCTTTGTATAAAGCAGGATTACTTCTTCTTTGTATAAAGCAGGATTACTTCTTCTTTGTATAAAGCAGGATTACTTCTTCTTTGTATAAAGCATGATTACTTCTTCTTTGTATAAAGCAGGATTACTTCTTCTTTGTATAAAGCAGGATTACTTCTTCTTTGTATAAAGCATAATTACTTTTTTCCTGATTATATTTATTGATGAGTATTAAGTGAGTTTGAGTCTCACTGGATGTCCCAACCTTCCTAAGTTAAACTGCGTAAATAATTATATCCATTGACCTTTTATTATTGGTCACTTTAATGACCAGTGTTTACTTTATTTACTATTTTGTACACTCTAAATATTCCAGCTTTGTCTCAGAAATTCAGACAACTAATAAATATTCCATCTTTGTCTCGCAAATTCAGACAACTAATAAATCTTCCAGCTTTGTCTCAGAAATTCAGATAACTAATAAATCTTCCAGCTTTGTCTCAGAAATTCAGACAACTAATAAATCTTCCAGGTTTGTCTCAGAAATTCAGACAACTAATAAATCTTCCTGCTTTGTCTCAGAAATTCAGACAACTAATAAATATTCCAATTAATTTAGAAGTATCCACTCTATTGAAACTTCTAATTAAAATATCAAAGTTTCTAAGTTGTTTTCTTTTCACCCAGATAACTTTATTGTAAAATGATAATTTCCCACATTTTTTAATAATCTTGACTTTTTTATCATATTTATAAATTTTCACTATATAAATAGCTCTGTCTTGTATTTCTTCAAGATATGAAGTGTAGAAATCCTTTTATATTAAACTGTATGAATAAGCAATTATTTTCATGTTATTTTTTTCAAACCATTTTATGTTATATTTAGTTTTTTTATATTCGTTCACTTGTACAATGTCTCTTATAATATTTTGCTGATTTTACCAAAAGGCCAGGTTTCTTTGTTTAATGACATATCAACACTCATAGGTTATTTAATGCCAAAGCCAGCTTTGTGAAAGAATAGCAGTGATACTATCTAACCTATAGCTGGGGGGATAAGAGAGTTCATACATTTCTCAAGGGCATTAGTCCAAAAGTGAATGCAAACTTTGAGGCTGCAATCAAACCTGTTAACCTTCTTGATTTTATTGTTTTTGCTTTGATTAAAAAGTGCTCATTTGGGGGTTTTGTAAACTCTTATTTAAGATCATTGAGAGCTATGAAGTGTGTTTTTTTTAGGTGGGGGTTGTTTGCTTGTTTTTTGGTTTTTTAATGTTTTGTCATTATTAGTTCATTCGAGTTCATAAAATTTTCTTGGTATCAGATATAGATGAATTGTTTACTCTTTGTTTATCATTTTTTAAAAAACTCATTGTTACTTTCTCTAAACTTTATTAATTAAATTTACAATATCCTTTTCATATATATATATATATATATATATATATATGTGAGATAAAGAAAAATAGCTACGAATCTAAATATAAAAGTGACCAAAAGACGAGCAGGAGGCAGTCCCTATGGTATAGTGGGTAACAGGGTAGGTTGATTTTTCACTTTTTTTTAAATATCAAAAAGAATAATGCACTGAAAGTTGTTTATATACCTAATAAATACTCATACCAAAAATTAGATCTGAATCTTCAACGGTTTTTTGCTCATTTGGCGTGAAAGATTTTAAACAAACACATACTGAAAAATCCTCGTTTCTACCAGATTTGGCCTAAATATTGATGTAAAAACCAAACAATTTCATTATTTCAATTAGGGAATCTTACTTTATTTTATGGAAATATAATAAATAAATTATAACAAAACTTCAAAGTGTCTCCTTTGTGATTGTCAAGTGGCGTTCAGGTCCTTTGGCTTTTTTCAGAATTTTACTTCCATTTTCCTCCACTGATTCCTTGTAGTGTAGTGTGTCTTTGTCCTCCCATCAACTCCTATACAAAGCAGATTCTCCACATTTTCGTTATGATTTTCATAGGCATTTGTTTTTACTTTAGACTTTGCTCTATCTATTTTACATTTATCCATATAGATATTCTTTATATCTATATGAGGGATAAGAAGGCCCATAGCCCTCAAATCCAAGAGCAAGGCTGGCTCCAAGATTAGAAGATTATCACCCCTAACTAACTCAAGAGCATACCTTGGAATTTTTGTGAGGTTATAAGGCACTTGCAGGGGACCATCTAGCTGTTTATAATCCTCTGTTTCATCACTTGGAGATGAATAAATTCTTTCTTACAAAATGGCAACAATGCTGGAATAACAATATTAACAACAAACTCTTCCAAATAAAGCCCACTTTGGGAGAATAGAAACCAGCCTTCAAAAAATCATGAAAGGAACAAGTCATGTTTCAATTGTGGAATAGCCACACAAGTCTCACTCATTCTTTTAAACTCAAGCAGGGACAGCCACGACAATGTTTGACATGCCAGACACCTTACACCATTAAACATGTGCTAGTAGAATGTTGAGCTCTAGCTAACACAAGAGACTGGGATTTTAAAACAGATAATATGAGAGATAAGTTTGAGAACATCCACATGGATGATGTTGTCTCTTTTTTGAGAGATACAGGGTTATACCTAAAAATATAACATTTTTCACAATTTTGGAAAATTTAGCCATCCAACTTACCAATCAAGTACAAATAAATTATTTTTGAATAGAAATACTTGAAACCATTAAATCTCTGCCAATAAAACTGTAGTGAGAAATAATAACGACTACTTGGCTGTGCAAACAAATATCAAATAAACCACCTCATGTTAGATAGAAATACTTGAAACTTTTTATTCATGTGTGAGTAAATGAGCTATGCTTGTTTTTTTATTGGGGGGGCTTTTTTAAGGTATGTTCTCTACAATATATGCATTTACAGATCATGCATATCTAATATATGTGAACTTGATTTGGCATTAAATAACCTATAGTGGTTGATATGCCATAAAATCCAACCAACCACCCAGTCCTGCTATTCCATTCACTTTCTGGACTATTACCTTTGGGAATAGTATGACCCCCTCCTACCTTATCCTTCCTGCTGCTGTTCTTTTGCAAGGATGGCTTTGATATCAAATAACCAAGGAGAGTTGATGTGCCATTGAAATAAAGAAATCAAAAATCAAATGATGAGTATGGAGAAAGGCAGAGATAGAGAAATATATTCTTTTTGGCAAAGAATGAATGAGGCACTTTAGAATCTGGCTATTTATAAAAAGTAAAGCACAATTTGTTTCAGTCCAGTTAGCATCTCAGCAGAAAGGTAAAAGACTTTGCACAATGATTGTTCTGCATATTACTCTAAACCATCAAATAGTGAGGCTCCAGTTATGAAGATTTGGAAAATGGAGAGTACCTCTTCACTGCCATCACTCCCAGGTCCCCTCTGATCTGGAGTGGTAGTTTGTTTGTTTGGGTTTATGGCATATCAACCTTTGTAGGTTATTTAATGCCAAATCCATTTTTATACAAATAATCAGTTCTATTTCAAACAACTCAGTTTAGTATAAGTATAGCTTTTTGTTTACACTCAGTTAAATGTTAAAACAGTTCTATCTCAAACAATTCAGTTTAGCATAAGTACACAGAGAGGTGAAAGAAGAGAATGCTTATCTTCAAGTAACTCAGGTGCAAAGTAATCATAATGAACCAAAACTATTAATTGAACAGTTCTTCATTTGATTTAAGTGTTTCTGTTAATTGTTGCTATATAATTAATAATGATCTTCCTTAAAGAATTAGCGACTCTTTTTAAGTGTCAAGTGTCATAATGAATGTTGGCACATTCTCGACCTCTTTTTCTTTCTGTTCTATCAACTGTAGAAACATTGTATTTGAAGCTGCCATGAAATAGTTGAGCCACATGGCTATATTACCTTCACTCATCAAGTAAACTTTTTTCCAATTTGTATCCCTTCCATATACGGCTTGTTCATGGAACAATATGTGCATAGATTTAGCTGCTGGGACACATTTATGTTCTTTTGAAAAATATTGCTGGTATGTATATTGTGCTTATAGAACATTAAATTGCCGCAACCAGCCTACGAACATCGACAGATCGGATTACATTTCGCCCTAGAGAAATAACATCAGGGTGCGACCGGAAATAATGAAGCCTTTTTTCTATTCTAACCAGCTGTTACAGCTAAGAAAGGGATAAATTAATATTTATCAACATTTGCAAAACACTTCTGCCAGAAATAATTCTATAAAAATGGAAGTAATACTCTTCGGTAGCCTATACCAGGCTAAAGAGATACTTATTTTCTGCGTCCATTTTTTGTCGAAGAACTTTCTATCCACGTGGCGTGACAGAAGTGGAGTTCCCTTTCTTCCATATAAAAAGGCTTCTGGCGGCGAAAATTCAGAGGTCTATGCAGACGCTCTCAGGGGGCACTCGGCTCCACGAGGCTCGGGTCCTACGTTATCGTGGTTGCACCCACCTCACCGCCACTTCTAGTGGCAGATTCAACCTATTTTTTTATGGTCCTTTTTAAGGGCTAGATGCAGGTCGGTGCATCTCTGGCGGTCATTAATGATCAGTCGAAATAGACGGCCTGGAAGCAAACACGAAGAAGCCTCACTAAGACCAGCCGGTCTTAACCATTGCTCGGTTCCGCTCGTCCGTTTGGCTGCGCAGCGCTAAAGGCAGGGGTTGACCTTTAGCTAACGCTCCACCATCCGTGCAGCGCTAAGATAACGCCAATCTTAGCCTTGGCCTCCTGGCCTGTTTGCTCGACAGTCCAGAGCTTTGGCGCGCAAGCCTTAGCTACCACCTCGATACGTCCGCACAGCTTTGGCATGAAACAGCCTTAGCTACCGCCTTGATACGTCTGCACAGCTTTGGCTCGAAATAGCCTTAGTCACTGCCTCGATACGTCTGCACAGCTTTGGCGTGAAACAGCCTTAGCCACCGCCTTGATACGTCCACACAGCTTTGGTGCGAAATAGCCTTAGCCACCGCCTTGATACGCCCGCACAGCTATCTGGCTCGATAAAGCCATAGCCACCATAAACGATACGCCCGCACAGCTATCTGGCACGACAAAGCCATAGCTACAGTAAACGATATGCCCGCATAGCTATCTGGCACGACAAAGCCATAGATACTGTAAACGATACGTCCGCACAGTTACCTGGCACGGCAACGCCATAGCTACCGACCACGACGCCCCGGCGATGCAGTCCACGTAACGACCCGCTGTTACGGACTGCCCCAGCAACACAGCATCTAGTCCACATAACGACTCGCTGTTACTGACTAACCCAGCAATGCAGCATCTAGTCCACGTAACGACTTGCTGTTACAGACTACACTGGCATTGCAGCATCTGGCCCACGTAACGACTCGCTGTTACGGGCTAGCAAACAGATCGACACACCCCCGGTTAACCCAACGTACCGTCAAAACCGGGATATCGATCTATCGACCACAACGCTCCTGCAATGCAGTCCACGTAACGACTCGCTGTTACGGACTGCCCCAGCAACGCAGTATCTAGTCCACGTAACGACTCGCTGTTACAGACAGCAACAGCTAGCTCACGTAACAACTCGCTGTTATGAACTAGTAACCACGACTCGACCATACCAACGAAATCTCAAAACCGGGACATCGATTTACCAGCGACCAACTTCGGCTTTCCGCAACGCCTTGACCGACCTCAGCTGCCCGCGACGACTGTCCAACTGCATCCAATGCCTCGACCGATCTCAGCTTACCAGCATCAAACATCTAGCTGTATCTCCACGACTTGACCTACGCCAGCTACCCTCGTCGAACGTCCAGCTGCGAACATCTACAATGTGACTATACCAGCTAACGATGTAACCCATCCTAGCTGAAGACTACATACAACCACCACAGACATTTACATATACATTTGTAATCCCGGCAATAAAATTGTCACTTTTGTTGTATCTATTGACTTGCCTTCTGTCTCCCTTCATTGCCTCAGGCTGACACGACACTCGCATGCATTTAACTTAATTTATTTGCGGAGTCGACACGCTTATACGGCTCCGCAACAAAATGTTCTTGAATATAACAGTGAGCTTCTTTTGTCTTTCCTTTTATTATGGATGTTCTCATGCTAATATTGGCCCTGGGTGAGTGAGGACTTGACTGAATATCTTCTCTACAACCAAGTACTCCTCGAATATAATGAAATGACATCATGGGAAGTCATCTTACTGGCAAAAAAAGTGATTACACAAAATCACTTTTAAAAAGTAAAAGTGTGTTATTGATTAAAATGTTAAAAAAATATTTTCTTAAGAATTGATGAAAAAAACTTGTGCTTCACAATTTTCGTTGCTTTCCTTTCTTTCTTTTTAAAGGCATTTCAGTTTTCATGGTTTATTTAATGCCAAATCCATCTTGTAGAAGAACAGGAGTGTTACTATTTAACTCATGACTGGTGGAGGGGATTAGTCTGAAGGTGAACGTAATAGTGTGATCTGAGTTTGAACTCACTTACTATGATGTGGCAGTCTAGCACGTTTACCATGACACAATCAGGATTTTTACCCTCCTCAATTTTGGTGTTGACAAACAAAATGAATTCATAAAAAGTTCTTATCAATACTAAGATCAGTATTTTAAATCGATTAGTACATCAGTGATTGTAGAAAACACAGCCTTATAGCTGCTACAAGACCCGTAAAATATTTTTTGTCTTCCTCTTCACCGTTTCAAAACAAAAACATTAACACCCTAATGAATAGAAAGTAAGCAATGGCTTTATTTGAAAAAAAAACACAAAAAAAACAAAAGGAAATGGATCTGCTGACAAGGGAGGTAACTGGATCTTGCTATGATCATTATTTGATATGTCAAAATTCCTAAGTACGAAGGTATGAGCACTTTGAAAATAAGCAATTCGTATTCTAGATTATTTCAACGAAGACTCTTGACGCTAGAAGAAAACACTAAACAATACAAGAAATAAAAAATGTATTTATATATTCTAAAAGACTCAAGCGTGCAACACTCTGTGAGACTCAAACTCACTTGTATTTACAGATGTGACTGAATTCTTTTGCTGTGAATGAGGAAAAGAATGATTTTATAATGCGGTATTTTTAAATCTTTAATTTCAGTAAAAATAATTTCTTGTATTGTGACTCCATAATATTGTCTTTATTTTTTGCCTTTTTAACCAAAAGAAAATTTTGAGTGAGTCTGAAGTCTTTAGCGTTTCTTTTAATTACCTCCCTTGATTGTTATTTTAAAAAACGCACAAAAATATCACAAATGTTTTAAAATTTAATGCAACCAGAATATATTGATATTTTCAATGTAAAATTTAATTGGTTATCATGTTTCTCTAGTGTTGTATATCTTAGGTACAAGAAATCAGACGGAAGAAGAGAGAAATAAGTAAGTTTAAAATTCATTTTTTTTTTTAAATTTAGACGTTTTCTTAACTCTCGATACGTAAGAATTAAGTTGAAATTTTTGCTTCAGATTCTATTTACTTTTGTTGTGTTGTTATTGAACATTTCATCTTTGAAATTTTACTTTTAAATTCTATTTATTTATTTTTTTAAGATTTTCATAAAAACATGTATCTTAGTTTTAAGTGGTGTTTACAAAGTGGTTGATCCAACGATACATGGTTATCTTTCGATGGCTGTTTTATTCTCTTCTATAGAAGCCACTCTTAGTGCATACATTATCAATAAAATATTTACTTTAAAGCGACTCGTCATCACTTTAAAAAATTAAATATTTATCAAAAAGGAAAAAAATTCGGAAAGAAATAAAAAGTCTTTTTTGCTCAAAAAAGATCAAAACAGAAAAATATATTTTCTTTCAAAACACTACGAGACGAAATGGAATATTTTTTGTAAACTATTTTAGTCACAAGTGAATTCTATTTTGAAAACAAGATTTTAAAAGATCTAATCCATTTTTATCTTTTTGTAGTAGTTTTAAATTTGAATTGTCCATGATTAAATATCTGAAATGTGAGGTGATGTCACAGAAACATGCGTATTGTGTATTTATTTTTCGGTAATAAATTTATAAATTAAATCATTTATTTAATGTGTTTCTTTATGTATGTAAGTATTTTTCCAATTTAAAAAGTATTGTAACCATTTGAAATGGTTCAGTGTCATGTTTCTGTGACGTCATCGGACATTTCAAACATTCCAATTGGACCAAATCGTCTGAAAATTGTCTTTTATTTTTCTATTCAATATGAATCTCTTCTTTTTTTTTTAATGTCCCCTTTCGCTTTGAATTTGACTTATGAAGTTACTTAAAAAATTAAAAGGATTACATAGAATTGTGTTATTTTGTTCCGAAAGTTAATTTTTAGCTGCGATACTTGACAATGAATTTCGAACATGAGTTTCCTATTTTAGATAAATATATACGTATTATGAATTTATTTACGTTAGGTGTCACTTATAGTCACATAACTAGGGAAATTAGAATTAAATGATTTAGTGGGGTATTATTAACTTAAACTTTGAAAAATATTTTCGGTAACGTATAAGTACTGAAAATTTATTGAAAAATAACTTTTGTTAACTTTTTAGAATTAACTTTAAATAACTTTACAAATAAGAAAATCTCCGGGTTTTTTTTTGTACAAACAGCTTTTAATAGATTACTTTTTCTTTAAAAAAAAAAAAGTTTGCTTCGCTTTTTTCTAAGCCAGTAGAATTTATTGTTTGGAGCATTACAATAGTCATAATATTATTTTTATGTGTGTTTTACATTCACTAAGTGAGTAATCTTGGCAGAAATTTTATTGTTATCTCAAAATAGAATATCTAGTTTGAGAGTTTCCTGGGGTCAGGGTGGATGAATAATTTGTAATTTTAGAAATGGGAGATTTTTTTTTTGTTTTTAGAAAAGCAAGCAACACATTTTGGTTAAAAAAAAAACAAACAAAAAAAAACAACATCCTAAATTTGCTATTAATTTTATTCAATTAAACTTTTTGCTAATCATACGACCTTATTTTTTAGGGAATCTGTGATAGCAGAATTTATTTTCTCTTGGAAAAAGAAACAGGAATATAAAATAACAAAGTAAAAATACGTTAATTTTTTCTAAACAAAAATCAGATACAATTTCCTTTTATTCGTGTTTTTTCATTTCATGTGCTAAAATACAATATATTTTCTAATTGTGATTTTAGATTGAATTCGATTTCAAAGAGATTGCTTATTATAAAAAAATGAATTGTGGGAATATTTTTATTTCTTTAGTGAGTCATTATTATTGAATCATATCCTTAAAAGAATGGTCTTTTGGATTGGCTTTCTATGTTTCTGTTTCTTGTAATGGGTAAACATCAATTATCTTTTGGAAACATTGTTTATTATAAAAGTTGAAATGGTTGAATATCTTATTATTTCTTAAGTAAATATAACCTTCAATGTCAAAGTTGACCATTTGTAGAAATTTTGTTAAGGAACTGGTGATCCTGTTTCACCGAACATCAGCAGCCCCTTGGGGTCACGTGGCGTCCATTATAAAAAAGAGCTCCACTGGAGATTCGCCCTCTTACTTCCTCTCCCACCACATTTAGCAACAGGTCCTTTTATAGTAGCCCTTGATGGCAAACGAATTTGGTACCTTCCACCAGCCAGGACCCAAGAGCGACAAACACACGTGCTAAGTTAAAAGGAACAGGACACACAGCTATGTTCCAGCAGGCATTCTATCTGCAAACCTTCACCTTACCAAACCTTACCTTCACATAACCTAACCTAACCTTACCTTACCTTAAACCTTTACCTTATAACAACCTTACAACTAAACCTTATAAACCTTACAAAACCCTTCCATCTATCAGAATCTTGAACTCTTTTGTGAACTCTTACATATTCGTTGTTTGTTCCATTTGGTGTAAAATCCTGTTTATTGTTGTTGTTGTATATAAATTTTGTTGCACTAAAGTCGTTCATCTTCCTTTCTTCAAAAGCTGTCACCCAACTCCCAACTGCTGTTGAAGTACGGTTTATTCTTTTACAAAATGTAGGAAAAAGCCGGGCTTCTCGGGGCTTATAAAAATCCCCATACATTTGAATACTGGTTCCAATGCGTCCATCTGTACCATTGATATATATATATATATATATATATGCACATATATATATATATATATATATATATATATATGCATATTTGGTTGAATTGGATTTGGTGAATATGTTGAATTGCATTACTCTTATGCATCGTTGGAGAAAGAAATGCTTGAAACCATTTAAGCTAAGATTAGTTAGTTTATGGCATGTCAACTCTTGTTGGGTTATTTTATGCCAAAGTTGTTTTAACAATTATGCTCTCCAATAATATACACTACAAAAATGTATCTTCAATAATTTTAAACAAAGAAACACTTCATATTTAATTGCAATATTAATGTCTTAAGAGCCAATATACTCATGTAGTTCAAAATCAAAGTGTGATAACAATATCCAACAAATAAGGTTACGGAAGCCTACTTGAACAGACAATGAACATTAAATAGTTATAATTTTTTGCATTGGAAGAATAAACTTTGTTAATCTGTAATGGCTATTTAAGTTTGTCTCACAGATTAGCAGTTTAGTGACTCTCACTGGGTGCCAAATTATTATTGTGTTCATATATAACTACTTGTATTTATTAAATTGTAATAAGAGTCAATACAATATTCAATGTTATATCTTTTATTGCTTTTCATTCACAGATTCATTCGTGTCTGTGAATATCTGTTTAATTTGCTTAAAAATCATTTCTTATCTTTCTGAAGTTAAATGAATAAAAATGAAATTAATTTTCTCTTAAAAGTATGGAAAGATGTGCTAAAATATTTTCCAAGTAAACTGTGAATGTACATTTGTAAAAATAGAAAAGTTAAAAAAAACTCAAGCAAATGAACACGGGGAGAATGAATCTTCTTATGAAACACAGAACTTTTTACATGTAAACCTAAATGTGATTTACAGCGACTTTAAACATCTATATTTACAGTTGCAGAAGAGAAATACTAAAATATAATATGAGATCAGACAATATTTAATCCTTTTGTTATTATATATCTTTTTTTTTCTATTCACAGATGTTCTGGCTGAAGAAAAATGTCTGAATTTTCCTTTTCATGTAAAACATATTTAACTGAGCTCATGCAAATACATTCTGCAAAGAAAACATGAAATCTGTATATTTGGATTTGTGGCAATGTCAAATTCAGTGGAAGATAAAAGAGCACATGCTGTAGATAAACCGTATAGTTGTCGGATGTGTGGATCTTCCTTTGTAGTTAAGTCTAATTTGGTGCAACATATGCAAACACATACTGGAGGGAAACCATATTCTTGTGAAGTTTGTGAAATTACATTTGTAAAAAAGTTGGAATTAATGCACCATATGCAAATACACAGTGAAGAGAAACTGTATTCTTCTGAAACATGTGAATCTACGTTGGCAGCAAAGTCAACTTTAATGCTGCATGTAAAAACACCCACCGGTGAGAAAATATATTCATGCAAAGTTTGTGGATCTTCGTTTAAAGAGAAGGCACAGTTAGTGCAACATGTACAAACACACTCTAGTGAGAGACCATATTCTTGTGAAACGTGTGGATTTACCTTCGCAGATAAGTCAAATTTAGTGCGACATGTACGTACACACACTGGAGAAAAACCATATTCTTGTGTAACTTGTGGATCTTCTTTTTCACAAAAGTCAAGTTTAATGCAGCATGTAAGGACACACACAGGAGAAAGACCATATTCTTGTGAAGTTTGCAGATTTGCATTTATAAAAAAGTCTCATTTATTGCGCCATATGCAAACACATACTCGAGAGAAACCATATTCTTGTGTATCGTGTGGAGCTACATTTGCTGATAAGTCAAATTTAGTGCGACATGTGAGGACACATACCGGAGAGAAACCATATTCTTGTGTAACATGTGGATCTACCTTTGCAGCAAAGGCAACTTTAGTCCAGCATATAAGAACACATACTGGAGAGAAACCATATCTATGCAAAGTGTGTGGATCTTCATTTACAGAGAAATCACAGTTGGTGCAACATATGCGAACACACACTGGAGAAAGACCATTTTCTTGTGACATGTGTGGATCTGCGTTTGCTTCAAAATCAACTTTAATATTGCATGTAAGAACACACACTGGAGAGAAACCATATCGATGCAAAGTATGTGGATCTTCCTTTACAGAAAAATCACAGTTAGTGCAACATGTGAGAACACACACTGGAGAGAAACCATATTCTTGTGAAATGTGTGGAATTACCTTTGCAGATAAGTCAAATTTAGGTCGGCATGTGCGAACACACACTGGAGAGAAACCATATTCTTGCATAACATGTGGAACCTCTTTTGCACAAAAGTCAAGTTTGGTGCAACATATGCGAACACACACAGGAGAAAGACCGTATTCTTGTGAAGTTTGCAGATTTGCATTTATAAAAAAGTCTCATTTATTGCGCCATATGAAAACTCATACTCAAGAGAAACCATATTCTTGTGAAACATGTGGGGCTACTTTTGCAGCAAAGTCAAATTTAGTGCGACATGTGAGAACACACACTGGAGAGAAACCATATTCTTGTTTAACATGTGGATATTCTTTTGCACACAAGTCAAGTTTGGTAGAACATATGCAAACACACAAAGAAGAAACATCATATCCTTAAGATTCTGTTATGATATTTATAAATAAAGTGCATTTGACATGCCATCTGCAAACATGCATTGGAAAGAAAAAATATTCAGGGAAACATGTGGATTTATTTTTACATAAAAGTCAATGAGGTGCATCATATTTGAAAATATACACGAGAAATACTTTTTGCGAGTGAAATATGTCGATCTAATTTTTATTGAAGGCACATCTGCTATTTCTAAAGAAAAGCCATAAAAAAGGTGGATGGAAAAGTTCATATGATGATGTTGTATTTGCAAATAGTCAATGACTATTTTTACCAATGGGTTTCAAGTACTGCAACACAGATGGAAGAAGTATGTGGGCTGCAAAGGGGACTACGTTGAAAAATAAACCTCATTTGGTCAACATTTCTTGAGAGTATCTTATCTCTGTGAAATTTTGTTCTTATTTGATAAAAAAATAATATGAAGAAATATTTTTTGATATGATGGTTAGGTTACCTCTACTAACAGTATAAAATGTTAGCTTATTGAAAAAAAATCATTTGGTCAGTTGAAACATATAAAAAAACATTACATATTTACAGGCGGACAAGAAATGTGAGGTTAAAAATGACCAGAATTGAATTGGAAAGATATAAGGAGATAAATATGAGGTTAAGTGTGTGTGAGTCTTTGGCAAAAGGGGTCATTTCATCATGGCTGAAATCTATTTAAGATGCTGCAAGCCGAGAGATGAATGACAGTTTTATGATAGATATGATATAGATGTAGACAAAAGAGAGTTAACAGCTGAGATTACCCCATAAAGAGAAAGAGAGAGAGAGAGAGAGAGATTTACATGTGATATCTGTTTCTACTTCACGCAAAATCTTTTAACCATAAAACTTGAATCAGCCTACTTTTCTGTTATTATCCTTTTATTTCATTACATCATTGTTCAATCATTTTAATCTAAAGGAATCGCCAACTTTCATTAAAATAAAAGCATTTCTTTATTCTCTGCTTTTCTTTTGTCTTTTCCTTAGGAAAAGTACAAAAACAACTTGGAGAGTCCCTGTAGCTTAGTGGTGGACATGCTGGACTGCAACATTGGAGTGAGTGGGATCAAACTCCAGTCTTTCTATCACATTCACTTTCAGACTAATACCCTTGGGAAAGGCATGAACCCCCTTATCCTGCAGCTATCGGTTAAATAATACAAAGACCTTCCTTCTACAAGGATGGCTTAGGCATTAAATTACTCACATGTTGATATGTCATTTCACAAAGAAACCAAACCAAACCAAACCTACCTCTATTTGAACACAAAGCCATAATACAACTTTTTATATCTACTTTTTTATGAATAAATAAAACGAAGGATTGAAATAATTTGGTTTAAAACTTTCCATAATTTCAAACTGACTTAAAATCATCCATTTCAAACAAAAAATACTTTCATTCATATGCCACTTTTTTTCAAATTATCTCAAAGGGATTCTCAACTTTCATTTAAATAAAAAAAGATATTTCTTTATAGAAAAAGAGAACTTCAAAACTACCTTCACAAAGAAAACTACTGTTTCTAGATGAAGTAAAAGTAAGAATTAAAATGATTCAATCTAAATCATTCACTCATAGTTATATTCCATCTGTGACTGCTATAAATTTTTTTCTACAAGAGACAAAACACAACAGCTCAACCAATATTTGTACAGTATATCTATTCTATTTTCTCACAAGCAAACATGCCTTGAAATACTTGTGACATCTAAGTCAGAAATTCACTATAAGTCACATAATTTTTTAGTTTTCATTCAACATCAATTAGTAAGCAGAAAAATTATCTTTCTTCCTGCTTAGTTTATATCTCCCTCCAAATCAATTATGTATTTACATGTCCACAAATGAAAGTAGTGACTGTAATTGTGTTATTTCTACTTAAAGATTGTCTTCATGAGATTATTTCACTTACACCAAGAAATAAGTACATTTTGTATTTTAATTTTCTATATAGTCAATTATTACTTTCAAGAAATTAACTATTTATTTTTGTTAGTACAGCTACTAAAGTGACAAAAATTAGTGTAAGGAGGAATCAAAAAGAATTTAATCAATTTTGTCATTTTTATTTTCAAATGCGATCAATTATTACTTTGTAGAATCCTATCAACTTAATTTTTTAATGACACAATTCAGTGACAGTTAAAAAAAACAATTGTGCAAAACATTAAATTTAAAGAAAGATATTGAATTTTTTATTGTTATCTTTTATTTTTGGTAAATATGCCGCGACGGGCCTACGAACGTAAACAGATCGGATTACACCTTTCACCCTAGAGAAATAACATCCGGGCGCGGCTGGAAATGATGAAGCCCTTTTTCGACTCTAACCGGCTGTTACAGCTAAGAAAGGGATAAATTAACATTTATCAACATTTGCAAAACACTTCTACCAGAAATAATTCTATAAAAATGGAAGTTATACTCTTCGGTAGCCTATACCGGGCTATAGAAGTACTTATTTTCTACGTTCATTTTTTGTAGAAGGACTTTCTATTCACCTGACGCGGCAGAAGTGGAGTTTCCTTTCTTCCATATGAAAAAGGCTTCAGGCGGCAAAAATTCAGAGGTCTACGCGGACACTCTCAAGGGCCACTCGGCTCCATGAGGCTCGGGTCCTACGTTATCGTGGATGCACCCTCCTCACCACCACTTCTAGTGGTAGATTCAACAACCTTTTTTTTTACAGTCCTTTTTAAGGGCTATGAGAGGTCACCTTCTGTGGGTCGGAGCATCTCTGGCAGTCATTAATGACCAGTCGAAATAGCCGGCCTGGAGGCAAACACGAAGAGGACTCACTAAGACCAGCCGGTCTTAACCATTGCTCGGTTCTGCTCGTCCGTTTGGCTGCGCAGCGCTAAAGGCAGGGGTTGGCCTTTAGCTACCACTCCACTATCCGCACAGCGCTAAGATAACGCCAATCTTAGCCTCGGCCTCCTGGCCTGTTCGCTCGACACTGCAGAGCTTTGGCACGCAAGCCTTAGCTGTCGACTCAATACGTCCGCACAGCTTTGGTGCGCAAGCCTTAGCTACCGCCCGATACGCTCGCACAGCTTTGGCGCAAAAAGCCCTAGCTACCACCCAATACGCTCGCACAGATTTGGCGCGAAAAGCCTTAGCTACTGTCAATGATACGCCCGCACTGCTATCTGGCACGACAAAGACATAGGTACTGTAAATGATATGCCTGCATAGCTACCGTAAACGATATGTCCGCACAGCTATCTGGCACGACAAAGCCATAGCTACCGTAAACGATACGTCCACACAGCTATCTGGCACGACAAAGCCATAGCTACTGTAAACGATATGCCCGCACAGCTATCTGGCATGACAAAGCCATAGCTACCGTAAATGATACGTCCGCACAGCTATCTGGCACGACAAAGCCATAGCTACCGACCACAATGCTCCTGCAATGCAGTCCACGTAACAACTCGCTGTTACGGACTGCCCCAGCAACACAGTATCTAGACCACGTAACGACTCACTGTTACGGACTACCCTAGCAATGCAGCATCTAGTCCATGTAACGTCTCGCTGTTACGGACTACACTAGCATTGTAGCATCTGACCCACGTAACGACTCACTGTTATGGGCTAGCAGCCAGATTGACACACCCTCCGGTTAACCCAACGTACTGTCAAAACCGGGATATCGATCTACCGACCACAACGCTCCTACAATACAGCATTCAGTCCACATAACGACTCGCTGTTACGGACTGCCCTAGCATTGCATCAACCAGCTCATGTAACGACTCGCTGTTACAGGCTAGCAACCACGACTCGACCATACCAACGAAATGTCAAAACCGGGACATCGATTTACCCACGACTCGATCGACCTCAGCTATATAGCATCCAGTCCACGTAACGACCCGCTGATACGGACTGCCCTAGCATTACAGCATCCAGTCCACGTAACGACTCACTGTTACGGACTGCCCTCGCATTGCAACAATTAGCCACGACGACTCACTGTACCGGCTAGCAACCAAAACGACTCGACTGACTTTGGCTTTCCGCAACGACTCGACCGACCTCAGCTGCCCGCGACGACTGTCCAGCTGTATCCAACGACCCGACCGATCTCAGCTTACCAGCATCAAACACTCAACTGTATCTCCACGATTCGATCTATGCCAGCTACCCTTGTCGAACGTCCTGCTGCGCACAACTACAACTCGACCATACCAGCTAACGACGTAACCCATCCTAGCTGAAGACCACATACAACCACCTAGGACATTTACATACACGTTTGTAATCCCGGCAATAAAAACGTCACTTTTGTTGTATCTGTTATCTTGCCTCTTTATCTTCCTCCATTGTCTTTGGCCATGCACACTCGCCAGCATTTAACTTAAATCATTTGTGGAGTCGACACGCTTATCGGCTCCGCAACAAATACAAAGAATTATAACATATTTAGAAGGGTGAGTCAAAAGTTTTAATTTAGCCTAGTATAATGGGGTTATGAAATTTTTTTACTTACTTCCACTTAATTATTGAATTTTTTTTCTAGTTTCATATTACAACATAAAGGAATACAGATTTATTTAAGAAAAAAAGATTTATTGAATGAAATTAAACAAAGTAAATCTTATAATTACTACATTCCCATCTGAATTTGTAAAAGAATGGAGAACATGAAGTTGATGCGTGGAAAAAAGATTGGAAAATTGAGTCATTGCACATAGTTGTTTTTTAAAAGAATCAATATGCAACAATTTGCTATGTGAATTGGCCAAACAGTATTCACCTGTCGTCAAAGGAGTTTGGTTGGGCAGCTTCTCATGGTGGGTTTGTGTAATGTGAAATGAGAATTGGTAAATTTGAAGACATCTGAAATTCAGTGTGTTTACCTGTGTCTGATGGTTGTAGGAATGGGAAAGCCTACGGTTGTTTTTCTTTTTGTTACACTTGCCTTTGAAAGAACTACTACATCTAAAAATACATAAAAATAGAGAAATTGCATAATATTCCATGAGGAAAATGCCAGATGTTTTTTATTGGTGACATAAATTTGTTTCAATTTGTTTAATAAGTTTTCATTCATCTATTGAATTCACTGGATATTATCATTTATTTCAATTTTTTAGAAACTTTTTTCTTTTTATGAAAAAATCAATTTCCTGTAAGATTGTAAAAGGTAGCTAGAGCAGCTTGTTCTTTTTACTTAAAGATAAAAAGAAATATAGCAGAAGATACACTTGTAAATATGTTGTTTAAAAAAGTTAGAATCAAAAATGAAAATTCTTCTATTTCCAATAAACTCAATGAAGTCTAAATGAATTATTTATAGGTTAAAGCGGATCCATGTACACAGCATTTGTCTCTTGGATAGTGGTAACTATTCTGGACATGCAATATATTATTTAATCCAATATATTGTACAAATTACAGAAATAGTATTTATTTGCCAGTAACCACAAAATTCACAGTTTAAAGAGATAAGAATTTCCAATATTCTTTAAGAATTTGTCTGTTACAATAATATAGAACATGTGAGTTGATGCACTGGTCACCTCCACTTCCAGTGGTCACTTCCACTGGTCACCTCCACTTCCAGTACACACTTAGAAATAAAGGGGTAAGGCATGGGCTTGTGTATCACTTATCAAAATGCTTCCAGTCTTCTCATGATTAATATATCAGCCAAAAAGGACTGTCTAAGAAACAGGACATAAATCCAACATCTAATAAGAAATTAGTTTAAACAATATTCATTGTAAATTGGTTCTAACTTATTTCACCTAGAAATCATTCAATGCCGTGTGCGTCTCTACGGAAATATAATATGGTGTCAGGAGTGGGATACCAGCCATATCACTTTTATTAATATTCATTTCTCCAAAATCTAATCACGTGTCCTTTTTTAGCTGCTTCTGATCTGTTTGAATTTATTTGATTTGGTTCTGTTCAAATTCTCCTAAAAGCATCGATCTACTGTTATATTCTGTGTTTGTTACACTTAGGTTTCCTTTTGGTCCTCGTGGGGAAGACACGTAATTAAAAGTTGTGTTAGCAACACGATAAAATTATAACTAAAATTTCTTCCTTACTGAAGATGTTTGAATACAACAAGAAACACAAGGCCGGATCAATGAACAACAATGCGCTTTTATTAATGCAAAAAACCAAAACCAAAAATGAATCAAAACAAAATTAAAAGTAACAGAATGTCTATGTGCCTTCTTGGCGGGATTTGGTTATTAATTCAGCTGAGTCCTTTGAAGCCCCCAAAAATGGGAGATTGAAATTTACCTAGGAACACCTTTCCCTTCCTGTTTTGTTGGCATTAAAGTTTTGAGACATACCTTATAAAATTTTCTTGTTAGGGCAAAATGGTTTCTTGCTGCACGCACATGCTAGGGTTAAGATGGAGGAAAAATATCGATTCTGGTTGAGGGCTTCGGTCAACGGAGTTCCCTTCCGGGATGACTGGTAATTAATTGCTTTTTTTTTTTGTTTCTCTTTAACGAAATTTTTTTTATTTTTTTATTTTTTTTTAAACCTTGAATGGATTGCGACGCAGAGAATTTCCTTTTTTTGTTCGTTGTTGAAATCCTTGCTTTGTCGGCAAGGATATCCCTTCGTCAAATCCAAGCCTTCCTCCTTCGCTGCTTCCCCTAGACTCTGAGAGATCAGCGGGCTAGCAGTCCCTCCTTCTACCCCCTTTTCCGCAGCAACAGGCATCCTGTGGTTTGATTGGCCCATCAAACTCTCGTCATTCAAAATGAAGGGCTGACTTATACTGTATTAGAGAATTCTCTCCCTCCATACTGGATTGCATGTTTCAAACTAAAACAGGGGAACATGTGCCAGCAAGTCTCCCCCAATGATTCCTCCTCACGCTTGTGGGACAGAATATGTAAATATAACACTATAAATATCATAAAGATTCTACTGGCACCAAAAATGTTCACTTAGGAAAATTTAGCTGAGGCCTGGAAGTGTGAGATCGAGGAATTAAATCTATATCTAATTGCCACAGAATACTACACAAAGCCCAGAAAACTCCAGACCTGAGTTTTGTTAACAATGCATAGGGCCTTCCAATTCACTTGAGTGGAACAACAAATACAACATTGACAGCATCATAGAGTATTGCCAGCCTCGAAAAAATCTGATGATATTAAAACATAAATTTCTCACCAGCAAACAATCGAGCGGACAAAAATTCAATGACTTTATCACAGTACTTCGTCAACGAGCTGTAGGCTGTGAATTAGAGGACTTGACGGATTCACTAGTTAAAGACGTCCTGATTATTGGTACAAACGATCTTCGACTCAGGGAATGCCTGTAAAGAGAGCATGACGCCACATTGGACCAGGCAATCCAAGCCAGTCAAGCAGCAGAAGAAACAAGAAACCAGGCAAGTCATGAGGTGGACGTAGCAGCTAAAAGATACTGACAAAAAGAGGGAAATTTCCTCTGACCTCAACTTACCCAAATGGGGCCTGGCTCGCCAGTGCCCGGCATACCACAATGCAATCGCAAAAGACAGTTTGCTAGCTGCTACTACTCTCAAAGGACATTCCACCAGATAAAAGCATACTCGGGTTCAATCCCGGGCCTATCAGACATCTTCCTAGGAATGATTACTACTAATGACCCTGAACACAAGTCACAGATTTTCGACAACCAGGCAGCAACTGCACTCTCCATCAATACTCTTCATTACAATAATCTAGCCAATCCATTGACAGTGAACTTGGACAACAACAACAGCATTAAATTTAAACTTGACAAAGGGGCTGAAATTGATGTACTCCCAAAAGAAATTCACAACAAGCTCCATCAGCGCCCAAGGCTAAGTCCAACTTCCATTAGCCCCACTGCCAACAACAGCACAAACATTCCTGTTCTGGGAAAATGTAAAGCCTCTGTAAACTACAAAAATGTAGTGACCCCAATCATGTTCATTGTGGCTGATACCAATTCACAACTAGTTCTAAGCATCACCACCTGCAAGAAACTCAATTTAATCAAGTGCATCTTTCAGATTCATCCCAGCTTGCCTCAAAAAATATCAAGACTACTTTGGCATACTCGAGACTCTTCAAAATACACACCACATAACTGTTAACCCTTCTGTTTCTCTTGTAATCAACCCTCCGACGAAAATTCATTTTGCACTGCGAAACAAACTAAAATCCAAACTCAAAAGAATGACATAAATGGGAATCATCAATCGGTTAGTGAACCTACAGAATGGGTGAACTCACTTGTGATCGTGGAAAAACCCAATGGGCCCCTACTGATTTGTATCAACCTACACAACCTCAATAAGGCTATACAGAGAGAATATTTCCAAATGCTCACTTCACTGACTATTCTTCACTGACTATCACATATTTTCGTGCAAAACCGACCATCTTTTTCCTTTCTCCCCTCAGAGCAGTCCACTAAGCATTACGAGGAGAGCACATCCGATTTATGGATCATTGGTATCTGGGAAATCATTCTTCCATCATTCATATTTCCTTCTAAATCAACGGATACTCGAAGAAACAAATTGGATATTTTCAACTCCTGCTTTGACTTCAGCATTTTAATTCCTGTCCTGACGACAGCATCTCAACTCCTGCTTTGACTTCAGCATTTTAATTCCTGTCCTGACGACAGCATCTCAACTCCTGCTTTAACTTCAGCATTTTAATTCCTGTCCTGACGACAGCATCTCAACTCCTGCTTTGACTTCAGCATTTTAGTTCCTGTCCTGACGACAGCATCTCAACTCCTGCTTTGAATTCAGTATTTTAGTTCCTGTCCTGACGACAGCATCTCAACTCCTGCGTTGACTTCAGCATTTTAGTTCCTGTCCTGACGCCAGCATCTCAACTCCTGCTTTGAATTCAGTATTTTAGTTCCTGTCCTGACGACAGCATCTCAACTCCTTCTTTGACTTCAGCATTTTAGTTCCTGTCCTGACGACAGCATCTCAATTCATGCTCTGACATTCAGCGTTTTTATTCTTTCTCAATTCAAAATTTGTTCCTATGCTTCCTGCGACTTACAGCACAAATTTTCCTTTCGTCTCAAGCTGTTAATAAAACTTCCAAATTGAAAACTATCAATATCTTCAACTCATTTGTTCTTCCTTTTAATATAACAAGAGGCAACAGAACTCACCAACCCTAACTGCCATTTTTATATAAATGGTAATATCAACTGCCCTCGTGTTATAGCTTCTAGTATTCCTAAATAATACAAATAATTATATGAATTCAAGTAACTATTTCTATTCACCAATAGTCATTTGCTGGGTTACGTTCATGGCTAGGCGTCCCAATAGAGAAATGCTTACAGAAACTAGTATTTTTTGGTCCGTCTTCCGATGGGTTTCAATCTGTGCATGGTTTCTCACTTGAAAATGACCTTGTGCCGCATTCTGACCATGAAGCAGTGAAGATCAACATACATGTGCATAAGAACTGTGAAGATACCCCGATTGGTTCATTGAATGTATCAAATCCTTGAATGGGAACACAACGGGCAGATCAGGGGGATTCATGAGGACCACTGAGTGCTCTTTCATGACCCTTTTTCACCGGACTGCCAGACCTTCTGGTCCAGGAGTTTCAAGGCTATTTAGGTGAATTCCCTTCTTGTCTACTATAAGTGGATTCAGCTAGTTGTTAGGGGAAAGTTACATTGTATAGTCGAAGATATGTTGAAGCAGTTCGACCTCAACAAGCTGCTAAGACTGGATGGTTTAAACCTGTTGCATGTTTGTGCCAATTCTAACAGATGTGTGCAACTACTGGTTTGTCTAGGAAGCTATTTCTAGATATATCTTCAAGAGTAATTCCTTAAAAATTCCTGGATATATCTCCAAGAGTGTGATCACATTAGTGAAGAACAGTTTTGTTTGATTATGTTTTATGGCATATCAACTCTTGTAGGTTGATTCCGAATCTTATATATAAATGAATTTGTAAACTAATCGTTTGTAGGTAAGATTATTTTTAATCGAGCGAGAGCTCAGTTTCTGGCACCCAGTTAAATCGTTTCAACTATTGTTAAAACTAACAATTCTAAGTGGTTTCAAGTATTCCTAAAACTGATGATTCTTTTTGATATTAATCATTGGTTAGCATACAAATAGTTTCAAATATTCCTATCAAATACTGATTATTCTGTCATATACAAATGATTTATTTGTACACTGTTGAATGGTTTCATAATTAGGCTTAGTGTTTTGGTTAAATAACATATCCTTGGATGTTTATTTAATGCCAAATCTTGTTTATACAAATGATTTGTAAGTGAATAGTTTGTAGGCAACTTTGTTTTTAAACAAACTTGCCCTCAATTTTATGCACAGTTAAATAATTTTATGTATTTCTATCTAACATCAGTCATTCTACTAACTCAATGTTAAATGGTTTCAAGTATTGATAAAATCAATAATTCTATTTACTATTAATCATTTACAGGGTCTTCCTTCTTGACTTCCGTAATGACTTCCTGAATCATACACAGCTAAATGGTTTCAAGTATTGATGAAATCAATAATTCTATTTACTATTAATCATTTACAGGGTCTTCCTTCTTGACTTCCGTAATGACTTCCTGAATCATACACAGCTAAATGGTTTCAAGTATTGATGAAATCAATAATTCTATTTACTATTAATCATTTACAGGGTCTTCCTTCTTGACTTCCGTAATGACTTCCTGAATCAAACATAGCTAAATGGTTTCAAGTATTCCTAAAATTAATAATTCTATTTACTATTAATCATTTGTTTGCACACAGTTAAATGGTTTCAAGTATTTTAATATAACTTAAGTAATTCTATTTATCAAATATTCCTAGCTAATAGAAACAATTTGCAGAAAAATAACCAATAAAAATAATTCTTGGTAAATGATTGAACGGTTCTATTTGACCCCTAGATGGAGTCCAAACAGGTGCTACCACTCTGGACTTGAGTAAACCTGAAAGTTATGAAGGGACACTCCACATTTCCTAAACTCCAGGAGTGGAGTCTCATCATCACATGCATTTTAGTGTCATCTTTAGGAGATTGTTTTAAACATTACAAACACAATTCTATTTTATATTAATCCTTTGTTTGTGCACAGTTAAATGGTTTCAAGTATTGCCATCTCAAGCGCAACTGACTTTCAGCCACAACTTTCAATCTCATTTAAGATAAAATAGGGTTGGGTAATTGTTTACCACAAGAACAATTTGAAAAATATGTTCAAGACAATCATATAGGGGTTAGAGCTTTGGTGTAACCAGCTGAGTGATCAGATAGAGCCTGTCTGACTGTCTGCCAAAGCCAGTAATGCCAAAAGTTGAATGTTGTAAGTCATATGACCTCTTTGGTTCAAGGAAGATAGACTGCTCAGCTACTAGGAACCCTTTCTCAAGTGTTACGGGTCACCATCCACAGCCAAAAGGTAGCATTGTTGCGGTCGTCTTTTTCTTCCTCGGCAGAGGTACAGTCGATGAATTTGACAGCCCAAGTCAACAGGGTAACTTAAGAAATGTGGCAGGCATGTATGGGATGAACTAGGTAACTCTAGGCCCATTACTCTACTGAATATAAAAGATTTTGGTTTTTGCAAATCGCTTGCAGATTGTTGCCAATAATCTAATCAGAACTGAGCAGAACTACACTGTGAAGAGATCAATCCAAAACAATTTACACTTGGTGTGCAAGATCCTAGAGTTTATAGAATGTTATTTATGATCAACAAATCGTACATCCTCCTTGTCGATATGCAATTTCACACGAATCCCGACAAAGGAAAAAACAGAGGCTTCTTTTTCAAACCGGTAGCAGATAATCTGCATACGAAGCTCGAGAATTTCATGACTTTACGAGACTTCACCGTTATATGAACCGGTACCAATCGCCATCTTGTTTTCCTTATTTTTCTTTTTATCTTATGACCGGAGGAGGGGAAGTCATTTTTCGTCTTTTATATTCTTGCCACAAGCGTTAACGAATAATTTTACTACACGCCCCCTTGATCTTAAAGATCAAAAATCGGTTTCGTAATCCGCCATCCAAGCTGGGCGTCTTCGCTCGCGTTGCGACATTCGCGTGCGTTCTTCTTGGGGGAACTTCTACTACCTCTTCATCAGATGGCAATGAAACCTTCCGCATGTCTAGCACGTGTCATGGCACTCCGTCCACAGTCACTTTGTTCTGAGACAGTACCTCAGTTACTTTTCCTCTGTCCCATCGCGTTGTACAGCGAGCGTTGGGTGGTTTCACCCATACTTCCCCACCCACTGCGATTTTCGCTTGTCCCTGTTCCCCCTCCTCCCATTCTGGCCAACTGATGTCGCCACTCGAACGTAAATACGGACTTCTGTGGCATGGTCTTGGCCATTCTTTGGGGCCATGTTATTCCAAAAGACCGCCTCTTGGGGTGAAATTCGGCTTCTCTCTCCCACAGCTTTTATGGTCCGATGGTTTCTTTCTCTGATCCCGTTGCCACTCTGGCGATACGCAGATCTAAAATATTGCTTGACACCCCATTTCTCACACAGCTCCCTAAGGACCTCCGACCGGATGGATGTGCCGTTATCCATTAGGACCTCTTCCACTTGCCCTCTCCCCATAAACACCCCCTCAACAACTCTCTCTATCTCTTTCGCGGTTTCCGCTCTAATTTTTCGCCATATCACTATTCTCCTAGGCCCACCATCAATCATAGTTAAATACAATTCATGTCGATAGCGCGTAATATCTATAGCCAATCGCTTCCAATTTTCTGTTACGTGCAGCTCTCCTTTCTCATGCCTGGTTGGCGCAGGGTCAATGGATTGACATTCCTTACATTGCTTTACCACCTCCTGAACAGCTTCAATCGTGATGTTTGGTTGGTTGGTTTCTTTGTTTAATGGCATATCAACCCTTGTAGGTTATTTAATGCCAAAGCTATTCTCCTTGAACAGTAGTGGTACTATTTATCCCATAGCTGGGAGGATAAGGGGGTTCATACCTTTCCGAAGGGTATTTGCCCGAAAGTGAACGTAATAGTCCGATTGGATTACGAACTCGCTTACTACGATTCCACAGTCCATCGCTTTAACCATTACACCATGAGGACACCCCCTCGTGATGTTTGGGTTCACTTTACTCGCCAAATAGAGCGTTCTTTCTTTCCCAAAATGATGCATATTATGCGGGTCTTCTCTCACACACCACAACTGAGCCCGATCTTTTTTCTCCTGTAGCCACACCTTCTTCACTCTGGTCAGCATGTCAGCTTTGTTCTTCTGAGATTGAACTAATGTAACTTATTTTTAGTCCGAATTCTCTGATTAGGTCTCCAAGTGCTCCAAGTCGACACTTGATGAGCATCTCAGCTGCCCCTTTCGTCTTGATCCTCCTATCTCCTCACACTTCTGATTTGATCCACGATGCCTTTGTTGCAGAGCCTGTTCTTATTTCCACTGCTTGCAGGCCCCATTTCAAGGCCAAATCGATGCCCTTCATCGCAGCATCAAAGCTCCGCAACATTGATGTGGGCGTTATCATTCTTCTTCCGTAGCCAAGTGGCATCTTCAGCCGTCGCTCCTCCAATTTCTAATATGGCCCCAAGTGCCAGGCTGCTAGCATCACACCAAATTACCCCTTCCTTACTCCTTCCTATGTGCCATTCTTCTTTTACAATTCCTGAATCATACACAGCACCTCATGGTCTATTTCATCCTCCCACAGGCTCCTATTGGTCTGCCTTGCAACCCACAGCTATCCGACTATGGGGTAATGACCTACCAGCTTCCCGCACACCGAAAAAAAGTTCTCGCTTGGTCAGTCTGCCCTGGACTTCGGGAATATCGCTTCCTCTTCCAAATACCAGATTTCCTTATTCTACCTCAATTTCAAGCCCAGAGCCATTTTGTCTTCTAAAGCTTCTGTCAGTTTAGCTGTCAATCCGTATGTGTTGACATGTTCTCTAACTCCTTCCGCAGTTACCTCTGTCTCGTCCACCAGTATATCATCAATATAAGAACAGGTGGCTCTTTTAACCGCTTCGTCCTTAGCCAACACATTCTTAAGTACTGCTGTCATGATCTTCGGTGTGGAATTTAGTCCAAACCATAACCTGGTCAAGTAGTAAACCCAACCCTTATACTTGACCAATTGATACCGCCACAATTTCTCGTCCACGTGAATTTGAAGGTAAGCCGACTTTAAGTCCATGATTTTCGTGGCTCTCTCCATTCTCTCATAACTTCTTCACATATGTCAATTCCATCTTTGGTGTGACATGCCACGTACTTGTTCAATTCTCAGAAGTCCAACACCGGTCTGACTTTATTTTTGGTTGGTTGAACTACTGCCATGAATGGCGGGACTCCCTCAACCTTCCCTGACCATGGGATCAAAATTCTTTCATCAATCCACCTCTCAACTTCCTTCTCGAACTTTGGTCTCACCTCTTCTCTCAGCGTGCCCTCGTAACAGCCAACCTGATTTGTTAGCACGGGCGGTCCTGCGGTCCATCGCCACTCTACTAACCACTTGGCACCGTCAAAATGGGCTCGGAAGTCCTCATCTTCAACCTGGAACAGTTTGGGCTTTGTAGGCTGACCAGTATCATTGCTGCTCGCTCTTACCACTCGAGCTGCATCCTGTCTTCCGAACATCACCTGGCCCTTAGCTATTGTAGCTCCTCCCAGCCAGTCAATAACATCTAGACCCAGTATCATGTCGATTCCTGTGACGAGCTTTTCCAGCACAATTACTCGGGTTTGCAGAGGTATGTTTCTCACTATGATCTTGGCGACGGTCTCTCCACAACACCTCACCTCCCTACCATCCACCGCTCTGACATTGCTGGCTCCTTCCCAAAATTCGGCGACAATTGCCCTGACGAGTGTAGTCGTACAGCCGGTATCTACAAGAGCCCTACCCTTCTTTCCGTTGACAGTTACCACTATCTGCGGCAACAAACTTCCAGGCACCTTTCCATTCAAAAAGGAGTGACTACTGGCGCAATGGCACCCCTTTACTCATTCCCCTGGAGCAGTGGGCAACGCAGATATCAGGTCTTGGCTCTTTGCAATCTCTCATCAGGTGGGGTCCCTGACATATGAAGCACCTCACAACAGATCTTCGGCTTTGTCTCTTCAATAACTTCCCTTTCTCACCGGGAATATCTCCAGTAGAGGTTGCAACTCCCCCCAGTTGATTAGGATGCTTTGCCAGCACTCTGGCATGCTTCAAAAGCTCCTCAACTTTCATAGTATCAATCCCAGTCAATCGCTGTAACTCCATCGATATGCAGTCTGGGAAACCAGACACAAAAGCCATTTTCACAGTCTTCTCGAGACCTCGTCCTACGTATCTGAACAATAGGGTAGGTCGATTTTGGAACTGTAAAAAGAATAATGCGGTTAAAGTTGCGAAATAACGTCAGAAATTACTCCACGAAATATTTTTTTCCAAAAATTTGTATTTTTTTGCGAATTCGCATTTAAAGACATAATATTTTGTGATTTTAGTCGTGATAGCGGTGACACTGGAAACCTGTATCCATAAAATTAAAACTGAGACTAAAGGAAAATTAAATAATAAAATTCATTAAATAATTAATATTTTTAAGTTTATTATCTATTTTTATATCATGTTAAATCAAATGACCATAAACAAAAATAAAATGCATTTAAATATACAGTTTAAAATACAAATAACGACTTACTAAACCTCGTTTTATTTACTGGATATTGTTTTGGCTTTCACCGGTGGTTATTATCTCTCCGTAGTACTTCGGTTTGTTTAATTAACGCAATGTCGCCGAAATGGTTTGTTATTTATGATCAACAAATCGTACCTCCGACTCATCGATATGCAATTTCACTGGAATTCCGACAAAAGAAGAACAGAGGCTTCTTTTCCAAACCGGTACCAGATAATCTGCATACGAAGCTCGAGAATTTCGTTACTTTACGAGACTTCACCGTTATATGAACCTGTACCAATCGCCATCTTTCTTTTTATCTCACGACCGGAGGAGGGTAAGTCATTTTTCGTCTTTTATATTCTTGCCATAAGCGTTAATGAATCATTTTACTACATAGAAGATGATATAGATCAGTCCAAGGTATTTCATTGAGTGTATCATCTGTTTGCGGCAATGGTTTTCGTGATTTCCAGATTTTACCTGGAGTCCAGTAAATGAATTAGCATTTTGTACTAATCTCTTATGGCAGTGGTATGAGAGAACAAAAAACACTCGAGGTTTTTCACATTCGAATGGTTGGTTTAGTTTGGCTGCCTCCTGTCCTCCTTTCTTTATGGTTTCATACCAGAAGAGGGAAAATTGGGTCTTCTGTGGAATTGGGCTTGACTGCTGACATCATCATATTTGTGTCCAGCTGTTCGCAGATAACCGTGGTCCAACAGTCATTGCAAGGCACAAAAAAGTGACAGGGGCAAAAAAAAGTGAAGGGCTGTGGTTCAGTGCCTGGAGAGAAAGCATTCCTCTGCTGGGGTTTTTCCACCGGAATGATGAGCCAATTCATATCCTAGAAGTGGAAAGAAACTGGATAGAAGTAGAGGCAAAGGTAGAAATATAGGGGAGTTCCTCACTTTGAATATAATTGTCCTTAAAGGGCAAACTGAACGTATGTGCCATGTACATCTTCCCTCTGACCATTTACTGTTTATCAATACTCTCACTGATGGCAGCTTGGTTGTCTGACTTGAAGTAAACTCCTTTTTCCACGCTTGTGGAAGATAAGTAGGCCAGTGGTTCACAAATTGGTCTGTCCCCAATGATCTTGGGAAGAAGGGTAATAGTTTAACATTAGTCAAAGTGGGACATAAAAAATATAAAAGCAAAATTCCTATGATGGAGCATATCATCAAAATTAACTTTTTCAGGATAAGAGTAAGATGTCACCTACAATTCTGGCTGAAACAATTACAAACATTAACAGTAAACTATGATCTTGTAGGTTTTTGGCAAGAGAAATCTCAACACAAACAGGCCAATTTGTCAGAAATCAAATTCCTTTTCAGGATTAAATTGTAAATGAATACAAATGTCATCAAAAATACATGTCAGGTCCAAAAGTCTTTGGGGGTCCCAGTTTTCCATATATCATAAATAAAGCAGTCCCAACTTAACAAAGCAATTAAACAAAACACAAGTGACAGCTAATTATTTACTACAGATCAAACTTTACAAATTCAGAGTTACTTAGTAGTGTACATATATACAAAGGGACTCCCAAATTAGCAACCATTTAAAAATTGAACAATTTGTCTGAAAATTGCAAATACTGTACACTTTAATTAAGCTATCACGAGAAATGTTACTGAAACCAAAAATTATGTCCTTATAAAAAAACAAATAATGGATTGGAAAAAAAAAAGAAATAATATTTGGGACTGTTGTGGGACAATCTCTTTTCTACAGGAATTAAGTCATCTACCTGAAATTAAAAAGAAATACATCAGAATTGTACTTCTTTTTTAAGTGGATAACTTTTGACTGCAAAATTGAAACCAGCAAATTCATCAATGAATGATCCCTGCAATTTACATAAAGTAACATTCTTTTTGCTAACAAAACAAGGTGCGTTGTCTACATGCTCATCAACCACCCAGTAGAGAAGCTTTTAAGGTTATCCCGATAAAAGTGATGATTTAGAAATTCAAACCAAAATCATGAAAATAAGAAAAAAAAAGACAAGTTTGAAAACTTATTTATTGTCTTCAATACTTTAACATCAATCACTGCAAATGTTTACATGTCATTTCAAATTCATCATCATCATGTCGTGCTGCTAGCATGGATCTCCCTGACCATCTATCACAAGCCACCTATATTGTCCATTGTTCCCAAGAGGTCTTCCAGGCTGTATCCTGTATTGGCTCAGAGCTGTTGTATATTGGTTCTAGCTGGTTGTCCTGCTTTTGCTCATCCATGTAAAGAGGTCATAGGAGTATGTCACTTATGAGCTCATCCTTACTTCTCCAGCAGTTTCCCGCATGTCTGGTTCCTATAACTTGGATAGCTTTTGTGATGGGTGGTAGGTGGCCACATAGTTGCTATTCTGTAGGGTGTTGCCTTCAGGACTTGTTCAGTATTGCTTGCAGCATTCTTGTGTAATTGCCATCAAGCTTTTTCTCCATACATTTAGCTAGCATCCAAGTATTGCATCAATATAGGAGTATGGACACAACTGTTACTTAGAAAAAACTGTTTTATTTTATTCTATATGACCGAGAGCCTATTGATAGCTGTCCATGCCTTTACTAGTCACGTGTTGATGTCTTTCTCAGTTGATAAGACACTGTTTCTTAGGTAGGTGAACTTGTCAACTAGTTTCAGAGAACTACCATTTAGTGCGGAGATGTCACCTCTTTAATTAAAGCACATGTATTCCATCTTGTCTGCATTAAGCTGCTCATTCCAGACTATATAATAGGGTTTTGGCTTGGGCAGGTGTATTTGCCAGAAGTGCTATGTCATCAGTAATTGTTTGTGCGGGGTGTCTCCTGCTTCTTTCCTTTGCCAGCTCGAAACCATTATCTTTCATTATATCAATAGTTGAATTTTTTTATCCAGTGTGTGTTCGCATATGTCTCTTCAAATTTGAACTTTGTGTAAATGCTGAGGTACATACTTTACAAGAATATGGTTTCTCTTTGGTATGTGTTATCATGTGGCTTTTCAAATGTGAATTCCGAGCAAATGCTGAACTACACAATTCACAAGAAAATGGCTTCTCTCCAGTGTGTGTTCGCATGTGTAATTTTAAGCTGGAACTCTGTGAAAATGCAAATCCACAAATTTCACAAGAAAATGGTTTCTTTCCTAGGTGTATTCTCATGTGTTTAGTTAAACTAGATTTCACTGAAAATGAAGATTCACAAACTTCACAAGAATATGGTTTCTCTCCAGTATGTGTCCGCATATGACATTTTAATTGTGATCTCACTGAAAATGCAAATCCACAAACTTCACAAGAATATGGTTTCACTCCAGTGTGTTTTTGCATGTGACTTTTCAACTGGGAACTCTGTGCAAATGCTAATTCACATACTTCACAAGAATATGGTTTTTCTCCAGTGTGTATTCGCATGTGGCTTTTCAAATGATACTTTCTTGAAAATGTAGATCCACAAACTTCACAAGAAAATGGCTTTTCACCAGTGTGCGTTTGCATGTGCATTTTCAAATGAGAGCTAATTGAAAATTTTGATCCACAGACCTGACAAGCATGTGGTTTTTCTCCGGTGTGTATTTGCATGTGTTTCCTTAAAGTAGAATTCTCTGCAAAAGCAGATCCACAGATCTGACAAGAATAGGGTCTCTCTCCAGTATGTGTTCGCATGTGTCTTTTCAAGTAGGAAGATTCAGCAAAGGCGGATCCACACAGTTTACAAGGAAAAGGTTTTGGTCCTCTGTGTGTTCGCATGTGGCTTTTCAACTCTAGTTTATGTAAAAATCTTTTACTACAAACATCACAAGAATATGGTTTCTCTCCACTGTGGGTTTGCATATGTTTTTTTAAAGTGGTTGTCACTGAAAATGCTGATCCACAAACTTTACAAGAATATGGTTTTTCACCTGTGTGAGTACGCATGTGTCTCTTTAAATTGGTCATCTCTGAAAATGCTGTCCCACACACTTTACAAGAAAAAGGTTTTGCTCCAGTGTGGGTTCGCATATGACTTTTCAAATGTGAACTGTCAGAAAATGATGATCCACATATTTCACAAGAATATGGCTTATCTCCAGTATGTGTTTGCATGTGGCGTTTCAAATGAGAATTCAGTGAAAATGCCGATCCACATACTTCACAAGAATATGGTTTCTCTCCAGTGTGTGTTCGCATGTGCCTTTTTAAATCAGAACTATGTGAGAGGGAGAAACCACACACTTCACAAGAAAATGGCTTTTCTCCAGTATGTGTTCGCATGTGTACAGTTAAATTTGAAATCTGTTTAAATGTTGATCCACACACTTTACACTTATAGACTTTTGCTTTCTTTCCTTTTTCTTTCTCCATGTGGTTTTAGTTTTAGATTCTGTGAAAAACCTGATAGAAACACTTTAAGTAAATAGGATTTCTTCTGTATTTTTTTTAAATGAGAATTTAGACAAAATTCTCTTCTATACACTTGGCAACAATAAAAATTGTCTTTTTTGTGTGTTTGACTGTAACCATTTAAATATGAATTGTGTCAAAATGCAGATTCACATACTTTATATGAATGCATTTTCTCTTTCGTATGTCCTTGTTCGTGTCTTTATAAGTTTGGAAATTATTGTTCTCACGTTCAATTGATATCTGTAAATAAAAAAGAAATATTATTAAAGAAAACAAGAGATCCATAAATTATTTGCAATCAAAATTATAACTCAATTTAAATTTCAATGAAATGAAATGCAACATGTCACAAGATTAATATAATCCAGATTAAATGTTCAGGAAGGATGAAAAGGCTCCAAATTTTTTAGACTTTATTTCTATAATGCAGGCAAAATTGGGATGTGAGAAAACTTTCAGATGTTAGGAGACTTGTTATCAGACTAAATTAAAAAGTTTTTTAATAAAGTTATGATATATATATATATATATAAAATGAAATATTATAATGAATAGGATATGTGGAAAAAAATGATATATTTTAGTAACTTTAAACTCAAATAAATGAAGTAAACGGCCACGTCATTTAGTGAAATGGTTAGCAAGCTAGATAAGCAGACCATTGGTCGTGAGTTCATTTCTCTCTTGGTGCACCATATTTCTGGCCTTGTGCCACAACTCAGCTAAGCAGAGTAAGAAGGGGCACTTTACATGGTGCAATGGTTAACAAGCTAGATAAACAGACTATTGTTTATGAGTTGGATGATTTTGTTTCTTTAATCAACATTCATGAACTACTGAATGCCAAATCTTCCTTGTAAAAAAAACAGCACTGATACTAGTTAACCCAGACCTTTGGCGGTGGATTTGGAGTGTTTCCCAAAGCTATTAGTCCAAAAGTGAATATCATAGTGCCACTGGAATTTGAGCTCACTTACTTTGAAGCTGCAGTGTAGCCATTACACCAAATGGACTCCCCACTACTGACTTTGAGTAGTTCGTACTTCTGATCTTGTGCTACAATTAAGTTAAGCTTAGTACATAACTAAAGAAAGTAAATGATTAAAAAGAAATGTAAGTGGAACTTGTCATTTACTTGTAATTGTCGACTTATCTACCTTCACCGATTGACATACCACACTTTGAGTAACACTAGCAAATGCCCACAATAAAAACTGGAAATGAAATTTTGCCTTAATGAATTGGATATTTTAAATTTCTAAATAAAAAAAGAAAAAAAAAACGTTTAACCAGATTTTTTTTTGTTTTAACAACATTATAGAAGATTAACCCACAAAAATTAATAAACTTCGAAAAAAATGCTTAGAAGAGAAATATGACACCTCCTTCTATCGGGTGGTGGGGGTGGTGGGGGTAACTTAAGAAATAAGGCAAGTAAAGAAAACCAGTTTTAAAACAACTGAAATTATAGATTTTTTTATTTACTTTATTTTTCTTTTTTTTTGACCGAGAAAAGTAAAGAAAACCAGTTTTAAAACGACTGAAATTATAGATTTTTTTTTTTTTTGCAGAGGTTCCACAATGAAATTTAGAGATCTATTATTCTATGTATAAAAATTAAAATAAATACAAATTAGATTTTTCCATCATAAAAAAAAAAAAAAAAAAAAAAAATATCATTTCGTGTACAGGTCCAGTTTTCGAGGATGTTATTGAAATCTGTAAACACATATACACCTACTTTTATCTCAAATGTTTCTAGAATAATTTGACTATATTCTCCATTCTTTAGGGAATATTATTAATGACTAAATATACAAACAATATAACAGAAGATGATAGTCCAAATCAAGTGCAAATGAAATTAATACAAACAATAGATAACACGTGACCATCTATCACGGAAAATCAGACACAATTTCGAAATTTTATATTAGTAGGTAAGATCTATCTTCATCTGTTTCTATGAAGAAAAAAAGACAGTTTCAAATGTGAGGAGGTTCTGTTGAATCCAAAGCAAAATTATTCACGAAAAAAAAATTCACGGTTTTAAGGGATTTTATTATAACAGAAAATATTTTCATTTTATATTGCATCTTGTAAAATATTTCCGTTTATAAAAACAAAGCACAACTGAAACGTGTTGTGGGTGGAAATATCTGCGACCGAAACGACTGGATGTCGTTCAAATCACATAAAAGTAAATAAGGAAAATACAAAAATTACGAAACTAATCAGAATAATAACCAAATATTTTAATTCTTTTGGGGTAAAATGAATCTTTCTAAAACAAAAAAATCGACCTATTTTTATTGAAACTTTTAATAATAAAGAAATTGAGAAAAACTAATTGTTTCCTTTTTTTTCTTTTTAAATCTTTGATGATTTCTTTTCCGTTTCGTTAAATCAATGCAACAAGGTAAAAACTGTCAAAATGTGAAATAATTAACTAAACTTACGTGTGGTACAAGGCCAAAAAATATCAGCAGACTAGAATTTACTAGTCATTGTCAGTCTAGCTCATTAACCATCACAACATACGAGGTCGTCAGTAAAACTTTAAATAAACTATTTTTGGGGTTGAATCAATTGAAAACAGCCGTCATTTACAAACGATGAAAAATGGTTAACCAAGGGAGATAATAAAAATCATAAAATTTAGCGAAGGGAGATAATAATAATTTGAAGTACTTGGTATAATTTTACAAAATTAATAATTGATTTATTGTTGTTCTTAAAAACAATTTTCTTTTTTTTACGGCATGTCAATTAGACTAGATTATTTTAGATCTTGAGGTTAGGGAACTGCATTGATCGTACATTTATTTAAAAAGTTTTTGTGTAATCGTTTGTAATATTTTAGATCTTGAGGTTAAGGAACTGCATTGACTGTACATTTATTTAAAAAAAATTTGTTTAATCGTTTCATTTAGAAACGATCAAATATCAATCAATTGCATGCAGTTCTAATGTTTCAAGTATTCCTAAATAATACAAATGATTATATGATTTCAATTAATTATTTCTGTTCATCAATAGTCATTGGTTGGTACAACGTTATATGGTGACTCATTATAATCAGATGCGATTACGTCCCTTACATTTTAAATAAAGATTATATTGGGTGTGGCATGACAAAGTGGCGTATTCAAAGGTACAGCAAAATTAAACTCTCTCTCTCTCTCTCTCTCTCTCTCTCTCTCTCTCTCTCTCTCTCTCTCTCTTCGATACAGCTCTCTCATTTGTGATTTTTAAGTGTAGTATGTGTCCAAACTGTGAAAATCTTTTGACAGGTGCACAATATACTCCTTTACTCATAACTCAGACGAGAGTGAAATACCTCGGACGCATTAAGGAAAGGTTATGGAACATTTTGTCCCATTACTTACTTTGCGGGATTGCCCCAAAAAAGAAATACCAATGGAAACAAGTATTTCTGGGGTCTGACTTCCCATAGGTTTTCATTCTGTGCAAGGCTTCCCAATTTAAAATGACTTTATGCCACATTTCTAATTTGGTGATGTTATATAGCAGGATTCAGATCTCAACCAATTTACGATTTCATTCAAAAAACATACACATGGCTGGAGAAGGGTAGCATTCGACTGGATATTAGCCTGACGGCTGCTGTCGAAACAATGAATAAAATGTGTCTTTGCGCAAGAGGCTCCGCACAGGGCTTCCGGGCGAGAATGCAAGAAATTAATGCACATTAACAAAATACCCTTTTTCAGCCGATCATAAATCTTCCCCCTAAAAAAATTCCCAGAACCGACTTGATCCAAAGGGTAACTACTTAAGCAGCAAAAATCTTCAAAGGCGTCGGACTGGCCTACCGAGGGTAACTACTTAAGCAGCAAAAATCTTTAAAGGCGTCGGACTGGCCTACCGAGGGTTGACGGGAAGAACATGCTATGGCCATAAGAACTCATCTGAACTCTGACAGATTTTTGACACACCACCTGCTGTGAACAACTGCTGACTTAGCTACAACGCCACCCCATCCACGACTGCTACTACCACCAAGATCATCTGATACCCTTACCACCCTTATACCACCATATCCACCAAGTGAGTTTCTTAACTTTTTAACATACGTGACCGTCCATGAACGCTGGCTTCACACACACACCACGTTCACTCTTTCACTTGATATTGTACGCTACAATTTGTACAGTTGAGTCTTTGCTTTATCGCCTTGTTTCTTTCCTTTTTGTTAATATAATTGTTTAAAAAATTTCAACTTGTGTTTGTCTTTTCCTTGCTATCATACGCTAAATATAACAGTGAGAAATGAATTTCAGTACTCGGTAAGTAGTAGGGCAACTTGATCTCTTCATAGCAATAAAGCACTGATGACCACACGCCTCTTTTCAGCCACTGGACACCAGCAAGCAGTTGCAGAAGTCCAGCTAATCAAGGAAAGCAGCAATCCAGCCTTTTCTGATTAAGTGTCTGCTTCAGGAAAACTTAAAAAGTTCTATTCAGGTGAAGCAGAAAGAACTTCATATTTTTGTTTGGCGCGTAAATTAATTTGACCGTTATGGTCGTTGAATATTCTCACCCAATGAGGATGACTTTATCTTATTCTGCCCGGACCATTTTTCCCGGGCAACATAAAAATGGTAAATGCCCGCCAAACTTTCTCTATTGCAGAATCTTTCAAGCAGGACGTACGTACTTTCTGTCCTCTCTCTTCATAGCAGCAGAACCATTACAGCATGAGGAAAGCCGTCTAATTTATGGACCTTTCAGTCTACCTTTCTAGACGAAAGGTTCCCAGTTGAATATGAATTAGATGTATTTATTGTGCCAATTACAGGTGTGGTCCTATGCTAGTCACGGAGCCCAATGTGGTGTGACTACTAGTCACAGTATTTGTTGTAGCTATCGTGTTTGTAACTACTACATTAACTCCCAGCTGTTTGCTCTGTCAAATCCTTCTGTGCCCACGTTGTGTTTGAAAGATTCACGGATGACACAATTCAGCCGGATCTTTTTCTGACAGTCAGGTAATATGAGTGGCTAGATTGTCTAGCAACTCAAAGAATAGAGAAAACCCGTTGTTAAATAACAATAAAAAAAATTGTTTTTATTGAAACACGTTTGTGAGACAATAAATAACAAACAAACGAGGTTTGCTTTCCTGGCAAAAAGAAGAAGAAAGAATATCGAGAGAGGAAGAGTGACAATGAGGTGCTGTTAGAGTAACACAAACGTCTCTAAAGTCTGGGACTTTGAAATTTGGTAACGTTTGAAGGTTGTTCGGAGTACGTCGGGTCTAGAATGGAAGAGATGCTTCTTTGGCAGTCTTGAGTTTCTTCTTGGTCCCTTTTTCTTATCCTCTCAGAGGATTCGTTTAATTATCCCATTTTTTATAGATCAATATCTGGACTAAAAATGGTTTCTGATTGGTTGTCCAATAAGAGACCATTAGGAGTCATATTCCCATTAGTCAGCCAATCCTAGTTCAGGATTATATCTTACAGGTATAGGGAAAACCCTTTTTAGATGCTTTGACCAATGGGAACAGCTTTAGAGCAATGGGGTTGAACCAAAAAATTCTCAGCCTCACCTGACTGGATGAGGCATGCCCAACTCACCTTTATTTAGGGGGGAGCAAAATTAAATCTCTAAACAAAATAAATTTGCTAACCTTTAAAATCAAAAACAATTGTCTTGCACTTAACTGACCTTTAAAATTGAAAACGATTGTATCGCACTTTAGGAACGATCAACCAGATTTTTAGGTCATATAAGCCTTGACCAAAAAGATACTTATTTTAAGGATCTTTTTTTGTTTTTGAGATATATATATATTAATTAGAATATATTTCATAAATTCTATTTTTCACATATTAATTAAGTACTCAACCGCACATCGTGTCACACAGGAACACTTTTATGTCGCTCTAAATTTTGCTGTCTTCAGCGATGCGTAATTCCACTCAGACATTCAGCTATTTCATTCCTCCTAACTCTATGGGATATCATCATTCTTCTCTCTCCCTCTGCTATAGGACTACGCTTATGGCTGACTACATCATTCCTGACCTTATTCAGCAACAAAACCTTTGCTATTACTGTAGCGATGCAAATCTAACACAAACATCTAGCTGCCTTATTCCATCTCCATTCTGCTTATCTATTTTGAAGACATTTATTCCTCACTCCAAAATCTATGGGACTTAGAACTACTGGCTGAACGCCAAATGCCTGCTCATCACTTTTTAACTCTTTACTACCCACTACGACGACCAGCACAACCTCTCATCTCAAGCCTTTATTAAACTTCTGAATTGAAAACCTTCAGTTTCTTCGTTTCGACTCATTTGTATTTTTCTTGTAACCGAGAGGGTAAATTAATAAACTTCTTCGTTATACAGGTTTACAAGTCTTATCTTGACTCAAAAGTCCTTTTCAGATTTTCAATGTGTCTTTTCACCATTTTGCTGCTATTTTCAGACTAGTAAATTTGTTAGCATCACAAGGACGTAGCAACCAGACAGATGCAACAAATACTCAAAACAAAGCAGCAGTGCACAAGCAAACAGTACCACTTGGACTTGTTGTCTCTTTGATACTAATGTCAACCAAACTGCAGTTAACTGCCAAATTAACGAGACATAGATCAGCCTGCTTTTGCAATCAGATACGTATGACTCTTCACACAGCTAAAGATATATGGCTACTGCTGTATTTTTTAGTCTTTTATTTACTTACCTGTTATTCAAAATGGAATGTTCCTCCAGTATATGAATAATCCACTTAAATGGTCTGCAGTAATTGTGGCAAAAAGCCTACATCTCAGCTACCTACCTGGATTACTACATAGGAGAGTTGATTTACCACTTATTGGTACTCTGACAGCAACTTGGTTGTTGGTCTTGAAGAGACTCCACTTTTTCATCTTGAAGAAGAGAAGTAAGCCAGTGGTTCACAAATTGGTCTGTTCCCAATGATCTTCTGATAAAGGGTAATAGTTTAACATTAGTCAAATTGGGACATTAAAAATATAAAAGCAAAATTCCTGTGATTGAGTATATCAACAAAATTGATTCTTCCAAGATGTCACCTACAATCAATATGCAGTACCCTTCCTCCCCTTGAATCTAGGAAGCAGTCCCTATTTGCAGTGATAAGTCAAAGACCAATTCCATAGTAGAAACAACTTAAAAAATGAACAACTTGTCAGAAAATTGCTAATATTGTGCCCCTTTATTATGCTATCACAAGAATTGTTGCTGAAACCAAAAATTATGTCCTTAAAAAAAAATAAATGATTGGAAACAAAAAGAAAAAAACATTTGGGACTGTTGTGGGATAATCTCTTTTCCATAGGTATTAAGTCATCTACTTGAAATTAAAAAGAAATAATATTTGGGACTGTTGTGGGATAATCTCTTTTCTACAGGAATTAAGTCATCTACTTGAAATTAAAAAGAAATACATCAGAATTGTACTTCTTTTTTAAGAGGATAACCTTTGACTGCAAAATTGAAACCAGCAAATTCATCAATGAATGATCACTGCAATTTACATAAAGTAACATTCTTTTTGCTAACAAAACAAGGTGCTTTGTCTACATGCTCATCAACCACCCAGTAGAGAAGCTTTTAAGGTTATCCCGATAAAAGTGATGATTTTGAAATTCAAACCAAAATCATGAAAATAAGAAAAAAAAAGACAAGTTTGAAAACTTATTTATTGTCCTCAATACTTTAACATCAATCACTGCAAATGTTTACATGTCTTTTCGAATTACAGTTAATTAAAGATGTTGATAAACTGGGCAAACAATTTTTTTACCTAGTGTGTGTTTGCATATGTCTCTTCAAATGTGAACTGTGTGAAAATGCTGAGGTACATACTTTACAAGAATATGGTTTCTCTTTGGTATGTGTTAGCATGTGGCGTTTCAAATGTGAATTCCGAGCAAATGCTGAACTACACAATTCACAAGAAAATGGCTTCTATCCAGTGTGTGTTCGCATGTGTAATTTTAAGCTGGAACTCTGTGAAAATGCAAATCCACAAATTTCACAAAAAAATGGTTTCTTTCCTAGGTGTATTCTCATGTGTCTAGTTAAACTAGATTTCTCTGAAAATGAAGATTCACAAACTTCACAAGAATATGGTTTCTCTCCAGTATGTGTCCGCATATGACTTTTTAACTTTGAACTCACAGAAAATGCAAACCCACAAACTTCACAAGAATATGGTTTCACGCCAGTGTGTTTTTGCATGTGACTTTTCAACTGGGAACTCTGTGCAAATGCTAATTCACATACTTCACAAGAATATGGTTTTTCTCCAGTGTGTATTCGCATGTGGCTTTTTAAGTGATCATTTCTTGAAAATGTAGATCCACAAACTTCACAAGAAAATGGCTTTTCACCAGTATGTGTTCGCATGTGCATTTTCAAATGACAGCTAATTGAAAATTTTGATCCACAGACCTGACAAGCATGTGGTTTTTCTCCGGTGTGTATTTGCATGTGTTTCCTTAAAGTAGAATTCTCTGCAAAAGCAGATCCACAGATCTGACAAGTATAGGGTCTCTCTCCAGTATGTGTTCGCATGTGTCTTTTCAAGTCGGAAGATTCAGCAAAGGCGGATCCACACAGTTTACAAGGAAAAGGTTTTGGTCCTCTGTGTGTTCGCATGTGGCTTTTCAACTCTAGTTTATGTAAAAATCTTTTACTACAAACATCACAAGAATATGGTTTCTCTCCACTGTGGGTTTGCATATGCTTATTTAAAGTAGTTGTCACTGAAAACGCTGATCCACAAACTTTACAAGAATATGGTTTTTCACCTGTGTGAGTACGCAAGAGTCTCTTTAAATTGGTCAACTCTGAAAATGCTGTCCCACACACTTTACAAGAAAAAGGTTTTACTCCAGTGTGGGTTTGCATATGACTTTTCAAATGTGAACTTTCAGAAAACGATGATCCACATATTTCACAAGAAATGTGTGTTCGCATGTGGCGTTTCAAATGTGAATTTTCTGAAAATGCTGATCCACATATTTCACAAGAATATGGTTTCTCTCCAGTGTGTGTTCGCATGTGCCTTTTCAAACTTGAGCTATGTGCGATTGCAAAACCACACACTTCACAAGAATATGGCTTCTCTCCCGTATGTGTTCGCATGTGTACAATTAAATTTGAACTCTGTTTAAATGTTGATCCACACACTTTACACTTATAGACTTTTGCTTTCTTTCCTTTTTCTTTCTCCATGTGGTTTTAGTTTTAGATTCTGTGAAAAACCAGATAGAAGCACTCTACGAAAAAAGGATTTCTTCTCTGTGCTTTTTGAAATGAGAATTTAGACAAAATTCTCTTCTATACACTTGGCAACAATAAAAATTGTCTTTTTTGTGTGTTTGACTGTAACCATTTAAATATGAATTGTGTCAAAATGCAGATTCACATACTTTATATGAATGCATTTTCTCTTTCGTATGTCCTTGTTCGTGTCTTTATAAGTTTGGAAATTATTGTTCTCACCTTCAATTGATATCTGTAAATAAAAAAGAAATATTATTAAAGAAAACAAGAGATCCATAAATTATTTGCAATCAAAATTATAACTCAATTTAAATTTCAATGAAATGAAATGCAACATGTCACAAGATTAATATAATCCAGATTAAATGTTCAGTAAGGATAAGGTTGCAAAAACTGTGGACAAAAAAGGCCCTTTTATAGACTTTATTTTTATAATGCAGGCATCATTGGGGAATGAAAAAACTTTCAGATATGAAGAGTCTTGCTATCATTCAGACTGAATTATAAAGTTTTCTAAAAAACATGATATATATATATATATATATAAGTAAAGAGATAAATATGTATTAGAATTGAGAAACAGATTCGAGACACTACAAGAGAAGACAGAAAAAGGTACCCCAAATGATGAATATGAAAATTTTGTTAAGGCACACCTTGAGGTGGCATCGAAGCGTATTCCAACAAAACCTAGAACTAAATATAGAGTCCCATGGGAAATGGTAGCGATTAGAGAAAAACGTACACTTGTGAAAACTGCCTGCAAAAGCATTCGGAAGGACCAACAATTACAAATGCCCGAAAACTAAAAAAGGCACAATATCAATTAGCAGGCATATATTTAAAAGAACAAACGGAATACATACAAAATCAGATAGATAAGATTAGAGACTCGGTAGAAGATAAACAATGTGAGTAGAAGGAAGAGCACAGTCAAAGCAAAATTGAAAGCTGCAAACCAACAAGAAAGAATAAAACTGTGGAAACAGCATTTTGAAAATCTACTAGGAAATCCACCGAAAGTTACACAGGAACCAATCACCAGAATTATCAGTAAGCAATTGGACATTAAACTAGGTCTGTTCACCAAAGAAGAACTCGACTCAGTTCTTAGAAAAATTAAAAATAGGAAAGCTGCAGGGCTGGACGAGATTCCCCCAGAAGTATGGAAGACCAGACAATTCGACGACATACTGCTCTGACACTGCAACACAGTCTATAATCAAAATCCGATAGACAGATGGATGAAGGGATGCATCCTTCCCTTCCCTAAAAAGGGTGACCTCGGATTAGCCAAGAACTACCGAGGTATAACACTTACATCCATAGCAGCCAAAATTTACAATGCCCTACTACGAAACCACATAGAACCGAAAATTGACAACATCCTTAGGAAAAACCAAAATGGCTTCCGAAGAAATAGATCCACGACCTCACAAATATTGACCATCCGTAGAATCCTTGAAGGCGTACAGGCAAAAAACCTACTGGCGACATTACTATTTGTCGACTTTACCAAGGCCTTCGATTCCATTCACAGAGGGAAGATAGAACAAATCCTACTAGCATACGGCCTACCAAAAGAAACTGTAGCAGCAATAACGATTCTCTACAGAAACACCAAAGTGAAAGTACATTCCCTGGAGAGAAACACAGAATACTTCGACATTGTAGCAGGAGTACTACAAGGAGACACATTAGCCCCATACCTCTTTATCATCTGTCTGTACTACGTGCTTAGAACTAAGCCAATCAAAAAAATTTTTCTGATCGGTTTGGAAGGTCTACCAACATGATGACAAGATTTGAGCTACAAGACGATCTCCAGCCAGTGTTCAAAAAGAAGTGAAATGTGCCCTTTGCCTCATTGGAACAAATTAACGAGGAACTTGACAGATTAGTAAAAACTGGAGTTCTATGAAAGCAAGAGTACAGCAAATGGGCCGCACCAATGGTCTATGTAAAAAAGAAAAGAGATACTGCTCTAATATATCTTCTGGACTAGGAAGAGGGTAATGACAGTCCTTAGACAGTCCAAAGCTAAATGGTAGGAAATTTTTCTTGAAAATTGACCTTAGCGATGCTTATTAGCAAATTCCAGTTGAAGAGTGAATCTATTGTGTATAAATAAGCATTGCGGATTATATAAATTCAAACATTTACCATTTAGGTTCACAGTCGCACCAGCAATTTTTCAGCAAGTGATGGATACTATGCTGAGTGGCTTTGACTTCCCAGACACTTATTTAGATGACATTCTGATATATAGTAAAAGCCTATTTGAACATAATGATCACGTCCACAAAGTTTTTGCTAAGATAAAAGACTATGGTTTCAAAATAAAAGAGAACAAATCTGATTTTTTTCATGGAAAAAAATCAAATACCTAGGACACATAATTGACAAGAATGGCTGGAGACGAGATCCTGAATGAGCTGCCATGATTAAAGACATGCCGGCACCCAATAACATCGCTTTGTTGCAGAGCTTCCTTGGACTAGCAAATTATTACCGGGTATACATAGAAAACATGCATGATTTGCGTGGCCTCCTAAAAGAACTATTAAAGAAAGTCACGCCCTGCGATTGGACAGTGGAATGCCAGGAAACATTTGAAAAGTAAAGAAAACACTGACGTCAGAATTTCTCACACATTACAACTCGGACTTAGAAGTCATAGTAGCCAGCAACACTAGTTTGTATGGTGTAGGGGCATGCATTCTTCACGAAATGACTGATAGGACATCAAAATTATTAGCTCACGTGTCGAAAGCCTTGCTTTCAGCGGATAAATTATTTGCAAATCGAAAAAGAGGCTCTTGGGATTATATTCATAGTCTCAAAGTTCTACCATTATATTTATGGTCAACACTTCAATTTACAAACAGACCACAAGCCACTACACACAATTACTAGCTCAAAAAAAGATATTCTTACAACGGACTGCAGAGATGGGGTACAATCTTGTTAAATTACAACTTCAAAATGGAGTACCTACCATCGAAAAAAATTGGCCATTCAGATGAATTGTCAGGACTAATTCCTTAGTACAAAGAACCACTGGAAGATACAGTGATCGCCTCCCTTCAATCTGAAAGAGAATTAAAAACTACTCTTTGTAATACAGTTTTTTCAAAATCTGAGTTTTCACAAGATGAGCACAGAATATTAGGATTCTCTTTAATTAGTGGAATAGTTATCCCCCTTAGGGGGGGGGAAATTCTTTTGCTGTATTATCTGGCCCACTCTTCAAGGAGTAGCCCATACTTTTGATGCCACAACTCATCTCTTGAGCTTCTTTAAGCAGCAATGCTTCGTGTAGACACAAACATTTTCAGGGGAATGCATCTGAAAAATCCTAAGGAAATTCAAATAATGCATCGAATGAAAAGAAACAGATTTATCTCCAAGTTTATCAAAGTTGTTTACATGGGTATTGTTTTTTTTAAAATATTTTTTCACTGAGAGAGGAGAAATAAATGAATATTCAAACACCCAGTTTTTTTTGTGCATATAAAACACTAGCATGAGAAAGTATATTTCACTTATTTACAAAAATTGACAGTTATGTGAATCTGGTCAAATTTGGCAGAAAAAGAGAATAAAGAAGGCCATTCAAAATGTTGTCTATTAGCAGTTTAAATTGGTCACTTTTTTTGTCCAAAGTTGATTTAAAAGTTCAGATTCTGTGGCATAGGAACATTTTGGGGGTAAAAATTCCTCTCAATCACAAATCTGTGAAAGGGACAATTTATTTATTTTTCCACATATTTTTTAGTAAATAAATGTCCAGTCGTTTGTTCGTAATTGTCATAAAAAGCATATATCATTTATACAGATTTAGCTTAAAATATCTGCAAACCTGCGATTCTCTTCAGCCACAAACTGCTTTAATGTGAGACACTACTTTCTACAAATGTTTTATCGTGTTGTGAGCATTATCGTAACACTGCTTGAGTGGGTGTGTACAAAAACGTGCACCTGTTAAAGAATCATCTTTTTTTTTAATTCCCCCCACATTATCTGATTTTAATAATTTTTTGATATTTACAACGATAAAAAAATGAGGTTTCTTTAAGGAGACATTTTTTTTTAAAGTTTTTAAAGATATATTTTTGTTATTATTTTGTAATCATGGCCTTCTCACCCCCGCAAAAAAAAATTTGTTTTGTTAATTTAATGAAGATGCAATTGAATAATTTTTTTTTCAGGTAAATCCGTGGAAAATTAAATCTTGTTTATATTATTTCTATCAAAGTTTGTCTATTCATTCATGCCTTATTTTTTAAGTTACTCCCCCCCACACACACAAACACACCCGATAGAATGAGGTGTCATATTACTCTTCTAAGCATTTTTTTCGAAGTTTATTAATTTTTGTGGGTTAATCTTCTATAATGTTGTTAATAAAACAAAAAAAATCTGGTTAAACTTTTTTTTTTCCTTTTTTATTTAGAAATTTAAAATTGATTAAACTTTTCCACTAGAAGTGAATGAGATTTAGTTAATGTAAAAAATACTGATTAGATTTTTAAAAAATGTATTTTATTCAAATAATACTAAGTTTTTTCAAGTGCACTTTTTTATAGGACACGTGGCGAGAAAAATCCCGTACGCGGCAGCTGAAAGCGTTCACGAATATGTCTGGCGTGTAAAATGAGATCAGGGAGAAAGAAACGATTGACCCGGATGTGGCGTTTTTGTTAGGATGATTTCAATCCTGCTTGAATACACGAGAGATAGGCGTTTGGTGGTGGGGGTCGAAGCTATGCAAGACGAGAGACGAACTCCTTGAAGACTGTTGCGGGGGAAAAAAGGGAATTTTTTTTCCCCTGTTCACCTATTATGGAGAAATTGATTCCACGTATTCAGTTACGAGAGACGCTTTCCTTTCTGTTGCTGAGGAAGGTATACGATCCACCCCTCTTCTATGACAGGACAATATCTAGTTAAGGTAAAAAAAATACCAAAAAAATATGACAGATTACATTTAAAAAAGAAAAGGATTTTATTTAAATAATACCAAGTCTTTTCGAGTGTGTTTTTTATGGGACAACATTTTTTCTACGGAAGCCAGCAAATGAATTAATAATCAAAGGAGATAAACCTTTTTGATCCGAATATTTTAAAATAAAATGGGCATGACCTCGGAATAATGAATCATAATATTACCGAGAAAAGTAAAGAAAACCAGTTTTAAAACGACTGAAATTATAGATTTTTTTTTTTTTTTTTTGCAGAGGTTCCACAATGAAATTTAGAGATCTATTATTCTATGTATAAAAATTAAAATAAATACAAATTAGATTTATCCATCATAAAAAAAAAAAAAAAAAAATATATCATTTCGTGTACAGGTCCAGTTTTCGAGGATGTTATTGAAATCTGTAAACACATATACACCTACTTTTATCTCAAATGTTTCTAGAATAATTTGACTATATTCTCCATTCTTTAGGGAATATTATTAATGACTAAATATACAAACAATATAACAGAAGATGATAGTCCAAATCAAGTGCAAATGAAATTAATACAAACAATAGATAACACGTGACCATCTATCACGGAAAATCAGACACAATTTCGAAATTTTATATTAGTAGGTAAGATCTATCTTCATCTGTTTCTATGAAGAAAAAAAGACAGTTTCAAATGTGAGGAGGTTCTGTTGAATCCAAAGCAAAATTATTCACAAAAAAAAATTCACGGTTTTAAGGGATTTTATTATAACAGAAAATATTTTCATTTTATATTGCATCTTGTAAAATATTTCCGTTTATAAAAACAAAGCACAACTGAAACGTGTTGTGGGTGGAAATATCTGCGACCGAAACGACTGGATGCCGTTCAAATCACATAAAAGTAAATAAGGAAAATACAAAAATTACGAAACTAATCAGAATAATAACCAAATATTTTAATTCTTTTGGGGTAAAATGAATCTTTCTAAAACAAAAAAATCGACCTATTTTTATTGAAACTTTTAATAATAAAGAAATTGAGAAAAACTAATTGTTTCCTTTTTTTTCTTTTTAAATCTTTGATGATTTCTTTTCCGTTTCATTCAATCAATGCAACAAGGTAAAAACTGTCAAAATGTGAAATAATTAACTAAACTTACGTGTGGTACAAGGCCAAAAAATATCAGCAGACTAGAATTTACTAGTCATTGTCAGTCTAGCTCATTAACCATCACAACATACGAGGTACTTTGTAAAACTTTAAATAAACTATTTTTGGGGTTGAATCAATTGAAAACAGCCGTCATTTACAAACGATGAAAAATGGTTAACTAAGGGAGATAATAAAAATTTACGAAATTTACCCAAGGGAGATAATAAAAGTTATGAAAACCTTTTTATACTTCTGCAAAATTAATAAATCATTTATTTATATATAATTATAAATCGTAGTTGTTGTTCTTTGTCGCAAATTTATCCACTTTTATGTAAATATAACTTTTAACTCACGTCTGAAAACAAATGGGGAGGGGAAAGAACAAGAAGGAAACACAAATCATGTTGTTTGATTATAATTCGAAAGAATTTATTTCCAAAAGATGCCTCGAAAGAAGACTCTTCACATAGTCGCATATATTTCCCATATATGGGCATGACAATATTCCAAATTCTAGGTGCCTAGTAACAAAGTTTGAACAATAAAAGACGACACACATTCAAAATATGGGTTTTCGACAAAAAATAACCCACCAGAAAATTTGCATTCATCTGCAGTGGAGGACAAAGTTTCAATTTGTCCGTGTAAAAGCTTCAAACCTTAGACAAGTTGGTCTCATCAGAGCCTATAATATCTTGAAGGCTTACTCCTTCTTATAGGTGAACCGCAAAGTAAATGGGTTATGGCTTTAGCGAGATCATCTTCTAGTTCTTCTCAAGATGCATGTATTTTGAAATGATGGGCAAGCTCAGTAACCAAGGCTTAGAATGAAGACTGATAATCAGCTTGTTCGTATGGCGACAGAGACTGTAGTGAGATTGAAGTAGAACAACCCCCAGCAGAGTAGATTGGGGTGGGCAGGGAAAAGAAATAAGGGCTTGGGTTGAGGCTAGTTGATTAGTGATTAGAGTCGTATTGGAAGAGGACGGAACCACAATTGAAGGTGCTCACTTGTTGTTACCAATAAATGATATCACACATACTGACCTGGCAGAGGAGGATGCTGTTTTGAAAGGCATTAACCTGGTGCTTGGGGGGGGTGCATATGCAGACTGATTCTTAATGTGTATACCATAGGGTGTCAGATAACTTGACAGGCAAGGAGATGAACAAATACTATCAGCTTTGGCATTTGAGTAAGTTGGTTCTTTGTCCCAAGAGGATGTTATCCCAAAGTCTTTGCCAACTTTTCAACAGGATTGAGTTTATTGCATGGTGACTGGGGGTGTTTTGGCTCCAGTTCTAAAAAAGGCTTTATGCAGGCAGGGAGATGAACAAATAGTGTTGGCTTTGGCAGAACTGAGAGAAAGTAGCATAGATTATTTTGGATGCAAGCGAAAGAGGTAGTCTTAGGACAGAGAAGAAGAAGAAGAAGAAGAAGAAGAAGAAGAAGAAGAAGAAGAAGAAGAAAAATGAGAACAAAATTGATTTTGTGTTCATGTAATATCAAAAAACCACACGGCAAGACAAAAGACTGGTTTACAAGAATACACATTTTCATTCTCTTAGCCAAATGTCTGAGCTGTATTTATCCTACGTCCCACCAACGTACGAATATGGCACAAGGCCGTTTTTAAGGTGGGTCCTGTCGCAGGGCCGAAGCCCAACGCGATAGGCAGTTCCAAAAATGCCTCGGACCCCGTCGGCATTCCCCTTTTCGGGGCGCCTCAGGCGCCGGGCGATAAACCCAACCCCTCCGAAGAGGGTTAAAGCCTGGGGGGACGGCCCCCTGATAGCCAAATGTCTGAGAGTACATAGAAATATTTCAAACCATTTAAATTATTACTGCTACATAGCAATGCCTGAAATTATTTAAATCTGTGCAAACGAATGCGTTATGGTGACCTATCAATATGATAATGAACTCTCCCTTCTTCATAAATCCTTTTTTTTTACTCTCATAGAGACTTTTTCCTAGCAATCATTCATTTTCAAATTCCTAAAATTTCACAGTAACTATTCTATAAACACACAATTCTAAAAAAAATTTTTTTAAAGAATTTATTTCTCCAGCAATTTATCTTTTTGTTCTAATAAGAATTTAATGAAATTGAAATTGAATGAGGAAAATAAATCATCTTTTTGTTCTTATAAGATGTTGATTGGTTGGGTTTTACGGTATATCAACCTTTGTAGGTTATTTAACGCCAAATCCATTCTTATGTAAATAATCAGTTCTATTTCAAACAATTCTGTTTAGCATAAGCATAGTGTTTAAATGTAAGTACAGTTTAATTGTGAAAAACATTTCTACTTCAAGCTATTCAGTTTAGTCAAACAATTCAGTTTAGCATAAGTATGCCGTTAGTTTTATTTAACCCAGAGATAGGGCCCTATCAGGTGCTACCACACTGGGCCAAAGTGGACCTGGGAGCAATGGCAATTAAGGGGTGTTCTGCATTCCCCAAAGCGCCAGCATTACTGGAACCTCACTATCAGGTTGTTTAGTGTCATATCCAGGACACTCATTGGCGGGGGGGGGTCTTACCTCTCTGCAGGGGCGCAGTCGGTGTATTCTACAGCCCAAGTCGACTGGGCAAGTTCTGATAAGAATTTCAGGAAATTGGAATTGAAAGAGGAAAATAAACTGGTTAAATCTCATGAAAAAGAATTTTTGTTTCCAAAATTTTTGCAAAAGAAAATTTTTTTCTCCTTTTGGATCTTAATAAATAAGAGAAAAAAAAGAGAAAGTGATCTTTCAGTATTTTACTCCTCTTCATTCAGGACAAGTGCTTATCAAACTAGTTGATGTGGTTAACGAGCTGTTTTTTTCTTTTCTTTGAATAAACCAGGAATTAGCAGCATATTTACACTATATTTTATTTACTTATTTATTTTATTCATTTTTTGTGATCTAACAGATATTTTAACATTTGCCGTATCATAACTTTACACCAGTTAACATAGCTAAAATATAATAAAATTTGAAACATTTTTAAATATTTGTTTTGTAAGAATAATATTGAATTGCAATGTAGATTGTTTTTTATAAAAAAAAAAAAAAAAAAGAAACTACATGTTCTTTTCCCATAAAGACCCGATATTCTGTGCCAAGAAAAGGAGTGGTCTTACGACGGAAAGTCTAAACGCCTCTCCTGAATCAAAACTCTGAAGACAACATTCTACTTATCAACAGGTTTATTAACTGTCAAAGAGGTAAAAAAATAGTGAAGGTTCGACTTCAAGGAAAATAGGAGCAGTCAGTAACACAGATCATCCACGACAGTCTAAATAGATAAAGAGTGGGGGGACACCGCTGCTAGTGGTGAAGAGTTAGAAGCTGTCCCCTCTAGAAGAAAGGAAGCAGCGAGTAGAGGCAACAGGTAGCCCTAAGAAGGATCATGTATCATGACACTACAAAACTTTCAAAGAAAGTTTTTATTAGTATACATATATTATAGGTAAAATGAAAAATTATAAAACAAAAAGGTAGGTGGAAAAAATATATGTTAGTTATTTTTAAATTCAATGAATAATGAAAGTAAATGGCCAACTCAAGTGTAATGATTAACAAGCTATATGAATAGACCATTGTTAGCGAATTTCATTCCTACTGGGTGTCCCATAGTTTTTAGTTTCATCCCACAACAAAATTAACCTTAGTAAATAACTAAAGAAAGTAAAAGAAAGATTAAAAAAGGAATTAAACAGGAAAGTCACCATGTACCAATAGTCAAGGATTTATGTACCGGCACCAGTCCACATACCACACTTTGTGAAGCACTGCATTATTAAAATCAAAATCTGCTCACTAACAAATGGACACTAACTTCTTATTTCACTAATTATAGGTTCATTAGTTAACGTTCTCTTTTCATTAGGGAATATTATTGATAAATAAATGTCCAATGAAAATTGTGTGTTCATCCAGGTTCAAAGGCGCCAAGTTTTGTAAAGTGGACGGATAACAGACCATCGTGTCTAAAACTTACAGGTGATTTGGCACACTTCTCATGCAAATGTCCAGCCAGGAAAAGATATAAAACATAAGAGGCGACCATTGGGGAGGGGGTAGTGCGATCTCAACGGCGCGCACGTTCATTCGTGGTGTGACTCACCTGTTGTTTGGTCACACTTTGGCCGGCCGTGTTGTGTACTTCACGGTTCTGGTCGGGTGTGCCTCATCACTGGACATACCTCTGGCCTCTTTGGAGAGGTTAGGTTTATCACCTGGCACCTGAGGTGCCCCTCTTTAGGGGAATGCCGACGGGACCCCGAGGCATTTTTAGGAATGCCGGGTGCGTGTGGGCTCCGGCCCTGCGCCTGGACCCACCTTAAAAAGGCCTTGTGCCATACTCGTCCGGTTAGTGGGACGGAGGACAAATATGGTGCAATCTTGACGATTAGCCTTGACTGGCATCCTTGAGCCTCAGTGGGGCGTTCCCCCAGGCTCTAACCCTTCTTGGAGAGGCTGGGTTTATCGTCTGGCGCCTGAGGCGCCCATTTTAAGGGGAATGCTGACGGGGCCCGAGACATTTTTAGAGCCGCTGGGCGCGTCTGGGCAACGGCCCTCCATTCGAACCCACCTAAAAAAAGGCCTTGTCCCACACTTATCCGGTTAGTGGGACAGTCGACAAATACCGTGCGACCTTGGCGATTTAAGAAACTGCTACGGGCAAGTCAACAACGAAGACAACGGAAGAGAAGAAAACGACAAAGAAGTAAAAGACACAGGCAGATTGTTATATATTGACCCTCGACCGAGCCATCAATCAAGAGATGCACCTGTGTAAATAAGTGGAAGCAGGTGGGCATCAAACAAAAATATAACCAGGTGCCACAGACGGCTGGGGTCAGTCAGTTCCAGTTCCAGTTGGAGTTGGAGCCAGTTGAGGACAAGATTCCAGAGTGAGAGCCAGCGGCAGACAGAGGGCTTTGGGCCTCAGTGACCCACGGTTAAGCAGCCCACTCAAGATGAGAAAGAAGTGCTGCTATGGTCAGAGGAACTTTGGGTCAATATGTAGCAGTCTGCCCCCGTCTCCAACTCGCCTCTCACATACAACCAACATCAACCCTTTCGAGAATAGGCGGTGTCCTCCTGGTGTAATGGTTAAAGCGATGGACTGCGGAATTGTAGTACGCGTGTTCGTACTCCAGTCGCTCTATTACGTTCACTTTCGGACAAATACCCTTGGGAAAGGTATGAACCCCCTTATCCTCCCAGGTACGGGTTAAATAGTACCACTACTGTTCTTCTAGGAGAATGGCTTTGGCATTAAATAACCTAAAAAGAGTTGATATGCCATTAAACAAAGAAACCAAACCAAACCAACATTTCGAGAATAAAGTGTGAGAGATTATATGTTTATAAAGAAGTGTGTTCATTCGTTCATGGAAGTTCATCATTATGTTTCCGCTTATATTTGTATTATGTATATGTATGTGGCTATACAACATATTCATATTTGGTACCTAAGGCCACTTCATGTCCACCATGGCGTGATTTCGAACCTGATTTAAAACTAGACGATCAAAGAAACGGCCGAAGAGAAAATCGGAAACAGAATGCAACTCTTCGAGGACGAACGAGACACAAAAAGAAAGAAGAAAAATGGAGAGAGAGGAAAAGAACAAAGAAAAATGCAACAAACTGGAAGAAAGAAGAAAACCAGAACAGACCAACAACAAAAAATAGGAAAGTTGATAGAAAAAAAAAAAAAAAAAGAGAAACACTTAAAAGACTGTAAGTGAATTGCTCATTCGAATATTTTTCTCTCTGTCATCATATTAGGGTTCATGGAAAGAATTTAAAATGATTAAAAAAAAGTAATAATGACAAGGGGAAGTAAAATGAGTTTTGTTGGCTTATATATTAATGTTATTTGGCCTTTCTAAAAGATGAGGTGGAAATAGTTTTAGAAAAAAAAAACGATTGAGCCCTACATATGGAGCATTGAAAAATGAGTTGATACAATTACTACTATGTGTAATGTAGAAAGGAAGTAAGGGAGAAAGAAAGAAAGAAAGAAAGAGTAAGAGGGAAACATACAAGCAGGTTGCTGGGAAAAGAAAAGAAAGAAAGATGGCCCCTGTGGATAGATATACTGTCCCTGTGTTAAAATGATTGACGGGTCATAATGTAAACTTCCACTTGGGTTTTTGAGTTTTAAATTTCATAAATGAATTTGATAGTAAACAAAATTTTTATGAATGAAATTTTGTAGTAATTTGTGAATGCTGTCCTGGCGCATGGTAATTTGAAATTAGGATTTTAATCCGAGATCTGAGAGGATTTCAGGGCATCAATGTTGTTGTCTGGAGAATATTCATATACCTTTGGATCCGTAGTTAAGGCTGTGGGACGGATTCGATGTTTGGAAAAGTTGTGGAAATTGGAAGTATTCTGTGAAGTCTCCCTGGAATGGGATCGATATTTTGGGTACTGGTAGAAGCCATACCAGGTTTTGTGAAGGTCTCCCCCAGAGAGGGGTTGAGAAAATTTGAGGTACTGAATATTTTGTGAATTCCCCTAAGAATGGATCTGGAATCTTATTGAAGTACTGACTGGTTAGTGGCCAGACTGAGTTGTGAAGGTCCCCCTAGAATGGGGTTTGACTTTTGTTTTTGAAAAGGTTATTTTTGAAACAGGATGGGAGAATTAGGGAGTATATGTGCAAAATCTTGACAGTCTCGTTGTATGTACCGGAAAATTTGTGAACTCGGTTTTGAATTGTTCTTGAGGGGGGAAATGTTGTTGGCCGAATGGATAAAAGTTCGGGTTGTTTAGGAAAGACCCCCAGGGATATTTTAACTCATCTTTGGAAGTAAGCAAGAAACTAGTATTGTGTTGTCGTGTTCGGAACAAGTAAAAATGAAGAAATGATGGCTGGATACAAGCCATGCTGTTGTAGGGATACCTTTTGAAAGAAGAAAGAATATTTTTGAAAAAGTTTTATTAATAAACCATGCTTGTTTTATGGAAATACTTGTTAGAAATTGAATAAATGGGGGTGCATGAACCTATAGTTATTATATTAAGGTAAAGACAGAGAGAAGCAGATATAAGGTTAAAAAATAGTGAATGAGCAATTTATTTAAAAAAAGGACAACAGGACAATGGAAAAAGACAAGAAAAAAAGAAAAGAAAAGAAACTTGAACACTGTTGAACACAGCATAAAAAAAGAAAAAAAAAACGAACATTTTTAGGAAAAAAAGATAGTGCATAGATTGTAACAAAAGAAAAACCCAACATTTGTTTAAACTTTGTGAACTTTTATTGTGGACATACTATTAATATTGTGATGACTTGTTCAGTATGGTTGAAAAATTAGAAAAAAAAGAGTTTGTTTGAGTTTAAAGGAGACATTAGAAATTTTTTTTTTTCTATATCATATTATGAAATTTGACGAAAACCATTAACAGGGGATTTGATATTAAGTTTATGAAGATTTTAAAATGATATTGATTCTAAATGTTTTTGGAATATTGGGTTTTCATGGAATAGCAAATAATTTTTTTTGTGTGTGTGTGTGTGTGGGGGGTTCTGTTTTTGATCAAATCACGGACTGACGCGAGATTAGGACAGAAATTCCTCCAAGTTGTGTTACAGATTGTTTTGGGCATATGGTAAGAAGTAATTCTGTAGAGGAATTCACCATCCCATGGATTTTTTGAAGGCTTGTCGTGGCCAGTATTTTCAGATTGAAGTTCCAAGTTGATGGAATAAAGGAAAGAAAGGTGTGGCCTGCTTCAATATTTTGTGGATGATGTCTGAATCTTTCAGTCCTGATGATGTTTTGGATTCGTGCATGCTTTGGCGAAGTGAAACAAATCTGGAATCCTGATTAAATTGAAAAGCAACCCGGCGAGAGTGTGATCAGATAAAGCATGTTCCTCAAGCGTTTACATACCAATAGGCATGGTAACAGAAACTTAATAATGAAAAAGATGAGTAACACATTGCTAATAGATATTTTTGCATGGTTTATTTTAGGTGGTTTACTGCATGCGTGCCAGATTGTGATACATTCGGATGTATTGTTATTTTATAGAATTGTGAGGCATTGTTTTGGGCCATGATTTTTGTGGATTTATGAGGAACGTTTTGGGCCTTGAAGATATTGTTTTTTTAGTTTGTGGAATTCTCCAGTTACTCTAGGTAGGAACCTGTTGAGCGAAGGACTGACGCATATTCATAAGGAATCCAGGCGAAATATATTGCTAGAATGACCAGGGTCACTAGGTTTGTGACCAGGATCTGGGACCAGAGTATGGTCCTTTTATGGTTTTGAGATTCTTCAAGGAATTGCAGAGGGCCCTATTGTGTTTGGGAGGATGAAAGATGCATTTGTATTGTACTTTGATCCACGCATGTCAAGATAGCCAACCGCGCAAAGAATAGTAAGAAATAAATTTAGATAATAATTATCAAAAAAGTTTTGCAAATGTTAATTTATAAATGTTAATTTATCCCTTTCTTAGCTGTAACGGCCGGTTCGAGGCTTAGTAATTTCCGGCCCTACCCGGATATTATTCTTCTAGGGCGAAGGTGTAATCTGATCTGTTTACGTTCGCAGGCCGGTCGCGGCAATATTACACTTCATACAAAATTGACATCGTTTAAAAAAAAATTATAAGAATAAAATATGAAGATCAGCCAGAAAGTTCATAGGCTAACCAAAATACTCTCAGAACTAAATGAGGTTTATTTTTCAACAGACCTTCCTGTGATCGACACACTTCTTCAATGGGTGTCACGTAACCCCTTTTCGGCAAGAGGCCTAGCAGACATGCCCGATTATCCTCGCTGTAGTAGTGGCTTAGAAGAAACGGGTGAGCACGCGGCAGTGTCACCGTGTCCATTTCCTACGACGGTAATCATTACACCAGAGGCACTTGATCTGCCTTTATCTGTCCAAGAACATAAGAAATCTTGCAACATCATTCACTAAAATTGCCTGCTTTTTCAACAGTCATTTTATATATTTACCACCATTGCTTTTCCCTGTAACTTCTAGAAGGTAACCATTTCTCTAATCAGTATGCTATAAAGAGAGGATGTTAGTTCCATTCATCTATGGACATACACTTTCCAATTTTCCTGGGACTTTTTGTGTTTTTAATGGTTGTTTCCATAACACCATAAATTAATTGACAAACAAATAAATAACGAAATTCGTTTTGAAAACGCAACAACGAAAGGTTTATTATTTTAGTAGAAGTCAACGAATCAGAGCGAGAAAAGGTTCTTTTTGGTGTAGCCGGTTTGTATGTTGGTCATTGAGTTTGTAGGAAGTGTGTGTCACTGTAGATTGCTCCACTTTACCCTTGATCCTTACCTTATAATGCTGAGTGTTAAGCAATTTGGAATCAAGTACAATTTTTTTAGTCTTTGGTATGACTTGACCTGGGATTGAAACCCGGTCTCCCGGACCATTGGCGAACACTCTACTCATTAGGCCAAAATAATGAGCAAATCAAGACAGTTTTGTATGTTTGCTGAGACTGCAATAGCTTGTAAGTGAGTGTTGGTTTTATTTTGGGGGACATTTTTCCTAATTAGAAATGATAGTCTATCTGAAGCTCTAAGAGTCCATTATCATGAATGTAACCATATTGTTCAAAAGTTTTCATATTTCGTTTGTCATTGTTTTTATTTGGAGATGTCTTGGAGGCATATGGTGGTAGGGTTTAGTTCAGCGATTAACTAGAAGCAGCTTATTGTAATTTGCCTTGTTGTCATGGCAATTTCATTGGATTATTTAGAGTCATACATTTTAAATTTTGTTGCATTTGATGGTTGTGAAGTTTTGCTTTTAAATTCTTTTTTTATTTGGTTGGATTTGGCAATTTCCACAATTTCTAAGCTTTTTGATCGGATTTTATATAATTTTGTGGGGGGAATATTTAGGATTTCTCTTTTGAGAGGCTTTTCTGAATCTCTGTTTCCATTAGTTGAAATCTATTTTCTATTTTTATCCATGAAATTCCCAGGCTATGTTTGCTAGATTCCCCCCTTTCAAGGAGATGTTTCTTTTAGAGTTAGTGGTGGGTTTTCATTGTTACCCAATTTTGTTGTGGGAGGGATATTAGGGTTGGTAGTGGTAGTTAGTCTGAATGCCTCGGGTTTATTGTTGGTTGAGTTGTGTTTTTCTTTGTTTTGTTTTTTTGGTGGGCTTAAGTTTTGTTAGTCTGGGGTTGGGAGTTTTTGAAACCTTTTAACTGCTTGCTACTGGTTCGATCAGTCTTACAGTAAAGCAAGAAATGCAATAACAACAACAATGCTGAGATTACTTCTTTTATACCAGTTCAGGCAAGCCAAATTTTGCATATGTCACAAACCACGTCCCACCAAAGATGAGACTCGTGACCAACAAATTGCATTCCCAATGACGCTCACACATCTGTTTTTTCTATACTTCCAGTACTCCACATGCAAGACACATTCGCACTCGTTTTGAACTTTGAGGTAGGCCATTTTGGTTGTCATTTCTTGCTTCTTTCTTTCTTCCCTCCTTCCATTCAGTGTTGCTATAAAAGGAATTCAATCCACACAGCTTTGTTGTCATAAATAATTGGATAAGTGAAGCTTCTTCTGAATTACTATTTAATTCTGAAAGCAAAAACACGATAGCAAAATAGGAAAATGTAAAAGATGTTTTCAAACAAGAAAAATATTTAATTTGTTAAGCTATCAAAACTAACTAATGTGAGAGTTTATCCAAAACCTGTTGAGTTGCAAAAAGTTTACCATAGTTTAAAAGTTGTTTGTGATCAAACTGTTGTGGGAAATGAATAAACATCCATTATTTAATGAAGAGGGTATTGCAGAAACAGTTAATTTCATTGAAAAGGTTTGGAAACTTTACAAAAATTGTCAAAGATATATATGTTAACTTTATGAAAAATGATATATTGAAAGAGGTAATATTACATTTAAATGATGAACATCTGATATTACTTTTTAATTTTGGACAAATGACAAAAAGAATAGGAGGAAAGCAAGGAAAAAGAATGAAATCATTAAGAAAGGATATTAGTTTAGCCATTGAACATACTTGCAATTGTTTAAGTGATGTTTGCTATGTATCTTACTTCGTACTAAGTTAGAATGTGGCACAAGGCCACTTAATAGTGGAGAGCCATGCATGACTTGAGACTCATGTGCGGCTCGTCCAAAAAATACATGGCCTCCTTAGTATTCCTCTATTGAGGTGTCTCAGATGCCAAGCAATCAATTCAACCCTGCAAAAAAGGTAAAGCCTTAGGGGACGTCCCTCTGAGACCAAGTGTTCAATAAACAACAACACACTTGGCACTGCCTGGAAGCAAATGAGCCAAAAATTTGATAACTTACTAAATCTTGAAACTAAGATCTCTAAAGATATCAAAATGTCTCTTTTGTATATAAGCAGGTTATATTACAATAAAAGATTGTCCCACAGAATTATTGTTTGATTCACTTAAGGCAACTCAAAATCCAGTTGTAAAAGTTTTGAAATTATCTTAATATTTCAAAACAAGTGCATTTTGTTGAAAAGATGATGAGACAAAATTATGTGACAATCAAGTTCTTTAAATGACTTATGTTTGTTATCTAAATAGCAATCAGGTCATTACTTAGGAATTTGTGTTTGCTGTACCAGATGTGGAATTGATAGCACAGGTTTAACAATTTTCAACACAGTTAAGAATTTCTTCAATGGAAGATGAATTCTATTACTAATGTCATTGCTGCACCTTCAATGATTAATCATAGTTGTGGATTTGAAAAAAGCAGATCTGAATATTGTTCGGATTCACTGCATAATACATTGTCAACATTTAGCAGGAAAACATCGCAGTGGTAGATTATATGATAATTTGCAAATTGTTATCAATGCAGTGAATGAGAAAAAATACCTTGGATACACATCTATTTCTAGCAGCTTTGCCATCAAAAAAGAAAAGAATTTCACACAGTTTTTCTTAGAAAGTTTGATGCTTTTGTTGTAGCCACAGATCTTTTTCCTTTCGTGAATCAATACCCCTGCCATGCGATTCGGTCATAATGACCAATCAGCGGAGAAAACGCATTGATTCCTTCTCCCTCTCTAGAACTATTTTTTCTGGTCCTTTTTGGTAGACAGCCGACAAGGCAGATAGCACCTAGCCAACAGCTAGGACACACCTCCCTGGCATCCACTGCTACGGATTCCACTTGGAACCCCTTCGCTGAAGAACACGCTGCTACTAACTTCACATACAGAAGAACCACCCTTGCGGCCAGTCACACGAGCTACTTGCTACAGTGACACACACACACACACACACACGCACACACTTCCTACAAACTCAACGACCAACATATTAACCGGCGACACCAAAAAGAGACACTTTCTTACTCTTACTCTTTTGAAAAATTATAAACCTTTCGTTGTTGTGTTTCAAAAGAAGTTTCGTTATTTATTTGTGTTTGTCAAATAGTTTATAGTGTTATAGAAAACCGATTTAAACACTAAATTGGTGAACTCGACGCGATATTCGACAAATCTTCTGAATAGCAAAACAAAAAAAAAGGAACAACACGAAACTCCCCCCCCCATTTACGGACAGCAGGACAAACAAAAGAAAAGAAAAAAAGAGAGAGAAAAAGCTTCCTGACTCAAAGAACCAAAAGAATGCAACCACCCTCGAATTTTCTTTCGTTGTGACACACGTGTTGAAAATTTTTTATCAAGGAAAAGTGTATGGTATTTTTAATACCTATTTTTTGTCTGCCTCTCAATGTCTCTGGTTTTGTATCTTGCTACGTAAATAAACGAAAATAGAGAGGGGCCCATGTGGCTGGCTCCGGAAGTTGGATTTGGTCACGTGTTCCCTGAATCGGATCCTTTTTGGATCAGGCACTCGAAGCGACAAGACGTCCCAATAATTCTGGCAAGCTACCGACAGATTGTCCATCCTTAGCGCTGACTAAAAACACCCGAGCAGCTAGTGTATGAACTTTGGCCGGTTCCAGTGAATACCTTTGACGAGAAAGGAGCGGGACGTATTAACTGCTTTCAGGCCATAGAATTTGGTTATTGATACTTCTCGAACCTGACAACTACACATGAGGTACCAGCGAATACCTTTTGGCGAGAAAAGGAGCAGCAATAATTCCTGAAGAGAGGACACCAAAGCTGCATATTGTATAAGCTTTCGGCACGGACTCCCTCCGCCCACCAGAAGGTAAAACAACAGCGACATACCCGTGAGAATTTCAAGGAGCATTGTCTTTGACGAGAAAGACGAGAAATTTTAATAACATCCGTAATTTTCCTCCAGGAGTTTCGTTCTTAGCGAGAGACACCTAGAAACTTTGAACGGATTTTTTGAGTGCTACAGAATTGTTTTTTTCTGTCTCTCTTGCGTGAGAGAATGTATATTTTAAATATTTATTTATTTAAATATTTTAAATATATATTTTGAATATTTAAAATTTTTATATATTTTACTACACCCTTTCATAGCTGTAAGTGCACTTTCTTCCCCCTTTTTCCTGTTTTTGTATATTTTTGTATTTTTGGTACTCGGCTCCCCAAATTTTATTGGGCAACGTTTCGCATGAGGAATTTCGTGCAAAGGAAAATTCTTTTGTCTGTAATATTTTATTTTTTGTCTGTAATATTTTATTTTTTGTCTGTAATATTTTATTTTTATCTCCTTTGCGGAAATAAGTGTAAATAAAATTCCCTTTTACAATCGAGCAAGACCGTTCTTAGCTTATTTATTCCTTCCCCATTTTTTAGACGACGTTTGCTTAGTTCAATGGTCGGTAATTTTCTGAAAGTAGAAAATTAATTTCCGACACACGTGTTCATTCAAGAGACATTCGTCGGCTGCGAAGACATTGGCGCAAATTTTTCTTTCAGAAAAATATTCTTAAAAAAACCTTTTTTGTGACGGTGAGCGACTTTAAAATACTTCGTTTTACGAAGTCATAAACGAAAGAAAAAGTTTTTTTGGCAAGTAAAACAATCTTTTTAAAAAGAGATATCATTTTTTGTTTACCAGACATATTGACGCCAATTTGCAACGTCAGTCTTATTCAGCAAGCCGTCAAATACAGAACCAACAACAATATTCTCATTAACCAAATACCGACATTTTTTTGAACACGTGCCTCTACAACTACAACAAAAAAGACCCAAAAATTTCCCAACGAGGAATTATTTTCTTTTCAGCCTGCCCACAAGAAAAACACCAACTTAAGTTACCATAACGAACATAATATTTTGTTCAAGCAAAACGAAGTTTTAAAAAAAAATTATAACTCTCAACTTGGCCTGCTAGGCAGAAAAAAAGAAAGAAGAAACTTACTACTCTGCTCTTTTCAACTGACTACGTGGTACAAAAAAAGTAATACATTTTTACATTTTTTTTCGTTTAAAAAGTTGTACGACCAAAGCTAAAAGAGCGCCTTCCTCCTACTTAACCTTTCATTTTCCCGCCTAAATGGCGATTGGGCGACGCCATCTTGAATTTCAACTTTTGTTTTCGGAGCACCTTGCAAACTGACTATCATCTTTGTTTTCCTGACAAAGGAACCTTAAAGCAGTACCTTCTCAAAAAAAATTTCTTTTCACACGAATATCACTTTTTATTTTCTTGTAGCTTTTAAAACATGTTTTCCTTTTTGTTTCTTTCTCACTGAAACGTGTTTCTTTGATATATTTTTTTTTTGGGTCTGTTGTCACCCTATAAATAAAAACGAAAATGGATACTACAGGGACCATACTTGATGCTTTGGTGCGGCTTACCAATGAAGTAAGAAAACTAGCCGTAGTTTATTCACAATCGCCCAGACGTCAATACAAAAGTCGTTCGCCATCCACACACCAGAGCCGCCACTCAAACAAGCCAGGACTATGCTTTTATCTCAGTCGCTTTGGCGCTAGGCACGGAGGTGCAAAATGCCCTGCTCCTTCTCAACTTTACTTAACTTAAATATGGAGAGCTGAGCACGGGACTGTAGCGTAAATTTCATATACATACACAAACATTTTTAAACCAATCAACAAACATTAGAACATTCCAGAAAAAAAGGATCCAAACAACATACACAAAATTCGCGCCCATAGATTTTTAAGCCAATCAACAAACATTAGAACATTCTAGAAAAAAAGGATCCAAACTACAATATACAAAAATCGCACCCATAGATTTTTTAACCAATCAAGTACTTTCCCCCCCACCAAAAAAAAAACCCATTCATAACCGTTTTGATCCTCTTAGGAGTTATAAAAAGAAAGCGATTGACCAATTCAACAGAGGTTTCGCCGCTAACAACAAGGAAACTACGTTACACTACTGGACTGCTCCCTCACCCACCAAAACACGAGAGACGCCACGCTGTCTAGCAAAGACATTGCCATTTCCACTTACACCAAAGGCGAAATCAACAACAACAACGACAACAACATTGTGAGTTCTTTGGTACAATATTCCAGCTGAATAATAAACCTTTATTTTATAGTTATTCAGGTTTTGTTTTTGTTTTGTTAGGGAAATTACTTGCGAGGAACACGTACTGCCTCCAAACTTCATTTTATACTTGTGACACATCTTGCAATAACACCCGGCAGCACACCCTCTACAAGATTTATGTAACAACCGTGCCTATTTTATCACAGACTCCAGGTCAAAAAGCATGTTGTTTGGTTGACACAGGAGCAGCTTGGCCACTGAAACTCCTTACAGAGAAGTCACCAGTGTCGCCCATCACATTGCAAGCGGTAAGTCACTCCCCTATTCCGACGTACGGCCAAATTTCTCGTTCTCTGGACTTGGAATTACGGAGAGACTTTACATGGGTTTTTACTGTAGCTGATTTACCATACCCCATTCTAGGCTCGGACTTTCTGCACCACTTCAATCTCTTAGAGGATATGCGCAAACGATGGCTTATTGACGCAAATATGGAACTTTCCCTCACGGGTTTTAAGGCAAATACCTCACCCATCAGCCCGGCATTATTCATTGCTGCCACCGACGACCCATACCAAATCTTACTACGCTCTTATCCAGAGTTAACAAATTTGAATTTTGTTGTGAGCAAGTCAACACACTCAACAACTCATCACATTGAGACCACAGGTGCTCCGGTGTTTTCACGTCATCGCCACCTTTCTGCGGATAAACTAAAGGCGGCGAAGGCAGAGTTTAACCATATGCTGCAGCTGGGAATTATACGTCTCTCGTCCAGTCCATGGGCTTCCCCATTTGCATATGGTTCCAAAGCACTCTGAATATTGGCGTCCGACTGGGGACTATCGACGACTAAATGCCATGATGATACCTGATCGTTTCCCAATCCCACATATACAGGACTTCGCTTCCTCTCTGCATGGTTGTAAGACCTTCTCCAAACTAGACCTGGTTAAGGCTTACCATCAGATACCAGTAAATCCGGCCGACATACCTAAAACTGCGGTAACAACTCCATTTGGAGCGTTTGAATTTTTAACTATGCCTTTCGATTTGTGAAACGCGGCTAGTACTTTCCAACGCTTCATGGACGAAGTAGTGCGTGATTTGGACTTCGTCTATAATTATATAGACGACATCCTTGTAGCAAGTGCCTCACCTGAGGAACATGTTACTCACCTCCGCCTACTGTTCGAACGGTTTCAAAAGTACCAGGTGATGATTAACCCGGATAAATGTGTTTCCGGTGCCTCGTCGCTAATTTTCTTGGGACACATTATCAGCCCAGACGGGATATCTCCCTTACCTGAAAAGGTGAAGGCTCTACAAGACCTTCAACCACCCACTTCACTTCGCCAACTAAGGTACTTCCTTGGTCTGCTTATCTACTACAGACATTTTATCCCACACTGTCTCCTCTGTCTGACCTGTTACGTAATGTTGGATATTTATATAATCCAACTTAAAATATTTTGTTAAATTATTAACCAACGTAATACTTACTTTTTTTGTGTGAAGTTTTATAAGAAAAGTGGATACGTAGCCAAGTCAAATTTATATTGCACATATTCAAGTACTTATGCACATATATACATATATAAACCCAAATAAAAGCATAACTAAATCAATACTTAGCTGATGTTTCATTGTTTTCTTTTCGAAGAATAGTTGACTTTGAAGTTTCATTTCTTTTCTTTTTTCTTTCGAAACGTTGATAATTTGAAGTGACGTCATTTCATGTCGAAAACTTTTTGTTGACTGTGACGATATTTGTCATACGTGTCTTTTAAACAACGTCTGCTTATTTATAGTTATAAAATTAATATTTACGCAAAGACAGCTTTTTATTCTCAACAAATAAGAAACGTCCTTTTAATTATTCTTAAAAATTAATACTTGTGAGAAGTTATATTTATTCTATTTGTTTATTATTCATTCATCTAAATTTTGTAATTTTGTTTTATACTGCATAATTATATTGAAGGAATATTTATTTTTAACATAATCCCCCATAAAGATTGCAATTTATTTTATTGCAATTCAACTGCAAGTGCACTTTTGGGGCAATTATTTATTTACTGTATTGAACCAACATTAATTTACTTTATTTTATTGTAACAACATTTATTTATTTATTTTATTACAACAACATTTATTTATTTATTTATTTATTTTATTGTAACAACATTTATTTATTTATTTATTTATTTATTATTAAAGATAGTCAATTTTTTCCTTCATCATTTGATGGAAATTTACAGTGGCTTTGCGTTTAGGTCTAATTGAGATGTTAGCTTCGGGTTGAACAAGAACCTTGTCCGTGCTACTACTATCAATATTATTTACTGTTGGAGGTGGTCTATCCTCAGACCTTTTATTAGAACCATCCTCGACATCCACCCGGGAAGATACTATTTGAGAATCATTTTAGGGACAGGATATTACCATTGAGTATTGGTTGGAAATTGAGTAATACTCTGTTGCCCCGTTACTTTGCTTTTGACAGCTCTTATTTTATTGTCAGACCCAATTATATTTTCCAAAACCTTGCCCAATATCCAGAAGGGTCTAGATTTATTTATGGATTTGATTACTACTATATCCCTGTTCGAGGTTTTGGAAGTCTAGTCGAAGTGGAATCAACCTATTGAGTGGGTAGTCAAATTATTTAACACGCAAAATAAACTGCTGGATGTTCACCAATCAGACATCAGCAAAATACTGCACTTTTCTACTTCAAACTTAGTCTTTTATATCCATCAAATCTCGCCGCTTCACGGAGGCTTATCTCGTTCTCCTTCATAAAACAAGTCACATCTCTTGCGTCCTTTTTTTCTTCTGGTTTCCATGTGCCGGTAGCAGAGAGAGCACACCTTCTGTTTCTTCGAGGTAAGATTGTTCGTGGTATTACTACTACACCCCCCTGATCCTATGATCACACATGAAACATTCGGGAGGTGGTCTTTTGCACCGTGTGCTTCTTCGTGGTAGTATAGTCACTTGGTCTTCATCAGAAGTGTTATTGGAGGTGCCCGTGGTGTAATGGTTATTGTCACAGGATATGGACACGGCGATCCGAGTTCAATTCCTGGACAAGACTAATTGCATTTCACATAGCACTAATACCCTTGGGAAAGGTATGAATCCAATTATTCTCCTTCCAGCTATGGGTAAATAGTAGGGTAGACTAGGTTCTTCAGCCTTGGTGAGGCAACTAGTCTAGGAGAAGGAAAACTTTGAATTCAAACCTGCTAAACTCCGCTTAAAAAATTGACCTTGTGTCATATCCTGCCCGAGCGGAGGGGTTGGGTAAATAGGATCAGAAGTGTTATTGGAAGAGGCATCACCTGCATTTGTGCTGGGTGCCTGTTCACATGGTCTCTCTCTAATGGTTACAAATCTTTCGCTCGTATCCTCTGAAACCATGTCAGAACAGACAGTCGGCTGGCCTGGTCCCACTATGGGTCGCAGATCTTTCACATGGCGAGGCATTCCGTCGACCGTTATGTTCGGTAATTCCAGTCACACGTCCCACTTTATATTTTGTGGAACATCGTCCATGTAGAGTCTTTATCCACACTCGGTCACCCGGTTTGAAAACGGCCTGCTGTCGATTATGTGACGGCGCCGGTGTTCCATTGATTCCTTTCAGCCGTATGCGGTACCGATAGACCATATTGGCTGGTGCTGTAGCAGAGGATACGTTATCCTTTGGCGTGACGTTGTACCAGTATACTGCTTCTGGTATAGTACACTGTTTTCTGGCGGCGATCCTTTTTACAGTTCTGTAGCATCGCTCGATGATGCCGTTACCAGAGGGGACGTATGCACAGCGGAATCGAAGTCGAACTCTCCACTCATCTAGAAAGGTTTTAAGCAGGCTGCTCCGAAAGGCAGTGTCATTATCTGTAAGAATCTCTGTCGGTGGATCCCGCTCATAAAAGAGCGCCTTCAGCTGGTTGATTACACTTGTCGCATCTTGTCGAGGAAGACGTCGCCAGATGGCAAACCGAGCAGTCGATCACCGTCAAAAAATGGGACCTGTTACAATGGGTAATATTCATCGCTACCTGGTGCCAGGTTTGTTTAACATTCAAAGCTCCCTTTGACCAGTGCACGGGTGCTGGATCGATTGACTGACACTCTTCACATTCTCGGACGACAGAATTCACTGCGGCCTAAGCGACCCCAGGTGCAATCTGTTTCACAAAATAAAGTGTCCGCCGAACACCAGGATGGCCGCTTTGTCGGTGAACAATCTTGATCTGGTCAAGCCCAACTGGGCTCACAGACGCAGTGCAGGCAGGTTGCACAGGCCCAGTGTTCTTCTTAATTGCATCAAGCCACCTCTGAAGCACTCTTGTCAATCGATCTGCCTTATTTTGGCTAGATTTGACCAAGGACACATTCATCGACAGTGCATATTCTTTCACCAGTTTTGTTATCGTGTCAAGCCGTCGTCGAATGAGCATCTCGCTTGCAGCTTTGGTTCGTACCCTGGCTTTGCCGGTAAGGGTGTCCGAGATCCATTCATGGACGCAGGCAGAATCAGTGAACAAATGCAAGGTGGTCGTCTTCCAGAGGATTGCCAAGTTCATTCCTTTAATAACAGCATCAAGTTCTGCAAGGTTAATATGTTGGGAGTCCTTTGCTGGTCGTAACCAACAAGCATCCTCTACTACAGCCCCATCATATACAAGCGACTCGCCGGTAGCGAGAGAGCTTGCGTCAACCCATACGCTAAGGGCTTGGCCGTCGACGCACCATCTGCCTTGCGCCGGGTCTTCCTTGCGCACTCTAGTGAGAACCTCTTTAATCATGGTGTTGGGAAGGGCGTCGTCAATTTTGTCATCCCATCCAGCGGTGACGTCAGATGCTCTCCGCTTGATGAACGCCATAGCTACACGAAGCCAACCACCCACGGGAAGGTGCCCAACCAATTTGCCGCATAATGAAAATACGTTTCGTCGCGTGATGACACGAGGCATATCTGGGATTTTGTTCCCTCTTCTCCAATACAGAGAGTTATCCTCTCCCCAGACCTGTAACCCAAGCACTCGCGCACCATCCTGTTGCCTCTCCGGCTCCTTGGTGAGGAGGCCGAAGCTGCAGAGATGCTCCTTCACACGTGCCGCAGGCACAATGCTCTCATCCACATACACATCATCAATATAGACAGATGTTGCCCGCTGTATGCGCTTGTCCTTCGTCAAGATAGCATCAACAATTGTCTGCATAATGGATAGTGCCACATTGAGACCAAACTCCATGCGGGTCAAGCAATACTTTCGTCCCTTAAACAGTACAGTTTGATAAGACCATAGTGATTGTTGCACGTGCACTTTAGGTATGCCTTGCGAAGGTCTAATACGGATACATTCGATCTTGCTCGCCGCCATTCTCTCAACTTTTCAGTGCATATGTCTGCACGAGCCGTAAATGGATCCACGTGATCATTCAACTCCCGAGAGTCGAGAACCGGCCATACCTTTTGTTTATTCTGCTGGATGACTGCCATTAAGGGGATCAGGCTCTTCGGGGGTCCCAATTTATCTTCCGGGTAAGGAACTAACCACCCATTGTCAATCCAGTTTTGTAGCTCTTCATCGTATTCTGCACGAGCTCTTACAGGGATGGTGTACTCCGGTACTCTGTTGTATAACTTTTCTGGTGGCTGATCACCGGATCACTTCCATGATACTGTCCAGGATTTGGTGCGTTGGTCGAACACTGCGCGAAAGCCAGGTTGTTCTAGCTCTATTGTCGCACCCAAAGTGTGAGCCGCCTCAGCAAAATGTGCCTTGCCTCCTTCGTCGATGTGCACGCCGCCCAATTTCTTGATGACGTCCATTCTCAGAAGGAGGTCGAATCCCAATGGCTTGCTGTTTACCACTAGCACGTTCGTCTTTAAGGGATTTCTGTTGGTCACTGTTAAAGTTATGCTACCAACACCATGGCTTAAAAGGCACTTCCCGTCTGCTGTCAGAATTGCGATACTTTTCCATATATCGGGTCGACATAACATTCCACTTACAACGGATAAGGGGCAGCCGGAATCCACCAACGCTATCCGATCCATTCCATTGATTTTCACCTTCATTACAGGAAGCACTTCTAGTTTATGTGGGGAGAGAGTAGTGCCGGCCTCTCGCCCCTTACCTAGTTTTCCGGACACCTCGATGAGACATGTCCTTGTTGTTGGCACTGATAACAGCGTACCTCCGGGAGCGCTCTTTGTGATTTGCCCCCGGGCTGCCGACAGTTTCTGGCAAAGTGATTGGGACCTCCACACTTGTAGCACTGCACTGCAACTGCATTCTGCTTGTCGGAGGTTGAAGGTGGGGCCGCAGGCACATGAGGAAGAACTCGTCGTCGCCCGGACACCGCAACAACAGGCTCATTGACCTCTGCCTCTTCCGCCATAAGAGCTCGAGCCCTAGCAAGAATCTGTTCTAGGGTCATGTGCTCCATCCTTGAGGACCCACGCAATTGTCGTCTAACTGGACTGGGGAGTCCTGACACGAAAGCGCAACTGAGCCATCGGTCAGGGGTGTTTTCTTCGATCAGACGCGCTAGGTCCCGTAGGTCACCCAAATATTCGTCCACAGTTTCCCCGGGGCGCAAACGACGCGAGACAAATGTGTCAAATGCAACAAAAGGTTCCGGCGCAAAAGCCACGAGGAGGGCTTGTTTTACCTGCTGTAAATCCTCCCTTTGGTCACGGGTTAACCGTCGGTATACTGACAGAGCCCCGCCTTTCAGCTTGAGTGGTAGAACACGTTCCACGTTGTCAACACCACACATTTCGCACACCAGCTCCACCTGTTCCAACCATTCTGACACCGTGTGGTCGGATGAGACGCCATGAAATTCGGGAATCAGCCGAATGTCAAATGCTTTGCCTGCCATTTGCGTCTGGTTACACGTAGGCCGAAATAGCTTGTTAAAGGTTTTGGAAGTCTAGTCGAAGTGGAATCAACCTATTGGGTGGGGGGTAGTCAAATTATTTAACACGCAAAATAAACTGCTGGATGTTCACCAATCAGACATCAGCAAAATACTGCACTTTTCCACTTCAAACTTAGTCTTTTATATCCATCAAATCTCGCCACTTCACGGAGGCTTATCTCGTTCTCCTTCATAAAACAAGTCACACCTCTTGCGTCCTTTTTTTCTTCTGGTTTCCATGTGCCGTTAGCAGAGAGAGCACACTTTCTGTTTCTTCGAGGTAAGATTTTTCGTGGCATTACTATTACAATCTCCTACTTTTATTCTATTTTCCCATTTATTATCTTCCTATGGTCTTAAATAAACAATTTTTAAGAACTCTTATTAATCTTTCCCAAGCAGAGCCAACCCAAGCAGAATATAAAGGGATTCTGATGTGTCTTATATCTAACCTTTCCAATTCGTCCTGAAACTCCTTTGCCTGTAAAGAGCTTTCAAGAATACTACCCCCTTTTATAAAAGTTTAAGCATTATAGCTATACAATATTTGAGGTAAGGAGTACATATTACAAAACCTCTGAAAGGCCAACACAAAATTTCAAGTAGACATATCAGGTAACAGTTCAAAATGGACTGCTCTTATATTTAGACAAGTAAAAATCAAAACAAACATTTCCACAGTACCTCCTCTCACTTCATCCTGGATCCAAAAATGACCTGTGTAGTCTACTCCAACATGATTAAAAGGTTTTACTAAATTCATTTGATGTTTAGGCATAACCACTACTTTAGGATATCTATAAGCCAGTGCATTATACCTTTTTCAGATTGTGCAATTATTTATTTCTGCTACATGCATTTGTTTTAAATAATTTAAATACATGGTTAAAGGAGGTGATTTTCCATCACTTAATATTTCATTAATAGGTATAACTGCCGATGATTTAGTATTTTCACTAGTTAAATAATCTTCATATGTGTCTATAATTATTAAATTATATATTTTATATTTACCTGTCTAATTCGAGATTATAGCTTTTTTTTAATAAGTTTTATTTCGGCGTTTTTTTATAAGTTTTATTAATACTTACATTACTATAACAACATTTTCAAAAATATTCTTCGAAATATGTTGTTATAGTAACTATTCTTCGAAATATTTTGGAAATTTATATAATCCAACGTAAAATATTTTGTTAAATTATTAACCAACGTAATACTTACTTTTTTTGTGTGAAGTTTTATAAGAAAAGTGGATACGTAGCCAAGTCAAATTTATATTGCACATATTCAAGTACTTATGCACATATATACATATATAAACCCAAATAAAAGCATAACTAAATCAATACTTAGCTGATGTTTCATTGTTTTCTTTTCGAAGAATAGTTGACTTTGAAGTTTCATTTCTTTTTTTCTTTCAAAACGTTGGTAATTTGAAGTGACGTCATTTCATGTCGAAAACTTTTTGTTGACTGTGACGATATTTGTCATACGTGTCTTTTAAATAACGTCTGCTTATTTGCACTTAAAAATTAATATTTACACAAAGACAGCTTTTTATTCACAACCAATAAAAAAAGTCCTTTTAATTATTCTTAAAAATTAATAATTGTGAGGAGTTATACTTATTTTATTTATCTATTTATTATTTATTAATATTTATTTATTTAAATTTTGTAATTTTGTTTTATATTGCAAAATTATATGGAAGGAATATTTATTTCTAACAGTAACAGGAAAAAGAAAAATGAGCAGTTTGCTGAATGATATCCAGCTGAAAGCCTTTAACGAAGTGAAGCAGAAACTAGAAATAACATCGCTACTTGTACATCTTGTACCCGGTGCCCAGTTTTCACTGGTCCTTGATGCACCGGCACAGCTGTAGGTGCAGTTTTGCAACACCAACACCAACAACAGCTACAACCTCTCGCTTATTTTTTGAGACAGCTGAAACCAGCAGAACAACGTTACAGCACGTTTGGCCGTGAACTCCTGGTAATGTACCTCGCAGTGAAACACTTTCAGCATTCACTAGAGGGCCGGCAATTCGTGATCTACACCGACAACCATCCGCTTACTTTCGCACTGCGCTCTAAGCCGGACAAGTATTCTCCTCGCGAAACTTGCCACTTGGATTTTGTTTCGCAATTTACCAACGATACCCGACATACCTCTGATGAACAGAATGCTGCGGCAGACGCCTTGTCTCGCCTCCCTATTAATTCTCTGTTCTCACCTTCGGATATCGACTTACGGCAGATGGCCTTAGACCAGCCACGTCTGGACACCTTTGATCTTTCGTCTCCTGAATTTGAAACTTGCAAATTCGCATACCTGCCAGTGTCCACTGCGGACACGCAGATTATCTGTGACACTTCAACAAATTCACCTAGACCTTTTATTCCAATGACTCATCGTAGGGTTGTTTTTGACACCCTACACCATTTGGCACACCCCGGACCCAAAGCCACAGTGAAACTGATTTCGCCTAGATTTTTCTGGCCAAATATAAGGCGTGATATCACTGCCTGGACACGTTCCTGCCAAAAGTCAAAGGAGCACAAACATATCCGTCCACCACTTGGAACATTCAGCACCCTAGGCGCTCGGTTCAGCCATATCCATATTGATCTTGTTGGACCATAGCCGGTCAGTCAGGAATTTACCTACCTCCTGACCTGTATAGACTGTTTCACACGGTGGCCTGAAACTCTTCCCTTAAAGGACATTTCAGCTGAATCCGTAGCGCAAGCCCTTATATCAGGCTGGATAAAGCGTTACGGAGTTCCAACAACTATTACAACTGACCGTGGCAGATAGTTTGAATCCCACCTATTCCAGGAACTTTCCAGGATTTTAAGGACCAAACGTACTCGAACGACGAGCTATCACCCTGCTTCTAACGGGATGATAGAATGCTTCCATCACCATTTGAAAGCCACATTACGTGCCTCTCCTAACCAACAGCGATGGAGCGAATATGTACCTGTTGTCCTTCTTGGCTGTCGTGCGGCTATCAAAGAGGACCTAAGATACTCTCCAGCAGAACTTGTCTATGGAGTACCTCTATCGTTACCAGGTCAGATGCTGAACCTGATAGATTTAACGAGAACATATCCAGCTTTGAATATAAACAGACTGCGAGCTTATTTTGGTAATCTCCCACCAATACACCCCAGGGAACAGACCATCAAATCATCAGTCCCAAAAGACATTTCTTCAGGGACTCACGTTTTTTCTGAGAAAAGACGCTGTCAAAGCTCCTCTCACACAACCTTACACTGGCCCTTACCGCGTGCTTTCACGCACTGACAAACTTTTCACCCTTGACATTAGTGGCAAAAAAGAAACTGTATCTATTGACACGGTAAAAAGAGCCTTTCTTAACACACACGAGAGCCACATATCCCCCTACATACATACATGAACATACTCTTACACCAGTAGACAAGAATACAACACCAAAAGACAATTCCGTGGCCACCACACGTAGAGGTCGACGAGTACATTGGCCAAAAAAACTGTGCAAAACTGGATATGTATAAAATGTACCCTTCTTTGTTTTTACGGCTGACTAAGACTTAACCCTGTCATAGAACTGCGGATCAAGTGAATGGACAGGGTAACCATGGCTAATGTTTCCCATGCCTTAGCACATGAGAAGTCGAGCGAGTGAATCGGTGAGGCTAGGGCTTTACCGTGCCCCTAGCTGTGCAGATGTATCAGGAACGGTAGCTAAGGTATAACCCGAGCCATAGCTCGGCACAGTCGTTCACACGGACAAGGGAACCAACAGCTAAAGCTAACCCATGCTTTAGCACTGCGCAGTCATACAAACGTATCCAGCAAACAAACCAGGGCGTTAGGGCTAAGATTGGCGGTATCTTATTAATGCACAGAGAGGGAAGTGGTAGCTAAAGACAAACCCATGCCTTTAGCACTACGCAGCTAAACGGACGAACAGAACTGACCGGATGGTCTTAGAGTCCTCTTTGTGTGTGCCTCCGGGCCGTCTAGTTTTGACGAGTCTGCAAGGACCATCAGAGATACTCCAACCCACAGAAGAAGACCTCTAGTGGTCCTTAAAAGGACCTTTTGGCATATCTACGTGATGCAAGTGACCACTAGAAGTGGAACTCAGCCTTGAAGAAAGGCCAATGCGACCACGAAATATAGGATTCAGCCTTGGGGAGCTTCGCTCTGAGAGTGGGCTCCCGAGAGCTTTATGAAAACGACCTCTAAAGTTTTTGACCTCGGAGCTATGTTTATACAAAGGGAATGATACGTCACACTGCTGAGCTAAGTAAACATGAAGTTCATCTATTAAAATTAGTCGTGAAAGTTAAGTCCTTCTTTAGCCTGAGATAGGCTACCAAAGATAATTCACTCCATTGTAATAGAATTACTTTTGGCCGATGTGTTTTGTAAATATTGTTAAATGAAATTTATTCCCTTTTCTTAGCTGGTCAGGGGCATATAGGGCTTAATCACTTCTGGTCGTAGCCGGAGGTACTGTTTTTAAGAAGGTGAGTGAGCCGATCTGTTTACGTTTGTGGACAGGTCGCAACAAATTTTCATTCGATGCAAACTGCTATTCCTCTCATCTTCAGCCAATGAAATAAGATAAGTAATATTACAGCTGCCAAATTTTCCATCATTTTTCAAAGTATTTAAAAGTTTTTAAAAAATCAATACATAAAATGATCTGCATTGATCTGGAAATCAATAGAACTAATATAATTTATTAAAAAAGGATTCTTTATAAAAAATCTTTTTTTATCATTGAAATTTATTCACTATTTTTCAGCTGCTGATTTTTCCATCATTGTATATAATATTAGGATTTATTACTTAAAAGCCACATTCCTTTATTTTCTAAACAATGGATGATCAAAAGAGTAATAATACATGTTTTATTCACTATTTTTTCATCATTATATATGATGTTGATTTATTAATGAGAATCCACATTCGTTTTATTTCTTAAGAATGGATGATCAAAAGTATAATAATTCATTTTTTTTCATAATAAATTAGGGACTAAAAAAATGGGCCCCATGGACCTTTATTTCTGCAACAAGACACTACCCAACTGAAAAATAAACCACTAAAAATTAGGAAATTACCTGATTTTAATGAAATCTTCAGTGTACATTAATTAATGAATGAATTTTATTATGCTCTAGTTATTTCATTAAAAAAACGCCCCTTTTTTTTCAAGTCATTTTATGTTTGTAATGTTATTATATGTAAAACTTTAACTAAATTATTTTTTTCTTCTCTGAATAGTTTTTAAAAATATATGAAAAAAATGTAAATGTTGTTAAAAAAAGAGAAAATTTAAAAAAAAAACTTAATATTTGAGGGGTAATAAAAGATTTGTAGATTATCACCAGGTAAAACATTAAATAGAAAAAAAATGAATCTGGAAAAATTTTATTTTATTTTACTGTAAACTGTTTACAATGAATATTTAAAAATGTTTATCATTATAACGCTCTGTCTACTGTGTAGATAGAAGTAAAGGTATGAAGACAGAATAAATATATAAGTTATTTATTCAAGTAATTACAAAAAACTGAAGAAGGGCAACTCTGCATTAGACAGCTCTTGTCACCTTATTACAATTATAAAAATGTTTTTACCGTCATACATTTTGGTTTCGGAGTCCTTTTTTTGTAAGAAAACATTTCTCTTTTTGTTTAAAATGGAACTGATCTATTTCTTACAAGATTTTTACCCATTTTTAAGATAAATGAGTCACTTGACTAAAATGAAGCTTCGGTCACAATTTACACATTAAACTGGCCTCTAATTTTGAGTCCATCTTTTTTGGGCTACTCCCACATAAAAATGATAAAAAGAGAAATTTCCTAGTTGAAATGAAAGTCAAATTCAAAATCATTCAGATGAAAATAATTATTAAAAAATAATTTTAAAAAAATATGGTCTCTCTCCAGTGTGTGTTCAAATATGCCTTTTCAAATTTGAACTGTGTGAAAATATTGAGCCACACTCTTCAAAATATTATAGTTTCTCTCTAGTGTGTGTTCGCATGTGGTTTTTCAAACTTGCATTACTTGAAAAGTTTGAGCCACATACTTCACAAGAATATGGTTTCTCTCCAGTGTGTGTTCGCATGTGGTTTTTCAAAACTGAATTACTCGAAAAGTTTGAGCCACATACTTCACAAGAAAACGGTTTCTCTCCAGTGTGTGTTCGCATGTGCCTATGCAAACCTGAATTACTAAAAAATGCTGAGCCACACACATCACATGAATATGGTTTCTCTCCAGTGTGTATCCTCATGTGCATTTTCAGACCTGAACTTACAGAAAAAGAAGACCCACATACTTCACAAGAATATGGTTTCTCTCCAGTGTGTGTTCGCATGTGGTTTTTCAAAACTGACCTATACGAAAATGATGAGCCACACATATCACAAGAATATGATTTCTCGCTAGTGTGTGTTTGCATGTGGCTTTTCAAACCTGAATTACTAGAAAATTCTGAGCCACATACTTCACAAGAATACGGTTTCTCTCCTGTGTGTGTTCGCATGTGGTTTTTCAAAACTGAATTACTCGAAAAGTTTGAGCCACATACTTCACAAGAATACGGTTTCTCTCCAGTGTGTGTTCGCATGTGGCTTTTCAAACCTGAATTACGTGTAAATTTTGAGCCACATACTTCACAAGAATATGGTTTCTCTCCAGTGTGTGTTCGCATGTGCCTCTGCAAACCTGAATTACTCAAAAATGCTGATCCACATACTTCACAAGAATATGGTTTCTCTCCAGTGTGTTTCCTCATGTGTAAATTAAGACCTGACCTTACAGAAAAAGAAGACCCACATACTTCACAAGAATACGGTTTCTCTCCAGTGTGTGTTCGCATGTGGTTTTTCAAAACTGACTTACACGAAAATGATGAGCTACATACACCACAAGAATATGACTTCTCGCCAGTGTGGGTTCGCATGTGGCTTTTCCAATTGGAAATCTGTGAAAATTCTGAGCCACATATTTCACAAGAATATGGTTTCTCTCCAGTGTGTGTTCGCATGTGGATTTTCAAATCTGAATTACTCAAAAATGCTGAACCACACACATCACAAGAATATGGTTTCTCTCCAGTGTGTGATTGCATGTGTCTTTTCCAATTGGAACTCTGTGAAAATTCTGAGCCACATATTTCACATGAATATGGTTTCTCTCCAGTGTGTATCCTCATGTGTATTTTCAGACCTGAACTCACAGAAAAGGAAGTCCCACAAACTTTACAAGAATATGGTTTCTCTCCAGTGTGTGTTCGCATATGGGTTTTCAAATCTGTATTACTCGAAAATGCTGAGCCACACACATCACAAGAATATGTTTTCTCTCCAGAGTGTGATTGCATGTGTCTTTTCCTATTGGAACTCTGTGAAAATTCTGAGCCACACATTTCACTAGAATATTGCTTCTCTCCAGTGTGTGTCCTCATCTGGCTTTTAAAATGTAAACTTTGTAAAAATGCTAAATGACATACTTCACAGGAATATGGTTTCTCTTCAGTATATCCACATATGTTTATTTACATTTGAATTCACTGAAAATGGCGAACCACATACTTTACAGGAATAAAGTTGTCTGTGTAAGTTTCAATGTTTTTTTAAAGTAGAATTTTCACACAATGTAATAATTATACAATTTTTGTTGACTGTGTCTTTGCAGTTTTTCACCCATTCATTCATTTGACATGAGTGTTCTTTTTCTTAAGAATGTTTTTTTTTATAAATGTAAATTTATAAAAAATTCTGATATAATGATGATTAACAAGCTTCACAAAAATTTGTTTTCTCTTCAATGTGTTTTAAATGGTGGCTTTCCAATATGAACTTTATAAAAATGCAGACCCATATATATACTGTGTTGTTTTGATCAGAATAGGAAAAAGGGGAAAGAAGTGATGTCTGCATATGAGCCATGCTTATTTTGTGGATATATGTGTTTAAAACTGGATAACAGTGGGTGCAAACCAGTGTTAGTTTAGGCTATCTGAAAGAGAAAACAGAAATTGAGAGAGAAATGTACAGAGAATGAGCAAAAAATTAGAGTAAGAAAAAAGAGAAAACAAAGAAAGGAAAGAATTGATTAGAGCGAGATAAGAAATAATGAATATATATATATATATATATATATATATACAAGTTGAAAAGAAGTGATAAGGCAACTTAGCATTGAAAAAACATTATTTTTAGGATTTCAAAAAATAAAAATAAAAAGACAATTGATACACACACAGATCCCACACCTTTGCCAGAGAAAGAGAAAAGGAGGAGTCTTTCTTTTTAAAATATAATTGACATAAACCTGAACATTTTTTCTGAAGTTTCTGACATTTTTAAGTTGTAAACTCTAAGTTTATGAATTTTCACAAAAAAGTTTGTCTTCCAACCCCTGAAAAACCTAGAAAGGAAAAATCCTTTGAATTTAAGGTGACATTTCCCTCCATCTGATTCACATCATGAAAACTTTCCTAAGCCATTAATGAGGGGATTTTAAGTTTTTAGCATTGTCATCTTACCTATGGAACTGGAACCGGAACAGTCGGACAAGGCAACACCTGGCAGCAAATCCACTAACTAAACAGAGCCAATTTGATTGCCAACACTGATGGAAATGGACACCAACACCAATACAATCAAGTGGTAACCTCGGTACTTGCTGAGTTAGCAAAGACCCTACTGAAGATTAGAGCAAAAAAAAAAAAAAGAAGTTTTTCTCCCAACCACTGAAAGACCTACAAGGGAAAAATCATTTGAATTTAAGGCAACATTTCTGACAGAGGATACTTGGACACCTTGTTCACAAGTCTATTGGGTGGTTGATTACCTGACCATTTCTATGACGATGTCCAAGCCCTGGTCTGCTCAGTGAACTCTGCGCTGAAGTCTGGTTCCTCTATTTTGATCATGGCTCAGGCATGCGGCTCTGTTCTAGAGAAGATTGCAACACAGGACAGGTCTATGTGGACTCCACCCAACATCCTAATAATATCCATGCCAATTAGCATGTTGAAGCCAAACAGCAAACTTTTCATGGACAGCACATCAGCTTTCACGGGGCTTATGCTATCTACTGCCAGCATGATAGTCCCAATGCTGTTACCACAGAGAGGTTTGCCGTCGACTGTCAGAAAGTCTAATGCCTGCCAACTCCAGGGGTTGCACACCGATTCAATCACAAGTGACTGAGAGTATCCAGAGTCAACCAGTGCCATTCACTTCTTGCCATTAGCCACAGCTTCAATCACAGGGAGCACCTCTTTTGATTTGAATGGGGAGAAAGTGGCACTAACATCTTGTAAGGTGCTTAGTTCTGTTGCTGAGATGACAGTGTATAACTGATCGCTCTCTCCGGTTTCTAAAACTGCAGCACTGCATACAATCTCTGGCCAGATGGTTCAGGCCCCCACATCTGAAACAGGTGACATCACTCTTACTAGTTTTGTGAATGTTCGGGGTATGCAAGGTCTGCTCAGGTTGTGCTGCAGTGGACAGATGCTCATCACTGGTGTCCACTAATATGGCGCGAGCCCTTTCATGTACCTCTCTTGAAGTTAGGGTTTCTAAACTGGTTGACAATTGGAGGAGTCCCCTGACATGACTCAGCAGCCCATTGAAGGCACTCTTTATCCAATATTCTGATGACATTTCCTGTACTAGTCGTGCCAATCTATGCAAGTCTGTTTGGTACTCATCTGCAGTCTCTTCAGGATGAAGGCGGCACGTGGTAAATTGTTTGAAAGCCATGAACGAATCCATTCTGTAGGCTTTTATAAGAGCACACTTGACCTCCTCGACGTCATCCCATTGTTCTTTAGATAGCTGCCAATATGTTCCCCGGGCCACACCTTTTAATCGTACTGGCAAAACTTGCTCTACCTTGGTTATCTTGCAAAGCTCACAGGTCAATTCTAGGTCTTCCAACCATTCCATTTTTGGTGTATCTGTTGCTACACCTCTTAACTCAGGGATAAGCTGGATGCCATGGTTAATAAAATGAAGTCCTTTAACTGCTTGCCACTGGTCCTGCTTCTCTGTCGTTTTCTTTCATTCTTACTTGCCGACTGTTCACCACCAGTTTTATCTTATCCAGCCATGTATGATTGCTGAATTCATGTAAACGACAGCACGCTAATCATGGTCTCTCTGATCAATGAATCCCAGTCGGCTCATCAGAGACAGCAGTCTGCGGATTCAGCCTTTCAGTTTCACTACAACCAACAATTAATATTTAAGCCCGAAACAGCACGAAAACAGTCAACAGTTGCCCTGTCCAGGTGTGAGGCAGAATACATGTCTATTAACGCTGCTGCACAGGAGGGAAAATACTTAATCGTTCTCATGAAGGATATGCTAAATAATGAAATAAATTATACATTTACACTATATTGTGACAGCCAATGTGGCATAGTATTATGGAAAAAACCCATATACCACCAAAGATTAAAACACATAGATATTAGATTCCATTTCATAAGGAATGAATTAGAGAAAGGAACTCTAAGATTATTTCACATAGCGAGTGAAGAAAATAGAGCAGATATATTCACAAAACCAGTGAACAGATCAAAAAATCGAAAATTTACATATCTATTGATATGAACTTTTGTTGTTTTTAAAAGGAGAAAAGAAAAATCGTGTGACAACAAGTCAATAACCAAAAGAGAAGAAAACGTTAAAAAAAAAAGATCACGTAACAATAAACCCAATAAATGAAAAACGGGAGAAGGAAAAGAAAACGGAGATCATGCGACAACAAGCCCAATAGTAAAAATTGGAAGAAAACGGGATCATGTGACAAAAAGTTTGAACGAATGACTACATTTTTTTTCATATATTAAAAAAAAGCCCAAATCCAAAGCTTCGGCAAAATTTTCTCGGTATATATCTATTGTACTTAAGCATCTATGTTACCGCAAAAAAAAACAAAAAAAAAAACGAACTTTCCCGAGCGTTTTGGGTCGATAACGGAAAGAATCGGAATATTCCGGAACGAAATTTAAGTAAGCAAACGATAAAATAAGTCATCCAATTTGTTGACAAAATGCATGAAGACAAAAAAAAAAAAAGAAAAGAAAAAAAAAGACAATTTTTCATGGATAACGGGGCGGGGGAGTGTTTTGTAACTATTCTGTACTTTCACCTAACAATTTAATAATAATCCTGGTCCTGCATTTGGTGTTACGGCATCTCCAGGCATAACTTTTCCTCATTTTTTTTGGTGGCAAGAATGCTCATATGCCCGACAACTTTTAATTTTGCCAATTAGGTTTTTTTTTCTGGGTAAAATTGGATCACCATTTCAGCATATTTTAGATTTTCGCTTAGCTGGGATAAATTCATGTTTACACTTGATTGTAAGTTAGTAAACAAATTGATTGCATTATTTTATCTTAAATTTGATTAGCTCGGCGTTTCGGCATATTCCGATTCTTTCCGGAAACGCTCGGGAAAGTTCGGCTATTTTTACGGTAACGTAGATGCATAAGTACCGGAATTTTTAACGAATGAAACCAAATCAGTAGATACGTGACTTTTTTTTTTAAAAATGAAAATAAACTAAAATCGATTAAACGTTTTTTAACAAATCACAAAAAAATACGATTTCTTAAAGGGATTTTATTGAAACAGAAAATATTTTCCTGGATTTAATACTTTCATTTTATATTCCATCTTGTAAAATATTTCCGTTTATAAAAACAAAGCACAACTGAAACGTGTTGTGGGTGGAAATATCTGCGACCGAAACGACTGGATGCCGTTAAAATCACATAAAAGTAAATAAGGAAAATACAAAAATTACGAAACTAATCAGAATAATAACCAAATATTTTAATTCTTTTGGGGTAAAATGAATCTTTCTAAAACAAAAAAATCGACCTATTTTTATTGAAACTTTTAATAATAAAGAAATTAAGAAAAACTAATTGTTTCCTTTTTTTCTTTCTTTTTAAATCTTTGATGATTTCTTTTCCGTTTCATTCAATCAATGCAACAAGGTAAAAACTGTCAAAATGTGAAATAATTAACTAAACTTACGTGTGGTACAAGGCCAAAAAATATCAGCAGACTAGAATTTACTAGTCATTGTCAGTCTAGCTCATTAACCATCACAACATACGAAGTACTTTGTAAAACTTTAAATAAACTATTTTTGGGGTTGAATCAATTGAAAACAGCCGTCATTTACAAACGATGAAAAATGGTTAACCAAGGGAGATAATAAAAATCATAAAATTTAGCAAAGGGAGATAATAAAAATTTGAAGTACTTTGTATAATTTTACAAAATTTGTAATTTATTTATTGATGTTCTTAAAAACAATTTCCTTTTTTTAAGGCATGTCAATTAGACTAGATTGTTTTAGATCTTGCATTGACCGTACATTTATTTAAATTTTTTTGTGTAATCGTTATGGGAAAATTATATCCAACCTAATACTTACTTTTTGTAAAACTTCTTGGGAAAAAAAAGAACACGGAGACAAGTCAATTTTCAATTGCACATATTCGAGTATTTATACATATATAAACCGAAAAAAGTACAATTAAATTAACACTTAGCTTCAATGTTGACGTTTTCGAAGTTTTATTCCCCCCTTTATTTTTTTGTAACGTTGGTTAATTGAAGCGACGTCCTTTAAAAGCGCCGTCTTTCCATGTTAAAAAGTTTTTGTTGACTGTTTTATTTCCTTATCGATACAAATAAAGAGAACACAAGGTTCTTATAGTTTTGTGGGGGAGAGGGGAAGGGAGGTGTCAAGCTTTGTCTAAGTTTTCTGAGGGAATTTAGCTAGCCACATTCGTCGAACCATTCAACAGTACAATATATAACCAGTCATTCATCACCAATCAAGCTACATTCACCAAAATACCACATTTGCTCTCGGAAAAAGACCTACAGGAATGTGTGATTTTATTTACAATTTATGATTTATTTACAATGAATGTTATAAGATAGGAATGGGAGAAAAACCCCAAAATACAAAAAAAAGCGAAATTAAGGGAAAAAAATCCCCGTTTGGTTGCCCTCCCATTCCCCCGTCTACGAAATGGAGGCCGACTATTTTCCGGTGTCCGAAAACAAGCCGGATTTTCAACAAAAGCGGGCGGGAGTGAGGGTTGAGGTGCAGAAATAATGGGGATGGGGAAGATCTTGGAGACTAGCCACTAGATGACGGGGACGATGACTCACAACATACTGCTAACTAGGCTTCAAGAGGGGAAAAAAAAACTTTTCCTACTTACGCGGGGTGGGGTGCCGAAGGACCCGTACCGTAGACGCCATAGGCAGGTAGAGGAGGGAAGGATGATTCTAACATTGCCCCCTTTCTTACGACCAGGCTCGCTGCATTCACCTACCTTTTGTCGAATGTTATCCGATCCAAGCGTTTTCTATTGCATCTGATTTTGACCCTACGCTGATGCCTAGAATATAAAACCAGATCACGATGAGAAAAGTTTGAATCATCATACAATTCCTTGTTTTGCGTCGAGCAAATCACTATCCAAGCTACAGTCAGGATCGCGAGAAACACCACTCGCTTCCCATCCCGAAACGGAGGAGGAACGTTGTACACGACGTAACCAATGTCGAGCAGCACGAGCTGCTTGGGTTCGATGCGAGCCGTCCACTCCCCGACGTGATCCCAGAACGGGCGAACTCACTCGCAGTAGTAAAAGGCGTGCTCAGCCGTTTCTTCTAAACCACTGCCACAGCGAGCAGAATCGGGCATGTCTGCCAGGCCCGCTCTGAAGTTCAAGCCAAGAAGGGGTAACGCATTCCGTGCAAGTCGCCAGGTGAGTGAGAACTCAGAGTTGTTCAAGAAGCTCGTTCTTGGCGCCTAACTCCAGTGGGCGCAGATTGCCTCCGTCTCCAGCCGTGCCGCTCGCTAAGAGGGTCCGAGGCGGAACCCACCACTATCTTGGCACTCGCAGATAAACAGTGCTTCATCCAAAGGATTATGTCGACCTTCAGCATTTGGGTCTGACTTGAGGCGAGGAAAAAGTCCGACTCGCTTTTCGTCTCCACACTGCGTCCCCGTCAAGGATCAGCCCAAGTATGCAAGGCTTTCAGCAAGCCAGTGGCTCTCCAGATCAGGCATACACAGACCCCTGTTGCGCGTACGTTGGATGGAGACCTGTCTACGGGCCATCAGCCTTCGGCCTCCCCAGAGCAATCTGGAGAGTAATTGTAGAAGCGCCAGCCGACGTGCCTTAGGCAGAGGAAATACAGCCAATCAGTAAAGGATCAAGGGGAAGACGTACACAGCGCACGCCTCCGCCCTGCCCTTTAAGGACAATCTCCTTGAAAGCCAGATTCCCACCTGAGCTTTCACCTTAGCTTGTACTTCCGACCAATTTCGCTGCAGTTGGAGGTCAGGCCCAAACCACACCCGAGGATGCAGACGGGTCCGTCACTCTAGCAGCAGGGCCCTGGAAAGGTATCGCTACCTCTCCAAGCACCGAGCCGCAAACCTTCGCTTTTGTCAAAATTGACCTTGGCTCCTGCTATCCGCTCGTACTCACAAACCGCCTTCTTCACAGCCTTTATATCCAGGCGGCGGGATACAAAGACTGTGATATCATCGGGGAACGCGGAAACCCTCTCCGTAAGAGGGCCAGCAAAAGGGACACCGCGCAGGGCCAGATTTGTCCCCTCATCTCTAAGCCTACGGAGCAGGGGCTCCAAAGCGAAAATATAGAGAAGAGGAGACGGGGGAAGCCCTGCCGGACCGAACGCCCTCGAACGCCTCCTGTTCACCTGCACCACTGCCTGATGGTTATGGTACATCATGCTAATCCATCTGCGGAACTCTGGTTGGAATCCAACAGTCTCCAAAACAGTCGCGAAAAACCAATGGTCAATCCTATCGAAGGCCTTGGACTGATTTAAACTGATCAGAGCGGATTCCGTGCCGTCTTCTATCCCCTCTAGGACCTCTAGAATCAAGTGCAGATTGTCTAGGATCGATCTTTCCTTCACAGCGTAGGTTTGCTCGGGGCCGATCAGATCGCTCATGACAAGCTGTAAACGATTCGCTTAGACCCGGGCCAAAATCTTTAACTCTGTGTTAAGCAGAGTTATGGACCTGTAATCGCAGCACGCGCCCATCCGGGGACTTGGCGGAATCGATATACCGATCGGGAAATCTTCGCACTTTTTCCTCACGCGTAGTTGCGTTCGATTTCACAGCTTCGTTGAGAACTCTTTTTAACCTGGATCTAACTACGAATCCGTTGTAGCGCTTGCTAGTCTTACGCTAAAGGACCCCTCTAGCTAGCTCTACTGTTAGGGAGTTCCTCCCAGCCACCGCCCGAGAAAGCCTATCTTCTATAGATTTCACCTCCTTGGTCCTGTCTAGGTTGAGCTGATGACCGTACTTGGTGGCGAAATCTCTAATCCTATGTTTAAGAGAAACCTACCACCTATTCCCGGTAACCGCCCCAACTGATGCCTGCTTAATACAGCAAGCAAGCGTGCACACTTGCTTGAGTCCCTCAGTCCCCTCACATTCAGAGTGGCAAGGTTTAAAGCCATTGGACCCACTTACCTTACTCCGGGGTGAGGATGCCAACGGCCTGACACAGGGAACCGGAACCGAGTTCATTAGTAACTCAGCCGTCCCTAGAAATTCCTCCAATTTCCATGAGGTTCTTCAATTTTAGGGACGTATAAAAGCAGGGATGAACATAAATCGGGACCCTGCCCGTACATTTAAACAACATAACATTGAGCGAGGGGTGCTCCAATTCCGCCAACCTTATGTTTGTCCGACTGGCTTCCTCAATGAAACGCCACAGCTCTCTCTTTGATACAGCTCACTCATTTGTCATTTTAAGTGTAGTATGAGTCCAAACTGTGAAAATCTTTTGACAGGTGCACAATATACTCCTTTACTCATAACTCAGACAAGAGTGAAATACCTCGGACGCATTAAGGAAAAGTTATGGAACATTTTGTCCCATTACTTACTTTGCGGGATTGCCCCAAAAAAGAAATACCAATGGAAACAAGTATTTCTGGGGTCTGATTTCCCATAGGTTTTCATTCTGGGCATGGCTTCCCACTTTAAAATGATTTTACACCACATTTCTGATTTGGTGAGAAGTCAGTTCAATACTCTGTAAGCTGTGGGGCAACTTGATCTCTTCATAGCAATAAAGCACTGATGACCACATGCCTCTTCCCAGCCACTGGACACCAGCAAGCAGTTGTAGAGGTCCAGCCAATCAACAAAAGCAGCAGTCCAGCCTTGTCTGATTAACCATCTTCTTCAGGAAAACTTAGTTCTATTCAGGTTTACAAGTCTTATCTTGACTCAAAAGTCCTTTTCAGATTTTCAATATGTCTTATAACCATTTTGCTGCTCTTTTCCGGATAGTAAACTTGTTAGCATCACAAGCCCAAAGTAAGCAGACATGCAACGAGTACTCAAAGCAAAACAGCAGTCAACAAGCAAACAGTACCACTTGGACTTGTTGTTTCTTCCATACTAATGTCAACCAAACTGCAGTTAACTGCTAAATTAACAAATGAGACATAGATCAGCCTGCTTCAGCAATCAGATATGTATGACTCTCCATACAGCTAAAGATAAATGGCCACATAGTGACTTCTTTGAGAAATCCCTGGTTGCACAATTTTTTAACCCCTTTTGATCACTATGATCCTTTTCTTCTCTTACCTCTTTTGGTATTTTTTCCTTGCTGAGACCTTATTGGGCCACAACATTATCCACAAACTATGGGCTAGTCTCCAAGCCAGAGATGATGCCTTGACGAGGCAGCCAGAGTCCAGAGACCATTGCTAAGGCCAAAAGCCAAGTCTAGCGGGACAGCTGTGGAGTCAGGGTCTGAAAAGTCCAGGCCAAGCTGAAGGTCCAAGTAAATGTCACTCCAGGGGAAGAGAAGTTGAGATATAAGAGGGAAAACAGGTCTTTGATGGAATTGTACTCAAGTGATGACGTCACTGTATTTGTGTCCCTCTGTTTACTCATAAGTGTTGTACAATAGGCACTTGCAATGCACAAGAAAGTTAGAGGTCAGAATAAACTCTGAAAAGAACAAACGGCTGAGGTTAGGTCTTTGGGGAAATAGCGTTCCTCTGCTGGGGCTTTTCCACTGGAGTGACGAGCCATTTCATATTCTAAATGTATGGTTCTGTCTTGTCCTCAAATTGGAAAGAAATTAGTCAGAAGTAGAGGCAAAGGTAGAAGCATAGGGGAGTACTGGATTTTTGAAGGCAATTTTCCTGAAAGAGCAAACTGGACGTGTGTGCCATGTAGATTTTCCCATTGATCATTTACCAGTTATTGGTACTCTGTCAGCAACTTGGTTGTTTGTTTTAAAGTGACGCCACTTTTCCCTCTGGAGGAAGAGAAGTCATTCAGATGTTCACAAATTGGTCTGTTCCCAATGATCTTCTGATAAAGGGTAATAGTTTAACATTAGTCAAATTGGGACATTAAAAATATAAAAGCAAAATTCCTGTGATTGAGTATATCAACAAAATTGATTCTTTCAAGATGTCACCTACAATCAATATGCAGTACCCTTCCTCCCTTTGAATCTAGGAAGCAGTCCCTATTTGCAGTGATAAGTCAAAGACCAATCCCATAGTAGAAACAATTGAAAAAATAAACACCTTGTCTGAAAATTGCTAATACTGTGGCCATTAATTATGCTATCACAAGAAATGTTACGGAAACCAAAAATTATGTCCTAATAAAAAAAAAACAAGGAATGGATTGGAAAAAAAAAAGAAATAATATTTGGGACTGTTGTGAGACAATCTCTTTTCAACAGGAGTCATCTACTTGAAATTAAAAAGAAATAATATTTGGGACTGTTGTGGGACAATCTCTTTTCTACAGGAATTAAGTCATCTACCTGAAATTAAAAAGAAATACATCAGAATTGTACTTCTTTCTTAAGTGGATGACTTTTGACTGCAAAATTGAAACCAGCAAATTCATCAATGAATGATCCCTGAAATTTACATAAAGTAACATTCTTTTTGCTAACAAAACAAGGTGCGTTGTCTACATGCTCATCAACCACCCAGTAGAGAAGCTTTTAAGGTTATCCCGATAAAAGTGATGATTTAGAAATTCAAACCAAAATCATGAAAATAAGAAAAAAAAAAGACAAGTTTGAAAACTTATTTATTGTCCTCAATACTTTAACATCAATCACTGCAAATGTTTACATGTCTTTTCGAATTACAGTTAAAGATGTTGATAAACTGGGCAAACAATTTTTTTACCTAGTGTTTGTTTGCATATGTCTCTTCAAATGTGAACTGTGTGAAAATGCTGAGGTACATACTTTACAAGAATATGGTTTCTCTTTGGTATGTGTTAGCATGTGGCGTTTCAAATGTGAATTCCGAGCAAATGCTGAACTACACAATTCACAAGAAAATGGCTTCTCTCCAGTGTGTGTTCGCATGTGTAATTTTAAGCTGGAACTCTGTGAAAATGCAAATCCACAAATTTCACAAGAAAATGGTTTCTTTCCTAGGTGTATTCTCATGTGTTTAGTCAAAGTAGATTTCACTGAAAATGAAGATTCACAAACTTCACATGAATATGGTTTCTCTCCAGTATGTGTCCGCATATGACTTTTTAACTTTGAACTCACAGAAAATGCAAATCCACAAACTTCACAAGAATATGGTTTCACGCCAGTGTGTTTTTGCATGTGACTTTTCAACTGGGAACTCTGTGCAAATGCTAATTCACATACTTCACAAGAATATGGTTTTTCTCCAGTGTGTATTCGCATGTGGCTTTTTAAGTGATCATTTCTTGAAAATGTAGATCCACAAACTTCACAAGAAAATGGCTTTTCACCAGTATGTGTTCGCATGTGCATTTTCAAATGAGACCTAATTGAAAATTTTGATCCACAGACCTGACAAGCATGTGGTTTTTCTCCAGTGTGTATTTGCATGTGTTTCCTTAAAGTAGAATTCTCTGCAAAAGCTGATCCACAGATCTGACAAGAATAGGGTCTCTCTCCAGTATGTGTTCGCATGTGTCTTTTCAAGTAAGAAGATTCAGCAAAGGCGGATCCACACAGTTTACAAGGAAAAGACTTTGGTTCTCTGTGGGTTTGCATGTGGATTCTTAAATCTAGTTTACGTAAAAATCTTTTACTACAAACATCACAAGAATATGGTTTCTCTCCACTGTGGGTTTGCATATGTTTTTTTAAAGTAGTTGTCACTGAAAATGCTAATCCACAGACTTTACAAGAATATGGTTTTTCACCTGTGTGTGAACGCATGTGTCTTTTTAAATTGGTCATCTCTGAAAATGCTGTCCCACACACTTTACAAGAAAAAGGTTTTGCTCCAGTGTGGGTTCGCATATGACTTTTCAAATGTGAACTGTCAGAAAATGATGATCCACATATTTCACAAGAATATGGCTTATCTCCAGTATGTGTTCGCATGTGGCGTTTCAAATGAGAATTCAGTGAAAATGCTGATCCACATACTTCACAAGAATATGGTTTCTCTCCAGTGTGTGTTCGCATGTGGCTTTTCAAACCAGAACTATGTGAAAGTGAGAAACCACATACTTCACATGAAAATGGCTTTTCTCCCGTATGTGTTCGCATGTGTACAATTAAATTTGAACTCTGTTTAAATGTTGATCCACACACTTTACACTTATAGACTTTTGCTTTCTTTCCTTTTTCTTTCTCCATATGGTTTTAGTTTTAGATTCTGTGAAAAACCTGATAGAAGAACTCTACGAAAAAAGGATTTCTTCTCTGTGCTTTTTGAAATGGAAATTTAGTCAAAATTCTCTTTTACACACTTGGCAACAATAAAAATTGTCTTTTTTGTGTGTTTGACTGTAACCATTTAAATATGAATTGTGTCAAAATGCAGATTCACATACTTTATATGAATGCATTTTCTCTTTCGTATGTACTTGTTCGTGTCTTTATAAGTTTGGAAATTATTGTTCTCACGTTTAATTGATATCTGTAAATAAAAAAGAAATATTATTAAAGAAAACAAGAGATCCATAAATTATTTGCAATCAAAATTATAACTCAATTTAAATTTCAATGAAATGAAATGCAACATGTCACAAGATTAATATAATCCAGATTAAATGTTCAGTAAGGATAAGGTTGCAAAAACTGTGGACAAAAAAGGCCCTTTTATAGACTTTATTTTTATAATGCAGGCATCATTGGGGAATGAAAAAACTTTCAGATGTGAAGAGTCTTGCCACCATCCAGACTGAATTACCAAGTTTTCTAATATATATATATATATATATAAGTAAAATGAAATATTTAATGAATAGCATATGTTGAAAAAATTATATATTTTAGTAACTTTATTTTTATAATGCAGGCATCATTGGGATATGAGAAAACGCTCAGATGTAAAGAGTCTTGTTATAATTCAGAGTGAATTATAAAGTTTTCTAAAAAACATATTATATATATATATATATATATATATATATATATATCAGTAAAACTAAACATGATAATTAAAAAGGTTGGTTTAAAAATGTATATATTTAAGTTACTTTAAATTCCAGGGTATAAAATAAGTCAAGGGGCAACGCATTTAGTGAAATGGTTAGCAAGTTCAATGAGCTGACCATTGTTAATGAGTTCACTTCTCTCTGGGTGCTCCACATTTCTGGCCTTGTGTCACAACTAAGCAAAGCATAGTAAGAAGGGGAACCTCACATAGTGTAATGGTTAACAAGCTAAATTAGCAGACTATTGTTATTGAGTTAAATGCTTTGCTTTCTTTGTATATTATAAATTATTTAAAAACAAAATTATCAACAAAATGATCTCTTACATATCATAGATACCTATTCAAATGGTTTCAAACTAATGGCTTACGCTAAATTATTACTGTTACATAGCAATGCCTGAATCCGTTTAAATCTGTGCAAACTAATATCTGAGAATACAGAGAAATATTTCAAACCATTTAAATTATTACTGTTACATAGCAATGCCTGAAATTATTTAAATCTGTGCAAACGAATGTGTTATGGTGACCTATCAATATGATAATGAACTCTCCCTTCTTCATAAAACTTTTTTTAAACTCTCATAGAGACTTTTTCCTAGCAATCATTCATTTTCAAATTCCTAAAATGTCACAGTAATTATTCTATAAACACACAATTCTAAAAAAATTTTTCAAAAAGAATTTATTTCTCCAGCAATTTATCTTTTTGTTCTCATAAGAATTTAATGAAATTGAAATTGAATGAGGAAAATAAATCATCTTTTTGTTCTTATAAGATGTTGGTTGGTTGGGTTTTATGGTATATCAACCTTTGTAGGTTATTTAACGCCAAATCCATTCTTATGTAAATAATTAGTTCTATTTCAAACAATTCAGTTTAGCATAAGCATAGTGTTTAAATGTAAGTACAATTTAATTGTGAAAAACATTTCTATTTCAAGCTATGCAGTTTAGTCAAGTACTTCTAATTCAGCCAATTCAGTTTAGTATAATTACAGATTTTGTTTACACATAGTTAAATATCAAAACAGTTCTATATTAAAGAAATCAGTTTAGGGTAAGTAGAGTTTCAATGTTAAAAAACAGTTCCAATTCATATAATTCAGTTTAGCATAAGCATGCAGTTTAAATGTAAGTACAGTTTAATTGTGAAAAACATTTCTATTTCAAACAATTCAGTTTAGCATAATTATGCCGTTAGTTTTATTTAACCCAGAGATAGGGCCCTATCAGGTGCTACCACGCCAGGCCAAAGTGGACCTAGGAGCAATGGCAATGAAGGGGTGTTCTGCATTCCCCAAAGCCCCAGCATTACTGGAACCTCACTATCAGATTGTTTAGTATCATATCCAGGACACTCATTGGGATGGGGGTCTTACCTCTCTGCAGGGGCGCAGTCGGTGTATTCTACAGCCCAAGTTGACTGGGCAAGTTCCGATAAGAATTTCAGGAAATTGGAATTGAAAGAGGAAAATAAACTGGTTAAATCTCATGAAAAAGAATTTTTGTTTCCAAAATTTGCAAGAGAAAAATTTTCTCAAACTTACGGGTGATTTGGCACACTTCTCATGTAAGTGTCCAGCCAGGAAAAGATATAAAAAAATGAGTGGTGACCATGGCGGGGGGGTAGTGCGATCTCAGCGGTGCACATGTTCATTCATGGTGTGACTCTATATTTGTTTGGTCACACTTTGGCCAGCTGTGTTGTGTACTTCACGGTCCTGGTCAGATGTGCCTCATCACTAGACATACCTCTGGACTCTTCAGAGGGGTTATGTTTATCACCTGGCGCCTGAGGCGCCCCTCTTTAGTAGAATGCTGACGGGGCCCTGAGGCATTTTTAGAAATGCCGTGTGATTGTGGGCTCCGGCCCTGCGCCTAGACCCACCTTAAAAAGGCCTTGTGGCATACTCGTCCGGTTACTGGGACAGAGGACAAATACGATGAGATCTCGATGATTAGCCTTGACTAACATCCTTGAGCCTCAGTGGGGCTGTTCCCCCAGGCTCTAACCCTCCTTGGAGAGGCAGGGTTTATCACCTGGTGCCTGAGGCGCACATTTTGAGGGGAATGCTGACGGGGCCCGAGACATTTTTAGAGCCGCTAGGCACGTCTGGGCTACGGCCCTCCATTCGAACCCACCTAAAAAAGGCCTTGTGCCACACTTGTCTGGTTGGACAGTCGACAAATACTGTGCGAGCACACCGATTTAAGAAGCTGCTACGGGCAAGTCAACAACGACGACAACGGAGAAGAAGAAAACGCCAAAAAATAAAAGACACAGGCAGAGAAAAATAGACATCTTGCCAGAATTGGATCACCATTTCTGCATATTGTAGATTTTAGATGCATAAGTACCAATTTCTCATTTCATCCTAACTTTTATTTAGGCCTTTTAAAAAGCAGTAAAAATTAATGCAAAAACGTAGTTATAAAATAAATAATAATTATTTAAAGGAAAATAAAAATAAAACATTTGTTTGACTAAATGACGAATTACAAAGCACTTCAATTCCTGCAAATGAATCTGAAAGTTTCTCAAAAAAATCTTTATTTTTCTTTAAAATGATTTTTAGATTTTCTTCATTTGGAATCTTTGTAAAATGCTTATCATTTTTGCAATTTTGTTTGACACAAAAAATAATCTTTTTCTCTTTTCTTTTTTGGTACAAAAATTTTTAAGACAAGTATATTTCAGATAAATGTTTTTTAAGATATTTTTTTAAAGTATAAAAATAAATGTGTTCCGAAATAAGTTGTGACTTTTACATGCATTTACCAATTTAATTTTAACTTTACCACCGAGGAGGGGGTAACTCATGTCTCATTCGGAAAGAGGACACTGGAGTCAAAAGGGTTAAGAACAAACAATTTAAATGGAAAATCATAGAATAAAACTTTTAAGAAACTTTACTGAATATGATGAGCCAAATATTTCATTTTAATTCTTCGTGTGTAAAAAAAAGTTGGCTTTTTTTCCCCCTTATTTTTTCTTAATAGAGTTAAGAAATGAAGATAAAGTTATACTTACTCTTTTTACTTTTGATGCCAATTAAACGAAAAAGAAATTTGAAATAAACAAATGTTTCCTAATTGAACGAAATTTCAAAACAGACGTCATTAATGATTTATACAAAATGTTTAGAAAGAGTCAAAATCAAGGGAGATAATTCAAATAAGTAAAAATAATGAAAAAAAAATTATTATTTTAGTTCTTAAGATTGTTATCTACATGAGGAAATCTTTTAAGATGACAATAATGTTTTGGGATTATTTTAAACGTGCACTTGTTCAACTTCAGCGGGATAAAAAATAAATTCAAGAAATTTTTTTCTGTAATTTGAACTAAAAAGAACTTCTAAATGACCGAACGTTTTTTATTTAAAAAAAAGAAAGAAAGAAAAAGTTTTTACATTTGATAAGCGGTGGGGGGGGTCTTTAATTTCTTATTCAGTCTAAAATGATCAGCCATTTCCAGAAGAAGTCTTAAAAAAGAAATTCCCACCAGCCACCAAGCAAATTCCTATTGAAACATCGGCATCGTCTTTTATTAAACACTTTTCCGCAGTAAAGATTCTGAAGACGAATTGCTGTTATCAAAAGGTTTTATTCACCGTAGAAAAATGAAAACTACAATGGGGAAATACATTTCACAAATAGGATTGAAAAAGAAACAAGTAATAGATACTGAATTAACGAAGGTTTTACAATAACAAAGAACGGAATTAAAGGAGAAATACTACTGGCATGAGACAGATACTACATTTAAAGGAACAAGGAATTTTCACAGAGTGATTACAGAGAAAGAAAACTACTTAACTAAAGGTCTATAAAAAGAAAGAATAGCCGTAAATTATGAGATTAAATTGTGCTGACCCTAATGTATAATAATTCAGAAAAAAGTTCTTACTGTTTTGGTCCATATTATTAAGTCAACTCGGAAAAAATGAAATCTACGTGTTGTCTTGTTCAGATCAGGGAGGAAAAGAAAGAAACCGGAAGTCCCCTGGATCGGTGACAATTGAAGAATTAGTTCAACTGTTAGAAAAAGGCCGCTAGGGGGAAGGTAACTTTTAAGGGATCTAAAGCCATAATGTGTAACATGACACAACCTGTCAGGTCGGTGGGACGTACGACAAATACCAACACAACCAGTCTGCTAGTTTATCTTTCCCAACACTAAAGGTTCTGGAATTAGAATGTGAAAGTGAACCTTACTTTCTAAAATTTTGAATACTTTTTTGTTTTTCAAATAACAAAACAAGAAACAACATCCGATGAGTTTGGGGATCGAATTAATTCAAATAATAATAATAATAATAATAATAATAATAATAAAAAAAAAAATTCTCAAAAATGTTCCAGGTGAACTTGAACGAGTGCATGTGTAGAATTTTACCGATATTTTTAAAAGTCCAATAAACAAAAGAAAAGAGATTGTTTTAAGGCTTCACATTTACAAAAATTATAAAATTATATTATCCAATCTTCTTTATGATCATTCAAAAGAACTAGAAGCAGAAATTTAGCACACTGAGCATATAAATCAATACAACACAGGTGAGATTGTTCCGCACTGAAATTTTCATTCTTGTGTCTTCAGATAAGGAAATATATTTCAGGTTGTTATTACTGGTATAAAAAAGAGTTTGTGGTTTTTATAGTAGGAAAATAAAAAATAGGATAAGATCAATTAATTAAAGAAAGGTAGCAGTTCCCAGAAGGCTCTGAGAAAAAACAAAATCCATGCATGTCTTTAAGATAGACTAACTGGGGCCAAAAAAAAAAAATTCTGCCACAGCAGCTTTACCCTTTATACTGAATGGACTTCTTCCTCTTAGCTGCAAGCAAGGTCACGCACATGTTTATCCAGTCTTGGGCTTGGGAGCAGGTTTCGTTTCCTGTTAGCAGCGGCCTCTATTAAAAACATCTACTGGCCATAACACAAAGATCAACTTCATAAAACCACCGAAAATGGCTCTTGATATATTCTAACAGCTTGTCTGGGAAACGCGACAACTTCTATTGGTTCAGGAAAACTTTCCCCGCCACAGAATAGTCATTAAAACCCTAAAATAAAGTTGACGACTAAAAAATATCCATTTGTTTTCCTTTCGTCCCTAAAATAACAAAATTTTCTTCCCACCGGCAAAAATTCTTGATGTTCGGGTTGAGTTAAACTTCCAAGACAATTGAGCATTTATAATGCCTAAAAGGCTATAAAAGAATGTGCCGCGACAACCTGCTTAAAAACATAGATCGGATTACTTGCTCGCCTTTGAACAATTACATCCGGGTACGGCCGGAAATGATGAAATCCTTTTTACGACCTTGACCTCCCGTTATAGCTAAAAAAAGGCATAGAATTAAAATTAACAACATTTTAAAACACTTCTCCCAGAAATAGCTCTATAAAAATGGAATTAATTATCTTCACTAGCCTATAGCAGGGTAAAGAAGTACTTTATTTCTACACTCATTTTTTATAGAAGAACTTTCTATTTACGCAGCTGGGGCGGAGTGTCATAGCATCTCCTTAATGTCAATAAGCTTTTTTCCACTTTCGACGGCCCGTTCTTTGCAAAGAACACCCCGGAGCCTGTTCAGGATTTCAGTTCGGGGCGTGGCTCTGCAAAAGGTACCTATGTATGGCACTAGACCTCGCTGTCTAGTTCAAGCCACAACCCGGCATACATGCGCGGACCCACATTTGGGTTCGTGAAACTGCTAGGCTCATCAGGCTCACATTGCACCAAGTGAGCCGATGAGCAGCATAGACAAGCAGGGTTCGAGCCTCAGCTCGTTCCCAACCCCCTCCCCTTTTATCCCCACTTTAATCAGCCTTAGGTCTTTTGACCTTGTGTCAAGCTGTGTCTGGTGGGAGACATTGGCAAATATCGGCACGTTCTATACGAAGCTCATTCAAGGTCGAATCCTACGTTCGTGATTGCATTCACCTTACCACCACTTCTAGTGGTAGATTCACCCCGTATTTTTCCATCACATTGGTATGCACTAAAGGTACTTTTAAGGACCACAAGAAGTTTTCTTCTGCGGGTTGGAGTATCTCTGACGGTCCCATACGACCAGTCGAAGTAGACGGTTCCGCTCGTCCGTTCGGCTGCGCAGCGCTAAAGGCACGGGTTAGCCTTTCGCTATCTGCGCAGCGCTTAGATAACGCCAATCTTAGCCTCGGCCTCCTGGCCTGTTCGCTCGTCAGTGCAGAGCTTTGGCGTGCAAAGCCTTAGCTATCGTCCGATACGTTCGCACAGCTTTGGCGCGAAAACCTTTGTTACCGTCCGATACGTCGCACAGATTTGGTGCGCAAAGCCTTAGCTACTCCCCAATACGTCCGCAGGGCTTTGGCACGGCAAAAACCATAGCTACCATCTCGAATCGTCCGCTAAGCTATGACACGGCAAAGCAATTATCGTCTCCGATACGTCCACATAGCTAGGGACACGATTAAGCCCTGGCTTTACCGATTCGCTCGCTCGACCTCGTATATACTAAGGCCGGGCAAACCTTAGCCATCGTTTCCCCGTCCGTTCACTTGGTCCGCAGTAATAAGACGCGATTAAGTCTTAGCAGCCACGCTCGCTCAATTGTACGTGACCAAGCTGTCAACACCGACTTCGACCACGACGCTCCAGCAATGCAGCATCCAGTCGACGTACGATACGCCGTACGGACTGCCCTGCATTGCAGCACCTAGCCTAGGTACGACCTGCTGTACAGGCTAGCAACTAATTCGATACACCTCCGGATAACTCAACGTACTGTCAAAAACCGGGACGTCGATTTACCAATCTCGACCGACCTCAGCCTCCCGCAACAATCGTCCAGCTGCATTCAACGACTCGACCGACCTCAGCTTCCCGCAACAACCGTCCAGCTGCATTCAACGACTCGACCGACCTCAGCTTCCCGCAACAACCGTCCAGCTGCATTCAACGACTCGACCAACCTCAGCTACCCGCAACGATCGTCCAGCTGCATTCTACGACTCGACCAACCTCAGCTACCCACAACGATCGTCCAGCTGCATTCTACGACTCAACCGACAGCTACTCGCATCAAACATCTAGTTGTATCTCCACGACTCGACCTACGCCAGGTTACCCTAAAAAAACATCCAGTTGCGCACATCTGCGACTCACCCATACCAGCTATCGACATCGCCCATATAGCTGAAGATCCAAATACAACCGCCACGGACTTTACACACGCGCTTGTAATTCTGACAATAAATCGTCACTTTTGTTATATTTGTCATCTCGCCTTTGTTTCCTTCATTGTCTTTTGCTGTCACTACTCGCACGCATTAAACTTAAATCATTTGCGAAGTCGACGCGCATATCGGCTCCTCAACAAATATAAAAGTGCCAGAGAGTAGCCTTGAGAAAATTTGCTAGAAGACAAGCAGTGAGAGTGATATTTACGTGGAATGCACAGAACAAAACCTTGTGTGAGAAAGAGAGAATGTGTATGGTGAGTATCTTTCTTGTCTGCCAAATCGTTCTACTAAAGTCCATAGGTGATGTAGAAAAAGCAGTATATAATGCAAGCTGTAGTTATAGTCTCTTTTGCCACAACAGTGACTTGACATGCCTATGTGTCCCCTACTGCTTGGCTGACAAGGGAAAAAACAGGTAATGTTTTTCTCTTACCATGTTTAACAAAGCCTTGAAATAACCAGAATCTAATCTTCCACTACACAAGGGCATTTTGCCCGCAATAACCTCATGTTGTCTTGAATATAACAGCAGAGAACAATAAATGTCTTAGACAAGTAAGTCTCGATACAAAACTTGTAATTCTCTAATATGTACGTAGGCTAAAGACTTCTTCAACATACACTTAGGACCTTTCAACAATTACAAAACTTTTAAACATACACAATGTAGTACAACATTTGAATTTTATTGTTAAAATCTTGCAACATCATTCACTAAAATTGCCTGCTTTTTCAACAGTCATTTTATATATTTACCACCATTGCTTTTCCCTGTAACTTCTAGAAGGTAACACTATCGGTTGCTATAGCAATTTTATCCATGTATTTAAAAAAAGGTACTAACTTAACCATTTCTCTAATCAGTATGCTATAAAGAGAGGATGTCAGTTCCATTCATCTATGGACACATACTTTCCAATTTTCCTGGGACTTTTTGTGTTTTTAATGGTTGTTTCCATAACACCATAAATTAATTGACAAACAAATAAATAACGAAATTCGTTTTGAAAACACAACAACGAAAGGTTTATTAGTTTAGCAGAAGTAAACGAATCAGAGTGAGAAAAGGTTCTTTCTGGTGTAGCCGGTTTGTATGTTGGTCATTGAGTTTGTAGGAAGTGTGTGTCACTGTAGATTGCTCCACTTTACCCTTGATCCTTACCTTATAATGCTAAGTGGGGGATTACTGGGATTGAAACCCGGTCTCCCGGACCATTGGCGAACACTCTACTCATTAGGCCAAAATAATGAGCAAATCAAGACAGTTTTGTATATGTTTGCTGAGACTGCAATTGCTTGTAAGTGAGTGTTGGTTTTATTTTGGGGGACATTTTTCCTAATTAGAAATGATAGTCCATCTGAAGCTCTAAGAGTCCATTATCATGAATGTAACCATATTGTTCAAAAGTTTTCATAATCTGTTTGTCATTGTTTTTTTAAAAGATGTCTTGGAGGCATATATGAATATAAGTATATTGAAATATAAGTGATTGACAACGAACAAGGCAAGAATGACAAATCAAGGGTGTTGCTTCGAAAGGCCAAACTTTATTATGGTGAATCGAAAATCGGGAAAGCATACAGCGAACAATCGGCGCGGCCGGATGGTGATCGTTGGAGCTGGATCTAGTCGTTGGAGCAGGTCTGGATAGCTGGTACAAGACTGGTATTCGTTGGATAGGTGGTCACTGGTACAGGACTGGTTTCAGCTGGTGCAGGAAGGTGGTCGCTGGTTCAGGACTAGTATCTGCTGGTGCAGAAAAGTGGTCGCTGGTCCAGGACCTGTAGTTACTAGTATCTGCTGGTGCAGGAAGGTAATCGCCGGTGCAGGACTGGTAGCTACTTCTGCAGGGAAGTGGCCGCCGGTCCAGGAGTGGTAGTTGCTGCTGCAGTAAAGTAGTCTCCGGTGCAAGAAGGTAGTTGCTTGTGCTGTCTCAAAGAGTATTAGACTTTCTGAATTAGACCTGAAAAGGGCTGTTAGATTGAGAGGCTGGTAGTTGTGTCTGCTGCCTTTTGCCGTCTCAGGAGGTGTTTGGATAGACTTTCTGAGTAGCCCTAAAGAGGGCTTTTAAGCTGAGAGGCTGGCAATCTTCCGGCGTCTGGAATCAGGACGTCTGCTTGAGCAGTCCTCATGGGCAGCTGCTGCTGATTAGGCTTCAGTCGTAGAACGACCAGGGGTGAATATGGCTTCTCTCCACGGACTAGGCTCTCGCCCAGTCCAACTGATTTGACCCAGTTTGATACTGCTGCTTTTATAGCTACTCTGTGCTACTACGCTATGTTGGATGACCTTGCTTATTATTACTATATTATCGTGAGAAACTTCATTCTAATTCGACCATGTGTCTTTAAATAATACCTATTTTGTATCCATTAGTTGAGGAATGTCCTTAGAAAGACAGGCTGAATTTAATATTAAAAAAAAGTTCTATTGGCTGCCGACATCATGACTCATCACATCTTGGAATGGGGTTTGTTTGTTTTGTTTTTGTTTGGGTTATGAGTAGTCGGTTGACTATGATAAAGTCATCTTCGTAGACAGAAGTGACCAAACCAAAATTTCTCAAGTAGCCATCCAGCAAGAATTGTCGACACTAACAAATGTACCCACAGATGTTCCTGAGTACAGTCATGATGACAGCACAAGAAGATATTTCTTTTCGAGTTAGTGGTGGGTTTTTATTGTTATCAAATTTTTTTTTGGGGGGGAGGGGTATTAGGGTTGGTAGTGTTAGTATGAATGCTTGGGGTTTATTGTTGGTTGAGTTGTGGTTTTGTCTGGGGTTTTTTTGGCGGGGGGGGGCTTCAGCTTTGTTATTCTGGGGTTGGGAGTTTTTTAAAACCTTTTCATTGCTTGCTACTGGTCCCATCTCTCTCTTTCTCTCTTACTTGCCGCATCAATACACTGGTTCGATCAGTCTTACCGTGAAGCAACAAATGCAACAACAACAATATTGCTGAGATTACTCGTTTTATACCAGTTCAGGCTAGCCCAATTTTGTATATGTCACAAACCACGTCCCACCAAAGATGAGACTCGTGACCAACAAATTGCATTCCCAATGACGCTCACGCATCTGTTTTTTCTATACTTCTGGTACTCCACATGCAAGACACATTCGCACTCATTTTGAACTTTGAGGTAGGCCATTTTGGTTGTCATTTCTTGCTTCTTTCTTTCTTCCCTCCTTCTATTCAGTGTTGTTATAATAGGAAGTCAATCCACACAGCTTTGTTGTCATAAATGATTGGATAAGTGAAGCTTCTTCTGAATTACTATTTAATTCAGAAAGCAAAAACACGATAGCAAAATAGGAAAATATAAAAGATGTTTTCAAACAAGAAAAATATTTAATTTGTTAAGCTATCAAAACTAACTAATGTGAGAGTTAAAATTTTATTCTATTTTCCAGTAAACTGTTTACAATGAATTTTTAAAAATGTTTGAACATTATTACAATACTCTGTCAACTGTGTAGATAGAGGTAAAGGCATGAAGACAGAATAAATATACAAGTTATTTATTCAAGTAATTACAAAGAACTGAAGAGCTGCTATGTGATGTAAGGAGGGCAACTCTGCATTAGAAAGCACTTGTCACCTTATTACAATTATAAAAATGTTTTTACCGTCAATAAAAAAATCAAGTAAAAAATATCAGGTTAAATAAGAATGATCATTTAACCAAATGAAAATAAATGAAAATTACAGATATTTGAAAATAAAATACAGTAAAAAAAATAAATAAATGGATTAGATTTTGAAATAAAAACCAAAAAAAACATTAAATCAGTTTTCAAAATAGATTTATCTGACCCAGTCAGCTGGGACTGCAGAATACATGGACTGCTGCTCTGTAGAGAGGTAAGACATCCATCCATGAATATCCTGTTTATGACATTAAATAATCTGATGGTGAGGTTCAAGCAATGCAGGAACTTTGAAGAATGCGGAGTAATGAAATCTTAAATCTACATTAATTAATGAATGAATTTTATAATGTTTTAGTCATTTCATAAAAAACGGCTCTTTTTTTTCCAGGTAAACATAATCTATACCTCGTACTAAACTGAATTGTTGGAATTAGAACTGTTTCACTAAACTGAATAGCTTGAAATAGAAATGATTTTGACAATTAAAAACTGTGCACTTACACTAAACTGAATTGTTTGAAATTGAACTGATTATTTGTATAAAAACGGATTTGGCATTAAATAACCTACAAGTGTTGATATGCAATAAAACTCAAACAAACATTCATCTGATGACAAAATATTTTTTCATCAGAATATTTCTTTCATACATTTTTGCTTTGGAGCCCATTTTTTTAAAGAAAACATTGCTCTTTTTGTTTTAAATGGAAATGACTTATTTCTGATGAGATTTTCCCCCATTTATAAGAAAAATGAGTCACTTGACTCAAATGAAGCTTCAGTCACAATGTACACATTAAATTGGCCTATAATTATGTGTCAATCTTTTTTGAGCAACTGTCACATTAAAGTGTAAAAAGGGAAAGTTCCTAGTCGGAATGAAAATCATCTTCAAAATAAAAACAGATAAAAATAATTTCAAAAATTACATTGACTGAAAATACTGAACCACATACTTGACAAGAGTATGGTTTGTCTTCAGTGTTTATCTGCATGTGGCCTGTCAAATTTACATTGAATGAAAATACTGAACCACATACTTGACAAGTGTATGGTTTGTCATCAGTGTCTATCTGCATGTGGCTTATCAAATTTATATTGAATGAAAATGCTGAGTCACATACTTGACAAGAGTATGGTTTGTCTTCAGTGTCTATCTGCATGTGACCCATAAAATTTACATTGAATGAAATTACTGAACCACATACTTAACAAGAGTATGGTTTCTCTTCAGTGTCTATCTGCATGTGGCCTATCAAATTTACATTGAATGAAAATACTGAACCACATACTTGACAAGAGTATAGTTTGTCTTCAGTGTCTATCTGCATGTGGCCTATCAAATTTATATTGAATGAAAATACTGAACCACATAATTGACAAGAGTATGGTTTGTCTTCAGTGTATATCTGCATGTGGCCTATCAAATTTACATTGAATGAAAATACTGAACCATATACTTGACAACATTATGGTTTGTCTTCGGTGTCTATCTGTATGTGGCCTATCAAATTTACATGGAATAAAATACTGAACTACATAATTGACAAGAGTATGGTTTGTCTTCAGTGTATATCTGCATGTGGCCTATCAAATTTATATTGAATGAAAATACTGAACAACATACTTGACAAGAGTATAGTTTGTCTTCAGTGTCTATCTGCATGTGGCCTATCAAATTTACATAGAATGAAAATACTGAACCACATACTTGACAAGTCTATGGTTTGTTTTAAGTGTCTATCTGCATGTGGCCTATCAAATTTACATTGAATGAAAATACTGAGCAACATAGTTAACAAGAGTATGGTTTCTCTTCAGTGTCTATCTGCATGTGGCCTATCAAATTTACATGGAATAAAATACTGAACTACATAATTGACAAGAGTATGGTTTGTCTTCAGTGTCTATCTGCATGTGGCCTATCAAATTTACATTGAATGAAAATACTGAACCACATACTTGACAAGTGTATGGTTTGTCATCAGTGTCTATCTGCATGTGACCCATCAAATTAAACATTGAATGAAAATACTGAACCACATACTTGACAACAGTATGGTTTGTCTTCAGTGTCTATCTGCATATGACCTATCAAATTTACATGGAATAAAATACTGAACCACATCATTGACAAGAGTATCGTTTGTCTTCAGTGTTTATCTGCATGTGACCTATCAAATTTACATAGAATGAAAATACTGAACCACATACTTGAAAAGTCTATGGTTGGTTTTCAGTGTCTATCTGCATGTGGCCTATCGAATTTACATTGAATGAAAATACTGAACCACATACTTGACAACAGTATGGTTTGTCTTCAGTGTCTATCAGCATGTGACCTATCAAATTTACATTGAATGAAAATACTGAACCACATACTTGACAAGAGGATGGTTTGTCTTCAGTGTATATCTGCATGTGGCCTATCAAATTTACATTGAATGAAAATACTGAACCACATACTTGACAAGAGGATGGTTTGTCTTCAGTGTCTATCTGCATGTGGCCTATCAAATTTACATTGAATGAAAATACTGAACCACATACTTGACAAGTGTATGGTTTGTTTATGTGTCTATCTGCATGTGGCCTATCAAATTTACATTGAATGAAAATACTGAACCACATACCTACAAGTCTATGGTTGGTTTTCAGTGTCTATCTGCATGTGGCCTATCAATTTTACATTGAATGAAAATACTGAACCACATACTTGACAAAAGTCTTCAGTGTCTATCTGCATGTGGCCTATCAAATTTACATTGAATGAATATACTGAACCACATACTTGACAAGTCTATGGTTTGTTTTAAGTGTCTATCTGCATGTGGCCTATCAAATTTACATTGAATGAAAATACTGAACCACATACTTGACAAGAGTATGGTTTCTCTTCAGTGTCTATCTGCATGTGGCCTATCAAATTTACATTGAATGAAATTACTGAACCACATACTTGACAAGAGTATGTTTTGTATTCAGTGTATATCTGCATGTGGCCTATCAAATTTACATTGAATGAAAATACTGAACCACATACTTGACAAGAGTATGGCTTGTCCTCAGTGTATATCTGCATGTGGCCTATCAAATTTATATTGAATGAAAATACTGAGTCACATACTTGACAAGAGTATGGTTTATCTTCAGTGTCTATCTGCATGTGACCCATCAAATTTATATTGAATGAAAATACTGAACCACATACTTGTCAACAGTATGGTTTGTCTTCAGTGTATATCTGTATGTGGCCTATCAAATTTACATTGAATGAAATTACTGAACCACATACTTGACAACATTATGGTTTGTCTTCAGTGTCTATCGGCATGTGGCCTATCAAATTTACATTGAATGAAAATACTGAGCCACATACTTGACAAGAGTATCATTTGTCTTCAGTGTTTATCTGCATGTGGCCTATCAAATTTACATTGAATGGAATTACTGAGCCACATACTTGACAAGACTATGGTTTGTCTTCAGTGTCTATCAGCATGTGACCCATCAAATTTAGATTGAATGAAAATACTGAACCACATACTTGACAAGAGTATGGTTTGTCTTCAGTGTCTAACTGCATGTGGCCTATCAAATTTACATAGAATGAAAATACTGAACCACATACTTGACAAGTCTATGGTTTGTTTTAAGTGTCTACCTGCATGTGCCCTATCAAATTTACATTGAATGAAAATACTGAACCACATACTTGACAAAAGTATGGTTTGTCTTCAGTGTCTATCTGCATGTGGCCTATCAAATTTACATTGAATGAAAATACTGAACCACATACTTGACAAGAGGATGGTTTGTCTTCAGTGTCTATCTGCATGTGGCCAATTAAATTTACATTGAATGAAAATACTGAACCACATACTTGACAAGAGTATGGTTTGTTTTCAGTGTCTATCTGCATGTGGCCTATCAAATTTACATTAAATGAAAATACTGAACCACATACTTGACAAGTGTATGGTTTGTTTATGTGTCTATCTGCATGTGGCCTATCAAATTTACATTGAATGAAAATACTGAACCACATACCTACAAGTGTATGGTTTTTCTTCAGGGTTTATCTGCATGTGGCCTATCAATTTTACATTGAATGAAAATACTGAACAACATACTTGACAAGAGTATGGTTTGTTTTCAGTGTCTATCTGCATGTGGCCTATCAAATTTACATTGAATGAAAATACTGAACCACATACTTGACATGAGTATGGTTTGTCTTCAGTGTCTATCTGCATGTGGCCTATCAAATTTACATAGAATGAAAATACTGAACTACAAGCTTTGTAAAAAATGGATTTTTTTCCAATGTGTCTTTGTATGCAACTTTTCAAATTTGAATTCCACAAAAATGCTGAGTCACACATTTCACAAGAATATGGTTTCTCTCCACCATCTGTCTTTTCAGATCAAAATATACTGAAAAAACTAAGCATCATTCTTCACAAGAATATGGTTTCTCTTCAGTGTGTGTCCTCAAGTGTCTTTTCAAATATGAACTCACTGCAAAAGCTGAGACATATACTTCAAAAGAATATGGTTTCTCACCAGTGTGTGTCCGAATATGTTTTATCAAATGCGAATTCAGTGAGAATTCTGAGCCACATAGTTCACAAGAATACAGTTTCTCTCCAGTGCATGTTTGCACATGGTTTTGCTAACATGAATTACTAAAAAAATGCTGAACCATGCACATGACACAAATATGGTTTTACTGCAGTGTGTGATTGTATGAGTATTTTACAAAATGAATTCAGCGAAAAAGTAGTTGCACATATTTACCAGGAATACGGTTTCTCTCCAGTGTGTGTTCGCATGTGACTTTTCAAACCTGAATTATACGAAAATTTTGAGCCACATACTTCACAAGAACATGGTTTCTCTCCAGTGTGTGTTCGCATGTGGCTTTTCAAACCTGAATTATATGAAAATTTTGAGCCACATACTTCACAAGAATACGGTTTCTCTCCAGTGTGTGTTCGCATGTGTAAATTCAGACCTGATCTTACAGAAAAAGACGACCCACATACTTCACAAGAATACGGTTTCTCTCCAGTGTGTGTTCGCATGTGGTCTTTTAAATTAGAATTACTTGAAAATTTCGAGCCACATACTACACAAGCATATGGTTTCTCTCCAGTGTGTGTTCGTGTGTGCATCTGCAAACCTGAATTACTAAAAAATGCTGAGCCACACACATCACAAGAATATGGTTTCTCTCCAGTGTGTATCCTCATGTGTCTTTTTAGGCCTGACCTTACAGAAAAAGAAGACCCACATACTTCACAAGAATACGGTTTCTCTCCAGTGTGTGTTCGCATGTGTCTTTTCAAAACTGACTTACATGAAAATGATGAGCCACACACACCACAAGAATATGATTTTGCGCCAGTGTGTTTTCGCATATGGCTTTTCAAACCTGAATTATACGGAAATTTCGAGCCACATATTTCACAAGAATACGGTTTCTCTCCAGTGTGTGTTCGCATGTGGCTTTTCAAACCTGAATTATACGGAAATTTTGAGCCACATATTTCACAAGAATACAGTTTCTCTCCAGTGTGTGTACGCATATGTGTATGCCAACCTGAATTACTAAAAAATGCTGAGCCACACACATCACAAGAATATGGTTTCTCTCCAGTGTGTGTCCTCATATGTAAATTCAGATCTGACCTTACAGAAAAAGAAGACCCACATACTTTACAAGAATATGATTTCCCACCAATGTGTGTTCGCATGTGCCTTTTCAAATCTGAATTCCTTGAAAATGCTGAGCCACATACTTCACAAGAATATGGTTTCTCTCCGGTGTGTGTTCGCATGTGGATTTTCAAATCTGTATTACTAGAAAATGCTGAGCCACACACTACACAAGTATATGGTTTCTCTCCAGTGTGTGTTCGAATATGCCTTTTCAAATTTGAATTACTTGAAAATACTGAGCCGCATACTTCACAAGAATATGGTTTCTTTCTAGTGTGTGATTGCATTTGTGCTTTTAAAAGTGAATTCACAGAAAACCTAGAAGCACATACTACAGGAATATGGTTTCTCTACAGTATTTGTTCGCATGTGGCTTTTCAACTCTTAATTACTCGAAAATGCTGAGCCACACACATCACAAGAATATGTTTTCTTTCCAGTGTGTGATTGCATGTCTTTCCCAAAGTGAAATCTGTGAAAATTCTGAGCCTCATATTTTACAAGAATATCGTTTCTCTCCAGTGTGTGTCCTGATTTGGCTTTTGAAATGTTAACTTTGTTAAAATGCTGAATGACATTCTTCACAGGAATATGGTTTCTCTCAAGTATGTCCACATGTGTTTATTTAAATGTGAATTCACTGAAAATGGTGAACCACAAACTTCACAAGAGTACAGTCATTTGTCAGTCCAAATTTCAATGAAAATTCTACTTAAAAAAAAGGTAGAATTTTCAGACAATGTAATAATTATACAATTTTTGTTGACTGTGTCTTTGCAGTTTTTCACCCATTCATTCATTTGACATGAGTGTTCTTTTTCTTAAGAATGTTTATTTTATAAACGTAAATTTATTAAAAATTCTGATATACAAATATTTAAAAAAAAAACACCTTTTTTCTTTTAATCCTTGACAGTAACAATTTAAATTAAAATTGTCAAAGTAGAGATAGACACATTTCCAAAATATGTTATCTTTGTGATATGGTTTTTAATGTTCTGTAAAATAGTCCTTGTCCCTTGCAATATCTGTGAATAAAAAAAAAGCTATTATTAAAGAAGACATGAAAAACTTGAATCTTATGCAATCATACAATCATAATTGTTTTTCTTTTAATGAACAACAACATATCCCAGTCTACCCCCAAATTAACCTACAAATTATTTTCCTGTTTACCATTTACCCGAAATAGGAGTCTTGACTGGGACTTATTTTGCAGAGGGTCAAGTGCCAGACTGCCCACGATGTCACATACACATAAAATGGACTCTCGTCCTGGGGTGATTATTTATGCAACGTCACAGTTGTAAACTCCAAGCTGAACGCTTTGTTTTGACTTATTGCATTGTCTGATTGTGTGAATTTTCAAAAGAAACCTTTTTCTTCCAACCCCTGAAAAACCTAGAAGGGAAAAATCATTGGAATTCAAGGTGATATGGTATGTCACCGAGAGAGGAAAAAGGAAGATCAATTCCCCTAAGCTCTGTGTTTGAACTAACAAGTCCCAAGACTGGCCATTAAAAGGGAGATATGAATGAAGGCCAAAAGCTGCCTGCACTCCATGACCTATAATCGGTTGGACAGAGAAGGGAATGTAGGTCATTGTAGTAGCCTGACTGGAGGAAAATAGAGGAAGAAGAAAAAGCCAAATGATTGACCAAACCCTTTTGTGTCAAAATAATACCTTTTCGTCAGAAGAAATTTGGAAAAGGATCTTTAGTTCAGGACAGATATTGGCAAGAGATGGACGCCAAGTTAGCCAAGCTCCGGGAAAGAGTAGAACAGAATCTTTGGACAGAAGATGGCAGAATGGCACCTCCCGCCAGATTCTAGAGAATGCCGCTCGCCCATAAAAGAAAGGAAACTGAGGAGTAAGCCCTATCAAAGATAAGTACAACTTAAATTATTTTTCCTTCTACCCTTCCTAAATATTGGAAATTATATGTATTCAGAAAAGGAAAGAAAGAAACTGAAAGGATTTGTTTCATAAACTGTAAATGAGTGGACTTAGATATTTTCTCAAGTTAAAGAAAGAAAACAAAAGAAAAGAAAGGAAAAAAGAGAGAAAGAAGAAAAGAACTGTTGAGAGAGACACTTGTGTTTGACACTGCTTGCTGCCTTAATACAGTCAGTAAGTTAAAAGGGAAAAGAGATAAAAAAAAAACAAACTGTGTCTTAAATCTCATCATTATCTGTTTGGTTGTCACTTATTAAAACTTTGTTATATGTTAAATGCTCCCTTGTGTTGAAATCTATTGGTTGTGTTATTTATCTATCAAGTCACCTTCTTTTGCACATCTTTTTTCAGCTTCGTATCACTTTCATTTATTCTCACTAAATGTCTTATTCATCTTAAAAACCTAACATGGGAATTCTGCAAATTTAACTGCAGTGAATAATATTTTAACCAAGAAGTCCATGCTTTCTGTTAGCCGAGGGGGTGAGAAAACAAAGGGCTTGGCGGGGTATGTGAAGGTGAACTGGAAACCCACTCGCCAGCGTCAGAGATTAGTCGGGCCCCAAATTAACCCCCACATTATTTGCCAGTTACTATATGCCCGAAATAAGAGTCTTGACTAGGACTTATTTTGCGGAGGGTCAAGTGCCAGACTGTCCCCGATGTCACATGCGCATAAAATAAACTCTCACCCTGAGATAAATAAGCTATGCAATGTCACAACATCATGAAAATTTTCCCAAGCCATTAATGAGGGGATTTTCAATTTTTAGCATTGTCGCCTTATCTATGGAACTGGAACCAAAATGGTCGGGCAAGGCAACACCTGGCTGCAAATCCTCTAACTAAATGGAGCCAATTTGATAGCCAACACCGCCGGAAACGGACACAAACACCAACACAATCTTTTGGCAACCTTGGTACTAGCTGAGTTAGCAAAGCGCCCACTGAAGGTTGGAGCAAAAAAATAATTTTTCTCTCAACCACTGAAAAACCTAGAAGGGAAAAATCATTTGCATTTAAGGCTACATTCCTGAATTCCCTCCCTGTGATTCACATCATGAAAATTTTCCTAAGATATGAATTACAGGATTTTAATTTTTTAGCAAATTAAGTCACCTTTCTGTTTGAGGCAGATTTCCGATCTGATTAGCTGGGATACGTTAGAGATACAGTAAAGATATTATTCAATAGAAGAATTTGTTATTCTATTTGTGAGATCTCAATTTTGGAATTGATCCTCCTCAGAGAAAGAGGCGAAATGATGATCCTTCCAAAGGCCTTTGGAGACCAAAATTTAGAGTTTGACTTCCAAATAGATGGAATAAAGAAAAAATGGCATAAAGCCGGCTCCTCCATTGTTTTTTAGTTGGGAAGGTTTCTTTGTTTTATTTTTTGGACAAGTACAAATTGTAGATGAAGTCTTGTGTCTTTTGGTCCCGATTGATGTTTGGGATTCATGCATGGTCAATGGAGAGAATAAATGAATTGAAAATTATAAGAAGCAATAATTGATAAAGCAGAAAATCAATTATTGAGAGATATTTTCGGTACAGTATATTTTGCTTGTTTTCTAACGTCAATTTATAATGCCATTTAAAGGTATTATGTTGAGCCCTGCTGAAATTGTTTTTTTGAATTTTGAGGAAATTCCTCAGTTACTCCAGATAGGAGCCTGTAAAATGAATGATTGGTATGTGGTCATAAGGTATGAATAGGGTCACAGGGTTTGCGACCAGGATTTCGGTCCTGTGAATTCTTTAGTTTCCTCAAAGAATTGCAGAGGAAAACCCTATGCTGTTTTTTTTAATGAGATATATAATTGCATTGTATTTTTGATATATGCATGTGGAATAGACAAACGCATAAAGAAAGGGTAAAGAAATAATTTAGATAATGACTTGAACAAGCATGACTTCTGTTATCATTGTTGTTAACGGAATATCAATCACTTCATCATCCCAACCCTTTGTTATGTCTGCGTCTGTCCTCTTAATGAATGCAACAGCCACCCTGAGCCATTTAACCACTGAGAAGTGCCCGACTAGCTTTCCACAAAATGAGAACACGCTGCGTCGGGTAAGCACCAGTGGTACGCTTGGGACCTCATTCCCATATTCGCATTTTACTCTCTTCCCGAACTGATAAGCCAAGCACTAATGCATTGTTATGCAGTCGCTCTGGTTCCTTGTGCGCCAATCCAAAGTTAGGCAAATGTTACCTCACCCTGGTTGCACAAGCTATATCTTCGTTGATGAAGACATCGTCGATGTAAGCCAAAGTTGCCTGCCGGACTGCATCATCTTTTGAGAGTGTAGCCTCAAATATAGCCCGCATGGTTGATGGTGTTACATTGAGTCTGAACCCCATGCGCGAATGGCAGTATCTCTTTCCTTCAAAGATAACTGTCTGGTAAGGCTACATGGATTTGTGCACATGCACTTGCAAATACGCCCCTCGGAGTTTGAGCACTGACATGTTGGAGCCCTTCTTTACCCACTTTCTTAACTTTTGCACAGACGTCAGCATGTGCTGTGTAGGCCACGACGTATCCATTCAGTTCAAGAATGGATAACACTAAGTGTACTTTTGACTTATTTTTTTCAAAACGGCCATTAATGGAAACAGGCTATATTGGGGACCAAGTTCCCCTTCAGGATAGAGAAGCAGCCATCCATTGTTCAGCCATGTTTCCAGCTCATGACGGTACTCTTTTCAAACTTGAGTAGACATAGGATACTCGGGCGCCTTTTACAAAAGTCTATTGGGTGGCTGATTACCTGATCATTTCTATGATGCTGTCCAAGCCCTGGTGTGCTCATTGAACTCTACACTGAAGTCTGGTTCCTCTATTCTGATTGTGGTGCAGGCACATGGCTCTGTCCTTGAGAAAATAGCATCACTGGACTCAACCCAACATTCTAATAATATCCATGCCAATTAGCATGTCGAAACCAAACAGCGAACTTTTCACGACCAGCACATCAGCTTTCACAGGGCTTATGTTATCTACTGCCAGCATGATAGTCCCAATGCCGTTACCAGGAAGAGACTTCCCATCAACTGTCAGAACATCTGATGCCTGCAGACTCCAGGAGTTGCAGACCAATTCAATCATGAGGGACTGAGAACATCCAGAATCCATCAGTATCATTTGCTTCTTGCCATTAACCACAGGTTCAATCGCAGGGAGCATCTCTTTTGATTTGAATGAAGAGAGAGTGGCACTAAAATCTCGTCTCTGTTTCCCATTTCCCAGACAGTTTTTCATAAGGTGCCAAGTTTTGTTGCTGAGATGATAGCATATAGCTGATCTCTCGCTCCGGTTTCTAAAACTGCAGCATTGCATACAATCATTGGCCAAATGGTTCAGGCTCCCGCATCTGAAACAGGTGACATCACTCAGACCAGTTTTGTGAATGCTCGGAGTATGTGAGGTCTGCTCAGGTTGTGCTACAGCAGCCAGATGCTCATCACTGGTGTCTACTAATACGGAGCAAGCCCTTTCATCTACCTCTCTAGAAGTTAGGGTTTCTAAACTGGTTGACAATTGGATGAGTCCCCTGATGTGACTTGGCAGCCCATTTCCCGTACTAGTCGTGCCAATCAATGCAAGTCCGTTTGGTACTCATCTGCAGTCTCTTCAGGATGAAGGCGGCACGTGGTAAATTGTTTGAAAGCCACGAACGAATCCATTCTGTAGGCTTTTATAAGAGCACACTTGACCTCCTCGACGTCATCCCATTGTTCTTTAGATAGCTGCCAATATATTCCCCGGGCCACACCTTTTAATCGTAGTGGCAAAACTTGCTCTACCTTGGTTATCTTGCAAAGCTCACAGGTCAATTCTAGGTCTTCCAACCATTCCATTTTTGGTGTATCTGTTGCTACACCTCTTAACTCAGGGATAAGCTGGATGCCATGGTTAATAAAATGAAGTCCTTTAACTGCTTGCCACTAGTCCTGCTTCTCTGTCTTTTTCTTTCATTCTTACTTGCCGACTGTTCACCACCAGTTTTATCTTATCCAGCCATGTATGATTACTGAATTCATGTAAATGACAGCACGCCAATCGTGGTCTCTCTGATCAATGCATCCCAGTCAGCTCATCGGAGACAGCAGTCTGCGGGTTAAGCCTTTCAGTTTTACTATAACCAACAATTAATATTTAAGCCCACAAACACCACTCTAATCCTTACATGTTTTTGTGACGCAGATTGAGTGAACTCATAGGACAGAAAGAGTATCACTGGATACGGATTTATGATCTCAGATAAAGGCCCACTAATCTTGTGAAAAACACAAAAACAGTCAACAGTTGCCCTGTCCACGTGTGAAGCAGAATACAGGTCTATTAGTGCTGCTGCACAGGAGAGAAAATACTTAATCGTTCTCATGAAGGATATGCTAAATAATGAAATAAATTATACATTTACACTATATTGTGACAGCCAATGTGGCATAGTATTATGGAAAAAACCCATATACCACCAAAGATTAAAACACATAGATATTAGATTCCATTTCATAAGGAATGAATTAGAGAAAGGAACTCTAAGATTATTTCACATAGCGAGTGAAGAAAATAGAGCAGATATATTCACAAAACCAGTAAACAGATCAAAAAATCTAAAATTTACATATCTATTGATGGGACTTTCAAATGAACTTTTGTTGTTTATAATAATAAAAAATAAAAAAAGGAGAAAAGAAAAATCGTGTGACAAGTCAAAAACCAAAAGGGAAGAAAACGTTTAAAAAAAAAAAAAAGATCATGTAACAATAAACCCAATAAATGAAAAACGGGAGAAGGAAAAGTAAACGGGATCATGTGACAACAAGCCTAATACTCCAAAATACAAAATAAATATATAACTTTTGAAAATTATTGATGTTATGTTATAAGAATGTAAGAAAATTTCTGTTGTGAAACTATAAATGTGAAAGAGTAAAGTATTTTTACACATTTAAAATCGATCATCAGATTTGTTTGACAGTGAAAAGGGAGGAAACCCAGTTGCATCAAATAATAATTTTTGATTCAAAAGAAATTTCAGTTGAAGCGGTGCTGTTGGAATTATCAGCTGAAATAGTCCCTAAAATATGTGCTAGGTTCGGTGAGGCAAATCACCCAACTATTTCCTCTTTCCTATGTGACCACGTGACAATTTAACACGATGACTCATCCTACGATGCAAACTTTAACACTTTTGAATAATAGCATTCAAATTGAAAGGAAAATTCCCCATTGAAAGATCGGCATCGTCTTTTATTAAACACTTTTCCGCAGTAAAGATTCTGAAGACAAATTGCTGTTATCAAAAGGTTTTATTCACTGTAGAAAAATGAAAACTACAATGGGGAAATATATTTCACAAATAGGATTGAAAAAGAAACAAGTAATAGATACTGAATTAACGAAGGTTTTACAATAACAAAGAACGGAATTAAAGGAGAAATACTACTGGCATGAGACAGATACTACATTTAAAGGAACAAGGAATTTTCACAGAGTGATTACAGAGAAAGAAAACTACTTAACTAAAGGTCTATAAAAAGAAAGAATAGCCGTAAATTATGAGATTAAATTGTGCTGACCCTAATGTATAATAATTCAGAAAAAAGTTCTTACTGTTTTGGTCCGTATTATTAAGTCAACTCGGAGAAAATGAAATCTACGTGTTGTCTTGTTCAGATCAGGGAGGAAAAGAAAGAAACCGGAAGTCGCCTTGACCCCTGACAATTTAACACTATGAGTCATCCTAATATGCAAACTTTAACACTTTTGAATAATAGCATTCAAATTGAAAGGAAAACTGTAAAATTCCCAACAATTTATTTACATTTTTTTCCGATTTGAACAAATTTTACACCCTCAAACTTAAAGCAATTTTTTTCAGGTAAAAAAAAAAGTATATAATTATTTTATATGGGGGTCCTCTTTTCCATTATAATTTAATATTGAATAGTCACCCATTTCCGGAACAGGCATTTTTATGTGGATGTAGTTTTCAAAGTAAACAATATTTTTACAATATGAACTTTTTACTTTCATACTGTTTTATTTAGAAAAGGAAAACGCAAAAAACAAACAAATGAAAATAAAATAAATAGATAAATAAAACATAAAAACATCTAGAGATTCAGAAAAAATAAATTCTTTTGAAGTTTGAACGAACGACTACATTCGTTTTTTTAAAAACATTCAATAAGTTTCCAGACTTTTTTATACAGGCATTTAAAAAATGCCAGAGAAACGTATGGAATGCTTCAGACTGCTTTTCGACCATCTTGCATGAATCGAGCATGAGTTTTTGAGTGGTATAAGAGATTCAAGGAAGGCAGTGAGGGATGATGACAGGTGTGGCAGGAGTAAGGAAGTCAATACACCAGAGTTGATTGGTCAAAGGGTTAGGGTTTCTGTGTCGAGGTTTTAAGGGAGTTCAGCAAGAGATTCCGTCGGAAGAGGCCAGCACTCTTCAAATCGGGTCATTGGCATTTCCACCAGGACAATACACCAGTCCACAACTCTATCCTTGTCACAGACTATTTAAGCAAGATGGGCATCAAGACAGTTCCCCACCCTACCTATAATCCAGACCTTGCTCCCTGTGACGTTTGCTTATTCCCTAAGCGCAGAGGCTATCGTTATGAGACAATTGAAGAGATAAAAGAGGCTGTGACGAAGGTCATTGACACGCTCACACAAGAGGACTTCCATAAGGCCTTGAAAATGTTATAGGAACGGTACAACAAGTGCATTGCAGTCGGAGGAGATTACTTCGAAGGGGACTAGAGTTTCATGTGTGTACTATCATACGAAAAAAGCCTAGAAACTTATTTAATGATCCTCGTATATTAAAAAATCCCAAAAACAAGAGCTTCGGCAAAAATTTCTCATTTCATCCTAACTTTTATTTTGGCCTTTTAAAAAGCAGTAAAAATTAATGCAAAAACGTAGTTATAAAATGAATAATAATTATTTAAAGGAAAATAAAAATAAAACATTTGTTTGACTAAATGACGAATTACAAAGCACTTCAATTCCTGCAAATGAATCTGAAAGTTTCTCAAAAAAATCTTTATTTTTCTTTAAAATGATTTTTAGATTTTCTTCATTTGGAATCTTTGTAAAATGCTTATCATTTTTGCAATTTTGTTTGACACAAAAAATAATCTTTTTCTCTTTTCTTTTTTGGTACAAAATTATTTAAATATAATTTTTTGTATTTATTGCAACTTTTCAAGACAAGTATATTTCAGATAAATGTTTTAAGATATTTTTTTAAAGTATAAAAATAAATGTTCCGAAATAAGTTGCGACTTTTACATCAATTTATCAATTTAATTTTAACTTTAACACCAGGTGGGGGGTAATATCCTAACTAACAAAAGGGAAATAACCTCTGATGCCACAGGGGTTACGGACCCTACTACATCCGGGGGATTTGGTCAATAAAGGAATATACCAGGCCTAGCAGCAGATGTTCGTTCTCCCTCAATCTTTAATTATCATTCATCTTATCGATTCATCTTGGTTATAGTCCATACCTGGCAAGTATCCATTACCTCAGATATAAAGACTTTACAGGGGGTAACTCATGTCTTATTCTGAAAGAGTGCACTGGAGTCAAAAGGGTTAAGAACAAACAATTTAAATAGAAAATCATAAAATAAAACTTTTAAGAAACTTTACTGAATATGATGAGCCAAATATTTCATTTTAATTCTTCGTGTGTAAAAAAGTTGGCTTTTTTTTTTCTTAATCGAGTTAAGAAATGAAGATAAAGTTATACTTACTCTTTTTACTTTTGACGCCAATTCAACATTAAAGAAATTTGAAATAAATAAATGTTTCCTAATTGAACGAAATTTCAAAACAGACGTCGTTAATGATTTATACAAAATGTTTAGAAAGAGTCAAAATCAAGGGAGATAATTCAAATAAGTAAAAATAATGGGAAAAAAATTATTATTTTAGTTCTTAAGATTGTTATCTACATGAGGAAATCTTTTAAGATGACAATAATGTTTTGGGATTATTTTAAACGTGCACTCCTTCAACTTCAGCGGGATAAAAAAATTTCAAGACAAAAAATTGGCAGTACTGGATTAGAAAAGATATATCTCTAGCACAGAAGTCAAAGACAACAAAAACACTTCTCTCAGGCTCAAAAGAACTGCTGAAAACAGAAATACCTAGGAACATAAAGGAAGCTATAAAACATTGTAATAAAAAGTAGAGTTTATACTTCAATCAGAAAGTGAAACCTCTGCAACCTTTTTTTATTCTGAAGATGTGTGGGTTAAGCCACAAGTGACAAGCTGGAAGAATTGGGCAAAAGGTACAGTTGGGGAAAAACTGGTTGGTTGGGTTTAATGGCATATCAAACTTTGGAGATTATTTAATGCCAAATCCATTCTTTTAAAAATCAGTTCTATATCAAACAATACAGTTTAGTATATGTACACAGTTTAATTGTCAAAAATATTTTTATTTCAACCAATTCAGTTTCGTATAAGTATAGATTTTGTTTAAATACAATTAAATGTCAAAACAGTTCTATTTCAAAAAATTCAGTTTAACGTAAGTGTAGTTTCAATGTCAAAACAGTTCCATTTCAAACAATTCAGTATAGCCCAAGTTCAGTTTCAATGACAAAAACAGTTCTATTTTAAACAATTCAGATGAGCATAAATACACAGATTAGTTCTATTTAACCCATAGATAGTGCCCTATCAGGTGCTACCACTCAGAATCAGAGTGGTCCTGGGATTGATGGCAATGAAGGGGTGCTCTGCATTCCCCAAACTCCCAGCATCACTGAAACCTCACAATCAGATTGTTTAGTATCATGTCCAGAACATTCATTCGTGGAGGGTCTTACCCCTCTGCAGAAGTGCACTCGATGTATTCTACAGTCCCAGCCAACTAGGCAACGGAAAGACTGAATCCCAGGTCATACCACATTGAAGTTGATGGGAAGCTGCATCGATGGAATCAGATTGACTTATTAAAAAACCCACAGAAACCGCTCCAATCCCATTTTCAAGCATCCAGATAACTCCAGTTAAAGAATCGCAGGATGGATGTACTTTATATTCTGAAGAGGTGAATCCTACATCAGCATCAAACCTAGGAACCCCAAGTAATGAGAGTAAAATAAGAAAAAGCTGACCAGGGAGAGTGATAAAGACCCCAGTAAAACTCAGGGACTTCACTCAGTTAATATTGCCCTCTGAATAAAAAAGCAGAATAATCCCAGATAGACATGAGGGCAATCAACTTGATAATCACGATGATGAATCAGTTTATTGGTTTTTGGTTGCAAAGTTTATTTTATTCTATTTTCTTCAAAAGAGGACAGGAATTGCATGTGAAACTAAATAATGATACCACTGTTTTCGGTTAGGGCCAATCTGAGCAATCAGCAGGAACCGCTAACTGTAAATACAGAATGGTCTGATGGTCACACGGACAGGAAACTGACAGCCTTATGGTTTCATCTACGCAAAGTTTTGGTGTATTTAAATAGAAAATTGTGCAAGTGTCACAGACACAATAACGAGAGACAAGCAACAGAATCAATTAGAATGGACAACAGCAAGATTGCACCAAGACAAACTATTCTTTACCTTGTTTTTAGGTTTAATTTCCATTTTTGTCGTGGTATATTTAATTTTTTTCTTATATGTGGTTGCGTGTTCTTATAATTAGGAAGGTCGTCATTTATAGCGATGGGGATAACATTATTATTATTATTATTATTGTTGTTGGGTTTTTTGGTTTAAGGTTTAAGTTGGTTTTGTTGGTATTACTTTGGTTGAGTTGGTATTTCGTTGGTAGTTATCCCCTCGCTAAATGTTGATGGAAAATAAAGGTAGTGGAGAAGAACGAAGACGTCGTTAGGTTTTTGTAGGAAGGTTTTAATGGCAGCATGAAGTATAGGGGTTTACACTGGTATGCTACGAGGTCTCGTAGTAAGGAAAGAAGGTAGGAAGTTGTTAGAGTGTATCATCTAATTTGTTTTTTTAACTAGAATCCTTTGGTCTGGAAGAATAGACCGAAGGGATCCATAAACTAGATGGCTCTCTTCATAGTGGTTGGTGAGGCTACTACTGTTCGGGAACAGACGAATAGACGTCCGTTCCCTTTGGGGATTTCTGAGCGAGAGAGAGATTGGCGGGCTTTCTTCAATTTTTGGTGTTGCTAGGAAATATGGTTCGGGCTGAATAGGACAAGTTATCCTGATTGGGTGAAAATGTTCGGCGACTCTAACGGTAACATTAAATTACATGCTAAACAAAAATTTCAATTTTCTTTCTGCTACAACCCTGTAGCAGCCACAGATCTATTTCCTTTCGCGAATCAATGCCCCTGTTAAGAGAGTCGGTCACTCACTGACCAATCAACTGGCAGAGCGCATTAATTCCTTCTCCCTCTCAGGAACTATTTTTCTGGTCCCTTTTTGGTAGAACGGACAAGGTCAGAGAGTCTGGAGCTAGCAGAAGAAACACATCTCTCTCACATGACTGCACTGATTCCACTTGGAACACTTCGCTCACTGCTAGCTTTAAACATGCTTCCTACGAACCAAGGACCAACATACAGACCAGCGACGCAAAAGAGACACTTTCTCACTCTCACTCCTGCTACTATAATAAACCTTACTTTGTTGTGTTGTTAAAAGAGGTTTTGTTATTCATTTGTGTTGCCTAAAATATATAGTGTTAGAGAAATTAACAATTTCCCGAAACACTAAATCCCAAATACATGAAGATTCATGCTAAATAAATGACATTTTCTTCAAGTCGTTCATTCACTATAAACAGAAGAGATTTGAATTTAAACATGGAGCCCAGAATAATAGGGGTTGGATGGATAAAAGAATGGTCATCCAACATAGCTTTTTAGTACAGTAAACTGCCTTAGCTAGATGGGACCCAAATAGGTACTACCACTTTGGGGGAGAGTGGAACTGGGAGTACCCGACATCACCCAAATGCTAAAACTTGACCCTCATCATCAGATGCAGTTTAATGTCATATTCAAGACATAAAATGGTTTTAAGTATTATTATCTAACAGTTCTACATATTCATTTTTAAGTAGAGGAATTATATTGTTTCGACCTTATTAAATATATTGACTAATTGATTTGGCATCACTTTTGTGTGATGTGGACTGACGGCTCAGTGGTAGAGTTTCGGCACTGCATTCTGTGGGCGCTGGTTCGATCTCCAGTGGAGAAGATCATGGTATACACGGCTGATGAAATCTAATAAGGTCAAAACATATATCCAGTGTTTCTGTATGTCGCACGAAAATGTTTGCCAGATTTTCTGGTCGTGGTGATTCAATTTACAATCTAATAGATTTATTCATCCGTTTAAACTCTATTAAAAGGTTTTAAGTATTTCTATGAAATACTAATAATACAATTGAACATTTATCATTTGTTTGCACACTGTTAAATGGTTCCAAGTATAGTAAAGGATTAAACTCTAATTTGTTCCATAGATAGGACCATAACAAGTGGACCTGGGATTAATGGCAATGAATGGGTACTCTATATTCTTCAAAGCTCAATAATTTTAAACAGGTAAATACTTTCTACTTACAATATCAATGATTTTATTTATATTGTAACAGTATTGGTTGTCACTATCTTACTTTGAGGGTTTGTGGCAAAACAAATGTGATATAATTTAGACAGTGCTCAATATCACAAACAGAGCTATTGGATAATAATAATAATAATAATAATAAGTAAATATATATGTTTTTATATTGCCATCGAAAATATCACTTGACTTACATTAACACAGAAAGTAACACATACAATTAGTCCATTTTGATATAGGTCACTCTAACCAGCCTGGAGACTTAGTGAACAAGAGAATTGGTCTGAAAACAGAATTAGTTTAGAGAGAGAGAGAGAGAGAATTAGTTATGGAAGAAAATTAGTCAAGAAAGAGAACTAGTCAAGGAAGAGAATGTTGGGGTGTCCCTATAGATGGACTCGTCCTCATGTGATTCATACTGAGCTCTCTTCTGCGCAGACACAGTCTCGAACTCAGTCTCAGTTCTGCCTTAGCGAGTCATTACCAAGAGCGGTAATATTCCTGATTATTAAGCTGAGGAGGGGTTTCTCCCAACTATCATTTGTGTATGTATTATCTGCCTTTAATATATTTCTTATAACTTATTTCTGTGTCGTTTCATCATTTGAACCTCCCCTTGACCACAAAAGAGAATTAATCAACAAAGATTCTTGGGAAAATTACGGGTTTCTGACCAAAATCATGTTGTTAATAAATTGATGAATAAACATGAAACTGATATTTGGATAGACAGATCTGTATTAGCAGAAGTGTAGACATAGTATCATTAGTGCCTGGTGATTGTTAGTTTTTCATCTATCCCAATCATTAGAATGACAATTACAAATTGCTTTTGACTACCTCAATGCTTCCCAAACTTACAGCAGCATAATCACTAATATCGACAACTGTTTATATATATATATATATATATATGCACTTTAAAACCAAAAACAATGAGAAAAGTATGAGATTTTTGTATTTAATGAAAATATTATAAAAAAGAGGATTACTCCCATAAATATAAGAATAGTTCTACGTATTATCTCCCCTTTTTTCTTTCTTTGAAATGTGAACAATGTAATTGTCATACCTTCCGAGTAGATTCATTTCATGTTTATAGTTTCTTTCTCGGAGAGGTTGGAGGGGTCTTTTTTTCGTGTTAGAGGCATTTGTGAGGGATGGTGATTAGGCAATTGTTTTGTGGACTTGGGAGAGATAAAGCTTGATGTTGCTTATGTGTCAGTAGATGAATAGATTGCCATTGTATTCACTGTTGCACACCAGTTCCTAGCAACCTCCCTGTACATCTGTCACTTTATATGCTATGTGTTCAATCAGGAACATGAATATATTGGTGGGTTTGGTTTACTTTACCAGTATGTTGTCTACCTGGATTATCTGTTGATATTCATGCCAACAGAAAGAGTTTATTTTAGTGTTGTTGGCTGCTTTCTTAATTTTGTCCTTTTAAATGGCTTCCTGTATGTGGTGCTGTGTGACAGAGGACCATGCGGAGGGCGTTTTATACTTCCCTGAACAACATCCCCTCTGGTGCAAGACCACTGGCTGTGTGTGCAGTTTAGTGGTATGGGAGAAACTTATTGATTGCTTCTAAAATAAGTTTGTTCTCATCAATGTCAATCTGAATGGCCTTTTGTAAGGTTTTTATGAAACACAGCTTCATTCTTTCTACGGGTCACATGAATATTTTGTTTTAATCATAATACCTCATTTTGTCGACCACTTCAGGAATCATTGTTAATCAAATAGTTGTGCATCGTCACATTTGTCCTATTCTTAGTAGAAAAAATTGGTGTAAATTTCTTCTAGAGTGGGAAGGCCATGTGTAACACTGTTGAAGTCTAGCATTTAAAGCAGATTTCAACCTGGAATCTTATCGGATTGTCCATCCTGAAGATGTGCTCTTAACAGACACTTGAATGCAAACTGACTTTGATGAGATCCATCATGAATCAAAGTAATATCCTTCTCACATAGGTTGTCTGGAAGAAGCATGTTGTCACCTTTGTAGAGGATGTTATTTTCAATTGACATTTCCGTATTTAACTAAAAGATAAAAAAAAGGGGATAAGAAGAGTTGTAACATTTCTGGGTCGATCCTGGTCAATCAGCAACCAAATAATGTAGTTGCTTGATGACCATGGTTGTTCCCCACTGATATTGTGTTGTTAGACAAAGTTCTGGTTTGGTTATCTACCTTGGTGTTCCTCACAACCATCCACTCTTCAGCTCATGTCGTGTTTTTGATTAGAGAATTTGAGAAGGTCACCTGATTAAGTTACTGAAGTGATAAACAGATCAACAACCAATAGATACAAGAAAATAATTCTCCAACACAAAAAACAAAGTAAATACATGGTTTCATAACACCATAAATTAATTGACAAACAAATAAATAACGAAATTCGTTTTGAAAACACAACAACGAAAGGTTTATTAGTTTAGCAGAAGTAAACGAATCAGAGCGAGAGAAGGTTCTTTTTGGTGTAGCCGGTTTGTATGTTGGTCATTGAGTTTGTAGGAAGTGTGTGTCACTGTAGATTGCTCCACTTTACCCTTGATCCTTACCTTATAATGCTAAGTGGGGGATTACTGGGATTGAAACCCGGTCTCCCGGACCATTGGCGAACACTCTACTCATTAGGCCAAAATAATGAGCAAATCAAGACAGTTTTGTATATGTTTGCTGAGACTGCAATAGCTTGTAAGTGAGTGTTGGTTTTATTTTGGAGGACATTTTTCCTAATTAGAAATGATAGTCTATCTGAAGCTCTAAGAGTCCATTATCATGAATGTAACCATATTGTTCAAAAGTTTTCATAATTTGTTTGTCATTGTTTTTTTTAAAAGATGTCTTGGAGGCATATATGAATATAAGTATATTGAAATATAAGTGATTGACAACGAACTAGGCAAGAATGACAAAACAAGGGTGTTGCTTCGAAAGGCCAAACTTTATTATGGTGAATCGAAAATCGGGAAAGCATACAGCGAACAATCGGCGCGGCCGGATGGTGATCATTGGAGCTGGATCTAGTCGTTGGAGCAGGTCTGGATAGCTGGTACAAGACTGGTATTCGTTGGATAGGTGGTCACTGGTACAGGACTGGTTTCAGCTGGTGCAGGAAGGTGGTCGCTGGTTCAGGACTGGTATCTGCTGGTGCAGAAAAGTGGTCGCTGGTCCAGGACCTGTAGTTATTAGTATCTGCTGGTGCAGGAAGGTGATCGCCGGTGCAGGACTGGTAGCTACTTCTGCAGGAAAGTGGCCGCCGGTCCAGGAGTGGTAGTTGCTGCTGCAGTAAAGTAGTCTCCGGTGCAAGAAGGTAGTTGCTTGTGCTGTCTCAAAGAGTATTAGACTTTCTGAATTAGACCTGAAAAGGACTGTTAGATTGAGAGGCTGGTAGTTGTGTCTGCTGCCTTTTGCCGTCTCAGGAGGTGTTTGGATAGACTTTCTGAGTAGCCCTGAAAAGGGCTTTTAAGCTAAGAGGCTCGCAATCTGCAGCTGTAATCAGGACATCTGCTTTAGGGGAAGCCTTGAGTAGTCCTCGTAGAATGACCAGGGGTGAATATGGCTTCTCCCACAGCCTCGGCTCTCGTCCAGCCCAACTGATTTGACCCAGTTTGATACTGCTGCTTTTATAGCTACTCTGTGCTACTACGCTATGTTGGATGACCTTGCTTATTATTACTATATTATCGTGAGAAACTTCATTCTAATTCAACCATGTGTCTTTAAATACTACCTATTTTGTCCATTAGTTGAGGAATGTCCTTAGAAAGACAGGCTGAATTTAATATTAAAAAAAAGTTCTGTGCAGAGCGATTTAGTGCCATAACGACTCGTTCCTATATACTATTGTCTGCCGACATCATGACTCATCACTTCTTGGAATGGGGTTTATTTGTTTTGTTTTTGTTTGGGTTATGACAAGTCGGTCGACGACGATAAAGTCATCTTCGTAGACAGAATTGACCAAACTAAAATTTCTCAAGTAGCCATCCCGCAAGAATTGTCGACACTAACAAATGTACCCACAGATGTTCCTGAGTACAGTCATGATGACAGCACAAGAAGATATTTCTTTTCGAGTTAGTGGTGGGTTTTTATTGTCATCAAATTTTTTTTGGGGGGAGGGGTATAAGGGTTGGTAGTGATAGTATGAATGCTTGGGGTTTATTGTTGGTTGAGTTGTGGTTTTGTCTGGGATTTTTTTGGGCGGGGTGGGGGCTTCAGGTTTGTTATTCTGGGGTTGGGAGTTTTTTAAAACCTTTTCATTGCTTGCTACTTGTCCTGTCTCGGTCTTTCTCTCTTACTTGAAACTCTTTAAATGCTTGCTACTGGTCCCATCTCTTTCTCTCTTACCGCATCAATACACTGGTTCGATCAGTCTTACCATGAAGCAACAAATGCAACAACAATGCTGAGATTATTCATTTTATACCAGTTCAGTCTCGCCGAATTTTGCATATGTCACAAACCACGTCCCACCAAAGATGAGACTCGTGACCAACAAATTGCATTCCCAATGACGCTCACACATCTGTTTTTTCTATACTTCCAGTACTCCACATGCAAGACACATTCGCACTCGTTTTGAACTTTGAGGTAGGCCATTTTGGTTGTCATTTCTTGCTTCTTTCTTTCTTCCCTCCTTCCATTCGGTGTTGCTATAAAAGGAATTCAATCCACACAGCTTTGCTGTCATAAATAATTGGATAAGTGAAGCTTCTTCTGAATTACTATTTAACTCTGAAAGCAAAAACACGATAGCAAAATAGGAAAATATAAAAGATGTTTTCAAACAAGAAAAATATTTAATTTGTTAAGCTATCAAAACTAACTAATGTGAGAGTTAAAATTTTATTCTATTTTCCTGTAAACTATTTACAATGAATTTTTTAAAAATTGTTTGATCATCATTATAATGCTCTGTCTACTGTTTGGTTTGTTTGGTTTTATGGCATATCAACCTTTGTAGGTTATTTAATGCCAAATCCATTTTTATGTAAACAATCTGTTCTATTTAAAACAATTCAGTTTAGCATAAGTACAGTTTAACTGTCAAAAACATTTCCATTTTAAACTATTCCAGCAGTTATATGTAACAGTTCAGTTAAGTGTAAATACAGTTTTAATGTCGAAAAACAGTTCTATTTGAAATAGTTCAGTTAAGCATAAGCACGCAGTTTAAGTGTAAGTATGGTTTAATTGTCAAAAACATTTCTATTTGAAGCTATTTAGTTTCCTCAATTCATTTTAACATAAGTATGCCGTTAGTTCTATTTAACCCATAGACAGGGCCCTATCAGGTGCTACCACTCATGGCCAGAGTGGACCTGGGAGCGATAGCAATGAAGGGGTACTCCACATTCCCCAAAGCTCCAGCATTGCTGGAACCTCACCATCAGAACTAGTGTCATATCCAGGACACCCGTTGGGGGGGGGTCTTACCCCTCTGCAGAGGCGCAGTCAGTGTATTCTACAGCCCCAGCCAACTGGGCAATCTGTCTACTGTGTCGATAGAGGTAAAGGCATGAAGACAGAATAAATATACAAGTTATTTATTCAAGTAATTACAAGGAACTGAAGAACTGCAATGTGATGTAAGGAGGGCAACCCTGCATTAGACAGCTCGAGTCACCTTATTTCAATTATAAAAATGTTTTTACCGTCAATAAAAAAATCAAGTAAAAAATATCAGGGTAAATTAGAATGATCATTTAACCAAATGAAAATAAATGAAAATTACAGATATTTGAAAATAAAATACAGTAAAAAAAATAAATGGATTAGATCTTGAAATAAAAACAAAAAAACAAACATTAAATCAGTTTACAAAACAGATTTATCTGACCCAGTCAGCTGGGGCTGCAGAATACATGGACTGCTGCTCTGCAGAGAGGTAAGACATCCATCCATGAATGTTTATGACATTAAATAATCTGATGGTGAGGTTCCAGTAATGCTGGAACTTTGATGAATGCGGAGTAATGAAATTTTAAATCTACATTAATTAATCAATGAATTTTATTACGCTTTAGTTATTTCATAAAAAAACGGCTCTTTTTTTCAAGTAAACAAAATCTATACCTCGTACTAAACTGAATTGTTTGACTAAACTTAATAGCTTTAAATAGAAATGATTTTGACAATTAAAATCTGTGCACTTATACTAAACTGAATTGTTTGAAAATGAACTGATTATTTGTATAAAAACGGATTTGGCATTAAATAACCTACAAGTGTTGATATGCAATAAAACTCAAACAAACATTCATCTGATGACAAAATATTTTTTCATACATTTTTGTTTTAGAGCCCATTTTTTTTAAAGAAAACATTCCTTTTTTTGTTTTAAATGGAAATGACTTATTTCTTATGAGATTTTCCCCCATTTTTAAGAAAAATGAGTCACTTGACTCAAATGAAGCTTCAGTCACAATTTGCACATTACATTGGCCTATAATTTTGTGTCCAACTTTTTTGGGCTACTGCCACATTAAAGTGGAAAAAGGGAAAGTTCCTAGTTGGAATGAAAATCATTTTCAAAATCAAAACAGATAAAAATAATTTTTTAAAATTACATTGACTGAAAATACTGAACCACATACTTGACAAGTGTATGGTTTGTCTTCAGTGTCTATCTGCATGTGGCCTATCAAATTTACATTGAATGAAAATTCTGAACCACATGCTTTACAAGAAATTGGATTTTTTTCCAGGGTGTCTTTGTATGTAGCTTTTCAAATTTGAATTCCACAAAAATGCTGAGTCACACAGTTCACAAGAATACGGTTTTTGTGCACCATCTGTCATTTCAGATCAGAACTTACTGAAAAAACTAAGCATCATACTTCAAAAGAATATGGTTACTCACTAGTGTGTGTCCGAGTATATTTTTTCAAATGTGAATTCAGTGAGAATTCTGAGCCACATAGGTCACAAGAATACAGTTTCTCTCCAGTGCACGTTCGCACAGGTTTTGCAAACATGAATTACTAAAAAAATGCTGAGCCATGCACAGGACACAAATATGGTTTTACTCCAGTGTGTGATTGTATGAGTATTTTACAAAATGAATTCAGCGAATAAGTAGTTGCACATATTTACCAGGAATACGGTTTCTATCCAGTGTGTGTTCGCATGTGGCTTTTCAAACCTGAATTATACGCAAATTTTGAGCCACATACTTCACAAGAATACGGTTTCTCTCCAGTGTGTGTTTGCATGTGTGAATTGAGACTTGACCTTACAGAAAAAGAAGACCCACATACTTCACAAGAAAACAGTTTCTCTCCAGTGTGTTTTTGCATGTGTAAATTCAGACCTGACCTTACTGAAAAAGAAGACTCACATACTTCACAAGCATACGGTTTCTCTCCACTGTGTTTCTGCATGTGGCATTTCAAACCTGAATCATTAAAAAATGCTGAGCCACACACATCACAAGAATATCTTTTCTCTCCAGTGTGTAGCCTCATGTGTCTTTTTAGGCCTGAACTTACAGAAAAAGAAGACCCGCATACTTCACAAGAATACGGTTTCTCTCCAGTGTGTGTTCGCTTGTGAATTTTCAATTCCGACTGACACCAAAATGATGAGCCACACACACCACAAAAATATGATTTCACGCCAGTGTGTGTTAGCATATGTCTTTTCAAACCTGAATTATAACCAAATTTTAAGCCACATATTTCACAAGAATATGGTTTCTCTCCAGTGTGTGTTCGCATGTGGCTTTTCAAACCTGAATTATACGCAAATTTTGAGCCACATACTTCACAAGAATACGGTTTCTCTCCAGTGTGTGTTCGCATGTGTAAATTCAGATTTGTCCTAACAGAAAAAAGAAGACCCACATAATTCACAAGAATATGGTTTTCCTCCAGTGTGTGTTTGCATGTGTAAATTCAGACCTGCCCTTATTGAAAAAGAAGAACCACACACTTCACAAGCATATGGTTTCTCTCCTGTGTGTTTTCGCATGTGCAGCTTGAAACTGGAAGTATTAAAAAATGCTGAGCCACACACATCACAAGAATATGGTTTCTCTCCAGTGTGTAGCCTCATGTGACTTTTTAGGCCGGAACTTAGTGAAAAAGTAGACCCACATACTTCACAAGAATACGGTTTCTCTCCAGTGTGTGTTCGCTTGTGTCTTTTCAAACCTGAATTCCACGAAAATGATGAGCCACACACATCACAAGAATATGATTTCGCGCCAGTGTGTGTTAGCATATGGCTTTTCCAACCTGATATACTAGCAAATTTTGAGCCACATATTACACAAGAATACGGTTTCTCTCTTGTGTGTGTTCGCATGTGGTTTTTCAAAACTGAATTACACGAAAAGTTTGAGCCACATACTTCACAAGAATACGGTTTCTCTCCAGTGTGTGTTCGCATGTGCCTCTGTAAAGCTGAATTACAAAAAAATGCTGAGCCACACACATCACAAGAATATGGTTTCTTTCCAGTGTGTATTCTCATGTATGTTTTTAGGCTTGACCTTTCAGAAAAAGAAGACCCACATACTTCACAAGAATACGGTTTCTCTCCAGTGTGTGTTTTCTGGTGTCTTTTCAAACTTGAATTATACGCAAATTTTGAGCCACATACTTCACAAGAATACGGTTTCTTTCCAGTGTGTATTCGCATGTGTGCATTCCAACCTGAATTACTCGAAAATGCAGAGCCACACACATCACAAGAATATGGTTTCTCTCCAGTGTGTGTCCTCATATGTAAATTCAGATGTGACCTTACAGAAAATGGATACCGCATACTTCACAAGAATATGTTTTCTCTCCAGTGTGCGTATGCATGTGGATTTTCAAATCTAAATTACTTGAAAACGCTGAGCTACACACTACACAAGAATATGGTTTCTCTCCGGTGTGCGTTTGCATGTGGATTTTCAAATCTGAATTACTTGAAAATACTGAGCCACATACTTCACAAGAATATGGTTTCTCTCTAGTGGGTGATTGCATGTGTGTTTTTAAATGTGAATTCACAGAAAACATAGAAGCACATACTACAGGAATATGGTTTCTCTACAGTGTGTGTTCGCATGTGGCTTTTCAACTCTTAATTACTCGAAAATGCTGAGCCACACACATCATAAGAATATGTTTTCTTTCCAGTGTGTGATTGCATGTGTCTTTTCCAAAGTGAAATCTGTGAAAATTCTGAGCCACATATTTTACAAGAATATGGTTTCTCTCCAGTGTGTCCTGATTTGGCTTTTAACATGTAAACTTTGTTAAAATGCTGAATGCCATACTTCACAGGAATATGGTTTCTCTCCAGTAACAATTTAAATTAAAATTGTCAAAGTAGAGATAGACACATTTCCAAAAGATGTTATCTTTGTGATATGGTTTTTAATGTTCTGTAAAATAGTCCTTGTCCCTTGCAACTAATATCTGTGAATAAAAAAAAAGGTATTGTTAAAGAAGTCATGAAAAACGTGAATCTTTTGCAATCATACAATCATAATTGTTTTTCTTTCAATGAACAACAACAACATATCCCATAATTCCTCTTCTATTTTCATACAACTATCCATAGACAATGATGAGTAACAAGCTTCACAAGGATTTGTTTTCTCTTCAATGTGTTTTAAATGGTGGCATTTCCAATATGAACTCTGTAAAAATGCAGACCCATATATATACTGTGTTGTTTGGGTCAGAATAGGAAACAAGGGAAGAAGTGATGTCTGCATATGAGCCATGCTTATTTTGTGGATATACGTGTTTAAAACTGGATAACAGTGGGTGCAAACCAGTGTTAGTTTAGGCTATCTGAAAGAGAAAACAGAAATTGAGAGAGAAATGTACAGAGAATGAACAAAAAATTAGAGTAAGAAAAAAAAAGAGAATAACTGCTTCGTCTTGGAAAGGAAAGAAATGATTAAAGCGAGACGAGATAATGAATATACAAGTTGAAAAGAAGTAATATGGCAATTTAGCATTGAAAAAACATTATTTTTAGGATCTCAAAAAAGAAAAAAAAAAGACAATTGATACACACACAGATCCCACACCTTTGCAGGAGAAAGAGAAAAGGAGGAGTCTTTCTTTTTAAAATATAATTGACATAAACCTGAACATTTTTTCTGAAGTGCCTGACATATTTTTAGTTGTGTGACTTGGTATGCTACAGAGAGAAGGGAGGGGAGGTCAATTCCTTTACCCTTCTTTGTTTGAATCAACAGGCATTAGGACTGACTGTTAACAGGGTAGGAGAAAGAAGGTCAAGCTAACTGTAGTCTGTTGAACAAAAGAAGGAGTCTAGGTCAATCAAGTTGGTATGACCTGATGGGGCAGTGGAAGAAGAAAGTCAAATGATTGGCTCACAGACTCTTGGCGCCAAAATGCCACTACCCGTTGGAGAAATTTGAAGAATCTTCAGTTTGGAACAGAAGTCAGTGTTAGAAAGACGTCCTGATATCCATCAACTCTGGGAAGCCACTCACCCGTAAAAAGGAGAGAAAAGAATCTGAACATTGAAACTCGTCAAAGATAAGTACAAATAAAACTTTTTTCTTCTACAATTCCTAAATATTAGAAAGTTATATGTATTCAAAAAAGAAAGAGAGAAACTGAAAAGATTCTGTTTCATCAATAGTTAAATTAGTGAATGAACTTTGTTATATGCTTCAGTCCGGCAACTTAGGCACTTTTCTCAAGTAAGAGAAAAAAAAAAGAAAGAAAAAAGAGAAGAAGAAGAAAAGACTGTTGAGAGATATTTCCGTTTGAGGCTTTCCTGTTGACTTAACATTTTGTGATATTGTAAAAAGTAAAGAGAAAGGAAAAGGAACTATTCCTGAAATCTCATCATTATTTGTTTGGTTGTCACCTATTAAAATTTTGTTGTATTTTAAATGCACCGTTCTGTTGAAATCTTTTGGACGTGTTAATTACTTTATCAATTTGACTTCTTTTGCACATATCTGTTTCAGTCTTGTATCTCGTTCATTAAGTCTTGCTAAACGTCTTATTGCCAACTTAAAACATTACAGGGAATTTTGGAAATTTGACTACAGTTAATATTTTCTGACCTCAAAGTCGGTTTTTCCGCTGAGGGGGTAGGAAGATAAAGGACTTTGTGGTGTATGTGAAAGAGAACTGGCACCCCTTTACCAGTGTCTGAGGTCAGTCTAGCCCCAAATTAACCTACACATTATTTTCCTGTTTACCATTTACCCGAAATAGGAGTCTTGACTGGGACTCATTTTGCAAAGGGTCAAGTGCCAGACTGCCCACGATGTCACATGCACATAAAATGGACTCTCGTCCTGGGATGATTATTTATGCAACGTCACAGTTGTAAACTCCAAGCTGAACGCTTTGTTTTGACTTATTGCATTGTCTGATTGCGTGAATTTTCAAAAAAACAAACCTTTTTCTTCCAACCCCTGAAAAACCTAGAAGGGAAAAATCATTGGAATTCAAGGTGATATGGTATGTCACTGAGAGAGGAAAAAGGAAGATCAATTCCCCTAACCTCAGTGTTAGAACAAACAAGTCCCAAGACTGACCATTAAAAGGGAGATATGAATGAAGGCCAAATTAGTTGGACAGAGAAGGGAATGTAGGTCATTGTAGTAGCCTGACCGGAGGAAAATAGAGGAAGAAAAAAAGCCAAATGATTGGCCAAACCCTTTTGTGTCAAAATAATAATTTTTCGTCAGAAGAAATTTGGAAAAGGATCTTTAGTTCATGACAGACATTGGCAAGAGATGGACGCCAAGTTAGCCAAGCTCCGGGAAAGAGTAGAACAGAATCTTTGGACAGAAGGTGGCAGAATGGCGCCTCCCGCCAGATTCTAGAGAATGCCGCTCGCCCATAAAAGAAAGGAAACTGAGGAGTAAGCCCTATCAAAGATAAGTACAACTTAAATTATTTTTCCTTCTACCCTTCCTAAATATTGGAAATTATATGTATTCAGAAAAGGAAAGAAAGAAACTGAAAGGATTTGTTTCATAAACTGTAAATGAGTGGACTTAGATATTTTCTCAAGTTAAAGAAAGAAAACAAAAGAAAAGAAAGAAAAAAAGAGAGAAAGAAGAAAAGAACTGTTGAGAGAGACACTTGTGTTTGACACTGCTTGCTGGCTTAATATAGTTGATAAGTTAAAAGGGAAAAGGGAAAAGAGAAAAAAACTGTCTTAAATCTCATAATTATTTGTTTGGTCTTCACTTATTAAAACTTTGTTATATGTTAAATGCTCCCCTGTGTTGAAATCTATTGGTTGTGTTATTTATCTATCAAGTCACCTTTTTTTGCACCTCTTTTTTCAGCTTCGTATCGCTTTCATTTATTCTCACTAAATGTCTTACTCATCTTAAAAACATTACATTGGAATTCTGGAAATTTAACTGCAGTGAATAATATTTTAACCTCGAAGTCCGTGCTTTCCGTTATCCGAGGGGGTAGGAAAAAAAAACGCTTGGTGGGGTATGTGAAGGTGAACTGGAAACCCACTCGCCAGCGTCAGGGATTACTCTAGCCCCAAATTAACCTCAACATTATTTGCCAGTTACCATATGCCCGAAATAAGAGTCTTGACTAGGAGTTATTTTGCGGAGGGTCAAGTGCCAGACTGTCCCCGATGTCACATGCGCATAAAATAAACTCTCACCCTGAGATAAATAAGTTATGCAACGTCACAACATCATGAAAATTTTCCCAAGCCATAAATGAGGGGATTTTCAATTTTTAGCATTGTCGCCTAATCTATGGAACTGGAACCAAAATGGTCGGGCAAGGCAACACCTGGCTGCAAATCCTCTAACTAAATGGAACCAATTTGATAACCAACACCGCCAGAAACAGACACAAACACCAACACAATCTAGAGGCAACCTTGGTACTAGCTGAGTTAGCGAATGTTTTTTAGTTGGGAAGGTTTTTTTGTTTTATTTTTTGGACAAGTACAAATTATGGATGTAGTTTTGTGTCTTTTGGTCATGACTGAAGTTTGGGATTCATGCATGGTCAACGGAGAGAATAAATGAATTGAAAATTATACGAAGCAATAATTGATAAAGCAGAAAATCAATTATTGAGAGATATTTTCGGTACAGTATATTTTGCTTGTTTTCTAACGTCAATTTATAATGCCATTTCAAGGTATTGTGTAGAGCCCTGCTGAAATTTTTTTCTAAATTTTGGGGAAATCCCTCAGTTACTCGAGATAGGAGCCTGTAAAATGAATGACTGGTATGTGGTCATAAGGAATGAACAGGGTCACAGGGTTTGCGACCAGGATTTCGGTCCTGTAATTTTTTTGTTTCCTCAAAGAATTGCAGAGGAAAACCCTATGCTGTTTTTTTTTAATGAGATATATAATTGTATTGTATTTTTGATATATGCATGTGGAATAGACAAACGCATAAAGAAAGGGTAAAGAAATAATTTAGATAATGACTTGAACAAGCACGACTTCTGTTATCATTGTTGTTAACGGAATATCAATCACTTCATCATCCCAACCCTTTGTTATGTCTGCGTCTGTCCTCTTAATGAATGCAACAGCCACCCTGAGCCATTTAACCACTGAGAAGTGCCCGACTAGCTTTCCACAAAATGAGAACCTGCTGCGTCGGGTAAGCACCGGTGGTACGCTTGGGACCTCATTCCCATATTAGCATTTTACCCTCTTCCTGAACTGTAAAGCCAAGCCCTCGTGCACTGTTCTGCAGTCGCTCTGGTTGCAGAAGCTATATCTTCGTTGATGAAGACATTGTCGATGTATGCCAAAGTTGCCTGCCAGACTTTATCATCTTTTGAGAGTGTTGCCTTAACAATACCCTGCATAATTGATGGTGCTACACTGAGTCTGAACCCCATGCGCAAATGGCAGTACCTCTTTCTTTCAAAGATAATTGTCTGGTATGACCACATGGATTTGTGCACACGCACTTGCAAATACGGCGTTCGGAGTTTGAGCACTGACATATTGGAGCCCTTCTTTCTCACCTTTCTTAACTTTTGCGCAGATGTCGGCATGTGCTGTGTAGGCGACGACGTATCCATTCAATTCAAGAATGGATAACACTGGGCGTACTTTTGACTTATTTTGTTCAAAACGGCCATTAATGGAAACAGGCTCCATTGGGGACCAAGTTCCCCTGCAGGATAGGGAAGCAGCCATCCATTGTTCAGCCATGTTTCCAGCTCATGACGGTACTCTTTTCAAACTTGAGCAGACATAGGATACTCGGGCACCTTTTTCAAAAGTCTATTGGGTGGCTGATTACCTGACCATTTCTATGATGCTGTCCAAGCCCTGGTGTGCTCATTGAACTCTACACTGAAGTCTGGTTCCTCTATTCTGATTGCGGTGCAGGCACATGGCTCTGTCCTTGAGAAGATAGCATCACTGGACTCCACCCAACATCCTAATAATATCCATGCCAATTAGCATGTCGAAACCAAACAGCGAACTTTTCACAACCAGTACATCAGCTTTCACAGGGCTTATGTTATCTACTGCCAGCATGATAGTCCCAACGCCATTACCGGGAAGAGTCTTCCCATCAACTGTCAGAACATCTGATGCCTGCAGACTCCAGGAGTTGCAGACCAATTCAATCATGAGGGACTGAGAACATCCAGAATCCATCAGTGTCATTTGCTTCTTGCCATTAACCACAGGTTCAATCGCAGGGAGCACCTCTTTTGATTTGAATGAAGAGAGAGTGGCACTAAAATTTCGTCTCTGTTTCCCATTTCCCAGACAGTTTTTCATAAGGTGCCAAGTTTTGTTGCTGAGATGATAGCATATAGCTGATCTCTCGCTCCGGTTTCTAAAACTGCAGCATTGCATACAATCATTGGCCAAATGGTTCAGGCTCCCGCATCTGAAACAGGTGACATCACTAAGACCAGTTTTGTGAATGCTCAGGGTATATGAGGTCTGCACAGGTTGTGCTGCAGCGGCCAGATGCTCATCACTGGTGTCCACGAATACGGAGCAAGCCCTTTCATCTACCTCTCTAGAAGTTAGGGTTTCTAAACTGGTTGACAATTGGAGGAGTCCCCTGACGTGACTTGGCAGCCCATTTCCCGTACTAGTCGTGCCAATCAATGCAAGTGCGTTTGGTACTCATCTGCAGTCTCTTCAGGATGAAGGCAGCGCGTGGTAAATTGTTTGAAAGCCATGAACGAATCCATTCTGTAGGCTTTTATAAGAGCACACTTGACCTCCTTGACGTCATCCCATTGTTCTTTAGATAGCTGCCGATATGTTCCCCGGGCCACACCTTTTAATTGTACTGGCAAAACTTGCTCTACTTTGGTTATCTTGCAAAGCTCAGAGGTCAATTCTAGGTTTTCCAACCATTCCATTATTTGTGTATCTGTTGCTACACCTCTTAACTCAGGGATAAGCTGGATGCCATGGTTAATAAAATGAAGTCCTTTAACTGCTTGCCACTGGTCCTGCTTCTCTGTCTTTTTCTTTCATTCTTACTTGCCGACTGTTCACCACTAGTTTTATCTTATCCAGCCATGTATGATTGCTGAATTCATGTAAACGACAGCACGCCAATCGTGGTCTCTCTGATCAATGAATCCTAGTTGGCTCATCGGAGACGGCAGTCTGCGGGTTAAGCCTTTCAGTTTCACTACGACCAACAATTAATATTTAAGCCCACAAACACCACTCTAATCCTTACATGTTTTTGTGACACAGATTGAGTGAACTCACAGGACAGAAAGAGTATCACTGGATACAGATTTATGATCTCAGATAAAGGCCCACTAATCTTGTGAAAAACACAAAAACAGTCAACAGTTGCCCTGTCCACGTAAGAAGCAGAATACAGGTCTATTAGTGCTGCTGCACAGGAGAGAAAATACTTAATCGTTCTCATGAAGGATATGCTAAATAATGAAATAAATTATACATTTACACTATATTGTGACAGCCAATGTGGCATAGTATTATGGAAAAAACCCATATACCACCAAAGATTGAAACACATAGATATTAGATTCCCTTTCATAAGGAATGAATTAGAGAAAGGAACTCTAAGATTATTTCATGTAGCGAGTGAAGAAAATAGAGCAGATATATTCACAAAACCAGTAAACAGATCAAAAAAATCAAAAATTTACATATCTATTGATGGGACTTTCAAATAAACTTTTGTTGTTTATAATAATAAAAAAAAAAAAAAGGAGAAAAGAAAAATCGTGTGACAACAAGTCAAAAACCAAAAGGGAAGAAAACGTTAAAAAAAAAAGATCATGTAACAATAAATCCAATAAATGAAAAACGTGAGAAGGAAAAGTAAACGGGATCATGTGACAACAAGCCCAATACTCCAAAATACAAAATAAATATATAACTTTTGAAAATTATTGATGTTATGTTATAAGAATGTAAGAAAATTTCTGTTGCGAAACTATAGGACAATTATATCCGAGTACGACCGGAACTGACTAAGCCCTTTTTCTTTCTAACGACCTTGACATCTCGTTATAGCTAAAAGAAAAAGATGAATTAAAATTAATAACATTTACAAAACACTTTGGCCAAAAATTACCTGATAAGACTTGAACTAATAGTCGTCGCCTGCCTATAGCAGGTTAGGAAAATACTTTACGGCTACACTCATTTTTTATCAAAGAATTTTATATTCACGCGGCTGAGCTGTGTGTCACAGCACTTTCGTGATATCAACAGGCCCTTTTCAACGCTCGTTCTGCAAACTGGCATACGTGCCCGGACCCACATTTCGGTTCGTGAAACTGCTTGCCTCATCAGGCTCACATTGCACTAAGTGAGCCGATGAGCAGCACAGACAAGCAGGGTTCGAGTCTCGGCTCGTTCCCGACCTTCCCCTCCCGTTTATCCCCACTTTAATTGGCCTTCGGGCTTTTGACCTTGTGTCAAGTCGTGTCTGGTGGGAGGCAGCGACAAATATCTGGCACGCTCCTAGCGAAGCTCATTAAGGAGGAATCCTGCATTCTGTGCGGTCGCATTCACCTTAACTTCCGACGTTGATCCCACTTCTCGTGGTAGATCTGCTTTTCTCCCACCTACATAGGTATGCACAAAGGTCCTTTTTAGGACCATAAGAGGTCTCTGTCTGCGGGTCAGAGCATCTCTGGCGGTCAGTAATGATCAGTCGAAGTAGACGGCCAGGCGGCAAACACGAAGACGGATTCTAAGACCAACCGGTCTTAACTCTCACTCGGTTCCGATAGTCCGATAAGCTGCGCAGCGCTAATGGCACGATCCAGCCATTAGCTACTGCTTCGCTATCTGCGCAGCGCTAAGATAACGCCCATCTTAGCCTCGGCCTTCTGGCCTGTCCGCTCGTCCGTACGGCTTTGACCCGACAAAGCCTTCGTTCTCGTGCGCACGGCTTTGACCCGACAAAGCCTTCGTTCCCGTCCGTTCGTCTGCACGGCTTTGACCCGACAAAGCCTTCGCTCTCGTCCGCACGGCTTTGACCCGACAAAGCCTTCGTTCTCGTCCGCTCGGCTTTGCCCCGACAAAGCCTTCGCTCTTGTCCGCACGGCTTTGACCCGACAAAGCCTTTGCTCTTGTCCGCTGGTCCGCACGGCTTTGACCCGACAAAGCCTTCGTTCCCGTCCGCTCGTCCGCACGGCTTTGATACGACAAAGCCTTCACTCCCGTCCGCACGGCTAGGGGGCCCAGCAAGGCCCTAGCCTTTCCTCGACCTCAACGCTCTTGCAAGGTACAACGCAGTCCACGTAACGACTCGCTGTTACGGACTGTTCTACCACTGCAAAACCCGACTCGACCGACCTCAGCTGCCCGCGACGACTGTCCAGCTGTACCCAACGACTCGACCGACCTCAGCTGCCCGCGACGACTGTCCAGCTGAACTCACCAACCTCGACCGACCTCAACTGCCCGCGACGACTGTCCAGCTGTACTCAACGACTCGACCTACACCAGCGACCCTCGTCGAACGCCCAGCTGCGAACATCTACAACGCGACTATACCAGCTAACGACATAACCCATTCTAGCTGAAGACTACATACAACCGCCACGTACATTTACATACACGCTTGTAAATACGACAAATAAATTGTCACTTGTATTTATTATTACCTTGCCTTTGTCCCTTCCTATTGCTTTGGCTGTTCTCATTCACATAATTCATTTGCGGGGTCGACATATTTATCGGCTCCGCAACAAGTCATCCTACGATGCAAACTTTAACACTTTTGAATAATAGCATTCAAATTGAAAGGAAAATTCCCCATTGAAAGATCGGCATCGTCTTTTATTAAACACTTTTCCGCAGTAAAGATTCTGAAAACGAATTGCTGTTATCAAAAGGTTTTATTCACCGTAGAAAAGTGAAAACTACAATTGGGAAATATATTTCACAAATAGGATTGAAAAAGAAACAAGTAATAGATACTGAATTAACGAAGGTTTTACAATAACAAAGAACGGAATTTAAGGAGAAATACTACTGGCATGAGACAGATACTACATTTAAAGGAACAAGGAATTTTCACTGAATGATTACAGAGAAAGAAAACTACTTAACTAAAGGTCTATAAAAAGAAAGAATAGCCGTAAATTATGAGATTAAATTGTGCTGACCCTAATGTATAATAATTCAGAAAAAAGCTCTTACTGTTTTGGTCCGTATTATTAAGTCAACTCGGAGAAAATGAAATCTACGTGTTGTCTTGTTCAGATCAGGGAGGAAAAGAAAGAAACCGGAAGTCGCCTGGACCGGTGACAATTGAAGGACTAGTTCAACTGTTAGAAAAAGGTCGCTCGGGGGAAGGTAATTTTTAAGAGATCTAAAGCCATAATAGGTAACATGACACAACCTGACAGCTCGTCAGGTCGGTGGGACGTACGACAAATACCAACACAACCAGTCAGATAGTTTCTCTTTCCCAACGCTAAAGAATCTGGAATTAGAATGTGAAAGTGAACCTTACTTTCTAAAATTTTGAATAATTTTTTGTTTTTCAAATAACAAAACAAAAAACAACTTCCGGTAAGTTTGGGGATCAAATTAATTCAAATCACAAAAAAAAAGAAAAAAAAAGAAAGAAAAGAAAAAAATAATAATAAAAAAATTCTCGAAAATGTTCCAGGTGAACTTGAACGAGTGCATGTGTAGAATTTTACCGATATTTTTAAAAGTCCAATAAACAAAAGAAAAGAGATTGTTTTAAGGCTTCACATTTACAAAAATTATAAAATCATATTATCCAATCTTCTTTATGATCATTCAAAAGAACTAGAAGCAGAAATTTAGCACACTGAGCATATAAATCAATACCAAACAGGTGAGATTGTTCCGCACTGAAATTTTCATTCTTGTGTCTTCAAATATGGAAATATATTTCAAGTTGTTATTACTGGTATAATAAAGAGTTTGTGGTTTTAATAGAAGGAAAATAAAAATAGAATAAAATAAATAAAAATCAATTAATAAAAGGGAACATTCCCAGAAGCCTCTGACAGAAAACAAAATCCATGCATGTTTGAAAGATAGACTTACTGGGGTCAAAGAGAAATTCTGCCACTGCAAGTTTACCCTTTATATTGGACGGGCTTCTTCCTCTTAGCTGCTAGCAAGGTCACGCGCGTGTTTATCCAGTCTTGGGAGCAGATTTCATCTATTAGCAGCGGCCTTTATTAAAAACATCTACTGGACATACCACAAACCTCAATTTCATAAAATCACCGAAAATGACTCTTGATATATTCTTACAGCTTGTCTGGGAAACGTGACAACTTCTATTGGTTCAGGAAAACTGTCCACGCCACAGAATAGTCATTAAAACTCTAAAATAAATTTGACGTATAAAAAGTATCCCTTTGTTCTCCTTTCGTCCTTAAAATAACAAAATTTTCTTCCACCCCATAAGTTTCCCACCAGCAAAAATTCTTGATGTTCGGGTTGAGTTAAACCAGAAATCAAACACTTGTCTTCCAAGACAATTGAGCATATATAATGCCTAAAGACTATAAAAGAATATAAAAGTGCCACAGAGTAGCCTTGAGAAAATTTGCTAGAAGACAAGCAGTGAGAGTGATATTTAGGTGGAGTGCACAGAACAAAACCTTGTGTGAGAAAGAGAGAATGTGTATGGTGATTATCTTTCTTGTCTGCCAAATCGTTCTACTAAAGTCCATAGGTGATGTTGAAAAAGCAGTATATAATGCAAGCTGTAGTTATAGTCTCTTTTGCCACAACAGTGACTTGACATGCCTATGTGTCCCCCTACTGCTTGGCTGACAAGGGAAAAAAACAGGTAATGTTTTTCTCTTACCATGTGTAACAAAGTCTTGAAATAACCAGAATCTAATCCCCCACTACACAAGGGCTTTTTACCCGCAATAACCTTATGTTGTCTTGAATATAACAGCAGAGAACAATAAATGTCTTAGACAAGTAAGTCTCCATACAAAACTTGTAATTCTCTAATATGTACGTAGGCTAAAGACTTCTTCAACATACACTTAGGACCTTTCAACAATTACAAAACTTTTAAACATACACAATGTAGTACAACATTTGAATTTTATTGTTATCCTTGTATTCATTCTATTAAGTTTGAAGAGGTAATAAGATATACTCTTGGTAATTCCTCGTGGATTGTTCACGCAATTATCCAGTCTGAGGAAATATTAAACCCTACTACATTACCTCTGCAGTAAATGTGATGAAATAAACATCGTTGTTGAAGAGAACAGACATTATTATGAAGAAAAAAACGAGTTTTATTTGCCTTTATCTGTCCAAGAACATAAGAAATCTTGCAACATCATTCACTAAAATTGCCTGCTTTTTCAACAGTCATTTTATATATTTACTACCATTGCTTTTCCGTGTAACTTCTAGAAGGTAACACTATCTGTTGCTATAGCAGGTGTTTATAAAAACTTTACTCTTTCTCAAATAAGGATACAATAAAGGGAAAAAGTCATTTTCATTTATTTATGGACACACACTTTCCAAGTTTCCCAAGACTTTATCATCATCATCATCATCATCATCATGTCGTGTCGCTAACACGGATATCCCTGACCCTCCCTCGCCACTTTTCCCTATCATTCATCGCCTCTGGCAGGTCTTCAGGGCTACATCCCGTATCCTCACAGAGTTGCTGTACATATGTTCTAGCCGGTCGTCCTGCTCTCTCTCGGCCATATGTGGGGGTCCATAGGAGTACATCACTTATGAGCTAGTCTCTGCTTCTCCAGCAGTGTCTTGCGTGTCTGGTTCGTCTAACTTGGATAGTTTTCCTGATGGGAGGCAGGTGGCCGTATAGTTGGTGCTTTGTGGGGTGTTGCCTGTAAACTTTCAAATATTTCAAGTGTGTTTATCAAAAAATGTAAATAAATAAATATAATCCAAGGACACTTAATGAGTTGGTAATTATTATTGTCCTTTACAAACATATCTTCCTTCTGGTTTAGTTTACACATCTCTCTGTTTTTGTATCTCATTTCTCTTTGTATTCAGACTTCAATAAACCTTCCTAAGTTATGTAAATAGTTTTGAATTTTATTCTGGAGAGGGACCTAAAATTCCTCATTTTCAACAAAAATTTCTTCATAGAAAACGGGGACTATGCAACTACAACCTATGTGGGATTAATGCTGTATGCATACAATAATTATCTTCATTAGATATGTTACAAGTCTTTTAGAACATCTTCAGTGGGTTACATGGCAGTCCAAGTAGCCTATTGTCAATGTCTTTTTTGCCTGTGTTCTTTGGACCGTGAAGACGTCTCTAACTGATGCAAGAGAACAGAAAAGCCACATGATCATTTTTTACCTAACCTAATTAAGAAAACATTTTGCCATTTTGTACCCCTCCTATGTACTGCTTGTTAATGAAAAAATATGTGGATAGTTGTAGTTGTTGGGACATTTTTGTATATTCATTCTTTCAATAATACTGGTATAGATAATGTATCAAATGTTTAATATTATTGTAGGTGAAAAGGAATTTAACTTGTCTTCACTTCCATTGTTTTCAGAGTTAGCATAGAATAGTAGAAAAATACAGTACTCTAAGCTTACTTGTTTACACAAAAGCATATCTAATAATTTCATACAAACAATAAGTAAGGAATTTGTAACAGTTCCTAACTCAAATATTTTATCCAATCAAACAACAGAAAAGACCCAATTGCCATAATTTCTAAAAATAACTTTTCCTTATTTTGCCACCAAAATCTAATGAATCTGAATAAAGCAAGTTCCCAGTCAGTAGCAGTGCAATAGTTAGAGAAGACAATCTTTACATACTCCCCAGCCTCTGAACAAAAAACTATCACTCACAAATTTTAAGAATGTAGTGTTATTGAGATAAGGCTGACATTGACAACGAAAAGATACATGGTATACATTTTAAGTTTTATTATTTTCGGTACATCAGATGTCTGTACTGATCGGAGTTCCGAGATGAAAAAAGCTGAGACCTAGTTTCTATCTCTGTAGTAACATCAGTGAAGATTTCTAATCAACGGGAATAACTTCTTACAATTCTATAGTTCATTTTCAGTGGTGGTTTCACTGAGCAGATTGTTGCAGTTGTCTCAATTTGCTTCAGTCATCTGAGTCTCATTGCATTTCTGGATCCTTTTTATATTTAGTCGAAATAACTGGACCTTGTTTGAGTTTACTGATAGCGGACTCTGCTCTTCTTTCCAGCTTCCTGGTGCAGGGGTCTATGATATTTCTTCTCACACTTTACTCTTCTGCATTTTCCTATTCTGTACTAGTGGTCTATGAATACTTGTCAAGACCATGAACAAGCTACTTCAGCTCTTAAGCGGCTGGTCTCATTCCACCTTTTTTTAACAAGGTCACGTATTTGAACTCTAACCACTGGCTTTAACTATTCAGGTTCTTTTATACCACATCTGTCATAATATTATTTTTTCTTTCACCGTCTGCTGATTAGTTCATTAAGGATGACACTCCACAAGCTTTGGTTGGCTAGGTTTGAGAGATTAAATCTTAATTTTTTCCCTTTCTGAAGGGGATGATTCATATTCATTTGGTGTAGTACGATGGATTATTTTTTCTAATTTCATAGAATAATTTTTATTGTTTTTAAAGTTTTTTCTACCAGTTCATTTGACTGTGGGTATTAGTGGTGATGATGTTCGGCTTATGAAGTCACATGTGCTTGCAAATTGCATATATTCTACTGATGAAAAACATGGGCCAGAATCAGAATTCTTTTTCTACAACTTCAAATCAGTTGAAATTATACGTTGCCTTATTTTGGTAACAGGTTCACCGTTTTCTGTTTTATCAGGTCAATGTCTAGATAGTTTGATTGACTATCCAGTTATCAGGCAATATTTATTACCATATTTGCAATAGTCAACTGCTACTTTTGGCCATGGTCATTGTGGTATTTGACGGTTAATAAGAGGCTGTTTAGGTTGGGCATCTTTGTAAGGCATAAGGCACAATTTTGAAAAATTCCATTGATATCTTGATGGGTTCTTGGGCTTGTTTACATCTTTCTTGGCCTTGATGGCTTGCTTGTATATATTCAAGGATATTAGTTTTTAATTGAGCTTGGATTATGATGTATTCACATTTCAGTATGATATTATGAAACAGTATCAAGTCCTGTGGTTTAAGTTGTGTTTTGATTTTGCAACTTGTGTTTGGGGCCAGCCATTTAATGGATGCTTGACAGTATCATGGCTTGGATGCCATCCATCACGAACCAACATATCCTCTTCATGTAGGCTGCCCAGAAGAACCATTTTGTCACCCTTGTAGAGGATATTATTAACAAATGACAATTTGAATAAAAAGATGATGAATAAATAAACAGTTCTAGACATTACTATCAAGTATGTTAGTGTTCATCTACACACTTCACAAAAAGTATGTGATTTTTCAAATTTACTTTTAATGGAGACATTGAAACACTTTCTTTTCAAGAATATCCTTACTCTCCACAGAGTTTACACATGTGGCTTTTTCAACTGTGACCTCTGTGAAATGCTGAACCATCCAATTTACAATTACTGGGTTTTCCTACAGTATGTGTCCACAAATGTTCTTTTAAATGTGATCCATTCAAAACATCTGACACCCATACTTCACATTTATGCTGTATCTTCCTAGTAAGTGTGTCTACTTGGGTTATTCCAAATATATGAAGAATATTGTTTCACAGGTGTGTGTCATTATGTATATTTTTAAATATGAATTCATTGGTCAATCTCCAGTTTGTGTCCGCACATGTCTTTTTAAATGTGAACCTTGTGGAAATGTTGAATCACATAATTCTCTAGAATATGGCTTCTTACCAGTGTGCGTTTGCTTGTGACTTTTCAAATGTGATTTCGTATAAAATGCTGAGCCACATACTTCACAAGGATATGGTTTTTCTCCAGTGTGTTTCCGAATGTGTACTTTTAAATTTGAATTTGTGGCAAATGCTGAACCACATACTTCACAAGAGTATGGTTTGTCTCCAGTGTGTAACCGCATGTGGCTTTTCAAATTTACTTTCAATGAAAATACTGACCCACATACTTCACAAGAAAATGGTTTTTCTCCAGTGTGTGTTCGAATATGTCTTTTCAAATGTGAACTCTGTGAAAATCCTGAACCACAAACTTCACAAGAATATGGTTTCTCTCCAGTGTGTGTTCGCATGTGGCTTTTCAAATCTGAATTACTAGAAAATGCTGAGCCACATACTTGACAAAAATATGGTTTCTCTCCAGTGTGTGTTCTCATGTGTCTTTTCCAGTGAGAATTCATAGAAAAAGCAGAACCACATATTTCACAAGAATATGGTTTCTCTCCAGTGTGTGTCCGAATGTGCCTTTTCAGATCTGAACTCACTGAAAAAGCAGACCCACATACTTCGCAAGAATATGGTTTCTCTCCAGTGTGCGTCCGCATATGGCTTTTTAAATGGGAACTTTGTGAAAATGCTGAATGACATACTTCACAAGAATATGGTTTCTCTCCAGTGTGTGTTTGCACGTGTCTTTTCAAATCTGAATTACTAGAAAATCCTGAGCCACAGACATCACAAGAATATGGTTTCTCTCTATTGTGTGTCCTCATGTGTTCTTTTAAATTTGAATTCACTGAAAATGGTGAATCACATATGTCACAGGAATACTGTTTCTTATCTGTGTCAGATTGCATACTTTTTTAAAACTAGAATTCTCTGAAAATGTTGATTCACACAGTTTTTATACAGTTTCTCTTGATTGTGTGGGTCTTTGCTGGTTTACGCTGTGATAAATTCTAATTCATTCACTTTTGGTATGACTGGTTTTTTCCTTAAGTGTATTTTTTAAACGTAAATCTATTTTGAATACTGATATACATTAAAAGAAAAACATTTGTTTTCTTTTTGAATCCTTGACAGTAACAATTAAAATTAAAATTGTCAAAGTAGAGATAGACATGTTTCAAAAAGATGTTATCTTTGCGATATGGTTTTTCATGTTCTGTAAAATAGTCCTTCTCCCTTGCAACTAATATCTGTGAATAAAGAAGAGGTATTGTTAAACAAGACATGAATCATGAATGTTTTGAAATCATACAATTATAATTGTTTTTCTTTCAATGAACTACAACAACATATCCCATAATTCCTCTTCTATTTTCGTACAACTATTTGTAGAGAACTACTATGGATAATTGTATTGGCATCTGCATGAAAAAGTCCCCCACTGGCACCATTTGAGATGTACGATTGGTTCTATGTTCTTGTGCTTTGAAATTTCAAAATAGAGAAAATCCAATCAAGAATTATGAGTCTCATGTTAACCCTGTACAATAATCATGTTATAGTCCCATTATCAGTGTTTAAATGGACATCACAATCTTCTATAATGAGCTTATATTACCTTGTCTGACACCTTCCCAAACACAAAGTTCTGACCATGATTGGAAACATGAATGCTCATATAGGTGGAGATGAAAATGAAAAATTTTGTTTACACAACTCAAGTAAATCTTTTGGCTTTGATTTGTCCTCAACTTGCCACAAATAGTATATGTAATTTATTGACCATGTGAGATAAGTTTGATTCTCTATAGGACAAATCAGAAAGACATACTTCAAATGATGAATATGGAATTTTTCTTAAAGTCTAATTAGAAGCAGTAGTTGAGTGTATACAAACCAAACCAAGACTTAAATTTTGAGTTTGGGTTGTGTTAAGCCAATTATCAAATACGGGTGTAAGGAGACAACTGAGCATATTAGTCTTTACTACACAGGTGAGATAGATCCTCACTGAGTTCTATGGAAATACATTTGGATTCTTCCAGCTGTCGTATTGAAAAAGTTCCTACAACAATCAGAACCCCTAATAAACTACAGAATTACTTGTTTTTGTTTACAGAAATACGTTCAGGAGGATTCTGGGAATCTTGAGGACTTTCTGCCCATATGCTGTTTATTATTAAAAAAAAAAAAAAAAAATTTTAAGATGAAAAGGAAATTAATTGAACAGGTTATCATTGGAAAGAATCATGTTAAACAACAAAAAAAAATTTCTCTCAAAAGACTTGATGTTGTTTGTCAAGGAAGCTCTGAAAATATGCAGAGTATATGAAGCTTCAATACACTACATGAGCTAAATAGCTGATACGTAGGAGCATCAAGAAAAAGATATTGAGGTTATCAAGCACACCACAAGCTATACAAATGAACATAGCACCGAACCAAAGAAAGATAAATAAGTTAGAGTGTATTCAACATGTGGCTGAAATAGTGCATGAATAAAAACAAAAGCAAACGTTACTATACTTATCCGCCTTTGGCATTTTGTTATTGTAGTTACCTCCCTTACTGGCATCCATCAGTTGACGAATTGTTTAGTCAGGAAATGTTTTGTTAAATAAACCCTTGTTAAGGAATACCTGTCTTGTCAACTCATTTCAATTTATTTAACAAAACAAATTCAACAGTATGGAGAAATACTTGAAACTGGAACGTTTGGACACTCCTAATACACCATCATCAAGTAAGAATTTTAATCACTGGTTTTGAAGCTTCTCATCGTTCCTAAGAAAAATATTTACCCCAACGACCATACTGATGTAGATGAAGTTGATACGCTGATAAAATGTATTTCTTCTGATGTATATGAATACATTGCTGAGTGTAATATTTAACCGTCTGCAAGAACTGTATATAAAACCCCCGAACAAAGTTTTTGTCTAGCATTTACTTGCTACTTGCGGCCAAAAAGAGGAAAACGTTGACAAATATGTACAAGGACTACAGTTACTAGCGAAAGAAAGTAACTTTAAATCTGTTGATGCGGTTCAAAACCGTAACGACTGTGTTAGAGATGCATTTATCACAGGTTTACGTTCGAACATTATTCGACAACGGCTATTCAAAAACAAGACACTGCATTCAAATATAGCCATTGACCAAGCTAGAATGGTCCCTGCAGCTCAGAAAAATTCAGAAGCATACACATACACTCAAACACCAATTGGAGGTGCAGTTTTTCAAGAAAATACCAGTACCAGTGTCCAGTCAATGGATCCCATTAATGCATGTTGTGCAGTCAGAAATGCTAATTGTTTCAAGTGTAAAAAAGAAGGCCATTTCTCAAAAAAGTGTTGTTCAAACCCAAAATTAACATCTGCAGCAACATGCTCTCATAGATTTGCAACAATGTTGATATTAAATACTACATCTGCTTCCTTAGGATCTCTAAAACAGGCTGCATTATATGTGTTAGTCGGGAAAAATGGCGCCAGTACAGCGCTTATAGATACGGGGAGTTCAGGATCCTTTATCTCTCTCGGTTATGTGAGGAAACACAAACTACAGATGAAACCTGCTGCAGGTAATGTATCCATGGCGTCATCATCACTTAAAGCCTCTATCAAAGGACAGTGTACAGTGGACTTAAACCTTCTAGGTGAGTGATATCCAGATGTAAAACTTTCAGTTCTACCCTAACCTCTGCTCTGATATTATTCTTGGCCAAGTTTTCATGTTACAATTTTCCACCATATCTTTTGCATTTGGGGGCTCTAAGAAAGATCTTGTAATCTCTCATCCTATCTCATGTAGTGCACCCTCTGCATTAGTGGACACACCATCTTTATTCTCCAATATTGATCCAGCCTGTAACAAAATCTAAAAGATGTGAAGAGGGTGACAGGTTTTTCATACAGATTGAAATTGAGAAAATGATCAAGGAGGGTGTAATTGAACAAAGTACTTCCCATTGGAGCGCTCAGGTCTTAATAGTAATGAATGAACGTCAAAGAAAGAGACTAGTAGTCGATTTCAGTAGAACAATTAATAGATTTACCAGATTAGATACTTATCCATTACCAAGAATGGATGATTTATCTCAAGAAATAGCAAAATATAAAATTTATAGCTCATTGGATCTGAAGAGTGCATATCACCAGATACCAATAAAAGAAGAAGATAAGCCCAATACGGCATACGATGCTAATGGTAAACTTTACCAATTTTGTAGAATTTCTTTTGAAGTGACAAATGGTGTTGCATGTTTCCAAAGGATAATTGATAAGATTATTAAGGAAAATAATTTAACAGGCGTGTATGCCTAAGTAGACAACATTGTCGTAGTTGGGAAAAATCAGCAAGAACATGATGAGAACTTAGAAAAATTTTAAAAGATTACTACACAGTGTAACCTCACTCTCAATGAAGATAAATCTGTTTTCTCTAAAACATCCAGTGATTTTCTCGGCTATAACATATCACAGGACCTACTTAGACCTGATGCAGAACATCTACGACCATTAAGAGAGCTACCAATTCCTCAGAACAAAACCTCTCTGCGTCGAGTGCTTGGATTATTCTCTTACTATTTTCAGGGGAGACCCAAGTTCTCTGACAAAATTAGACCCTCAATAACAGCTAATTCATTCCCCCTTGATTCAGAATCAATAAAAACATTCCAAAACTTCAAGGAGGAAATTGAAAAGGCCTTATTGCACTCAGTCAATGAAAATATACCTCTCGTAGTTGAAACCGATGTCTCTGATACTGCTATTGCAGCCACTCTGAATCAAGCAAACCATCCAGTGGCATTCTTTTCATGCACACTTACGATTACAGAACAAAAACATTCTTCCGTAGAAAAGGAGGCTTGTGCAATAGTAGAGTCAGTTAAAAAGTGGTCACATTACCTATCAGCACAACGTTTTGTGATAGTCACAGATCAACAAGGCATGGAAAGATCAAGAACAGCAAGATCGAAAGATGGAGAATGGAATTAGGGTGTTATGAATATGATATCATGTACCGACCAGGAAAAAACAATATCCCAGCTAATATGCTCTCACGTGCCCAGTGCAATACATTCAACAACATGGGAAGATTGTATGAAATACACAAAAATCTTTGTCATCCGGGTTTAACCAGGTTGGCTCATTTCATTAAAGTAAGGAATCTTCCATATTCTATTGAAGAGTTTAAGAGAGTGTGTGCAGCATGCACAGTGTGTGCCAGATGGAAACCACGCTTCTATACACCAGAAGCAGGATGCCTAGTTAAAGCAACATAACCAATGGAACGACTCAACATTGACTTTAAGGGACCCCTTCCTTCAACTTCAAAAAACCATTACCTACTAACAGTTATAGATGAGTACTCACGTTTCCCTTTTGCTTTCACATGCACAAGCACAAATACAGACTCTGTAATAGAGAGTCTAAATCAAATATTCATAGTATTTGGCATACCATCTTATATCCATTCAGATAGGGGGACATCCTTCTTATCAAAGGAAGTGCGTGAATATCTCACCAATCTTGGAATTGCTACTAACCGGACAACACCTTATCACCCCCAAGGAAATGGTCAGTGTGAACGGTATAATGGAATTATATGGAAACACACATTATTGGTCCTAGCCTGAAGAAACCTTAAAGAATCGCAATGGGAAACAGTATTGCCTGAAGTACTACATGCCATAAGATCTCTTCTTTGTACCGCTACTAATGCCACACCACATGAAAGTCTCTTTTCATATCAACGGTGAACTCCCAGTGGTCATTCCTTACCTACTTGGTTATCTATGCCAGGGCCTATTCTTTTGCGTCACCATGTCCGAACCAGTAAGTACGAACTGTTAGTTGTTGAAGTAGTATTACTCGAACAAAACCCCCAATATTCACACATAAGATTCATCAATGGTCGTGAATCTACAGTCTCTGTAAGTGACTCAGCACCAGCAAGGAATTCATTACAAAGTGGGGGATGTTGTAGATGATAACATCCTGAAAGATTTAAATGATTTTACACCCACTAATGAAAATCCCAAGGAAAAAGAAGTAGAGAGTAACGATTCACAAACTATCGTTACCTCAGAAATTGTACCTTCTCCAAGTGATCCAAATATTATTCCACCTCATGTAATGTCAAGAATTCCTGATATACCCAGATGATCCCAACAGGAAATTTGTAAGCCAAAGGGGTATGAAGAATTGTGAAAAAAAAAAAGAGGGGGAGAATGTACTATACTTATCCACCCTTAGCATTTTGTTATTGTAGTTACCTCCCTTACTGGCATCCATCAGTTGACGAATTGCTTAGTCAGGGAATGTTTTGTTAAATAATTCCTTGTTAAGGAATACCTGTCTTGTCAACTCATTTCACAAACATGGAAAATGTGCAACGAAGACTGCATGACACTAAGGACCCAGTACCAAGAAGATGTTGAGGGTCAAAATCAGAAGCCAACTGGGCTCATAGCAACCACATAGATGTACTAAACCAAAACCCCAGTGATCAACTAGAAGAACAATTTCATCTTTCCCCTCAATTGAACAGCAGAATAGAAAAGACACCTAAACTGAAGCTTTTTCAAGTTTAATCATAATACTCCCAAAGAGATCAAGGATCCACAGATTAAAGGTAAAAATTGACACTGGAGCAGAAGGGAACACACTCCCTATGTGTATTTTTTGAAAATAAATGTTTCCCCAAAAAGTTAATCCAGATGGATTGCCACTTCTTGATTCCATACATCAGGAAACAACAATACTTACTGCCTACAACAGTGCAACCAGACCCCAACATTTGTCTGTGAACATACAATAAGCATACAACCAGGAAGGGAGAAATATCAAATTCCATGTGGTTACCTCGTATTGGGACTCCCTTCCCTTAGAAAGTTTAAGTTAGTAATGTACATTGTCCCATCCAGAAAATTAACTCCATTTAACATCACAGGAGACCTCATAGAAATATGTTCTGATCATTTTGACTAAGATGGCAAATTGATTGGAGTATACAACACAGTATTGAAAATAGTTATCCAGTTATCCATGCACCCAAGAAACGTCCCATCCATCTTAAGGACGAAATCAACGCACAAGTACAGTTTGAGTTTTATCTAACAGCATATCAACCTTTTTGGGTCATTTAACACCAAAAAGGTTAGATTGGTTTTATTTTTTATGTGGGTTTTAGAATTTTTATGATATTATCAGATTCGGTCAGATTTAAGGGAAAAGGTCGGTTGTGTTTTTAGAAAACTCAAGATGTCCTCTGGTTTGGTATTTTTGAAAAGATCCTTTAGGTTGCTTGGCTGGTATTTTGCGTGAGTTTGTCTGAAGCTGTCACAGTTTAAGAGAACATGTTTAACTGTGAGGGGTACTTTGTACAACTTGAGCGTATTGGGAGGGGGTCTTCCTTTTGTAGCCGTTGCCATATTCTTGGAGCTGTGACAAATGAAGTCATTGGCATATAAGTGATCCATTGATTTCAGGAGAGAGTTTGTTATTCTATTAATTTTGATAAAAAATATTATCAGTGATCCAATGCTACCCTGGGGTTCGCCTATTTCTTACGGGTTTTGGATCGGATAATTTGTTATGTATTTGAGTTTGGAAAGTTTGGTCTTCTTGGAAATGTTTTATAAAAATCGAGAGTTGGCCTTGTAGGCTATGATTTTTGAGGATGCCATGTGGCCATGACATGTCGGGCTTTTTTTAAGGTCAAAAAAGACTGCAAGCACATGTTCCTTTTTAATGAACACTTCTTGGATTAAGGTTTCTATGCAGACTATTTGGTATATGGTACTTCTTTTAGCTGTGAAGACTATTTGTAGGTTTGAGAGGTGATTGTTTAATTCAAGGAATCATGTCAGTCTTATAATGATCATCCTTTTAAGAGTTTTACAAGAACAGCTGATTACAGCTATAGGTCTATGACGGTAGGGTTTATGGGATCTTTTTTTTTTCTGAGGATAGGGATGTGTGTGGCTTGATTCCATAAAGTAGGGATGTTGCCAAAGATCCAAATGTTATATATATCTAGGAGAAATTTCAGGGATATTGTCAGAAGTTCTCTGAGGAGGGTGTTGTGGATTTCATTTGGACCAGTGGCTGAGTTATTGGATTTAGATATTGAGTTTTGGAGTTCGGTTAGAGTGAAGAGTTGGTTATAACTCTCAGTATTGTCAGAAGTGAATTTTATTATGTTATCAGGCATCTATTATATTTGCTTCTTAGATAGGGGTAGGGGATGGGGGTGGGGGATAAAACTAGAAAAAATTATCTGTACTCAAGTTGGCTATATTTTTTACTGGTAGCATTTGTGTTTCCGTGATTTATCGGGTTGTTGATATTTTTATTTGTTATTTTCTTTATAAAGTTTCAAAATATTTTTGGATTAGTATTGGAGTTTATTTTTGAGGTAAAGGTTCTCCAAGAAAATCTTTAGATATCTTTGATGGTACATCAAGTTTTGGTTCTTTGTTGTTTGTATTTGATTAGATTTTCTAATCTGTTTTGAATTTTCTGAGGGTTTTGCTTGATGTTGTCTTATGTCTTTGCACTCCTCGATGAATCGTGTTTTTTTTGTTATATGGCTTTGGAGATAGTTTTCTTGAGTATTGTTGTATGCATCAGCCATGCCTTTTCACTCAACAATTATCTCACATTGTTCCCAAAAACAAGTCAGTCTGACAGTCACAAACAAAAAAAAATCAAGTGCCTCTCTTCTTTCTTCGACACTTTTATGCACTTTTTGTCCATAGCAAAAATTTGCATATACCCTTCAGTCTCATGAGATTTTTCATGACTGCTGTCAATATTTTTCTTATACTGACGGTGGCCATGTTTCTTTTTGAGTATATTTTTCATAACCATTTTTTTTTTCAATCCATCAGTCTTGAGGGGGTGGCAAGATAAGTTTTGTGGTTTTTACGGAATCATCTTACCACAGATAATGAGGGAGTTGGTAAAATTAATTATGGGTTCTTCTTGATTTGTATTTGTTTCGGGGATTAGTATGGTAAGGCAGGGTTTTTTTTTGTAAGATTGCTCATTTGCTTTTTAAAATTTCATAGCAGAGAGTCTTGTTATTGTGTGTGGTTCTGAGTTTTCTATCATTGTGTTTTTCATTATTATTGGGGAGTGGTTACAGCCAAACAGGTCTTTGTATACCCTTCAGTTATAGTTTATGAAGATTGATGAGTCACTGATGATTAGGTTTATGGCAGAGAATGTACCTGAGGATGCATCAAGGTGAGTCAGATTTCTGATTGCGGAGGTACAAACTGTTGCTATTGATAGTTTTTTTTAAGGATCTGGCCTCTTTTTTCATTATTTTATGGCTATTAAAGATTTCCATCAAGATAAATGATTTAGGGAATTGTTTTATCAAGTTGTTTCGCTCTTTTTCATTTATGGGGTAGGATCTAAGTAAAATTGGCAACCTCGGTCGAGGGGGACACAAAGGCTCCCTTTTCAATAGCTACTACACTGAGGTGTAGGGTAGGGTGCTACTCCATTCCCTGGATTCCTCCACTTTCAACTTGATCCTAACCTTATAATGCTGAGTATTAAGCAAGGTGAAATCAAGTACCATTTTTTGAGTCTTTGGTATGATGACTTGGGATTGAACCCCGGTCTCCCGGACCATTGGCGAATACTACTCATTAGGCCAAAAAAATGAGCCAATCAAGACAGTTTTGTACAGGGTGGAATAATAAAATTGTCATCATAGAAAAGATGACATGATTCCATTTCTGTTTAATGGAAACCGGTTTTCTTTTTTTTGTTGCAGACCATCTACTAGTTGGCCAGTTGTGTACAAATCACAAGAGCAATAGGAGCCTTCTATCATGTCTGAAAGTGACACAATGTTCAACGAGCGAGATCGGAGAAGCAACACTGTACAACTCATGCTCTCTACCTATCCAAGTTATGACAATAGGACCATTGCCAGCACCCTCAAAATGCAAATTTGGATTGCTACGATTAACAGGGACGTGCCCAGGGTGATGAAAACAAAGTTTCCGGCTACAGTTATGGTCTTTGGTGTGGTTTCAGGTGAGGGCCACATCATGCCACCTCACATCTTCGAAGTCAGCTTGAAAGTCAACACCAAAGTGTACCTGGATGTGCTGAAGAGTGTGGTGATCCCCTGGTGCAATCGGGTGGCCGGTGGCAAACCCTGGGTGTGGCAGCAGGACTCGGCGCTGGTCCACAAGTCCAAAGAGACCCAGGCTTGGCTTCAGAAGGAGTGCTACGACTTTGTACCCTTCTCTCACTGTCCTCTCCCCGACCTGAACCCACTGGACTACTTTGTTTGGTCCTACATCGAGAACATCACCAAAATGACCTCCCACAACACCAAAGCCAGCCTGATCGCTGCCATCTGCTGAGTATTTGCCAAGCTCCCACCAGCGCTTGTGGAAAAGGCCTGCTCCCAGTTCTGGATCTGTATCGAGACGTTGATTGAGGCTGAAGGCGGGTACATTGAATAGATGTCAGCTCTACTACATAATCAAGTTACCTGAAATTATTTTTTCAATGAAAGTTTTAAAATAAAGCTGTAGTGTTGTTTTCTTTAGGACGACAATTTTATCATTCCACCCAGTATAAGTTTGCCGAAACTGCAATTGCTTGCAAGTGAGTGTTGATTTTATTTTTGGGGACATTTTTCCTAATTAGATATGATACTCCATCTGAAGCTCTAAGTTCATTACCATGAATGAACCATATTGTTCAAAAGTTTTCATATTTGGTTTGTCATTGTTTTTATTTGGAGATGTCTTGGAGGCATATGGTGGTAGGGTTTAGTTCAGCGATTAACTAGAAGCAGCTTATTGTAATTTGCCTTGTTGTCATGGCAATTTCATTAGATTATTTTGAGTCATACATTTTAATCTTTGTTGCATTTGATGATTGCGAAGTTTTGCTTTTAAATTCTTTTTTTATTTGGTTGGATTTGGCAATTTCCACAATTTCTAAGCTTTTTGATCTGACTTTGTTGAGATTTTGGGGAGAGATTTCGGATTTCTCTTTTGAGGGGCTTTTCTGAATCTCTGTTTCGATTAGTTGAAATCTATTTTCTGTTTCTATCCATGAAATTCCCAAGCTATGTTTGCTAGATTCCTCCCTTTCAAGGAGATGTTTCTTTTAGAGTTAGTGGTGGGTTTTTATAGTAACCCAATTTTTGTGGGGGAGGGGTATTAGGATTGGTAGTGGTAGTATGGATGCTTGGGGTTTATTGTTGGTTGAGTTGTGTTTAGTTTATTTTTTTGTGGGGGCTTCAGCTTTGTCAGTCTGGGGTTGGGAATTATTTGAAACCTTTTAACTGCTTGCTACTGGTCCTGTCTCTCTCTTTCTCTCTTACTTGCCACATCCATACACTGGTTCGATCAGTCTTACTTTGAAGCAACAAATGCAATAACAACAACAATGCTGAGATTACTTGTTTTATACCAGTTCAGGGTAGCCGAATTTTGCATATGTCACAAACCCCATCCCACCAAAGACGAGACTCGTGACCTACAAATTGCACTCCCAATGACGCTCATGCATCTGTTTTTTCTATACTTCCAGTACTCCACATGCAAGACACATTCGCACTCGTTTTGTACTTTGAGGTAGGCTATTTTGCTTCTAATTTTTTGCTTCTTTCTTTCTTCCCGCCTTCCATTTGGTGTTGCTATAAAAGGAATTCAATCCACACAGCTTTGTTGTCATAAATAATTGGATAAGTGAAGCTTCTTCTGAATTACTATTTAATTCTGAAAGCAAAAACACGATAGCAAAATAGGAAAATGTAAAAGATGTTTTCAAACAAGAAAAATATTTAATTTGTTAAGCTATCAAAACTAACTAATGTGAGAGTTTATCCAAAACCTGTTGAGTTGCAAAAAGTTTACCATAGTTTAAAAGTTGTTTGTGATCAAACTGTTGTGGGAAATGAATAAACATCCATTATTTAATGAAGAGGGTATTGCAGAAACAGTTAATTTCATTGAAAAGGTTTGGAAACTTTTTAAAAATTGTCAAAGATATATATGTTAACTTTATGAAAAATGATATATTGAAAGAGGTAATATTACATTTAAATGATGAACATCTGATATTTCTTTTTAATTTTGGAAAAATGACAAAAAGAATAGGAGGAAAGCAAGGAAAAAGAATGAAATCATTAAGAAAGGATATTAGTTTAGCCATTGAACATACTTGCAATTGTTTAAGTGATGTTTGCTGTGTATCTGACTTCGTACTAAGTTAGAATGTGGCACAAGGCCACTTGATAGTGGAGAGCCATGCATGACTTGAGACTCATGTGCGGCTCATCCAAAGAATACATGGCCTCCTTCGTATTCTCCTATTGAGGTGCCTCAGATGCCAAGCAATCAATTCAACCCTGCAAAAAAGGTAAAGCCTTAGGGGACGTCCCTCTGAGACCAAGTGTTCAATAAACAACAACACACTTGGCACTGCCTGGAAGCAAATGAGCCAAAAATTTGATAACTTACTAAATCTTGAAACTAAGATCTCTAAAGATATCAAAATGTCTCTTTTGTATATAAGCAGGCTATATTACAATAAAAGATTGTCCCACAGAAGATGAAATATTAAATGACTTTTTATCTTCAAGAATATGGTAATTTTTTGAAAGAAATATATCATGGTAATTTAAAAATTCCACTGGATACATCAATTCAGTGGATGTTTTTATGTTTTATAATGTTTGATGGTGTTAAATTGAAGACTTGCAGAAATCCTTTGACAAAAATATTCAAGTCAGTTTCCATTATGTTTCATTTTGATATGTAAAGACAGAATGGGAGGATATAGTCAAATATATTTTTCAAGAATTATTGTTTGATCCACTTAAGGCAACTTTAAATTCAATTGTAAAAGTTTTGAAATTATCTTAATATTTCAAAACAAGTGCATTTTGTTGAAAAGATGATGAGACAAAATTATGTGACAATCAAGTTCTTTAAATGACTTATGTTTGTTATCTAAATAGCAATCAAGTCATTATTTTGGAATTTGTGTTTGCTGTACAAGATGTGGAATTGATTGCACAGGTTTAACAATTTTCAACACAGTTGAGAATTTCTTCAATGGAAGATGAATTCTATTACTAATGTCATTGCTGCACCTTCAATGATTAATCATAGTTGTGGATTTGAAAAAAGCAGATCTGAATATTGTTCGGATTCACTGCATAATACATTGTCAACATTTAGCAGGAAAACATCGCAGTGGTAGATTATATGATAATTTGCAAATTGTTATCAATGCAGTGAATGAGAAAAAATACCTTGGATACACATCTATTTCTAGCAGCTTTGCCATCAAAAAAGAAAAGAATTTCAGACAGGTTTTCTTACAAAGTTTGATGCTTTTCAAAAAGAAATTGTCTGAACATATTTTAATAACCTTTTTAGATTTATTTTAGATTATTTAAAAATCAATTTTTGAAATGATCTATATTGATCTAGAAAGAAATACAACTGATCTATTTTGCTAATATTTTTACTAAATGAAATGAAGTATACATAAAAAATTACAATAAAGTCACATGTGCCTTTCTGAAACTAAAGTTGATATTGAATAAGATAGTCCTATTTACCAACCCCTTCGCTCGGGTAGGATATGACACAAGGTCAATTTTTAAGCGGAGTTTAACAGGTTTGAATTCAGAGTTTTCCTTCTCCTAGACTAGTCGCCTCACCAAGGCTGAAGAACCTAGTCTGTCCTACTATTTACCCATAGCTGGATGGAGAATATTTGGATTCATACCTTTCCCAAGGGTATAAATATTGAATAAGATAGTAATTTATAAAAAATGATATTGCAAGTTGGGACGTTTATCAGTTTTCCTGTTTAGAAGCAATGAAAGAAAATAACTTTAATCATTAATTTTCATTCGATGCCAACTGCTATTCCTCTCATCTTCAGCCAATGAAATAAGATAAGTAATATTACAGCTGCCAATTTTTCGATCATTTTTCAATGTATTTAAAAGTTTTAGCAGAATAGACTCTCTACATTCTTTACTGAACTATGGTCTATTCTGTTCATAAGAGGTTGGGCAGAATAAGTGGTCTCATTTTGTATGAAGTGGTCAGCAGAGTAAGTGGTCTCATTTTGTATGAAGTGGTCAGCAGAGTAAGTGGTCTCATTTTGTATGAAGTGGTCAGCAGAGTAAGTGGTCTCATTTTGTATGAAGTGGTCAGCAGAGTAAGTGGTCTCATTTTGTATGAAGTGGTCAGCAGAGTAAGTGGTCTCATTTTGTATGAAGTGGTCAGCAGAGTAAGTGGTCTCATTTTGTATGAAGTGGTCAGCAGAGTAAGTGGTCTCATTTTGTATGAAGTGGTCAGCAGAGTAAGTGGTCTCATTTTGTATGAAGTGGTCAGCAGAGTAAGTGGTCTCATTTTGTATGAAGTGGTCAGCAGAGTAAGTGGTCTCATTTTGTATGAAGTGGTCAGCAGAGTAAGTGGTCTCATTTTGTATGAAGTGGTCAGCAGAGTAAGTGGTCTCATTTTGTATGAAGTGGTCAGCAGAGTAAGTGGTCTCATTTTGTATGAAGTGGTCAGCAGAGTAAGTGGTCTCATTTCATATGAAGTGTTCACTCTCACATATATCCTCATACTCTCCAGGAGAAATCAAAAAAAAAAAAAAAAAAAATGAGGGGTCACAGAGTGATAAATCTATGGCAGAGTAGCGAGAAGATAGGTTGAGATATATTTGAGATTTTTTCGTTGAAGAGACACAGGTTGTTATAGCTGATAATGATTTCTCATATTATACCTTTTTCATTAGTGGCTTTACATCCCCATTATGGTATATTGTGGCTGTTAAAATGCCAATTATAAAAGGTGTGAGTAGTTGTTGAGTTCTTTTTCATCAATTGGATTATGTGGCAGAATATATAATGAGCAGATATTGTTCTGTGTAAGATTGCTTTGATGGCAACTGCCAGAAGTCCAATGTTCAGGTTGATTTGATTTGATCCTACAGTAGTTCCACTGAATGGTTCTGTGGTTCATAACTCTCATAGCTCTAGGTATGAATTATTCTATGGTTTATTTCTTTGGGTTTTATGTTTAAGTTGTTGGAGGCTTTTTTTTGTCTTCATCTTTTTTAACAGCCTCAATTTATTTGATGTTTCTACATGCAATTTTTTGTTTTGGAGGAAGTTTTTATTTTCAAGTAATTTTTTGGAGAAGTGTCAGTAGAAGCGGGTGGTCATATTGGGGATCTTTTGTTTTTTTGTTGTTCTTTTGTTTGGAGACTTTGTACTTAAATATTTTGTTGATTGAGTGGGTAATAGCATTGCCACACTCTATCCTTGGTTGATTTTCCCTGCTGAGGGTTGTTTTGACAATGCTGTTTTTGTTTGTGATGCAGGGAACCAGCAAATCTCTCAGAAAGGTTGACAGCTTGTCCTTTTTTAGTCTGAGAAGTTTCTCAATTAGTCTGATACATTTTTGGCATTCCTAATTTGGAGTGCTTGCTGGTACCTTAGCTGCATTTGCATAGGTGGAGTCCAAAACATGGTCTCCAAGTCCTGAGATTGAGTACTCATTACTATCAGTTTCAGCAGAGGAAAGAGTTCTGAAATTGGTCGCCAGAATCATGCATGCTTCTTGAAAAGATATGATCCTGGTGTACATAACTTTTGCTACCTTTTTCTCTCTTTTCCAAACCTCTCAAATTCAAGAATCTGACACAAGGTTTTTCCTACAGGAGTCCTCTGCATGGTCAAAAGAATCCTGCCCACACAGCTTGTATATTTGGATTCTTCTGCAGCAGTGCAAATGGTGTTTAAATTTCTTGCAGTTGTAACATTGCAGAGGGTTTGAAAGGCCTTTTTCCATCCTGAACATCATATATCTTATTTTAAGCCTCATTAGCAAGTTTGATGTGTTGAAGGTCATGATTTAGGTATGAATGTCTATTGTTTGCCCATCTTTTCTGATAGACACTCTCTTGATGTCCAACACTCGGAGGATCTTTTTAGAGTTTTTTCATTTCTTTTCAAGTGCAGAGAGACAGTTCTTTGTATTTTATAACTCTCACAGAGCAATCCATGAGGGTAGATCTTTATTTTCATATTGTGGAAAGTGGTCAACTAAAGTATAACAAAATGATCCCATTGACCATGCCTCACTTAAAATCATGTTTAGTTGATCTGGACAAACTCTTTAACTTTCATGACCAGCTGATGGTGTATTTTTGATCATAGGAAGATAGATCAGTTATTATCGGTATTACTAAGTGATATATGGCTGTTGTTTGGAGGCTGCATAGTCTTTTGTATAATTCTTGAAATTCAATTCTAGTAAAAATATGAAATAACTCTTAAAGTTTATATAAGTTTGAGAGAAAATAAAGTTCTACAAATTCCTTCCTAATGTTGCTATCTTTCATGATCCTAGATTTGTGGTTTTCTCTGTCAAAGTAAGGCAGAATTTCTCAGTCTGTAAGTCTATCTCAATTTCTAGTATCAGAAGGCTTCATCAAATGATGTGGGATTCCGTAGCTGTTGGGATGGTAACTTTCAAGCTGCCAAAATCTGTGGCTTATATGGAGGCAAGCCTGAAACTGGTGAGGGGGCCAACAACATAGGAGGTTAATTTTCTCATTCTATAGTGGCAATTCTTTCAAAATAACATTGATTTTATTTTCTGCAAAAGTCAGCATTTTTTGACGTTTTGGAAATTGGTCAATCCCTTTTTAGTGGTTGAGTTCAACCCTCTTAACTCCAACTTGGTCTAATCTATATCTATCACGTTTACTTGGCAAAATAGTATCTCAGGGTGCCTGTATTTCTGCCACCTTCTCTATTCCTCACCTGACTCTTTCTATAACAAATCTAATTTTTGAAATGTGCAGGCAAAAAGGCGGTTTCAGAAAGAATGATTTATTTCACTCAATTTTACTTCTTATCTATGGCTTTTCAATACAGCCCCTTTTGCCACCAGATATTAGCCAGATGACTTATCCTGTCTGGGACTCAGGATACAGCTTGTTTGCTTAACACCTCATCTCTGTGAATAGCTTTCTCTTCATAATATTCTCTTCTTTTTAAAACAAAGCATTCAAATGGGCTCAGAATTATATCTTGTTATTCTGACGCTAAAAGAAAAAAAAAAAGAGGCAGTTAGTACTTTTAGATTTCATATCTGCTTTTAGAAAATCCCAGTTTTAATTTGCTAATCAACTTATAAATTAACATCTTTAACAACCTCAAGTCCACAATGTCACATGGGGAGCAACTCAGTGTGGTTTTTTTCTTCCCCACCTCCACAACAATTGCATTATTGTTAGTTGGTTTGGTTTGTTGGGTTTTATGGCATATCAACCTTTGTAGGTTATTTAACGCCAAATCCATTTTTATGTAAATAATCTGTTCCACATAAAACAATTCAGTTAAGCACAAGTACACAGTTTAATTGCATCCGCTGCTACAGATATTCCACATGGAAAACCTTCACTGAAGAATACGCTGCTAGTAGCTTCACACACAGAAGAACCAGCCTTGCAGTCAATCACACGAGCTACTTGCTACAGTGACACACACACTTACTTCCTACAAACTTAAGAACCAACATACTATCCGGCGACACTAAGACTCATTTACTTCTGCTACTATAATAAACCTTTCGTTGTTGTGTTTTCAAAGAAGTTGCGTTATTTATTTGTATTGTCAATTAATTTATAGTGTTATGGAAACAAACCATTAAAATCACTAAAAGGGAAACTAACTTAGATACGTTGATGTTATAAGGTTATACATCCAAGTATACAGTCTCTTAGAAGATTGTCTAACATCCCAAAGTTTTCTACTTGTTGATATGAATGAGTAAAGAGCCACTGCTTTCTAAGTCAGTCTGTTGATGTTAAGCATAGCCAATATCACTCATCATCAGCAGCACAGATATCCCTGACCCTCTTTCGCCACTTCTCCCGATAGTTCATCGCTCCCGGCAGGTCTTCTGGGCTACACCCCGTATCTACTCAGAGCTGCTGTATGTATGTTCGAGCAGGTTGCCCTGCCTTTGCTCATCCATGTGAAGGGGCTCACAGGTGAACATCACTTATGAGCTCATCCCTACTTCTCCAGCAGTGTCCTGCATGTCTGGTTCGTCTAATTTTGATAGTTTTCATGATGGGTGGTAGGTGGCCGTATAGCTGCTTCTTTGTGGGGTGTTCCCTCCAAGACTTGTTCAATATTGCTTGCAGCATTCTTGTGTAGTTGCTGTCAAGCTTTTTTCCATCTGTTTAGTTAGCGTCCATGTAGTGCATCCATATAGCAGTATCGACATGACCGCTGCTTGGAAGAAATTGTGTTTCATTTTATCGATCAGGTCTGACTACCATATGACCAATAGCCTATTCATAGCAGTTCATGCCTTTTCTAGTCGCATGTTGATGTCTGTCTCGGTTGATGAGACACTGCTTTCTAGGTACATGAATTTATCAATGGTAGCTCTCTGAAACTAGTTGACAATAATCTAACTAGAACAAGCTTAATAGTAACAGCACATAGTTAACCTGACTTAGGGTTTGGCATAACCAGTTTAATGATCAGATCAGGCCTCACCAATTGCCTGTCGAGCTCAGTGGCATGTTATAAGTAACTTAACAACTCAGTCACTGGATCAAGGACTGAAGCATTATGGGTCCCCCCCCCACAGCCAACAGGTAGCCTTGTTGTAGAGGTGGGGGTCTTACTCACCTGCAGAAGTACACTCAGCATATTCTACTGCCTCAGGAGGAAAGGAAAAAGTTTTAAAAATATTCGTTCTTTTTTTTTTTTTTTTTTTTTGATTAGAACGAATTGTATACGCTCAAACTTGAAGCAATTTTTTTCATATTTTGAAAAAAAAATAAAAATAAATAAATAAATAAATAAAGATTAATAATATTACTTTCACATTTTATAAGGGGCAGGGGTAATACTATTCAAATTCAATGTAGAATGATCCCCCATTTCTAGAACAGATAGACAACCATTTTTATTTTGATTTTGGTTTTCAAAGTAAACATTTTTATGACGTATACTTTTGTTACATACTGCTTTATTGAGAAAAACAAAAACAAAAAACCAACAAAACAATAAATAAATTAAATAAACATCACAAATCAAGAGCTTAAGCAAAACAAGTGTTTTTGAAGTTTGAAAGAACGACAACATTCACTTTCTTCTAAATCTAGACATTAATTGAACTCTACCACCAATTTTTACGACTGACATTTTTTTTTATACATTAAAAAAATCCCAAATCAAGAGCTTCAGCAAAAATAAATTCTTTTGGAGTTTGAGCGAACGACTATATTTTTATATATATATATATATATATATATATATATATATATATATATATATATATATATTTAAAAAAAAAAAACAAATCAGGAACTTCAGCAAAAATAAGTTCTTTTGAAGTTTGAACGAACTACTATATTTTTTTTCTTATATTAAAAAAAATCCCAAATCAAGAGCTTCGGCAAAAATTTCTCATTTCATCCTAACTTTTATTTAGGCCTTTTAAAAAGCAGTAAAAATTAATGCAAAAACGTAGTTATAAAATAAATAATAATTATTTAAAGGAAAATAAAAATAAAACACTTGTTTGACTAAATGACGAATTACAGAGCACTTCAATTCCTGCAAATGAATCTGAAAGTTTCTCAAAAAAATCTTTATTTTTCTTTAAAATGATTTTTAGATTTTCTTCATTTGGAATCTTTGTAAAATGCTTATCATTTTTGCAATTTTGTTTGACACAAAAAATAATCTTTTTCTCTTTTCTTTTTTGGTACAAAAATTTTTAAATATAATTTTTTGTATTTATTGCAACTTTTCAAGACAAGTCTATTTCAGATAAATGTTTTAAGATATTTTTTTAAAGTATAAAAATAAATGTTCCGAAAAAAGTTGCGACTTTTACATCAATTTACCAATTTAATTTTAACTTTAACACCGAAGGAGGGGGTAACTCATGTCTTATTCGGAAAGAGGGCACTGGAGTCAAAAGGGTTAAGAACAAACAATTTAAATAGAAAATCATAAAATAAAACTTTTAAGAAACTTTACTGAATATGATGAACCAAATATTTCATTTTAATTCTTCGTGTGTAAAAAAGTTGGCTTTTTTTCCCCCTTATTTTTTCTTAATCGAGTTAAGAAATGAAGATAAAGTTATACTTACTCTTTTTACTTTTGACGCCAATTCAACATTAAAGAAATTTGAAATAAATAAATGTTTCCTAATTGAACGAAATTTCAAAACAGACGTCGTTAATGATTTATACAAAATGCTTAGAAAGAGTCAAAATCAAGGGAGATAATTCAAATAAATAAAAATAATGGGGAAAAAAATTATTATTTTAGTTCTTAAGATTGTTATCTACATGAGGAAATCTTTTAAGATGACAATAATGTTTTGGGATTATTTTACACGTGCACTCGTTCAAGTTTATCAGGATAAGAAAAATTCCAAGAACTTTTTCTTTTGTAATTTGAAATAAAAAGAACCTCTAAATGACCGAGTTATTTTATTTTTTTTAAATATTGTTATGACATTTTATAAGGTGGTGGGAGTTCACTTTCACTAATTCTTGCCTTGTTGGTTGGGGCTGTAGAATACACCGACTGCAGCTCTGCAGAGGGGTAAACGAGAGTCCTAGATATGACACTGGAGCTTTGGGGAATGCAGAGCACCCCTTCATTGCCATTGCTCCTTGGTCCACTCTGGCCTGAAATGGTAGCACCTGATAAGGCCCTATCTATGGGTTAAATAGAACTAACTGCATACTTATGCTAAACTGAATTGTTTGAATTAGAACTGTTTGATTAAACGGAATAGCTTAAAATACATATGTTGTTGACACATAAACTGTGTACTTGAAACTGTACTTACACTAAATTGAATTGTTTTGAAGCAGAAAGAAAGAATTTCAAATTAATATTTAGTGCGGGAATTGTTTTGGCCGTTGGAGTTTCGAATTTATAGATTTCATCCAATGAGAATGATTGATGCCATTCTGCCCGGGGTTGTGTATCACTCTCCTCCACCCCTTCACTTCTTCACTTGCTTGCAGCGGTACATACCAGCCTTAACGAGAGAACGCTCTCTCTTTCTCTCTCTCTCTCTCTCTCTCACCCGGGCCGATTCCAGCAGCAGACTGATGGACATTTCAACACGAGAGAGCATATTCAATATTTCTTCCTCTGCTTCCTTTAGGAGACCATTCCTTATCAATTATTCCTTTCTCCTAATATCAACTGGACCACAAACTTCTGACTGAATGCTAAATTCCAGCTCAACTATTTTACGACTGTTTCTCCTTCCTGCGACTTACAACACAAAGGTTTGTGGGGTATGAGGCTGAAGGTCACGGGCAAAGGGCAAGGCTGTGTTGCCGTTTGATATCTGACTTCATATTTTGGTTGTTTCATTTTACCCCCACGTTGGCTAGTCGGTGTAACGCCTTGACCAAGAAAGTCCCAAAATAATTATACAAAAGAAAAGACAGCAACAGATTAGAGACGAAGACGTTTCTTTTATACTTTCCTTTATGTACTGGGTTCAACAACCATGGATGAGGGAGTTTTTCCTGAATACATTGAAATTGTTGAATCCCCCAGTTAAGGGGTCAAAAATACGTTAATCGTTTCATGTGTGTGTTTGTCCTCATTTGGTATTTCGGGCTTCCATAAAGGGTTAGTTTTCTTTTGCAAGTTTATCAAAGTCCGGTAAGGGTTTGTTTGTAGTTCATTTGTGGGTCTTTTATATTTCAGCATAATGCTGACCGAGAGAGAACTGCTACTGGGTGAAAGGGACTAACCAACGCCTAGTCCAAAGACGTATGGCGTGGCGCCCAGACACCCGTCAGCAACGATGTTGTCAAATCGCTGGTCACCGCCTGAAAGAGAAAGAACGCCTGTTCCTCTTTGTCAAGAGGTTGCCTTTTTTTACGCATGGGTCATCCCTTTCCCCCGTCAGGGACCTCTGGGAGATTCTGCAAATTTAAGTTTTCCTTTTTTTTAATTCAATTTACATTTTATTTATTTATTTATTTATTCGTTCCCTACTGGTTCCTTTTGTCTCAAGCAGTTATTAAAACTTCCAAATTGAAAACTATCAATATCTTCGTCAACTCATTTGTTCTTCCTTTTAATATAACAAGAGGCAACAAAACTCTACAAACCTCAACTGCCATTTTTGTATAAAGGGTAATATTATCTGCCCTCATGTTATAGTTTTATTTAGAATTGTTTTTGACATTTAACTGTGTGTTAACAAAATCTGTACTTATACTAAACTGAATTAGCTGAATTAAAATAGTTTGAATAAACTGAATAGCTTGAAATAGAAATGTTTTTGACATATGAACTGTGTACTCATATTAAACTGAATTTTTTGAAATAGAACTATTTACATAAAAATAGATTTGGCGTTAAATAACCTACAAAGGTTGATACGCTATAAAAACCAACCAACCAACCAACCTTTTATAACTTTATAGTTAAAATTTTATGAAATATGTTTAATAATCATTATAATTGCAAGATTCACTTAGTTCTTTCTCCATGATGTAATTTCTTTTTTTGAAGATAATAAAAAATAATTTAGTTCATGTACATAAACTATGTTTACGTATATGACTATATTAGCGTAAGGTACATAGAGTGTTCCCAATGGCCCGGGAGACCTAGTTTCAATCCCAGGTCGGGTCATACCAAAGACTTTAAAAATGGTACTTGATACTTCCTTGCTTAACACTCAGCAATACTTACTTTCCTTACATAAAATTTACACCGAATTAAGGCGGAATAAAGACAGAATGACGTTTTTAGGCAAACAATCAAATTTGTGTCGCAAATTAAAACAGGCATGAAATTTGTTTATTTACAAAGTACGATCAAAGTCAAAATGGTATTGCAATAGTTTTAAGTGAAAAAATATTTTTCTAAAAATGTTCATTAAAAAAAAAAAAAAAAAAAAAAGATTTCATAAATTCTAAAAATAGACACAGGTCAGACTAACTGACGACTGACCCTCACTTAAAAATACCAGAGTTAACGGACACACCACGTGACTCCTTAGGGATAGGAATAAATCAATGGAATTAGAGAAAGCAAAATTTAACTTGTAGCAGAAAGAACTTCGTAGTTTTGTTTGGCGCGTAATTTAATTTGACCGTTAGGGTCAACGCATATTTTCACCGAATCAGGATGACTTATCCTATTCATCCCGGACCATTTTTCCGGGTAGCACCAAATTCGGAAAGCCCACCAAACACTCTTCCTCAGAACTTTTTCGAACAGGACAGTCGTACTTACTGTCTGCTTCCTTTATAGCAGCAGCATCACGACACTATGAGGAAAGCCATCTAATTTATGGACCTCTTGAGTCTATTCCCTTAGACATAGACCAGTTGAATATGAATTAGATGTATTCAATCAGCCACACACAGGAACACCTTCATTTTTTTGCCGCCAACCTTAGCTATGTTTATGGCGATGCACAATTCCGCTCAAACATCCAGCTACTTCATCCCTGGGCAACATTTTCTGGAGACATTCACGCTTCTCTCCCCAAACGACCAGGACCACACATTCAAGGGTGACTACATAATTCCTGTCCTTAACCAGGAAACACGACCTTTGCTACACCTATGGCGATGGTGTGTGATTCTTACCTCTGTTCACCTCAAAGAATGCCCCCTTCGCAAAGTCTAAAATCGCAGCTCTGTCCGACAACACGTGTGTTCTGCTCGGAGAAATGGTAATAAAAAGGGTCAACCCTTCTAACGGTGTCACGTGTGTGACTGGTCGGTGTACAATGGTAATATGTACCCAACTCTAAGGTGCCCGTACCAAACAAGGGGGATAGCTGCCTCATTTACATACATCATTAAAAGAATTAAAATAGATCATGATTTATTTACTTCATTTCTTTATGAACAACTGAAACTATCGATAATATGTCTGCTAAAAGTCTAAAAGTTATTTGCTTAATGGAGATATTGAGTCATTTATTACTGGAAACATTGGCTGATGTTGTGTAAATTTGTTGTTTGTGTGTCACTTGATGCTAATCCATCTCTTCTTACCCTCCCCCAATTGTTGATATGTATTTCCCCAGTCCCTACACCATGTGCAGTGTGTGACACAAGGTCAATTTCCAAGTGGAATAAAGCTGGTTTAAATTCAGAGTTTTCCTTCTCCTTGACGGGTTAAATAACTAAATCTACCCTACTATTTACTCATGGCTAGGTGAGAAGAACAGATGATGTTAACAGAAAGTAAAATGCAAGCAGCAAACAGCCTCATTGAGGATATAAACTCATGTTCCCAATTCCATTATCTGAAATGATAACCATTTTGCAGTGCCCCTCCATACTCCCCCCAACCATTATTCTGTGCCCCTCCATACTCCCCACAACCATTATGCTGTGCCCCTCCATACTACCCCAACCGTTATGCTGTGCCCGATCATACTCACCCAACCATTTTGCTGTGCTCCTCCATACCCGCCTCCAATCTTTATTTGAAGATAGTGGGGCTGATTGGGCTTGGAAAAGGAAAATATCTGAATTTGATTCCTTTCGACTGTCTGATGTTGTCCACAAACTCATTATAGATGCCAAAAAGTATAGCACTTAGGTCTCTTGGATAAACATCAATACCATGAAGGGTAGAGACCTGCTGCTTGGGCGACTGCTGATTACCTTACAACCTTGTCCAGAATTGCACCATAATCCAGGTGAAGATCCATGAGGTCTCATAAGACTGATGGATGCTATTTGAACTAATGCCCTTGAAAAAGGCCAGAATCCACTTCTCCCTGTACAATCACATTGCCAGATATCACTATGATATACTTCATGCTTGAGAAGGGAGTGACTGAACTATTCATAACTTTATTAATTTCATAAACACTAGCAACTTAAAGGTTGTAATTCCTATTATCAACCTTGAAATGGAGTAATCAAATTTACGACCAGTGATATCAAGTTTCCATTTTAGATAAATAACAAGGCAAATATCTTCATTGAAAATCAGAATATTTTTTACATTTTCAAGAAAAGAAAAAAGTTTATATATTCAGCATTTTGTAGAGTTCAATATTTGGCGCTTTTGTTCATTTTAACTGATCAAAACTTTTTTCTAATTTTTTAAACATTAAATAAAATTTAGCTTTTAACTCAATTATTTTCAATATTTCTACATTATTAAATAAATTCACAAAGTTGATCTTTGCTTTTAATATGATGATCATAAAAATGAAAATTTTAGCTTTTTATATAAATAAATAGTTTTACTTAGAAAAGAAACAAAAAACTCATGATAAATTTAATCCCTGATATTTTGATCGAATATCTTAATTGAAAAGTTTGCATAAGCTAGTCTCTCATAACAATATTGCTTCAAGAGTAGCAAGAAAAGACTGTTAACCCTATTGTCAAACCTAAGAAGCACAAATCACTTTTACAGAACTGTGAAGAGTGTGGATCAGGATATTCACATAGTCCCTAAATTAAAAAAAATATATATATACATCGACACAAACTGGAGATAAGTTATTTTCTTGAGAAATTTGTGGATCTCTATTTTCTAGTTATTCCCAGTTTAATGACATATGAACTCACAGTGGAGAAAAACCATATTTTTGTGAAGGCCATCAATCAGGATTTTCATTTGATATACAAATTTATATTTAGTTCAGATGTTGATATGGAAATTTATATTTAGTTCCCATCTTGATATGCAAATTCATATTTAGTCCACATGTTGATATGCAAATTTATATTTAGTTTAGATGTTGTTAAGGAAATTTATATTTAGTTCACATGTTGATATGCAAATTTATATTTAGTTCATATGTTGATATACAGATTTATATTTAGTTCACATGTTGATATGCAAATTTATATTTAGTCCATATGTTGATATGCAAATTTATATTTAGTCCATATGTTGATATACAAATTTATATTTAGTTCAGATGTTGATATGCAAATTTATATTTAGTTCAAATGTTGATATGCAAATTTATATTTAGTTCACATGTTGATATGCAAATTTATATTTAGTTCACATGTTGATATGCAAATTCACTCTGAAAAGAAACCATCATCATCATGTCATGCTGTCAGCACGGATTTCCCTCTCTATCTCCATCTATCCCTATCCTGCATCTATCCCTATCCTTCAAATATCCCTATCCTGCATCTATCCCTATCCTCCATCTATCCCTATCCTCCAAATATCCCTATCCTCCATCTATCCCTATCCTCCATCTATCCCTATCCTCCATCTATCCTCCATCTATCCCTATCCTGCATCTATCCCTATCCTCCATCTATCCCTATCCTGCATCTATCCCTATCCTCCATCTATCCCTATCCTCCAAATATCCCTATCCTGCATCTATCCAAATATCCCTATCCTCCATCTATCCCTATCCTCCATCTATCCTCCATCTATCCCTATCCTGCATCTATCCCTATCCTCCATCTATCCCTATCCTCCATCTCTCCCTATCCTCCATCTCTCTTAGCAGCTCCACCAAACTATATCCAGTGTCTACACAGAGCTGATGTAAATTCTTGCTGGCCGCCAACACTGGTGCATCCATGTGTAGGGATACATTGAAGAATGATATTTAGGAATTCTTCTTTGCTAGTTCACCAGTGCCTTGCAATGCTTATCCATCTTACATTACAAAAAACAGTCGATGGAGTGGAAAGATACTGTCTCTTGGTTAAAAAAAAAAGGATCTGTGCAAAGTGGTCAGTAAAGAAGTGCATGCTGACATTGATCTGGGACATGAAAGGACTCATCACCATTGACACAAATTATTTGGGGATCTGTCTATATTTCTTAGATGAGGTATTATGTACATTATTTAAATTTTTCGGACTAGTGTTCTCATATTTGTTGCCATGTTTATCACAACGTTTCGGCCGTTGTATGCTCCGGCCTTCTTCAGGTCGTTAGAATGTCGAACTTATCTCTTTATTTTACTCACCAGGGTAGACTGTTCTAGTTCCACGAGCCATGTTTAATGGATGTCAGTTATCAGATATCTCCTGTTAATTTCCCCTCTGAAAGTTCTCTACTGCCTTCACCGGGTATTGAACTCACACTCTTTTGGGGTATGTCACTGGATCTATCCAACACCTTTATCTCCTGTGGCATGTCCCTTTGAGTCATAAGCTCTTTTCTTTATTGATAAACATATTCAGGTAAAATATGATGCAGATGAATGTAGATATGAACATTTTTCTTGTACAATGTGAATGTATTATGTTATATTTGTATAGGTAAAAAGAAGCTTTAAAAGATAGATGATGAAATGAAAGGGTTAATTTTATTTCTATCATAAACTGAGAGGTTTAGCTTTAATTGGTGTCATAGGTTAGAAAACAAAGGTCTAAATTTCTAATGATTTGGGCACTTGGTTAGTCAAAGTGGAAAAATCTTGCATTTTTGGCAAGAAGTTAGGTGACATATTCAGCAGATATATAACAGTGGGAATAGTTCATTTCCGAGCAGTTCCAGTTAGCAAAGAGAGAGAGAGAGAGAGAGAGAGAGAGAGAGAGAGAGAGAGAGAGAGAGAGAAGACTGACCAAGGCTCAGGTTGGGTGGTGAGACTGCATGAGTTACAGATTGGATATACCACACCAGTACTTTCTAATATGTTTATAAGAGTTACAAGGGTTAAAGTTAAATGACAATCATTAAGCTTAGTACTTTATGAATGGCAATTCATTTCATCATTCTCATCAAGTCACACTGCTAGCATGGATTTCCCTGACTCTCTCCTATCATCCATTGCCCCTGATAGGTCTGCACAGAGCTGTTATAGGTTGGTTCTTGTTGATCACCCAACACTGGCATGTCAATGTGAAAGGGTCCATAAGAGAATTTCACTAATGAATTCATCCTTGCTTCTCCAGCAATATCTTGCATGTCTTGTTTGTTTATTTGGATAGTGTTATGGATGGGAGGTAAATGGCCGTCCAGCTGTTGTTTTGTGGCGTGTTATCCCCTAGATTTGTACAATGTAGTCCTTAGCATTCTTGTGCACTTCTCATCATTTTTTTCTCTATGTGTCCATGTAGTGCATCTGTATAGCAGTATTTACACAACGGCTGTTTGGAAAAATCCCGTTTTATTTTATCAGATAGATCAAACTTCCATATGATCGATAGCCTATTGATAACAGTCCATACCTTTGCTAGGTGCATATCGATATCATTTTCAGCCAATGAGACGCTACTACCAAGGTACATGAACTTGTCAACTAATTTCTGAGAACAGTCATTTAGAGTGGAGATAGCTCCTTCTTCATTAAAACATGTACTCCATTTTGTCTACGCGATGCAGCGGGGATTTAGCTTAGGTAGGGGAAGCGCTATGTGATCTACATTGTCTGCGTCCATAATAGTTTCTGCAGGATATTATCTCCTCCTTGACTTTTTTTTTAGTGTACAGCTGTTTTCTTTTATAAGATCTATTGATATTCTATGTATTCTAAGATAGTCTCGGCAGATTATAAACAGATATGGTGCGAAAGTAAGCCCTTGTAGAACTCCAGATACAATGTCGAAGAAGTCTGTCTCCATCTGGTGAGTGAACTTTGACTTTTGTATTTCTCTAGAGTATAATTATGGCTGTAACAGTTTCTTTGTGGTATGGGGAATTTTATATGTCCCGAAAAGCCCGGTTTATTCCTACGTTTTGTGAAAGAATAAACCTTTCTTAAACAGCAGTAGAGAGCTGGTGACAGCTTTTGAAGAAAGGAAGACGAACGCCTTTTACGTGCAACAAAATTTATATACAACAACAACAACAACAACAACAACAACAATAATAAGGTATTAAACCAAATGGAATAAACAACGAATGTGTAAGTAACAGTTCATAAGAGAATTCACAAGGTGTAAGATAAAGTTATAAGGTTGAAGGTAAAGTAGGTTTGATAAGGTAAAGGTTTTGTGAAGGTGTTTGAAAGTTTGTGAAGGGTAAAGTAGGTTTGGAGATAAAATGCCTGCTGGAACTTAACTGTGTGTGTCCTGTTCCTTTAAACTCGGCACGTGCGTTCGTCGCTCTTGGGTCCTGGTGGTGGAAGGTACCAAATACGTGTGCCGTCAAGGGCTGCAACGAAAAGGACCTGTGCTAAGAGTGTTGGTAGTGGAACCAAAAGAGAGAGAGAGTCTCCAGTGGAGCTCCTTTTTATAATGGACGCCACGTGACCCCAAGGGGCTGCTGCTGTTGGGTGAAACAGAATCACCAGTTCCTCACCAAAATTTCTACAGTTGAGACCATAAGCATAGAAGTATTTTCTCCATCTTCCATCTGTGAATGGAATCATATGTCTTGGTGATTCAGTCAATTGTTAGAATCTGTGATGTTGTGGATCGATTTCTCCAAAAATCATTTTGTTTTTTTCTAAGAGTTTTCTCAATTTCAGATTTGATTCAGAAGGAGAGCATTATAAACGTTAACTGCAATAGAAGTAAAAGTTTTGTCGTTCTAAGTGATTCCAAAGTTATCTTTCTTTGGAAAGCCCCTCTATTATTTTCTAGTTTTATACAGCATTGCAAAATCGAAGTAGTAAGGCATCAAATTTCCCTGTCTTCCATATTTCTGGGGGTATTTTGTTAACGCCGACAACTTTTCTGTTTTTTCTACATTGAGTTCTTCTTGAGTAACCTGTTCTAGTTTGATGTCTAATTTTCATGATGGGTTTATCTGTGACTTTAGGGAAGTTTCCAAGCAGATTCTTGAAATATTCTTTCCACTTCTGTATTCATCTTCTTGGCTGGCAACTTTTAGTTTTGCTCTGAAGACGCGTTTCTTTTCCTTACTTTATTTACTGTCTACCATGTTATTCGTGATAATTAATTTCAATCACGTTTCTTGTTTTATTTATCTGACCTTGAATGTATTTTTTAAAATTCTTTTTGGTACGTGATAATTCTCTTGGTGCCATCTTAATTTTATGTGTGTTGACATTTGTTGGGTTTCTTTCATGACATAAGCATGCCGTTTTAACGTTATCTTTTATTTTATTTTTTTTTTTTTGTAACTGCTAATGTCCCCCATGGAACTCTTTATTTTGCCTTTGGTTTGGTTTGTATGCATTCTGCTGGTGTTTCCATGTGGGCATTGACGAAATTTTGCGTATTCGGCATTCGGAGTAAGTGTTTCAGATATGCTCTGAAGAGTATCGTATTTGTTTTTTAGTTATTGTATATTTAGTGCTGATGTTTCTATTGTTAAGTGGGGACCAGTCGTAGCCTGTAGTTTTGGCTGTTTGTGTCTTATCTCGGTATAGACTGAGGCGTTTCTTTGCAGTTATAATTCTGTGCTCGGAAGATTCTTCTTCAAGTCTGTTTTCCACTGAGAAGTCTGTTAGATGTTCTCCATTTCTGATTAACTAGTTGTGTAAGCAGAATTTGTTGTTTTTGTCATTGGCTATTTGAGCATTCCTGTCTCCATTGATGATTAAAACGTGTTTTGAAATACTATGGAAAAGGGAAGACAGCTCATTGTAGAATGTGATGTGGTTCACTTCATCACTGGCATTGTGGGACTGTTGCAGGAGATGATTGTTGTGCATAGGGTTGCCATTAAATGTAGCTACTATCATTCTCAGTCGTATTTTCTCGATGATATTGATTTTAGGGCACGAGGACTGAGAAGCATTCTTACCTTTCCTATGACGGCATTGACAGAGTTTTTTATGCAGCAGCTGAGATAACGTCTATCCATTGCCAGAATCATGGTATTTTATTCTTGTTCGCTATGGTAGTATCTATGTTCTAATATGCAAACAATGTTTATATTTTGCTCTGTGCAGATGCTGTCAGCTCATGTAACTGGCCTATTGTATTTAAAGTTCTAACAGTCGTTGATCCTGGCCATTGACCTGTGATGTTCAGGATCAGGTGAAGCGTGCCATTGACTTGACATTGAGTTCAACCACTTCACATCCACCATGCTGCTTCCCATGGCTTTTGCTGATATATGTTTGGATTTCAAAAATTTTTAAAAAATTTAAGTTTTAACTTAGTTAAAGTACAACTATTCATTTTTTTTTTTTGCTATAAGTCCACTGGAGTGCTTGTTTGTTCGACTCTTGCTATTAAATAGTCAAATTCCTTAACTTTATTTTAAAAATTGGCCACATGACTTTAAAGATTTTTCTAGCTGTCTACAATTCACCACCACTGTTCACCACTCTCCTCTTAATTACTTTTACAAACCCACCCACTCCTATATTAACAGATATGTATTTAAACAGACACATTATAGAAAGATTGAAAATAAAAATATATTGATAATATTAATTAAAATATAGACAGAATATAAGGAAGAAACATTGATATTTCACTGGTAAGTAAACATTTTAAATTACTCAATGTTAAGATGTGGGTATTGTAACGTTTGTAAAGTTAAACCAATAACAATTAAGAATTAAACTTTATCAATGTATATTTGTATAGAAACTTTCATTTTGATTTTCTTACTTCTACCTTCTAAAAATGACTCTCAAAATTGAAACTTTTATTTTACATTACTTCAACACCAGAGTTATGTCCCTTATTTTACATTACTTCAACACCAGAGTTATGTCCCTTATAATCTGATAGTTCATGTCTTTCATATTTATTCATAGCAACTTTTCCACAAATCTACTTAGCAAAATAACTCAAATTCAGCAAAGTAATCGATATAGTTAAATAGATGTATTTTCTAAGTAATCAGTTATAACAAGATATTTATCTTTTATTTGAATATTACTATTCATACATAAAGGAAAGTATACATTATTATGAGTATTGGGACTTCTGTCAAACCACTTTTTTGCAAATATGTTTAATATGATTATAATGGTTAAAGTTATATGAAAATAGTTAATACGACTTAAGGTTAAGAATGTATTTCGTTTATGAATAGAAATTCATTTAATAATGAATGAACTCATTGATAAATAAACAGTTTAGAAAACAATATAAGCTAAAAACTGTTTAAAATATATTCAATATTGAAAGATATCAAATTACAGTAAAGTTATTTATGATGTGTTAGAATAAACTAAAATGTTATGTATTGAAATCTATTTAAATTCATGAAGTATAATGATAAAATTGTATGTCAAACAAAAAACATTAAATTCATCTTAAAATATTAATCCTTGAATTTAAAGTGGTTTTGATTTATATCGTCATTAGAAATGGAAGAAAAAAACCCTCGTTATTCTTTGCTCTGGTGGACCAAAAGATCCAAAAGACCTTTATGAAGAGGCGAACTCAACGTCTCCTTGAATGCATTCGTTTTCTTTAATGTATAGTATACTACCGCTGGATCTTGATAAACAACGTGGAACACATACTCTTCAATGGTGTTGAACACGAGAACTCTCGGAGAGAGTTTGCACACACAAAGGAGCAGTCAGAAGTTCGAACAGCTAGTAGGAACTGACTTCAGCCAACATTCTAGACCTTATATAGTCTTAAAAACTCACATGGTCACGTTTCTTCATTCACACAGAGCTTGTTCTCCATAGGTCATAACTTACACATATGCATTGTTTGTTTTCCACTTATCAGTTTGTTGATTTTATCTACGACTGGATGTATCTGTCAACTACATCCGCCAGGTTCATCCCAGGTCAATGTAATATATTGCATGATGTTATATTCTGAGTTGTTGATATCTGTGATATGAATGTTGTGGGTGAGAAATGCGTATGGTTGCAAAACAAAGAACGTATAGATACTCACAATAACACAGTAATGATGTTATAGAAATTTTTTTATAAATAGATTAAGCACAGAGAATAGAATGGAGAAATATGTTCATAGTTAAAGAATGAATTCAGTGGTAGTAGTTACAAAGTTCATATACTGTCCTTGTCTCGTGGTGAAGGGATGGTTTTCTCGGAATAAGGGCAGCGTTCCTAACGGCGGCGATCGTTTGAAATATCGGATGACAGTCGCCGGTCAGTGGCGTAGAATCTTTAGCACGAGCAGTGTGAAGGAGCAAGTCTAACTGATAATTATTTGGTCCGTCTATTTATATATTTTTTGTAGGCTCAGAAACGGCAATTTTTGTGCCCCGCGGGAAGCGTTCCGATTGGATATTTATTAATGTATTTTTTTTTTTTTTTGTTAATTTATCGCAAACGGAAGTTCTGCGCGGAGCCGATGCGTGAACGACTAACTTTTCATTTTGAGTTGAGAACTCGAAGTGGTAACTTCCGTTTTTTTATCTTTTCTTCTCTTCTCCTTTCTTTTTTTTTTTTTTTTTTTTTTCAAATCAAGGCAAGATCTCGTCTTGTAACAATGACTTGAAACTAAATCTTGAAATCTAGTTGAAAATCTAGTCTTCTGTTTTTCGTTCATATTAACCAATCAAGATCCATAATTTCATTAAATCTTTATATCATATTTTGGTTCTTATATCTTTGCACTAGGAAAGGATATCCCCCTTGACCTCTCAACACGTGGGCCAACTGTATTACTCAGTATTTTACACTTGCAATGATAATATAATCATGATATAACACATTACTCAATAAGTACTGGGCCTAACTTATAAAAAAACTTTTAGGTAAAATTCGACCTTATTCATCAACATAGTCTCCTTTTAGGATGATACACTGATTTCAACGCTTCTCAAACAACGCGATGTCTTTTTTGTAAAACGATTTGTCTTTGGCCTCAAAATACGTGACAGTTTCCGATATCATTTCTTCATGGGAACCAAATCTCTTTCCCTAGAGCATTCTTTTGAGGTCTGTACGCAGCTAGTAGTCGCTGGGGGCCAGATCTAGAGTATAAGGTGGGTGCAGAAGCAATTCGAAGTGCAATTCATGTAGGTTTACAATCGTTGCGATCAACCCGTGACAAAGAAAGAGCACTTTTTTCTTCTTTATTTGTGGCCGTTTTTTGACGATTTCTTCCTTCAACTGCACCAATAATGCTATATAATATTTGCTTTTGATGGTTCTTCCTATATCAATGTAATCGATGAACAAAATACCTTGCACATCCCAAAATACGAAGATCAAAACCTGGCCTGCTGATGTTTGCAACTGTGGTCATGTAGCAGAAAGAATTTCAAACCATTATTTAGTGCGGGAATGGCGTTGGCCGTTAGAGTTTGAAATCATACATTTCATCCAATGAGAATGACCGATGCAATTCTGTCCGGGCATACCTCCCCGGGCACCATAAATGGCAGCGCTAACCATGTGCACCCTCTCTTTCCCTCTCCTCCTTGCTGGTAGCAAGGTAAGACCAGCCGACACGAGAGATAACATTTCTCTCTCTAACTCTGGACGATTCCAAAGAGCAGACTGAGGAACTTTTCATCTCGAGAGAACACATTTCAACATTTGCTCCACTGCTTCCTTTAGGAGACTATTTCCTGGTCAATTATTTCTCCCTCCTCAACCAAATGGACCCTGAAGCGTCTGGCTAAGTACTAAATTCCCACACAGCCATTTACAACTGTCCTTCTAACTTCTTCGACTCATGGCACAAAGAAAAACTTCCTCTCAAGCTGTCATTAAACTACAAAATTGAAAACTATCAATATCAACGTCTTCATTATTTATTTTCTTTCTTTTATATAATAAGAGGCAACAGAACTCTACAACGTCAACTGCTGTTTATGTTTAAATGGTAATATCATCTGCCCTCCTGTTATAGTCACTTTGGACAGCTTTCACCAGCTGCTGTCCCCTCAGCTGACTGCCGACTTGACTCCAGAGTAAAGTGGTGGATCCCTGTTTCATCCATTGTCACATATTTATGTAAAAACTCCTTTTTGCTGCGTTGAAACAGTTGTAAACAACGCTCTAAATCGTAGACGCTATGTTGTTTTTAATCGACTGACAGCAAACGTGGCACCCACTTTGAACACAGCTTTCTCATTGATAATTTTCATGTAAAATGGGAAATAAACTGCCTTCTGATATCTTCAATTTCCCTGCTATCCCATTCAACTTCAATTTACGATTGGCCAAAACAAGTTTGTGGGTGTTTTTGGTATTTTCCGGGGCAATTGCCGAATTTGGGCGACTTGAACGTTCAGCGTCATTTGTGTCTGTATCACCGCGTTTCAAGTCAGTATACCGTCACTTAACCGTTGTTACTGACGGAGTAGAGCCCGAATAATATTTAACAAGTCATTTGCTTTGATTGAACAGCATTTTCGCGTCAGAAAGCAGTGCTTTATCAACACCCGAAATTCAGATTTTCCATTGTTTTGAAAATTTGCAACAGTAGCTTCATTTCAATAACTATAATTTGTAAACTAATAATCTGATTGGGCTCAAATTTTGATACTTACCATTTAAAGGTTCGTACTTTATAAAAACCATATGGATTTTTTAGTGGCGCCACTTATCTGTCAGGTCCGGGAGTTATTGAATGGTGTGTTATATTTGCATTAAAAAAGGATATCACCCTTGACCTCTCAACATGTGGGCCAACTGCATCACTCACTATTTTACACTTGTAATGATAATATATTCAGGAGATATATTTGCATTTAAAAAAGGATATCACTCTTGACCTCTCAATATGTTAGTTATCAAGCAGGTGTCAAAGTGGGCCAACTGTGTTGAGTATACGCACTTTTTTACACTTACAATAATATTGTATTCAGATAATATATTTGCACTAAAAAAGAAAATTTTCAATTACAATGAAGTAAAAATACTAATCCACACACTTTACAGGAAAATGTTTTTTCTCCAGTATGTGTTCTTATGTTGTTGCTGTTGTTTTTTGTTGTTTTTTTTTAAGTAGAATTAAATGAAAATGCAGATCCTTCAATCAATAACTGTATATACTGATCTATAAATTTTCCAAGAATAGGGTTTCTTCTCAGTTTATGTTTGTGGCATTCTAGTGAAGAACTTTCTGAAAATGCCAATCCACATTCTGCACACATACATCGTTTTTTCCCCCAGTTTATTGTCATGAGGCTTTTCAAATATAAACCACATGAATATGTCAATCCCCAGACTTCATGAGAATATGGTTTTAATTTTTCTTTTTTGTGAGTTAGCATGATTTTTAAAAATTTTCAAACAATGAAAAATTTGATCCACAAACTTGATGAGAGATTGAATCTCTTGAATGCATATCCAGTTGTGTTATTTGTGTTACTAAGTAAGTAAATTTGGCGACCGTAGTTGAGGGTGACCCGAAGGCTCCATTTTCGATAGCTACTACACCAAGGTGTAGGGGTGGGTACAAGTTCTTTCCCTGGATTGCTTCACTTTACCCTTGATCCGTACCTTATAATACTGAGTGTTAAGCAAGGAAGCATCAAGAACCATTTTTTGAGTCTTTGATATGACTTGACCTGGGATTGAACCCAGGTCTCCCAGGCCATTATTTGTGTTGTTAATTAAGTTATATTTCTAAGGTAGAGACTTTGTAAAAATAATAATTGTCTCCTTTGTGTGCATTGATGTAATGATTTAAATATGAATTGTGTCAGAATGCAAAATCACAGATTTTGCCACACATTTTTGATTTGGAAAGACAAATACAATTATTGAAAATTATACCTTTTCCAGTATTCAAATGATACTGGCTATTGAGCATTAAGGAGGATATTTAGTTTTGTATGTCTTCACCAAATTTCAATATTCGCATTAGTGATTCATTGGTTCACTAACACAATAGACAAGAGACAAAGTGAATAATTTCTCAACAATAAATGATCACAAGAAAAAAGACAAAAGAAAATTCATTGTTAATCTTTTCTTATTTCAAATCTCTGATAGCCTCATAATAAATATTAACCTTTATCAGAAAGAAATTAATTATATTTGATAACTTGATTGAAATAACTTTGAAAAATATAAACTAGTCTAAACTTTACCAAAAGGAACAATTGATGAAAAATAATTGTCATTGATAAATTGAACTGAACACAACAAATTTCTTTATTTTTTGCCAGTTGAATGTTCATCATATTTCTACATTCTGGTTATGTAAGCTCATTGATATTTATGCACCAAAAAGAGGAATAATCCGTGCTGTGATTTTTTAGCCACTTAATTCTACAGGTGAAAATGTTATTTTTCAGTGTATCATTTTATCTGAAAAATTCTGGATAGGAAAGAGAGAAATCTTATTGTACCTATGAAAACTGTATTTCTATTGATGCTAATGTTAGATATTTAATAGCAGATATGTGGGGGTTTTTCGGTATTAATAAGAGCACCTGAACTTGAAAGACTGCCACTCTTGTTTTGCAGATTAAATAAATCTTAAAAGTTATGTTGATTCCTTTAAGGATCATCAATACGATGTTTTAAAGCATCAATTCATATAAAATAACCCCCAATGCAAAGGCACATAAGAAATTCAAAAAGATCTATAGGAAACTGAATGATGAATATTTTGGGACATTTTATTTTACAAACTTTTCCAATAAAATCACAGTTATCTCTGGTACACAAGAAAACAAATATTTTCATTGATTTTTCAAAGACATTAAAATATCAAAATCAAAAACTCCAAAAAAATTATCAGTATATATTACTTTTTAAAAAGAAAAAACCTAAAACATTGCTAAGAAGAACAATATTTTATTTTAAAATCATTTTAGTAGAATATATATATATGACAAAATTTTTTGATTAAAGGTATATAGAATTTATTGCTGTTTTATTATTTCTATTTTTTTTAGAAATACCCTGACTATTATGCCATGTTTGTAGAGAGATAAATCTTTTTAAAAAATCTTAATTTTACATTGAAAAGTTTATCAAAACTATCCATCAGATGAGGATAATTAGATTAAAAAATAGTCCCTTCATTGCCCAACTGAAGCACAAAGAAATGTATAGATTTTTACCAAAATCAACAAAGTCTACTTTTTTTTTATAACACTGGCAGATTTATCAACCACCTCTATTCTGCATTTGGGTTACCTAACAATGTAAATGATTGTAACTGCTGCTTAAGAATGTTCCTTTGAATAGACAATATAATTCTTATTAAAATGCTTTGTGGTAAGAAAGTCTCCACTCACCAAGGACCAATTAATATAGTCATGATATATTAACACTGAATAAAATGGAAAGAAAGACAAATTCAATTACACAGTCAAGAACACTGTGTCCCATGGTAGAATTATACATATATCATTCCATGGACAAGCAGTATAGGGGGATGTCCTCGTGATGTAATGATTAAAGCGATGGACTGTGGAATCGTAGTAAGCGAGTTTGTACTCCAGTCACGCTATTACGCTCACTTTCGGGCAAATACCCTAGGGAAAAGTATGACCCCCCCCTATCCTCCCAGCTATGGGTTAAATAGTACCACTACTGTTCTTCTAGGGGAATGGATTTGGCATTAAATAACCTACAAAGGTTGATATGCCATTAAACAAAGAAACCAAACCAAACCAAACCAAACCAGCAGTATATGAAAAAGGTACAAAATGGGAAAAAGCTTCCATAGTTAAAATCACCATGAGTCTCTGCTGCTCCCTCACAGGGTAAGAGATAATATCTCCACAGTTCCAAAAACAGAGACGAAAGAGGTTGAGAATGGGTTTCTTGGATTGTCACATGACATGAGACCACCAAAGAACAAAACATTCACTATGAGAGATAATTCTTAATTGTTTCCACCCACAAAAAAGTGATAATTCTGTAAAAATTAAATTTAAAAATGATGACTGATAAAATTATAATATCATGAGGGCAATGCTCAATTCCTTTTTCTTTGTAAAAAGAATCTTTCAAAATAATAAAACCAGGACTGGTAGAGATGCAATTTAAAATAGACAACTTAAGACTGGTCCAGAATGATTATAAACATAATCCACAAGAACAACGACTAATTTAATCCAGAAAACTATCATGTAATAACATTACTCTCTAATCCTGCTAAAGTATTTGCTAGGTTGGTACTTAACAGAATAAAAGCCCAAACAGAAAGAGTCTCAAGCAAAAGGTTAAAATAGGTTCAGACCATGCAGAAAGACAATAGATGCCAAATGTTGAGTAAGATAAACAATAGAAAAAGCTGAAGAAAACAATTCCCTAACACTTCTATTTTAAAGATTTCAAACCAGCCTTCAATACTCTGTGGAGAACATTGAAGGTAGTTGGTATCAGTTCGACAATTGTTGATATGATTATGTTCATTCAGGACAAAACCAAGTGTCATTCGGATAAAAAACAACATTATAGATTACTTCAATGTGAGCATTTAAGTTTGATAGGGAACTCTACAAACTTCCATTTCTTAAAATATTTTTCTTCAACTAGTAATCAGGTTGCAACAAAATCTTAACCTAAATGAAAGCTGTGGTTTTAAGAATAAATAAATAAATTAGGAGTTGTCTTTGCAATACAGTTGTTTCCATGAAGAAAAAACAAACAAATTAATGAAGGTCAGGATGGAATAAAGAAACACTGTTTCTTCCTTCTTTCCAGAATGACCTGCATGATGAAACTAAAGAAAGATAAAGTTTCTATCTAGTTTCCATGTGTCTTTTCTCATCTGATGTTAGAAAATAGATGACTAGTTTCTCAGCTGCTGATAGACTTAAAGAGAAATATGGAAAAGAAGAGATCTTTTAAAGGCAATCAAGATTCATCTATATTATACACAAATAGTCCCAATAGCCATATATGCAGGAGAGACTTGAAGAAAGACAACAGAAAACTGCATGAGTATGTGTCAGAATAATAGCAAGAGTTTCTTACATGAATCACATGAAAATGGATGATATAAGATGTAACTCTTGAATACTAAATAAAATCAGTGACATAATCAAGAAAAATTGAAATACTTTCATCAAGATGTAAAGACAATACCTGTTATGCTGACCATTCAGATCAGTAAGTGTACAAGAATGATTTTACCAAAGAAAGAATCAGAGGATGGCCAACAAAGTAATAGAGTGACCTAATGAAAAAGGACATTACCACTAGCAACAAAAGTCAGGATGAAAGGAATCTTTTTGAATTAGTGCAGATAATAAAAATAATAATGCAAGCCTCAAAGAAATTAAAATGAAAAAGAAAAAATATTGATGTAATTTAATAAAATGACGATAAATTTCAGAACAAAAATACAAAAAGTTATTCACACACTTTTCATAAATTTTTATTCCAGGATGTCTTTATATTTTCAAATTTGAAAATGCTGATGCACAAATTTCATGAGAAAATTATTTATCTCCAATGTAATTCTGCATGTGTTATTTTCTATTTGCTCCATAGAAATCAATTCTCTAAATACTTTTCAAATATAAAATTAACTCATTGCAAATAAACATGAAAATGATTTCTCTTCAATGTATATTTACATTTATGTCTTTTAAATATGGATTTACTGAAAATACAAATCCATATGCTTCACAAATATAAGGAGTCTTTCTAGTATGCGTGTTTCTCTATGGATTAGCAAATTGAAGCTCTTTGAAAATCTTTATCCATACACTTTACAGCAGTTTCACTTTAATATATTTTCCTTTCAAACTGAAGCTTATTAAATAATGAATAGAAACAAAGTGTTGAGTTGAAGATGTTTTTTCAAAAAAAGAATTCTATAAAAATGTTGGTCCACATATTTTACGCATACTGTCTCACATATGTTTGCATGCATTTCCTTTTAGCAGAAGAGTTTGAAAATACTATTCCACAAATTATATAATATTGTTTCTATCCAGTATGTGTTCTTATATGGGTTTTCAAAGAAGAGCTTTCCAAAAAAGTAGATTCACAAATCATACAAGAATATGGTTTCCCTCCAGTGTGTGTTTGCAGGTGGGTTTTTAAATCTGAACTCCGTGAAAATGCTGATCCACACACTTCACAAGGATATGGTTTTTCTCCAGTGTGTGTTCGCATGTGGGTCTTCAAATATGATTTTCTTGAAACAGCAAATCCACACACCTCACAAGAATATGGTTTCTCTCCAGTGTGCGTTCTCATATGGGTTTTTAAATGTGAATTACTTGAAACAGAAAATCCACACACTTCACAAGAATATGGTTTCTCTCCAGTGTGTGTTCGCATGTGACGTTTCAAATGTGAATTTGTTGAAAATGCTGATCTGCATACATCACAAGAAAATGGTTTTTCTCCTGTATGTCGTCGCATGTGAATTTTTTTACTAGAATTGTCTGAAAATGCTGATCCACACACTTCACAAGAATACGGCTTTTCTCCAGTGTGTGTTCGTATGTGACGTTTCAATCGTGAATTTGTTGAGAATGCTGAGCCACAAACTTCACAAGAATATGCTTTCTCTCCTCTATGAGTTCGCATGTGGATTTTCAAATATGACTTTCTGGAAACAGCGAACCCACATACTTCACAAGAATATGGTTTCTCTCCTGTGTGAGTTCGCATGTGACGTCTCAAATGGGAATTTGTTGAAAATGCAGAGCCACATACTTCACAACAATGCGTATTTTCCTCTCTGTGAGTTCGCATGTGTGTTTTCAGATGTGACTTTTTTGAAACGGCAAATCCACACTCTTCACAAGAAAATGGTTTTTCTCCAGTGTGTGTTTGCATATGCTTTACTAAATATGGCTTCCATGAAAATGTAGAGCTACAAATCTCACAAGAAAATGGTTTATATCCAGTGTGAGTCAACAGGTGTCTTTTCAAATGTGAATTTTGTGAAAATGCTGATCCACACACTTCACAAGCATACGGTTTCTCTCCAGTGTGTGTCCGAAGATGTCTTTTCAAATCTGAGCTCTGTGCAAATGTGGATCCACACACTTCACAAGAATATGGCTTCTCTCCAGTATGTGTTAGCATGTGCCGTTTCAAGCGGGAAATTTTTGAATATGCTGAGCTACATATTTCACAAGAAAATCGTTTCTCTCCTGTAAGTGTTTGCATGTTTGTTTTTTTACCAAAATTCACTGAAAATGCTGGTCCTGACCCTCACAAGAATATTGTTTTTCTCCACTGTCCATTAGCATATATCTCTCAGCTGAGTTATCTGAAAATGTACACACTTCACAATAAAATACTCTATCTCAAGTAGTTTTTCAAATGTAAACTATATAAAAATGCTTGACTAGACACTTTACAATGATATGGTTTCTTTCCTTTGTATATTTGCATTTGACTTTTCAGTTTAAAACTGATTTATACGCTTGATTGGAATAGAGTTTTTGCGGCCAAAATTCTGTTTCACACATTTCGCAAAAATATGGTTTTTATTTGCAATGTGTTTGTTTGAGTCTTTTCAAATTTGAAAGTTTTGGATATCTGTGAATGAAGAAGAAATATTATTGAAGAAAGCAAATGACTTGCACATTATTTGTATTAGAAAATTATAACTGTTTCAATCAACAACAAAATATCACATCATTCATAAACAGTCATCATTATCATCATCATTGCATGGATTTCCATCATGATGATAACTGCATTTATAAATGTTGAAAAATTGTTTTATCAACCAATGTTAAATGGAATATAATTTAAATGCAAGAGTGTTTACTTTTGCCTATTACAAATGAAAAGATGATTCATGATAAAATAATTAGCTTGGAATTATTCATTTTTTTCAAATACCTAGAATACAGAAATTATTCATGTTTTTATGAATAAATGTTGTATCAATATTATACTCATCATGAAATTTATAATTTAAAAAAAATAACAATCAAACTTTTTTCCAGTTGATTAATAAATTTAATAGTTTATCTTTGGAAGCTATTATCTCAGAAAATATGTCAAAAATCAAAACACAGTTCTATTAAGTGAAACCTGGTGGATTGGAAACTTTTCAATTTGATAACGGTAATTTCCAATGAAATTAATTCATAAACTAAAAGTTACCATAGAAAAGTTTTCTTGATTTGTTTGGGTCATTTGAATCTGAAACATTTAATTTTATTTGGGTAGACAAACTATATTGTCAATGACATAAAGATTTAAAAAAAAAAACTTTATGAGGAGTAGGTGATTGTCACATAAATTTAGATAACTAGGTGATATAAATTATCCCACTTGGACTGACACTCTCCTCTCCTGGATATAGATTATCCCACTTGGACTGACACTCTCCTCTCCTGGATATAAATTATCCCACTTAGACTGACACTCTCCTCTCCTGGATATAAATTATCCCACTTGGACTGACACTCTCCTCTCCTGGATATAAATTATCCCACTTGGACTGACACTCTCCTCTCCTGGATATAAATTATCCCACTTGGACTGACACTCTCCTCTCCTGGATATAAATTATCCCACTTGGACTGACACTCTCCTCTCCCGGATATAACAGAGATGCCATCTTAGCCATCCAGTCTGGCAATATGGTACTCATATTTTATGTATGCTTTTGAGATGATAAAAGCCTTAAAAATATGAAGTTATTTTAGTTATATTAGAATTTATTCAACTCAAATTTTTCCATAAACACGAAATTTTTCCTTTGTTCAGACAAGATTGGTATTGACCTGACTTTAATGGCTGCTAAGAAAGAATATTGATACTGGCAGAAAACTTTTGAGAACTTCATCAAAGAATGTGGAAACAGAGCACCTAATAAAGGACACTGCTTAATCAAATACATCTTCACTGGCGTCTCTGAATATTTTAATGATGTAGTAACCAATAAAAAAGCTGAGGAAGTTTTGAACAAGATTTTCATAAAAGAAGAAGAAGATATTTGCTAGACATATTCTTGTCCCAAGACATCAAGAATCCTTGGAAACACAAGAGAAATTGCTTCATAAGCCTCACAATCTCAGCAAAACCTGCACATTCAAAGCCATCACAGCTGAACAGTATTATGAAGAATTAATGAGGGATGCTAATGAATCTAGGTCTAGTCTTTGGTTTGGCCTAGCAAAACTTGATAAAGTTGAACTTTTGGAGACAAATCCAACATACATTAGGGAATCTATTGTCTCCATTTAAAATTTGGTTCTATGTTCTAATGGAGCATTGTCTCCAGATGCAATCCCGACTGAATTGCTAATCCAACAGGATATTTTGTATTGTAACCAATACAAATGAAAGATATTGGGAGATTCTACTCTCTGATAATACAATGGGGAAACAAGTCTGTTGTTTTATTAGACATGGATCGGCTCCTCATTGATAGTGACGTGATGACTGTTTTGATATTTACTTGTTATTTCAACTTACATTTGGACACTTATTGAGTCATTTACTATTGTATGATTTGACTTAGCAGTGGAGAATCTTGTATAAATATAGGTAGTTGGGGGAGATATGAATTATCTCCCTTCGACTGACACTCTCCTTTATAGAGAAGAGACACCATCTTGCCTATTCAGTTTTGTGGCATGTTTTTTACACTCAGTGTATGTTTTTGATCTGAATAAAGCTATAAATATGAAGATATTTTAATTATATGACAGAGTTAAATGTGGATTCATTTTACAATATTCAAAAAATGCATAACTGGACACTGTATTTATGTCCGATTTTTTTATACTGACGGTTCCACTATTAAAGTAATTTTTTCTAAAAATAAATAAATAAATTTCGTTTTTGAAACAGAGCAAAATTAATAAAAAAATGGAATTTTTCCCTAAGAATATACGGTAGACCAAGTGTACCAATTTTAATCTGAAACGTTATTAAACTTTGATAATTAGTTGATTTTTGCAAAGTTCTTAAAATCAATCATTTCCTTTTTGTCGTCTCAAACTTTTTCTAAAGCAAATTAGGTTGTTTTGTTGGTTGATTGTAACAAACTTTTTGACAATAACTTTTTTTTGTTGTTGTTTACAAATATCAACGGTTCTGTAGACAATACAAAAATAATTGATATGAAAACTGTCTTCAATCTTTGTTGTCGACACAAACATTATGGACAATAGAATCAAATTTTACCAAAATTTGCATATTTCTATCTAAGATTTTGATTTTCTTAGCGTAAAGACCATATAACTTTCTACTAGTAAGTGAAAAAAAAAAAAAAAGAAAGAAAAATGAAACATTTTTATGCTTTTATGCTTTCGTACTCTAAAATAACGGATGTTCAATGTGTGTGAGGGTGCACCGAAGAAGCTCACAAATCCAACATATGAATAATGAGATTTCAAACAGCCAATAAATAAAACAATGTATTACAAAAATATATTAAAAATCTGAACCACAATGAATCATAATTTGATATTTAATATCAAAAAGGGAGATAATTAATGTGTATCTTATGAGAAAAATATTTAGAATGCTAAACATTAAAATTAGCAGAACATTTATACTCACTTCTTTCTGTCTTCTTTTGTCAGAATTCTTCGTTTCTTTTTCGATCTTTTATCGCTTTCTTTTTTTTTTTTTTCTTCTTCTTCTTCTTTTCTTTTTTTTTTTTTTTTTTTAGCTTAGGGCAATCGTAGCATTAGAGAATAAGAAGAAATTGTCAAATTTTAAATTAAATAATCTTTTCTGGTTGAAGTGAACTTAAAAGCAGCTGTCGTTGGCAATTAAGGCAAAATTTTGTTTTTCAAGACCGAAAATCAAGGGAGATAATTAACAAAACTTATGGAACTAGATTTAAACTTTTTTCTTTCGTTTCAACAGAATTATAGTCCATTCAATGGAAATTTACAAAGCTTTTTGCTTAGATGTGGCACAAGGCCATATGAATGGGGCACCCAATGAGACTCGAACTCACTCGTGTAGGTTTGCTAGTCGAGCTTGCTAACTATTACACCACCAGAGGCGCCTTGATAATTTACGAAGCTCTTTTCTTCGATGTGGCACAAGGCCGAATGAATGGGGCACCCAATGAGACTCGAACTCACTCGTGTGGGTTCGCTAGTCAAGCTTGCTAACCGTTACACCACCAAAGGTGCCCTAGTCCATTCAATGAAACTCTTAGATTTTACATTAATAATCAATTCTACAAAAATCATTTTTTTCTTCGTTCAAGAAATAACAGTTTTGTAAAATGTTACTATAAGAAATTGTCAAATTATAAAATCATAAAATCTTTTTTCTTCGTCTGTCATCAAAGCATGAATAATTTGTGGAAATAATTTATCATTCAATAATTACATTGAATACCCAGACATTGCCAGACAATATGTCAATAACTTTTATCTGTACAACAGTGCGAAATTCACATAATAAAAAAGTTGGTGGAATAGAACTTACTATAAAATTATATCAATCTATCCTTGTAAGTAAACCAGGCTATTGTTATAATGGTTAAAACGTTCGACAATGGTCTGCGAGACTGGGGTTCAATCCCAGATCGAGTCATATCAAAGACTCAAAAAATGGTACTTGATGCCGTCTTGCTTAGAAAACAGAAATATAAGGTAAAGATCAAGGGTAAAGTTGTGCAATCCAGGGAATGGAGTAGCGCCTTCCCCTACACCTCTGTGTAGCTGATATTGAAAAGGGAGCCTTCGAGCCCCCCCCCCGACTACGGTCGCCAATTTTACTTATATCCTTGTGCTGTATTATCCAAAACTCACTCACTTATTTTTTTATAAATTCTTTCTACTTATTAATATTGTATACATATATTTCAATTATCAAAAAAAGCCAATAGATATAAAATGTAAGGCTGTGTGAGACCTCACAACATAGAGTTTTATGATTACAATCATCAGGCGAGCTGTTACTTCTCACCTATGTGCGGAATGCCAGTTCACTTGACGATTGTAACCGTGAAACTCTGAATCATGAGCTTTTACACTTCATTACAATATATATATATATATATATGATAAAATATTGTAAACATCTATAACAAGAGGGGAGATGATATTACCATTTTGGCATAAATGGTAGTTGACGTTGTATCGTTCTGTTGCCTCCTGTTATTTTTATAGAAAGAAAACAAATAATAAATGCGTAGATAGTGATGGCGTTCAATCTAGTAGTTTAATGATTGCTTGAGAGGAAGTTTTCCTTATGCCATTAGGTGAAGAGAATGAAAAAAAAACACTTGTAAATGGCTATGTGGGAGTTTAGTGCTTAGCCAGACGCTACGGGTCCAATTAGTTTAGGAGGGAGAAATAATTGACCTGAAAATGGTCTCCTAAAAGATGCAGGGGAACAAATATTAAAGTTTGCTCTCTCAAGATGGATAGTCCCTGTCTACTGTTGGAGTCGTCCAGAGTTAGAGAGAGAAATGTTATCTCTCGTGCCGGCTGGTCTTACCTAGCTGCCAGCCAAGAGGAATGAGAAAAGAAAAGAGAGGGCAAGCATGGTTAGCGCTGCCTTTTATGGTGCCCGGGGAGGTGTGCCCAGGCAGAATGGCATGGGTCGTTCTCATTGGATGATTTGTATAATTTCAAAATTCCAATGGCAAAACAATTCCTGCACTAAATAATGGTTTGGAATTCTTTCTGCTACGCATCGTTTGTCAACATATTTTTATTTTGATCCTTTCAAATCGCTGTGTGCATGTTATAATGTCCGGCCGGAATTTTTTAATACATTTTCAGAATTTAACTCGTTCCCAAGAACTTCTGGACTCCTCGCGGTCCATTATCAGGGGGTGTGTATATTGCAAAAGTACAATACAGCATTTTATTTATACTGGCGTCATTTTTTAAAAATTTAGTTCTATAAATAGCCAATTTATTATCCAATTCCAGCCGGACATCATAACATACATACGGACATTTGAAAGGATCGAAGTGAAAATATGTAGACAAAGGATGTCTAAAATATTTAATCAAATATGTCTCAACGAAGAAACGCTGCCTAAATACACACAGACACACACAGACACACATATTGCGATATTGCGCTGCATTTTTGTGTATTGAGCACTATAAAGATTTTACGAATCAGAGAGGCTTTTAGTGTATTGAAAAAGGTAAGTTTCCATAACACTATAAATTAGTGGGAATCAGGTGGCAGGACCACATCCCCAATCTGAAGGTCCTCGATCAAGCAAAGTCCACCAGCATAGAGGCCACCATCATCAAGGCCCAAATTCGATGGGTTGGACACGTGATTCGAATGGGGGGGTGTTGGATGCTGTGACGCCTGATGTACGGGGAACTCCAGGCCGGTAAAAGAAACCAAGGTAGACCAAAACTTCGGTATAAAGACACGGTCAAAGCAAATCTCCAGTGGTGCCACATCAATCCGAGAGACCTGGAGGGATCATGCCATGGACAGACCAAAATGGCGAGGCTCGGTTCACAGAGCTGCTGCCAACTTCAAAGAGGCTCGATGTCAGAAACTCACAGCTTCCAGAGAGAGAAACCACAGAGCAGCCTTGGGGGTGATCACAACTGACTTCCAGTGCCCCCACTGTTCAAAACTCTGTGCCTCTGGGCTGTGGCTGCAGAGCCACCCCCGGTGTTCAGAGATGAACTGTAGAACGCAAACGTCATCATTGGATCCCATGGACAACCACTATAAATTAATTGACAATACAAATAAACAACGAAACTTCTTTTGAAAACACAACGAAAGATTTATTATAGTAGCGGAAGTAAAAGAGTCAGAGTGAGAAAAGGTTCTTTTTGGTGTCGCCGGTTAGTATGTTAGTCTTTGAGTTAGTAGGAAGTGTAGCAAGTAGCTCATGTGACTGACTGCAAGGCTGGTTCTTCTGTGTGTGAAGCTAGTTGCAGCGTGTTCTTCTGTAAAGGCGAGAGGGGTCTTTCTTGGCTGCTAACTAGGTGCTCTCTGTTTCGACCGACTACCAAAAAGGATTAGAAAAATAGTTCTGGAGAGGAAGAAGGAATCAATGTGCTCTGCTCCTGGTTGGTCTGGGAGTGGCCGAATCGCTTGGCGGGGGCATTGATTCGCGAGAGAAAATAGATCTGTTACTGCTACAGGTTTTTAGTGTCAAATTTTAACCCTAAAATATTCTTGGCATCTTAAAAAAACAGATGATTTCTTATGACGGAAAAATCTAAATCACATTTGTTAAGAGGTTTGACGATTCAAATAGATGTCTTCCTTGCAGAGGTAGTAATCTACTAAGCTTTTCAGTAAGTTGTAGCACAAGGCCATATGAATGAGACACCCAACGAGACTCGAACTCACTCGTGTAGGTTTGCTAGTTTAGCTTGCAAACTATTACACCACCAGAGACGCCCTTCCTTCCTTGTAGAGATCTCCTGTTTTTGTTAAATGAATCAATCCATTTTCTCTTTTCCACGGAAACGGACATGTTATTTTTCCTTCGAATATTTCCTCTTTATTTTATTCCTATTTCACAGTATGGCAAGCTCAAAAGGTTATAGACCCAGGAGAAACGGCAAGGGAAGCCGGTGGAACAGGAACTTACATTATACGATTAGTAAGCTTCCTACCCACTCCTATTTGGACTACACTCACTCACCCGTACCCCCTTTTTTCTTGTTTACTCCCAGCATGCACCATTCTTTCTGGTTGCAGTTTGTAATAAAACTTGATTGACATTAGTACGCTTTATCCACTCTTGGACTTGTGTTCTCTTAGTTCCTTTTAAATTCAGCGTAAAGTAACATGGTGGCAGCGGAGATATAAAACACGCCTCCGTAATTCGAAATATTCAAACAGTCGTTGCGAGCAACCTATGAGGTTTTCTCTCTCATTTCCAAGCTACTTGATGACTTTAACTAAAAGTAGAGCTACTACTACAACGACACAACTATCAATAACATCTCACCAGCGTAAAAGATGGCAGAAAGTTTTCGTACAAACATCATGTCGCCAAGCAGTTTAGACATGAAAACAAGCCCCGCAGAAGGATGGGAACCGTGGAAATAAACATGGAATAACAACAGTATTTTCACTAAACTTGCAGACCAACTGTATCAAACAGCACTGTTTCTACACACCGTCAGACTAGACGCTTTGACTATTTACAATGGGTACCAGTTTGCTCCAACCGAAAATAAAGACGACAGAAATACAGTTATAGCCAAAATTGTACAACATTTCATAAGTCAGATAAACGAAACCTATGAATTATATATTTTCAATAAAAGAGACTAAAAACCAAGTGAGACCATTGTTATATGACCGGAAGAGATCTATTTCTAATTTTTTGCACACACAAAATAATGATTGCAATTAGCGCCCCCACGAGAGTATTCACCCACCGGATGTTATCGGTGCTGAGACTTTCTTCAAAATGGAAAAAAGGGGTTTCTGTGCATAAGATCAGCGCATAGCGAAATGTCGATGAAATTTGTCAAAAAATGAAAATAATTAAAAGTAATTTTTCTGCGAATCTGTGACCTTGGCGATAAAAAAACAAAGAAAACCTAACCTGATCCGATCAGAGGAGAAAAACGATACAAAAGACAAATTTCTCAACAGTGGAGACAGATCAAAAGAAAGCAGATGACACCAACAGACATGGAACTCCTACTGACAGACAGACTGACAGAGGGGAAATTCGAAACCACCCATCACCCACATTGACCTTCTTCTTCTCCACTTTGAAGGAAACGACTAACTCGTAGATCGGGCTTTTGACCTTGTGTCAAAACTTGGGAGACATTGGCCAATATCGCTCTCAGAGCGAGGTATCCACAAGGCTGAATCCTACATCTTGTGGATGTATTCGCCTTTCCATCACATAGATACACAAAAAAGGTCCTTTTAAGGACCATTAGAGGTCTCCTTTGGTGGGCTGGAGTATCTCTGACGGTCCTTACGGACTCGTCGAAGTAGACGGCCCAGAGGCAAACATGAAGAGGACTCTAAGACCATCCAGTCTTAACCATTCAGTCAGTTCCATTGTTCATTCATCTGTTCGGCGGCACAGCGCTAAAGGCACGGGTTAGCCTTTAGCTACCGCTTCACTATCTGCACAGTGCTTAGGTACTGCCAACCTTGGCCGTGGCCTCCTGGCCTGTTTGCTCGATAACGCAGAGCTTTGGCACGGAAAAGCCGGAGCTATTGTCTCTGACACGTCCGCACGGCTTTGGCATGACAAATCCTTAGCAACTGACTCCGATGCGTCCGCACAGCTTTAGCATGGCAAAGCCTTGGCTACCAGCTCAATACGTCTGCACAGCTTTGGCACGACAAAGCCTTAGCTACTGTCTCCGATGCATCTGCACATCTTTGGCTCGGCAAAGCCATAGCTGCCGACTCGATACATCCACACAGCTTTGGCAAGGAAAAGCCATAGCTACCATCTCCGATACGTCCACACAGCTTTGGCACAGTAAAGCCATAGCTACCGTTTCCGATACTTCTGCACAGCCAGGGGCACGAAAAAACCCAAGCTTCATCAATTTGCTCACTCGACTTCATATGTACTAAGGCCTGGCAAACCTTAGCCACGGTTTCTCAGTCCGTTCACTTGGTCCGTAGTACTAAGACACAGTTAAGTCTTAGTCATCATGCTCGCTCGACTCTATGTGACCAAGCTGCCAACACCAACTTTGACCATGACACTCCAGCAAAATGGCATCCAGTCCACGTACGACTCGCTGTACGGACTGCCCTAGCATTGCAGCATCTAGCCCACGTACGACTCGCTGTACAAACTAGCAACCACATCGTCACACCCTGGTTAACCCTACACACTGTCAAAACCAGGACATCGATTTACCAACCTCGACCAACATCAGCTGTTAACCGCAAGGATCGTCCAGCTGCATTCTATAACTCGACCGACATCAAGTACCCGCAATAATTGTCCAGCTTCATTGTACAACTCAACCAACATCAGCTACCCGCAATGATCATCCAGCTGCACTTTTACGACTAGACCAACATCAGCTACCTGCAACAACCGTCCAGCTGCACCTGTCAACAATTTCACCAACATCAGCTACCAGCAACAATCATCTAGCTGCATCACTTTGACTCAACCATAGCAGCTACTGACATCACCCATCTAGCTGAAGACAAAAATACAACTACCACAAACTTTACGCACTTGTAAAAACAACAATAAATTGTCACCTTTGTTATATTTGTTACCTCACCTTTGTCTCCTCCATTGTCTTTTGACTGTCATTACTCACATGCTTAACCTTATAAATCATTTGCACACTTATACTTTACGGAATTGTTTGAATAAGAACTGTTTGACTAAACTGACTAGCTTGAAATAGAAATGTTTTTGACATTTAAATTGCACTTACATTTAAGCAGAGTGCTTATGCTTAACTGAATTGTTTGAAATGGAACTGTTTTTGAAATTGAAACTGTACTTATACTAAACTGAATTGTTATATATAGAACTGTTTTGAGATTTAACTGTATGTAAACAAAATATGTACTTATACTAAACTGAATTAGCTTAATTAGAACTGTTTGAATAAACTGAATAGTTTTAAATAGAAATGTTTTTGATGATTAAATTGTGTAATCATGCTAAACTGAATTGTTTGAAATAGAACTGATTATTTGAATAAAAATGGATTTGGCATTGAATAACCTACGAAGGTTGATATGCCATAAAACCCAACCAACCAATCAACCAACAACAATATATAAGTAGATGGAAATACTTTTATTTTCTAACAAATATCTCTACAATTCTAATCCATCCAGGTTAATGAATCTTACAATGTATGATGCAAAGAGAGGAATAATGAAATAAGAAATACAGAAATATGGACATTCACATTGATTACTGAATAAATAATTATTTCTTTAATACAAATCTCTACAATTCTAATCTTCCCAGGTTAATGAATTTTACAATGTATGATTCAAAGAGAGGAATAATGAAATAAGAAATACACAAAATATGGACATTCACATTGATTACTGAATGAATAATTATTTCTTTAATACAAATCTCTACAATTCTAATCTTCCCAGGTTAATGAATTTTACAATGTATGATGCAAAGAGAGGAATAATGAAATAAGAAATACAGAAATATGGACATTCACATTGATTACTGAATAAATAATTATTTCTTTAATACAAATCTCTACAATTCTAATCTTCCCAGGTTAATGAATCTTACAATGTATGATGCAAAGAGAGGAATAATGAAATAAGAAATACAGAAATATGGACATTCACATTGATTACTGAATAAATAATTATTTCTTTAATACAAATCTCTACAATTCTAATCTTCCCAGGTTAATGAATCTTACAATGTATGATGCAAAGAGAGGAATAATGAAATAAGAAATACAGAAATATGGACATTCACATTGATTACTGAATAAATAATTATTTCTTTAATACAAATCTCTACAATTCTAATCTTCCCAGGTTAATGAATCTTACAATGTATGATGCAATGAAAGGAATAGTGAAATAGGAAATACAGAAATATGGACATTCACATTGATTACTGAATAAATAATTATTTCTTTAATACAAATCTCTACAATTCTAATCTTCCCAGGTTAATGAATCTTACAATGTATGATGCAAAGAGAGGAATAATGAAATAAGAAATACAGAAATATGGACATTCACATTGATTACTGAATAAATAATTATTTCTTTAATACAAATCTCTACAATTCTAATCTTCCCAGGTTAATGAATCTTACAATGTATGATGCAAAGAGAGGAATAATGAAATAAGAAATACAGAAATATGGACATTCACATTGATTACTGAATAAATAATTATTTCTTTAATACAAATCTCTACAATTCTAATCTTCCCAGGTTAATGAATCTTACAATGTATGATGCAAAGAGAGGAATAATGAAATAAGAAATACAGAAATATGGACATTCACATTGATTACTGAATAAATAATTATTTCTTTAATACAAATCTCTACAATTCTAATCTTCCCAGGTTAATGAATCTTACAATGTATGATGCAAAGAGAGGAATAATGAAATAAGAAATACAGAAATATGGACATTCACATTGATTACTGAATAAATAATTATTTCTTTAATACAAATCTCTACAATTCTAATCTTCCCAGGTTAATGAATCTTACAATGTATGATGCAAATAGAGGAATAATGAAATAAGAAATACAGAAATATGGACATTCACATTGATTACTGAATAAATAATTATTTCTTTAATACAAATCTCTACAATTCTAATCTTCCCAGGTTAATGAATCTTACAATGTATGATGCAAAGAGAGGAATAATGAAATAAGAAATACAGAAATATGGACATTCACATTGATTACTGAATAAATAATTATTTCTTTAATACAAATCTCTACAATTCTAATCTTCCCAGGTTAATGAATCTTACAATGTATGATGCAAAGAGAGGAATAATGAAATAAGAAATACAGAAAATATGAACATTCAGATTGATTATTGAATAAATAATAATTTTTTAAAATTCAGATTTTGACAATCCTAATTATTCAGGTTAATTAATGTTACTGTGAATCATAGAAAAACAAAAAGTATAAATGATAATTTGATATTGCAAAATTCTCAAAATGTGGATGTTATTTTGAATTCCAGTTTTAAATGAATTCTATTGATGATCTTCTGCTTCACTGGTGACTGACAAAATAATAAAAAATAATTATTTTATTCTTTGCAAATTTTACATTTTGGTTTCAGGTTTCTGGATGGTGATAAATAATAAACAGTGAAAAGAAGAAAAAAACCGATATACCTTTTTGGTTCCAAGTTATTTTGTTTGATTTTTTTTATTTTTCTAACTAAAAGGAAATTTTATATATTCTATAAAATATGTCAGTGAATTTCCTTCCATATTAACATTAATAATAGTTATCTCCCTTACTTTAACTCTTTAAAAAATATTTTGCATCGATCACAAATGACGGATGTTTTAAAATTTAATTCAACGAAAAATGATGAGTTTTTTGACTCTTTTCCATTTTCTTTAACTTTACTTTTTCTCGGAGGAAAATAAAATCGACGTAAAACGAGAAAATGAAGTGAGTCTTTTATTTTATTATGTTTTGCAATGTTTTTTTTATGCACCAAGAATTAAGATGAAATTGTTGGTGAAGATTTACTTTTACTTTTGAAATGTATTTTTGTAGGAAAAATTCTTTACTTATTTTTATATGATTTGAACTCGTATGCGCACATCTGAAAGATATGGGTCCGTCTAGAAAAAATAAAGAAAAATCTTTATAAGTTGACATTTGTAAATAAAACCAATGAAAAGATACCTGATGTATTTTCATATCGAAACATAGAAAATCACTATTTTTCACACCTGACAAATTGCATGAATAGAGTGACAATTAATTACGGAATAAACGTTTGTCTATTTTCTAGACGTAACACAACTGGTTTAAATGTGCCTCATGTACTCTTTATTTCTCCCGAAAAATTTTCTTTTTTGAGAAAAGAGTGTCATAGTTAGATTTACAAAGTACTTATGCTAAAACTGCGCTCTCTTTTTTTTTGTATATGTCTTACGTGGGCCTTTTTCGTTAGATTGCTTGTAGACACATCAAAAACTCACGTCTGTAATTTTAAAGTACGGAAGATTAAATGTATAAAAAATAATTGAAGTTATAAGTTTTTTTTTAGCAAAACTATAAATAAAAAAAAATTGAAAAACAATATTTTTTAATCCTAATTTATTTTCAGAATGGCTTTTCTAGAATGTTAAAAAGTCTGTGTTCCTGTCAAGTAAGAAGGAAATCAGTTTGTAGTATTTTTAAAACCCGAACCCATCATTTTAATTATTTATATTTAACATATCAATTCCCATTATGAAAACTTTGCTCTGTTGGAAACAAAAAATGTACCCCAAAATTGTCTTTTTTTTTAGTGGGGGTAAATTTTACAGTTTAACCAAAAAAATTGTTCTGGTTTTTGAAGGTTTCCCTGAAGAGGCTGTTAAATATTTAAAAGATAAAAATACCAGCAAGACAGGGCATTTTATGTTTGTTTTTGTGAGAAAAAGAAAATGCAAGTTAATCTTTTCTTTTTAGACTTCCATGTTAAATGATATTTGTATTTTTGATATTTTATTGAATAAATGCTTTTATAGGGCTCCAAAGATTTGGTCGGTTATTTGGTTTCGTTTGGTTTCATAGGTTGTGGGTATTTAGGTTTAATGTATCTGACTCCATTTCTTTCTTCCCCTTACAACATTTAATTTGTTGGTATCTTCTTTGTAGAAAGCTGCAAAAGAATAACTGAAGGAAGGAAGAAAAGAGACCAAGATACCTTTTAAATTTCAACTTTGTTTTTGGTTTTCATACGGCTACTCTCCCAAATAAGGTGTAGAAATGTATTTGTCATTTTTGGTGGGTGATAAGTCCAAAGTCGGCGTTTTTAGTAATGGCTGATAAATCTAGTTGTTGTTTTTAATATAAGCTGCTGCTCGAGGAGACATGGTCTCAAGCCAAGTACAAGACTTGAGTGGACATGTACACTGCCTGTTAGCAGCTGAGGGAAAGACGGTCTGTCTAGTGTGAAAGGTAAAACTGAAGTGAAAACAGGTTTCTTTCTCACGCTGGTAAGTGTCTTTCAGGCATGCACAGTTCTTCTTGTAAGGGGCTTCTGGGAACTGTTACCATTTGATTTGAATTTTAGTTTATTTTTATTTATACATTTTCTTCTTTTTTTTATCTCCACACTTTCAAGCTAATCCTGAAATTATCGAAAGAAAGATTTTTATTTTGTGTCAAAACCAGAGATGGTACCTACTTAATATTAAACAATTTCAGTATTCCAAATGTTTCACAAAATAGATAGTTTTAAGCTTATTTTATTATCAAGGCAGAAAACAGCTTTTGATTTTAATGCTATGTGTAATATCTTAACTAACAAAAGGGAAATAACCTCTGATGCCACAGGGGTTACGGCCCCTACTCCATCCGGGGGATTTGGTCAATAAAGGAGTATACTAGGCATAGCAGCAGATGTTCGTCTTCCCTCTGTCTTTAATCATCATCCATCTTATCGATTCACCTAGCAAGTATCGATTACCTCAGATATAAGGACATTATAGTATGAAATTTTGGACTACATTTTTTTTTGTGCTGTCTCAAGTAAATTTTTCAGGAATTTTTAGTTATTTTCCACAATTTCTCTTTTATTGAAAAAAGACGTTTTTAATATCCTAAGTTGTTCAAATAGTTCTGATTTTTTTTCTGTCAATCATCTTTTTAATTTTTAATTTCATCTTAAGTCTATTCAATATTCAAAATTGTGCATTATAGTTTTTGTCAATGTTGTTTATAGTTCTTAGAAAAATCAAAATGCTGACCAAGAAAATTTTTGTACATCAGGGAAAATTAGATGATTACTGGTCAACCTGATAGAATTTTCCATTTTATAATGTTTTCTTCAATTCCTTATAAAGAAAACGATAAAGAAAACAACATTAAGTGTAATTGTTGCTTTTAATTAGAAATAAGCAGTTAAATGGGAAGATTTTCAAGTTTTTCCTCCACCTGCTAAAAAAGAAAACAACAAAAACTGTCAATCTTTTTCCTACTTGAGAAAAAATAAATATTGGATAAATTCCCTTAATATGAATTTCTTATATTTTGATGTAAATATGAAAACTTAACATTCCTGTTTCATTCGGTTAGGGTATTCTATTTTTTTTTATATTTTCAAAGATGCATTCAATGAAATGTTAATATGCATTGAGGTTTCAAATCCACTCAGATGCTCCAGATATTTGTCGCTGCCTCCCGCCAGACACGACTTGACACAAGGTCAAAAGCCCGAAGGCCGATTAAAGTGGGGATAAAGGGGAAGGGGAGGTTGGGAACGAATCGAGACTCGAACCCTGCTGGTCTGTGCTGCTCAACGGCTCACTTAGTGCAATGTGAGCCTGATGAGGCAAGCAGTTTCACGAACCCAAATGTGGGTCCGGGCACGTATGCCAGTTTACGGCTTAAACTAGACGCTTGGTCTAGTGCCGTGCTCCATTCAATTAGTTTCTTTGTATATACCCAAAACTAGTCAAAGGAAGACAACTTTGTGCTTTTTCAGACATGACTGTATATTTCTCTCAAATGTTGGCTAATTCAAAAAATGAAATTCTGTTTGACAATTGCTGTACATAATATATGAAAAATGAAATGTTATTCTTCTTGTGTTTCATTCAGTTTGTTTTTTAAGCTGATTGACTGACAGGTTTTTGTTGGGTAAATTTTTTAGTGTAAACAATGTTCTTATAAGGAAATCTCTTCTTTTTTTTTAGTTAAAATTAAACATTCTTATATTAGAATGATATTCCATTTAATTATTGAATAGTTCATAAAAATGTTAGGTGCTGTTGATTTAACTGGAATCATGTGATATGTTGGAGTTCAGTGAAAAATGATTCAATCATGATTTTTATAATTGCAAATAATGACTGGGTTTCTTACTTATGGTTATATTTCTTCTTCATTCGCAGATATCAATCAAAGAGGAAAACAACAATTTTCAAACTGGAAAAGACATAAAAGCACTTTGCAATGAGAAAATCTTGCAAAGCACATGAGTCTGCACTTTGACAGAGTTCATTTTATGTAGGTACATTCAAGAACATTAAACAGATAATTGTAATTCTTGTAAGGTGCATACTGAGTATTTTTTTCTAAAATTCATATTTCAACATATACAAACACACATTGAAGAGAAATCCTGCTTTAGTCAAGTGTGCAGTCAGCATTGTCACAGATTTTAAAACTGAGAAGACCCGTACATGAACACAACAAGAAAACATTGTGAACAACATTTAGAACAGTCAAAGAAGTCATTTTTGACATGCAACATGCAAACACTGACTAGAGAGAAAACTTTTTTTTCAAATTGTGTGGATCAACATATTTAGAAATTCAGTTGAAAAAAAATGGAACCAACACTAGAGAGAAACATTTTCTTCTGACATGTTTGAATTAGCATTTAAGAGGTCCAATTTTAAAATGGATGTGAAAACTCACACTGGAGAGAAAGCATATTCTTGTGAAGTGTGTGGATCAACATTTTTGCAAAGTTCACACTTGCAAAAGCACAAGCGAACACACACTGGAGAAAAACCATTTTCTTGTGAAGTGTGTGGATCTGCATTTTCACAGAATTCATATTTACAAAGCCACATGCGAACACACACTGGAGAGAAGCCATATTCTTGTAAAGTGTGTAGATTATCCTTTTTGTGGAATTCCAGTTTTAAAATACACATGCAAAAACATACTGGAGAGAAACCATATTCTTGTAAAGTGTGTGGATCAGCATATTCAAATAATTCTCAATTGAAGAGCCACATGCGAACACACACTGGAGAGAAACCATATTCTTGTAAGGTCTGTGGATCTTCATTTTCAGACTACTCAACTTTAAAAAACCACATACGAACACACACAGGTGAAAAACCATTTTCTTGTGAAGTCTGTGGATCAGCATTTTCTGTTAGTTCTACTTTTAAAAAACACATGCGAACACACACTGGAGAGAAACCCTTTCCTTGTCAAATCTGTGGATCAGCATTTTCAGTCAGTTCTAGTTTAAAAATACACATGCGAACTCACACTGGAGAGAAACCTTTTTCTTGTGAAATTTGTGGATCAGGATTTTCTGTGAGTTCACATTTGAAATGCCACATGAGAACACACACTGGAGATAAACCTTTTCCTTGTGAAGTGTGTGGATCTTCTTTTTCTCAGAATTCATCTCTCACATGTCATATGCGAATACACACAGGAGAGAAACCTTATTCTTGTGAAGTATGTGGATCAGCATTTTCACAGAGCTCTCAACTGAAACGCCACATGCAAAAACATGTTAGAGAGCAACCATAACCTTCATGAATATCTGGATGAGCATTTTTATGGAATTAACATGTGAATAGAACTCTTGTTTTTGCTTTCATCTGTGTTTTTAAAAGATATATCTTATACTGACTAAATTGGAACTATTTCAAAGGGTATTGATGAAGATTTTGACTATGTACCACTTTAAAGATCTATTTAGAAACAAAATAGATGGTTCCTTTTATTCAAACTCAAAATTTGATGATCAAGTATGCTAGTAAGATAATCTATACATGTGATATATATGTGAATCAATATTTTTACATATAGAAAATGACATGTACTGTGACAAACTGAAAAGAATATTTTAATGATATGTGTGGATCCGCATTTTTTGAATAAGAATTGTTTGTTTGAGTTAAAAAATGCACATTTTACATAGTGTAAATCGTTTTTCACAAATATTTCCCATTAAAAAAACAGTTCATCGAATAACTCTAAGAAGAATCATTATTTTGTGAATGTTTATACTTCATATGAAATTACAAAAGGCTTATGTATACTTCATATAAACATTTATATAAGATATTGTGTTATTACTTGTAAGCAAAATTGAGAATTATTCTATTTTTCCACAGAAGTCATGTATGAAAGATCACTGGAGAGAATCTGTATTCTATGAAATGTATGGATCTCTGTTTTAGATAATATAAAGAAAATCCATATGAAACACAGTTTCTTCCAAGTAGTGGTCGTGTTGATACTGCTATATGGATGCACTACATGGATGCTAACTAGATGGATGGAGAAAAAGCTTGACGGCAACTACACAAGAATGCTGCGAGCAATATTGAACAAGTCCTGGAGGCAACACCCCACAAAGCAGCAGGTGTACGGCCACCTACCACCCATCATGAAAATTTATCAAAATTTGACAAACCAGACATGTGAGACACTGCTGGAGAAGTAGGGACAAGCTCATAAGTAATCTACTTCTGTGGACCCCTTGACATGGCCGAGCAAAGGCAGGGCGACCAGCTTGAACATGCCTACAGCAGCTCTGTGTAGATATGGGATGTAGCCCTGAGGACCTGCTGGAAGCAATGAACAATAGGAAGGGGTGGCAAGAGAGGGTCAGGGATATTCGTGCTGATGGCACAACATGATGATAATGATGATATCCTATGAAATGTCTGGATCTTTGTTTTAAATAATATAAAGAGAAACTATATTATTATTGCCAGGATGGATATTTTACAGTTTATTATTTTATAATATTTTTCTTATGTCAATTTTGATCAAGTAAAACTGATCTCATTTAAACGTTATGTATTATTTGTTTCTATGTTAAATAGTATGAAATTGTCATCCTCGAGATGATTGGTATTATCTTGATTTTAATTATGATTTCTCTCAACTTGGTTAATCTGATCAAATCTCTTAATGTTGAATGTTGAATTAACAAAGTTCCATGCTGGAGTTGTTGTTCAAGACAGGATGAAATCAAGGAAAATTATTACCAAAAAAAGGGCATCTTTTATTTCAATGAGATCATAAAGCTTAAATTAACTCTTACTATGAAGATAAAATCTTTATAAATTAAGATATTGTAGTTGCCTGAATCTGGTGATTGATGTCATTGGCAATAAAGAATGAGCAACTGTTAGATTGTCTAGCCTAAAAAATCCACTCCTCATACTTCGCAGCTTTAGTTCTCTTCTGTCTTATTTTTTCATCAGAAGTCACGAGGTGTCAGGTTCCTTGTAGTTGTGTTTGCTCTATCGCACCCACTGGCTCAAAATGATCTGTTTACATGGAAGTTTCTCTCTTCAAAGAGACTCCTCCTCTTCATTTGCCTTGTGGTCATATAATTTTATTAATTTCTCTTAGAGTTACTCCATTGTATGTTATTGGGTATTTTTATGAGGGACTGTTTGTCATATGCCTTGCTACCACATAATTTCATTGGACAAAGTATCTCTTACTGTTACTCTGAGAGGTGCACTAACATAATGTCATTGGATATTTTTATCTGGGACTGTTTGTCTCATGCCTTGCTAAATAATTTTATTGGCCGAGAGAACTCTTTTGAAAAAAACTGAGTTTCCATTTATTGTTCATTTTTTTGTAAATATAACTTCAGTCTCAATATCTCAGAAAATATGTAAAAACAATTCTTTTATGATAGCAAACATTTAATTTTATTTGTTTCTCTCATACCTACTATAAAGCAGGTTTCAATGTCACCGGGTGTTTTCATCAGGGTTCATTTGGCTCATTCCTTACTACCACATAATTTCATTGGCTAAAGTCTCTTTTACTGTTACTCTAAGAGGGGCACAGAAATAATATCACAGGGCATTTTTATTAAAATTGGAATAAATAGGTTTGCATTCTAAGGAGTAGAGACACTTTTGAATAAAATTAATATATTCATAGTTTTTTAAAAAATTCTGAACTTTTTCTGAATGGAACAAGAAAAAAGTGAGAACTTTCTGAGAGAGAATTATGAAATAAATGACCATAAAATTTTCAAGTCCAAAAATGACGTATAAAGTTAATGTAAAAATAAAAGATGGCAGATTAATGACTATATGGAAATCCGATTTCTCTGATAAAATCAAAAGAGAATTTTTTTCAACCTAGAACTGAATAAGTACTACTATATTGCTGTGCCACTTGGACTCAAATGACACTCTTGGAGAAAAAGCGAGACAGGAACTACACAAAAATGTTGCATCATGTTTTGAACAAATTCTGGAAGAAGCATACTATGAAAGAGTTGTTGTACAGTTGTCTCCCACCTCACAAACCAGTGAGAAGAGATGAACTCCTACACATGGACACACCAGTGTTGGCCAATCAGCAAAAAACTTACATTCATCAAATCTGTGAGAACACTGGATGCCGTCTATAGGACTTACCAAGAGCAAAGACTAATCAGGAAAGATAATAAGAGAATGTCAAGTGAATCCATAGTTGGTGACTGTAGTTGTGGGTGACTCGAAGGCTCTCTTTTTGATAGCTACTACACCAAGGTGTAGGGGAGGGCGCTACTCCTTTCCCTTGATTGCTCCACTTTACCCTTTCCTTATAATGCTGAAGGTTAGGCAAGGTAGCATAAAGTACCATTTTTTTAGGCTTTGGTATGACTCAACCTGGGATTGAACCCAGGTCTCCAAGGTCATTGGCAAACACTCTAACCATTATGCCAATGTCCAGTTAAGAGAATCCATACTGTTGACATACATTGATGTTAGAAATGGAAAAATATGGACAACAAATGTCAGAGAAATGATTGATTAGTTTTAACATTTTAAAGAAAATGAAACGGAAAATGAGAAATTTGATAGAGAAATTAAAACAAGAGAAGCAAAAACTATTCTATGAGGAATTCAAGAGAAAAAAGTCATGAATTAACATGAACAGGAGTTGTTCAAATGACACTTGAGAAACAAAATCCCTTTACCGGTTAATAAATATTACATTAAATGTTGCTCTGTTTCATGTTATCTATGCTTTGCTTTTATGTTAAATAAGAGTTTTCTTTAATGTCAATTCCAGTTGATCAAATCCAACTGAGCTGAATTTCATGTTATCTATGCTTTTATGTTAAATAAGAGTTTTCTTTAATGTCAATTCTAGTTGATCAAATCCAACTGAGCTGAATTTCATGTTATCTATGCTTTTATGTTAAATAAGAGTTTTCTTTAATGTCAATTCTAGTTGATCAAATCCAACTGAGCTGAATTTCATGTTATCTATGCTTTTATGTTATATAAGAGTTTTCTTTAATGTCAATTCTAGTTGATCAAATCCAACTGAGCTGAATTTCATGTTATCTATGCTTTGCTTTTATGTTAAATAAGAGTTTTCTTTAATGTCAATTCTAGTTGATCAAATCCAACTGAGCTGAATTTCATGTTATCTATGCTTTGCTTTTATGTTAAATAAGAGTTTTCTTTAATGTCAATTCTAGTTGATCAAATCCAACTGAGCTGAATTTCAAGTTATCTATGCTTTTATGTTAAATAAGAGTTTTCTTTAATGTCAATTCTAGTTGATCAAATCCAACTGAGCTGAATTTCATGTTATCTATGCTTTTATGTTATATAAGAGTTTTCTTTAATGTCAATTCTAGTTGATCAAATCCAACTGAGCTGAATTTCATGTTATCTATGCTTTGCTTTTCTGATAAATAAGAGTTTTCTTTAATGTCAATTCTAGTTGATCAAATCCAACTGAGCTGAATTTCATGTTATCTATGCTTTGCTTTTCTGATAAATAAGAGTTTTCTTTAATGTCAATTCTAGTTGATCAAATCCAACTGAGCTGAATTTCATGTTATCTATGCTTTTATGTTATATAAGAGTTTTCTTTAATGTCAATTCTAGTTGATCAAATCCAACAGAGCTGAATTTCATGTTATCTATGCTTTTATGTTAAATAAGAGTTTTCTTTAATGTCGAGGGTGAAAGACACTAATAATAAAAGGTAACTATCATTATAATTATTGCTACATCACCAACAATACCAATATTAATACTAATACCTTTAATTTTATCCTGCTATTGTTGTCACTATCAATTTTACAATTATTAACTTATTTTATATGAGTTTAAATCTATTTCTATGGCAGCACTTAAAAATTAGTTCATTATATTAATTTAATAGTTGTCTGGTAAATTTATATCTAATGTTACTTACTTTTCCTCCGGGCAAAGGTTACATCTACTGTTGAAGCTTTTAGGTGAAAATTTCTTGATAAATCTTCACTTACTTTGTGGAGTTCAGCCGCTATCTCTCAACAAAACCACCTCGATAGGACAGTTTGGTTTCCAAAGTAAAGAGTTGGAAAAAGAGTGTCTAAGATTGTAGAACCTCTGTTTCCAGTTACCAGATGAGATTCCAATATAAACCTTTTCTTTACTGTTTTTCCCCATGGAAAATAGTTGCTTGGTAGACCACTTTTTTGGAATTACATCTTCCTCCCATAAGACAATCTTCTCTATTTCTATAATTACAAAATAATTTATTTATATGCTGATTATCTATAAGCGATTTATCTATCAAATTCTTATGATTATAAATTATTTTATATTGTTAAGAGCCAAAATGATGTCAGGACATGAAAATTTATCTTTCATATTAAATATTCCTTCTAAGTCTTACGAGATCCCCCCCAACACATTAAAAATAAAAATGAGAAATCTATGAAGTAACGAAATGATAACAATTTGTTGGAATCATATAACAAGATCTATTTGCCAACAGCAAATGAACAATAGAATAACAAGGAGGAATAAGACAACATAAAACAGAACAAATCAAATGATGTATGTAGGCAAATATGTTCAGCTTCAAAGTGCACATATTCATAACATTTTTAGAGCAAATGAATCAAAAAGGAGTGTAGTTTGTTAACAGTCTTAACTTAAATCAGTTCTGGGGTTTGTTAATTCAATTTATTATCTTCTCAGAGAGCTCATAGGATTCTTGATGAAATGTCTCTCTTTTCTTTCCCTTGCTATATGGTCTATAGAAAGTCAGGATAATTTTCATCAGATTTCACATAAGTCTTGATGGTTTCTTCCATTAAGGTCGTACGATAATGCATGGCTCAGCGATAAATCTTCGTGGTCCTTTCTTTTTCTTATAAGATTACAATTATCTTAGTTTGCACAGCCACTTTCACATTCAATGAAGTGGCTGGCATTTCAACTATCCTCTCCAAGGATCTTCTCCATCTTCTTCAATGAGTTTTTGGTAATTGACTTTACATTTGATTTGTATTTCTGGAGTAGAAAATCTAACCTTGACACATGCCATCCAATCAGTGGCTTCTATTCTTTAAACTATAATACTATTGCTCTTTGTGTGCAAACAACCAGGGTTCGTGGGGGGGGGGGATCTTATCAAGACTGCTTAACCCACTTTCTAAAATGTGCCATTAAACACTGTCTGACCCTTTTCTCAAAGTGCATAAGGAGTTTGTTGCTATGGTTGGGTGGAGCAGATTAGTGTCATGTCACACAGATTAATATTTGTGCAAAATTAATTTTTAGTGTTTCATATTAAAGATTCAATGGGTTGTACTTGTTAAATTGTCAATTAACTTAAGGAAGTCCTTGCCAATATTAATAAGAGATAGTTTACCAAAGTCGAGGATGGGGTTTAAACCAGATTCCCTTTCCTTTTCTTATAATTACTATTATTGTCATTATCTTCAAGTCTATAATTACAACTATCGTTACTACTATTGTTGGTGTTGCAGTATTGTACTGTTTAGTTCCAAAATTAACTCGTAAACCGACTTTTCACTTTAAAAAACACTAAATTTTAAAATATAAATAAATTACAATAATTATAAAATGTTTAAATATTTTAATAGTATGTTTACTTTAACTTTATTATTAAGAAATTGTTCCTGGTATTCTAGCCTCTGTTGGATTCGACTTTTTTCAAAGACCTCACCATAGATTCTCTGATTTTCATTGAAAATTTTCTGTTAAAAGATAATCTATTAATCCTTATATCAACTGCATTCGATATATGTTTGATTATTGATCTGGGGTGGTTGGGGTTGATATTAATGTAAGTAGGTGTTTGGTTATCTTTGCGAAAAGGTTGAAAAGTATTGTTAGTTAAATTAAAAGTAATGCTAAGGAAATTAACTATTTTAAGTTTAGATGATATTTCAATTTTAAATCCTAGTAACTGGAAGGCTCTTATAATTTCCTTATGTATTTTTGAAGTTTTTGGGTAATTACTATCTGGGATGAAGATGAAGGCGCCAACTCTATATAAGCCTAGTTGCTTAAAGTCTATTATCCTACCTAGAGTGTTTAGTCTATAAACACCTATCAAGTCAACAATTTGCAGTTGCAAGAACCCATGGAAATGTCAAAGTTATCTGTGCATTTCTGTCTTGTCTAATTTTCAGTCTAAAATTATCATATATATATATTATATATATAAATTTATAAAATTATATATACATGGTGCATTCAATAAATTTCCAGACTTTTTTTGTACAGGCATTTAAAATTGTCGTAGGCTCTTGAAAATTCAGTATGTTATTGCTATACATCTTATGAAATGACTGATTCATTTTTATAATTTCAGGTTCAAATGAATAGCTACAGTAGCAATTGAAATACACCCTACTAAAGCCTGATTGTCACTGCTGGTGAATTTCAAAAATGCAATCTGGACTGACGACACTTTAGAAGAATGATATGCAATAAAATTCTGTTTAAACTTGGAAAAAATGCCACAGAAACGTATGGACCATGCTTCAGACTGCTTTTTGACCATCTTGCATGAATCAAGCATCAGTTTTTGAATGGCATAAGAGATTCAAGGAAGGCACGGAGTCTGTGACGGATGATAAGAGGTGTGTGGGAGGAGTAAGGAAGTCAACACACCAGAGTTGATTGGCCAAAGGGTTAGGGTTACTATGTTGAGGTTTTAAGGGAGTTCAGGAAGAGATTCCGTTGGAAGAGGCCAGCACTCTTCAAATTGGGTCAGTGACATTTCCACCAAGACAATGCACCAGTCCACAACTCCATCCTTGTCACAGACTATTTGACCAAGATGGGCATCAAGACAGTTCGTCACCCTCCCTATAGTCCAGACCTTGCTCCCAGTGACTTTTAGTTATTCCCTAAGCTCAGAGGCTGTCGCTATGAGACAATTGAGGAGATGAAAGAGGCAGTGACGAAGGTCATTTACATGCTCACACAAGAGGACTTCCATGGAGCCTTCCAGAAGTTGTTGGAATGGTACAACAAGTGCATTGCAGGCAGAGGAGATCACTTCGAAGGGGACTAGAGTTTCAGGTGTGTACTATTAATAAAAGTGCCCATAAAAAAAGTCAGGAAACTTATTTAATGATCCTCGTGTATATATACATATATATATTCCTGGGGTAGGGTAAAACAAAACAGGTTTTTGCTTTATATATATATATATATATATATATATATATATATATATATAAAGCAAAAACCTGTTTTGTTTTACCCCATCCCAAGAACAGTGACACCTGTCTTCAGAATTCATTATACATTGAACATAATATTACAAAAAATTACATAACACTTAACACTAGGAGTTTATTTCAATAGATGCTCAAATATTTAATCATTCTACGTAACCAGCAATTAAAGAACTCAACTCAAAAATAAGTCTCTCACTAACTTTTATACTTCGTACTAACTTCATAAATGATGTACATGACATAAAAATCCTTTTTACATAAAGATGATCATTCAATCTTTTAGTATCTGATTTTGTTATGCCTTCTCTTTTCTCTTTACTTTTGCTCAGGCAATAAAATTGGTTGCACCATTCATTTTTAAGAGAAAACTACATTTTTCTCTTATTAACTAATATTCCTCTACACAGACTTGACTTCTATTCAAAACATTTAACAAAATATACAATTCTAATAAGAGATTTCTATGCAAGCCTTAGTCAATATATGAAGCTTCGTTATCCAAAGAAAATAAAAATTTAAAAACAGATGACAAATTATTAGAGGAAATTACGGAGCTTAATTGATGGTATTTTATTCATTAAAAATGAAGACCTAATAAAATGATATCACATTTCTTAGAGAGCTTCTTGCCAATAAAGAAGGAAGAAATCTCATAGAATATATGAATTATAAACCTTAAATCTATGCACAATACACTTTAACATAAGAATGTTCACTCAGGGGAATATGTCACTTTGATAGAGACAAGTGATAATAAATAGTCCTGTTTATCAAATTAAAATTTATCTTTCACGAATAATTTTGCTTGCTTAGCATTCTGTAGAACTTTGTTTCTACTCAGGATGATTCGAAATTAACTGATGTTTTTAGGGGAAAAATTGTCTATTTCTGACTTTTCGTTATTTCTATGACACAAATAAAATTAAGAATTTAACAGAAAAATCTCACTTTTAGTTTAGGATTTCAAGACTAAAAAGAATTTAAACCTTGGTTTGAAGCAAATATAATTTGAATGATCCAAATCCAGTAGAGAAATCAATCCGTCTTCATTATCACTGGATCTAAATACAGATTGATAATAGTAAAGTAAAGGTGGCGACTGTAGTCGAGGGGGGGCGACCAGAAGGCTCCCTTTTCAACAGCTACTACACCAAGGTGTAGGGGAGGGTGCAACTCTTTTCCCTGGATTGCCCCACTTTACCCTTGTTACATACCTCATATTGCTGAATGTTAAGCAAGGAGGTATCAAGTACCATTTTTAAAGTCTTTGGTATGATGTGACCTGGGATTGAACCCAGGTCTCCTGGACCAATTGCAAACACTCTACCCACTAGGCCAATGAGCTGGTTAAAGTAAAGTTGGCAATCATAGTCAAGGGTGAACCGAAGGCTCCCTTTTTGATAGCTACTACACCAAGTTATAGGGAAGGGCACTATTCCTTTCCCTGGATTGCTCCACTTTACCCTTGATACATACCTTATATTGCAGAGTGTTAAGCAGGGAGGTATCAAGTACCATTTTTAAAGTCTTTGGTATGACTCGACCAGGGATTGAACCCAGGAATCATCTCAAAAATCAAAGAAATTAAATAAATTCTTCCCTTATGTGTGACACGTCAATATCATATGATGAAATTCAAGAGAAACAAATGAAGAAATGAGGATTAATTTCTGATAAAAAGACAAACGTTGGGCTAATTCTTTGCATTGTTTTGGTAATTTTTAAAAACATTTCAATGAAAAAATTTATCAAAAATAAAATTAGGAAACTTCTTTTGCATTGGTCTATGGGTAGAGTGTTTGCCAATATTCTGGGAGACCTGGGTTCAATCCCAGGTTGTGTCATACCAAAGTCTATAAAAATAGTACTTGATCCCTCCTTGCTTAACACTCAGCAATATAAGGTATGTATCAAGGGTAAAGTGGAGCAATCCAGGGAAAGGAGTAGCGCCCTCCCCTACACCGTGGCGTAGTACCTATCAAAAAGCGAGCCTTCTGATCGCCCTCAACTACAGTTGCCAACTTTATAGCGTTTATTTTAAGGCTAACAGCAACAAATAAACGAGTTAATACTTCGTTTAATTCTAACAATTTATTAATCAAAATGTGAAACAATAATATACAGTCCTTCCTGTATAAAAGTTGAGTTTAAGGGACTTACTGGCATGCTGAAGAAGATAGCTGGTATCTTAGGGTTGTCTTTCTTAGAGCTTTTAATGTCTCTGCCTCACAGCATGTCTGGTGGAATCTGTGACTGGATTCAGGATTTTTGCACCAAGACTTCTGGGCCCGTCACGAGATTAGTATATCCAATCACAGAGCCATTCCCTTACTCACTCCATACACAGGAATTACCATTTTACTAACCCAACAGATATATACCATGTGTACGGATTTGTATCATGCTAGTTTTGCAAAATAGATCCCCTATACTAGAAAGTGATTATTATACAATACAGTTAAAACTTTAACATGATCAGAAATGATTTAAAATACATAAATTTTAATGGTTTTACATGAAAGACATTTAATGTTAGCCAAAATTTATTAAAGTGTTTAAGTTTTTGTTATTACAACAGAAGGCAGATGAAAGACAGGATGAAATGGAGGACTTTTGTGGACAAGTATGAGCAAGAAATATTTCTGATTTAGTGCAGATTATAAAAATAATAATCCAAACCTCAATGAAATTAAAATAAAAAAGAGAAAAATATTGATGGAATTTAATAAAATGACAATAAATTTCAGAACAAAAATACAAAAAGTTATTCACACACTTTTCATAAATTTTTATTCCAGGATGTCTTCATATTTTCAAATTTGAAAATGCTGATGCACAAATTTCATGAGAAAATTATTTATCTCCAATGTAATTCTGCATGTGTTATTTTCTATTTGCTCCATAGAAATCAATTCTCTAAATACTTTTCAAATATAAAAGTAATTAACTCATAGCAAATAAACATGAAAATGATTTCTCTTCAATGTATATTTACATTTATGTCTTTTAAATATGGATTTACTGAAAATACAAATCCATATGCTTCACAAATATAAGGAGTCTTTTTAGTATGCGTGTTTCTCTATGGATTAGCAAATTGAAGCTCTTAGAAAACCTTTATCCACACACTTTACAGCAGTTTCAGTTAAATATATTTTCCTTTCAAATAGAAGCACATTAAAAAAAAAAAAACCCAATAAAGAAGACAAAAACAGGATTTCATCCAGTGTGCATTTGAAGATGTCTTTTCAAAACAGAATTCTGTGAAAAAGCTGATCCGCATACTTCACAAGAATATGGTTTCTCCCCAGTGTGTGTTCGTATGTGGGTTCTTAGAGTAGAGGTGTCAGAAAATGCCGATCCACAGATTATACAAGAATATGGTTTTTCTCCAGTGTGTGTTCGCATGTGGGTTCTTAGAGTAGAGGTATCAGAAAATGCTGATCCGCAAATTATACAAGAATATGGTTTCTCTCCAGTGTGTGTTCGGACATGGGTTTTCAAATCTGAACTCCGTGAAAATGCTGATCCACACACTTCACAAGAATATGGTTTCTCTCCAGTGTGTGTTCGTATGTGAGTTTTCAAATGTGATTTTCTTGAAACAGCAAATCCACACACTTCACAAGAAAATGGTTTTTCCCCTGTATGTGTTCGCATGTGTCGATTCAAATGTGAATTTGTTGAAAATGTTGAGCTACATATTTCACAAGAAAATGGTTTCTCCCCTGTATGTCTTCGCATGTGGTTTTTTTTACTAGAATGTTGCGCAAATGCTGATCCACACACTTCACAAGAATATGGTTTCTCTCCTGTATGTATTCGCATGTGGGTTTTTTTACTGGAATTGTGTGAAAATTTTGATCCACACACTTCACAAGAATATGGTTTCTCTCCAGTGTGTATTCGCATGTGGCGTTTCAAATGTGAACTTGTTGTAAATGATGAGCCACATACTTCACAACAGTATGCATTTGCTTCTCTATGTGTTTGCATATGTTTTTTCAAATGTGACTTTCCTGAAACAGCAAATCCACACACTTCCTTGCTCCAGTGCATGTTTGCATATGCTTCACCAAATATGGTTTCCATGAAAACACTGATTCATACACTTCTCAAGAAAATGGTTACTCTTCAGTGTATGTTTGCATGAGTACTTTTAAATTTGAACTGTGAGTAAATCTTTTAATCTACACACTTCAAAATAAAATGTTTTACCTCCAATACTTTTTTCAAATGTTAACTATATATGAATGCTTGACTCTTTACAAACTGATCTATAAATTTAACTGGAGTAGGGTTTTTGCGGCCAAAATTCTGTTCCACACACTTTGTAAGAATATAGTTTTTTATTTGTAATGTGTTTGTATCTTTTCAAATTTGAAGATTTTTCTTCTCTTGTATAATTGATATCTGTGAATGAAGAAGAAATATTATTGATGAAAGTAATTTTTAGAAGGAATTATCTCAGAAAATATTCAAAATATGTTTCTAATAAATAAGACATCATTAACAGGAAAAATGTAGTTAACAAAAGTTAAACAGAGATTATTTTTGCAAAGAATAAAAAAAAATGTTTCTATGCTTGATTGAATAAAATGAACTGTTGGTGAATCAAACATATGGTAATCTTTCAAAAGCAATAATTCTAAAAGTTCCCAAATAGATCAATGTTGGATTTATGGAATGTTTCAAGTTTTCAAAGAAAGACAACCAAACAATTTTCAAATGACAAACAAATGGTTTAATTTCAAATGAAATTATCTCAAAAAAATAGATAAAAATGTTTCCAGTACAATTTTTAAATAACAGTTGATTTTATAAAATTAAATTATGTCATTCACATTTAAAATATTTTTCTTTACATTTTATAAGAGAATCTTTGATTTAATGAATTGAATAGTTAATGACTCACATACAGCAAGTTTTATTTAAATCTATTTTACTTGATTTATAAGAATTATTAAAATTTTAGTGATTATCATTGTCACATTTTTAGAAACTAACACAGACTATAACTTATTTATAGTTTTACTGTATTTAAATATGAGATTTTCTTTCCTTTTTAAATGAATAAAACACATCAATTCTAGTTTGGAATTAAGTAATAACCCAAAATATTATGCTTTATATTAAATAATAGGGCGATTATTGAATATTCAAATTTTATTGTTTGCATTAAGACAAAACTAAGACACTTTAATAGTAATTCAAAAAACAGAAGCAAATTAATGAATAATTTCTTGAAAAACAGGTTAGGAAAGTAAAACAATAATTGGTGCATTGCTCTTTACTGAGGGAAGTGGTGATAAAGTGTGAATTCATTTTACAATATACAAACAATTCATAACTGGACCCTGTGTTTGTGTCCCATTTTATGAACCTGACTTTATGTCCATATTATAAACTGTATCTTCAACTTACATCGTTCCACTTACGAATTTAATTTTTCTAGAAATTAATAATGATGAAATACATGCATATCATTTTCAAATATAGCAAATTTAAATCTATCAAAAATGAATTTTCCGCCAACAAAAAACGGTAGGCCATTTGAACTAATCTTAACCCGAAACGTTATAAAAATTTAATAATTTTTGGTAAGTTCTTAAGTTTCTTAAAATCAAGTGTTCTCATTTAAAATTTTCAAACGCAAATAATTAAGTTGTTTTGTTACAAAATATTTGATATCAAAATCGTCTTCAATTTTTGTTGTTGACGCAAAATGTACAGACGATAAAATTAAGTTTTACCCAAATTCACATATTTCTATGAAAGATTTTGATTTTTCTTACTGTCAAGACCATGGCCATTTTAATTAGTGAGTGAGGAAAAGTAAAAAACAAATTTTTATGCATTTCATCTTTCGTACTTTGAAATTAAAGACGTTATTTTTAAATGGATGTTTGTGGTAGGAGCTAATGAATAGAATGCATGAAAAACAAGATAAATAAATGGAGAATTCAGTTTAACCTTCTAATATTGTTAATCTAACTTTTCTTAATAATTAAACATTACGATTACTTGAAAATTTGTTTGCTTCCGTCAGATTTCAGTCACGTGATCTGGCAGGCACAAAATGTTTCTTCTTTCTGGCGCCGAAAGTTAAACTTTACTGGAACTTCAATTATAGGATATTTTGATTTTAGTTTATTTTCGTATTTTATTATTTGTTAAATTTTTTATTTGTTTTATTTGTTTTATTTTCGTATTTTATTTCAAACTTTATTTGTTTCTATTGCCGTATTTTATTATTTTCTTTTATTTTCGTATTTTATGATGTTTTATTTTTTATTTTCGTATTTTTTATTCTTTTTATAATTGATTTTATTTCATTTCGGTATTTTAAAATTAGATTTTTAATTTTCTGTCTTATTATGTGTTTTTATTTATATTTTCATATTTCATTATTTGTATTTATTTTTTTATTTCTATATTCTATTATTTTATGTACGAACAAAATTTTTACTCTTTTTTCCCCGTTAAAACAAATTAAATAATAATCAAAGTTATTATTTAAGGTTAAATTCTAGTTTTATTTGAAAAATTGTAACATTATAAATAATTAGTATTAAAAGCAAAATAATATTACTTATCTAAATAATTTTTGATACATCTTAAACATTTGAATTCACGAAAAGTTGAAAATTCAACCAACTGGAGGTTATATAAATTTGAAACGTTATTAAAATTTTAAAATATTTTCAATAAGTTTTATGAATGAAATTAGCAACTTAAAACATTAATAAACCGATTTATGTAAAAATATTACTTACACGTTGATAACCATATCACTTATTATGGTATTTAAATCCAAGTAGTAGGTTTAAATTAATTACAGATGTTTTGCGTCAATTTAGAATAATTTCGCGCTAAAAATTATTTGTACGGAAAGCCATGCACAAAAAAAAAAAAAAAAAAAAAATCAACTTTTTAAATCTTGAAAATCGTAACGGCAATAATTTATTTTTTGTATTTGATCTTGAAAAGGGAAAATAATCAGATTAACATGGTTTTTGAATGAACAATTTTGGAAAATTCAATGAAATGATAATTATTAATTTAGTATTAATTCATTATTAAAATAACGAAATGATAATTATGATTTTTAATTGACTTTTTAATATTCAATTTTTTTTAACCTGTCAATAATCTACAAATCTTTCATTTCCTCTAAAAGCACTAATTTCCCCCTTTTTTCAATTTACTATTTTTATAAAATAAAATTACATTTCCCCCCCCCTTACATCTCTAAAAGTTTTTAAGAAAAACAAATAATTTGCTTAAATTGTAAAAGTTTTATGCATGGTAACATTACAAGCATGTAGTTTGAAAATGTTATTAGATGCTTATTAACATTTTATAAGTTAAAATTTAAAAGATGTTGAATTGATTAATTGAATAAAAAATGAATGTCTTAAAAGAAATTATTAAACTTCTTTTAAAAGAAGAAAATAAAATACAAGAATCTTTCACAATATGACACAAGGGAAATGGAAATGAAATTAAAAGTTACTGTGAAGCCCTCAAAAGAAAAAAAGAATTTTTTCACCTGAATCCAAGGGAAAAAGCTGAAGATTAATTTACATATGAGTGTTACTGTAGATTTCCATACTTTTTGTTGTCTTACATTTTTTATATCTTCAAAAATAAATAAAAAAATATATCCCCACTACTCTAAGGGGAAAAAAAGAACTTACAGTTTCTTGTTTTAAAATTTATATTTTTCAATGAGTAAAATTATTCTTAATTTAATAACATATTAAAATTTAGTCTGTGATTGGAGAAAAATAAGTCAAAATCAAATGCACATTTAAGACACGTTCCTTTTTTAAGCAGAAAAAATATCAATACAGAATTATATACCTAATGATCTAAAAGAAAATGATATTTTTTATTAAACCATAGTGTTAAAAGATCTCCAAACAAATTTTATGTTTATATTCACATTTGGCATATTATTTTTTTCAAACAGCTTCTAATTAAAACATTTTTTAAAATTTCTTGAACACCTTCAAACTGTCTTTTTTATGATATGCAAAAAGTATATGTCATATATATTATATATCATATCTTATATCCCAACTGAGGTGGATGTAAAGTTATGTGACCTGAAAAATCTGCAATTTTGAGGATAAAATAACTCATGCATTATTTAATTATTCATGAATGAACCTAGAAAATTTATTAATCCACACAAGATCAATAAATATGGTGCTACCTTAATTAAGTTTTAGATCCACCAAGTATAGTGTACAGTTTTGATTGACAATGAAACTTCTCACTCGATTACTCCCAAGACACTTGTCAATGGTTGAAAGTAGAAAATGTGGACCTGATAGAGTTGATTTCGCAAATGTGGTTTATGGAGTCACCTGTTCACTATTATTACTCCCAGTTCCACTCTGACCCAGGGTCAAACAGATCTGTTAAAAAATTATTAGTAATGGATAGGAATACATGAAACTTTATAACTTTGTAAACAAATTGTTATATACAAGCATGTGGTTGCAAGAAAAATAAGACCAACGAGAAGATTTAGTTTATTTTGTTTATTGAATAAATAAAATAAACGAGCAAATGAAATATCTGGCTGGCTGACGGGGGGGGTCTATTCGGCGATGAGCAGTTGCTTTAATCTGATTGGACGGTGTTGTGGGGTGACGCTCTTAGGACGGCCGGAGATTCAACTGGCGTGTGACCTTGTTGCGGAGCCGATAAATATGTCGACCCCGCAAATGAATTATGTGAATGAGAACAGCCAAAAGCAATATGAAGGAACAAAGGTGAGATAATAGTTGTAACAAATGACACTTTATTTGTCGTATTTACAAGCGTGTATGTAGTCTTCAGCTAGAATGGGTTATGTCGTTAGCTGGTATAGTCGCGTTGTAGATGTTCGCAGCTGGGCGTTCGACGAGGGTCGCTGGCGTAGTTCGAGTCGTTGAGTACAGCTGGACAGTCGTCGCGGGCAGTTGAGGTCGGTCGAGTTGTTGAGTTCAGCTGGACAGTCGTCGCGGGCAGCTGAGGTCGGTCGAGTCGTTGGGTACGGCTGGACAGTCGTCGCGGGCAGTTGAGGTCGGTCGAGGTTGGTAGATCGATATCCCCGGTTATGACGGTATGTTGTGGTTAACCAAGGATGTATCGATCCGGTGGCTGGCTCGTACGGCGGGTCATACGTGAGTCAGGTGTTGCAGTAGTAGAACAGTCCGTAACAGCGAGTCGTTACGTGGACTGCGTTGTACCCTGCAAGAGCGTTGAGGTCGAGGAAAGGCTAGGGCCTTGCTGGGCCCCCTAGCCGTGCGGACGGGAGTGAAGGCTTTGTCGTGTCCAAAGCCGTGCGGACGGGAACGAAGGCTTTGTCGGGTCAAAGCCGTGCGGACGAGCGGACGGGAACGAAGGCTTTGTCGGGTCAAAGCCGTGCGGACGAGCTGACGGGAACGAAGGCTTTGCCGTGTCAAAGCCGTGCGAACGAGCGGACGAGAGCGAAGGCTTTGTCGGGTAAAAGCCGTGCGGACAAGAGCGAAGGCTTTGTCGGGTCGAAGCCGTGCGGACGAGCGGACAAGAGCGAAGGCTTTGTCGGGTCAAAGCCGTGCGGACGAGCGGACAAGAGCGAAGGCTTTGTCGGGTCAAAGCCGTGCGGACGAGCGGACAAGAGCGAAGGCTTTGTCGGGTCAAAGCCGTGCGGACGAGCGGACGGGAACGAAGGCTTTGTCGGGTCAAAGCCGTGCGGACGAGCTGACGGGAAGGAAGGCTTTGTCGGGTCAAAGCCGTGCGGACGAGAGCGAAGGCTTTGTCGGGTCAAAGTCGTGCGGACAGGCCAGAAGGCCGAAGCTAAGATGGGCGTTATCTTAGCGCTGCGCAGATAGCGAAGCAGTAGCTAAAGGCTGGACCGTGCCATTAGCGCTGCGCAGCTTATCGGGCTATCGGAACCGAGTGAGAGTTAAGACCGGTTGGTCTTAGAATCCGTCTTCGTGTTTGCCGCCTGGCCGTCTACTTCGACTGATCATTACTGACCGCCAGAGATGCTCTGACCCGCAGACAGCGACCTCTTATGGTCCTAAAAAGGACCTTTGTGCATACCTATGTAGGTGGGTGAAAGGCAGATCTACCACGAGAAGTGGGATCAACGTCGGAAGTTAAGGTGAATGCGACCGCACAGAATGCGGGATTCCTCCTTAAAGAACGCGCCAACGAGGGTTGAAAAGGGCCTGTTGATATCACGAAAGTGCTGTGACACACAGCTCAGCCGCGTGAATATAAAATTCTTTGATAAAAAATGAGTGTAGCCATAAAGTATTTTTCTAACCTGCTATAGGCTGGCGACGACTATTAGTTCAAGTCTTATCAGGTAATTTTTGGTCGAAGTGTTTTGTAAATGTTATTAATTTTAATTCATCTTTTTCTTTTAGCTATAACGAGATGTCAAGGTCGTTAGAAAGAAAAAGGGCTTAGTCAGTTCCGGTCGTACTCGGATATAATTGTCCTAAAGCGGGCGTGTAACTTAATATGTTTAGGTTTATCGGCAGGTCGCGGCAACCTCTACTTGGCCTGTTTATATGTTCCCAATTTCAAACACCGGCTCCAGAAAATACTACTTGTTAAAAAAAATTTGGTTGAAAAATAGACCTTATTTTATAACTGGGAATTTTCAGGGGATTTTGGATAGATTATGCGTGGAGCCTAAGTGCAGAAGCCATGATTTTCTCAGTTTGACACTGGCCGTTGTTGGGTCAACATCCGGTAGATGTTATTTTCTTCTACAGTGTTGAAGTTGCCATGTCTTAAGATAAGGATATGTTGAGCGAAATTAGACGAAGGAAAATAAAACACGTGTGCTTCTTGGAAAGGAGAATAGAAGATTAATTTTTATTTTACAAAAAGGAGAGTTACACAAAACAACCGCTTGGGTTATCGAACTTGATTTACCTCTTTTTAACTCCCCCCTCGTATTCTCTCATATTAATACATTCAATTATTTCTATACATATGAGAGCACAATCCAAAAAGAGTTTCAAGTCCAAATAAAAGTCTTTTAAATCTCTTTAGCTTTAATTTTGTCATGGGTTTTGTCATTATGTCAGCAATCATATCTGTGGTTGGACAATAGATTATCTCTATTTTCTTCTTGTGTAATCTCTGATGAAATGATATTTTATATCGATATGTTTACACCTCTATTTACAGGGTCCTTAGATAGACCGATTGCACCTTGGTTATCTCCAAGTATTTTTGCAGGTTCATATCTCTGTTGAGCATCCATTCCATTTAGTACCTGAATTAGATATAAACTCTCTTGTGTTGTTTTAGCTAGAGCCATGTACTCAGATTCACAGGTGGACAGTGCAACTGTAGGTTGCTTCTTTGACTTCCATGAGATAAGTGAGCTTTCCTTGTTTAAATAAAAACAAAATCCTGTTGTACTACGTCGATCACTCTGATCAGGCGCCCAATCTGCGTCGCTGTAAGCTAAGATCCCTAACTTCTCACTTTTCTGGTAACGCAGTTCGTAATGGGATGTACCTCTTAAATACTTTAGGATATGTTTTGCTGCTACCCAATGCTGTTGACGTGGCTCTGATAGATACTATGATAATTTACCTACAGCATAACTCAAATCTGGTCTAGTACATGTCATTAGGTAGATTAGGCTACCAATAATTTCACGGTATTTTCTTGAATCCACAGGGTCACTGTTATTACTGAGATCTATTTTTAGTTCACATGGTGTTGCTCTTGGTTTACAGTTTGACATATTAAATCTTTCCAACACCCTTCCTATGTATTTGCTTTGGTTCATTTTAACACACCCTTGTGTTATGTGAAAATCTATCCCTATGAAATGGTTGAGTTTTCCCTGCTCTTTCATTTTAAATTCTGACATCAACATTTTCTTGACATTACTAAGGGAGATAACTTTGTCAGCTGCAATGATTAAATCGTCAACCCAGGATACGATTAATAATCTCTCATTTTGTTTCATATACACACAGTGGTCTGATGGATTTTGTATAAAATCATTCCGAATGTAACATTTTGTTCCAGTTTTTGCCTGATTGCTTCAGCCCATATAGAGATTTGTTTAGCCTATTGACTAATTTATTTGTTTTAAATCCTTCAGGCGGCTCCACAAAAATCTCATAGTCGATTGGTGCATGCAAATACGCCGTTTTTACATCCATCTGGTGGACAATCAGATCATATTGCACCCCCATTTGCATCAAGATGCGTATTGAGGGGATGTTTGCAGTAGGGGAGAAGGTTTCTCCATAGTCTATACTCTTTTTCTGGGTGAATCCTCATGCAACGAATCTTGCTTTATATCTTTTGGATCCATCAGGATTTTCCTTGGTGGTGTAGACCCATTTACTACCTACTGTCTTTTTGCCTTCAGGTAAATTTGTCAGTTCAAAAACATTATTTTCCTTTAGGGATTCCAGTTCTTTATGCACCGCCTCAATCCAGCAGTGTGCATCTGAAGAGTCTATTGCTTCTCTATAGGTTCTTGGTATATTGCATGTGGCATTATAACAATAGTCAAAGTTAATCAATGCATGATCACAATTGTTGGATTATCTCCCCCTTGCTGGAAATGGACTCCCTCGAACTATTCCTCTTTAAAACCATCACGCAATCTCCCCCTACCACACTAACTAGTACATAGGAGCAGATCACTAATTTCCCTTACCAACACAGTCTGAATAAAACATTTTGATGAGAGCATACATGTCCGAGTCTAGTTGATTCTCGTTGCTAAATTTGTTAATATGTATTTGTACATGATATAAAAACTATCTTCCTCAGAATTTGTCATTTAGTCATTTAGGTATTCAGGAAGTTTTCTTTCCCTTCTGGGATAATGTCGAAGCTTACTATCTTCCTCGGTCTGTGCATTATCCTGTGTTTCCGTTGTCTTAATTTGTGGGTCTGGGGTTGTAGCTGATATGTTGTTTTGTACAAACTTCCTTTTTGGGGAAGTAATCATCATCATCATCATCAGTTGGATAGGTCTGAGTCTGCTGATTTGTCACATTGCTAATAAATTTTATTAGCCTGTGTTTGAGAACTCTTTTATCCTCGGGATAAAAGACTTAATATGCGGGACTGTTTCTGTCATATCCAACGGATATCCCTTTTCACATTTCGGATCTAGCTTCTTCTTTAAGTTTTTGTATGCATAACATGTTGACCCGAAGATGTTCATCTTTGATAGATCAGGCTTCCTTCCTGTTATCATATAGTTGGGAGTTTGTTTTAGACGGTTGTTAAAACATCTGTTTCTGATTATTGCAGCTGTCATTACAGCGTAGGTCCATAAACTTTTAAGCAATTTGTTTTTAATGACCATGCATCTTGCCATTTCAAATAGGGTTCGCCAATTTCTTTCTGCTGTCCCATTTTGGTGTGGTGAATAAGGCGCAGAAGTTTCGTGTTGAATACTATTATCACAGCGTAATCTCTGAAAATCATTCGACTTGAATTCTGATCCGTTATCAGATCTTAGGGCAGTATCAGCGATAGATTTCTTTGTGGCAGATACAGTGTCTTTCTTTGTTTTTCAAAAATACACAAATATTGCACCGGAAAAATCATCAGTAAATGTGGTTGCATATCTGTGCCCGTTTATGTCCGCTGGTTCTATAGGGCCAGCTAAGTCAGTGTGTATTAATTCAAAGGTAGATACTGCACGTCTGTCAGGTTGTCTATTTCTGCTCTGAGAAAATTTTCCCTGGATACAGATTTCACAGTTCTTGTTTAGAGTACCTATTTTTTTCTTTAATTTTCATTCCTTTAACCACATTTGGCAATTTTCTAATGTCATCGTAGTTGCAATGACCAAGTATCCTATGCCAAGTAATTATATCGTAGCAGCTCTGGCAACTATTTTCCGATTTGTTCGTTGTAGACATTAAATAATATAGCCTGTCGTGGACGAATATATCAAATTTTGTTCAATTTTTATGAATCAGCTCATTTGTGGGGATTTAGGAATTAACAGTAAAACTCCCAACCGGATATTGACTCGTCGGCTGCCAGATACAAAATGTATAAACGCGTCGCCACGCATAAGGCTCCACGCATCCATCCGGTTTAAAATCAGAAAGAAGAAAAATAATAAAAAGTAAAGTATCCAATGGGAAGCGGTCGCGCCAAAATTAGAAGGATTTTGGAGTGGCGAATTTGGAGCCGGTGAAGAGAGATAAATACTCAGGTTTTCTGTGAACCGACCTCTTTTTCGGGTAGTGACGTCGAACCGACAACACCGATTTTACTGTCTGGTGTTTTTGGGCACCACGCTGTGTCTTGGGACGTAGCGTTGGTTAGTCCATTCACCAAGTAAATAAAGGAAAGTATGGAAGAAATGTTTTCGTCTCTTGTCTGTTTCTATCTTTTCTTTTTGTATATTTCTTTTGGACTTTCTTTGGGCAAGGCATTGCGCCAGCCAGTCAACGTGGGGTAAAATAATATAACCAAAATATGGAGTCAGATATCTTACGGCAACACAGTCTTGCCCTTAGCCACTGACTACCTAAAAAACCCTTCAAACCCCACACATTCTTGTTTTTCTTAAATGTTATAGCCACCCCGTTTCCCGTGGCAGACTTGACAGAAAATATATCCTGTGGATAGGAGGGTATAAATAATGCCCCTTTTAAGGTGATTGACTCCATGTTTCTATTTGCATTCACCAGACATATCTCAGCGTCACCTCGTTTTAGAGCGATCCCATTCGTCTTAGTACCGTCAGCCAGTTCTATAAAATGGTTATCAGGTTGGAATGAGTCATTAAAATCTTTTACTCTCTCAATATCCTTTATAATGTGTGAGGGAGCCCCCGTATCAACCATAATTCTTTTGCTTTCAACGGTTCTCTGTGGTCGGTCATTTATTTTAAAAACAAATGAACTATCTTCTTCTTCTTCTTCTGTTGCTTTGATGGTATCTCGCTTTTTATAGCGGCATGACTCCCTCACATGAGTTTTGCAGTAGTTACACCACTTTTTCTTTTTCTTGAAATTGTTTGGGCATATTTTTGCTACATGCCCTTTTCCATCACATTTAAAACACGAAACTTCGTTACTCATTTTTGAAAATGAATTGGTTAATTTCATAACATTGTGATCTTTTGAGTTTTGATGATATTTATCCGTATCCTCGAAACTTCGAAGTTGCGTTTTGAATTTGGAGAACGATATGAGTCACATATATCGAAAAAGCATTAAATGTGCTAGGCAGTCCTTTTAGGACCATGGCGATTATTAAACGATCGCTTAATGTTTCTCCGGCATTTCTAAGTGCCGTTACTGTTGCTTCTGATCTAATGATATAGTCGGTAACACCTTCATTCTGTTCCTTTCTTAGTGACGTTAATTCGGTTTATAAAGAAATAATTCTTGGTTTTCCCTTTCCTGCGTAATGGTCACGCAATATCCTCGGAGCTTCTCTTCCATTGTCCGTGGCTTCTCTCATGATAAGGGACAGGCTTTTGTCATCCAGGAATTGTATCAGTTCGTTATATGCTTCCTCATTCCTTTCCGTATCTGTTTCGTCTCCGTTAAGGTTTTTACCTAAAATGGCGTCCTTTAAATTTAACGTGTGAAGGTATCCTAAGAGCTTCGTTTCTCAAATTTCATATTTGGTTTCATCTCCGTCAAATAATAACCTGCTCCACCGACTTCCATTATCTCTTCTACTGGGCCCATAACCTGTTGAAATTGCCATGTCTTAAGATAAGGATATGTAGAGCGAAATTAGATGAAGGAAAATAAAACACGTGTGCTTCTTGAAAAGGAGAATAGAAGATTCATTCTATCATACAAAAAGGAGAGTTATACGAAACAACTGCTTGGGTTATCTAACTTGATTTACCTCTTTTTAACACATAGTGTCAATGTCTGTGGGTCTGTGTTTTGTGTGTTTTAGTAGTTTGGTGTGTGAAAAGTTAAGTGGGTGAATCAGAAGAGATTTGATGTATTTTACTATAACAAAATGATTATCAAATAGGAATAGTTGTTTGAAAACATAATTGTGTGTACATTACTTGTATTAGATAGAAATACTTTAAACTATATACACTTTGGTGCAAAAAGAGAAGGCCACCACGAAAAAACGCAGACATTTGGATTGATCCACTTTTTTCTTTAAAAAATTCAAATCTTTATAAATGTATTTAGTAATAGAATTTATCTATTAAAAAAATTTTTGAAAAATTTTTTTCTTTGATTATTATTTCAGAAAATATCAAAATTAGCATGTTGCAAAAAGATAAGGCCACCTATGAATTTATTAAATAAAACAAATTAACTTACAGATTTTTATGTTAAGATTAATTTTTACATAAAACTTAGCAATAAAAATTAAAAATAAATCATGCGACGTGGCAATTCACTTACTGATCACAAAAAAGGAATGATCGATGCTTTTGAAAAAGATGGGCATTCTCTACGAGAAATCGCCAAGAAAACCAACAGATCAAGGTGTGCTGTGAATAATTACATAAAAAATAAGAACAAAACACCCAAAAAGATTCCAGGTAGGCATGAAAAACGCCTTTGAATGCCTTGCCACATGAATTGGGGCATTGTCTTGTTGGAAAATAGCCCGATTTCCTGCAATACGAAAGAAATCTTCCAAAAAATATTCGGTGAGCATATCAGTGTATTGTTTTCAGTCCATGTTACCGCTTACAAGAACTAATTTGAATATTCCATTAGAACAAGTTGCTCCCCATGTCATTACAGAGTCACCTCCACTTTGGCGTTTTTAAAAAAATCTTTTTTTCTTTCCTTAGGTCATGCCAATAGCAATGGAACCCATCGGGACCATTTAAATTCATTTTTTCTCGTCTGTAAATACAACATCACTCCATTTTCCTCCGAACGAGACGTACTTTTTGGCCCAACTAAATCTGGCTTTCATGTGATGTTCCTTCTATGAAGGAGCTTTTGGTCCCTTTGAATACTCAACATTAGGGCAATTTTTTAATGTTTTCCATATGGCCCAACATGAAACATTAATGTCACCAGGAAGTTGAATTTGAGAAACGGATTTTTCGGATTTTCTAACATCTCTAATAATGGTTCGTTTATTCCTTGGACTGAGTTTTTCTGGCCTACCTGCAAATACTGTATGAATCTCTTATTTTCTTGAATAATATTTCTTCTTCCTTCATGGGTATCAGTCGTGTGGAAGAAGAGAAAACTTCAAAATTGGAAAGACACATGCAACTAGATTCGAAAGAGAAACCTATTCTTACAAAATGTGCAGATCTGCATTTTGAAAGAGTTAAACCATTTATGACTTATTTTCAAGTTCACAAATATTTTCTCTTAATTCAGAAAAAGAAAAATCGACTAAATACTTTTTTTTATTGATGTTATGTAATGATAAAAAGTTAACTTTCTTATATTTCACTTTCTCTTTTTTGATAAAATGTTTGATATATTTTTTTATTTGGTTAAATGTTTAAATATAAAATATCTTCTCGTGTATTCATCAATAATGGAATTTTCTTTGTGATAAATAAACCTTTGACAAAATTAAACATTCCTTGATTAAATTTCATCTGGTGAACATTACTATAAAAAGTTTACTTATAAAAGAATGATATATGATAGTTGATCATATTTCAGTAGTGCACAAGGCCAGAAGTATGGAGCATTTGGAATAATTTGATGATTTGTATGGTTATAATTTTATAATTGTAAATAATGCATTAGTCTATTGTTTTCTTTAATAAAATTTCTTTTTTATTCACATATATTGAAGAGGAGAGTAAAAATGTTCAAATTTCAAAAGCCAAATACAATTATATGCCAAAGGGAAAATGTATTCTTGCAAAGTGTGTGCAAGTGCATTTTGACTGAGTTTATATTGAAATAGTTACATCCAAAAACACAACACTCATTTATGCTTACAAAATCTGAACATTTTTCCTGAATTAACATTTCTTAGGTACACAATCAATTACACACTTTATATTTAAATACATCTGAGCACACAAAGGAAATACTTATTATCCTTGCAAAATTTGTATATTGCATTTTTCCCAAATTATAATTCCAAAGTACATAGCCAGATACACACTGGGAAGTTAAATGTGTGGATCAGGATTTTCGCAAAGTTTAAAACTGAAAAGACCCATGCAGACACACAAAGTAACTAAATGATATTATTTTGAATTATGAGGATGCAGAGTTTTCACATAATACATACCTAAAAGTACATATGTAAACATACTGTGGGGTTCCGACTGAAGGTCAAGGGCAAAGGGCTAAGCTGTATAGCTGTTTGATATCTGACTCCATTATGAGGTTATTTTATTTTCCCCTACGTGGGCTATAGTCGGTGTAACTCATTGAACAAGAAGGACCAAAAAGAACTTTCCAAAAGAAGACAGCAACAGATAGGAGACGAAGACGTTACTTTTATATTTTTCCTTTATTTCCTGGGTTCAACAACCATTCAATGGGCGAAGGAGTTTTCCCTGAATACAATTGAAATGGTTGAATCCCCCAGTTAAGGTGTCTAAAAATACGTTAGTCGTTTCTTGCATATGCTTGTCCTTATTGGGTATTTAAGGCTTCCATAAGGGTTAGTTTCTTTTGGAAGTTTGTCAAAGTCCAGTTGTTTTAGTTTGTAGTTCCATTTCGTACTCTTTTATATTCCGGCATACTGTTAACAGAGAGAGAGAGAGAGAGAGAGAGAGAGAGAGAGAGAGAGAGAGAGAGAGAGAGAGAGAGAGATGCTACTGGTTGAAAGAGACTAACCAACGCCTAGTCCAAAGACGTATAGCGTGGCGCCCAGGGACCAGTCAGCAATGATGTTGTCAAAGCGACGGTCACTGCCTGAAAGAGAAATTGAGCCTGTCCCCCAGTCGGGAGATCGCTTTTTTTCTTTACGCATGCGTCGTCCCTTTTTCCTGTCAGGGACATCTGGGAATTTCTGCAAATTTAATTTAAAAAAAAAAAAATTTTAATTCAATTTAATTTTCGTTCTTTCTTTCTTTCTTTCTTTCTTTACAATACACAGGAAAGAAGCCATTTTCTTGTAAATTGTGTGAAGTTTTATTCTTACAGAATTCCAATAAAAAGAAAGACAGATGGAAGAGAAACTTGCGAATTATATGCATCCGGTTTATTTCAGAGTTCTCAGATGAGAAGACACATGTGCCCACATACTTGGAGGAATAAGTTTCTTGTGAACTCTGTGATTAAGATTGTCGGTTAGCTCACTGATGAATAACCCAGTTGCCATGATGGTTGATTATATTGATTATTTTATTAATTGGTTTGGTTGGGCCTCGAGTTTTTCGGTTGAATGTTAAGTTAGCTAAAATCTTTGAGCGGAAATTTAAGTCAAATTGGAAAGTTCAATAAAGTACTCCAGCGACCAACACAGGAAGACCAAATGTAAACAAAATGGATTCATATCTTGTCACAGGTTTGATTGGGGAAATGAAAATTGAATTTTGGGACACGTGTGTGATGACGCAATAACTTAGTGAGAAGACAGTGAACTAGCAAACATGGCGTCAGATATTCCAACGGTTCAGAATAGCTTCAAAGCTAAGCGAAGAATCAGCAGAAACCCAAGTAAGTACACTGATTTATGGTAAGGGAACAGAAGCCAAGCAAATTTATAAGTCACTGTCCTTTAAGAAGAAGGAAGACGAGAAAAATTTCGACGTCATATCAAGTAAATCTGATGCATATTTCATGCCGAAAAAATGTCATCCACGAGCGTGCTAAATTTTACCGAAGAACGCAAAGGCACGGAGAACTAATAGAGAAATTTGTCAGAGGATTGTCTGAATTGACAGAAAACTGTGATTTCCTTCAGAAAAACCACCAGATAAGAGACTGTTTAGTCATTGGACTGAAAACCAAGGAATTATCGGAAAAACGCCAACTTAGAGAAGACCTTAGTTTGGGAAAGGTCGTCGAAATAGCTCGTCGCTATGAACAAGTCAAAACGCAAATAGAGGAAATGCAAGACAACTCAGTGGATGCAGTAAAAGAGGAAAGGAAAGAAACCACAAAACGCTTTGGATGGAAAAAAGTATTGTTGCAGAAAGAAACTTGTAATTTTTGTTTGGCCCGTAATTTAATTTGACCGTTAGAGTCGCCGAATATTTTCACCCAATCAGGATGACCTGTCCTATTCAGCCCGAACCATATTTCCTAGCAGTACCAAAAATTGAAGAAAGCCAGTGAAACTCTCTCCCTCAGAAATCCTCAATGGGAACGGACGTCTTACCGTCTGCTCTTGAATAGCAGCAGCAGCATCATACACTATGAGGAGAGCCATCTAGTTTATGGACCTCTTGGGTCTATTCTTCTAGACCAAGGGATCCTAGTTAAAAACAAATTAGATAATACACTCTAACAACCTCCTACTTTCTTTCCTTCCTACGTGACTCGTAGCGTACCAGCGTAAGCCCCTTACTTCATGCTATTAAAAACTTCATTTAAAACCTAATGACGTCTTCGTTCTTCTCCACACCTTTATTTCCCATCAACACATAGCGATGGGATAACAACCAACGTAATACCAATGCTACCAACGAAATACCAATGCTAACAACGAAATACCAACGCAACCAATGTAATACCAACATAACCAACGCAAAACCAACTTAACCCAAAAACCTAATAATAATAATAATAATAACATCCCCCATCGCTATAGTATCCACAAAAGCAGTGAATACATCGCGATGCAAAAAGTGCAACAAATATCACAAATTTGATGACTGTCTAACAAAAGGAAAAATTTGCAGAAACCGTGATAAAATTGTCACGTGGTGTCCCACTGAGAAGATAGAAATATGATTACTACTATCCTCGTGTTCGAATTAACAGTAGCAAGCCGTCAAAGAATAACCGTTAAGAAAGAATGTGGGTCACAGTGGAGACCAGATGTTTGTACTTGGCGACCTCACTCGGGTCGTCTGACACGGGAAGGAAGAAGAGAGAAGCCAAATGATTGGCTGGGACCCCAAAACGGAAGTGGGGACTCCTTCCCGTCAGCGGAAATAGATAATAAGAACGTTAGTTGTTGGACAGGGTTCGTGGCGGACGGAACTAAAGCCAAGAACTCCGGGTAAAAGAAGACGAAAAATATCTTCTAGCAAGTACTAAAAAAATAAGATAAAGTCTGTCAGCCCGTAAAAGAAGAAAGATTCTCCACAGGAATCCATCTAAATAAGATAAGTAACTTTGGGACTGATTCTCCTTATACCCAATTTTATATACCCTCTCTCTCTCTCTCAATTTGAAGAAAGACGGAAAACGAAAGAAAAGAAAAGAAGAAAGACATTTGTGTTCATGCACTATTCATGTATGATATATTTGACACGTTGAAGGTGTATATCTATGTGTAGTAAAAGATTGATATATTTTAATGTTCCCACGTGCTTGAAGTTGTTATTGGTAGCGTCTGCTGCGAATTTGTTATGTCATACTTCTTTTCAGCTTCTATTCGCCTAATGATATGCTCGCTTAAAATTGTCCTATTAATTCCTTTAAAATATCACACGGGAAACCGGAATTGCCGACTACTATGATTAATATTATTACGTATAAACCTAGAGGTCCATATCTTCGATTGTTCTAGGGGAGGAAGACTAGCGGCCTTGGTGGGTGTGTGTATAGTGTGAAATTTGGAACCCCTTGCCAGCGGCGGTCAGTCTAGCCATAAATTAATCCCCCACATATTATGCCAGGTCTTATGTACCCGAGAAAAAACTCTGAACGAGGACTTATTCTGCAAGGGATCAAGTGCCAGTCTGCCCCGTCTTCACACCTACGAAAATAAAGACCCGTTTTGGGATTAGAAAATTATTCGCGTCACAAAATGAATCACTTCGCAATATGTTGAAGGTCGAGGATACAGAATATTCGTGAAATAAAGAAAACAGTCTACGAAGGGATATTTCCTTGGGTCTATATGCAAGAATGAACTTTCAGAAAAAAAAAAATTGATCTTTGGCATGTAAAACTAAAGGTAGGTGAGATACCTATTATTTTTAAAATTGATACCGGGGTTGATATAAATGTTATCAGTACGAAAACCTTTCGAAAACTAAAGAAAATACCAATGCTAAAACCAGCACGTGGCATCTACAAAAGTCCCGGAGGAATATTAACCTGTAAAGGGAAATTTTAGGTAAATACGACGCATAAAAATAAGACGTGTCGTTTGAGATCCATGTTATAGCGTTATAGAGTCACATAAAGATTATCAATAACAATTGTAATACATATACAAATACAGGCAGACTCTCTATCGTTTCGGATACAAACGAGTTGATTGAATTCTGTCTTCAGTCCTTGGCGACACGAGGGAAGAGACAATTTTAAAAAGTCTATGCTAACCCTACTATGCTGACCCCGCCTCTGACATACGGCGCATCTTATGGTGTTTAAGATCTCAGCCGGTCGAGATCCGAAAAACTCTACCGCTACCTTCAACAGTCGACCTCAACTGTCTTTTCAAAATCCTCAAATTCTCAGGACCATCTCTTCTGGGCATGATGTCATCTACACTCCAGCCCCATTTCCTGTCTGGGGTTTATTATGACAAATGATTGTCATATCCTTTCCGTGCGGGCGTAAAACTGAACCATCTGACTATGCACCTGCACCAAGAGATCCGAGTAGTTCAAAGCCTTACCAAACTAAATAATAAAATATAATTAATGAAAAATTATCAATATAAAAATAATCATAACCTTAATTATATAACATACTTTTCCTTCCCACAAAATAAGATTATTTTGTTATAGGAGATAACAATTTTTTAAAAAACAAACGTATCGGCGTGAAACGATTTTCCTTTTGTTTTTTTTCTATTTTTTTCCTTTCCGATTTTGTAATCTGTCACAATCATGTAATCTAACACGCTTCCTTATGCCGACTTGTCCAATAAAATAACAGTAATAACAAGAACAACTATTCAAAAGAGCAAATAAAAAAACAACTCTATAAATCGTTTAAGAGCCCAAAAAGTAAGACAGTAAAACATGTTCATATCGTCCTTCATTTTCTTTTTTTTTCTCAATATTTTATCATTTTCAAGTTCTTCTTTTCTAGTTTTCGTGTTTCCCATGAAATAGCAAGCAGTTATTCTTTCTCGTGTCCTTAGCCTTATGTGAAATGGTTATTATTGTTTAGCGAGGGGGAACCATTTTGTAGCCGGAGTTTTTGTAGGATGATTTTAGCTGGAGATTTTGGTTTGTTAGTAGCGAGGGAAGATGGTGTAACGTATATGTGTTTACGTTGTGTTGTTTCCTCGCTTAGTGTTGTAAGGTCCCTCGCTAATAGTTGTTAGGAAATAAAAGGAGGATGATGAAGAAGAAGAAGTAAGATGGCGAAGGTCGAAAGGTGTTTTTAGAAATAGGTTTTTATTTTGCAGCATGGAATATTGGGTTTGCTTTTGGTGCTGCAAGACTCGTGGAGAAGTTATGCTTATTGAGACGAAATTGAGTTATGAGAAGTTGAGATGGCAGCGTGTGTTGTTGGTCGTGTGAGGGATTGTGTTTTTTGCATTTTTGACGAAAGACATGTTGCAGTTGTAGGAATTGAACTTTGGATGTCACTGTGAGTTTCGTGTCTGGTATTTGGGGAGAGTAAGCGTTATCTCCATGCGTGTCGAGAGCGGGATTACGCTCAGATCGACATAGCCAATTTTGGGGTGACATAAAGTTGTGCCTGTGCGAGTCATGTTGGATGCATCTAATTTATGTTCAACTGGGATTCCCCGCGAGGAATCCATAAATTAGATGGGTTCCCTCGTTTGTCCATGTTGCTGCTGCTGCTATTTTAAAGCCGCAGTGAGATGTCTGCACTGGACGGCGTTGTACAGCCAAAGCATCGCTACTGGAGAACGGCCAATGGGACGTCTGCACTGGTCGGCATTCTCCAGCCAAAGAGACTGTGTTTGGCAGCTTATCCGATTTGCTAGCCCGAAATGAAGGTCCGAGCTGAATAGGATAGGTCATCCTGATTGGGTGAAATTAAGTGTCGAATTAAATTGCGTGCCAAACCAAAATATGAAATGTTTCTCTTCTCTACATGTCTCACTCTCTCTCTCCGTCTTTTTTTCGTTTCTTTTCTTTTTTTTTCTTAGTCTTTACTAATAATTATTCTGACTTTATGTCCAAATGTCTATTTTTCTTCTGAATCCCCTTCAAACTTTAGTAATTATATTATTTTTCTTATCAGTGAATATTTCCTTTCCTTTTCGTTTCTTCTTATGATTCAATGTCTATTTTACTTTACTAATTGGCATGTATCATTTTCCTCTTCAGTCTTTTTTTTTTCTTTTTTTTTTCTTTTTCTCTAATCCATTGTTCATTATCTGTCTTTTAATCTTTTTTGCTTTCCTTCTATATCCGTAATTCATTACTTTTTATCTCGTAATCTCTGTTATTAATATATATATATATATATATATATATACCAACCCCTCCGCTCGGGTAGGATATGACACAAGGTCAATTTTTAAGCGGAGGTTAACAGGTTTGAATTCAGAGTTTTTCTTCTCCTAGACTAGTTGCTTCACCAAGGCTGAAGAACCTATTCCGCCCTACTATTTACCTATATATATGTATATATATATATATATATCTTAATAATGCATATTATCATTGTCCCCCCCCCTGTACACTTTCCGTTAAGCGTCCTTTAAGACTAAGCATTGCTCGTAATCAAACTAAGAAATGTGGCAAAATTTCCCGGGAACCTTTTTTTCTTCCAACCAACACAAAGCGTTCCCGTTTTCGTTCCTTTTTTCTTCAACTTTTGACCACCGCCAATCGGTTAATCTCTCATCTCTTCAATTGCTAATGAGTGCCTTTTTTCTTTTTCTTTCAACAAGTATCTCGACAAAAGTATGGCTCGTACCCAGCCATCATTTCTTCGTTTTTACTTATTCCGACCATGACAGTACAATACTACTTTCTTGCTTCCTTTTGTAGGAGTGTGTGAATATTTAGATTAAGGTTTAGTAGTTATGCTTCCCCACAAGTTTATGTTGGTGTTTGATATAGGTTGTTTAGTTTAAAGGTGGAATAGGGCATAATATAGGCACATGGATAAAGTCGTAAATGAAAGAAGTCAATGAGTGAAGAATATGCAACGGATTACATGTTTAAAATGACTTTTTTATGATTAGGAACGGGCAGTTTCTCTGAGACTGGAAAGTGTCTCATAGTCCATGTATATTTTGAATGTCTGCGAAGCCCATCCATGTTGTTGCTTTTCTCTCCTGTTGATTCACGCTGGAGGGAGTGTGTTGCTGCTGCGAAGAATTTGTGCAGAAGAGAACAAGGGTGTTTGAAGACGACGTATTTATAGAAAATACGTGTCTTGTAGGTGGCTCAAAACGCAGGACTAGAATTTACGCGCGGACGTAGTTTTAAGCATGTCACGTGGTCCTCCTGGCCGATGGTTTCCCGAGACTGAATATGTGAGCGTCCGCCATCTTTGTGGGAACAAGTGGCATACCGCTAATATAATTTATAGGAGTGTAAAGTCCTATACTTTCAAAGGTGAGATAAAATATCCTTGGGGTTCTTTTCCTAAGCAATCTAAACTTTTTACTCAGTCCGGTGCTTTTTCCACTGCCCCTCGGTCTATCTTCTTTTTCTTTTTCAATAGTTAACGAGGGTATTTTATTTATTTATCTATTGGGTCAATTATATATTCCCTTAACCACGATTCAAAACCGAGTCCATAAATTTTCCGGTGTATACCACGAGATACATCAAGATTTTGCACACATACTTTCTAATTTCTTATCTCCTTTTTCCAAAATATCCTCTTCAACAAAACTGTGTCTGGTCTCTTACCAAACTCCCAAAATTCTCGACTCCATTCTAGGGAGACCTTCACAACCCGGTCTGGTCACTAACCAGTACCTCAAAAAAAAAATCTCAAATCCATTCTAGGGGGAACTCACAAAACTCTGGTCTAGCCACTAACCAGTCTCTCAAAATTCTCGACTCCCTCTCTGGTATGGCTTCAACCAGTATACAAAATATCGATCGCATTCTAGGGAGACTTCACAGAACGCTTGGAATTTCCTCAACTTTTCCGAACATCAAACTCGTCCCACTGACCTAACTACAGATCCAAAGGTATACGAGCATTCTTTCGACCACATATCGTAGATGCCCGGTTCCTTCAAGAGCTCAGAATTGAAAGACACACCGAAAAAATATCCCAATATAAAATTACTACCCTTTACGATGAGCATTTCCGAATTACTTTAAATTTAATTCATAAAAAAACACTTATATGCATGTTACCCAAAATGCTACCACATCACAGATTTTGTTATGACAAATTGACGAGCTTGTATGTCCTTTCTCCCCCCCTTTCTCCTACTTTCCCCTTCTGATCCACCGTCTCCTAACATAGCAGTAATCTGTACCAACATAGACAATTAAACTTACAAGGCTTAACATAGCTTTTCAATTTTTTCTCGTAAATAAATAAATTCTATCGCGTGCAAACCACGCAACTTAAAAACGACAAAGACATAAAATTTATCCAATGAGCAATGTACCTTATCTTTTTTTTTTTTTCTTTTCATGTCTTCTTCTCGATTTTCTTGTTCTAATTTTTACTTCTTCGTTCTGGGGCCTTGTGTCGAACCTTTTTTCTTTCTTTTTTTTTTTTTTCTAACCTGTTGCTTGTTTTTCAATATTTGGCGTTTTTCTTTTCTGCGCCCTTCTTGGTTGGGGTACCGCATTTTTTTCTTGTCTTTGGAGTTGAGTTCTTTACTTTCTGTTGTTTTCTTATTCGGCCGGAGTAGCACAGTTGATTTTTTTTTTTGGTATTGAGGTTCTTATTATTCATCTTACGCTCTCTCTCTCTCTCTCTCTCTCTCTCTCTCTCTCTCTCTCTCTCTTTCTCTCTCCCGCCTAAAACAACAGTCGCCTAAAATGGATTTCCATCATTATCAGCCTCTTCCAATCGTCCAAAGCACCGTGAATCGTCGAGTGGATAACCCAAATCCATAATCAATCTGTCTTCTTTTTTCTTCTCTTTTTGCAAAAGACATAGCAAGTCACTGCACACCAAATCATGTATCATGTTGTATCGATTTGGTGATGTCAATAATGATAATAATACAGGCCGACTCGGTCGTTTCAGATACGAACGGGTTTAGTTTATTATTTTCTCACTTCCGTCCTTGGCAACACAAGGAGATAGACACAATTCTTAAACTCTATGCTAACCATACTATGCTGACCCCACCCCAACGCTCGGCGCATCTTGTCGTGTTTGAGATCTTTGCTGGTAAAAATCCGAAAAACTCAACCACTACCTTCAACGGTCGACCTCAACTAACTGTCTTTTCAAAATCCTCAAGCTTTCAGGACCATCTCTTCTAGGCATGACGTCATCCACACTCCAGCCCCATTTCCTGTCTGGGGGTTTATCATAATATATGATGATTGTCGTATCCTTTCTGCGCAGTCGTAGGACTGCACTATCTGACTATGCACCTGAATTTAAGAGACCCGAATAGTTCAAAGCCTTACCAAACTAAATGATAAAATATAATAAAAGAAAAATGATTAATATAAAGAAAATCATTACCTTAATTATATAACAATAAATGATAATACAGACAATTTATTATCTAGAGATACAGCGTTCAAAATGGGGCTGGTTACTGTGGTAGCAAACGTAAATGGGTGTATGAAAAGCAACCCCGTGAAAATTACGCCACGGAAAAATGTGGTGTCATACTGCGTACCAACTGCTAGGCGTATACCCTTCCCAATTTTATCCAAGAGTTTCAACACTTAGAGGAAGATGACATTATCGAAAAAGTCACCAAACCAACGGATTGTTGCTCATCCATTGTTCCAGTACGGAAATAAACAGAAATGTCAGGATATGCGTAGATTAAATTAAATTCAGCAGTTAAAGGGGAACATTTCATGCAAGCAAATTTGGAGGATATATCACCCAAATTAAGGGGTTCGAAAATATCCTCAAAATTAGATGCAGCAAGTGGATTCCATCAAATACCGTTAAACGAAGAAAGACGGTGGCTGATGACTTTTATTACACCTTTCGGAAGATTTTGCTTTAAAAGATTACCTTTCGGAATATCCTCTGCGGCCGAAAATTTTCAACGTAGGATGACGGAATTACAAGGAGACATAGAAGGGGTTCAAGTAATAATAGACGAAATCTTGATACACAGTAGGACGATGGAAGAACACGATTAAAGACAGGAAGAAACATTAAAATTAATAGAAGAATCGGGGATAAAATTGAACCCAGGATAATGTGAGTTTGGGAAAAATACCCTCCGATATTTTGGGCACATTATATCAGACAAAGGGATACAACCAAGTAAGAACAAAATCGAGGTGATACTAAAAATAACCCCGCCTTCTGCAATCCCGAAACTGAATAGATTTCTCGGAATGACACAATTGTAGCAGAAAGAATTTCAAATTCTTGTCTGGCGCAGGAATATTTTGACTGTTTTTGTCTCGAACTTATATTTTCGACCAATGAGAATATTTCATGCCATTTTGCCCGGGTCACTTCTCTGGGCAACTATAAAAAGGCAAGGTAACATTATTTCATCCTCTTCCACGCAGGCCTTTCGAGCAGGACAGACCTGTCTTGTCTTCCTCTTCACGCTTCCACACTGGCTAGCCGCAGAACAAGCCAGCCAATATGACAGAGCACACATTCTCTCTCTCTTCGCAGCAGGAAAGACCAGTCAACATGAGAGACCATATTCACTCTTCTTCCCTGACTCTTCTTCATTGACTATCTCTCACATATTTCGAGCAGTCCGCTAAGCACCATGAAGAGACTATATCCAATTTATGGACCATTGATGTCTGGGAAATTATTCTTTCATCATTCATCTTTCCTTCTAAACCAACGGATCATCGGAGAAATAAATTGGATATTTTTCAACTTCTGCTTTTAATTCCTGCCCTGACGACAGCATCTCAATTCATGCTCTGACGTTTAGCTACTTTATTACTTCTCAACTATTACAACTGCTTTCTTCTTCCTGCGACTTACAGCACAAGGGTTCCTTTTGTCTGAAGCTGTTAATAAAACTTCCAAATTGAAATCTATCAATATCTTCGTCAACTCATTTGTTCTTCTTCTTAATGTAACAGGAGGGTAGACTACAATTTGCCCAACCAAACAAAATTTTGGCAAATATGAACCGAATTTAGCAGAAGTAATTCAGCCAATGAAAAAAGGATTTTGAAAAAGAATTCAGTTTGAGTCTGGAATGAATCACAAGAAAATAAGACACCGAGAGTTATTGCGTATGCCTATCGTACTCTCAACCAAACCGAAAGAAACTATACACAAATAGAAAAAGAATGTTTAGCGAGTATTTGGGCCTGTGAGAGGTTTGACCGTTATATCGCTGGACTAGGTCAGTTTCGCCTATTGATGGATCACAAACCGTCGGAACCGTTAATAAATAGTCAGGAATTAAATAATACTCCTTTGAGATGCCAAAGACTTTTTATAATACTTAGGAGATATAACCAGGTATCTTAGCACTGCGCAGATAGTGAAGCGATAGCTAAAGGCTAACTCGTGCCTTTAGCATTGCGCAGCAAAGCGAACAAACGGACAACGGAGTCGACCGAGTTGGTTAAGACTGGGTGATCTTAGAGTCCTCTTCATGGTTGCCTCCTGGACGTATGCTTCAACGTGTCTGTAAGAACCGTCAGAGGTACTCCAATCCGCAGAAAGGGGCCTCTAGTGGTCCTTAAAAAGGACCTTTTGGCATATCTATGTGATGCAAGGGGAATGCGACCACGAAAAGTAGGATTCAGCCTTGAGAGGTTTGCTCTGAAAGCGAGCTCCTGAGTAAGACGACCTCCGAAATTTTCTGATCCCGGAGCTTTGTTTATACAAAAGGAAAAGTATGACACTCTGCTGGGCTACGTAAAAATAAAGTTCGTCTTTAAAGAATAGTCGTGGCACAAAAGTCCTTCCTTAGCCTGAGATAGGCTACAGAAAATAATCCACTCTATTTTAATAGAGTTACTTTGGACTTTGTAAATGTTGTTACATGAAATTTATTCGCTTTTCTTAGCTGTAACGGCAGGTTAGGGTCATGTCGGATTTCATCATTTCCAGCTGTTATCAGATGTCGTGTTTCTAGGGGTGTGAGTAATCCGATCTGTTTACGTTTGTGAACAGGTCGTGACACCTTCCTTTTATATATACAAGAGCAGAATACGCACAAGGTCAAACCGAAAGTCACTTACTTTTCATTGATGTTATCCATGACACTATGATCGTCCAGTTTTTTCGTTGTTTTCTCCAATGGCAACCAGGTTCGTTAATAATCTTTGTTTTTTTTTTTTTGTTGTTGATTTTTTTTTTTTAACGGAGCAAATCACTGCACACCAAATCGTGTATGTTGTATACTCAGTTGTGTCTTTATGAACAACGAGGAACACGTATATATAAAGATATAAGATTATATTTTTATTCTTGACGATGATACTTGTGTGGAGCAGAAAAGCAATCGCAGAGAGTTCGCACACGCGAAGGGGCTGTCAGGAGACGGAAGAGTCAGCGAAAAACTGACTTTTGCCAAAATTCGGCAACTTATAGTCTACAACTCCCTCGTAACCAGCAGCAATTCTTCTTTCTCATTGGTTATGGTTACGCCCACGTCTCACTTCTTTGTTTTTCATTGGTTACAGTTCACGTCCATGTGTTGCTTGTTCCCCGTTGGCTACTTGCCCAAGCCCAGTTCTATGGGCTGGTGTATCTGCCAACATTTCTAAGTTCAACCACGTCCATAGGTCAAGGTGATATTCTGATTATCACCTTGTTGATATTATCTTCGGCCGGATGACGCTGTCAACAACATCTGCCGATATACAACGCCTGTGGGCATGGTGACATTCCGGTAATCACTTTGTTGATATTATCTTTAGCTGGATGAAGCTGTCAACAACATCTACCGATACACAATAGCAGTGCGCATGGTGACATTCCGGTAATCACTCCGATTTTTATCAATGTATCTGTCAACAACTTCCGTTGTATTCACACCTGCAGGTCACGTTAATATATTACACTACTTAGTCGTGACAGACTATTTCTCCCGTGACTTGGAAACAGTGAAATTAAGTCCATTAACAAGTAATAATGTAATTGGAAAATTAAAAAGTCTGTTCGTCCGGAGGAAAATCCCGGATGAAATTGTAAGTGACAATGCCGGACAAATCACAAGCACCCATTTTAAAGAATTTGCGAAAAAATTTAGATTCACATGCACAACAGTGAGTCCTCATTTTCCGCAGGCAAATGGAGCTGCCAAAAGTGCTGTGAAAATTGCAAAAAGAATATTACGACAAGCAGACATATCTATCGTATTAATGATATACTGTAGTACACCTATAACTGCTACAGGAGTCATCCCAGCAGAACTCTTGATGGACAGGAAAATGAAAACTATCTTACCAAATCACCCAAATAAACTAAAACCAAAATGGCCAAATCTTATGGAAATAAAAGATAAAGTTGGATCATATAAAGCACAAAACGAGAGAAATTATGATAAAAGACATGGGGGAAAGGATCTAAAACCGCTAAAGGTTGATGATAGAATCCGAGGAGAATAAACGGATGAAAGGAAAACTTGGGAAAAATACTGGTACAATCATAGCAGTAAATAAACGTTGTAGAAGGTACTCAGTAAAGTTGGACTCGGGTGAATTCCGAAAAAGAAATAGAAGATATTTGCTGCTTCTCAGAGGAAAAGAATTTGGTTTCAAGGAAAGAGAACGGGATCCAGTTAAAGATAAGGATCAAGATCGAGAAAAGGACGGTTAGTTAAAAGCCCCAAATATCTTAAAGATTTTGTATAGAAAAAGTGAAAATAATAAAAATAAAAGTTGAACAAAGGAAGGTTTAGTATATGTGGGGTTCACATACACAATAAGTTAATTTGTAGTTATTTATGTAGCGCTGAAAAAATAACAAAACTTCTTTGAAGAACAACAATGAATGGTTTATTTTTATGACAGAAAGTAGAACTGTGTCAGAGTGAGAAAAGGTTGTTTTTGGGTATCAGGTGGCAGTGTCACAGGTAACACACCAGTTCTTTAGAGTGTTGCAGGTAGCAGCGTTAGTTCTTTTGTGTGTATAGCTGGAGCCGCCTTTATCGTCTTTAGTGGCCGAGTTATCTTCTGTGAAGATCGTCAATGCTGGCTTCTCGTGGCAGGCTACAGGAGAGAGGTCTTTCTTCTTGGCTGGTCTTGTGCTCTCTGTTGTGCTGGCTGACTTCCAAAAAGGGCTTGAAAAAAATAGTTCTTGAGAGGAAGAAGGAATCAATTACTCGGCCCGCTGACTGGTCAGTGTGTGACCGAATCGCTTGGCGAGGGGGGGGCATTGATTCGCGAGACTGCTACAAGTCCGTTTTTATTCACATGATAGAATGAACCATTTTAAACTTGTGTAATAAGTGTGTCGTTTGTTTTTAGCTCTTATTTATTTTTTTTTTTGCATTGGGACCTCTACGTCCAGTAGTTTCTTTGTTTTGTTCATTTGTTTTAAAGTCGGATTTTGGTTACGACCCCAAACATTTTGACAATATACGAAAAACGTAAACACGAAAATTACTGAGTTTGAGCTCAATAAAAACCAATATATATTTAGGAATTAATGAAGGTAATGGTATCCACCATGCTAGAAATAAAAGAAAAAAAAAAAGAAGATAATTCTACATGCAAATAAGAGCCATAATAAGAACAGAATTAAATGTGAAAAATAAAGCTATTGCAATTAACACTCTAATGATATCAGTTATGGCATATAGTTTTGATATCATAAACTTGACGTTAGAAAAATGATGTATAGTAAAGTCAGGAAACTAATGACCAACCACAGAATGCATCATCCAAGAGCATATAGAAAATCCCCCCCCTCCGTCAAGAGAAAAATCCAACTTGGATTGACCAACAAAACAACCACAACAGAATTAAAGAAATACTCAGACACTACAAAAGATGGGATTTTATAATTCGTAAACACGTACGAGGAGCAAAAGAAACAAAAAATTCACATCGAAAGAAATAGACTTAAAAGATAAAGGAATGAAGGCAAGAACCCCCCCCTACATAGACGTTATGTACAAAGAATCAGAAATGCCGACACAGATATCGTAAAGATTAATCGATGGTTGAAAAGTGCTGAACTGAAGGTAGAGACAGAGGGGTTAATGATAACGGCACAAAACCGGAGGAAATTAAAAAGAAAGAATCATGTAAATATTATAATAAAAAGAACAAACCTAATTGTGCGAATAAAAATAAACTGAATCAATTGACCTCTTCGTGTCCAGTTGCCCAGTCCAAACAACAATAGAATATAAAGAAAGACATGATATAATAGGACATTATATTCATTGTAAATACTATAGAATATTGGATTGTGAAAAATGGTATAAACACCAGACAGAACCAATAACAGAAGCAAAAAGGAGCTACTATTCTCTGGGATTTTGATATCCAAATTGACAGAAATATACAAACAATAGATATGATATAGTGGATAAGGACAAGAAGAAAAAGAAAATCATGCCTTCGAATTGAAATGACAATACCAACAGAAAATAACATATCAGTCAAAGAATGTAATAAAATAAGTAGATACAAAGACCTTGAAATAGAAATTGAACATATATGGCATCTTAAAACTACTACCATGCCAGTAATAGTGGGAACACTGGGTATGATCAAGAAAGGGGCAGATAAATACATTAACAAGATACCAAGCAGACCCAGCCAATGTGAACTACAAAAAATTGCATTTAGCAGAACTGGTTATCTCCCTTGAAGAAGAATATCAATGTGACTGAAAAATATCACCCAAAAAGAGGCAGCAAAAATTGACAAAATTCATATAATCCCTATCTTCCCTCAGGCTCGGTCTTGATTAAAGATACGATGAAGGATTATAAGAAACTGAAACTGAAATTGAAAATTAAATAATAATAAAAATAATAATAATTGGGATAACTGTCACTTTCATGTTCCAAAAAATTGTGGAACATGAAAGTGGCGGTTATACCAATTGTAATTGGTGCTCTTGGTACAGTCACAAAAGGATTGGTACAGAGACTGGAGGACTAAGAAATAATAGGACGAGTGGAGACTATCCAAACTACAGCATTGTTAACATCGGCCAGAATACTGCGAAAAGTCCTGGTAACTTGAGAAGACTTGCTGTCACTTAAACTCCGATGAAAGACCGTCAACTAACGCTGTTGTTAAAAACTCTCAATGACCAAAATAATAATAATAATAATAATAAATCAGAGGACGTGTCGAGCTCATCTAGATTATAGCATTGTTGAGATCGCATATAATACTGAGTAGAGTCCTAAAAACCTAAGTAAACTTGCTGTCTCTTATAAGAAAATAACGAGTTATCCTCGAAACGTCAGTGTACCCGGATGTAAAGAGGGTGAGGATAGAGGGAGAAAGCAGGACGGAAGTAACTTGAGCAAGTGACTTCGGCACAGCCAGATGAGGGAGAAACGACTTGAATCTCCACGAGGCGATACGTGACGAACGAGAGACTGGTAACAGAGGGTGATAGCAGACTACCCAACTCTACAAACAGAACCCAGAAAACAATTCGAGCCAGTAAAACCAAATGTCCACAGCCCTCTTAAAACAGTCTTAAACACAACCAGAAAATATACAAAAAGACAACATGACATTTCGCAACAACAGATAAGTGTATCATAATTTTGACTTTGTTCTCTTAAAGACTATTGATCGCAAAAGGAATATGCTTTAGCAACTATTTCGCACTTCTTATATAAACGTATTTAAACGTCTTACCGCGTTGCTTATTCTTTCCTAAGACGCACATGGGGGGGTCGTTGAATTTCTCATAATCTCAAGACTCTAGAGAAATACTACCTGCTAACGCTGGTATGAAAAGCTCACAAGTAGTAGTAGTAGTAGTAGTAGTAGTAATAATAAAAGTAGTTTTTGCACGCAATTATATTTTCAAGTATTTTTATTAGATATTAATAATTTTCAAACAGATCAATTTGACTGATTGATGGGATCCTAGTAGTTACCTCCACTCCAGGTCAGAGTGGGCCTTGGAGTAACGTCAAGGAAGAGGTAACTCCACCCTTTCTAAAATTGTAGTACTGGAACCTTATCAACGGACTGGGTTTAATGTTAAGCCCAGGACGCACAGTATGAGAGATTCTGGTATTGGAACTTTACCATTTCAAAGTAAACAAAGCATAAAGTCAGTTAAAAATAAAAATTCAAGATTAAACAATATCAGTAACACCAATTTGTTCTTAGTTTTAGTGACGAGCCGGTTACCAGATTTAGATTTAAAAAAAGAAGAAATCGCGTCAAAATTTCAAAGAAGGTAGCAAAACCCACCCTAACGTAAATGTCAAAGAAATTTAATTTCAAAGCAAAACTCTCTCTCTCTCTCTCTCTCTCTCTCTCTCTCTCTCTCTCTCTCTCTCTCTTTCTCTCTCTCTCTCTCATTCATCAGCATTCAACATACAAAAAACTTGAGCTGCAGGTCAATAAATTTCATGCAATTATATTCCGGCGGAAACCCACCGAAAAATTAAGAAAACAATCCCTTTTTTTGTCCACCTTTTATATACATTGTATTTATAAGAAAAGAAAAAATACACAAACGTGTCCCAACAGTTAGAAATATACACATATTGTTCCATGGACAATCAGTATGTAAAAGAAGTACAAAAAGGAAAAAAAGTTTACTTGATGAGAATTGAATAATAACCACGTGACTTTACCTTTCCCGCTCAGAGTTTTAAAAAAAGGCATGTATGAGTTGCTAGTACTGTCATGTGACATTCCACGAGGCACCCAGTGAACACGTCTATTCTCTAAGGCAGATAATTATTCATACAAGTGATACTTATGGGAAGCACTTAACTGCATCAGCTCTAGCTTAAAAGACAAGACTTTGACGCTTAGAAAGGATTAAATTCTCTAAACATATAAATAGCTTGCATGACTTACAATGAATGTGCTCACTTCTGCTTAACTGATAACTATAAGGAGAAAAAAAAGATTAATTTAATGATTTAGTATTTGTAAATTTAAAGATTTGCAAAATCGTCAAATATTCATTGGACGAAAAATATGATTGCAAAGTTTAAGGATTCAATTGAATGGGTTTCAATTTTGTTGAATAATGAATACAAAAGATTCCTATCTTTTGTCACGATTTCTCTTGATTATCTCCCTTGAATGTCAATGTAAAAACATTTTGCTTCGCTCTCAAATGTCGACCGTTATTAAATATATTTTAAGGAAAAGCATCACTTTATTTTTACATTTACAATTCCTCTGTTTTCTCTATTTTGATTTTTTCGTAAGGAGAAGAAATCATACAAGAGAAGTGAGTATCACCTTTTCTTAATTTCTTTAAAAATGATAAGACTTTTTTTTCTTCAGAAAAAGACTTTTTTTTTATTCAATATAAAAACTTAGAAGAATTTAAAATATTCAATGAAGATTATGTTTAATCTTTCAATGTATTTTTATTGGACAATGAATTTTTTAAATTCTTTTTTAATTTAATCTGTTTTTAACGAATATCTGATTTTCATTTTCACATTTGAAAAAAGTCTGCTTCTTGGCTCTAAAGTGAGGGTACATTTTATAATATTCTCATCATAGTATAATAGTTATTTTATTTATTGAAATTTATAATTGCATTTTTGTTGGAAAATGTAATTTTGTTATTCATTTTTGAAAAAATCCTAATTTATTTCGTCCGTGTCATTTCATTTAAGTCATTTATTTTCATTTTCTTGAAAAATTGTTTCATTTGGTACAAAAACGGGGATTCGATTTACAACTATAATGCTAAACTCCATCTTCCTTTTAGATACATCTTTATACAAGTTGTGATCGGTGGCCAGTTGCACTCATCGACTATTTTGATAATGTAATAGAAAAATACTGTCAACATCAAGTCCAAATAAAATCAAAACGAAGGGCAGATAACTCGTGAACATCTATCACGGAATTCCATTTAATAAAAAATCAAATAATTTCAAATTGGACAAATTCTATGATTAGAGGATGTTTTCCTGAATGGAACCCAACTCAATTATTTGAGAAAAAAATTATTTTTAATGAATGGGATAATCTGAGCCCAACTGCGTCATATTTAATTAGTTTCATATTATGGTCATTTACAAATTAAAAAAAAAATTGACTTGAATAATTTGGTATTGGAGATAAAATGAATAATAGCTTCTGAATTGTGAAATATTTTCATTCTTTAATTGTATCGTTAAAAGAAAATATTAAAACACATATTTAAACCCAATTTAACTCATGTTGAGATATATATGTGCATGTCCATAGTTTCATTTCTTGGATTAATTTTATTCTGATTTACTTTTTCCATTTTTTTGGCCACTATTTGTCAGTCTCATAGGGATATACCAACCGATATTAGTCGTAAGAAAATAAGTAGACAAGACGTCATTTAGGAGATATTTTATTCACACGTGTTCATCACAACCCTTTATTGCCAGAACTACAAAGAAAAGAAACAAAGACAAAGGAAATACAAAGTGCACACCAAATTTAGTGGCGCCTACAAACAATTCACATGACATGCCATTGCACATAATTACAGAAGTAACTCATCTTCTGTTGTGGTTCACAACCGCATCACCATATATCCAAGAGACTATTTCAGTTGGTATATTCAACACTATTCTTTACACTATATCCCCCCCACTCCAGAAGCAGAATTTTATATGCTATTTTAACATTGAATATTGCTACATTAGTTCCTCACTGTGTTTGTTGGAAATAAAGGAAATGGAACGAGATATAAAAGGGTTTTCAATGAAGGTTTAATGACAGCCAGAATAAAGGGTACCTTTATGCTGCAAGTCTCGTAGGAAGGGAGGAAAGAAATAGTTATTGAGTTAAGAAGGAATTATAGCAGCTAAATGCCTGAGTGGAACGTGCGTTGCTAAAGTCAAGGCAATGCTGAATGCCTGAGTGGAATATGCATTGCTGTAGACGTAGTAAAGGTCGTGTTTGCTGTTTAAGGACAAGAATGATGTAGTCACCCATAAATGTGTGGTCCTGGTTGGTGTAGGAGAGAGGCATGAAGGTCTCCAGAAAAGGCTGCCCAGGAATGAGGTAGCTGGATGTCTGGGCGTAATTACGTGTTGCTGTAGACATAGCAAAAGTTAGAGGCAACATAAAGATGTTCCTGTAAGTGATGGATTATGTGCATCTAATTCATGTTCAACTGGGAACCCTTTGTCTAAGAGGGTAGACTCAAAAGGTCCATAAATCAGATGGCTTTCCTCATGGTGTTGTGCTTCTGCTGCTATGAAGGGAGCTGACAGAAAGTATGTCCATCCTTCTCGAAAGGTTCTGAGGAAGAGAGAGTTTGGCGGGCTTTCACCATTTTTATGTTGTGCAGGAAAATGATCTGGGCTAAATAGGATCAGTCATCCTCATTGGGTAAAAATATGTAACGACAATAACAATCAAATTAATTTATGTGCCAAACAAAAATACAAAGTTCTTTCTGCTATGCTATCTTATTGTCATTATTTTCTTTTTCTTGTTGGTTTTATCTGTACATTGATCTAAATTGGATGTCTTCATTGGATTATTAGCTTAATAGGATATTTATATATCCGACACACACATATATATATATATATATATATATATATTGTTTTGCATTGAAATTTTGAGAAGCTTCCCAATGGATGCATGCGAGTTGTTTAACCTCCATAAGAATTGTACAAAAGGAAAGGAAAAAACCAAAAAACATTTTATGTGTTGTAAATAATAAAGATTTTGATGATTCAAAATTACAATTTTTGAAAAGTCGGTATTTTATGTTTGAGAGTTCATATGTATGTGTGTAGAAGAAAGAGTTGATTGACGGAGCAGAATTAATAAAATAAAATGTCAAAGAATTAACATTCAAAGATAATAATAATAATTAAAAGATGTACTTAATTGTTCTTGTGTGAGCATGGGAGTTAATATTTTGTTGGCTATGGTGGCAAAGGAATCATAATATATTGGCTTGTGAGTGCTTGAATGCCAACTTTTTCTGTTAACATTGTTATCTCTGTTGCAATGTGTAACTTTGTCTGCTGGGGTCATGAATTCTGTGAATTCTGTCTGCTGGCTGAAAAGGGGTCTTATTTATATCTCTCTGGTGGATCAAAAAGGCTCAGCTGAAAACATTTATTATTTTGGGTACAGATGCTTTTGATTGGTCGAGAAATCTTATGAAATTTTCTTTTATTCTAAACCAGAACTATGTATCAAGCCAGATGTTCACAAACCAGTTTTTGTTATTTTTTCTTTGAACGTCTTAGGGAGAACATCCGGTTCTCAGCACTTATATTGGTATTGTTACAGATGTCTAATCCTGTCAACTCTTCATTTTTCCTTAAATAGTTTTGAAATGATAAAAGATATTTCTCTTGGGCACCTCACATGATGGCATAATGGTTACAAGCTAGATTAGCAAACCATCGTTAGTGAGTTTCTTTCTCTCTGGATGCTCTGTTCTTCTGGCCTTGTGCCAATACTTAACTAAGCATAGTAAGAAGAGGCACCTCACATAGTGTAACGATAAACAAGCTAGATTAGCAGAGTATTGTTAGTAAGTTCCTTTCTCTCTGGATGCTCCATACTTCTAGCCTTGTGCCACAACTTAACTAAGCATAGTAAGAAGGGGCTCCTCATGTAGTGTAATGGTAAACAAGCTAGATTAGCAGAACATTATTCGTGGGTTCATTTCTTTTTCTTTTGTTTTCTATTTTTTTTTTTTCTGTTACCAACATATTCTGTGGTAATGTGGAATTTTTTTTTTTGCATTGAAAGTCTTCCTCAATTTTCAGAATAGAAAATATTCTTCGTTTAAAGTTAAATCTAACTAAATGACGGATATGATAAAAAATACATCACCATTACATAAAATACTATATTTTTCTTAAACTTCAGTGGCATCATTATATAGGTGGGAAGAGTAAATAATGTTTCATTAGTGGTTTCATTGGTCTAATGGGTAGAGTGTTTGCCAATGGTCCAGGAGACCAGGGTTCAATCCCAGGTTGCATCATACCAAAGACTTTAAAAATGGTACTTGATATCTCTTTGCTTAACACTCAGCAATATAAGGTAAGTATCAAGGGTAAAGTGGAGCAATCCAGGGAAAGGAGTAGTGGTTTTCCCCTACACCTCGGAGTAGTAGCTATTGAAAAGGGAGCCTTCTGGTCACCCTCGACAATGGTCGCCAACTTTACTTTAGTGGCTTAATAGTGCTGTTTCAAACCTTTGAATAACAAAGTTAGAATTGTAGTTTCCATTTTTATAGTTCATTGACTGATGTTACAAATGTTGAATTTCTTTTTAACTCATTGAGTTTCACTAATTTTTATGTATTTATATTTAAAATTTTATTTTCTATATTTTTTTTTTCACTTTTCCTCACACATTGAAAGATTTGGGAGCATTTTGCCTTAATTTTCTGCTTCTTAGTCTCTCATTAATACTTAAATGTTTCTGAATGACAGAGAAAATGCATTCATTCCTTTTGATTTTCCACTGCATTTTTTTTGTTTTTACTTTTGATACTTATATTGCAGTTCATTGAAGACAATTTGAATTATCATAATTTTATAATTGCAAAAAATGCACGTCTTTTGTTTTCTTTATTCACAGATATCAATTGGAGGATAGAACAACAATTTTCAAAATCAAAAACACATACAAGTACACACCAAAGAAAAAAAAAAATTGCACTGTGTGTGAATCAATATTCTGACAAAGTTTATATTTAAATAAAAAAAAAAGAGACAATTGTTATTCTTACAAAATAGGTACGTGAGAATTTTTCAATAACTTTCATTTTAAACAATATAGTCACACAGACACTAAAAAAACATCCAACTTGAGTCAGCTGTGTGAATCAGCCTTTTACCATTTTAAAACTAAAAAGACTCATGCAGACACACATAGAGGAGAAACGCTTTTCTTGTGATATATGTGAATCTACATTTGCACGAAATTCAAATTTGAAACGTCATAGACTAACACACACTGGAGAAAAGCCATTTTCTTGTGAAGTGTGTGGAACAGCATATTCACAAAATTCACATTTGAAAAGTCACATGCGAACACACACAGGAATGAAACCTTTTTCTTGTAAAAAGTGTGGATCAGCATTTTCTGAGACCTCCAATTTAAACAGACACATGCGAACACATGCTCAAGGTGAACTGTATTCCTGTGAAGTGTGTGGATTAGCATTTTCACATAGTTCAGACTTGAAAAGTCAGATGCAAACGCACCCAAAACCAAAATGTGTTTCTTGTAAAGTATGTGGATCAGGATTTTCACAGAATTTCAGTTTACAAAAACACATGCAAACACACAGAGGAAAGAAGCTATATACTTGTGAAGTGTGTGGATCCTCATTTTCACTTAGATCACATTTAAAAAACCATATAAAAATACACACTGGAGAGAAAACATATACTTGTGAAGTGTGTTCATCTGCTTTTTCACAGGATTCAAGTTTACAAAAACATATTCGAACCCACACAGGAGAAAAACCATATTCTTGTGAAGTGTGTGGATCAGCATTTTCAATTAGTTCACATTTAAAAAGTCACATGAAAACTCATACAGGTGAGAAGCCATATTCATGTGAAGTGTGTGGGTCTGCATTTGCACAAAATTCTAATTTAAAAAAACATATGCGAACACACACTGGAGAGAAACCATATTCTTGTGAAGTTTGTAGTTCAGCATTTTCAAGTAGTTCTTATTTGAAATGTCATATGCAAACACACACTGGAGAGAAACCATTTTCTTGTAAAGTATGTGGATTTGCATTTTCACAAAATTCCAATTTAAAGAAACACATGCAAACACACACTCAAGAGAAACCTTTTTCATGTGATGTGTGTGGATCTGCATTTTCTGAGAGTTCCAGTTTAAAAAATCACATGCGAACACACACTGGAGAGAAACCATTTTCTTGTGAAGTATGTGGATCAGCATTTTCAGCCAATTCCAGTTTAAAAAAACACATGCGAACACACACTGGAGAGAAACCCTTTTCTTGTGATGTGTGTGAATCTGCATTTTCTGAGAGTTCCAGTTTAAAAAAACATATACGAATACACACTGGTGAGAAGCCATATTCTTGTAAAGTTTGTGGCTCTACGTTTTCTGAGAGTTCCAGTTTAACAAAACATATGCGTATACACACAGGAGAGAAACCTTTTCCCTGTGTTGTATGTGGATCCACATTTTCTAGCAATTCACATTTGAAAAGCCACATGCAAAGACACACTGGAGAGAAACCATTTTCTTGTGAAATATGTGGATCAGCTTTTTTAACAAATTCAAATTTAAAACGACACATACGAACTCATACTGGAGAAAAACCTTTTTCTTGTGAAGTGTGTAAATCCTCATATTCACGGAGTTCTCAACTGAAACGTCACATGCGAACACACACTGGAGAGAAACCATATTCTTGTCAAATTTGTCTATCAGCGTTTTCTGATCCTGCCAACTTAAAAAAACATGTGCGAACACATACTGGAGAGAAACCATATTCTTGCGAGGAGTGTGGATCTGTATTTTCAGCCATTTCCAGTTTAAAAAAGCACATGCAAACGCACACTGGAGAGACTCCATTTTCTTGTGAAGTGTGTGGATCAGCATTTTCAACTAATTCACATTTGAGAAGTCATATGCGAATGCACACTGTAAGAAACCAATATCTTATGGCAAGTGTTGGTCTTTATTTTTAACAAATTCAAATTCAAAATGACTCATATTGACACTTACTGGCAAGTTTGAATTTTAATGTAAAGTGTGTGTATTTTTCATGCAATTCAAAATATGAACACTTTACAAACAATTTCTAAATGAAGTATTAAACATCAGTATGTTTATAGAATTCTGAAGTGAAAAGCCAGATGCAAATGCATGCCATATTCGTGTATAAGTAAAGTTGGCGACCATAGTCAAAGGCAACCCGAAGGCTCCTCTTTCAATAGCTACTGCATCAAGGTGTAAGGGGGGTGGTGCTACTCTATTCTCTGAATTGCTCCACTTTACCGTTGATTTGTACCTTAAATGCTGAGTGCAAAGCAAGGCAGCATCAACTACCAATTTTTGGGTCTTTGGTATGACTCGACCTGGGATTGAACCCCATTCTCCCTAACCATTGGCGAACACTCTAACCATTATGCCAATTGCCTGGTGTATATTCTGGTATAATTATTGATGCATAATCTTTGGATATGCATTTTACTTTCAATTTAAAAAAGACATGAACATAGGAAGCATAGTCAGCACAATTGTTATTGGAAATGAAATCATTGACAAATCCTAGGCAATAATAAGCAAATGCAGCTATCTGACACAAAGGGAATACTCGACCAGGCATGACTGGGAAAGGTAATTCAATTAGAATTGTGCAAGAGATTAAAATCTAAGATACACACCAATCACTTAATCCAGGCCAGAAGACCAGATCTGTTTTTGATTGTAAATAAAGGTTTTTGTTTTCTCATTCAATTCAGTCAGAGTTTCCTGTCTGTTCTCTTCCTTTTTCTTCATTTTCTGTCTGCACTTTTTTACATTTTGGGAAAATATCAATATTACAGATACCCAATTTGTGATTGAACCCTGAACTCTGGCACCTTTGAGATTGTCTTGAAAGCCCTGGAAGCCTTTGAGATTGTCTTGAAAGCACACATGCAAAGAAAACATATTGACACTTACGAACTCATACTGGAGAAAAACTTTGAGATTGTCTTGAAAGCCTTGGAAGCCTCTGAGATTGTCTTGAAAGCACTGGAAGCCTTGAAAGCACACATGGCAAAGAAAACATATTGACACTTTCAAACTCATACTGGAGAAAATTCTTTGAGATTGTCTTGAAAGCCTTGGAAGCCTCTGAGATTGTCTTGAAAGCACTGGAAGCCTTTGAGATTGTCTTGAAAGCCCTGGAAGCCTTTGAGATTGTCTTGAAAGCACTGGAAGCCTTTAAGATTGTCTTGAAAGCACTGGAAGCCTCTAAGATTGTCTTGAAAGCACTAGAAGCCTTTGAGATTGTCTTGAAAGCCCTGGAAGCCTTTGAAAATGTCTTGAAAGCACTGGAAGCCTTTGAGATTGTCTTGAAAGCACTGGAAGCCTTTGAGATTGTCTTGAAAGCCCTGGAAGCCTTTGAGATTTACAAGTGAATATATCACTGATGTGGAGTTCTGGCTTCCAGTCAAAAACAATGGATAAATCTTTCACTTTACTCAGGTAGAGTTCTTGTGTACGATTTTGATATCAGGTTTTAGGAGCTGCTGAAAAATATGAGCGCATTACACTGAACATCCAAATTTTGTTCTTTTCTCATATTAATATTTGTATAATATGCAGTAAGATTCATTAACATGAAGTGACTAGAATTATAGACCTATGTTTTAAAGAAACTAACGTATAAGCTCATTAAAAAAAGGTATTAGGGATCACATTTTACCAAACTGCACTGAAACTCTGTCACTAAAAACATGAGGGTGATTGTCCCTATGTGTTGTGGTCAATGAGCTTCACTGCAACATTGTAGTAAGATTGAATTCATCTTAAAGGGGGTTATCCCCTGGATTTGTGGTTAACAAACTTGACTTCAACTTTGTAGTAAGATTGGATTCCACTTGAAGGAGATTGTCCCCCAGTGTTGTGGTTAATGAGCTGGACTGCAACATTGTAGTAAATGATACTGAATTTAATTTGCACTATTAAGTTCACTTTAGAACTTTTGGGAAAAGTATAAACCCTCGTATCCCCCTCCAAGCCATGGGTCAAATAATTCCACTACTGTCATTCAACAATTATAGCTTTGGCATTAAATAAGCCTTGAAGTTTGATATACCACCAAACAAAGAAACCAAACTAAAACCAGGCTAAAAATATTAATATATAGCAGTTGAAAAGTAAGTACATGTCTTGTATATAAAATTCTATTTTCATTATAGCGTTTTAAGAGTGTATAGTTTGCTAATAAATAATTTGGAATTGCAATACTATGTAGTGAAAATAGATGAAGTTAGCACTGGGCAAGTGAATTGGAGTTTAAAATAGTGTTTGATCTGAAGAAGCAATACCAATAACTTGAGATTGGAACAATGGAATGAAAAAAAAATCATAAATGCAATGGACAAAACATGGATATTTACGGGGATTAATCAAGTCAAAATGACATGTTTATTTGAAATCACTAGAAATCTAATAGCTGCAAAGTAATGAGGCTTTCTGTCTATGAAGGAAAGACTGCAATAATGGAATGATAATAAGAAATGCAATGGACAAAACATGGATATTTACAGTGATTAATCAAGTCAAAATGACATGTTTATTTGAAATCACTAGAAATCTAATAGCTGCAAAGTAATGAGGCTTACTGTCTATGAAGGAAAGACTGCAATAATGGAATGATAAAATAATAAGAAATGCAATGGACAAAACATGGATATTTACAGTGATTAATCAAGTCAAAATGACATGTTTATTTGATATCACTAGAAATCTGATAGCTGCAAAGTAATAAGGCTTACTGTCTATGAAGGAAAGACTGCAATAATGGAATGATAAAATAATAAGAAATGCAATGGACAAAACATGGATATTTACAGTGATTAATCAAGTCAAAATGACATGTTTATTTGAAATCACTAGAAATCTAATAGCTGCAAAGTAATGAGGCTTTCTGTCTATGAAGGAAAGACTGCAATAATGGAATGATAAAATAATAAGAAATGCAATGGACAAAACATGGATATTTACAGTGATTAATCAAGTCAAAATGACATGTTTATTTGAAATCACTAGAAATCTAATAGCTGCAAAGTAATGAGGCTTACTGTCTATGAAGGAAAGACTGCAATAATGGAATGATAAAATAATAAGAAATGCAATGGACAAAACATGGATATTTACAGTGATTAATCAAGTCCAAATGACATGTTTATTTGAAATCACTAGAAATCTAATAGCTGCAAAGTAATGAGGCTTTCTGTCTATGAAGGAAAGACTGCAATAATGGAATGATAAAATAATAAGAAATGCAATGGACAAAACATGGATATTTACAGTGATTAATCAAGTCAAAATGACATGTTTATTTGAAATCACTAGAAATCTAATAGCTGCAAAGTAATGAGGCTTACTGTCTATGAAGGAAAGACTGCAATAATGGAATGATAAAATAATAAGAAATGCAATGGACAAAACATGGATATTTACAGTGATTAATCAAGTCAAAATGACATGTTTATTTGAAATCACTAGAAATCTAATAGCTGCAAAGTAATGAGGCTTTCTGTCTATGAAAGAAAGACTGCAATAATGGAATAATGAAATTATAATAAATAGAATTAAAAACTCTCAAAATATTAAAGAATTTTTAAAAAATCTTATATTCATAATTATCAAAACTTACCGTTTATGCTCTTTTAGCAAGGCTTAGAATATGCTAATTATTTACTGCAGAGAGATAAAACCCTTCGTTAAGAAAAAAAAATGTGGTGTCCTGGATACTAAACTTCATCTTGTAAAGTGTGGTATACCCCTTTATTACTATTACTCCCATATCCACTCTGATCCCCAGTAGTTGTATCTTTTAGGATCCCATCTATAAGTGAAATAGATCTTTTTTGAAATTATTCATATTCGATAAGACTGTGTGAAAAAATCCCCCCAAAAGCCTTAACCAACTATACAAAAAATATAAATACAAACATATTTATTTTCTTTTTAGGCTTCCTTACTTAAAAATTATAAATGTTAACTTTTTGTTTCATTGCTGAATTATTTTCATCAATTTCAAAATTACAGATACCAATGAAATCTTAGATCAACTCAGTTCTACACAATCCAATATTAAAGCATTCTTAGATTGTGGTATGTTTTTTGATCTGTTCACATTAACAAAAACATAGCATGATTCACCAATGGGTTGTATTGCATTGAACATGTTAATATATACAAGATTTGATCAAACAGTTGAAACTTTAAAGGTTTTAGTTTTAAAAGTGGAATGAATCTGTGTGCAAAGCTTATCAACTTATATAATAGAAGGACTATATCTTGATGAGTTGGTGCCAATTTGAACAAAAAATATGAAGCAAGTTTCAATATTTTTTTAAAAATTGTTTTTAAATCCAACATTAATACATCACATGAACAAGTATGTAAAGCTGAACAACTTATAAGAGTGATGAGATCTTGACAAAAATCAGAGCCAGTTTGAAAAAAATTCTGAAAACAGGTTCAATAATTTAGAGGGAATTCCCATATCGTAATGGTTAACATTCTGGGTTGCAGCCTTGGAATAAGTGAATTCAAAGTAACCCCTTGGGAGTGTTATGAATTCCCTTATCCCCGCCCCGCTCAGCTATGGATTAAACGGTATCACAGCTGTTCTTCTGCATGGAAGACTTTGGCATTAAATAACCATTGATATGCCACAAAAGCCAACTATCAATACTTTTTTAAGAGAATAATTTTGATGGAACACAGATTTGTGCAAGCGCAGTACCTTTTATACTCACTAGACCCCTAGACCTGTGGGATTATTTCTGAAAATTCATATCAACTGTGAACATTAAAAGACATTTTACTGCATAACTTTACATTACATCAAAAGAGAAGATTTGAAGATAGTTGGACCAATAGAAAATACATTGGAGTAAGTGTTGGATGTCCAAGGGGAATAAAACATTGAGTTTATTGCTTTCTGTCATAGTAGGTGCTGCTTTAGTCTTAATACTTTTTGAACATTTCCTCATAGATGTTAATATTTTAAATTAAGATATTATATTCTATCTATTGATAAAATATAAAGTGTCTGCTTATGTGAGACGTATTGTATATTTCTTTCTAACAATATGATAGAATTGTATTCTTTCAGAATGATTTTATTTGTTTTTTTTTGTTTTGTTTGTTTTTTGTCCTTACGTGAAGAATTTATTTAATGTTTTATTTGAACTGACATAAACAATTTTCTTATATACTTGTCTGTCATGGAATATCATTTTGTTCTTGATATATAAATCATTAACAAAACTAATCATTGCTATTTATTCCATTTGATTATGTTTCTTAGACTCTAATAGAAAATGTTTTATGATTGAATATGAATTTTTGATCATTTGTATTTCAATAAATTACAGCATGAATCATGATTTTGTAATTGCAAATAATCAACTGGTCTTTTGTTTTCTTTAAAATATTTCTTCTTTATTCACAGATATCAATTGGAGAAGAAAAGAATGATTTTTGAAGACATAAGGAAGTTTATACCGAACAGAAAACTTGTTTTTGCAGACTATGTGGATCTGCATTTTGACAAAATTCCTATATAAATAATTACATCCCTGCACATAAAAAGAGAATTGTTATTTTTGCAAAGTCTGTTCATGAGCATTTCCCCCTAATTCATATTTAAAATAAGTATCTAGAGGCACACTTGAATGAAAACCTAGCCAAGTGTATTAATCAACTTTTTTAGAGTTTAAAACTAAAAAACAAAAAAAAAACCCCATGGCCACACAAAAAAACGAGAAACTCAAACCATATTGTGAGGTGTGTGGATCGTCATTTACACTGGCGTCGACTTTGAAGATACACATGCGAAAACACACTGGAGAGAAGCCGTATCCTTGTGAAGTGTGTGGATCAGCATTTTCAGATAGTTCGCATTTGAAACGGCACATGCGAAAACACACTGGAGAGAAACCATATACTTGTAAAGTATGTGGATCAGCATTTTCTGAGAATTCTACTTTAAAAGATCACATGCGAACACACACTGGAGAGAAACCATTTTCTTGTGAAGTATGTGGATCAGCATTTTCAGCCAATTCCAGTTTAAAAAAACACATGCGAACACACACTGGAGAGAAACCCTTTTCTTGTGATGTGTGTGAATCTGCATTTTCTGAGAGTTCCAGTTTAAAAAAACATATACGAATACACACTGGTGAGAAGCCATATTCTTGTGAAGTTTGTGGCTCTACATTTTCTGAGAGTTCCAGTTTAACAAAACATATGCGTATACACACAGGAGAGAAACCTTTTCCCTGTGTTTTGTGTGGATCAACATTTTCTTGTAACTCACATTTGAAAATTCACATGCAAAGACACACTGGAGAGAAACCATTTTCTTGTAAAATATGTGGATCAGCTTTTTTAACAAATTCAAATTTAAACCGACACGTGCAAACTCATACCGGAGAAAAACCTTTTTCTTGTGAAGTGTGTAAATCTTCATATTCATCGAGTTCTCAACTGAAACGTCACATACGTACACACACTGGAGAGAAACCATATTCTTGTCAAATTTGTCTATCAGCATTTTCTGATCCTGCCAACTTAAAAAAACATGTGCGAACACATACTGGAGAGAAACCATATTCTTGCGAGGAGTGTGGATCTATATTTTCAGCCATTTCCAGTTTAAAAAAGCACATGCAAACCCACAGTGGATAGACTCATTTTCTTGTAAAGTGTGTGGATCAGCATTTTTAAGGAATTCACATATAAAAAGCCATATACGAACACATACAGGAGAGAAACCCTATTCTTGTGAAGTCTGTGGATCAGCATTTTCATAGAGTTCTCAAATGAAAAGACACATGTGAATACACACTGGAGAAAAAACATTTTCTTGTTTTTTAGACAGTTCCAATTTAAAATTTCATATACGAAGACATACTGGTGAGAAACCATATTCATGTAAAGAATGTGGTTCAGCATTTTCACTCAGTTCAAGTTTAAAAAGGCACATGAAAACTCACACCGACTAAAACTTTTATTTTCCACAATGAATTGTTCCCAATTTTTAATGTGTTACAGTTTAAAAAACCACATGTAATTCAGAACAATGTAAAGTATACGTAATCATTTACATAAGACATAATGTTATTGTAACCAAAATAAACTGGAAAATATTCTTTCTTTTCAATTGGTTTTATTTTTGTTGTTTAGCTTTAATATGTGCTTTGCTCATTGTAAAATGTGCAGATCAAGATTTCCTTAATGTCATTTTAGAGAGTTAAACATTTTTTCAGATATTCACTTACACACACTTTTTGCTGTCTTTCCTTTTCAGTGGTTGGCTGTCTTTTATTTTGTCACTCTGTTTTTTTTTTTTCTGGCTGCTCTTCATTTCTTCCGTCAAGATAGTTGCTTGACTCTTGATCAACTTATGATGCTCCCTCCATTTATAATTCTGTGTCAAGGCAGGTAGCATTCATTAGAATTGGTGATCTTGTTTTATTTATTTCTTTTCCATTCAAATTAGAATTCGTCTGCTGTTTTGAGTTCTTATCAAAAAAATTATATTTGCAAAAAGACTGACAATTAACTTTACACTTCTTAAATGTGGGAATCAGCTTTTTCATAGAGAAGAAATTGAAAGTGCCTCCTGAAAACACATTGAAATAATACCTTGTATATTTAGACTGTACATGAGCATTTTTTTTGTTCATATTTGCAATTCCTGCTGAGAATTCTTTTTCAGATGATTGTTATATAATCCAATTTGAAAAAACCTTGCTCTATCATATTTTTCCCTTTGGTAAAGATATACATTCCATGGTAGAGGTTAATTTGTTTTCCTTTCCATTGTTGAATTCATTTCATAATTAATAAAGATTTTGTTGGTTCATCGTGGACGTCTGCATATCATCAACAATATTTTCAGTTTTTGTTTTTCACATATGTACAAAAACTTAGTCCAAGGTTGAGGATTTGGTGGTGAGGTGCTCTTCATCACTTTCTTAACATTAACTTGTCCTATTTGATGACAAAGTCATGTTTAATATTAATTAGTCCTATTTACTGATAAAATCACATTTAATATTAACTTGTCCTATTTGATGACAAAATCACATTTAATCGTCAAATGTTCAATTCATGTTTGGTAATGAAGAGAGGAGAAATTGTCTTGATTAAGAATATTGTACTGGGTGCTGGATTTCAGGAATTGTGAAGATATGAAATTGAAATCAACAAATTGAGTTTAATTCATATACAGAAATATACAAGATGTTTTTTTGTCTTCTTTGGAGTAAGAAGGCTTACAAAGAAGCTAAATTGTTAAATTTTCTAGTGAAGTTAAGTTTTTGGTAAGTGTTCAAGAATAAACTTGTAGACTGTCTGTCGTGTGTGTGTGAAAATTAGTCACAAAACGTTTTGTTTTGACTGATATCCATGCTTGACTATTGAAACAAGTGAGGAAACTACTATATGTAGAAGATTCGTGCACATCTGAATGAGTACAGGTCAATTGTCAAATACAATGTATTATATGTTTTTGATGGGATCAAGAAAGCATCTGCAACCTCAGTCTTTATTGGCCTCTGATTGGCCACAAAAGGGTTAATTCGTTGCCACAGAATTTCTCACTTCTAAGTCTGCTGTAATCACACAGTGACCTTAAATAGTCTGCTTACCTTTCTGCATTTTCATCATAATAAAGAGTTCTGAATAGTTACAAGATTTGAATTAAAGTGTAACAATATAGAAAACAAAAAATGTGTTACACTAATTTGCTACACACTCCTTGTTACAAAATGTTGCTTAATATTGTAGCAGAGGAGTCTTCCAGGCACTGTGATAAAAATAGTTAATGCTGAAATGAATTATAAATAAAACCTTGCAAGCAGAAAACAAATAACAGGAGGTTGAGTTGAACAGATGTCTTTTTATGCATTTATATATTTTTGGTAATAATTTATAAATATGTTATGTGTGTATTAAATTTGTATGTATACTGTATAGATAAATGTATTTAGTATTGGTTGTGTATATCAGTCCTAGATTCTTTTGAGCATTAAACTTTGTTATGATTTGAGAAATTCGGAACTGATATTTTGCTTCTACACTCTTGGCAGGAGAAAATTGGTCCAAACCCACAAGATTTGGGTGGCAAAATAGTGAAAACTTATTCTAGGAAATAATGACACACTTGATTCCTTTTTAGGAAAGAATAATTTTATTTTTAGATGTGATAGACACTGGGGTTAGGGATCGTTACAGAAGATCCCCTTTAAAAGCAGAGCATCTTAATTGGAAAAATAATCATTATATTTCAGGAAATGAGTTTAGAACTCTGTTGGGATAGTCTTCCAATAAGTGTTTTCTATTTCGGGGGTTTTATGTACAGTTCTTTCAGACGGTTAACTGCAGTATCGAAAGTATCACACTCTGCAATGTATTCATATACATAAGAAGAAATACAATTTATCAGGGTATCAAGTTTATCTAAGTCAGTATGGATGTTAGGGTCAATAATTTGCATAGGAACGGCGAGAAGCTTCGAAACCAGTGATTAAAATTCTTACTTGATGATGGTGTATTAGGACGGGTGTCCAAACGTTCTGGTCTCAAGTATTTCTCCATACTGTTGAATTTGTTTTGTTAATAAATTGAAATGAGTTGACAAGACAGGTATTCCTTAACAAGAATTTATTTAAGAAAACATTCCCTTACTAAACAATTCATCAACTGATGGATGCCAGTAAGGGAGGTAACTACAATAACAAAATGTCAAGGGCGGATAAGTATAGTACAATCACAAGCCTGACTTTTGTCTGGGATTTGAGGATTTAATTGAATCTTTTAGAAAAATATCGAAGATCAAAATTACAGTTCCTTTATTCGCGTCGTTGGGTTTGGTCTCTTGGTTTAATGGCATATCAACCTTTATGGGTTATTTAATGCCAAAGTCATCCTTGTAGAAGGAGATCAGTGGTGATACTTTTTAATCTATAGTTATACGATGTTGCAGTCCAGCAGGTTAGCGACTATGCCACGGGGGTACCCTCGTGTCTGTTAATAATTGTAGTTGGAAAATGTGTGTGCATGTAACAGCATAAAAGGGAAAAAATCGGAACTGTTATATAAAATTTGTGAAACAAAAGGATAAAGAAAACTCCTACCCACTAATTTCTTTATCAAGATTGTATGAAGAACTTTGGAGGAGCAACTCTTTTAGGTCAAAATAAACGGGATGTTGTCCTGAAGACCTACTTAGGACGATGAACGATAGGGAGGAGTGGCGAGAGAGGGTCAGGGATATCCGTGCTACCAGCGCGACATGATGATGATGATGATGAAGTTCAACCGTCACTCTATGTGGTACCGTCTTTGTTGTCATTGGGTCAAAGGATCTTCAGAAAAAAAAGGATTCAAATGAACTTTTGAAAGCTTTTCCTTTGCAAAGATCAATATTTTTTCATCCAATCAAAGAGCCAGAGAATAATTCTCAGAGATAGCTAAAACGAATCCATCTTGCTCATTAGAAATTCATTGATAAACGGGTGAGACCACAACTAATTCCGTTGTATTTAGGCCGGCATCAAGTAAGTACATACTGAGTTCCAGCTAGAGACAGTTGCAGTAGAAGTCGCACATTTGGGCAGTTGGCTAGTTGGATTTAGGTACAGCCGGAGACAGTAGCAAGGGCCCCCACCCCATCCCGTCTGAGAAGATGGACGGATGATTCTACAGAATTACGCTTGAGAGAAATCCCTTTCCACTTGAGACTTACATAGAGTAAGTATGATAGCAAAACGTCATATATGGGCCCCAATAGCGTCTTTGATCAGGTTCTTGTTGGAGGTAAGTGATGAGCGAGAGAGGGGGAAGAGAGCCCTCATTCTGTTATATAATTAAGGAATGATTTTTTTTATATTAATCATTTTTCGTTAATTATATTTTATCATTCAATTTTGTAGGGCTCTGAACTATTCGAGTCTCTTAATCCAGGTGCATAGTCATTGGGTGCCGTTTTACGCTCGTGCGCAAAGGATATGACAATCACCATTTGTCACAATAAACCTCAAACAGGAAATGGGGCTGGAGTGTGGATGACGTCATACCCAGAAGAGATGGTCCTGAGAATGTGAGGATTTTGAAAAGACGTCAGTTGGGTATTCGACTGTTGAAAACGGTACTTGGGTTTTCTACCATTGAGGCATGCGGTTCAGTTTTTCGGATCTCGACCGGCAGAAATTAATTGAGATTTTAAACATCGCAAGATGCACCGCGCCTTGGGGTGGTGTCAGCATAGTTTAGTTAGCATAGACTTCTAAGAATTGTGTCTCTCTCCTCGTCTCGCCATGGACCGAAGCCAGAAATTTATGAACCCATTCGTACCTGAAACGAAAAAGTCCGCCTGTGTTTGTATATGCACTGTTGTTATTGAGATCATAGTGATTATACAACAATTCTACTTATCTTGATTGTTGGTGTATTGAATACCGATAACCAGAAAATAAAACTCAGCAAAAAGTAGTAAAATTGTCTTGCAAGTAAAATCAACAATAAACACTTATAAATAGAAATGTTCTATATTTATGCTAGATTCATCCTCTTTTAACCTTCCCCTTTTTTCTCCAGTTCAAAATTATATATATATATATATATATATATATATATATATATATGCATGTATTTACCAAACCCATACGCACTAACTGAATGCGACTCAAGTTCAATCTTATGCAGAGTTTAACAAGTTTGAATTCTGGGTTTTCCTTAGACTGGTTGTCATATCAATGTTAAAGCGCCCAGTCTGCCCTTCTATTTTCTATTTATGTGGGGTGAATAGTTAGATACATAACTTTCCCAAGGGTATTAGCGCCGTGTGAAATCCAAACAGTCCAGGATTTGAACTCGTGTCGTCATGACTATTACAGCAGAAAATATATGTAACGGTAGCACCATGAAGCAAAAAATGAGGTTTAAGGCTCAACTGGTAAAGAAGTTGTCTACTCTCAATGGGTATTCGTTCCTTCATTAAACCATTCTTTGACCCTTCTTTGACCGAGAAACTAAAAACAAAATAGAAAACAACTTCTGTAATCCTTTTCACACAGATCAATAATTCGGGCAAATACAGATACAGTGTGTGATTCTTATCTCTGTTCGCCTCAAAGAATGCCCCTTCGTAAAGTCTAAAATCGCAGCTGTCAGGCAACACGTGTGTTCTGCTCGGAGAAATGGTAATAAAATGGTCAACCCTTCTGTCGGTGTCACGTGTGTGACTGGTCGGTGTATAATGGTAATATGTCCCCAACTCTAAAGGTGCCCGTACCAAACAAGGGGGATAGCTCCCTCATTTACAATATAATTTTAAGATCCAGTCTGGCTGATCATTCAGCTTTTCCTATTTTCCATTCATTTCGAATAATAAAAACATCACTTCTTGATTTGTCAGCATATTGCCCCAATCTTCTAACATCCACGTCAATTTTTTTTTTCATTATTAAATCTAGTTGGCAAGACTCCACAGCTCCAATCTGCTGTTACATCCTTTTTTTGCTATCTCCAAACTGGGGTTACTCGTATTCAACAGCTAGACACACTATAGAAGAGGGAAAACGAAAATCAAAATGTTCTCACCTAGCTGTCTCACTCTTCTTTTTCGTCTCGGGTTCGCGTCTTCTAGAATACCAAGGATTCTTCTAGGTTCTTCAACGTTCTCCAGCTTCACTGCCCACTTTGGGTCGTTTCCTGCGTCCAAACGATGTCAGGTCGTGGAGTTTACTCAGGATATATCCTGGTCACGGCACCAGACAATGTCACCCAGCCGTTAATTCGACCACCCGTGGTCTGACCTGCCCAGGTGGGAGATCAAATCTCGGCTGAACCAGTCGTCCGTCCACGTTGTGAATTTTTACATCCAGACAACTGGATCCAGTGTTTATGCCGAGAGCGGAAATAAATGAACCGGCTGATCATTCAATTATAAAAATTAAAAGTTGAAGTCCGGAAAACGAAAAAAACACGGAGTTGAATGATAAAATAATGTTTTTAGTCAGAAAAAGAACAATTAACAGTTAAGAAATAATTGATGTTATTTCACGGTTCTATTCCCTGAAAATAAGAAGCAGAATGTTTCGGAATCTAGATCCTATCTTGTGGCGGTCAGTCTAAGTCCACTGTCAGTTTTTTCACTTGGACCCACTAAGTATTCTCAATGTGTTACGTTAATTCTTATCTTCAGCATGTTGAAACAACAGAGATGTGAGAGGATCTGGTTATCTCCGAGTCTAGCGCAAGGCTCTTTTCACAGGAGCTCCTTCCTATTTCGATCTACTAACTTCTACTCTCTCGCGCTGCAACTGTCACTTTTCGGCCAAAACCCAGTTTAGTAAGCTGTTTCTCCTATTTCCAAGTGGGCGTATCTCATTAACAGCTTCCTCTTTAATTAATATTCAACAAATTAATTTCATTCACTGTTGCTCTCTACTACTCCAACAGTAAATTTCTGTGCCTGCTACCAAAGGAGGGAGGTTGGTTGCCTCCATACAACTTCTTCCACGACTGCTACAATGGGGTTTCGTCACCCTCCTTTCCCATCACATTTCTCACAGTCCTTATCTCTTCTTTTCTCATCACGTGATTCATACGTCATAAGAGTACTTCCAAAATTAAATCAAAACTTTCCATTTCTCAAAGTTTGATCCCCCCCATAACAATCGGCTTGCATTCGGCTGACCCCTTCTGTGACCCTATTTCCTACTCATCGTTGTTTTGACTTGTGGTCTCTCCGACTTCAACCTTGCTTTCCCTTTTTCTTTCTCTGGTTAGAAAAAATAATTTCATATGTTTTGGTATTTTTTCTGCTAGCCAAAAATTAACAATATCTCTCGCTTCTTTCTCATTGTGAGAATATATTGTGTAGGGGAAAGAAAATTTCGTATTTTGGTTTGGCGCGCAATTTAATTCGACACTTAATTTCACCCGATCTGGATGACTTATCCTATTCATCCCGGGCCTTCTTTACGGGCAACAGGAAATTGGGTAAGCTGCCAAACCAACTCTCTTTGGCTGGAGAACGCCGTCCAGTGTAGACGTCACACTGGCCGTTCTTCAATAGCAATAGCAACACTCTTTAGCTGGACAACACCACCCAGTGCAGACCTCTCACTGAGGCTCTAGAATAGCAGCAGCATCATGGACACACGAAGGAACCCATCTAATTTATGGATTCCTTGCAAGGAATCCCAGTTGAATATAAATTAGATACATTCCATGCTTCACACAGGCACAACTTTATGTCACCCCAAAATTGGCTATGTCAACGCGATGCTTTTATTCCGCTCTCGACACCTAACAACCAATTCACCTCTGGGCCACTTTAATGGAGACAACACATACCCCCTCCCCAAAAATACCAGACACACAAAACTACACGGTGACTCTAAAGTTCAATCCCTCACACATCCGACGACACACGCTGCCATCTCAACCTTCTCAACTTCTCATAACTCAATTTCGTCTCAATACTCACAACCTTTCACGAGTCTTGCAGCACTAAATGCACACCAAATATTCCGTGCTGCAAATAAAAACTATTCCAAAAACACATTTCGACTATCGCCATCTTACTTCTTCATCATTCCTCCTTTATTTCTCACAACCTAGCCAGGGAATAACAACACTTAGCGAGGAAACAACTCAACGTAAAAACACATACGTTACACCATCTTCCTCGCTAAACACAAACTTCCCTCTCGTTAACAATACCAAACACCACCTCCTGCTAAAATTGCATCACTCTTCAAAACAAAAAAAAATGTACTGATTTTATTCTTCTAAAATCCACGCTGCTCATTGTTCCTAGCTTTATAAAAATAAAACATCGACGGGGACATGGAGACATGAGTTCAAATCCTAGACGAGACTGATAGCATTTCACATACCAATAATACCCTTGGGAAAGGTATGAATCCAATTTTTCTCCCTCCAGCTATGGGTAAATAGTAGGACAGACTGGGTTCTTCAGCCTTGGTGAGGCAACTAGTCTAGGAGAAGGAAAACTCTGAATTCAAACCTGTTAAACTCCGCTTAAAAATTGACCTTGTGTCATATCCTGCCTGAGCGGAGGGGTTGGGTAAATACGATAAGAATAAAACATCTATAGCTGAAAAACATTCTGCTTTTCCTATTTACCATTCATTTCGAATAATAAAACATTCCTTCTCGATTCATCAGCGCACTGCCCAAATCTTCTAAAATCTACACCGAATATATTTTCATTATTAAATCTAGTAGGCTAGACTCTGTAGCCCCAATCTGCTCTGTTACAATTTGTACAGGTGCGTCTGTGATTATTCATCCATGAATGCCACGATCAACAGCGCGACTGGCGTATCCCCACACTCCGCAATTACTGGTCGCCACCCCAACATTGGTTTGCCGAAACTACTCTCAAAGGAGCTTGCAAGCAATGATCCAGAAGCTTATGGTATCCAAATAAATACTCTACTAAGGCAAGTTCACCATCGCGTCGCCTTAGCTAACGACGAAGCCGATCACAAACATGCAGCTAGCCTAAACCGTTCCATCCACGAGGACCCAATACAAGTCGGCGATAAGGTTTTACTTCATCGGCCACAAGCGACCATAGACCAATCATCGAACCTACCCTGGATAGGAGACTTTAAAGTCATTAAAACAAATGATGTGATCAGTCAGGGGCAGAACGAAAATGGTGACACAGCCTGGATCTACTGAGCACATATTCGTCATCTTAAACCGCGACCAGCACACCTATCTCACATACCACCACCACCACTGTACCACACTCACTAAAACACTCAGGATCCCTCATCTTCACCCCCTTTCGAGTCGCATAATCTCACACAGAACTCCATATCGAATAATATATCCTCACAACTACCACAAAATGAAACAAAACGAATGCCTATAAGACAAACACGGGAACAAATTCCCGTACGTTTTAAAGATTTTATTATGCAGTAGATCCTTCATACACACATTCCTCATACATACATTATAAATCAGAACGAATATCTGGGGGAACCTTGTTATAGTAAAATACATCAAATCTCTTCTGATTCATCCACTTAACCCTTCACACACCAAACTACTAAAACACACAAAACACAGACACACAGACATCGACACTGTAGAAGAAAATAACAGCTATTGAATTTTGACCCAACAACGGTCAGTATCAAACTGAAAAAATCTTGGCTTCTGCGTATAGGCTCCGCGCATAGTCTATCCAAAATCCCCTGAAAATTCTCAGTTATAAAAAAAAGTCTATTTTTCAACCAATCATATTTTTTCCACAAGTAGCATTTTCTGGAGCCGGTGTTGAAATCGGAAACTCATAAATAAGCCAAACAGAGGTCACCCGGCGGTTGAATCGTCGGCCATCACAAGAACGTCATCCGATAACACGGTCCGACCAGATCAAAGTAACCGCTCGTCGCCGAATTGACCCCCCCCCACGTCAGCCGGCCAGATATTTCATCCGCTTGTTTATTTTATTTATTCAATACACAATATAAACTAAATCTCCTCGTCAGTCTTATTTTTCTTGCAACCACACGCTTGTATTTAACACAGTCGAGTTTCAACAAAACACCACGAAGACACTACTCGCGTAATCATCCACCCCAGAAAGGGGGGGGTTCCTAGCAACTCACTGCTGAGTTCTCTGATGTATTCGGATACGATATACCCGGATACAGTGGCTCAGCCGGTCACTTTGAAGCCACAACCAATATGGGCCCTACACAACCACCCCAGCGCAGAGGCCGACTCCCTAAGAGAGTGAAGGCAAGCTCAAAGCCCAAGTTCGATCAGTTAGAGAGTGTCGGTATATTTGCCAAATCTGAGGTCGTCGGAATAGCCGTGGTGTATATAAACCCTTTATCCTTGGTAAATAAGAACAATGGCGATCATCGCCTGGTCACTACATTTTCCAGCGTCTGTCGCTATTCGAAGCTACTGCTATCTGCCAAGCGGAAAACATTGACTCCACCCTAAAGAAGATAGGCCAATGGCGAGGGATCGTCAAAACTGTTATATTCTGAGTTGTTGATATCTGTGATATGAATGTTGTGGGCGAGAAATTCGTATGGTTGCAAAACAAAGAACGTATAGATACTCACAATAACACAGTAATGATGTTATAGAAAATTTTTTATAAATAGATTAAGTACAGAGAATAGAATGGAGAAATATGTTCACAGTTAAAGAATGAATTCAGTGGTAGTAGTTACAAAGTTCATGTACTGCCCTTGTCTCGTGGTGAAGGGATGGTTTTCTCGGAATTAGGGCAGCGTTCCTAGCGGTGGCGATCGTTTGATGTATCGGATGACAGGCGCCGGACGGCGGCGAAGAATCTTTAACACGAGTCGTATGAAAGAACAAGTCTGGTGATAATTATTTGGTCCGTCTATTTATATATTTTCTGTAGGCTCAGAAACGGCAATTTTTGTGCCCCGCGGGAAGCGTTCCGATTGGATATTTATTAATGTATTTTTTTTTTTTTTTGTTAATTTATCGCAAACGGAAGTTCTGCGCGGAGCCGATGCGTGAGTGACTAACTTTTCATTTTGAGTTGAGGACTCGAAGTGGTAACTTCCGTTTTTTTTTCTTTTCTTCTTTTCTTTCTTTTTGTTTTTTCAAATCAAGGCAAGATCTCGTCTTGTAACAAAACCAACCTCACCAACGCCTTTTATCAGATTCCCCTAGCGAAAGACCCCATGAGGTATTGCGATGTTGTCACCTCTTTTAGAGGTATACGCGTATACATCAGATGTGCCATAGGCATGCCAGGCTCAGAGACTGCTATAGAGAAATTAATGTGCAAAGTGCTCGGTAACCTGGTGAAGGGAGACGGGAAGACGAACTTAACTGTGGCGAGAAACTGTGGAGGACCTTCCGTAATTTACTGGATTTAGTTTCAGTTTTAGTTTTCTCAAATACAACACAAATTTTACGAGCACGTAAACAAATAGAATGTGACTACAACAAACATTAAGAAACAAGCAATTTAATTATCATAACAAACATAATAAAAATAATTAAAATACAATGTTCATTTTATGTGCGTGTGTGTGTCTGTGTAGAAAATACAACAATGGCCAGTCCGATAAAAATGATTTGTTCGCCGGTGTGTGCGTGTGTACATGTTGGTAAAGTCTATTGAATCAATGTGTCCATAGTTGACCAAAGTAAAGAGGATAAAAAAATTGACTTTATTTACATACATGTGTATGCGTGTATGTATATATGTGAGGGGCCGTAAGTATGGGCCTTTTGTTTTCTTAAGTTCACACGTGCGTTTTTTATGATCTTTGGCGACAACGTATCGCGTTCCGATAATCGGCAAAAGAACGTCGCATACTTCTTCGCTCTGTGTCCTGTGTGTCCTTGCTTCTCTCTGTCTGATGGTGGAATGCCTTAGTTAATTAAATTCCTCGTTATTTATACTTTTTGAAGAATTAAAGTGGATCAAAAATAGGATTTTGTTAAGTTTTATTGCGGGTCCCTAAAATTCAAGTGCACAAATATTTCTTGACCAATTAGATTCGTATGATTACTTATTTATTCTTGAGCCTAAATATTTTTCTGTTAATTAGTTTCTGAGCCGAATTTTCTTGAATGATCTTATTTTGTGTTTTTAGCTGATTGGTTGAAAAATATAAAAGTGTAACTTCAATGTTAATGCGATTTTGATCCGAATTTTCTAGAATGTTCTAATCTATGTTTTGGGGGTTGATTATTCTAAGGCTAAAACAATGTGTATTCTATAAGATTTATTTTCTACTTGGCGCAAAATCTTCATCACACGGTCTAAGGCCAGTTTGAGATTATCAGCCGGCAAAACAATAATATGCCCTAAGCAAACATCCATCCTGGGATGGATCTGATCTGAGGGATTCTTGTCCGTAGAGCCCCACAGAATTGCAACACTTAGCTCTTGCCAAGCCCCCAAAGAAAGTAAAGAGCATACGATCCTTTGTTGGAGCATATAAGGTCCTAAACCGTGTTATCCCAAACTGATCTCACTTTTTTGGTCCCTTAGATGAAGCCACTGCAGGAAAGGAGTTACAGAACACGATAGTATGGTCTGACCATTCACATGAGGCTCAGAGTCACGTTGCGTCAGCAAAAACCATTCACATACCCCGCCCTACCGATTGCCAATTGTGGCGGATGGTTCTGTAGGGGAAAGAAAATTTCGTATTTTAGTTTGGCACGCAATTTAATTCGACTCTTAATTTCACCCAATCAGTATGACTTATCCAATTCATCCCGGGCCTCCTTTTCCCGAGCAGCAGCAAATTGGGTAAGCTGCCAAACACATTCTCTTTAGCTGAACAACGCCGCCCAGTGCAGGCGTCTCACTGGGGGCTCTTGGATAGCAGCAGCATAGACACATCAGGGAACCTATATAATTTATGGATTCCTTGCAAGGAATCCCAGTTGAATATAAATTAGATACATTCAACATGCCTCGTACAGGCACAACTTTATGTCACCCCAAAATTGGCTATGTCAACGCGAGGCTTTTATTCCGCTCTCGACACCTAGCTATCAATTCACCTCTGGGCCACTTCAATGGAGACAACACATTCTCTCCTCCCCCAAAATACCAGACACACGAAACTCATGGTGACATCCAAATTTCTTTTCCTCCAACGGCAACATGGCTTTCGCTAAACTACAACGAACACAATCCCTCGCACGTCCGACGACACACGCTGCCATCTCAACCTTCTCATAAATCCATTTCATCTCCATACTCACAACCCTTCCACGAGTCTTGCAGCACAAACACAAACTACATTTTCCATGCTGCAAATAAAACCTATTCCTACAAACATTTCGACTATCGGCATCTTACTTCTTCACCTTTCCTTTACTTACTCTTAAAACTTAGCGAGGGAATAATAACACTTAGCGAGGAAACTACTCCACGTAAACACACATACGTTACACCATCTTCCTCGCTAAACACAAACTTCCCTCTCGCTAACAATAACAATTTCACTACGCCAAAACCTAACGCTAAAGTTCTATCAAACAATACAGTATTGGCACTGATGTATACAGACAGGAGAAGGAAGTTATTATTCTGTGGACACGTCTCAGCGAGATTACACGGTCTTCATCCCTCCAGGCTACCATGTCGAGATGTTGGCCATTGATTGCGAAATCAAACATTTTAGCCCCTATCTGATCCAGTTGGAACACCTTCCAGCAATCCTTACGAACTGCATATCCTGTATTCAAGCCAAAGAGAAACTCTGCCGCGACCAGTTCTCAGCTAACTAGCAGATTGACTTTGTTTTTGTCAACTATCAGCCGTTTCCATGCTCCCATCTTGCAGGCAAGGCAATCGTACCCGTCGATTTTGCCAGCCGAAACACTCTTGATTTAATTCAGCTGATATGTCACCTTTGTGCATGAACACGAAGAGGCTACCGTCTTAAGGACTTCGGGATTATCGGAGGATCCTCAAGACTCCTTTACACCAGCAGCTCTACATGGAGAGGAATCTAGAACGAGTGCTATGATCTTAGACGAACGCACGCACGCACGCACATTTTTTGCAAGGCACACGCCTATCCAAACGACTTACTGACAACAAGGATGAAAAAAGGGATCTTCAGACCGCCATATTAGCTCAGGACAATCTTGTGGTCGTCTGTCAAAACGATCCTCTTTTCCCGCACGAAATGCGATCGTTGCCCCATGACACACCCTCCAGGCTTTGCTAACAGCACTGCACATTCTGATAGGGAACCCCAACAAACACCAAACACCGATATTTCTTTGCTTTAAACATGGCTAAGGCCATTGACGAAGTCGTATCTTCATGCCATCACTGTGCCTCCTTGAAAACTTTCCCACTCCCCGTTGAACTTCAGTCTGGCGAAGAGCTCCCGAACTCTTTCAGGTTCAGGTTTGCCGCCAACGTCATCAAACATGACCGACAACTAATCTTTGTCTTGCAGGACTGTGTCAGCTCCTATATTGTCATCCTCCTTGTACCAGATAAGAAAAAAAGATGCATTGCGAGAAGTGATTCTCAAGATCTGTTTGCACCCTGGGATCTCGCGAGAAGAGAGTTGGGTTTGACCATCTTGCCCTGCTCGCCCATTGATGGTGGACGGTATTAAACATTTCTCTATCGTACCTCTTGTAGTTGTATGCTTTATTTCCTTTATTAACTAGCGCAAGGCAAAAATAAAGAGGATGATTAAGACAGTGTAGCTTGTAACAATTCGCTTTTTAAAATTCTGCTACAAGGATGTTATTAATCCCCGAAGTCATTCTCATCTAGAAATTGCTATAGAAAACATAGATATTACTTGAATGATTATCTATTTTTATTAACTTCTGCTTCATGGATGACAGCAAATAAATTTATATAATTCAATAATATGACATTTTTTAAATTTCATAAAATCGTTATTTCTTGTATCTAGTCAACAACAACAATAATAATATAAATCTTAAAAAGTGAGTTGCGCCAATATTGATTTTACTGAATGTAAAAAAAGTCCAATATTGATTATTTCCCTTGAATTACGCTCTTTAAAAAATAACATTGTGTCTATACAACAGCTAATTTTAAATTGAATTCAGTCAGATAATTTCTTTCCCTTCTTGAATGTTTTGTTACCCTGGGGAAAAGAAATCAGACGAAAGAAAATAAAAAAAAGAAGTAAGTATGATCTTCTTTTAATTTCTTTAAAAATAAAACAGCAAATCGTTAAGAATCGAGGGGAAGAACGGTCAGTTTTACAAAAACCGATTTCCAGAAACAAAAACTGGAAGATAATTGAATTGCAGCTGGAAAAAAAGAAAATGATACGAAAAATAAATTTGATGGAAATTGGCATCAAAATGTTTTATGATTCAAAAATTAAAAAGGAAAGTGTTTTATTTGAAATAAAAAGCTAAAACTAGATATGTAGAAAAAACACATTTTTAGGGGTAATGTTATTGTTTTTATTTAAAGTGACGTGCCCTTTCTTGTAAAGTATAGATGATCGAAAGAGTAATAATCCGTATTTTTTTAATGTTAATAAATTCTCGGCTTTTTATATTGTTTTTTTTTTACGGGCCTCCGTTGATGAAAAATGTTGTTCAATAAAAAAAATTCCCCCCTCAATAAAACAGAAACAAAAACTAAAAAGTATTTTCTTTACCTTCAAAATTAAGGCATTTATATGAAGAAAATAGACAAATCGTTGTGAAAAATATAAACAAAATCTAATTTTCAACGAAATTATCTCTTAAAATATGTAAAAAAAAATAAAAAAAAATTTACCTCCACCTAAGAAAATGATGTAGAAGTGCACAACAGGAAAAAAAAAACGTTTGCAGAATTTTAAGGACAAACATTTTTTAGTAATTTACAAAGCTGTTTGCTTCGATGTGGCACAAGGCCGAATGAATGGGGCGCCCAATGAGACTCGAACTCACTCGCGTAGGTTTGCTAGTCCAGCTTGCTAACCGTTACACCACCAGAGGTGCCCAAGGACAAACATTTTTTAAAAAGAAACCTCATCTTATATTGCTTTAAATACCTAAAAATGTGGTACTTATGCATCTATGTTACCGCGAAAGAGCCGAACTTTCCCGAGCGTTTCCGGGCCGATAACGGAAAGAATCGGAATATTGCGGAACGAAATTAAAGCAAGCAGACGTTAAGTCAACCAATTTGTTGATAAAATGTATGAAGACCAAAAAAAAAAAAAAAAAAGAAAGAAAAAGACAATTTTTAATGGATAATGTTACCAACCTTTTCTAGAGAAAAAGAATAAAAACAACACTCAATATATGGTAATTTTAAATGTGAAAAAATAGTTTGAATTGTTATTTTATTTTTTTTACATGTGTATCATTTTTTTGTCTTTTTTTTAAATGATTTTTTTTCTTATTTATGCACTTATTGTACCGTGCTGAAATAATAACATGACTATTTAGAAAGCCATTCTTAATGTGGGGAGGGTGTTTTATAACTATTCTGTACATTCACCTAACAATTTCATAGAAAAAAAGATGTCGTAACACTTGAATTTAACTTGAAAATACTATTTAGAAATAACCCAGTACAATAAGTGCATAAGCATCAGGTTTTTTTTCTTGGCAGAATTGTATCATCTTTCCCCAGATTGTAGTTTGTCACTCAGCTGCGATAAATTCATGTTGTTTAAAATTGTTTGTAACTTTGTGAACAAATTGATTGAATTATTCAATCGTCTGCTTGTTTAAATTTGATTAGCTCGGCGTTTCGGCATATTCCGATTCTTTCCGGAAACACTCGGGGAAAGTTCAGCTTTTTCACAGTAACATAGATGCATAAGTACCAAAAATTTTATTAAAATTCATTTATTAGGTGATTTAGGTGGGGTAAAATATGATGCTTTAACAGGTCTGTGTTTTTTTTACATCCCTAGTTAAGAAAAAGAAAAAAAAAACTAGTCTTTTATAATTAACCGAGAATTAAAAAAGTAATGACATTTGTAGATTTGTGTTTCTTTCACATAAATTCTTTTTATTAGAAAGAAACAGTTGTTGGGTCGTACCACTAAGGTACCTTAATTTATTGATTTAATATTGATTTTCCATACAAGTTCCAATTTGTTTTTGTTAAAAAGTCTATTCGGAAGGCCAATAAAATATTCTTCTATTTGAGATGTACATTAAAATTATCATAGCCATCCCCAGCTACTAAAAACATAACATTCTCAGTGAAAGAAATGCTGAGCTACCTATGACGTCAGCTAGCGAAATGTAACACCTACATTTTACTAGCAAAATTTCTGTTGTCAAACACGCAAACTTTTTCAAAATAGATTAATCCTATCTGTTGATTCGGAAACAGTTTTTAACAACTGGATTAAATGCATTATATTTAAAAGATCCTCTTCCAATTACCATGAGTTATTTCATTGTTGCTTATATTTAAAAGATGAATTTTGACAACACAGAATAAAATGAGGCTGCACCCTTCTCATATAAATGCAGCTATTGACCCAATTTTTGCTGTTTTGTGACCACAGGGCCTAGGATCAAAGTGTCATGTGACCTTTGCATCACCCAGTCTACTCATTTTGACACCTCCCTGTGCTGGCCTTTATAGTTGAACTTCCATGCTCACTTGCGATCCCGTTATCTATGGTTGATCCTGTAAAAGCTGAACATTTTAAGCCTATGAGTGATCCCATTCTTTCGGTCAATCCAGCTTGGTGGCTTAATGCATTTTAAAATCCACTGCCTGAGCACGCTTGCATTAGTTTGTAGTGATCCTATATATTTGCAGTGATCCTACCTTAGAGCTAACCTTGCACCAGCTCACAGCCTGATATGCACATGTCTAGCTTGCAGTGATCCTGTCCATTCGCAGTTTAGATCCTGCTTGAAGAGAACACAGGCTAGACTCACAGAGAAACCTGTCCTCCATGGACTCCATTCAAATCTGCAGCCAGTCTTGACCTCCACTGACAATGTTGCAGTCCCTGCCACTGCTGACAACACTCCAGCCCACAGCTGAACCCGGTTTCCTATGCTGACCACATTCCTGCCTTTGCTGATGGCTTTCCAGCTCACAGCTGAACTGGTTTCCTCTACCAACTACATTCCTGCCTTTGCTGATGATCCCAACCTGTCGGTCTACCTGTATGACCAACTCGGCTGAGACTACACAGACGTTATGCACCAGTATGTCAGCCCACAAACAATGGACCTGCTGTCTGAGGCAACATTGACTTATCCCAAGTTAACAAAGTGTTGCATAAACCGGGACATCGATCATCCTGCCTTTGCAACTGATTTGTCCACATCTCTGACCATCTTCAGCTACGTCTGTGACCTGCCCAACAGCCTTGTCCTGGACCGCTGACATCTACCTGATGACTGTTGACTAACTCCAGCTACACTGACCGACATACGAGTCCAACCACACCGACCTACATATGAGTCCAGCCACACTTACAGCATACATATGAGTCAAGCCACACAGATTTCAGATATGTCAATGGCCGACATATGAATAGCCACACAAACTCCTGTTACATCATCAGTTTACACCAATCCAATCTGACTTCCAACACTACTGTGATTCTATATCCACTAAGTTAACCTTTCATGTACAATCCGCTCAATAAAATCTTGTTATTTCAATCTTATCCTCCTTGTCCATGTCATTTATCTAGTTTGTTGTCAACCACTTTTTATTTATAAACGTTTGTGGGATCAACGTCCCTCTCACATCACCCGGACCCCACAACAAAACTTCTGTAACTAAAAAAAATTGGATTCCATGAAAAAGTATTGCAAAGTCTTTTTTACTTTGTCTCATTTTATTTCTTTTTGAATTTCAGATTTTTCGGAAGAAGAAACACAATTCATGGGGTTTTGGTGTGTATGAACAGTTTTATCCAATTTATTCACTAAATGATGAATTAAAAAAAATTCTTTTGTGGGCTTCAAATTTTGTTTTTAAATTTCTAAAAATGCTGAACTATTTGAATTTACAGATCTGTTAATGATATGATGAAAAATTATAAACAAATGATCTTTTTGAAGGTATCTACGAAACACACACCTGTTAAGACACTGTTTTCTTTAGAAAAATTCTTTCCAAATCGGTTGATCAGGGAATTTTAATTAAATTTTCGGTATCTAAAGTAATTAAAGATAAGATTTCCCTTAAAAGACATTTTTCAAAAAAATTCTAAAGACAACATTTTTATTTCTTTTCTTTTTTTATTGTTTTGTTCTTATGTGCCCCACCTCCAATCCTTTTTTTAATTTGTCTTACTTGATAAATTTGCAACTGAATGATTTTTACAGTTTTTAAAGGTAGTTTATAGAGAACTAAATTTTGCTCACATTTTTATAACAATTTGTCTATTTGTTCTTACTGAAACTTCATTTTTGAAGTTCAAAAAACACTAAAATAAAGTACAATATTTGCTCTTCTATGAATTTAAACATTTTTTTTTCATTTTCATGGCAAAATCTTCAAAGGATCTGGTTAATAAAGGAGATATAAATATGTGTTACTTGGGCAAATTATAATTGATCAATTAGAAAAAGAATTTAGTAAACTTTGTGAAGAATGTGGTGGCACCTATTTTATAAATGTCCAACAATATATTGAAAAGCTGGATATCAAGCAGAAATGTTTACTTTTAAATCAAAATGTAAATATTGATATTTTTGATGTTAAGTCACTAATGTACATCTTGTGATTATAAACTTTGTTAGGAAGATTCAGAAATATTTGACAATCTGGAACATTTTGAACCATCTCCTTTTGATGAAATAAAAATGGCTCATGTACCTAGCTAGATATATTACAAGAAATGATAATCAACCCAGTGAATATAAAACCAATTTTTATTATGGAAAATACACCAGTTCAAGTGACTATGGAAAAGTAAACGTTCCTTCTGCCCACACTTGCCAATGGTTATTTTTTGTTTCGTTCTTTTCCATACAATAAAAGAAAAAGTGTATTATAGATCGTTAAGTAACACTTTTATGCTTATTTCTGCGTTTCATTTTTTAACCTAAAGAGAAAACATGCTCATATTTTTGCGAATATAATTCAGAAAATCTTTTGCAAACATTACACACCCAAAGTATCTGCTTGAAAGTTTTTAAAGCTTTCTGTGAATGATTTTATTTAATCTCTCTATTTCTGAGATGATTGATTGTCATATTCTCATTTCAACTGATGCCCTCCAGCCTTCTTTGAACCTGATAACTTTAATGAAAATTTGAACTGCCCTCTTTATTGAATCCGTGGTTTAGATTGAATGGAAGTTTCAATGAGACCTATAAATGGTGCGAATGTTTCTATTTTCAACATTATATGTATCATATCTTTCACCAGAAATCTTAACAACCTCTTTTTTTTAGATTGAATGGAACTTTCAATGAGACCTTTAAATGGTGTGAATGTTCCCATTTTAACGTTATGTGTATCATATCTTTCACCAGAAATCTTAACAACCTCTTTTCTTTTGTTTAATACTTATCAGTGTACACAACAAAAATATTTATTTCTATCTATTCAATGTTCATCACATTCTATTATCTTTGGGTCAAAATTATTATTCCGAACATTTTCAAAACTGGTTAACTTTATTTTCTTCCAAAATTACATAAATCAAACATTTTTCAATAGGCATCCAGTCTTAGGTCTCAGCTGTGGCATGAACTGGCCTGGGATATAGTACACAATGCTGCTCAACTAATTTTCCAAATCACCACATTATTTTTACAACTCAGAATATGCCAACTGCATCAAGTATCATGGATGAGACACTAAACCATCTGATGGTGAGGCTCCAGTCCTTGTTACTTTTACTCTTAGGGCCACTCTGACCCAAAATGGTTGTACTTGTTAGGGTCCCATCTCTGAATCAAATAGAACTGTTTAATTATTGAACTGTGTGCAAATAAATGATTGATGTTAAATTGAATTGTTAGCGTTACATAGCAATACTTAAAACCAAATACTTGTGTGCAAGCCAATGATTAATATTAAATAGAATCAATCGAGTTACATAGGAATACTTGAAACTATTTAACAATGTGCAAACAAAAGAACTCTAACTTATTTAAAATGTTACCAACAAACTAGTCATTTAAAAATCATATATAAACAGGATTTGGCATTAAATAACGTACAAGGGTTGATATGCTATAAAACCCAATCCAACCAACCAATATTATTTTTTCAATCATAGTCTCTAATATTCGTGCATTTTCTTAGGACTGAATGTAAAATATAAATTTTAATTGTTCAACTTATTAGGAAATATAATTGCAAGTACAATTTAACCCGGATATAAGAGACTTCATATACGGCCCCAATAATTCTCTTATATCCGCGTTACACTGTATATCATTGTTTTTAGTGGTATTTTGTTATAATTCATTTATGATATAATTTACTGATTATCCTGATCACCATATTATTCATTATGAATCATAATATTTTGAGTAATCATTTAATTCCTCATGACACTAAATGTATTTGGATTGTTTGGAAGAAGAAAAAATGATGAAATATCTTGTTTAAATATCTACATCCATGTATTTTTTTGTGCTGTTTATAGCTTTTAAAACTGTCTCAATGTTAATAACAAAAATCTGAATTAGTTCTCTAAATTTCTGAGACAAAGCTTGGTGATTTTTATCATTAAGGGTTTTCGGACTATTGTCTTCATCTTTATTGTTATTGTGGAAATAACAATAAAGATGAAGACAATAGTTCAAAAACCCTTAATGATAAAAATCTGAATATTTGTTGGATTATATAAAAACTGTATAGATTATGATCAGTTTAAGTTATTTACTGATATTATAAAATGTAGGGAAATTATTTCCTTCTTTAAGGTCATAGTGAATTTAATGGACTTTCTAATGAAAATAAAAACCAAAAAAATCCAATAAAGGTTTCAAACAAAATGAAATAAAGGTTTCAAACAAGTCTTAAATTAAGTCTTAAATTATCAAAGAAGAATTTTTATTGTTGCCTGTTAAATAAACTATAAATGTGGTGCTTACCAGGCCATTGGCCTAATGAGTAGAGTGTTTGCCAATGGTGCGGGAGACCAGGGTTCAATCCCAGGTTGAGTCATACCAAAGACTCAAAAAATGTTATATGATGCCGCCTTGCTTAGCAGTCAGCACAATAAGGTGAGGTTCAAGGGTAAAGTGGAGCAATCCTAGGAATGGAGTAGTGCGCTCCCCTACACCTTGGTGTTGTAGCTATTGAAAAGGGAGCCTTCGGGTCACCCTCGACTAAGGTCATCAACTTTACTTTATATGTAGTGCTCACTTTTGGCAAAATATTTATAAGCAGTACGATAGACAAATATTTGATATGAAACATTGCTTTCTTGGAAATGTATTTCACTATTAAAACTCACTTAATACACTGACCATTTTTTGCTGTGAATGGTAAGAACTGTTGGTGACTTCTGCAGATGATATTATCATAGTTAATTTAAAAGTATTGAAAAACAAATTGATTTTAAGTTAGAATGAAAAATCAATTAATCATTGAATGACAGATGCAATTTACTTGTTCAGTAAAGTCTAAATGTAGTCTCAACCATATTTAACTGATTTTAGGCCCTGGTAATGAGGCAAACTAAGATAATATCTAACATTGCTTTCTGAGAAATGTATTGACCTATAGAAAAATCCTGTGTGTTTAGCAGGCAAGTTTTTATTTTTTGTTGTAAATAGTAACTACTATTCATGATTATTGCAGACAATATTATCAATGTTATTCCTATTCTTCCTCTGGTTATTCTTCCTGAAACTCGTGTTGTGACCAAAATGTGTTTATACTTTGCGTTTTGAAGTTAGATTAAATCTCCACAATTTCTTTATTGTTTCCTCAATTCTTCAATAAAATTGTTAAAATGAAAAAACGCACAATGAAAGCATCATTAGGCAACAGAAACTTATTAAATCCATTCTTGTCTACAAAAAACAACAGCTTTTAATTAGAAATAAACAAGTAAATACAAAATCTTTCTTGTTCTGCTCCTCCACCCAATAAAAATACCCAAATTTTCAAACCTTCTTCTGCTTCAGTGCAAATCAATCAATATGATCTCAGTTCAGAAAAACAAAAATTAAATACACTTTTTCCTGAATCTCTTGAATTTTTTGTACATAAAATGTAAAGATGAAAAATGAACATTCTGATATTTCATTCGGTTCATTAAGATTATAAATTGCTTGACAGAAGTTCACTTATTTTCTTAGATAAATGATTAGAATAAATTAATTTAGCAATAATAAAGTGCCATTTTGTTTATGATAAGGCTTAAGTAAAATTTCCTGTATTAAATCATCGATATGTCCTGACGACACAGATTCATGTGACTCTCTCTCACTATTTGTTCCTATTGACCATTGCTCTCAGTAAATCCTCAAGACAGCATCTAGTGTCTGCACAGAGCTGATGAATGTAAGTTTTTGCTGGTCAGCCAACACTGGTGTGTCCAGGGGTATGAGTTCATTGAAGAACGTCACTTATGAGTTTGTTCTTATCCAGAAGATTCCAGCATTATTTTCTTACTTCTCCAGAAGGGCCCAGTATTATTTTCTTAGTTCTCCTGAAAGGCCCAGCATTATTTTCTTACTTCCCCAGAAGGGCCCAGCATTATTTTCTTACTTCTGAAAGGCCCAGCATTATTTTCTTACTTCTCCAGAAGGGCCCAGCATTATTTTCTTACGTCTCCTGAAAGGCCCAGCATTATTTTCTTACTTCTCCAGAATGGCCCAGCATTATTTTCTTACTTCCCCAGAAAGTCCCAGCATTATTTTCTTACTTCTCCTGAAAGGCCCGGCATTATTTTCTCACTTCTCCAGAATGGCCCAGCATTATTTTCTTACTTCTCCAGAATGGCCCAGCATTATTTTCTTACTTCTCCAGAATGGCCCAGAATTATTATCTTACTTCTCCTGAAGGGCCCAGCATTATTTTCTTACTTCCCCAGAAGGGCCCTGCATTATTTTCTTACTTCTCCTGAAAGGCCCAGCATTATTTTCTTACTTCTCCTGAAAGGCCCAGCATTATTTTCTTACTTCTCCAGAATGGCCCAGCATTATTTTCTTACTTCTCCAGAATGGCCCAGAATTATTATCTTACTTCTCCTGAAGGGCCCAGCATTATTTTCGTACTTCCCCAGAAGGGCCCTGCATTATTTTCTTACTTCTCCTGAAAGGCCCAGCATTATTTTCTTACTTCTCCTGAAAGGCCCAGCATTATTTTCTTACTTCTCCAGAAGGGCCCAGCATTATTTTCTTACTTCCCCAGAAGGGCCCAGCATTATTTTCTTACTTCTCCAGAATGGCCCAGCATTATTTTCTTACTTCTCCAGAAGGGCCCAGCATTATTTTCTTACTTCTCCAGAAGATTCCAGCATTATTTTCTTACTTCTCCAGAAGGGCCCAGCATTATTTTCTTACTTCTCCTGAAAGGCCCAGCATTATTTTCTTACTTCTCCAGAAGGGCCCAGCATTATTTTCTTGAACATTAGTTAAAAGTTTTTCATGGTTGGATACAAACATTATGATTTTGTTTTTCAGTAAATTACTAGATGATTTATGATAATTTTATAATTGCAAATAATCAGCAGGTTTCTTTTTTTTAATAATATTTCTTCTTTATTCACAGATTTCAATTAGAAGAGATAAGAATTTTTGAAGATACATGCAAGTACATAAAGAGAAAATTTATTTTTGCAGCCGATGTAGATGTGCATTTTCACAGAATTTCCTCATCCAATTGCACAAAAAGATAATTGTTATTCTTGCAAATCTGTTCACTTTTCAAAGTCCATAGCCAGACACAATTGCTAGAAACTCTCCTCTTGTCTAGTGTATGAAACAGTTTTTCCACAGGATTTGAAGATGAAAAGACACAAGGAGAAAACCAAAACCATATTTTCGTGAAGTATTGATCAACATTTTTATGGATTTTTTAAAACTCCATATGCAAACACTCTCTGAAGAGAAACCTTATTCTTGTGAAATTTGTGGATCAGCATTTTCATATAATTCTACTTGAAAAGATGCGAGCAAACATTGAAAAGAAGCCATATACTTGCGAAGTGTGTGGATCCACATTTTTGCATGCTTCTCGGGTTAAACAGCACATGCGAATGCACACTGGAGAGAAACCATATTCTTGTGAAGTGTGTGGATCAACATTTTCACTGAATTCAAATTTGAAAAGCCACATGCAAACACACACAGGTGAGAAACCATATTCTTGTGAAGTGTGTGGATTATCATTTTCACGAAATTCAAATTTAAAAGTACACATGCGAATACACACTGAAGTGAAGTCATATTCTTGTGAAGTGAGTGGGTCTTCACTTTTGAGTGCTTCTGGTGTTAGAAGGTATGTGCGAACATGCACTAAAGAGAAAGCGTATTCTTGTGAAGTGTGTGGGTCAGCATTTTCTCAGTATTCAAACTTGAAACGCCACATGCAAACACATACTGGAGAAAAACCATATTCTTGTGAAGTTTGTGGATCAGCATTTTCAGATAATTCTACTCTAAAAAACCACTTGCGAACACACACTGGTGAGAAGCCATATACTTGTGAAGTGTGTGGATCAACATTTACACAGACTTCAAGTTTAAAAGTACACATGCGAAGACATAATGAAGATAAGCCATATTCTTGTGAAGTATGTGGCTCTACATTTTCAGCTATTTCAGGTATTAAAAGACACATGCGAACACACACTGGAGAGAAACCCTATTCATGTGATGTATGTGGATCAGCATTTTCACAGACTTCTCATTTGAAATGTCACATGAGAACACATACTGGAGAGAAACCATTTATTTGTGAAGTTTGTGGATCTGCATTTTTGGATTCTTCAGGTGTTAAAAAGCACATGCAAATACATACTGGAATGAAACCATTTACTTGTGAAGTGTGTAGATCCACCTTTTCACGAAAATCAAATCTGAAACACCACATGCAATCACATACTGGAGAGAAACCATATTCTTGTGAAGTGTGTGGTTCAGCATTTTCACGGAATTCACATTTGAAACGTCACATGCAAACCCATACTGGAGAGAAGCCATATTCTTGTAAAGTTTGTAGTTTAGCATTTTCAGATAATTTTACTTTAAGAAAACACATTCAGATACACACTGGAGAGAAATTGTTATAGGTATGAAAAGAAATCTATCTAAAAATGATTAATACCCTCCCAGAAATTTGAAAATAAAATAAATTATTGTTTGGTAAATTTTTAGTTTTATTTTCTGATTTACATTTCAGGAGCATATTCTGTCAAAAAAATATTCAGTTTAATTTTTTTACATGTATATGTGCTTATAATGCAATAATGTGAAAAAATAGTGCTTATAATCATTGACAATTCTAAAATATTACTTACATTTACTGGCAATACTTGTGGATGTTTATAATGTGATAATGTAAAGAAAATGGTACTTGTTGTCAGTGGTTCTGTTGTATAATTAGTATGGTAATGGTAATGGCTAATTGATAATGTGGCAGTAAGAATAATATCATTCAGATTTCCTTTTCTTATATAAATGACCTGTTATAGAGTATAGATCCTGGAAGCAGCACCCTATAAAACAGCAGTTTTACAGTCAGTTACCCCAGCATCACACGAGTAAAATGACCCAGATGCTTGTCATTTGTCGGATTCCTACACATGGTCCTACCAGTGTAGGCTGATCAGCAAAAACTTGCAGTGTTAGTTCTGGAAAGACACTAGATGCCGTCTAGATGACCTAGCAAAAATGATGGCGTATAATGACCGTGAGAGTCAAGAGAATCTATGCTATTAGTACATCTTGGTGATAAGGATGATTGGTGTGAAGCAGAGGCAACACTCCTTTAAATTATTTCATCTTTTAATTGTTTCTGAGTCATCAAGGTAAGAAGTAAGAAAACTCTATTGTTCTCTTGTTAAGAGTTTAAAAATATCATCAATAAAGAAAAAAAAGTATTGTTATTCTTTTCAAAGGTATTTTAAAAAATTTATTTTGTGGCAATTTTTTTGTCTAAGCATTGAGAATATTTCAGAGTAAATAAAGTTATTCTTTATAATAAAATTCGACTTTAAAAAATTTAATATTGGAAAATTAACCATGGAAGTGCGCTTGATCTTGATGGATTAAAGCTTATCCTTACCCATGGGATGAGCTTGATCTTGATAGCTTAAAGATCATCCTTCCCATAGAATGAGCTTGATCTTGATGGCATAAAGCACATCCTGACCCTTGGGATGAGCTTGATCTTGATGGCTTAAAGCTCATTCTTACCCATGGGATGAGTTAGATCTAGATGGATAAAAGCTCATCTTTACCCATAAAATGAGCTTGATCTTGATGGCTTAAAAGCACATCTTAATCCATGGGATAAGTGTGATCTTGATGGATTGAAGCTCACCCTTATCCATAGGGATCCTTACTGATAGGGAGCCTGGACAAAATGATAACGTGTTGAAAGGGAGAAGGTTGGGTGATTGGATTGCTGGAGGGTAGATTTCGGTGAGGTGAAGTTCTTGATCCAATCAGTGTATGATGTCTTACCTAGCCCATCCAATCTATATTTAGACTGAACATCCCCGACTCTCAGTTAGGTGGAAAACGGGCTACTCTACAGACATTCTGAGTAGCTGCCTCAAACCCTTGGGGGATGGTCGGTATCGTTGGCGTCACTATAAAGTCCTTAAGGCAATAGCAATTGAGGTCAGTAAACTGATATAGTAAATACCAGCCAAGAGAGAGGTTGACCTTGATATCCATCCTTAAAGAGAGAGCGAAGTGGAAGAGGAGGCTGAGAAACCCAAGTTTAATTCCACTGTTGGCAGCAGAGTGGCAACTGAAAGTGGACTTAAAAACCCAATTAAAGTCCCCCAGAGACATCGCTGAGACAGTACTCAGACCTGACCTGATTCTCTATTCTTGCAGCACTTCATGCTATGGGAAGAACACCTGACCTTAGCAAATGAGAGGAAAAGAAGAAAATACCCTGAACTGGTCGAACAATGTCGATAGGAATCATGGAAAATGAAGTGAGGTTGATCTTGATGAAGTAAAGCTAATCCTTTCTTATAGGGTGAGGTTGATCTTGATGGAGTAAAGCTAATCCTTTCTTATAGGGTGAGGTTGATCTTGATGGAGTAAAGCTAATCCTTTCTTATAGGGTAAGGTTGATCTTGATGGAGTAAAGCTAATCCTTTCTTATAGGGTGAGGTTGATCTTGATGAAGTAAAGCTAATCCTTTCCTATAGGGTGAGGTTGATCTTGATGGAGTAAAGCTAATCCTTCCTTATAGGGTGAGGTTGATCTTGATGGAGTAAAGCTAATCCTTTCCTATAGGGTGAGGTTGATCTTGATGGAGTAAAGGGAATCCTTTCTTATAGGGTGAGGTTGATCTTGATGGAGTAAAGCTAATCCTTTCTTATAGGGTGAGGTTGATCTTGATGGAGTAAAGCTAATCCCTTCTTATGAGGTGAGGATGATCTTGATGGAGTAAAGCTAATCCTTTCTTAAAGGGTGAGGTTGATCTTGATGGAGTAAAGCTAATCCTTTCTTATAGGGTGAGGTTGATCTTGATGGAGTAAAGCTAATCCTTTCCTATAGGGTGAGGTTGATCTTGATGGAGTAAAGCTAATCCTTTCTTATAGGGTGAGGTTGATCTTGATGGAGTAAAGCTAATCCTTTCTTATAGGGTGAGGTTGATCTTGATGGAGTAAAGCTAATCCTTTCTTATAGGGTGAGGTTGATCTTGATGGAGTAAAGCTAAACCTTTCCTATAGGGTGAGGTTGATCTTGATGGAGTAAAGCTAATCCTTTCTTATAGGGTGAGGTTGATCTTGATGGAGTAAAGCTAATCCTTTCTTATAGGGTGAGGTTGATCTTGATGGAGTAAAGCTAATCCCTTCTTATGAGGTGAGGATGATCTTGATGGAGTAAAGCTAATCCTTTCATAAAGGGTGAGGTTGATCTTGATGGAGTAAAGCTAATCCTTTCCTATAGGGTGAGGTTGATCTTGATAGAGCAAAGCTAATCCTTTCTTATAGGGTGAGGTTGATCTTGATGGAGTAAAGCTAATCCTTTCCTATAGGGTGAGGTTGATCTTGATGCAGTAAAGCTAATCCTTTCTTATAGAGTGAGGTTGATCTTGATGGAGTAAAGCTAATCCCTTCTTATGAGGTGAGGATGATCTTGATGGAGTAAAGCTAATCCTTTCTTAAAGGGTGAGGTTGATCTTGATGGAGTAAAGGGAATCCTTTCTTATAGGGTGAGGTTGATCTTGATGGAGTAAAGGGAATCCTTTCTTATAGGGTGAGGTTGATCTTGATGGAGTAAAGCTAATCCTTTCCTATAGGGTGAGGTTGATCTTGATGGAGTAAAGCTAATCCTTTCCTATAGGGTGAGGTTGATCTTGATGGAGTAAAGCTAATCCTTTCTTATAGGGTGAGGTTGATCTTGATGGAGTAAAGCTAATCCTTTCCTATAGGGTGAGGTTGATCTTGATGGAGTAAAGGGAATCCTTTCTTATAGGGTGAGGTTGATCTTGATGGAGTAAAGCTAATCCTTTCCTATAGGGTGAGGTTGATCTTGATGGAGTAAAGCTAATCCTTTCTTTTAGGGTGAGGTTGATCTTGATGGAGTAAAGCTAATCCTTTCTTATAGGGTGAGGTTGATCTTGATGGAGTAAAGCTAAACCTTTCCTATAGGGTGAGGTTGATCTTGATGGAGTAAAGCTAATCCTTTCTTATAGGGTGAGGTTGATCTTGATGGAGTAAAGCTAATCCTTTCTTATAGGGTGAGGTTGATCTTGATGGAGTAAAGCTAATCCCTTCTTATGAGGTGAGGATGATCTTGATGGAGTAAAGCTAATCCTTTCTTAAAGGGTGAGGTTGATCTTGATGGAGTAAAGCTTATCCTTTCTTATAGGGTGAGGTTGATCTTGATGGAGTAAAGCTAATCCTTTCCTATAGGGTGAGGTTGATCTTGATGGAGTAAAGCTAAACCTTTCCTATAGGGTGAGGTTGATCTTGATGGAGTAAAGCTAATCCTTTCTTATAGGGTGAGATTGATCTTGATGGAGTAAAGCTAATCCTTTCTTATAGGGTGAGGTTGATCTTGATGGAGTAAAGCTAATCCCTTCTTATGAGGTGAGGATGATCTTGATGGAGTAAAGCTAATCCTTTCTTATAGGGTGAGGTTGATCTTGATGGAGTAAAGGGAATCCTTTCTTATAGAGTGAGGTTGATCTTGATGGAGTAAAGCTAATCCTTTCCTATAGGGTGAGGTTGATCTTGATGGAGCAAAGCTAATCCTTTCTTATAGGGTGAGGTTGATCTTGATGGTGTAAAGCTAATCCTTTCCTATAGGGTGAGGTTGATCTTGATGCAGTAAAGCTAATCCTTTCTTATAGGGTAAGGTTGATCTTGATGGAGTAAAGCTAATCCCTTCTTATGAGGTGAGGTTGATCTTGATGGAGTAAAGCTAATCCTTTCCTATAGGGTGAGGTTGATCTTGATGGAGTAAAGCTAATCCTTTCTTATAGGGTGAGGTTGATCTTGATGGAGTAAAGCTAATCCTTTCCTATAGGGTGAGGTTGATCTCGATGTATTAAATCTTGTAGCAGAGAGAATCACGTATCATAATTTTTGGCAATGAGGGTGATTTGTCCCACTCTGCCCGGATCCTTTTCTTTGGCAAATCAAGGTCAGTAAAAGCCCACCAAACTTTCTTCTCCACAAAATCTTGCGAGCGTGACGGACGTCTTTTTGTTCACTCTCTTCCTGGTGGCGGAGTTGCAACACCATGAGCAGAGCCATCGAGTTTATGGACCCTTGAGTCTAAACTCCTAGACTAAGGGTTCCCAATTGGATATGAATTCGATGTATAGTGTTTCGGGAAATTGTTAATTTCTCTAACACTATATATTTTAGGCAACACAAATGAATAACAAAACTTCTTTTAACAACACAACAAAGTAAGGTTTATTACAGTAGCAGGCGTGAAGGAGTGAGAGTGAGAAAGTGTCTCTTTTGCATCGCTGGTCTGTATGTTGGTCCTTGGTTCGTAGGAAGCGTGTTTAAAGCTAACAGCGAGCGAAGGGTTCTATGTGGAATCAGTGGCGGTCATGTGAGAGAGATGTATTTCTTCTGCTAGCTCCGGGCTCTCTGACCTTGTCCGTTCTACAAAAAGGGACCAGAAAAAATAGTTCCTGAGAGGGAGAAGGAATTAATGCGCTCAGCCAATTGATTGGTCAGTGAGTGACCGACTCTCTTAACAGGGGCATTGATTCGCGAAAGGTAATAGATCTGTGGCTACTACAGATGTATTTATTTCGCCACTTATAGGAAGACTTTTATGTTGCCTCTAACCTTTGCTATGTCTACAGCAACGCGAAATTCCGCTCAGACATTCAGCTATTTCATTCCTCCTAACTCTGTGGGAGATCATCATTCTTCTTTTTCCCACTGCTATAGGACTACGAACTTATGGCTGACAATTTAATTCCTGTTCTTAATTAGCAACACGACTTTTGCTATGACTGTAGCGACGCGATTCTCGCACAGACACCTAGCTGCCTTATTCCATCTCTATTCTATTTATCTATTTTTGGAGACATTTATTCCTCACTCCAAAATCTATGGGACTTAAAACTACTGGCTGAAAGCCAAATGCCTGCTCATCACCTTTTAACTGTTTTCTCTCCACTACGACAACCAGCACAAAGGTTTCCTTTTAAACAAACTTTTATTAAACTTCTAAATTGAAAACCTTCAATATTTTCATTTTGACTAATTTATTTTTCTTTTTAATATAACGGAGACTGCCTTCTCCGTTATAAGCTCATCCTTACCCGTTGAATGAGCTTGATCTCAATGGAGTAAAGCTCACCCTCTCCCATTGGATAAGCTTGATCTTGATGGATTAAAGCTCTTCCTTACACATTTGATGAGGTTGATCTGGATGAATTGAAGCTCACCCTTTCACATAGCATTGGCTTGATCTTGATGGCTTAAAGCTCATGCTTACTGATGCAATGAGCTTCTCAAGTTCTTGCTGCCGGAGATTGATAAAGTTTTGGCTGCAAGATTATATATATCCGAACTGACAATTGCCAAGCACCACCATTTATATGGGTGTCATGGAATTCCATCCCTGCCAAATTAATTGTCATATTCATAGCAAAATTGAGAAGATGATTAAGATTGTGTAGCTTGTAACAATTCACTTTTCAAGCTTCTGCTACAAGGATTTTATTAATCTCCGAAGTCATTCTCATCTAAAATTTGCTATAGAAAATAGACATTACTTGAGATAACAGAGTCATTATCTATTTTTATTAACTTCTGCTTCATAAATTTATATAATTCAATAATATGACATTTTAAAATTCAATAAAATTATTTCTTGTATCTATTCAACAACAACAATAATAATAATGATAATAATTATAATTATAATAATAATATAAATTTAAAGATTGAGTTGCGCCAATATTGATTTTACTGAATGTAAAAAAAAATCCTATGTTGATTATTTCCCTTGAATTGTGCTCTTTAAATAATTACATTGTTCCTATACGACAGCTAATTTTAAATTGAATTCAGTCAGATAATTTCTTTCCCTTCTTGAATGTTTTGTTGCCCTGGGGAAAAGAAATCAGACGAAAGAAAATAAAAAAATAAAGAAGTAAGTATGATCTTCTTTTATTTTCTTTGAAAATAAAACAGTAAATCGTTAAGAATCGAGAGGAAGAACGGTCAGTTTTACAAAAACCGATTTCCAGAAACAAAAACTAGAAGACAATTGAATTGCAGCTGAAAAAAAAAGAAAATGATACGAAAAATAAATTTGATGGAAATTGGCATCAAAATGTTTTATGATTCAAAATTTAAAAAGGAAAGTAAATTTTTACCCTTTAATCCATCGGATTTAAGCGAAAATTAAAAATCAGATTCTACATTTTTTTTTAGTGAATTCATGTAAACAGCCTGAAAAAAAATCATCTCTTGCCATCAGTGATGCTTTCTGTATTCGTCATAAAAAAGTAGATTCTGATTTTTGATTTTCGATAAAATCCGATGGGTCAAGGGGTAAAAATATTCCGGAAAGTCTTCTATTTGAAATAAAAAAGTTAAAACTAGATATGTAGAAAAAAAACACATGTTTCGGGGTAATGTTATTGTTTTTATTTAAGGTGACGTGCCTTTCTTCTAAAGTATAGATGATCAAAAGCGTAATAATCCGTATTTTTTTTAATGTTAATAAGTTCCCGGTTTTTTATATTGTTTTTTTTTTATGGGCCTCCGTAGAAGAAAAATATTGTTCAATACCCCCCTCCAAAAAAATCCCCTTCAATAAAACAAAACCAAAGACTAAAAATGTATTACTGACATAAATACTTTTTTAAAAAATCTAATCACTCAAATATATTTATTCAGTATTTTTACATTAATAAAATCCCAGTCAGTGTACCAAATGGACCAGTTTATTGTACGAAGTCAATTTTAAAACTTTAATAAAAAACACAAAAAAGTTCCGCCTAATTTTTTTCTCTTTTAATAATCACATCCGTTGAAAATTAAACTGCAAAAATGAATTAAGTAAAAGGAAAAACAAAATAACTAGAAAAGCAATTTTGTACGTAATTTTTACCGTTTTTTTAACTTGAAAAACAAGGCTTTTATAGGATTAAAATAAACAAATCGTTGTGAAAAGTGTAAACAAAATCTAATTCTCCGTAAAATTAACTTTTAAAATATTTAAATTGCTTTAAATAATTACATTTTTTTAAAAATTAAAATACGATGATTTAAGAGGGTGTGGGTTTTTTTTTATATCCCTAGTTTTTAAAAAACTATTAAAAAAAAATAACACAAAGAACGAAAAGAAAAAAAAAAAAAACTCTCCCCAAATCGGCTGATCATTTCATTTTAATGAAATTTTCGACATCTAAAGAAATTAATGATAAGATTTCTTTTAAAAGACATTTTTTCACAAAATTCTGATGACAATATTTCTCTTTTTTTTCATCGTTTTGTTGTCATAGGTTACCCTCACCCCCGCTGCAATCATTTTGTTAATTTGAATTTTTTGATAAATTTGCAACTGAATGATTTTTACAGTTTATAAAAATGATTCCATAGAGAATTAAATTTTGCTCACAATTTTTATAACAATTTGTTTATTTGTTCCTACATTTTTGCCACATTTTTGAAGTAAAAAACCTCCCACTAAAATAAAATATTTGCTCTTCTATGCATTTGTAGCTGAAAAAACTTCGTATTTTTGTTTGGTGTGTAAATTATTTTGGCCTTTATGGCCGTTGCGTATTTTCACCCCATGAAGATGACTAATCCCATCCTGCCCGGAGGATTTTCGCGGGCAACATAAAAGCAGTGAAAGCGCGCCAAACTCTCTCTTCCTCAGAATCTTTTGAGCAGGACAGATGATCCTTCTGTCCTCTCTTCCTAGCAGCAGTATCACATCACTGTGAGGAAAACCATCTAATTTATGGAACTTTGTATCTGGAAGGTCAATCCTTCTTCATGCATTCAACCCTCCTAGACCAAAGGATCCCAGTTGAATATAAATTGGTTGTTTTTTATTCCACCTCTGACAGGAACATTTTTAATCAGCCCCTGACATTCAGCTACTTCATTCCTGCTCAACCTTTTAGGAGACCATAATTTCTTTCTCTTACTGCTATAGGACCACAAACTTATGGCTGAATATTTAATTCCTGTTCTAAAACCAGCAACTCGATATTTGCCTTGACTGCAGTGACGCAAACCCCGCTCAGTCACATTCAGCCAACTTTAATCTTACTCAACCATTACAACTATTTACTTTTCCTACAACTCACAGTTCCAGGTTTTTTTGTCTCAAACTGTTAATAAAGCTGAGCATCTTAAGTGGTATAATGGTTAACGAGCTAGATTTGCAGACCATTGTTAATCAGTTGAACGCTCCATACTTGTGGCCTTGTGCCATATATAAGCTGTGCTTGGTAAATGACTACATAAAAAGAGTACTTGGCACCTTACATGATAGTAAGTTAGTGAGCTTGATTAGTGGACTATTGGTAAAGAGTTTGATTCTCACTGGGCGCTTCATAACGTCTGGCCTTGTGCCACAACCAATCAAAGGCCTGTAAATATCTATAGAAAAAGAAGACTGGACACTTCAGCTGTTATAAATGTTAGCAAACTAGATTTGGAGACCATTGTTACTAAGTACAATTCTTACTGGACACCTCTTATTTCTGGCCTTATGCCACTTCTAAGCTTAGTAAATAACTATAGAAAAAGGGATCTTGGCACCTCAGACTGTGTAATGGTTTTCAAGCTAGATTTGCACACAATTTCATATTGAGAGCCCAATATTTTTGGCGTTGAAGCTAAATTTTATAAATGACTATATAAGAAGAGGACTGGGTTCCTTGTGTGGTGTAATGGTTAAGAATGAAAATTAGGTGACCATTGTTAGTGAGTTTGATTTTCACTGGGTGCTCTATACAACTAGCCTTGTGCCACTAGTTAAGCTTACTAAATAACTATACAAACTTTCCTATTATATTCACTTTTTGACTAAAATTCTTGTAGAACGTATAAATTCTCTTTTCCTCAACTATGGGTTTCATAGTACCAATCTTGTTCTTTTGCAAGGATGGATTTGGCATTAAATAACCCACAAAGATTGATATGCCATTAAAAAAAAAAGAAACCTTTCTTTTTTTTTGTTTTTTTTTAGTGTAGTTTTTTTATTTTATCGTATTTTTCCAATGTTGGCCTGCAAGAACTAATATTAAAAACATGGCTAAGTGGATATAAATGTTTACTGAGAATTTCTTAATATAAAAACACTGTCTATTGTGATCACCCATACTTTATAAGAAAAGGGGCATTACTTGTCAGTAATAAATCATAACATTGCTGATAAAGTACACAAAATGTGACTCCACAGTTTAAATTACAGTTCTCTGTAATAAAACTTGTTTCCCTTTTTTTTACATTGAAATTTCGGATCTATTCACTGTATAAAAATTGAAAAAAATTTTGAAGTGACATTTTCCCATTTCTTTTATACAATTCATTTTTCTTACCATAATGTCTGGGTATTTCTTGTATATGCCTTTTGTGTTTTTTAAGCATATTTTGTGTCTGTCTCTACTTATTGTTAGTCACCCATTTTAAGTGTTTTCTGGCCTAAAAATATCACTATTTCATCAAATATTAACAACTTTTTAAAACAAAATATATTTGATTCTGTTGGGTTTAAATATTGTTATATCATGAATGATATACAATGACAGGCTATTCTGAGTGGTAAGAATAGACAACACATTAGGCAGGTATAACAGAATGGCAGGTTTATTCAAACGGGTGTACAAATATTAACAAGTAGATTAGTGATAATATTACTATCCTTGCAAAGATATTATTAAGTCAAAGCAATGGTTATTCACGTGAGTTTTGCACTGAAGTCCTTTGCTTAGTCTCCTTTTATTTCCATTTATGTACAAATGATGAGCATAAGGCCCTGAGATTTTGTAGGGGAGGGGAAGGGAGCAGTCATGCCATAACTATATTTTCTAAGGGGCCCTAGCTAGCCACATTCGCCAACCCATTCAACAATACAATATATAGTCAACCATCCTTCACCAAACATGCTACATCTACCAAAATACCGCACTTGCTCTGTGAGAAGACCATCTTAAACTCCGAAATGAAATGTATGATTTTATTTACAGAAATGGTATGTGATGGGAATAGGAGAAAAACCCTGAAAGAAAAAAAAACAAAAGTGAATAAAACAAGGAAAAAATTCCCCGTTTGGTTGCCCTCCCATCCTCCCTTCTATAATATGGAGGCCAACTTTTTCCTAGTGTCCAAAAATACCAAAAACAAGCCAGACTTGCTCAAAATGGAACAGAGATCTAATCTAATTGGACAAAAGAAAAAAAAAAGTGTCGGGCATGGTGATGACAGGTCGCATGCATTTATGCAAGTGAGATTCTAAAATCTTCAGAAAACATGGGCTGGAGGGTCAGGATTAGAATATAAGAAGAATAGGGGTGGAGAAAATCTTGGAGAGTAACAACTATGGGACAGGAATAATAACTTACTACGTACTGCTAACTAAGGATTAGAAGACAATGAAAGCCTACTTACCTGGGGTGGGGTCCTGAAGAACCCGGACTGTCGTCGTTATGGGCAGGAAGAGGAGGGAAGGATGACTCCAACATTGCCCCCCTTTCATACAATCAGGCTAACTGCATTCACCCACCTTTTGTCGAATATTATGCCATCCAAGCGTTTTCTATCACATCTGATCTTGACCCTAAGCTGATGCCTAAAGAACAATATCAGATCACGATGAGAAAATTTTGCATCGTTATACAATCCCTTCTTTCACATCGTCCAAATCACCATCACGAGAAACACCACACACTTCTTACCCTGAAACAGATGTAAGAGGTTGTCTACGATGTAACCAATGTCAAACAGCATGAGCTGTTTGGGTTCAATGCTAGCCATCCACTCCCTGACGGGTGAACTTGCTCGCTGTAGTAGAAAGCGTGCTCAGCCATTTCCTCTTAGCCACTGCCGCAGCGAATGCAATCTGGCATGTCTGCCAGGCCTGCTCTGAAGTTCAAGCTGAGAATGGGCAACGCATTCGGTGCAAGCCACCAGGTGAGCGAGAACTCAGAGTAGTTCAAGAAGCCCGAATCTGTGACCCAATTTCAATGGGAGCGGATCTCAGCTGTTCAGTCATGCTGCTATCTGAGAGGGTCTGAAGCGGAGCCCACCACTAGTTCTTGATATAGTTCTTTCTGAGGCCATGAAAGGTTGTTGGACCCAAGAAGTTTATGAAGGGCTGTACAACATCCGTGGACAAACTGTGCTTCACCCATCGGCTTATGTTGTTCTTCGGCCTTTGGGTCTGACTTGAGGTGAGGAAAGGTATCGCTCGTCTTTTGTCTCCACACTACATCTCCCAACAAGGATCAGCCCAAGTAAGCCAGTCTTTCAGTGAGCTAGTGGCTCTCCAGATTAGGCATACGTAGACCTTCATTGTACATTTGTTGAATGCAGACCTGTGTTTGGATCATCAGCCTTCAACCTCTCCAGACCAATCTGGTGAGGGATCGTTGTAGTGCTAACCCTTAAGCCTCAGGCAGAGGAAGTACAGACAATTGGTAAAGGAACAAGGGGAAGATGTACGCGGCACACACCTTCGCTCTGCCTTTTAAGGAAAACTTCCTTCGAAGCCAAAAAAACCCCTGGGCATCTACCTTGGTCTGTACCTCCAACCAATTTCATTCCAGTTGGAGGTTGGGCCCAGACCACACCCCAAGGATGTGGACTGGTCTGTTACTTCAGCGGCAGGGCCTTGGCAAGGTATTGCTACCCATTCAGGCACCGAGCCACGAACCTTCGCTTTTGTTAAAATTGACCTTGACTCCTGCTATTTATTCATACTCAGTAACCGCCACCTTTACAGCCTTTATGTCCAGGCGGAAGAACACAAAGATGGTGATATCCTCGGCAAACACAGAGATCTTTGCTGTAAAAGGCCAGTAAAAGGGATACTGTGCAGAGCCAGATTTTCCTGCTCATCCCTATTCCTTCAGAGCAGGGGCTCCAAAGTGAGGACATAAAGAAGAGGAGACGGGGCAACCCTGTTGGACTGACCGCTTGATCACAAATGCTCCCAAATGCCTCCAACTCCCCTGCACCACTGCAAGGGGTTGTGGTACATCATGCTAATCCACTTGTGGAACTCCAGTTTGAATCCAGCAGTCTCCAAAAGAGATACCAAGAACTGATGGTCAATCCTATCGAAGGCCTTGGACAGATCTAAATTGATCAGTGTGGTTTCGGTGCCATCTTTTATCCCTTCTAGGACCTCCAAACCAAGTGCAGGTTGTCTTGGATTGATCTTCTCTTCATAGTGAAAGTCTGCTCAGGGCTGATCAGATTGCTAATGACTAGCTGTAAATGATTCACTAAGACCTGGGCCAAAATCTTTAACTCTGTGTTTAGCAGAGTTATGGGCCTGTAATCATCTGATCCCTCCCAAACTTGATTGCAATTTTTCTTCAGTAATATGATCACACCCTTCGTAACACTTCCAGTGATGGTTCTCTAGGTGAACCAATGGTTGAACACATCCGTCAGAATAGGTACAAACATCTGCAGCAGCCTCAAGTACACTTCATAAGGTACACCATCTAGTCCTGGTGATTTGTTGAGGCTGACCTGCTTCAACACATCATGGACTTCGCATTCAGTAATCACACTCTTGTAGTGAGCTGCTTCCACCTCCCAATGGTGGGGGAAGTCAGCTAAATAGCTGTGAAACTCCTGAAGCGGGAGATCAGGACAGTGAGCAAAGCGATCACGGAAGTGTGCCCAAAAGGTGTTGCATATCTCATGGTTTAACCGCAGCACACGCCCATCTGGGGACTTGATGGAATCTATATACCGACCAGGAAACCTTCACACTTCTTCTTTGCAAGCGATTGCATTCAATTTCACTGCTTCATTGTGAACTCTTTTTAACCAAGATCTAACTATGAATCCTTTGTAGCCCTTCCTAGCCTCATGCTCAAGGTCCCTCCTAGCTAGTTCTACATTTAGGGAGTCCCCCCCCATCCACTGCCTGGGAAAGTCTATCTTCAATAGATGTCACCTTCCTGTTGAGCTGTCAACCATATTTGGTGGCAAAATCTCTGATCCTATGTTTGAGAGATGCCCACCACCTATTCCCAGTAAATGCCCATTTAATTTGGGATTCTAGCTGCTCCTGGAAGTTCTGTATCTCCTGTAAAGAGGTGTTGAACTTCCAGTAGCTGGCTAGACTAGGCCTATTAGCTAACCGTAGACTGACCCTAACAAGTTTATGGTCAGTTAGCCCTAGCGAGTGGAATGTGAGACAGCTAACAAAATCAGAGTCAGCCCTTCTAACTAACACTCTGTCCAAGTTGGACCTACTCAGGCAAAGAGCAAGCTATCTAGCCACGTCCACATCTCCCTCCCTGGGTGATCCAGATGAAACCTGTTAACCAAGTCATGCCAGGCTATTAGGTTGATCAGGCTGCTTTCACACCTACCTGTCCTACTAGCTCCCCACCTGACCTTATCTATCTTGGGATCAAGGATTGTATTCCAATCACCCACTAAGACTAGCCATTTCAGATCGCTGAGGAACGGCACCAACTCTCAAAAAAAGAAAGCCCTCTCCACAGCAGTATTGGGCACATAAAACTCAGCCATCCAGAACTCAAAACTTTTAACGACAATCGGCCACAACTAGTCAGCCCCTGTCACCTGCAAAAACAGTGTTTACATCGGCATCAAGGTTGCGTCACACTAGCAGAGAGACCCCAGCACTGTTGCATGCTGAAAGAATGACAAAGTTGCTCTTCAGCACCCGACAGTCTGCAGTGCAACTCAAGTGACTCTCTTGCACTGTAGCAACATTCACACTGAGGTTTGAGAATCACCAAGCAAGCCTGCACACTTGCTTAGATCTCTCAGTCCCCTTGCATTCAAAGTGGTAACATTTAGAGACATCAGACCCACTTACCTTACTCACTGTCGACTACAGGCCAGAAGTCCTTGGGGGTAAGGATGATGATGGCTTGACACAGGGAATTGGTACCGAGTTCAGTGGTCACTCGGTCATCCTTGAAAATTCCTCTAACACCTAAGGAGTACTTCAGTTTTAGGGTCCTATAGAACGATGGGTGAACATAAATCAGGACCCTGCCCAAAGAAAAAGACATAAATTTTTTGAACAAGTGGTGCTCCAACTTTTCCTGCCTTATTTCCACTTGACTGGCTTCCTCAAGGTAATGCCACAGCCCCTTTGTGCAGCTCCCAGCCAAGTGAGCAAAGGTGGTCGCCATGGGTGCACTCCTAAACAGGTATGGATTTATGACATTTTTATGGGTGTTGATTGTTTTCAATGATATTAATGGTTTTAGAGTCTTTGTTAGTTGGTGGTTGATGATTGGTATTTCGGTGTCTTCAGTGCAGAGGATGATTTCAGTTGGTCCTTGGCAGTCCTCACTTGAGGCCGACTTGACTCTTTGGCGGGTTTGTAGTATGGATGATGATGGGTAGTTTCTAATTTCTGAATGAGACTGAGAGAACAGCCTGGGAGGTGAAAGGAAGGGCAGTGTTGGAGATAGTGGAGCTTCATAGTCCGAATTTTGGGATAGGGAATGTTTTGAGGGTTGAGGTGGTATGATTTGTGCTAGACACTGGGGTTGTGGTTTTGTCTGGAGCTGAGTTTGAGGTTGTAGTTGGGTTTGTGGCTGGGGCTGTAGTTGGGGTTGGCTTTCTTTGCAAAATTTTTCTCTCCTGATGTGTCCCAGCTGTTGCTCCTCCTTTATAAATTCCTTGACATGTCCATGTCCCTTCCAGCGGGTGTTGTTTTTCCTTTTCCTTTTTGTGAGATGATGCTGGTGATTGGGTTACTGTTGCTTTAGTTGATGCTGTTGTCACTTCTGTTGCTGCTTCTGTTGTTGCTTTTGCTGTTGTTTCCACTGTAGTTACTGTTATTGATTTTGTAGCAGAATTTTTCTTCTTTTTTCGGGTTATGTAGGTCCATGCCTCTTCTTTGTTTGGGTGGTCTCCAGTTTCCAGGTTGGCTTGGTTGGTTGCTGTTGTTGCTGTGCCTACTGCTGCTGCTGTCATTGTTGTTGTTGGTGTAGTTTTGGTAGTCATTTGAGGGCAGGATCTGGTGAAATGACCTATTTACAAGCCCAGCATTAGAGCCTCCTGCCCTCAACAACCACCATCATGACTTGGTCTTCATATTCTATAGAATGAGGACTGGCCTGAAAACCCCCTGTATGGGCCAGATCTTATTACCTCGAAAATATTTGGAGTATTTGCCCACTCTGTCCTTTTCAAAATCCTGGTGGGGGGTTCTTTTGTTGTGCTGACCAGGAGACTGGCATTGCTGGCACCTTCTGGGCTGGCCGAATAGAGCTGGCCGGAAGCGAGGATTGTTCAGATGATGCTGGTGTAGTTGGTAATAAAGGGCATTTTTCTTCCGGCTTTTCTAATTAGGGAGGGATTCAGGCCATTAAATATGTCTGTTTGTGAATTAGGCTCCGACATAGTTGCTTGAGACAACTAGGAGGGGCCAAATGTTTATGAAGCAAGGAAAGTTTGTATGAGCTAATTATTACAATGAATAGTTGTTGGGTTTTTTAGCGACTAAAGTTCCATCATAGTTCTCAATAGTGCTCTAAGGTACAGGGCTTCTTGACTTGCTAATGATATAGTGATAAATTCCGCTTTGCATGTTCATAAAGTGTCTGAATTCTGCTTTTTAAATTTCCATGAAATCATTGGGTTATTTTCTGCCAACCTAAAGCAAAATCTGCTTACGCTTTTTCAGTCATTTAAATTACCCCAATCTGAGTCACAAAACCCTTCCAATTTCAAAGGTTTCTTAAATATTAGTGACTTATTGATTGTGCATTTTAAATAACATAAGATGTGTTTTGCTCTCATTAGATGGAAAGAATTTGGTTTTGCTAGGTCTTGAGACAACCTAATAACTGTATAACAAATATCTAGTCTTGTTGCAACCATTATATATATCAGACTGTCAATAATTTCACAATAAGGTTTGCTTTCTATTAAATCAACTTCGTCACTTGTTTTCGTTATATCCATTTCACATGGAGTTGAGCGTGGTTTGCAATCTGCCATGCCGAACTTTGATAATATCTTCTCGATATATCTAGATTGATTCATTTTAATACTATTATTTTTGCATTCAAATTGTATTCCTAACAACTAGGATAATTGTCAAAGATCAGTCATTTTGAATCTTGAGTTCAGTCTTGTCTTAATTTGCATAAGATGTGCCTCAGTTTTTGAAGCTATTAATATATAATCAACCCACAATAAAATGATGGATATTTGATTGCAGATATTTTGAATGTACATGAAGGGGTTGACAGGTGATTGGACAAAATTTTGTGTAGTAAAATAAGTATGGAATGTTTTATTCCACGTTCGACTGCTCTGTTTTAACCCATATAAGGATTTTTTAAGTTTCCAAACATAATTCCCATTCTTACTTTTAAAACCTTCCAGTGGCTCAACATATATTTCATAGTCTAAGGGGGCATTTAAATACGCACTCTTAACATCCATATGATGAATTAACAAGTCATAATAGACTGCTATTTGCAATAGTAACCTTGTGGAAGCCATATTTGTTGTCAGGGCGAAAGTTTCTCTATAATCTTTACCAAATATTTGCGAGTAGCCTCTGGCCACAAAACAGGCTTTAAACTCATGACCCCCATTGCTTTTACTTTTTATAGTAAGAAACAACCTTCTACTGATAAAATTTTTATTTTGGGGGGCCTTTTGCCATTCCAAGCAATCAAATTCTTTCCTCGTTGTTAAAATCCATCTTTTTGAATCTGGAGAATGTTATAGCCTCATAGTAATTATTAGGAATCACATGCAGAGCACAGCAGTAATCAACGCCGCCAAATTCAATGTTTTTCACCACAAAAAAATCGGGTCTTTTTCTCTGTCAGATGGGATAGTGGGTTATTTTCCCCTCCCCTTTGTTGTTTCGGTTGACTTTCGGTTCTACGTCATATGAGATTAAGGATTCTGGATCTTTGGTATTATTATCTGCTTTTGAAAGTGTGCTATTATCATAAGAGTTGGTAAATTTCACACACCTAACTCTTTTAATAGCCATTATTTTTGGAAAGTAAATGAAGTAAACTGGAATTTGTTTATCATATCTGCCCAAGATGACTTTTTCACAATATGGTTCTAATTTCATTTTGCTTTGTACTTAAAAAAAACCTGTTGTGTCAAAAATATACATCTTATTTAAATTTGGTTTTGAACCCGTAAAACTTTCAGATGGGGTTTTTCTTGTGTTTTTATTGTTACAGCAACTTCTAATATATGCTGTAGCTATCAGTGAGTAAAGCCACAAGATTTCAGGCAAATTTAAATCAATAAGGAGACATGTTGCCATAGAAAATAATGTTCGCCATGACCATTCAGCCGTCCCATTTTGATGTGGAATATAAGGCACTAATTTCTCATGTTTGATTCTATGAAGTACAAGTAACTGTTGAAAAGGTTCTGAAGTGAATTCCATTCCAATGTCTGTCCATAAACATTTTACATTTTACGAGCAAAGTGTTGCAAAGTGTTTTATGAAATATAACATTATAAGGCCAGAATAGTCATCAATAAAAGTAATTATGTATTTATAACAATCTTTTGGTAAAGGTTGTATGGGGCCAGCTAAATCACTGTGTACAAGTGTGAGGATTTTTGTTGCCTTGCAATACAATGTCTTATTTCTGTCATTAGACATCTTCCCTTGAATATATATATCACAGTTAAGAGCATAATTTGTGTTGGTTTTATCTTCATTCCTTTTTCTAATTTGGGCCACCTTTTAATATCCGATTCGTTATAGAGGCCTAAGATTATATGCCAGGTGTGTAAGTGGCATTTCTGGCAGAGACAATATTTTTCAAATAATACAGTCATCCTCTCTGTGTTATGTTGAAAACTGCTCCATTAGGGTAAATTAATTGGCAATTGTCATGCTCAAAATTTATGTGCATGCCATTTTTTGTCACTGCTTGTATTGAAAATATATTTTGTTTTAAAGTTGGTATATATAAAGCATTTTTTAAGATAAATCTACACTTATTAATGCAGGTGTCACCCCTTTTCATTACAATGTTATTTGCTTGGCTGCCATCAGCCAATTCAACAAAATGGTGCCCTTATTCAAAATTTTGATCAAAATTGATAAATTTTGACTTGTCAGTTATTACATCTTTGGTAGCCCAGCAATCGACTTATAAATTAGTCTTGTCAGAAAGAATATCATATCCTAAAGCAAAGAAATTGGTTTGGATTTTAGAATAGGTTCTTATATTATGATAAAAATCACTTTGCTGTCTATTTCTACAGTCAAATGCTTTGTGTCCCCTCCTCTCACAAATGTAACAAATAATATTTGTCTTCCCAGGGGTGAAATTTTATAGTCCACTCTACTATGTTGAGATTTCTGGTAATTGTTGTCATTATAATTTGTTGATTTATAATCATAAGCATGAATGCATACTTACCTTGGGTTTATTTCTTGGCTTAATCTTTTAAAACTTGGTCTTCATTTGTTCAATTCATCTGAGGAGGAACAGATACGCTCTGTTTAACTTCTTGAACATATTTCAAATTCAGAAAAAGTCAATGTTTTCTTCTTCTGGGTTATAACTAGCATAAAAGGTTTCAAATTCGGAGATAACCCCGTAAGTGTCATTGCGATCAGAAATCCATTGCTTATAACTTCCCCTGCTTCCTTCAGAGCGTTAGAAGTTTTCCCTGTCCTTATTATATAGTCTGTAATAGACTCTGATTCCAATCTCCTCAAAGATGTTAGCTCTGTGTAGAGGGAAATGGCTTTCAGCTTTCCTTTTGACAAATAATCTTCCCTTAATATTGTTAAGGCTTTTCTTCCATTGTTTCATGCATCTCTTATCACTAATGACAGACTTTTATCATCCAAATCCTAAATGAGCTCACCAAAGACAGTTGCATTCTTTTCTACAAAGTCAATATCATCACTCTGGTCTGTTGGTGACAGTATAATTTGATGTAAATGTTTAATTCTAAGACGTCCAGGGAACTTCACTTCCCACAACTCATGCTTGGATTCATTGCCATCAAAAAAAGTTTTGCTGCTCTGGGCCCCCATAACCTGTTGGAATTCTGGTAGCCATCTTGTTTTTAGTAGAGCAATACAAGTAACAAGGCTGCATGAAGTCAGTAGTCTGTTAATTTGCCATTTGTTTATATGTGACTTAGTGACTTCTGATTGGATAATCTACCTGTTCCATTTTAGTCGCCTTTCATTGGCTAATCTACTGATGGGAAAGTCCGTAAATATTTGCTGACAATTCATAGACACCCAATATCCTAAAAATACCCCCACCAAACAATAAAATATATCATAATTTTCTGTGATCTTTTTATGAACTAATTGAATAAAAACTTTGAAGATAAAATTAACATTTGTATTAAATTTCAAACATTTTTCCCCAACTCACTTGTTCTGTAATTATTTGTGTGTTTTCTAATTTTTATTTTAAAACTTCAGTAATCAAAAATGTTGTTATGTAAACATTTTACTTTGTTTTGTGTTGGACTTGTGAACAAATTTGCAACATTCTGCTTTGCCCCATTTACACAACAATTTTATAGTTTTTGTTTTAAACTTTAGTTTATTTAAAATCTATGGCTTTTGATGACAAGAAGAATATTTTGAATCTGCACTTTTCAGCAAAGGCCCCCGAAATGATTGGAATAAAATCCAGCTCAGATATAATAAGACAAGCTTATGAGAATTATGCAGCAATAAAATCATTGTATAAGATTTTTGATTATCATCATTTGCAGGATTAGGAAGGATTCATATAAAAAGTTTCCAAATTTAAAGAAAAATCTTTTTTGCTATTTGTATTTAATACTTTTAATGTCAATCAAAAAGGGGGCATAATTCTCCATGATGTCTCCATATACATGGGACCCATGTGACTGCTAATAATAATAATAATATTGTGTTCTGTTTTGTTTCAGAATTGATTCTATAACAACTGTTAATCCTCGATCACAATGCCTTGGACAAGAGAGGAAAAAATATTTTGCGTCATTACTTATTTTGAGACAAGTTCATTCAAAACTGTGCAAGCAAAATTTCGCAAGAAGTTTAACTTTAATCATCCCCAGAAAAGCCAAATTTATCGTTGGGTACACAAGTTTCAAACAACAGGGACAGTAAATAATCTCAACATTAAGGCAGAAAATCCCACATCTGGCAGAAAGTTGACTGCAAGATGTCCTGACAATGTGGATGCAGTGAGAGATTCTGTTGGAAGGGGTCCAAAAAAGTCCCTTCGAAGACGATCCCAAGAACTTGGTCTTTCACGTGCATCGTTGCAAAGAATCTTAAAGAAGGATCTTCAACTGTACCCATACAGAATCCAGATCAAGCATAAACTCACACCAGTTGACATTGAAAAACGTTTAGTAATGTGTCGATGGTTTGAAAACAAGATTGAAGAGTATCCTGACTTCCTTGATGACGTTTGGTTCAGCAATGAAGCACATTTTTGGCTCTGCGGACATGTCAATAACAATAATTGTGTGTACTGGGGTGTGGAAGCCCCACAAAAGGTTCGTCAGAGGCCCTTGCACTCTATGAAATGCACAGCCTGGGTAGCCATCTCGAAACATGGAATAATCGGACCATTTTGGTTTGAAAATGCAGATGAGGAGGCAATCGCTGTCACAGAGGAGAGTTACATTGATGTGCTAAATAAGTTCTGGACGGCACTTGAAGCCTTTGGTGTGAATCGGGATGTGCAATGGTTCCAACAAGATGGGGCAGCTCCACATACAGCCGACATCACAATGGAGTGGCTCGACCATCGATTCCCTAATCGGCTGATCAGCGGGTGCCGTGAACCTGAGTGGTCTCTGCATTCACCCGATCTGAACCCCCCAGATTTTTATCTCTGGGGGTTCTTGAAGGACAACGTATATGAGAACCATCCACAATGCATTGCTGAACTCAAAATGATCATCAATCAGAAAATTCGTGCCATATCGAAAAAAGAGTGTGTCAGGTTGATTGACAACTTTGCTCTACGAATTCAAGTCTGTCATCAGCGCAATGGTGGTCATTTGGAACATGTCTGGTAAAAAATGCATCCATTGAGACACTGAGACATTAAATCAATATTTTTTTCAATTGTCATAATATTTGCTTCCTGGACATGCAATTTTTTTTTGAGTTTGACGTTTCAGTACAGGAAAATGTTATCTTGTGGCAAACAATATTTGGTTAGTCAGTTGACAATCTATCTGTATTTGCTTAAACAGTGCTTTGCATAATGTTAATATGTCTTAATTGGGGTCCAATATTTCTTACAAGATTTTCAAAATCAACATCAGCCTTTTTATTTGAACAAATTAAGTGATGCCAACCAAGTAAATAAAGCTTTTTTTTAAATTATATCCCACACTCCTAGAAAAAGCTTGGTTAATTGAAGATAATAAACATTTATTTTTTGATTATGTTTATCTGTTGAAATAAATTTGCAATTTCTGACTCACTGAATAGAAAGGAGACGTAATCTTTGATGAAAATGAAGTAAAATGAATTGCAAAATGGACACATCTTATATTGTTCTATCGTTTTGAATCTGAAAGACTTGTTAAACTTTCAGGTTTAAATGAAATTTCTATTGGTCCAAAACCCATAAAAAGGCAATGGGTTTCTACTTGCCTCAGAATGTTTTTAGAAAAGCATAATACACTTTTCATTGAGTCTGAAATAAGATTGATTGTGCCATCTTCATAAACAATGTTTTGACTCGGTGGAAAATTTTGAATGTTAAAACCCTCCAAACTGATAAACTACACATTGACTCTCTAGAAGCTGTCTGCTGAATCTACCAACTGCATCTCTGCAGAGGGGTAAGACTCCCCTAACGAGTATCCTGGTTATGACACCAAACAATCTAATGGGGAGGCTTCAGTGATACTGGAGCTTGGGGGAATGTAGAGTACCCTTTTATTGTCATCACTTCCAGATCTACTCTGGCCCGAATCAGTAACATCCGATAAGGTCCTATCTATGGGTCAAATAGAACTAGACTTTGTACTGAATTGTTTGAAATTTAAATTGGCGTTAAATGACTCAAAAATGGTTGATACGCCATAAAACAAAACCACCAACCAACCAACCAACTACAAGCTGAAATCAGGTCTCTGAATGAGAGCCAAGTTGATTTTATTAGGGCATTTTGTTAGATGCTACTTAATATGGCTGACAGTCAAAGTAATCTTATAAAACAATTACCAAAACGCACTGCTGGGTTTCCTTGTGGTGTAATGGTTAAATCAATGGACTGCGGAATCGTAGTAAGCGAGTTTGAACTCCAGGCGCACTATTACGTTCACTTTCTGACAAATACCCTTGGGAAAGGTATGAACCCCCTTATCCTCCCAGCTATGGATTAAATAGTACCACTGTTCATCTAGAAGGGTGACTTTGGCATTAAGTAACCTACAAAGGTTGATATGCCATTAAACAAAGAAACTAAACCAAACACACTGCTATGCTGGAATTGATTGGTACTAAGGCAGAAATTTGAAAATAAACTATACTATTTGGTAAATTTTTAGTTTTATTTTCTGACTTATTTTTCAGGGTCATATTCTGTAAAAAGAAATAAAATATCCAATTTAATTTTTTTTTACATGTGTGTTTCATATGGAAAACAGACCTAAAATAACAGTTCTATCTATCTATATATATATATATATATATATATATATATGAGACCATCAACCCATAGCATATGTTTTAACATATAACAGAAAGAACCCAGATCTATTTACATAAATATCAAAGAACCTTGATCAATGGAAAAACATACGAGATACAACAAAAATGATTAAATACAAAAGGAAACCCAAAAATTGAAAACACACACTAATCTTAACTAAATCTCGGGCAAACAAAGCATGGCTTCTCGAAAGACAAAAGTAAAAAATATGGTAGATGTAATATAATTATAGAAGGAAAATCCCATAGTTTTGAAAACTCCAAAACAACAATCATTATAAATGGAAATCGAATTCCAAAAATGTTTACATAATCTAATGCAGAAACTGCGATCAAATTTTCATAGGATGCACCCAAAAAGTGAATAATAGTCTCTCTTCAAAAGAGCAACTTTAAATTATAAAACAACAGAAAACTTTACGTATGAAAACACTTTTCCAAATGTAGCAATGGACACTTTGAAATAATGCCAATCTACCAGACCAATGATTACTCATTACTTCAAATCAAAGAAAAAAACTTCATTGAAAGATTTTAAACCATCATTAAACTGATTCTATATACATGTACTCGAATATACACAGACTAATTTAAAAACACATCTATGCATGGTGATAGATACATTCTCATACATCTTAAATTCACTCAGTGTCCTTGAAAATATGTATATGAGTGTATGTATATATATACATGTACACATAGTGGTTAGCAAAACACACATTATTGCAAATAATACACACATCTATTGGATTCCCTTACACTTACACACACATTATGTATAGATTCTCACATTAATAACAAAAAATGGACAAATACTTTTCTCGACATTAAAAGAAATAAAACTGAAAAAAGTAGATGATTAACAAAAGAGCCCAAAAATCATCAAAGACAATTAATTCCAAAGGGAACGTGACAGACCAAGTATAGAGTATCAAACCTGGAGTTGACTAGAATCAAACCGAACAATTTATGCACCTCCCTCTTTTATAAAGATATTCATCACACAACCAACAATTTAATTAATTAAAGACAACTGGAATCTTCAAAACACATCTTATACATATATGAATAATACTAAAAAGAAACTAAATAACAAATTTGAAATCAATTGTAGACCTTTTCAGTTTAATATATATATATTTGGTGAGATAAATCTTAAATTATTGATGGATTTTTCATTATGACTACTTGAATGCATCAGTGTGCTTAAACATTTTAGGTGTGAAGCAAAAGCAATAGTCATTCAAATTTCCTTTATATATATATATATATATATATATATATATATATATATATATATATATATATATATATATATAAATGAAAAGTAAATAAAGGATTGCAATCCAACAATATGTAGAAAAATTGATAACAATGATCCAAGTGGAAGGAAAGATTTATTGAGAAGTCGACACTATAGCGTTTTGGTTCTACTGAACCATCATCAGAACCATGAGGGGTGATATTAGCGATTTTAAGTCAACGATGGATGTTTAAAAATGCAAAATACAAAAACCTAGGGGAAAATTTGTATAATAAGAAAAAGTTGGCTGTTTAATTAGTGAATCAGCATTTGTTGTTTTAAATTACGTAATTTGACTTATTAGGAATATTGTATAGAATTTGTTACGTTTGTTTATCGAGAAAGATTTCAAGTCAAAAGGAAAAAAAAAGAAGGAAAAACGAAAAGAAAAATAGAAAGCATAAGAATTATGATAAATGTGAAAATATTAACTAAGGATGGAATATATTGTAGCTATTTAAAATGGATTTGCTCAAGTCAGGAGAAATATTATAAAAGCTAGGATGAGTATTTAGGGAATTAAAGAATGAGATAGTAGCAGCTTCGAAAATTCTTCTTAGACTTTTATTATGAATGTAAATGAACATCTTGGCAGAATTAAAGTCAAAGTTGTGATTAGATTGAGAAATGTGTAGGAATAATGCATTGTTTGACTTACCAATTCTTATGTCTCTTTTGTGCTCTTTCAAGCAAACGTGAAGGTTCCGAGATGTTTCGCTGATGTATTTAAGTTTACAATCCTTACAAGGGATACAATAAACACAAGCATCAGAAAATATGTTACATTGAGGACTAGAGTGTACTAATTCACAGATTGTTTTAGAAGGTAAAGAAGTAGTTTTGATATTGAGTTTATTTAAATTGTTTGTTATGTTGTGAGAGGAAGAATTGTTTGGCAAAGTTATGTATCTATGGGGGGAAGTAGTTTTATCAGATATTGAGTGGGAATTAGTTTTAATTTGATTCTTATTGTGGATTTTGAGGGCTTTAGATTTAGCAAAATGAATAACGGATTTGGGGTACTGAAGATTAAGGAAGCAGTTTTCTATGTGGATGAATTTATCATTTAAATATTTCGAGGAGCAAATACGTAAAGCTCTGAGATAAAAACCTATGATGATTCCTCTTTTAGTATTGTTGTTGTGGAGTGAATAAAAGTGAATGTGATCGTTTTTACAGGTGGGTTATATGGTAAACCTTAAATTCTACTTTGTTGATATTCCTAATATGTAAAATGACCAGAAAAGGAAGGGTGCTGTTGGATTCAAGTTCATATGTGAACTTTAAGGAAGGTTCGACATTGCACATGATGGTATAAGATAATTTATATAATTAATAATCACCCAAATTATTTTATAATAATTTATGGACAGTCTGTAAAAAGAAATAAAATTTTCACTTTAAGCGGTATTTTGGCAGGGGTCTTTTGTTTTTTTAGAGCTGTTTCAATTCAAAATCTTTGAAAATTAATCAAAATTCTTTGTTTTATTTTAGAAAGCTGATGAAAAGGTAACACTGTTACTGTCATAGAATGAATGAATGTGATTAATTAAATATATTTTCACTAGATACGACACAAGGATGCTATGTGCTGTTCCCAATAAATCCTGGAAGCAGAACCCTATAAAACAGCAGTTTTATAGTCAGTTACCCCAGCATCACACAAGTAAAATGACCAAGATGCTTGTCATTTGTCAGATTCCTACACATGGCCCTACCAGTGTAGAGTGATCAGCAAAAACTTAGAGTATTAGCTCTGTAGAGACACTAGATGCCGTCTAGATGACCTAGCAAAAATGATGGCTTATAATGACAGTGAGAGAGAGTCAAGAGAATCTATGCTATAAGTACATCTTGGTGATAAGGATGATAGGTGTGAAGCAGAGGCAACACTCCTTTAAATTATTTCGTCTTTTAATTGTTCCAGAGTCATCAAGGTAAGAAGTAAGAAAACTTTATTGTTCTCTTGTTTAGAGTTTAAAAATATCATCAATAAAGAAAAAAAATATTGTTATTCTTTTCAAAGGTATTTTAAAAAATTTATTTTGATTGTGGCAAATTTTTTGTCTAAACATTCAGAATATTTCAGAGTAGATAAAGTGATTCCTCAGAATAAATATTGGCTTAAAAAAAATTGATTTATGGGAAATTGTTGTCTAAGCATTGGAAATATTTCAGAGTAAATAAAGTGATTCTTTATAATAAAAATGGGCCTTAAAAATTTTGATATTCAAAAATTAAACAAAAATTAAACAATGACAGAGATTATTATTATGATTATCCTTTTGATTTCTTTACTTGAAACCGAGTGACAAGTGTCATCAACATTTACACAAGTTTATGGAAATTAAATATTGAACGAACATGCGCCAACAACTATTGACCTTTGAACTGGGCTGATGTTAGACAAAAAAAAAAACCTGTTCAAAAATTTATTTCTCTTTGATTTTTAAGCAAAAAGGGCAAACTTTTTGCATTCACTTGCACAATGTTAAAAGAATTTCCCTTCAAATTTTCAACATCTCACATCTGGTTTCATTTTAGTAGTTTTTTAATGAAAGTTTAAAAAAAAACTTTTTTCTCAAAATATGACATAATGATTGATTTAAAAAAAATTTTTTTTCACCAAGACTAAAATTTATCTTCCTATAGAATTTGAAAAGATTGAATTGAAATATGAAGCCACAACTTTACACCATATGAGAAAAGAAATGATCAAGGTGCTTTGACAGATGAAAAACTCAGTGGAAGAAGCATGTTGAATGCCCAGGGGACAATTTTGAAGAACATGTTTCATTTATTCTTCATTTCTCTATCAGTAAATACAGCTTCACCTTTTTTAATATTCCTTGTAATATATTAAATTATGAATATTACTGTGAGGGGATCATCTAACAATGTCATTAACATAAATAATTAAGTTTTGTTTAATTAAGAGATTCATCTAACAAAGTCGCAGACATGAATAGTTCAGTATTTTTCAATTAAGAGGATCATTAAACATAGTTTTAATCATAAATAATTCAATTTTTTTAGAGGATAATCTAACAGCATCACCCTCTTAAATAGTTTAGTTTTTTAATTATGATCATCGATCAGATTTTGTTTAATTAAGAAAATAATTTAACAAAGTCACATACATAAAGAATTCAGTTCCATGTTATAATTTATGAACTTTTTCTTTTAGGTGAAGATTTTGCTTATTAGTTTTCTTAAAAACCAACTAATCACTGCTGCTTTCACTCAACAGTGCTTTTCAGGGCTAATTTCAGAAACTCATAAGCCAGTCTTTGTAGAAGTTTTTTTCAGAAAGTTTTCAGTGGATTACCTCTGGTTTTCTCACTTACACCCACTGCTGATGCCACAAGACGACATCAATGCTGCCAGCCAGACTGTTGCAAAAACCTGCACTACTGCTTCTAGCTGGCACTTACAGCAACAATTCCTGCACCACCAAGCAGCAGCACTTGCAGACCTGCTGCAGCTCCACCCAGTAGCACCTGTACCTGCATCACCAAGCAGTAGACACCTCTAGACCAGCTCTTGCATTTCCAGATCTGCAACAGACCCAACTACATTCTGATCCTTGAGTGGACCAACGACCAAATTCTTTGTTATCAATTTTCAAAATAAAAGCTTTACCCTTTGAACTAACTCTCTTGTTATTGTCACCCTTGCCTAGTTGGTACTCAATCAATTTTTTTTTCAAAAGTCTGTGGGACCGACGTATTTATTGCTCTCCACTAAAAACAGTGGGGATACTTTAGTTTGCTAAGTATCTCTCCCTTCATTTCCTATTTATTTTTTAAGTGTATCTGTACTACATTTGAGTGTCTAGTTTGAGTTCAAGTAGAGTCCGAGTCAAATTAATTGCTGGATCTTTTTGTTGGTATTGTTGGTGATATTTGAGACACAGAACCATCGTAATTAAACATTAATCCTCAATATTTATCTTTTTTTTCCCATCATTTATGAAGCAGGAAACTTTGTCCATTTCCTATATTTATCTTTTCATTATTTCTCTCTTTGCATCATATATTGTAAGATTTATTAACATGGAAGGATTAGAATTATAATCGTTTAATCAGTCATCAATCTGAATGTTCACATATTCTGCATATTCAATTTCATTGTACCTGTCTTTGCATCACACAGTGTAAGATTCATTAATTTATTTTAGAATTCTTGTCTCACCTTCTTATCTTCTCTTTTTCATTAAGTTCTTTTTCTTTTCCATTTTCATTGTTGTCCTTGTTCTTTTTTTTCCTTCAGTTTTTTCCAGCTTTTTCATTTTCAATTTTCTTGATATGTTGAATTTTATCTTTTTTTTTATTTTCCTTCTTTGGCTGTTACCTTTGTCCAGTGTTTGAAATCATGCCATGTGAGCAAGAACTGGCCTTCAGCACCAATCAATGATAATGTTGTATACCAAAAAAGGAATGAAGAAAGGACCATAACATTATTTTATATAAGAATATAACACTCTCTTCTTTATTACTCAAAAGGTCCAAAATTGATTGTAAGTGTAAGAGAGAGACAAGTACAAAGGACTCGGACACAGAATGACAGAGAACGGCTATATTGACACTTTTCTTAACCCATGTTGTGATTTAGGGCCTTACGTCTTTGCTTCTTTGATAGGAGGTTTCTCGACTGGGGGCGCCTGCTCCCCACCCTCTGGGCACTCACCAGCTGCTCTCAGAAACCAGCTCTCTTTTAACTGTTGACAGAATGACAGCTCTATCTGTGTGTATCTGTATATGCATAAATTCATAATGCTTATGCATTCCTTCCGGTTCCCAACCCATGTGATCTGCTTCTGCTTTTAGGAGGTGCCCGTGGTGTAATTGTTACTGTCGTAGGAAATGAACTCGGCGACACAAGTTCAAATCCTGGACGAAACTCATTGCATTTCACATAGCACTAATACTTGGGAAAGGTATGAGTCCAATTATTCTCCCTCCGGCTATGGGTAAATAGTAGGACAGACTAGGTTCTTCAGCCTTGGTGAGGCAACTAGTCTAGGAGAAGGAAAACTCTGAATTCAAACCTGTTAAACTCCGCTTAAAAATTGACCTTGTGTCATATCCTGCCCGAGCGGAGGTGTTGGTAAATAGGATCTGCTTCTGCTGTTCTCTTGTTTACACTGCTGGAACATCCTGTTTTAGAAATCCCTAATTGACAAGTCTGTCAAAGGTCAATATGCAACAATTCCTGTCTTTGCATTGTTTACTGTAAAATTCATTAACCTGGAATTATCCAAATTGTACAGACCTATATTTTAAAAAATTATTATTCTTTCTGTAATCAATCTGAAAGTCCATATTTTTGGTATTTCCTATTTCATCATTTCTGTTTGCATCATCCACTGTAGTAAGACATGACTGACAAAATGATATTAGATGTTTACTGGTTAGTAATTTACAAAGCTCTTTGCATCGATGTGGCACAAGGCCAAATGAATGGGGCACCCAATGAGACTCGAACTCACTTGTGTAGGTTTGCTAGTCCAACTTGCTAGCCGTTACACCACCAGAGTTGCCCATATGTTTACTGGTTAGATATTTAATCATATCCTCATTGAACATGGATCTGTATGGGTCATGAAGATTTTATTGTTGGTTATTTGTTTTTCAGAGTTTTAAGTTTAGATATCTAACTCAATTGGTTTTCTTTTTACCCCATCTTAATTTGTTTGCTTCTTCTGGGTCTGTAGAAGGCTGCAAAGGAATTCCTAAGGGAAGGAAGATAAGAGACCAAGATATGTTTTAAATTTTAACTTTATTTCTTGGTTCAACAATCATTCTGTGGATCGGAAAATTCTTCAAGAATTCAAATGAAATGGTCACATCTCCCAGACAAGGTGTTAAAATATACTAGTTGTCTCCGGTGGCTGATAAGTCCAAATTGGTGTTGTCACATCCAGTGGTGTTTTTAATATAGGCTACTGCTAGAGGAGACATGGTCTTATGCCAAGTATGATGCTTGGGCGGACACATGCACTGCTTTCTGGCAGCCGATGGAAAGAACAGTCTCGTATCAAAGGTAAAGCTGATGTGAGATCGAATTTCTCCTTTCGCCAGGATGATTCCTTTTCCGAGCATGCGTCACCCTCACTTCCTGTCAGGGTCTTCTGGGAATTTCTGCGCTTCTTGAATTTTTTTTTTCTAATCAATACAGACCAACATTAGCATTAATATATCCATGATATACTAACACTGAGCACAACAGAATGACAAGATAAACTCATTTACTCGTACAAGAATTGCACTTGTCATCGTCACAAAGCACCAATTATATAACTCGACACTCGCTGTACAAATTATGTAGGTTGGTCACAGGTAAGGATGACAAATATATATGCCTGTTTCTCCCCTGTCCCATGACACAACTTCACTGTCATCCAAATGGCCCCCCCTCTGGTCGAAAGCTAGATTAACGGAAAATTTCTCCATGGTCGACTACATTAGTTGAAATCACAACCTTCAATCTGGCCTCTTATCTGCCACGTTGTATATTTTGATCTCAGGGAGATCGATCAAGGTGATTCAATCAGATTGAAGTTTGGCTAGCGACAGGAAGAAATAACAACTTACACATACACGCAAAAAAATGGGTATTCAAATAGTAGGACTGAATTTCCAACTATATGTAGCAGAAAGATCTATTTTCAGTTGTGCGTTCTGTTCACCGTTATATCACCCCGTGATTTTCGCATTCAAATGCATTGTCTGACGCAAGAGTTTGAGGGCCGTTGGAAATTAAAATGACCCATTTTAACCAATGAGAATGATTGATGCCATTCAATCCGAATCATTTTCCCAGGTTAAATAAAAAGTCGAGGCAAAACGCCTTCGTCCTCTTTTCTCCCCGGGGGACCAGAACATGCAGACCTATTCCTGCATGAGAACAAATCAATTTAGTCTACCTTTTTTGTGAATCAGTTTTTCCCTTGTTCGACCTGAGAGAGAGAGCAAAAACCAGAACCGTGATCCAATATTCTTGGGGAAAATCTTTTATCTCTCTCCCACAGTCTCAGAATATCTGGACCACTTGTTTCCTTATGAACCAAATTCCAGTTGATTAGTCCACACGTATTCGTTCAGCTTCTTATAGCTTGAAGACTTTTCACTCATCTTTAGCTTATCCAGTAAATCTTGCCAGTATTCATGTCTGCTTCTTACAGCACGAAAACTCTTCACTCATATCTAGCTGTTCCTGTAAACCTTGCCAGTACTTCGTTCTGTTCCTTTCAGCTTGAAGACCTATCATTTCATCTCAAGCTGAAAAGAAAGCTTAGAAACTCAAAAACTTGATATTTTCGTTATCCTTTTCATTTCTTATTTCGTTAATATAACGTGATGGTAATCAATTCTACCTTTGCGTTATAAATATCTACATAAAGAAATAATTATTTAAAAATATTATATTGTTGAGAGAAAAAACAAAAGTCTATTCCCTTTCTACTATATGGAATGATCTGGTATTTGTTGTTAGCAACTCTCGTGGGTTGTAAGAGCTAATTCAGATAACTAAATCCAGTTCATGAAAATTCTTCATCTCAGTGATAAAGAATTTGTATTTTCTTTTGGATTCGTTTCGGAGCATGAGTTTGAGAAAAGACGTTAGACGTGGGTATCATGGAGAGACCTTCCGATACCAATTCTCTTCCTCTGACTGGCTCTTTCTGCCAGACCCTTTTTCTGCTTCTACTGCTGTGAGTGCTAAAACGCTCTGTTTTTATAAAAGATCACAATACTGCAGAAGAGGCCCGACGGGTTTTGGGGGTACACAAGTTCTCTATTAAATTCTTTCACCCAGTTTACTCCAACCTCTCTTAGACTTTACCTACTACCAACCCAACATTCATCAAAAGAGGAGTTGGTGAGGAATCTATCCTCTCTCAATAATGTTTTCCAAATAAAAACTCTTCGTTTCTCTTGTTGTTTAACCAGATGACTCCGCCTATTTTGACAAAATTATACTTTAAGATTATTTTGCCCAGTCAGCTGGGGCTGTAGAATATACCAACTGCAACTCTGCAGAGGGGTAAGACTCCCACCGCCAATGAGTGTCCTAATTATGACACTAAACAATCTGATGGCGGGGTTCCAGTGATGCTGGGGCTTTGGGGAATGTGGAACACCCTTTCATTGCTATTGCTCCCAGGTCCACTCTGGCCTGGAATGGTAGTACCTGATAAGGTCCTATCTATAGGTTAAATAGAACTAAACTGCTTACTTATATTAAACTCAATTGTTTGAATTAGAACTCTTTGATTAAACTGAATAGCTCGAAGTAGAAATGTTTTTGACAATTTAACTATTTATGCTAAACTGAATTGTTTGAAATGGAACTGTTTTTGACATTGAAACTGTACTTACGCTAAATTGAATTGTTTGATATAACTGTTTTGACATATAACTGTGTAAACAGAATGTATACTTATACTAAACTGAATTAGCTGAATTAAAACTGTTTGAATAAACTGAATAGCTTGAAATAGAAATGCTTTTGACAATTAAATTATATACTCATGCTAAACGGAATTGTTTGAAATAGAACTGATTATTTGTATAAAAATGCATTTGGCATTAAATAACCTACAAAGGTTGATATGCCATAAAACACAAACAACCAACATTTAAGATTATTATCATTTTCGGCAAGGTGATAATATTACCCTATCACTGTTATATGACCGAAAGAGATCTCTTCTCATTTATTGTAGACACAAGATAATGATTCCAACTAGCGACTACGAGAACATTCACCGGATGTTATCGGTGCTGAGACTTACTTCAAAATGGAAAAAGGGGCTTCGGCGCATAGGGTCAGCACATAGCAAAATGTCGATGAAATTTGTCAAAAAATAAAAATAAAAGTAATTTTTCAGCCAATCCGTGACCTTCGTAGTAAAAAAACGAAGAAAACCCAATTTGATCCGTTCGGAAGACAAAAACGCTGTAAAAGACAAATTTCTCGACAGTGGAGCAAGATCAAAAGAAGGAAAAGGACACCCGCAGACCAGAACTCCAGCTCTGAGAGAGAGAGAGAGAGGGGGGGGGGAAACTCGAAATCATGCATCACCCACATTGACTTTCCTCTTCTCCACTTTGAAGGAAGCGATTTAATAGTAAATCACCAAACACTTCTCTCCTTTCTTCATTCGTAACATCTAATTGACTGCGTGCCCATATGTCTAACAATTCTACCACTATTAAGCATAGGATATTCTTTTACTTCCTTTAATTCCATATCAATATGTTTATACAAACCCAGTTATTTGAACTTTTTACTTCTATTTTTTCAATACAGTTGTTAAATTCTTACGTGGCTTCTTGTTCTTTGTTTTGCAACTTGTTTCGTTCTTTCCTTGTAACTATACGCTGATATAATAACTGGTGTCAAAAGCGTGCAGCAAGGAAAATGAATTATTCAAGTCTTACTCGAACCGAAGGGACTACCCTGATCGAAAAACACGAAATAGCACTTCTCAACATAAAATGCAGCTCAACACGTCCGGATGAGACAACAATTGCCGAAGCAGAAAAAGATATACACAACATGCTCGCTGCTTTGAGTCTGGCCACTACATCATCCCCATCTGCTACACATACAGATACATACACAGACTTGTGATACGACAACAGTCGTTATGGGACTCCATGAAGGATATAAAGAGCTTCAATCCAAGTAACGACCTACACCACTTTATCACCGATCTAAACAAGGCCTACATCATCAATGTCAAACCAGACTTCGCCAAGTACCACGAGATGGAAGATGAATTTATGAAAATCGCCAAACGATTACTCGATCGGGGCATTTTTCAGCAAACGGTGGATTCCCAGCAAGAGATATCTAAATTCGAACAACTGAAATCATACCTCATCGCAACCCAATGTCCAACTTCCAACATCTCAGTCGAACTTGAGACCTGCAAAGACGAGATGACGAGAAGTTGACCGATTTCACCGGACGGCTTGAAAACACACTTAGAGTGGCAACCGTCCAAATAAAAAATAGATTTTAAAAAAGACAACATCAAAGAACTGACCGTTGATACATCCATCTCACTGGTAGGCACAATGCTTATGAGTGAGAAAATCAAGACTTGGACAACAAACATATACCCGCATCTCGTGAAAATGATGGACAACCCCTACACAGCAAGTGGTATCGCAAGTGAGACACAACATCTTGACCACGGTGTTAATACGGACAAAACAATTGAATACAACGCCATCGCATATTACAACCTGCCACAACGAACCAAAAAGCCCGAGGACACACCAGGGCAACAAATAATTATAAATAATCAGCTAACGTGGTGTGATGGTGTAGAGAAGAGGAAAATCTCATTTTTGTTTCGGCGCGCTATTTAATTCAACACTGAATTTCACCCAATCAGGATGACTTATCTCATTCAGCCCGGACCTTCATTTCCGGCTAGCAAAACGGGTGAGCGGCCAAACACACTCTCTTCGGCTTGAGACGGCGACCAGCACGGACGTGTCTCTGGTCGCCCCTGCTTAGCGATGCCCTTTAGCTAAACAAGCCACCCAGTGCGGACATATCACTGTGGCTTTAACCCTAGCAGCAGCAACATGGACATTCAACGAGGGAACCTTCTAATTTATGGATTCTTTGCGTCTAATATTTTAGACCAAGGAATCCCAGTTGAATATGAATTAGATACGTTCAGCATGCCTTCCACGAGCACCACAGAAATTTACCATGTCGATCCGAGCGCCACTCCGCTCTCGACACAAAACTACACTGTGACTTTGAATACTTCCCTCACACGTCCAACGACACGCTGCCATTTCCAGCATCCCGCTAAGCTATCGCGTCTCCGAAACCAACAAGCCTAAATACCACGAGTCTTGCAGCACCAAGAACAAACCGCCTCAAAGCTGCAAATAAAGTTTTCGTTATTCTGTGTTGTTATAAAGCAAAGTCTTGTAATTCATTTCTTGTGCCTACAATATATAGTGAAATTTCACAAAAATGCTATAATGGTTATCGTCGTAGGAAATGAACTCTGTGACACGAGTTCAAATCCTGGACAAGACTGATTGCATTTCACATAACACTAATACCCCTGGGAAAGGTATGAGTCCAATTATTCTCCCTCCAGTTATGGGTAAATAGGACAGACTGGGTTCTTCAGCCTTGGTAAGGCAACTAGTCTTGGAGAAGTAAAACTCTGAATTCAAAAATTGACCTTGTGTCATATCCTGCCCGAGCGGAGGGGTTGGGTAAATTTGATAATCAGCTAACCCAGAAGAAAATTCACACAAACAACACGCCATCCAACAACAGATCATCATACAACTGGACACATAGATACAAGGCCCAAAGGCAGGCAATTTGCCGGAATTATACAAGAGGCTTCAACTGCTTCCACGGGCGCAACTGCCCATATCGATACCTACACTTACCCCCAGCCCATCTCACAACAACAGAAGAAACACCTACTAGTGACGCCGCAGCCCCGACCATTGATCTTGATTTTCCACACGGACCAGGCGAGAAGTGATGGCTTTATCCACCAGTCCGACGTACTTACCAGCACATATTTAACTTTCAGCAACACACTACACAATAATCCCCGTACATCAGAGCCACATTCACCGTCAAAAGGACAACCTTCTCCGACACCGCAATGCTACATTTGGGGTACTCAAACTGCATCATACCAATCTCCCGATTAGCGGAAGATGCCAAAAGACACATAACTCGCTCCGATACCCTCGTTAAGGGTATAAAAGGCAGTATCACTACCTTAGGCGAACTAAACTATGGCATCACCATTTGCGACCGAAACACTCCTGCCTTCAAGAAAGTAAACATTCTAGTCACAAGTGCTATCACCCCGATCCTGATTGGGCAAAATATCCACAGCCACAGAACCCTCACCTCATATTCGATCAACAACCAAGACCCAGCCATCGAATTCAAACGCTCACTTACGTCTGGTCATACGACACACAGAGCCCCTCTGACGTCACCACATGACTACCCCACTATATCCAAACACAACCCTGTATATGGGGTTCAAACCACCTTCAGCACTGACACCAGACACGTCCTACGGCCAGACATTACAAGAAAAACTACACGGGCAAAAACGAAATACAGGGTTAACCCTCCCGAATCACCCGAACCGCGACGAACTGGAAAACGTGACTGACCAACACTTGCGCTACATCAACACCCTCAGCACAGAAAACGGAGAAAAAGGGGAACCTTCATCATCAAGCCCGTTCGAATACCAACCAACGGCCAATCGTGTAGCCAAAGGCAGCACCCGATTGTCCAAGCTCTGGAAGCTGACATCGACGACGAGATCATCCGCATGACAGCCGAAGGGATCATCGAAACCTGCCACGGCCCTAAGGGTTTCAACACACCGGTTTTCGCAGTGCGCAATAAGAATGTTACGATTCAAGTCGTTGCAAATTTTGAAAGAACCCTCAACAAGGTAATGGTCGATCTCGGTCCTTACCCTACGCAAAGGATCGACCAGTTATTTTACAAGATCAGGGAAGGCTGTGACGCTATGTTGTCCATTCGTTGTGTTGGTGTGTGTGTGCGCCGGTCAGATGATCTCTTTGTCTGTTTTGGCGCGAAACCCACACAAAGGGCCTGAGGGTGAGATCTCCCATGAGACCGGAAGTGGAAGAGGGAAGAAAGGTCCCAGAGAAGACAGTGAGAGCAGTTGACGAAAGAAAGCAGAAGAGAACAGTCAGCTTGAGATAGCTGTCCAGAGAAGGACACAGTCGGCAGAAGGAGGCAGCGGGAAGATGGAAACAGGGCAGAGAAGACAGTCAAGAGATGAGTCAGCATTCCTAGTGGCTTTGTGGAAGTTTCGCGCAAAATACACGCCTGCGATAGCCTGCAAATGCACGGAGAGCTGCACAAAAGTGTCACATAGACTTCCCCCTTCTTGCGCTTGGAGCTGACCCAAGCCCGTGTTTGTTCTTTTCCTCCAACCTCTCGGTTGTGTTTTGCGTATCTGTAAAGAAATGTGTAGTGCCCCTGGTCGGAAGTGAAAGAAACCACTAGACGAATCACTGGCCATGAGTAGTTTGGTTCAAGGAAGCTGATATAGTGGGGGTCGGCCGGCGAGGGGTATTGTCACAAGATAATAAATATTTTTCAACTCTCAACCTCCGTAGTGGCTATTGGCCAATAGTCATTGATGAACGCGACTGCAGCAAAACAACTTTTACATGGAAGGATAAATACTACCAATACATGCTGCTAGCCTTCGGCCTTACACCTGTCGAACAAATCTTCTCTCGATGTGTAGTGGAAGCTTTAGCGTCCATCTCATCTCGGTCAAATATATCCTCATACATTGATGACAACCTGGTCCATGCCAAAATGTTCGAAGAGTATTTAGTCGCCCTTGAGCAGCTCTTCGTCACCCTCCGCACATTCGGACTCAAATTTAATCCGGAAAAATGCACCTTCTTCGGTAAAATACCTTGGATGAATAGTGTGTAGTGATGGATCCAGGGCAGATCCTGAATATGTCCGTGCTATCCAGAAAGTAAAACCCCCGACATCAAAGAAGGAGCTACAAAGCCTTATCGACCGTTCGGTATGGATCAGACAATTTCTAGAGACGCGTTTAGACGAACAGATACGATCTGACACATTTTCTAACCTGATGCGTCCCATACACGAATTAGACAAGACAAACAAGGCGTTCACCTGGACAGAGAAAGCCGACAAGGCGTTCGAGAAAATAAAAATGTTACAAGACGAGATCTTGCCTTGATTTGAAAAAACAAAAAGAAAGAAAAGAAGAAAAGAAAAAAGAAACGGAAGTTAACACTTCGAGTTCTCAACTAAAAATGAAAAGTTAGTCGCTCACGCATAGGCTCCGCGCAGAACTTCCGTTTGCGATAAATTAACAAAAAAAAAAATACATTAATAAATATCCAATCGGAACGCTTCCCGCGGGGCACAAAAATTGCCGTTCTGAGCCTACAGAAAACGTATAAATAGACGGACCAAACAATCATCAGTTCAGTTGCGTTCCTACACCACAGACTTGTTCCCTCACACGACCCGTGTTAAGGATTCTTCACCCCGTCTGGCGCCTGTCATCCGATACATCAAACGCTCTCCGCAGCTACCAACGTATCCTAATTCCGAGAAAACCATCCCTTGACCACGAGACAAGTACAGTACATGAACTTTGTAGCTACTGCCACTGAATTCATTCTTTGACTGTGAATGTATTTCTCCGTTCTACTCTCTGTACTTAATCTATCTATAAAAAATTTCTATAACATCATTACTGTGTTATTGTGAGTATCTATACGTTCCTTGTTTTGCAACCATACGCATTTCTCGCCCACAACTCAGAATATAACACTGGTGTCAAGCGTGCAGCAAAACAAGTATGGAATACTCCGGCCTTTCTCGATCAGAAATCTTGGAACTTATAAAACAGCAAAAAGCAGCGATTCTCCAAACGAAAATTGACATGGAGCCAGCAGACAACCCGCAAGCACAATTAATCATTAGTGAACTGAAAACAGACCTCCACAAACTTTTAACTGCTCTGCAAACTACCGCACACGATCGATCGCACACATTGCAACAACACACCACAAACTATGAGCTTCTATTGCGACAGCAGTCACTTCGGGACGCCACAAAATCCATCCGGACCTTCGAACCGGGCAGCGATGTAAACCGCTTCATTACCGACCTTAATAAGGCTTACACCATACACGTTAAGCCAGAATTAAGAGAATATCCTGCAATGGAGAAGGAGTTTGTCAAGCTGGCAAAGCAACTACTGAACGAAGGCATATTCCAGCAGATGGAGGACTCAAGACAGCCTACGTCCACGTTCGAGGAACTAAAGGCTTACCTTATATCCATCCACGGGAGCCAAATGACAAACTTCCAGTACCTAAGCCGAGCATGGGACCTTCAGCGACATGAGGGAGAGAAACTCACTGATTTTGCAGGCCGACTTGAAAACACTATCCGAGAGGCCACAGTCCACATCACGGCAAAATTCAAGTCGGACAGACAAAATGCTGAGATGACGGCCGAAACTGCATTTTCCCTAATGGGGGCCATGCTCATGAGTGAAAAGATCAAGGCATGGACACCTAACATCTATCCACACCTCGTCAAAACTATGGACAGACACTACTCAGCGGGTGGTATAGCCAGCGATGCGCAACGCTATCTTGATCGTGGTATCAAAACGGACATCACCACCGCCGCTGAAACCACTGCGCGGATGACGAGCCAACCTACACACTCTGACAAACCTCGTAGCCTTGAAAGTGACAAGATACTAGCCGACGTACAGCTACAGTTGCTGGATCTGAACAAGCAACTGCGACAAACCCACAGGCGGAACCCATCCATCGTTGACTGGAAAAGTCGAACCGCCCCCACCTACAACATGAAGCACAACCGGGCACAAAGAAGCGCTGGCCAACCCAGCCAACAAGCAATGTGCAAAAATTTTTTACGAGGCCGCGCATGCTTTAAGGGCAACAGGTGCCCATATTTTCACCCCCCTCATGCTCAAGCACACATACCGACCACTGACACCGGTTTACCTGGAATAGATAGCGATCAGCACAACCATGAACACGCGACGCGCTTCGACGAACTGGATTTTCGGTTGGGACCGAACGAGATGTGATGAATCGTTCCCAGGTCCATGTATCCACTCAGCATCATCACACATTTAACGTTCAAATCCAACCTGATCTCCGATCGCCCCTTGTTCAGGTCAACCTCCGCAACAACGGCATCACATTCTCCGGTGTAGGCATGCTGGATTCCGGATGCACGACTTGCATCATTCCCATTTCTCGCTTACCTGAAGATGCAAGAAGACACATGTCCAAAACCAACATCCGAGTCAAAGGAATCGGAGGGAACATCTCTATTCTGGGCAAGCTCACCTGCGACATTACCTTGGGTGACGATACTTCTCCCGCTTTCTGCAACGTCGACACACTGATCACGACATCAGACATTCCCATCTTGATCGGCCAGAACATACTCGGCCACCACACACTGTTATCCTATACTATCGATAACCAGAAGGCGACTGTAGAACTTGCGCGCACACTCCCATCTGGCAAGCTAAAACATACTGTCCCGCTCTCTACAACCGTCCATCCAAGGATAAAACCGACCCACAACCTTTCACACGGCGCCCTAACCGTTTCCAACGAGGAACCACGAGCCACAGCCAGATCATCGCCTAACGGGTTAACTCTCAACCAAAAACTCCATTGGCTTAAGCAAACCGTAGGCCTATCGCTTCCAGACCATCATAGCCGTAGTGAATTAGAAGCTACCGCCGATTTACTCATCAGCTATGCGGACATTCTCGGCACCGACGACAATAGAAGGGGCACTTTCATCAAGCCCATACGCATACCAACCAACGGCCAGTCCAGGAGCCAAAAACAGCACCCTATAGCCCAAGCACTGGAGGATGATGTTGACGCGGAAATTGCCCGCATGGCAAGTGAGGGTGTTATCGAACCTTGCAACGACCCTAAAGGATTTAACAGTCCCGTTTTTGCCGTCCGCAAGAAAAACGGAAAGATCCGAGTGGTCGCAAATTTCAAAAGAACCCTCAACAAGGTTTTAGTCGATCTCGACCCATACCCAATACCTACCATTGACTCGACATTCAACAAGATTGGCGAAGGTAACAAGTACTTCTCAACACTCGACCTCCGCAATGGCTATTGGCAAATCGTCATTGACGAACGTGACCGCCATAAAACGGCCTTTACTTGGAAAGGACGCTGTTTCCAATACACTCGTCTGGCTTTCGGTCTAACATCCGCTGGACAAATCTTCTCGCGATGCATAGCTGAGGCTCTCGACACAGTGGCCTCACGCGCGAACATATCGTCATATATTGACGATAATCTTGTCCACGCCAAAACCTTCGAGGAATATGTAACAGCGCTGGAGCAATTATTTATTGCTCTACGCAAGTTCGGATTAAAACTAAACCCGGAAAAATGCATTTTTCTTGCGTCCGAAGCTAAATTTCTCGGTCGCATCGTGAATAGCGACGGGTTCAAGGCCGACCCCGAATATGTCCGCGCCATTATCGACATGAAACCCCCGACAACGAGAAAAGAACTACAAAGTCTCATCGGACAACTCGTATGGATTCGGCAGTTCATCGAGACACGCCTTAATGAGAGCATCAAAACCGACATGTTCTCCAATCTAATGGCCCCCATAAACGAACTAAATAAGCCCGGACGAACATTCGTCTGGACCGAAGGGGCCAACAAGGCTTTCAATAAAATTAAGAAGCGCCTCGCTTCACCACCAATCATTTCATTCCCCGACTTCACCGGACTCTTTACTCTCACCACCGACGCCAGCGATATCGCATGTGGAGCCATTCTCATGCAAGAGAATAAACACGGCCAAAAGAAAATAATAGCAGTTGCCTCACACACCTTTAACGCGACGGAGCGCAACTGGTCAACAACTGAACGCGAAGCATATGCGATAAAATGGGCCATCACCAAATTCGATTACTTCTTGCGTAGTCGTCCCTTCGTCGTCCTCACAGATCATCGATCTCTCACATACTTGGATCAACGTGAATTCAACAATGCGAAGATACGACGATGGCAGGAGGAAATATCGTGCTACAAATTCGTCTTGGAATATGTAGAAGGTGAATCGAATGTCTGGGCAGACATGCTCAGTCGGAGATATGGCCACAGCAAGGACAAGCTTACGGCAGACCCCACACCTGCAGGGAAGCGCTTCAAACTCCAAGGCTCCAGTCTAAACATCTACGTTCCATCCTGGTGCATGGACGAAACCAAGAGCTCCCAGCTGCTCCCTGGGACTCACACAACACGGAACATTCAGCATCATCTGCAGGCCATCGACGCATTCCTCGCGTTTCATGCCACATCGACCATCCCGGTTGAAGAGATAGCTGACCACATGGGTATTGCAGCGGAACAAGCCTCTGATGACACACTTTCAAAAATCATCAGAGCTCTTCAGTTGGCAACCCCAAGACCGGACGCTACCCTACTCGACCCCAAAGATCATCGTACCGGGCTATATAACAAACACATGCACCAATTCTACTTGGAACCTGGTACATCTGTATTGATGATCAGGGATACTACAAACACACCAAAACTGGTAGTACCCTACAAGCTCCGGACAAAATATCTCCACCAAGCCCATGACTGTGTCAACCACTCAGGGATCTCCCGCATGCAGGAACACCTATCCAGCTACTGGTGGGAGTTCAAAAATCGCGATATCAGGGCGTATGTTCAGTCATGCCAAACCTGCGCTAAACGCAAGGGAAATTACGGCATGCGCCGAAACTGGTCCACGGGCCATTGCAAGAGAGGCGGAAAACCATTCGAGGTTGTCTACATAGATTTTGTCTCAATGCCCCTCTCAAAGGGCAAGCGGTACATACTATTCTAGACAGCTTCAGCCGCCACCTCATGGCCATACCATGTGCCAGAGACCGCGCAATCGACGCAGCCCGCGGACTCTACCAGTTCTTTCTTCGTCACCGCGAGATTCCCCGCATTGTCTCCTCCGACCGAGGAACCCACTTCACTGGTGAGGCCTACAAGGAATTTTGTGACCTAACCTCGATCACCCGGGAACTTCACTGCCCGTGGCGACCACAAAGCTCGGGGAACATTGAGAGGCAACACCGGACCTTAAAAAACGCCCTTTACATGATCTGCGAAGACAGAAACTGTGAATGGACGGACGTTCTCGAATCGACAGTTTCCTCAATGAATGCCACAGCCAACACCGCCACTGGTGCATCCCCGCATTACATTATCACCGGCCGCCAACCAAACATTGGTCTACCGAAGATCCCCTGCCAAGACATCGTTAACAACAACCCAGGTGCTTACGGTATGCAGATAAACGCTCTGCTCCGACAGGTGCATCAAAGAGTCGCCTTGGCGAACAACGAGGCTGACCACAAAATGGAAGCCAAACTGAACCGCAGCATCTTCAAAGACCCGATACAAGTCGGTGACAAGGTGCTACTCCACCGACCGCAATCCGCAACAGCCCACTTGTCTCACCTGCCTTGGATAGGTGACTTTGAGGTCACCAAAACGAACGGTTTGGTAGTTCAAGTGAAAAACGACAACTGTGAAACGCATTGGGTTCACCGTGGACACGTCCGTCGACTCGTACCACGACCAAATGACCTGCAACACATGCATCGACCACCCCCACCTCCAGCTCTATCCCCACCTCACCAAATTCCCAATCACCCGTCGACACGACCACTCCTATCTCCTTGTCCACCCCGGCAACCTACCCATCACCCGTTGTCACAACTCCCTACACTTTCGTCAGGGGAGCATCTCGTCGCAAATGACTGCAGTTCCGGAGACAATACCCAAAACCCAACGAAACGAACAACACGAGGGCAACTCCCAGCACGCTTTAAAGACTTCGTTATGTGCCAAAAAACAAAATAGATAATACACAACACCAAAACAAAACACGCACGCAAGCAAGCACTAACAACATAGCAACTTCAAATCATGGTAAGATCTGGGGGAGCTGTTACAAGACGAAATCTTGCCTTGATTTGAAAAAACAAAAAGAAAGAAAAGAAGAAAAGAAAAAAGAAACGGAAGTTAACACTTCGAGTTCTCAACTAAAAATGAAAAGTTAGTCGCTCACGCATAGGCTCCGCGCAGAACTTCCGTTTGCGATAAATTAACAAAAAAAAAATACATTAATAAATATCCAATCGGAACGCTTCCCGCGGGGCACAAAAATTGCCGTTCTGAGCCTACAGAAAACGTATAAATAGACGGACCAAACAATCATCAGTTCAGTTGCGTTCCTACACCACAGACTTGTTCCCTCACACGACCCGTGTTAAGGATTCTTCACCCCGTCTGGCGCCTGTCATCCGATACATCAAACGCTCTCCGCAGCTACCAACGTATCCTAATTCCGAGAAAACCATCCCTTCACCACGAGACAAGTACAGTACATGAACTTTGTAACTACTACCACTGAATTCATTCTTTGACTGTGAATGTATTTCTCCGTTCTACTCTCTGTACTTAATCTATCTATAAAAAATTTCTATAACATCATTACTGTGTTATTGTGAGTATCTATACGTTCCTTGTTTTGCAACCATACGCATTTCTCGCCCACAACTCAGAATATAACAAAAATAAAAAACTTTCATCACCACAGGTCATTTCATTTCCAGATTTTTAGCAGCTCTTCACCCTGTGAAGGTAACGTACCTGGGCATTCGAAGCGCGCACGAACGTGTCTGGCTTGTAGAGTGGAAACAGATATGGCTGCCTCGAGCATATTTGACGAGAGGAGATCTCGAACTAGCGAGAGTAATTTGCACGTATGCAAATTCTTACGAGATCTCACGATAATACAAATACGCACGGTAACGGCTGAATGGGGGATTTTGTTCTGAGTGCATTTGCCCGACGAACGTGTTACATCTCAAGGAAGGAAGGAAGGAAGGAAGGAGAGAACCTGAAGGAGAGAGAGAAAGAAGGAAGGAAGGAGAACGAGGGAGAAAGCGAGAGAGAAGGAACAGCTACTGAGAGAGAGGGAGAAAGCGCTCGACTCAATACGCCCTGTAACTAACACCCGTGTCCTCTCTTGAATTAATACAAGAATCAGTTTCCTGTTGTCTTTTACGCCCGCTCTTGACAACACACCCTTACCATAGATGCCTGCGACGTTGCTTGTGGGTCCATTCTAATGCAGGAAACAGACAATAGAAAAAAAAAAGATTTTAGCAGTCGCCTCGCACTCATTCAACCCCCACAGAATAGTACTGGCCTACCACAAAACAGGAAGCGTCCGTAATAAAATAGGCGATCCTGAAATTTGACTACTTCCTGTGCAACCGCACCTTTGTGATTTTCACCGATCACAGGTCGCTAACATATCTAGACCAGCGGGATTCAACAATGCCAAGATACGACGTTGGCAAGAAGAAATCTACTGCAACAGATTCGTGCTCGAATACATCGAGGGTCAATCAAATGTTTGAGCCGACATGCTCAGTAGAAGCGATGGACAAAAAGGGAGAAAAAACACCAGCCGACTCCACTCCGGCAGGCAGAGTATTTAAGGTGGAAAGATCTGACCTGCACATCTACGTTCCGTCATGGTGTCAGAATGAAATCGACGGCTTAAAACTCATTCCAAAGACCCACATACCAAAATTACATATTGTCACAAGCTTATGGCGGACGCATTCTTCGCTTATTATTCCACTTCCACGATTTAATTTATCATACACGCAAAATAATGATTGCAACTCGCGCCCACGAGAGCATTCACCGTATGTTATCGGTACTGAGACTTTCTTCGAAGTGGAGAAAAGGATCAACGCATAAATGCGAAATGTCGATGAAATTTGTCAAAAATGAAAATAATTAAAAATAATTTTTTGGTCAATCCGTGACCTTCGCGGTAAAAAAACAAAGAAAACCCAATCTGATCCGATCAGAGGAGAAAAACGATATAAAAGACAAATTTCTCGATCGTGGGCACAGATCAAAAGAAGGCAGACGACAGTCCACGGACCAGAACTCCAACTGAGAGACAGACAGACAGACAGAGGTGAAACTCGAAACCTCGTTGACTTTCCTCTTTTCCGCTTTGAAGGAAGCGAATAACCCGTAAATCCCGAACACCCCTCTCCTCTCCGCACCCGTAACATCTGATTGACCGCGTACACGTAAGTCCAACAATCCTATCACTATTAAGCATTGGACATTTTTTCTACTTTTTAATTCCATACAAACACGTTTTTACAAATCCAGCTATTTGAACTTTTTACTCATTTGTTTCCAATACAAGTGTTAAATTTTTAACGTGCCTTCGTGTTCTTTGTTTTTGCAACTGCGTTTATTTCTTTCCTTGCAACCGTACGCTGATATAACACTGCTGATTGCCAAAATGCACACTGATAAGGATGAGAGGCGTCACCTGACGGACTATTGGGAACTAAACACCTACGTTGACACATTGACAGGTGCTGCGGACGTCTGGGCGAAGAAACCGAGAGAATGGAGACAGCAGAGTACGAAAGTAACTCTTCTATATCTTATGAAGGCTTACCTGCTGGTTGATTTTGAGAAATCCCAGTGGCCGTACCAGACGATCATGTTCAAAAGTTTGAGATATTGTCTAATCAGGTTGGGTTTTGGGCTGAATGTGGCGCACCTGATAATGTGCTCCATGCTCGAGGCTGCGTTGGAGCAGGAAGAGACAATAAAAAGGGTGACACTGCATATATCGATGAAATATACGTTAATGAGGATGTGATGCCAACGAAGGCTGTGTGAAAGCAACTGAAAAAGAATCCGGAAAAGATCAGAATGATACCAGAGTCGTGAGACAAGAACTTTGGACGGTTGTTTGCACATAAATGGGGTGGAGTTAGATGAGATTGATCTTGATAGCGTGAAGCTAATCCTTATCCAGGGATTTATCAAAATGGATTAAAGCTCATCCTTACCAATAGCATGAGCTTGTCAAAAAAAAAAAAAAAAAAAAAAAAACTTAACGAATCAGATCACTCAAAAACCCTTAAAAACGCTACGTCCGGCAACGACCGGAAATAATGAAATCATCCGTAGCCCTGACCTGCCGTAACAGCGAAGAAAGAAAAAATCTACATTTTTACAACATTAACAGTGTCTAGCTTTCGAAAGTCACTCTATTAAAATAAAGTGGATTATCTTCAGAAGCCTATCTCAGGTTAAGGAAGGACTGTATTTCCACTTATATTTTTATAGACGAACTCTGTCCACGCAGCCCAGTAGTATGATATTGCCTTCGTTCTTTTTTCAGCTGTCAAATCGGCTCACCGTTGGTATAATTCTCTTGAGTCCTGACGCATTAGCGATGCTCTTAAGGCGAAATCCTACATCTAGTAGTTGCATTCGCCTTACTTCTACATAGACATTCAAAAAGGTCCTTTTAAGAACCATTAGAAGTCTGCATCCTTAGAGTTGGAGTATGTCTGACAGTTCTCACGAAGTCGTCGAAGCAGACGGCCTGGAGGCAAACACAAAGAGGACAATAAGACCACCCGGTCTTAACCATTTCGGTCGGTTTCCCTGTCTGTTCGCTCGACTTCGCAGCGCTAAGACACGGCAGCCTTTGCCACAGTTTCCCGGTCCGTTCACTTGGTTTCACAGTGCTGAGGCACAATAGTCTTAACCCATCAACAACAACGACCATACTAGCTGAGTCTACCGACATCGATCATCCAGCTGACTCCAACAACGACGACACACTAGTTGACTATACCAATAACGACGATTCTGTAACCTACGACAAAATAAATTGCTATTTGTTATACTGTTATCTCGCCTTTGTTCTCATCATTGTCTTCCGGCTGTCAATTTGCTCACACGCTTAACAACCCAAATAATTTGTGGGGTCGACGTAATTATCGGACCCGCAACAAGCTTGTTGGCTTTAAGCTCATCCTTACCGCTGGGATAAGTTTGATCAAGATGAATTAAAGCTTATCCTTACTCTTAAATTGAGCTTGATCTTGATGGAGTAAAGCCCATCCTTACCCATTTGATGAGGTTGATCTTGATGGATTAAAGCTCTTCCTTACACATTTGATGAGGTTGATCTGGATGAATTGAAGCTCACCCTTTCACATAGCATTGGCTTGATCTTGATGGCTTAAAGCTCATGCTTACCGATGGAATGAGCTTCTCAAGTTCTTGCTGCCGGAGATTGATAAAGTTTTGGCTGCAAGATTATATATATCCGAACTGACAATTGCCAAGCATCACCATTTATATGGGTGTCATCGATTTCCATCCCCACCAACTTAATTGTCATATTCATAGTAAAATTAACAAGATGTCGTGACCTGTTCACAAAGTTAAACAGATCGGATTACATACATCCCTAGAAAAATTACATCCGGGTACGGCCGGAAATGATGAAGTCTTGTATGATCCTTACTGCCGTTACAGCTAAGAAAAGGGAATAAATTTCATTTAACAACATTTACAGAACACATCTGCCAAAAGTAACTCTATTAAAATGGAGTGAATTATCTTCTGTGGCCTATCTCAGGTTAAAGGACTTTATTTCTACGCCCATTTTTGATAGACAAACTTTTACGTAGCCCAGCAGTGTGACATACCGTTCCCTTTGTATAAACAAAGCTCCAAGGTAAAAATTTCAGAGGTCGTTCTACGAAGCTCTCAGGAGCCCGCTCTCAGAGCGAGGCTCCCCATGGCTGAATCCTACATCTCGCGGTTGCATGCGCCTTACCTCAAGGCTGAATCCCATTCTTCGTGGTCGCATACGCCTTGCCTCAATGCTGAATCCTACTCGTGATCGCATTCACCTTGCATTGCGTAGATATGCCAAAAGGTCTTTTAAGGACGATTAGAGATCTCCTTCTGCCGGTCCTTACAGACTCGTCGAAGCAGACGGCCAGAGGGCACACACGAAGAGGACTCTAAAACCATCCGGTTTTAACCATTCAGCTGGTTCCGTTATCCGTTCGTCCATTTGGCTGCGCAGCGCTAAAGGCATGAGTTAGCCTTTAGCTACCGTTTCCCTATCACCGCCAATCTTAACTGCGACCTCCCAGTCTGTTTTCTTGATACGTTTGCACGATTGCGCAGTGCTAAAGCACGGTATAGTTTTAGCTGTCGGTTCGCTTGTTCATTTGCACGACTGTGCAGAGCTACGGCTCGGGTTAAGCCTTAGCTACCGTCTCCGATACGTCCACACGGCTGAGGCGCAGGAAAGCCTTTAGCCTCACTTCCCGATTCGTCCACACACCTAAGGGCACAGTAAAGCCCTGGCTTCACTTACCGATTCGCTCGCTCGACTTCGCATGTGCTAAGGCGTGGCAAACCTTAGCCACGGTTACCTTGTCCGTTCACTTGGTCCGCAGATCTTAGACACGGCTAAGACTTAGTCACCTCACCCGCTTGACTCTACGCGACCAGGCTGCCAACACCTACTTCGACCACGACATGCTTCAGTAATGCTACATCCAGTCCACGTACGACTCGCTGTACGGACTGGCGACCACAACGGCGACATGCTCCAGTATTGCAGCATCCAGTCCAGGTACGACTCGCTGTACGGACTGTTAACCACAACGACGACATGCCCTAGCATTGCAGGACCTAGCCCACGTACGACTCGATGTACGGGCTAGCAACCACATCAACACATTCCTGGTTAATCCAACGCACTGTCAAAAACTGGGACATCGATATACCGACTTCGACCAACATCAGCTACCCGAATCAAACGTCTAGCTGCCTCTCTACAACCTTGACCAACACCAGCTACTCGCTTTGATCATCTAGCTGCCTCTCTACGACTTCGACCTTATCAGCTACCGACATCAACCATTTAGCTGACGACACCAACAACCATCCACGAACTTACATACGTCATTGTAAACTCGACGAATAAATTGTTGTATTTGTTATATTGTTATCTGGCCTTTGTTTCATTCATTGTCTTTTGGCAGTCATTACTCGTACGCATAACTTAAATCCTTTGCAGGGTCGACGTGCTTATCGGCTCCGCAACAAAGATGATTAAGATTGTGTTGCTTGTAACAATTCACTTTGTAGCAGAAAGAAAGAATTTCAAATTATTATTTAGTGCGGGAATCATTTTGCCGTTGGAGTTTCGAATTTATATATTTCGTCCAATGAGAATGAGTTATGCCATTCTGCTCGGGTGACCTCTCCGGACAATAGAAAAGGCTGTGTATCGCACCCTCGTCCTCTCTTCTTCACTGACTCTTCTTGACTGTCTCCAAAAGCAGTAACACACCATCACAACATGAGATGAGCACATTCAACTTTTGGGCCAGTGTTTCCTCTAGGAGTTCATTCTTTCATCATTTATTCATTCCTCCTAGACCCACTGGTCTTCGAAACCTCAAGGTAAGATGTTTAATTCTGGCTCTATCATTTGCAACTGTTTTCTTCCATGTACGAACTCGCAGCACAAGGATTATCTTTCTGGCTGTCATTAAACTTCTTGAAACTCATTAATATTTTCGTTCTCATTCCTGTATTTCTTTTCTTCTTAATGTAACAGGGCAGGCTACAATTTGCCCTTTTCGTTAAAACTTTTCAAGCTTCTGCGACAAGGATGTTATAAATCTCCGAAGTCATTCTCATCTAGAAATCGCTATAGAAAACATCGATATTACTTGAGATAACAAAATCATTATCTATTTTCATTAACTTCTGCTTCATAAATGACTGCAAATAAATTTATATAATTCAATGATATGACATTTTTAGATTTTATAAAATCGTTATTTCCTGTATTTATTCAACAACAACAACAATAATAATAATAATAGTATAAATTTTAAAGATTGAGTTGCGCCAATATTGATTTTACTGAATGTAAAAAAAAAAATCCTATGTTGATTATTTCCCTTGAATTGTGCTCTTTAAATAATTACATTGTTCCTATACGACAGCTAATTTTAAATTGAATTCAGTCAGATAATTTCTTTCCCTTCTTGAATGTTTTGTTGCCCTGGGGAAAAGAAATCAGACGAAAGAAAATAAAAAAATAAAGAAGTAAGTATGATCTTCTTTTATTTTCTTTGAAAATAAAACAGTAAATCGTTAAGAATCGAGGGGAAGAATGGTCAGTTTTACAAAAACCGATTTCCAGAAACAAAAACTAGAAGACAATTGAATTGCAGCTGAAAAAAAAGAAAATGATACGAAAAATAAATTTGATGAAAATTGGCATCAAAATGTTTTATGATTCAAAATTAAAAAGGAAAGTAAATTTTTACCCTTTAATCCATCGGATTTAAGCGAAAATTAAAAATCAGATTCTACATTTTTTTTTAGTGAATTCATGTAAACAGCCTGAAAAAAAATCATCTCTTGTCATCAGTGATGCTTTCTGTATTCGTCATAAAAAAGTAGATTCTGATTTTTGATTTTCGATAAAATCCGATGGGTCAAGGGGTAAAAATATTCCGGAAAGTCTTCTATTTGAAATAAAAAAGTTAAAACTAGATATGTAGAAAAAAAACACATGTTTCGGGGTAATGTTATTGTTTTTATTTAAGGTGACGTGCCTTTCTTCTAAAGTATAGATGATCAAAAGCGTAATAATCCGTATTTTTTTTAATGTTAATAAGTTCCCGGTTTTTTATATTGTTTTTTTTTTATGGGCCTCCGTAGAAGAAAAATATTGTTCAATACCCCCCTCCAAAAAAATCCCCTTCAATAAAACAAAACCAAAGATTAAAAAAGGATTATTGACATAAATACTTTTTTTAAAAAATCTAATCACTCAAATATATTTATTCAGTATTTTTACATCAATAAAATCCCAATCAGTGTACCAAATGGACCAGTTTATTGTACGAAGTCAATTTTAAAACTTTAATAAAAAACACAAAAAAGTTCCGCCTAATTTTTTTCTCTTTTAATAATCACATCCGTTGAAAATTAAACTGCAAAAATGAATTAAGTAAAAGGAAAAACAAAATAACTAGAAAAGCAATTTTGTACGTAATTTTTACCGTTTTTTTTAACCTGAAAAACAAGGCATTTATAGAATTAAAATAAACAAATCGTTGTGAAAAGTGTAAACAAAATCTAATTCTCCGTAAAATTAACTTTTAAAATATTTAAATTGCTTTAAATAATTACATTTTTTTTAAAATTAAAATACGATGATTTAAGAGGGTGTGGGTTTTTTTTATATCCCTAGTTTTTAAAAAACTATTAAAAAAAAAATAACACAAAGAACGAAAAGAAAAAAAAAAACTCTCCCCAAATCGGCTGATCATTTCATTTTAATGAAATTTTCGACATCTAAAGAAATTAATGATAAGATTTCTTTTAAAAGACATTTTTTCACAAAATTCTGATGACAATATTTCTCTTTTTTTTCATCGTTTTGTTGTCATGGGTTACCCTCACCCCCGCTGCAATCATTTTGTTAATTTGAATTTTTTGATAAATTTGCAACTGAATGATTTTTACAGTTTATAAAAATGATTCCATAGAGAATTAAATTTTGCTCACAATTTTTATAACAATTTGTTTATTTGTTCCTACATTTTTGCCACATTTTTGAAGTTTAAAAAAAAAACACTAAAATAAAATATTTGCTCTTCTATGTATGCATTCAAACATTTTTTTTTTTTTCGTTTTCGTAAGAATCTGGTTAATAAAAGAGAGAAGAAAAAATCAGGTTAAACTTTTTAACTTTGACGTTTAGAATTGACATCCATAGATTAAACTCTTCTTTACACGACAAATGACTGGGATTTTGTTAATTGATATTAAAATGCTGAGTTGATAAAAAACTTTTTAAAACGAAATATATTTGATTCTATTGGGTTGAAATATGAATAAAATATATCATAATTTTCTGTGATCTTTTTATGAACTAATTGAATAAAAACTTTGAAGATAAAATTAACATTTGTATTAAATTTCAAACATTTTTCCCCAACTCACTTGTTCTGTAATTATTTGTGTGTTTTCTAATTTTTATTTTAAAACTTCAGTAATCAAAAATGTTGTTATGTAAACATTTTACTTTGTTTTGTGTTGGACTTGTGAACAAATTTGCAACATTCTGCTTTGCCCCATTTACACAACAATTTTATAGTTTTTGTTTTAAACTTTAGTTTATTTAAAATCTATGGCTTTTGATGACAAGAAGAATATTTTGAATCTGCACTTTTCAGCAAAGGCCCCCGAAATGATTGGAATAAAATCCAGCTCAGATATAATAAGACAAGCTTATGAGTATTATGCAGCAATAAAATCATTGTATAAGATTTTTGATTATCATCATTTGCAGGATTAGGAAGGATTCATATAAAAAGTTTCCAAATTTAAAGAAAAATCTTTTTTGCTATTTGTATTTAATACTTTTAATGTCAATCAAAAAGGGGGCATAATTCTCCATGATGTCTCCATATACATGGGACCCATGTGACTGCTAATAATAATAATAATATTGTGTTCTGTTTTGTTTCAGAATTGATTCTATAACAACTGTTAATCCTCGATCACAATGCCTTGGACAAGAGAGGAAAAAATATTTTGCGTCATTACTTATTTTGAGACAAGTTCATTCAAAACTGTGCAAGCAAAATTTCGCAAGAAGTTTAACTTTAATCATCCCCAGAAAAGCCAAATTTATCGTTGGGTACACAAGTTTCAAACAACAGGGACAGTAAACAATCTCAACATTAAGGCAGAAAATCCCACATCTGGCAGAAAGTTGACTGCAAGATGTCCTGACAATGTGGATGCTGTGAGAGATTCTGTTGGAAGGGGTTTGAAAAAGTCCCTTCGAAGACGATCCCAAGAACTTGGTCTTTCACGTGCATCATTGCAAAGAATCTTAAAGAAGGATCTTCAACTGTACCCATACAGAATCCAGATCAAGCATAAACTTACACCAGAAGACGTGGAAAAACGTTTAGTAATGTGTCGGTGGTTTGAGAACAAGATCGAAGAGTATCCTGACTTCCTTGATGACGTTTGGTTCAGCAATGAAGCACACTTTTGGCTCTGTGGACATGTCAATAACAATAACTGTGTGTACTGGGGAACAGAAGTCCCACACAAGGATCGTCAGAGGCCCTTGCATTCTATGAAATGCACAGCCTGGGTAGCCATCTCGAAACATGGAATAATCGGACCATTTTGGTTTGAAAATGCAGATGAGGAGGCAATCGCTGTCACAGAGGAGAGTTACATTGATGTGCTAAATAAATTCTGGACGGCACTTGAAACATGTGGTGTGAATCGGGATGTGCAATGGTTCCAACAAGATGGGGCAGCTCCACATACAGCCGACATCACAATGGAGTGGCTCGACCATCGATTCCCTGATCGGCTGATCAGCAGGTGCCGTAAACCTGAGTGGTCTCTGCATTCACCCGATCTGAACCCCCCAGATTTTTATCTGTGGGGGTTCTTGAAGGACAACGTGTATGAGAACAATCCACAATCCATTGCTGAACTCAAAACGGCCATCGATCAGAATATTCGTGCCATATCAAAGAAAGAGTGTGTCAGAGTGATTAACAATTTTGCTCTACGAATTCAAGTCTGTCATCAGCGCAATGGTGGTTATTTGGAACACCTTTAGTAAAAAATGTATCCATAAAGACACTGAGACATCAAGTCAATGTGTTTTTTAATTGTTGTTATATTAGCTTCTTTTTTTGAATTTCTTGTCTCAGTATTGGAAAATGTTATCATGTGGTAAACAATTATTTAGTAAGTCAGTTGACTATATGTATTTGCTTAACCAGTACTTTGTATAATGTTGATATGTTTTAATGGGGGTCCAATATTTCTTACAAGATTTTCAAAATCAACATCAGTCTTTTTATTTGAACAAATTAAGTGATGCCAACCAAGTAAATAAAGCTTTTTTTAAAATTATATCCCACACTCCTAGAAAAAGCTTGGTTAATTGAAGATAATAAACATTTATTTTTTGATTATGTTTATCTGTTGAAATAAATTTGCAATTTCTGACTCACCGAATAGAAAGGAGACGTAATCTTTAATGAAAATGAAGTAAAATGAATTGCAAAATGGACACATCTTATACAGTTCTGTCGTTTTGAATCTGAAAGACTTGTTAAACTTTCCAATTTAAAATGGGGACATCTTAAACGGTTTAAATGTTAAAACCCTTCAAATAGATAAAGTACACATTGACTCTTTACAAGCTGAAATCAAGTCTCTGAATGCGAGTCAAGTTGATTTTATCTGGGCATTTTGTTAGATGCTACTTAATATGGCTGACAGTCAAAGTAATCTTATAAAACAATTCCCCAAACACACTGCTATGCTGGAATTGATTGGTACTGTGGCAGAAATTTGAAAATAAACTAAACAATTTGGTAAATTTTTAGTTTTATTTTCTGACTTATTTTTCATGGTCATATTCTGTAAAAAGAAATAAAATATCCAATTTAATTTTTTTTACGTGTGTGTTTCAATATGGAAAACAGACCTAAAATAACAGTTCTATATATATATATATATATATATATATATATATATATATCTGTAAGACCATCAACCCATAGCATATGTTTTAACATATAACAGAAAGAACCCAGATCTATTTACATAAATATAAAAGAACCTTGATCAACGGAAAAACATACGAGATACAACAAAAATGATTAAATACAAAAGGAAACCCAAAAATTGAAAACACACACTAATCTTAACTAAATCTCGGGCAAACAAAGCATGGCTTCTCGAAAGACAAAAGTAAAAAATGTGGTAGATGTAATATAATTATAGAAGGAAAATCCCATAATTTTGAAAACTCCAAAACAACAATCATTATAAATGGAAATCGAATTCCAAAAATGTTTACATAATCTAATGCAGAAACTGCGATCAAATTTTCATAGGATGCACCCAAAAAGTGAATAATAGTCTCTCTTCAAAAGAGCAACTTTAAATTATAAAACAACAGAAAACTTTACGTATGAAAACACTTTTCCAAATGTCGCAATGGACACTTTGAAATAATGCCAATCTACCAGACCAATGATTACTCATTACTTCAAATCAAAGAAAAAAACTTCATTGAAAGATTTTAAACCATCATTAAACTGATTCTATATACATGTACTCGAATATACACAGACTAATTTAAAAACACATCTATGCATGGTGATAGATACATTCTCATACATCTTAAATTCACTCAGTGTCCTCGAAAATATGTATATGAGTGTATGTATATATATATACATGTACACATAGTGGTTAGCAAAACACACATTATTGCAAATAATACACACATCTATTGGATTCCCTTACACTTACACGCACATTATGTATAGATTCTCACATTAATAACAAAAAATGGACAAATACTTTTCTCGACATTAAAAGAAATAAAACTGAAAAAAGTAGATGATTAACAAAAGAGCCCAAAAATCATCAAAGACAATTAATTCCAAAGGGAACGTGACAGACCAAGTATAGAGTATCAAACCTGGAGTTGACTAGAATCAAACCGAACAATTTATGCACCTCCCTCTTTTATAAAGATATTCATCACACAACCAACAATTTAATTAATTAAAGACAACTGGAATCTTCAAAACACATCTTATACATATATGAATAATACTAAAAAGATACTAAATAACAAATTTGAAATCAATTGTAAACCTTTTCAGTTTAATTATGTGTCCAGCGGTTAGGGTGTTCGCCAATGGCCCGGGAGACCTGGGTTCAATCCCAGGTCGAGTCATACCAAAGACTTTAAAAATGGTACTTGATACCACCTTGCTTAACACTCAGCATTATAAGGTACGGTTCAAGGGTAAAGTGGAGCAATCCTGGGAATGGAGTAGCGCCCTCCCCTACACCTTGGTGTAGTAGCTATCGAAAAGGGAGCCTTCGGGTCACCCTCGACTATGGTCGCTAACTTTACTTACTTATATATATATATACAAAAAAATATTTAAAACATTGATTTATGGAAACATACTCCCCACTGATCCTAATAAAAAGATAAAACTTATTATATATTATAATAAATTTAAAACCTCCAATTTAGTCATTAAAAATAATTCCTCTCCCTCGATTGGGGTTTTGCAAAAAACTAATGTTATATATCAATTTAAATGTCCTTTAGGAGATTGTATCTCTGATAATAATAATATATATTTTGGTTTAACTTCAACTACCCTATTGAGGAGACTTACAATGCACCTTTCTGATACAAGTTCAATTGTACAGCATTTAAAAAAACATTCATGCCCTACAACAGAATTACGAAAAAAAAATTCTTACTGACAACACAACAATATTAGAACACCAAAACAACAAATAAAAACTACAGATTCTCAAAGCACTTCATATTAGAAACACGCAACTGACACTTAACAGAATTAATTTTCAAACCAGTGCTAATGTACTTAAACGTCTTTAGCAACTGACACTATTTATAGACACACATTTAAAAGCAAACACTATACACTCCAATGGTAAAGACGCTCTTACATAGTAGTAATGCAAAAATAAAAGTTATGTCACTTTTGTTATAGATCCTCCCCTGATGATGGCCCAAAGTCGGGCAGAAAGTACTTGGGATATATACAATTATGGAAAATACATCAATCAATTCCCACTGAATACGATAAAAGCAATACGGCAATATGAATGGATCAAGAAGAAAATGTGTAGACAGAAAATGTCTATTATGTTCAACAAAATTTGTTTTAATGATGAAATGCTGCCTATATATATATATATATATATATATTATGAGGTAAATCTTTATTATTGATGGATTTTTCATTATGACCACTTGAATGCGTCAATGTGTTAAACATATTTTAGCTGTGAAGCAAAAGCAATAATCATTCAAATTTTCTTTTTATATATATATATATATATATATATATATATATATATATATATATATGACCTATCATACAGTTTAAGAAATTGCAAGTATACTGTTGTTCTTGATGACTTTAGTTTTATTTTCTTACTTATACTGTAACAAGATACAATTCTTGAATATTCAAAAAGAATAACAAAAGGCAACTCTTGATCAGGTATGAAAAATGTCTTTTTATTTCCAACTCTCTCTCTCGTCCTAGCTGTCTTATGCAACATAAGAGAGAAAAAGGAAGAACTTTAAGGCTCTGTGAACGGAGACACCTACCATACTCTGTCGCTACTTTTTAAGGCTCTGCAACCAACTTGACTCGACTCTCAACTCTAACTCATGTCTTTCAACTGAATAATTTTCAAAATATCCAATTTTCATATATTCTAAAATTAAGTATTTCATTGGTGTGACATCATCTCTCTAAATCATTGGATAATATCATCATCCGTAATATTTTTATTTAATTCCCATCAAACCTATGATATAACATGAATCCATTTTATTTCCATTTGGCTTTCCTGTCCTGAGATGACAGGTGTCCTTTGTCATATCTTCACACATAGACGTTTGACTTTTCTAATTTGACTTAGGTTTCTACTCAAAAATTTTAGCTAACTTGAAATTTCACCAAATGAAATGATAAAATAATTTATATAATCAATCATCAATAAAATAATTAAAATAATCAATCATCACCCAAATTATTTTACAATAATTTACGGACATATTCTGCAAAAAGAAATAAAATTTTCACATTAAGTGTTTTTTTCTTTCGTTTTTTTCTTTTTTGGTTTTTTTTAAGAGCTGTTTCAATTCAAAATCTTTGAAAATTGATCAAAATTCTTTGTTTTATTTTAGAAAGCTGATGAAAGGGTAACACTGTTACTGTCATAGAGAAACAGATATCAGATTTTTATTGTTATTTTGCCTATTTCATTTCGTACTTATTTGTTGAGATATTAAAAAGTGATGTTATTATAACCACTTTGAATGAATGAATGTGATTAATTAAATATATTTTCACTAGATACGACACAAGGATGCTATGTGCTGTTCCCAATAAATCCTGGAAGCAGAACCCTATAAAACAGCAGTTTTATAGTCAGTTACCCCAGCATCACACAAGTAATATGACCAAGATGCTGGTCATTTGTCGGATTCCTACACATGGCCCTACCAGTGTAGGCTGATCAACAAAAACTTGCAGTGTTAGTTCTGTAGAGACACTAGATGCCGTCTAGATGACCTAGCAAAAATGATGGCTTATAATGACAGTGAGAGTCAAGAGAATCTATGCTATTAGTACATCTTGGTGATAAGGATGATTGGTGTGAAGCAGAGGCAACACTCCTTTAAATTATTTCATCTTTTAATTGTTCCAGAGTCATCAATGTAAGAAGTAAGAAAACTCTATTGTTCTCTTGTTCAGAGTTTAAAAATATCATCAATAAAGAAAAAAAAGTATTTTTATTCTTTTCAAAGGTATTTTAAAAATTTATTTTGATTGTGGCAAATTTTTTGTCTAAACATTCAGAATATTTCAGATTAGATAAAGTGATTCTTCAGAATAAATATTGGCTTTAAAAAATTTTGATTTATGGAAATTGTTGTCTAAGCATTGGAAATATTTCAGAGTAAATGAAGTGATTCTTTATAATAAAAATGGGCTTTAAAAAATTTGATATTCAAAAATTAAACAAAAATTAAACAATGACTGAGATTATTATTATTATTATCCTTTTGATTTCTTTACTTGAAACCGAGTGACAAGTGTCATCAACATTTACACAAGTTTATGGAAATTAAATATTGAACGAACATGCGCCAACAACTATTGACCCTCGAACTGGGCTGATGTTAGACAAAAAAAAAACCTGTTCAAAAATTTATTTCTCTTTGATTTTTAAGCAAAAAGGGCAAACTTTTTGCATTCACTTGCACAATGTTAAAAGAATTTCTCTTCAAATTTTGTACATCTCACAACTGGTTTCATTTTAGTAGTTTTTTAATGAAAGTTTAAAAAAACTTTTTTCTCAAAATATGACATAATGATTGATTTAAAGAAAATTTTTTTCACCAAGACTAAAATTTATCTTCCTATAGGATTTGAGAAGATTGAATTGAAATATAATGCCACAACTTTACACCATATGAGAAAAGAAATTTTCAAGGTGCTTTGACAGATGAAAAACTCAGTGGAAGAAGCATGTTGAATGCCCAGGGGACAATTTTGAAGAACATGTTTCATTTATTCTTCATTTCTCTATCAGTAAATACAGCTTCACCTTTTTTTAATATTCCTTGTAATATATTAAATTATGAATATTACTGTGGTAGTTTTAATGACAAAAGGTACAACAGACCTATTGGCTACAGATATTTCAGAAATTTTTGATTATGAGTATATATTGCTCAGGAGTATTAGTCTGGTTGAGTATTTGACAGGAGTTTGAACTCACTTTTCACTCTTTCACAGTCCCACAATTTAGCTAATATGCTATGAGGACTACTGCTATATTCTTCAATTTGGGTGTTAAGCTTATCTCACTTAGAAATAAGAGTGCAGTTATCTTTAAGAAGATCATCTGAGAAAGTCACATGTGAATAGTTCTATTTTCTTTAATTAAGAGGATCATCTAAGAAAGTCACAAATATGAAAAGTGGTGTATTTTTCAATTTAAAATAGTTATACACATCAATAGTTCAGTTTTGATTACTTAAGAGGATCATCTAACAAAGTCACACATATAAATAGTTCAGTTTTGTTTTAGTGGATCATCTAACAAAGTCACACATCAATAGTTCAGTTTTGTTTTAGAGGATCATTTAACAAAGTCACACATTTGAATAGTTCAGTTTTGTTTAAGAGGATCATCTAACAAAGTCACACATTTGAATAGTTCAGTTTTGTTTTAGAGGATCATCTAACAAAGTCACACATTTGAATAGTTTAGTTTTGTTTAAGAGGATCATCTAACAAAGTCACACATTTGAATAGTTCAGTTTTGTTTAAGAGGATCATCTAACAAAGTCATACACATCAATAATTCAGTTTAAGAGGACATTGAACAAAGTCACATAGAAATAGCTCAGTTTTGTCTAATTAAGTGGATCATCTGACAAAGTCACATAGAAATAGTCCAGTCGGCTGGGGCTGTAGTATATGCCAACTGCTTCTCTGCAGAGGGGTAAGACTCATCCAATGAGTGTCCTAGATATGACACTAAGGTATCAGATAGTGTACTTCCAGTAATGCTGGAGCTTTGGGGAATGCAGAGTATCCCTTCCTTGCCATTGCTCCCAGGTCCACTCTGGCCCAAAGGGGTGAGACCTGATTGGGTCCTATCTATTGGTCAAATAGAAATAAACTGTGGACTGATGTTAAACTGAATTGTTTGAAATAGAACTGTTTTGATATCAAACCATGATTTTAATTACTACTATTAATACTAATAATAATCCTTCCAGAACAGTCATAAAAAAGTAAGTAAAGTTGGCAGTTGTAGTTAAGGGGGACCCGAAGGTTCCCTTTTCAATAGCTACTAGACCAAGATGTAGGAAAGGATGCTTTTCCATTCCTTGGATTGCTTACATACCTTATAATGCTGAGTGTTACACAAGAAGGCATCAAGTACAATTTTTTTGAGTCTTTGGTATGACTTGACATGGGATTGAATCCCAGGTCTCCGGGGCCTTTGGTGAACACTAGGCTAATGAACCGGTCAAAGCTGCAAGTAACTATTCTTAATACAAATAATTTGTATAGTAATATGGTTTCAAGTATTTCTATTTAACTTTAATAGTTTTCAAACAAATCTGAACCATAAATAGAACTTTTACAGGAACTATTACGCCAGATGAGAGTAGAGCTGAGAGTATTGGCGATGAACAAGTACTTCATACTCTACAGAGATATAGATCTGGAGCCTCGGCACCAGATGTGCTTTATCATCATACCCAGAACATCATGTTTTTCAGGCTAGTGATGTTTTACTCTAATGCAGAAAAAACAATATTTTTCAGGGTGGTGATGTTTTACTCTACTGCAGAAAAAACAATATTTTTCAGGGTGGTGATGTTTTACTCTACTGCAGAAAAAACAATGTTTTTCAGGGTGGTGATGTTTTACTCTACTGCAGAAAAAACAATGTTTTTCAGGGTGGTGATGTTTTACTCTACTGCAGAAAAAACAATGTTTTTCAGGGTGGTGATGTTTTACTCTACTGCAGAAAAAACAATGTTTTTCAGGGTGGTGATGTTTTACTCTACTGCAGAAAAAACAATGTTTTTCAGGGTGGTGATGTTTTACTCTACTGCAGAAAAAACAATGTTTTTCAGGGTGGTGATGTTTTACTCTACTGCAGAAAAAACAATGTTTTTCAGGGTGGTGATGTTTTACTCTACTGCAGAAAAAACAATGTTTTTCAGGGTGGTGATGTTTTACTCTACTGCAGAAAAAACAATGTTTTTCAGGGTGGTGATGTTTTACTCTACTGCAGAAAAAACAATATTTTTCAGGGTGGTGATGTTTTACTCTACTGCAGAAAAAACAATGTTTTTCAGGGTGGTGATGTTTTACTCTACTGCAGAAAAAACAATGTTTTTCAGGGTGGTGATGTTTTACTCTACTGCAGAAAAAACAATTTTTTTCAGGGTGGTGATGTTTTACTCTACTGCAGAAAAAACAATGTTTTTCAGGGTGGTGATGTTTTATTTTTATGTAGAAGAGACACCATGTTCTAAGCCTATTTGATAGAACCTTTATTTGCTTGAATATAACCATTTAAATATGAATTGTCAGAATACAAATTTGGAAAAATATATTTAGTTGTTTATTTTCATAAAATATACTATAGACACTTTGTAGTTGTGGAAAAAATCTTGATGATTTGTTTTTCATTTTTCAGGTAAAAATGTACAGTTTAGCTAGTTTCTTTTGAGAGGAAGATATTGAAATATTTCTTTAATTGTGCAAATGTTACCTTGCTTAACACTCAGCATTATAAGGTATGTATCAAGGGTAAAGTGGAGCAATCAAGGGAAAGGAGTAGCGCCCTCCCCTACAGCTTGGTGTAGTAGCTATTGAAAAGGGAGCCTTCTGGTTGCCCCCGCCCTCAATTACGGTCACCAACTTTACTGACTTTTACTTATCTCTTTCAGTCAAAAGATGTCTATTAGTTCAGTTTCCCCTAAAACTTCTGCAAAACACAATTGAAAGAATTTTAATGATTTTTCAGTAAAATCTATTAATGATCTAAGATGTTTTTAAATTATTTTTCTTTTATAGATTAAATTGAGAAAATTCTGAATCTAAGTCATTATATAAAACTATTTCTGACAAACAGAAAAATGTAAACTTTAGCTCGTCCCTTTCAAAAAGAGGATTTTTAATAAATTTCCATAACTACTCTTTAGTTTTATTTTACGCACTAATTAGCAAGTATCTCTGTGAGTGTGGCACTAAGAGAAGATATTTCTTGTTTGTTTAATTCTAGGTTACTAACAATATTTTACTCATTTTTCCATTAAAATTAATTTTAAAATCATCAAGTTTATTATTTAAGGTTCAATCTTAGTTTTATTTGAAAATAGTAACATCATAAAATCAGTATTAAAAGCAAAATGATATTAAATATTTAATTTTTAATACATTTTAAACATTCAAATTCACCAAAAGTTGATGAGGTAATGTAAATTAAAAAGTGGTGTGAAAATAATAAAATAGATTAAAAAATTAGTAATTAGAAACATTAATAAACAGATTTATGTAAAAATATTACTTACATGTTGATGACTATATGACCTACTATGATATTTAAATCCAAATTGTAGGTCAAAATTAATGACAAGAAATTTTTGGCCATAATTAATCTGTCATCAATTAAGGTGTGCTTTAGTTTGCTATGAAAATAGTATGGAAGGTTAGAACCTCAACATTTTATAGTATAGAAAATTGAATCAGAAATAGTCTATTTTTTGTCTTTAATCTTAAAGAAAAAGGAAAATAAGCACTGTAATATAGTTTTTAGATATAAAATTAAGAAAAACCCAATGAAATAACTATTTTCAATTTATTTTTATTATTATTAAAATAGTGAAATAATGATACTTTTTAATTGCCTTTTTAATGCAGAATGTTTTAAATGGTAAAAATCTACAAATCTTTCATTGCCCTAAAACTTATATTTTTACCCATTTTTAAATTTCCTATTTTTATAAGAAAATTTTGCTTTATTTTCTTACATTTTTCTTTAAATATTCAAACCAAATACAATGAACAAAACTGGAAATTGCTTAACAAATTATTGTCACTGTAGGTTTCCATACTTTTTTTTGTTAAACTCTCTTTTTATCTTAAAAAATGAATAAAATTATTATAAAAAAGAACAGTTCCCAGTTTCTTGCTTTAAAATTATATTTTTCAATTAGTAAAAATATTCTTTAACATAATTAAATTTAGACAGGAGGAAAGGAAATCAAAATCTAATACAAACTAAAGATCGTTTCTCTTTTTAAACAGAAGAAATATTGATACCAAATTATTTCCCTAATAATCTAAAAGAAAATAATATTTTCTATTAGATTATAATATTAAAAGCTCTCAAAATATTTTTTTCTTTTTTAATCTAATATTCACATTTGTGACCCAGTTTTCAACCAGCAGATCTCAAATTTTTTTTTTTTTCCCTTTCAGAGCTTTGTCTTTTTTATTATAAAAGGGAAACTAACTACCTTAACATATATCTCGAGTGAAGAAGGATAAAGTTACGAGAGAAGACCTGACAAACATCTTCATATGCATTATAATATTCATTGATTAATAAATAAACAGTGACATTTTTATTAAAATCAGATAATTTCCTGATTTTTGGCAATTTTAGTTCGAGGTAGTGATCTGTTAGAGAAGGAAAGGTCCATGGCAGCCATGTTGTTAGTATCTATTTGATTGAACATTTTTTCAAATTAAACTTTTATAACACGTTTTCATTTATTCCAACATTTGCTGGACTTTTGAAGCTTTAAAGTATTCTTGTTTAATTCTAATTTCAAAATTTAATTATGAGTAGATAACAATCAATTTATTCAGATTCATTTTTTTCTATTCTGTTTGTGAAAGCAAAAAATTTCCTGCCACAGTTATATTGTTAATTTCTTTTAAATTCAATATATATATATATATATATGTGTGTGTGTGTGTGTGCGCGCCTAACCTCTGCCCCATAAACAGGATGTGACACAAGCTCAATTTTTAAGCTGACTGGTTTAAATTCATAGTTTCCCTTCTAGACTATTTTTCATACTAAGGTTAAAGAGCTCAGTCTGCCCTACTATTTACCCATAATTGGGAAAAGAATTGGATCTGTAACTTTTTCAAGGGTATTAGTACAATGAAAAATGTAAACAGCCTCGTCCAGGGTAGAACTTAAATCACCTTATTTATTTACCACATTGGTAGCCATTACACTATGACCTTTCCCTTATATATATATATATATATATTATTATTATGATATAATAGCTCTATCCAACATATTGAGCACTCTCCATATTATATTTCACAAACCCACAAAGTAATTTAGTGACAACCAACACTGTTGTGTATCACAAAAGTGAGTACACCCCTTACATTTCTGCAGATATTTAAGTATATCTCTTCATGGGACAACACTGACAAAATGACACTTTGACACAATGAAAAGCTTATATAACAGTCAAAAATTTGGAGGTCTCCGGACGCTCTCAGGAGCCCGTTTGGGCTCCGCAAAGGAACAATGGCAGGCTTGAGGTCGTAAGGCTCCCAGTTTCCACTGGACTACCTCCGGGTGGGCGAGCTGCAACATTGACTCCTTTGTCCTCCATGTATAGCACTAGACCTTGCTGTCTAGTTCAAGCTATAACCTGGCTAACGTGCCCAGACCCACATTTGGATTCGTGAAACTGCTTGCCTCATTAGACCCACATTGCACTTCGTGGGTCAATGAGCAGCACAGAGCAGCAGGGTTCAAGCCTCGGCTCGTTCCCGACCATCCCCTCCCCTTTATCCCCACTTTAATCAGCCTTCGGGCTTTTGACCTTATGTCAAGCCTTGTCTGGTGGGAAACATTGGCAAGTAGTCTCCGGACGCTCTCAGAGCAGGGTCCAAAAGGCTGAATCGTACATCTAGTGGTTGCATTCGCCTTTCCCAATACATAGTTATGCACACAAGGTCCTTTTAAAGACCATAAGAGGTCACGAAGAGGACTCTAAGACCATCCGGTCTTAACTATTCGGTTGGTTCCGCCCGTCCGTTTGGCTGCGCAGTGCTAAAGGCACGGGTTAGCCTTTACCTACCACTTCACTATCTGTGCAGCGCTAAGATAACACCAATCTTAGCCTCAGCCTCCAGGCCTATCTACTCGATTCTGCAGAGCTTTGGCGTGGCACAGCCTTAGCTATCGTCCCGAAATATCCGCACAGCTTTGGCGCGGAACAGCTATAGCTACCGTCTCGATACGTCCACACGGCTTTGGCACGGTGAAGCCATAGTTACCGTCCAACACGTCCGTACAGCTTTGGCGCTGAACAGCCATAGCTACTGTCCGATACGTCCGCTCGGCTTTGACACGGCAAAGCCATAGCTACCGTCCCGATACGTTCGCACGGCTTTGGCCGGCAAAGCCTCAGCCATCGTCTCCGATACATCCGCACAGCTAGGGGCACAATGAAGCTCTAGCTTCACCGACTCGTTCACTCGACCTCGTATGTGCTAAGGCCAAGCAAACCTTAGCCACGGTTTCCCCGTTCGTTCACTTTGCCCGTAGTACTAAGACACGGCTCAGTCTTAGTCGCTAGTTCACCAGATTTTGACCACGACGCCCCAGCAATGCAGCATCCAGTCCACATACGACTCGCTGTTACGGACTGCCCAAGCATTGCAACATCTGGCCCACGTACGACTCGCTGTACGGGCTAGCAACCAAATCGACACCCCACCCCGGTTAACCCAACACACTGTCAAAACCTGGATATCGATTTACCAACCACAACTGACACCAGCTTCCCGCAACGATCATTCAGCTGCATCCTACGACTCAACTGACCTCAGCTTCCAGCTACGATCGTCCAACTGCATTCAACGACTAAACCGACAGCTACCCGCATCAAACATCTAGCTGTATCTCCACGACTCGACTTACACCAGCTACCCTCATCAAACATCCAGCTGGGCACATCTACGTCTCGACCATACCAGCTATCGACATCACCCATCTAGTTGAAGACTCAAATATAACCGCCACGGACTTTACACACACGTTTGTTAATCTGACAATAAATTGTCACTTTAGTTACATTTGTTACCCCGCCTTTGTTTCCTTCATTGTCTTCGGCTGACAATTACTCGCACGCATTAAACTTAAATCATTTGCGGGGTCGATGTGCTTATCGGCTCCGTAACAAATACGTCAATCCCACAAACTTTTGAAAAATAAGTGATTGACGACCAACTAGGCAACGATGACAAAGACAAGAGAGTTCATTCGAAGAGCCAAGATCTTTTTTAGCAAATTGGTAACAATGAAATTGGTAGTTGGTCTGTCGCATTGTCTAAGTCTTGGGGGTCGAAACCAAAATCCAACTTTAAAACAAATTAACAAAACAAAGAAACTACTGGATGTAAAGATCCCAATGTTAAAAATAAATAAGCCGGAGCTAAAAACAAACGAGACATTTATTACACAAGTTAAAAATTTTTTTTTTCTTTAAAGCGGACAAAAAAGAGTACGACTAGGACTGGATGAAAGTTTTTATACAGGAAATTATTCATGAAGAAAACATAAAACAAAGATTACAATTAAAATTGTATTAAAAAAAAATACTTATCTCTTACGTTCATAAATAGAACATAAAACAACGGTTACATTAAAAATAGTATAAAACATTACTTGTCTCTTACTTCTCTGTAAGTGGCTGAAACCGGCTCCTCTTTCTTTTTCTTCCTATTAGGAGAAAACTAAAAATTTCAGAGTTCATGTTGTCTGTGGGGAAAGATTGTAGCTTGGTCGGAGACCTCTTCTTGTTTCTTTCGTTTCTTTACTCTTTTCTTTTTCTTTCTTTTTCTTTCATTGTTGTCTGTGGGGAAAGATTGTAGTTTTGTGGGAGACTTCTTTTTTCTTTACTTTCTTTACTCTTTCCTTTTTCTGTTTTCTTTCTTTTTTCTCTCTCTTCTTCTTTCTTTCCATTCAGAATGTATAGATCCTTTAGACCTGAATTATTCCGGTTTGTTTTCCTGAGAGATAACTAATAAACAAATCAGCAACTTCTAGTCAGCACGTCTCAAAGACTTACCCGTCTCTTTGCTTGACCTTCTCAAAAATCTCCAGGCCTGTTCTTCTCAGAAACTTTGTCTCTCTATTAGGCCATTAAAAAAACCTGCCATGAGATATCTGCGATACATCCTCATCCTACGATGCGTTATCGAGGAAAGAGACCGAAATTTTACCTCTTTCTCCCACAACCAAAAAAAAAAAAAAAAAAACCTTGACTATTCCCCAACCACAATAGCAGTAGCAAGCTCACAATGTTTTAGCCAATCTGATGCCAATAAGAGCAGCCCTGTCCCTTTCTACCATGCTCGAGGTAGCTGAACCCCCCCCCCCGAAAAACTTTATAATCCGCAACTCTGTAATTAGAATAGGAAATCGTTGCTCACCCCTCAGTGAACAAGTCCTTCACAAAAAAAAAAAAAATTATTGCAAGTTTAGAAATGCCGATGCTGGTTCACTGATGCAAGAACTGGTTACCGATGCGGGAACTGGTCTGGAGGTGACTGCAGCTTGGTGACGCTGGTGTCTGCAGCTTGGTGCTACTGGAAACGGTACTGCATGGTTCTGCTGCAATCTGGCTGGATGCGTCGGCGTCTTCTCGTGGTATCAACAGAGGGATGTGAGGAGACCAGAGGTAATTCTAAGAAAACTTAATGAACTGACTCTTTAAAGGGCTGGCTTGTGACTCTCTAAAATTAGACCTGAAAAGTGCTGTTGAGAGAGAGAAAGAGCAGTGATTGGTTAACTTCCTTCATCTTCTGCTGGCTGGAGTCAAGACATCAGCTGCTGGGTTGGTTTGTAGCTTTGCATCTTCGGCAGCTATTGCTGATAAGGCCTTGGTCGGAGTGCTATGACCAGAGGAGATATGTATGTCTTCTTTGACCCCTACGGCTGTCTAAGTAGTCAAATGTATGTCTTGGGTCGTTGGCTGCTGTGTTTATATGGAAGTAAGAAGCTGCTTCTTTTGTGGTTTTAGTTGAGGAAATTCTGTGTTACCAAAAGCAGGAAGTCCCCCTTTTAAATCTTAGGATATCTCATTATAATAACACGAGAAGCTTTTAAATGCCAATTGTTTTATTCTGCCTGTATGAGTAGTCTTCTGTTTGTTTTGCAGAATTATTTATTTATTTATTTTTGAAAATTGCTTTCATGCTGGTAACAGAAAATTCCACTCGGTATGTAAGCATGACATTGTTGTTAGCTGATGTCATGAATGACTTTTTTAAAACAAGGATTTTTAGGTTTGAGTAGCCTGTGTGCTATGATACCTACATCATTACCCATAAAACATACCTGACAGAATTTTAGTTTCTGTTTGTTGAACAGAATCGAGACTTTTGTCTCCAGCTCCTACAAAGTATTTAAATTCATATCGCCAAGAAAGTAAGACATTTATGTTTACCTTTACTGTATCTTCCTTAATACTCTGTTTGTTACTTGAGCAATAGATGTAACTATTTGTTTTTGTACTTGTTGTTAGTTGTAAAATTGATTATATTGTTATATTACTCGTTAAATATTTTGTATATGTGAGTTAATCTTGTCTTTCCTTTTCATTTATTCTGTGTAAGTGTATCAACGGATATGCGTGGTGCCTTCAATAAGTTTCCAGACTTTTTTTTGTACAGGCATTTAAAGTTGTCATAGACTCTTGAAAATTCAGTATGTTATTGCTATACATGTTATGAGATGACTGACCAATTTTTATGATTTCAGGTTCAAATGAACTGCTACAGCAGCAATTGGAATACACCCTACTAAAGCCTGATTGTCATAGCTGGTCAATTTCAAAAAGGCAATCTGGATGTGAGGACACTTTAGAAGAACGATATGCAATAAAATTCTGTTTTAAACTTGGAAAAAATGCCACAGAAATGTATGGAATGCTTCAGACTGCTTTTCAACCATCTTGCATGAGTCGAGCATGAGTTTTTGAGTGGCATAAGAGATTCAAGGAAGGCAAGGAGTCTGTGAGGGAGGATGAGAGGTGTGGGGGGAGTAAGGAAGTCAATAGACCAGAGTTGATTGGCCAAGGGGGTTAGGGTTAGAGTTAGGGTTACTATGTTGAGGTTTTAAGGGAGTTCAGGAAGAGATTCCTTGGGAAGAGGCCAGCAAATCGGGTCAGTGGCATTTCCACCAGGACAATGCCCCAGTCCACAACTCCATTCTTGTCACAGACTATTTGACCAAGTTGGGCATCAAGACAGTTCCTCAGCCTCCCTAGAGTCCAGACCTTGATCCCTGTGACTTTTGCTTATTTCCTAAGCTCAGAGGCTGTCGTTATGAGAGAATTGAGGAGATGAAAGAGGCTGCGATGAAGGTCATTGACACGCTCACACAAGAGGACTTCCATGGAGTCTTCCAGAAGTTGTTGGAACAATACAAGTGCATTGCAGCCAGAGGAGATTACTTGTGCCACATCTGAGCAAAGCGCTTAATAAATAATTACCTTCTTAGCCATTCCTCAGGTTCTTCTTCTTTACCTATGTGTTAATCATTACACTGCTTTAACTGTGTCTGCAGTCTGCTAGAGCTGGTAAAGGGATACTGTTATCATTGTGGTCCTATGCTAGTCATGGAGCCCAATGTGGTATGACTACTAGTCACAGTACTTGTTTTAGCTGTTGTGTTTGTGACTATCACATTTGCTTCTGACTGTTTGCTTTGTCAAGTCTTTTCCTGCTTATGCTGTGTTTGAAAGATCCACGAAGGGGGGTGGACACAATTCAATCGAATCTTCTTCTGATGGTCAGGTAATATGAGTGGCTAAATTGTCTAGCAACTCAAAGAATAGAGAAAACTTGTTGACAAACAACAAAAATGGTTTTTATTGAAATACGTTTGTGAGACAATGAGTAATAAGCAAACAATATTTGCTTTCCTGGCAAAAAGAAGAAGAAAGAATATTGAAAGAAGAAGAGAGACGATGAGGTGCAGTTAGAATGACACTAATGTCTTTAAAGTCTGGGACTTTGAATTTTTGTAAAGTCTGAATGTTGTTGGGAGTGCCTCTGGTCTAAAATGGAAAGATGCTTCTTTGGCAGTCTTGAGTTTCTTCTTGGTCCCTTTTCTCATCCTCTCTGATGATTCGTTTTACAATCCTGTTTTTATAGATCAATATCTGGACTAAAAAAGGTTTCTGATTAGTTATCCAATAAGAGACAATTAGGAGTCATATGCCCATTGGTCAGCCAATCCTAATTCAGGATTATATCTTACAGGTATTGGGAAAACGCTTTTTAGATGCCTTGACTAATGGGAACAGGTTTAGAGCAATGAAGTTGAACTAAAAATTCTCAGCTTCACCAGACTGGATGAACCATGCCTGGCTCACCTTTATTTAGGGTGGAGCAAAATCAAATCTCCATTTTGATATTGACCTTTAAGATAAGGACTAGAAAAATATGTTTTACGATATGACCTGTTTCATCATTATGATCGATGAAATTAGTTGACAACAAAAAAATTAAATAAATTCGCAGACCATTAAAATCAAAAACAATTGTCTCGGACTTAACTGACCTTTAGGAACAATCAACCAGCTTTTTAGGTCAATTTAAGCATTAAACAAAAAGATCCTTATTTTAAGAATCTTTTTGCTTATGAGATATATGTATTATTTTCATATATTTTATAAATTATTTTACATATTAATTAAGTATTAAACTGCATTTCATGACACACACTATGGTGAGAAATAATTCTAGTCCTACGATAGACATTTCAAATAAATATTTCATTTTGACTTGATTAATCACTGTAAATATCCATGTTTTCTCCATTGCATTTCTTATTATTTTATCATTCCATTATTGCAGTCTTTCCTTCATAGACAGTAAGCCTCATTACTTTGCAGCTATTAGATTTCTAGTGATTTCAAATAAACATGTCATTTTGACTTGATTAATCACTGTAAATATCTATGTTTTGTCCATTGCATTTCTTATTATTTTATCATTCCATTATTGCAGTCTTTCCTTCATAGACAGTAAGCCTCATTACTTTGCAGCTATTAGATTTCTAGTGATTTCAAATAAACATGTCATTCGGACTTGATTAATGACTGTAAATATCCATGTTTTGTCCATTGCATTTCTTATTATTTTATCATTCCATTATTGCAGTCTTTCCTTCATAGAAAGTAAGCCTCATTACTTTGCAGCTATTAGATTTCTAGTGATTTCAAATAAACATGTCATTTTGACTTGATTAATCACTGTAAATATCCATGTTTTGTCCATTGCATTTCTTATTATTTTATCATTCCATTATTGCAGTCTTTCCTTCATAGACAGTAAGCCTCATTACTTTGCAGCTATTAGATTTCTAGTGATTTCAAATAAACATGTCATTTTGACTTGATTAATCACTGTAAATATCCATGTTTTGTCCATTGCATTTCTTATTATTTTATCATTCCATTATTGCAGTCTTTCCTTCATAGACAGTAAGCCTCATTACTTTGCAGCTATCAGATTTCTAGTGATTTCAAATAAACATGTCATTTTGACTTGATTAATCACTGTAAATATCCATGTTTTGTCCATTGCATTTCTTATTATTTTATCATTCCATTATTGCAGTCTTTCCTTCATAGACAGTAAGCCTCATTACTTTGCAGCTATTAGATTTCTAGTGATTTCAAATAAACATGTCATTTTGACTTGATTAATCACTGTAAATATCCATGTTTTGTCCATTGCATTTCTTATTATTTTATCATTCCATTATTGCAGTCTTTCCTTCATAGACAGTAAGCCTCATTACTTTGCAGCTATTAGATTTCTAGTGATTTCAAATAAACATGTCATTTTGACTTGATTAATCACTGTAAATATCCATGTTTTGTCCATTGCATTTCTTATTATTTTATCATTCCATTATTGCAGTCTTTCCTTCATAGACAGTAAGCCTCATTACTTTGCAGCTATTAGATTTCTAGTGATTTCAAATAAACATGTCATTTTGACTTGATTAATCACTGTAAATATCCATGTTTTGTCCATTGCATTTCTTATTATTTTATCATTCCATTATTGCAGTCTTTCCTTCAAAGAAATTTTCTTGTAGCAATTCATTTATTATAGTATTATGTGGAAAAGTGACAGAGAAAAACTGTCTTTCTACAGAGCGGAGGAAGGTAAGTTGATTAAAAATGTTTTTATTTTTGTGTGCTGAAGAAATCATGTTCTATTTTTTGGTTGTTTGTGTATTTGCCGATGAATGTTTCATCCATTGATGCCACTTTCTCTTACGTATTTTCATATGTTTGGGTGGTTTGTTTTTAACTGACTTCCCATGAAGCCAAGATGCAACACATGATCATTTTATTGGGGAAGTCATGCCTAAATTGAGATTCATGCATGGCTCTTTCAAAAAATGCTTAGTCCCTTTGGTATTACTCCTTTTAGGGTATTTCAGGCATCAAGCCCTCAATTCAGCCCTGCAAAGCAAGTTTTGCCTGAGAGGCGGGCCACCTGGGTTGAGACAAAGCATTAATACCTCACACTTGAAGTGAACCTGAGTCAGGGTATGGATGGCTTGTGTGTGTCTGTCTATTTCAAATTGCTACTTAAATATATTCTAGGTTGGCTCCAAATTCAATATTTTAATTTAAGAGGGGAGTATTTTTATCAGTTGTTAATTTTAATAATGTTTCATATTCTGTTTTTGGGTATGCATTGAGCCAATGCACATAAGGTTTATTTCTGTCTTTTCCAGCTTATCTGTTTTGGTATTTATATCTGGTTATGTACTATTTTCTGTTCCAATAATGATAGTATACTTTTTACTTACACATCTCTTAATTATTTTTTTCATACCACAATATATATAAGAAGAAGAACAATCAATTGATTTACCTCGGTATATTTTTTAAATATTAAAGTTGTTCACTTAATTCATCCTTTTTTCATGATTTATTGAAGAGTTTCAAATGGATTTCTCAGATTCGTTGAGTAAGATTTGATAAGATGTGGAGATAAAGTTTAGATGAGATGATAAAAGAAGAAAAGAAGACTTGTGCATCTTATTTAGTTGATTAGGTGATTCAAGTACTTTTGAAATATTGTGGTCCTAATAAAATTGCTTCTTTTGAAGACAAATACGGTTATTAAAAGAAATAAACTCGACAAGAAAGGATTCATTCTTTAAAAAAATCAAATTTGGATCATAGTTTGTGTGTTCCTTTTTATTTACATTTTTATTGTTAATTTTATTTATTTATTTTTTTATCAATTTTATTCAATAAATCTTACATTTTATTGATAAGTGATAATATTCATTGTATTCTTTCTGGTAGTTTGAAAACAATTTTTTTTTGTTTTCATTTTTTAATTTATTTTAGTAAAAAAATCTTTATTTCTTTTTTTAATGAAATATTTTTTTAAATAAATATTTTTCATTTTATATGTATCGTAGTATGAGTTTAAAAAAAATCCCCAATTAAGAGGATGTAAGTAAAATGTTTATGCATCGTTCTTTACGTTTATCAAAAACTTTCAAGAATTTGAATTTCAAGTTTTATAGAATTATTCACTTTCTTTTCTTTTGTAATCATTTGTCGCCGATTGAGGCCAGTGGTGGGGATATGTTAAATTTAAGGATTCCAATGAGTCCAAATAAAAAAAAATTTATACTTTTTAATTATCTCCCTTGAGTTTCGCTCTTTTTTGTAAATATTTTGTATCAAGTCCAATCGACGACTATTTTAAGATTTAATTCAATGAGATAATTTATTGAAACTTGGACGATTTTTCTTCTTTCACTATTGTGTTGTCCTATGAAAAAGAAATCAGATGCAAGAAAATAAAAAAAATTAGTAAGTATTACCTCTGAATTTCTTTCTTTCTTTATAAGTAAAAATTTGTGTTTTTTGCTGAAAAATGTTTTTTTTTTTCTTTTATTCACGGAGAATTAAGAATAGTATTGCCTGATTTTATCAATACGAACGAACGACATGTACATATTTTTGCATCAATTACTTTATTAAAGGTCTGGACAAAAAGTGTTAATTTTTTTATATGAGTATATCGACAGCTTATATTTAAAACATAGATTAAAATGTAGTTCTTAAGGTTTTTCTTTTTTCTTTTTTTTATTTTGAAAGAAACAATCCTAAATTACTGTCTTAGCAAGATTTACTTTCATCTGTTCTTACCGAAACGGCCTTTTTTATTATTCAGTTCCTCTGTTTTGTTTACATACATTACTTAAGCAAAACAGTTTATATTGCCTTGAATTATTCCAAGTATGGAGATCGCTAGAGTAACAATTTTTATTGCGTTTTTATGTCTCATGTTTGAGGATTAAGCCACCTAAATTGGATATCTTCTGATTTGATTTTTTTAAAAGAAATTATTTTTTTAAAAATATTGAAAAAGCATACGATTTTTTGCTGTAAATGATAAACGCATTTAAACAATCAACCAATTTAAAAGGGTTAATTTCCCTTAAAGGCTTTATAATGCAGACAGCTATACAAAATATAACATCCAATGAACACACACACACACACACACACACACACACACACACGTGCGAAAAAAATCAAAATTGATAAAAATAAATAAAAAGCACCAAATTTATTAAACTTGTTTGCATCTAATTAAGAAATCTCTTTCTGTTACAATAAAACAATTTTTAAAAAGAATTATCAAATCGGAAAATATCTAAAAAAAAAAAAAAAAAAAAATTTAAATTAATTTGAATAAGTTTTCTTTTTCTTATTAAAAATAAAAATTGAAAATGCTTTAAGGAAAGTTTTGAAAGTCGTTCAAAAAGTTCTAAGCCTCACCTCAAAAGATGAGTACTACAAAATATTTTGGTTACAGCAACATACTAACATTTTTTATAAAACTAGAATTATCGGAATTACTTTTATAAGAAGTTGTAATGTGTTGCCACGACAAAAATGTTCAGCTAGGCTCTTCTTTCTGGGTGAGGCTTGACTCTTTTAAACATATGAAAAATTGCCTGAAGGTATATGTATGGAAATTATTAAGTTTCATGTGTATACCAATATCTAATTAATTTTATGCAATCAATTCTTTATTGAAAATTGTACTGTTGACATTTTTAAATATTACAACTACGGTACAATCTTAAACACCAACTGTAGTTTTAAGGGAGAATACAATTTGATTTATGTTCACACATACTGTTCTTTCTTCCTAGCTGTCTTTCATCCTTTCTTTCTGTTTTTCATTTCTTCTTTACTTATTTCCTTCTTTCTTTGTCAAAATGGCAGCTACATGACATAATCACTCCACTCTCTTAAGATAAAATAATTGATTTACACAGGCTGACTGTGTATGTCACATGTCTAGGCACAAGGATCAGATTGCTCCCTATTGAATTTAGTAGGTTATTAAAACCAACTTTCATGACAGCTGAGCTACGTCTGAATGAACTCTGCAAAGGGAGAATTATTTATGGCACATTGGGGCGTTCCACTGTGCACACATGGTCCATTCCCTGGATTGTGATTAGTTGCTGGTCTATGACTGGACATATTAGTGTATAAGTACCAGCTTCAGTTTGGTAATTGCTGCAGGCTCTGTATTTAGTTACAACCAGGCTCACTGGGCTGAGACATATTTTGGCCAGCCGTGTTCCCTGATACGTGGATCAGGTCAGGTGTGTCTTGGCTTTGGTGACAGTCGGTCTAGGCTGTCTGACATGGATTCTGGGAAGACATTCACATCACACGCACTAAGGCCGGCACTTCTTGAGTCTCAAGGGACTGTCCTCTCAGGCTCTAACCCTCTCTGAAGGAACTAGATTTATCAGCTGGTACCTGAGGTACCCCTTTTTAGGGGAATGCCAACATGGCTCAAGGCATTTTTGGAACCACCTGACATGTGTGTGCTACAGTCTTGTGCCTGGTTCCCATCATAAAAACGTCCATGTGCTATACTCATGTGTATGTGGGGAACTTGACAAATATCAGAGTCTGTATTAAGTTACAGCCTGTTTATTTTTGTCTGCCAACTGGATGCCAGTTGGAACCCCTGGGCCAGTACATGTTATTGTTATAATTCTACACTCTCTTTTATATAACTAGGCCTGCTGCATTCAACCCCCTTTTATCAAATTCTATGCAATTAAGACTTTTCCTATTACATCTGATTTTCTCTCTAAACTTATATCTAAAGAAGGCGATCAAATTGTGATGAGAAAAGGCTCATCTTTATACAATTCATTCAGTCATGTCATCCACACCACCATTCTGGCCATGGCTAGAACAGCTAAAAACTCTTTCCATTCCACTCCTGTCCATGAGAGAGTAAATTTATCAATAGCATATACAACATCCAGCTGCACAAGTTGCTTGGGACTGATCCAAGGCATCATTTCATTGATGTCCTAAAGTGGATGGACCTTCTGAGTGTAGAAGAAAGCATGTTCTGCTGTCTTCTCCAAACCACTGTCACAGTGGGTGCAAATGGGAAAATCTGCTTTGAAGGCTAAACTAGATAGGGGTAATATATTACCAGTGAGTCAACAAGTCAGAACAAATTCATAGTTGCTGAGATACCCTACACCTAGTATCTAACTTCCTTGAGAGCGGATCTGTTCCACCAATAAGACAAGCTGTTGCTCAAGTGGTTCCAGAGCAGAACTTTCCTCTAACTCTTGCCTTTCTACACCATGAAAAGTTACTGGACTGAGGAAATTTTTGAAGAACCTCTTGACATCAAGAAACCGTAATTACCCTATCAGTCTATGACAGCCTTCAGACTCAGAAATGCGTCACAAATCTTTCACCTCCTAGTGGATCCCTTTGTCAAGGTGTGATTCTGAAACACCAACCTCAGAACAGGCGTGTCACTCAGAGATGTCACAATAGCCCAGATGGGAAACAGAAGCTAACGAGTGCGAATGACGTCATGCACCGGAAGCACGCAAAGGATTTTGGGAGATTTTGAAAAAGTTAGTAGAGTTAAGACTAGACACCGGACGAGACGGTTGACTTGTGCTTGCTCGCGGAGGCCTTGGGCAGGTGTCGCACGAAATGGGGCAGATGAAAAAGTCAGAATAGAAAGATTGTGCCTCTCTCTCCTTATGTCGAAGAACCTTTAAACTCAAAGGTAATAAAAAGTTTCGTACCTGAACAAAGAAGTCTTTACGTGTTTTTCGAATTTCGAGATTCCTACGTTCTATCTTTATGGACATTTGATGTACATTTCACACATAGCCATATCATGGCTATGTGTACACATAGAATAAGTGCAACAAGGAGTCACCTTGTCATAATGACTATTCTGTTATGAACAATCAGGAATGTTTTGCATTCACTCGCAACACTGCCATTAAGAATTGATGTAGAATGCTAATCTACCTGCAGAACGTGGGTTTGAACACTGTAGTCTCTAAAACAGTTGCTGAAACCTATTGGGTCACTGTATTGAAGGCTTTGAAATGATCTTGAATCGATCAACACAGCTTCATCGATGTTTAGGATCGTGCAAAACAATTACAAATTGCTTTTGGTTGATCTTTCCTTCACAATATAATTCTAATACGTTCACTAAGACTCATGCCAAAATCTTTAACTCTATGGATGCACTAGTTGGACACTAACTAAACGGTTGGAGAAGAAGCTAGACAGCAATTACACAAGAATGTTGCGAACAATATTGAACAAGTCCTGGCAGCAACACCCCACAAGGCACCAACTATACGGCCACCTGCCTCCCATCACGAAAACTATCCAAGTTAGATGAACCAGACATGCAGGACACTGCTGGAGAAGCAAAGACGAACTCATAAGTGATGTACTCTTATGGACTCCCACATATGGCTGAGCAAAAGCAGGATGACCTGCTTGAACATACATACAGCAGCTATGTGAGAATACAGGATGTAGCCTTGAAGACCTGCCAGAAGCGATGAATGATTGGGAGAAGTTGCGAGAGAGGGTCTGGGATATCTGTGCTAGCAGTGCGACATGGTGATGATGATAGTCATCATCTCAAACATGCCTCCCTCACTTCCTCAGCAATTTGATCCATCCTTTGTTGACCTGCTCAGGGATCAATCCTCAAGCAAATTATTGATTGAACAGATCCCTCTGAATGAGTACAAATATTCATGACAGCCTCAAATACACACTTTGTAGGGTTGACCTTCAAGCTTTCGTGATTGTTTACAGTCGATTAGCTTCAGCACATCACAGACTTCACACACTGTCACCTGTCTCTCACAGCCAGCTGCTTCAACTTGCTGGAGGCAAGGGAAGTTAGCTAAATAGCTGCAGAACTTGATTGAAAGGTTTGGCAACCTAGCAAAATAATCGTGGAAAAGCTTCTGAAAGGCCTCAAAAATTTCCTGAGTCAACTGAATGCTGTGGCCATTCATAGACTTGACACAATAACTGTTGTGATCTTAGTACTTTTCTAATTCGTTATCATGCATATGTGCGTCAAGTTTCATAACTTCATTAGATACTGTCTAACTTCGCCCAAACAATTTTAGTAACACCCACTAGCCTCAAACTTCAGACTCTGCCTAACTAATTCTACTGTTATTAGATTGTAGAAGAGGAGATGACTTAGCTCATGTGGCAGAGCAAGCATATATATGTCTGGTGTGCAAAATGAGTGATGAGAAAAAAAGAAACATGGCTGCCTAAGCACCTCAATTTAAGATAAATTGCAGTCTTGAGAATTGGCAAAAGTGGTGTATGCAAATTTTTCAAAGTAAACGTACTGGCTAAGTATAAAAACACCCCATACGAGAGAAACGGTGGAACATATTTTGTTAGTGGAGATTCTACTAAACAAAGAAGTTCTGTGAGTGCAGTACTGAGTAAAAGGAAACCATTATGAAAGTGAATACTTCAATCTGTTTCACATTTCAATATACACACACAGTAATCTATTTCAGAGATCTCTCCCCACCAAATTATTTTCTAAGAACTTTGCTGCCTTCACCTTAACTGAGTGGCTGGCTGTACTTGATAGTGAAGTACCTAATCGTAAGATTAACCCTTACCACTGCACCACAACCAAATCCAAACTGAGGCTTAAGAGATCTCTCAGCACATGAACCACTGTCTTGATCTCTCATGCCCCTCACACTAGGAAAATTAAGAGAAACAGTTTTTGAGCTTATTATGTGTCATACACTGTCCTAAAATCTTCTGAAGGAAAGATACCAATACCAATACCTAAGGCTCTCAGTACCTTGTTCTGTTCCAATCCAACCACCTCTGGAGATACCTCCAACATCCATTGCAAATAATAGTTTTAGAGCCTTATAAAAAGACATGTGAATGTAAACATAGACTCTTCTTGCACATTTGTACTGCATTCTTTTCAGTGACAGGTGCTCCCTGTTTAACAACTTAACACCTGGAATGAATCCTTTAGCTGTCTCCAACAGCTACCATACTTTGCAGCTGAGGTTTTTATCTTCTGTTTTTTTTCTACACTCTTTCCTTCTATGGAAGTCATCCTTTTTAGAGACTGGAGAGATCTCTTCTGTTGATGTCCTTTCCCTCCTCCAGTAGATTTACTTAGCAAATGTCACCTCTGGAAGGGCTTTTTTAAATTTGTTTAACTTTTCTTGACAGATACTTTGGCAGCTTAGACTTCACCAGCCCAGCTACAGTGAGGATAAAGAGATGATCTGCTTGCAGTAATATTTTGTTAAGAGGGAAATGTGTGTAGTTGGGTGCGGTTTAGATTTGGGGTTTAGAGGGGAACAGATACGTACTTGGCCAGGGTTTAGATTTGGGGTTTAGATGTGAAAAGGTATGCACTTGACTGGGGGTAGGCTTTAGGCTTAGAGAGGAACAGGTACATACTTGGCTGGGGGTTGGATTTGGGGTTTAGTGGGGAATGGACCCATACTTGGCCTGGGGTTGAATTTGGGGTTTAGTGGGGAATGGGTTTCTGTATTGTGTGGTGTTTGCGGTACTTGTAGTCCTATTATCTTATGGTGGTTTTGGCTGGGTCTCCACTTTCTTTTCTTTTTTTTCTTTATCCCTTCGTCATCATGTGACCTTTTTATGACTGTTGAGCCTGAGCCACCCACGTCCATCTCGTTCTTCTCTTCTGGCTGCTTTTGCTGTGCTTTCTGTTGCTGTTGCTGATGTCACTTCTTGGTCAGAGGGGCTAAAGTGGCCGAGGTGATGGCAGACTTCTGTGCTTTCTTGACTACCTCTGTCTATCCTCTTAATCAGTTTTTCTGCATTTAAGGGGCTTAAGGCTGGAGCTTCTAAAATTGGGTCAAAATTTGTGTCGATGAACTTGGTGAAGAGTGTTTATTTACCATAAGCAGTGACTTGATAGTGTTTGTTATTCTTGTAACTTTTGCTGTTCTTGATAGGAATTACAAGTAAGTATAGTATGAGTGATTTGGACACATTAATATGAAATGTTCAGAAAGCACTTTGTCCAAAGATAAAATATATGGTATAACTTCTTCACTCAATAAATTCCTTTGTGAAGAATGCATCAAAGGAAAGTTGCACTAGACGCCCTTCAGAAACAGTGAATCTCATGCATCTGATTTGCTTGAACTATTGCACAGTGCTGTTTGTGGTCTGACTGATTATTCAGTTGATGGCATTCATTACTGTATTACATTAACCAATGACAAATCTTGATTTGTGCACCGAATGTTCATGAAATATAAAAGTGAAGCATTTAATAAATTTAATGAATCTGCAATCAGACAATGGCGGAGGATATCACACACAGAAATTCTTTGATTTTTGCAAAGCATATATTATCTACATTCAACCCTCAGTTCCTTGGAAACCGGAACAAAATGATTTTGTGGAATGGCTGAAATACACACTTTGTATATTTGTTTGTGCTCTGCTAAATATACCAATTTGCCAAATTTGTTATGGGATAAAACTATTTCTGCAGCATTTCATTCCACAGTCATTCTCAAACATCTGCGCTATGAGAACATCAGTCCATGTGAACATTAGTATGGACAGAAAACAGATGTGTTATATTTCCTTATATTTGGCTTTTTGGCATCTGTTCACATTCACAGGGAACTGAGCTGAAAGCTTGAAGAAAAAGCTAGCAAAGTAGTGTTTGTTGAATACCTTTCTGGTATAAAAGTTTGAAAGTTCTTTAACCGAATTTCAAAGAAAAGGCTTGTGAGTTGTAATGCCATATTCTTAGAGGATCAGTTCATGGAAACTGATGATAAGCGTAAGGTGGATATGGTCAGACCAATTATGTGAGTTATGATTGTATTGTCTGCTGCTGTCTTTGTAAATAATTCCAGGTTGGAAGTGGCTCTGACTATTGCTTTCTACAGTTGATAAGTAAATGGGTGAGGGTTTGGGTGCCAGATCATGGCTATGTTCACTCATCTCCTGGCCAAAACTGAGGTTGGCCAACCTAACCAACTGTTGATGCACCCAAAAGTGGGTATAACAAAGAACTGAAAGAGATAGAAAAAAGGTTGTGAAAAAGGGAAAAAGATGAAAAGTTGTCAAAAAGGAGAAAAGATAAAAGGTTGTCAAAAAGGGGAAAAAATGAAAAGTTGTCAAAAAGGGGACAAAACAGAATAAGAAGGATGAAAAACAGAAAAGAATAGTAAAAAAATGTCTAGAAAATGGTCAAAGAACAGATATAACATTTTGATTCGAGATAACATGCCATTCACCTTGACAAAGCGTGATGCCCAACTAAATTTCTTATTGACTTATATAGCCACTTTTGCTACACATGATTTCTTGTTTTAGCACCCATCATAATTCTGAATAACGTACATAGCATCCATTATGATCAGTAATCTTTATCATTTTTTCCTTCATTCAAACAACACCAACCAAACAGAACCTTTTGCTGAACAAACTCTGAGTAAATTGTATTTTTTATAGATTGATGAATACACCATTTCTTTTTCTTTTAACCCTTGTTATTTTGTCCTTTATTTCTTCACCACTAATGGTGGCTGATAAAGTATTTCTCTCATTGGTCTCCTCTCACTCCACTCACTCCTCACATGCATTCCCATACACAAATATAACACAGTCACATGAGAAAGGAACTAGGAAACACGACAAACAAATATTATCATCACAAAAAACTCACACCACTCAGCCTAACCCTAACCCCTCTCTACCACAGAAAGAGAATCTTAATATATCTTCTCTAGTGACAAACACTGCTACAATATATCCTTACATATTAATTACTAAACACATTTACAAAATTCAACTATAGTACCAAAAATTTCCAAAGCAATAAAATTTCATCTTAAACAATTTTGAAGGAAGAAAAGAAATAACAAAAAATATAATATTAAAAAAATAACGAAAAAAAAATCCCAATACACATGGCATATGCATACCTTGAAAAACAATTCCAGTAATATATTTCTCGCAAAAATAAATGAATATATGTAGACGGAACCTCCCTGAAACTGGTTGACAAATTCACCTACCTAGGAAGCAGCGTCTCATCAACCGAAAAAGACATCGACACACGACTAACGAAGGCATGGACAGCTATCGATAGGCTTTCGATCATATGGAAATCAAACCTGACCGATAAAATGAAACGCAGTTTCTTCCAGGCGGCGGTCGTGTCGATACTGCTGTATGGATCCACTACTTGGACGCTGACTAAACGGTTGGAAAAGAAGCTCGACGGCAATTATACAAGAATGCTGCGAGCAATATTGAACAGGTCCTGGCAGCAACACCCCACACGGCGCCAACTGTACGGCCACCTACCACCTATCATGAAAACTATACAAGCTAGACGAACCAGACATGCCAGACACTGCTGGAGAAGCAAAGACCAGATCGTAAGTGATGTGCTCCTGTGGACCCCTGCATATGGCCAATCAAAAGCAGGACGACCAGCTCGAACATACATACAGCAGCTATGTGATGATACGGGATGTAACCCTGAAGACCTACGAAAGGCGATGAATGATAGGGAGACGTGGAGAGAGAGGGTCAGGGATATCCGTGCTAGCCGCACGTCATGATGATGATATGTAGACTCAACTGTCCAAATCGACCAGTTTTATAAGAAATTCAGCCAAATTTACCAGAAAGTCTCCTGTAAACCTTCTTCATATATCTACTTGTTAATGAATCATATTGAGATTGGGGCTCAGGGATTTGTTCTTGCCATGACCCATGATTCTTTGTCTAGGTCAAAAGATAAAATGAGATGCATTGATCCAGAACACCTGCTAACTGTTGACTGAACAGATACAGTGTAAATGTTGGCCACATGATTCTTTGTCTAGGTCAAAAGATAAAATGAGATCTGTTGATCCAGAACACCTGCTAACTGTTGACTGAACAGATACAGTGTAAATGTTGGCCACATGAGTCTTTTTAAGCACCAAAAGTTGTACTGCTGAAGCATATAAATACACTGAAGTTACCTAGTTTGTTTGTTTTCTCTCTCTCTCTTTTCCGTCAGCAGCCAATTAGCACACACATTTACTAAACTGAGCAAACATATACCCTTCTCACTAACTAACCAATGATACACATGATGGACACTGAAGCAAACCATTTATGGAACCCCACAGAACACCATCGACACACATGTTATTCCTATTCCTGCATTGGTTTTTCTTCCTTAGCACCAAAAACTTATGGAATTTTTCTTGGATACAAAAAATTGCTGCTTTTAATAAGAAATAAATAGGTAAATATAAAATCTTTCAATGAATACTCCTCCACCCCCCCAAAAAATACACAAAGTTTTAAACCTACTCCTGCATCAGTACAAATCAATAAATCAATATTATCTCTATTCAGAAAAAATAAAATTGAATACAAATTTCATTTTTATTTTAAATGTTTGTTGTACATAAAAATGAAAAGATGGAAAGTTAACATTTTTATTTCATTCAATTTAACTTTTAAAACTCTAAAATGTTTATCCCAAGTTTTTCATGACTGACCATAAACTTTGTGATTTTCTTTTTCAATAAATTACAACATGAATTCTAATTTTATAATTAAAAATAATGTTTATGTCTTTTGTTTTCTTTAATGATATTTCTTCTTTATTCACAGATATCAATTGTAAGAAAGAAGAATAATTTTCAAGTTGAAAGACACAGGCAAGTATATGCTGAACAGAAAATGTATTCTTGTGTGGATCTGCATTTTGACTGAATTTGTATATAGTGTTACATGCATGGATACTAAGAAAACAATGTCACAAAATTCCCAAATCAAAGCACACAGCTAGACAGACGTTTGGGAGGAATCTTGCTCAAGTCAAGTATATGAATCTCAGAAGTTTTATCTGAAAAGACACATGGATACACAAAAAGGAGAGAAACCTAAACCATACTATTGTGAAGTTTGTGGTTCCACATTTTCATATAGTTCAAGCTTGAAAGGGCATATGCGAACACACACTGGAGAGAAGCCATATTCATGTGAGGTGTGTGGTTCTACATTTTCACATATTTCAGGTTTGAAAGGGCATATACGAACACACACAGGGGAAAAACCATATTCTTGTGAAGTATGTGGAGCAGCATTTTCACTGAATTCACACTTGAAACGTCATGTACGAATACACACGGGAGAGAAACCATATTCTTGTGAAGTATGTGGATCAGCATTTTCACAAAGTCCACATTTAAAAAGCCATATGCAAACACACAGTGGAGAAAAAATATATTCCTATGAAGTACATGGATCAGCATTTTCAGGTAATTTACATTTGCAAAGCCAGTTTCAAGAGAAAACATTTGCTTGTGAAATGTGTGAATTGACATTTTCAAGTTATCTACTTTTGAAAAGACACATACAAGCACATGTGAAACAAAAAGCTTTTACATGTAAAGTGTGTGGATCAGCATTTACATGTAATTCTATTTTCAAAAAACACATGCGAACGCACACTGGAGAGAAACCATTTTCTTGTAAAATATGTGGCTCTGCATTTTCAGATAATTCACATTTAAAATGTCACATGCGAATACACACAGGAGAAAAACCATTTTCTTGCCAAGTTTGTGGATCTGCTTTTTCACAGAGTTCCACTTTAAAATTACATATGCGAACACATACTGGAGAGAAACCATATTCTTGTAAAGTATGTACTTCAGCATTTTCACAGCATTCACATCTGAAAAGACACATGCTAACACATACTGGAGGGAAACCACATTCTTGTGAAGTATGTGGATCAGCATTCTCACAGAGTTCAAATTTAACAAGACATATGCTAACACACACTGGGGAATAACCATATTCTTGTAAAGTATATTAATCAGCATTTTTACTGAGTTCAAATTTAACAAGATATATACAAACATGCACTGAAAAAATATTTTCTTTTGGAATGTGTGAATCTGTATTTTCACCTCCTAAAAAATACATACAAGACTAAACACTTGTTTTTAGAAACTATGTGGATTGACATTTACAATTGATTTTGCTTTTAAAAAATGTGTGTGCATACAGAGGAGAAAAATCACATTCTTGTCAAGTATGTGAAACAACATTTTGTAGAAATACTAAAACACATTGCAAAGAAATCATTTTCTTGCCAAACTTGTAACTCTGCTTTTTTGAAAAGCTCAAGTCTAAAATTACTCTTGCTGGGGAAAAACTGGAAAACATGAAAAAACTGATTCTTTATATAAACATTTGTGTTAGAAATATTATTGCAAGAAAAATGAGGATATTCATTTGTCTTTAATTGGAATCATTTTTGAGATGAGGCTTCTTAATCTGAGAATTAATTTTTATTTATTGCGGACTTTTTTCTCATCTTGGTAGTTTTTTTTGTGTTGTTTCTTCTTTCACTACGTTTCGACCAAATTTTCGGGGCCCGTGGCACAGCGGATCGAGGTGTTGAGTCTCTACGGTTCCAGGTGATCATTGTCAGAAGATAGCGGTTTCAAATCCTACCCAAGCCAGCCAGAGGTTTACTTGGTCAAAAACGTGGTGCGATAGACAACAACTATGGAAGGCAGTAATTACTGGGGATACGGTTACAAGACTCAGCATTCCTATCCGAGGTCGCAGTAAATCACCTGAAGAAGGCCAGAGGTGAAATTTGGCCAAAACATAGTGAAAGAAGAAACAACACAAAAAAATAAGAATTAATTCTCAGAGGATATTCATCCTTCTTAATTCATTTTGTTTGTTATTTATTTTCTTTGAATGTATTTATATTTATTGTAAAGTGTATTGATGAAAACTTTCATAAATTTCTCCTTTGAAAATTAATGTAGGTGAACACACAACAGCCTACATTTGTCAAGTGTATGAATCTGGATTTTTTTATGAGTTCATCTTAAAATATTTTCGTGAACATAAAATGTGGTGAAATATGTGAATCAACAAGCACACACACACACACACACAAAGAGAAAGAAAGAACAAATATGACACCTAAAGACACGCTAGAATGATACTATATTTATGCAAACTGTATAAATAAGTGTTTTTAGTTTATGTTTTAGAATATTCATCCTGATCGACATACTAAAGAGGAATAGTTTTTATTAAATATATCTGAATATTTTGAAGTGTTTCCTGTTTAAAAGATCACCATTTTGCATATTTTTGTTCAGTGGAAGAAATTAGTCTTCAAACAAATATTTATATATGTTGTCTGTAGTTGTAAGTGAAAGTAAATCGAATATATTCTTCCTTTCTGAAGAAGTTATCTAAAAAGAAATCCTATTGTTTGAAGTGTGTGACTCTAATATGATACACATACACTCTAAAAAGAAATGATATTAACAACACACATGGAAAACATCTGTAGAAGATAGAATATTATTGTCACCAAAATTAATGGAAAAATATTTAATTGTTTTGAAGAAGTCATGTATGAATCGAAACCATATTCTTTGAAGTATGTAGCTCTACATTTAATATGACACGCACACATACATGCTCATTGAATAATATTCAAGAGAACACATGAAAAACATCTAGATAAGATAGGATGTTATTGTCACCAAAATAAATAGTAAAATATTTTTATTGTTTTGAAGAAGTCGTGGCTCTACTTTTAATATCAAACACACACACACACACACACACACACACACACACACACACACACACACACACACACACACACACACACAAAGAAATGATATTTAACAACACACACGGTAAACATCTGTAGAAGATGGAATGTTATTGTAAACAAAATAAATAAAAATATTTTCTTTCTTCTCATTTTTGTTGTTTACTCATTCCTTTTTCTCTTTCATATTTGACTTCCCTTCCATTGCCAAACACATGTGTCAAACATGAATTGATAGTGTTTCTTTTTATTCATTTATTTTTCTTATTTATTTTTGATATGTCTGACTCATTTCAAAGTCTGTTAATTAAGAATTTTCCCAAAGTTTTACTTTTAATACTTGTAATAATTAAACTCATGCAAACACACAATGGAGGGAAAACAAATGTCTTGATATTTTTTAAATGATTGGTATTCCTTTTTAAAGATTTATGAATGAACAATAAAAAGAAGACATAATTTGATTTTATTTCTGCAGTGTGTGTGTGTGTGTGAATTCTTTTAGTGAAGGTGTTGCTTTTAAGCTTAATGAAATTACAATTAGAATTATTTAAGAACAATGGAAAATATATTACTATAGGAAGAATATAATAAAAACTGTATGTAAATGAAAATTTTCTTTTAAGAGACACATTTTGGTTAGGAGTTTTGAGCCAATATGAACTAAATCTCTGCTGCTGCTGCCCTCACAAAAAAATATTTTCTTACACATTTTTTGGTTCACCAATTTTATTTGCCAGAATGAAAGGGTTAATAAATTAACAGTTTTCTTATTATTATAAAGAAAACTATGATACTAAATATGGATATTTACAATGATTAATGAAGTAAAAATTACATCTTTATTTTAAATCGAAGCCCAGTCAGTCTGGGCTGTAGAATTCACTGACTGCTTCTCTGCAGAGGGGTAAGACCCTCCACCCCTGAGTGTCCTAGATATGACACTAAAGAAACTGATGGTGAGGCACCAGTAATGCTGGAGCTTTGGAGAATGCAGAGTACTCCTACATTGCCATCACTCCTAGGTCCACTCTGGCCCAGAGGGGTAGTACCTGATAGGGGGTCCTATCTATGGGTCAAATAGAAGTGATTGACATTTAAACTGAGTGTGAAAAAATGACTTAGACTAAATTGAGTTGTTTGATATGGAACTAACTGTTTGATCATTTAACTGGACATAAAGAAATAACTGTTTAATTGAATTGTTAGTGTTACATAACAATAACTGGAACCATTTAACTATGAATTTTCCTAAATTGAATTGTTAGAAATAGAACTGTTTGATCATTTGATTGTGTGTAAACAAATGACTGTTTAATTGAATTGTTAGTGATACATAGCAATAATTGGAACCATTTAAATTTGCTGAATTATGCTAAATTGAATTGTTAGAAAAAGAACTGTTTGATCATTAAACTGTGTGTAAGCAAATGACTGTTTAATTGAATTGTTAGTGATATTTAGCAGTATTTTGAGTCATTGGAACTGTGTGAAAATGAATGAATTATATCAAATAGAATGATTAGTTTTAAATAGTGATACTTGTATCCATTTCACTGTATGCTAACAAATGATTAATATTAAATAGAATTATTAGTGTTAGATAACAATAATTGAAATCATTTAAGTGTGTTGATAAAATAGCAATACTGGTGTGCAAACAAGTTGGTTAAGGCCCATTTGAAAATAAAATTACCCACAAACCAATCGTTTACATATCATGTATATCTATTTAAATGTGTGCAAACAAATGATTGATATTACTGTTACATAGCAATACTTGAAACCATTTAACTGAGGGCAAACAAAGGATTTACAGTAAATAAAAATATTTGTGTTTGATAGAAATACTTGAAACCATTTAACTGTGTACAGAAGAATGAGTTCTGACTTGTTTAAATATGTATCTACAAAATGAGTTTACAAATCATATATATGTATAAAGAGGATTTGGCATTAAATAACCAAGAATGGTTGATATGCCATAAAACACAATCAAACCAAATCATATATATTTAATATATATGTATAAAGAGGATTTGGCATTAAATAACCAAGAATGGTTAATATGCCATAAAACCCAACCAAAACCAAATCATATATATTTAATATATATGTATAAACAGGATTTGGCATTAAATAACCAAGAATGGTTGATATGCCATAAAACCCAACCAAACCAAATCATATATATTTAATATATATGTATAAACAGGATTTGGCTTTAAATAACCAAGAATGGTTGATATGCCATAAAACCAAACCAAACCCAAACCTTTATTTTAAATGACTAGAAATCTAATAGCTCAAAAGTATTGAGACTTACTGCCTCTGAAGGAAAGACTAAAAAGTTTTAATGATAAAATGATAAATTGAATAGACAAAACATAGATATTTACAGAGATTAATCAAGGAAAAATTGCCTGTTTATTTTTACCCTCTCACCTCAGATTTGAGACAGAATATTGACAATACGTTGAAGTGTTTTAAGGTGTTGTAGATCTTTGTCTTGTTTATGAAGGAAAAATTTCAGTGGTTCTTTTTGTTTTATGTAAGGTGAACCATGGAATTATTCGCAAAAGAGTAATTGGACTTTCAGTGGTTTTATCTTCCTTGATCATCTTTGTGGGTCAGGGACTGTATCAACAGTTTAAAGGTAAATTCTTGCCAGTGCGTTTTGCTTTGAAACAATCAGCTGTGAATTGAAGTGTGTCGCTAGTAGAATATCCATGGTGGTTTTTCCAGTATATCTAGATTTGCATTAAATTTGGATTTTGCAATTGGTTACACAAAAGTATAACTATTAATATACTTTATTGAGTTGAATGCTGGGGATATGTGTTGAATTGGTACAATGTGGTATCAGGTTGAAACATGTTTCATTAGGAACTTTTGTAGATGATGTCTGAGATTTTGTATCAATTTTCAAAGGTATTTTTATGTGTTATCTTTGTTTTCATTAAATTGTACTAACAGTTGTCTTGCAGTCCTTGTAATTCTTTTGAAACTTGTTGAATATTGTGTTGAAAATGTGTGAGTTGCTAGTGAAATTTTTTTTCTTTTGTGGATTGACTGCAGTTGTGTCTGTTTTGAGCATGTGGTTGGCTTGTTTAATCTGTTTTTTGTTGTTTGTTTTGAAAACATCTGTCGTCTGCTCATGGACTGATCCTTTGTTCCATGTGTTTGTTGCATCTGGCTGGTTGATATGTCACCGTCTTCATGATGTTAATAAGAAATGTTGTCATCCATTTGGAGGTGCCCGTGGTGTAATGGTTATCGTCGTAGGAAATGGACACGGCGACACAAGTTCAAATCCTGCACGAGACAGATTGCATTTCACATAGCACTAATACCCTTGGGAAAGCTATGAATCCAATTATTCTACCTCCAGCTATGGGTAAATAGTAGGGCAAACTAGGTTCTTCAGCCTTGGTGAGGCAACTAGTCTAGGAGAAGGAGAACTCTGAATCCCCATAGTTAATAAAACTTCCAAATTGAAAACTATCAATATCTTCGTCAACTCATTTGTTCTTCCTTTTAATATAACAAGAGGCAACAGAACTCTACAACCTCAACTGCCATTTTTGTATAAAGGGTAATATTATCTGCCCTCCTGTCAAAATGGTTATAAAACCAACGCAATCTCAGCGTCAAACAAACCCATTATATCATCGAGCATAGTATGACTTGTGATATATGCTGTCAATAAACGGTTTTTGATGCAAATATTCATGATATAAATATGACCAAACATAGGGCAAACGTTTCTCAATCCTCACACCCTGCCTGAAGCCGCTGGAAGGTAAATACTCATTTTTTCTCACAAAAGAAATGAAACTCCACAAGAATCGATATATATATCTTTTAATTAAACATGGATCAAAGTTTCTGTGTTCCATTTTTACGTTTTTATTGTATATTTTTAGATTAGTTTTATTTAATAAATCTTAAATCTTGTTTATATAGTTTGTTTTCATTTGTTTATTTCTTTTTTCTTGAATAAAGTATTTTTAACAAAATATTTTCATCGTTGTATTAGTTTTTTTAAATACCCACTTAAGAGGAAGAAATAATTAAATAAATTTTTCTGTTTACATGTGGCACTAGACCGTATGAAAGGAACACCCAATGAGACTCGAACTCACTCGTGAAATTCGTTAGTCTAGATTGCCGACCAGTAAATCACCCAAAAAAAACGAGATAAGTAAAATGTTTAAAAAATCGTTTTCTTCCTTTGCCAAAAACTTTCACGAATCTTAAGTTTTATACTATTATCTATTTTCTTTTTCTTTTGTGACGATTGGAGGGAGGATAATATTAAATTTAAGGATTCCGTAGAGTATAGATTTGTTTTTTAGATATAATTTTTATTGATTATCTCCCTTGAGTTTCGCTCTTTGGAAAATATTTTTTCTTAACTGCAAACGGCGACAATTTTAAAATTTAATTCAACGAGATAACTTATCAAAAAATTCGACGATTTTTCTTCCTTTTCTCTTGTTTTGTCCCGTGGAAAAGAAATCAGGTGTAAGAATTTATTTTTTATTCAGAATTTATTTTTTATATAAATAAAAGTACCTATTTTTACAAAAATATTTTCTTTTTTTTACTCATAAGATTAGTGTTGCCAGATTTTGTAAATACAAATGAGGGACATGTTCCTATTTTTACATCAATTACTTTATAAAAATTATAAAAGAAAAGTGTCCGTTTTTTTTATGAGGGAATATGAATAACTTGAATTACTTTATAAAAATTATAAACGAAAAGTATCCATTTTTTTAAAATAAGGGAATATCGACAGCTTATATTTAAAACATAAATTAAAAATGTATTTTTTTCTTTGTCAAAGAAAAACAATCCGAAATTATTGAGAAAATTTTATGTTCATTTATTACAATAGAAATAATGAAATATCAAATAAATAAATACGGCTGATTAGGTTTTTAAAAAAATAATTAATGAACAATGTGAATATAGATTTTTAGACTCTGTGAGTTTATTTTTTAATTGGACGATATTTTTTCTACCGATGCCCGTAAGTTTAAAAACAAACTTGAAAGTGACATTTTCACATTTTAAAAAAATGTTTTTGTTTACGAATTAGATTTTCCCATCATGAAAAAATTCGTATTTCTTGTTCATGCCAAGAAAGAAACAATCTGAAATTACTGTCTAAGAAAACTGAAAAATCTACTTTCATCTTGTATAACAGAAACGGGCAGATTTCTGGCTCAGTTTCTGTATTTTCTTTACATTGAGCAATACATTAGCTTCAACAATTTATACTGTCTGGAACTATCAGAAATATGGAGATCGCAAGTGTAATAAGATTGCTTTTTTATGTTTTATCTTGGAGAATTAAGACTCCTAGATTGTATTCTTTTTTAAAATTAAATTTGAAAAAAAGTAAAAGGAAAATGTTCTCACCATAAAAAAATCTAGAAAAAATGTTCACTTATTATTTTTTTTTGCAACAAATGATAATCGCATTTTAACTGTCAACCAGTTAAAAAGGTGTTTTTTTTAAGGATTTATAATATAAACTGACATCCATTAGTAAAATATCTTCCAGTGAATTACTACATGAGAAACAATATATTAAACTTTGTTGCAGTTCATGTAGTCTAAAATTAGTTTTTTTATTTTCTGTTTTTTCTAAAACCGGAAGTCTATGAAGTCTCTGTGCTGTTATCTCAGCGTGAATAAGCAAGCTGAAATCAGACTTTTGCTGAGCTGCCCAATCCTGGCAAAGAGGATCAAAGTGTAGTGTCTGTCCCTGTTGATCCTTCCTCCTACATCTTACTACTAGGTCTCTTTTTCGACACTTTTCTTACCATGACTAGAAGAATTTTCATGACTATTTTTGACTTTTGGTGGTCATTATAATGGAAAGATGAAAAGTTAACATTATCATTTCATTCAGTTTAGCTTTTAAAACTCTAAAATGTTTATCCCAAGTTTTTCATAACGGACTATAAACTTTGTGATTTTCTTTTTCAATAAATTACAACATGAGTTCTACATTTATAATCACTAATAATGCAAGTGTCTCTTGTTTTCTTTTATGATATTTCTTCTTTATTCACAGATATCAATTGTAAAGGAAAAGAATAATTTTCATGTTGAAAGACACAAGCAAGTATATGCCGAACAGAAAATGTATTCTTGTATGAAACTGATTTTGAGGTAACTTGCATATAGTTACATGCGTGGACACTTGGAAAACAATTTTATGCGATTCACATTTCAAAGAACACAGCTAGACATATATTTAGAAGAAATCCTTCTCAAGTCTATGAATCACAGAGTATTTATCTAAAAAGAATCATGGAGACACAAAAAGGAGAAACACCAAAACCATATTATTGTAAAGTTTGTGGATTAACATTTGCACGACCCTTAACATTAAAAGTGCATATGCGAACACATACTGGAGAGAAGCCATATTCTTGTAAAGTGTGTGGTTCCACATTTTCATATAGTTCAAGCTTGAAAGGGCACATGCGAACACACACTGGAGAGAAACCATATTCCTGTGAAGTGTGTGGTTCCACATTTTCATATAGTTCAAGCTTGAAAGGGCACATGCGAACACACACTGGAGAGAAACCATATTCCTGTGAAGTGTGTGGTTCCAAATTTGCATATAGTTCAGTTTTGAAAAAACACTTGCGAATTCACACTGGAGAGAAACCATATTCTTGTGAAATATGTGGATCAGCATATTCACTGAAATCAAATTGGAAATGCCACATTCAAACACACACTGGAGAGAAACCATATTCTTGTGAAGTATGTGGATTAGGATTTTCTCAGAATTCTCATTTGAAAAAGCACATGCAAACACACTCTTGTGATAGAACATTTTCTTGCCAATTTTGTGGCTCAGCTTTTTCAGAGAGATCCATATTTAAATCTCACATGCAAACACATACGAGAGAAAAACCGCATTCTTGTGAAATATGTGGAACAGCATTTTCATCAGTTTCATGCTTGAAACGCCACTTGCGAACTCACACTGGAGAGAAACCATATGCTTGTGAAATCTGTGGATCAGCATTTTCTGTGAATTTTTCTTTGAAACGCCATATGCAAACTCACACTGGAGAAAAAAATATCCACGTTAAGTATGTGGATCAGCATTTGAACAAACACACACTGGTGGGGGAACTATAGACACATGATGGCGAGAAACCACATTCTTGTAAATTATGTGCTTTAGCATTTCCAGAAAGTTCATATTTGAAAAGAAATGCAAAATTATGGCAGAGAAAAACGACTTGTGAAATATGTGGATACTATTTACCAACCCTTCCGCTCAGGCAGGATATGACACAAGGTCAGTTTTTAAGCGGAGTTTAACAGGTTTGAATTCAGAGTTTTCCTTCTCTTAGACTAGTTGTCTAACCAAGGCTGAAGAACCTAGTCTGTCCTACTATTTATCCATAGCTGGAGGGAGAATAATTGGATTCATAGCTTTCCCAAGGGTATTAGTGCTATGTGAAATGCAATCAGTCTCGTCCAGGATTTGAACTTGTGTCGCCGTGTGAAATATGTGGATCAGCTTTTTCACTTAATCCAGATTTAAAATGCCACTTGTGAACACACAATGGAGAGAAACCATATTCTTGTTGAATATATGGATTAGCATTCTCATTGAATTCTTATCAGCAAAGACATTTGAAAAAACACAATTGCTACAAGCCCTTTTGCAATGCATATTTTGATTTCAAAAAATATTTCAATTTCGAAAAAAGAATTTCAATTTAAAAAAACACCAGCAATACCTAATGAAAAGCATGAAAAAACTTCAACTTTCCATAAACGTTTATATAAAATACAATGGCATCATAAGAAACAAATAAAAAGAAAATATTTGTCTTTTTTAATTGATTTTTGTTTATTTTCTTTAAATGTATTTATATTTATTGTAAAATGTGTAGATGAAAACTTTCATAAATTTCTCCTTTGAAAATTAATGTAGTTGAACACACAACAGCCTAGATTTGTCAAGTGAATGAATCTGGATTTTTTTATGAGTTTATCTTAAATTATTTTTGTGAAGATAAAATGTGGTGAAATATGTGAATCAACAAGCACACACACAGATGCACAGAGAAAGAAAGAACAAATATGACACTTAAAGACACACTAGAATGATACTATATTTATGCAAACTGTGTGAATAAGTCTGGTTTTAAAATATTCATTAAAACACACACTTGTTCTATTCCTAATTCTTGATGTGGCCTTAGTTTCATGACTACAATCTACATTTCTGGATAATTGTTTTATCATCTTTTTCTGTGCACATTCTATGTTGAAAATATCTACAAAATGAGGATGATACAATCTATCCAGAATTTCTTCTGACTATCAGGGTGGTTGGTTTTGTCAAGTTGCCTTTGTGTTTGTAACTGAAAAACAAGAAAAACTTTGTGAACAGATAACAAATATCTACTGAAACACATTAGGGGAACAATAATGTAAATAACATATATGAAGAAGATGTATCCGTCATTTGTGTTAAGAAAAAAACAAGTTGAGGATTTTGTCCGATGCTGTCTTCGTATGTCTTTCGAGTGGATGGTTTTCACTTTAGTGGCTTTAGTTCTTGAAGTGATTTCTTTTCTTATTCTCCTGTCTTCCATATTGTCTTGAAATTTTTTCCTGTTTTTGAACTTCTAAAAAGGTATTTTTATAGTGAATTCCTATGGGAATGGTCTTCAAATTTTCTTCTGACTTTGAACCCTTAAGGCAGTATTCCTATTGAGAATTCCCCAGAGAATGGTCTTCAAATTTTCTCTTGTCTTTAAACCTTTTCATTGGAAATTCCTCAAGGAATAAACAGTTACAATTGGCTAACCAATCACAGATCATTTCATATTTTCTACTTCTTTGTGTTTGGACACCCAATCAAAAGTTCTTCCACTGTCTTTTCTTCTTGAAAAAAATGTCTCCCAAAACATACTCGCATAGAGGAAGGAGAACTCCGCCACTTTTACCATCACATCTACTCAAAACTTTATCACAACATCTCTCATTGCTCAACGAACCTCAAAATCTAATTTGAAGTTTCGGAATTTGGAAATTGGCAGTTAAAATAGCTTGAATGTCATTGGCTTATTTTTAAAGTTGGACTGTTACTGTCTCTTTGTAGATATTTAAACGACTATCGATTGGCCTTGGCCTTTGTTGGGTTGTTGTTTGGGCGAATAATCTGGTGTATCTAAGACCGGTAAGATCTTACGGAGGAACTGACAGTTACGCTGTGAAACTCTGCCGCTGCCGTCCAACCGTATATGGTATTGCCTATTGCCCATAGTTTCAACAACCCTCCTTGTTTTCGTCCACCACTGTGGATATGGTCCCTCCTGATTTTGCACATGTACCGTTACGCCAACCCGAAGCTCTTGGCGTGGGCAGATGTGCATGTTGTACTGCTTTCGGTTCAACAAGTGTCTTTTCGCCACCACCCTTTCCCTCAATTCCTTCGTCTCCCTTCAACGTTTTTGAATCTGGTGCTTCTCACGAAATATGCGGATATGATCTTTTAATGCTCGACCGTACAACATTTCCGCTGGTGACAAGCCAACGTCTTGATGGTGTGTATTTCTATGTGTCATCATGGCTCGTACTGTCTGATCGTGGCGTTGGTGACTATAGCCATCGATGCAGTCCATCAGCTTTATTATGGCTGTCTTTACGGACAGTTCGCCTCAGCTATTGCTTTATGGGTAATGCGCGTATAATACGCTTTTCTTTACGCCTTAATCTTCCAGCAATGAATAGTACTCCAACGAATCAAAATGTGGCCCTCCATCTGACGGTATCTTCTCCAGTGCACTGTACGTGCAGAACAAGCTCCTTAATGCGTTGCATATTGCAACAGCCTTCCCTGATGGTAGTGGAATAACTTCAATCCAGCCGGTGTACCTGTCTGCGTACATTATATATTTTTTCCTCTGCAGGTCAAATTGGTCTTTGACCGTCTTTTGGAATCGGGAGTCTGGGTTTGAAGGTGGCATCAGGGATTCTCTGGGTTAAGACGGGGCCATATAGTTGTATCTATGGCACTGTGCTCTCGTCTCTCAGATGCTGGGTTCAAGACCAGGCCAAAATAACCACTCTCTTGTGTTGGCCCTCGTTCCATTCACGCCTTGGTGCGCAGAGTATAGCGCTTCCAGTACCCCGGATCTAAGCTGCTTTGATATTAGACTTTTGTTCTCTTTTATGGGTACACCTCCAGACAATACAATTGGTCTGCTATCGGCCAGAATTGTCGGATTTTCGACGGTCATTCATGGCATGACTTTGGGAATCCGTCCCGTTTGTACGTTGCTAATGTTCGATACTCTTCGGCCGTGGTCATCACGATTCTATCCCAGGTTATGGCTCCTAGTTTAGGGTCATGAGCGTATGCCTGCATATTTCAATCGATCTGCTGGATAGTATCGATAGTCGTTGCTCCCTTGTGCTCCGATAATATCGGGTATCTGGAGGTACAATCAGGTGCAGCGTTAAGTTTTCCTGGAACATGTTTCATCCGGAACCTGTACATTAACGATCTTTCCTTGAAAGCAAATAGGCGAGGGTTTTTATGTTTTCAAGAAATTGATCTGAAAATATTTTCACTGGTAGCTGATAAGTCTGGACATCCCAATACAAACATCCTGCAGGGTTTTAACCCGTATATCAGCGCAAGAGCTTCCTCTTCTACAGGAGAGTAGCGAGACACTGCATCCTTTGTAAATAGAGATCGGGCCAGGATTATTTTCCAGTAGTTCTCACCACAGTTTGGACCTGATTCTGTTGGACATTGGTTGTGCTTCTAAAAGAGAAATTACCCAATGCCAATTTTACTATAGTCAGTGGAGAGGCATGTCACCCTGTTCATCTCGAATGTCTTGACCTCATCCTCGGTCTTCTGAACGATGTTTTTCTTTGACTCTTTAAAAAGACTGTCCAGTGAAGCTTCTCAGTAAAACTTGCGATCCTTCGTACGTAACAATTCTCGAAAGAGGACCATAACCTAGGGCCGTAAGAATGCGTACGAGACCTGGTTGACTAGTCCAAACCAGAACCTGTCCCCTATAACGTCTGTAGGAGTTGGGAAGTTAAGAATAGCTTCTGTCATTTTTTTTTTTTTTAGTTGGCTTTACACCGTGGGTCGTTATCAAGAAACCGGTGAATTCGATTTCATCTCATGCACACTGAAACTTATCGGGATTGAAGACGATTCCATTCATGGCACAGTGGATGATGTAGTCCAACGTGCACCAGAAAGCAGATTCTGTGGTTTCGTCCCAGACAAGAGTATCGTCGATGCAGCGACTATTTCAGGGCACATCCATTGTGAGATCGTCAAATCGGTGGATGTCCGTCTCCAGACGCGTGAAAACCTTGGGGTGCTCTTAGGTATCGGCAAAAACCTATTCCATTATGAACATGGTCGCGTCTCCATTGGGGACAACAATAAAATATAGTACCCATTCCATGCGTCGAGAGCAGTCATTTTGGTTCGGGCGGGTACAATGGATATTTGGTTAAATGAGGACGGAGTATTATAGGACTTTACACTCCTATAATTTAATTTGGGCGGTATGCCACTTGTTCCCACAACAAAGATGGCGGACGCACACATATTCAGTCTCAGGAAACCATTGGCCAGGAGAACCACGTGACCTGCGTAAAACTACGTCCGCATAAGTTTCGTCCTGCATTTTTGGAGCCAATTCCAAGACACGTATTTTCTATAAATACGTCGTCTTCAAACACTCCATCTCTTTTTCCCAATTTCTATTGCAGCGCTGGCACACACTCTCTTCAGGTGACTCTCTTATTCACCAGTAGAAGTAAAAAGCCAAAAAAAATGGATAAGACTCGTAGACATTCATTTCTTCAAAATACTTTGTCTCGGAGAAACTGACTGTTTCGAACCACAAGAAGAAATAGACATTTTGAAATATGTAATCAACCTTAATAGGACGTTTTCATTATTTAACCTTTTCTGTAGTTTAGTTGTGTTAGTTACACACACACACACACACACACACATATATATATATATACACACTGGACTATTTTACTAACAATGTAGAATTAGTAATATTTTAAATGTATCATTGCATGTTTTGTTATGAGTATAAATTTGTTTTGTTTGTCGCCTCGTTTTGAATGTTTCTTTTGTCCGCACCGTTTTATATCTTGCTTCATTCACGTACCTTTTTCCACGTGCCTTATTCCAAACATAACATATACATAAACTAGAAAATGGGAAGCTAAACAAAACATATATATAAACTTTAACATTAAATTTTGGGGACTAAACATCAAATAACATGTCCCCCTACAGTAGGATGGATTTCCCACATCGTTGCAACATTCAATTTTCGTTGGTCCACTGTTCTCCTGAGTGACGAATCCTTCTTTGGTACGACCACCATACTTGAACACCAAACTATACTTGCTGGTAGCGGTTCGATGATGCCCAATACAACATCCTGGTCAAGGTCTTCTTTCATCCTTTTTTTCAATGATGAGGGACAGGAATGTGTGTATGCACAGCTGATGGTTTTGCTTCCCGGGTGAACGTTGTATCCAAAATTCTAGTATGTAAATCTTGTCTACAGCACCATGTAAAGTTGACTTTTTAGCCTTAATTGAAATGGAGATTTTAACTGGTGTTAGCGAGGAAGATGGGTGTAACGTATGCGTGTGTTTACGTTGTGTTGTTTCCTCGCTTATCGTTGTTAGTCCCCTCGCTAAGTTTGTGTGAAGTAAAACGTAGAAGAAGTAGTAAGATGGCGAAGGTCGAAAGATGTTTTTAGAAATAGTTTTTATTTGCAGCATGGAATATTTGGGTTTGCTTTTGGTGCTGCAAGACTCGTGAAGGTTTGTTATTATTGAGACGAAATGACGTTATGAGATGTTGAGAAGGTTGAGGTGGTAGCGTGTGTCGTCGGACGTGTGAGAGATTGTGTTTTGGAGTCACCATGGTTTTTGTCCGTCTGGTGGAGAAGCATGCGTTGGTTTCCATTAAAGTGGCCCTGAGGTGAAGCTAGTGTGTCGAGAGCGGGATTACGCTCAGATCGACATAGCCAATTTTGGGGTGACATAAAGTTGTGCCTGTGCGAGGCATGTTGAATGCATCTAATTTATATTCAACTGGGATTCCTTGTAAATCCATACATTAGAAGGGTTCCCTCGTTTGTCCATGTTGCTGCTGCTGCTATTTTAAAGCCGCAGTGAGATGTCTGCACTGGGCGGCGTTGTACAGCCAAAGCATCGCTATTGAAGAACGGCCAATGGGACGTCTGCACTGGTCGGCGTCTTCAGCCAAAGAGGCTGGGTTTGGCAGCTTACCCGATTTGCTGACTGGAAATGAAGGTCCGAGCTGAATAGGATAAGTCATCCTGATTGGGTGAAATTAAGTGTCGAATTAAATTGCGCGCCAAACCAAAATACGGAATTTTTCTCTTCTCTACAACTTGAGAAAAAGTCCAAATGCCAGAACAGGACTGGCATAATATTTATATAACCCGGTGAAGACCGGGGTTCGTCGATAAACGGAACCATCTTAACGGTTGTCCTTCAGATAGAAGAAAAGAAGACTAGTACATCTTATCCAGTTTATTTGTTGATTCAAGTACTTTTGAAATATTGTGGTCCAAATAAAACTGCTTCTTTTGAAGACAAATACAGTTATTAAAAGAAATAAACTCAACAAGAAAGGATTCATTCTTTAAAAAAATCAAATTTGGATCATAGTTTGTGTGTTCCTTTTTTTACATTTTTATTGTTTATTTCATTTCAATTTTATTGATAAGTGATAATATTCATTGTATTCTTTCTGGTAGTTTGAAAACAATTTTTTTTTGTTTTCATTTTTTAATTGATTTTCGTAAAAAAATCTTTATTTCTTTTTTTAATGAAATACTTTTTTAAATAAATATTTTTCATTTTATATCTATCGTAGTTTGAGTTTAAAAAAATCACAAATCAACAGGATGTAAGTAAAATGTTTAAGCATTGTTCTCTATGTTTGTGTGTGTTTTTTTACATTTTTATTGTTTATTTTTTTTATATATTTTATTCAATAAATCATAAATCTTGTTTATATAGTTTGTTTTCATTTGTTTCTTTCTTATTTCTTTAATAGAATATTTTTAACAAATTCGCCATTGGTCCGGGAGACCGGGGTTCAATCCCAGGTCGCGTCATACCAAAAACTCAAAAAATGGTACTTGATGCCGCTTTCCTTAGCACTCAGCATTATAAGGTAAGGATCAAGGGTAAAGTGGAGCAATTCAGGGAATGGCGTAGCACCCTCCCCTACACCTCGTTGAAGTAGCTATTGAAAAAGGAGCCTTCAGGTCACCCTCGACTAAGGGGAGAGGGGCGGTATGCCTCCTCAGCAACAAAAAGAACGCGTGGAATCAATTTCTTCTTAAGGTTTCGCAAATATCAATGATTTTCAGTTCAGGCTTGATATAATCTTTCATATACAGTAGTGTCTGCCGATGTGCTTCAGCTGCAGTACGAATCTCTTGGTAAATATTCCTTTTTCTTACTCAACAATTTTCTACCGCAGTCCTGCACCCGAGCTCATCTCTTGTCATGCGTCGTCAAGACTCAAACGCTACGGTATTTATCATACGCCCCACCAGCGTACAAATCTGGCACAAGGCCGTTTTTAAGGTGGGTCCAGTCGCAGGGCCGAAGCCCACAGGCGTGCGGTAGAGCCAAAAATACCTTTGACCCCATCGACATTCCCCTTTATTAGGGGCATCTTAGGCGCCAGGCAATAAAGCCAACCCCCGTAAGGGGGTAAAAGCCAGGAGGCCGGAGGAAATCTCCAGTGCCGAGGCACACCCGGCCAGATCTGAGCCGTTGTGAGCACGGCCGACGGAATGCAACTCGATAACTGGAGAAAAGAAACGTGAAACACGTCTCTCTCCGGTGCATTCTGGCTGGACTTAAGTAATCATGCCAAAATGACACATCCGGGTCAATCCCACAATATGGTAATTTACATGCGCGCTGACGTCAAACACGATTCACGATCGGGAGGATGCGAGTTCGATCTTCCCAATCGCCCGTTTCTCTCTCCCTGATCTCATTTTACACGTTAGACATATTCGTGTACACTTTGAGCTGTTGCGTGCGTGATTTCTCTCGCTACAGGTCGCCAACTTTACTTACAACTATTTTAAATACCCACTCAAGGGGAAGTAATAAAATGATAAATCTTTGGCTCAAGGGTGGCACAAGACAGTATGAATAGGGTATTCAATAAGACTCAAACTCACTCGTGGAGGTTTGCTCGTCTAGCTTGCTAACCACTGCACCACAAGAGGCGCCCCAATTAAGAGAAGCTAAGTGAAACTTTCAACAATCATTTTCTACATTGCTTAAAAATTTCCATTATTTTAATTTTACATAATTATCTATTTTCTTTTTCTTTTGTAGTTATTAGCGGGGTGGGTGGGGGTCACATTGAGTACAAATTAAAAACTTATTTTTTATTGATTATCTCCCTTGAGTTTCGCTCTTTGGAAAATATTTTTTCTCAAGCGCAAACGGCGACTATTTTAAAATTTAATTCAACGAGATAACTTATCAAAGAATTTGACGATTTTTCTTCTTTTTCTCTTGTGTTGTCCCGTGGGAAAAAATATTGATAAGTAAGTATTTCTTCTGAATTTCTTTTTTTTTTTTATTATTTATAAATAAAGCTACGTATTTTTGCAGAAAGATTTTTTTGAATTCACGAAGAATTAAGATTAGTGTTGCCAGATTTTGTAAATACAAATGAGGGACATGTTCCTATTTTTGTATCAATTACTTTATAAAAATTATAAACAAAAATTGTCCGTTTTTTTATGAGGGAATATGAATAACTTGAATTATTTTATAAAAATTATAACGAAAAGTATCCATTTTTTTAAAATAAGGGAATATCGACAGCTTATATTTAAAACAAATTAAAAATGTATTTTTTTTCTTTGTCAAAGAAAAACAATCCGAAATTATTGAGAAAAGTTATGTTCATTTATTACAATAGAAATGATGAAATATCAAATAAATGAATACGACTGATTAGATTTAAAAAAAAAAAAATTAATGAACAATTTGAATATAGATTTTTAGTCTCTGTGAGTTTATTTTTTAATTGGACGATATTTTTTCTACCGATGCCCGTAAGTTTAAAAACAAACTTGAAAGTGACATTTTCACATTTTAAAAAAATGTTTTTGTTTACGAATTAGATTTTCCCATCATGAAAAAATTCGTATTTCTTGTTCATGCCAAGAAAGAAACAATCTGAAATTACTGTCTAAGAAAACTGAAAAATCTACTTTCATCTCGTATAACAGAAACGGGCAGATTTCTGGGTCAGTTTCTGTATTTTCTTTACATTGAGCAATACATTAGCTTCAACAATTTATACCGTCTGGAACTATCAGAAATATGGAGATCGCAAGTGTAATAAGATTGCTTTTTTATGTTATATATTGGAGAATTAAGACTTGTCGCGACCTGTTCACAAATGTAAACAGATCGGATGACTTACATCCCTAAAGACATTACATCCGGCTACGACCAGAAATGATGAAACCAGATATGACCCTGACCTGCCGTTACAGCTAAAAAAAAGGAATAAATAGGGCCCGTCTTCCAAAAGTAACTCTATTAAAATAGAGTGTATTATCTTCTGTCGCCTATCTCAGGTTAAAGAAGGACTGTACTTCCACGTCTATTTTTTATAGACGAACTTTACGTCTTCGCAGCCCTTTAGTGTAACAAAATTACTGCTTCATATCAACAAGACTTTTTCGGCAGTTCATGAGGGCTCACACGATTCTTCGGAACAAGGCTGTTGAAGGCACAATCCTACATCTTGTGGTCGCATTCACCGTACATCACATAGATATGCAATAAAAGTGCTTTTAAGGACCACTAGAGGTCCCCTTCTGCAGGTTGGAGTATCTCTGACGGTTCTTACCAATACATTGAAGAAGACGGCCTAGAGATGAAGAGGACTCTAAGAGCACCCGGTCATAACCAACTTGGTTAATTCTGCTGTTCGTTCATTCGCTTGGCTGCACAGCACTAAGGCACAGGTTAGCCTTTGCTATTGGTTCCCTCTCTGCGCAGCATTAATATACTGCAAATCTTAACCACGGCCTCCTGGTCCGTTTACTTGATAGCGCAGACCTAAGGCATGATTAATCCTTAGCCACTGCTTCTGATTCGTCCTCACAGTTAAAGCATGGCAAAGCCTTAGTCATACTTACCAATATGTCTGCACAGCTAAGGCACAGCAAAGCCTTAGCCACACTTCCCAAATCGCTCGCTCGACTTTGCATGTGCTAAGTCATGGCAAACCTTAGCCACGGTAACCCATCTGTTCACTTCGTCTGCATTGCTAAGACACAGTTAAATCTTAGTCACCACACTCTCTCGACTCTATGCGACCAAGCTGCCAACACAAACTTTGACCATGACATACTCCAGCATTGAAGCATCTAGTCCATGTACAACTCGCTGTATAGACTATCAATCACATCAACAACATCCTCCAGTCCACGTACAACTCGCTGTATGAACTACTGACCACATCGATGACATGCTCCAACAATGCAGCATCTAGTCCTCGTATGAGTCGCTGTATGGACTAGCAACTGCATCAACATCACGCCTTTGTTTCCTTCATTGTTCTTTTGGCTGTCATTACTCGCACGCTTAACTAAAATAGTTTGTGGGGTTGATGTGTTTATCAGTTCTACAACAGACTCCTAGATTGTATTCTATTTTAAAATTAGATTTAAAAAACTAAAACATGGAAAATGTCGTCATTAAAAATCTAGTAAAAATATACACTTATGATTTTTCTTGTTGTAGCTCCTTTGACAAGACTTTTCTTACCACAAAAACAGCAGCACTTTTTGCAACACTTTTCTTACCACAACTACAACTGCCCTTTTTACCTCACTTTTCTTACCACAACTACAACAGCTCTTTTTCATGACTGACCATAAACTTTGTGATTTTCTTTTTTCGATAAATTACAACATGAGTTCTAATTTTATTATTAAAAATAATGTTTATGTCTTTTGTTTTCTTTAATGATATTACTTCTTTATTCGCAGATATCTATTGTAAGAAAGAAGAATAATTTTCAAGTTGAAAGACACAGGCAAGTATATGCTGAACAGAAAATGTATTCTTGTATGGATCTGAATTTGAGGTAATTTGCATATAGTTACATGTGTGGACACTTGGAAAACAATTTTATACAATTCACATTTCAACATGCACAGCTAGACACACTTTTAGAAGAAATCTTTCTCAAGTATATGAATCACAGAGTATATATCTAAAAAGAACCATGGAGACACAAAAAGGAGAAACACCAAAACCATATTATTGTAAAGTTTGTGGATTAACATTTGCACGACCCTTAACATTAAAAGTGCATATGCGAACACATACTGGAGAGAAGCCATATACTTGTAAAGTTTGTGGATCCACATTTTCATATAGTTCAGTTTTGAAAGGGCACATGAGAACACACACTGGAGAGAAACCATATTCCTGTGAAATGTGTGGTTCCAAATTTGCATATAGTTCAGTTTTGAAGAAACACATGCAAACTCACACAGGAAAGAAAACATATTCTTGTGAAATATGTGGATCAGCATTTTCAGATTTGAAAAGCCACATGCGAACACACACTGGTGAGAAACCATTTTCTTGCCAAGTTTGTGGCCTTGCTTTTTCACATAAGCACAGTTTAAAATTTCACTTACTGAAACATTCTGGAGAGAAACCATATCCTTGTAAAGTGTGTACTTCTGCATTTTCTATGAGTTCACAATTGAAAAGTCACATGATAATACATACAGGAGCAAAACAACATTTGTGTGAAATATGTGGATCAGTATTTTCATATCGATTAAGCTTGGAAGGACACATGCGAAAACACACTGGAGAAAAGCCATATTCTTGTGAAATATGTGGATCATCATATTCACTGAAATCAAATTGGAAACGCCACATACGAACTCACACTGGAGAGAAACCATATATTTGTGATGTATGTGGATTAGGATTTTCACAGAATTTCCTTTTGAAAAGGCACATGCAAACACACACTGGAGATAAAACATTTTCTTGCCAATTTTGTGACTCAGCATTTTCAGAGAGATCTATGTTTAAATCTCACATGCAAACACATACAAAAGAAAAGCCACATTCTTGTGAAATATGTGGAACAGTGTTTTCATTACTTGCAGGCTTGAAACGCCACTTACGAACTCACACTGGAGAGAAACCATATACTTGTGAAATCTGTGGATCAGCATTTTCTGTGAATTTTTCTTTGAAACGCCATATGCGAACTCACACTGGAGAGAAAAAATTTCCTTGTTAAGTATGTGGATCAGCATTTTCACAGAATTTACATTTTAAAATACACATGTGATCATACCCTGGAGAAGAAACAGCAAAAAAATGAGGGACAGAAACCATATATTTGCAAAGTTGGAGATGTCTGCTTTTTCACCTAGATCCAATCTAAAATTATACATGCAAACACATATTGAAGAGAAACCATATTCTCATGAGGTATGCAGACCAGCATATTCGCAGAATTTGAATTTAAAAAAGTCCAAGCAAAAATATACAAGAGAGCAACCATATTCTTGTTGAATATGTGCATTAGCATTTTCATTAAATTCTTATCAGCAAAGACATTTGAAAACACACAATTGTTGCAAGACCTTTTGCACAGCATATTTCTATTTCAAAAAACATTTCAGTTGCGAAAAAAGAATTTCAATTTAAAAAACACCAGCAATACCTCATGAAAAGCATGAAAAAACTTCAACTTTCCATAAACGTTTATATAAAATACAATGTCATCATAAGAAAAAAATAAAAATAAAATATTTGTCTTTTTTAATTGATTTTGTTTATTTATTGTAAAGTGTGTAGATGAAGACTTTCATAAATTTCTCCTACATTTGTCAAGTGTATGAATCTGGATTTTTTTATGAGTTCATCTTAAAATATTTTTGTGAAGATAAAATGTGGTGAAATATGTGAATCAACAAGCACACACACAGACACACACACAGAAAGAAAGAACAAATATGACACTTAAAGACACACTAGAATGATACTATATTTATGCAAACTGTGTGAATAAGTTTGGTTTTAAAATATTCATTAAAACACACACTTGTTCTATTCCTAATTCTTGATGTGGCCTTAGTTTCATGACTACAATCTACATTTCTGGATAATTGTTTTATCATTATCTTCTATTTGCACATACTTTGTTGGAAATATCTACAAAATGAGGATGATACAATCTATCCAGAACTTTTTCTGACAATCAGGGTGGTTGGTTTTGTTGTATGAGGAACAGAACCTGGGTTTTCACCGTTTAGGGTTACGGCCCTTCCCGGTATTACTTATGTATCGTTACAAATAAAGACCCGGAATATCGAAATGAACGTGTTCGTTGTGTTGTCTCTAATCCATTGGCATCTACAGAAAAGATAATGAAACAGTTTTTACAAGTTGCCCTGGTGTTGGTAATTAAAAGATAAGAAAAACTTTGTGAACAGATAACAAATATTTATTCGAACATATTTGGGGAACAATAAAGTAAATAACATATATGAAGAAGATGTATCTGTCTTTTGTGAAAAAAACAAGTTGAGAATTTTGACCGATGCTGTCTTCATATGTTTTTAGAGAGGATGGTTTTCACTTTAGTGACTTTAGTTCTTTAAGTGATTTCTTTTCTTATTCTTCTGTCTTCCATATTGTCTTGAAATTTTTTCCTGTTTTTGAACTTTTAAAAAGGTATTTTTATAGGGAATTCCTTTAGGAGTAGTTTTTAAATTTTTCTCTTGATTTTGAACTTTTTAAAAATATATTTTTATAGGGAATTGCATTTGGAATAGTCTTCAAATTTTCTCTTGTCTTTCAATCTTTAAAGAGGTAGTTTCATAGGGAATTCCTCGGGAAATGGTCTTCAAAGTTCTTCTGTTTTTGAACCTTTTCAAATACCAGATATTTATTCCTAGTCAACAGTGGCACACAGATCAGCATCATTTCACCAGATTGAAAGTGAAATAACAGATAATCCTCATATACACTTCAGGCTACAAATGGATTGAAAATCGAGTCGTACAGAGAGATATCATTAACACTCAATTTGGGTTTTCAGAGATTTTTTCCATGGAGTTTTACGTTAGCCCAAGTAAAAACACCAATTTTTGGAGCTGATTTTTGATCCCATTTTAACATTGCAATATGTACTCTCTCATGGATAGTAATGCAGAGGTAACAGCAAAGGCATCATCTCACTGTACACATCAACAGGAATTTGTTCAACAATACCAGCTGCTAATGGACTACAGGAGTTGACAAAAAAATGTCCAACTTTTACTGCTCCTTTTAAACATACTGATGAAATTCATCACACTGCTAAACACTATATTACAACCACTGGACCAGCCACATATGCATCACCATGCAGACTGCCTCCAGAAAAATACAAGATAGGAAAAGATGAATTTCAACATATGTAACAATTAGGTATTGTACATCCTTCAAGCAGCCCATACTCCTTGCCACTACATAAGGTTCAGAAGCCAGACATAGGCTCAGGAAACTCAACATGAAAATAGTTCTTAATACCCAATCCACATTTACATGATTTCACCTTAGATTTACAAGGAACCACAATTTTCACAAAACAGGATTTGGTTAAAGCATTCTACCAAATTCCACTAGCAAAGAAAGATGTAAAGAAAACTGCAGTCACTACACCTTTTGGACTTTATGAGTTCACAAAGATGCTATTTGGGTTACATAATCCCGCCCAAACTTTCTAGAGATTGATTGATGAGGTATTGAGAGGATTATCATTTGTTTTTGCTGATATCAATGATATCCTTATTACTAGTCATGTTATTAAAGAACACCAGGATCACATGCAACAAGTTTTTGATGGACTAGCACATTTTTGCTTAAAAATCAATGAGAACAAATGTGGTTTTACTGTTTTGAAACTGAATTTTTTCGGCCATGTGATCGATGAACACAGAATCACGGCTATCCCAGAGAAAATAGCAGTAATACAAAAGTTCCCACAGCCAACATCACAGTGTCAGCTTCAAAGATTTCTCAGTTTGGTAAATTACAACCGTAGATTTATTCCTGCTTGTTCACGAATTTTAACCCCACTCATGAATATGTCATAATAACAGAAACTAAAAATACAAAAATTCTGATAGAAGGAGAAACTTTAACTTCTTTTCACAATGCTAAAAAAGCATTAGCAGATTTTACCAAGCTCTCCTACATCTGTGATGACGACACTGCAATGCTTTCATTTACCACAAACCTTTCAGGAGATTCAATTGGAGCAGTCCTACAAGCCCAAAATGGCTTGGAAAAATCAATATCCTCTTTTGTCAGTCAAACTGAACACCGCACAACGCAAATACAGCACCTTCTTAAGGGAGTTACCTGCAATCTATTGTCAATATGGCATTTCTGTCACCTGCTCGAAGAATGATGTTTCATTATTTTCATAGATCATAAACCCTTCCCTTATACCTTATGCATAATTACTGAGAAATATACGCCCAGAGATACCTGACAACTGGATTATATATCACAATTTACCTCAGATATCCGGTATATAAACAGTTCAGACAATATTGTGGCAGATACACTCTCACAGTCCACAATACAGTCTATTGAACTGGACTCAAACCTACTTGAATTGTAAGAAAAACAAAACAGACACACTAAATCTCCTCCAAGACAATTTAACAAACAAGATGGTAGGTTCCTGAACTTACACATTGATATTGTACGACAATTACCCGAAGCAAATAGCCATCATTATATACTCACCATCATCAATAAGTTTACAAAATGGCCTGTTACCATTCCCCAGAGAGATATATCAGCAGAAACAGTCTCCAAAAGTATCTTACAGGAGTGGATAGCTGTTTTTGGTTGTCCTTCAATAATAACAGCAGACAGAGGCCCCCAATTTCAATCTACACTTTTTGATGAATTTACAACACTTTTGGGAGTCAGACATATTAAAACAACAGCATATCACCCCTATACAAATGGATTGATCAAACGATTTCACAAACAACTTAACACAGCTCTAACAGCTAATAATTATGCCAAAACATGGTTTGAAAATTTGCCACAAGTTTTATTATCTATAAGGAATATAAAAAGGATTTGGGATGCACAGCTTCTGAAATAGTTTTTGGAGCATCATAGACATTGCCAGGACAATTTTGAAAGAAAACCATTTACTTACAGCCTACCACCACTTCTGGGCAAAATTTCAAGCAACAAATGAACGATCTAGTTTTCATACCCACAAGAACACAAACAAAAGACCTTAACACACCAAAAGATCTTCACAACTGTAAATACATTTTTGTACGAAACGATTTCATAAAAAAAGCCCTCTGTGTCCTACTTACTCCTGACCATTCCAAGTAATTGAAAGACTTTTCAAATATTTTACACTTACCATAAAAGGCAAACTGAATACTGTTTCCATAGACAGACTAAAACCAGCGTACTGAGATTTACCTATAAAGAAAAGTACAACAGAACATTCTACAACTACAACAAATACCAAACTGTCCAAACCATCTTCCACAACAAAACACACCCCTACTAACATCAATTCAAGATTTGGTAGACATGTACATTGCCCTACTCTTTTTAAGACTTTTGTTAGATATTGAAAAATATTTTCAATATTTATCAATCAGCAGAGGGCAGGTATATTGGATACACGTTTCTTTAATTTTAGATAAATCAACTCAGAACACAAAGATAGGAATATTCCAGAAAAAAAGGATCAAAATCTCACTTACATAGAATTTATGCTCTTAAATTTTTAAACCAATCAGCGAAGGACTCATAAAATAGAAAAATCGGATTGAAAACTACTTGTAGAAAAATTTGTCATAGAAAAAAAAAGGTTCCAAAATAAATAATTTCTGTGAATCTGATTGACACGGGTCATGGGTTGTGTTTTTGCCACCGTCTGCATATTTGAACTTTATTTGACTTGTAATAAACTTAAGATATTTTATTTTGATCCTCTTTTATTTTACCAAAAAGTATAAATAGCAAAGTTTTTAGTTCAAGGTTGAGACCAACAGACCACCAAACTGGCACGGCACAGAACGGTAGATTGACACCTGATGACCAGCTAATATACACAACGGTTAGGAGAGTAGACCAAAAGTCTCATACATACCAGGACATACACATAGGCACACACATACACATGTATGTAAATTCAAACCGATCTTTTCTCTTTTGTTCAGACATACACTCACATATACACACATTCAATTTGACTGACAATATTCGGGTTTTACACAGACACACACACACACACACACGAATACCTTTTGTATAATCCTCGCCATTTTCAAGTTGATATAAAATATAAAATTGTTTTTTAATGTTCTTGTTTTTGTCATATTTCTATTGTCAATGTGGTTTATTCAAATTTGTGTTGTATTATTGTGGAACCAACACCCGAAGTTTTACTTTTTGCTGAACCTTGGGAATACAATTCCTACACAAACTGTATACTTATGCTAAACTGAATTATTTGAAATAAAACTGTTTATTTATATAAAAATGGATTTGGTATTAAATAACCTACAAAGGTTGATATGCCATAAAACACAAACAAAACAAAAAGTGAATCCAGCAGCGAAAATTCACTCCGAATCCAACTGCAATCAAAAAAGATGTTCAATTGTATCGAAGATCTTGGACTGATCTAAATTGATCAGCACGACTTTTTCTATGATCATGCAAACAAAATGAAGACCGACTTTGATAGTTCTACCCTTAAGTGCACAAAATTTGCTGAGGAACGATTAGACAAGACAGGACAGTCTATAAATGGTCTGCCAAGTTCTTCGCCAAAATCATTTAAGTTAGTGTTTTGCATCGTTAAATAACAGAATTACCTATTCCATCCCCACTATGTGTGTTTTCGCGAAATAACTTTGCTATACTCTTGGTTAATCGTCACCTGTTTCATCCAATTGTTATTGACTGTCACCAGTAAGACAGAAACATGTGTGACAAGTGCTCATCTAAAGGAAGACCATCGATTCCAGGAGTCATCTGTTCCGACTATCTTCATTGCTTGCCATACTAGTCCCTCACACCTATCCATTTCTGTCGCCTGAAGGCAAGATTAATATTAAACTTAATAGAGCTCAATTCAGGCCTCCTGGTCAAAAGCTTCAGAAAGAAATCTGGATACTCCATGCAAATGCCTTTGTTTGTATTCTTACAAGATGACACTAACAATATGTGAAATATCTTCTAGGTTCTCAGTTCGTAGTTCATGAGATATATTCGTTGCCTTACACGACATTCCGTTTAATCTAGCTCCTAACTACTAGAACCTTGTATTTTGCGGACCACCCTTAAGAAAAAAAATTATAGAGTTTGGCGAAAGAAACTTTAATGAGTCTTAAAACATTTACACAAACGAGAACAGCGAGGGAAACTCAAAACGAGGACAGTTCCATTTGCTTCAGTTAAAGTTTTTAAGAAAAGAAATTATAATTTTGGAATTTGCAAATCAGCAGTTAAAAAAGCTTGAATGTCATTGGTCTATTTTTAAAGTTGGACCGTTACCGTTCACTTATGGGTATTTAAACAACTGGGCGGGTCTTTTCATCAGTCTACTTTTTCTCAGGCCCAATTGGTTAGTCTGTAACACTGTCTACTTTTTCACTGACCCCAGTCCGTTAGTCTGTTAGAAGTTGAAGCCAGTATACTGGCCAGCCTGTCTGTTGTGAAATGTTGAAACCAAGATCTTCCTTTTTTTAAGACTCCACCGTCCATCAGGAATGGTGTAAAATTTATAAATAACAAAGTGAGAGTTAATTGGTTTCTGCTGTTGAAGGGAAACCTAGAAGTGGTTTCTTTTCGTTGGAAGCAAAAAGAATTGCTGAGCTCTCCCTATCTATGAAAGTAAGTCTTGGGAGACTTTTTTCATAAAGAAAAAAAGAGTGCTAGAAATTTAACGAAAACGTTAAATTCCTCATAGCACCATCCTCAAAATTTTCTGGAAGGACAGTGGAAGAAATGTAACGAAAATCGTTAAATTCCTTGGAGCATCACCGTAAAATGGACTAGAATCCCCGGAGAAATGTGTACAGCAAACTAGAAATGTGAAGAAAATTGTACCAGCCTGTGAAAATCACGCGCCTTTAATCAGAGACGAAAGAAAGAAAAAAAGAGAACTTTGAATTCAGATTCCATATTGGTATTTCTGTAAAAAATTGTTTTATAATGTACAACTTTTCTTTGTTTAAGTTCAACGACGAGTTAGTCCATTTGCCTTTCCAATTTTATCCTTTTTTTCTATTTTATTTTTCTTATGTTACATCAAATGTGTTTTTTTCTCAATTATGAACGGCAAAGTCTGTGCAATATCATTTGAAAGGTATTTCTTACATTTATTTCCTTTGAACTAAATTCTTTGTGATGAGATAATTGATTGTTTGTCTCGGAAATAATGTTGTTTTTTTTTTTTTTTGTTTTGTTTTGTAAATTAATAGTTGAGTTACTCCCCACCTTCTGTTCTTACGGGCATTTTTTAGAATATTTTTCTTTCTGTTTCCTACACTACGAATATTCTCGGTTTACTGCTATCTTTTACATTCAAGATTCGAGATTTTGTTAACCTCGTCCCATTGCTTTTGTACCCACGAGTTACAAGCTCGGTGTAATTCATAAAATAGTTCTGGCGAGAGAAAATTGATCGAGGCTTGAAGACTTTACACGTACAAGCTGAACCCTTGACCCTTACTTTACATTGTTCAAACTTTCTGGTAGATTATTTTGTTTTATCGAAAACCCTTGTTTTGAGTGGGATTTTTTTTTCAAACATTTGTTACTAGGCACCTAGAATTGGTACTAATGTGCCGCCGGCTTATGGAAAATATATGCAAATTTGTGAAGAGACCCCTCGTGGATGACTCTTGTAAATTAATTCCTTCGAGTTATTATCAAACAAAACCATTTGTGTTTTCTTCTTGTTTTCCCCATTTTCTTTCAGACGCGGTTTAAAAGTAGAATTTAGCTGAAAGTGTATAAATTTCCAACAAAATGAACTCCTCAAAAAAGGATTTATTCTTTTAAAAATCAATGTTGAATCTTTCTTTGTGAGTTCCTCTTTTACATTTTTATTCTTTACATTTTAGATTAATTTCTTTTGATAAATCTTAAATCTGGTTTATATAGTTTGTTTTCTTTTGTTGATTTCTTTTTTCTCAAATAAAGTATTTTTAACGAAATATTTTCATTTTTATTGTGGAATAAGTTTGTGGAGATATGAAAAAATAGAATAAAATAAATCCAAAAGTGTAGAAATTCCCAAAAGCCTCTGAGATGAAGTGAAATCTGCGTATGTCTGAAAACAGACTTTCTGGCTCGAGAAAGAAACTCTTTATTGTTCAGCAGTGACCATTTGGATTGGAAAAAACCTCCTTCCTCCTGATGCAGGCAGGGAAAACCACATGTCCGCTTAGCGGCACACTGTCTCACTCTTCCACTAGTAGACTTCCAAATTCACTTGAAATTTACCTTTGATACTAGACGAACTTTTCCCTCCGCTGCTTGGCGTAAGACCGTGTCTCCTCCAGTTGCAGCCTTTATTAAAACACCTTCTATATATGACCTCACCGATTTTGGACATTTCAGCCATCGAAAATGGCAAGTGCGTTGTAACGCCTTTTTGGGGAGACGCAACTTTTACAGTCCAGAAAACATCTCCTCGCTACAGAGTAGCTGTACGACCCCCGCCCAAGTTGAAATTCAAAAGGTATCTTAGTCTCTTTCTTCCTTTCTTCAGTAATTCTTTTGCAGCCTTCTACAAAGAAAAAGCCAACGCATTAAATAGGCTTGAGAAAAAAACTAATGGAGTCAGATATCTAAACCTAATGCCGACTACTACCAACCAAACGAAACAAATTATAACCAACCAAATCTCTTTGCCCCATGAGTTTTTTTAATCCCCAGAAAAGGGAACGGTAGTATTTACTAAGTTTTTGTTGTTGTTGTTGTTAAGGCACAAGGCTGTATAAATGGGACACTTAATGAGACTCGAACTCACTCGTGAAAGTTTGTTAGTTTAGCTTGCTAACCACTATACCACCAAAAGCATCCCAAAATAGGGGAGATAAGTAAAATGTTTAAGAATTGTTTTCTACCTTTTCTACACAATTAATTATTTTCTTTTCTTTTGTAATTATTGGAGGGAAGATGATGTTAAATTTAAGGATCCTATTGAGCACAAATTTTTAAAATTATAGTTTTTATTGATTATCTCCCTTGAGATTCGCTCTTGGAATTTCTTTTTTTTTTTTTCTCAAGTGCAAACAGCGACTATTTTAAAATTTAATTTAACGAGATAACTTATCAAAAAATTTGACGATTTTTCTTCTTTTTCTCTTGTGTTGTCCCGTGGGAAGAAAATAAAAATAAGTAAGTATTTCTTCTGAATTTTTTTTTCTTTATTATTTATTAATAAAACTACGTATTTTTGCAGATAGATTTTTTTGAATTCACGAAGAATTAAGATTAGTGTTGCCAGATTTTGTAAATACAAATGAGGGACATGTTCCTGTTTTTGTATCAATTACTTTATAAAAATTATAAACAAAAAGTGTCCGTTTTTTATGAGGCAATATGAATAACTTGAATTACTTTATAAAAATTATAACGAAAAGTATCCATTTTAAAAGGGAATATGAATAACTTGAATTTAAGTTTTAACTTAAATAAAAAATTCTTTATCTGAAAAAAAAATCCCAAATTACTGAGAAAATGTTTGTTCATTTATTATAACCGAAATGATAACAACTTTAAATAAATAAATAAATACTGTTGATTAGATAAAAAAGAAATAATTAATTAATGAACAATGTGAATATAGATTTTTAGTCTCTGTGATTTTATTTTTTTATTGGACGATATTTTTTCTACCGATGCCCGTAAGTTTCAAAACAAATTTGAAAATGATATTTTCACATTTTTAAAAATGTTTTTGTTTACGAATTAGATTTTCCCATCATGAAAAAAATTGGTATTTCTTGTTCATGCCTAGAAAGAAACAATCTGAAATGACTGTCTAAGAAAACTGAAAAATCTACTTTCATCTCGTATAACAGAAACGGGCAGATTTCTGGCTCAGTTTCTGTATTTTCTTTACATTGAGCAATACATTAGCTTCAACAATTTATACCGTCTGGAACTATCAGAAATATGGAGATCGCAAGTGTAATAAGATTGCTTTTTTATGTTTTATCTTGGAGAATTAAGACTCCTAGATTGTATTCTTTTTTAAAATTAAATTTGAAAAAAAGTAAAAGGAAAATGTTCTCACCATAAAAAAATCTAGAAAAAATGTTCACTTATTATTTTTTTTTTTGCAATAAATGATAATCGCATTTTAACTGTCAACTAGTTAAAAAGGTGTTTTTTTTTAAGGATTTTTAATATAAACTGACATCCATTAGAAAAATATCTTCCAGTGAATTACTACATGGGAAACAATTTATTAAACTTTGTTGTTGTTATTGTAGCCTAAAATTTTTTTTTTTTATTTTTATTTTCTGTTTTTTCTAAAACCGGAAGTCTATGAAGTCTCTGTGCTGTTATCTCAGCATGAATAAGCAAGCTGAGCTGCCAATCCTGGTATAGAGGATCAAAGTGTAGTGTCTGTTACTGCTGTTCTGCTTTGTTCCAGTGATCCTTCCTCATTCCAGTTGCTCGTACATCTTACTACAACAGCTCTTTTTACAACACTTTCCTAACCACTACTACAACTGTCCTTTTTTAGGACTACCAACTACATTGGTATGCAGTATTAGAGCAAACTTTTCAGTAGACATGAAGACTCAACCTGAGCTGACAACTTTCTAGCAGTTAGCATCTGCAACAGCCTAGATTGACCTGCAGCTACCCAGGTTAATGATTTACTAGAAGACTCTGGCCAAAAACCAGCTGTTCATTGGTCACTGACTTCCCAGGCTGACTACCAGCTAGGTATAGCAGATGCAGCTGAGGCCAACTTCATCAGTCTTTTCCCAGCTAAAATTGACAAAACCTCCAGTCAGTTCCTGATCAACCACTTGGATGTCAACTAGTTTGCCTCAGCAATCCAGTACATTTAATCTTTGGGCCATCTGTTAGTTACCTTGCCATTACTTCATCAAGGCACCATAATTGTGATATTGACCACCAGTAGCTCCATTCAAGCAACATCCAGACTCACTGTTGTCAAGATTTATTTGACAGTCGAGTCTACCTTTTTCTGTAACTGATAATCTCTCTAACCAACCTCAACAGAGTTCAGTTACCTTTAACCAGCCTATGGATTACATCACCTAGCAGGACTTTTTCAACTTTTTTCTCTTACCAAAGATCTGTCTCAACAGCCTCAACAGAGTCTGCTTATTATCAACCCCCCCCACTGTATATACAACTTGGAACAACTTTTTATAACTTGTTTTTCATAGCCAACAACTTGTCTCATTAAACTTTACACAGATCAGTTACCTTTAGCTTGCCAACAGTTAATATAACTTGGCAAGAATTTTTTTTTTAATCCTTTCAATCTTTTCATCAATTTTTATTGTTAATTTACTAAAATAAAAATTTGACCTTATGACCCTAACTACATTATTTTTGTTCTTTTTGTCTTAACCATTATTATTTGTATCAAACATTTTCGAGATCAACTTTTATCCTCAACACCCACAACACATTTAAAATTCAAAATCTTTTCTTACATGAAACAAGAAAATTTTCACTTAAATAGCAACTACAAAAAAAAAAAAAAGTAAAAGCAAATATGTAAAAACTAACTGAATACAGAGACAAGTTTTTTGCTGTGAACTGCTAGAACTGTTGCTGCTTACTGTAAATATTTTTATCATTATTAGGTGTATTCCTTCTATGGTTTTTTTGTGAAACTAATGTGATCTTTTAACAATATTTGTATTTTGCATTTGAAAGTTTCAGTAAATATCCAAAATCTCTGTATTATTTCTTTAATTCATTATGAAATTGGATGGTTAAAAGAAGAAATTCACAATAAAGGTATTATTATTATTATTATTACATTTTCTTAAGTATTTCCGCCTTTTACTGTCTCAAATGTTTTGCTGTGATAAAATATATTTATTCTTTGCTATTATTTTAGTTTTAATATTAAGTTTTTAAACTAATTATCATTTTTAAACAATAATTTCAAACTTTCTGTTTTTCTTGTTTTAATTTTTAACACTAATAAAATGTATTTCGGAAGAAGAAAAAGAAAATGTAAAAAGAAAGTATTTTTATCAAAGTAAAATATTATAAGAGCAATGCATCTGGAAAAAGAAAGAAACCGACTAATAATGGTCACACTAAGACATAAAGATGATCCTAAATTTCTTCACAACTTTAAATTTGGAAAGAAAATGAAAAATGAAAGAGAAGAAAATGTATACATTAGTCCAGATTTGACAAGAAGAGAAAGAGAAGCTGTAGATGTAAAAAGAAAGAGAATATGAGAGAAGAAAGAAAAAGTAAATGCACTGAAAATCAGAATATCAGCATAAAGCAACAAAAAACTTTTTAGATTTCTTCTTGGCTACAAAAAACTGCAGCTTTTAATTAGAAATAAACAGGTAAATATAAAATCTTTTAAGGATTGCTCCCCCAATCCCGCAAAATACCAAATTTTTCAAACTTACTCCTGCTTCAGTAGAAATCAATGAATCAATATTAACTTAATTCTGAAAAACCAAAATTGAATTTGATTTTCATGACCATTTTAAACTTTTGGTTTGCATAAAAAGAGAAAGATGAAGAGTTAACATTATTATTTCATTCAGTTTATCTTTTAAAACTCTAAAATGTTTATCCCAAGTTTTTCATGACTGACTATAAACTTTGTGATTTTCTTTTTCAATAAATTACAACATGAGTTCTAATTTTATTATTAAAAATAATGTTTATGTCTTTTGTTTTTTTTTAATGATATTTCTTCTTTATTCACAGATCTCAATTCTATAATTTTCAAGTTGAAAGACACAGGCAAGTATGTGCCGAATAGAAAATGTATTCTTGTACGGATCTGAATTTTCACAAAATTTGGATATAGTGCATGGACATTAGGAAAACAATTTTACAAGATTCACATTTCAAAGAACACAATTGGAAGAAATGAATCACAGAGTATATATATAAAAAGAATCATGGAGACACAAAAAGGAGAAACACCAAAATCATATTGTTGTAAAGTTTGTGGATTAACATTTGCATGGATTTCAACATTAAAGGTTCACATGCGAACACACACTAGAGAGAAGCCATATTTTTGTAAAGTTTGTGGATCCACATTTTCATATAGTTCAGTTTTAAAAGAGCACATGCGAACACACACTGGTGAGAAACCTTTTTCTTGCCAAGTTTGTGGCCTTGCTTTTTCACATAAGCACAGTTTAAAATTTCACTTACTGAAACATTCTGGAGAGAAACCATATCCTTGTAAAGTGTGTGCTTCAGCATTTTCTATGAGTTCACAATTGAAAAGTCACATGATAATACATACAGGAGCAAAACAACATTTGTGTGAAATATGTGGATCAGTATTTTCATATCGATTAAGCTTGGAAGGACACATGCGAAAACACACTGGAGAAAAGCCATATTCTTGTGAAATATGTGGATCATCATATTCACTGAAATCAAATTGGAAACGCCACATACGAACTCACACTGGAGAGAAACCATATATTTGTGAAGTATGTGGATTAGGATTTTCACAGAATTCCCATTTAAAAAGGCACATGCAAACACACACTGGAGATAAAACAATTTCTTGCCAATTTTGTGACTCAGCATTTTCAGAGAGATCTATGTTTAAATCTCACATGCAAACACATACAAAAGAAAAGCCACATTCTTGTGAAATATGTGGAACAGTGTTTTCATTACTTGCAGGCTTGAAACGCCACTTACGAACTCACACTGGAGAGAAACCATATACTTGTGACATCTGTGGATCAGCATTTTCTGTGAATTTTTCTTTGAAACGTCATATGCGAACACACATTTCAGAGAAAAAATGCCCTTGTTAAGTATGTGGATCAGCATTTTCACAGAATTTACATTTTAAGATACACCTGTGACCATACCCTGGAGAAGAAACAGCAAAAAAATGAGGGACAGAAACCATATATTTGCAAAGTTGAAGGTGTTTGCTTTTTTACATAGATTCAATCTCAAATTACACACACAAACACATACAGAAGAGAAACCATGTTCTTGTGAAGTATGTGGAACAGCATTTTCACTGAATTCATCTTTGAAATGTCACATGCAAACACACACTGGCGAGAAGCCATATTTTCATGCAGATCAGCATATTCACAGAATTTAAATTTAAAAAAGCACAAGTGAAAACATACTAGAAACTGTAATCTTGTTGAATTTGTGGATTAGCATTTTCATGAAATTCTTATTTGCAAAGACATTTGAAAACACACAATTGCTATGAGCCCTTTTGCAATGCATATTTTTTAATTGTTTTCAAAGAATTTCAATTTAGAAAACACCAGCAATACCTTATGAAAAGCATGAACTTCAACTTCAACTTTCCATAAACGTTTATATAAGATACAATGGCATCATAAGAAAAAAATAAAAATAAAATATTTGTCTTTTTTAATTGATTTTGTTTGTTTATTTTCTTTGAATGTATTTATATTTATTGTAAAATGTGTAGATGAAGACTTTCATAAATTTCTCCTTTGAGAATTAATGTAGTTGAACACACAACAGCCTACATTTGTCAAGTGTATGAATCTGGATTTTTTATGAGTTCATCTTAAAATATTTTCGTGAACATAAAATGTGGTGAAATATGTGAATCAACAAGCACACACACAGACGCACACACAGAAAGAAAGAACAAATATGACACTTAAAGACACACTAGAATGATACTATATTTATGCAAACTGTGTGAATAAGTCTGGTTTTAAAATATTCATTAAAACACACACTTGTTCTATTCCTAATTCTTGATGTGGCCTTAGTTTCCTGACTACAATCTACATTTCTGGATAATTGTTTTATCATTATCTTCTATTTGCACATACTTTGTTGGAAATATCTACAAAATGAAGATGATACAATCTATCCAGAATTTCTTCTGACAATCAGGGTGGTTGGTTTTGTTGTATGAGGAACTGAACCAGGGTTTTCACCGTTTAGGATTACGGCCTTTCCCGGTGTTACTTATGTATCGTTACAAATAAAGACCCGGGATATAGAAATGTACGTGTTCATTGTGTTGTCTCTAATCCATTGGGATCCACAGCAAAGATAATGAAACATGGTGGAAGTGGTGGAATGAAAGGATATCTAAGCAAGAACAAGAAGAAAAAAAACCAAGGGGAATGTATTTCAGAAAGACAGATAAGTAACGCGTTCATTGTTCTTGTTTTAATTTTTTATTTGTGTGCATGCAGGGGAAGAGAAAAAAATGTCGGAGGTCGGCATGGAAGAAACAAGCAAACCAGTGGTCGGCATAAGACCACCACCACTCCTATGTATGGAGAACTGGAAATTGTTTAAGCTGAAATGGCATAACTATGCCATTATTACGTATTTGACGAGACAGTCAGTACAATACCAAACGGCACTTTTGCTTCATACGTTTGGAGACGAAGCATTGAAAGTGTAATAAGGGTATCAATTGTCAACACCCGAAGATGAAAGAACACACAGTGAAATAATTCATACGTTTGATAAATATGCTATAGGGGAAACAAATGAAACCTACGAGCGGGACATTTTTCACACAAGAAAGCAATGAGAATCGGAGACTGTAGAATCGTTCATTACGGCGCTTCGGACGTTGGTAAAAACGTGCAATTTTTGTGATAATTACGTCTCATCAGTACTTCGAGATCAGGTAGTTCTGGGAATACACAATCCCCAGACACAAGCTGAGTTATTGAAAATAAGACAGTTGGATTTACAAAGATGCATTGACATCTGTAAGCTGTCAGAAAATCCTACGGTACAGTTCAGAATCCTGAGACTGGCGGGAGTGAATAGAGTTGATTTCAAACCCAAGAGAAAAAGCCACCAGCACAAACTGACAGAGTGTGCAGGGCGTGTGCACAGTGACATGAACCGAGTAAAAAGTTACGTCCTGCATTTGGCAAAACATGTTTTAAATGTAATGGAAAGAACCACTTTGCTGTGAAATGCAAATTATCAAGTAAAAAGAAGGTTCTGATTGTCGAAACACAACAATATGGTGGTGATAATGACAGTGGTAGTGGTTCAGACTATGGACATATAGATGGCGTGACAATAAGGAAAAAGTGAACATTTTAAGACAAGAAGTGATAAAAGCAGAAATGATAGTGAAAGAAAGGCCAATTGCTTTTCAGCTTGATAGTGGAGCATCAGTCAATATATTAAATGAGAAGCACGTGATGGGAGTAGAGATGAAACCATTGGGGGAGTTTCGGGTTAAAATGATAAACCCCAAAACTGGACACAAACATGCTGTCAGATTTGTCATTGTGAAAGAGGATTTCCAACCCCTACTTGGCGCAAATGCATTTCAAAAGATGGCACTCATCACGGTCAATAATGACAAATTCAAAATGGTCGCCAAAGTTTCTTTTGTGGATAAATTCAGCAGCCAGCACACGGACAGAATTATAACCGAATTCAAAGACGTATTCAAGGAGGAATTGGGTCAATTACTTGGAGAGATACATTTGGAAGTGGATCCATGTGTAACACCAAATGTTGCTGCAACCCGGAGAATACCAGTATCAATTAAAAACAATTTAAAAGCCGAATTAGAAAAACTGGTAAAAAAGAAAGTTATTGAACCAGTAAGTGAGCCGACACCATGGGTAAGCGCATTAGCACTGGTGGTTAAGAAAAATGGAAACTTACGAATATGCATAGACCCTAGACCACTAAATAAGGTTCTTAAGCGGGAACATTTCTAGTTACCTACACTGGACGATTTACTGGCAGAACTGGCTGACAGCAAGGTATTTTCTACCCTAGATCTAAGAAATGGATTCTGGCACATAACATTAGATGAAGCTAGCAGTCGTTTGATAACATTTGCCACACCATTTTCGGTGAAAAGTTTTACCATTCGGGATTGCTCTAGTTCTAGAGATATTTTAAAAGATCCTTTTTAACAATTTGTCTGACTTAGAAGGGGTGATTGACAAAGCAGATGATTTTCTAGTGATTGGGAAAGGTAAAACAATGGAAGAAGCAAGGGTGGATCATGGCATAAAACCCAGGAAACTGTTTCAGAGATGTCGTGATGCGACTGAACGCTGAAAAATTGAACCCACGACAAACATCTATATATTTCCTGGGACACATGATAACCAGTAATGGTTTACGTCCTGATCCTGAGAAAGTACAAGCAATAAAAGATAGGCCGTGCCCAACAGACATAAAGGGAGTTCAACGTATTACACATTCGAGATGCATTTCTCTATTCTTCTAAAATCCACTTCGATTTCTTTCTCCTGTAGGTAATAAAACCTTTTCTGAATGGTCTCTGATACGTGCTTTGAAGAGCTCTAAAAAAGACAATGATGGGGTACCGAAAGAATAACAACTATACCAATACCTTCAGATATTTATTTGCATGAAGACCAAACAAAAATATTAACACATAAAAATCGTGCTCACAAAGTTTATCAGAATGTGGAATATTCCTCTACCATCTTTGTAAGTTGGAATTCCTCTCCCTTCTGGGTAGATGATGTTCTTGCCCGGCTCTGGCGTGCCAGCTACGCATCTGGCCTTTGCCGCTGATCACTTTCTACTGGACTTCTACCAAGGAATAGTGGGAAGGTAGAAGTCGGGATCACGTGACAGCCGGTAACTTAATCCGGTTGGGCAAGCGATCTGAAAATCCAATTATGTCCCTACATAGACACCCACTGTAATTTAAAAAAAAAGAAGATATTTCATTATTTCAAATTGTCTTTGGAAAATTAGAATCTTTGACACAAAAAGAAAAATCTGACAATAATTACGTAAATGTATAATACATAGACATCCACTAAGATTTATAAAAAAAGAAGCTATTTCATTATTTCCAATTGTCTTTCGAAGATAAAAATCTCTGGTATTTTACTAAAGTCATCCTTCTAGAATTCACCGCTCTCATCATATTGTTTTGACATCCGACCTTCAAAACTGAAGGGCAATGTGTGGTGTCATATTTTCCCATTAGGTACACCTTAGCCACGTCAGAAATATGAAGGATGTAGATCTTGCAGCACACCAAAGGAACCCATTTGCCGCAAATGAACCAGAACAAAGCTGTTTCTTGATTAACTAGGACGGTATATAGAAGTGGAAGTACTGATAGTCTATAAAGAACGTTAAGGTGGGCCTCTCCAATGACAATGACCAATTACAAAACCTCCAATCAATTTTATCTAGCTTGAGATCAAAACTGAACCAGATATCGAGTATCTTACACGGACCTTCTGTCCAACTAAAGGAGCCGTGAAGGGCACAAGTCTTCTACGACCCATCTGCAAAACTATCGACTTTTCACCGTTGATTTTGGCACAAGACACTTTCATACCTTTCGATTTCTTTGCTGACCTCCGTTATAATGACACTGCTCGTTAGATATACCTTACATCGTCGGCATTATGGAAATACCCGGCTCTTCTGGTAGCACCTGGTACTGAAACTCTGTGTAAGACCGGGTTTACCCACAACGTGCGAAGGAAAGATTACAATGCAAAAATATACTGCATGGGCGAGAACGGACAACCATGACAAAATAATCAAGACAAAAGTTTTGATTTTACCCCATTCACCCCAACTATGACTCCCGGGGGGCGCATACAAAAGGCATATCCAGCAGCGAAAATTCACTCCGAATCAAACTGTAATAAAAAAAGATGTTCAACCCAATTGAAAATCTTGGACTGATCTAAATTGATCAGTACGACATTACCGTTGACTTTTTCTATGATCGTGTGAACAAAATGAAGACCGATTTTGATAGTCCTGACCTTAACTGCGCAAAATTGCTGTGGAACGATTAAATTAGGCAGGACAGTCTATAAACGGTCTGCCAAGTTCTTCGCCAAAATCATTTAAGTTAGTGTTTAACGTCGTTGAATTACAAAATTACCAATCCCGTCCCCACTATGTGTGTTATCGCGAAGTAACTTTTCTATACTTTTGGTTGGTGAAATTTTGGGGGTTGTTACCAAAATCCGACTTTAAAACAAATAAACAAACAAAAAAATTACAGGACGTAAATGTCCCAATTTATTTTGTTGCAGAAAGAAAGAATTTCAAATTATTATTTAGTGCGGGAATCATTTTGCCGTTGGAGTTTCGAATTTATATATTTCGTCCAATGAGAATGACTGATGCCATTCGGCCTGGGTTACCTCCCCGGGCAACATAAAAGGCTGGGCATAGCTCCCTTGACCTCTTCTTTTCCTCACATACTTTTCGAGTAGGACAGACCTGTCCTCTCTTTCTCGTTAAAACCAGCAGCTGATCACATCACCATGAGAAGAGCACATCTAATTTACGGACAGTTGGTTCCTAGGAATTCAATCTATATCTACCCTCCGAGACCAACGGCTTCCAGAAGCATTAAATTGGATGTTTTATTCGGTCTCTGGCATCAAAATTTCAATTCCTGCTCTGTTTTCAACAACTCGTCATTTGTCTTGACTACAGTGACTCGATTCCTGCTCTGACAGTCAGCTACATTATTCCTTCTCAACTCTACAACTGTTTTCTTCTTCCTGCAACTTACAGCACAAGGGTTCTTTCATTCAGGCTGCTATTAAAGCATTGTTGAAACTTATCAATATTCTTGCCTCCGTCATTTTATTTCCTTTCTTTTAATTTAACAAAAGGTAACTTATTCTGTCTTCCTATTAAAATTCTATAAAGCCAACAAAAACAGACAACTACTAGGACTGTTTAAAAGTTCTTATGCTGGAAATTATTCATTAAGAAAACATAAAACAAAGGTAACATTAAAAATAGTATCAAAAATTACTTATCTCTTACATTCATTAACAGAACATAAAACAACGTTAACATTTAAAATAACATAAAAAATTACATGTCTCTTTTATTGAAATTTTTTAAGGAGTCGCTAATTAGGTGCCCTGTGATTGGATGGAAAACAGCCAATCACAAGCTACCTTTTTAGATTTTCACTAAACCCCTACGAGGGCGGTTTTTACGAACTCCCGTCCTCTTTTGCTCGTGCGAATCCTCAGAGTCAACACGTGTCCGCCTGTTCTCTCAGTCATCTAAACACCAAGCACGTGTGAGGATTTTATTCAGCATCTGCTGCACAGAAACCAAGGCTCTATTTCTTCAACCCAGCCAAAAGGAAACAGGAAATATAAACTCGTTAAAAGGACGCTTCTTTCAGATAAGTTTCCCGCAAACCGACTGTTTGCAAGAACTATTCTTTTCCTTCCTCTCTTTTCCTGTAAATACAAGTTTTTAATAATATTTTCGTCCGTGTTGTGTTCTTTTCTTCTTGTCGACATCACAATATTTTGTTACCAAATAAAGTTGGGAAAATACCAATACTTACTTCACTGTAAGTGACTGAAACCGGCACCCATATTTTTTCATCTCCGAGAAAGAGAAAGTTAAAAGCTTTTAAATTCATGTTGACTATGAGATAAATTTGTAGTTTTAGTCGGGCACTTCTTTTTTTAAGTTTCTTTACTCTTTCCTTTTTTCTTTCTTTCTTTTTCGTTGTTGTCTGTAGGGAAAAATTATTGTTTGGTCGCAGAATTCTTTTTCTTCAGTTTCTGTACTTTTTTTTTATCCTTTCTTTTTCGTTGTTGTCTGTAGGGAAAAATTATTGTTTGGTCGCAGAATTCTTTTTCTTCAGTTTCTGTACTTTTTTTTTATCCTTTCTTTTTCGTTGTTGTCTGTGTAAAAAGGTTGTAGTTTGGTTAGAGACCTCCTTTTTTATTTATTTTTGTAGATAAGTTTCTCCTAAATTAACTAGCAAAAAAAAAAAAATCCCCTGGAGTGGGTAAGAAAGAAAGAGTTATTTTCGGTGAAGACATTTTCCCGAAGAAAATTGGAATTTTAAAAATGTTTTAAAATTCTATTCGAAAAGGTGATCTTATTCAAGTCCCTCTCATTATATTTTATTACTGGCTTTATGCACTTTTTATCTTTTTTTTTCCTTTGTATTTATTTATTTATTTTGTAGCAGAAAGAATTTCGAAATTTTTGTTTGACGCGTAAATTAATTTGACTGTAGTGGTCTTGTCGCATATTTTCACCCAATGAGGATGACTAATCCTATTCTGCCCGGAGGATTTTCCCGAGCAACATAAAAGGGGTGAAAGCACGCGAATCTCTCTCTCTCTCTCTCTCTCTCTCTCTCTCTCTCTCTCTCTCTCTCTCTCTCCTCGTCTCTTTCTCTCCAGCAGCCGAACAATTCACCATGTGGAAGGCACATTTGATTTATGGACTGTGGTGCCGAGGAGGAGATCAATCCTTTATTATTCATTCAACCCTCCTAGACCAAAACGGTTCCCAGTTGATTTATATTTAATGATTTATGGACTGTGGTGCCGAGGAGGAGATCAATCCTTTATTATTCATTCAACCCTCCCAGACCAAAACGGTTCCCAGTTGATTTAAATTTAATGTTACATTCCGCCACTGACTACTGCAATTCGATTCCTGTTCTGTTTCAGCAATTCAACTTTAGCTTGATGACCGCAACTCTCTTCATGCTTTGACTTCAGCGTTTTATTTCTCCTCCTGATGACAGCGTCTTAATACCGGCTCTATCATTTACAACTGTTTCTTCTGCCTGCGATTTACAGCAAAAGGTTTCCTTTCGTCTCAAGCTGTAAATAAAATTTCCAAATTGAAAACTATCAATATCTTCGTCAACTCATTTGTTCTTCCTTTTAATATAACATTTGCTTCAATTAAAGTTTTTAAGAAAAGAAATTATAATTTTGGAATTTGCAAATCAGCAGTTAAAAAAGCTTGAATGTCTTTGGTTTATTTTTAAACTTAGACCGTTACTTCTCCTTTGTGGGTATATAAACAACAGGGAGGGGGTCTTTTCATCAATCTGTTTTTCTCGGGTCCAATTGGTTAGTCTATTAGCAGTCTACGTTTTCACAGGCCCCTGTCCATTAGTCTGTTAGTAGGAAGTTGAAGCCAGTATAGTGGCTCGCCAGCCTGTTGTGAAGGGCTGAAACCAAGATCTTCCTTTTTTTTTTTTACAGATTCCACCGTCCACCAGGAACGGAATGAAATTTACAATTACCTAAGTGTGGGTTAATTAGTTTCCTCGGTTGAAGGGAATCCTAGAATGTTTTTTTTCGTAAGAAATAAAAAAAATGTTGAGCTCTCACTGTCTATGAGAGTAAGTCTTGGGAGACTTTTTTTTTTCTTGAAGAAAGGACAGTGGTAGAATTGTAACGAAAAACGTTAAATTCCTCATAGCACTATCCTCAAAATTGACTAGAGGGATAGATGAAGAAATGTAACGAAAATCGTTAAATTCCTTGGAGCACCATCTGTAAAATGAAATAGAATCCCCAGAGAAGAGTATACAGTAAACTTGAAAAGTGGAGAAAATTGCTCCAGCCCGGGAAAATTGCGCACTCTAAATTTTTAACAAAAGAAAGAAAAAATAAAAGAGAACTTTGAATTCAGGCTCCATATTGGCATTTCTGTAAAAATTGTTTTGTAATTGTGACGGTGAACGTGAATTGAGCCATGTGTAAAGTTGTGATATAAAGAGAAATGACTTAACTCAGTTCGAAGTGTCTTGCGTGTATAAAGCTGTCAGTAAAAAAAAAAACAAAAAAACTCCGCCGTTTTTTAGAATTTATAGGACACCTGTCTCGTTTCTGGCGAGACGAGATTTTTGTCGCATGCAAATTTTGCCTAAAAGGAGCAATGCCAGATTTATTCTAAAAAAAAAAACAACTTGAATCAGGAGACTTTAGCACTTTGAATTTCAACGTCGAAAAGTTTTTTTTATTTCTCAGCAGCAACAAAAAGTGGCTGCTTGATATGAAAGCTTTGACACTGAAGTATATGATCTGGACATTATAATTTAACTTCGAAAAGTTGAATTCCCCTTTTTACTTTACGGCAGGATAGAGCGGACGTGCTTAATGTAGCTGGAACTGAAATATGATTGACTTTGTGGTTCATCTTCGAAAAGTTGAATTGGCGTACTCACCTTAATCCCAGCATATGCGACATATGCCTGGGAGAAATCATGTGCTCCAGCTGAGTCTAGAGGATGGAGTATTTCAAAGAAGCAGCTCTTTACACTCGTTCTCCAACCTGGATTGTAACAAGAAGAAAGAAAAGAAGTCATTACCAACTGCATGGTAGACGACTGAAAGAAACAAAAACTAGAATTTCAGAGAGAAAAAACAAGGAAAAAGGCTTAAAGTCTTTTCAAGAACTACAGTGACCCTGCAAGTGAACTGCTTATTTTGCTTTGTACAAATTCCCGTGGGTTAATTTTGTTTGTAAAAACCCCTGTTTGAGTAAGCGTATTTCTTCTTTTTCTTTCTCTGTTGTTCTGATATTTTCGTGGGTTAATTTTGTTTCTGAAAACCCATCCAGTAGCAACTGTTTTATATTTTTTTTATTTTGTTACTTGGCGCCTATGATTTTTTTTAATATTGTATCGCCTGCATATGGGAAAATTGTCGCGCTCTGTTAAAAAACGTAAACGAATCAGACCACTCTAATCCCTAAAAAAACGCTTCGTCCAGTTATGTTCGGAAATGATGAATTCCCTTGTAGCCTTGACCGGCTGCCCAAGCGAAAGAAAGAAAAAATCTATCTTTTTACTACAATAACAGAGCCAGTTTTACGAGAGTCACTCTATCAAAATATAGTGGATTATCTTCAGAAACCTATTTCAGGTTAACGAAGGATTGCATTTCCACTTATATTTTTTATGGAAGAACTCTCTATGCACGCGGCCCTGGCAACTTTCGTTCTATTTATAGCCGAGCCTTTCAGCAGTCTTTGGCTCTCCCGTTGGTATGATTCTCTAGAAACCCTAACGCGTTAGCAAAGCTCTTAAAGCGTAATCCTACCTCAAGAAGTCACAGCCGCCTTACATCTACGTAGATATGCGAAAAGGCCCTTTTTATGACCATTAGATGTTTCCATCCTTAGTGTTGGAGTATCTCTGACGGTTCTCATGGACTTGGCGAAGTAGATGGCCTGGAGGCAAACACTAAGAGGATAAGACCACCCGGTCTTAACCATTCTAGTTGGTTCCCGCTCGCTTGGCGCCAGGGTACGGTAGTGCTAGTCACGATTTCCCCGTCCGTTGGCTCGGCTTCGCAGTGCTAAGACACGGTAATCTTAGCTATGACACTCGGCCACTCGGCTTTGCAAGTGCTAAGACACGGCAGTCTTAGACACGATACTCGTTCGCTTATTCCACGACTCTGCAGCGCTAAGACACGATATTTTTAGATACTCGTTCGTTCGTTCGTTCCTCGCCTTCATAGAGACGACAGTCTTAACCTACTCGTTCGATCCTGTGCGACCAAGCTACCAGCACCAACTACAAACCAGCTCCAGCATTGCAGCATATAGTCCACGAATGAGTCACTGCATGGACAAGCGTGTACACTTGAGACCACATCGTCTCACCCCGGTTAAACCAAAGTACTGCACAACCGGGACGTCGATCATCCAGCTGTCTCACTACCAACGACGACGATCATCCAGCTGACTCTACCAACAACAACGACCATCAGCTGTCTCCACCTTCGACGACTACTCCACCAGTCGTCTCTAATATTCCAATCATCAATACGAGCTTAAATTGTGACCTTGTGGTGGTTGTACGTAATTTGGTTATTTCAGTAGATATGCGTCCGTAATTTACGGGTATTGCTCTCTAAATTATTTCCACCACAAAAACAACACAAAACTTTACATTTGCGTAAAAGAAATGGAATAGAACACAACGAACATTAAACAACAAACAATTTAATATGCATATAACAGAATATGAAAACAAATAAAATACATGATGTGTAAATGGCCTTTTGGAAAATAAAGTTTGGCAAGAAGAAAATAAATTTGTTTAAAGATGTGTGTATGTTAACGGAGTCCGTAAATAAGTCGTTCTTACATACATTAAGTTCATAGCGGGTTTTATGATTGTGGCGACGGCGTGAAAGAAAGTTTGTCGGGTTTTTCTTTTGAATGTGATTTGCGGCCATCTGAAGCTAGGTCATGAACTTTAGTTAATGAAGGAAAGGAATTTGCCGGACATAGTATCGGCTACTGCTTTACGGGCTTAGTGGCTTGTCTTAGTCTGGGTGTAAGTTAATGGCTCCCTAACTCTGTGTTATTTATATCCTACAGGTGGATCAAAGAATCGTCCTAAAATTTTGGCGCGTAGACATTTATTGACCAATCAGATTTGTATTTTACTATTTTATTTTAGAGCCTAAATATTTTCTGTTAGTTGACTTCTGTGGCGATTTAGGAATTAACAAAAAACTCCCAACCGGATATTGACTCGTCGGCTGCCAGATACAAAATGTATAAACGCGTCGCCACGCATAAGGCTCCACGCATCCATCCGGTTAAAATCAGAAAAAGAAAAATAATAAAATGTAAAGTAGCCAATGAGAAGCGGTCGCGCCAAAATTAGAAGAATTTTGGAGTGGCGAATTTGGAGCCGGTGAAGAGAGATAAATACCCAGGTTTTCTGTGAACCGACCTCTTTTCGGGTAGTGACGTCGAACCGACAACACCGATTTTACTATCTGGTGTTTTGGACACCACGCTATGTTTTGGGACGTAGCGTTGGTTAGTCCATTCACCAAGTAAATAAAAGGAAAGTATGAAAGAAATGTTTTCGTCTTTTATCTGTTTTTATCTTTTTCCTTTTTGTATATTTCTTATGGACCTTCTTTGGGCAAGGCATTGCGCCAGCCACGTCAACGTGGGGTAAAACTAAATAACCAAAATATGGAGTCAGACATCTTACGGCAACACAGCCTTGCCTTTAGCCACTGACTACCTAAAAAACCTTTCAAAACCCACACTTCCGATCCTATTTTTCTCGAATGTTCTATTCTGTTTTTTGCTGATTGGTTGAAAAATATAAAAATGTAACTTCAATGCTAATGCAGTTTTGATCCTAAATTTCTAGAATGTTCTTAAGTATGTTTTTATTGCTTATCTTAAGACTAGAAAGAATGTGTATCCTATAACCTTTCGACAAAATAAATTGTCATATGTTGTTTTTGTTATCTCACCTTTGTTCTCTTCTTTGTCTTCACATGCTTAACCCAAAAAAATGATTTGCGGAATCGACGTTCTTATTGACCCTACAATAAAATATATGCAACTTTGCTGTAAATAAACAAGACGATTTGTGTTTTGATCCTGTTTTTCCCCTCCCTATTTTATTTCAAACGTGGGCTAAGGCCGAATTTACCTGCAAGAGGATAAATTTCCGATATCTTTTCTTCATTCCTTCAGTAATTCTTTTGCAGACTTTACAGACAAAAAGACGCCAGCGAATCAAATGAAGTTAAAAAAAAAACCCAATGGAGTCAGATATCTAAACCCAAAACCGACTACTACCAACCAAACGAAACAAACGAATTTTTTTTATCCCCAGGAAAGGGAGAGGTTGTAATTTACTAATTTATTTTTTTGTTATGGTACAAAGCCGTAAACATTGGACCCCCAATGAGACTCGAACTCACTGGTGAAGGTTTGCAAGTGTAGCTTGCTAACCACTACACCACTCCAATTAAGAGAAGATAAGTAAAATTTAATAATTTGCTAAAAATTTTCCAGAATTTTAAGAATTTCACAATAATTTATTTTCCTTTTCTTTTGTAGTTATTGGAGGGAAGATAATGTTAAATGTAACGATCCTATTGAGCACAAACCTCGAAAAAAATTATAATTCTTATTGATTATCTCCCTTGAGTTTCACTCTTGCGAAAATATTTTTTCTCAAGCGCAAACGGCGACTATTTTAAAATTTCATTTAACGAGATAACTTATCAAAAAATTTGACGATTTTTCTTCTTTTTCTCTTGTGTTGTCCCGTGGGAAAAAAATAAAAATAAGTAAGTATTTCTTCTGAATTTTTTTTTTTTCATTTATAAATAAAACTACGTATTTTTGCAGAAAGATTTTTTTGAATTCACAAAGAATTAAGATTAGTGTTGCTAGATTTTGTAAATACAAATGAGGGACATGTTCCTATTTTTGTATCAATTACTTTATAAAAATTATAAACAAAAAGTGTCCGTTTTTTATGAGGGAATATGAATAACTTGAATTATTTTATAAAAATTATAAACGAAAAGTATCCATTTTCTTAAAATAAGGGAATATCGACAGCTTATATTTAAAACAAATTAAAAATGTATTTTTTTCTTTGTCAAAGAAAAACAATCCGAAATTATTGAGAAAAGTTATGTTCATTTATTACAATAGAAATGATGAAATATCAAATAAATAAATACGGCTGATTAGATTTTTAAAAAAATTAATTAATGAACAATGTGAATATAGATTTTTAGTCTGTGAGTTTATTTTTTAATTGGACGATATTTTTTCTACCGATGCCCGTAGGTTTAAAAACAAACTTGAAAGTGACATTTTCGCATTTTAAAAAAATGTTTTTTGATACGAATTAGATTTTCCCATCGTGAAAAAAATTGGTATTTCCTGTTGATGCCAAGAAAGAAACAATCTGAAATGACTGTCTTAGAAAACAGAAAAATCTATTTTCATCTCATATAACAGAAATATGGAGATCGCAAGTGTAATAAGATTGGTTTTTTTTATGTTTTTTCTTGGAGAATTAAGACTCCTAGATTGTATACTTTTTAAAAAATTAAATTTAAAAAACATAAAAAGGAAAATGTTCTCACCATAAAAATATCTAGAAAAAATGTACACTTATGATTTTTTTTGCAACAAATGATAATCACATTTTAACTGTCAACTAGTTAAAAAGGATTATTTTTTTAAAGGATTTATAATACAGACATCCATTAGAAAAACATCCAGTGAAAAACTATAAAAGAAAAAAAAATCTATTAAACTCAGTTGCAGTTCTTGTAGCCTAAAATTTTCAGTAAATATCCAAAATCTCTGTATTGTTTCTTCGATTCTTTATGAAATTGGATAGTTAAAAAAATGTACAGTAAATGTATTATTATTATTACTATATCTCCTTAAGTATTCCCTCCTTTTAATATCTTCTCAAATATGCTTCTGTAAGAAAAATCATTTATTATTTCTAAGCAATAATTTTAGTTTTGATATTTTGTTTTTAAACAAATTAGTATTTTTATACTGTAATTTCAAACTTCCTGTTTTCTTCTTTAAATTTTCAAACAAGAATAATAAAATATATTATGGAAGAAGAAAAAGAAAATGTAAAAAGAAAGTATTTTTATCAAAGTAGAATATTATAAGAGCAAGGCATCTGGAAAAAGAAAGAAACCGACTAATAATGGTCACACTAAGACATAAAGATGATCCTAAATTTCTTCACAACTTTAAATTTGGAAAGAAAATGAAAAATGAAAGAGAAGAAAATGTATACATTAGTCCAGATTTGACAAGAAGAGAAAGAGAAGCTGTAGATGTAAAAAGAAAGAGAATATGAGAGAAGAAAGAAAAAGTAAATGCACTGAAAATCAGAATATCAGCATAAAGCAACAAAAAACTTTTTAGATTTCTTCTTGGCTACAAAAAACTGCAGTTTTTAATTAGAAATAAACAGGTAAATATAAAATCTTTTAAGGATTGCTCCCCCAATCCCGCAAAATACCAAATTTTTCAAACTTACTCCTGCTTCAGTAGAAATCAATGAATCAATATTAACTTAATTCTGAAAAACCAAAATTGAATTTGATTTTCATGACCATTTTAAACTTTTGGTTTGCATAAAAAGAGAAAGATGAAGAGTTAACATTATTATTTCATTCAGTTTATCTTTTAAAACTCTAAAATGTTTATCCCAAGTTTTTCATAACTGACTATAAACTTTGTGATTTTCTTTTTCAATAAATTACAACATGAGTTCTACATTTATAATCGCCAATAATGCAAGTGTCTCTTGTTTTCTTTAATGATATTTCTTCTTTATTCACAGATATCATTTGTAAGAGAGAAGAATAATTTTCAAGTTGAAAGACACAGGCAAGTATATGCTGAACAGAAAATGTATTCTTGTATGGATCTGAATTTTGAGGTAAGTTGCATATAGTTACATGCGTGAACATTTGGAAAACATGTGATTCACATTTCAAAGAACACAGCTAGACACATATTTAGAAGAAATCCTTCTCAAGTATATGAATCACAGAGTATATATCTAAAAAGAATCATGGAGACACAAAAAGGAGAAACACCGAAACCATATTATTGTAAAGTGTGTGGATTAACATTTGCACGACCCTTGACATTAAAAGTCCATATGCGAACACATACTGGAGAGAAGCCATATTCTTGTAAAGTTTGTGGATCCACATTTTCATATAGTTCAGTTTTAAAAGGGCACATGCGAACACACACTGGAGAGAAACCATATTCCTGTGAAGTGTGTGGTTCCAAATTTGCGTATAGTTCAGTTTTGAAAAAACACTTGCGAACTCACACTGGAGAGAAACCATATTCTTGTGAAATATGTGGATCAGCATTTTCAGATTTGAAGAGCCACATGCGAACACACACTGGAGAGAAACCTTTTTCTTGCCAACTTTGTGGCCTTGCTTTTTCACACAAGCACAGTTTAAAATTTCACTTACTGAAACATTCTGGAGAGAAACCATATCCTTGTAAAGTGTGTACTTCAGTATTTTCAATGAGTTCACAATTGAAAAGACACATGGTAACACATACAGGAGCAAAACAACATTCTTGTGAAATATGTGGATCAGTATTTTCATTTAGATCAAGTTTGGAAGGACACATGCGAACACACACTGGAGAAAAACCATATACTTGTGAAGTATGTGGATCAGCATATTCACAGAGTTCAAATTTGAAACGTCACATACGAACACACACTGGAGAGAAACCATATTCTTGTGAAATATGTGGATCAGCATTTTCAATGAATTCCCATTTAAAAAGGCACATGGAAACACACACTGGAGAAGAAACATTTTCTTGCCAGTTTTGTGGCTCAGCATTTTCAGAGAGCTCTAGGTTTAAATCTCATTTGCAAACACATACTAGAGAAAAACCACATTCTTGTGAAATATGTGGAACAGCGTTTTCATTACTTGCAGGCTTGAAACGCCACTTGCGAACTCACACTGGAGAGAAACCATATACTTGTGACATCTGTGGATCAGCATTTTCAGTGAATTATTCTTTGAAACGCCACATGCGAACACACACTGGAGAGAAAAAATATTCTTGTAAAGTATGTAGATCAGTATTTTCACTAAATTCACATTTTAAAATACACATGCAAACACACACTGGAGAAGAGACTGCAAAAACATGATGGACTGAAACCATATTCTTTCCAAGTTTGTGGGTCTGCTTTTTCACATAGATCGAATCTCAAATTACACATGCAAATACATACTGGACAGAAACCACATTCTTGTAAATTATGCACTTCAGTATTCTCACAAAGTTCAATTTTGAGAAAACATGTGGTAATACATTCAGGAATGGATACAATATTCTTGAAGATTATGTGTTTTTCCATCTCCACAAAATTCACATTTGAAAAACTCATGCAAAATCATATTAGAGAAAAACGACTTCTTGTGAAATATGTGGATCAGTATTTTTAAACTGCATTTGTGAACACATACTGTAGAGAAAACATATTATTGTGAAGTATGTGGATCTGCTTTTTCACTGAATTCCTCTTTGAAAGGCCATATGCAAACACTCTTGAGAGAAACCATGTTCTTATGAAGTATGTAGATCAGAAAGACATTTGAAAACACACAATTGCCAGATTCTCTTTTGCATAGCATATTTTTTATTTTCAAAGAATTTCAATTTAAAAAACACCATCAATACCTAATGAAAAAAATTCAACTTTCCATAAACGTTTATATAAAATACAATGTCATCATAAGAAAAAAATAAAAATGAAATATTTGTCTTTTTTTAATTGATTTTGTTTGTTTATTTTCTTTGAATGTATTTATATTTATTGTAAAATGTGTAGATGAAAACTTTCATAAATTTCTCCTTTGAAAATTAATGTAGTTGAACGCACAACAGCCTACATTTGTCAAGTGTATGAATCTGGATTTTTTTATGAGTTTATCTTAAAATATTTTCGTGAACATGAAATATGGTGAAATATGTGAATTAACAAGCACAAATACACAGAGAAAGAAAGAACAAATATGACACCTAAAGACACACTAGAATGATACTATATTTATGCAAACTGTGTAAATAAGTCTGGTTTTAAAATATTCATTAAAACACACACTTGTTCTATTCCTAATTCTTGATGTGGCCTTAGTTTCCTGACTACAATCTACATTTCTGGATAATTGTTTTATCATCTTTTTCTGTGCACATACTTTGTTGGAAATATCTACAAAATGAGGATGATACAATCTATCCAGAACTTTTTCTGACAATCAGGGTGGTTGGTTTTGTCAAGTTGCCTTTGTGTTGGTAACTGAAAAACAAGAAAAACTTTGTGAACAGATAACAAATATTTACTGAAACACATTTGGGGAACAATAATGTAAATAACATATATGAAGAAGATGTATCCGTCTTTTGTGTTAAGAAAAAAACAAGTTGAGGATTTTGACTGATGCTGTCTTTGTATGTTTTTAGAGGGGATGGTTTTCACTTTAGCAGCTTTAGTTCTTTAAGTGATTTCTTTTCTTATTCTCCTGTCTTCCATAATGTTTTTCAAATTTTCTCCTGACTTTGAACCCTTAAGGCAGTATTCCTAATGAGAATTCCCCAGGGAATGGTCTTCAAATTTTCTCTTGTCTTTAAACCTTTTCATTGGAAATTCCTCAAGGAATAAACAGTTACAATTGGCTAACCAATCACAGATCATTTCATATTTTCGACTTCTTTATGTTTGGACAGCCAATCAAAAGTTCTAATGAACATCTATGGGAAGAGTATCTCTTTTTTCTATCAGATTTTAATTGGTCATCCAATCAAGCTACAATGTAGAGACATGCCTAATTAAGGTTCTTTGCCAACACTTTTTTAAGGGAGAATCCCTTTTCCTATAAACCAATATTAAAAATAGATTCAAAGATTACATTAATCTATCTATAACTTAGATTTGACTTTTTAATTTCAACTTGGGGACAAAGATTAATTTGGGATGTTATGAGTTTAAATGAGTCAATGCGCTAATAGACCCCAAATAATATTCTTGCCACCTGCTTACTTTGATTGTTTAGACAAATTACAGGTGTGCAAAGTACACACTTTCACTGACCATTTAAATTGACATTTGAATTTCTTTGTCTGTACTCATAGAATAAATAAGTTTGTATTCTAATATTTTTATTAGAAAATTACATTTTCCTGACTTTTAAAGAAAAGTATTATTCTTTTCATAAATTTTTTGCTCCAGTCAATACCTTATATTTTCACCCACTGAAGAGAAATTGTTTTAATGAACAATAGAATATTTTGAAAGGTCTACTGTTTAAAAGATTACCATCTAGCATATTTTTGTTCAGTGGGAAAAATTAAACTTTAAACCAATATTTATATACGTTGTCAGTTATTGTAAGTAAAAGTAAATGGAAAATATTCTTTCTTCTTGAAAATGTGAATGAACAATGAAGAGAAAGCATATTCTTTGAAATATGTAGCTCTAAATTTAATATCAAACTCTCATACACTGACTAAAGAGAAATGATATTTTGCAAAACACATGGAAAACATCAACAAAAGATATGATGCTATTGTAACCAAAATATATAGAAAAATACTCTTTCTTTTTGAAAAAGTCATGTATGAATAAATAACAAAGAAAAACTAAATTCTTTGAAATATGTGGTTCTATGTTTTATCTGACATGGACACACATTCTTAAAAGAAATGACATCCACTTTGATTTATAAAACATTTTATTATTTTAAATGGTCATATGAAGATTAGAATCCCTGAGTAAAAAGGGAGGAATGTTAAGAAAATAATAAGTAAATATATAAGATATAGACATCTACTGCAATTTATCAAAAAGAGGATTTTTCATTATTTCAAATGATATGAAGATTAGTATCTCTTATGGAAGGAGATGCTTGTTAAAACCAATAATCAACTTAACATATAATACATAGATATCCTTTGTGATTTATGAAAAAGAAGATATATTTTAATATATGAAAATGTCCTTTTAAAGATTAATATCTCTGATGGAAAGAGAGGGATGTTTAAAGAATTATAAAGTAGATGTGTATTACATATATAGTTGGAGGGGGTTAATGTAATTAACAGCTCTGTAACTTGAAAAGCCCCCTCACACAGAAAATAATGAGATACCCAAAAAATAACAGCTATATCAAATATCTTGAGATATTTATTTACATGAAGACCTAATAAAAACACTAACTCATAAAAATTGTTTTCATAATGTTTGTCAAAATGTGGAATATTCCTCCACTGTCTTTGTAAGTTGGAATTGTTTTCCTTCTAGTGTAGGTGATGTTCTTGTTTTGCTCAGGCGTATCAGCAATGCTTCTAACATCTGCTGGTGTACATTTTCTACAGTGTGCTTTCTGTTATCACTCTTCTGGGAAAAGAATCAACTTCAGAATGATTTGAGGAAAGGTTTCTGATTAGTTGAAAAAAAGAGTTTTTTATTTGTGTTTATTTTTACATACATGCTCTAAGCCCAACTGTGAACAGCGACGTGCTTTATTCATTTTTTAACAACATCCAGTTAATGTTACCTTTTTTCAACTGATTTTCTTTCCGAATGTTTTGATTGATTTATTTTACTTGTGAGTTGATAGGAAATGTATTTGTAAAAAAGAAGAGATTTTGATTGAAGTTGTATAACAATTTGAATCTCAAAAGGAAAAAGAGGAATGTTAAGGCCATAATAAATTAATGTATAATACATAGACATCCACTAAGATTTATGAAAAAGAAGCTATTTCATTATTTCCAATTGTCTTTCGAAGATAAAAATCTCTGGTATTTTACTAAAGTCATCCTTCTAGAATTCACCGCTCTCATCATATTGTTTTGACATCCGACCTTCAAAACTGAAGGGCAATGTGTGGTGTCATATTTTCCCATTAGGTACACCTTAGCCACGTCAGAAATACGAAGGATGTAGATCTTGCAGCGCACCAAAGGAACCCATTTGCCGCAAATGAACCAGAACAAAGCAGTTTCTTGATTAACTAGAACAGTATATAGAAGTGGAAGTACTGATAGTCAATAAAGGACTTTAAGGAGGGCCTCTTCTGTGACCAAATGCTGGCAGATGCCATGACCTTTTACAAAACCTCCAATCAATTTTCTCCAGCAGGAGCCGTGAAGGACACAAGTCTTCTATGACCCAACCGTAAAACTATCGACTTTTCACCGTTGATTTTGGCACAAGACACACCTTCATACATTTTGATTTCTTTGCTGACCTTCGTTACATTGACACTGCTCGTTAAATATACCTTACATTGTCGGCATTAAAAAAATACCCGGCTTTTCTGGTAGCACCTGGTACTGAAAGTCTGTGTAAGACCGGATTTACCCACAACGTGCGAAGGAAAGATTCCAATCCAAAAATATACTGCATGGGCGAGAACGGACAACCTTGACGAAATAATCAAGACAAAAGTTTTGATTTTACCCTATTCACCCCAACTATGACTCCCGGGGGACGCATACAAAAGGCGAATCCAGCAGCGAAAATTCACTCCGAATCCAACTGTAATCAAAAAAGATGTTCATCCCAATTGAAAATCTTGGACTGATCTAAATTGATCAGCACGACATTACCATTGACTTTTTCTATGATCGTGTGAACAAAATGAAGACCGACTTTGATAGTTTTGCCCTTAAGTGCACAAAATTTGCTGAGGAACGATTAGACAAGACAGGACAGTCTGTAAACGGTCTGCCAAGTTCTTCGCCAAAATCATTTAAGTTAGTGTTTAGCATCGTTGAATGACAAAATTATCAATTCCGTCCCCACTGTGTGTGTTTTCGCGAAGTAACTTTACTATACCCAATACAGCTTCCTGGATAATTCCGAAGAAAATAGTAAACCTGGAAAAGGAATTTCCCCGAGCATATGGGATGGTAAAATAGTGTATAAACACGAAATTTAATTCGTATGTGCGTTTATTCCAAAAACCTCATAATGGTCCCTTTCTTATCTCCTCTCTAAAGAGTGGATTTTGAAGGGAGATAATCACAATATGATGCGAACATGTTATTTTTTTGCAAATTTCAGAATTATTTTCATTATTGTTGATAGTCCATAAATCTGGGTGGCATTTTTCTGGCACGGATGGGTCGGGTTTTGAGGTTAGGCCCATCGTTTGATTTTGTTACCTCCAGGTAGTGTGGAGATTCATTAGTTACTGACGGTTGTGGTAGGACAGGAAATGTCGGTGGTTCATTAGTTGAGGGAAGATCTTGGTATTCCAGATAGGTGGGGTGGGAACGGCGGTGGCACAACGAGTGTCGGGTGGGGGTCATTGACATTACTAGCCTTGTTCAGATCTCGAAGGCTATTGTCGAAATTTATGTTGCGAGCATTTTCGTTTATTTTACGAAGGAAGCGTCGATTTCAGCGTGTGGTTAACCAGCAACCATCCACTAAAACACGATATTGCATATATTGGATGGCATCCCCGATGGTGCCGGTGTTATTCCATCACTAAGGGTGATATCCATGTTGGTTCTAAACAGGCACAGGTTCTCTGACCTTGAGTAGGTTTAAATAGATGTCATAAACGTGTTTAGTTGCATTTGTGAAACGTTGGTTGATGGTTTTTCTCGTGTAGATCTGTGAGCTCCAGCCATTCTGGACAGAATTTGACAAAGTTTGATTTGTAGTCATTTAGGGAACGACCAAACAGTAGTTCTTCTGGCGATGCACCCAAATCAGGCGGTAGGGTGTTTCGGTGGAGCTTTTACCACTTCATCAATATCAAGCGAACCGTTAGGACTGATGTTCATTTTGAAGATGCTCTTCATATATTTAACAGCAGCTTCAGTTCTGTCGTTAGTCGGTGGGTAATGTGCTGACAATATTCGGTAGCGAATATCCCATGCTTTTAGAAACGTTTTCAGTGCATGACAGTTGTATGGGGGACCATTGTTACACGAAACCTTTTCCGGCACACCGAAACTAATGAAGTATTTACGTAGAATCTTACACACTGTAGAGGCTTTTGCTGCTTGATGTATTGATACCACCCCTGTTCAATCAGAATATCTGTCAAGATATATTATGTACTTACGTCCAGTCATATGAAAGATATCTGTGATTGTTAACTGGAAAGGGTAGTTTGGGTTGTAGGCCTCGATTAAGATTTGATGGAGCCATTTCACTGCAATGTTTCCATTTGTCTCGTTTGTTCTGCAATTGTTCTCCCATACCAGGCAAAAAATAAAATAAAGAAGAAAAAACAAAAAAACGTCAGGCATTTTTCTTTATGCTATTTACATTTTGGTGTATATTTTTCTGAATTAGAACGCGTCCTTCCTTGAATATTAGTGCGTTGATGACGTATTGTTTGTTTTGCATATTCCAAAACTCCCTAAACTGGATGTGCAGGAGTTCCTTATGTTCGGAAAATCCCTATTCAAGTGTCACTAGAGGTTCCTAATATTGATAATCTATGTTCGCTTCCCGCTTTATACATGCGAGATTGATGAGAGATGTTTCCTGGTCGTATTGGTACTGTATTCCTGCCTCTATCACCACCTCTTCTAAGTCAGTGTGATTCAACTACTGTAAACTTGGCATTCAACGCTGCGATACAGGACATTCCATTTGCTCCGCCTTTGGCATCATCGGGTATTGATATAGCCTTGAACTTCTACATCAAGGTCTGCTCTCTAATGTCCAAGATCCTTGGATTCTTTATTTCATTTAGGCTACAATCGTTAAATATCAGCACAGGAGGTTTGTGATCGATCGCAAGTATCAGGTGGGGGCAGCCTAAAAGGAACATTCTGCAACTTTCCAAATCGAACTTTATAACCAAAGCATCTCCCGCATAACGACTTTCCGCAGGCCTGGTAAATTGAGAACTGGCGTTGACAACTCTCCAATACCCTGGTCCACAATGATTATTTGCTGTGAATGGGTATTCACAATGTTTTTGGAACAGTATAAATCCTATTCCTGTTTGACTCCAATCTGTGGTCAGGCATGCGGGTCGATTTATCTCAAACGTTCGAACACCATTTTGGATACTGTTTAAGATTTTGGCTTCGGACGGCTGAAAAAGCTGTTCTAAAGTTTCGTCCCAGTAAAGTCTGTTTTTACTTTTGAGCAGTTCTCTAAATGGTGACATGATATGAAACTTGGTTGATCAAACTAAAGAAAGATCAAACTCCAGTGATATTTGTTGGGGATGAAATTCTCTAATGCCTTCTGATAGCTATTGAGTGGGTTTATATCCTATTGAGCTGATATCAAAATCGGCAAATTCTACGTTGTTTTTTGCAAAATGGAACTTGTCTGGGTTAAAGACAATCCCATAATCAGCACAAAGTCTAATGTATTTAACAGCGTGCCAAAATGAAAGCGGAACATCGTCATCCCATAAGATGGAATCATCCACACAACGCGCTACGCGAAGGAAACCTATAATATCATCGAATCGTTTTGTGTAGTCATCGTTGGATTCTTGGAAGCCTTGAGAGGCTCGTAAATATCGATAAATGCCCCATTCTGCGATAAATGTGGTGGTGTTTCATGCCTTCCTAGATAGAGGTACGTTGTGATACCCATTCCAGGCATCAAGAACAGTTTTCTTCTTTCCAGGAAGCACTGTACTGAGGATGTTGAACAAGAAGGATGTATGGTGCGTATCTCGTCTTGTGGCAGCATTCAAGTTCTGTAAATCGACCACTCTCCATGGACTCCATCCTTTTAAGGAACTGTAATCATTCTGGAGCACCATATTGTCGGTGTCCCAGCACGGACTGGTTCAATGATGTTAAGTGCAACATCTGCATCTACCTGTGATTTGACAGATTCTTTCCAGTGATGAGGTACTGAAATGGGTTTGTGTCCGGTGAAAGAACAAAATGGAGAGTGGTTCCCCTGTCATAGTCTGCTACTTTTGATGGGTGCATGTGTTGAATGCATTGTTGGCAAAATAACACTTAATCCAATTTTCCGGCTCTTCACGATATTTAACCACATGGTGCTAATGTCTCATCAGTTGCCTTTTGGTCGTTCTTTGTAGCAGCTATTTCACTTTGGTTGTGCTGGAAAGTTCTTGTTGATAAGTCTCAACTTTTTGAAGGTTCTGTGAAATATATTAACCTTTAAATTTTTAGCAAATATAAATAGTCTCCGAACAAGTTTCACTCTTCAGCGATATAGTGGCAATTAATATTCCGTTTATTGGCAAACTGTTGTCATTTACGGCATGAAAACTGTGTTTAGTATGCAATAAAGAGTTGTTGCTGCATCCCAGTTTAATTAAAATATCCTCTCCTGCTGTTGTTGTCTGGGCTCCTGTATCTGCTACAGCTGTAACTTGAACTATGTTCTAGGTCCATTTTAATTGATTGTCCTAATTTTCTGTGGGCAGTTGTATTTAAAAGCGACATTTATATCAATGAATGGTGGTGGTTCTGGTTTTTCAGGTGTAAATTGGTTGTTGGTCCAGGTGTCATGTAGGGTTCCTTCTCCTCCATCTTGTCATAGCAGGGGTTGTGTATTCACGGTTATTATAAAAGATATGCTTTCATCCTGGTTGTAACTTGCATTGTCCTCTATTATACAGTTTGACGAGGCTGTAACTTGGAAAAGGGGTTTTCTACACCACACACTTGGGGCATGACTTCCCCCATACAGGACATTGCTTACGGCCCCTGAGGTGTATATTGTACCCTCAACCTTTGCACTTTTCGGCGTGAATTTCATAGCTCTAGTTGTTAGGTGTGTAGCTTTCCTAAATGACTTGTTCCGTTGCTATGGAGACTTAGGGGGGGGGGGCATTTGAACAGGACTGGATTCCTCAATTGGTCGGAAGTGGCCCGTAGCTCTGGCAGTGCATTCCAAAGTCTGCAGACATTCGGTTAAATCATTCAGAGTTTGGAATGTTGAAATCTCAGTCAAAATTCTATTCTGGTGAAAAATGTTGCACAGGCCGACAATGACTTGTGATTTAATTATATCTTCAGAGTATCACATTATACAATGGTGGTCAGCACGTTTGACTGGAAGGTACAAACATTTTGTCTCCGCTTTCAGTCGAGAAACGAATGTTGTAATGATTTTTCCATCACTTTATTTAATCCTAAAGAACTGCAGTCAGTAAAATTCCGAGTGAACGAACTTCACTGCGACGGATTTAATGTATTTTAGCAACTGTTTTTTATGTGGCATTTTTTAGGATGTCTTGGCCAACGAAACTGAAAAGAATTTCTTTTATAATGTTTCGTTCAGGGATAATCTTCACCGACTCTTTATAATATTTTCACTCTCTTGTACAAGGCCGAAATACTTCACTACACACTCAGACTTCTGTGTGAATGTTTTATAGATTTACTTTTCCTAGTCATGTGATCCCAGTAACACAATACGTTTCAACTGTTGTGCTTGTTGGCTGGAGATTCGTGTTCGACCACACGCATAGATATTGGCACATTCTTCTTACATAACAATTTCCTCACGCGGATTGTAGTTCATCCCGCGTTTCAATTGAGTTGGTTGGCAAAATCATTTGCTTGTTGCAACTCGATGCGTCCTGGAAAATAATCCACGAGTTATTAAATGAGTTTGCCCCGATTACTGTGCGTTTAGGCTTCACGCGTTATGGGGGGAGGCAATTGGGCAGCGTTCTGTTGCTCAGTTGAAATAAATTGTGCCATGAGACGAGTCATCTCTTCTTGAATGGTAAGTTGGTGTTGTTGTATTAGAAACTCAGTACTCATTGGATCGAGTACAGGTTGTTGGTTCAGAAAGACTTCAGCGAGATGGTTCACTGGGGCAGTAATTTGCTCTGCATTAGACATGTTAGGCAAACAAATTTTCAGTCTAATAAAGACAGTCTAGTAACAAGAAGACTGTGTGACCATGTTCTGACAACAGTGAATGAATAAATTTACCAATATAAAACACGGGTAAATGCAGTTATCAAATGTCTCAAAAATACATTGGGTAATATCGCAATTTTATTTAGTCAATAAAATTGGACACGAGTAAAAATAATAATACGACAAAAAATATGAAGGCAAAAATAAAATGAAATAAAATTAGGGAGAGAGGGGTCTTTGTTTAAAATTCAAAGTAGTTTATTATGACTAAAAAAAAGACTCTCTATTTAGTTGCATATGTGTCTCAATGCAAATATGATAAGTAACTCATATATACAAAAAAGAAGTAAAGAAAAATTATAAAAAATATTTCACCGACTGATGCACTCAAAAAAACAGGGAAAGAAGTCACTACTTCTTCCCTCAAGCAAAACAAGGGTTCACACGTGTATCTTTTCTTTTCCTTAGAGACCAAGTTCCTAAAAATCTCCTTTTCTTCTTTTCTTTATTTTTTCTTAGAGACCTAGTCCCTAAAATGTTCATTTTTTTCCCTTCCTTTCAATAAAAAGCCACTCTCTTTCTTACTTCTGCGAGACAATGTCTCGAATATTGTTTTTCTTTTTCTTTATTTTATCTTTGTCAATCGTCTTCCCGCTCGATATAGCTGGTAATGATGTCTGAGACTTGTGTAGTTGTTTGAGTCGACTGAAGTCGTTACTTCTATTTTTCTGAGAGGAACAATTCCTCTAAAATAAAAATTTAGTAGAATCCTATTTTCTTCGGTTTCTTTTTTGTTTTCTCTTCTTTTTCAGCTTGTATTAAATTTGAATTCCCTTTTCGGATTCTGAATGTAATACAAAATCCTTCAGGTGGATTTAAATTCTTCTCATTTCTTTTCTTTTTTTTTAGCTTTCAAACCTTTTTTGAATTCCCTTTTGAAATTCTGAATGTAATAAAATCTCCTTCAGGTGGATATAAATTCTTCTCATTTCTTTTCTTTTCTTTTTTGGCTTTCAAACCTACTTTGAATTCCCTTCTGGAATTCTGAATGTAATACAAAATCCTTCAGGTGGATTTAAATTCTTCTCATTTCTTTTCTTTCTTTTTTTGACTTTCAAACCTTCTTTGAATTCCCTTTTGGGATTATGAATGTAATACAAAATCCTTCAGGTGGATTTAAATTCTTCTCATTTCTTTTCTTTTCTTTTTGGCTTTCAAATATTCTTTTAATTCCCTTTCGGAATTCTGAATGTAATACAAAATCCTTCATGTGGATTTAAATTCTTCTCATTTCTTTTCTTTTCTTTTTTGGCTTTGAAACATTCTTTGAATTGTCTTTTGGGATTCTGAATGTAATACAAAATCCTTCAGGTGGATTTAAATTCTTCTCATTTCTTTTGTTTTCTTTTTGGCTTTCAAGCCTTCTTTGAATTCCCTTTTGGGATTCTGAATGTAATACAAAATCCTTCAGGTGGATTTAAATTCTTCTCATTTCTTTTCTTTTCTTTTTGGTTTTCAACCTTCTTTGAATTCCCTTTCGGAATTCTGAATGTAATACAAAATCCTTCAGGTGGATTTAAATTCTTTCTCATTCCTTTTCTTGCTTTTTTTGGCTTTCAAACCTTCCTTGAATTGCCTTTTTGGATTCTGAATCTAATACAAAATCCTTCAGGTGGATTTAAATTCTTCTCATTTCTTTTCTTTTCTTGCTTTCAAAACTTCTTTGAATTCACTTTTGGGATTCTGAATGTAATACAAAATCCATCAGGTGGATTTAAATTCTTCTCATTTCTTTTCTTTTCTTTTTTGGCTTTCAAATCTTCTTTGAATTGCCTTTTGGGATCCTGAATGTAATACAAAATCCTTCAGGTGGATTTAAATTCTTATCATTTCTTTTCTTTCTTTTCTTGGCTTTCAAACCTTCTTTGAATTGCCTTTTGGGATTCTGAATGTAATACAAAATCCTTCAGGTGGATTTAAATTCTTCTCATTTCTTTTCTTTTCTTTTTTGGCTTTCAAACCTTCTTTGAATTGCCTTTTGGGATTCTGAATGTAATACAAAATCCTTCAGGTGGATTTAAATTCTTTCTCATTCCTTTTCTTGCTTTTTTTAGCTTTCAAACCTTCCTTGAAATGCCTTTTTGGATTCTGAATGTAATACAAAATCCTTCAGGTGGATTTAAATTCTTCTCATTTCTTTTCTTTCTTTTTTTGGCTTTCAAACCTTCTTTGAATTCCCTTTCGGAATTCTGAATGTAATACAAAATCCTTCAGGTGGATTTAAATTCTTCTCATTTCTTTTCTTTTCTTTTTTGGCTTTCAAACCTTCTTTGAATTCCCTTTCGGAATTCTGAATGTAATACAAAATCCTTCAGGTGGATTTAAATTCTTCTCATTTCTTTTCTTTTCTTTTTTTGGCTTTCAAACCTTCTTTGAATTGCCTTTTGGGATTCTGAATGTAATACAAAATCCTTCAGGTGGATTTAAATTCTTCTCATTTCTTTTCTTTCTTTTTTTGGCTTTCAAATCTTTTTTGAATTGCCTTTTGGGATACTGAATAGAATATAAAATCCTTCAGGTGGATTTAAATTCTTCTCATTTCTTTTCTTGCTTTTTTTGACTTTCAAACGTTCTTTGAATTGCCTTTTGGGATTCTGAATGTAATACAAAATCCTTCAGGTGGATTTAAATTCTTCTCATTTCTTTTCTTTCTTTTTTTGACTTTCAAACCTTCTTTGAATTGCCTTTTGGGATTCTGAATGTAATACAAAATCCTTCGGGTGGATTTAAATTCTTCTCATTTCTTTTCTTTTCTTTTTGGCTTTCAAATATTCTTTTAATTCCCTTTCGGAATTCTGAATGTAATACAAAATCCTTCATGTGGATTTAAATTCTTCTCATTTCTTTTCTTTTCTTTTCTTTTTTGGCTTTCAAACCTTCTTTGAATTCCGTTTTCGAATTCTGAATGTAATACAAAATCCTTCAGGTGGATTTAAATTCTTCTCATTTCTTTTCTTTTCGGCTATCAAATCTTCTTTGAATTGCCTTTTGGGATTCTGAATGTAATACAAAATCCTTCAGGTGGATTTAAATTCTTCTCATTTCTTTTGTTTTCTTTTTGGCTTTCAAGCCTTTTTTGAATTCCCTTTTGGGATTCTGAATGTAATACAAAATCCTTCAGGTGGATTTAAATTCTTCTCATTTCTCTTCTTTTCTTTTTGGTTTTCAACCTTCTTTGAATTCCCTTTCGGAAATCTGAATGTAATACAAAATCCTTCAGGTGGATTTAAATTCTTTTTCATTCCTTTTCTTGCTTTTTTTGGCTTTCAAACCTTCCTTGAATTGCCTTTTTGGATTCTGAATCTAATACAAAATCCTTCAGGTGGATTTAAATTCTTCTCATTTCTTATCTTTTCTTGCTTTCAAAACTTCTTTGAATTCACTTTTGGGATTCTGAATGTAATACAAAATCCATCAGGTGGATTTAAATTCTTCTCATTTCTTTTCTTTTCTTTTTTGGCTTTCAAATCTTCTTTGAATTGCCTTTTGGGATCCTGAATGTAATACAAAATCCTTCAGGTGGATTTAAATTCTTCTCATTTCTTTTCTTTCCTTTCTTGGCTTTCAAACCTTCTTTGAATTGCCTTTTGGGATTCTGAATGTAATACAAAATCCTTCAGGTGGATTTAAATTCTTCTCATTTCTTTTCTTTTCTTTTTTGGCTTTCAAACCTTCTTTGAATTGCCTTTTGGGATTCTGAATGTAATACAAAATCCTTCAGGTTGATTTAAATTCTCCTCATTTCTTTTCTTTTTTTTTTTTTTTGGCTTTCAAACCTTCTTTGAATTGCCTTTCGGAATTCTGAATGTAATACAAAATCCTTCAGGTGGATTTAAATTCTTTCTCATTCCTTTTCTTGCTTTTTTTAGCTTTCAAACCTTCCTTGAAATGCCTTTTTGGATTCTGAATGTAATACAAAATCCTTCAGGTGGATTTAAATTCTTCTCATTTCTTTTCTTTCTTTTTTTGGCTTTCAAACCTTCTTTGAATTCCCTTTCGGAATTCTGAATGTAATACAAAATCCTTCAGGTGGATTTAAATTCTTCTCATTTCTTTTCTTTTCTTTTTTTGGCTTTCAAACCTTCTTTGAATTCCCTTTCGGAATTCTGAATGTAATACAAAATCCTTCAGGTGGATTTAAATTCTTCTCATTTCTTTTCTTTTCTTTTTTGGCTTTGAAACATTCTTTGAATTGTCTTTTGGGATTCTGAATGTAATACAAAATCCTTCAGGTGGATTTAAATTCTTCTCATTTCTTTTCTTTTCTTTCTGGCTTTCAAGCCTTCTTTGAATTCCCTTTTGGGATTCTGAATGTAATACAAAATCCTTCAGGTGGATTTAAATTCTTCTCATTTCTTTTCTTTTCTTTTTGGTTTTCAACCTTCTTTGAATTCCCTTTCGGAATTCTGAATGTAATACAAAATCCTTCAGGTGGATTTAAATTCTTTCTCATTCCTTTTCTTGCTTTTTTTGGCTTTCAAACCTTCCTTGAATTGCCTTCTTGGATTCTGAATCTAATACAAAATCCTTCAGGTGGATTTAAATTCTTCTCATTTCTTTTCTTTTCTTGCTTTCAAAACTTCTTTGAATTCACTTTTGGGATTCTGAATGTAATACAAAATCCATCAGGTGGATTTAAATTCTTCTCATTTCTTTTCTTTTCTTTTTTGGCTTTCAAACCTTCTTTGAATTGCCTTTTGGGATTCTGAATGTAATACAAAATCCTTCAGGTGGATTTAAATTCTTCTCATTTCTTTTTTTTTTTTTTTGGCTTTCAAACCTTATTTGAATTGCCTTTCGGAATTCTGAATGTAATACAAAATCCTTCAGGTGGATTTAAATTCTATCTCATTCCTTTTCTTGCTTTTTTTAGCTTTCAAACCTTCCTTGAAATGCCTTTTTGGATTCTGAATGTAATACAAAATCCTTCAGGTGGATTTAAATTCTTCTCATTTCTTTTCTTTCTTTTTTTGGCTTTCAAACCTTCTTTGAATTCCCTTTCGCAATTCTGAATGTAATACAAAATCCTTCAGGTGGATTTAAATTCTTCTCATTTCTTTTCTTTTCTTTTTTTGGCTTTCAAACCTTCTTTGAATTCCCTTTCGGAATTCTGAATGTAATACAAAATCCTTCAGGTGGATTTAAATTCTTCTCATTTCTTTTCTTTCTTTTTTTTGCTTTCAAATCTTTTTTGAATTGCCTTTTGGGATTCTGAATGTAATACAAAATCCTTCAGGTGGATTTAAATTCTTCTCATTTCTTTTCTTTCTTTTTTTGGCTTTCAAATCTTTTTTGAATTGCCTTTTGGGATATTGAATAGAATATAAAATCCTTCAGGTTGATTTAAATTCTTCTCATTTCTTTTCTTTCTTTTTTTGACTTTCAAACCTTATTTGAATTGCCTTTTGGGATTCTGAATGTAATACAAAATCCTTCAGGTGGATTTAAATTCTTCTCATTTCTTTTCTTTTCTTTTTGGCTTTCAAATATTCTTTTAATTCCCTTTCGGAATTCCAAATGTAATACAAAATCCTTCATGTGGATTTAAATTCTTCTCATTTTTTTTCTTTTCTTTTTTGGCTTGGAAACATTCTTTGAATTGTCTTTTGGGATTCTGAATGTAATACAAAATCCTTCAGGTGGATTTAAATTCTTCTCATTTCTTTTCTTTTCTTTTCTTTTTTGGCTTTCAAACCTTCTTTGAATTCCGTTTTCGAATTCTGAATGTAATACAAAATCCTTCAGGTGGATTTAAATTCTTCTCATTTCTTTTCTTTTCGGCTATCAAATCTTCTTTGAATTGCCTTTTGGGATTCTGAATGTAATACAAAATTCTTCAGGTGGATTTAAATTCTTCTCATTTCTTTTGTTTTCTTTTTGGCTTTCAAGCCTTTTTTGAATTCCCTTTTGGGATTCTGAATGTAATACAAAATCCTTCAGGTGGATTTAAATTCTTCTCATTTCTCTTCTTTTCTTTTTGGTTTTCAACCTTCTTTGAATTCCCTTTCGGAAATCTGAATGTAATACAAAATCCTTCAGCTGGATTTAAATTCTTTCTCATTCCTTTTCTTGCTTTTTTTGGCTTTCAAACCTTCCTTGAATTGCTTTTTTGGATTCTGAATCTAATACAAAATCCTTCAGGTGGATTTAAATTCTTCTCATTTCTTATCTTTTCTTGCTTTCAAAATTTCTTTGAATTCACTTTTGGGATTCTGAATGTAATACAAAATCCATCAGGTGGATTTAAATTCTTCTCATTTCTTTTCTTTTCTTTCTTGGCTTTCAAACCTTCTTTGAATTGCCTTTTGGGATTCTGAATGTAATACAAAATCCTTCAGGTGGATTTAAATTCTTCTCATTTCTTTTCTTTTCTTTTTTGGCTTTCAAACCTTCTTTGAATTGCCTTTTGGGATTCTGAATGTAATACAAAATCCTTCAGGTTGATTTAAATTCTCCTCATTTCTTTTCTTTTTTTTTTTTTTTGGCTTTCAAACCTTATTTGAATTGCCTTTCGGAATTCTGAATGTAATACAAAATCCTTCAGGTGGATTTAAATTCTTTCTCATTCCTTTTCTTGCTTTTTTTAGCTTTCAAACCTTCCTTGAAATGCCTTTTTGGATTCTGAATGTAATACAAAATCCTTCATGTGGATTTAAATTCTTCTCATTTCTTTTCTTTCTTTTTTTGGCTTTCAAACCTTCTTTGAATTCCCTTTCGGAATTCTGAATGTAATACAAAATCCTTCAGGTGGATTTAAATTCTTCTCATTTCTTTTCTTTTCTTTTTTTGGCTTTCAAACCTTCTTTGAATTCCCTTTCGGAATTCTGAATGTAATACAAAATCCTTCAGGTGGATTTAAATTCTTCTCATTTCTTTTCTTTCTTTTTTTTGCTTTCAAATCTTCTTTGAATTGCCTTTTGGGATATTGAATAGAATATAAAATCCTTCAGGTTGATTTAAATTCTTCTCATTTCTTTTCTTTCTTTTTTTGACTTTCAAACCTTATTTGAATTGCCTTTTGGGATTCTGAATGTAATACAAAATCCTTCAGGTGGATTTAAATTCTTCTCATTTCTTTTCTTTTCTTTTTGACTTTCAAATATTCTTTTAATTCCCTTTCGGAATTCCAAATGTAATACAAAATCCTTCATGTGGATTTAAATTCTTCTCATTTCTTTTCTTTCTTTTTTTGGCTTTCAAATCTTTTTTGAATTGCCTTTTGGGATATTGAATATAATATAAAATCCTTCAGGTTGATTTAAATTCTTCTCATTTCTTTTCTTTCTTTTTTTGACTTTCAAACCTTATTTGAATTGCCTTTTGGGATTCTGAATGTAATACAAAATCCTTCAGGTGGATTTAAATTCTTCTCATTTCTTTTCTTTTCTTTTTGGCTTTCAAATATTCTTTTAATTCCCTTTCGGAATTCCAAATGTAATACAAAATCCTTCATGTGGATTTAAATTCTTCTCATTTTTTTTCTTTTCTTTTTTGGCTTGGAAACATTCTTTGAATTGTCTTTTGGGATTCTGAATGTAATACAAAATCCTTCAGGTGGATTTAAATTCTTCTCATTTCTTTTCTTTTCTTTTCTTTTTTGGCTTTCAAACCTTCTTTGAATTCCGTTTTCGAATTCTGAATGTAATACAAAATCCTTCAGGTGGATTTAAATTCTTCTCATTTCTTTTCTTTTCGGCTATCAAATCTTCTTTGAATTGCCTTTTGGGATTCTGAATGTAATACAAAATCCTTCAGGTGGATTTAAATTCTTCTCATTTCTTTTGTTTTCTTTTTGGTTTTCAACCTTCTTTGAATTCCCTTTCGGAAATCTGAATGTAATACAAAATCCTTCAGCTGGATTTAAATTCTTTCTCATTCCTTTTCTTGCTTTTTTTGGCTTTCAAACCTTCCTTGAATTGCCTTTTTGGATTCTGAATCTAATACAAAATCCTTCAGGTGGATTTAAATTCTTCTCATTTCTTATCTTTTCTTGCTTTCAAAACTTCTTTGAATTCACTTTTGGGATTCTGAATGTAATACAAAATCCATCAGGAGGATTTAAATTCTTCTCATTTCTTTTCTTTTCTTTTTTGGCTTTCAAATCTTCTTTGAATTGCCTTTTGGGATCCTGAATGTAATACAAAATCCTTCATGTGGATTTAAATTCTTTCTCATTCCTTTTCTTGCTTTTTTTAGCTTTCAAACCTTCCTTGAAATGCCTTTTTGGATTCTGAATGTAATACAAAATCCTTCATGTGGATTTAAATTCTTCTCATTTCTTTTCTTTCTTTTTTTGGCTTTCAAACCTTCTTTGAATTCCCTTTCGGAATTCTGAATGTAATACAAAATCCTTCAGGTGGATTTAAATTCTTCTCATTTCTTTTCTTTTCTTTTTTTGGCTTTCAAACCTTCTTTGAATTCCCTTTCGGAATTCTGAATGTAATACAAAATCCTTCAGGTGGATTTAAATTCTTCTCATTTCTTTTCTTTCTTTTTTTTGCTTTCAAATCTTCTTTGAATTGCCTTTTGGGATTCTGAATGTAATACAAAACCCTTCAGGTGGATTTAAATTCTTCTCATTTCTTTTCTTTCTTTTTTTGGCTTTCAAATCTTTTTTGAATTGCCTTTTGGGATATTGAATAGAATATAAAATCCTTCAGGTTGATTTAAATTCTTCTCATTTCTTTTCTTTCTTTTTTTGACTTTCAAACCTTATTTGAATTGCCTTTTGGGATTCTGAATGTAATACAAAATCCTTCAGGTGGATTTAAATTCTTCTCATTTCTTTTCTTTTCTTTTTGGCTTTCAAATATTCTTTTAATTCCCTTTCGGAATTCCAAATGTAATACAAAATCCTTCATGTGGATTTAAATTCTTCTCATTTCTTTTTTTTCTTTTTTGGCTTGGAAACATTCTTTGAATTGTCTTTTGGGATTCTGAATGTAATACAAAATCCTTCAGGTGGATTTAAATTCTTCTCATTTCTTTTCTTTTCTTTTCTTTTTTGGCTTTCAAACCTTCTTTGAATTCCGTTTTCGAATTCTGAATGTAATACAAAATCCTTCAGGTGGATTTAAATTCTTCTCATTTCTCTTCTTTTCTTTTTGGTTTTCAACCTTCTTTGAATTCCCTTTCGGAATTCTGAATGTAATACAAAATCCTTCAGGTGGATTTAAATTCTTTCTCATTCCTTTTCTTGCTTTTTTTGGCTTTCAAACCTTTCTTAAATTGCCTTTTTGGATTCTGAATCTAATACAAAATCCTTCAGGTGGATTTAAATTCTTCTCATTTCTTTTCTGTTCTTGCTTTCAAAACTTCTTTGAATTCACTTTTGGTATTCTGAATGTAATACAAAATCCTTCAGGTGGATTTAAATTCTTCTCATTTCTTTTCTTTTCTTTTTTGGCTTTCAAATCTTCTTTGAATTGCCTTTTGGGATTCTGAATGTAATACAAAATCCTTCAGGTGGATTTAAATTCTTCTCATTTCTTTTCTTTCTTTTTTTGGCTTTCAAATCTTTTTTGAATTGCCTTTTGGGATTCTGAATGTAATACAAAATCCTTCAGGTGGATTTAAATTCTTCTCATTTCTTTTCTTTCTTTTTTTGGCTTTCAAATCTTTTTTGAATTGCCTTTTGGGATATTGAATAGAATATAAATCCTTCAGGTTGATTTAAATTCTTCTCATTTCTTTTCTTTCTTTTTTTGACTTTCAAACCTTATTTGAATTGCCTTTTGGGATTCTGAATGTAATACAAAATCCTTCATGTGGATTTAAATTCTTCTCATTTCTTTTCTTTTCTTTTTTGGCTTTCAAGCCTTCTTTGAATTCCCTTTTCGGATTCTGAATGTAATACAAAATCCTTCAGGTGAATTAAAATTCTTCTCATTTCTTTTCTTTTCTTTTTGGCTTTCAACCTTCTTTGAATTCCCTTTTAGGATTCTGAATGTAATACAAAATCCTTCAGGTGGATTTAAATTCTTCTCATTTCTTTTCTTTTCTTTTTGGTTTTCAACCTTCTTTGAATTCCCTTTCGGAACTCTGAATGTAATACAAAATCCTTCAGGTGGATTTAAATTCTTTCTCATTCCTTTTCTTGCTTTTTTTAGCTTTCAAACCTTCCTTGAATTGCCTTTCGGAATTCTGAATGTAATACAAAATCTTTCAGGTGGATTTAAATTCTTCTCATTTCTTTTCTTTTCTTTTTTTGGCTTTCAAACCTTCTTTGAATTCCCTTTCGGAATTCTGAATGTAATACAAAATCCTTCAGGTGGATTTAAATTCTTCTCATTTCTTTTCTTTCTTATTTTGGCTTTCAAATCTTTTTTGAATTGCCTTTTGGGATTCTGAATGGAATACAAAATCCTTCAGGTGGATTTAAATTCTTCTCATTTCTTTTCTTTCTTTTTTTGGCTTTCAAATCTTTTTTGAATTGCCTTTTGGGATTCTGAATGTAATACAAAATCCTTCAGGTGGATTTAAATTCTTCTCATTTCTTTTCTTACTTTTTTTGGCTTTCAAATCTTTTTTGAATTGCCTTTTGGCATACTGAATAGAATATAAAATCCTTCAGGTGGATTTAAATTCTTCTCATTTCTTTTCTTTCTTTTTTTGACTTTCAAACCTTCTTTGAATTGCCTTTTGGGATTCTGAATGTAATACAAAATCCTTCAGGTGGATTTAAATTCTTCTCATTTCTTTTCTTTTCTTTTTTGGCTTTGAAACATTCTTTGAATTGTCTTTTGGGATTCTGAATGTAATACAAAATCCTTCAGGTGGATTTAAATTCTTCTCATTTCTTTTCTTTTCTTTTCTTTTTTGGCTTTCAAACCTTCTTTGAATTCCGTTTTCGAATTCTGAATGTAATACAAAATCCTTCAGGTGGATTTAAATTCTTCTCATTTCTTTTCTTTTCGGCTATCAAATCTTCTTTGAATTGCCTTTTGGGATTCTGAATGTAATACAAAATCCTTCAGGTGGATTTAAATTCTTCTCATTTCTTTTGTTTTCTTTTTGGCTTTCAAGCCTTCTTTGAATTCCCTTTTGGGATTCTGAATGTAATACAAAATCCTTCAGGTGGATTTAAATTCTTCTCATTTCTTTTCTTTTCTTTTTGGTTTTCAACCTTCTTTGAATTCCCTTTCGGAATTCTGAATGTAATACAAAATCCTTCAGGTGGATTTAAATTCTTTCTCATTCCTTTTCTTGCTTTTTTTGGCTTTCAAACCTTCCTTAAATTGCCTTTTTGGATTCTGAATCTAATACAAAATCCTTCAGGTGGATTTAAATTCTTCTCATTTCTTTTCTTTTCTTTCTTTCAAAACTTCTTTGAATTCACTTTTGGTATTCTGAATGTAATACAAAATCCTTCAGGTGGATTTAAATTCTTCTCATTTCTTTTCTTTTCTTTTTTGGCTTTCAAATCTTCTTTGAATTGCCTTTTGGGATTCTGAATGTAATACAAAATCCTTCAGGTTGATTTAAATTCTTCTCATTTCTTTTCTTTCTTTTCTTGGCTTTCAAACCTTCTTTGAATCGCCTTTTGGGATTCTGAATGTAATACAAAATCCTTCAGGTGGATTTAAATTCTTCTCATTTCTTTTCTTTTCTTTTCTTTTTGGTTTTCAACCTTCTTTGAATTCCCTTTCGGAATTCTGAATGTAATACAAAATCCTTCAGGTGGATTTAAATTCTTCTCATTTCTTTTCTTTTCTTTTTGGCTTTCAAATCTTCTTTGAATTCCCTTTTGGGATTCTGAATGTAATACAAAATCCTTCAGGTGAATTTAAATTCTTCTCATTTCTTTTCTTGCTTTTTTTGACTTTCAAACCTTCTTTGAATTGCCTTTTGGGATTCTGAATGTAATACAAAATCCTTCAGGTGGATTTAAATTCTTCTCATTTCTTTTCTTTTCTTTTTGGCTTTCAAACCTTCTTTGAATTACCTTTCGGAATTCTGAATGTAATACAAAATCCTTCAGGTGGATGTAAATTCTTCTCATTCCTTTTCTTTCTTTTTTTGGCTTTCAAACCTTCTTTGAATTGCCTTTTGGGATTCTGAATGGAATACAAAATCCTTCAGGTGGATATAAATTCTTCTCATTTCTTTTCTTTCTTTTTTTGCTTTCAAACCTTCTTCGAATCGCCTTTTGGGATTCTGAATGTAATACAAAATATTTCAGGAGATTTAAATTCTTCTCATTTCTTTTCTTTTCTTTTTGGCTTTCAAACCTTCTTTGAATTACCTTTCGGAATTCTGAATGTAATACAAAATCCTTCAGGTGGATGTAAATTCTTCTCATTCCTTTTCTTTCTTTTTTTGGCTTTCAAACCTTCTTTGAATTGCCTTTTGGGATTCTGAATGGAATACAAAATCCTTCAGGTGGATATAAATTCTTCTCATTTCTTTTCTTTCTTTTTTTGCTTTCAAACCTTCTTCGAATCGCCTTTTGGGATTCTGAATGTAATACAAAATATTTCAGGAGATTTAAATTCTTCTCATTTCTTTTCTTTTCTTTTTGGCTTTCAACCTTCTTTAATTCCCTTTCGGAATTCTGAATGTAATACAAAATCCTTCAGGTGGATTTAAATTCTACTCCTTTCTTTTCATTCTTTTTTTGGCTTTCAAACCTTCTTTGAATTGCCTTTTGGGATCCTGAATGTAATACAAAATCCATCAGGTGGATTTAATTTCTCATTTCTTTTCTTTCTTTTTTTGGCTTTCAAATCTTTTTTGAATTGCCTTTTGGGATACTGAAAAGAATATAAAATCCTTCAGGTTGATTTAAATTCTTCTCATTTCTTTTCTTTCTTTTTTTGACTTTCAAACCTTCTTTGAATTGCCTTTTGGGATTCTGAATGTAATACAAAATCCTTCGGGTGGATTTAAATTCTTCTCATTTCTTTTCTTTTCTTTTTTGGCTTTCAAATCTTCTTTGAATTGCCTTTTGGGATCCTGAATGTAATACAAAATCCTTCAGGTGGATTTAAATTCTTCTCATTTCTTTTCTTTCTTTTCTTGGCTTTCAAACCTTCTTTGAATTCCCTTTTGGGATTCTGAATGTAATACCAAATCCGTCAAGTGGATTTAAATTCTTCTCATTCCTTTTCTTGCTTTTTTTGGCTTTCAAACCTTCTTTGAATTGCCTTTTGGGATTCTGAATGTAATACAAAATCCTTCAGGTGGATGTAAATTCTTCTCATTCCTTTTCTTTCTTTTTTTGGCTTTCAAACCTTCTTTGAATTGCCTTTTGAGATTCTGAATGTAATACAAAATATTTCAGGTGGATTTAAATTCTTCTCATTTCTTTTCTTTCTTTTTTTGGCTTTCAAATCTTCTTTGAATTGCCTTTTGGGATTCTGAATGTAATACAAAATCCTTCAGGTGGATTTAAATTCTTCTCATTTCTTTTCTTTTCTTTTTGGCTTTCAACCTTCTTTGAATTCCCTTTCGGAATTCTGAATGTAATACAAAATCCTTCAGGTGGATTTAAATTCTACTCCTTTCTTTTCTTTTCTTTTTTGGCTTTCAAATCTTCTTTGAATTGCCTTTTGGGATCCTGAATGTAATACAAAATCCTTCAGGTGGATTTAAATTCTTCTCATTTCTTTTCTTTCTTTTCTTGGCTTTCAAACCATCTTTGAATTCCCTTTTGGGATTCTGAATGTAATACCAAATCCTTCAAGTGGATTTAAATTCTTCTCATTCCTTTTCTTGCTTTTTTTGGCTTTCAAACCTTCTTTGAATTGCCTTTTGGGATTCTGAATGTAATACAAAATCCTTCAGGTTGATTTAAATTCTTCTCATTTCTTTTCTTTTCTTTTTTTGGCTTTCAAACCTTCTTTGAATTGCCTTTCGGAATTCTGAATGTAATACAAAATCATTCAGGTGGATTTAAATTCTTTCTCATTCCTTTTCTTGCTTTTTTTAGCTTTCAAACCTTCCTTGAATTGCCTTTTTGGATTCTGAATGTAATACAAAATCCTTCAGGTGGATGTAAATTCTTCTCATTCCTTTTCTTTCTTTTTTTGGCTTTCAAACCTTCTTTGAATTGCCTTTTGGGATTCTAAATGTAATACAAAATCCTTCAGGTGGATATAAATTCTTCTCATTTCTTTTCTTTCTTTTTTTGCTTTCAAACCTTCTTTGAATCGCCTTTTGGGATTCTGAATGTAATACAAAATATTTCAGGTCGATTTAAATTCTTCTCATTTCTTTTCTTTCTTTTTTTGGCTTTCAAATCTTCTTTGAATCGCCTTTTGGGATTCTGAATGTAATACAAAATCCTTCAGGTGGATTTAAATTCTTCTCATTTCTTTTCTTTTCTTTTTGGCTTTCAACCTTCTTTGAATTCCCTTTCGAAATTCTGAATGTAATACAAAATCCTTCAGGTGGATTTAAATTCTACTCCTTTCTTTTCTTTCTTTTTTTGGCTTTCAAACCTTCTTTGAATTGCCTTTTGGGATCCTGAATGTAATACAAAATCCTTCAGGTGGATTTAAATTCTTCTCATTTCTTTTCTTTCTTTTTTTGGCTTTCAAATCATCTTTGAATTGCCTTTTGGGATTCTGAATGTAATACAAAATCCTTCAGGTGGATTTAAATTCTTCTCATTTCTTTTCTTTTCTTTTTTTGGCTTTCAAACCTTCTTTGAATTGCCTTTCGGAATTCTGAATGTAATACCAAATCCTTCAAGTGGATTAAAATTCTTCTCATTCCTTTTCTTGCTTTTTTTGGCTTTCAAACCTTCTTTGAATTGCCTTTTGGGATTGTGAATGTAATACAAAATCCTTCAGGTTGATTTAAATTCTTCTCATTTCTTTTCTTTTCTTTTTTTGGCTTTCAAACCTTCTTTGAATTGCCTTTCGGAATTCTGAATGTAATACAAAATCATTCAGGTGGATTTAAATTCTTTCTCATTCCTTTTCTTGCTTTTTTTAGCTTTCAAACCTTCCTTGAATTGCCTTTTTGGATTCTGAATTTAATACAAAATCCTTCAGGTGGATTTAAATTCTTCTCATTTCTTTTCTTTCTTTTTTTGGCTTTCAAACCTTCTTTGAATTCCCTTTCGGAATTCTGAATGTAATACAAAATCCTTCAGGTGGATTTAAATTCTTCTCTCTTCTTTTCTTTTCTTTTTTTGGCTTTCAAACCTTCTTTGAATTCCCTTTCGGAATTCTGAATGTAATACAAAATCCTTCAGGTGGATTTAAATTCTTCTCATTTCTTTTCTTTCTTTTTTTGGCTTTCAAATCTTTTTTGAATTGCCTTTTGGGATTCTGAATCTAATACAAAATCCTTCAGGTGGATTTAAATTCTTCTCATTTCTTTTCTTTCTTTTTTTGGCTTTCAAATCTTTTTTGAATTGCCTTTTGGGATTCTGAATGTAATACAAAATCCTTCAGGTGGATTTAAATTCTTCTCATTCCCTTTCTTTCTTTTTTTGGCTTTCAAATATTTTTGAATTGCCTTTTGGGATACTGAATAGAATATAAAATCCTTCAGGTTGATTTAAATTCTTCTCATTTCTTTTCTTTCTTTTTTTGACTTTCAAACCTTCTTTGAATTGCCTTTTGGGATTCTGAATGTAATACAAAATCCTTCAGGTGGATTTAAATTCTTCTCATTTCTTTTCTTTTCTTTTTGGCTTTCAAATATTCTTTTAATTCCCTTTCGGAATTCTGAATGTAATACAAAATCCTTCAGGTGGATTTAAATTCTTCTCATTTCTTTTCTTTTCTTTTTTGGCTTTGAAACATTCTTTGAATTGTCTTTTGGGATTCTGAATGTAATACAAAATCCTTCAGGTGGATATAAATTCTTCTCATTTCTTTTCCTTTCTTTTCTTTTTTGGCTTTCAAACCTTCTTTGAATTCCGTTTTCGAATTCTGAATGTAATACAAAATCCTTCAGGTGGATTTAAATTCTTCTCATTTCTTTTCTTTTCGGCTATCAAATCTTCTTTGAATTCCCTTTTGGGATTCTGAATGTAATTCAAAATCCTTCAGGTGGATTTAAATTCTTCTCATTTCTTTTCTTTTCTTTTTGGTTTTCAACCTTCTTTGAATTCCCTTTCGGAATTCTGAATGTTATACAAAATCCTTCAGGTGGATTTATATTCTTCTCATTTCTTTTCTTTTCTTTTTTGGCTTTGAAACATTCTTTGAATTGTCTTTTGGGATTCTGAATGTAATACAAAATCCTTCAGGTGGATTTAAATTCTTCTCATTTCTTTTCTTTTCTTTTCTTTTTTGGCTTTCAAACATTCTTTGAATTCCGTTTTCGAATTTTGAATGTAATACAAAATCCTTCAGGTGGATTTAAATTCTTCTCATTTCTTTTCTTTTCGGCTATCAAATCTTCTTTGAATTCCCTTTTGGGATTCTGAATGTAATTCAAAATCCTTCAGGTGGATTTAAATTCTTCTCATTTCTTTTCTTTTCTTTTTGGTTTTCAACCTTCTTTGAATTCCCTTTCGGAATTCTGAATGTAATACAAAATCTTTCAGGTGGATTTAAATTCTTTCTCATTCCTTTTCTTGCTTTTTTTGGCTTTCAAACCTTCCTTAAATTGCCTTTTTGGATTCTGAATCTAATACAAAATCCTTCAGGTGGATTTAAATTCTTCTCATTTCTTTTCTTTTCTTTTTTGGCTTTCAAAACTTCTTTGAATTCACTTTTGGTATTCTGAATGTAATACAAAATCCTTCAGGTGGATTTAAATTTTTCTCATTTCTTTTCTTTTCTTTTTTGGCTTTCAAATCTTCTTTGAATTCCCTTTTGGGATTCTGAATGTAATACAAAATCCTTCAGGTGGATTTAAATTCTTCTCATTTCTTTTCTTTCTTTTCTTGGCTTTCAAACCTTCTTTGAATTGCCTTTTGGGATTCTGAATGTAATACAAAATCCTTCAGGTGGATTTAAATTCTTCTCATTTCTTTTCTTTCTTTTCTTGGCTTTCAAACCTTCTTTGAATTGCCTTTTGGGATTCTGAATGTAATACAAAATCCTTCAGGTGGATTTAAATTCTTCTCATTTCTTTTCTTTTCTTTTTGGCTTTCAAACCTTCTTTGAATTCCCTTTCGGAATTCTGAATGTAATACAAAATCCTTCAGGTGGATGTAAATTCTTCTCATTCCTTTTCTTTCTTTTTTTGGCTTTCAAACCTTCTTTGAATCGCCTTTTGGGATTCTGAATGTAATACAAAATCCTTCAGGTGGATTTAAATTCTTCTCATTTCTTTTCTTTCTTTTTTTGCTTTCAAACCTATTTTGAATCGCCTTTTGGGATTCTGAATGTAATACAAAATATTTGAGGTCGATTTAAATTCTTCTCAGTTCTTTTCTTTCTTTTTTTGGCTTTCAAATCTTCTTTGAATTGCCTTTTGGGATTCTGAATGTAATACAAAATCCTTCAGGTGGATTTAAATTCTTCTCATTTCTTTTCTTTTGTTTTCGGCTTTCAACCTTCTTTGAATTCCCTTTCGGAATTCTGAATGTAATACAAAATCCTTCAGGTGGATTTAAATTCTACTCCTTTCTTTTCTTTCTTTTTTTGGCTTTCAAACCTTCTTTGAATTGCCTTTTGGGATCCTGAATGTAATACAAAATCCTTCAGGTGGATTTAAATTCTTCTCATTTCTTTTCTTTTCCTTTTGGCTTTCAAATCTTCTTTGAATTCCCTCTTGGGATTCTGAATGTAATACAAAATCCTTCAGATGGATTTAAATTCTTCTCATTTCTTTTCTTTTCTTTTTTGGCTTTCAAACCTTCTTTGAATTCCGTTTTCGAATTCTGAATGTAATACAAAATCCTTCAGGTGGATTTAAATTCTTCTCATTTCTTTTGTTTCTTTTCTTGGCTTTCAAACCTTCTTTGAATTCCCTTTTGGGATTCTGAATGTAATACAAAATCCCTCTGGTGGATTTAAATTTTTCTCATTTCTTTTCTTTTGTTTTTAGCTTTCAAACCTTCTTTGAATTGCCTTTTGGAATTCTGAATGTAATCCAAAATCCTTCAGGTGGATTTAAATTCTTTCTCATTCCTTTTCTTGCTTTTTTTGGCTTTCAAACCTTCCATGAATTGCCTTTTTGGATTCTGAATGTAATACAAAATCCTTCAGGTGGATTTAAATTCTTCTCATTTATTTTCTTTCTTTTTTTAGCTTTCAAACCTTCTTTAAATTCCCTTTTGGGATTCTGAATGTAATACAAAACCCTTCAGGTGAATTTAAATTCTTCTCATTTTTTTTCTTTTCTTTTTTTGGCTTTCAAACCTTCTTTGAATTCCCTTTCGGAATTCTGAATGTAATACAAAATCCTTCAGGTGGATTTAAATTCCTCTCGTTTCTTTTCTTTTCTTGCTTTCAAACCTTCTTTGAATTCACTTTTGGGATTCTGAATGTAATACAAAATCCTTCAGGTGTATTTAAATTCTTCTCATTTCTTTTCTTTTCTTTTCGGCTTTCAAGCCTTCTTTGAATCCCTTTTGGGATTCTGAATGTAATACAAAATCCTTCAGGTGGATTTAAATTCTTCTCATTTCTTTTCTTTTCTTTTTTTGGCTTTCAAACCTTCTTTGAATTCCCTTTCGGGATTCTGAATGTAATACAAAATCCTTCAGATGGATTTAAATTCTTCTCATTTCTTTTCTTTTCTTGCTTTCAAACCTTCTTTGAATTCCTTTTTGGGATTCTGAATGTAATACAAAATCCTTCAGGTGGATTTAAATTTTTCTCATTTCTTTTCTTTCCTTTTTTGCTTTCAAACCTTCTTTGAATTCCCTTTTTGGGATTCTGAATGTAATACAAAATCCTTCAGATGGATTTAAATTCTTCTCATTTCTTTTCTTTTCTTGCTTTCAAACCTTCTTTGAATTCCCTTTTGGGATTCTGAATGTAATACAAAACCCTTCAGGTGGATTTAAATTCTTCTCACTTCTTTTCTTTTCATTTTTGGCTTTCAAACCTTCTTTGAATTCCCTTTTGGGATTCTGAATGTAATACAAAATCCTTCAGGTGGATTTAAATTCTTCTCACTTCTTTTCTTTTCATTTTTGGCTTTCAAACCTTCTTTGAATTCCCTTTTGGGATTCTGAATGTAATACAAAATCCTTCAGGTGGATTTAAATTTTCTCATTTCTTTTCTTTTCTTTTTGGCTTTCAAGCTTTCTTTGAATTCCCTTTTGGGATTCTGAATGTAATACAAAATCCTTCAGGTGGATTTAAATTCTTCTCTTTTATTTTCTTTTCCTTTTGGCTTTCAAACCTTCTTTGAATTCCCTTTTTGGGATTCGGAATGTAATACAAAATCTTTCAGGTGGATTTAAATTCTTCTCATTTCTTTTCTTTTCTTTTTGGCTTTCAAACCTTATTTGAATTGCCTTTTGGGATTCTGAATGTAATACAAAATCCTTCAGGTGGATTTAAATTCTTCTCATTTCTTTTCTTTTCCTTTTGGCTTTCAAACCTTCTTTGAATTCCCTTTTGGGATTCTGAATGTAATACAAAATCCTTCAGCTGGATTTAAATTATTCTCCTGTCTTTTCTTTCATTTTTTGGCTTTCAAACCTTCTTTGAATTGCCTTTTGTGATTCTGAATGTAATACAAAATCCTTCAGGTGGATTTAAATTCTTCTCATTTCTTTTCTTTTCTTTTTGGCTTTCAACCTTCTTTGAATTCCCTTTCGGAATTCTGAATGTAATACAAAATCCTTCAGGTTGATTTAAATTCTTCTCATTTCTTTTCTTTCTTTTTTTGGCTTTCAAAACTTCTTTGAATTGCCTTTTGGGATTCTGAATGTAATACAAAATCCTTCAGGTGGATTTAAATTCTTCTCATTTCTTTTCTTTTCTTTTTGGCTTTCAACCTTCTTTGAATTCCCTTTCGGAATTCTGAATGTAATACAAAATCCTTCAGGTGGATTTAAATTCTTCTCATTTCTTTTCTTTTCTTTTTGGCTTTCAAATATTCTTTTAATTCCCTTTCGGAATTCTGAATGTAATACAAAATCCTTCAGGTGGATTTAAATTCTTCTCATTTCTTTTTTTTTCTTTTTGGCTTTCAAACCTTCTTTGAATTCTTTTTGGGATTCTGAATGAAACACTAAATCCTTCAAGTGGACTTCATTCCTGTAATTCAGTTCCATTATAGTTTAGGAGTAAAAAAAACGCAGCCTAATTCTACTACATCCTTTTTTCAACTGCCTAAGCTTGATCTCGGCGGGTTACGCCAGGGGTTCATATCAAAGCTCCTCTGCCACTCACAGATTTTCACCGAACACAAAAGTTAACCAGCAGTAAAAGAAAGACAATACAAAATAAGTCCTGAATTGACCCAGAAATGTTGGTGTTTCATTCAATAAACCCATTTACCGATAAAATGTCCACCCCAAAGGTATGGGTCAACAGTGATCACTAGCAATACAACTCAGGTGTGGTACAAGAGCGAAACAAATACGAAACAATGTTTAAATATTGAATGTGTATAACAAGTACGTACGATAAAGTTCAATGTTCAACTGTTTACAAACTTCTTTTCGTGATGAGGTCACTTACGAAATCATGTTTCGGTTTTATGGATATTTCCAGAGAAAATTGTAAACCTGGAAACGGAATCTTCCCTAACATACGGGAAGATGAAATATAGCACAATCAAGTGTTATGAAATAGCCGAGGGATTTCGGTTCATGCCTTTGAGTTTAGTTAGGCTGAGAACCTTTCGGCTCAGCACATGGGTTGGTTGCGTGTAAGATTGAAGCAGGTGTTAACGCGGGTGCGCGCGAGCGGATGGAGGTGTCACTCAGATGTCATAACAGTCCGAGACGATACTGGGTGACAAGGTGCGGGTGACGTCACGCACCGGAAGCACGCGGAAGTTTGTGTGAGAATTTGAAGAAAATGAGAGTCGGGTTTTGGACGCCGAACGAGAAGGATCGATTTTGGAGCTCGCAGGCGCGAGGCGAACGTGCGCCCGATGGGGGCCGCTCGAGTGTGGGGCCAAATGAATAAGACAGCATAGAAGATTGTGTCTCTCCTCCTTACGTCGAAACCTTTAACTCAAAGTTAATAAAAAGGTTTCGTACCTGAATAAGAAGTAGTTACGTGTTTTTGAGATTCCTGTTCTTTATATATTCTATCGTTATGAACATTACATGTCTATTTCGCACATAGCCATATTCGTGTATATGGCTACGCAACACAAGGAGGTTTATTCACACGTGCGTTTATTTCGAAAACGTCATGATAGTCCTTGTCTTATTTCCTCTCTAGAAAGTGGAGGTTGTAGGGAGATAATTACAATACGATACGAAAATACCCCTGGTGAAACGTTAGTTTATTATCTTCTGTTTCATCCAGCAAGACAGAAACATGTCCAACAAGTACACATCGAAAGGAAGACCATCGATCCCTGGAGTCTTATCCATTCCGACTGTCTTCTGCATTTGCAACACTAGTCACTCACACCTAACAACTTCTGTCACCTTGAGGCAAGATTGAGATTGTTATATTCCGTGTTTATTACTCTTAGGTTTCCTTTCTGTCCTCGTGGGGAAGGCACGTCATTAAAACTTGTTTTAGCAACACGATAAAATTATAACTAAAATTTCTTCCTTACTGAAGATGTTCGAATACAAAAAAACTCAAGGCCGGCTTAATGAACAACAAAGCACATTTATTAATGCAAAAAAAATAAATAAAAACCAAAAACGAATCAAAACAAAATTAAAAGCAACAGAATGTCTATGCGCCTTCTTGGCGGGATTTGGTCGGTAATTCGGCTGAGTCCTTTGAAGCCCAAAAAACAGGAGATTGAAATTTACCTAGGAATACCTTTCCCTTCCTGTTTTGTTGGTATTAAAGTTTTGGGACATACCTTATAAAATTTTCTTGTTCGGGCAAAATGGTTTCTTGCTGCGCGCACGTGCTAGGGTTAAGATGGAGGAAAAATGTCGATTCTGGTAGGGGGCTTCGGCCAACGGAGTTCCTTTCTGGGATGACTGGTAATTAATTGTTTTTGTTTTCCTTCTACAAAATTTTCTTTTTTTCCCTTTTTTGAAACCTTGAATGGAACGCGACGCCTACCTCTGGGTGAAAGCAGAGAACCCCCCCTTTTTGTTATTGTTGACATTGAAATCCTTGCTTTGTCGGCAAGGGTCTCTCTTCGTCAAATCCGAGCCTTCATCCCTTGCTTCGTCCCCTAGACTGAGAAAGATCAGCGGGCTAGCAATCCCTCCTTTTACCCCCCTTTTTCGCAGCAACAGGCATCCTGTGGTTTGGTTGGCCCATCAACCTCTCGTCATTCAAAATGAAGGGCTGACTCCTACTGTTTTAGAGAATTCTCTCCCTCCACCCTGGACTGCATGTTTCAAACTAAAAGAGGGGAACATGTGCCAGCAAGTTTCCGCCAATGATTCCTCCTCACGCTTGTGGGACAGAATATGTGAATATAACAATAACAGTTCAGGCTCCCTGATCAAAAGCTTCAGAAAGAAATCTCGAAACTTCTTGCAAATGCCTTCGTTTTTATCCCGACATTGTTCGTCCGGAGATGTAACACTAGTGTTATGTCGTTGTAAAGTATCTTTAATGTCCTCAGCTTGTAGTTCGTAAGTCATATCCGTTGTCTTACGAGACATTCTTTTTAACCTTGATCTAATTGAACCTGGTACTTTTTGTTATAAGTAAAAGCTTGGCTATATTAGTTATTTCCAAGATTAACTGCCCTATTTGTTCTAGATTCTAACGGCCCTTTTGCCACTTACCTTGCTTGAGTCTTCTATTATAGTCGGCAACAAAGGACCTAATTGTATCCTGAACCTTGGTCAAACAACTATTGCTAATTATGATACTCGTCAAGTCCCTCTTTAATTTTACTTCCAGCTGGCTTTAAAAATCTTTCTCATCCAACAAAGATGCACTGAATTTTCAGCAACCAGATATCCTAACCATAACCTCATGTACATTAATTGTGACAAAAAAACTTGGACCGCCAAATAGGTCTAAGTTGACTCTACTAACACTCGGTCGAGATTGCTCGAAAGCTGACCAGAGACGCCTCTACCGGTAAAAGTCCATTTTAGTCTTCTTGAATTCTTCTCTCGGAGTTTACCAACGAGATCAAGTCTCTCGACAAACTCTCAAAAGTATTTGCATTCAAGTTCGTAGTATCCCGTTTAACTGCCGTTGATCTATCTTGTAACAGTGATCTAATCTCCCACTAAAATTAACCACTTCGATGACTTCACAAAGGGGTCGATGCTTCAAAAATTGTCGGGAGGCTCACAGTTAGCATTGAACCCATAAACCCCAAGAAAACAAAAAGCCTTGTCCTTTCTGGTAACATACATCCGACAAAGTTTGCTCACCGGATTAGATAAAACAAGAGAACACGTCGCTTTAAGGTTTCTATGGACCAGCTACGAGACTTCTCTTGCACAACCGTCAAATTGGGCTGAAAAGGGATCGTAAACCCTTAACAGAATGCCTTCACTGAAGGTGAAATCAAAGCAGATCTCTAGAATACAATATATATGAACCCGACGAAGCTGAAGGCAGGAAAAATCAACAGACATTCATTCGTAGCTTTAGAAAATTGTGACTGATTATGAAACTGAGTCCAGGAAGAACTAAAGCGCCTGTAGACGCATCATAGAGACATAAAGTCTTTGGGCATCTGTTTTGTATACCATCCAATTTTCTGTGTTGTACAGGAGGATTGAAAGAACTATGGCGAAATACACTGCACATTTAGTTTTTATAGAAACGTTTATGTTGAGTCAGACACAGTTCGTCAAAGGACTTGCAAGTATTTGACGTTCTTGCATCCAATTCCACATTTAATCTGTTGTTGTTGGCGACCGTGGAGCCAAGATATTTGAATTTGTTTTCTTGGGATCGAACGTAACCCTCTATCAGTATGTCTTGACCAATGTTATGAGATACTGGAAGGGAGTTGGTACATAATCTCGGTTTTCTTGAGGTTCATTTTCTGCCCAAAATACATTTGCAGATTTCAAGGAACGGGTGGTTATTACTTGTGCGTTTCAGTTGGTTGAATGCCACGAAGGCAGAGTTGTCAGTAAACATGAGATCGCGTACCCAGAACATTTCTGATTTTTCTTGCAAACTTAAATTGACTGACATTTCACAGCTTTGCCTCTGTTTTACTCTTTATCCGTACTCTTTTGTGAATAAATCTCTCATTTTTTATGTTAACACCTATTCAAGCTCCACAAGCATACTGAATCAGGAAGATATAGTGGAATAGGCTTCAGTATTGACAATTTGAAGGTTGTCTTCGTATATTTGTCATTCAGTCTACAGATAGTCTGCCTCCAGCCGAGAAAAACACTCTGTATCTGGTATGGAATATTACCATTTCTCTATTGCTAGTTCCACAATATACAACACAATTATTATGTAGCAGAAAAAATTTCAAATTATTATTTTGTGCGGGAATTGCTATTGCGGTTGGAGTTCGAATTTATATATTTAGCCCAATGAGAATGACTGATGCCATTCTGCCCGAGTCACCTCCCCGGGGCGACATAAAAGACCGCTCTCTTCGCTTCCTCCTTTGCTAGCCGCAAAACAGACCAATCAACGTGAGAGAGCACATTCTCTCTTCTTCGCTTCTTCACTTGCTAGCAGGAGGACAGACCATCCTTTTCCTCTCACCAGAGAGTCCACTAAACCTTATGGGGAGAGCACATCCAATTTATGGGCCATTGGTGTCTAGGAAATCATTTTTTCGTCATTCATCTTTCTTTCTAAAGCAACGGATCCTCGGAGAAACAAATTGAATATTTTCAAATCCTGCTTTGACTTCAGCATTTAATTCCTGACGACAGCATCTCAACCCCTGCTTTGACTTTAACGTCTTAATTTCAGCTCTATCATTTACAACCGTTTACTTATCCCTGCGACTTACCGCACAAAGGTTATCTTTATGGTTGTCATTAAACTTCCAAATTGAAAACTATCGACATCTTCGTCAACTCATTTGTTCTTCCTTTTAATATAACAAGAGGCAACAGAACTCTACAGCCTCAACTGCCATTTTTGTATAAATGGTAATAACATCTGCCCTCATGTTATAATTACAAACAAACGTAGACGAAAGAAAATTGACAAAAACAAGAATGTTAAAAAACGAACAATTTTACTTTATCACAACTGGACAAATAACAAATACAAAGGTTGTAAGGTTCATAATTTTTTTCTATGTAAAGAAGTGTGTGTTTGTATGTCAAAATAAGAATATTTCTAATCAAGAATAACAGTGAGAAAGAGAGTGGTCAACTCGTACTTACATACATGAGTATGTGTGCGGGTATGTATGCTTTCTGGTATGTCTGAGTCACTTAATCTATTGGTCATTCAAACCCACTGTTGGCGTGTGTTAATGTAGTCGAATGTATCTGATTTTTTCTTCTATGTGTATTGTCTGTGTGGTATGTGGCCGTCTGTGTGTCGCCTCCTTCCTTTGAACTAAAAAATTCTGGGTTCTTATACTCTTTGAGTGGATCAAAATAAGATATTTTAAGTTTACGCTGGTAGATTTTATTTCGAGTCAACTAAAGTTCAAATGTACGGACGTATGAGTCAACACAACTTGTGACTTGATCTAACCTATGAGAATCGTAGAAATTACTTATTTTTTGAGGCGCATATTTTTTTGTTCTATGAAACATCTTTGATCCGTTTTTCGAGAATGTTCTAATCAATATGTTTGCTGATTGGCTTAGAAATATCCTAAGTAAGTGAGGTTTGGATCCTTTTTTTCCCTAGAATATTCTGATTTACGTTTTCTAAGCTAATCTAACTAAAAATAAAAAAGTGTGTATCCTATATAAGCAAAGAATCTCAAGGCAACGCTACTTTTCATAGATTTCTCCAAAGCATATGATTCCATTCACAGAGGTAAGATGGAGCATATATCAATTGCCTGTGGACTTTCCCAAGAAAATGTAAGCAGTTTAATGATGCTTTACAAAAACACAAAAACAATGGTTCACTCACTTAATGGAGATGCTGACTTCCCTCGACATAGTGGCTGGATTCTTGCAAAGAAATACATTATCACCATATTTGTTTATAATCTGCCTAAACTACGTACTTCGAATGTCAATAAATCTAATAAAAGAAAATGTTTCCCATTAAAAAAAAGGCAACAAGCAGACGATATCACGCAAACCCACTTTAGCTATTAATAACAAACAGACCATCCCAAAAGCTACCGAACCCTCTCTAGAGGTAACAAAAGCAGTACGCTCAAGAGCTGCCCGAACAATACTTCTACCAAGCAGGCTGTCAAATATGTCGAGTATAGAGAACAATTAAGGAAAATAAACGAAGAAAAGAAAATATTAATGAAAATAAGTGACTTAGGAGCGAGGATGTTCAGTGAAAGGATTCTAGCTATCTCCCTTGAAGAATTTGACTCTCCTGAGAAGGAGTAAGAGAAAAGTGTCATTGTAATAAACGTTGATGTCCAACTATCCTCCACGTTTATTTCTCTCTTATCATCCCGTATATCCGTTAATATTCTTTCCACAGGTTTTCAATTGTCTATGGATGAACCCTCACCTACGTAACATTTTTTTTATATTTCATTGTTTGCTTTTTTTAAATTAATCCTATTGAATAAATCTTGTAGATAAGTAATGATATTTTTGTATTCCTTTTTGTTGTTTGTTTTCATTTTTTTTCATTCATTTTCGTTAGTATTTTTATATTTATCGTAGTATGAGTTTAAAAAAAAAATTCACCAATTAAGGGGAGATAAGTGAAATATTCACGCATCATTCTTTCCGTTTACCAAAAAAACTTTCAAGAATTTTGAAATTAACGTTTTACACAATTATCTACTTTCTCTTCTTTTGTAATTATTGGTGGCGGGTTGGGGGGATAAGGCTAAATTTTTTCGATTCCATTGAGTCCAAATTAAAAATTATTTATAGTTTTTATTGGTTATCTCCCTTGAGTTTCGCTCTTTTTGCAAATATTTTGTTTCAAGCGAAAACGACGATTATTTTTAAATTTAATTCAACAAAATAATTTATTGAAAATTCAACTATTTTTCTTCTTTTACTGTTTCGTTGTCCTATCAAAAGGATATCAGATGCAAGAAAATAAAGAAAGAAGCAAGTATTATATCTATTTATTTATTTATTTATTCATTTATTTATTAAGTAAAAATATGTATTTTTTGCTGAAAGACTTTCTCTTTTTATTCACAAAGGATTAAGAATAGTTTTACCATATTTTGTAAATACGAATGTGAAACATCTTCATATTTTTGCATCAATTACTTTATAAAAGCTACCAATAAAAAGTATCCACTTTTTTTTAATTAAAGGAATATCGACAGTTTATATTTAAAACTATTGAAATACACTGATTTTTATTAAAAAGAAACAATCCGAAATTACTGAGAAAAAAATCTACTTTCAGTCTATAAGAAACGAAATGATAAGAATATTGAATTAATAAATATGACTGATTTGATTTTTCAAAAATTATCTTAAAATACGTTTTTTATTCTTTGTTTTGCGTCAGTTTCTGCTATTTCCCTTCATATGAACTTGTTCAAGTTCACAGACAAAAAACTCTTTTCTGGTTTTGTGTGTGTGTGTGTGATTTGAGCTAATTAAACCCTCAAACTCAGTTTTTATAGTTTTCGGAAGAAAAAACACCAAATGTTTTACATTTTCTAGGAGGGGTGGGGGGGTCACTTTCACATTTTAATTCAATGTAAAATGATCCTCCATTTCCTGAACAGTTAGCGTTAGAAAGAACGTAACCAAGACTGATCGAATAATTGTAATTCAATTTTTTTTCGGTTTTGGGATCACATTTAAATTCTTATTTGTGTTGAAAGGGAAAAAAATTGTGTTTTTTGCTTTCGACCGGGAGGAGGAAGGGTCTTTTAATAGGAAAATGCTTCTTTTGAGGGGTGAATTTTTTTTTTTACTCTTTCACAAATATTCGAAAAGATGCAATCCAAGAAATAATATGGAAATAGAAATTGAATGACTTTAAATTAGGGAATCGTATTCTTGTTTGTTGCTTTTTCTTGGCGGGGGGGGGCTTTTAAAATTTATATGCTTTTAAGTGAGATTTCTTCGTGTGTGTATATATATATATATATATATATATATATATATATATACACATGCCGCGACCGGCCGACAAACCCTTGCCGCGACCTGCCGATAAACCTAAAACATATCAAATTACACGCCCGAGTTAGGACGATTATATCCGAGTACGACCGGAACTGACTAAGCCCTTTTTTTCTTGCTAACGACCTTGACATCTAGTTATAGCTAAAAGAAAAGGGAGAATTAAAATTAATAACATTCACAAAACACTTCGGCCAAAAATTACCTGATAAGACTTGAACTAATAGTCGTCGCCAGCCTATAGCAGGTTAGGAAAATACTTTACGGCTACACTCATTTTTTATCAAAGAATTTTATATCCACGCGACTGGAGCTGTGTGTCACAGCACCTTCGTAATATCAGCAAGCCCTTTTCAACCCTCGTTGGCACGCCCCCGGCTTTTTAGCTGGGCCGTCTGGCATTCGTGCCGGATGGGTGCTCGAAACCAAGAGCAGACTCGGGGCCGAATAGGCCCCCAGCTTCGGCTGGGCAACCTTCGGGTGGGCGAGCTGCACTTTTGTCCCCTTTGTACGGCACTAGACCAAGCGTCTAGTTTAAGCCGTAAACTGGCATACGTGCCCGGACTCACATTTGGGTTCGTGAAACTGCTTGCCTCATCAGGCTCACATTGCACTAAGTGAGCCGATGAGCAGCACAGACAAGCAGGGTTCGAGTCTCGGCTCCTTCCCGACCTTCCCCTCCCCTTTATCCCCACTTTAATCGGCCTTCGGGCTTTTGACCTTGTGTCAAGTCGTGTCTGGTGGGAGGCAGCGACAAATATATGGCACGCTCCTAGCGAAGCTCATTAAGGAGGAATCCTGCATTCTGTGCGGTCGCATTCACCTTAACTTCCGACGTTGATCCCACTTCTCGTGGTAGATCCCCTTTTTTTTTTCCCACCTACATAGGTATGCACAAAGGTCCTTTTTAGGACCATAAGAGGTCGCTGTCTGCGGGTCAGAGCATCTCTGACTGGTCAGTAATGATCAGTCGAAGTAGACGGCCAGGCGGCAAACACGAAGACGGATTCTAAGACCAACCGGTCTTAACTCTCAGTCGGTTCCGATAGTCCGATAAGCTGCGCAGCGCTAATGGCACGGTCCAGCCTTTAGCTACTCCTTCGCTATCTGCGCAGCGCTAAGATAACGCCCATCTTAGCCTCGGCCTTCTGGCCTGTCCGCTCGACAGCTCGGCTTTGACCCGACAAAGCCTTCGCTGCTGTCCGCTCGTCCGCACGGCTTTGACCCGACAAAGCCTTCGTTCCCGTCAGCTCGCCCGCACGGCTTTGACCCGACAAAGCTTTCGCTCTCGTCAGCTCGCCCGCACGGCTTTGACCCGACAAAGCTTTCGCTCTCGTCCGCTCGTTCGCACGGCTTTAACCCGACAAAGCCTTCGCTCTCGTCCGCTCGTTCGCACGGCTTTAACCCGACAAAGCCTTCGCTCTCGTCCGCTCGTCCGCACGGCTTTGCCCCGACAAAGCTTTCGTTCTCGTTCGCTCATCCACACGGCTTGGGACCCGACAAAGCCTTCGCACTAGTCCGCTCGTCCGCACGGCTTTGACCCGACAAAGCCTTCGCTCTCGTCCGCTCGTCCGCACGGCTTTGAGACGACAAAGCCTTCACTCCCGTCCGATACGTCCGCACGGCTAGGGGGCCCAGCAAGGCCCTAGCCTTTCCTCGACCTCGACGCTCTTGCAAGGTACAACGCAGTCCACGTAACGACTCGCTGTTACGGACGGTTCTACCACTGCAACACCTGACTCACGTACGACCCATCGTACGAGTCAACAACCCGATCGACACACCCTTGGTTAACCACAACATACCGTCACAACCAGGGATATCGATCTACCAACCTCGATCGACCATCTAGCTGTACCCAACGACCAGCACCGACCATCTAGCTGAACTCAACGACTCGACCGACCTCAGCTTACCAGCACCGACCATCTAGCTGAACTCAACGACTCGACCGACCTCAGCTTACCAGCATCCAACGTCTAGCTGAACTCAACGACTCGACCGACCTCAGCTTACCAGCATCCAACATCTAGCTGTACTCAACGACTCGACCTACGCCAGCGACCCTCGTCGAACGCCCAACTGCGAACGCATACAACCGCCACGGACATTTACATTCACGCTTGTAAATACGACGAAATAAATTGTCATTTGTAATTATCATTATCTCACCTTTGTTCCTTCATATTGCTTTGGCTGTTCTCATTCACATAAATTCATTTGCGGGGTCGACATACTTATAGGCCCCGCAACAAGTGGTGACCCCGAACGTGAATACAGACAGAGCAATGGAGGGCAGCGGTGAGTCCTATACATTAATGGCAAACGTCACCGTGGCGTTGCCAACGTACAATCCAGATGTACATTCCTGGTTCCAACAAGTCGAAACCATCTTCCTCATGCTGAGGATAAGATCCCAGCGCATCAAAGTAGCCAACTTGATGCAGAAATTGCCACCAGACGTTATCAGCCGGATTACGGATGCTCTCGCTGAACTCCCAGAGAAAAAACCCTACGACTACCTTAAGGACATAATCCTTAAACGTACAGGCCGCTCTGAAGAAGAAAGAATCCGGGACGTCCTTCAAAACATCACGATCGGAGACAGGACACCAGCCCAACTTTTAAGATTCATGAAGAGTCAGTTAGGCTCGAAGCATGTCTCAGAGACCGTCCTGCGAACCCTATGGATGGAGCGACTACCATCATGGGTCTCGCAAATAATTGCTCCAATGTCCCGATCCACCGCATTGGACGACTTGGCCGACTCCGCTGATTTGGTGTTCGAACGATCCAACAACATCACCTCTGTCCAGGCACCAACATCGGAGTCGCAAACAACAAAAGAGCTGCGAGCCATGAAAAAAATGATGGCAGACCTGCAAAAACAACTTCACGAGATGAAGGTCACCCGACGACAGAGGCCAAGGGATAGGACGCATAGTCGCCACCGACGCCCTCGAACCCCTAGTAATCACCGGACCAACGACGAAGACATTTGCTGGTATCATCAGACATTTGGAGACCAAGCAAAGAAATGCAGGCCGTACTGCAAATTCACGTCGGCCCAGGAAAACTAGGAAACCGGAGGGTAACGACGACGAACCCATCCGGTAACGAACTAAAGACATGTCGTCTCTTCTATATATGGGACCGGAGGAATAAAATAAAATTCCTTGTCGACACGGGTGCAGCCATCAGCGTCATACCTCACACAATTGACCCATCCGCTAAGCCCACCCCACTCAAACTACAAGCAGCCAACGGTTCCACTATAGACACGTACGGTGGAAAGACACTGTCTCTAAACATTGGCATGCGGCGTGACTACACTTGGACCTTCACGCTGGCCAACGTCAAAATACCAATCCTCGGCGCAGACTTCCTGGCGCACTACGAACTATCGGTTCACATGAACCCACGAACATTGTCGGATACCTTGACGAACCTCCACGTCATAGGGACGCCAGCACGACACAGCACCACGGGGATCGGAATCGCAGCATGCCATGGCCAGGATTACGTGGACATCCTGAATCAGTTCGTGGATATAACACAACCATTCAAATCCACTGATTCGGGTGTCCACCAAACGCAACACCACATCAAAACGAGTGGTCCACCAGCACACTCCCAACCCAGACGACTCGCGCCACACAAACTGGCTTATGCTAAAGAGCAGTTTGAACAGATGCTAAACGACGGCATCATACGACCCTCGGACAGCCCCTACGCTTCACCTCTACACCTGGTACCGAAACCTGGAAACAAGGAGTTCCGGATATGCGTCGATTACAGGAAACTGAACGCCTCCACAGTTCCTGATCGATATCCGGTACCCCACATCCACGATTTTGCTTCCGGACTGCAGGGTTCTCGTATCTTCTCGAAAATAGACCTTACGAAGGCATACCATCAGATCCCTGTAGCTCCGGAAGACATCCCAAAAACAGCAGTTACGACACCGTTTGGCCTGTATGAATTCCTAAAAATACCATTCGGTCTACGTAACGCGGCACAAACCTTCCAACGCTTGATGGACGAAGTCCTGCGTGGTCTACCCTATGTATATGCGTACATCGACGATATCCTGGTAGCCAGCAAAGACGATGATTCTCACAAACAACACCTACGTGAAGTGTTCAGACGACTTTCACATTACGGATTACGTCTGAACCTCGACAAGTGTGTTTTCGGGGCGCCCAGCATCGAATTCCTTGGACACAACACCGATGCTGAGGGAATAACCCCTCTACCAACGAAGATCAGTGCAATCCAGGATTTTCCAACGCCGACGTCAATGAAACAGCTGCGACGTTTCATTGGAATGATAAACTTCTACAGAAGGTTCATCCCAAAGTGTTCCACTATTCTCCAACCTCTTACGAACTTACTACAGAGGAAGAATAGGAACATTTCACTAGAAACAGAAGCTCTTCATGCATTCAACGCCGCAAAGACCGCGCTGGTGAACTTCACCAAACTCTCGTACATTAAGGACGACCCAAAAACGCATCTCGCCCTTACGACTGACGCATCAGACGCCGGAGTAGGAGCTGTAGTTGAACAGGAATACGACTCCCAACGCAAACCAATCGCATTCTTTTCGGCCAAGCTTTCACCAGCACAGAGAAGGTACAGTACCTTTTCACGAGAGTTGCTGGTCATATACTTGGCCGTCAAGCATTTTAGACACCTCCTAGAAGGCAGAGACTTCGTGATCTACACAGACCACAAACCACTGACGACAGCAATGAGAACTAACTCCGACAAGTACACAGCTCGGGAAATTCGACATCTCGATTACTTGTCACAGTTTTCCACCGACATACGTCACGTCAAGGGGAAGGATAACACGGTCGCAGACACTTTATCCCGGACAGATATCCACGCTCTGGATAACGATGTTCTGAGTCAGGATTTAATCGCGAAAGAACAAAAATCCGACTCAACATTACAAGAGGTGAAAACGAACACCTCCCTGAAACTTCAGGAGTTCCCAGTACCTCTCAGCGACGGAAGACTGTACTGCGACATCAGCCAGGCCAACCCAAGGCCCTACGTCCCCCCGGCATTACGAAAACAAGTATTTCGACACTTACACGGATTGTCACACCCGAGTAAACGTGCGACCGTCAAACTCATTACTGAACGCTTCGTCTGGCCCAACATGAACACAGACATCCGCGAATGGGTCTCTACATGTCTAAAATGCCAGCAGTATAAAATCCACCGGCACACAAAAACTCCTATTGGCACCTTCAGCAGTCCTGACGCACGGTTTTCCCACTTACACATCGACCTGGTTGGACCAATGCCAATGTGTCAGGACTACCAATATCTATTGACGGTGGTGGACCGCTTCTCACGATGGCCCACTGCTGTGCCTATCAAGGACATCTCAGCAAGCACTGTTGCCAAGACCATTCTGAAAGAATGGATAAGTACGTTTGGTACACCTCAAGTCATCACAACCGATAGAGGAGCACAGTTCCAATCATCCCTCTTTCAGGAATTCTCGAACCTACTCGGCGTCAAACACATAAAAACGACTGCTTACCACCCACAGGCTAACGGCCTTGTTGAGAGGTTCCACAGATCTTTAAAAACCTCTTTGGCCGCTAGAACTGACTCAACAAACTGGGTGGATGAATTGCCTCTGATCCTCCTCGCATGGAGAAACACTGTCAAGGAAGACATTGGATGTTCGCCTGCCGAACTTGTTTTCGGCACACCGCTCTCACTCCCGGGTGAATATTTCAACGACTCCCTCGACACAGCTTCAAAGCCATCAACCCCGTTCATCCAGGAGCTCCGCCACAAGATGGCACGTTTAAAATATACTCCTCCTCGACAGCAACAGACAGGCACATTCATACCACAACATCTCCGGGACTGTAAGTACGTTTTCGTACGAAACGACACCGTAAGAAAAACCGCTCACACCAGCTTACCAAGGTCCATATAAAGTGATACGACACTCCAACAAACACATCACGATTAGGCGCGGTAACACGACCGATACTGTTTCTATCGACAGGACTAAACCAGCGTTTTTGGAGAACCAACACCCCACCGAATCAACGACACCTTCTTCCGAAAGTACTCCAACGCCATCACGTCAGCAAACCCGATCTGGAAGGAAGGTCACTTTCCCTAGCAACCTACGGACCGATTATTACTACTAATTGATGGACGATCAATTATCTAGGGAGAGGGCCTTGCCGCGACCTGCCGATAAACCTAAAACATATCAAATTACACGCCCGAGTTAGGACGATTATATCCGAGTACGACCGGAACTGACTAAGCCCTTTTTTTCTTGCTAACGACCTTGACATCTAGTTATAGCTAAAAGAAAAGGGAGAATTAAAATTAATAACATTCACAAAACACTTCGGCCAAAAATTACCTGATAAGACTTGAACTAATAGTCGTCGCCAGCCTATAGCAGGTTAGGAAAATACTTTACGGCTACACTCATTTTTTATCAAAGAATTTTATATCCACGCGACTGGAGCTGTGTGTCACAGCACCTTCGTAATATCAGCAAGCCCTTTTCAACCCTCGTTGGCACGCTCCTAGCGAAGCTCATTAAGGAGGAATCCTGCATTCTGTGCGGTCGCATTCACCTTAACTTCCGACGTTGATCCCACTTCTCGTGGTAGATCCCCTTTTTTTTTTCCCACCTACATAGGTATGCACAAAGGTCCTTTTTAGGACCATAAGAGGTCTCTGTCTGCGGGTCAGAGCATCTCTGACTGGTCAGTAATGATCAGTCGAAGTAGACGGCCAGGCGGCAAACACGAAGACGGATTCTAAGACCAACCGGTCTTAACTCTCAGTCGGTTCCGATAGTCCGATAAGCTGCGCAGCGCTAATGGCACGGTCCAGCCTTTAGCTACTCCTTCGCTATCTGCGCAGCGCTAAGATAACGCCCATCTTAGCCTCGGCCTTCTGGCCTATCCGCTCGACAGCTCGGCTTTGACCCGACAAAGCCTTCGCTGCTGTCCGCTCGTCCGCACGGCTTTGACCCGACAAAGCCTTCGTTCCCGTCAGCTCGCCCGCACGGCTTTGACCCGACAAAGCTTTCGCTCTCGTCAGCTCGCCCGCACGGCTTTGACCCGACAAAGCTTTCGCTCTCGTCCGCTCGTTCGCACGGCTTTAACCCGACAAAGCCTTCGCTCTCGTCCGCTCGTCCGCTCGGCTTTGCCCCGACAAAGCTTTCGTTCTCGTTCGCTCATCCGCATAAAATTAAATAAGAATGATTCAACCTGTTTGCATTCTTGTCGTTTCTAACTGTTCCGAAAATGGGGGATCATATTTTGTTGAATTAAAATGTGAGAGTGATCCCCTCCCTCCCTTTAGAAAATGTTAATGATTGGTTTTGTTTTTTGGGGTTTTTTTTTTTCAATAAAAAACATTGCAGCGAATTTGAGGGTCTAATTTGATCAAATCACACAAAGAAAAAAATTGATTTAATTTTTTTTTTCCGGTTGAACAAGTGCACATGAAGAATTTTACCAGATTTTTATGGGACAATATTTTTCCCACGGGGGCCTGCAAGTTTGCAAACTTGAAAATGATATGTTCCAATTTTTAAATGTTTTTTATACATTTTTTATGGATTTTTTTTGTATATACTGTTGTAAGTAATTCCCCACAATCTGCTTCCCCTATTTGGTGTAATAGACAGACTTCAGAAATGCTTAATTCTTTTTTTTTTTGCGGTTAATTGTATTAAGTTGAATAAAGCTTTCCGAAGTTTATTCACCTCGGGTTATTCATTACAATTTATTCAACTTAATAATGGAACGATACCTTAAGCCTGACCGCCCGGAACTCAATACGTCAGACCCTGACTCTAATGACAAATGGCTACATTGGAGGGATATGTTTGCAGGATTTCTTTCGGAGCTGCAATCTTCTTCTACGTCAGCATTGACTAGCTCACAGAAATTAACCCTCTTATTACACCATATTTCCAATCCCATTTATAAGTGTTTGTCCGTGTGTCAAAATTACGATGCTGCTATAAGCACCCTAGATGGTATGTTCATTAAGAAGAAAAACTCCATTTTTGCAAGATACTTACTTGCTACTCGGCGTCAAAAGACTGAAGAAGGTCTAGAGCTGTATCTTCAAAACCTAAAAATATTAAGTTACGACTGTGATTTTACTGCCCTGACAGCAAGCCAAGCCAGGGATATCGCAATAAGAGATGCCTTCTTCAGTGGAGTACGGTCAAACCAAATCAGACAAAGGATGCTCGAAAACAAGGACTTGGATCTGGCTACCGCCTATGAACTAGCCCTTACGTTGGACATGGCCCACAATCAGATCTCTATTCCCAACCTGATTTTTCAGGGGCTATTATTCGTGCCCAGCCTCATTCCCAACAAATTCCTATCTCAAATTCACAGCATTGTGACCCCCAGGATAAGGATTCTTCAAATACTATTCAACAACCTGTTGCTATCGCTGCAACTGAGATTAAATGCTACTTCTGCGGCCTTCGTAAACACGCTTGTTCCTCATGCCCAGCTCAAAACAGTAGATGTCATATATGTGGCAAGCAGGGACATTTTTTAAAGGTTTGTCGGTTGGCCCCCTCACAGAAAACCCATTTAGCCGCTATCATATCTCTATCTACCGTATCGACTGTCTCTCCCAAATGTCTTTCTAAAACGATTGTGCTGGCTAGTGTGAATGGACTAAATCTCCACGCTCTTATTGATACGGGGAGTTCTGAAAATTTTATCGATGCACATATCGTGGAATCAAATAAATGGAAAATCTTTTCCGTTCTAATCAAATATCGATGGCCACTTCGTCCTTATCCCACCGTGTAATCGGATACTGCATGGTTAACCTCGAGCTAAAAGAAAATTTCTATTTTAAAATCAAGTTACTGGTAATGAGAAACCTCTGCTGCAAAGTAGTTTTAGGGCATAATTTCCTTAACTGACATTCTCACCTTACAATTCCGTTTGGTGGTACCAAACCAGCACTGCAAATATGTGGATTAGCAACTGCAAAAGTCTAGTATCCATCTCTTCTCAAATCTAACCTCTGACTGTAAACCTATAGCTATAAAATCTAGATGCTATTCGCTCAAAGACAAGGAATTTATTGCAATGGAAGTGAAGAGACTTCTTAAAGAAAATATTATAGAACCCAGCAAATCGCCATGGAGAGCCCAGGTCCTAATAACAACTAATGAAAACCATAAAAAGAGGATAATTGTTGACTATTCCCAAACCATCAACAGATATACACAGCTCGATGTATATCTGCTGCCCCGTATTGACGAAATGGTTTCCGATATCACTATCGTATTTTCAGCACATTTGATCTTAGGAGTGCCTACCATCAGATACCCATCAAGCCGGAGGAAAAACCTTACACGGCATTCGAAGCTTGTAAGTGTTTATATCAATTCTGTAGGATCCCTTTTGGGGTTACAAATGGGGTTGCAAGTCTTCAAAGGGTAATAGACGAAATCATTTCTAATGAGGAATTGAAGGGTACTGTGGCATACATAGACAATGTCACAATTTGCAGTTATAACGAGAAAGATCATAACCACAACCTCAAACAATTCATGGCTGCCGTAAATAAATATGACCTGACCCTTAGTGAGGAAAAGTGTTCATATAATTTGAAAAGCATCAAACTACTAGGGTACATCGTCAGGAATGGTGCCATGAGGCCGGACTCTGAGCGACTTAAACCCCTAATGGAATTACTAATTCCTGGAAACATAGCTGTTTTATGATGAGCCCTTGGCATATTTGCCCATTATTCCCAATGGGTTGCGTCCTTTTCTGAAAAAATACATTTACTTACTTAAGTAAGAACTTTTCCATTATCTGATTCAGCCATTAGAGCATTTCAAAATTTAAAAAGGGATATTGCTAAATCTGCCATTGCTGCTTCTGCTCCACTAGTAGTTGAAACCGATGCATCTGATTCGGCAATAGCTGCCTCCTTAAGACAACATGGTCGGCCTGTAGCTTTTTTCTCTAGGACACTCTCAAAGTCTGAACTAAGGTATACTGCCTTAGAAAAAGAAGCGTATGCCATAGTTGAAGCTTTATGAAAATGGAGGCATTATCTGATCGGTAGACATTTCCACCTTATCACCAACCAAAAATCAGTTTCATTCATGTTTAACCCAAAAAAGTAAAATAAGAAATGAGAAAATTGCAAGATGGCGGATAGAACTCTCTTGTTATTCATTAAACGTCTCCTATCGCCCTGGAAAGGAGAATGCTGCAGTTGACACACTTTCAAGGGTGTGTGGTCTAACAACAAGCTCATCTGCAACACTCGTGAAGGCCACACAGCCTTTCGAAAGGCTTAATCTGGATTTCAAGGGTCCACTACCTTCTAAAACACAAAATAAATACATGCTTACAATAATTGACGAGTACTCAAGGTTTCCCTTCATCATTCCATGCCCTGATGTAACGGCCACTACAGTTATTCAAGGCCTCTGCTCCCTATTTGCAATTCTCGGAGTGCCTGCCTCCATTCATACAGATTGGGGAGCTGCCTTTATGTCAGAAGATCTCAAGAGTTTTTTGCATGCACGAAGAGTGGCGGTAAGCTGTACCTCCCCTTACAACCCTCAAGGGAACGGGCTCTGTGAACAATATAATGGAATAATATGAAAGACAGTACAGTTGGCATTGGCAAACTGAAAAATGCTGATCTCAAAATGGGAAAGTGTTATCCCTGAGGCTCTAAACGCTATCAGGACCCTACTGTGTACATCTACAAACTCTACTCCACATGAGAGGTTTTTTTCGTTCCCACGATGAAATTCAACAGGCACTTTCCTCCCTTCATGGCTTGCTCAACCTGGAATTGTTTTACTGAAACACCATGTTCATCATAGTAAACATGACCCCATAGTCAGCAAAGTGAAACTAATTGAGGCGAACCCCCAATACGCCCAGATTGAAACTGCTGAAGGAAGGCAGTCAATGGTCTCCTTAAGAGATCTCACCCCGGCTGGAAATACATCTGAAGAGGCTACTGCGATGGAGAATCGTGAATATCGTTTTCAGAACCAGCCCAGTTAAGCTAGGCGATCAAATCCTGCGTACATCTAGTTTAGATACTCAACCGAATGAATCCGATTATCCTTATGAACCTTCTTCTACATCTAATTCTGAAGAAAGACCGGTACCACAAAAACGCCCTCACTCTACATCGGAGACTGACACTTACTTTTCAGACAACCAGCAACCAAAACATTAAAAAAAATCATGCTGTTTCAAGGCTAGACCCTCTACGCAGAAATGCGTTAATCACGATAACAATAACTTGTCGTCTGACGTTGACGGCCACCAGTTACCTGAATAATCAAGATGTTCCCAAATTGCATTTTTATGTCTCCTAAATTGTATTTCTTTAACAAAATACATGTAAAGGATAAATTCTTACAAAAAGAACAAAACAATATTCTATTTTAGGTCTTATTGGGGATTTATTTAGTTTTAAAACATTTGCCTCCATTAAAAATAAAATGTACTTTTTTAATTTCTCTCTTGCTTAATTTATACATAGTGCATTCAATAAGTTTCCAGACTTTTTGTACAGTCATTTAAAATTGTTGTAGACTCTTGAAAATTCACTATGTTATTGCTATACATCTTATGAGATGACCGACTAATTTTTATGATTTCAGGTTCAAATAAACAGCTACAGCAGCAATTGGAATACACCCTACGAAAGCCTGATTGTCACAGCTGGGGAATTTCAAAAGGCAATCTCGACATCAGGACACTTTAGAAGAACGATATGCAATAAAATTCTGTTTTAAACTTGGAAAAAATGCCACAGAAACGTATGGACAATGCTTCAGACTGCTTTTCGACCATTTTGCATGAATCAAGCATGAGTTTTTGAGTGGCATAAGAGATTGAAGGAAGGCAGAGAGTCTGTGAGGGATGATGAGAGGTGTGGGAGGAGTAAGGAAGTCAGTACACCAGAGTTGATTGGCCAAAGGGTTAGGGTTAGGGTTACTATGTTGAGGTTTTAAGGGAGTTCAGGAAGAGATTTCATCGGAAGAGGCCAGCACTCTTCAAATCGGGTCTGTGGCATTTCCACCAGGACAATGCACCAGTCCACAACTCCATCCTTGTCACAGACTATTTGACCAAGATAGGCATCAAAACAGTTCCTCAGCCTCCCTATAGTCCAGACCTTGCTCCCTGTGACTTTTGGTTATTCCCTAAGCTCAGAGGCTGTCGTTATGAGAGAATTGAGGAGATGAAAGAGGCTGTGACGAAGGTCATTGACACGCTCACACAAGGACTTCCATTGGGCCTTTCAGAAGTTGTTGGAATGGTACAACAAGGGCATTGCAGCCAGAGGAGATTACTTCGAAGGGGACTAGAGTTTCATGTGTGTACTATCAATAAAAGTGTCCATACGAAAAATGTCTGGGAACTTATTTAATGATCCTCGTATTCCATTTTAATGTTTTTGAATCCAATTTGGAGTACATTTTTTTTCATGAAATTGTAATTTTCAAATATCTTTCCAATATGACATTTTATTCAGATCTACCTGTGTTTTTTTTTTTATAGTGGTCTAACAAATACTTGACATCATCAGCAAATAGTTTTATTCCTGATTTTATATCATTTGGTAAATAATTTATGAATATTAAAAACTAGAAAGCTATCAGTACTGACCCCTGAGGAACATCGAAGGGTATATTGTGTTTCAGACTAATTATTACCAAATTTTACTTTAATTGTTCCATCCGTCATAAAATTTCTCACAATATCTACAATTATAAATTTCAAAGTTTCTCATTTTCACTAAAATCCAAATATATAATATCTGCATAACATCAAATATTCATTTATAATATCAATACTTTCCAAAATATTAGATGATGTTGACAAAACTGTTGATTACAGTTTATATCTTCTATAATATTTAATATGTAATTTCTAGACAACTTTTCAAAAACCTTATACAAGATATATGTTAGAAAAACTAGTTGGAAATTACTTTTAAATATATAAAACCTTTTTTATGTAGCAGTATTACTATTACTGTTTTCTAAATATATGGAATTAGTTCTTATTCTGTATATTTCTTAAACAATTTATATATTGCATTAATAAAAGATTCATTTGATGATAAGTATTTTAATATTTCAGGATATATTTTATGAACATCCATCTTGGATTATAACCGTTTTGTCTTTATCTCTTATTAATTGTAGCTTCATATTTTTTGTACAAATTTCTAGTTGTGGGTTAAACTCTTCAAAAAAAACCCTATCTACCTTACTATTTCCCTATATTTTGCGGGTGAAGACTTAATAATTTTATGTTTTTAGTTCTCATTTTTAGTCCATCCATAATTTTTTATAGCTTCTTCATAACAAATTTCTAGTAGTGGATTAAACTTCCCCCCCAAACTGTTTGCCCTACTATTTACTTATAGCTTGGGAGTGGAGACATAATAGTCTAATGTTTTTAGCTCTCACTTTTAGTCCATTCATAATTTTTTTGTAGCCTCTTCATAAGAAATTTCTAGTAGTGGATTAAACTTCCCCCCCCAAACTGTTTGCCCTACTATTTACTTATAGCTTGGGAGTGGAGACATAATAGTCTAATGTTTTTAGCTCTCACTTTTAGTCCATTCATAATTTTTTTGTAGCCTCTTCATAAGAAATTTCTAGTAGTGGATCAAACTCTTCCAAAGAAGCAACAGATTGAAAAAAAATCTTGCTCATATACCTGCAATTTCAACTGGTGTATCCATTAATTCACCTGTCGAATCATTTTTTACAGTTTAAACTTTTTTGCAAATTTTTATTTTTTATTTTTTACATTTTTCAATTATGGTTTACAATTATATTTTTTTTGTTTTTTTTTTTGGGGGGGGTAGTTTTTTTTTTTGTTTTTTTTTCATATTTCAATTTTTCATATTTTATTTTGGAATAAATAAAAAGATTTTGATAGTATTCCGTTTTTGGTATAATTCAAAATTCTTTCCTTGCTTTATCTTTTTTTTTTCTTTTAGAAAATAGCCAATTACTGTTTCAAGGTAATTTAGAAAAACAAAACTGAATATATTTTTTCATGAATCTCTTGAATTTTGTTGTACATGAAATGCCATTTGGAAAGTTAACATTACTATTTCATTCAATTTAACTTTTAAGATTCTAAAATATTTAAAGTTTTTCATGACTGACTATGAACTTTGTGATTTTCTTTTTAAATGAATTGCAACATGAGTTCTAATTTTATTATTACAAATAATGTTTATGTCTTTAGTTTTCTTTAATGATATTTCTTCTTCATTTACAGATATTTTTACACTGAAGAGAAATCATAGTCTTGTCAAGTTAGTGTGTCTGCTTTCACATAGCTCCAATGTCAAATTACAAATGCACATATATACTGGAAAGAGGCCAAATTCTTTTACAGGAAGTGCTTGAGCGTTTTCATCAATGACAATTTTGAAAAGATACATGCAAAGACATACTGGAGAAGAAACATTTTCTCACCAATTTTGTGGCTCTGCTTTTTCAGAGAGTTTCAAGTTTAAATTTCACATGCAAACACATACTGAAGAAAAAACACATTCTTGTGAAATATGTGGAACAGCATTTTCATATATTTCAGGTTTGAAACGCCATTTGCGAACACACACTGGGGAGAAACCATATTCTTGTGAAGTATGTGGATCAGCATTTTCATTGAATTCATCTTTGAAACGCCACATTCGAATACACACTGGAGAGAAACGATATTCTTGTGAAGTATGTGGATTAGCATTTTCACGAAATTCACATTTGAACAAGCACATGCGAACTCACACTGGAGACAAACCATATTCTTGTGAAGTATGTGGATCAGCATTTTCACAGAAGTCACATTTGAAAATGCACATGCGAACACACACTGGAGAGAAACCATTTTCTTGCCAAGTTTGTGGCTCTACTTTTTCACATAGTACCAGTTTAAAACTTCACTTGCAAAAACATGATGGAGAGAAACCATATTCTTGCCAAGTTTGTGGCTATGCTTTTTCACATAGATCTAATCTGAAATTACACATGCGAATACATACTGGAGAGAAACCATATTCTTGTGAAGTATGTGGATCAGCATATTCACAGAATTCAAATTTGAAAATGCACATGCGAACACACACTGGAGAGAAACCATATTCTTGTGAAGTATGTGGATCAGCATTTTCACAGAATTCTTCTTTAAAAATACACATGCAAACACATATGGAAGATAAATAATATTGCTGTGAAGTATTTTTAAGGAATGCAAATTTAGTAAAATACCTGAAAAACCCACAATCACTAGGAGTGTGTTATTTACTATTTTCAGTGAACTTTAATTTATGAAATGCTGGCAACACTCACTGAAAAGCAGAAAAAACTTAAACTGATCTCGTTAAGATATAATGTTATTGTAAGAGAAATAAATAGAAAAAATCCTTTTTTATTGTTGTTTATTTTCTTTGAATATATTTATGTTTGGCTGATTGTAAAGTATGTTGGGGAAGACTTTCATAAATTTTTCCTTTCAAAATTTATGTAAAAAAACATGTGACACTTTTCTCATGTTGAGTGTATGAATCTTGATTTTCAATGATTTCATCTCAAAATATTAATATGAACATCAACTGCAGTGAAATATATGGATCAACATTTTCAGTTTGATCAAATATGACACCTGAAGACACACTAGAATGATACCATATTTATGCTGAGTGTGTGAATAAGTATTTTTTGTTTAACTTTTAAAATATTTATCCTGACACAAATACAGAAATATGGACATTCACATTGATTACTGAATAAATAATTATTTCTTTAATACAAATCTCTACAATTCTAATCTTCCCAGGTTAATGAATCTTACAATGTATGATGCAAAGAGAGGAATAATGAAATAGGAAATACAGAAATATGGACATTCACATTGATTACTGAATAAATAATTATTTCTTTAATACAAATCTCTACAATTCTAATCTTCCCAGGTTAATGAATCTTACAATGTATGATGCAAAGAGAGGAATAATGAAATAGGAAATACAGAAATATGGACATTCACATTGATTACTGAATAAATAATTATTTCTTTAATACAAATCTCTACAATTCTAATCTTCCCAGGTTAATGAATCTTACAATGTATGATGCAAAGAGAGGAATAATGAAATAAGAAATACAGAAATATGGACATTCACATTGATTACTGAATAAATAATTATTTCTTTAATACAAATCTCTACAATTCTAATCTTCCCAGGTTAATGAATCTTACAATGTATGATGCAAAGACAGGAATAATGAAATAAGAAATACAGAAAATATTGACATTCACATTGATTACTGAATAAATAATTATTTCTTTAATACAAATCTCTACAATTTGAATCTTACAATGTATGATGCAAAGAGAGGAATAATGAAATAGGAAATACAGAAATATGGACATTCACATTGATTACTGAATAAATAATTATTTCTTTAATACAAATCTCTACAATTCTAATCTTCCCAGGTTAATGAATCTTACAATGTATGATGCAAAGACAGGAATAATGAAATAAGAAATACAGAAAATATTGACATTCACATTGATTACTGAATAAATAATTATTTCTTTAATACAAATCTCTACAATTTGAATCTTACAATGTATGATGCAAAGAGAGGAATAATGAAATAGGAAATACAGAAAATATGGACATTCACATTGATTACTGAATAAATAATTATTTCTTTTATACAAATCTCTAAAATTCTAATCTTCCCAGGTTAATGAATCTTACAATGTATGATGCAAAGAGAGGAATAATGAAATAAGAAATACAGAAATATGGACATTCACATTGATTACTGAATAAATAATTATTTCTTTTATACAAATCTCTACAATTCTAATCTTCCCAGGTCAATGAATCTTACAATGTATGATCCAAAGAGAGGAATAATGAAATAGGAAATACACAAAATATGGACATTCACATTGATTACTGAATAAATAATTATTTCTTTAATACAAATCTCTACAATTCTAATCTTCCCAGTTTAATAAATCTTACAATGTATGATGCCAAGAGAGGAATAATGAAATAAGAAATACAGAAATATGGACATTCACATTGATTACTGAATAAATAATTATTTCTTTTATACAAATCTCTACAATTCTAATCTTCCCAGGTTAATGAATCTTACAATGTATGATCCAAAGAGAGGAATAATGAAATAAGAAATACAGAAATATGGACATTCACATTGATTACTGAATAAATAATTATTTCTTTAATACAAATCTCTACAATTCTAATCTTCCCAGGTCAATGAATCTTACAATGTATGATGCAAAGAGAGGAATAATGAAATAGGAAATACAGAAATATGGACATTCACATTGATTACTGAATAAATAATTATTTCTTTGATACAAATCTCTACAATTCTAATCTTCCCAGGTGAATGAATCTTACACTGTATGATGCAAAGAGAGGAATAATGAAATAGGAAATACAGAAATATGGACATTCACATTGATTACTGAATAAATAATTATTTCTTTAATACAAATCTCTACAATTCTAATCTTCCCAGTTTAATAAATCTTACAATGTATGATGCCAAGAGAGGAATAATGAAATAGGAAATACAGAAAATATGGACATTCACATGGATTACTGAATAAATAATTATTTCTTTAATACAGATCTCTACAATTCCAATCTTCCCAGGTTAATGAATCTTACAATGTATGATGCAAAGAGAGGAATAATGAAATAAGAAATACAGAAAATATGGACATTCACATTGATTACTGAATAAATAATTATTTCTTTTATACAAATCTCTAAAATTCTAATCTTCCCAGGTTAATGAATCTTACAATGTATGATGCAAAGAGAGGAATAATGAAATAAGAAATACAGAAATATGGACATTCACATTGATTACTGAATAAATAATTATTTCTTTTATACAAATCTCTACAATTCTAATCTTCCCAGGTTAATGAATCTTACAATGTATGATGCAAAGAGAGGAATAATGAAATAAGAAATACAGAAATATGGACATTCACATTGATTACTGAATAAATAATTATTTCTTTTATACAAATCTCTACAATTCTAATCTTCCCAGGTTAATGAATCTTACAATGTATGATGCAAAGAGAGGAATAATGAAATAAGAAATACAGAAATATGGACATTCACATTGATTACTGAATAAATAATTATTTCTTTTATACAAATCTCTACAATTCTAATCTTCCCAGGTCAATGAATCTTACAATGTATGATCCAAAGAGAGGAATAATGAAATAGGAAATACACAAAATATGGACATTCACATTGATTACTGAATAAATAATTATTTCTTTAATACAAATCTCTACAATTCTAATCTTCCCAGGTTAATGAATCTTACAATGTATGATGCAAAGAGAGGAATAATGAAATAGGAAATACAGAAATATGGACATTCACATTGATTACTGAATAAATAATTATTTCTTTAATACAAATCTCTACAATTCTAATCTTCCCAGGTTAATGAATCTTACAATGTATGATGCAAAGAGAGGAATAATGAAATAAGAAATACAGAAATATGGACATTCACATTGATTACTGAATAAATAATTATTTCTTTAATACAAATCTCTACAATTCTAATCTTCCCAGGTTAATGAATCTTACAATGTATGATGCAAAGACAGGAATAATGAAATAAGAAATACAGAAAATATTGACATTCACATTGATTACTGAATAAATAATTATTTCTTTAATACAAATCTCTACAATTTGAATCTTACAATGTATGATGCAAAGAGAGGAATAATGAAATAGGAAATACAGAAATATGGACATTCACATTGATTACTGAATAAATAATTATTTCTTTAATACAAATCTCTACAATTCTAATCTTCCCAGGTTAATGAATCTTACAATGTATGATGCAAAGACAGGAATAATGAAATAAGAAATACAGAAAATATTGACATTCACATTGATTACTGAATAAATAATTATTTCTTTAATACAAATCTCTACAATTTGAATCTTACAATGTATGATGCAAAGAGAGGAATAATGAAATAGGAAATACAGAAAATATGGACATTCACATTGATTACTGAATAAATAATTATTTCTTTTATACAAATCTCTAAAATTCTAATCTTCCCAGGTTAATGAATCTTACAATGTATGATGCAAAGAGAGGAATAATGAAATAAGAAATACAGAAATATGGACATTCACATTGATTACTGAATAAATAATTATTTCTTTTATACAAATCTCTACAATTCTAATCTTCCCAGGTCAATGAATCTTACAATGTATGATCCAAAGAGAGGAATAATGAAATAGGAAATACACAAAATATGGACATTCACATTGATTACTGAATAAATAATTATTTCTTTAATACAAATCTCTACAATTCTAATCTTCCCAGTTTAATAAATCTTACAATGTATGATGCCAAGAGAGGAATAATGAAATAAGAAATACAGAAATATGGACATTCACATTGATTACTGAATAAATAATTATTTCTTTTATACAAATCTCTACAATTCTAATCTTCCCAGGTTAATGAATCTTACAATGTATGATCCAAAGAGAGGAATAATGAAATAAGAAATACAGAAATATGGACATTCACATTGATTACTGAATAAATAATTATTTCTTTAATACAAATCTCTACAATTCTAATCTTCCCAGGTCAATGAATCTTACAATGTATGATGCAAAGAGAGGAATAATGAAATAGGAAATACAGAAATATGGACATTCACATTGATTACTGAATAAATAATTATTTCTTTGATACAAATCTCTACAATTCTAATCTTCCCAGGTGAATGAATCTTACACTGTATGATGCAAAGAGAGGAATAATGAAATAGGAAATACAGAAATATGGACATTCACATTGATTACTGAATAAATAATTATTTCTTTAATACAAATCTCTACAATTCTAATCTTCCCAGTTTAATAAATCTTACAATGTATGATGCCAAGAGAGGAATAATGAAATAGGAAATACAGAAAATATGGACATTCACATGGATTACTGAATAAATAATTATTTCTTTAATACAGATCTCTACAATTCCAATCTTCCCAGGTTAATGAATCTTACAATGTATGATGCAAAGAGAGGAATAATGAAATAAGAAATACAGAAAATATGGACATTCACATTGATTACTGAATAAATAATTATTTCTTTTATACAAATCTCTAAAATTCTAATCTTCCCAGGTTAATGAATCTTACAATGTATGATGCAAAGAGAGGAATAATGAAATAAGAAATACAGAAATATGGACATTCACATTGATTACTGAATAAATAATTATTTCTTTTATACAAATCTCTACAATTCTAATCTTCCCAGGTCAATGAATCTTACAATGTATGATCCAAAGAGAGGAATAATGAAATAGGAAATACACAAAATATGGACATTCACATTGATTACTGAATAAATAATTATTTCTTTAATACAAATCTCTACAATTCTAATCTTCCCAGTTTAATAAATCTTACAATGTATGATGCCAAGAGAGGAATAATGAAATAAGAAATACAGAAATATGGACATTCACATTGATTACTGAATAAATAATTATTTCTTTTATACAAATCTCTACAATTCTAATCTTCCCAGGTCAATGAATCTTACAATGTATGATGCAAAGAGAGGAATAATGAAATAGGAAATACAGAAATATGGACATTCACATTGATTACTGAATAAATAATTATTTCTTTGATACAAATCTCTACAATTCTAATCTTCCCAGGTGAATGAATCTTACACTGTATGATGCAAAGAGAGGAATAATGAAATAGGAAATACAGAAATATGGACATTCACATTGATTACTGAATAAATAATTATTTCTTTAATACAAATCTCTACAATTCTAATCTTCCCAGTTTAATAAATCTTACAATGTATGATGCCAAGAGAGGGATAATGAAATAGGAAATACAGAAAATATGGACATTCACATGGATTACTGAATAAATAATTATTTCTTTAATACAAATCTCTACAATTCTAATCTTCCCAGGTTAATGAATCTTACAATGTATGATGCAAAGAGAGGAATAATGAAATAAGAAATACAGAAATATGGACATTCACATTGATTACTGAATAAATAATTATTTCTTTAATACAAATCTCTACAATTCTAATCTTCCCAGGTTAATGAATCTTACAATGTATGATCCAAAGAGAGGAATAATGAAATAAGAAATACAGAAATATGGACATTCACATTGATTACTGAATAAATAATTATTTCTTTTATACAAATCTCTACAATTCTAATCTTCCCAGGTTAATGAATCTTACAATGTATGATGCAAAGAGAGGAATAATGAAATAAGAAATAAAGAAATATGGACATTCACATTGATTACTGAATAAATAATTATTTCTTTTATACAAATCTCTACAATTCTAATCTTCCCAGGTTAATGAATCTTACAATGTATGATGCAAAGAGAGGAATAATGAAATAAGAAATAAAGAAATATGGACATTCACATTGATTACTGAATAAATAATTATTTCTTTAATACAAATCTCTACAATTCTAATCTTCCCAGGTTAATGAATCTTACAATGTATGATGCAAAGAGAGGAATAATGAAATAGGAAATACACAAAATATGGACATTCACATTGATTACTGAATAAATAATTATTTCTTTAATACAAATCTCTACAATTCTAATCTTCCCAGGTTAATAATCTTACAATGTATGATGCATAGAGAGGAATAATGAAATAAGAAATACAGAAATATGGACATTCACATTGATTACTGAATAAATAATTATTTGTTTAATACAAATCTCTACAATTCTAATCTTCCCAGGTTAATGAATCTTACAATGTATGATGCAAAGAGAGGAATAATGAAATAGGAAATACAGAAATATGGACATTCACATTGATTACTGAATAAATAATTATTTCTTTTATACAAATCTCTACAATTCTAATCTTCCCAGGTTAATGAATCTTACAATGTATGATGCAAAGAGAGGAATAATGAAATAAGAAATACAGAAATATGGACATTCACATTGATTACTGAATAAATAATTATTTCTTAAATACAAATCTCTACAATTCTAATCTTCCCAGGTTAATGAATCTTACAATGTATGATGCAAAGAGAGGAATAATGAAATAAGAAATACACAAATTATGGACATTCACATTGATTACTGAATAAATAATTATTTCTTTTATACAAATCTCTACAATTCTAATCTTCCCAGGTTAATGAATCTTACAATGTATGATGCAAAGAGAGGAATAATGAAATAAGAAATACAGAAATATGGACATTCACATTGATTACTGAATAAATAATTATTTCTTTAATACAAATCTCTACAATTCTAATCTTCCCAGGTTAATGAATCTTACAATGTATGATGCAAATAGAGGAATAATGAAATAGGAAATACAGAAACTATGGACATTCACATTGATTACTGAATAAATAATTATTTCTTTGATACAAATCTCTACAATTCTAATCTTCCCAGGTTAATGAATCTTACAATGTATGATCCAAAGAGAGGAATAATGAAATAGGAAATACACAAAATATGGACATTCACATTGATTACTGAATAAATAATTATTTCTTTTATACAAATCTCTACAATTCTAATTTTCCCAGGTCAATGAATCTTACAATGTATGATCCAAAGAGAGGAATAATGAAATAGGAAATACAGAAAATATGGACATTCACATTGATTACTGAATAAATAATTATTTCTTTTATACAAATCTCTACAATTCTAATCTTCCCAGATTAATAATCTTACAATGTATGATGCAAATAGAGGAATAATGAAATAAGAAATACAGAAATATGGACATTCACATTGATTACTGAATAAATAATTATTTCTTTTATACAAATCTCTACAATTCTAATCTTCCCAGGTTAATGAATCTTACAATGTATGATCCAAAGAGAGGAATAATGAAATAAGAAATACAGAAATATGGATATTCACATTGATTACTGAATAAATAATTATTTCTTTAATACAAATCTCTACAATTCTAATCTTCCCAGGTTAATGAATCTTACAATGTATGATGCAAAGAGAGGAATAATGAAATAGGAAATACAGAAAATATGGACATTCACATTGATTACTAAATAAATAATTTTTTTCTTTAATAATAAAATAATGAATTGAAAATGTGGACATTTGAATTGATCTTTTCAATTTTAATAATTCTACGATAATTGTAGGAGAATAAAATAAAGAAAATAGAAATATGGACATTCACATTGATTACTGAATAAATAATTATTTCTTTAATACAAATCTCTACAATTCTAATCTTCCCAGGTTAATGAATCTTACAATGTATGATGCAAAACAAAGGAATAATGAAATAAAAAATACACAAATTATGGATATTAACATTGATTACTGAATAAATAATTATTTCTTTAATACAAATCTCTACAATTCTAATCTTCCCAGGTTAATGAATCTTACAATGTATGATGCAAAGAGAGGAATAATGAAATAAGAAATACAGAAATATGGACATTCACATTGATTACTGAATAAATATTTATTTCGTTTATACAAATCTCTACAATTCTAATCTTCCCAGGTTAATGAATCTTACAATGTATGATGCAAAGAGAGGAATAATGAAATAAGAAATACAGAAAATATGGACATTCACATTGATTACTGAATAAATAATTATTTCTTTTATACAAATCTCTACAATTCTAATCTTCCCAGGTTAATGAATCTTACAATGTATGATGCAAAGAGAGGAATAATGAAATAAGAAATACAGAAAATATGGACATTCACATTGATTACTGAATAAATAATTATTTCTTTTATACAAATCTCTACAATTCTAATCTTCCCAGGTTAATGAATCTTACAATGTATGATGCAAAGAGAGGAATAATGAAATAAGAAATACAGAAATATGGACATTCACATTGATTACTGAATAAATATTTATTTCGTTTATACAAATCTCTACAATTCTAATCTTCCCAGGTTAATGAATCTTACAATGTATGATGCAAAGAGAGGAATAATGAAATAGGAAATACACAAATTATGGACATTCACATTGATTACTGAATAAATATTTATTTCGTTTATACAAATCTCTACAATTCTAATCTTCCCAGGTTAATGAATCTTACAATGTATGATGCAAAGAGAGGAATAATGAAATAAGAAATACAGAAAATATGGACATTCACATTGATTACTGAATAAATAATTATTTCTTTTATACAAATCTCTACAATTCTAATCTTCCCTGGTTAATGAATCTTACAATGTATGATGCAAAGAGAGGAATAATGAAATAGGAAATACACAAATTATGGACATTCACATTGATTACTGAATAAATAATTATTTCTTTAATACAAATCTCTACAATTCTAATCTTCCCAGGTTAATGAATCTTACAATGTATGATGCAAATAGAGGAATAATGAAATAAGAAATACACAAAATATGGACATTCACATTGATTACTGAATAAATAATTATTTCTTTAATACAAATCTCTACAATTCTAATCTTCCCAGGTTAATGAATCTTACAATGTATGATGCAAATAGAGGAATAATGAAATAAGAAATACACAAAATATGGACATTCACATTGATTACTGAATAAATAATTATTTCTTTAATACAAATCTCTACAATTCTAATCTTCCCAGGTTAATGAATCTTACAATGTATGATGCAAAGAGAGGAATAATGAAATAAGAAATACAGAAAATATGGACATTCACATTGATTACTGAATAAATAATTATTTCTTTTATACAAATCTCTAAAATTCTAATCTTCCCAGGTTAATGAATCTTACAATGTATGATGCAAAGAGAGGAATAATGAAATAAGAAATACAGAAATATGGACATTCACATTGATTACTGAATAAATAATTATTTCTTTTATACAAATCTCTACAATTCTAATCTTCCCTGGTTAATGAATCTAACAATGTATGATGCAAAGAGAGGAATAATGAAATAGGAAATACACAAATTATGGACATTCACATTGATTACTGAATAAATATTTATTTCGTTTATACAAATCTCTACAATTCTAATCTTCCCAGGTTAATGAATCTTACAATGTATGATGCAAAGAGAGGAATAATGAAATAAGAAATACAGAAAATATGGACATTCACATTGATTACTGAATAAATAATTATTTCTTTTATACAAATCTCTAAAATTCTAATCTTCCCAGGTTAATGAATCTTACAATGTATGATGCAAAGAGAGGAATAATGAAATAAGAAATACACAAAATATGGACATTCACATTGATTACTGAATAAATAATTATTTCTTTAATACAAATCTCTACAATTCTAATCTTCCCAGGTTAATGAATCTTACAATGTATGATGCAAAGAGAGGAATAATGAAATAAGAAATACAGAAAATATGGACATTCACATTGATTACTGAATAAATAATTATTTCTTTTATACAAATCTCTACAATTCTAATCTTCCCTGGTTAATGAATCTAACAATGTATGATGCAAAGAGAGGAATAATGAAATAGGAAATACACAAATTATGGACATTCACATTGATTACTGAATAAATATTTATTTCGTTTATACAAATCTCTACAATTCTAATCTTCCCAGGTTAATGAATCTTACAATGTATGATGCAAAGAGAGGAATAATGAAATAAGAAATACAGAAACTATGGACATTCACATTGATTACTGAATAAATAATTATTTCTTTTATACAAATCTCTAAAATTCTAATCTTCCCAGGTTAATGAATCTTACAATGTATGATGCAAAGAGAGGAATAATGAAATAAGAAATACACAAAATATGGACATTCACATTGATTACTGAATAAATAATTATTTCTTTAATACAAATCTCTACAATTCTAATCTTCCCAGGTTAATGAATCTTACAATGTATGATGCAATGAGAGGAATACGGAAATAAGGAATTCACAAAATATGGACATTCACATTGATTACTGAATAAATAATTATTTCTTTTATACAAATCTCTACAATTCTAATCTTCCCTGGTTAATGAATCTTACAATGTATGATGCAAAGAGAGGAATAATGAAATAGGAAATACACAAATTATGGACATTCACATTGATTACTGAATAAATATTTATTTCTTTTATACAAATCTCTACAATTCTAATCTTCCCAGGTTAATGAATCTTACAATGTATGATGCAAAGAGAGGAATAATGAAATAAGAAATACACAAAATATGGACATTCACATTGATTACTGAATAAATAATTATTTCTTTAATACAAATCTCTACAATTCTAATCTTCCCAGGTTAATGAATCTTACAATGTATGATGCAAAGAGAGGAATAATGAAATAGGAAATACACAAAATATGGACATTCACATTGATTACTGAATAAATAATTATTTCTTTTATACAAATCTCTACAATTCTAATCTTCCCAGGTTAATGAATCTTACAATGTATGATGCAAAGAGAGGAATAATGAAATAGGAAATACAGAAATATGGACATTCACATTGATTACTGAATAAATAATTATTTCTTTTATACAAATCTCTACAATTCTAATCTTCCCAGGTTAATGAATCTTACAATGTATGATGCAAAGAGAGGAATAATGAAATAAGAAATACAGAAATATGGACATTCACATTGATTACTGAATAAATAATTATTTCTTTTATACAAATCTCTACAATTCTAATCTTCCCAGGTTAATGAATCTTACAATGTATGATGCAAAGAGAGGAATAATGAAATAAGAAATACAGAAAATATGGACATTCACATTGATTACTGAATAAATAATTATTTCTTTTATACAAATCTCTACAATTCTAATCTTCCCAGGTTAATGAATCTTACAATGTATGATGCAAAGAGAGGAATAATGAAATAGGAAATACACAAATTATGGACATTCACATTGATTACTGAATAAATATTTATTTCTTTTATACAAATCTCTACAATTCTAATCTTCCCAGGTTAATGAATCTTACAATGTATGATGCAAAGAGAGGAATAATGAAATAGGAAATACACAAAATATGGACATTCACATTGATTACTGAATAAATAATTATTTCTTTTATACAAATCTCTACAATTCTAATCTTCCCAGGTTAATGCATCTTACAATGTATGATGCAAAGAGAGGAATAATGAAATAGGAAATACAGAAATATGGACATTCACATTGATTACTGAATAAATAATTATTTCTTTTATACAAATCTCTACAATTCTAATCTTCCCAGGTTAATGAATCTTACAATGTATGATCCAAAGAGAGGAATAATGAAATAAGAAATACAGAAATATGGACATTCACATTGATTACTGAATAAATAATTATTTCTTTTATACAAATCTCTACAATTCTAATCTTCCCAGGTTAATGAATCTTACAATGTATGATGCAAAGAGAGGAATAATGAAATAAGAAATACAGAAAATATGGACATTCACATTGATTACTGAATAAATAATTATTTCTTTTATACAAATCTCTACAATTCTAATCTTCCCAGGTTAATGAATCTTACAATGTATGATCCAAAGAGAGGAATAATGAAATAGGAAATACAGAAAATATGGACATTCACATTGATTACTGAATAAATAATTATTTCTTTTATACAAATCTCTACAATTCTAATCTTCCCAGATTAATAATCTTACAATGTATGATGCAAATAGAGGAATAATGAAATAAGAAATACAGAAATATGGACATTCACATTGATTACTAAATAAATAATTTTTTTCTTTAATAATAAAATAATGAATTGAAAATGTGGACATTTGAATTGATCTTTTCAATTTTAATAATTCTACGATAATTGTAGGAGAATAAAATAAAGAAAATAGAAATATGGACATTCACATTGATTACTGAATAAATAATTATTTCTTTAATACAAATCTCTACAATTCTAATCTTCCCAGGTTAATGAATCTTACAATGTATGATGCAAAACAAAGGAATAATGAAATAAAAAATACACAAATTATGGATATTAACATTGATTACTGAATAAATAATTATTTCTTTAATACAAATCTCTACAATTCTAATCTTCCCAGGTTAATGAATCTTACAATGTATGATGCAAATAGAGGAATAATGAAATAAGAAATACACAAAATATGGACATTCACATTGATTACTGAATAAATATTTATTTCTTTTATACAAATCTCTACAATTCTAATCTTCCCAGGTTAATGAATCTTACAATGTATGATGCAAAACAAAGGAATAATGAAATAAAAAATACACAAATTATGGATATTAACATTGATTACTGAATAAATAATTATTTCTTTAATACAAATCTCTACAATTCTAATCTTCCCAGGTTAATGAATCTTACAATGTATGATGCAAATAGAGGAATAATGAAATAAGAAATACACAAAATATGGACATTCACATTGATTACTGAATAAATAATTATTTCTTTTATACAAATCTCTACAATTCTAATCTTCCCAGGTTAATGAATCTTACAATGTATGATGCAAAGAGAGGAATAATGAAATAGGAAATACACAAAATATGGACATTCACATTGATTACTGAATAAATAATTATTTCTTTAATACAAATCTCTACAATTCTAATCTTCCCAGGTTAATGAATCTTACAATGTATGATGCAAAGAGAGGAATAATGAAATAAGAAATACACAAAATATGGACATTCACATTGATTACTGAATAAATAATTATTTCTTTAATACAAATCTCTACAATTCTAATCTTCCCAGGTTAATGAATCTTACAATGTATGATGCAAAGAGAGGAATAATGAAATAAGAAATACAGAAAATATGGACATTCACATTGATTACTGAATAAATAATTATTTCTTTTATACAAATCTCTACAATTCTAATCTTCCCAGGTTAATGAATCTTACAATGTATGATGCAAATAGAGGAATAATGAAATAAGAAATACACAAAATATGGACATTCACATTGATTACTGAATAAATAATTATTTCTTTAATACAAATCTCTACAATTCTAATCTTCCCAGGTTAATGAATCTTACAATGTATGATGCAAATAGAGGAATAATGAAATAAGAAATACACAAAATATGGACATTCACATTGATTACTGAATAAATAATTATTTCTTTAATACAAATCTCTACAATTCTAATCTTCCCAGGTTAATGAATCTTACAATGTATGATGCAAAGAGAGGAATAATGAAATAAGAAATACAGAAAATATGGACATTCACATTGATTACTGAATAAATAATTATTTCTTTTATACAAATCTCTACAATTCTAATCTTCCCAGGTTAATGAATCTTACAATGTATGATGCAAAGAGAGGAATAATGAAATAAGAAATACAGAAAATATGGACATTCACATTGATTACTGAATAAATAATTATTTCTTTTATACAAATCTCTACAATTCTAATCTTCCCAGGTTAATGAATCTTACAATGTATGATGCAAAGAGAGGAATAATGAAATAAGAAATACAGAAAATATGGACATTCACATTGATTACTGAATAAATAATTATTTCTTTTATACAAATCTCTACAATTCTAATCTTCCCAGGTTAATGAATCTTACAATGTATGATGCAAATAGAGGAATAATGAAATAAGAAATACACAAAATATGGACATTCACATTGATTACTGAATAAATAATTATTTCTTTAATACAAATCTCTACAATTCTAATCTTCCCAGGTTAATGAATCTTACAATGTATGATGCAAATAGAGGAATAATGAAATAAGAAATACACAAAATATGGACATTCACATTGATTACTGAATAAATAATTATTTCTTTTATACAAATCTCTACAATTCTAATCTTCCCAGGTTAATGAATCTTACAATGTATGATGCAAAGAGAGGAATAATGAAATAAGAAATACAGAAATATGGACATTCACATTGATTACTGAATAAATAATTATTTCTTTTATACAAATCTCTACAATTCTAATCTTCCCAGGTTAATGAATCTTACAATGTATGATGCAAAGAGAGGAATAATGAAATAAGAAATACAGAAATATGGACATTCACATTGATTACTGAATAAATATTTATTTCTTTTATACAAATCTCTACAATTCTAATCTTCCCAGGTTAATGAATCTTACAATGTATGATGCAAAGAGAGGAATAATGAAATAAGAAATACAGAAATATGGACATTCACATTGATTACTGAATAAATAATTATTTCTTTAATACAAATCTCTACAATTCTAATCTTCCCAGGTTAATGAATCTTACAATGTATGATGCAAAGAGAGGAATAATGAAATAAGAAATACAGAAAATATGGACATTCACATTGATTACTGAATAAATAATTATTTCTTTTATACAAATCTCTACAATTCTAATCTTCCCAGGTTAATGAATCTTACAATGTATGATGCAAATAGAGGAATAATGAAATAAGAAATACACAAAATATGGACATTCACATTGATTACTGAATAAATAATTATTTCTTTAATACAAATCTCTACAATTCTAATCTTCCCAGGTTAATGAATCTTACAATGTATGATGCAAATAGAGGAATAATGAAATAAGAAATACACAAAATATGGACATTCACATTGATTACTGAATAAATAATTATTTCTTTTATACAAATCTCTACAATTCTAATCTTCCCAGGTTAATGAATCTTACAATGTATGATGCAAAGAGAGGAATAATGAAATAAGAAATACAGAAATATGGACATTCACATTGATTACTGAATAAATAATTATTTCTTTTATACAAATCTCTACAATTCTAATCTTCCCAGGTTAATGAATCTTACAATGTATGATGCAAAGAGAGGAATAATGAAATAAGAAATACAGAAATATGGACATTCACATTGATTACTGAATAAATATTTATTTCTTTTATACAAATCTCTACAATTCTAATCTTCCCAGGTTAATGAATCTTACAATGTATGATGCAAAGAGAGGAATAATGAAATAAGAAATACAGAAATATGGACATTCACATTGATTACTGAATAAATAATTATTTCTTTAATACAAATCTCTAAAATTCTAATCTTCCCAGGTTAATGAATCTTACAATGTATGATGCAAATAGAGGAATAATGAAATAAGAAATACAGAAATATGGACATTCACATTGATTACTGAATAAATAATTATTTCTTTTATACAAATCTCTACAATTCTAATCTTCCCAGGTTAATGAATCTTACAATGTATGATGCAAAGAGAGGAATAATGAAATAAGAAATACAGAAAATATGGACATTCACATTGATTACTGAATAAATAATTATTTCTTTTATACAAATCTCTACAATTCTAATCTTCCCAGGTTAATGAATCTTACAATGTATGATGCAAAGAGAGGAATAATGAAATAAGAAATACAGAAAATATGGACATTCACATTGATTACTGAATAAATAATTATTTCTTTTATACAAATCTCTACAATTCTAATCTTCCCAGGTTAATGAATCTTACAATGTATGATGCAAATAGAGGAATAATGAAATAAGAAATACACAAAATATGGACATTCACATTGATTACTGAATAAATAATTATTTCTTTAATACAAATCTCTACAATTCTAATCTTCCCAGGTTAATGAATCTTACAATGTATGATGCAAATAGAGGAATAATGAAATAAGAAATACACAAAATATGGACATTCACATTGATTACTGAATAAATAATTATTTCTTTAATACAAATCTCTACAATTCTAATCTTCCCAGGTTAATGAATCTTACAATGTATGATGCAAATAGAGGAATAATGAAATAAGAAATACACAAAATATGGACATTCACATTGATTACTGAATAAATAATTATTTCTTTAATACAAATCTCTACAATTCTAATCTTCCCAGGTTAATGAATCTTACAATGTATGATGCAAGGAGAGGAATAGTGAAATAAGAAATACAGAAAATATGGACATTCACATTGATTACTGAATAAATAATTATTTCTTTTATACAAATCTCTACAATTCTAATCTTCCCAGGTTAATGAATCTTACAATGTATGATGCAAAGAGAGGAATAATGAAATAAGAAATACAGAAAATATGGACATTCACATTGATTACTGAATAAATAATTATTTCTTTTATACAAATCTCTACAATTCTAATCTTCCCAGGTTAATGAATCTTACAATGTATGATGCAAATAGAGGAATAATGAAATAAGAAATACACAAAATATGGACATTCACATTGATTACTGAATAAATAATTATTTCTTTAATACAAATCTCTACAATTCTAATCTTCCCAGGTTAATGAATCTTACAATGTATGATGCAAATAGAGGAATAATGAAATAAGAAATACACAAAATATGGACATTCACATTGATTACTGAATAAATAATTATTTCTTTAATACAAATCTCTACAATTCTAATCTTCCCAGGTTAATGAATCTTACAATGTATGATGCAAATAGAGGAATAATGAAATAAGAAATACACAAAATATGGACATTCACATTGATTACTGAATAAATAATTATTTCTTTAATACAAATCTCTACAATTCTAATCTTCCCAGGTTAATGAATCTTACAATGTATGATGCAAGGAGAGGAATAGTGAAATAAGAAATACAGAAAATATGGACATTCACATTGATTACTGAATAAATAATTATTTCTTTTATACAAATCTCTACAATTCTAATCTTCCCAGGTTAATGAATCTTACAATGTATGATGCAAAGAGAGGAATAATGAAATAAGAAATACAGAAATATGGACATTCACATTGATTACTGAATAAATAATTATTTCTTTTATACAAATCTCTACAATTCTAATCTTCCCAGGTTAATGAATCTTACAATGTATGATGCAAATAGAGGAATAATGAAATAAGAAATACACAAAATATGGACATTCACATTGATTACTGAATAAATAATTATTTCTTTAATACAAATCTCTACAATTCTAATCTTCCCAGGTTAATGAATCTTACAATGTATGATGCAAATAGAGGAATAATGAAATAAGAAATACACAAAATATGGACATTCACATTGATTACTGAATAAATAATTATTTCTTTAATACAAATCTCTACAATTCTAATCTTCCCAGGTTAATGAATCTTACAATGTATGATGCAAATAGAGGAATAATGAAATAAGAAATACACAAAATATGGACATTCACATTGATTACTGAATAAATAATTATTTCTTTTATACAAATCTCTACAATTCTAATCTTCCCAGGTTAATGAATCTTACAATGTATGATGCAAAGAGAGGAATAATGAAATAGGAAATACAGAAATATGGACATTCACATTGATTACTGAATAAATAATTATTTCTTTAATACAAATCTCTACAATTCTAATCTTCCCAGGTTAATGAATCTTACAAAGTATGATGCAAAGAGAGGAATAATGAAATAAGAAATACACAAAATATGGACATTCACATTGATTACTGAATAAATAATTATTTCTTTAATACAAATCTCTACAATTCTAATCTTCCCAGGTTAATGAATCTTACAATGTATGATGCAAGGAGAGGAATAGTGAAATAAGAAATACAGAAAATATGGACATTCACATTGATTACTGAATAAATAATTATTTCTTTTATACAAATCTCTACAATTCTAATCTTCCCAGGTTAATGAATCTTACAATGTATGATGCAAAGAGAGGAATAATGAAATAAGAAATACAGAAATATGGACATTCACATTGATTACTGAATAAATAATTATTTCTTTTATACAAATCTCTACAATTCTAATCTTCCCAGGTTAATGAATCTTACAATGTATGATGCAAAGAGAGGAATAATGAAATAAGAAATACAGAAATATGGACATTCACATTGATTACTGAATAAATAATTATTTCTTTAATACAAATCTCTACAATTCTAATCTTCCCAGGTTAATGAATCTTACAATGTATGATGCAAAGAGAGGAATAATGAAATAAGAAATACACAAAATATGGACATTCACATTGATTACTGAATAAATAATTATTTCTTTTATACAAATCTCTACAATTCTAATCTTCCCAGGTTAATGAATCTTACAATGTATGATGCAAAGAGAGGAATAATGAAATAAGAAATACAGAAAATATGGACATTAACATTGATTACTGAATAAATATTTATTTCTTTAATACAAATCTCTACAATTCTAATCTTCCCAGGTTAATGAATCTTACAATGTATGATGCAAAGAGAGGAATAATGAAATAAGAAATACAGAAAATATGGACATTAACATTGATTACTGAATAAATATTTATTTCGTTTATACAAATCTCTACAATTCTAATCTTCCCAGGTTAATGAATCTTACAATGTATGATGCAAAGAGAGGAATAGTGAAATAAGAAATACAGAAATATGGACATTCACATTGATTACTAAATAAATAAATTTTTCTTTAATACAAATCTCTACAATTCTAATCTTCCCAGGTTAATGAATCTTACAATGTATGATGCAAAGAGAGGAATAGTGAAATAAGAAATACAGAAATATGGACATTCACATTGATTACTAAATAAATAAATTTTTCTTTAATACAAATCTCTACAATTCTAATCTTCCCAGGTTAATGAATCTTACAATGTATGATGCAAAGAGAGGAAAAATGAAATAAGAAATACAGAAATATGGACATTCACATTGATTACTGAATAAATAATTATTTCTTTAATACAAATCTCTACAATTCTAATCTTCCCAGGTTAATGAATCTTACAATGTATAATGCAAAGAGAGGAATAATGAAATAAGAAATACAGAAAATATGGACATTAACATTGATTACTGAATAAATATTTATTTCGTTTATACAAATCTCTACAATTCTAATCTTCCCAAATTAATGAATCTTACAATGTATGATGCAAAGAGAGGAATAATGAAATAAGAAATACAGAAATATGGACATTCACATTGATTACTGAATAAATAATTATTTCTTTTATACAAATCTCTACAATTCTAATCTTCCCAGGTTAATGAATCTTACAATGTATGATGCAAAGAGAGGAATAATGAAATAAGAAATACAGAAAATATGGACATTCACATTGATAACTGAATAAATAATTATTTCTTTTATACAAATCTCTACAATTCTAATCTTCCCAAATTAATGAATCTTACAATGTATGATGCAAAGAGAGGAATAATGAAATAGGAAATACACAAAATATGGACATTCACATTGATTACTGAATAAATAATTATTTCTTTAATACAAATCTCTACAATTCTAATCTTCCCAGGTTAATGAATCTTACAATGTATGATGCAAAGAGAGGAATAGTGAAATAAGAAATACAGAAATATGGACATTCACATTGATTACTAAATAAATAAATTTTTCTTTAATACAAATCTCTACAATTCTAATCTTCCCAGGTTAATGAATCTTACAATGTATGATGCAAAGAGAGGAATAATGAAATAAGAAATACAGAAATATGGATATTCACATTGATTACTGAATAAATAATTATTTCTTTAATACAAATCTCTACAATTCTAATCTTCCCAGGTTAATGAATCTTACAATGTATGATGCAAAGAGAGGAATAATGAAATAGGAAATACACAAAATATGGATATTCACATTGATTACTGAATAAATAATTATTTCTTTTATACAAATCTCTACAATTCTAATCTTCCCAGGTTAATGAATCTTACAATGTATGATGCAAAGAGAGGAATAATGAAATAGGAAATACACAAAATATGGACATTCACATTGATTACTGAATAAATATTTATTTCTTTTATACAAATCTCTAAAATTCTAATCTTCCCAGGTTAATGAATCTTACAATGTATGATGCAAAGAGAGGAATAGTGAAATAAGAAATACAGAAATATGGACATTCACATTGATTACTAAATAAATAAATTTTTCTTTAATACAAATCTCTACAATTCTAATCTTCCCAGGTTAATGAATCTTACAATGTATGATGCAAAGAGAGGAATAATGAAATAAGAAATACAGAAAATATGGACATTCACATTGATTACTGAATAAATAATTATTTCTTTAATACAAATCTCTACAATTCTAATCTTCCCAGGTTAATGAATCTTACAATGTATGATGCAAAGAGAGGAATAATGAAATAAGAAATACAGAAATATGGACATTCACATTGATTACTGAATAAATATTTATTTCTTTTATACAAATCTCTAAAATTCTAATCTTCCCAGGTTAATGAATCTAACAATGTATGATGCAAAGAGAGGAATAATGAAATAAGAAATACAGAAAATATGGACATTCACATTGATTACTGAATAAATAATTATTTCTTTTATACAAATCTCTACAATTCTAATCTTCCCAGGTCAATGAATCTTACAATGTATGATGCAAAGAGAGGAATAATGAAATAAGAAATACACAAAATATGGACATTCACATTGATTACTGAATAAATATTTATTTCGTTTATACAAATCTCTACAATTCTAATCTTCCCAGGTTAATGAATCTTACAATGTATGATGCAAAGAGAGGAATAATGAAATAAGAAATACACAAAATATGGACATTCACATTGATTACTGAATAAATAATTATTTCTTTTATACAAATCTCTACAATTCTAATCTTCCCAGGTCAATGAATCTTACAATGTATGATGCAAAGAGAGGAATAATGAAATAAGAAATACACAAAATATGGACATTCACATTGATTACTGAATAAATAATTATTTCTTTAATACAAATCTCTACAATTCTAATCTTCCCAGGTTAATGAATCTTACAATGTATGATGCAAAGAGAGGAATAATGAAATAAGAAATACACAAAATATGGACATTCACATTGATTACTGAATAAATAATTATTTCTTTTATACAAATCTCTACAATTCTAATCTTCCCAGGTCAATGAATCTTACAATGTATGATGCAAAGAGAGGAATAATGAAATAAGAAATACACAAAATATGGACATTCACATTGATTACTGAATAAATAATTATTTCTTTAATACAAATCTCTACAATTCTAATCTTCCCAGGTTAATGAATCTTACAATGTATGATGCAAAGAGAGGAATAATGAAATAGGAAATACAGAAATATGGACATTCACATTGATTACTGAATAAATAATTATTTCTTTAATACAAATCTCTACAATTCTAATCTTCCCAGGTTAATGAATCTTACAATGTATGATGCAAAGAGAGGAATAATGAAATAAGAAATACAGAAATATGGACATTCACATTGATTACTGAATAAATAATTATTTCTTTAATACAAATCTCTACAATTCTAATCTTCCCAGGTTAATGAATCTTACAATGTATGATGCAAAGAGAGGAATAATGAAATAAGAAATACACAAAATATGGACATTCACATTGATTACTGAATAAATAATTATTTCTTTAATACAAATCTCTACAATTCTAATCTTCCCAGGTTAATGAATCTTACAATGTATGATGCAAAGAGAGGAATAATGAAATAGGAAATACACAAAATATGGACATTCACATTGATTACTGAATAAATAATTATTTCTTTAATACAAATCTCTACAATTCTAATCTTCCCAGGTTAATGAATCTTACAATGTATGATGCAAAGAGAGGAATAATGAAATAAGAAATACAGAAAATATGGACATTCACATTGATTACTGAATAAATAATTATTTCTTTAATACAAATCTCTACAATTCTAATCTTCCCAGGTTAATGAATCTTACAATGTATGATGCAAAGAGAGGAATAATGAAATAAGAAATACACAAAATATGGACATTCACATTGATTACTGAATAAATAATTATTTCTTTAATACAAATCTCTACAATTCTAATCTTCCCAGGTTAATGAATCTTACAATGTATGATGCAAAGAGAGGAATAATGAAATAAGAAATACACAAAATATGGACATTCACATTGATTACTGAATAAATAATTATTTCTTTAATACAAATCTCTACAATTCTAATCTTCCCAGGTTAATGAATCTTACAATGTATGATGCAAAGAGAGGAATAATGAAATAAGAAATACACAAAATATGGACATTCACATTGATTACTGAATAAATAATTATTTCTTTAATACAAATCTCTACAATTCTAATCTTCCCAGGTTAATGAATCTTACAATGTATGATGCAAAGAGAGGAATAATGAAATAAGAAATACAGAAATATGGACATTCACATTGATTACTGAATAAATATTTATTTCTTTTATACAAATCTCTACAATTCTAATCTTCCCAGGTTAATGAATCTTACAATGTATGATGCAAAGAGAGGAATAATGAAATAAGAAATACAGAAATATGGACATTCACATTGATTACTGAATAAATAATTATTTCTTTTATACAAATCTCTACAATTCTAATCTTCCCAGGTTAATGAATCTTACAATGTATGATGCAAAGAGAGGAATAATGAAATAAGAAATACAGAAAATATGGACATTCACATTGATTACTGAATAAATAATTATTTCTTTAATACAAATCTCTACAATTCTAATCTTCCCAGGTTAATGAATCTTACAATGTATGATGCAAAGAGAGGAATAATGAAATAAGAAATACACAAAATATGGACATTCACATTGATTACTGAATAAATAATTATTTCTTTAATACAAATCTCTACAATTCTAATCTTCCCAGGTTAATGAATCTTACAATGTATGATGCAAAGAGAGGAATAATGAAATAAGAAATACACAAAATATGGACATTCACATTGATTACTGAATAAATAATTATTTCTTTAATACAAATCTCTACAATTCTAATCTTCCCAGGTTAATGAATCTTACAATGTATGATGCAAAAAGAGGAATAATGAAATAAGAAATACACAAAATATGGACATTCACATTGATTACTGAATAAATAATTATTTCTTTAATACAAATCTCTACAATTCTAATCTTCCCAGGTTAATGAATCTTACAATGTATGATGCAAAGAGAGGAATAATGAAATAAGAAATACACAAAATATGGACATTCACATTGATTACTGAATAAATAATTATTTCTTTAATACAAATCTCTACAATTCTAATCTTCCCAGGTTAATGAATCTTACAATGTATGATGCAAAGAGAGGAATAATGAAATAGGAAATACACAAAATATGGACATTCACATTGATTACTGAATAAATAATTATTTCTTTTATACAAATCTCTAAAATTCTAATCTTCCCAGGTTAATGTATCTAACAATGTATGATGCAAAGAGAGGAATAATGAAATAAGAAATACACAAGATATGGACATTCACATTGATTACTGAATAAATATTTATTTCTTTTATACAAATCTCTACAATTCTAATCTTCCCAGGTTAATGAATCTTACAATGTATGATGCAAAGAGAGGAATAATGAAATAAGAAATACACAAAATATGGACATTCACATTGATTACTGAATAAATAATTATTTCTTTAATACAAATCTCTACAATTCTAATCTTCCCAGGTTAATGAATCTTACAATGTATGATGCAAAAAGAGGAATAATGAAATAAGAAATACACAAAATATGGACATTCACATTGATTACTGAATAAATAATTATTTCTTTAATACAAATCTCTACAATTCTAATCTTCCCAGGTTAATGAATCTTACAATGTATGATGCAAAGAGAGGAATAATGAAATAGGAAATACACAAAATATGGACATTCACATTGATTACTGAATAAATAATTATTTCTTTTATACAAATCTCTAAAATTCTAATCTTCCCAGGTTAATGTATCTAACAATGTATGATGCAAAGAGAGGAATAATGAAATAAGAAATACACAAGATATGGACATTCACATTGATTACTGAATAAATATTTATTTCTTTTATACAAATCTCTACAATTCTAATCTTCCCAGGTTAATGAATCTTACAATGTATGATGCAAAGAGAGGAATAATGAAATAAGAAATACAGAAATATGGACATTCACATTGATTACTCAATAAATAATTATTTCTTTTATACAAATCTCTACAATTCTAATCTTCCCAGGTTAATGAATCTTACAATGTATGATGCAAAGAGAGGAATAATGAAATAAGAAATACAGAAATATGGACATTCACATTGATTACTGAATAAATAATTATTTCTTTTATACAAATCTCTACAATTCTAATCTTCCCAGGTTAATGAATCTTACAATGTATGATGCAAAGAGAGGAATAATGAAATAAGAAATACACAAAATATGGACATTCACATTGATTACTAAATAAATAATTATTTCTTTTATACAAATCTCTACAATTCTAATCTTCCCAGGTTAATGAATCTTACAATGTATGATGCAAAGAGAGGAATAATGAAATAAGAAATACACAAAATATGGACATTCACATTGATTACTAAATAAATAATTATTTCTTTTATACAAATCTCTACAATTCTAATCTTCCCAGGTCAATGAATCTTACAATGTATGATGCAAAGAGAGGAATAATGAAATAAGAAATACAGAAATATGGACATTCACATTGATTACTCAATAAATAATTATTTCTTTTATACAAATCTCTACAATTCTAATCTTCCCAGGTTAATGAATCTTACAATGTATGATGCAAAGAGAGGAATAATGAAATAAGAAATACAGAAATATGGACATTCACATTGATTACTCAATAAATAATTATTTCTTTTATACAAATCTCTACAATTCTAATCTTCCCAGGTTAATGAATCTTACAATGTATGATGCAAAGAGAGGAATAATGAAATAAGAAATACAGAAATATGGACATTCACATTGATTACTGAATAAATAATTATTTCTTTAATACAAATCTCTACAATTCTAATCTTCCCAGGTTAATGAATCTTACAATGTATGATGCAAAGAGAGGAATAATGAAATAAGAAATACAGAAATATGGACATTCACATTGATTACTGAATAAATAATTATTTCTTTAATACAAATCTCTACAATTCTAATCTTCCCAGGTTAATGAATCTTACAATGTATGATGCAAAGAGAGGAATAATGAAATAAGAAATACACAAAATATGGACATTAACATTGATTACTGAATAAATAATTATTTCTTTAATACAAATCTCTACAATTCTAATCTTCCCAGGTTAATGAATCTTACAATGTATGATGCAAATAGAGGAATAATGAAATAAGAAATACACAAAATATGGACATTCACATTGATTACTGAATAAATAATTATTTCTTTAATACAAATCTCTACAATTCTAATCTTCCCAGGTTAATGAATCTTACAATGTATGATGCAAAGAGAGGAATAATGAAATAGGAAATACAGAAAATATGGACATTCACATTGATTACTGAATAAATAATTATTTCTTTAATACAAATCTCTACAATTCTAATCTTCCCAGGTTAATGAATCTTACAATGTATGATGCAAATAGAGGAATAATGAAATAAGAAATACACAAAATATGGACATTCACATTGATTACTGAATAAATAATTATTTCTTTAATACAAATCTCTACAATTCTAATCTTCCCAGGTTAATGAATCTTACAATGTATGATGCAAATAGAGGAATAATGAAATAAGAAATACACAAAATATGGACATTCACATTGATTACTGAATAAATAATTATTTCTTTAATACAAATCTCTACAATTCTAATCTTCCCAGGTTAATGAATCTTACAATGTATGATGCAAAGAGAGGAATAATGAAATAAGAAATACAGAAATATGGACATTCACATTGATTACTGAATAAATAATTATTTCTTTTATACAAATCTCTACAATTCTAATCTTCCCAGGTTAATGAATCTTACAATGTATGATGCAAAGAGAGGAATAATGAAATAAGAAATACACAAAATATGGACATTCACATTGATTACTAAATAAATAATTATTTCTTTTATACAAATCTCTACAATTCTAATCTTCCCAGGTTAATGAATCTTACAATGTATGATGCAAAGAGAGGAATAATGAAATAAGAAATACAGAAATATGGACATTCACATTGATTACTGAATAAATAATTATTTCTTTTATACAAATCTCTACAATTCTAATCTTCCCAGGTTAATGAATCTTACAATGTATGATGCAAAGAGAGGAATAGTGAAATAAGAAATAAAGAAATATGGACATTCACATTGATTACTGAATAAATAATTATTTCTTTAATACAAATCTCTACAATTCTAATCTTCCCAGGTTAATGAATCTTACAATGTATGATGCAAAGAGAGGAATAATGAAATAAGAAATACACAAAATATGGACATTCACATTGATTACTAAATAAATAATTATTTCTTTTATACAAATCTCTACAATTCTAATCTTCCCAGGTTAATGAATCTTACAATGTATGATGCAAAGAGAGGAATAATGAAATAAGAAATACAGAAATATGGACATTCACATTGATTACTGAATAAATAATTATTTCTTTTATACAAATCTCTACAATTCTAATCTTCCCAGGTTAATGAATCTTACAATGTATGATGCAAAGAGAGGAATAATGAAATAAGAAATACACAAGATATGGACATTCACATTGATTACTGAATAAATATTTATTTCTTTTATACAAATCTCTACAATTCTAATCTTCCCAGGTTAATGAATCTTACAATGTATGATGCAAAGAGAGGAATAATGAAATAAGAAATACACAAAATATGGACATTCACATTGATTACTGAATAAATAATTATTTCTTTAATACAAATCTCTACAATTCTAATCTTCCCAGGTTAATGAATCTTACAATGTATGATGCAAAGAGAGGAATAATGAAATAAGAAATACAGAAATATGGACATTCACATTGATTACTGAATAAATAATTATTTCTTTAATACAAATCTCTACAATTCTAATCTTCCCAGGTTAATGAATCTTACAATGTATGATGCAAAGAGAGGAATAATGAAATAAGAAATACAGAAATATGGACATTCACATTGATTACTGAATAAATAATTATTTCTTTTATACAAATCTCTACAATTCTAATCTTCCCAGGTTAATGAATCTTACAATGTATGATGCAAAGAGAGGAATAATGAAATAAGAAATACAGAAATATGGACATTCACATTGATTACTGAATAAATAATTATTTCTTTAATACAAATCTCTACAATTCTAATCTTCCCAGGTTAATGAATCTTACAATGTATGATCCAAAGAGAGGAATAATGAAATAAGAAATACAGAAATATGGACATTCACATTGATTACTGAATAAATAATTATTTCTTTAATACAAATCTCTACAATTCTAATCTTCCCAGGTTAATGAATCTTACAATGTATGATGCAAAGAGAGGAATAATGAAATAAGAAATACAGAAAATATGGACATTAACATTGATTACTGAATAAATATTTATTTCGTTTATACAAATCTCTACAATTCTAATCTTCCCAAATTAATGAATCTTACAATGTATGATGCAAAGAGAGGAATAATGAAATAAGAAATACAGAAATATGGACATTCACATTGATTACTGAATAAATAATTATTTCTTTTATACAAATCTCTACAATTCTAATCTTCCCAGGTTAATGAATCTTACAATGTATGATGCAAAGAGAGGAATAATGAAATAAGAAATACACAAAATATGGATATTCACATTGATTACTGAATAAATAATTATTTCTTTAATACAAATCCCTACAATTTTAATCTTCCCAGGTTAATGAATCTTACAATGTATGATGCAAAGAGAGGAATAATGAAATAAGAAATACAGAAATATGGACATTCACATTGATTACTCAATAAATAATTATTTCTTTTATACAAATCTCTACAATTCTAATCTTCCCAGGTTAATGAATCTTACAATGTATGATGCAAAGAGAGGAATAATGAAATAAGAAATACAGAAATATGGACATTCACATTGATTACTCAATAAATAATTATTTCTTTTATACAAATCTCTACAATTCTAATCTTCCCAGGTTAATGAATCTTACAATGTATGATGCAAAGAGAGGAATAATGAAATAAGAAATACAGAAATATGGACATTCACATTGATTACTCAATAAATAATTATTTCTTTTATACAAATCTCTACAATTCTAATCTTCCCAGGTTAATGAATCTTACAATGTATGATGCAAAGAGAGGAATAATGAAATAAGAAATACACAAAATATGGACATTCACATTGATTACTGAATAAATAATTATTTCTTTTATACAAATCTCTACAATTCCAATCTTCCCAGGTTAATGAATCTTACAATGTATGATGCAAAGAGAGGAATAATGAAATAAGAAATACACAAAATATGGACATTCACATTGATTACTGAATAAATAATTATTTCTTTTATACAAATCTCTACAATTCTAATCTTCCCAGGTTAATGAATCTTACAATGTATGATGCAAATAGAGGAATAATGAAATAAGAAATACACAAAATATGGACATTCACATTGATTACTGAATAAATAATTATTTCTTTTATACAAATCTCTACAATTCCAATCTTCCCAGGTTAATGAATCTTACAATGTATGATGCAAAGAGAGGAATAATGAAATAAGAAATACAGAAATATGGACATTCACATTGATTACTGAATAAATAATTATTTCTTTTATACAAATCTCTACAATTCTAATCTTCCCAGGTTAATGAATCTTACAATGTATGATGCAAATAGAGGAATAATGAAATAAGAAATACACAAAATATGGACATTCACATTGATTACTGAATAAATAATTATTTCTTTAATACAAATCTCTACAATTCTAATCTTCCCAGGTTAATGAATCTTACAATGTATGATGCAAAGAGAGGAATAATGAAATAAGAAATACAGAAATATGGACATTCACATTGATTACTGAATAAATAATTATTTCTTTTATACAAATCTCTACAATTCTAATCTTCCCAGGTTAATGAATCTTACAATGTATGATGCAAAGAGAGGAATAATGAAATAGGAAATACACAAAATATGGACATTCACATTGATTACTGAATAAATAATTATTTCTTTAATACAAATCTCTACAATTCTAATCTTCCCAGGTTAATGAATCTTACAATGTATGATGCAAAGAGAGGAATAATAAAATAAGAAATACAGAAATATGGACATTCACATTGATTACTGAATAAATATTTATTTCTTTTATACAAATCTCTACAATTCTAATCTTCCCAGGTTAATGAATCTAACAATGTATGATGCAAATAGAGGAATAATGAAATAAGAAATACACAAAATATGGACATTCACATTGATTACTGAATAAATAATTATTTCTTTAATACAAATCTCTACAATTCTAATCTTCCCAGGTTAATGAATCTTACAATGTATGATGCAAAGAGAGGAATAATGAAATAAGAAATACAGAAATATGGACATTCACATTGATTACTCAATAAATAATTATTTCTTTTATACAAATCTCTACAATTCTAATCTTCCCAGGTTAATGAATCTTACAATGTATGATGCAAATAGAGGAATAATGAAATAAGAAATACAGAAATATGGACATTCACATTGATTACTGAATAAATAATTATTTCTTTAATACAAATCTCTACAATTCTAATCTTCCCAGGTTAATGAATCTTACAATGTATGATGCAAAGAGAGGAATAATGAAATAAGAAATACAGAAATATGGACATTCACATTGATTACTCAATAAATAATTATTTCTTTTATACAAATCTCTACAATTCTAATCTTCCCAGGTTAATGAATCTTACAATGTATGATGCAAAGAGAGGAATAATGAAATAAGAAATACAGAAAATATGGACATTCACATTGATTACTGAATAAATAATTATTTCTTTAATACAAATCTCTACAATTCTAATCTTCCCAGGTTAATGAATCTTACAATGTATGATGCAAAGAGAGGAATAATGAAATAAGAAATACAGAAATATGGACATTCACATTGATTACTGAATAAATAATTATTTCTTTAATACAAATCTCTACAATTCTAATCTTCCCAGGTTAATGAATCTTACAATGTATGATGCAAAGAGAGGAATAATAAAATAAGAAATACAGAAATATGGACATTCACATTGATTACTGAATAAATATTTATTTCTTTTATACAAATCTCTACAATTCTAATCTTCCCAGGTTAATGAATCTTACAATGTATGATGCAAAGAGAGGAATAATGAAATAAGAAATACAGAAATATGGACATTCACATTGATTACTCAATAAATAATTATTTCTTTAATACAAATCTCTACAATTCTAATCTTCCCAGGTTAATGAATCTTACAATGTATGATGCAAAGAGAGGAATAATGAAATAAGAAATACAGAAAATATGGACATTCACATTGATTACTCAATAAATAATTATTTCTTTTATACAAATCTCTACAATTCTAATCTTCCCAGGTTAATGAATCTTACAATGTATGATGCAAAGAGAGGAATAATGAAATAAGAAATACAGAAATATGGACATTCACATTGATTACTCAATAAATAATTATTTCTTTAATACAAATCTCTACAATTCTAATCTTCCCAGGTTAATGAATCTTACAATGTATGATGCAAAGAGAGGAATAATGAAATAAGAAATACAGAAAATATGGACATTCACATTGATTACTCAATAAATAATTATTTCTTTTATACAAATCTCTACAATTCTAATCTTCCCAGGTTAATGAATCTTACAATGTATGATGCAAAGAGAGGAATAATGAAATAAGAAATACAGAAATATGGACATTCACATTGATTACTCAATAAATAATTATTTCTTTAATACAAATCTCTACAATTCTAATCTTCCCAGGTTAATGAATCTTACAATGTATGATGCAAAGAGAGGAATAATGAAATAAGAAATACAGAAATATGGACATTCACATTGATTACTCAATAAATAATTATTTCTTTAATACAAATCTCTACAATTCTAATCTTCCCAGGTTAATGAATCTTACAATGTATGATGCAAAGAGAGGAATAATGAAATAAGAAATACAGAAAATATGGACATTCACATTGATTACTCAATAAATAATTATTTCTTTTATACAAATCTCTACAATTCTAATCTTCCCAGGTTAATGAATCTTACAATGTATGATGCAAAGAGAGGAATAATGAAATAGGAAATACACAAAATATGGACATTCACATTGATTACTGAATAAATAGTTATTTCTTTAATACAAATCTCTACAATTCTAATCTTCCCACGTTAATGAATCTTACAATGTATGATGCAAAGAGAGGAATAATGAAATAAGAAATACAGAAAATATGGACATTCACATTGATTACTCAATAAATAATTATTTCTTTTATACAAATCTCTACAATTCTAATCTTCCCAGGTTAATGAATCTTACAATGTATGATGCAAAGAGAGGAATAATGAAATAAGAAATACAGAAATATGGACATTCACATTGATTACTCAATAAATAATTATTTCTTTTATACAAATCTCTACAATTCTAATCTTCCCAGGTTAATGAATCTTACAATGTATGATGCAAAGAGAGGAATAATGAAATAAGAAATACAGAAAATATGGACATTCACATTGATTACTCAATAAATAATTATTTCTTTTATACAAATCTCTACAATTCTAATCTTCCCAGGTTAATGAATCTTACAATGTATGATGCAAAGAGAGGAATAATGAAATAGGAAATACACAAAATATGGACATTCACATTGATTACTCAATAAATAATTATTTCTTTTATACAAATCTCTACAATTCTAATCTTCCCAGGTTAATGAATCTTACAATGTATGATGCAAAGAGAGGAATAATGAAATAGGGAATACACAAAATATGGACATTCACATTGATTACTCAATAAATAATTATTTCTTTTATACAAATCTCTACAATTCTAATCTTCCCAGGTTAATGAATCTTACAATGTATGATGCAAAGAGAGGAATAATGAAATAGGAAATACACAAAATATGGACATTCACATTGATTACTCAATAAATAATTATTTCTTTTATACAAATCTCTACAATTCTAATCTTCCCAGGTTAATGAATCTTACAAAGTATGATGCAAAGAGAGGAATAATGAAATAGGAAATACACAAAATATGGACATTCACATTGATTACTCAATAAATAATTATTTCTTTTATACAAATCTCTACAATTCTAATCTTCCCAGGTTAATGAATCTTACAATGTATGATGCAAAGAGAGGAATAATGAAATAGGAAATACACAAAATATGGACATTCACATTGATTACTGAATAAATAATTATTTCTTTAATACAAATCTCTACAATTCTAATCTTCCCAGGTTAATGAATCTTACAATGTATGATGCAAAGAGAGGAATAATGAAATAGGAAATACACAAAATATGGACATTCACATTGATTACTGAATAAATAATTATTTCTTTAATACAAATCTCTACAATTCTAATCTTCCCAGGTTAATGAATCTTACAAAGTATGATGCAAAGAGAGGAATAATGAAATAGGAAATACACAAAATATGGACATTCACATTGATTACTCAATAAATAATTATTTCTTTTATACAAATCTCTACAATTCTAATCTTCCCAGGTTAATGAATCTTACAAAGTATGATGCAAAGAGAGGAATAATGAAATAAGAAATACACAAAATATGGACATTCACATTGATTACTCAATAAATAATTATTTCTTTAATACAAATCTCTACAATTCTAATCTTCCCAGGTTAATGAATCTTACAATGTATGATGCAAAGAGAGGAATAATGAAATAAGAAATACAGAAAATATGGACATTCACATTGATTACTCAATAAATAATTATTTCTTTTATACAAATCTCTACAATTCTAATCTTCCCACGTTAATGAATCTTACAATGTATGATGCAAAGAGAGGAATAATGAAATAAGAAATACAGAAAATATGGACATTCACATTGATTACTCAATAAATAATGATTTCTTTAATACAAATCTCTACAATTCTAATCTTCCCAGGTTAATGAATCTTACAATGTATGATGCAAAGAGAGGAATAATGAAATAAGAAATACAGAAAATATGGACATTCACATTGATTACTCAATAAATAATTATTTCTTTTATACAAATCTCTACAATTCTAATCTTCCCAGGTTAATGAATCTTACAATGTATGATGCAAAGAGAGGAATAATGAAATAAGAAATACAGAAAATATGGACATTCACATTGATTACTGAATAAATAATTATTTCTTTAATACAAATCTCTACAATTCTAATCTTCCCAGGTTAATGAATCTTACAATGTATGATGCAAAGAGAGGAATAGTGAAATAGGAAATACACAAAATATGGACATTCACATTGATTACTCAATAAATAATGATTTCTTTAATACAAATCTCTACAATTCTAATCTTCCCAGGTTAATGAATCTTACAATGTATGATGCAAAGAGAGGAATAATGAAAGAAGAAATACAGAAATATGGACATTCACATTGATTGCTCAATAAATAATTATTTCTTTAATACAAATCTCTACAATTCTAATCTTCCCAGGTTAATGAATCTTACAATGTATGATGCAAAGAGAGGAATAATGAAATAAGAAATACAGAAATATGGACATTCACATTGATTACTGAATAAATAATTATTTCTTTAATACAAATCTCTACAATTCTAATCTTCCCAGGTTAATGAATCTTACAATGTATGATGCAAAGAGAGGAATAATGAAACAAGAAATACAGAAAATATGGACATTCACATTGATTACTGAATAAATAATTATTTCTTTAATACAAATCTCTACAATTCTAATCTTCCCAGGTTAATGAATCTTCCAATGTATGATGCAAACAGAGGAATAATGAAATAAGAAATACACAAAATATGGACATTCACATTGATTACCTAATAAATAAATTTTTCTTTAATACAAATCTCTACAATTCTAATCTTCCCAGGTTAATGAATCTTACAATCTATGATGCAAAGAGAGGAATAATGAAATAAGAAATACAGAAAATATGGACATTCACATTGATTACTGAATAAATAATTATTTCTTTTATACAAATCTCTACAATTCCAATCTTCCCAGGTTAATGAATCTTACAATGTATGATGCAAAGAGAGGAATAATGAAATAAGAAATACACAAAATATGGACATTCACATTGATTACTGAATAAATAATTATGTCTTTAATACAAATCTCTACAATTCTAATCTTCCCAGGTTAATGAATCTTACAATGTATGATCCAAAGAGAGGAATAATGAAATAAGAAATACACAAAATATGGACATTCACATTGATTACTGAATAAATAATTATTTCTTTAATACAAATCTCTACAATTCTAATCTAACCAGGTTAATGAATCTTACAATGTACGATGCAAACAGAGGAATAATGAAATAAGAAATACACAAAATATGGACATTCACATTGATTACTGAATAAATAATTATGTCTTTAATACAAATCTCTACAATTCTAATCTTCCCAGGTTAATGAATCTTACAATGTATGATGCAAACAGAGGAATAATGAAATAGGAAATACACAAAATATGGACATTCACATTGATTACTGAATAAATAATTATTTCTTTAATACAAATCTCTACAATTCTAATCTTCCCAGGTTAATGAATCTTACAATGTATGATGCAAAGAGAGGAATAATGAAATAAGAAATACAGAAATATGGACATTCACATTGATTACTGAATAAATAATTATTTCTTTTATACAAATCTCTACAATTCTAATCTTCCCAGGTTAATGAATCTTACAATGTATGATGCAAAGAGAGGAATAATGAAATAAGAAATACAGAAATATGGACATTCACATTGATTACTGAATAAATAATTATTTCTTTTATACAAATCTCTACAATTCTAATCTTCCCAGGTTAATGAATCTTACAATGTATGATGCAAAGAGAGGAATAATGAAATAAGAAATACAGAAAATATGGACATTCACATTGATTACTGAATAAATATTTATTTCGTTTATACAAATCTCTACAATTCTAATCTTCCCAGGTTAATGAATCTTACAATGTATGATGCAAAGAGAGGAATAATGAAATAAGAAATACACAAAATATGGACATTCACATTGATTACTGAATAAATAATTATTTCTTTAATACAGATCTCTACAATTCTAATCTTCCCAAATTAATGAATCTTACAATGTATGATGCAAATAGAGGAATAATGAAATAAGAAATACACAAAATATGGACATTCACATTGATTACTGAATAAATATTTATTTCGTTTATACAAATCTCTACAATTCTAATCTTCCCAGGTTAATGAATCTTACAATGTATGATGCAAAGAGAGGAATAATGAAATAAGAAATACACAAAATATGGACATTCACATTGATTACTGAATAAATAATTATTTCTTTAATACAGATCTCTACAATTCTAATCTTCCCAAATTAATGAATCTTACAATGTATGATGCAAATAGAGGAATAATGAAATAAGAAATACACAAAATATGGACATTCACATTGATTACTGAATAAATAATTATTTCTTTAATACAAATCTCTACAATTCTAATCTTCCCAGGTTAATGAATCTTACAATGTATGATGCAAAGAGAGGAATAATGAAATAGGAAATACACAAAATATGGACATTCACATTGATTACTGAATAAATAATTATTTCTTTAATACAAATCTCTACAATTCTAATCTTCCCAGGTTAATGAATCTTACAATGTATGATGCAAAGAGAGGAATAATGAAATAAGAAATACAGAAATATGGACATTCACATTGATTACTGAATAAATAATTATTTCTTTTATACAAATCTCTACAATTCTAATCTTCCCAGGTTAATGAATCTTACAATGTATGATGCAAAGAGAGGAATAATGAAATAAGAAATACAGAAATATGGACATTCACATTGATTACTGAATAAATAATTATTTCTTTTATACAAATCTCTACAATTCTAATCTTCCCAGGTTAATGAATCTTACAATGTATGATGCAAAGAGAGGAATAATGAAATAAGAAATACAGAAATATGGACATTCACATTGATTACTGAATAAATAATTATTTCTTTTATACAAATCTCTACAATTCTAATCTTCCCAGGTTAATGAATCTTACAATGTATGATGCAAAGAGAGGAATAATGAAATAAGAAATACAGAAAATATGGACATTCACATTGATTACTGAATAAATAATTATTTCTTTAATACAAATCTCTACAATTCTAATCTTCCCAGGTTAATGAATCTTACAATGTATGATTTCAAAGAGAGGAATAGTGAAATAAGAAATACAGAAATATGGACATTCACATTGATTGCTAAATAAATAAATTTTTCTTTAATACAAATCTCTACGATTCTAATCTTCCCAGGTTAATGAATCTTACAATGTATGATGCAAAGAGAGGAATAATGAAATAAGAAATACACAAAATATGGACATTCACATTGATTACTGAATAAATAATTATTTCTTTAATACAAATCTCTACAATTCTAATCTTCCCAGGTTAATGAATCTTACAATGTATGATGCAAAGAGAGGAATAATGAAATAAGAAATACACAAAATATGGACATTCACATTGATTACTGAATAAATAATTATTTCTTTAATACAAATCTCTAAAATTCTAATCTTCCCAGGTTAATGAATCTTACAATGTATGATGCAAAGAGAGGAATAATGAAATAAGAAATACAGAAATATGGACATTCACATTGATTACTGAATAAATAATTATTTCTTTAATACAAATCTCTACAATTCTAATCTTCCCAGGTTAATAAATCTTACAATGTATAATGCAAAGAGAGGAATAATGAAATAAGAAATACAGAAAATATGGACATTAACATTGATTACTGAATAAATATTTATTTCGTTTATACAAATCTCTACAATTCTAATCTTCCCAGGTTAATGAATCTTACAATGTATAATGCAAAGAGAGGAATAATGAAATAAGAAATACAGAAAATATGGACATTAACATTGATTACTGAATAAATAATTATTTCTTTTATACAAATCTCTAAAATTCTAATCTTCCCAGGTTAATGAATCTAACAATGTATGATGCAAAGAGAGGAATAATGAAATAAGAAATACAGAAATATGGACATTCACATTGATTACTGAATAAATAATTATTTCTTTAATACAAATCTCTACAATTCTAATCTTCCCAGGTTAATGAATCTTACAATGTATGATGCAAAGAGAGGAATAATGAAATAAGAAATACAGAAAATATGGACATTCACATTGATTACTGAATAAATAATTATTTCTTTAATACAAATCTCTACAATTCTAATCTTCCCAGGTTAATGAATCTTACAATGTATGATGCAAAGAGAGGAATAATGAAATAAGAAATACAGAAATATGGACATTCACATTGATTACTGAATAAATATTTATTTCTTTTATACAAATCTCTACAATTCTAATCTTCCCAGGTTAATGAATCTTACAATGTATGATGCAAAGAGAGGAATAATGAAATAAGAAATACAGAAATATGGACATTCACATTGATTACTGAATAAATATTTATTTCTTTTATACAAATCTCTACAATTCTAATCTTCCCAGGTTAATGAATCTTACAATGTATGATGCAAAGAGAGGAATAATGAAATAAGAAATACAGAAAATATGGACATTCACATTGATTACTGAATAAATAATTATTTCTTTAATACAAATCTCTACAATTCTAATCTTCCCAGGTTAATGAATCTTACAATGTATGATGCAAAGAGAGGAATAATGAAATAAGAAATACAGAAATATGGACATTCACATTGATTACTAAATAAATAATTATTTCTTTAATACAAATCTCTACAATTCTAATCTTCCCAGGTTAATGAATCTTACAATGTATGATGCAAAGAGAGGAATAATGAAATAAGAAATACAGAAAATATGGACATTCACATTGATTACTGAATAAATAATTATTTCTTTAATACAAATCTCTACAATTCTAATCTTCCCAGGTTAATGAATCTTACAATGTATGATGCAAAGAGAGGAATAATGAAATAAGAAATACACAAAATATGGACATTCACATTGATTACTGAATAAATAATTATTTCTTTAATACAAATCTCTACAATTCTAATCTTCCCAGGTTAATGAATCTTACAATGTATGATGCAAAGAGAGGAATAATGAAATAAGAAATACAGAAATATGGACATTCACATTGATTACTGAATAAATAATTATTTCTTTAATACAAATCTCTACAATTCTAATCTTCCCAGGTTAATGAATCTTACAATGTATGATGCAAAGAGAGGAATAATGAAATAAGAAATACAGAAAATATGGACATTCACATTGATTACTGAATAAATAATTATTTCTTTAATACAAATCTCTACAATTCTAATCTTCCCAGGTTAATGAATCTTACAATGTATGATGCAAAGAGAGGAATAATGAAATAAGAAATACACAAAATATGGACATTCACATTGATTACTGAATAAATAATTATTTCTTTAATACAAATCTCTACAATTCTAATCTTCCCAGGTTAATGAATCTTACAATGTATGATGCAAAGAGAGGAATAGTGAAATAGGAAATACACAAAATATGGACATTCACATTGATTACTGAATAAATAATTATTTCTTTTATACAAATCTCTACAATTCTAATCTTCCCAGGTTAATGAATCTTACAATGTATGATGCAAAGAGAGGAATAATGAAATAAGAAATACACAAAATATGGACATTCACATTGATTACTGAATAAATATTTATTTCTTTTATACAAATCTCTACAATTCTAATCTTCCCAGGTTAATGAATCTTACAATGTATGATGCAAAGAGAGGAATAATGAAATAAGAAATACACAAAATATGGACATTCACATTGATTACTGAATAAATAATTATTTCTTTAATACAAATCTCTACAATTCTAATCTTCCCAGGTTAATGAATCTTACAATGTATGATGCAAAGAGAGGAATAGTGAAATAGGAAATACACAAAATATGGACATTCACATTGATTACTGAATAAATAATTATTTCTTTTATACAAATCTCTACAATTCTAATCTTCCCAGGTTAATGAATCTTACAATGTATGATGCAAAGAGAGGAATAATGAAATAAGAAATACACAAAATATGGACATTCACATTGATTACTGAATAAATAATTATTTCTTTTATACAAATCTCTACAATTCTAATCTTCCCAGGTTAATGAATCTTACAATGTATGATGCAAGGAGAGGAATAGTGAAATAAGAAATACAGAAAATATGGACATTCACATTGATTACTGAATAAATAATTATTTCTTTTATACAAATCTCTACAATTCTAATCTTCCCAGGTTAATGAATCTTACAATGTATAATGCAAAGAGAGGAATAATGAAATAAGAAATACAGAAATATGGACATTCACATTGATTACTGAATAAATATTTATTTCTTTTATACAAATCTCTAAAATTCTAATCTTCCCAGGTTAATGAATCTTACAATGTATGATGCAAAGAGAGGAATAATGAAATAAGAAATACAGAAATATGGACATTCACATTGATTACTGAATAAATAATTATTTCTTTTATACAAATCTCTACAATTCTAATCTTCCCAGGTTAATGAATCTTACAATGTATGATGCAAAGAGAGGAATAATGAAATAAGAAATACAGAAATATGGACATTCACATTGATTACTGAATAAATAATTATTTCTTTAATACAAATCTCTACAATTCTAATCTTCCCAGGTTAATGAATCTTACAATGTATGATGCAAAGAGAGGAATAATGAAATAAGAAATACACAAAATATGGACATTCACATTGATTACTGAATAAATAATTATTTCTTTTATACAAATCTCTACAATTCTAATCTTCCCAGGTTAATGAATCTTACAATGTATGATGCAAAGAGAGGAATAATGAAATAAGAAATACAGAAATATGGACATTCACATTGATTACTGAATAAATAATTATTTCTTTAATACAAATCTCTACAATTCTAATCTTCCCAGGTTAATGAATCTTACAATGTATGATGCAAAGAGAGGAATAATGAAATAAGAAATACAGAAATATGGACATTCACATTGATTACTGAATAAATAATTATTTCTTTAATACAAATCTCTACAATTCTAATCTTCCCAGGTTAATGAATCTTACAATGTATGATGCAAAGAGAGGAATAATGAAATAAGAAATACAGAAATATGGACATTCACATTGATTACTAAATAAATAATTATTTCTTTAATACAAATCTCTACAATTCTAATCTTCCCAGGTTAATGAATCTTACAATGTATGATGCAAAGAGAGGAATAATGAAATAAGAAATACACAAAATATGGACATTCACATTGATTACTGAATAAATAATTATTTCTTTAATACAAATCTCTACAATTCTAATCTTCCCAGGTTAATGAATCTTACAATGTATGATGCAAATAGAGGAATAATGAAATAAGAAATACACAAAATATGGACATTCACATTGATTACTGAATAAATAATTATTTCTTTAATACAAATCTCTACAATTCTAATCTTCCCAGGTTAATGAATCTTACAATGTATGATGCAAAGAGAGGAATAATGAAATAAGAAATACAGAAATATGGACATTCACATTGATTACTGAATAAATAATTATTTCTTTAATACAAATCTCTACAATTCTAATCTTCCCAGGTTAATGAATCTTACAATGTATGATGCAAAGAGAGGAATAATGAAATAAGAAATACAGAAATATGGACATTCACATTGATTACTGAATAAATATTTATTTCTTTTATACAAATCTCTAAAATTCTAATCTTCCCAGGTTAATGTATCTAACAATGTATGATGCAAAGAGAGGAATAATGAAATAAGAAATACAGAAAATATGGACATTCACATTGATTACTGAATAAATAATTATTTCTTTAATACAAATCTCTACAATTCTAATCTTCCCAGGTTAATGAATCTTACAATGTATGATGCAAAGAGAGGAATAATGAAATAAGAAATACAGAAAATATGGACATTCACATTGATTACTGAATAAATAATTATTTCTTTAATACAAATCTCTACAATTCTAATCTTCCCAGGTTAATGAATCTTACAATGTATGATGCAAAGAGAGGAATAATGAAATAAGAAATACAGAAAATATGGACATTCACATTGATTACTGAATAAATAATTATTTCTTTAATACAAATCTCTACAATTCTAATCTTCCCAGGTTAATGAATCTTACAATGTATGATGCAAAGAGAGGAATAATGAAATAAGAAATACAGAAAATATGGACATTCACATTGATTACTGAATAAATAATTATTTCTTTAATACAAATCTCTACAATTCTAATCTTCCCAGGTTAATGAATCTTACAATGTATGATGCAAAGAGAGGAATAATGAAATAAGAAATACAGAAATATGGACATTCACATTGATTACTAAATAAATAATTATTTCTTTAATACAAATCTCTACAATTCTAATCTTCCCAGGTTAATGAATCTTACAATGTATGATGCAAAGAGAGGAATAATGAAATAAGAAATACACAAAATATGGACATTCACATTGATTACTGAATAAATAATTATTTCTTTAATACAAATCTCTACAATTCTAATCTTCCCAGGTTAATGAATCTTACAATGTATGATGCAAAGAGAGGAATAGTGAAATAGGAAATACACAAATTATGGACATTCACATTGATTACTGAATAAATAATTATTTCTTTAATACAAATCTCTACAATTCTAATCTTCCCAGGTTAATGAATCTTACAATGTATGATGCAAAGAGAGGAATAATGAAATAAGAAATACAGAAAATATGGACATTCACATTGATTACTGAATAAATAATTATTTCTTTAATACAAATCTCTACAATTCTAATCTTCCCAGGTTAATGAATCTTACAATGTATGATGCAAAGAGAGGAATAATGAAATAAGAAATACAGAAAATATGGACATTCACATTGATTACTGAATAAATAATTATTTCTTTAATACAAATCTCTACAATTCTAATCTTCCCAGGTTAATGAATCTTACAATGTATGATGCAAAGAGAGGAATAATGAAATAAGAAATACAGAAAATATGGACATTCACATTGATTACTGAATAAATAATTATTTCTTTAATACAAATCTCTACAATTCTAATCTTCCCAGGTTAATGAATCTTACAATGTATGATGCAAAGAGAGGAATAATGAAATAAGAAATACAGAAATATGGACATTCACATTGATTACTAAATAAATAATTATTTCTTTAATACAAATCTCTACAATTCTAATCTTCCCAGGTTAATGAATCTTACAATGTATGATGCAAAGAGAGGAATAATGAAATAAGAAATACACAAAATATGGACATTCACATTGATTACTGAATAAATAATTATTTCTTTAATACAAATCTCTACAATTCTAATCTTCCCAGGTTAATGAATCTTACAATGTATGATGCAAAGAGAGGAATAGTGAAATAGGAAATACACAAATTATGGACATTCACATTGATTACTGAATAAATAATTATTTCTTTAATACAAATCTCTACAATTCTAATCTTCCCAGGTTAATGAATCTTACAATGTATGATGCAAAGAGAGGAATAATGAAATAAGAAATACACAAAATATGGACATTCACATTGATTACTGAATAAATAATTATTTCTTTAATACAAATCTCTACAATTCTAATCTTCCCAGGTTAATGAATCTTACAATGTATGATGCAAAGAGAGGAATAATGAAATAAGAAATACAGAAAATATGGACATTCACATTGATTACTGAATAAATAATTATTTCTTTAATACAAATCTCTACAATTCTAATCTTCCCAGGTTAATGAATCTTACAATGTATGATGCAAAGAGAGGAATAATGAAATAAGAAATACAGAAAATATGGACATTCACATTGATTACTGAATAAATAATTATTTCTTTAATACAAATCTCTACAATTCTAATCTTCCCAGGTTAATGAATCTTACAATGTATGATGCAAAGAGAGGAATAATGAAATAAGAAATACAGAAATATGGACATTCACATTGATTACTAAATAAATAATTATTTCTTTAATACAAATCTCTACAATTCTAATCTTCCCAGGTTAATGAATCTTACAATGTATGATGCAAAGAGAGGAATAATGAAATAAGAAATACACAAAATATGGACATTCACATTGATTACTGAATAAATAATTATTTCTTTAATACAAATCTCTACAATTCTAATCTTCCCAGGTTAATGAATCTTACAATGTATGATTTCAAAGAGAGGAATAGTGAAATAAGAAATACAGAAATATGGACATTCACATTGATTACTGAATAAATAATTATTTCTTTAATACAAATCTCTACAATTCTAATCTTCCCAGGTTAATGAATCTTACAATGTATGATGCAAAGAGAGGAATAATGAAATAAGAAATACACAAAATATGGACATTCACATTGATTACTGAATAAATAATTATTTCTTTAATACAAATCTCTACAATTCTAATCTTCCCAGGTTAATGAATCTTACAATGTATGATGCAAAGAGAGGAATAATGAAATAAGAAATACAGAAATATGGACATTCACATTGATTACTGAATAAATAATTATTTCTTTTATACAAATCTCTACAATTCTAATCTTCCCAGGTTAATGAATCTTACAATGTATGATGCAAAGAGAGGAATAATGAAATAAGAAATACAGAAAATATGGACATTCACATTGATTACTGAATAAATAATTATTTCTTTAATACAAATCTCTACAATTCTAATCTTCCCAGGTTAATGAATCTTACAATGTATGATGCAAAGAGAGGAATAATGAAATAAGAAATACAGAAATATGGACATTCACATTGATTACTGAATAAATAATTATTTCTTTTATACAAATCTCTACAATTCTAATCTTCCCAGGTTAATGAATCTTACAATGTATGATGCAAAGAGAGGAATAATGAAATAGGAAATACACAAAATATGGACATTCACATTGATTACTCAATAAATAATTATTTCTTTTATACAAATCTCTACAATTCTAATCTTCCCAGGTTAATGAATCTTACAATGTATGATGCAAAGAGAGGAATAATGAAATAAGAAATACACAAAATATGGACATTCACATTGATTACTGAATAAATAATTATTTCTTTAATACAAATCTCTACAATTCTAATCTTCCCAGGTTAATGAATCTTACAATGTATGATGCAAAGAGAGGAATAGTGAAATAAGAAATACAGAAATATGGACATTCACATTGATTACTAAATAAATAATTATTTCTTTTATACAAATCTCTACAATTCTAATCTTCCCAGGTTAATGAATCTTACAATGTATGATGCAAAGAGAGGAATAGTGAAATAGGAAATACACAAAATATGGACATTCACATTGATTACTGAATAAATAATTATTTCTTAAATACAAATCTCTACAATTCTAATCTTCCCAGGTTAATGAATCTTACAAAGTATGATGCAAAGAGAGGAATAATGAAATAAGAAATACAGAAATATGGACATTCACATTGATTACTGAATAAATAATTATTTCTTTAATACAAATCTCTACAATTCTAATCTTCCCAGGTTAATGAATCTTACAATGTATGATGCAAAGACAGGAATACTGAAATAGGAAATACACAAAATATGGACATTCACATTGATTACTGAATAAATAATTATTTCTTTAATACAAATCTCTACGATTCTAATCTTCCCAGGTTAATGAATCTTACAAAGTATGATGCAAAGAGAGGAATAATGAAATAAGAAATACACAAAATATGGACATTCACATTGATTACTGAATAAATATTTATTTCTTTTATACAAATCTCTACAATTCTAATCTTCCCAGGTTAATGAATCTTACAATGTATGATGCAAAGAGAGGAATAATGAAATAAGAAATACAGAAAATATGGACATTCACATTGATTACTGAATAAATAATTATTTCTTTAATACAAATCTCTACAATTCTAATCTTCCCAGGTTAATGAATCTTACAATGTATGATGCAAAGAGAGGAATACTGAAATAGGAAATACACAAAATATGGACATTCACATTGATTACTGAATAAATAATTATTTCTTTAATACAAATCTCTACGATTCTAATCTTCCCAGGTTAATGAATCTTACAAAGTATGATGCAAAGAGAGGAATAATGAAATAAGAAATACACAAAATATGGACATTCACATTGATTACTGAATAAATATTTATTTCTTTTATACAAATCTCTACAATTCTAATCTTCCCAGGTTAATGAATCTTACAATGTATGATGCAAAGAGAGGAATAATGAAATAAGAAATACAGAAAATATGGACATTCACATTGATTACTGAATAAATAATTATTTCTTTAATACAAATCTCTACAATTCTAATCTTCCCAGGTTAATGAATCTTACAATGTATGATGCAAAGAGAGGAATAATGAAATAAGAAATACAGAAATATGGACATTCACATTGATTACTGAATAAATATTTATTTCTTTTATACAAATCTCTAAAATTCTAATCTTCCCAGGTTAATGTATCTAACAATGTATGATGCAAAGAGAGGAATAATGAAATAAGAAATACAGAAAATATGGACATTCACATTGATTACTGAATAAATAATTATTTCTTTAATACAAATCTCTACAATTCTAATCTTCCCAGGTTAATGAATCTTACAATGTATGATGCAAAGAGAGGAATAATGAAATAAGAAATACAGAAAATATGGACATTCACATTGATTACTGAATAAATAATTATTTCTTTTATACAAATCTCTACAATTCTAATCTTCCCAGGTTAATGAATCTTACAATGTATGATGCAAAGAGAGGAATAATGAAATAAGAAATACAGAAAATATGGACATTCACATTGATTACTGAATAAATAATTATTTCTTTAATACAAATCTCTACAATTCTAATCTTCCCAGGTTAATGAATCTTACAATGTATGATGCAAAGAGAGGAATAATGAAATAAGAAATACAGAAATATGGACATTCACATTGATTACTGAATAAATAATTATTTCTTTTATACAAATCTCTACAATTCTAATCTTCCCAGGTTAATGAATCTTACAATGTATGATGCAAAGAGAGGAATAATGAAATAAGAAATACAGAAAATATGGACATTCACATTGATTACTGAATAAATAATTATTTCTTTAATACAAATCTCTACAATTCTAATCTTCCCAGGTTAATGAATCTTACAATGTATGATGCAAAGAGAGGAATAATGAAATAAGAAATACAGAAATATGGACATTCACATTGATTACTGAATAAATATTTATTTCTTTTATACAAATCTCTAAAATTCTAATCTTCCCAGGTTAATGTATCTAACAATGTATGATGCAAAGAGAGGAATAATGAAATAAGAAATACAGAAAATATGGACATTCACATTGATTACTGAATAAATAATTATTTCTTTAATACAAATCTCTACAATTCTAATCTTCCCAGGTTAATGAATCTTACAATATATGATGCAAAGAGAGGAATAATGAAATAAGAAATACACAAAATATGGACATTCACATTGATTACTGAATAAATAATTATTTGTTTAATACAAATCTCTACAATTCTAATCTTCCCAGGTTAATGAATCTTACAATGTATGATGCAAAGAGAGGAATAATGAAATAAGAAATACACAAAATATGGACATTCACATTGATTACTGAATAAATAATTATTTCTTTAATACAAATCTCTACAATTCTAATCTTCCCAGGTTAATGAATCTTACAATGTATGATGCAAAGAGAGGAATAATGAAATAAGAAATACAGAAAATATGGACATTCACATTGATTACTGAATAAATAATTATTTCTTTAATACAAATCTCTACAATTCTAATCTTCCCAGGTTAATGAATCTTACAATGTATGATGCAAAGAGAGGAATAATGAAATAAGAAATACAGAAATATGGACATTCACATTGATTACTGAATAAATAATTATTTCTTTTATACAAATCTCTACAATTCTAATCTTCCCAGGTTAATGAATCTTACAATGTATGATGCAAAGAGAGGAATAATGAAATAAGAAATACACAAAATATGGACATTCACATTGATTACTGAATAAATAATTATTTCTTTAATACAAATCTCTACAATTCTAATCTTCCCAGGTTAATGAATCTTACAATGTATGATGCAAAGAGAGGAATAATGAAATAAGAAATACACAAAATATGGACATTCACATTGATTACTGAATAAATAATTATTTCTTTTATACAAATCTCTACAATTCTAATCTTCCCAGGTTAATGAATCTTACAATGTATGATGCAAAGAGAGGAATAATGAAATAGGAAATACAGAAATATGGACATTCACATTGATTACTGAATAAATAATTATTTCTTTTATACAAATCTCTACAATTCTAATCTTCCCAGGTTAATGAATCTTACAATGTATGATGCAAAGAGAGGAATAGTGAAATAGGAAATACACAAAATATGGACATTCACATTGATTACTGAATAAATAATTATTTCTTAAATACAAATCTCTACAATTCTAATCTTCCCAGGTTAATGAATCTTACAAAGTATGATGCAAAGAGAGGAATAATGAAATAAGAAATACAGAAATATGGACATTCACATTGATTACTGAATAAATAATTATTTCTTTAATACAAATCTCTACAATTCTAATCTTCCCAGGTTAATGAATCTTACAATGTATGATGCAAAGACAGGAATACTGAAATAGGAAATACACAAAATATGGACATTCACATTGATTACTGAATAAATAATTATTTCTTTAATACAAATCTCTACGATTCTAATCTTCCCAGGTTAATGAATCTTACAAAGTATGATGCAAAGAGAGGAATAATGAAATAAGAAATACACAAAATATGGACATTCACATTGATTACTGAATAAATATTTATTTCTTTTATACAAATCTCTACAATTCTAATCTTCCCAGGTTAATGAATCTTACAATGTATGATGCAAAGAGAGGAATAATGAAATAAGAAATACAGAAAATATGGACATTCACATTGATTACTGAATAAATAATTATTTCTTTAATACAAATCTCTACAATTCTAATCTTCCCAGGTTAATGAATCTTACAATGTATGATGCAAAGAGAGGAATACTGAAATAGGAAATACACAAAATATGGACATTCACATTGATTACTGAATAAATAATTATTTCTTTAATACAAATCTCTACGATTCTAATCTTCCCAGGTTAATGAATCTTACAAAGTATGATGCAAAGAGAGGAATAATGAAATAAGAAATACACAAAATATGGACATTCACATTGATTACTGAATAAATATTTATTTCTTTTATACAAATCTCTACAATTCTAATCTTCCCAGGTTAATGAATCTTACAATGTATGATGCAAAGAGAGGAATAATGAAATAAGAAATACAGAAAATATGGACATTCACATTGATTACTGAATAAATAATTATTTCTTTAATACAAATCTCTACAATTCTAATCTTCCCAGGTTAATGAATCTTACAATGTATGATGCAAAGAGAGGAATAATGAAATAAGAAATACAGAAATATGGACATTCACATTGATTACTGAATAAATATTTATTTCTTTTATACAAATCTCTAAAATTCTAATCTTCCCAGGTTAATGTATCTAACAATGTATGATGCAAAGAGAGGAATAATGAAATAAGAAATACAGAAAATATGGACATTCACATTGATTACTGAATAAATAATTATTTCTTTAATACAAATCTCTACAATTCTAATCTTCCCAGGTTAATGAATCTTACAATGTATGATGCAAAGAGAGGAATAATGAAATAAGAAATACAGAAAATATGGACATTCACATTGATTACTGAATAAATAATTATTTCTTTTATACAAATCTCTACAATTCTAATCTTCCCAGGTTAATGAATCTTACAATGTATGATGCAAAGAGAGGAATAATGAAATAAGAAATACAGAAAATATGGACATTCACATTGATTACTGAATAAATAATTATTTCTTTAATACAAATCTCTACAATTCTAATCTTCCCAGGTTAATGAATCTTACAATGTATGATGCAAAGAGAGGAATAATGAAATAAGAAATACAGAAATATGGACATTCACATTGATTACTGAATAAATAATTATTTCTTTTATACAAATCTCTACAATTCTAATCTTCCCAGGTTAATGAATCTTACAATGTATGATGCAAAGAGAGGAATAATGAAATAAGAAATACAGAAAATATGGACATTCACATTGATTACTGAATAAATAATTATTTCTTTAATACAAATCTCTACAATTCTAATCTTCCCAGGTTAATGAATCTTACAATGTATGATGCAAAGAGAGGAATAATGAAATAAGAAATACAGAAATATGGACATTCACATTGATTACTGAATAAATATTTATTTCTTTTATACAAATCTCTAAAATTCTAATCTTCCCAGGTTAATGTATCTAACAATGTATGATGCAAAGAGAGGAATAATGAAATAAGAAATACAGAAAATATGGACATTCACATTGATTACTGAATAAATAATTATTTCTTTAATACAAATCTCTACAATTCTAATCTTCCCAGGTTAATGAATCTTACAATATATGATGCAAAGAGAGGAATAATGAAATAAGAAATACACAAAATATGGACATTCACATTGATTACTGAATAAATAATTATTTGTTTAATACAAATCTCTACAATTCTAATCTTCCCAGGTTAATGAATCTTACAATGTATGATGCAAAGAGAGGAATAATGAAATAAGAAATACACAAAATATGGACATTCACATTGATTACTGAATAAATAATTATTTCTTTAATACAAATCTCTACAATTCTAATCTTCCCAGGTTAATGAATCTTACAATGTATGATGCAAAGAGAGGAATAATGAAATAAGAAATACAGAAAATATGGACATTCACATTGATTACTGAATAAATAATTATTTCTTTAATACAAATCTCTACAATTCTAATCTTCCCAGGTTAATGAATCTTACAATGTATGATGCAAAGAGAGGAATAATGAAATAAGAAATACAGAAATATGGACATTCACATTGATTACTGAATAAATAATTATTTCTTTTATACAAATCTCTACAATTCTAATCTTCCCAGGTTAATGAATCTTACAATGTATGATGCAAAGAGAGGAATAATGAAATAAGAAATACACAAAATATGGACATTCACATTGATTACTGAATAAATAATTATTTCTTTAATACAAATCTCTACAATTCTAATCTTCCCAGGTTAATGAATCTTACAATGTATGATGCAAAGAGAGGAATAATGAAATAAGAAATACACAAAATATGGACATTCACATTGATTACTGAATAAATAATTATTTCTTTTATACAAATCTCTACAATTCTAATCTTCCCAGGTTAATGAATCTTACAATGTATGATGCAAAGAGAGGAATAATGAAATAGGAAATACAGAAATATGGACATTCACATTGATTACTGAATAAATAATTATTTCTTTTATACAAATCTCTACAATTCTAATCTTCCCAGGTTAATGAATCTTACAATGTATGATGCAAAGAGAGGAATAATGAAATAGGAAATACAGAAATATGGACATTCACATTGATTACTGAATAAATAATTATTTCTTAAATACAAATCTCTACAATTCTAATCTTCCCAGGTTAATGAATCTTACAATGTATGATGCAAAGAGAGGAATAATGAAATAAGAAATACACAAAATATGGACATTCACATTGATTACTGAATAAATAATTATTTCTTTAATACAAATCTCTACAATTCTAATCTTCCCAGGTTAATGAATCTTACAATGTATGATGCAAAGAGAGGAATAATGAAATAAGAAATACAGAAAATATGGACATTCACATTGATTACTGAATAAATAATTATTTCTTTAATACAAATCTCTACAATTCTAATCTTCCCAGGTTAATGAATCTTACAATGTATGATGCAAAGAGAGGAATAATGAAATAAGAAATACAGAAATATGGACATTCACATTGATTACTGAATAAATAATTATTTCTTTAATACAAATCTCTACAATTCTAATCTTCCCAGGTTAATGAATCTTACAATGTATGATGCAAAGAGAGGAATAATGAAATAAGAAATACACAAAATATGGACATTCACATTGATTACTGAATAAATAATTATTTCTTTAATACAAATCTCTACAATTCTAATCTTCCCAGGTTAATGAATCTTACAATGTATGATGCAAAGAGAGGAATAATGAAATAAGAAATACAGAAATATGGACATTCACATTGATTACTGAATAAATAATTATTTCTTTAATACAAATCTCTACAATTCTAATCTTCCCAGGTTAATGAATCTTACAATGTATGATGCAAAGAGAGGAATAATGAAATAAGAAATACAGAAATATGGACATTCACATTGATTACTGAATAAATATTTATTTCTTTTATACAAATCTCTACAATTCTAATCTTCCCAGGTTAATGAATCTTACAATGTATGATGCAAAGAGAGGAATAATGAAATAAGAAATACAGAAATATGGACATTCACATTGATTACTGAATAAATATTTATTTCTTTTATACAAATCTCTACAATTCTAATCTTCCCAGGTTAATGAATCTTACAATGTATGATGCAAAGAGAGGAATAATGAAATAAGAAATACAGAAAATATGGACATTCACATTGATTACTGAATAAATAATTATTTCTTTAATACAAATCTCTACAATTCTAATCTTCCCAGGTTAATGAATCTTACAATGTATGATGCAAAGAGAGGAATAATGAAATAAGAAATACACAAAATATGGACATTCACATTGATTACTGAATAAATAATTATTTCTTTAATACAAATCTCTACAATTCTAATCTTCCCAGGTTAATGAATCTTACAATGTATGATGCAAAGAGAGGAATAATGAAATAAGAAATACAGAAATATGGACATTCACATTGATTACTGAATAAATATTTATTTCTTTTATACAAATCTCTAAAATTCTAATCTTCCCAGGTTAATGTATCTAACAATGTATGATGCAAAGAGAGGAATAATGAAATAAGAAATACAGAAAATATGGACATTCACATTGATTACTGAATAAATAATTATTTCTTTAATACAAATCTCTACAATTCTAATCTTCCCAGGTTAATGAATCTTACAATGTATGATGCAAAGAGAGGAATAATGAAATAAGAAATACAGAAATATGGACATTCACATTGATTACTGAATAAATAATTATTTCTTTAATACAAATCTCTACAATTCTAATCTTCCCAGGTTAATGAATCTTACAATGTATGATGCAAAGAGAGGAATAATGAAATAAGAAATACACAAAATATGGACATTCACATTGATTACTGAATAAATAATTATTTCTTTAATACAAATCTCTACAATTCTAATCTTCCCAGGTTAATGAATCTTACAATGTATGATGCAAAGAGAGGAATAATGAAATAAGAAATACAGAAATATGGACATTCACATTGATTACTGAATAAATAATTATTTCTTTAATACAAATCTCTACAATTCTAATCTTCCCAGGTTAATGAATCTTACAATGTATGATGCAAAGAGAGGAATAATGAAATAAGAAATACAGAAATATGGACATTCACATTGATTACTGAATAAATATTTATTTCTTTTATACAAATCTCTACAATTCTAATCTTCCCAGGTTAATGAATCTTACAATGTATGATGCAAAGAGAGGAATAATGAAATAGGAAATACACAAAATATGGACATTCACATTGATTACTAAATAAATAATTATTTCTTTAATACAAATCTCTACAATTCTAATCTTCCCAGGTTAATGAATCTTACAATGTATGATGCAAAGAGAGGAATAATGAAATAGGAAATACACAAAATATGGACATTCACATTGATTACTGAATAAATAATTATTTCTTTAATACAAATCTCTACAATTCTAATCTTCCCAGGTTAATGAATCTTACAATGTATGATGCAAAGAGAGGAATAATGAAATAGGAAATACACAAAATATGGACATTCACATTGATTACTAAATAAATAATTATTTCTTTAATTCAAATCTCTACAATTCTAATCTTCCCAGGTTAATGAATCTTACAATGTATGATGCAAAGAGAGGAATAATGAAATAAGAAATACAGAAAATATGGACATTCACATTGATTACTGAATAAATAATTATTTCTTTAATACAAATCTCTACAATTCTAATCTTCCCAGGATAATGAATCTTACAATGTATGATGCAAAGAGAGGAATAATGAAATAAGAAATACAGAAATATGGACATTCACATTGATTACTGAATAAATAATTATTTCTTTAATACAAATCTCTACAATTCTAATCTTCCCAGGTTAATGAATCTTACAATGTATGATGCAAAGAGAGGAATAATGAAATAGGAAATACAGAAATATGGACATTCACATTGATTACTGAATAAATAATTATTTCTTTAATACAAATCTCTACAATTCTAATCTTCCCAGGTTAATGAATCTTACAATGTATGATGCAAAGAGAGGAATAATGAAATAGGAAATACACAAAATATGGACATTCACATTGATTACTGAATAAATAATTATTTCTTTAATACAAATCTCTACAATTCTAATCTTCCCAGGTTAATGAATCTTACAATGTATGATGCAAAGAGAGGAATAATGAAATAGGAAATACACAAAATATGGACATTCACATTGATTACTGAATAAATAATTATTTCTTTAATACAAATCTCTACAATTCTAATCTTCCCAGGTTAATGAATCTTACAATGTATGATGCAAAGAGAGGAATAATGAAATAAGAAATACAGAAATATGGACATTCACATTGATTACTGAATAAATAATTATTTCTTTAATACAAATCTCTACAATTCTAATCTTCCCAGGTTAATGAATCTTACAATGTATGATGCAAAGAGAGGAATAATGAAATAAGAAATACAGAAAATATGGACATTCACATTGATTACTGAATAAATAATTATTTCTTTTATACAAATCTCTACAATTCTAATCTTCCCAGGTTAATGAATCTAACAATGTATGATGCAAAGAGAGGAATAATGAAATAAGAAATACACAAAATATGGACATTCACATTGATTACTGAATAAATATTTATTTCTTTTATACAAATCTCTAAAATTCTAATCTTCCCAGGTTAATGAATCTAACAATGTATGATGCAAAGAGAGGAATAATGAAATAAGAAATACAGAAAATATGGACATTCACATTGATTACTGAATAAATATTTATTTCTTTTATACAAATCTCTAAAATTCTAATCTTCCCAGGTTAATGAATCTAACAATGTATGATGCAAAGAGAGGAATAATGAAATAAGAAATACAGAAAATATGGACATTCACATTGATTACTGAATAAATATTTATTTCTTTTATACAAATCTCTACAATTCTAATCTTCCCAGGTTAATGAATCTTACAATGTATGATGCAAAGAGAGGAATAATGAAATAAGAAATACACAAAATATGGACATTCACATTGATTACTGAATAAATAATTATTTCTTTTATACAAATCTCTACAATTCTAATCTTCCCAGGTTAATGAATCTTACAATGTATGATGCAAAGAGAGGAATAATGAAATAAGAAATACACAAAATATGGACATTCACATTGATTACTGAATAAATAATTATTTCTTTTATACAAATCTCTACAATTCTAATCTTCCCAGGTTAATGAATCTTACAATGTATGATGCAAAGAGAGGAATAATGAAATAAGAAATACACAAAATATGGACATTCACATTGATTACTGAATAAATAATTATTTCTTTAATACAAATCTCTACAATTCTAATCTTCCCAGGTTAATGAATCTAACAATGTATGATGCAAAGAGAGGAATAATGAAATAAGAAATACAGAAAATATGGACATTCACATTGATTACTGAATAAATATTTATTTCTTTTATACAAATCTCTACAATTCTAATCTTCCCAGGTTAATGAATCTTACAATGTATGATGCAAAGAAAGGAATAGTGAAATAGGAAATACACAAAATATGGACATTCACATTGATTACTGAATAAATAATTATTTCTTTTATACAAATCTCTACAATTCTAATCTTCCCAGGTCAATGAATCTTACAATGTATGATGCAAAGAGAGGAATAGTGAAATAAGAAATACACAAAATATGGACATTCACATTGATTACTGAATAAATAATTATTTCTTTAATACAAATCTCTACAATTCTAATCTTCCCAGGTTAATGAATCTTACAATGTATGATGCAAAGAGAGGAATAATGAAATAAGAAATACACAAAATATGGACATTCACATTGATTACTGAATAAATAATTATTTCTTTTATACAAATCTCTACAATTCTAATCTTCCCAGGTTAATGAATCTTACAATGTATGATGCAAAGAGAGGAATAATGAAATAAGAAATACACAAAATATGGACATTCACATTGATTACTGAATAAATAATTATTTCTTTAATACAAATCTCTACAATTCTAATCTTCCCAGGTTAATGAATCTTACAATGTATGATGCAAAGAGAGGAATAATGAAATAAGAAATACACAAAATATGGACATTCACATTGATTACTGAATAAATAATTATTTCTTTTATACAAATCTCTACAATTCTAATCTTCCCAGGTTAATGAATCTTACAATGTATGATGCAAAGAGAGGAATAATGAAATAAGAAATACACAAAATATGGACATTCACATTGATTACTGAATAAATAATTATTTCTTTAATACAAATCTCTACAATTCTAATCTTCCCAGGTTAATGAATCTTACAATGTATGATGCAAAGAGAGGAATAATGAAATAAGAAATACACAAAATATGGACATTCACATTGATTACTGAATAAATAATTATTTCTTTTATACAAATCTCTACAATTCTAATCTTCCCAGGTTAATGAATCTTACAATGTATGATCCAAAGAGAGGAATAATGAAATAGGAAATACAGAAAATATGGACATTCACATTGATTACTGAATAAATAATTATTTCTTTTATACAAATCTCTACAATTCTAATCTTCCCAGGTTAATGAATCTTACAATGTATGATGCAAAGAGAGGAATAGTGAAATAGGAAATACAGAAAATATGGACATTCACATTGATTACTGAATAAATAATTATTTCTTTTATACAAATCTCTACAATTCTAATCTTCCCAGGTTAATGAATCTTACAATGTATGATGCAAAGAGAGGAATAATGAAATAAGAAATACAGAAATATGGACATTCACATTGATTACTGAATAAATATTTATTTCTTTTCTACAAATCTCTAAAATTCTAATCTTCCCAGGTTAATGAATCTAACAATGTATGATGCAAAGAGAGGAATAATGAAATAAGAAATACAGAAAATATGGACATTCACATTGATTACTGAATAAATAATTATTTCTTTAATACAAATCTCTACAATTCTAATCTTCCCAGGTTAATGAATCTTACAATGTATGATGCAAAGAGAGGAATAATGAAATAAGAAATACAGAAATATGGACATTCACATTGATTACTGAATAAATATTTATTTCTTTTATACAAATCTCTAAAATTCTAATCTTCCCAGGTTAATGAATCTAACAATGTATGATGCAAAGAGAGGAATAATGAAATAGGAAATACAGAAAATATGGACATTCACATTGATTACTGAATAAATATTTATTTCTTTTATACAAATCTCTAAAATTCTAATCTTCCCAGGTTAATGAATCTTACAATGTATGATGCAAAGAGAGGAATAATGAAATAGGAAATACAGAAAATATGGACATTCACATTGATTACTGAATAAATAATTATTTCTTTTATACAAATCTCTACAATTCTAATCTTCCCAGGTTAATGAATCTTACAATGTATGATGCAAAGAGAGGAATAATGAAATAAGAAATACACAAAATATGGATATTCACATTGATTACTGAATAAATATTTATTTCTTTTATACAAATCTCTACAATTCTAATCTTCCCAGGTTAATGAATCTTACAATGTATGATGCAAAGAGAGGAATAATGAAATAAGAAATACAGAAAATATGGACATTCACATTGATTACTGAATAAATAATTATTTCTTTAATACAAATCTCTACAATTCTAATCTTCCCAGGTTAATGAATCTTACAATGTATGATGCAAAGAGAGGAATAATGAAATAAGAAATACAGAAAATATGGACATTCACATTGATTACTGAATAAATAATTATTTCTTTTATACAAATCTCTACAATTCTAATCTTCCCAGGTTAATGAATCTTACAATGTATGATGCAAAGAGAGGAATAATGAAATAAGAAATACAGAAATATGGACATTCACATTGATTACTGAATAAATAATTATGTCTTTAATACAAATCTCTAAAATTCTAATCTTCCCAGGTTAATGAATCTTACAATGTATGATGCAAAGAGAGGAATAATGAAATAAGAAATACAGAAATATGGACATTCACATTGATTACTGAATAAATAATTATTTCTTTAATACAAATCTCTACAATTCTAATCTTCCCAGGTTAATGAATCTTACAATGTATGATGCAAAGAGAGGAATAATGAAATAAGAAATACAGAAAATATGGACATTCACATTGATTACTGAATAAATAATTATTTCTTTTATACAAATCTCTACAATTCTAATCTTCCCAGGTTAATGAATCTTACAATGTATGATGCAAAGAGAGGAATAATGAAATAAGAAATACACAAAATATGGACATTCACATTGATTACTGAATAAATAATTATTTCTTTTATACAAATCTCTACAATTCTAATCTTCCCAGGTTAATGAATCTTACAATGTATGATGCAATGAGAGGAATACGGAAATAAGGAATTCACAAAATATGGACATTCACATTGATTACTGAATAAATAATTATTTCTTTTATACAAATCTCTACAATTCTAATCTTCCCACGTTAATGAATCTTACAATGTATGATGCAAAGAGAGGAATAATGAAATAGGAAATACACAAAATATGGACATTCACATTGATTACTGAATAAATAATTATTTCTTTTATACAAATCTCTACAATTCTAATCTTCCCACGTTAATGAATCTTACAATGTATGATGCAAAGAGAGGAATAATGAAATAAGAAATACAGAAAATATGGACATTCACATTGATTACTGAATAAATAATTATTTCTTTAATACAAATCTCTACAATTCTAATCTTCCCAGGTTAATGAATCTTAGAATGTATGATGCAAAGAGAGGAATAATGAAATAAGAAATACACAAAATATGGACATTCACATTGATTACTGAATAAATAATTATTTCTTTAATACAAATCTCTACAATTCTAATCTTCCCAGGTTAATGAATCTTACAATGTATGATGCAAAGACAGGAATACTGAAATAGGAAATACACAAAATATGGACATTCACATTGATTACTGAATAAATAATTATTTCTTTAATACAAATCTCTACAATTCTAATCTTCCCAGGTTAATGAATCTTACAATGTATGATGCAAATACAGGAATACTGAAATAGGAAATACACAAAATATGGACATTCACATTGATTACTGAATAAATAATTATTTCTTTTATACAAATCTCTACAATTCTAATCTTCCCAGGTTAATGAATCTTACAATGTATGATGCAAAGAGAGGAATAATGAAATAAGAAATACACAAAATATGGACATTCACATTGATTACTGAATAAATAATTATTTCTTTAATACAAATCTCTACAATTCTAATCTTCCCAGGTTAATGAATCTTACAATGTATGATGCAAAGAGAGGAATAATGAAATAAGAAATACAGAAAATATGGACATTCACATTGATTACTGAATAAATAATTATTTCTTTTATACAAATCTCTACAATTCTAATCTTCCCACGTTAATGAATCTTACAATGTATGATGCAAAGAGAGGAATAATGAAATAAGAAATGCAGAAATATGGACATTCACATTGATTACTGAATAAATAATTATTTCTTTTATACAAATCTCTACAATTCTAATCTTCCCAGGTTAATGAATCTTACAATGTATGATCCAAAGAGAGGAATAATGAAATAGGAAATACACAAAATATGGACATTCACATTGATTACTGAATAAATAATTATTTCTTTAATACAAATCTCTACAATTCTAATCTTCCCAGGTTAATGAATCTTACAATGTATGATGCAAAGACAGGAATACTGAAATAGGAAATACACAAAATATGGACATTCACATTGATTACTGAATAAATAATTATTTCTTTAATACAAATCTCTACAATTCTAATCTTCCCAGGTTAATGAATCTTACAATGTATGATGCAAAGAGAGGAATAATGAAATAAGAAATACAGAAATATGGACATTCACATTGATTACTGAATAAATAATTATTTCTTTCATACAAATCTCTACAATTCTAATCTTCCCACGTTAATGAATCTTACAATGTATGATGCAAAGAGAGGAATAATGAAATAAGAAATACACAAAATATGGACATTCACATTGATTACTGAATAAATAATTATTTCTTTAATACAAATCTCTACAATTCTAATCTTCCCAGGTTAATGAATCTTACAATGTATGATGCAAAGAGAGGAATAATGAAATAAGAAATACACAAAATATGGACATTCACATTGATTACTGAATAAATAATTATTTCTTTAATACAAATCTCTACAATTCTAATCTTCCCAGTTTAATGAATCTTACAATGTATGATGCAAAGAGAGGAATAATGAAATAAGAAATACAGAAAATATGGACATTCACATTGATTACTGAATAAATAATTATTTCTTTAATACAAATCTCTACAATTCTAATCTTCCCAGGTTAATGAATCTTACAATGTATGATGCAAAGAGAGGAATAATGAAATAGGAAATACAGAAAATATGGACATTCACATTGATTACTGAATAAATAATGATTTCTTTAATACAAATCTCTACAATTCTAATCTTCCCAGGTTAATGAATCTTACAATGTATGATGCAAAGAGAGGAATAATGAAATAAGAAATACAGAAAATATGGACATTCACATTGATTACTGAATAAATAATTATTTCTTTTATACAAATCTCTACAATTCTAATCTTCCCAGGTTAATGAATCTTACAATGTATGATGCAAAGAGAGGAATAATGAAATAAGAAATACAGAAATATGGACATTCACATTGATTACTGAATAAATAATTATTTCTTTAATACAAATCTCTACAATTCTAATCTTCCCAGGTTAATGAATCTTACAATGTATGATGCAAAGAGAGGAATAATGAAATAAGAAATACAGAAATATGGACATTCACATTGATTACTGAATAAATAATTATTTCTTTAATACAAATCTCTACAATTCTAATCTTCCCAGGTTAATGAATCTTACAATGTATGATGCAAAGAGAGGAATAATGAAATAAGAAATACAGAAAATATGGACATTCACATTGATTACTGAATAAATAATGATTTCTTTTATACAAATCTCTACAATTCTAATCTTCCCAGGTTAATGAATCTTACAATGTATGATGCAAAGAGAGGAATAATGAAATAGGAAATACAGAAAATATGGACATTCACATTGATTACTAAATAAATAATTTTTTTCTTTAATAATAAAATAATGAATTGAAAATGTGGACATTTGAATTGATCTTTTCAATTTTAATAATTCTACGATAATTGTAGGAGAATAAAATAAAGAAAATAGAATGATAAAAAGAATTTGAAATTGAAGCAAAATGTAACATTTTTTGAAAATGTAATAACAACCGAACAAAGTAAATGCTCGACTCAAACTTTATTGAATATAATGATAAAAGGATGATAATAATAATGAGTAATAAATAATAAATTATGATAAGTTGGCAACCATAGTCGAGGGTGACCTGAAGGCTCCCTTTTCAATAGTTTCTACATCAAGGTGTAGGGGAGGGCACTACTGCATTCCTTGGATTGATCCACTTTACCCTTAATCCTTACCTTATAATGCTAAGTGTTAAGCAAGGTGGCATCAAGTACCATTGTTTGAGTCTTTGGTATGACTCAACTTAGGATTGAACCCTGGTCACCTGGATCATTGGTAAACCCTCATTAGGCCAATGGCAGGTTAACTGGACCAATGGTCTAATGAGTAGCGTGTTCACCAATGGTCCGGGAGAGCAGGGTTCGAGTCATACCAAAGACTCGATGCCACCTTGCTTAACACTCAGCATCATAAGATAAAGATCAAGAGTAAAGTGGTTCAATCCTAGGATAGGAGTAGTGTCCTCCGATACATCTTGGTGTAGTAGCTATTGAAAAGGGAGCCTTCGGGTCACCCTAAACTAAGGTCGCCAACTTACTTCAATAATAATAATGAGTAATAAATGGAATGAACAAAACAGAGTTCTGAATAATGTCGTTTCCTCTCAAGATGAACGTACAGGCAATACGCACAACTCAAGATTTCTATTGATGGAGAAAAAATTGATAATAAAAGAGATACAATAAGAGTAAATGAAGGAGTTTATATATAAAGGTCATTTAGTGCACTTAGATGTTTAGGAGGAAATGTTGAAGAGCTAGAAAAGTTTGTGAGAACTTTAGATATTTTTTGTAGTCGTTCTCTGCGTGTAATTATGCAACATTGTCTACTGTACCTAATGCAGAAATAATAAGATAATAAAAACAAAGAAAAATAAAATGAAATAGAATATTTAATCCCCCTGCATGTTATATGAGAGTCTAAGGTTCATGCCAAAGAAATAGGATTATTGTAGCTTTCCGGCTACTCAAACCAAAAATCCCTGATTTAGAGAAAATGCCGAGTTATACCCTTGACATCAGTTAACAACAACAACAACAACATGCCTACTGTTACAAGTGACCTTCTGTTATCAATACAAAAACTATTTTTCAAAAGGTATTAATTCTTCCAGCCCTTTGAAAACAGTTCATAACCACAGGATAAAATATACCATATTAAAAAGCTCCACCTCAAAGTACAATGAAGTATTTCATTATTACTTATATTTAATGAAGGAACTTGCTGTATACAGAAGCACAGAAAACCCTTCATTCAGACCATAATTAAAGCAGCCCCTTAAAACTATATAAATACAGCAGGGAGCAACTGAAAAACCAAAAATATGGCAGGTTCAGTCTTGGAGAAGAGGTATTCTTTCCCAACATGCTCTCAAGGACAGATTCAAGGCCAAATGGCTCCTGGCTTCAACTGGGCCACCACCAACTGCTGCTGCGGGTGGGCCATGACATCATTGACAAGCATTGCATAGTGCTAGACTTTCAAGTCTAGTTCAAGCTATGAGCAGGCATGAGTCGGAGACTAGCAGTAGGGTCATCTAGCTGAGTTTTTACTAAGTGAGTCAATAATCAGCATATGTCTTTAGTGAAGAGGAATGTTTGTTACCAGCATGTGTGTTTGGTTAAATCCTCATTAAATGTTGTTGGAAAATAAATGAGGATGAAGAAGTATGAAGACGAAGATGCCGTAAGGTTTTATATGAAGGTTTTTAATGGTAGCCTGGAATAAAGGGTTTACGTTTATGCTGCAAGTCTCGTAGGAAGGAAAGAAGTAAGGAAACGAAATGAAGTTGTGATAGAGTTGATAAAGCATTTTAGCAGCTAAATGCCTGAGCGAAAAGTGCATCGTTAGGTTAAGGCATTGTTGAATGTGTGAGGGAAATATGTTCGCCATAGTGTAGCAAAAGTCGTGTTTGCTGTTTGAGGACAGAAATGTTTGTAGTCACCATGAGTTTGTGGTTCTGGTTGTTTCAGGGAGAAGCATGAATGTCTCCAGAAAATGTTACCCAGAGGTGAAGTAGCTTGGCATCGGAGCGGAATTTTGCATCCCAGTCGACATAGCCAATACTCGAGGCGACTAAGAGTTGTTCCTGTGTGTGGCGTATTGAATTCATCTAATTCATATTCAACAGGAAACCCTAGGCGTAAGAGAATAGACGCAAGGGGTCCATAAATTAAACAGCTTCCCTCATGGTGGTTGGATGCTGCTGCTGATATTGAAGAGCAGACTGTAAGACGTCTGTCCTGAATGAAGAAGTTCTGCGAAAAAAAGTGTTTGTCAGATTTCCCCAGTTTGTGCTGCTCGGAAAGATGGTCCGGATGAATAGGATAAGTCATCCTGATTGGGTGAAATTATGAGTCGACCCTAACGGTCGAATTAAATTACGTGCCAAACAAAAATACGAAACTCTTTCTGCTACATGTCCACCACGGCTCTAGCCCCCCTCCCTAAACCACCACTATAAAAAAGACCTTGTGCAAGTCCTGTCTGGTGGGAGGCAGAGACAAATATTAGGTCTGGAGTTAAGGTATCTGTTCATCTCACTGCAACAAGCAGCCAAATGTGGAGTCTGCATACCTACCACAAGCCAAAGTAGCGAACATGCCTAGCACAGCTGATGCCAGCTTCCATCCAATTACCGCTGTCTTAAACCAGTACTTTTAAGGGCTAACTTCAGTAAGTCTTCTAAGGATACCTCTGGTCTCCTCACTACACCGCTAGGTAGATACCATGGGACAACGATTCAGTAGCCAACACCAACGGCAGACCAGCTCCAGCTTCAACTAGAAGCCGTTCCGGCACTGTCAAGCAGCAGTAACTGTTTCACCTTACAACATCTCCTCCTGCATCAACAGGCAGCAGACTTCTGCATCACCCTAGTCCGCGAGTGACCACTCAGCTCGGACTAGCACCATTACTTTGAGGGCCCCCCGGTTAACCAAGGAATGTATAATCTGGGACATTAATCATCCAGCCTCTAAAACATATGCATCCACATCTTCAATCGTCTCCAGCTACATCTACAACCTATACAGCAACACCTTTGACCTCTATCAAGCACTAAGACCATCCTCATCCTCTTGACGCACTATCACTACAAATTTATAGACAGCCAAGTCCACAGCATTCAACAGAACAGGCTTTCAACATTTCAGAGATTTTGTACAACACAGAAATTATCAAGCAACGGTGATTCTACACCCATGAACATCTTTCATGTACGATTCGCTCATTAAAAACCTGACATTAAAACTTATCCACATGTCCTTTGTCTCGTCTTCTGTCAATCACTCTCATTTATCACTTACAACAGTTTATGAGATTGATACATTTATCGGCCCTACAGCAGGATAACAAGACAGTTACAGAATAATCTTGGAAATGAACAGACGATTATAAATACTTTCCATGTAGCAAGAACTGAGACTACTTAACATTGAACTGATTAATTCTAAAAAAGAAAAATAATTTAAAATTCATGACTCTTACAAAACAATTTCCTTTCAAACTTATTTATGTTTGGAAAATATACATTATTTTTGTTATTCCCTTTCTCTTTCTTTTTCTCTTCTTCTGAGTAATTATGGCAGTATAACTAGTGTCGAAGGTTGACGGAGATTATTAAATTGAATACTTTGATTAATTATGGAGATATTTATTAAAGGTAATCACATTTCTTTTGATAAAGTAGTGTAAAAAACAGAATATTCATAAGAATTATTAAATAGTTGAACCTTAAAAGGTTACCTAACAAGCACGGAAGCTAAGTCGTTAAAAGGGTCAAAGCCAAAGTGTCATAGGTACACATTCTGAGTAATTTAGCTTGAATTATTAAAACATAATAATTTTGAAAAGGTCATTGCTTTGTTTTAAAGATCAGGGTTGATCCAGGATTAAGATTATTGGAACTTGACAGCTTTTCAGCTACAGGTGTAACACAAAGCCATGATAGCCAATAATAATAGAGTATTATTGATTGGCTCACCAATCAAAGAAAAGAGGGGCGGATCTTTTGCTCCCACCACGTAATGTGCAACACAAGGCCATAATTATAATTGGCTGACAATCAAATGTGGTCACTGGGGTCTTTTCTTCCCCTCTCCAATGATTACGATACGAGGCCATTGGTCCAGAGCTTTTATTGACTGGCCAATCAAATGTGGACCCTGGGGTCTTTTCTTCCCCACCCCGATGACAACGATTCGAAGCCATTAGTCCAGCCAGAACTGAGAGGAGTCCGGGCCAGTTCTCCCATGACTCTTCATCGACTTTCCTGCTGATCTATCAACACACCGTGGGTGCGGGAAGTCCGAACGAACAGGCTCACTGGAGACAGACTAACCTCTAAGTGGCCCAAAGTGCAATATGCAATCATAGGAAAGATGTAGCAAGATCTGACCCGACAACCCAATCGGAGGCCTTGACATCTGCAAGAAAAAGTGAGAGGTTCTTTGAGAGACTTCGAGGTTGTCAAACAAAATCAAGATCAAGTTTTGATAGTAGGATTCCAGGCATGATAGATTAGCCCAGATACGCCCGATAAGAGTGGCCAAGTCGGAAAATGATGGTAGAAGGTGGTCTGGCGAGGGCTATGGTTTTTCTAGTAGTAGCAAACTAACTCAACGAGCCATATCCAATAGGGAAGCAAATGTTTCATTTGGATTAAAGCCAACGAGGGCGCTGGAATTGTGGTAGCGTAGAATATAATGAAAAGAAATGTCGAGAGTCAACTGAAGAATCTTTCCCCGTCTCAGAAAAAAGAAAATTAAAGGCACCATCAAGATCTAAGTACACACAAATAATATAACCATGTCGAATCCTTTAAAAAAAGAAAAAAAGAAAGACATCGGAAAAATATAAATTCAAAATGATATGGGTGTCAAAAAAGCAACAGAAACTGCCCCAAATTTTCATGTCCAAAACAAAAATGGTTAAGAATGAACACTCCAAGAAGAAAAGAGGCTGAAGAATATGAACACTTAACCCAAGGTTCGGACATGGAATGTAAGGTAGATATTAAGGGCAGACAGAAGTACTGATAAGTTCTGGATCGGAAATCTCACTTCTAAAAACAACCATTTTTGATGAATTAGAAATTGATCAAATAACGTTGAAAGATTCAGATTTTACTGTAACCGAGGCTTGTTGCGGAGCCGATAAACACATCGACCCCGCAAATGATTTAAGTTTAATGCGTGTGAGTAATTGACAGCCAAAGACAATGAAGGAAACAAAGGCGGGGTAACAAATGTAACTAAAGCGACAATTTATTGTCAGATTTACAAACGTGTGTGTAAAGTCCGTGGCGGTTGTATTTGAGCCTTCAACTAGATGGGTGATGTCGATAGCTGGTATGGTCGAGTCGTAGATGTGCACTGCTGGATGTTCGATGAGAGTAGCTGGCGTAGGTCGAGTCGTGGAGATACAGCTAGATGTTTGATGCGAGTAGCTGAGGTCAATCGAGTCATCGAATGCAGCTGGACGATCATTGTGGGAAGCTGGTGTCGGTCGTGGTTGGTAAATCGATATCCCGGTTTCGACAGTACGTTGGGATAACCGGGGGTTGTCGATTTGATTGCTAGCCCGTACAGTGAGTCGTACGTGGGCCAGATGTTGCAATGCAAGGGCAGTCCGTAATAGCGAGTCGTACGTGGACTGCATGCTGCATGCTGCATTGCTGGAGCGTCATGGTCGAGCGAGCGTGGTGACTAAGTCCTAGCCGTGTCTTAGTACTACGAACCAAGGGAACGGACGGGGAAACCGTGGCTAAGGTTTGCCAGGCCTTAGCACATACGAGGTCGAGCAAACGAGTCGGTGAGGCTAGGGCTTCGTCGTGCCCCAAGCTGTGCGGTCGTATCGAGACAATGGCTGAGGCTTTGCCGTGTCAAAGCCATGCGGACGTATCGGACGGTAGCTATGGCTGTTCCGCGCCAAAGCTGTACGGACGTGTCAGACAGTAGCTATGGCTGTTCCACGCCAAAGCTGTGCGGACGTATCGAGACAATAGCTAAGGCTGTGCTGCACCAAAGCTCTGCACAATCGAGTAGACAGGCCAGGAGGTCGTGGCTAAGATTGGCGTTATCTTAGCGCTGCGCAGATAGTGAAGCGGTAGCTAAAGACTAACCCGTGCCTTTAGTGCTGCGCAGCCAAACGGACGAGCGGAACCGACCGAATGGTTAAGACCGGATGGTCTTAGAATCTTCTTCGTGTTTGCCTCCGGGCCGTCTACTTCGACGAGTCGTTAAGGACCGTCAGAGATACTCCAATCCTTAAAAGAACCGTTTGTGCATAACTATGTGATGGGAAAGGCGAATGCAACCACTAGATGTAGGATTCGAGCCTTTCTCACAACCCTTCACGAGTCTTGCAGCACCAAAAGCAAACCCAATATTCCATGCTGCAAAATAAAACTATCCATAAAAACACCTTTCGACTATCGCCATCTTACTTCTTCATCTTTCCTTTAATACCTAACAACAATTACCGAAAGACCTTACACTCTTAGCGAGGAAACAACTCAACGTAAACACACATGCGTTACAACCACATTCCTCGCTAACAACAACAAAAATTCAGGCTAAAAATCATCCTACAGGCTTAAAAATGTGAGTGCGATGTTTGTGTATGTATATGAAATTTACAAAAACACTTTGCCGCGACCTGCCGATAAACATAAACGGATCAAGTTACACGCCCGCTGTAGGACAATTATATCCGGGTACGGCCGGAACTGACTAAGCCCTTTTTCTTTCTAACGACCTTGACACCTCGTGACAGCTAAAAGAAAAGGATGAATTAAAATTAACAATATTTACAAAGCACTTCGGCCAAAAATAACGTGATAAAACTGGAACTAATAGTCGTCGCCAGCTTATAGTAGGTAAAGAAAATACTTAATGGCTACACTCATTTTTTATCAAAGAATTTTATATTCACGCGGCTGGAGCTGTGTGTCACAGCACTTTCGTGATATCAACAGGCCCTTTTTCAACGCTCGTAGGCTAGCTCTTCGCGAAGCTCTTTAAGGAGGAATCCTGCATTTTGTGCGGTTGCATTCACCTTACCTTCCGGCGTTGATCCCACTTCTCGTGGTAGATCTGCCTTTCTTCCACCTACATAGGTATGCACAAAGGTCCTTTTTAGGACCATAAGAGGTCACTGTCTGCGGGTCAGAGCATCTCTGGCGGTCAGTAATGACCAGTCGAAGTAGACGGCCAGGTGGCAAACACGAAGACGGATTCTAAGACCAACCGGTCTTACTCTCGCTCGGTTCCGATTGTCCGATAAGCTGCGCAGCACTAATGGCACGGTCCAGCCTTTAGCTACTGCTTCGCTATCTGCGCAGCGCTAAGATAACGCCCATCTTAGCCTCGACCTCCTGGCCTGTCCGCTCGTCTGCACGGCTTTGACCCGACAAAGCCTTCGCTCCTGTCCGCTCGTCCGCACGGCTTTGGCGCGAACCTAGCCATAGCCATCGACCACACGGCTTTGGCACGGCAAAGCCTTCGCTCCCGTCCGATTCGTCCGCACGGCTTTGGCACGGCAAAGCCTTCACTCCCGTCCGATACGTCCGCACGGCTTTGGCGCGAACCTAGCCATAGCCATCGCCCGCACGGCTTTGACACGGCAAAGCTTTCGCTCCCGTCCGATACGTCCGCACGGCTAGGGGACCCGGCAAAGCCCTAGCCTTTTCCTCGACGTCGACGCTCTTGCAAGGTACAACGCAGTCCACGTAACGACTCGCTGTTACAGACTGTTCTACCACTGCAACATCTGGCTCACGTACGACCCGCCATACGAGCCAGCACCCAGATCGACACACCCTTGGTTAACCCAACATACCGTCATAACCGGGAATATCAATCTACTAACCTCGACCGATCTCAGCTGCCCGCGACGACTATCCAACGGTATCCAACGACCCGACCGAATCTCAGCTTACCAGCATCAAACATCCAGCTGTATCTCCACGACTCGACCTACGCCAGCGACCCTCGTCGAACGTCCAGCTGCGAACATCTACAACGCGACTATACCAGCTAACGACGTAACCCATCCTAGCTGAAGACTACATACAACCGCCACGGACATTTACATACACGCTTGTAAAATACGACAAATAAATTGTCTCTTGTTATAATTGTTATCTCGCCTTTGTTCCTTCATATTGCTTTGGCTGTTCTCATTCACATAACTCATTTGCGGGGTCGACATACTTATCGGCTCTGCAACAACTTATCTATATGTTCTCTTACGCAGAGGCTAATGTACGTGACTATTGGTTTTGTAGTGATGAATGTAAGTGTATTGTATCAGCGTGAAAAATAGTTCGCACTTTTTGGTATTCCTTGTGGGTATAAGGTGAATGCTCGTGCTGTTCTTTGTAGGTTATAGCAAGTACACCGGGTTTTAATTAATTTGCTGGAATAATTTGTCTAACGTATCTTGTGTTAAGCTCATGTTGAGATATGTTCCGCATTCTTGGTTTGATATACTTGATTATGACTGACCCCTGCGACTTACAGCACAAGAGTTTCCTTTTGTCTCAAGCTGTTAATAAAACTTCCAAATTGAAAACTATCTATATCTTCGTCAACTCATTTGTTCTTCCTTTTAATATAACAAGAGGTCACAGAACTTTACAACCTCAACTGCCATTTTTGTATAAATGGTAATATTATCAGCCCTCGTTCTAAAACCCTTAGAGAATTGTTATGTCCATAAGGGTGTTACATGACAAAATCCAGAAACCCATTCTCGCCCTCTATTTGCCTCTGTTCTTTGAACACTGACAGGGAACGGTAAGGCCACATGGTTTTATTATCCACATATGTAAGATAAACCTTTTGCTATTTTGTACCTCTTCTATATACTGCTCGTTCATGGAACAAATACCGGTATCTTTTTTGCTGTTGAGAGATTCTTTTGTATTCTTTCTTTCAATACCATTAGTATATTTATTATATTTGCATAGACAAAAACTTAGGCATTTTTATCAGCAATATTATAAATTATTACTGATAAACCACGCCTCTTTTCTCCTAAAGTATGGAGGACCAAAAGCGTAATAATCCGTGTTTTTTATGTTAATAAATTCTCGGAAAAGATTCCCCTTCCTTAAGCAACGTACTTATATTGATTCTCCTGCAGGCCTCCGTTGAAAAAATATTGTTCAATAAAAAAGCACAAATCCTTTTTTTCATCCGATCAGTTTTATTCATTTATTCAGTATTTTAAAATCAAAAAACAAAATTCCCATCACTTGCAGTAAGTGGAAGAGTTGTTAATTTTACCCCCCCCCCCCCAATAAAAATGTTTAACCTGAATGTTTTTCTTTTTTGAACATAAAAAATAAAGCATCCGTAGGAACAAAATAGACAAACGGTTATGAATTATGTAAACAGAATCCAATTCTCCATGAAATTATCTTTAAAACGTATAACAATCATTTACTTGCATTTTCTTAAAGGATGTTAAATTTACAAAATGATTGATAACAAGAAAAAAAATCAATTTTCAGAATTTGGATGAAAATGGCTGTTAAAAGAAACCTCATCTTCAATTACGGATTACGATTTTGAAGATTTTTTTAAAAATTTGTGCTTTAACTGGTGTGTATGTGTACATCCCTAATATAATGTATATATTAGGGTAAAGTGTTTCTTTATGTGTAAATGAGTTTAAATACTAAGATTAATATTAGTCCTTGGCGAGTGTGGACTCGAATTGTCTCCCTTGAATTTCACTCTTTTAAATAACATTTTATATTGATCGAAAGTGAGGGATATTTTAAAATTTAATTCGAATCAAAAACATTCATTATTATTATTTAAAAAAAAAAAAGATTGACAGTTCTTACTTTTTCTTTAATGTTGTATTTTCGTAAGAAAAAAAAATTCAGACTTTTGAAGACAAAAAAAAGTAAGTGTGGTGTTATTTTCTATCTTTTATATGACAAATATTTGTAATTTAATTTACGTATCGTTGTCTTTTGTTGTTTTTTTTCTTTACTGGTTGTAGTTTTCGTAGGAAAATACATTTTTCATCCATGTTCTTTTATAAAAATTTTTTTAAAAGAAAAGCGTGTCACGTGACACTAAAGTGAGGGTCCACCTTACAATGTATGTATAATACTACACTGGAACCTCTTTTTGTGTACATGTATATTTCTTTTTCGCACATCAAGTTTTTTTTTTTTTTTTTTTTTTTTTTTTTTTGTCACGTAACGTAAACACTGATTTATTTTCTTTGTTAACTAACCTCATATGCAAATTTGAAAGTGTAGTATAAAAAGCAAAAAAAAAAAAAAAAAAAAAGAGAAACAAAACAAACAAAACAAAACAAAAAACGTTCTGATTTTAAAATCTATCAAAAATCAGTTATTAGATTTTAATGAAATTTAAAGTATCTATTCATAAAAAATTATTTTAGCTAACCCCAAAAGTATTTCATCAAGAAAACTGAATAGTTCTTGTTAAAAGTTTGGTAAGGGTAACTCTTAGCAGAACTTTTTTAAACCTTATTTTTCTGATGCAGGTATCATTGGGGAATAAGAAAAGTTTTGGTAAACAGGCTAGGTTTTCCTCTATTTACCAAAACTTTTCTTATTTCCCAATGATACCTGCATCGGAAAAATAAGGTTTAAAAAATTTTGGCTTCAGCTTACTCTTTACCAAGCTTTAACCTGGACTACTTGTGATAATATTTATGAAGTCACACACACTCACTGCTTCATATCCTTTATGACAAGTAATTGGAAATGACCAAGATAGACTCAAGCCATGTTTTATTATTATGTACATACAGGCTAAGCCAATGAAATCTTTCCATGTAAAGTTGTGAGACCTTGAAATTAATTCAATTAGTTTCATTAGTGAGTGTGTGTGACATCATAAATAAAATTTAAAAAGTTCTGCTAAGGATTACCCTTCCTAATATACCTCATACTACATCTTCCCTCTTCTAAAAGAAGAATGGAAAGGAGGCAGATATGAAGTTTAAGTCTTTCTTTTTTAGTATTGTAGAGAAGAGAAAAATTTTGTATTTTGGTTTGGTGCACAATTTAATTCGACACTTAATTTCACCCAATCAGGATGACTTATCCTATTCACCCCAGACCTTCTTTTCCGGTCAGCAAATCGGGTAAGCTGCCAAACCCACTCTCTTTGGCTGGAGAACGCCGACCAGTGCAGACGTCCCACTGGCCGTTCTTCAATAGCGATGCTTTTTAGCTGGACAATGCCACTCAGTGCAGACATCTCACTGCGGCTTTAAAATACCAGCAGCAGCAACATGGACACACAAGGGAAACCATCTAATTTATGGATTCCTTACGAGGAATCCCAGTTGAATATAAATTAGATGCATTCAACATGTCTCGCACAGGCACAACTTTATGTCACCCCAAAATTGGCTATGTCAATCTGAGCGTAATCCCGCTCTCGACACGCATGGAAATAACACCTACTCTCCCTAAATACCAGACACGAAACTCACGGTGACATCCAAAGTTCAATATCTTCCGTCAAAAATGCAAACAACACAATCCCTCATACGTCTGACTACACACGCAGCCATCTCAACTTCTCATAACTCCATCTCGTCTCAATAAGCATAACTCTCCACGAGTCTTGCTGCACCAAAAGCAAACCCAAAATTCCATGCTGCAAATAAAAACCTATTCACAAAAACACATTTCAATTCTCGCCATCTTACTTCTTCATCATTCCACCTTTTATTTCTCACAAACTTAGCGAGGGACCTCACAAACTCAGCGAGGAAACAACACAACATAAACACACATACGTTACACCCATCTTCCTTGCTAACAAACAAACTTTCCCTCGCTACTAATAAACCAACATCTCCAGCTAAAATCATCCTTCAAAAACTCTGGCTACAAAATGGTTCCCCCTCGTTAAACAATAATAACCATTTAACCTAAGTAGACAAACTTGTCTTAGTGATCTCAGCATTCATCAAATATTCTACCTTCTTGCCCAACTGGGATTATTCTGCCCTTTCATTCTGGACTTAATTTACTTAATAAAATCCTCTCTGCAGTTTTGATTATTCTTACTGAATGTTTTCTTCCCTGCATCTTCATTTCAAAGTGTCTCTGGATATGATCTTTTTGGGATTGATGCCGGAATTACAGTTTCCCTCAATACATTCTCATGTCAAGGTGTTTGTTAGGTAGGAATCACATCTCTACAAGGTTTTTCTGGTTGCTAATGCTTTGCTATTTGCTTGTTATGACGGATGGCTGAACGATGGTAATGAGGAACAGTTTTGCTCTTTTTTAAGTCCACTTGATTTCCTGAATGCGGCTTCTCATCAACATTGATGAGGTATGAATGACCACACACCCAATCTTTGCAACACAATCACCTTTTCCTACTCTGTCCTTTGACATGCACTTTGACATTCCCAGGAAGCAAAAGTTGAAGAGATTTCCCCTTGTGATTGAAGTTGATCTCTTTGTTGTTGTATTTTATAATCTTTTTCAATTTTCTGGGTATTTCCTGTCTTAGCAGATTTTCCTTGGTTAAGAGAAGTGTTTTTTTAATCGTTGACATCAGCTTCTATGCTGCTGACTGGAGATGTTTAGCCATTGTATTCTTGGGATCCAACATGACTAGGTATGGCGCAGACTTATCCTCTATGACTTTCTCGGAAATTTTCTTTGCCATCTTTACCACAGACGCAATTTGCTTTGCTGTTGTCAGGGCTCTATATGAATAAGATACTGTCACTAATATCCTGCTGAAGATATACAGAGATATTAGCTGGCAAAAGGATACATAGGTTAAACAAATCAAGTTTGTTTTGAACCCCCCCCCCCAATCTTCTAAAAAAGATTAAACAAACCAAGTCTGGCGTGACGTTCTCTTCCTCACATTGGTCAAACAAGTTTAGCATGACCCCCTTTTTCTATCATTGGAGATAGACAAACTATGTTTTTGTGTGCCTTCTTCTTCTTTACATAGTTTAAACATGTTTGACCCCCCCCTCTCCCTCGCATAGGTTAAACAAATCAAGGATGGTCAAACAAACAAAGGTATTTGGTGAGGCAGCGGGGGTCAAAATATTCACTAGAATTTTCTGAAAAGAGAAAAGTCAAAAGTGAAATGAGTTAAACAAAAAAAAAAAATTTTCCAAATTTTGATAGAAAATTTTATAATGGAATAATCAATTTATGAATGAGGTTGAAGGAAATTCTCTTTTTTTTTTTTTTTTCAGTAAACAATATACTACCAAAGATATTTGTGCTTGAAAAGTTATTGAATTGTAGTGTGAACATTTTTTTCATTATTGAAATATTATGATTTGTTGCAGTTCAAAAACAAAATTGGGTTATTTTATTTTTATAATTACAACTAATATATGGGTCTTTTACTTTCTTTAATTGTATTTCTTCTTTATTCACAGGTATCAATTGTAGAGGAGTACAACAATTTCCAAATTTGCAGACATATACGAGCTGACATTAAAGAGAAAATGTATTCTTGCAAAATTTTCATGAAATTCACATTTTAAAATCCACATGTACATAAAAAAAGGAGGAAAATCTTTTGTAAAATATGTTTATTGGATTTTTCAGAGATATCCTACTGAGCAAACAACAGCTACTCACACACAAGGAAACTTGAGAGAAAACATATTCTTCTCAAATATGTCATGCATAACATTTTGAAAATTCTAAATTAAAAAAGGTATATGCAAAAACAAAGTGAAATTTTTACAGCCTTCTCAACAAGTTACAATTAAAAAATACACATGGCAACATATATTGAAGAGAATCCATACTCTTGTAAAATGTGTGGATCAGCTTTTTCAAACAATTTCAATCTAAAAAGACACATACGAACCCATAGTGGAGAGAAACCATTTTCTTGTGACATATGTGGATCAGCTTTTTCTGAAAATTCCAGTTTAAAAAGCCACATACGCACTCACACTGGAGAGAAACCATTTTCTTGTGAAGTTTGTGGATCAGCATTTTCAATTAGTTCACAGCTGAAACGCCACATACGAACACATACTGGAGAGAAACCATATTCTTGCAAAGTGTGCGGTTCAGCATTTTCAGAAAATTACAGTTTGAAAAGGCATATACGAACCCATAATGGAGATAAGCCATATTCTTGTGACATATGCGGATTAGCATTTTCAGATACATCTAATTTGAAAAGCCATATTCGAACACACACAGGAGAGAAACCATATTCTTGTGAAGTATGTGGATCAGCATTTTCAGTTAGTTCACATTTGAAAAACCATATGCGAACACATACTGGAGAGAAACCATATTCTTGTGAAGTGTGTGGATCAGCATTTTCAGATAGTTCACATTTGAAACGACACATGCGAACACATACTGGAGAGAAACCATATTCTTGTGAAGTATGTGGATCTGCATTTTCACAGAGTTCTCAGTTAAAAAGTCACATGCAAAAACACAATGTAGATTGACAATGTAAACTATATAAATTTACATTTTCAGTGACTTTGGAAATTAAAAGACCTTATGCAGACACTCTTTGGCAATAAACTTGTTTGTATGACCTCTGTGGATCTTCATTTTCAATAAGTTCTAGTTTAACTAAGCACATTTGAAGAGATGTTTCATGTCAAGTTGAGCTTTAGTTTAAAACCACATATTCTTGTAAGCTATACAGTTTAATATTTTCAATGAGTTCACATCTCAAATGACACCTGAAAATACCTTGTGAAAGGCAATCAAATTCTTATGAAGCATTTCAAAAGGTACACGAGAACACGCACTGAATATAAAGTTTATTTTTGCCCACTGTCTTGATTTAGTTACTTATAATTTTCAAAAAATAAATGAAATTGATTCTGAAGTGTCATACACATGGAAAAAATTAAAATCCTCCTAAACATTTAAAGAAAATGTTGTTAAATGTAATCAAAATAAATAGAACGATATTCATTTTCTAAAATTCATTTTCTTTTTGTTGTTTAGTCTTAATATATGCATATTTTGCAAATTATAAAGTGTGTGAATCAAGATTTTCAGTTTTAGTTTATAAATTCATTTAAAAACAAACACTATTAGAACTATTGACTATGAAAGTGTATATCAGCCAAAAATATGTCAATACCTTTTTCTTGTGTGGATGGGTATTTTCACTGAATTCTTATTCAAAGCAAACCACATGCAAACACACGCACACACACACTTGAGAGAAAGCATATTTTTGTAAGTAGCATTTATTCAAAGTTTTCTCTTGAAAACACATTTGAACAGACTTTTATTCTTGCATAGTGAATCTGTCAACATTTTTAATGAATTTCATTGTTAAAAAGACATACGAAATATACACAGTCTTGGCTCAGTGCTCCTGTCTTGGCATGTTGTGACATTAAAGTGCGAGTTATAAACTGATTGATTAATTTCAATTGCATGTCAAACTGTCTAGGATTATTTCATGCTGAGTGGTTAGAGAATTGTGTTCATTGTACATTTAATTTACATTTTTGTGTAGTTTTTTAAGAGTGTTTTGTACACAGTTATATCAAGTATTTCTATTTAATACAAATAATTTGCACACAATTATGTGGTTTCAAGTATTCCTATCTAATACTAATAATCATATGCTTTTGAGTAATTATTTCTATTTGATTATAGTAATTTGTTTCCATACAGTTATATGGTTTCAAGTTATATTATAGCTTCAAGTTACTATTCTCAATAGAAATAATTCACAGTTATATGGCATCAAGTATTCCAGTTGAATACAAATTACTTTAAAACTGATCTATTTGACTCATAGATGGGACCCTAAAAGGTACTACCACTTTGAGTCAGAGTGGACCTGGGAGTAATGGTAATGAAAGGATACTCTACGCTCACTGAATCTTCAAAACTCATGCTTCACCATTAGATGCAATTTACTGTTATACCCAAGACATCCCATTTTTGGTGAGGTCTTAAACCTCTGCAGGGGATACAGTCAGCATGTTCTAAGCGCTGATGACAGGCTGCTGAGTCTTGGAATGAATACTCTAAGTCTTGGGATGTCCGAATGTTAAACCATTTTCAGATTCTCCCAAGTTACATTACCTAGCTACGTACCATTCCCAATTTAGATTGATATGAATAAAATTGGGGTTTTTCTATTTGACTGGATTCATTCTTTACTGATTATATATGAGGGATGGCAGAAATGCCTCCCACATTTTAAATTGTTACCGCTGTGGTGCAAGTGGTAATGGTTGCTCCATCAAGCTAATTGTGTATCATTTATTTTCTGGACTGGTGCACATTATGCATTTACTGTTGAAGCATCTTTTAAAACAAGTAAATTTTTAATTGCTACACAGAGTTTTTCTTGCTTACTTCTCGTTATGTCAAAATAGTGCTGTTCCATTAAAAAATTGATGTTGTTATGGTTTGAAAATTCTATTTGGAACAGGATCATTTCAACATTACTTGAAAGGAGTACAAAAAGCTCTTTGTGTGTATCAATTACAGATTTACCAGTCTATAAAATGTCTTAACAGCAAATGCACAGTGTGCACCAGTCCAAGCAATGATTGTATCTGAAAACAAAAATGGGAAGACATAAGTTAGATGGACCTACAATTGATACTTACCTAAGTTCACTTGCACTGCACAATTAACAGTTTAAATTTTGGGAGGGATTTCTGCCATGCCCTGTATAAACCTTGTCCATCTTGGACAAAGGAATATGATGAGACTATGAAGTGGGGTGGATATCTACCATGTAGGTATGGTTTCTTTTGTTTAATCACATATCAACCTTTCTAGGTTATTTAATGCCAAAGCTATCCTTGTAGAATAGCTGTGATATTATTTAACCTATAAGAGATGAGGAGATTCATATCCTTCTGAAGGGCATTAGTCCAAAAGTGAATGCAGTAACATGACTGAAGTTCAAACTCACTTTAGCCATTTTGCCATAGGGACTCCTTCCTACCGTGGACATAACTATACCTTCTACAACATCTATAAGACAAAATGGGATTAAGATTTTCTTGAATTATTATTTTATTTTCATTCAAATCTCCATCAGAGATAACATATCAAATATTTAAAAGAAATTCCAACATGTCCATTTGAAATAGTTCAAAGAAAAACATGTCTGAATTTAATTATGAAAGAAAAGTGAATCACCTTTACATTTAAGGAGCTGTTTATAAATTGATTATTGCTCAGAAAAAGAAAAATATATATATATATATATATATATATAAAAGGGTGGGTTGAAAAGGTCATAAGATGATGTCATATCTACTTTTGATGAATATGTTATTGATAGAATCCAAGCACTGCAACATTAATGGAAAAGGTGTCTGAACCACACAGAGAACTATGTTGAAAAATAAACCTCATTTGGTCAAATTTCATGAGGGTATCGTGGTCAGTCTATGAATTTTTCTGCTAACCTTCTGTTGTGATGCTGACAAAAGAAAGACACGGGGGAACACAAAAAAGGTTGATAGAAAAACATATATATTCAAGTAATAGAAACAAGTGAACCTGGTTAAACAGTAGTTATTTGATAGGAAGCTGAGAGTCCAGTCAGGTAGTGACTATCCATCCACTACACAAATGGTATCACATGACTGTGTCACACAGGTCTGGTGAACTCCGTCTAACACTCCCATTGATGTGTATTTATAGAGGAGGGCAAGTCCATCATGTAGGGAGTACAACACCCTTGTATATATTCATATATATATATATATATATATATAGATTTTTCCTTTACAATTTCTGTACAATTATTTTTACTTTCCTTGGTTGCAATGATAAATTATATCAACTGATATATTATTGTGAGTTTGAGGTGTTGAAAATGGAACAACCCATAGAAGATGAATTTTTACACATGATATAACAGCCAACCACAGAGAATGTGTCTCTTACAGAGCCATGTTTAAAAATGTTCACTCTTTACAGGACGTCTCTTGAATTATAAGATTTTTGTGACAGAAAATTAGGTTAGCAAAATTTTGTTTATTATCATCCACTCAATCCTCATCAAAAATATATAATCAGATTAATGATTAATAATATTCAAGTGATAATGATATTCATCTTGTCTATAATGTTTTTAACAGTTTATCCAAATTTCTTTTGGCTCATTCAATTTTGTTTATTCAATATTTATAAAAATGTATATTGTTTACGTCTCCGAATATTTTGCTCTCTTGTCTAATGACAAAATGTTCAATGTTTCTGATATAATAAAACTATAAGAGGATTTCAGTTTATAAAGAAGAGAATTGTTCCTTAAAAGATATTTTATAAAAATGGTTGTGATGCAGTCAACAAAAAAATTTAAAATATATCTTCAAGTTAATAAGGAAAAATGTTGCCATTTGACAGAAAAAATATTTAAAAACATTACAAAGAAATAAAAATGACAGCAACTCTAAAGAAAAAACTCATCTTCCATGGAATTTCTTTCATTGATTTGGCCTTGAATGTATTCTATTTGTTCTTTTTGATATGTGTTTGTTCTCTTGAAACTTTCTTAAGCTTATAAGCTTTGAATTTGTTAAGTTTCTTTTATTAAGTAAGCATTCCATTTTCACCTTTTATGCTGTTTTTCTGTTATTTACTCCCATGGAGTTCTACATTTGGCTCTCAGTTTGCTTGGTATGCACTCAGCTGCTGCTTCTGGATGGGCGGTAACAAAATTTTCATATTCATCATTCAAAGTATGTGTTCCCAATGTCCCCAGAAGAGAATCAAACTTATTTCTTACAGCTACCATACATTGATTTCAAATATCACAGTTGGTCAGTGACGACCGGTCATATCATTCAGCTTTACCTATTTGATTCTTATTTCTCTGTCGACTCAAGTGAATCATTACCAAGACAATTCTGTGATCAGAAAATACTCCATTAAAAGAGGAAGATGCTTAACAGTTCAAAGCAATATTTATCTACTTCTTGTTTATGAATATGTAATTCAGCTGCGTTTTAGAGTTATTTTCCTGCCTTTTTTGGAATTTAGTGTTAAGGTGTGCTTGTCTGTGCTCGAGTGAAAAATCTGCTCGAAGTTCTTCATTTTTATTTGGCATGTTGTGCAAGCAAAATTGATCATTTTCGTCTTTGCCAATTTGAGCATTCCTTTCTCCAATGATGATTAACACATCTAAAACATTTCCCTTGCAAATTATGATTATGTCGTGGTACAAAAATAAAATAAAATGAAACAAATGGAATATAAAAAAATTAAGTACAACAAGTAAAATGAGAAGGAATATAAATTGCCGTTTTCCTATCATGCAAAGGACTTTGTTCATCTGACCCCTGAGTTGTAAATTTTTGTCAAGATCCATGCCTATATTTGATTTTTCTCTGGATGGGGAGTATATCTTTCTCTTAGAAAGACATTTTTTTTCTTGTCTTCTAGAACCGGGGCATATCGAAGCAGTAAACAAGCATTCCATCTCAGTGATATTGTTGCAGGGCCAACAAAAATGTCGACCCTGCAAATTATTTTTTTTTTTTGTAGTTCATGTGAGTAAATTGACAGCTGGAAGACAATGAAGAGAATAAAGGCGAGATAACAGTGATAATAAATGACAATTCATTTTGTCACAGGTTACAGAATTATGGTCTTATAGATGATGGAAATAGTAGAGACGACTGATGGAATAGTCACCGAAGGTAGAGACAGCCGGTGGATGTCGTTGATAATATAGACAGCTTGATGATCGATGTCCAAGTTGTGCTGTACTTTGGTTTAACTGGGGATGTGTCCATGTGAGTATTAATGCTAGTTCGAGCAGTGAGTCATTTGTGGACGAGATGCAGCAATGCTGGAGCTGGTCTTCAGTTAGTGCTAGCAGCTTGGTTGCGCAGGATTGAATGAGTGGGCTAAGGCTGCTGTGTCTTAGCTCTATGTAAGTGACGAATGAATGAACAAATGTATGAGTGGCTAAGACTATCGTGTCTTAGCGTTGCAGTGCTGAAGAATGAATGAACGAGTGGTGTGACTAAGACTGCTGTGTCTTAGCATTGCAGAGCCAACAAACGAGTGTCATGGCTAAAACTTATCACTGCAAAGCTGAGGAACGAGTGGCATGGCTAAGACTGCCATGTCTTAGCACTGTGGAACTGAGAAATGAGTGAACGAGTATCATGACTAAGACTACCATGTCTTAGCACTGCAAAACCAAGGAATGAGTATCGTGGCCAAGACTACCATGTCTTAACTCTGTGTAACCAAGGAATGGATGGGGAAACCATGGCTAAGACTACTGTGCCTTTGCTCTGTGAGCAGGAACCGATCGAAATTGTTAAGACCAGATGGTCTTAATATCCCCTTCATGTTTGCCTCCAGGCCGTCTGCTTCGACAAGTTCATGAGAAATGTCAGAGATACTACAACACTCAGGATGGAAGCCTCTAATAACCCTTAAAAGAACCTTTTTGCATATCTATGTAGGTGTAAAGCAGATGCAACCACAAGAAGTATGATCATGCCTTGAGAGCTTCACTTACACGTCCGGATTCTAAAGAATCATACCAATCATACTACCAGGGCAGCGTGGACAAAAGTTCATCCATAAAAAATATCAGAGATAATACAATCCTTCTTTAGCCTGAAATAGGCGTCTGAAGATAATCCACTTTATTTTGATAGAGTGACTTTCGCAAGACAGATTTTTTTCCTTTTTTCACTGGTGCTGCTAGTCAGGGCTATGGATGATTTCATTATTTCCGGTCATATACAGACGTAGCGTTTTTCAGGGGTTTTCAGTGATCTGGTTTGTTTACGTTAACAAAGCATGACAACATGTCGACTTTGACAGGCACTAATCGATAATTTCCCCAAACCATTCACACAAAAATAAGAGTCCCTATTGCGTAGCAGCCAACATGCTAGTCTCCCACTTCGTAGTAAATGTTCGAATTCCATTCGCATTATTACATTCACATTCAGTCTAATGCCCCTTAGGATTAACCCCCTTATCACTCAAGTATGGGTTAAATACTATCATTACAGTTTGTTTTTTTAGGAAAGCTTTGGCATTAAGCCACAAAGAATAATATACCAGTAAACAAAGTAACTAAACCAAACCTTCACACAAAGGAAACGGTAAATATCACAAAGACTTTTTCTTCTAAAGAATACAGAATAAAGCCGAAATGTGAAATGAAGTATTACCTTTGTAGGGATTACATCCATTCTTTTCCAAAATTGTACTTCTAATAGTTGCTTGGTGGCATGACCAAAGTAGCATTATAAAACACGTGATAAAGTCAAATCTCTCTTTCTCTCCGTTCCTGCCTAGACAACCAGAATGTACACACAAATCAGCATCTCCTAACAACCGGGGGGACTCTTGTCCCAACAAACCTCGTGTCATACCATACACGATACTATGCTTTGACATAAGTCTTCATACAACAACTTTCATCCTCTAAAAGACTCTTCACCAACAAGATAGAACTTTCTCTTCATAATGAACTCTTAGTATTTCATATAATTTCTGTATCCATTTTATTTGTCCTGTTCCTCATTCTCTAATAAATGGGGGGTGGGGTGAATTTTCGTACTCAGATATGACAAATACATGAAAACGTACTTTTAAGTTGATGATACCAAAGTCGAATCAATCTTATCTCACAGTTTCTTTATTTTGTAAATCGTTTTCATTTTACCAACAAGTGAAACATACACTCAACACATTCACCCCAAACCCATTCTTATGTAACAGTATCGTTTTATGCATTAGAAACAACTTTTCAATCACAAATATATCTATATCTATATAAAGTAAAAATAAAGTTGGCGACCTTAGTTGAGAAGGACCTGAAGGCTCCATTTTCAATAGCAACTACACTGAGATGTAGGGGAGGGCGCTACTCCATTCCCTGGATAGCTCCACTTACCTCTTGATCCTTACCTTATAATGCCGAGTGTTAAGCAAGCGGCATCAAGTACCATTTTTTGAGGCTTTGGAGTGACTCAACCTAGGATTGAACCCCGCTCTCCCGGACCATTGGCGAACACTCTACTCATTTGGCCAATATCTATATAATGGACCCAAATAATTTTGATATCAGATTTTTCTTCAAAGATTATGATGATGGAATTAATCTTTACAAGTTTTGAATGGCTTTTCATCACATATAACTTTTTAAAAATAATGTGCATGAAAGTGATTGAATATTAAAATTCAGAATATGTTGCTGGGTGTTGAATTTTAGCATACACCAGTGTATGTAGGTTGGAATTTATCATGTATTAATGCTCTAATGGGCTCGGGCAAAGTCTTTATTGTTTCTGGTGATAGATTAAGCACAACAAGTCTCTTGGATTGCAGTTGTGTTGTGGAAGAGTTGTACTCTGTCTGGTCCCTTCACTTGAATGGATGGATGGACTGACATCTGATTTGGCTTGGGCTTTTTCTGCTGGAGAAGCATTGATCAGAAGTACTGAAAAAGGACATCAATGCAATTCAATTGTGGTTACAAAAGAATTTTTCCTTAAATATAAGGGCCCAGATGTATATCTTACATATCTACCTCGTGATTGTTTACTGACTTTCAGGACTTCCTCAATCTTCCTCTGTTTGAATGTAGCCAAGGAGTACCAAATGTCTAGGGAGAGCACACTTTACATATAAGTTTCCTAAAACAAATGTATGTGTAGGGGTAAATGTTATTTTGGTAGATATGTTTGGTCCCCCAAAATTTAATTTTGTAGTTTGGTATATGTTTAGTGATATGTTATGTTTGGCAAAAGGCCAATGGAAAAAAGTAAAATAGGTATATGGAGACAAATGTAGTAAATGAGTAAAGATATGAAACAGCGAAGACAAAAGGAACATTCAAAACAAGGCGACAAACTAAACAAATTTATATTCATAAAAAAACATGCAATGATACATTTAAAATATTACTAAGGTTCTATATTGTTCGTAAAATAGTCCTTACAGGAAGGGTTAAATTATAAAAGTGTCCTATTCCTGTTGACTACGTATTTTTAAATGTTCGTTTCTTTTTGTAGTTCGAAACAATTGCAGTTTTTGAGGCTGGAAAAAGTCTCACGGACAAGGAATATTGAGGAAAGGAATGTTTGCATGGCTTATCCATTTTGTGGTGTTTGACGTCTGTTGGTGAATAAGAGAGTCACACTGGAGAGTTTGTTAGCCTTGCAAGTGAAATTATGAAAAAGAAGAAGAGTGTTTGAAGACGAAGTATTTATAGAAAATACGTGTTTTTGAATCGGCTACGAAAATGCGGGACAAAATTCAGATGGGGACGTAGTTTTAAACGCTGATCAATGGTTTCCCGAGACTGAATATTTACTTGCGTCCGCCATCTTTATTGTGGGAACAAGTGGCATACCGCCCAATTTAAATTATTGGAGAGTAAGTCCTATATATGCACAACATGATAAAAATGGCAAATTCTGAAAATTAGATGCCAAGAAGGCCTTTCCAGGGTTGAGAATTGGATGACAACGAAGCCCACTGAATACTGAGAAACAAGTTTTATCACAAATGTTGGCAAACTTCAAGAGTTTTCATTTGGTTTATGACAAATCTCAGGACATTTTTTCATTTCATTGTTTTTTTTCTTGCAATTTCTCACATATAGGACAAGTTAAAGTTAAGACAGTGATGACCAGCACCTTTCCATTGGCCTTGAGCTAGGTTTTATTACAAATATGCAAAATAGAGAGAGATTGTTGATGAGATGCAGACGCCCATGATGAAATAACAAAATCTTAATCAATATTCATTCAATCTAATCACTAACTTATCTTCCACATGAAACATGATTCTCTGCCAAAGAAAAACTTTGTCCAGAGTTGACTAAGATTTCTTCAAAAGTGACCAGCTAAGTCGCAAAACATTCAATAATTTTCACATAGACAATAATTTCAAAATTATTTATTTTACATATATGTGAAAAATTTAAAGATCATTAATTTTCAGCCACTTTCAACAAAAATGTTCTTTCCACTCAATAAAAAAAAATTGCTGCATTTGGCAAAACCATTTAACATAGATGCATTATTGAAACTGTTTTAATATGATATATTACACTTCATACAAAATTGACACCCTTTAAAAAACACTTATAAGAATAAAATATGAAGATCAGCCAGAAAGTTCATAGGCTAACCAAAATACTCTCAGAACCAAATGAGGTTTATTTTTCAACAGACCTTCCTGTGATCGACACACTTCTTCAATGGGTGTCACGTAGCCCCTTTTCGGCAAGAGGCCTGGCAGACATGCCTGATTATCCTCGCTGTAGTAGTGGCTTAGAAGAAACGGATGAGCATGCCTTCTACTACTGCGAGGGAGTTCGCTTGTTTTGGAATCACGTCGGTGAGTAGTCGGCCCACATCTGACCCAGACAGTTCGTACTACTTGAAGTTGGTTATGTTGAAGACAAAGATTTGCCACAGTTTCAAGGTGAGAAGCGTGTGGTGGTTTTAGCCATCCTAGCCCTAGCTAAAATGGTGATTTGAACGACACAAAAGGGATTGGATGCAAACTTTTCTCGTCGTGATCTGATTTTTTCTTTAGGCATCAGCGTAGGGTCAAAATTAGATGCGATAGAAAACGCTTGGACCGCATAACATTCGATAGAAGGTTGGTACATGTAGTGAGCCTGGTCGTACGAAAGGGAGCAATGCTCGAGTCATCTTTCACTCCTCTTCTGGTACATGGCAACAACGGACCTGGTCCTTCAGAACCCTACTCCTGGTAAGTAGGATTGCTTGTCTCCCTAATTCCCTAGTTAGCAATATGTTGCGAGTCATTATTCCTGTCATCTAGTTGTTAGCCTCCAAGATCTTCTCCACCCCTATTGTTGTTTCTCAATCCGCGATTCAGCTCCACTTTGTCTGAAGATCTTGGAATTCATAATTATATTCTCATCTCTGTAATCCATATATACTTCCGCACTGCGCCTTACCCAGTGTTTCTTTTCTCCCATTAGCCTAATTTCCCTTCCTCACTTGGGTAAGTCCGGCTTGTTTTCAGTCCCCTCGACGATGGAAAACAGTCGGCCACGATTTTTATAGACGAGGGGATAGGAGGGTAACCAAACAGGTTTTTCTTTCGTTCTAATTATCTCTTTCTTTCGGGTTTTTCTTCCATCCCCTATTATATATATATATATATAGTAAATAAAATTCATACATTTCCCATCCGGGGTTTTTAAGTGGGATTTTTCTTATTCAGTAAATGTAGTATTATGGTAGTTGCAGTGTGCCAGACGAAGGACGAATGCTTTATAGTATTGTAATAATGGGTCGGCGAATGTGGTTAGCTAGGGACCCTTAATTTCATTGGTTTAACATGACTGCTTCCCTTCGCCTTCCCCACAAAAAATTGGGGTGTTGAGCAACTCAAAATTGTTTATTTTGCAAATAAATTTGGCGTCGGTTCACACCGGACCTACTTGTTATACTAACAGTTACCGTGTTCAACTGCTACTTTTGTTACTATTACAAAAACGATTTGTTGCTTGTAAGCAACGGGGCTATTCGTTGCAACTCGATTACAGTCGTGAAGGAGCTGCCATTGGAGGTAAGAATTTTATCGTTCTTCCCCCTTTCACGTCAAGTACGGGGTTAATTTTTAACGCTTCGAATTGCCTAAACCTTTCCACCTCCTCCTCCTCCCTCCGCCATTATGTCGGATAAAATTACAACATTTAAACACACTCCACAACTATGCGCTCTCTATTCATTATCACGCGCAGATACTCTCACATTTTGCTAACATCTCACTCGGAACGTTTTTGAATTTTTGGTCTTTTCCGATCACAATAGACCAAAACACTAAAAGCATGTGTGTAATTGTTAAAATGTATATAAATGTTTTACTAATTCAAGCTGGTTTTCTTCGTGTTGTTCTTTTATAAGTTTGTGTTTTATTTGTGGACAAGATGCTTGGATATAAATTTTACTTTTTAATCTGTGCAGACTGACCTCACAATCATCACTAACTTTGGAGATTCCCCAGAATGACCCTTAATTTTCATGAAAGTAAACTAATTTCTATTAATTATCTCCCTTGAATTGCACTCTTTACAAAGCATTTTACATTGTAAATTTTTAATCGTGATCGTAAATTCAAAAACATTCATTATTAAATGAAAAATTTGACGCTTCCTCCTTTTTTTGTAATGTTGCATTTTCGTAAATGAAAAACAAATCAAACGAAGGCAGAAAGAAGTAAGTACCACCTTTCATTAATTTCTTTCTTTCACATGACAAAGATTTGTAACTTAGATACGTATTTACTATTTTTATTTATAAAATTAGTTGTTTTTCTTTAGTTAGGAAAATGCATTTTTCATTGATGTCTTTTGAGCGAATATGCTGTTTATTAATTCTAGAATGTTTTATTTTTTATTTTAAAGAAAAGCGAATCATGTGACTTTAAAGTAAATGTTCGATTTACGTTGTATATATAATTCTAAACTGGAATTTCTTTTATGTACGTTTATATCTCTCCCACATTTCTTTTTCGTTTCAAAAGCAACTTTCGTAATGTTTCGCGGTAGTTAAAATTAAAAATAGCTGTCTAACGTTTCCTGTAATAGGTGGTCATTCTACATTGTATTAGAATATGAAAATGAACCCCCTTATAAAATGTAATTTTTTTCAAAAAATTAAAAATTGTTTTAAGTTTGATTCTAAAATTTGTTCAAACCGAAAAAAATTAGTTGAAAGTTTTACAATTTTCGCCTTTTCAATTTCAAGGTTCAAATCTTATTAATCAAAAAATTGTCATTTTTTAAAGTTCTTTAAATGAAACTTTTAATGATTTTTCACAATTTACTATTTTTCAAATTATTTAAAATTCTAAATTTAAAACTCGGAAGATGGTGTCTCGAAATCAATATTACCCCCCCTCTACTTTAACATCTTACATAAACAACCTCATTAAACTCTACTATATTTTTAAATATTTAACCCACCTCTAATGCAAATTTGTAAGCTTCGTTTTCAAATAGAAAAGCCATATTTTTTTGATAAATTTTTACCCTTTAACCCATCTGATTTCAGCGAAAACTATATATCAGATTCTACATTTTTTTTTTGGCGAATACATGTTAAAAAATATAATCTCTGGTCGTCAGTAATGCTTTCTGTATTTGCCAAAAAAAAAAGTAGAATCTGATTTTTAGTTTGTGGGGGAATCAGTTTGATTGGATATTTAAATGGATATGTTCTTTCCCATTAGTCGTGGGTGCATGTGAATAAGTTCTCGTCCATATTTTACGGGTATTTGCTCTCAAGTTTCGTCCCACCACAAATACAACACAAAATTTTATAATCACGTCAAAGAAATAGAATATGACACAACGAACATTAAAAAACAATTTAATATTCAGAAATAAATGAAAAACATAATGTGTGAATGGCCTTTGTGGAAAATACAGTTTGGCCAGTTAAAAGAAAATAAGATTGTTCACACGTGTGTGTGTGTGTGTTTGAATGTTAGCAGAGTCTGTTAAATAAGTAGTTCTTTACTTACATTAAGCCCACACTTATTGTAGCGACAGCGTGTCGCATTGATGAAAGAAAGTTTGCCAGTTTTTTCTTTTGAACCTTAGTCGCGGCCATCTGCAACTAGGTTATGAACTTTGGCCGTGAAAGAAAGGAATTTGACTGACCGATAGCTTGATTACTCTCAACTCACTGAATTACCGAGTTGATTAAGTTCCTTGTGACATATACCTTAGTTTTGGATCAAAGAATCGTCCTAAAATTTTAGCGCGTAGACATTTATTGACCAATCAGATTCGTATTTTTACTTATTTATTTTAGAGCCTAAATATTTTCTGTTAATTGATTTCCGATCCTGTTTTTCTAGAATGTTCTTATTCTATGTTTTTAGCTGATTGGTTTTCAACCAATATAAAAATGTAACTTAAATGCTAATACAGTTTCGATCCAAAATTACTTGAATGTTATTATGAATGTTATTTGTTGCTTATCTTAAGACTGAAATAATGTGTATTCTGTTTTTGCTTAAGTCAAATGGGTTAAAGGGTAAAAATTTACCTTTTTTTTTTCTTAAATTTTTTTTCTAAAAAGATTTTTCCAATTATTCTAAAATGAACTAATTATTAGATTTTAATAAAATTTTCAGTATTATTATTCAATTAATATTTAAAAAAATTTTTTTTTTTTTTTAAGGAAAATGTGAAAATATTTTCAAAGTCAGTCATGCCTGCCTCCTTTAAGAAACAATCAAATGAAACTTAAAATATCTATTATCCTTATATCATAAAAAGATAATTTTTAATTAACATATTCATTTATTGATTTATTGATTCAATCATTTACTGAGATTTTTTTTTGTTGTGGTTTATTTCAAAATATCTTGCACTAAAGTTAGAAAAGTCATAGAACAAAAATAAATTTATCTATAAATCAGTAGCCAAGTTGTATGTTCACAGTAGTTAAAAAGTTAGTGTTGTTGATATTCCGCTGAATATATACAGGGATATTAGCAATGAACTCTTCCGGCAAAGAGATACTGGTTAAAAAAAATCTGTGACCCTCCACCTTCCTTAAATTGCCCTGTCAGCTTGGACTGTAGAATATGCCAACTGCACCTCTGCCGAAGGGTAGGACCCTCCCTCCAACAGAAGCTGTTACCCATTTGTAGCAATGTAATTCTTCAAGACAGAATTCTGATGACTGAGTGCGTACTTATGCTAAACTGAATTATCTGGAATAAAACTATTTTGACATTTAACTCTGTGTATTATGAGTGTCCTGGATATTTTTGAATAAATTGAATAGCTTGAAATAGAAATGTTTGTCACAATTAAACTGTGTACTTGTGCTAAGGTGAATTGTTTGAAATAGAACTATTTGCTTAAAAATAGATTTGGCGTTTAGTAACCAACAAAGGTTGATACGCCATAAAAACCCAACCAACCAGTGTGTTTTTATAGCTAATGTACTTTCTGACATTCAGGTTAAGGTATATCAATATATGAGTCTGACCATATAAACTTTCAAGACAACAACCTGTGATCTTGAGCATGCCTTCCCTGGTTTTGTCTTTGTAAGATATTGTAGTGTACAAGGTGGGAGTCACCTATTGTGATTTTCTTCTGCGATAGACAACTATATCACTGTTATAAACAAAATCAACTGCAAGAAAATCAACATCACTTTTTCTTACCACTAAGGTCTCAATGTATAATGTCACCCCACTGCCTGATTCAACCGCCGACGGCATGGAGGATTGAACCTAGACTTGTTCAGTTACCTGCCCACATTGTGTTATAGATCCAGATAGCTGAAGTTGCCTTTCGCTGATTGTCAAACAAATCAGACAGGGGTGAACATTCAAACAAGAATAAATTTAAGTCAAAGGCCAGAAATAAAACAACACGTGAGGTTCAATAATTAAAACAAAGTTTAGTTGACCAAAAACATAAAGTCCGTTAAAAAAAGTATGAAGTCAGTTTTCCTTTCAAAAATGAATATGTCTGATCATACCCATCCCTTCCCTGTTGAGTGAGGTAATACGATGCCAACACTTGGCCCTGTTGATCTCAGCGGTCAGACTAGTTGCAGCAGACAACATAGCCTTTTAAAAACAAAGTCATTCCGTAGTTTCCAATTCAGCTAAGTTTTCTATTTGTCAAGTTCCTATTGTAATATTTCAGACGGGCGCTGTCGTCAATCAGTGAAGGTGTCACGAGACTAGCGTGTGCAGGCAGAATGACCTGCAAAGTTAAACGTGATTTTAAAATAATCCCAGACGTATTATCACGTGTTTCACTGGGACATCGAATATTCGCGGATCTTTGATTTGTTCTCCAAAATCTCTATATAAGAAAACAAGTAACGAGATTTGGCAGAGTTGAAGGCAGATGTCAGAACAGGTACATTAAAGGTTCCGAGGCCCCGACCCGTCCTAACCCAGTCTGCTATGACAGGCGTGTGTCAATAGCCAGCTCTCACCCACACCCTGTCACCACCAAGAGGAAGGGAGAAGAAGGAAGCTACTAAAATTAACTTTTCGAGTTGCAGCAATCATAGCTGAATAATAAACGACTGCTATATTTTCTTCCCTTTCCTTCGAGTTTTTCTTTTTCTGGGGGTGTCCTCGTGGTGTAATGGTTAAAGCAGTGGACTGCAGAATTGTAGTGAGTTTGTACTCCAGTCGTGCTATTACGTTCACTTTCGGGCAAATACCCTTGGGAAAGGTATGAACCCCCATATCTTCCCAGCTATGGGTTAAATAGTACCACTACTGTTCTTCTAGGAGAATGGCTTTGGCATTAAATAACTGAAAAAGGTTGATATGCCATTAAACAAAGAAACCAAACCAAACCTAACCTATTTCTTTTTCTGCAGACTTCTTTCTTTTCAGCACAACACGTTGGTCCTATGGTACACTATTACTCACTTGTGATTCTTGCTTCTCTGTTTCAGAAGGTCTGGCCCAAGGCTTCAAATGCAGAGTCTTAGGGGTTCACTTCAGTCTTCCCCCAGACTTCTGCTCTACTGTCCGACTGACAACTGCCTTCTGCCATTGACTGTTTTTCAGCAAAAACTTAATTTATATAATTGTCTTATTTCCAAATGGGCATATTTCATCAACGGCTTTCTCATTAATTAGACCTCAATAATTAATTCCATTCACAGTTGCTCTCTCTGCTACCCCAATAGTGAATCCCTGTGCCTAGCTCTCTAGGGAGGGACGGATTTCCTCCCACTTCCATGTCTCAACTGTGTGCTTCTGTCTCATGCAACCATTACATTACGTCAAAAATCACTCAGTCTTTTAAAAATCAAAATTTTCCATTTCTCAAAGTTTGATATTTCCCATACAATCAGTCTGGACCTGCTGGCTGACCTCCCCTTGACCCTAGCTATCCATCCTATCATTATTTTGGCTAGCTGTCCCTCCAATGCCAAAATTGATATTCTAGCTTTTTTTTCTTTCTTTCTCTGGTTAGAAAAAGAAACTACTTCATATTTTTAGTATTTTGCTGTGTAGCTAAACATTAAACAATATTTCTCTCTTCTTTTCATTTTGAAAATATATTGCATCACTCTTCCAAAAAAACAATGTACTGATTATATTCTAAAATCTGCACTGCTTATTTTCTTCACAACTAAAATCATTCTCTGATTTCTCTTGTTCAGATCTCGGATCCTCACTCAACTCCGTTATAATAATACAATATCTCTTTTGGTTGCATTAAAGTGTGTCTTTGATTATTTCCAATAGAATGTTCTTATTGCTTGCAGAATGTTTTGTGGTTAGGATTTTGACCCCTCAAAGATTGGCAACAGAATCCTTTATCATGGTTATTTTAACTCCACAGCCTAAAGTTATCAGGCACAACTCATTAATTTTTGATAATCTGCTGCTAGGAGCTTATAGCTGTTCAAAAACTGGTCAACATGCTGTCTTCTGGCTTCTTTGCAGGTTTTTATGTTTTCATAAATGTCATGGTTTATAGTTCAGAACAACTAGAGGTCTTACTGGCTTTGAACACCAAGCACACAATCTTTGCCTTTTTGTTGGATCAAATCTCATCCAATTCTTGATAGCATGAGAAATTTTAGATTTAAGGCTTGCTAATGTTTTGTATTGTATAAGAGCCAGCAAGTCCTTGTTTAATAGACATAGCCAAGTTAATGTTATAAAATTCTCTACAGATGGTGAAATTTCTTTATCAGGTTCAGGTAATTCACTGTTGTATGATTGCTCTATTTTGTTATAGGAAATTGTCTTCAATGAGACAATAGAACAAATCTTCAGTTCTCTTATTTAAGTTTAGGTGCAAAGAGTCAAAATCTAAAAGTCTGACAAAATGCGAGCATAAAGCATGCCAAATATGTTGCTTTGACATGGGGTTTCTTTACAATTGTATGATGAAGTGTAATCAGGCAATAATTTACCATTTGACCCGACATTAACTCCAAAGGAGCAACTTTTTGTGCAACTAAGCATCACCGATGGTGTGGTACCTCTACATTCTCATTTATATGACTCCTTGGGGATTGTGAGGGATTTTCTTTGTCCAAGTCTGAGAAAAATGGTAAAATTAGGATTGGGATATATGGTGTATTCCTGATTTCATTTCCAGGCTTCAAAGGTCATAAGATTTTCATATTTTGTCAATGACTATTTTGGTGCATGAATTGTGGCCATATTTGAAATGTGTGACTGAAAAAACACAATACTTCATGTATAACCCTTGTTATTATAATTTTATGAGTACCATTGGCCTAATGAGTAGAGTGTTCACCAATGGTCCAGGAGACCGGTGTTCAATCCCAGGTCAAGTGATACCAAAAACTCAGTAAATGATACTTGATGCCACCTTGCTTAACATTCATCACTATCAGGTGAGAATCAAGGATAAAGTGGAGCAATCCTCAGTGTAGTAGCTATTGAAAAGGGAACCTTTGGGTCACCCTTGACTAAGGTCGTTAACTTTACTTACTAATACACAGGTTTCTTGCGTTCTTTAATTACATTTCTTCTTTATTCACAGGTGTCAATTGTAGACATGCAAAAACACATTGGAAAGAAACCATATACTTGTAAAGTATATGTATCAGCATTTTCAATGAGTTCACATTTGGAAAATCATATGTAAACACATACTGGAGAGAAACCACATTCCTGTCAATTGTGTGGGACAGCATTTTCAGTAAACTGCTGTTTAAAACAACACAAATACATAGAAGGGTGAAGCCATATTTTTATAAAGTCTGTGGATCAGTATTTTCAGATAATTCAAATCTGAATAGACACATTCAACAGAGACAAATCTTATACTTGTGAAGTCTGTGAATCTATCTTCATTCACAGTGAAATATAGTTTAACTAAACACATGTGTAGACACACAAGAGTGAAACCATTTCCTTGTAAATTGTGAAATTCAGCATTTTTGATTGTTATGATTTAAAACAACATATGCAAGCACATAGTTGTGAGAAGCCATATTCTAGCAATTTATGCAGCTCAGCATTTTCAAGTAGTTCAACTTTAAAAAGCCACATTGAAATAAAAACAGGAGAGAAACCATATTGTTGTGAAGTGTGTGGGACAAGATTTTCAGTAAGTTCACTATTGAAAGACCACATGCAAACACATACTAGAGAGAAACCATATTCTTGTGAAATATGTGGATTAACATTTTCTAAGAATTCTCGGTTGGAAAGTCACATGCGCACACATACTGGAGAGAAACCATATTCTTGTGAAATATGTGGATCAACATTTTCTCAGAATTCTCGATTGAAAAGTCACATGCGAACGCATACTGGAGAGAAACCATATTCTTGTGAAATATGTGGATCATCATTTTCCCAGAGTTCTCATTTGAAAAGCCACATGCGAACGCATACTGGAGAGAAACCATATTCTTGTGAAATATGTGGAACATCATTTTCTCAGAAGTATCGGTTAAAAAGTCACATGCGAACACATACTGGAGAGAAACCATACTCTTGTGAAATATGTGGAACATCATTTTCTCAGAATTCTCATTTGAAAAGCCACATGCGAACACATACTGGAGAGAAACCATATTCTTGTGAAATATGTGGAACATCATTTTCTCAGAATTCTCGGTTGAAAAGCCACATGCTAACACATACTGGAGAGAAACCATATTCTTGTGAAGTATGTGGGTCATCATTTTCTCAGAATTCTCAGTTGAAAAGCCACATACGATTACATACTGGAGAAAAACCATATTCTTGTGAAATATGTGGATCATCATTTTCTCAGAATTCTCGGTTGAAAAGCCACTTACAAAAACATACTGGAGAGAAACCATATTCTTGTGAAATCTGTGGGTCTTCATTTACTACAAAATATAATTTCAATAAACACATGCGAATACACACAGAAGAAAGACTATTTTCTTGTAAAATGTGTGGATCATCATTTTCTCAGAATTCTCGGTTGAAGAGCCACATGCGAACACATACAGGAGAGAAACCATATCCTTGTGAAACCTGTGGATCTTCATTTACTACAAAATATAGTTTAAATGAACACATGCGAATGCACACAGGAGAGAAACCATATTCCTGTAAATTGTGTGGAGCATCATTTTCAGTAAACTGCAGTTTAAAACGACACTTACAAATACATAGTGGGGTGAAGCCATATTCTTGTAAAGTCTGTGGATCAGCATTTTCAGATAGTTCAAATTTGAATAGACACATTCAAACACACAGTGGATACAAATCTTATACTTGTGAAGTCTGTGAGTCGTCATTTACACGGAAATATAGTTTAACTAAACACATGCATAGCCACACAGGAGTGAAAGCATTTTCTTGTAAATTGTGTCCTTCAGCTTTTTTTGATAGTTATGGCTTAAAGCAACACATGCGAACACATAGTGATGAGAAGCCATATACTTGCAGTATATGTGGCTCAGCATTTTCAGTTAGTTCAACTTTGAAAAGCCACATTCGAATACACACAGGAGAGAAACCATATTGTTGTGAAGTGTGTGGGACAAGATTTTCAGTAAGTTCACATTTGAAAGACCACATGCGAACACATACTGGAGAGAAACCATATTCTTGTGAAATATGTGGAACATCATTTTCTCAGAATTCTCAGTTGAAAAGCCACTTGCGAACGCATACCGGAGCGAAGCCGTATACTTGTGAAATCTGTGGGTCTTCTTTTACTACAAAATATAATTTCAATAAACACATGCGAATGCACACAGAAATGAAACCATTTTCTTGAAAATGTGTCCATCAGCATTTTCAGAAAGTTATGAATTAAAAAATCTCACATACCAACATATAATGAAGAATTGCCATATTTTTGTGACGTATATACATTAGCATTTTCAGTTAAATCTACTTTAAAAGAAGACAAGTAAACTCACATTGGAATTATTTTGTAATGCTTGTGAACAAACTGGAACAAAAATATTTTTTTCTAAATTGTGTGATACAGAATTTTCAGAAAATTACTGCTTAAAACAATACATGCAAACAAATAGTTGTGAGAAGCTGTATTGTTATAACATGTGGATCAGCATTTTCAGGTAGTTCAACTTCGAAAAGCCATATTTGAGCACACACTGGAGAGAAACCATATTGTGAAGTATGTGGATCATAATTTTCATTGAATTTAAATTGGAAAACATCAACTGAAAATGCTAATGTATAGGTTTAATGAATTTCAGTGTAAACAGCTAAATACAGTGAAGAGCTCTTCCCATAGAAATGTTAAACTTCACATAAGACATTATTTTATTCCTTGTAATCAAAAATAAATGAAATTATATTCTTCCCTTAATTGGTATAATGGTTAGAGTGTTTGTCAATGGTCCAGGAGACTGGGGTTCAATCCCAGGTTGAGTCATACCAAAGACTCAAAAAATGGTACTTGATGACTCCTTGCTTAACACTCAGCATTATCAGGTGAGGATCAAGGGTAAAGTGGAGCAATCCAGAAAAAGTGGCGCCCTTCCCTACACCTCAGTGTTAGAGCCTTCAGGTCACCCCAAACTATGGTAGCCAACTTTACTTATATTCTTCCTTTTAAATGAATTTTGTTTTTGTTGTTTAGTCTTAATATATGGATGTTTTGCTTATTGTAAAGAGTATGGATGAAGGTTTTCAGAGTTTAAAAATCTATGTACAAACACATACTAGAAGATTAAATTTGAAAAGACACATGCAAACATATTAAATGTATGAATCTGGATTTTTCATGTGTTCAACTGAAAATATGAATAGGAAACATAAATTGCAGGAAAATAATTTCCCTGTCAAGTGTGATTCAGCATTTGTGAAAAGTTGAGATTAAAAATTTCTTGTGCAAAGACACTGGCAAGAAATCTTTTTCAAGCCTGTAGATCAATGTTTTCATTTAGTACAAATATTTATGCTCAGTCTGTAAATATATGATTTTTGTTTCAGTTTTAAGATACTCATGCAAACCAACTCGAAAGAAACCATTTTTGTAAAGAATGTTTTAACATTTTGAAACACTTTATATTTAAAAGATCATTGTCAAACATATTCTCCTTCTGAGAAAAAGAATCCCCCCCTCCAAACAAATATTTATATATGTTGTTAGCAGTTTTAAGAGAAAGTATACAGAAAATATTTTTTGTTTTTGAAAAAGTCTTGTAGGAATGAACAATGAAGAGAAATAATATTTTCTAAAATATGTTGCTCAACATTTAATACACACACACACACACACACACTAAAGGAAACATGATATTTAATAGCACACAAAGAAAACATCTACAAAATATAGGATTGTATTGTAAGAAAAAGTAAAGAGAAAATATTCTTTCTTTTTGAAGAAATCATATATGAATGATCAGTAAAAAGATAACTTATTCACAAATACACTAAAGAGAAATATTTTCAAAGAACACACAAAGAAAACATATATAAAAAATGCAGACAACTTTAAAATAATGCCATTTTACCACAATCTCCATTGAAAAGAATAGTGGTGAAATGTGATATGATCAAAAAATATAAAGCAAATAAAATGGTATCTTTAAAGGTCTAAGTGTTTGTGGGGGGGTATAATTTGACTGGAGTGACACAGCATTTGTGGGTTACTATAATGTCCTTCCACAGAATCATTTATAGTTTGTCAAGGAGACATTTCACAATTACTATCTTTAGGAGACTGACTTTCTGGCAAGAAATCCTTTTGAACCATCTGTATCAATGTTTTGATTTTTTACAAATATTTATGCATGGTCTGTAAATAAATAATTTTAGTTACAGTTATAAGACACTCATGCAAAAAACTGGAGAGAAACCATTTTTTAAAGTATGTTTTAACATTTTGAAACACTTTATAGTTAAAAAATGTTCTTTGTTTTTTAAGAGGTCATGTAGGAATGAGCAATGAAGAGAAAACATATTCTTTAAAGAATGCTGCTCTACATTTGATATCACACACACACACACACACACACACACACATTAAAGAGAAATAGTATTGAGCAAAACACAAGGAAAACATCTACAAAAGATAGGATGCTGTTGTAAAAAAAGTAAAAAGAAAATATTCTTTCTTTTTGAAGAAATCATATATAAATGATCAGTAAAAAAACAACCTATTCACAAACACGCAAAAGAGAAATGATATTTAATAAGAAATGAAAAACCTTAAACTTTGCATAAACATTATTCCTTTCTAAATCCTTTTTCTTTATTTTCTTCATTTTGTATTTGTGTCTATCTTAACCAGGCTTAAGTCTATAGGAAAAACATCTTGAGAAACTTGAAAGAAATAGTTCAGCTTTATTTTTTATGATCATCTATTAAATTTCCCTTTGAAAAATAATGTCAGTGTATGAATTCATTAATCAAATATACAAAAATATTTTCAGTTGGGAAATAAAATTGCTGTTCTACACATTTTTTTATTTTCAATGACTAAAAAAAATTTTCTTTGTATGTAAAGAAACAAAAAAGCTCAAGTTTTAAAGCCAAAAAGAAAAAATTGTGTCCATTGATTGAATAAGTGCATAACTAATTTACAAAAAAAATGGAACAAAGAAATAAACGAGGAATGCTGTCAAGTTTTGACAATGCAGTAAAAACAAAAACTCAACATTTCCAATTGCACTGAAAAGTAAAGCAGAACTTTAGTACAGGGTAAAACGATAAAATTGTCGTCCTAAAGAAAACAACACTACAGCTTTATTTTAAAACTTTTATTGAAATTTTCAGTTAACTTGATTATGTAGTAGAGCTGACATCTATTCAATGTAGCCGTCTTCAGCCTCATTCACCGCCTCGATATGGATCCAGAACTGGGAGCATGCCTTTTCCACAAGCGCCGGCGGGAGTTTGGCAAATACTCGGTGGATGGCGGCAATCAGGCTGGCTTTGGTGTTGTGGGAGGTCATGTTGGTAATGTTCTCGACGTATGACCAAACGAAGTAGTCCAGCGGGTTCAGGTCGGGGAAGGAGGGGGGCCAGTGAGAGGAGGGTACAAAGTCGTAGTACTCCTTCTGAAGCCAAGCCTGGGTCTCTTTGGACTTGTGGGCCGGCGCCGAGTCCTGCTGCAACACCCAGGTTCTGCCACTGGACACCTGATTGCACCAGGGGATCACCACACTCTTCAACACATCCAGGTATACTTTGGTGTTGACTTTCATGCCGACTTCGAAGATGTGTGGTGGCATGATGTGGCCCTCACTTGAAACCACACCAAAGACCATAACCGTAGTCAGAAACTTTTTTTTTCATCACCTTGGGCACATTGAACCGTCCAGACTTGCATTTTGAGGGTGCTGGCAATGGTCCTGTTGTCATAACTTGGATCGGTAGAGAGCATGAGTTGTACAGCAGCGCATCTCTGATCTCACTCGTTGAACATTGTGTCACTTTCAGACATGATAGAAGGTTCCTTTCGCTCTTGGGATTTGTACACAACTGGCCAACTTGTAGGTGGTCTGCAACAAAAAAAGAAAACCAGTTTTCATTAAACGGAAATGGAATCATGTCGTTTTTTCTAGGGTGACAATTTTATCGTTCCACCCTGTACAAGATATAGTAATGACAAGGTAAGAAGAATGTTCATCCCTGTGTTTCCCTGTCTAGTATTTCCTGATTAAACTGTTGGGACTTTAGTACAAAATATAGTAATGACGACGAATGAAAAAATTTTTATCACCATTGTTGAGTTTGTCTCGTTATATTGTAATTATTGTTTTTTGTTATCACTCTTGTACTTTATAGTTAAAAAGAGGTACTTGCTAATAAAGTTGGAAAGCCGACATTGGTAAAAACTTAATATCTTCTCCAATCTTTTCATTATATTTCTTTGCCTAAAACATTCTGCTCAAAACAACACGTGGTGTCAGGATTTAAAAAGTAAAAAAACAAATAGAAGAATAAATTCAGATTAATCCAGGCGTAATTGAAAAAATTGAAAGGAAACGAAACAAACCCGTCGAAACTGTCACGTCCTGTTTAAACAACGAAAGAAAAAATCAATATTTTGAAAGAATATACATTTCTTCTGAGAACTATCAGTTTTAATTTCTTTTCATCAACTTCAATAATGGCTATGGGGCAATATTCTGCTAACATACCACCTTCAGAGAAAATGAGTTTAGTTGGAAACGTCGCTTATAATTGGCGAACGTTTAAACGCAACTTCTTAAAATACTCAATTGCGAGCAGACTCTCAAAAGAGGTTGATACTGAATATCAGACTTCAGTTTTTTTGGCAACTATAAGTTAGGATGTATTTGATATATATGATGGCTTAGAATTTGACAATGAAGAAGATAAAATGGACTTAGAAATTGTAATGAATAAATTAGAAGATTTTTTTTCGTGGGTGAAACTCATGAAGCGTTTGAATCGTATAAAAATGTCATGTTCGGAAACAAGAACCATCAAAAAATATTGAGACATACGTAGCTGCTTTACGTTAATTAGCAAAAAACTGTAATTTTGGTCAGTTACGAGACAGACTGATTAGGGATCAGGTCGTCGTTGGAGTTAGAGACGATTGTGTCCGAGAAAAACTGCTATCAGATAAGCAACTCACTGTCGACAATTTCCTACAAATTGGTAGAGCCCACGAAACCTCTAAGCAACAGACAAAAACGATTTCCTCAGGTGCTGCTACTGATGTACAGATAAACCGAGTAAACAAAAATTTAAATAAAAAATATCCTAAATAAAATAAAATGGAAAAGAAATGCATACGATATGAAAAGTTTCCCGCCCAAAACAAAAGTTTCCCGCTCAAAACAGAAAAGACAATCCAGCAATTAATGTACGTTGCAGACAGTGTTTCAAAAATCGAACATTATGGAAGTGTTTGTAAGAACAAGTCTGAATTTAGGGAACGAAAAGATCGCAATTTTCTGAGTTCATTTCTAGAAAAACTCCTAGAAAAAGTTAATTCAGTCGAAAGAGAAGAACAATTTGAATGGCAGGAAAAAATAAAGGTCACCACAAAAGTCTGCCGCAAAATCATCTATTTTCGGTTAGATACAGGCGCAGACATGACTGTAATTCTTGACCGGTTCTTTAAAAAAACTCCCCAATTGTATGAGAGACAAAAGATTATATGGACCAGGTCATAAAGAAATTCATGTAGGACGTGTAGGAGCTACATTAGATACTGGGAAAATCTCGTCACAACGGGACCTATATGTTGTGAAAAATTCTGATGAACCATTACTGGGAGTACCTGCTATTAAAGTTTTGAAACTATTTGGAAAAATTATTGACTGTCACCAATACAAAAAAAGACTTTCCAAGAGTATTCAAAAACTTGGGAAAATTGAAAAATTTATATAAAAACACTCGGGTGAAACAGCCTGACCATTTTCTATTGCTACTCCAAGACGACTGCGGTTCCCTGTGAAACAAAAAAAATCCAGGAATAGTTAAAACGTTTGGAAAAAATAAACATTATCTAATGAAAATGCCTACTGATTAGTGTACTCCCATTGTTGCAGTTTTGAAAAATAATGGTAAAGTTAGACTTTATGTCGACTTCACTAAACTCAAAGAAGGAGTAAAAAGAGAAAAATTTCAACTACCTTCTGTAGACCAACTATTAACTGAAGTAGACGGAGCCCAAGTATTCAACAAACTGGACTGTAACAACAGGTTACATCAAATCGTTTTACACGAGGATTCTCAGAAACTGACCACCTTTATCACACCATTTGGAGGATATTGTTACAAAGGTTTACCCTTTGGAATAAGTTCTAATCCTGAGATTTATCAACGTGAAATGACATACATTTTGTCAGGAATACCTGGAGTTATCTGCGACATAGATGATGTTCTTGACAGTGGAAGAAATCAGCAGGAGCATGACCAGCGACTAAAAATGGTGTTACAGAAAATGGAAGCAACAGGAGTAACACTAAATGAAAAATGTGTATTTTCTGTTTGCAAAATAAAATTTATCGGACACATCATCTCAAAAGAAGGGATCCAAGTAAACCCAGAGAAGATAGGATCAATAATAACTGCAAATTAGTATTTTCCAGGAATGGGATTCCAGACTTAGTGATATCGGATAATGGCCCACAATTCATATCAAAAGAGTTCTTGGACTTTTTACACAGTTTTGGTTTTGTACATCTCACCAGTAGCCCCCATTATCCACAAGGAAACGGAGAAGAAGAACGTATTATACAAATCATGAAAAAGTTATTTAAAAAGGCAAGTGGCCGACATATAGCACTGCTAAACTATTGCAGTACTCCCCTTCAGTATGGTTGAAATGAGTTGACAGGTATTCCTTAACAAGGATTTATTTAACAAAACATTCCCTGACTAAGCAATTCCTCAACTAATGGATGCCAGTAAGGGAGGTAACTACAATAACAAAATGCCCTGGGCGGATAAGTATAGTACATATATATGTTTTTACGAATGTTTGCAGAACCAACTGCATCTCTTCGGTCCCGCCACAGACTTACTTGCTTTGTGAGGACACAAGATGAAGCCTCGAAGATCTGCCTAGAGGGATGAATGGCGAGAGGGAGAGCCGGTGAACTCCTTGCTATCATCGTAAATTGATGATTATAATAATGATTTAAATGCTGAATTTATAATTATATATTAGTTCCTCTTAGTACAGGAGAGTGAATAATTTAAAAAATAGGTTGCTCCCCTTTAACCCTTAATGTCTTTGGGTTTTTAATATACGTAACCTCAGATTGGATAAAATTTCATCTTTACGTGAAATTAAATGTTTAAAATCTATAAAAAATAATAAGATATGTAATGTTATTATGCTTTACATATAGATAATTATGATGTTACTATTTTTCTAAAACTAAAGTTTAACTTTGATTATTTTTTAATCTATTTTAAGGTAGAAAAGAGCCCAATTTTGCTTATACCTATAAATTTAGCATGTTAAAAGATATTTCAGTTTTATACATGACTACAAAGAAAAAATATTATGCAATCTTACAACTCAACACACGAAGGTTTGTTACAAAATTATTCATTCGAGGATTTAGTGGACAAAAGAAATGAAAAACAAATTATCACAAAGTTTGGGAATTCCATTGAACGGCTTTAAAATTTTGATTAAAAAAATTCTATTAATTATTTCCCTTGAATTTCACTCTTTAAAAAGCATTTTAGATTGATTGTAAATGACGGATGTCCTTTCTCTTTTAAATCAAATTCAAATAGAAACCATTTATTATTATTATTATTATTAAAAATTTGACAGTTCTTTTTTTTTTCTCTCATGTTGTATTTCCGTAAATGAAAAAAAAAATCAAAGGAAAACAGAAAGAAGTAAGTATCACCTTCTGTTAATTTCTTTCTTTTACATGACAAATATTTGTAATTTAACATGCATATTCACTATTTTTTTTTTTTTTTGTAAAAGTGTTTTTCCCCTTTATTTATTGTATCAGTTCGTAGGAAAACGTATTTTTCATTAATGTCTTTTGAAAGAATGTGACGTTTATTCGAAAAATTTTTCATTTTAAGAAAAACGAGTCACGTGACACTAAAGGTTCGATTAATACTGTCGGTATAATACTTAACTTGAACCTCTTTTGTATACACGTCTGTATCTGTCTCACTCTTCTTTTTTTTCCTTTTAAAAGCAACATTCGTAATTAGAAAATGAAAATGAACTCTCTTATAAAATGTAAAATAATGTTTTTTTGAAAAATGAAAACGTTGGATTAAATTTGATGGTTTAAAATTAGTTCAACTCAAAAAAAAAAGAAAAAAAAATTAGCAGAAAATTTTCCAATTGTCCCTTTTTTGTCTTTCAACTTCAAGGTTCAAATTTTATCAGTCAGAAAATTGGCATTAAGAAAAAAAATTAAAATAAAACTTTAAATAATTTTTTTACAATTTACCATTATTCAAATTCTTTAAAATTACAACTTCAAAGATCTGAAGGTGAAATTTCGAAATCAGTATTACACCCCTTTATCATCTTACATAAACAGCCTTATTCAACTCTATCATGTTTCTAACACTAACCATTCTTTTATATCTAACCAACCTCTAATGCAAATTTGTAAGCTTCATTTTCAAATAGAAAAGCTATAATTTTTTTTAAATAAAGGTTTTTTATATGTACTAAAATCACTAATTATTTGATTTTAATGAAATTTTCAGTATTATTATTCAATATCAGTCATACCTGCATCCTTTAAGAAACAATCAGATGAAACTTAAAATATTTATTATCCTTATATCATAAAAAGATAATTTTTAATTACCATATTCATTTATTTATTGATTTATTTATTCAGTCATTTATGGAAATATTTTTTGGTTGTTAATTTCAGAACATCTAGCTCTGAAGTTAGAAAAGTCATTAAACAAAAATAAATTTATTTAGTATAAATCAGTAGCCATCTTGTATGTTCACAGTAGTTAAAAAGTTAGTGTTGTTGATATTCTGCTGAATATATACAGGGATATTAGCAATGAACATTTCTGGCAAAGAGACACTGGTTAAAGAAACAAAGTCTGGCATGACTCCCCCCACCTCTACTTTCCTTCAGTTACCCTGGAGCTATTAAATACCCTGACTGCACCTTTGCAGAGGGGGTGTTGGGTTATGTCCATTTGGTTGATGTCCCATCTTTCCGATGTAAAATGATTAGTTTTTTTTTTAGCTAAACTTTGAGTTCGTAGCTGTAGGTTTTCAATTTAAAATGGTCTGGACTTGTGTAGACCTTGTTTTGCATACACATTAATCATGTCAAAATAAGCACAAGTTTCTTTTAGAATCAAATGTAAGCAATATACCTTAAGATAAGCAATTAGATATATATCAGCTGATATTTAGCAATGATGTGTTACTAAAAAGTTTTTGCCATTGTGATTGAGGAATAATTTTTATATAAGAAATAGATTCAAAGATGCTATGGTAATCAGAAGGACCAAAAGCAGACAGAGCAGAGAGGTTTGATGGGGGAAGGGTTGGCCAATGGTGAGGTTGCACATGCACAGGTGGTGGCTGGGGTGGTAAAGAAGTAATGTCTAAGTCTGTGGTTCTCTGTTTCACTTTGCATGGTAAAGAGTCTCTAACTAAATCAGTTGACACATTCCTTTAACTATCTCTTTCTATTTGCCAACTGTTGTAAATGTTGCAGTCTCAAATAAACTTTTGTATCAGGACCTACAAAATCAAGCCCACATCTTCCCTCTGAAAAAGCAAAAGAGAATAAAATAGCAACAGATGAATTCCAATACTCTTCCTCCAACCAAAAAAATAAAAAACCCAGGACTGTGAGGACAATAATTCTTTTCTTTTTAAATTTTCCTATTTTGAAGTGGTGCTTACCAAGAGAAAACAATTTTTGACCAAAAAACAGTACTTGTTGGAACTGGTGCTAACAACTGGCAAAAATTTGTACTGAACTTTTTCAATTATTCTATTGCCAGTCAACTGTCGATGTAAGCAGATTCTGTATTCCAAACTTTGGTATTGTTAGCAGCTGTTGAGGAAGGAGCCCACGACATTTATGATGGGTTAAAATTCAACAATGAATTAGAAAAGATGAAAATTGACATTGGGATAAAAGAATTGAAGAATTTTTCATAGGTGTAAAGCACAAAGCCTTCAAATCCAAGAAATTCCACCTCCAGAAGCAAGAAGCATCAGAAAACAGAGTTCTATGTAGCTGCTCTGTTGCAACTTGCAAAAAAACTAATTTCAGACAGTTGCAAGGTAGATTTATTCAGGATCTAGTCATTGTTAGTCATTGTCTGGGAAAAGTTGCTGTCAGATAAACAACTTACTCTAGACAAGTGCCTAGAAAAAGGTACTTCTTACAAGATGTCCAAACAGCAGAAACTATTTCTGTTGTTGATACTGCCAACTCTCATATTAACTGGGTTACAAATTAAAGAGATGATAGAAATAATTTCAATAACATTTGAATGAAATTGAAACCAATAGCCAATTGCCCAGTTGACTGGGACTGTAGAATACACTGACTGCTTCTCTACAGAGGGGTAAGACCCCCACCCCAAATGAGTGTCCTGGATATAACACTAAACAATCTAATGGTGAGGTTCCAGTAATGCTTTATTGCTATCACTCCCAGATCCACAGTGGTAGCACTCAATAAGGTTCCTATCTTTGGGTCAAATAGATTTAAATAATGGTTTCTTGAGTTTACTTTTTTTGTATTTAAACTGCATATTTATGCTAAATTGAATTGTTTAAAATAGAAGTGTTTTGACATTTAAACTGCATACTTATGCTAAACTGAATTGCTTAGAATAGAACTGTTTTGGCATCTAAATTGTGTACTTATGCTAAACTGAATTATCTGAAGTAAAACTGTTTTGACATTCAACTCTGTGAATTGCCCAGTCAGCTGGGGCTGTAGAATACACTGACTTCACTTTTACTTGTTAGCCCCCCTCAAATGAGTGTCCTGCATATGACACTAAACAATCTGATGGTGAGGTTCCAGTGATGCTGGGGCTTTGGGAAATGTGGAGCACCCCTTCATTGCCATTGCTCCCAGGTCCACTTTGGCCTGGTGTGGTAGCACCTGATAAGGGCCCCCTATCTATGGCTTGAATAGAACTAAACTCTATACTTATGCTGCACTGAATTAGAACTGTTTGAATAAACTAAATAGCTTGAAATGGAAATGTTTTTGACAAACTGTATACTTACATTTAAACTGCGTACCTATGCTAAACTGAATTGTTTGAAATGAAACTATTTTTGACATTGAAACTGTACTTATGCCAAACTGAATTGTTTAATATAGAACTGTTTTGACATTAAACTGTGTGAAAAGAAAATCTGTACTTATACTCAACTGAATTAGCTGAATTAGAACTGTTTGACTAAACTGAATAGCTTGAAATAGAAAGGTTTTTGACAATTAAACTGTGTACTCATCCTTGAATTGTTTGAAATAAAACTGATTATTTGTTTAAAAATGAATCTGGCATTAAATAGCCTACAAAGGTTGATATGCCATAAAATCCAACCGACCAATAGCCAAGAAATGTATTGCGGACAATTCCCACCTTGCAATAGAAACATCAGCTCAATGAAAGAAGTACACAACAGAATTTGTTTACTGAAGAGGCATTCCTTTAATGTTTGCTCTAAAAGTCAAGAATCAAAGAAATTAAAGAGGAAAATGAATAGCAACAATTTTAGGTACAGTAACTGGAATATATAATACAAGTCAGAAAAGTTGATACTACCAATTTGCTTGTCAAAAGTCAAAGTCACCTCTACATTCACTAGAATTTTAAATATTAGGAGAAATACAGGTGCAGACATGATTGTAGTTCTGAACCAGTATTTAAAAAAAAAATTCTCCACTCATTCAACCAACAAGCAAGAGACATCACAGACCTGGTCATTATGAAATAAAGTTTATTGAAAGTGTGGAGACCTCACTGGCCACTGAAAAAGCCAGTTCACAAAAAACCTGTATGTTATAGAGAACTTTAAAGGGCCATTAACAGCAATTAAAACCCTAAATCTGCTGAAAGTAAACATGAGCAAAATAAAATGGCACCAATACAAGAAAGAATTCCTAGAACTGTTCACAGGTGTTGAGAAACTGGAATGTGTACCAAATATTCTTGGATAAAGGAGCTCAACCATTTTCCATTGCTACTCCTTGAAAATTGCTACTGCTTATGAAACAGAAAGTTCAGATAGAACTACAGCATTTGGAAAAAAAAAGGACTAAATCAGTCCTGGGAAATCCCCAACAGATTGGTTTGCCCCAGTAGTCATAGTCCAAAAAAGTAATGGTAAAGTTAAATTGTGCGCCGACTTTACAAAACTAAACAGAAATGTGCAAAGAGAGAAATTTCCTCTGCCTACGACAGACCAGAAACTGGCTGAACTCAATTTAGCCACAATATTCAGTAAGCTAAACTGCAATAACAGATTCTGCTAAATTGTCCTCCTCGAAAAATCACAGGAACTCAAAACTTTCAATACACCTTGTGAAAAGTATTGTTTTAAATGTCTTCCTTATAGGAAAGCTCCAGACTAGAGATTTTTCGTTAGGAAATAATTCATATTTTATCTGGGATACTAGGAATCATCTTTGACATAGATGATGTCCAGATAAGCAGAAGAAACCAGCAAGTGCACAACCAGCCATAAAGAGTGGTACTTCAGAGAATGAAATCAACAGTAGTCGCTTAAAATGACAAATATGTATTTTTCTGTCAGAACTATAAAGTTCCAGGGACACATTATCTTGAAAGATGGACTTCAAATAGACCCAGAAAAATACATCAGGTTGGAAAATTCACTTAAGATTTAGCAGATGCCATTCAACCTGTCTGTGACCTTAGGAAAGAGATAGGATGGATCAGAGACGAGCCTCAGAAAAAAACAGCATTCCAGACTCTGAAGAAACAGCTGAGCTCTGCACCAATACTGACTCTCTACAATTTTAAAAGGCTGACTGAAATATCAGCAAATTCATTTAGTTATGGCCTAGGAGGGATACTTCTTCAAAAATAATGCAATGACTGGAGACCTGTATTCTATGCGTAGAGATCTCTGATAGAAACAAAGTAGAGATAATGAGTTTAAGTTGAGAAGGAAGCACAAACTGACACTTGGAACTGTGAAAAATTCTCCAACATCTTGAGAGGATTGCTAAGATTCACAGTAGAAACAGACTAAAATGCATTGTTGGCACTGTTAAAGACAAAGTGACTTGACAAATTGTCTCCAAGAATCTAATGTTTCTGCCTGAGGCATCACAAACATCACATACACTGCAGGAAAAAAAAACTTCACTATTGCAGGTACTTTGTCTTGTGCATGAACGAATTGTCCAGTTTAATAAGATATCTGATGGAAGACAAAGACAGATGTGTTTTTCTGCTCAGTCATTTGAAATATCTCAGTGAGTGATAAATGCCTCAAAATAAACGGACTCAAACAAAATGCTGTTAGTGTCTACAGTCAGGTCATCAATTATTACTGGCCTAAAATAGTTATGCAAGATCCTTTGATAAAACAGTATTAGTTTGTTAATAAGAATTTAACAGTTGACCAGAGATTACTACTGTACCAGAGCTGACTCGTTATCCCTTGGTAACCTCGGTAACCTTTGGACTGGCTGAGAACCCCCACCTCCATGCTTGAGCTTCTCCACTGCCTGAATACATGGTTTATTTGAGGTGTGCTCGTACTATAGAGTTCTTAGTTCAAGCAATAAAATTACAAATTTAACAGGAAAGATTATTCTACTTGGGTGTGTTTTCTGCTAACAAAATCAGTTGGAATGTTAGCTGCTCTATATAGCTGTTAAAGACTAACCTGATATTGATTTGTGATTTGAATGAGGTAACCTTGGGACTGGTAGTGAACCCCACGTCCATGCTTGAGCTTCTCTACTATCTGAATGCATGGTTTATTGTCAGTCAAGACATATGCATTCTGGTTAAACTGGATAATATAGGGACTAAAATATGGAGGCTATACATAATGTCTCTCTCTCTCTCTCTCTCACAAGGAAACCAGGTCACTTGATTGTTGTGTGGCTTAGCACTAGAAAATTCAATTAGATGGATTTTGTTGTTACACTTAATGAATAGGGAAATAGCAATTCTCTGTTCTTTTTTACTGGACCGTCTGTTAAAATTTACAAATAGTTGTTGTGTTTAGGTATTAGCATTTCTTTAATGTTTTGTAATTGACATTGGACATGGTAGAAACTGTTGATCAGATCTTCAATCCAGTCTATCATGTTCTTAGATTATAATGTACTGACAGACTCCTTGCAGGCTGCTGTTGTTTAGGTGCAATCTGGTAAGACTTGTGCTAATACTTTATATGCACCTATGAAAGAATATAAGTTATATAAGACTTTGAGTAAATTACAATTTGATAAGACAGATATTTTCTAGGGAGTGGCCAGTAGTCATCCTTATATTCAAACCCAAGCTAAAATAGTGCGATACTGTGGATAGATTATTATTTTGGGTGTAGATAACTAGATTACATACAGTGAGTTTTAAGTACTATGTGAAAAGTATATGAATATATGAGTGAGGCCATATAGTAGTGAAAAAAGCTATGGTTTGACAGCTAATGTTTTGTATAAATGTTAGATAAATATTGTTTTGTAAAAGGTGGCCAATCCTTGTTTAGTGGACACGGCCGAGTTAATGTGATAAAATTCTCTACTGCTGATAAAAAATGTATACTTCTGTTGACTGAAATCTAAAAGGGAAGATATTGCCAAATATCTCACTCTGACATGGATTTCTTTACAATTGTATTATGAGATATAATTGGGCAATAATATGTGATTTCACCCAACATTAATTTCAAATGAGGCACATTTTATATGGCCTAGTCTGCTAGTTCTGTAGTATATGCCAACTGCATCTCTGCAAAAGGGTAAGACTCCTACATTGAGTGTCCTGAATATGATACTAAACTACCTGATGGTGAGACTCCAGTTCTGGAACTTTGGGGAATGTGGAATACATCTTATTAGCCATTACTCCAAGGTCCACTCTGACCTGGAATAGTCGTACCTGTTAGGGTCTTATTTGTGGGACAAGTAGAACTATTTAATTTTTTTTATAACTTGAAACCATTTAACTGTGTTCAAACATTATTATTATTAAATTGAATTATTAATATTAGATAGCAATGCTTGAAATTACTTAACTGTTTACAAATAAAATTATTAGCATTTGCAATACTTGAAACCATTTAATTATGTGCAAACAAATGAGTCGTGGTTCATTTAAAAATTGTTACCTCCAAACTATACATTTCCAAATCATATATATATATATATATATATATATATATATACTATGTATGTATAAACAGGATTTGGCATTTGGAAAATCCATGAAGAGTTGATATGCCATAAAACACAACATACCAAAATGAGGAAATCTTTGAGTAGCAGAGGATCACAAAGTCATTTGTACCTCCTCATTTGTCATTTAGTCTAGCTTTTGTTGGGTTGTTAGGTGTTTTCTTTGTCCAACTAATGCCATGTCTGATAAAAATGGCAAAATCAAGATCGAGAGATATGGTGTATTCCTGATTTTATTTCCAGGATTCAAAGGTTGTAATATTTTCATCTTTTGTCAATGACCATTTTGATGCATAAACTGTGGCTATACTTGAAATGTGTGGCTGAAAAAACAATAATTTACGTCTCTTTTATGTTAGATAAACTAATAGATCTCAGTCACATAGGAGAGACAGAGATATGAATATCAATTGCTGCCACAATTCCAAAGTTAGGACACTCATAGAATGAGAGGAAATTTGTGCCATATAAATGATGAATCTAGTGGTAACTTAGCAGTTATCTAAAGATACTGCTGGTAATATTCTGCAGAATATATATAGAGATAATAATCATGAACTTGTCTGGCAAAGAAAAAAATAGGTTAAATTAAGTCTGGTATGACCCTCTCTTCCTCACATAGGTTAAACAAACAAACCAATTCTGGCATAACTTCTTCTTCTTAACAAAAGTTGAATAAACGAAGACATTTTTGTGGGTTGTGAGAAAATATTCAGTGGAACTTTTTAAATAGAAAAAAAAGTTGTATATTTTCGCTTATGAACAAAGGAAAAAAATCTTTGTAGAATTAACATTGTAGATAACTATGATTTCTTTGGGTAAACGACATAAAACCAAAGCTATAAATGCTTGAAAAGTTCTTTATTGAATTGTAGCATGAGCATTTTATCATTAACAGGAATATTATAACTTGTTCAAACACTAAACTGTATTATTATAATTTTAAAATTACAACTAATTCATAATTCTTGCTTTCTTTATATTTCTTCTTTATTTACAGTTATCAATTGTTGACATGCAAATACATACTGGAGAGAAACCATATTCTTGTGAAGTATGTGGATCAGCATTTTCAATGAGTTCACATTTGAAAAGCCATATACGAACACACACTGGAGAGAAACCATATTCCTGTAAATTGTGTGATTCGTCATTTTCAGAAAATTGCAGTTTAAAACGACACATGCAAACACATAGTGATCTGAAGCCATATTCTTGTGACATATGTGGCTCAGCATTTTCAGTTAGTTCAACTTTGAAAAGACACATTCGAACACACACTGGAGAGAAATCTTATTCTTGTGAAGTCTGTGGATCTTTATTCACAGTGAAGTGTAGTTTAATGAAACACATGCACAGACACACAGGGGTAAAACCATTTTCTTGTAAATTGTGTGATTCAAGATTTTCTGATAATTATGGTTTAAAACAACACATGCGAACACATAGTGGTGAGAAACCATATTCTTGTGACATATGTGGCTCAGCGTTTTCAAGTAGCTCAACTTTGAAAAGCCACATTCGAACACACACAGGAGAGAAACCATATTCTTGTGAAGTGTGTGGGACTAGATTTTCACGTAGCTCACATCTGAAAGAACACATGCGAACACACACAGGAGAGAAACCATATTCTTGTGAAGTATGTGGGACAAGATTTTCCAGTAGTTCTCAATTGAAAAGCCACAAGCGAATACACACTGGAGAGAAACCATATACTTGTGTAGCATGTGGCACAGCCTTTTCTCAGAGTTCTCAATTGAAAAGCCACATGCGAATTCACACTGGTGAGAAATATCCTTGTGAAATCTGTGGATCTTCATTTGCAACAAAATATAGTTTCAATAAACACATGCGAATACACACAGGAGTGAAACTCTTTTCTTGTAAAATGTGTGGATCAGCATTTTCAGAAAATTATGATTTAAAAAAGCACATACAAACACATGGTGGAGAAAAATCATATTCTTGTGTCATATGTGGATTAACATTTCCTGATAAATCTACTTCAAAAAAACACATGCAAACTCACATTGGAGATAAGCATTCTTGTGAAATCTGTGGATCTTCATTTTCAGTGAAATCTAGGTTAATCAAACACGTGCGAATACACACAGGAGAAAAACCATTTTCTTGTAAACTGTGTCATTCTGCATTTTCAGAAAATTATGGTTTAAAACAACACATGCGAACACATACTGGTGAGCGGCCATATTCTTGTGACATATGTGGATCAGCATTTTCAAGTAGCTCAACTTTGAAAAGCCACATTCGAACACACACAGGAGAGAAACCATATTCTTGTAAATTGTGCAATTCAGCATTTTCAGAAAATTGCAGTTTAAAAAGACACATGCAAATACATAGTGGTGTAAAACCATATTCTTGCAACATATGTGGCTCAGCATTTTCAGTTACTTCAAATTTGAAAAGACACATGCGAACACACACGGGAGAGAAACCATATTCTTGTGAAGTCTGTGAATCTTTATTTACAGAGAAATGCAGTTTAATGAAACACATGCGTAGACACACTGGAGAGAAACCATATTCTTGTGAAGTATGTGGAACAAAATTTTCACTTAATTCACATTTGAAATGCCACATGCGAACACACACTGGAGAGAAACCATATACTTGCAAAGTATGTGGATCAGGATTTTCTCAGAGTTCATACTTGAAAGGCCACATGCAAAAGCACAATGGAAAGTGAGCATATTCTTGTAAAGCATGTGCATTTGTGTTTATAATGTCTCTAAATGACTTGAAATATTAGTACACACTCTGTGGATAAGTATTTTCAATTCCAGTTTTAAAATACTCATGTAGACAAACGGGAGAGAAATTGTTTTCATAAAATATGTTTTAATATTTTGAAACATTTATTCTCAATTCTTCATTTGTTTTTGCATTTTAAATGACTATAAAAATTTGAAAATTATATGATAACAGTAAAAAGAAAATTATGTACTGGTTTATTCAGTTTAAATTTACAAAGACAACTGCCATACACAGTGAAGTGTCATTCACGTGGGAAAAGTTAAACTTCATATAAATATTTTCATAAGATATGTTGTTATTACTGGTAATCAAAATACAGAAAAACTCTCTTTTTAATATATTTTGATTTTGTTCAGTACTTTTAATATAAGCATTTATTTTCTCTTGTATAATGTACAAATACGAAAGAGTTTTCAAAGACTCAAATCCATGTAGAAACACACGGAAGGATGAATCTAAAATGACACATGCAAACATATCAAAAGTGTGTAAATCTGGATTAACAATGATTAAAAATTCCAAAGAGAAACAAACTGTAGTAAAAATAATTTCCTTCTTAAGTAAGGACGATAAATCTAGTGTTTCTCTATTAAACAATTGGGACTTTAGTACAATATAACATAATGACGATGAATGAAGAATATTCATCAACATGGTTCCTAATGTAGTTGAAATGAGTTGACAAGACAGGTATTCTTTTACAAGGATTTATTTAACAAAACATTCCCTGACTAGGCGATTCATTAACTAAAGGGCGCTAGTAAGGGAGGTAACTACAATAACAAAATGCCAAGGGCGGATAAGTATAGTACATTTTCCCCCTTTTTTTTTTTTTACAGTTCTTCATGCCTCTTTGGCTTACAAATTTCCTGTTGGGATCGTCTAGGTATATCAGGAATTTATGGCCTAGATGGTTGGGTTTGGAGTGTTACAACATACAATGAGAAAAACTTCATTTAAAACAAGACAAACAAGGAACATCTAAAATTTAAACAATTTTTATAAAACATAAAGCATCAGCTTGGATTTGAATGTTCAGATGTTCCCTTTTACAAGTAGTAAATTTTTGAAGTGGTGGAAAGTCAGATATCAAGAAAAAAAGGGGAAAGGAGGAGAATGTTTTTAAAGAGTACTTATTCCTTTTTCTTTTCTTTTCTTTTCTTTTCTTTTATGGTCAGGTAGTGGAACTAGCAAAAAAGTAGTTTCGCCTCTTAACTCGAGGGCAGACGTTACTTCTCTACTGGTTATCGTATTTACGTGCTTCCTTGGATCTCTTTTGTCCTCACTGACTCGGTTCACAGAAAACCCGAGTATTTATCTCTCTCCACCAACTCCAAATTCGCCACTCCAAAATCCTTCTCATTTTGGCGTGACCGCTTCCCATTGGCTACTTTACTTTTTATTATTTTTCTTTTTTTTCTGATTTTTAACCGGATGGATGCGTGGAGCCTATGCGTGGCGACGCGTTTATACAATTTGTATGTGGCAGCCGATGAGTCAACATCCGATTGGGAGTTTTATTGTTAATTCCTAAATCCACACAAATTCTTGACATTATATGAGGGAGAGTAATATTTGGATCACTTGGAGAAGGTACAATTTCTGGAGTAACGATAGTTTGTGACTCGTTACTCTCTACTTCTTTTTCCTTGGGATTTTCATTAGTGGGTGTAAAATCATTTAAATCTTTCAGGATGTTATCATCTACAACATCCCCCACTTTGTAATGAATTCCTTGCTGGTGCTGAGTCACTTACAGAGACTGTAGATTCGCGACCATTGATGAATCTTATGTGTGAATATTGGGGGTTTTGTTCGAGTAATACTACTTCAACAACTAACAGTTCGTACTTACTGGTTCGGACATGGTGACGCAAAAGAATAGGCCCTGGCATAGATAACCAAGTAGGTAAGGAATGACCACTGGGAGTTCACCGTTGATATGAAAAGAGACTTTCATGTGGTGTGGCATTAGTAGCGGTACAAAGAAGAGATCTTATGGCATGTAGTACTTCAGGCAATACTGTTTCCCATTGCGATTCTTTAAGGTTTCTTCAGGCTAGGGCCAATAATGTGTGTTTCCATATAATTCCATTATACCGTTCACACTGACCATTTCCTTGGGGGTGATAAGGTGTTGTCCGGTTAGTAGCAATTCCAAGATTGGTGAGATATTCACGCACTTCCTTTGATAAGAAGGATGTCCCCCTATCTGAATAGATATAAGATGGTATGCCAAATACTATGAATATTTGATTTAGACTCTCTATTACAGAGTCTGTATTTGTGCTTGTGCATGTGAAAGCAAAAGGGAAACGTGAGTACTCATCTATAATTGTTAGTAGGTAATGGTTTTTTGAAGTTGAAGGAAGGGGTCCCTTAAAGTCAATGTTGAGTCGTTCCATTGGTTATGTTGCTTTAACTAGGCATTCTGCTTCTGGTGTATAGAAGCGTGGTTTCCATCTAGCACACACTGTGCATCCTGCACACACTCTCTTAAACTCTTCAATAGAATATGGAAGATTCCTTACTTTAATGAAATGAGCCAACCTGGTTAAACCCGGATGACAAAGATTTTTGTGTATTTCATACAATCTTCCCATGCTGTTTAGTGCATTGCACTGGGCACGTGAGAGCATATTAGCTGGGATATTGTTTTTTCCTGGTCGGTACATGATATCATATTCATAACAACCTAATTCCATTCTCCATCTTTCGATCTTGCTGTTCTTGATCTTTCCATGCCTTCTTGCATCAAACATGAAATTCACAGCTTGTTGATCTGTGATTATCACAAAACGTTGTGTTGATGTGTAATGTGACCACTTTTTGACTGATTCTACTATTGCACAAGCCTCCTTTTCTACGGAAGAATGTTTTTGTTCTGTAATCGTAAGTGTGCATGAAAAGAATGCCACTGGATGGTTTGCTTGATTCAGAGTGGCTGCAATAGCAGTATCAGAGGCATCAGTTTCTACTACGAGAGGTATATTTTCATTGAGTGAGTGCAATAAGGCCTTTTCAATTTCCTCCTTGAAGTTTTCAAATGTTTTTATTGATTCTGAATCAAGGGGGAATAATGAGCTGTTATCAAGGGTCTAATTTTGTCAGAGAACTTCGGTATCCACTGAGAATAGTAAGAGAATAATCCAAGCACTCGACGCAGAGAGGTTTTGTTCTGAGGAATTGGTAGCTCTCTTAATGGTCGTAGATGTTCTGCATCAGGTCTAAGTAGGTCTTGTGATATGTTATAGCCGAGAAAATCACTGGATGTTTTAGAGAAAACAGATTTATCTTCATTGAGAGTGAGGTTACACTGTGTAGTAATCTTTGAAAATTTTTCTAAGTTCTCATCATGTTCTTGCTGATTTTTCCCAACTACGACAATGTTGTCTACTTAGGCATACACGCCTGTTAAATTATTTTCCTTAATAATCTTATCAATTATCCTTTGGAAACATGCAACACCATTTGTCACTTCAAAAGAAATTCTACAAAATTGGTAAAGTTTACCATTAGCATCGTATGCCGTATTGGGCTTATCTTCTTCTTTTATTGGTATCTGGTGATATGCACTCTTCAGATCCAATGAGCTATAAATTTTATATTTTGCTATTTCTTGAGATAAATCATCCATTCTTGGTAATGGATAAGTATCTAATCTGGTAAATCTATTAATTGTTCTACTGTAATCGGCTACTAGTCTCTTTCTTTGACGTTCATTCATTACTATTAAGACCTGAGCGCTCCAATGGGAAGTACTTTGTTCAATTACACCCTCCTTGATCATTTTCTCAATTTCAATCTGTATGAAAAACCTGTCACCCTCTTCACATCTTTTAGATTTTGTTACAGGCTGGATCAATATTGGAGAATAAAGATGGTGTGTCCACTAATGCAGAGGGTGCACTACATGAGATAGGATGAGAGATTACAAGATCTTTCTTAGAGCCCCCAAATGCAAAAGATATGGTGGAAAATTGTAACATGAAAACTTGGCCAAGAATAATATCAGAGCAGAGGTTAGGGTAGAACTGAAAGTTTTACATCTGGATATCACTCACCTAGAAGGTTTAGGTCCACTGTACACTGTCCTTTGATAGAGGCTTTAAGTGATGATGACGCCATGGATACATTACCTGCAGCAGGTTTCATCTGTAGTTTGTGTTTCCTCACATAACCGAGAGAGATAAAGGATCCTGAACTCCCCGTATCTATAAGCGCTGTACTGGCGCCATTTTTCCCGACTAACACGTATAATGCAGCCTGTTTTAGAGATCCTAAGGAAGCAGATGTAGTATTTAATATCAACATTGTTGCAAATCTATGAGAGCATGTTGCTGCAGATGTTAATTTTGGGTTTGAACAACACTTTTTTGAGAAATGGCCTTCTTTTTTACACTTGAAACAATTAGCATTTCTGACTGCACAACATGCATTAATGGGATCCATTGACTGGATACTGGTACTGGTATTTTCTTGAAAAACTGCACCTCCAATTGGTGTTTGAGTGTATGTGTATGCTTCTGAATTTTTCTGAGCTGCAGGGACCGTTCTAGCTTGGTCAATGGCTATATTTGAATGCAGTGTCTTGTTTTTGAATAGCCGTTGTCGAATAATGTTCGAACGTAAACCTGTGATAAATGCATCTCTAACACAGTCGTCATAGTTTTGAACCGCATCAACAGATTTAAAGTTACATTCTTTCACTTGTAACTGTAGTCGTTGTACATATTCGTCAATATTTTCCTCCTCTTTTTGGCTACAAATAGCAAGTAAATGCCGGGTAAAAACTTCGTTCAGGGGTTTTTATGTTCAGTTCTTTCAGATGGTTAATAACAGTATTGAAAGTATCACACTCAGCAATGTATTCATATACATCAGAAGAAATACAATTTATCAGGGTGTCAAGTTTATCTAAGTCAGTATAGACGTTGGGGTCAATATTTTTCTTAGGAACGACGAGAAGCTTTGAAACCAGTGATTAAAATTCTTACATGATGATGGTGTATTAGGAGGAGTGTCCAAACGTTCCGGTTTCAACTATTCCTCCGTACTGTTGAATTTGTTTTGTTAAATAAATTGAAATAAGTTGACAAGACAGGTATTCCTTAACAAGAATTTATTTAAAAAAACATTCCCTGACTAAACAGTTCATCAACTGATGGATGTCTGTAAGGGAGGTAACTACAATAACAAAATATCAAGAGCAGATAAGTATAGTACACTAGTGTTTCTCTATTAAACAGTTTGGACTTTATAACAAGATAACATAATGACGATGAATGAAGAATGTTCATCACCATGTTTACAATCTAGTCTTTCCTTATTACACAGTCAGGATTTTTGTAGAACATTTAGAGAAGAAAATTCTAAATACCTCATTATTATTATGTTACCACATATAATATGTTCTTGTCTCTAATGTTTTTTTTTTATTAGAGTTCTAAATACTTTGAATTTTTTCAACAATTTTTTTTATACCATTTGTGTCCTTTTTTGTGGTTTCTCAAAAAAATGAAAAAAAATAATTCAGAATCTTTTTTCTTGAATAATTCGATATTTTTACCAATATTTTTTAGACATGAATGGGAGTCCTATTTAATACCACAGGGCCAGGCAGATTAGTGTAATATTGTGTCACTGGCCCAGCATTATTTTGAATATTAATAGATGTAACACACTCTTCAAAAACAAGATGAACTCATTGCTTCCAAATATGAAAGAGTTTATTTTTGACTGTACACATTTCATACATCAGTCATTGAAATATCTCAGAGAGACAGAGTGAAAGATCTTTTGTTATGTTATAGAAAAGCTAAGAGTTTTATATGTGTGAAACAGAACATAAATACCCAACTCTGATTTCTAAAGACCTTTTGCCCCCTTGTCTAGATGATACTAATTGCATTGTCTCCCTCTCAGCTCTGAACTCACCAGAAATGTGAGCTCCCACTTAATTCAAAAATATCTTTGCTTATATAATATATCTTAGTTATTTCATCAGCTAATTATGATAATGACATGTGTCTAACTTTCAAGCATGGCATCACCTTTCCAAGTATGCAGTTAACTAGTTTACCCTCAACATCCGTCTATCAACAAACTTGATTTCCAAAAAAGAAACAAACTCTAACATGTCACTTCAAGTGACTTAAAGCAGCCTGCCAACTTTACAATTGTGCAATAATTGCACTATATGACCTTTGCAATGACCTACACTTATATTCAAAGAATAACCTAGCTTACAATTTCCCAATACAAATAAAATACTTACCTAATATAGATAATTATCATCCTTAATTATATTACACTATTTACAAATAAATACAATGTTGAAACAATCTCTAAATTTCTAATATTCATGCACACAAATTTTATTTCTCTTCTATTTTGAACTATCATCTTTGAAATTTTTTTTTTTAAACTCTTCTTCTGTGGTAATGATGAAAATAAAATTTTCATTCTGAGAATTGAGGAGAAGTTTTTTCCTGATAACAAGACAAAAAAACTTTCTGTCAACTGTTCACTTTAATGGCAGACATTCCCAAAAAGAAATGTTAATGAGAAAGGATTCAGTGATTGATCTTTCATATTTTTGTTTATCTCATTGATAATGAATTAAACTGATTGAATTTATAATATAATGTTACTTTTATTCTGGGAAGAAAAATAAAAATGTTTGAAATCTAATAGCAAGAAATTAATGAGGCTTTTACTGTCTATAAGGAAATGCAGAAATAATGGAATGATGAAATTATAAATGGAAAGGACAAAACATGGTTATTTACAGTGATTAATGAAATAAAAATTTCATCTTCATTTGTATCTGTATATCAAAAGGCAACCTTCACTAGACTGTACCAATTTCAAGGTGGATTGTGTCTACTATTAGACATCTTTGAATCAATAAACCTCGAGGAATATTAGGGCCCATGATACTTGGCATTTTGCTTCATCTTTAATGAAGCTTCACTGAGAGACATACTCCATGCGGCTCATTTATCTTCAGAAAACACATTTGGACCTTTTTATTTAAGAGATGTTGCTTGGGGTGAAGGAAATTTTCCCAGAGCATCCATCTTAGGGACAGTCAAAATTGCAAAAGATTAAGCGAGTATGTTCTTTTTACTCCTTTTGTTTTTTCCGGCTCCCTGAGTTCTGTTACAATTTCTATTTCTTGTATTTGTTGTTGTTTGTTGTTGGCGACTGTTGGCGAAGGTGACCAGAAAGCTCCCTTTTCAATAGCTACTACACCAAGGTTTTAGGGAGGGCTCTACTCTTTTCCCTGGATTGCTCCATTTTACCCTTGATATATACCTTATATTGCTAAGTGTTAAACAAGAAGGTATCAAGTACCGTTTTTAAAGTCTTTGGTATGAACCCAGGTCTCCTGGTTGTATTAGTGATGCTGTTAAGTATAGAGATTGATATAAACTGAGGGTTTTTATGCGATATCTATACTTACCTATATACTTGCCTCCCTCCTCCGCTCTTTAAGGTTGCTATTGTTAAGAGGTGCTTAAGAGTTCCTTGTATCATATAAAGTGAGATATGTCTCTTAATTTGCTGAGAGCTAGCTTGGAGCAAAGAAGATAATCAGTTGATACTAATAATATGATATGGTATTTGTCGTGCACCACACATATGCGCCAGTATGGCATATGGCTTTTTTATTGTAGGAACCAGATGCAGAACCATAGCCCACACATGCACGGCGATTCCAAAAATGCCTTGAGTCCCTTTGTAGAGGGTTAACGTCTGGGGGGAAGTTCTTACCACATGATATGAGTGCCAACTTGCCGCAATGCATGTCAGGTAGCCTTGACTAATAGCCACCATGCCAAGACACATACTACCTGATCTGCGTCAAGCAAAAGCAGCCAGTTGAAGTGTAAACTGTACTCCTAGATGCATGTAAATGTAGATATCTCATAAACAGGGGTTTTACTTTAAAAACCCTCATGTTTATGACTACAAAGGGAAAAACAAGTTTTCTCAATTCAATGATTTCATAAGTTTTAATTTATTTTTTTTTTATTGAAATTCAAAGAAAGTTTTAAAAATCATTCATACAGGCGACAAAGATTGTCTTTCGTTAGGTAATTCATCGATTATCTCCCTTGATTGATCTCTATTTTTAAAGTTTATTTTATTATTTCAAGTGTATACAATTGTTATTTTAAACTCTTATTCAACGAAGTAACATAAGTTTATTAAAAATTTCTCCTACTTTAATGTTGACTTGCTCTGCAAAAAAAAAAAAAAAAAAAAAAAAAAAAAAAAAAACAGACGAAAGAAAATAAAAAGAAGTAAGTTTTACCTTCTCTTTATTTCTCTACAAATTAAAATACCAATTTTTTGCAGAAATGTTTATTCGTGCAAAAGAATGAAGATTAAATTTTTTGGTTAATATTTAGTTTAGTTTCCTAATCTACTTTGTAGGAAAATAAATCTATAACTTTTATTTCTAACAGAACTTTTTTTTTATTTTTGAGAAAAGCGTGTCGCTAGGCTCTTAAGTGAGGGTTTGATTTACAATCTCCTTACAATTTAAAACTGGACCCTCATTTGTGTACGTCTTACTGACTATCATTAGTGTGTTTTGTTAGTCCTTAGACTCTCCGAAAAATAATGTCCGTAAATTTAAAGTAAGCCTAAAAACATCATAATACGTTTCATTTTCTCTCCACTCATAAAGGCCCCTTTCCCCAAAGAAAAGAAAATCTTTTTATTTCAGTACGTAAAAAAACATACGTCGAAAAAACTGTTTACGTTGAAAACTAAATCTCTATAAAAATGGCTGTCTATTCCGGAAATGGGGGATCATTCTACATTAAATTAAAATGTGAAAGTAAACCCCTTTGCAAAATCTAAAATGATCATTTTTTGAAATATAAAAATGTTTGAACAAATTATAACATTCTTTTTCTTTTGAATTATTTTAGAGTATATCATCTAACTTTACCCAGCTAATTACTGAATTTTGATGAAATTTTTGTTGTTTCCTGTTTAAAAAATATTTTCCATTCGAAATTTTGATTGCTTAATTTTAATGGCATGTCAAGTTGTCTAGTGTTATTTGATGCTGAGAGGTTAGAGAATCGCGTTCATTGTACTTTTTAGGGGTAGTTGTACATGGTTCAATGGAATAATTTTTAAACTGATCTATTTAGACCATAGATGGAACCCTAACAGGTTAAAGTGGACCTGGAAGTAATGGATGAATGAAAGAGTACTTCATCCCTGATCTCCAGTTCTGGAGTCTCACCATCAGATCCAGTTTACTATCATATCCAAGGTACCACTTTTAGGGAATCTCCTTCCCGTCCACCCCACCCCCGCTTTCAGAGGGAGAATACACTGAACATATTCTAAGCCTAGCCAACAAGGTTTCCAAATTTTGAAGATCAAACGTTTTCTTCGTGTGACTAACTGCCACTACATTTCATTATTTATTTCGTGTATATAATTGATTTCTAATTTCATTGAATTCTTATAAGTGAGTTCAAATTCCCGTCATGTTATTAGATTCACTTTCAGACCAATACTCTTAGGAAAGATATGAACACCCTTATCAAACCATCTGCTGTCCTTCTTTTAGCCTTATATTTGTTGTTGTGTTTATAGCGAGGAAGATGGTGTAAACGTGCGTGTGTGTGTTTACGTTGTAGTGTTTCCTCGCTAAGTTTGTAAGGTAATAAAGGAAGGATGAAGAAGGAAGATGCCGATAGTCGAAATGTGTTTTTAAGGAATAGTTTTTATTTGCAGCATGGAATATTGGGTTTGCTTTTGGTGCTGCAAGCCTCGTAGTGAGAGGTTATGAGTTAGGAGACGAAATGGAGTTATGAGAATGTTGAGATGGCAGCGTGTGTCATCAGACGTGCGAGGGATTGTGTTCATCGTAGTTTAGCGAAAGCCATGTTGCCATTGGAGGAATTGGACTTTAGAGTCACCGTGTAGTTTTGTGCGTCTGGTGGAGAGTGTGCGTTGTCTCCATTAAAGTGGCTCAGAGGTGAATTGAGAGCTAGGTGTTGAGAACTTAATTGTCTGTCGAATCGACATAGCCAATTTTGGGGGTGACATAAAGTTGTGCCTGTGCGAGGCATGTTGAATGTATCTAATTTATATTCAACTGAGATTCCTTGCAAGGAATCCATAAATTAGATAGGTTACCTCATGTGTCCATGCTGCTGCTGTTTAAGAGCCCCCACTGTGACGTCTGCACTGGGCAGCGTTGTCTAGCTAAAAAGAGTGTGTTTGGCAGCTTATCCAATTTCTGCTGTCCGTAAAGGAGGCCCGGGGTGAATAGGATAAGTCATCCTGATTGGGTGAAATTATGCATCGAATTAAATTGCGTGCCAAACCAAAATACAAAATTTTCCTTCCACTACATTCTATAAGGATGGCTTAAGCATACAATAACCTTTGAAGGTTAATATATGATTAAACAAAGATACCTATAATATTAATTTATTGTCAAGAAATTATTCACTTTTATTTTTTCAACTATTTCAATTATTAATGCATCTTATGACTTAATTTGTTTAACTAATAATCTTCACTTTTTTAGTGTTTTTCTTTTGATTAAATTCAAGTAATAAAATTTGATTGTTCAACTAATTATTCTAATTACCATATTATTCATTTATTATCAAGAAGTTATTCAATTCCTGATTAAAATGATTGTAATTATTTTAATTATTAATTTCTCATGAGACTAAATGTATTTTAGTTAATTGAAAGAGACAGAAATCTTAGAATATATCATATAAATATTATATCCATATTGCATATACATCCATAAATACTAGTTAATTTTTTGATAAATCATTCGCAATATTAAACATTCCTGTATTTAAATCATGTTTAATTACGTCCCTTGAATATTAGTATAAAATGTTTTCTCACTAAACATGAATTTTGTGAGATGTTTTTCATTGAATTGCAATTTTATAATCGCAAATAAAATACTGTTCTGTTGTTTTCTTTAATAATATTTCTTCTTTATTTACATATAATCATTGTAGGTGAGAACAGTATTTGTAGACATATGTTAGCACATATCAAAAAAAAAAATGCATTGTTGCAGACTGTGAAGACAATTTGTTATTTTCACAAAATCTGTGTATGACTATTTTCACTGATTTCATATTTTAGAACAAACAGCCAGACACACACTTGGAAGAAACCTTCCTCGACTTAAATGTAGGAATCAAGTTTTTCTCAAGATTTGAAATTTAAAATAAATGGAGACACAAAAAGAAGAAAAACTCAATTTGCATAACTGTGAAATTTATGGATCATCTTTTTCACAGACTGCAAACACATACTGGAGAGAAACCATATTCTTATGAAGTGTATGGTTCTGCATTTTTACAAAAGTCAGGTGTGAAAAGGGACATGCAAATGCACACTGGAGAGAAGCCATATTATTGTGAAGTGTGTGGATCAGAATTTTCACTGGATTCACATTTGAAACATCACATGCAAATACACACTGAAGAGAAACCATATACTTGTGAAGAATGTGAATCAACATTTTCAAATAGTTTTCATTTGAAAAGCCACTTTCAAATTCACATGGGAACAAAACATTTTTCTTTTAAAGAATGTGGATCTACATTTACAGAGACTTCCACTTTAAAAAGACACATGAAAACACACACTTCTGAGAAATCATTCTCTTGTGAAATGTGTGGATCTTCATTTTCATGCAATTTACTTTTGAAAAGCCATATGCGAACACATGCGGGATGGAAACCTTTTTCTTGTATAGTGTGTGGATCAGCATTTTCATTGAATTCTAGTTTAAAAATTCACATGCGAACACACACTGGTGAGAAACCATATTCTTGTGAAGAGTGTAGATCAGCATTTTCATTGAATTCGAATTTAAAAATCCATATTCGAACACACACTGGTGAGAAGCCTTTTTCTTGTGAAGTTTGTGGATCAGCATTTTCAATGAATTCTCATTTGAAACGTCACATGAGAACACACACTGGAGAGAAACCATATTCTTGTGAAGTGTGTGGATCAGCATTTTTTGATAGCTCACATTTGAAATCCCACATTCGAACACACATGGGGGTAAAACCTTTTTCTTGTAAAGTGTGTGGATCAGCATTTACAGAGACTTCCAATTTAAAAAGACATATGAAAACACACACACAGGAGAAATCATTTTCTTGTGAAATATGTGGATTGGTATTTTCACGGTATCAGCATTTGAACAGCCACATGCGAAAACATGCAGATCCAAAACCTTTTTCTTGTATTGTGTGTAAATCAACATTTTCACTAAATTCCAGTTTAAAAAACCACATGCGAACACACACTGGAGAAAAACCATATTCTTGTAAAGTGTGTGGTTCAGCATTTTCACAGAGTTCAATTTTGAAAGGACACATGCGAACACATACTGGAGAAAAACCATATTCTTGCAAAGTCTGTAGATCAGCATTTTCAGATCATTCTACTCTAAAAAAACACATGCGAACACATACTGGAGAGAAACCATATTCTTGTAAAGTGTGTGGTTCAGCATTTTCACTGAATTCCAATTTAAAAAACCATATGCGAACACACACTGGAGAGAAACCATATTCTTGTGAAATCTGTGGAGTAAGATTTTCAATTAATTCAAATTTGAAAAACCACATGCGAACCCATACTGGAGAGAAACCATATTCATGTGAAGTATGTGGAACAAGATTTTCAATGGGTCCACATCTAAAAAGCCACATGCGAACACACACTGGAGAGAGACCATATACTTGTGAAGTATGTGGATCAGGTTTTTCACAGAGTTCCTGTTTAAAAACCCACTTACAAAAACACAGGGAAAAGTGAATATATTTTTGTGAAGTTTTTAAATTTGTTTTTTAAAAGACCTTATAAATCCACATAGAAACACACATACTAGAAGGTTAGATTTGAAAAGACACATGCAAACATATTAAATGTATGAATCTGGATTTTTCATGTGTTCAACTGAATATATGAATAGGAAACATAAATTGCAGGAAAATAATTTCCCTGTCAAGTGTGATTCAGCATTTGTGAAAAGTTGAGATTAAAAATTTCTTGTGCAAAGACACTGGCAAGAAATCTTTTTCAAGCCTGTAGATCAATGTTTTCATTTTGTACAAATATTTATGCTCAGTCTGTAAATATATAATTTTTGTTTCAGTTTTAAGATACTCATACAAACCAACTGGAAAGAAACCATTTTTGTAAAGAATGTTTTAACATTTTGAGACACTTTATATTTAAAAGATCATTGTCAAACATATTCTCCTTCTGAGAAAAAGAATCCCCCCCTCCAAACAAATATTTATATATGTTGTTAGCAGTTTTAAGAGAAAGTATACAGAAAATATTTTTTGTTTTTGAAAAAGTCTTGTAGGAATGAACAATGAAGAGAAATAATATTTTCTAAAATATGTTGCTCAACATTTAATACACACACACACACACACACACACTAAAGGAAACATGATATTTAATAGCACACAAAGAAAACATCTACAAAATATAGGATTGTATTGTAAGAAAAAGTAAAGAGAAAATATTCTTTCTTTTTGAAGAAATCATATATGAATGATCAGTAAAAAGATAACTTATTCACAAATACACTAAAGAGAAATATTTTAAAAGAACACACAAAGAAAACATATATAAAAAATAAAGATTTTATTGTAACCCAAATTAATAGAAATATATTCTTTATTTTAAATTCATTTTTGTTGTTTGTTTTTAATGTATGTTTGAATTTATTTTAAAGGATTATGTTTCTTACCAAAAAATAATACAAGAAATAAGTCCTTCAACATATAAAGAAAAAAACAGCCATGCTTTAAGGGTGATAACACACGGCCTTCTTTGACCACAAGATGACTGCCCTAATGTATCAATTTAAAATCCAATATTAAACCAGGAATAAAAGTAACACGTGTGTCCAATAAACTGTCTATATATTTACAGATAAAAAATATAAAACATGTATATTAGATTCATTAAAAAGAAAGAAAGTACATACTGCTAAAATTATTGCACTTTAGCGTTCTGTCGAATGACTGACTGATTAACTCCAGACAGTAATCTTCAAAAAAAGATTTGGGCCGAAAAGAACAAAGCAGAGGTATAGATACAAAGAAATAATAGAATTCATTAGAATTAAAAAATAAAACAGTCTTACAGATTCAAAAAAGTCCTTTAAAAAATGGAAGTCTTCACGACAGTAGAATCTTCAGTTGAACAGCAGCAGCAATTGTAATTAAGAAAAAATGTATTGAGACAGATTTCAGCAATTTGTTTCTTAGAAAGTTTCTTTATGAAGAGTCTTGAAGGGGAAAACTCCAACAGCCTTGTGTTCTCCATTCATAATTTTTATTGCCTTCGATTAGCAATTATAGATATTACCTTTAGAATAGGAGACTCAGCAATTAAATTTGAAACTCAATAAAATTTCCTCAGGTCCGCAATTAAAATATCTCCTTTCGAATAGGAGATTTAGCAATTGATAAAGGATACCTGATAGGACTCCATCTGGCTCTCAGTCAGCTTAGAAATTTTCCTATTTCTTCACACCACATGGATCTTAGCAGTCAATCTAAGAAACATGAAAGAAAAAGTTCACCTTTATTTTTTATAATCATATGTTCAATTTCTTCTCTGTAAAGAATAATGTGAAGATCTATCAGACTTAAAAAAGATCTCATTGTGTGTTATCTTGATTTCTTTGACTGTACACTTCTTTCTTCAATCTATTATCATCAGATTATCTTCTTACGTATTCCTTTATTTGATGGACAACATAATATGCACACATTCCTGCATACTTTGATTCTACTTTATATGTTATCTCATCCTGTACAGAAGTATTTTAATGATAAGTTTTGATTTCAGCTGATTCATTATATTCTTATAAGCCTGTTTACCAACTATGACCCTGGCTATTGTCTGCTGGCTTTTAAATTTGTGCATACATTTTAATAATCTTTTGGCCAGTGCTCCATTTTCGTCTGTTGTAATGTAAGCTACACAATTCCTTTACATTCACTGTAATTATTTGATGAAATATATAATATTGATTTTCATTGGCCTCTGAAAACTTTTAAACTGCTCAAAAACCAAAACCACCCACCATTTTCCACTTTTAGTCTGTTCAGTCAAATTAACTGTGAAAAATTTTCACACCATCTTCTCCCATCATTTCATCAGATCTGATTCAAACAGAAAACCACTCGTTTCTTCCAACACATAAGCCCTTGGTTTCAAATCTGTTAGTGATGTAACCATTCTTTAAACCCTTTCCCTTTCTTCAAAACAAGGAGTGCAATATTTAATTTTTTCAAGCCATATCTGATATTCTAATATTATGAAACCAAAGAATAAACTTGTTTGTCTTAGTGCTTTATATGTCATGAACCTAAGTAAATGTATTTATATAAATTATTACTTTTATTCTAGAAAACAAAGTAGGAAATGTTAAAATTAATTTAAAATGGTAATCAATTACTTCTGTGGTCACTGGTTTGTAGTTGAAATCTTAAGACAACTCATGCAGTGCGCATTGGAATCGGTCAATAAATTAGCTGGGTTTCTGGTGACATCTTGAGAAATGACTTACAAATATCTTATTCATTGGTTTGACATAAATATTTTTAAGTGTCTGTATCGCCTCTTCGTGTGTATTTACAGTCTTTTATCTAATCATACTCCACCTAAGAACGTTAGTTCCTTACTATTATGGGTCACATATATGGAAAAGGAATTAAACGTGTCTGGTCTATGTGGCCTAACATGACAATGAATTTATCCAATGATAATCTGAGCGTTTGAATAACTTTCAAGTAATTGTTAAAAGTCTGGTACCAAAATTTCCACTCTTTTGTGGTGATAGGTGAATTAGGGGCCTTATGATATCCATTCTCCTTCGAGAGAAGATAAACTTGACCATTACTATAAGCAATAAAGTTTAAATGAGTCTTTCCTAATTACATCTCGACGAGTCGAATATAGAAAAGCAACTACAAAAACCAGCAGTTCAACAAGTTTCGTCTGCGGACCATTACGAAGTCGATTCTCCTTCGAGAGAAGATAAACTGGGCCATTACTATGACCAATCCAGTGAAAAAAAAGTCTTTCCAAACCGGGCTTTGACCCGAGTCAAATGTAGGAAAGTAATAATGGTAGAAGCTTATGTTTTGCAAAAACCGAGAGAGAGAGAGAGAGAGAGAGAGAGAGAGAGAGAGAGAGATTCATGCAAATTTGATCAGAATTCGGTAGATGACTCAACTAGGACGCATACAGTGGAATGGAATAATTCTTTTTTGAAGGTGGCTTCGAGAGTTTATATTCCCAGTACAGAGAGGAGTTGAGATTCATAATTCAAATCTTACGTCACAGATCACTTACTGGCTTCTAGACTTAAAGAGAATATCGGCATGCCTCTAGATGCTTTCTGTATTCAGAGCCTTTGTAAAATGGATTCAGAGTGGCAGGCTAGTGGAAGAGTTTGGTGTTTTAGAACTTCGGATAATCAGAAATGTATAATTTCTAAAGACCGCTTTGATAAATTATGCTCCCCTACCTCGACTCGATGGGAACATTGAGGAAGGAATTACGGCTCCTTCTAACAGAAAAGACCCAAAGTCGGGGATAAGCACTATAGATTTACTAGCCAATCATCAGACTCTGCTAACTTTTGCCTTAAAAGGTTCGATTCAAACGCTAGGCTTTTGCTTCGGCCTATCTCTTAGTGTTCTTTGATTTCTTCTTATCTTGATGTCTCGGGGTTTGTACTGTCAAGAGACCTTGCAGGCTCTGTCTCATTTATCCCAATCTATGACGAATTTGACGGCCAGAATCATTTCAAGTTCGGTCTCCACGCGACATAGTCGTTATTTAAAGGACATGGCTTTTAAGAATAAAGCAGCAGAAGACAAGATATTACGTATGTCAGTTTTAGACCCAAAATTGTTTTCGGGAAAATTCTTTGGTGTTTTGTACAGCAGTGCTGAAAACCTGAAAAATGCAAGGGAGACCGAAGATGTCAGAAGTACTTTTCTAAGAGTGTAAAGGAAGTTAGAAGTCCTTAAAGAGACCAAATATGTTAATTCCGCAGTTTTTGGTCATGAAAAGCAGAAGCATGAAGTTTTCAGTTTTAAACAAGGGAGAGAACTGAGTGCTTCGACTTGGGCTGGTAAGCGAACAATTTTTAAGAAGTCCAGGTTTCTGAAGTCATTGGAGTTTCGTCTCCAACATCAGTCTGATTAATTCCTTAATCAGAACCGGTCGGAGGACGACTAGCAGGATACTTGATGAGTTGGAGGAAGATTACTTCCGACCGTTGGATGGGGGTGAGTGCTAAAGCTTCAATTTGCCTCAATACCAAAACAGTGGTTTAAAAAAGACCGTATTGTTCGTCTTGCCAGAACGGCTTTATTTCAGTCGAAATAAAAGGCCTGTTAGAAAAGTAAGCTATCGAATTAATTCCAAAAGCCCAAGAAGGATAAGGGGTTACAGCACTTTCTTTTTAGTTCCCAAGAAGGACAGAGGGTTCCACTCTACTCTAAATTTAAGAGAGATAAATACCCATTTAGTGGCTCTTCATTTTAAGATGGAGATTTTCAGAACTATTCGTCAAGCTTTGGGGAAATGCGATTGGGTATTTACTGTAAACCTGAAAAATGCTTACTTCCATGTTCCTATTTTCCCTGGTTACAGACAGTTTCTGCGGTTCCACTTTCAGGAGAGACATTACCAGTTCAAAGCTCTGCCCTTTGGGTTGGCAACAGTCTCCAGGGTGTTCACAAAGATGATGTCGGCACTAAGACGATTTTTAAGATCCCGTCAAGTACATATTTTCATGTACCTATACGACTGGATAGTCAGAAATTAGGATCAGCACATTCTCAGTCATCAAGTAGTTTTGGTACAGGACATCCTCTGGGATTGTTCATAAATTGTCAGAAATCTCATTTGATTCCATTACAAGAGACAATGTACTTGGGAGCTCTCTTCAATTTGGAGGTGGGAATAATTTATCACTCAGAAGAGAGATTCCAGAATCTTCTATATCAAATAGATCGCATTTTGGAGACAAAGTTCTGCAGAGCTCACATGTTTCGCAGACCTCTGAATCTAATGACTGTATGTATAGATCTGTTTCCCTGGGCTCGTTTGCATATGAGACCAATCCAATTTTATCTTCGATCATGGTGGATCACTCGAAGAGAATATAAAAAAGATGATCCCTATCAACTGTTTATTACCAAACACCTAAAATGGTGGACAAGAAGGGAAAACTTCTAGAGGGTTCTGCTATACCACGTAGTGGCTGTAGTTCTATGGATAAATGCATCAGAAAATGGCTGAGGAGGCAGGTGTTTGGGACGAACACCAGGGAAGGAACCATACAAGCTGGCTAAAACTAAAAGCAGTCAATCTAGCGCTTGTTCAGCTACATCCTCGGGTCAGAGGAGAAAGAGTTCTTAGAGGTGACAGTTCCACAGTAGTGGCACACATCAACAAAAAAGGGGGCACGAAGTCCCCTCATCTAGGACAATTGACGAGGAAAATGTTCCAATTGTGTTACGACCCTCCCCCACCTGAATCTCTCGTGTTTGATTTTTTTATCTCACACCCGCACATACTCTTCTCACTCGGGGGAGGAGAAGACGGAGAGAGCCGGAGTGTCCTGAGTAGAAGCGAAGACGGAGAGAACCGGAAGTTGGGCACCAGCATAAAAACAAATTGCAACAAGGCTTGTGTGTCTACAAATCAGTCGAGATTGGACTATCTTCTGCGTTCGGCTCCCACTTAAAGAGAAAGATTTGTAACCTCTGAAAAGGGAAGATAGTGGTTGGTACTTTCTTTTTGCCTTATCAGTCTTTTAGTTGGTTTTCGCGAGTGTTTGGCGATTTTTGCCCCTCCTCATTTGATGTTGAATTGTTACTTTTCTGATTTTCTTTGGGAGGATTGTGTCCCATGCGGAGGGTTTATCAGTGCTGAAGTGGAATGATCTACAAGTTAATTCGTTTTTTTTGTGGTGTGTTGGGTCTGTTGTTCCTTCCACTGGTGTTCGCGGCGGAGTGTCGACCCGTAAAATCTTTTTGTTCGTCCGAGCTGATACCACCTTGGTGGTTGTTTTTCCCCAGCAAGGACTAGGTATGTCACCCTCTCCATCAAGAACGGGAAGGTCGTAACAATAGGTAACAGATTACAACATTTCTTTTGTGCAGTTCCCATTCCAGGAAAGAAGAATGTTTTGGCTGACCGTCTATCAAGGAACCAAATGGGAGCTCGGTTGATAGAATGAAGCTTGGACCTGTGGAAAGTGAAGTTGAGTTTTCAAAAGTTTGGTTGTCCAAACATAGACCTCTTTGCTTCTCCTGAAAACAGAAAGTTGAAGATGTTTTGCTCCTCTTATCCAGTGGATGCTTCATATGCTTCGAGCATAAATTGGGCAGGGATCTATACCTTTGCGTTCTTGCCCAGTCGGCTAGGGCTGTAGAATACACTGACTGCTTACTGTTTTTTTTTTTGCATTTAAACTGCGTATTTATGTTAAACTGAATTGTTTAAAATAGAACTGTTTTGACATCTAAGCTGTGTACTTATGCTAAACTGAATTATCTGAAATAAAACTGTTTTTACATTAACTCTGTGTATTGCCCAGTTGGATGGGGCTGCAGAATACACCGACTGCACCTCTACAGAGGTTAAAGACCCCCGCCAAATGAGTATCCTGCATATGACACTAAACAATCTGATGGTGAGGTTCCAGTAATGCTGGAGTTTTGGGGAATGCAAAGCACCCCTTCATTGCCATTGCTCCCAGGTCCACTTTGACCCCGGAATGGTGGCACCTGATAGGGCCCTATCTATGGGTTAAATAGAACTAACTGCATACTTATGCTAAACTGAATTGTTTGTATTAGAACTGATTGACTAAACTGAATAGTTTGAAATAGAACTTTTTGACAAACTGTGTACTTACATTTAAACTGCGTTCTTATAATAAGCTGAATTGTTTGAAATGGAACTGTTTTTGACATTAAAACTGCTGCACGCTTCTTGACACCAGTGTTAAAGACAACGGACGAAAGGACTGGATTTAATTTCGTTCATATTTAAATAGATAAAAGTCGGTATATTAGAAGAGATACAGCCACTCTTCTTCCTCCAGATAAAGGTCTGGAGTTGAGTGGGTCTAAGTTGTTCTTAGGTGGCTGGTTTGTTTGCTTTCAGCTTGGTGGTGTGGGTCAGTAGGGTATGAACAATCTTGTTCTTGTAGCGCAAATGCTGAGGACTTGATTGTGCTGTGTGTTGATTGCGATGTGGGTTGGTAAGGCATCAGCGGTCTTTGAGCTTGTCTTAAATGGGATACGTGACGATTTTCTCTGATAGCAGTCCCGTTTGTCGATGATATTTGTCATGTGGCCCATGTACGTGTGAGTATGGCACAGGGTCATTTTAATGTAGATACCAGGCGTAGGGCCGTAGCCAAGACACGCCTGGTGTCACTAAAAATGCTTCGGGCCCCGTCGGCGTTCCCTTAAAAAGGCGCTAGGCGATAAACTTAGCCCCTTCGAAGAGGGTTAGAGTCTGGGGGGGGCGGCCTCCTGAGGCTCGAGGAGTATGTCACTGTCGGCCGCGTGACATGAATGCTGGACTTCTCCGGCACCCACATCAGGCAGTCTAAACCGAGCAACCACACCAGATCTGCACCATCGAACTACGGCCAACCGAAGTGTGCAGTCCCGGTTGTCGACTGACTTTGTGAACTTTATTTACCTTTTTATAGCCATGTTTAGGATAGAATCGGCTCCGTAAATCTTTGCCGGTAAGTTCATGATTGGTTGACAAAAGGACTTTTAATTGTGATTTTTTTTTTTTTTCACATTTCCACCGGATGGATACGCGGAGCCTACATACGCAGTGAGGCGTTTTATTCATTTTGTTATAGGCCATTGTTCAGACAACATCCGAATAATGTGATCTTTTTTCAAGTGAAATCTATGCTCATGGTGTTTTTTTTTTTTTTTTTTTTTTTTTTTTTGGTTTGGTTTGTTTTGTTTTGCTTCTTTTCGTTTATTTATTTATTCGTTTTTGTTTTGTTTTGGGTTTTTTTATGATTTGGTTTGAAATGTATTTGTAAATCAGACGAGATTTCTTTAAATAACATTTGGCAGAAAGAAGCTAGTATTCGAATTTTACCGAATTGAAATTTTTTGGCCAAGACTCAACGTTTGAAGAAAGTTTGATCGCCTTGGTTTATTCTAGATTATACCAAATTCACAGTTGACTCTGAGGTCCTCCATCTCTGTCCGTGGTGCAATGGTTATCGTCGCAGGATGTGGATACGGCGACACGAGTTCAAATCCTGGACGAGACTGATTGCATTTCACATAGCACTAATACCCTTGGGAAAGGTATGAATCCAAAATATTCTCCCTCCAGTTATGGGTAAATAGTAGGGCAGACTAGGTTCTTCAGCCTTGGTGAGGCAACTAGTCAAGGAGAAGGAAAACTTTGAATTCAAACCTGTTAAACTCCGCTTAAAAAAAATTGACCTTGAGTCATATCCTGCCGGAGCGGAGGGGTTGGTAAATATGATCTCTGTCCTTCTCGATGTTTGAAAGCCTACTTGGAAAGAACGGAACAGTTACGACAAGATAATGAAGCCCTTTTCATTACCTATTACAATATAAACCTACAGCGATTAGCGCAATTTCAATGTGCATTGTGTTCACAATTGGACATTTATACGAGACTTCGGATCACGTAAGGTCGAGGAATATTAGGGCCCATGATACTTGGCATTTAGCTTCATCTTGGGCTTTGTTTAATGGAGCTTCACTGAGAGACATATTCCAAGCGGCTCGTTTGTCTTCAGAAAACACATTTGGACCTTTTTATTTAAGAGATGTTGCTTGGGGCAAAGGAAATTTTCCAAGAGCATCCATCTTAGGAACAGTCAGAATTGCAAAAGATTAAGCGAGTTATGTTCTTTTTACTCATTTCGTTTTTCCCGCCATCCAGAGTTCTGCGACAAATTCTATTTCTTGTTAAGTATAGAGATTAGTATAAACTGAAGGTTTTTAAAGAAAACCCCCTCTTTATGAGATATCTATACTTACCTATATACTTGCCTCCCTCCTTCGCTCTTTAAGGTTGCTATTGTTAGGGGGTGCTTAAGAGTTCCTCATATCAAATAAAGTGAGATATGTCTCTTAATTTGCTGAGAGCTAGCCTGGGGCAAGGGAGATAATCAATTGATAATAACTAATAATAATATGATATGGTATTTGCCGTGCACCACACATATGCACGAGTATGGCATATGGCCTTTTTTATCGTGGGAACCAGGCGCAGAACAATAGTCCACACACACCCGGTAATTCCAAAAATACCTTTAAGAATACTTTTAAAACCTATGACTACAATGGAAAATAAAAGGTTTTTAAATTCAATGATTTCATAAGTTTTAATTCAATCATTTTTGGAATTAAAAGAAAGTTTAAAAAATCATTCATACAGGTGACGTTAGGTAATTCATCGATTATCTCCCTTGATTGATCTCTATTTTAAAAAGTTTGTTTTATTATTTCAAGTGTATACAATTGTTAATCTAAACTCTTATTCAACGAAGTAACATAAGTTTATTAAAAATTTCTCCTACTTTAATGTTGACTTGCTCTGCAAAAAAAAAAAAAAAAAAAAAAAAAAAAAAAAAAACAGACGAAAGAAAATAAAAAGAAGTAAGTTTTACCTTCTCTTTATTTCTCTACAAATTAAAATACCAATTTTTTGCAGAAATGTTTATTCGTGCAAAAGAATGAAGATTAAATTTTTTGGTTAATATTTAGTTTAGTTTCCTAATCTACTTTGTAGGAAAATAAATCTATAACTTTTATTTCTAACAGAACTTTTTTTTTATTTTTGAGAAAAGCGTGTCGCTAGGCTCTTAAGTGAGGGTTTGATTTACAATCTCCTTACAATTTAAAACTGGACCCTCATTTGTGTACATTTTCCAGTATCATTAGTGTGTGTTGTTAGTCCTTAGACACACTGAAAATTAATGCCCGTAAATTTAAAGTGAGCAAGCCTAAAAACATCATAATACGTTTCATTTTCTCTCCACTCATAAAAGTCTGTTAAAAAGAGGTAAATCAAGTTAGATAACCCAAGCGGTTGTTTTGTGTAACTCTCCTTTTTGTAAAATAAAATTAATCTTCTATTCTCCTTTTCAAGAAGTACACGTGTTTTATTTTCCTTCGTCTAATTTCGCTCTACATATTCTTATCTTAAGACATGGCAATTTCAACAGGTTATGGGCCCAGCAGAAGAGATAATGGAAGTCGGTGGAGCAGGTTATTATTTGACGGAGATAAGACCAAATTTGAAATTTGGGAAACGAAGTTTTTAGGGTACCTCCACATGTTAGGTTTGAAGGACGCCATTTTAGGTAAAAACCTTAACGGAGACGAAACAGATACGGAAAGTAATGAGGAAGAATATAACGAACTGATACAATTCCTGGATGACAAAAGCCTGTCCCTTATCATGAGAGAAGTCTCAGACAATGGAAGAGAAGCCCTGAGGATACTGCGTGACCATTACGCAGGAAAGGGAAAACCAAGAATTATTTCTTTATAAACCGAATTAACGTCACTAAGAAAGGAACAGAATGAAGGTGTTACCGACTATATCATTAGATCAGAAGCAACAGTAACGGCACTTAGAAATGCCGGAGAAACATTAAGCGATCATTTAATAATCGCCATGGTCCTAAAAGGACTGCCTAGCACATTTAATCCTTTTTTGATATATGTGACTCATAGAAGTAAGGAGCTAACGTTCTCCGAATTCAAAACGCAACTTCGAAGTTTCGAGGATTCGGATAAATATCATCAAAACTCAAAAGATCACAATGTTATGAAATGAACAAATTCATTTTCAAAAATGAGTAACGAAGTTTCGTGTTTTAAATGTGATGGAAAAGGGCATGTAGCAAAAATATGCCCAAAAAATTTCAAGAAAAATAAAAAGTGGTGTAACTACAGCAAAAGACAGACCCATGTGAGGGAGTCATGTCACTATAAAAAGCGAGATACCATGAAAGCCGCAGCAGAAGAAGAAGATAGTTCATTTATTTTTAAAATAAATGACCGACCACGGAAACCGTGGAAAGCAAGAGAATTATGGTTGATACGGAGGCTACCTCACACATTATAAAGGATATTGAGAGATTTAAGAATTTTGATGAGTTATTCCAACCTGATAATCATTTTATAGAACTGGCTGACGGTACTAAGACGAATGGGGTCGCTTTAAAACGAGGCGACGCTGAGATATGTCTGGCGAATGCAAATGGAAACATGGAGTCAGTCACCTTAAAAGGGGCATTATTTATACCCTCCTATTCACAGGATATATTTTCTGTCAAGTCTGCTACGGCAAACGGGGCGGCTATAACATTCAAGAAAAACAAGAATGAGCTGATTCATAAAAATGGAACAAAATTTAATATATTCGTCCACAACAGGCTATATTATTTTATGTCTACAACGAAAAAATTCGAAGATAGTTTCCAAGGCTGCTATGATATAAATACTTGGCATAGGATACTTGGTCATTGCAACTACGATGACATTAGAAAATTGCCAAGTGTGGTTAAAGGAATGAAAATTAAAGAAAAAATAGGTACTCTAAACAAGAACTGTGAAATCTGTATCCAGGGAAAATTTTCTCAGAGCAGAAATAGACAACCTGACAGACGTGCAGTATCTACCTTTGAATTAATACACACTGACTTAGCTGGCCCTATAGAACCAGCGGACATAAACGGGCACAGATATGCAACCACATTTACTGATGATTTTTCCGGTGCAGTATTTGTGTATTTTTGAAAAACAAAGAAAGACACTGTATTTGCCACAAAGAAATCTATCGCTGATAATGTCCCTCATGGAAGTGTAGAGAAGAGGAAAATCTCGTATTTTGTTTTGGCGCGCAATTTAATTCAACACTGAATTTCACCCAATCAGGATGACATATCCTATTTAGCCCGGACCTTCATTTCCGGCTAGCAAAACGGGTGAGCGGCCAAACACACTCTCTTCAGCTTGAGGCAGCGACCAGAACAGACGTGTCTCTGGTCGTCCCTGCTTAGCGATGCTTTTTAGCTCAACAAGCCACCCAGTGTGGACATCTCCCTGTGGCTTTAACACTAGTAGCAGCAACATGGACACTCAACGAGGGAACCATCTAATTTATGGATTTCTTTCAAGGAATCCCAGTTGAATATAAATTAGACGCATTCAACATGCCTCGCACAGGCACAACTTTATGTCACCCCAAAATTGGCTATGTCGATCCGAGCGCCACTTCGCTCTCGACACACTAGCTCCCATTTCACCTCTGGTCCACATTAATGGAGATAACGCCTACTCTCCTCAATTACCAGACACACAAAACTACACGGTGACCTTGAATACTTCCCTCACACGTCCAACAACACGCTGCCATCTCAACATCTAGCTAAGCCATTTCGTCTCAATTTCCAACGAGCCTAACCACCACGAGTCTTGCAGCACCAAGAACAAACCGCCTCAAAGCTGCAAATAAAAACTTTCGTTGTTGTGTGTTGTTAAAAAAAAAAAAAAAAAAAATTTCCCGACATTTTCTGACCAAATACCAACAAAATGGTAAACCCTGACTTAGAACACGCAACCCAAAAAATAAATAAATAAATAAATAAATAAATAGCACTAATACAGGTCCATTCACTACAAGCTAAACAAGCCACCCAGTGTGGACATCTCACTGTGGCTTTAACACTAGCAGCAGCAACATGGACACTCAACGAGGGAACCATCTAATTTATGGATTCTTTACGAGGAATCCCAGTTGAACATAAATTAGAAACATTCAGCATGCCTTCCACAGGCACCACTTCATGTCACCCCAAAAACTTGGCTATGTCGATCCGAGCGTCACTCCGCTCTCGACACACTAGTTACCTTTTCACTTCTGGTCCATATGCATGGAGAAAACGCACACTCTCCCCAAAAATACCAGACACACAAAAATACACAGTGACTTTAAACACATCCCTCACAAGTCCAACAACACGCTGCCATCTCAACATCCCGCTAAGCCATTTCCTCTCAAACATCCAATAAGCCTAAACACCACGAGTCTTGCAGCACCAAGAACAAACCATATTCAAAGCTGCAAATAAAAAACTTTCGTTGTTGTGTTACTAAAGCATAGTTTCGTAATTCATTTGTGTGCCTAAAAAATATAGTGTTCGGGAAAATAACATTTCTCCTCAAAACGCTACAGAAGGATAAAATCCCTAAGATCTGATAACGGCTTAGAATTCAAGTCAAATGATTTTCAGAGATTACTCTGTGACAAAAGTATTTGACACGAAACTTCTGCGCCTTTTCACCACACCAAAATGGAACAGCAGAAAGAAATTGGCGAACCCTATTTGAAATGGCTAGATGCATGGTCATTGAAAACAACTTGCCTAAAAGTTTATGGACCTATGTTGTAATGACAGCTGCAGTAATCAGAAACAGATGTTTTAACAACCGTCTGAAACAAACTCCCTACTATATGATAACGGGAAGGAAGCCTGATCTATCAAAGATGAACATCTTCGGGTCAACATGTTATGCATCCAAAAACTTAAAGTAGAAGCTTGATCCGAAATGTGAAAAAGGGATATTCTTTGGGTATGACAGAAACAGTCCTGCCTATCTTTATCTTAAGACATGGCAACTTCAATAAGAGCCCTTTCCTCAAAGAAAAGAAATTCATAACTTTGATTTTACTGTCTTAATCTTTTTGTTTCATGAGGAAGAAACATTTAATAAAATTCCAGCGTGTACATTTAAAATGGGGGACATCTCCACTCTAGAAGGAACCCCACTTAAACTAGTAGACAAATTCACGTACCTAGGAAGCAGCGTCGAATCAACCGAAAAGGACATCGAAACGAGGTTAACGAAAGCATGGACAGCTATCAATAGGCTATCGATTATATGGAAATCAGACCTAACCGATAAAATGAAACGCAGTTTCTTCCAGGCAGCGGTCACATCGATACTGCTATATGGATGCACTACATGGACGCTAACAAAACGACTGGAGAAGAAGCTAGATGGCAATTACACAAGAATGCTGCGTGCAATCCTGAACAAGTCCTGGCAGCAACACCCCACAAGACACCAACTGTACGGCCACCTACCCCATATCACGAAAACTATCCAAGTTAGACGAACCAGACATGCAGGACACTGCTGGAGAAGCAGAGATGAACTCATAAGAGATGTACTCTTATGGATCCCCACACATGGCCGCGCAAAAGCAGGACGACCAGCTCGAACGTACATTCAGCAGCTATGTGAGGATACGGGATGTTGTCCTGAAAACCTGCCTAGGGCGATGAACGATAGGGAGGAGTGGCGAGAGAGGGTCAGGGATATCCGTGCTACCAGCGCGATATGATGATGATGATGATGATCTGAAGATATTTAATTTGAAAATAATAGAAAAGTAGAAAGATTATTATTGTACTAAACAAAGAATTAAGAGAGAGAGAGAGAGAGAGAGAGAGAGAGAGAGAGAGAGAGAAAAAACACCTAATAATTTGAAATAAAAAATATCGGGAAAAATTGATTTTAAGAACGTCCCAAAAATTAACAAATTTGTAGAATAGAATTAGTAAGTGAAGCAAAGTTGACGACAGTAGTCGAGGGCAACCACAAGGCTCCCTTTTCAATAGCTACTACACCAAGGTGTAGGAGAAGGCGCTACTCCTTTCCCAGGATTGCTCCACTTTACTCTTGATACGTATCTTATATTACTGAGTGTTAAGCAAGGAGGTATCAAGTACCATTTTTAAAGTCTTTGGTATCTCCTGGACCATTGGCGAATAAAGGTAGTCTAAAATTATTTAGAAGACGATGAATAATGTAATTTATTTAAAATTATTCTAAAAGAAATTATTTTTATTTAAGTTCTCTTCATTTCGGATATTTTTTTATTATATTTATTTATTTAGTTTTTAAGTAAAATAGTACGTAAAAAAACATACGTCGTAAAAAACTGTTTACGTTGAAAACTAAATCTATATGATCATCATCATCATCATCATGTCGTGCCGCCAGCACGGATATCCCTGATCCTCTCTTGCCACTTCTCCCTATCATTCATCGCCTCCGGCAGGTCTTCAGCCTTACATCCTGTGTCTTCACATAGCTGCTGTATGTAAGTTCGAGCTGGTCGTCCTGCTTTTGCTCGGCCATATGAGTACATCACTTACGAGCTCGTCCTTGCTTCTCCAGCAGTGTCCTGCGTGTCTGGTTCGTCTAACTTGTATAGTTTTCGTGATGGGAGGCAAGTGGCCGTATAGTTGGTGTCTCGTGGGGTGTTGTCGCCAGGACTTGTTCAATATTGCTCTCAACATTCTTGTGTAGTTGGCGTCAAGCTTCTTCTCCACCGTTTAGTGTAGTGTAGTGTAGTGCATCCATATAGCAGTATCAATACGACCGCTGCTTGGAATAAACTGCGTTTCATTTTATCGGTCAGGTCTGATTTCCATATGATCGAGAGCCTATCGATAGCCGTCCATGCCTTCGTCAGTCGTGTGTCGATGTCGTTTTCGGTTGATGAGACGCTACTTCCTAGGTAGGTGAATTTGTCTACTAGTTTCAGAGAGGCTCCGTCTAGTGTGGTGATGTTGCCCGTTTGGTTGTAACACATATATTCAGTTTTGTGTTCATTGACATGGAGGCCAATGCCTGCTGTGGCTCGTTCCAAACTATGCAGTAGTGTCTCTGCTTGATTAGGCGTATTCGCCAGTAACACCAAGTCATCAGCGTAGTCGGCGTCTGTGATTGTTTTTGCGGGGTACCTTTTGCTTCTTTTCTTAGTCAGCTCGAAGCCATTTTCTCTGATTTTGTCGATTGACGTTCTAAGCACGTAGTCTAGACAAATGATAAAGAGGTATGGGGCTAGCGTGTCTCCTTGTAGTACTCCTGCAACAATGTCGAAGTATTCCGTGTCTCCATCTGGTGAACGTACTTTCACTTTTGTGTTTCTGTAGAGAATTGTTATTGCTGCGACGGTTTCTTTTGGTAGGCCGTATGCTAGTAGGATTTGTTCCATTTTCCCTCTGTGGATAGAATCGAAGGCCTTGGTAATGTCGACAAATAGTAATGTCGCCTGAAGGTTTTTTGCCCGAACGCCTTCAAGGATTCTACGGATGGTCAATATTTCTGAGGTTGTGGATCTATTTCTCCGAAAGCCATTTTGGGTTTTCCTAAGGATGTTGTCTATTTTGGGTTCCATGCGGTTTCGTAGTAGGGCATTGTAGATTTTGGCTGCTATGGATGTAAGTGTTATCCCTCGGTAGTTCTTGGCTAATCCGAGGTCGCCTTTTTAGGGAAAGGAAGGATGCATCCCTTCATCTATCTTTCTATCCTATTTTGACTATAGACTGCGTTGCATTGCCGGAGCAGTATATCGTCGAATTGTCTAGTCTTCCACACTTCTGGGGGGATCTCGTCCAGCCCTGTAGCTTTCCTATTTTTAATTTTTTTAAGAACTGAGTCGAGTTCTTCTTTGGTGAAAGGACCTAGTTTAATGTCTAATTGCTTACTGATAATTCTGGTGATCGGTTCATCCGTTATTTTCGGTGGGTTTGCTAGTAGATTTTTGAAATGCTGTTCCCACAGTTTTACTCTTTCTTGTTGGCTTGCAGCTTTCAGTTTTGCTTTGGCTGTGCTCTTCCTCCTACTTACTTCGTTTATTGTTTGCCAGGCTATCCTGGATTGTCTATCTTCCACCGAGTCTTTAATCTTATCTATCTGATTTTGTATGTATTCTGCCTGTTTTTTTAGATGTATTCCTGCTAATTGTTATTGTGCCTTATCTAGTTTTCGGGTATTTTTTGTTTGTTGGGTTCTTCCGATAGCTTTTGGAGGCAGTTTTCACGAGTGCACGTTTTTCTCTAACCGCTGACGTTTCCCAAGGGACTCTATATTTAGTTCTAGGTTTTGTAGGGATACACTTTGATGACGCCTCAAGGTGTGCCTCAACAAAATTTTCATATTCGTCATTTTGGGTACCTTTTTCTGTCTTCTCTTGTAGTGTTTCGAATCTGTTTCTTAATTCTAATGCATATTTGTCTCTAATATCTCAGTTGTTAAGTAGGGCCCAGTCATAGTGCTTAGTTGTCGCTGTTCGTGTGGCGTTTTTTCGTAGGCTTAGTCGTACTTTGGCCGTAACTATTCGATGATCGGAGGATACACCCTCGAAAGAGGAGTATGCCTCGCAATTCATCGCACTATTTTTCCATTTCCTGTTTATAAGGACGTAGTCTATCTGTGCTTTACTATCATTCGCGTATGTACAGGTCCATAGTTTTCCCTCCCTTTTTTGAAAGTTTGTATTGAGGCATGTTAATCTATTTTCTATCATGAAATCAATTAGATGTTGTCCATTCCTGTTTAGCTGTCTATTCCGGAAATGGGGGATCATTCTACATTAAATTAAAATGTGAAAGTAAACCCCTTTGCAAAATCTAAAATGATCATTTTTTGAAGTATAAAAATGTTTAAACGAATAATAACATTCTTTTTCTTTTGAATTATTTTAGAGTATATCATCTAACTTTACCCAGCTAATCACTGAATTTTAATGAAATTTTTGTTGTTTCCTGAGGTAAAAATATTTTGAAAAATGTTTTCCATTCGAAATTTTGATTGATTAATTTTAATGGTATGTCAAGTTGTCTAGTGTTATTTGATGCTGAGAGGTTAGAGAATCGCGTTCATTGTACTTTTTTAGGGGTAGCTGTACATGGTTCAATGGAATAATTTTTAAACTGATCTATTTGGACCATAGATGGAACCCTAACAGGTTAAAGTGGACCTGGAAGTAATGGATGAATGAAAGAGTACATCATCCCTGATCTCCAGTTCTGGAGTCTCACCATCAGATCCAGTTTACTATCATATCCAAGGGAATCTCTTACCCACCCCTTTGCAGGAGGAGAATACACTAAACATATTCTAAGCCTAGCCAACAAGGTTTCCAAATTTTGAAGATCAAACGTTTTCCTCATGTGACTAACTGTCACTACATTTCATTATTTATTTCATGTATATAATTGATTTCTAATTTCATTGAATTCTTATAAGTTTAGCGATAATTCCTGGAGAAATAAATTCCTGGAGAAATAAATTGTTTAAAAAATTTTTAAAGTCCACATAAATAGCTTATCCTGAAGTTAAAGAAATTTGAAACTAGTGGTCTTCTTTTTAGTTTTTAGTTTTCAACTTTTTGGGACATATTTTGTGAAAAAAGTTGCTACTTCCATTTTTCATTAGGTTTCTTTGTTTAATGGCATATCAACCTTCATAGGTTATTTATATACATGTAGAAAAACAACAGTGATACAATTTAACCCATTTCCTAATGGTATTAGTTAAAAAATGAACATAATAGTGCAAGAGGAATTAAAACTTGTTTATTTTCCAGGCAAACTCTCCGAGATTAGTCACTCATTCTGCTTCTGTTACTGGTTCTTGTTGGGATTAATACCATTTTTCACATTCCATAGTAATTACATACTTTCCAATCAATGTTATGTTCTTTTGTTAGATATTTGATTTTTGACTGGCTGTATAAGTTACATGGATACCAATACAAGATGCACCTGTGTCCTAAAATAAACAAAAAGACAGCAGAAATGCCATGGGGCTCATGCCAGAAGGAAGATGATAACAAGGTGTATTGGTGTCTAGAAAAAATATACAATGACAGAAGATTTTTAAGTCGGAGACAGAGCAGAAGAAGAGTGCTAGCAGAAGAGAGACTAGACGTCACACCTCGACGTTGGCCATGGACTAGACAGTACGGGGTTGAGAGTTAATGAAAATTCTGATATGTACTAGACTCACTAAGTAGAAAGTGGGTATGATCCAAAGAGAATGAAAAAGGGATGCCAAACGAAGACCTTGTAATTGAAAAATATACATTAGCTGAGATAAGTTGACCTGTAGAAGAATGGTGAAGAATCAGGGATCATTAAATGCTTTCAGTTGACTCTGTAATTGTCTCGCAAAAGAAAACAAAGAAGAATTTTGTGTAGATAACGAATCTCAGTCTGCGTGTATACGTTAGCAATTTCCAACTCTCTCCTCACGTAACTAATTCAGTACCTTTCTTAATAAAGATTATATTTTTATATGTACATGTTGTTGTTGTCGTTGTTATTTGTTCATTCTGGTATACAGCACTATTTCATCATGCCTCTTTTTGTATTCTGTTAGTGTCAGGATGGGGTAAACAGATATTAAGTTGATTCAGTTTTTTTTGTCTTCACAATTTACATATTTGGTTTGATCCGGTTTTTTTTATAGGTTTGCTTGATAGTTTCTAGTTGGTTGGCTCTGGTCCTGTACTGCTGATATTAACCCCTCTGTCTCTGCCTTCAGTCCAGTACTTTTCAGTCATTGATTTGTCATTACTATATGTATATCAACATTTCTAATTCTTTGTGGGTATCATCCATGTATGTATAGGGTTTTGTTTCTGTGAGTTTTTTAATTGATTTCATCCTTGTGTTTTCTTTCTTTTTTTGTTGCCTCAATTGCAGTCATTCTTAACTCATTTCTTAGCGTTTCCCGTACCAACATAAATATTTTTTTGTAGAATCTCAAGCAAACTATGAATACATATGATATTCACATCAGAAACTGCAAGGGAAAGTTATAAAGAAGTATAGATTATTTTCTGACGGAACGTGAATTTTGTCATTTTGTTTTTCATTGAATAGCAAAATATACTTTTATAATTGCAAATAAAATACTGGTCTCTTGTTTTTTTTAATGATATTTCTTCTTTATTTACATATAATCATTGTAGGTGAGAACAGTGTTTGCAGACATATGTTAGCACATATCAAAAAAGAAAATGTGTTGTTGCAGACTGTGAAAACAATTTATTTTCTCAAAATCTGTGTATGACTATTTTCACTGATTTCATATTTTAGAACAAACAGCCAGACACACACTTGGAAGAAACCTTCCTCGAATTAAAAGTAGGAATCAAGTTTTTCTCAAGATTTGAAATTTAAAATAAATGGAGACACAAAAAGAAGAAAAACTCAATTTGCATAATTGTGAAATTTATGGATCATCTTTTTCACAGACTGCAAACACATACTGGAGAGAAACCATATTCTTATGAAGTGTATGGTTCTGCATTTTTACAAAAGTCAGGTGTGAAAAGGGACATGCAAATGCACACTGGAGAGAAGCCATATTATTGTGAAGTGTGTGGATCAGAATTTTCACTGGATTCACATTTGAAACATCACATGCAAATACACACTGAAGAGAAACCATATACTTGTGAAGAATGTGAATCAACATTTTCAAATAGTCTTCATTTGAAAAGCCACTTTTAAATACACATGGGAGCAAAACATTTTTCTTTTAAAGTATGTGGATCAGCATTTACAGAGACTTCTACTTTAAAAAGACACATAAAACACACTTGTGAGAAATCATTCTCTTGTGAAATGTGATTTCCTTTTGAAAAGCCATATACGAACACATGCGGGATGGAAACCTTTTTCTTGTATAGTGTGTGGATCAGCATTTTCATTGAATTCTAGTTTAAAAATTCACAGCGAACACACTGGTGAGAAACCATATTCTTGTGAAGTGTGTGCATCAGCATTTTCATTGAATTCCAATTTAAAAATTCATGTGCGAACACACATTGGAGAGAATAGATATTCTTGTGAAGTTTGTGGATCAGCATTTTCAATAAATTCACATTTGGAAAGATTCATAGAAATACACTTTTGAAACGACACATGCAAGTACACACTAAGTAAAAATTTTATTTTTGTTCGGTATGTCAGTTACCTTTGTTAATGAATTTCAATTTAAAAAGACACCGACAATACTTACTGAAGTATTATACACATGGAAAAACTTAAACTTCACATAATCCAAAATAAGAAAAAAATATTTTCCTTTTTAAATTTGTTTTATTTTTATTTCAGTAAAAAATTTCTCTGAGAAAAAGTAATTAGAATGTATTCTTTTTGAAGAAGTTATGTATAAATGAACAATGAAAAGAAACCATATTTTTTTAAAAGTCTGTGGCTTTACCATTCAATATGACCCAAACACTAAAAAGAAATCATATTTAGCAAAACTCATGAGAAATATCTACAAAAGATAGAATGTTACTGTCACCAAAATAAATAGAAAAATATTCTTTGTTTTTGAAGAAATAATGTATGAATGATTTTATGAATGAAGAGAAGGTATGTGGCCCAACATTTAATGACACAAACATTTAATTCATTTTTAGATGTCTAAATTTCTGAGACGAAGTTAGATGATTTTTATTATTAAGGATTTTCGGACTATTGTCTTCATGTTTATTGTTATTTCCACAATGTTTCGCCCGATATGTCCTCCGGCCTTCTTCAGGTGTTTGTCGAACTCTGGAACCTTCACGGAACTTCGAACTACGTCCATTATTCTGATTCCGTTATCCATAACCAGGTACAAGTGTTAAGTGTTCCTGTATTGTTACTCGCCTGCAGTCAAGATTGAACCAGATGATTGTCTCCTGAGAAGCTTGGGGAACCAACGCCTATAACCGTTACGCCATGTGTCCTGCTGGACAATTCAGAGTGAATTTTTGGGACTTATAAACCTAATGTTCTTACTTGAATAGAATTACTACTATTATGTATGATTTTTTACTTGTGCTCATATTTACATTTTTTTTTTTCATCTAGCCTTCTTGATTATCGGTTCCCATATCGTATTCAACTCTATACTCGGTCTACTCAGCAGGTCATTGTAGCCCAACATATGTGCTGATTCCTTAAGGCGTCTAATCCTCCAATGTTCAGCCCTATCAATTATTTCAACTTTATCCCATAAGGGGAGATGGTTTCCCTTTTCCTTCCATATATGGTCCGCCATACCCGACTTTTCAAACTCACCTTGTACTACTGCCTTTCCATGTTCTTCTAGCCTTGCTTTTCCTGTCTCACCTTTGTATATTTTACTACAACTGCAAGGGATGGAGTAAACACAGTTCTAGGTCCTATTTAATTCCGTTGGTGGCTTGACCCGGAAGAGATACCTCCGGAGAGTTGAACCACTTGTGAATACTGTCCTGATGTCATATGGACTATATATCTTTTGGATCATTTCGGCTAGTCCTTTGACATTGGGTAGACTATCCTCCTATCTAGGTTTCTAAAACTGCGATAGAGAACAGGAATCGGATGACAGCAATGGATGGGAGTTGACGTATTCTCAAAGAAAGAGAAATAGACTTTATCTTGCATGCCTGAATCGAACCCACATCCTTCCGAATGAGAAAAACGCAACTTGAGCGTGATGCGGATGCTAGGTTCAAATCAGGTGCTTGTATGTTATATGATTGTCCTATGTTGCTCGGTTTTTGATTCGGGTGCCCAGATGTTGGAAAGCTGCATCAATATATAGACAGAGTCCAGTTGAGAACCCCAGCTTTCGAATTGCTGTGTGTACGTTTTGAACTGATCAAAGATTTGATGAAAGAAAGAGAAAGTGTGACGTTGATTCTACTAAGATATTAAGAGACTGATGTCTCCGTCGAGTCCTCCTTTAAAAGTTTGTTGTGTAGAATCAAATCGCCGAGAACAGTCCGGAACCTGTCGCTCAAACAAGTATATATGATACTGGTTCGAGTTCACCCAAGAAAGAGGGTGTATACTGATCCTTGACGTCAGTAAAGGGGTTGCCGACACGTTCTTATATACGCCACTAAGTTCCTTTTCTCCGACCCCTTCATATAATCTCGAGAAATAAACTTATAGGTGATTTTACATCTAACTGTAGATGGCGACGCCATCTTGAATTTCAACTTTTGTTTTCCTTACGAAGGAATCTTAAAGCAGCACCTTCTCTAAAACAAAACAAAATTCTTTTTTATTTTAACACGAATATCACTATTTTCTTGTGGCTTTTATCCCTTTTGTTCCTTTCTCATTGAAACGTGTTTCTTTGATTTTTTTGTGGTCTGTTGTCACCGTATGAATTAAAAAGAAAATGGACACTACAGTGGCCATACTCGAAGCTTTGATGCGGCTTACCAATGACGTAAGTAAATTGGCCGTAGTTAGGTCACATTTGCCTAGACGTCAATACAAAAGTCGTTCGCCATCCCCTCGCCACCGCCGCCTCTCAAGCAAACCTGGACTATGTTATTATCACAGTCATTTTGGCGCTAAGGCTCGGAGGTGCAAAGTGCCCTGTTCGTTTTCAAACCAGGGAAACTTAAATCTGGAGAGCTGAGCACGGCACACTCTCCACAAGATTTATGTAACAACCGTGTCTATTTTATCACTGACTTCAGGTCCCAAGCACGTTGTTTGGTTGACACAGGAGCAGCTTCCAGTATCTGGCCACTGAAACTCCTCACTGAGAAGCCGCCAGTGTCGCCCATCACACTGCAAGCGGTAAATCACTCCCCTATTCACACGTACGGTCAAATTTCTCGTTCTCTGGACTTGGAATTACGGTGAGACTTTACATGGGTTTTTACTGTAGCTGATTCTAGGCTCGGACTTTCTGCACCACTTCAACCTCTTAGTGGACATGCGCAAACGACGACTTATTGACGGCAATACGGAAATTTCCGTCACAGGTTATAATATGACAATATTGGTCGATGGCGGTACGTGAGGGGTTAACCAAAAAGTTGAGTAGCCAAATATAATTGCCAAGAAGTGTAAAATTGAAATGTCTGGGAAAAAGAATTGAAAATTCTGAAAAAGAATTTTTGACAATAGTCAAAACAGAAAATGGAAAGATGTTGACAGGTAATGGGGGTGACCAAGTCGGTTGCAAGTGGAATCGCAAATAGAGGAAGAAAGAAAAAAATATGTTGTTTTCGGATATCATGAACAATTCCCAAGCCTGAAAGAAAAAAAAAATGAAAATTAGAAATTTGACAATCAGGGAAGATAACCCGTGACCTGTGTCTCACACCTGATTGCGGTGACAGGGAGTAAAGGTGTTGAAATGTGAACAAGGGAATCTTTGTTGATGGTTTTAAATTCTGTCTGGCATGATGATGTCATAAGCAGTAAAATGAGAGAAACTATGTTAGTAGGATGAAAGCTATCCTCCCGTAGTCCTCACTACGAGGGTAGTGAGAGGGACGACTCTGTGGAAGTAGTGAAAAGAGGGTTGGACTCTTTCTGATGACGTTATGGAGATCACCCCTGCCTCAGTCAGAACCTACCCAGAATATTGGCAATTATTATATAAACAGGCTGATTTTCGAACTCAGCAGTTGGTGGCAGAGAGGCGAAGCAGCTGGTTCCAGACGAAGACCAGACAGGGACCAACAGATTGGAATTGTGCTTTGCGCTGCCAACTCATATATCGCCAGTCCGCCGCTGAGATAAACTGTCGTTAAGAAAACTTAGACCTTTGTAAGTTGGTGGCAGGAGAGCGAAGCCGTTCGGTTCCAGACGTAACAGACGAAGACCAGACAGGGACCAACAGATTGGAATTGTGCTTTGCGCTGCCAACTCAGATATCACCAGTCTGCCGTTGGAATAAATTGTCGTTAAGAAAACCTAGACCCTTGTAAGTTGGTGGCAGAGAGGCGAAGCAGTTGGTACCAGACGAAGTAGACGTAGCCGACGAAGACCAACAGATTGGAATTGTGCTTTGCGCTGCCAACTCATATATCGCCAGTCCGCCGCTGGGACAATTTGTTGCTAAGAGAACTTAACCCTCGTCAGGCCGCCGCCTTGGACCATTATACGTCACACCCGCAGATTTTTGTCGCCATTTGTAACTTTAAAGTTTTATAAAATCTTTTTTTTATTGTCTACTGCAGAAATCGGAGTTATTTTTTTTGTTCTGCAATATATGTACCTTCGGAGTCCAGTCTTCAGCTGCCAGTAACCCCTCTTCCTTTCAGACGTGGCCATCGGCCTTACTTTTAAAGAATCACAACGTGGGGCAGGGCAGTGCATGGTCACTTTCCTGGAAGGAACTTTTGATCTGTTTTTTTTTTCCCGCGATGTAGCAGAGAGATTGGAGGGAGGCGGACAAGGTTGTGGCAAAGAGATACCATAATTGGTATATTTGGCGCCATGACCGGGGATTGGAGTCTGGGAGTTTGGTATAATAAGGCAAATACCTCACCCATCAGCCCGGTATTTTTCATTGCCGCCACAGACGACCCATACCAAATATTATTACGCTCTTACCCAGAGTTAACTAACTTAAATTTTGTTGTGGGCAAATCAACTCACGAAACGACACACCACATTGAGACCACAGGTGCTCCGGTGTTCTCACGCCCTCGCCACCTCCCTGCTGATAAACTAAAGGCGGCGAAGGCAGAATTTAACCATATGCTGCAGCTGGGAATTATACGCCCCTCGTCCAGTCCTTGGGCTTCCCCTTTGCATATGGTTCCAAAGCGTTCTAGAGATTGGCGTCCGACTGGGGACTATCGACGACTAAATGCCATTACGGTACCTGATCGTTACCCAATCCCACATATACAAGACTTCGCTTCATCTCTGCTTGGTTGTAAGATCTTTTCCAAACTAGATCTCGTTAAGGCTTACCATCAGATACCAGTGAACCCAGCCGACATACCAAAAACTGCTGTAACAACTCCATTTGGAGCGTTTGAATTTTTAACTATGCCTTTCGGTTTGCGAAACGCGGCTAGTACCTTCCAACGCTTCATGGACGAAGTAGTGCGTGATTTGGACTTCGTCTATAATTATATAGACGATATACTCGTAGCAAGTGCCTCACCTGAGGAACATGTTACTCACCTCCGCCTACTGTTCGAACGGTTCCAAAAGTACCAGGTGAGGATTAACCCTGGTAAATGTGTTTTCGGTGCTTCGTCGCTAACTTTCTTGGGACACATTATCAGCCCTGAAGGGATATCTCCCTTACCTGAAAAAGTGAAGGCTCTACAAGACCTCCAACCACCCACTTCACTCCGCCAACTAAGGCACTTCCTCGGTCTGCTTAACTATTACAGACGTTTCATCCCACACTGTGCGGATTTCCTGTCTCCTCTGTCTGACCTGTTACGTAATAGGAAAAAGAAAATGAGCAGATTTCGTTGAATAACATACAGTTAAAAGCCTTTAACGAAGTGAAGCAGAAATTAGCAACAACATCGCTACTTGCACATCCTGTACCCGACGCCCAGTTCTCATTGGTCGTTGATGTATCGGGCACAGCTGTAGGTGCAGTTTTGCAACAGCAATACGAACAACAGCTACAACCTCTCGCTTATTTTTCGAGACAGCTGAAACCGACAGAACAACATTACAGCACGTTTGGCCGTGAACTCCTGGCAATGTACCTCGCAGTGAAACACTTTCAGCATTCACTAGAGGGCCGGCAAATTGTGATCTACACCGATCACCGTCCTCTTACTTTCGCGCTGCGCTCAAAGCCAGACAAGTATTCTCCTCGCGAAACTCGCCACTTGGATTTTGTTTCGCAGTTTACAAACGATATCCGACATATCTCTGGTGAACAGAATGCTGCGGCAGACGCCTTGTCTGGCCTTCCAATTAATTCTCTTTTCTCACCTTCGGATATCGACTTACGGCAGATGGCCTTAGACCAGCCACGTCTGGACACCTTGGATCTATCGTCACCTGAATTTGCAACTTGCAAGTTCGCATGCCTGCCAGTGCACTCTGCGGACACGCAGATTATCTGTGACACCTCAACAGACGCACCTCGACCTCTTGTTCCGATGACTCATCGTAGGGTTGTTTTTGACACCCTACACCAATTGGCACACCCCGGACCGAAAGCCACAGTGAAGCTGATTTCAGCTAGATTTTTCTGGCCAAACATGAGGTGTGATATCACTGCCTGGACACGTTCTTGCGTATCCTGCCAAAAATCAAAGGTGCACACACATATCCGTGCACCCCTCGGGACATTCAGCACCCCAGACGCTCAGTTCAGCCATATCCATATAGATCTGGTTGGACCATGGCCGGTCAGTCAAGGATTTACTTACCTCCTGACCTGTATAGACCGTTTTACACGATGGCCTGAAGCTATTCCCTTAAAGGACGTTTCAGCTGAATCCGTAGCGCAAGCCCTTATATCAGGCTGGATAACGCGTTACGGAGTTCCAACTACAATTACCACTGACCGTGGCAGACAGTTTGAATCCCACCTATTCCAGGAACTTTCCAGAATTTTAGGGATCACTCGCATACGAACTACGAGCTACCACCCTGCTTCTAACGGGATGATAGAACGCTTCCATCGCCAATTGAAGGCTGCATTGCGCTCCTATCCTGACCAACAGCGATGGAGCGAATATGTACCTGTTGCCTTCTTGGCTCTTGTGCAGCTATCAAAAAGGAGCTAGGATACTCTCCAGCAGAACTTGTCTATGGAGTACCGCTATCATTACCAGGTCAGATGCTGAACCCTATAGATCTAACGGGAACAGATCCAGCTTTATATGTAAACAGACTGCAATGTTATTTTGGTAATCTCCCACCAATGCAACCTAGGGAACTGACCATCAAACTATCAGTCCCCAAAGATATTTCCTCATGGACTCACGTTTTTCTAAGAAAGGACGCTGTCGAAGCTCCTCTCACTCCACCTTACACTGGCCCTTACCGCGTGCTTTCACGCACTGACAAACTTTTCACCCTTGACATTAATGGCAAAAAAGAAACTGTATCTATTGACAGGGTGAAAAGAGCCTTTCTTAACACAAACACACAAGAGCCACATATTCCCCCTACTTACACACATGAACATATCCCTACACCTGTAGAAAAAAATACAATGCCAAAAGACAATTCCGTCACCACCACATGTAGTGGTCGACGAGTACATTGGCCCAAAAAGCTCTGTAAAACTGTTTATGTATAAAATGTACCCTTCCTTGTTTTATGGCTGCTATCTTTTTCTTTGTCGGCTTTCCGCCTAAGCAGGGGTTGATGTAGCAGCCACAGATCTATTTCCTTTCGTGAATCAATGCCCCTGTTAAGAGAAACGGTCACTCACTGACCAATCAACTGGCAGAGTGCATTGATTCCTTCTCCCTCTCAGGAACTATTTTTTCTGGTCCCTTTTCTGTAGAACGGACAACGCCAGAGAGAGTCTGGAGCTAGCAGAAGGAACATATCTCTCCCACATGACTGCACTGATTCCACTTGGAACACTTCGCTCACTGCTAGCTTTAAACACGCTTCCTACGAACCAAGGACCAGCATACAGACCAGCGACGCAAAAGAGACACTTTCTCACTCTCACTCCTTCACGCCTGCTACTGTAATAAACCTTACTTTGTTGTGTTGTTAAAAGAAGTTTTGTAATTCATTTGTGTGCCAAAAAATATAGTGTTAGGGAAATTAATAATTTCCCGAAACGCCATAAAACTGTTCTTTTTTATTTTCTTTTTGCCTTCATAAACACCGGGAATATTTTGTAAAAGAACAACAAATAAAAATGTCTTTTTATAGTTCTTTCCTTCTCTTTTCTTCACACTCTGACCGGGGCGTGAAAAAATGTTCACACAATATTATGACCAACTCATGAAACTAAACATTTTCAGTTTTCTAAACATTTTTTTTTATATGAGAAAGAACGTTTGTCTATCATAGACAACATTATTTTATTTTAAATCTCTTTGAAGTCTTTAGAATATACACTGCTTTCCATCTTGAAGATTTACAAAAAGAAAATGGTTTTCTGAAGTTTAAGACAAAAAACATAATTTGTGCTGTACTTATCAGTGACGGGTTTCAAACCCAAGACTTTAACTTTTTACGGATGATTTTTCCCCGGAGTTCAGTGATACCGCGATTTATTTCGATGCTGGTTCACACAAAAACTGAAGACTCTTTTCGAATTTCTCTGTCGCGTGCCGGCTTCTTGGCGCAAAGATGCTGCCAACCAATCAGAATCATTCTTTCCTCTTTCCACTGCCTAGCTGAATCATGCCACTCGACTGACCTTGGCTTCTGTTCGTCTGCCGCTTCAACAGGTTTCAGAGTGCAGGGAGATATAGTTAGTTTACCCTTCACCCCACACCACTTTAACGGTTGGTCTCTGCCTTCTCATCGCAACAATCTTTCCTATCGCTTGTTGATTTATGAGCGGGAGGGGCAGGAGTGCTGATCTCTCTTTCACCCTCTCTACATCCTACCTCGTCCCAAAAGAGAAAGCGAAGGAGAAAAAGAAGGAAGGAAAAGAAAACCGGGACAGCGCATACATCTGACTGACTGAGAGTAGAAATTCTAAATTACTTTCAAAAACCACAATAATTTATTTACTAAGGATTATTATTAGTGACTTGAAACCATATAACTGTGTACAAACAAGTAATTATTATTATTATTATTATTATTATTATTATTATATAGAAATAATAACTTGAAACCAAATGATTATTTGTATTAAATAGAAACACTTGAAACCGCACAACCATGTGCCAAAAACTTTAAGAAACAGCTTCATAAAAAATGTAGATATACATGAATGAATGCAATTCCTTAACCTCTCGGCGTAAAATAGCCCTAGACAGGTTAACTTGATTTTATAATTGATCAATCAATCACATCCAAATTGAAAAAAAAATTTCCTAAGATATTCTGATATGGCCTCTAAATCTAAATTGCCCAGTCAGCTGGGGCTGTAGAATACACTGACTGCACCTCTGCAGAGGGATAAGACCCCCCCCCCCTAACGAGTGTCCTGGATATGACACTAAACAATCTGATGGTGAGGTTCTAGCAATGCTGAAGCTTTGGGGAATGCGGAGTACCCCTTCATTGCCATTGTTCCCCGGTCCACTCTGGCCCGGAGTGGTAGTACCTGATAGGGCCCTATCTATGGCTTAAATAGAATTAACAGCATACTTATGCTAAAATGAATTGTTTGAGTAAAACTGAATAGTTTGAAATAGAAATGACTTTTACAATTAAACCGTACTTACATTTAAACTGCGTGCTTATGCTTAACTGAATTATTTCAAATAGAACTGTTTTTCAACATTAAAACTGTATTTACACTTAACTGAATTATTACATATAACTGCTAGAATAGTTTGAAATGGAAATGTTTTTGACCATTAAACTGTGTACTTATGCTAAACTGAATTGTTTTAAATAGAACAGATTATTTACATAAAAATGCATTTGGCATTAAATAACCTACAAAGGTTGATATGCCATAAAACCCAACAAACCAACCAACCATCTAAATCTAAAAACCGATGTTCCAAAGAAAAGATGTTAGTGATATCATATTCAAAATTTTCCATGACAAAAGATCATTAATATTCATAGCTTATATCTTTCATATTAATAGAATATTGGTAAATGTTTCAATCAATTTGAGTTCATCCACAGAGCAAGATCTTTGCCATTTGCTGACGATTTAGTAATGTCTTTAAGGAAACTGTCATTTTGCAGCCAGGACATAATCAAAATAGGGATAACAGATTACACTGTAGCTCAGACATGACACCAAAATGGAATATATTGTTTAGTATCATATTACATTTTTAGACAACACAGGCTGTGTATGCAGTGTACCTCATCATATGTTAAGTGTATACAGTGTACCTCATCATATGTTAAGTGTATACAGTGTACCTCATCATATGTTAAGTGTATACAGTGTACCTCATCATATGTTAAGTGTATACAGTGTACTTAGTGTGCTGTTTTTCTCAGGATGTATTGCGTAAAGAAGTATAATGAAAAGAAGGGACTGATATTAGCTGTTAACAATGGCGGCTGTCGACTTTATTATATTACAGGAAGTAAGGTATTTGTGTAAGGGGAATAACTCTACACCTAGGAGTATGTTAAATTTATGCAGTTGTGAGTCAGGTAGTGAAATCCATATACTCTGATTCAGTGGAGGGAGAAGAATAAGCATTACAAAGACAAATTAAGTAATATTAGATACTCCTTCACATCGAGAACAGAATTAGAAGTTTTAACAGTAAGAAGTTATGTTACCTCCTCGTTATATTAGAAGAAAAATAAAGGAGAAGAACGAAGATGCCGTAAGATTTTCAATTTTAGGAGTTTAACAAATCTTCAATTGAAAGGAAGCCTTTTGTGCTGGTCGTCGTAGTGAGAAGGAAAACAGGTATAAAAGGGTTGAGCGGGCATTTGGTGTGTTGCCTGTAATTGGTAGTCATGTAGATTTTGGAGTGAGGAATAAAGGTCTCCAAAATAGATAAGCTAAATTGAAGTGGCTGGTTGTCTGAGCAGGATACGATTCGCTGTAGACATAGTAAAAGTCGTGTTTGCTGTTTAAGGACAGAAATGATGTAGTCACCCATAATTGTGTGGTCCTAGTTGCTGTAGCAGAGAGGCATGAAGGTCTCCAGAAAAAGTTGTCCAAGAATGAAGTAGCTAGATGTCTGAGCGGAATTACGCGTCTCTGTAGACATAGCAAAAGTTAGAAGCGACATAAAAGTGTTTCTGTAAGTGGCGGATTAAATGCATCTAATTCATGTTCAACTGGGATTCCTTGATCTAAGAGGGTAGACTCAAAGGGTCCATAAATTAAACGGCTTTCCTCATGGTGTTGTGATTCTGCTGCTATGAAGGGAGCGGACAGAAAGTACGTCCGTCTTTTTTCAAAGTGGCTGAGGAAGAGATAGTTTGGCGGGCTTTCACCATTTTTATGTTGCCCGGGAAAATGGTCCGGGCTGAATAGGATGCGATGACCATAACAGTCAAATTAATTTACGAGCCAAACAAAAATATGAAGTTCTTTCTTCTACAAAGTCTACTTCTGTGGGTTGGATTGAGTCTGGTTCTAAATTGCAAGAATTCCAAAATTATTCAATTGCTTGAATATAACAGGCACCTCAAGAAGCTCAGAGGGTACAGGGCCAAAACGTTATGACTAAAACAACCAAGATGATGATACCAATTCATGTAGCTCACTAAGCTTTTGTTTAGATTTGGCACAATGCCATATGAGTGGGGTACAACATTGTTAAAGGTGTATTTATTTGTGGGTGATACTGTATATCTTAAGGTTATTATTACAAGCTTCTTCCTAAACTTCCACAAAAATTCTTTGATCGCCATGAGGTATAATGCTGTCATAATCAGCTTATTAAACCAGGCATGCATTATGGAAAGTTTGCATACACGTTTTTGTTGTTAACACAAATATGGACAATCTCCCCAAAAGCAATGATTTCAGGTTATTTCAGAGAACAGAGATAAATCAACATCAATTTTTGGTATTCTTGCACTTTTCAAGTTTAAAAAGATTATATCCCCTTACAATCTTATCATGGCACACAGAATTCCAAATTCTCTTCTCATGGGAAAGATGAAGACTGAAGAGAAGAAAAGGAAATAAAATGACATCATCTAAGACATTACATTCTATTTTATCATCTTTTAAAATCTGCAAATTCCCAAACTTTTCTTGCGATATATGTTTATAGATAGGACATAACAACAAAAATACAAAGTCTAAACTTTTCTGAATTCCAAGTTTTCAAAATTATCTCCCTTGAAGTACGCTCTTTGGAAAAAAATATATTTTGGATCGATTGCAAATGACGGCTGTTTGGAGAGTGAATTCTAACTAAAAGGATTATTTTATTAAAAATTTCACATTTTCTCTTTTTCCTCTATTATTACATTTCTTTGAAGAAACTAAATCCTACAAAAGAAGATAAAAAAAGTAAGTGGTGATAATTTTTCTTAATTTCTCTCTTTCATTTTAAGAAAAAAATACGTATTTTATATTTTACAAAAAAACTTTTTTTTCTTCAAGAAGAATTACCAAGAAATATATTTTTTTAAATAAGCAAAAGTATTTTATTTTGGACTGAATTCGGCAAATCGGTTTAATTGTGATGTGAAGTTATCGATTTTTGTGTTGTCTTTTCATCATTTTATCTTTTTTATTTTCTTTCTTTCGACGGAGTTGTTTGTTCCTCTTTGCACATAAGTTCTTCTTTCGACCTATTGTTTCTCCTTCCATCATCTTCTTTTCCTGAAAACTAAAAATTAAACGTAAATTAAGAATTGTTATGCCTTAAAATTTGGTAGTTTCAAATTCTGGATCGTTCTTTTCGTTTCATGACAATCACAATTCAGCCAATAAAAACGTTGATGATGAATAAAATTACATTTTTTTTCTGTTTCTTTTACTTTCCTTTCATGATTAAACAAAATAGTCCGATTTAAAATAGGGAAAAAATCGTGATTAATTTTTGTTATTCAGCATTCAGAAGTCCATGTATATAAATAGTTTTATTTTCAAATGTTTGCTCTGACGAAAAGTCTGAGATCGTTATATTGTAAATTGTCCCCACCCCAAAACGATAGAAAATCAATATTTTTTCAATTAGCCAAATCGTCTGGGTATTGAAGGTCTTTTCAATTCTTAGCGCCAAAAATAGTGGCGAATTTTTATTTTCATTATTAAGACGATATCAATCTCATTCAGAATTTTCCCTTGCGCTTAAACTGTAGCGGATAAAAATTTATTACAAATAAACTAGATTCAAATATTTTGTTGTTTTTTTGTTTTTTTGTTTTGTTTAGAAAACCTCTGCAGTTTAATAAATTTTGTGAATAACATTTTCTTCCTGTGACATACGTTCCTACACAATCCGGGTTTTGTTACTGGGTTTTTTAAGTTAAAAAGAATTTATTTCTCCATTTAATCATCTTTTTAAGTAACACTTTTTCATTTAAACCGGGTCATTGGCTTAATGTGTAGTGTTTGCCGATGGTCCGGAAGACCGGGGTTCAATCCCAGGTTGAGTCATACCAAAGACTCAAAAATGCTACTTGATGCCACCTTACTTAACACTCAGCATTATAAGGTAAGGATCAAGGGCAAAGTATAGCAATCCAGTGAGTAGTGCCCACCCCTACACCTCAGTGTAGTAGCTATTGAAAAGGGAGCCTTTGAGTCACCCTCAACTAAGGTCACCAACTTGACTTACTTTACTTTTCGTTTAAGCATGACATTTGATTTTGCAGGATATTTTAAAGTTGATGAACAAACATGTAAAAATGTTATTATTTTCAGAACAAGCATTATTTTCAGAACAAGCATTTTTCCAAGAACTAAAAATCCTTATCACTTTCCATGAAGAATACAAAAGAAGAACTTGAATTGTGTAGAGAACATAGCTTACAGCATGCAAGTAGAAATTTCCCTGGTTGTGGAAATACAATGCATAAAGCAAAAGGTTGAAAATACACTGATAATGACCATGCCAAAGGCCCTGTCATATAAATGAATATTTCTTGTTAATTGAAAAATGCAGAGGGGTAAGACCACCCCCTCCCAACAAGTGTCCTAGATATGACACTAAACAATCTGATGGTGAGGTTCCAGTAATGCTGGAGCTTTGGGAAATGCAGAGTACTCCTTCATTGCCATTGCTCCCAGGTCCACTCTGACCCAGAGTGGTAGCACCTAATAGGGTCCTATTTTGGGTCAAATAGAACTAAACTGTGTTGGTTGAGAGGGGACTGTTTTTGCATTTAAACTGCATATTTATGCTAAACTGAATTATATAGAATAGAACTGTTTTGATATTTAAACTACATACTTATGCTAAATTGAATTGCTTGAAATCGAATTGTTTTGACATTTAACTGTGTAAACAAAAACTATACTTATACCAAACTCATTTATTTGAATTAGAACTGTTTGACTTAACTGAATAGCTTGAAATAGGAATGTTTTTGACAATTAAACTGTGTACTTATGCTAAACTGAATTGCTTGAAATAGAACTGTTGTAGCATATGGTTTTGACTGTTTGCTTCTTATTTCCATGTAGACTCAAGCATATCTTTTCTGAGACAATTCTTTGATTGGAAGATACTCCTTTAAAAGATTTCTTTAAGATCTTCAAGGAAATTAATGCATCAAATTAAATAAAATCCAATGTTTACTCACTAAGAACTGCAGAATGATTTGCTTTCATTTGGAACCCGTGTCACTAAATGGACTATAAGCAATGAAATTCATTGGAACAATCTAAAATCATTCTCCCCTTGGAAAACTCCACTGTTTTGAAAAGGCACAGGTTTAAATTCGTGAATATAAGAATAAGAAAAAATCATATTGAGAATATTATGGACAGACAAAACCAAAATTGAGTTGTTTGGATGTAAGTCTAGAAAACATGTCCAGAGGAAAGATGGCAATGCCTTCAAACCAAAGAACACAGTTCCAATTGAAATTTGGTGGTGGCAACATTATGGTTAGGGGATGTTTTTCTGCAAAAGGTACTGGCAACATAACAGTAATAGATGGTAGAATGAATGCCACAGCATATCAAAATATTTTGGAAGCAAATTTAATGATTTCGGTTGAAAATTTTGAACTTTCCTCCCACAAGGTAATGATCATAATCACAATGTAAAATCTACAAAGAAATGGCTTGCTGAAAATAATTTAAATATACTGAGATGGGTTAGTCAGTCCCAAGACTTAAACCCAATCAAGAATCTGTAGTGTTATTTAAAAATTCAAATCCTATTGAAAGCTCCAACAAACATCCCAGATCTGAAGATCATATGGAAAGAAGAATGAAACAAAATAGAAATAAAATTGGCAAATCATTGAGAATAACAAGAAGAGGTTAATTGCTGTAGAAGTGGGAAATGGCTGTTCTTTCTACAAAGTATTAAATGAAAATTTTGTTTTCCTTTTTTGTATTGTACGAATATTTTGCTCCCATTAAAATGGATAAATGGGATTTATTTCTTTTAAATCAATTTTTTTTTCTATACATAGTTAATTTGCATCTGTGTACAATTAATTATATGAAAAGTATCTTTATTCATTTGTTGGAAACAAAATTAAATTAAAAATTTGTATGTGTATGAATATTTGTTTCTCCTTGCTGTATATACAGTCATCAATAGTAAGGTGGCGACTGTAATAGTAAGTTGGCGACTGTAATCGAGGGTGACCTGAAGGCTTCCTTTTCGATAGCTACTACACCAAGGTGTTGGGGAGGGTGCTTCTTCTTTCCCTTGATTGCTCAACTTTACCCTTGATCCGTACCTTATAGTGCTGAGTGTTAAGCAAGGAGGCATCAATTACCATTTTTTAGGTCTTTGGTATGACTTGACCTGGGATTGAACTCAGGTCTCCCGAACGATTGGCAAATACTCTAACCATTATGCCAGACCAGTCCTTAATAATCTATCTAAAAATAAGATAAAATAAATACATAAATTTTGCATCACATAATTTCATTTTAATGGACTCTAAAGATGTGTACTGTAACTGTTACAAAAGAAATATTGTGTAAATTTTTAAAAAATCAAAAGAAAAAGTAAAAAACTGCATAGAAAGTCTAAATATCTTTCTTTAATATAATGTTAAGATATAAATAAAGCTCAGTAATTTGCACCAAATTTAATAGTTAATTTTCTTAAGATGAGGTTTTTTAAGTTACTTTTTTTTAATAAAACAATTTAGGTATCAATTTAATATCATAATTAAACAAATGCTAACCATAAATTTAAACATAATTAATATATTTATAATTAATATGTAATTTTAGATGAATAAATAATATGATACATAGAATTAATTGATTAGTAAATAAATAAAAATTGTCATTACCTTTATTTACTTTAAAATATACCATTTTTTAGATGTGACAAAAAAGACATCCATTCAATCTGAATATCATGTAAATTATATTCAATGTAATTATATTCCTCGAACGGAAGTAAAAAAAATTGTATTTATAATTGCATATACTGAATTATTGTAATTTCTAAATTGCAGATAATGCATAAGTCTATTGGTTGTTTTTTTTGTAATAATTTTTCTTTTTCTTCATCCACAGATATCAATTATGAGGATGAACAACAATTTTCATTTTTAAAAAACATGTAAATTCCTAACCAAATATAACATGTATTATTACAAAGTGTTTGACTCTACTTTTTGAGAGTTCATATTTAACAATTCCATACCAGAAAACAAAGGAGACCATTTTTGTTTTATGTAAAGTATTACTAAATTCACATTTCTAAGAAAATATGCAAGCACATACTGGAGAACAACTAGTGAGTGGATCTGCTTTTTCTGAGTCTTCAGGATTTAAAAGACGCTTGCAAACACATACTGGAGGGAAGCAATTTACTTGTAAAATCTGTGGATTGACATTATCTGAGGGTTTCCGTTTGAAAAGACATATGCGAACTCATACGGGAGAGAAACCATATTCTTGTGAAGTGTGTGGATCAGCATTTTCAGAGAGTTCTGCTTTAAAAAACCATGTGCGGACACACACAGGAGAAAAACCCTTTTCTTGTGATGTGTGTGGATTAACATTTTCACAGAGTTTTGTTGTGAAAACTCACATGCGAACACATACAGGAGAGAAGCCATTTTCTTGTGAGGTTTGTGGATCAACATTTTCACAGAGTTCTGTTTTGAGAAGGCATATGCGAATACATACAGGGGAAAAACCATATTCTTGTGAAGTGTGTGGATCAGCATTTTCACAAAGTGCACATTTGAAAAGCCACATGCGAATACACAGGCCAGAGAAACCTTTTTCTTGTGAAGTGTGTGGATCAGCATTTTCACAGAGTTCAGTTTTGAAAAGACACATGCGAATTCACACAGGAGAGAAACCATTTTCCTGTGAACTTTGTGGATCAAGATTTTCAGAGAATTCAGTTTTGAAAAGACACATGCGAACACACACTGGAGAGAAACCATATTCTTGTGATATGTGTGGATCAGCATTTTCACAAAGTGCTAATTTGAAAAGCCATATGCGAATACATATGAGAGAAAAACCATAATCTTGTGAAATGTATGGCACAGCATTTTTAAAGACTTAATATTTGACAATACAAATGCAAATATACACAGGAAATAAATCATATTCTTGTGAAATTTGTCAATCAGCATTTTCATTGAATTTATATTTTAAAAAACTCATGAGAACACTCACTGATAAAAGCCTTTTGTGTGAATCTTTATACACGTGAAGTCTGTGTGTTAACATCTCTTTTTAGAATACACTTTTAAAAGTAGGGATATATTGGATTGTAATGGTAATTTTATTAATACAATTAGTGTGAATGTTCATTTACATACCTATATATATGTTTTTAGATGGTTTCAATCTAAAAATATATATGCAAAAACAAAGTGAAGAAAGATTCCTGTAAAATGTGTGGATCAGCATTTTCATTAAATTTTAAAAGACGCATAAGAAAATGTATTAACACAAAAATTTAACCATAGTAAATTTACCATTATCATTCAGATTTAGAAGCACATAGAAGTATTCACTGGAAAGAATTAATTTCTTAATATTCTTAAATTCTTGGAGTCATTAAAACAATTATACTTTTCTTCTAGTGAATGTTTGTAAATTTGACTGATAAGTTGTCCCATACTACTGCTGTGAAAACCAGGTTGAATTTTTGCTTAAGTTCTTGGAGGTACACATATGCAATGAAAAATAAATAATAATAAAAAGTGATGGTTCTTGAATTTGACTGAAAAGATATTGCTTTGTGTTATTATTTGTTTATGATTCAACTTGAAAATATCATAAATACTGATTTGTTCAATTATCTTATATATTGTGATAATCAGATTACTTTATCTCTTTCAAAATGGTCCAGTATGATATAAGTTGAAAATGATTAATTTATACCATCTGAGAAAAATGTAGATGATCAATTCACTAATCTATTCATTAATCCTTTGACAGGAATTGAACCTAAAAAGATTTTTTTTTATCTCATGGCTTCCAAATTTTGATTTAAAATTGTTTTTTTTTTTACTTGCCGGTTTCTCCCTCAGAATTTATGAAAATCTTTGAAAATGAAATAAATACTGATTTGTTGAATAATTTTATGCTCTATTGTAACAACTCAGCCTATGAGGGGGAGTCTCCATTGTGTGGTGGCTAATGTGCTTGATTTTAATATTATAGTGGGGGGGGGTGTCCCTGTGGTGTAATGGTTAAAGCAATGGACTGCAGAATTGTAGTAAGCAAGTTCGTACTCCAGTCACACTATTACATTCACTTTCTTACAAATACCCTTGGGAAAGGTATGAACCCCTTTATCCTCCCAGCCATGGGTTAAAAGTACCACTACAGTTCTTCTAGGAGAATGACTTTGGCATTAAATAACCTACAAAGGTTGATATGCCATTAAACAAAGAAACCAAACCAATATCATAGTGAATGAGTTCAAACTCTAGTCATGTTATTACATTCACATTCAGACTAATGGCCCTTGGGAAAGGTATGAACTTCCTTATCCCTCTACCCAACTATGGGTTAAATAGCACCTCTACTGTTTTTCTACCTGGATGGCTTTGACATTAGATAACCCACAAAGATTGATCTGCCATTAAACAAAGAAACTAAACTCAACCTGTGACTGAAATTAAACTTTAAGATATTTCTTACTTTTCCTGTGTGCAGACAATCTCAATTTTACATTATATTTATGCCAATTCTAAAATTTTAATTTAAAGAAACTTAAACTTCAATTGTAGCATATTATACATTGTGAGTATATGTCTACTGACCAAGGGCATCTTGGGTGGTGTAATGGTTAGCAAGCTAGACTAACAAACCTTCATGAGTGAGTGCCTCATTCATTCAACCTTGTACTATATCTAAGCAAAAAGCTTAGTAAATTACTATATGTCTACTGACCATAAGTTTAAGTGGAGATATTGATATGTTTTCATTTCACAAAGTATATAAAAAACATATATATATATATATATATATATATATATATATATATATATATATAAGACCATAAAAGTACAAATTTTGATGGAAGCATAGAAAACGACCAAATTAATTTTGATAAAATGAACGACTCATTCATCAATATTTGACTTAATTATTCTTTTTCCATTTGAATCAAAAAGAAAAATGAATCACTTTGCACAAATATACAATATAATGAAGTATTTTATAACATGGACACATTTTTTATTGTTTAACATAAAATAAATAAAAAAGTTGCTTTTATTTTTATTTATTTTGCACAAATAAAATAGACTTTAATTTGTTGCTAGGAAACATTTTTATTAACAAAATAAATTAAAAGGTTGATCTTATTTTCACGACACGTACAAGAAAACTGAATAAAAGTTTTTAAAATCCTTTAAATTATTTTTTTCCAGAATATAAAAATATGTATTTATACAGGAAAGGTACAGATTATTTTGTTGTCAAGTGATGACTGCTAATTTTGCTATGAATTAGTCTATGTCAACCAATGGATAAATCTCCTATGAATAAAACATCTTTTTTTTTTTTTTTGGAAAGGAAACATGAATACAGAAAGTTACCAGAACAAGTCATCATGGAAGAAGTGAGTAGCTGGAAGTCTATTCCTCAAAAGATCAATTTTTGAAAAGGAAATTTTATGTTGTGCTGATTTAAACAAAAAACACAAATATAAAGAGTCTGCTAGTTTTTAACCCAAAGTAAATTACAACTTTACTGATGGGAAGAATGACATTATGATAGGGAAACTGTTTACTGAGATAAGGGCGGATAAGCTTGTTGGGAAACTTATGTGAAGTAATAAGGATCCTATCATTAGAACAGAATAGAAGAATATTATTTGATGATTGAAGAAATTTAATCAGTATATCTGACCAATGAAACTTGTGTTCTGTGCTTTTAAGGAATTTTGTAGGAGGGTTGCTTTCTGTATAAGAAATCGTATCTCATGGTGAAGAAACTTAAGTTCAAGCTTCCAGACAAAGTACAAGAATTTTTTCTTCTTCAATATTACCAACTTGAGACCAGGTATCATGGGTTTAGCATAAACTAGAATCAAACTCAAATACTAAGAGGTATGACAAGTTTATGCAAATGTTTGATGATCCATGAATCCTGAAGGAAAAAATGTAACTTGTAAAGGTTAATTGCACAATGGTTATCACCTTAGTAAATGAAAAAGGTGAGCCAAGTTGAATTCCTAGAAAGGTTGGTTGTATTTCACTTAACTTTTCTTGGGATAAAGTATGAACCCATCTCTTCTCTCCACAACTAAAGTCATGCAGACTGGGCACTTTAGCCTTGGTATGGCAATTGGTCTAGAGGGCAAACTGAATTCAAACTACCTTTAACCCTCTTGAAAAGAAAAACTGACCTTTTGTCACATCCTGCCCAGAGCAGAAGAGTTTAATACAAACTAAAACTCAAGTTGAAGAATCCCAAGTTTATTCAGTTTGGATTGGATTCATTTAACATAACAGTCACATCTGTATCCTTCCTATTAAAATAGCAATGTCGCTTTGACAATATAGATTCCTTAATGGTCCTTAAATGTACAATTTTCTTTTTGTTGCAATTTGGTCTTGGTTAAAAAGGCAGTAAGGGTAACCTGCAGCCAAATATTTTTTAGACATTTTTTTATGCTGGTATCACAAGAAAAATGTTGGTCAATGGACCAAGTCTTGGTCTGTTTACCAAAACTTCTGGTTGACCTTTTACTCTGCTTTTGACCTGAACTAATAAGTAGATATTTGAGTGGATGAACTGAAATTTCACTAATCTTGATATTATCCATTACTTAACTAAACTATTTATTTTTCTGGTGGAGGGCATTTGTATGCTGATAATCTGACCAGTTTTCATTGATCTCTTCTGCTTTTAACAGCAAGTCTCTCTATCTGGGGTTATTTTATACCTTGAAGTTAGAGAATTGCATTCATTATATATTCCAATTTATGTATTTGTGTAGTTCTTTCTAAGAGGTTTTTTTTATATATGAATAATTTTTTAGAGAAATTCATTTGGCCCATAGAAATAACCCTAACAATTATTTTTACTTTGGATCAGAATGGACAAAAAAAAACTTGATTAAAATTAATGTTTGCAATGAAACATTGAAAATATAAATATGATTACAATCAAGCACTTAGAAATGAATTTGATTTTGGCAAAAATAACCTGTAAGGAATTGATATGCCATTAAATAAAGCAAACAAAACCTTTAAACTCACCCTTCTTATAATATTCAAATCAACCAGTCTCAAAGTTAAATGCAATTGGTCCATTTAAAAGGCATTCCGATCTGTAATCTTATATCAGTATGAATATAATGTAGACTACAGTCTTAGATAATCACACATTCTAGTCTTGCATGTATTTTGTCAAATAGTAATTGTTATATCAATTGATTTTTTTAGATAGGTGGCTCATTTCTATTTTGACAGATTGATTGTAATAAAATTTACAGTCTGTGATATACTGATCTGAATCATTTATTGAAAAAAAATAATGAAACGCTACTGTTAACACTGCGTGTATAATTGTCTTGTTATGAGGGTAGTGTGAATTTTTACAAGTTTGTGATCAAATTTAGTTGAATATTATTGTAGTGGAGTTTTCCTGGTACAATGATAAAAGGTTGATGCTGAAATGAATAATGAATAAAACACAGCAAATCAAATAAAAGGATGTTGAATTAAAACGTATAAATTTATTTTTGGCAATAAACGATAATTTACAAAATATGTTTTTGTGTGTGTACTGTGTATGCAACTGTTTTGAGTCATTTTTTGAATGGCTTACAAGCAGTAGTGTTTGCCAATGGTCCTGGAGACCTGGGTTCAATCCCAGGTCAAGTCATACCAAAGACTCAAAAAAATGGTACTTGATGCCTCCTTGCTAAACACTCAGAATTATAAGGTTATGGATCAAGGGTAAAGTGGAGCAATCCAGGGAAAAGAGTAGCACACTCCCCTACACCTTGGTGTAGTAGCTATTGAAAAGGGAGCCTTCGGATCACCCTCAACTATGGTTGCCAACTACTTGCACTTAAGTCCTGAATTGCTTTGAAGGTAAAACTTGGTTATTCTTTTGAAAAACTGATTTCTTTGATTCAGCCTGGAGAATCAAATATCTATCTTCTTCAGTGACTGGATTTCTACCAATCAACATGGTGGATTCTGGTATTAAGACTCCCTTGCTTTTTTTTTTTTCGGTGGCAAAATAGTTCTGTTTTAGATTTAGTGAAACACTTGGGTTTGGGACCATTACAATTCCTTTATTGCAGACCTGACATAATACAAAATCAGAAATTTTGTAATGATAAAAATATCATTAAAATACAATATGATTATTTAACAGATGAATATTTCTTTATTTCCAATGGCATTAAAGTGTTCAAAAAACATTGACATTCAGTATGATTACTGGTTCGCCAATGGTCCGGGAGACTGAGGTTCAATCCCAGGTCGAGTCATACCAAAGACTCAAAAAATGGTACTTGATGCCACCTTGCTAAGCACTCAGCACTATAAGCTGAGGATCAAGGGTAAAATGGAGCAATCCTGGGAATGGAGTAGTGCTCTCCTCTACACCTCGGTATAGTAGCTATTGAAAAAGGAACCTTCGGGTCACCCGCGGCTCAAGGGAGACAACTTTTCTTACTTTTACTTTACTGAATAACTAAATATTTATCTTGTTACTTGAAATCAATTTTCGAGACATATGGTGTAACATTTATCTTTGGTGACCTGAGATCAAATCCAGATTAAAGCTTTTTGAATTTCACTTCATGCTAATGTTCTTTGGAAATCTAGTTATTCCCCACTCCAGCCACAGGTAAATAGTAAGGACAACTGAGTTCTTTAGCCTTAGTAAGACAACAGGTCTTTGAGAAAGAATTCAAAACAGCACTGAAAATATTGACATTGTGTTGCATCCTGTCTCTGATGGAAGGGTTGGGTAAATACATCAAGTTGATTTAAAGAAATCTAATAATTTGCTGTCTAATCAATCACTGCAAATAGTAATAAAGCTTCTTGGCTCTAGATAAAACTCAGATATTCAGGATGATTACTAATTTTTCCCTTCACTCATCCATTGATAAGAACTTCTCTTTTGTACACTAATAGATTTATGCAGCTGAAAGAGAAATATGATTTCAGCAAATTACACACTTTTATCGTGTTAAAATAACTCGTATGGATTGAATATAAAGAATAAAAAAATACAGATTCTTAGTTGTCTATTGAGCAGTGCTTCCAAACCAGTTGTGGGCCACGACCCACTTTGGTATTTCTAAAATTCTGATGTCCCCCTTCCCCACTCCCAGTAATATTCCAAATTTTCCTGTAATTCACCTGAAGGAAACTTAAAAGGCCATTAACTTGATCTCTAAACAAGCTCCACCAAAATATTGCATACTTCACTGGTGGGTCATGCACTCCATGTTAGGAATTACTGCTATCGAGAGACAATAAATAATTATCCTTCTTTTAGAAATGGCATGTATGTTGGGTATCATGTATATTGGGTTCCAGAAATCCATTCTCAACTTCTTTTGCATTTGTTCTATGAACGGGAGAAATATGTCTTGGACCCTGTCAGGGAATGGCAAAGTCATGTGGCTATTTTACTTTCCTCTCATCAAGTAAACCCTTTTCCATTTCTGTACCTCTTCTACATACTGCTTGTTTATAAAATAGTATGTTTATATTTCTAGCTACTGGGACAGGTTTGTGTATTCTTTCTTTCTTAATACCATTGGTATGTTTATAAAAGATTAAATGTTCTTGTATATACAAATGAGTTTAACTTATCTTTTTTTCCCTTTTGTTGAGTGTGAGTATATCCATGATATATACTAATGCAAATATTGGTCCTTGGTGAGTGGGTTGGTTCATTGTCTTTATCCAATGGCATATCAACCATTGTGGGTCATTTAATTTCAAAGCCATCCTTGTAGAAAAACAGTAGTGTTACTAGTTTACCCCTAACTGAGGGGGATGTGGAAGGTTTCATGCCTTTCCCAAGAGTATTCATCCAAGAGTGTGACTGGAGTTCAAATTTGCTTGTTACAATGTCACACAGTCCAGCCTATAAGTCAAAATGATTCTGCCATTTGGTGAATGAGGAGTTGATTAAATATCTTCCTTAACACCAATCATTCCAATAAGCCAAAAATGGTAAATGAATGTTTTTAAAAAGATGTCTTATAGTGTTTGCATATAGATTGGTGCATGGTGTATATAAGTAAGTAAAGGTGTCGATGGCAAACAGAAGGCTCCCTTTTCAATAGCTACTACACCAAGGTGTAAGGGAGGGCACTACTCCTTTCCTTGGATTGCTCCACTTTACCCTTGATACATACCTTATATTGCCGAGTGTTAAGCAAGGAGGTATCAAGTCCCATTTTTAAAGTCTTTGGTATGATGCGACCTGCGATTGAACCCAGTTCTCCCAGACCATTGGCGAACACTCTACCCACTAGGCCAATGAGCCGGTGTATATAAGTAATAACCCTAATACTCTGAACCTCTTTTTCAGATTATTCTGCCATTATAGAGACTGAAACTGCAGATCATCTTCATCTGTCAGATGAAGCAAAGCTACTAAATATTAACAGGTTCTGAATTGTTTTCATTTTTGCTTCTATTTTGATTTGATTTTTAGATCAAATGAATTTTAAATCATTTCAATTGATTTTCAGTGCAAAGAGAAAAAAATTTCAAGTTTAAAATTGGGGAACAGTTGATAAACTGCAACTTTTCAAACTTATGAATTTGTTGAAATATTTCCAACACAATTTGGAATTATTATGTTGGAGTTTTCAAAGAAGAAGAAATCTATTCATTATTCACTATTTGGTTTCTTTTTCAGATTCACTCTCTCCTAAGCACTCTCTCTCTCTCAGGTTCACCGTCTCTTTCTCTTTCATTCACTCTCTCCCAGGTTCCCTCTCTCTCATCTAGCTTTTTCTCTATGTGTTTTGTTAGCATCCATATAGTAGTATGGCTATATGCTGACCAAGCATTTTAGAGAGTATGGCTAAAGCTTGGAAGAAATCCTATTTTTTTATCGAATAGATCAGATTTCCTTATGATTGATTATTTGTTCATTACATTCCATGCCTTCACTAGGTGTATGTTGACATCACTTTCAGTTGATGAGTCATTGCTACCAAGGTATGTGAATTATTCTACTACTTTTTGAGGTTTCCCACTTAGATTGGAGATGGTTCCTTCTCATTTAAAACACATAAGCTCTGTTTTATTTGCATTCATCCAGACACCAATGTCTCCTGATTCTTGCTCTAGGCTATGCAGTAGAGATTCTTCTTGGGCTGGTATATTTGCAAGAAATGCTTGACCATCTGTGTAGTTTACGTCAAGTTCTTCCTCCGTAAACTGTCCTAGTTTGATGTCAAGTTGGTCATTAATAATTTTTGGGATAGGTTTGTCAGTGATTTAAGGAGGGTTGTGGCACAGATTCTTGAAATGTTCTTTCCACCTCTGAAATCTTTCTTCTTGGCTGGCAGCTTTTAGTTTTCTCTCAAGGTGCACTTCTTTCTATTCTCTTCGTTTATTGTGTGGCATGCGAGTTGTGATTATCTATCTGTTACTGAATTTTTTATTGTATTGATTTGGCCTTGAATGTATTCTAATTGTTCTTTTTGGTATGTGGTTGTTAGTTCTTTATGGACTTTCTTATGTTTCTACGTGTTTGTATTATTTGGGTTTCTTTTATCAAGTAAGGATGCTTTGTTAGCATTATCTTGTTTTTCCTATCTGCTACTGACTCCCTTTGGCTCTTGGTTTGGTTGGTATGCACTCTGCTGATGCTTCCATGTGGGCAGTGACAAAGTTTTCATCTCCATCATTTGGAGTATGAGTTTCCAATGTCTTTGGAAGAGTATCAAATTTGTTTCTTACAGTTACTATACATTTATGGTTTATATCGCTACAAGAGGACCAGTCATAATGTGTTGTTTTATCTGTTAGTTTATCATTTCTGTTACTGGAAGATGCTCTCTCGAAAAGAAAAGTATGTCTCGCTTTTCAAAGTCCTATTTATCTACTTCTTGTTCATGAATATATAATCGAGTTGAGATTTATCGTTATTTGGATAAGTGTATGTCCATAATTTTCTCTCCCTTTTTCAGGATTTAGTGTTTAGGGAAAAAAAGGCTATAACAAGAGGGCAGATGACATTACCATCTTTGGCATAAATGGTAATTGACGTTGTATCGTTCTGTTGTCTCTGTTTATCTTTATAGAAAGGAAACAAATAGTGAATGCGTAGATACTGATGGCTTTCAATTTAGTAGTTTAATGACTGCTTGAGAGGAAGTTTTCCTTATGCCGTGAGTTGAAGAGAATGGGAAAACACTTGTAAATGGTTATACGGGAGTTTAGTGTTTAGCCAGAAGCTTCGGGTCCAAATGGTTTAGGAGGAAGAAATAATTGACCAGGAAATGGTCTCCTAAGGTATGCAGATGAACAAATGTTGAAGTGTGCTCTCTTAAGATGGATAGTCCCTGTCTGCAGTTGGAATTGTTCCGAGTTGGAGAGGGAAATGTTTTCTCTCGTATAGGCTGGTCTTACCATCTGCCAGCTAAAAGGAATGAGAAAGTAAAAGAGAGGTCGCATGTGTTTAGCGCTGCCTTTCATGGTGCCTGGTGAGGTGTGCCTGGGCAAAATGGCATGGGTCGTTCTAACTGGATGAAATGTATCATTTCAAAATTCCAATGGCAAAACAATTCCCGCACTGAATAATGGTTTGAAATTCTTTCTGCTACAAGGTTGTTCTCAAGTAAAAAATCCGCTAAATATTCACCATTTCTATTTAGCAAGTTGTGTAAACAAAATTTATTATTTCCATGAATGTTCAAATAACATATGTGTGTGTGTGTGTGTCTGTGAGTGAGAGTGAGAGGCTACAAGTCAAGTTCAATCTATCTACTTTTAAAAGCCATCAAACAAGACTGCAAAGAAAAAGAATATAATAATTGTATAAATGGGCATTTTTACAATTTACATTTATTAAAATGTCATTTTTTTTGTATTTATTGGACAAAAGAAAAAAGATACAAAAATTTCGGATTCCATTTAATGAGATTTAACTCGGCTAAATAGTAAATATGAAAACGAAAAATCAATTTCTATTAATTATCTCCCTTGATTTTTGCTCTTCAGAAATTTTTTTCCATCGATTTCTAACAACGGTTGTTTTATATTTAATTCGACCAAAAAAGATTCGTTTCTTCAAAAATTAATCTGTTCTAATGTGACATTACCGTAAAGGGAAAAGAAATCAGAAAAAAGGAAACACAAGTAAGTATCATTCCCTCAACTTTTTCTTTAAATTTAACTTGCAGGAAAATATTTTTTGTTTATTTATGATAAGAAATTCAGATATGGTTTAGTTTCGTAATGTATTTTATTCAAAAAATTATCTTTTTTTTTATTGTATTGAATTAATTTAGACGAGTATTACAATGCAAAATAATAATCATTTCAGTTTAATTTATTTTATAGTAAAACTTCATCGTCAGAGACTTTTTTATAAATGAACACGATGGTGGAGGTTCAAATATTCTTTTTTTTTTTAATTTAGAATATTCTTCTGGAAATAAAATATAAATGCTCTATTCAAACCGTTTCCTTGTAAAAAGTATTTGTTTTAGAAGACTTTTCTAAATAACTAGCCTTCTTTTTATTTTTTTTCGATTTCTACTGACTATTCTGCTTATTTTTCGTTTTTGAGAAAATCACGTCACTTCAAAAAAAGGGATTGGATTTCGAATGTTCGTATAATGCTAAATTGTACATTGTTTTGTTGAAGAAAATAATGGAGTTTTCTTTACACACTGTTTTGTGTACGTATTTATGTAATTATAAATGTAGCAGGTCTTTTTCTTTATTGTCACCTCGAAACTTCATTTGTAGATTTTAGACTCAGCTTGGCAATCCAGTTTCAGTGCTGGTGAACATTGCCACTGGCTTCCACCACCTAAACGCTTTTATTATTAATTAACCAAACAAAAAGAAATTAAGTTTTTTTTTGGGGGGGGTGCTTGGGTAGTAGATTTTTTTAAAAATTTTTGAGAGCCAAGTTGGATTCATTAATGTACATACTAACAATATGGCCACCATGGACCTTTGTGCTTTAACAAATTTCTACCCCTGTTTGAAAAAATTCGCCAAAAATCAAGGAATTATCCGATTTTAATGAAATTTTCAGTTTGGTTTAGTGGGTAGTGACCGGGAGACTGGGGTTCAATTCCAGGTCGAGTTATACCAGAAACTCAAAAAATTGTATTTGATGCCTCCTTGCTTTAACACTCAGCACTCTAAAGTACGGATCAAGGAAGAGTGAAGCCTCTAGAGAAAGGAATAGCGCTTCCCTGCATCTCGTTGTTGTAGCTATTGAAATGGGAACCAACTTACTTATTTATTAATTAATGAATTTTATAATGTATTAATTACTATATATAAAAAAAAAAAAAACTTGCTGATTTTTTTCTAGTCAATTAACTTTAACCCCTCTTTTTGGGGCGTTATTTAATTGGTAGGAGTATATGATATTGCATATAATTTCTGTATATAATAAAGTAACAGGCTGAAGATGTGATTGCCCAGTTGGATGGGACTGTAGAATACATTGACTGCACCTCTGCAGAAGAGTAACCCCCCCCCAACGATTATCCTGAATATAACACTAAACAATCGGATGGTAAAGTTCCAGTAATGCTAGAGCTTTGGGGAATGCAGGGTATCCCTTCATTGCCATTGCTCCCTGGTCCACTCTGGCCCTGATTGGTAGCACCTGATCGGGTTCTATGTATGGATCAAATAGAAGTAAATTGCATACTCATGCAAAACTGAATTTTTTTGACATTGAAACTGTACTTACACTTAACTGAATTGCTTGAAACAGAACTGTTTTGAAATTTAACTGTGTGTGGACAAAAACTATAATTATACTAAACTGAATTGTTTGAAATAGAAATATTTTTGACAATAAAACTGTGTACTCATGTTAAACTGAATTGTTTGAAATAGAACTGATTATTTGTATAAAAATGGATTTGGCATTAAATAACCTACAAAGGTTGATATGCCATAAAACCCAAACAACTAACGAACCTGAAGATGTGAATGGAATAAAGAAGAAATTTTTAAATTATGATTTCTTTGAAGAAAATAGTATCTTAGATCTGAATATGGAATTAAAAATGAAAAATAAAAAAAATGTTTTGAGAGCTTTTAATACTTTTATAGAAAATGTCATTCTGTAATTCTGTATCAATATTCATTCTACTTAAAAAGGACGAACTGTAAGTTTGCATTAAATTTTGACTTATTTTTCTTCCATCAAATAGTAAATCTAAAGATGTGAATAATTAAAGAATATCTTTACTGATTGAAAATTGTAAAGTTTAAAGATGTAAAAAAATGGTTGACCAAAAAAATATGGAAACCTACAGTAACAATCATTTGTTAAGCAATTTTCACTTTTATCTTTTCATTTAGAGTGAATATTTATGTAAAAATGTAAGGAGAAAAATCAAAGTTTAATTATAAAAAAGTGGAAATTTAAAAAAAGACAAGAGTAAAAAAATTGTGTTTTAGGGGCATTGAAAGATTTGTAGGCAAAAAAGGCAATTAAAAATATTTCACTATTTTAATAATGAATTTTAGAAAATTATTTCATTTAGTTTTCTTAATTATACATTCAAAAACAATGTTAACACACTTATTTTCCTTCTTTTTCTTTTTTTTAAGATTAAATACGAAAATAAACTATTACTGATACAATTTTCTGTATTTAAAAAAGTTGATTTTTTTTTTTTTTTTTTTTTTTATGGTTGGAAGTTCTAGCCTCACAGTTTTTGCTAGCAAACTAAAGCACACCAAAATAACTGAGTGATATGTGACTAATGAAAATATCATTTAATCTATGTACTCTTTGATATGATATCAAAAAGACTAATTAGAGGAAGACAGACCCAAAAATCCCAAAACAAAATAGCAGTAACATCACCATCTGAGATGACACATGAATGAGTTGTCTGTCTAAAACTTTATGGCAATAACTAATCCTTATCCTCTAAAGAATTTTAGGATTGATAAGCAAGTATGTACTTTAAATAATATAAAAGCATTTACATAATATACTTGTTCAAAGGTCAATAATCATTCAAGAAATCTTTTGTTGGTCATTAGCAAAATAAAGTTGGTGACTGTCGTTGAGGGTGACCGTAAGGCTCCTTTTTCAATAGCTACTACACTGAGGTGTAGGGGAGGGCACTACTCCTTTTCCTGGATTGCTCCACTTTACCATTTATACACACCTTATATTGCCGAGTGTTAAGCAAGGAGGTATCAAGTACCATTTTTAAAGTCTTTGGTATGACGCAACCTCCTGGACCATTAGCGAACACTCTACCCACTAAGCCAATGAGCCGGTTGTTATTATTAGCAAAATGATAGATGGGAACTACACAAGAATGCTGTGTGCTGTTTTGAACAAATTCTTGAAGCAGCATCCCACAAAACAGCTGTTGTACGATCACTTACTTCCTATCTCAGAAACCATCGATGAACAAGACATGCTGGACAAGTAAGAACAAACTTATTAGTGATGTCATTCTATCAACTCCTACACATTGATACAGCAGAGTTGGCTAACCAGTTAGTACTTACATCAGCTCGGTGCAGACTCTAGATGTAGTCTAGAGGACCTGTGAGGAGTAATAGATGATAGGGATGGATCACAAAAAACAGAGTGAGGGAAATCTGTACTGTCAGCCTGACCTGATGATGTAAAAGACACTGTTTCAACTCAAACTGTGGTCTGTTTTTTTAGTTCCATGCACTCACATCGAAATCACCAATAATCTTTGTCGTATTCTAAAATCTTTCTCATCCCTGACCTATGAACTTTGAACTTATCTCCCTTTGAACCCTTTTTGTTAACTTCTCTTCTTACTACTCTTCTATGTAGAAGTCATGTAAACATTTATTCAATATCAAAGTTTTATTAACAGGTCTCCCATTTTTCCTTTAGTACACCAGTCTTAAAAAGATTTGTCCTATGGTTGCCATGACAAAACAAACAAAACATTTGGGGTGATTAGCATTTGTTTGGGACCCTCAGTCTTATTTCCTTACAGTTGTTTGCTTGTTTTATTCTTTTCACTTTTAATGTTTTTATCATTGCACCCAGAAAACTCCTTGCTACATTCCCTCACAAACTTGGTAAGCAAAACTCACTATAATATTTACCCGACACTTGTAACAATGCTTTTAAAGAAAATACCTAATAAACTAGTTATACTACTACCATTGAAACTATTTTTCTTCTTCTTCTTCTTAATAATAATAATAAAGGAAAGAAAGAAATGTGTACATAATCAAAACAACTATTAAATAAAACAATACTTTCTTCTCTAATTTTGGAGTTAGAAAAATTCAGAAAAATAAATCAACCAAGTAAAAATGTTCACCATGTAGGGATTTTTTTTCAAGAGACAGGCATATATATTTCTCCTGTTATCTGCTACTTGATGTTGACTAATCCAATTATTTATTCTCCTCAATATTAAAATGCCAGAAAAAATTATTTGAATTTCACATGTATTCACACATAATCACATTATTTTTTGGGGTGTGTCCTCCTCGTGGTGTAATGGTTTAAGCGATGGACTGCAGAATCGTAGTAAGTGAGTTTGTACTCCAGTCGCGCTATTACGTTCACTTTCAGGTAAATACCCTTGGGAAAGGTATAAACCCCCTTATCCTCCCAGCTATGGGTTAAATAGTATCACTACTATTCTTCTAGGAGAATAGCTTTGGCATTAAATAACCTTTAATGGTTGGTATGCCATTAAACAAAGAAACCAAACCAAATCTCACATTATTTTTATTGATTTTTTAAAAATTAATTTTTTTTGTGTAAATGTCACGTGTACTACCATCTTATCATGTCACTATACCTTACGCTTGATTAGCCACTTTTTTCACATTTCTATCAGAAAATTGTGTAAAACATATGAAACTAATTTTTTTTTTATTCCACATCTTTTGGTGTTTTTCTATAAAATTTTGAAATCTCATTTAGTAGTTACTAGATGAGAAGATTTCAAAATTTTATAGAAAAATACCAATATTTTTTCTGGATCCATTTAAGTATAATTCTGGATTTGTCTGGATCTATTTTTGTGTCCCATTTTGAATTTGTTGGTTGCTCTAAACATTTCAGACAGTCCTTTAATTTTCATTATGCATTTTGGTTTGAAATTTATTTCTTATATTTCTAAATTTCAAAAAGTTGGTCTTATTTGGATCATTTTTTAAACTTGGTATTTCTACTGTAGGTGGTACAAATTATGGGGGTGGTTTAGAATATGCTGACTGTATCTCCATCAAAGTGCTAAGATCCCCCCACCACGAAGGTGGATTCTAGGTAGGAGACTAAACTACATCTGATGGTGAGGTTCTAGTTCTGGAGATCTGGGGAGTGTAGAGTCATCCCTTCATTACTCCCAGGTCCACTCTGACCCAAACTTGTTGTACTTGTTAGCATCCTATCTATGGGTCAAATAGATTTGTTTAAAAATTATATTTCATTAGATTGGGTGCAAAAAAATAAAAACATTTCAAGAAACAACTACACAAAAATGTAAATATAAATGAATAAGTAAAATTAGCAATTTTAGTCAAGGGCAACTCAAAAGCTCCATTTTCAATAGCTACTACACCAAGGTGTAAGGTTAGGTGCTACTTCATTCTCTGGATTGCTCCATTTTACTCTTGATCTGTACCTTATAATGCTGAGTGTTAAGCAAAGCAGCATCAAGTACCATTTTTTTTACCCAACCTGAGATTGAACCCAATTCTCCCAAACCACAGGTGGCTACTCTACCCACTAGCTCAATGGGCTGGTCATACTCGGTGCTAGTAGCAAATATTTGAACGAGACCTTCGAAGACCAAAGTGGAGAAAGGTTCGTTGCCAATGGCAGTCAAGCATAGGTCAGTTGGTCCTAAGATCCAGATGAAAGTCTTCCTGAAAGGTGCCAGATCCATAGGATAGAATATAAAAATAAATGAATAATGAATATGATTCCCTAACTTCTAAGCATAAAATAATCCTTGATGAGTTGGCATGCCATTAAAATCAATCAAGCAATCAATAAGTGATGGACATTTCATATTTTTGAAGCTTTCATTTTAATTCATTGTTTTGCTGTTCTTTTTGTTTAGAAAATAAAATTCTTTCCCCCACAATCATTTTATCAAACTTTAACAATGAATATGTGCAGGAATTGTAGATGTGAGAATGCTATTTAATGAATATTTAAAATCTACTTCATCTTTGCTTGGGTGAATTTAAATCAATAATTGTGTTTTTGTGGCAATTTTTCCTTGTGGCCAGCACAGTTTTGCCTGCTTGCCTCCACATTGTCTAAATTATTTTAAGACAAGATTAGTCAGTCATTGGTTTGGTTCAAAGTATACAAGCACCAAAAGGAAGAAAAAGTGGTAAAAACAAATTCCAAGAATATACTTAATGTTTATTTCCCCACCCCCGAGTTCTTCCTGATCAGGGTGGAGAGTTGATACCTTGCAACATGGACTTGGGCACAGTTCCCTTGCTAATGTTTTTATTCCACTCTGTTCAATGGTCAGCTCTTCACTCTCCTCTGTTCTATTTTGACTACATTAAATGGCAAGAGAAGGTTATAAATAACTAATTGAAGATGTGAAATAGAAATAAGCAGTTAAATCTGAAATCTTTCAAGCAGTGTCCTGATAACAAGTTTACTTGAACTTTCTCTGCTGTTTACTCCATTGTCTTGTAAACCAAAAAATAAAAAGACAACAAAATCTTAACATCTTTATTTATGTGCAAGACCACACATCAACATTTTATCTAAATTAAGAAAAAAAAAAAAAACTACAAAAAATACTTTTTAATGAATCTCTTAGAATTTTGCTGTGCAAAAAATTTAAAAAGGAAAAATTATCATTTATTCATACATTTTGTTTTTTTTAGATGATAAATAATTTAATCAAATGTTTACTTTTTTTGTTGGCTAAAATTTTTCATGTAAACTATTTTCTCATATTTTTTATCAATAAAAGAGTGTTTTTTTTTTTGTTTGTGATAAATCTTGGGCAAAAATTGAAAAAAATCCTCTATTCTAATTCAATTATGTTTCTTTAGCAGTAGTATAAAATTGCATTTCTGACTAAAAAGGCATTTTGTGATATTTTGCAGTTCACTGGAATTCAAATTTGAAAAGACATGTAAGCACATACCAAAGAGAATTCTTGCAAAGTGTGTGGATCTACCTATTGAAAGAGTTCATCTATCATAGTTACATATAAAGGATACAATTGTTATTTTTGCCAGATCTGTACCAGAGCCTTTTCATGAAGTCACACTTCAAAGTACACTACCAAACCCACATTGGGGAAATGCCCTATTATAGTCAAGTGTGTATATCAGCATTTTCTCCAAGTTTAAAGCTGAAAAGACACATGCATATATACAAAAGAGAGAAACCATACCCTAGTAAAGTAGATGGTTCTGTAAATTTATATAGTTCAAATTTAAAAAGAAATATGTCAATACACAACAGAGAAATCATGCAGAATTGACTTTTGAAAAGTGACATGAAAGCACACAAGAGCAAAACATTATCCTTAAAAAGTGCATAGATGAGCTTTCCCAGAAAATTTCAGTTTACAAAATATGCAGACACACACTGAAAAGAAGCCATGTACTTGTGATATGTGTGGATTAAAATTTTCACGGAATTCACATTTAAAAAGCCACATTCGAACACACACTGGAGAGAAACCATTTTCTTGTAAAGTATGTGGATCAGCATTTTCACACAAATCAACTTTAAAAAAGCACTTGCGAACTCACACTGGAGAGAAACCATATTCTTGTAAAGTGTGTGAATCAGCATTTTCAGAGAGTTCCAATTTAGAAAAGCACATGCGAATACACACTGGAAAGAAGCCATATTCTTGTGAAGTATGTGGATCAACATTTTCATTGAGTTCACATCTGAAAACCCATATGCGAATACATACAGGAGAGAAACCATATACTTGTGAAATATGTGGATTAGCATTTTCTCAGGGTCCACATTTGAAAACTCATATGCGAACTCACACTGGGGAGAAACCTTATTCTTGTAAAGTATGTGGAACAGCATTTATGCACAATTCCTCTTTAAAAATGCACATACGAATGCACACTGGTGAGAAACCATATTCTTGTAAAATTTGTGGATCAGAATTTTCAAACACTTACAAATTAAAAAAGCACATGCATACACATAGGGGAGAGATATCACATCCTTTTGAAACAGGTGCATCAGTATTTTCAAAAAAGTCATATATGTTTAGCCATATGCCAATACACCAGACAGAGAAACCATATTCTTGTGAAGTCTGTGGGTCAAAATTTTCAGGAAATTCCAATTTAAAAAAGCACATGCAAACACACACAGGAGAGAAACCCTATTTTTGTGATGTGTGTGGATCAACATTTTCACAGAATTCTAGTTTAAAAATTCACTTGCGAACACACACTGGGGAGAAACCATTTTCTTGTGAAACATGTGGATTAGCATTTTCACAGAATTCAAATTTAAAGAGACACATGCAAACACACATGTAAGTGATATTTTTTATAGAATTCACATTTGAAAATTTTAATTTTGATACACATTAGTAAGAAATTATTTCAAGTGTGAAAATATGAAATTTCAGAGAAGATTTTGTTCAAGAACACACATGTAAATACATATTTGATATATTTTTGTAAATTGTGTGGAATAGCTTTTTCAGACTACTTTTGATAAGAAATTTTTGTAAAGTATGTGGTTCCATATTTTCTCAGGATATCAATTTGACTAACTGCATTCAAATACACTGGATAGAAACCTTATTGTGCAAGTTATTTGGGGAGTTTCTGTTTTTATAGACACTAAAGTGGGCCCATTTTATTGAGTGTGGATCAAAATTTTCCCAGAGTTTTAGTTTAAAAATCTATCTGAAAACATAATAGAAGAACCCTTATTACTTGACTAGTGTATGTGTAGGCCTTTGCAAACAGTTCCATGTTAACATACAAATGTTATTGTGTAACCTTTAGCCAGCCATATTTATTTGTGAATAAAGTATCATTCACTGGTGGACTGGTACTGATCACTCTTTGAACCCAGGATGTTTTTATTTTTTATGTTTAATTTAATGGCTGTTACTTGTAGGTCAATACTCCACCCAACTCGCTGGTGGTCAGATTTTCAAAATCATTATTTGATTTTAACACTCAACAATCATCATTCATGTACCGGCATGCAGCTACCACTCCCCAATTCTAGGGTGGCACTGTCATAAATGTACACTGAAGAAAAGACATTCTCTTGTACAATCTATGAGTCAACATTTGCAACAATTTTAGATTTGAAATATACATATTAACTTTTGCAAGAAACTTTACAAAATATGTAAATAAGTATTTTTACATATATATTGTTCATTCTTTATTTGTGACAATTAAAGTGGGCTACAAAAGACAATGCCCACATCCATAAAAATTGATATAAAATGAATGTATTATATAAAGCCCACACAATTTTATGTCTCCCTGATAATATTATCATGTATTTTCCTTTATTTGCAGAAAGGAAAATGATCTCTTAAATATTGAAATTGTATTATTGCTATATTCAATAATTTTTCTTTATAAAATATATAAGCAAATTAAGGGGATTTTTTTTTAGAAACATTGAAGTAGTGTTACTGTTGTATTTAATAAAGTTTCTTTATAGAATATATTTTTAGGTGATAAAAGCCTTTAAAATTTTATGTCTCCCGATAATATTGACTTGTATTTCTCTTTATTGGCAGAAATTAAAAAGATTTGTTTAAAATGTTTTCTTTGTTATTATTGTCATCCTGAATAACATTTTTGTTTTAATTTTTGACTTTTTCTTTTAAATCAATTTAATAAATGCAGTTCAATTGTTTTCCTAGCATCATTCAAAAAACATTTTACAATCCATAAAAATCAAAATCCTTCAAATTTGTTTTTGTTGATAACGTGGGAAATATTTCCAAAAGGACTTTGAAACTATTGATATTTTAAACATTATTGATGAAGCAATTATGGGTTATTGATATTTTAAACTTTTTAAAAATCCTTTTTGATGAAGCAATTATGCAATATTGATATTTTAATGATTTTTTGATGAAGTAATTATGAGTTATTGATAAAGATACCACCATTTAAACTTCATTTATTTTTATGAATCAGATTGAAAAAAATGAGTTGCAGAATTTTTGTTTATCTTTCTCCGACAAGGACTGAAATGTTTGCAACAACTTTTCATTTATAATGAAGATTTGAATTTTGGTATGCATACTCCCTACAAACGAGGTGCCTTTTCAGAGGGAGTGGATTTGTGTGGGGGGAGTGACTGATTAGCCAGGAGTTTTTATTTCACAAACTCATTAGGTTTAAGAAAAATTATTCTACAGTTTTTTTAAGTCATGTTGATACTGAACATTATTATAAAATGAATGATAGCACAATTCTTGAAGTAATGATAATGTTTTATAGGCAACAAATTAAAAGTATATACCATTTGTTCATACTAAGAAAATTTATGTTTCATAAAATATGAAAATGCAACCTAATAGGTTGTGATTCATTGCTTTTAAATAAAACTTTATTTGATCATTTGAGAAATATAAAGTTTATAAAACTTTAAAGTTTTCTCTAAATTTGTAAATGTTTTAAATTAAACATGTACAAAAGTTCAATGATGAAATCATTTTTTTTTTATTTTAACTGTTTTTTCGGATTATGTCAGTAATGATATTTTAATTAGTTTTTTCACTTTAAATTTAAGACTAACTTTAATTTATTGTTTAACCTTTTGAGTCTTCAGACTAATTTACCCCAACCCCAGACATTTGAGCTTTATCTACACACCAGTAAACTGGTACTACATGAGCTACAGTCCTGTGCCTGGTATCCACGATAAAAAGCCTTGTGCCAAACTCACACGTACGTGAGGTGTATGACAAATAATATGAAGCAAAATATAAGTACCACCAATATACTGGTGTAACTAGTTCAAAAGATCAATTTAATAATATTTATAATATTGATTTAATAATATAATATAAAGAATTTTTTTGAAAGGATTAAAAAAGGATATATTGAAAATTAAGAATTAGAATCTTATTTTAGTATCTGTAAAACTCAACTTCAAAGATGTATCTGTTTTAAATAAAATGGATATTTTTACATATAATTATATTTTAAAGAAAAAAAACTACATTAAAATTTGGTATAAGACATTTAAATGTAACAAAAAATCTTTGAATGATTTGCATATTCAACTGACAAATTTAGCTATTTTCTAAAAAAGAAAAGAAAAAGAATCAGATGCCATTTTCAACTCTCATTATGACATTAATGTATATCGTTAAAATGCAACAAAAACAAATATTGTGCAAGAATTTATTTACAACAAAAAACAATATTTAGGAAGGATTTAATTATGACTAAAAATGCTTCTAATGAAAGAAAATTTAAATATTTTTTAATAGTTTAATGCTACCTGCATGTATATAATACATCTAAAATATTGAGTTTTCTTGTATGTATAATTGAGTTTATTTTGTCTTTCCTAGAAATATTTTTTTTAACTGAATGTGAAAATTATCTGCGAATAGGTAAATTGGCATGATTGTTACATCGTAACGTGATGTCATTGATTTTTGTGCTGTTTGTCGTAACCTGATGTTACTCCTAATTTCTTAGAAACTGGAAGTTTAGTAAAAGAAAGTTGTAACTCCATCTCGATATAAATATCAGCCTCCAGAGAATTGAAGACAGCAGCCCAACCTTTTCTTTTTCAGGTCTACTACAAGTCTTATCTCTTCCTAACTGCCTTTCAAAGTAGTTGACAATATTTCTCATCAACATCTTGAGGACAATGATGTATTAGCAGCCACCCAAATGCGACAAACATTTGAAGTCTATGAGCAGAGAGCACTATTCGGATTACCGTCGACTTCACTAGCAGAGCAGCAACCCATCACAACTCTGGTCATATGACCCGGCCTTCAAGTTGCTAGCTTCACTTCAGAAGCTAATGACATCACTTAGACAACATTTTATCAACTCTTCAAAGCTAACATTTTGACCAAACCTCGGTTAATTGCTGAATCAATGACCAGAACATCAATTAGCTTGTTTCTGGGATCCGACACATCTGACTCTTTGACCATCTGAAGACTACCTGGCCACATAGCTGCAACAACAACCTGTTCAAGATCATCTAGATTTGCTGTCGCCAAAAATAATTAGAGTAATTGAGTCTACACTTTTGCAAAAATAAGTTTTCATGCCTTTTAGCAGAATATATTTCTAATTATTCCTTTAATGATGGCAAATGGTTAGTGTCAGTTTTTATCATATTTAACCACACCTAATTGAGCTTTCTGATTGTATAAAACTGGTGTCTCTCCAAAGCTGTAGATGTCTAGTACTACTGTATGGGTACACCTCTTGGACTTTGATGAAATATGTAGAGAAAAAGCTTGTTGGCAAGTACACAAGGATGCTGCATCAATTTTTTGAGTCAATTCTGAAGGCAGTATCCAACAAGGCAACAGCTATATGGCTACTTACCTTCAATCTCACTAACCATCCAAATAAGACAAGCAATATATTCTGGACCCCACTGGAAAGTAAGGATGAACTGATAAGTGACGTTATCCTATGGAAAAAATAAATGGACGCACCAGTGTTGGTCAACCAGCAAAAACTTATATGCATCAATTCTTGGTCAAACATTGAATGTAATGTAGTGGATGTGACAAGGACAATGGCCATCCTTTTCATGAACTTTATCTGAATTTACTTTTTATGTATTTATAACCAAATAAGAATCTGTTTTTACATTTACTCCTTTGTTTTTGTCATATTTGCCTTTTCTGTGTCACTTCACTCATTTATGAATATTTGGGTGGGGGTGTCAACATATATATTGGCCCTACAACATGTCTCTCAATCTTTTTTTTAATTTGCAATTTGTTTACAAAATACTGGAGCTTTAGGGAATGTAGAGTACCCCTTTATTGCCATCACTTCAGGTGTACTATGACCCAGAGTGGTAGCACCTGATAGGGTCCTATCTATAGGTCAAATAGAACAAAACAGTGTACTTATACTAAACTAAATTGTTTGAAATTGAACTGTTTTTGGCATTTAAATTGTACTTAGGTTTAACTGAATTATTTGAAATAGAACTGTTTTAACTTTTAAACTGTGTACTTATACTAAACTGAATTGTCTAAAAAAAGAACTGTGTGTATAAAAATGGATTTAGCATGAGATAACCTACAATGGTTGATATGCCATAAAATCAAACCAAATAAAAAAAGAGGTTTGTTTCTTTTACTGAAATATTTTCAATGTTAAAATTGCAAAGCCATTTGATACAAAGAATTCAATATAAATAATAAAAATGTCCACCATACTTCAACTCATATCCTTTGTTAGTTTTTAATTCTAGCACAACTGTCAGGTAAATATATGTATATGTCTGTATATATAAATATATAGTTGCATATTCTATTTTGTCAATAATTGTATTGTTGGGACTGATGTACGAGGGGCCTTCAATAAGTTTCCAGACTTTTTTTCATATGGGCACATACATGAAACTCTAGTCCCCTTCGAAGTAATCTCCTTCAGCTGCAATGCACTTGTTGTACTGTTCCCACAAATTCTGCAAGGCCCCATGGAAGTCCTCTTGTGTGCACATGTCAATGACCTTCGTTGCAGCCTCTTTCATCTCCTCAATTGTCTCATAACGACAGCCTCTGAGCATTGGGAATCACCAAAAGTCACAGGGAGCAAGCTCTGGACTCTAGGGAGGCTGAGGAACTGTCTTGATGCCCATCTTGGTCAAATAGTCTGTGACAAGGATGGAGTTGTGGACTGGTGCATTGTCCTGGTGGAAATGCCACTGAGCCAATTTGAAAAGTGCTGGCCTCTCCCGACGGAATCTCTTCCTGAACTCCCTTAAAACCTCAACATAATAACCCTAACCCTTTGGCCAATCAATTCTGGTGTTCTGACTTCCTTACTCCTCCCACACCTCTCATCATCCCTCACAGACTCCCTGCCTTCCTTGAATCTCTTATGCCACTCAAAAACTGATGCTTGATTCATGCAAGATGCTCCAAAAGCAGTCTGAAGCATTCCATACATTTCTGTAAATGGCTGAATGTTAAGTGTGAATGAATATGAACAACAAGTAGAATTATAATATAAATATAAAAAAACAATTTTTTTCAAACATTCGGTTAAATGGAAATAAGATTTTGCCTTATTTTTTATGAAGTTCTGTCAAAACTTCCTTGTTTAATGCTAAAGTTTTTAACTTTTCAATAAAAGTTGGATAAACAGAAACTGTTATTTGGCTCAAACCATTTTTATAAGAATACCATCTAATCTGCTTTCAATTTTGTCTGATGTTTCAAAAATGGTAGATTTGAATTAATTTTGAAAATCCTACAATCTTTTTAAGTTACTTGGTTTTATTTAATGTGAAAGTTCCATGTGGAAATATAATAAAGATTTTTATTACTGGCTCATTGGCCTAGTGGGTAGAGTGTTTGCCAATGGTCTGGGAGACCTAGATTCAATCCCAGGTCGCGTCATACCAAAGACTTTAAAAATAGTACTTGATACCTCCTTGCTTAACACTCAGCAATATAAGGTTTGTATCAAGGGTAAAGTGGAGCAGTCCAGGGAAAGGAGTAGTGCCCTCCCCAACACATCGGTATAGTAGCTATTGAAAAGGAAGCCTTCTGGTTTGGTTTGGTGGGTTTTATGGCGTATCAAACTTTGTAGGTTATTTAACGCCAAATCCATCTTTATGTAAATAATCTGTTTAAAACAATTCAGTTTAGCATAAGTACACATTTTAATTGTCAAAAACATTTCTATTTCAAACTATTCAAGCAGTTATACATAACAATTCAGTTAAGTGTAAATACAGTTTTAATGTCGAAAAACAGTTCTATTTCAAATAATTCAGTTAAGCATAAGCACGCAGTTTAAATGTAAGTACGGTTTAATTGTCAAAAACATTTCTATTTCAAGCTATTCAGTTTACTCAAACAATTCAGTTTAGCATAAGAATGCTGTTAGTTCTAGTTAACCCATAGATAGGGCCCTATCAGGTGCTACCACTCCAAGCCAGAGTGGACCTGGGAGCGATGGCAATGAAGGGGTACTCCGCATTCCCCAAAGTTCCAGCACTGCTGGAACCTCACCATCAGATTGTTTAGTGTCATATCAGGACACTCGTTGGGGGGAGTCTTACCCCTCTTCAGAGAAGCAGTCAGTGTATTCTACAGCCCCAGCTGACAAGGCAAGACGCCTTCTGGTCGCCCTCGACTAGAGTCACCAACTTTACTTTCTTACTATATATTAAATATTATTGATTTGAATTAAATTTCTAAATTTACTTTCTTCTTATTTTTTCAAAAGCTAAAAGTATTTACAGCATATTTTATTAAAATAAACTACTAAACACATTCAGAAATAAAACTGCAGTTTTTTTTTATTAAGAGTTTTGTTGTACAATTTGTGGTTTAGGAATTGAAAAACCGCAGGTGACATTTTTCATGTATCGTTTGTTGTCATATAGAAAATCAATGGGGAAGAGACACACAGACAGCAAAACTATAAATAAATAAATAGGGAGTTGGTAGGATAACCAAACACAAACAAAATGTCCTTATAACATGAGGGCAGATGATATTACCATTTAAACATAAATGGCAGTTGACATTGTAGAGTTCTGTTGCCTCTTGTTATATTAAAAGAAAGAAAATAAAATAATGAAGGCGTTGATATTGATGGTTTTCAATTTTGTAGTTTAATGACAGCTTGAGAGGAAGTTTTTCTTTGTGCTGTGAGTCGCAGAAGGTTGCAAGACAGTTGTAACTGGCTGTGCGGGAACTTAGTACTTAGCCAGACACTTCGGGGTCCATTTGGTTTAGGAGGGAGGAATAATTGAACAGGAAATGGTCTCCTAAAGGAAGCAGAGGAACAAATGTTGAAATGTGCTCTCTCAAGATGAAAAGTCCCTCTGCTTTTGGAATCGTCCCGGGATAGAGAGAGAAATGTTATCTCTCGTGTCGGCTGGGCCCTCCTTGCTGTCGGCTGGGCCCTCCTTGCTGCCAGCAAGGAGGAAAGGGAAAGAGAGCTCGAGCATGGTTAGCACCGCTTTTATGGTGCCCGGGGAGAATAGCATCGGTTATTCTCATTGGATGAAATGTATAATTTCAAACTCCAACAGCACAAACAATTCCCGTACTAAATAATGGTTTGAAATTCTTTCTGCTACATCCTCTTCTTTCTTTCCTTCGCTTCTCAAACATTCACACAATGAAATCAACTCCAAAACTAAAGAAAACACTTTTTTCCCCACATTAACCACTCCTTTTATCTCCCCAACCACCTATCCACTTAGAATTCATTTAATTTCTGGTGTTTTCCTAATAAACTGCCCCTTCCGGCTGATTTTCCTTTTACAGGTTTGGCTGGTGGTAAGCATATGTACTTTGCACCACGCAATTCAGGGCAAATTTCCAATATATCCATTTTAATTTTTTTTTAAATCCCGAATTTAAATTTCTCAATAATTCATCTTTCTTTTATTATAATACTTAACACTTGTACCCGGTTATGGCTAACAGAATCAGAACAGGTGACCCCCCCATGGATTCAATAAAGGACGTAGTTTAAAATTCCATGAAGGTTCCTAAGTTCAACAACCCCCTGAAGAAGGCCGGAGGACATATCGGCTGAAATGTTGTGAAAATAATAAAGATGAAGACAATAGTCCGAAAACCTTTAATGATAAAAGTCATCAAGCTTCATCTCAGAAATTTTGACAACTTTTAGTACATAGTTTTAAAATCTTTTTTTTTTTTAATCTAAAAATTCACCTTACAACTCATGTTTTGTTTCTATGTTTTACAAGACATTAAAACAACTTTTTGATGGCAAATTTTCCTGGTTCTATTGAGTGTAAAAATAAAATCATTATAACTTTGAGATATTAAAAATGGATTTGATAAAATGAAAATAAAAGGAAAACATTAAGAAAAAATATTTTAAAAGGTCAAGGAAAATACTAGAAAGTTAACTTTTCAAGAGGAACTTGATAAAAGGAATAAATAGCAGGGTAGTCTTCAGACCTTTTCTAAAATCGACAAGAGAGGAACTTAGAAACATGGACCATGAAATAAGAAAATAGATGACAATGTATGTGGCCTAACTACAGAAAGATGACATAGATAAGCTATACATGACAAGAAAAGGTAGAAAAAGATTCACCAACGTTGAGGAATGTGTCGAGACAGCAACAAAGGAGCTCAAAGAAAATACAAATCAGAATAAAGAAAAATTAATTATAGCAGTTAATAAAAACAAAAGCAAAAAGAACACAAAGAAAAATATATAAACAGGAATTACTAAAACAAGAAAACATAAATTGGACAAAAAAAACCCAACATTCAGCTTCAGATGACTTGCACACGGCTTTAGAAAGGAAACCTGAAAATAAAAGTAGAATTATTGCGATGGGGATATTATTATTATAAGGTTTTAGGTTTACGTTGTTTTTTGTTGGTATTACGTTGGTTGTGTTGGTATTATGTTGGTTGCATTGGTATTTTGTTGGTTGTTATCCCCTCGCTAAATGATTGATGGAAAATAAAGATGGTGGAGAAGAACAAAGACGTCGTTAGGTTTGAAATGAAGGTCTTAATGGCAGCATCAAGTAAAGGGGTTTACGCTGGTATGCTGCGAGTCTCGTAGGAAGGAAAGAAGGTAGGAAGTGGTTATAGTGTATCTAATTTGTTTTTAACTAGGATCCCTTGGTCTAGAAGAATAGACCCAAGAGGTCCATAAACTAGATGGCTCTCCTCATAGTGTATGATGCTGCTGCTGCTATTCAAGAGCAGACGTCCGTTCCCATTGAGGATTTCTGAGGAAACGAGAGTTTCACGGGCTTTCTTCAATTTTTGGTGCTGCTAGAAAATATGGTTCGGGATGAATAGGACAGGTCATCCTGATCGGGTGAAAATGTTTGGCGACTCTAACAGTGGAATTAAATTACGCGCCAAACAAAAAATACAAGTTTCTTTCTGCTACAGAATTATATGTAATCACATCAATAAGATGGGACCTAAAAAAATAGAAAGTTTCGACTATGTAAAGAGAGATATAAAAGAGTAAACCACATAATAAGAGATTGCATCAAACAGGTACAGAAAGTGTCAGAGCATATATGAGTGGGTGGGAAGGTCATCCACTGAGAATTCTGCAAGTGACTAAATCTAAAGAGTTAAACATGACAGTGGGTGGATTTCACCTTTCCAGTAAATAGCAGTTAAAATAAAGAAAAGCAAAAAACTCGAGAAATATCTAGGCCTTGCTTGAGATTTTTAAAATTTGGAATATGAAGATGATAGTAATATCAATCATATGAATAATTTCAAAACAAAACTGAGGGAACTTGAAATCTGAAGATGATCTGAAGCTGTTTGAACCAGGGCATGGCTGAGATGAGATAAAATATTTTGACAAGTCCTGGAGGTCTGAAGAGACATGCTGTCACTTAGATTCTATGGAAAACCACCAATTACGACTGGTGTGAAAACCAGACAAAAATTTAAATAATAAAAATAAAAGAAGAAGAAAAAGATGAAGAAAATAAGACAAAGTTTTCTGGAGTTTTAAGATACAAACTGATCCCCCAAATCAGACCAGAATATCAGACATTGTTCTAGTTAACCAGAAGAAACCAATTTGTCGACTTGGGAATTTCACCGTCTCAGCAGATCACTGAGTAAAAGTCATTAGAGTCATGTACATAGCACAGATTCCCTTGGTTCTCTCTTACCATCCATCCCTATTGGCCATCTCTCTAGGTAGGTCCTCTAGACTGCATTCAGTGTCCACACAGAGATGACGAATGTAAGACTTTGTTGGTCAGCCACCACTGGTGTTTCCATCTGTCGGAGTCTATCGGGGAACATCACTTCTGAGTTTTTCCCTGCTTCTCCAGCACTATTCAGCATGTTTTGTTGGATGATTTGTGTGATGGGAAGTAAGTGGCCATAAGGAAGGCGAAAAACTGGACCTTGCTAGAGAGCTGAAAAAGGTAACCTACATGAAAGTGATAGTTCAAACCTCCTGAAACAGTCTTAAAGAATTTGGAAAAGAAACTGAGGTAACTAGAAATCCAAGTAAGAATTGAGATTGTCCAGACCACAGTAGTGCCGATATTCTTCAGAATACTTCAAGAGTCCTAGAGAGTTGCTCAGAATTACTGTCACTCAGACTTCAGTGAAAACCATGAATTGGAGTTGGTGTAAAAAATTTGCAAGAAACAACAATAACACGAGGCATGACTTGGTAAGGAAAGGGGATCCACTGGGAATTGTGCAAGAGATTAAAATTTGACCAGGCTGACAAACGGTATATGAAGAAAAACACAATTAGTCCAAGAAGATGAAAGGCATAAATTTCTCTGGAACTTTGAAATACAAACAAATCACCCAATCCACAAATGGATCAGCTAATCCTTGTCTGAAGACTCCCACCTAGTACTAATTAACAAGAAAAGAACTTGTCATCAAGTGGGTTTTGTCATTCCACAGGACCACTTAGTGAAAATGAAATCAAATAAAAAAATAAATACTTGGATCTTGCTAAAGAGCTGAAAAAAGATGTGACACATATGGGTGATGCTGATTGCAATTGTAGCAAGTGTCCTTGAAACAGTACTCAAGGGTTGAGAAAGAAGACTGGAGTAATTAGAGATCAAAGGAAGAACCAAGACTATCCAGACCACGGCACTGTTAAAATCAGCTATAATACTTTGACGAGTCCTGGATACCTGAGATTTGTTTTCACACAGACTCCAAGGTAAAAACAACAACAACAACAACAAAAAAACATCAATTAGAGCCAGAATGAAGAAATCACAAGGAATGAAAAAAAAAAAAGAAAACAAAGCAAAAAACAACAACAACAAAACACCATGACCATCACCATAACAACAACAACAATAATAATAATTATAATTAAACTTTTTCTTATCTGTCTTATAATTAATTGGATAAAGATGATATCTTTAAAAAACTTTTCTTTTTTTTTTAAAAATTTATAGCGTTTTGTTGTCCCAAAATTTTCCATTGTGAAATGTTACTTCTTAAAATTTAATATAAACAACCTTTTAACACTATTTACAAATATCTCAAATTCTATAAATCGTACAAAACATTTTTTCTAACAAAATCTTTCTTGACAGAAACTGTATCAAAATATAGATTTTGAGTCAAAGGTGAACACTTACCGACGAAACATCTTTTTGAAGAGTTCTCTTAATTATCTCCCTTGAAATACGTTCTTGAAACTTTTTGCATCGATTGCCAACAACGGTTGTTTTTAAATTCAAATATACAAGTAAAAACCAGTTTAATTTCAGTTTCTCTTTTCTTTTGGATGTCCACAAAGGAAAAGAATTCAGACCAAAGAAGACAGTAAAAAAATGTGAGTATTTTTTCTCTAATTTCTTTTTGCTTCACAAAATAATCATTGAAAGAAATGATTTAGTTTCGTAATTTGCTTTTGTCGAAACTATTTTTTTTTTACACCTCGCCTTTGAACGAATTTCAACTTCGTTTCTACACTAGATATTTTTCATTTTGAGGAAAGCGTATTGCATGGTTCTTACGAGGACATTCGATTTACGATGTTTGCATAATACAAATTGTACATTGTTTAGTGTATGTATTTATGTACCAGTATTGCCCGGGATTTAAAAAAAAATGATATAAAAGCACAATCTTTTAAACTAAAATTAATTCTACTTTTTGGACGAATTTATCTTGTCTTATTAATTTCCATGTTATAATTTGGTGTCTATATATGAACTTGTTTAAGTTCACCAGGGAAAATATTTTTCTGGTATATATAAATATATAAAATTGATAACAATGATCCAAGTGGAAGGAGAGAGGTTGACACTATAGCGTTTTGGTTCTACTGAACCATCATCAGGGCCATGAGAGGTGATATTAGCGATTTTGAGTCAAAGATGGATGTTTAAAAATACAAAAACCTAAGGGAAGATTTGTATAAACTTTTTCTTATTTTACAAATTTTCTCCTAGGTTTTTGTATTTTGAATTTTTAAACATACATCGTTGACTTAAAATCGCTAATATCACCCCCTCATGGTCCTGATGATGGTTCAGTAGAACCGAAATGCTATAGTGTCGACCTCTCAATAAATATCTCCTTCCACTTGGATCGTTGTTATTAATTTTTCTACATATTTTCGGATCACAGTCCTTTATTTACTTCTCATATATATATAGTGTAAGTAAGTAAAGTTAGCGACCATAGTCGAGGGTGACCCGAAGGCTCCCTTTTCGATAGCTACTACACCAAGGTGTAGGGGAGGGCGCTACTCCATTCCCAGGATTGCTCCACTTTACCCTTGAACCGTACCTTATAATGCTGAGTGTTAAGCAAGGTGGTATCAAGTACCATTTTTAAAGTCTTTGGTATGACTCGACCTGGGATTGAACCCAGGTCTCCCGGGCCATTGGCGAACACTCTAACCGCTGGGCCAATATGGAAACTCAAACCTGGTTTGTTATATCCCTGCAAAGGAATAAGGGATTAACAATAGCCATACATCGAGCACTCATATAGATTTATATGATATTCCTCATATATTCTATAAAAGAATAATCCACATCCAGTGTCTAATTAGCTCCCGAAACTCACTGCAATTTTTTTTTTTTTCGTAAAAAATTATTTTAAATTTTATATGGGGGTTCACTTTCATATTATTATTCAATGCAGAATGATTAACCATTGCAGGAACAGTTAGCATTGGAAAAGACAAGTTACCAGACACGTCATATAACTAATTTCTTTTTTTAAATTTCAGTGTGTATGGAGGTGAGGTCATTTTTTAATACTTGTTAGCATTAAAATGGAAAATTTGTAACGTATTTTTTGCTTTTGTGAGGGTTTTCTTTTTTTAGGAGAATTTTTTTAAGGGGAAAACTTTTTTTTGATATCACTGAAAAAATGCAGTCAGTCCAAGAAATATCATGAAAATAAAGATTGAATAATATTACATTGGGGACTTGTGTGTGTATTCAGTTGAAATTGATTATTGTATTTCCTTTGTTGAGTTGAGATTTGTCCATGAAAAATAAATCTGGCTTTCTCCTTCTGTTGTAGCGATGCACACAATCTACTCCTCTGGGAATATTTTTTTCCTTGTGTGTTGCTCGGGGCCATTGTGATGTCAATGCCTCTTAAATGTAAGTGGTAGGTATGTACCATATCACCCGGTGCTGTTACAGGCGAAACACCGTCCTTCAGCGTCGCATTATATCAGCAGACAGCTTCTGGGATCGAACATCACTTCCTGGCTGCAATCACTTTTATAGACTGGTGGCTCCTCTCTACCATGCCATTTCCCACCAGCATGTAGGCACACCGGAACCGAAGCTGCACACCCCACTTTCTCAGGAACTGTGAGAATTGCTCTGAAGAAAATGCTGTACCATTGTCCGTTGATATTTCAGCAGGCAGGCCCCAGTTGTAAAAGATGGACTCCAGTTGGTGTATTATGTTGGCAGTGTCCTGTTGATGCAGCGGTCACCAAATGGCAAAGGAGGAGAGACCACAGTTGATAATAGTCAAATAGAGCTCGCTGCCAACATGTATGATATCCATCCCCAGCCTGTTCCAAGCATGGGTAGCACTCAACTTTCCTTTTTGCCATTGCACCGGTGCTGGGTCGATTGAATGGCATGCATCACACCTTTGCACCACCATCCTGATGTCCTCCTTTTAAACTGCTGGTTTGACCATGTTCAAGAAGTTGAGCGTCTGTTTAATCCTGGGATACCCACACTGTTCATGTATGCTCATTATTCACTCTAGGTCTATACTGAGTGCGGAAGCAGTATATGGTAGCTGCAGTGGCTCAGACCTCTTCAAAGCAGCAGTCAACCAATGTTGTGGAACATGAGTCAGTGCATCTGCTCTGTTTACTGCTGATTTAACCAACGCTATATCAATGGACACATTGTACTCTTTGATAGTTTCAGTTAGTGTAGTGATCTGCCTTCATATCAGCACCTTGCTTGATGCCTTGGTGGTCAGTTGTGCTCTCCCAGTTAGCACATCTGATAAACAATGGTGGGTGCTTGCTGAGTTTGTGACGGTGTGTAGCACTGTTGCTTGCCATTGGAGTGCCAGGTTAATCCCCTTCAGAGTAGTGTCTAGTACAGCCAGATTTATATGCTGCGCTTCCTTTCCTGGTTGTAGCCAGCAGGCGTCCTCTATGATGGACCCATTATCTTCAAGCGAGCTGGCATCCACCGAAATGATGAGCTCATTCCCATCAATCCTATTTACCAACCCCTCTGCTCGGGCAGGATATGACACAAAATCAATTTTTAAGTGGAGTTTAACAGGTTTGAATTCAGAGTTTTCCTTCTCCTAGACTAGTTGCCTAACCAAGGCTGAAGAACCCAGTCTGTCCTACTATTTACCCATAGCTGGAGGGAGAATAATTGGATTCATACCTTTCCAAAGGATATTAGTGGTACGTGAAATGCTATCAGTCTCGTCCAGGATTTGAACTCGTGTCGCCGTGTCCATTTCCTATGACAATTACCATTACACCATGGGCACCTCATTTCCATTAATGCACCAGTCGCTTTGCATGGGAATGTCATTTATCACTCCAAACTTTCAGTTATTCTGTATCTCAGGGTAACGTCGTGCACCTCATCATCCCATCCTGACGTAAAAGAAGTCACGCGATGCTTTATGGCTGCTACCACCACTCTAAGCCAGCCACATTTTGGGAAATGGCCTACTAGCTTCCCTCACAAGGAGAAGGTGCTCCAATAAGTGATCACTGGCAGGACTTCCAGGACGCCACTGCCACACCTCCATCAAAGTTTTTCTCCATCTCCATCGACGTGTAGTCTGAATACATTCATCCCCATCTAGAGTGGCTCTTGGACCTTGCACACCAAACCAAAACATTCTAAATGCTCCTTAAACCTCCTTAAATTTTTGTCGATATGCTTCAATGAAAGTGTGGAGACCAGCGCTAGCGTCTTTTCCCCTGAGTCATTTCCTGGACACTCTGACGCAAAGTGACCCATCCTTTGGCATCACAATGTAAGATGATGTTACACTTTGAATTTCCTCGTCCTGCACCATGACCACATTTATAATCACTGACATAATCTTTGGGACCACATTAAGACTAAATCCCAGTCGAGTGAGGTAATATCTCCACCCTTTTATCATAATAGTCTGAAAGGGCCAGAGGGATTGGTGGACTCACATAAGTTTTGATATGCAGAAAGACTTCAAAGTGATTGATGATTGTGACCACTTGAAGCAAACTTTAGAATGTGGATGACATTTGGTTAGAGCTTAAAAAAAAAAGGACCTTTATGAGAGAGGGTGATAAAATAAACATTGTCAAGGAAGGAACCAAATTTCATTGCAAAATGAATTCCAGCTGCTTTTATTGGTTTTACGACATGAAAAACAAGTCTCTTGGTATTGTTCATTACAAAAAAGTCTTTTGGCAATGTTCACCATAAAGTAACTAGTCTTTTGACATAATTTACTACATTCTTTAATAAAGTTGGTAAACGAGCCTGAGATGCAGATCTGAAAAGTCTTCCTCTTTTATTAATGATGCATCTGCAATCTTAAGAATGAGCATCAATCGGGATGTTGCTTTTGAAGGTCCATAAATGATATGTTATTTGTGGCATCCCAACACAATTCCTCAATGTTGAATCTTTTTCTTTGTCTGAATGGAATTTGCAATTTATTGTTTGCTGGTCTGTGATGATCATGAAGTATCGTCTTCCTTTTAAATAGTTGAACATTTTTTCACTGCTTCTTCCACTATGGTACACACCTCCTTTTTAACTGCAGCATTTAATATTATGCATTCATTGTAAATTGAATCCCTGTTTTAAACTTGAGTGACATGCTATCACTTCAAAATTGATTTTTTTTTTAAATCATAAACTTACAAAACGTCAAATTCATTCAAAATATATTTCACTACAATAATGCACAATGAGATTTAAGTAAATTTTTACGAAATATTATTTGTTATGGAAAAATAACTTATCCTCAAATTATTTTAAAAATCCACTCCATTTAAATTTTGAATTATTTTTTTATTATCTATTCATTTTAGATTTCAGTTTTTGCTAATAAACCATTTTTATTAATTTGCCATTATTATTATTATTACTTAAAAATCCTAAATAAATGAGTGTCAATGATAAATTTTTAACTTTGAAAACTTTAAGGAATTAAGAATAGTGATATATGACTCACTGAATCTGAAATCCTTAATTAATACGGGTCCTTTTGTTTCTGATAAATTGATCTTAGGCGAAAATGTAAACATCTTGTATTTAGATATATAATTTTAAATGTTTCTTGAAAATTCTATAAAAATTTCATTCATGACTAAAAAAAGTGTTTTGTAATATTTTGCAGTTCATTGGAATTCAAATTTGAAAAGACACATGTAAGCACTTGCCAAAGAGAATTCTTGCAAAGTGTGTAGATCTACCTCTTGAAAGAGTTCATCTATCATAGTTACATCCAAACATATAAAGGATATAATTGTTATTTTTGCAAGATCTGTACAAGAGCCTTTTCCTGAAGTCACACTTCAAAGTACACCACCAAACCCACATTAGGGAGACACCCTTTTCATTTAGTTTCTTTGTTTAATGGCATATCAACTTTCATGTGTTATTTACTGCCATCTTGTACAAGAAGAGTAATGGCACTATTTAACCCACAGCTAGGGAGATAAGGGAGCTCATGCTTTTCTCAAGGGCATCAGTCTGAAAGTGAACATAATAGCATGACTAGAATTTGAATTCACTTCCTACAATGTTTGCTGTACATCACATTAGCCACTACTTTATGAGGTCTTTCCCCTAGATATCCTATTATAGTCAAATGTCTATATCAGCATTTTCTCAGAGTTTAAAACTGAAAAGCTACACAAAACAGAGAAGCCTTGTTCTTGGTTAGTTAATGAATCTACATATTCATATAGTTCAAATTCAAAAAAGCACATATAAATCCACTGAAAGGAAATCATATAGAATTTACCTTTTAAAAGTGTTATATAAACACACAGAGAAGTCAAATATTATCATTGTGAAGTGTATTGATTAGCATTTTTAGAAAATTTCATTTTAAAAGATATGCAAGTCTACACTGAAAAGAAGCCATGTACTTGTGGCATGTGTGTGGATTAACATTTTTGCATTATCCTGGTATTAAAAAAATCACACTTGAATGTATACTGAAGAGAAGCGGTGTCCTTGTAAATTGTCTGGATCAGCAGTTTTAGAGAGTTCTAATTTAAGAAAACCTATGCAAAAGCACTCTGGAGATAAATCATTTTCTTGTGAAGTATGTGGGTCTGCATTTTCATTGAGTTCAAATTTGAAAACCCATATGCGAACTCACACTGGAGAGAAACCATTTTCTTGTGAAGTATGTGGATTAGCCTTTTCTCAAGGTTCACATTCCATTTTCTTGTGATGTTTGTGGAGTGGCATTTACAGAGAATTCCAAATTAAAAAAACATGTTCGAACTCACACTGGAGAGAAACCATATTCTTGTGAAATATGTGGATTGGCATTTTCTCAGGATGCACATTTAAAAACTCACATGCGAACACACACCGGAGAACAACCCTATTGCTGTCAGGTGTGTGGATCGGCATTTATGCATAATTCCTCTTTAAAAACACACATGAGAAAACACACGGGTGAGAAACCATATTCTTGTAAAGTATGTGGATCAGCATTTTCACGCAATTTCAGTTTAAAGAATCACATGCGAACACACACTGGAGATAAGCCATATTCTTGTGAAGTTTGTGGCTCAACCTTTATGTACAATTCCTCTTTAAAAAATCATATTCGAACACACACTGGGGAGAAGCCATATTCTTGTGAAGTGTGTGGATCATCATTTATGTACAACTCTTCATTAAAAAAACATATGCGAACACACATTAGTGAGAAGCCATAGTATTGGAAATTGTATGAATCAGCATTATCAGAGCACTCTAATTTAGAAAATCACTTTTGAACACATATTGAAAAGAAACCTTATTCTTGTGATATATTTAGATAAATATTTCATTGATTTCACCTTTGAAAGCTCAAATAGGTGAGAAACAATTTTCCTGTCAAGTATGTGAGTCTGCTTTTACAAAAAATTTCAATTTAAAAAAGTATGTTTGAACAAATTAGACAAGTACTATATTCTTTGGAAATATGGAAATTACCATTTTCTCCATATTCCGATTTGAAAAATCAGTAATGATGAACACATGTTGAAAAGAAGCTTCTTTTTTTTTTTTTTTAAATCTGTGGTTCAGTATTTTTACACAAAGTTCACATTTAGAAAGCCACATCCAAATACACATATCAGTGAATCTTTTTTCATAAAGTGTGTGGATTTATATTTCCACTGTTCATTATTGAAAAAAACACCAGAAAAACATTTCTAATAATTTTTTTGTGATTTAAACTAATTAAACCTTCAAACTAACCACATGTTTTTTATCTTTTGAAAAAAGTAAATATTTTACATTTTATATGGGGGTTCACTTTCACATTTTAATTCAATGTCAAATGATCACCCATTTTTGCAAAAGTTGTCTTTAAGAAAGACAAGTTGAATTGTTGTAATTATTTTTACCTTCAGGGGAAAGGGAGTTCCTTTTTTTGTCACTGTGGGAGGGGAAATTTTGTAATGTATTTTTTGCTTTTATGCTTCCAGTATCAGTATCAGCAGGATCTTAGAACTCCCATAAACCTCCCATTCTCTCTATATTCAACCTGGCCCTTCTCCCTGGGTGGGGGTACAACTGTCTCTATGTGACAGATCTGATTTTCAAAATGCATAGGCAAAAGGGAGTTACCAAAAATTATTAACCCCATATTTCCTAATCAGATTGAACACTAAGACTTTTCTAACGCAACCAATTTTGTCTTTTTTGATAATCTCAGAGACGGTCCAGACCTTATTTTTTCTCCAAATTTTAGTTGCCCTAATAATATCAAGGAATCAAGATTCTCTTATGAAACCTAGAACATTTTATTATGCAAACAACCTTTTGTCTCTCTGATAATTTACATTAACAGCTAAATGGGCTCTGCCAGAGCTGATTGTCTGTCTTTTGGTTGTCCTATGTTTTCTTTTTATCCAGTGCCTTAAATTTAAATGACCCTATCCCTTTCCATCTGGTCGACTTGCCTTTAATTGATTAACCCTTTGACAAATCTCAGTGTCATAAAAGTAATTTTTATCTTTTTTAAGCAATTAACATTCTTTTCTCAAACTACAACTTTATTCACTTAGTCTGTTTATTTTCAGTTGATTATGACCCTTTGTACCTGTGTCACAGATTTGTCTGGTTTCTTATTTTTTCCAATCCTAACCATTCCAGAAATGGGTGATCATTCTACTCTGTCTTAAGACATAAAAGTGAACCCCCTTATAAAATGTAAAATAGTTGTTTTTTCAAAAATCTTTTTTAAATTGCTGTGAGTGTGAAGGTTTAATTTGTTCAAATCACAAAAAACAATTACTAGAAAATTTTTCCCTGTGAATTTGAATGAGTGCATGTGTAGAATAATACCCAATATGTGATGATGTTCACTTTCCTGCAGCAAAAAATTCATCCTGCTTAGTGTGTCTTTTGTGTTATCAGCCATTTGAAATATGATCTATGTGCATGTTTGAGTCCTTAATATTACCACCTGTTACTTGTATTCACTTATAAATATGCATAAGCAATAGACGACAATCTTACGATGATGATGATTGAACACAAATCAGAATTAGAGTGACATTTGGTTGGAGTACATAGAACAGGCCTTTGTGAGCGAGAGAGAGAGAGGGGGGGGAGAGAGAGATTGTTGAAATAAACATTATAATCAAAAGAACCAGACTTTGTCATGAAGAAAGAAAATAAGTTTCATTTGCTTTTGTCAGAGGATACAAGAAACAAGTCTTGTCGCATTGTTTGCTACACAGTAGAGTGAAATCTTTTTCTTATGAAAATACAGAGTGTTCGCCAATGGTCCGCGAGACCTGGGTTCAATCCCAGGTTGCGTCATACCAAAGACTTTAAAAATGGTACTTGATACCTCCTTGCTTAACACTCAGCCATATAAAGTATGTATCAAGGGTAAAGTGGGGCAATCCCTGGAAAGGAGTAGCTCCCTCCCCTACACCTCAGTGTAGTAGCTATTGAAAAGGGAACCTTCTGGTGCGACCTCGACTACATTCGCCAACTTTACTTTTACTTATATATATATATATATTTGAAAAACCATCACATTTATAGTAAACTGTTCTTTAAGTAAATTTACAGTTTCAGAAATATTTTGTTCAAAAAGACACATGCAAATACTTACAAGACAGAGACCCTTTCTTTATAAAGTTTGTGTCTTGAAGGCTTTTATTATTGTGTATGAGTGACTCGCTATTTAATGACATATACAAACACACACACACATACACTAAAGAAAACCTATATTGTTATTAACAACACAGGTTATGTAGAGTTTAATACTGGAAAAAGCCTTTTCACTTAGTGCGGATTTCTATCTTAACTAATTATTATGATTTGTCTTTGATGGGCATCCTGACTTTGTAAAAGGGTCAGTTGTAAAGGTTCAAAGTGGTTGAAGATTTGGCTGAGACTTGAAGTCAAAATTTTTTTGTCTTCTTCAAATGCTCTCAATTGGGATTCCTCCCACATGAAATTTATATGTTTGCTCAACATTAGGTTCATCTGCTCGTGAACTCTGTTGATGAATTTGCATAAGTGTGCAAACATACTACGTAGGGGCTCCAGCTCAGTTTTGTTGCTAGTGGGAGGGGCGTATGTCATTTATAGCTGAGATAATCACAGGGTTAGATTCAGTCTGCCTAGGAGTCTTGATATGTTCAAAGTATTTGACTTTAGGGACCATGACTAGTAACTTGCTTTTGTTTAGTTTTATGCATACTTGTTTTACTCACTCAAGATATTTGTTGAGGGCCTGACCCATGTTCATGGTGGCTGTTACCATTTATGAGTAGGTATTGACCCAACCCCTCCACTTTGAGCAGGATGTGGCACAATATCAATTTATAAGCAGAATACTACTGGTTTGAATTCATAGTTTTCTTTTTCTTAGCCTGGTCGCTATACCAAGGTAAAAGAACCCAGTCTGTCCTACTATATACCTATAGCTGAAGGAGGAATATTTAGATTCATAAATTTGCCAAGAGTATTAATACTATGTGAAATACTTTTTCATTAAGGGTTTAAACCTGGGTCATTGAGTTCATTTCCTATGACAATAACTGCTGTGCCACAAGTGTCTCCCATGTATATATGAGTCATCTACTACGGTCACAACACTTAGAACACCCTTAAAGCATTCATGTATCTTTCTCTAAAATTCATTCAGGCTCAAGAATATATGGTGTAGTAATTATAATGAAGAGTTACCTCATTGATCAAAGAGAGTCAGGAGAGTGTGCTTTTTTTTGCCTCAAAAGACAAAATAGATGTGACTCAGACTGGAAATGAGAGCGGTAGCGTATCATGTGGAAAGGAAGGAACGGTTCTTCTGGATCCAGCTTTTCTTATAAAAGACCTTTTACATGACAAAGTGCTGCCAAAGAGCCAGCCAGACAGCATATGGGTTTTGCCTACATAAACTTGTGAGAGTCCATAGTTGACAAGTTCGGCTTTGATATCTTCATTGTTGTGATTCACTTATTATAAATGGATCTTTGTGGCAGAGTAACAAAACGAACATTGTATGTGAAGAACTCAGAATTCAACTATTATCAAAAGTTAGAAGAAACAAATTATTGGTATAGTATTTATTGGCTTTAAGACTAACACAAGACTTTGGCAAAATCATTTATATTCAGCACTTTTTGAAACATTTTTGGTATAACTTTAAGATTAGCTCAAAAAAAAGACCAGCTTTGACCATTTTTTTTACTACTGTAAACATAACATGTATATTTAATTTCATAAAGATTGGCTTCTCTCAACCCTGGAAAAGTGTTCTCCAAAATTCTCATAGGTTTGTGTGGTGTTTGGATTTTATAGACTCTTGTTAAATTTTTTGTTGTTCAATATATATCCTCTCAGTAAACATGTTATTTTTTAAAAAGAATTCTATGCAACTCATTTCTATCCTCACATCATGTGATGAATATCTGATTTTTATAGATTTGTATTATTTTCTTTTTATTAAAGATATTTTTGTTTAATACATAAACCCACTGAATGTTTTGCTTCAATGATTTTCCTTTGTATTGAAGGTGATGATTTACTTGTAATTTTTTGGTGACATTTGCTACATTCAATTGAAAGAAAGAAAAAAGGCCATTCAATCATGAACAATGTATGAATGTCAAACAGTTCAAATGATTTTGTTTACGGTAGTGTAGGTTTGTGTAAGACCAGTCTTACTTGTTTTTCTTAATAAGCTGATAACAGTTAAGAGACCAGTTGGCTGGGGTTGTAGAATGCACTAACTACATCTCTGCAGAGAGGTTAGACCCCCAACTCCAACCCCAATGAGTGTCCTGGATATGATACTAAACTGCATCTGATGGTGAGGCTCCAATCCCTAAACTTTGGAGAATGTGGAGTACCCCTCCATTGCCATTACTCCCAAGTCCACTCTGACTTGGAATGTTAGTACTTGATAGAGTCCTATCTATGGATTAAATAGAACTGTTTCAGCATTTAACTGTGTACAAACAAATGACAGATGTTGAATTGAATTGTTAGTGTTACATACCAATGTTTGAAACCATTTAAGTGTGTGCAAATGAATAAGTAAAGTTGAATAGAATTATTAGTGTTGAATAGCAATACTTGAAACAATTTAACTATGTGCAAACAATAGAAATACTTAATTGTGTGCAAACAAATTAGCTCTACCTTTTTAAAAATTAATTTACCTACAAACTACTCACTTTCAAATCATACATGTATAACCTTATAACTATATGAAAACAATTGACAGATGATAAATTATTGATGTTACATAGCAATACTTGGAACCATTTAACTGTGTGCAAACAAATAATGAATATCAGATAAAACTATTTGTGTTATATAGCAATACTCGTGACTGCTAAACTGTGCGCAAACAAATGAGCTCTGGCTCATTTAAAAATGTTATCTGCAAACTATGTTTACAAATCATGTATTTGATATATATATTTATATATATATATATATATATATATATCAGCAGGATTTGGCATTAAATAACCTACAAGGGTTTATAAAACTTAACCAACCTTCTAACCAATAATAACAGAAAAATGGTATGCTACTATTCGAGAGATGAAAAGTTTCTTTTGTAAAATATATTTGCTGAGCATAAAAGACCACAGAATCTTATTGACTGCCTCTTAATATTGACATATATTTCTCTTAATTGGCAGAAATTCAAATGATCTGTTGAGAAACTTGCAAGTTGAGTTATTGCTATATGTGACACTATGGACTTTAGTTCATACAGTCAGATATGTGTGTCTGTATATATATATATATATATATATATATATGTATTGTTGTGAGTTGGGCATAGATGTAAATATATATATTTATGCCCATGTAGAGGTAGACATCTTTCCAGAGGTGTGTGTATATATCTTTTTAGTGTTAGACATATCTGTGTGGGCACTTACCTTGTCAGGTGGGGCTGTAGAATATGCCAACTGCACCTTAGCAGAAGGGTAAGACCCTCCCAAACACACACACATATACACTAACAAAGCCATCTGCTGGCCATGGTTGGTGACCCATAATGCTTTAGGACAGAATTCTGGTGGCTGAGCAGTCTGTGACCCAGCAATCAAAGTGGTCACATGATCTGCTACACTCAACTTTGACTTTTACAGGTGTAGATGATCAAATCACCTGTACGACTGCCTTCATCATATTCTTCAAATTGCTCTTGTAGCAAACAATTACCCAACAATAGTTCAGGGGACCTGGGTTCAATCCAAAGTCGCATCATACCAAAGACTTTAAAAACGGTACTTGATACCGCATTGCTTAACACTCAGCAATATAAGGTACATATCAAGGGTAAAGTGGAGCATTCCAGGAAAAGGAGTAGCGCCCTCCCCTACACCTCAGTGTAGTAGCCATTGAAAATGGGAGCCTTCAGGTCACCCTCGACTATGGTTGCCAACTTTACATTACTTATATTACATCTTAAAGGTGTTGGAAGACAGTGGCTGTGGTCAATTGCATTGAGAAAGGAATACTTAAAACCATTTAAACTCTGTGTGAACAAATAATTATTTTATAGAATTATTTGTATTAACAGCAATAGTTTAAACCATTTAACTGTGTGCAAACAAATGAGCTCAATTCATTCAAAAATAAAGTTACCTACAAATCATATATATATATATATGTATGTAATAGGATTTGGCATTCAATAACCCACAAGAGTTGATATGTCATTAAACCAAATAACCAAACCAAATCTGTGCAGGTATGTTAGCAAACATGGAGTACATTTATTGTGGGCATGGATATGTTTGTTAAATGAAAAAAAAAATTTGTCTATTATAAATTGGCATTTGTGGCAATGTAAGCTAGCAGTTAGGAATCAAGGCATTTTAAGTATCTAAAATTTGAATGGTCTACAATGAGAAATGAGGGAGGATTTCAATTTCCATGTATACAAGTTGGTAGATGGTGTAGCAAAGGTACAAGTTTGCTGCGGGAGCCTGTTGAAGCAGTTTAGTTGGAGCAACCAGACAGCAGAAGTGGCCAATTAGAGCTAATGCTATGTATAAGAAGAGGGTGGGAGATCAGAATTAGTCATAGAATAAGCAGTTCATATCAGCCAAAGCTGCACCCTGGGTCCATTGCAAGTGAGTGTAACCCATAATGCTTTAGGACATGTTAAAATTTTGTTCAAATATTATTTTGATATTCATTGTATAAAAATTTCACATTCCTAATGAATTAAAGTGTTCTCTTTGTTAATTTTCTATCACTTCTTTTCAACTTTGATTTTGAAGTTTATATATCCCAAATCCTGAACTTGAAAAAAGAAGTGATGCGTTTACTTTTCAATCTTGGTTATAATTTTGCCTCATGACTATGCTTGGCCACATGTTGCCAGGATGTGAATGCTCGGCCACATGATGACACTGTAGAAACACACTAAATTTGTCACATCCAGCATATTCTCCTGATCTCTCACCCACTGGCTACCATTTTTTTCAAGTATCTGGACATTTTTTTATGCCAAAAAATTGTTCAAAATGAGAAGCAGAAAATGCATTTAAAGATTTCTTGGCATCAAAACTTTCAAAGTTTTATTGTTAATCAATGGCAGGAATGCATTTTGATTAAAATTCTGTTTGAATTCCTAATTTCAGGAATAAAAGTCCATTCTAAAATTGGATATTATTTTTAGAGTACTCTCATACAAAAGACTCAACATCATTTGTCCCTGTACCATTTGCAGAGTGTAATAGAAATTATCACAAACGCAAATGACTGCATGTCTGTTTGACCTGTCAGGAATTGAACCCAGGACCTTCTCATAACAAATTGTAGGTTGTTTAATTTGAATAAGACTGTTTCAGCCAATTAGAGGCAGGCTTAGGATTGTAGCAGGCATTACTTAAAACACACACAAATTTGGTCAGAGGTTCAAAAGTCATTTGCCTGGGGAGGTGTTAACAGTTGAGATAGAAAGATCCTTGTTTTTGAATCACACAGAGAAATCAGTTAGCAGAAAGAATTTACGAGAGATTTTAGTTGCACACGCAAAAAACTTGGAAAGACCAAGTAGTTTCTGAATTGTTTTTCTTACTTCCATCCAAAATCAACATGTTTTATGATTTTAAATTGAGATTTTTGAGTTTTGATTTGTAGATTTCTAATAATAATAAAGGAACATTCAGTTAAAAAGTGATTCTTTCTGGAATATGCTGAGGAATGATATTGAAATGAGTTGACAATGTTATATACAAGCATGTGGTTGCAAGAAAAATGAGACTGACATGGAGATTTAGTTTATTTTGTTTATTGAATAAATAAAATAAACAAGCGGATGAAATATCTGGCTGGCTGGCGGAGGGTGTGTCTATTCAGCGATGAGTGGTTGCTTTGATCTGGTCGGAAGGTGTTGTCGGGTGAGGCCGGGGATTCGACTTGTCTGTGACCTCTGTTTGGCCTAGTTATGTGTTCCCAATTTCAAACACTGGCTCCAGAAAACGCTACTTGTGGAAAAAATATGATTGGTTGAAAAATAGACCTTTTTTTTTATAACTGAGAATTTTCTGGGGATTTTGGATAGACTATGCGCAGAGCCTATGCGCAGAAGCCATGAGTTTCTCAGTTTGACACTGGCCATTGTTGGGTCAACATCCAGTAGCAGTTATTTTCTTCTACAGTGTCGATGTCTGTGGGTCTGTGTTTTGTGTGTGAAGAGTTAAGTGGGTGAATCAGAAGAGATTTGATGTATTTTACTATAACAACAAGACAGGTATTCCTTAACCAGGATTTATTTAACAAAACATTCCCTGACTAAGCAATTCATCAACTGATGAATGCCAGTAAGGGAGGTAGCTACAATAACAAAATGCCAAGGGTGGATAAGTATAGTACAGATATGCTATCAAAAACCAATGTATTTGTTTAAAATAAAATTATAGGATCCTAATTGGGCTCTAATGTATGAGATTATGTAGTAGTTTGCATTAATCTGTGACTATCTTATTTTATTTTAAAAAAGATGTACTTAAACTATTGTAGGGAGACAATAAATAATTATCTCCCTTTGAAAATAAGTGTGCTCATAGGATACCTTCTATAGGGTCTCATGACAGTCCCAGAAATCCATTCTCAATCTCTTTGGGTTCTATTCTTCAAACTCAAGAGATGTGTCTCAGGTCCTGTTTGGGAATGGTATAAGTACATGACCGGCTCATTGGCCAAGTGAGTAGAGTGTTTGCCAATGGTCCAGGAGACCTGAGTTCAATCCCAGGTAGCGTCATACCAAAGACTTTAAAAATGGTACTTTATACCTCCTTGCTTAATACTCAGCAATATAAGGTACATATCAAGGGTTAAGTGAAACAATCCTGGGAAAGTAGTAGCGCCCTCCCCTACACCTCAGTGTAGTAGCTATTGAAAAGGGAGCCTTCTGGTTGCCCTCAACTACGATCACCAACAACTATAGGTACATGGGTATTTTACTTTTCCTTCATCAAATAGGCTTTTTTTTCCCATTTTTGTATCCCGTTTACTGCTTGTTCATGGAACAATATATGTATATCCCTAACAATTGGGACACATTTGTGTAATCTTCCTTAATACAATTCATATATCATATTGTCACGTGATATCCCGCAGAGACGATAGAGGTAAGATTAATACTATCCTCCCGTTGGAATGAACAGTGTCCGTTAAGAAAGAATGTAGGTCACAGAGGGGATATTAACAGGTGTTGGTACTTAGTAACCTCAGGTCGCCGGACACCGGAAGAGGAGGAAGGTAGAAGCCAAGTGATTGGCTGGGACCCCAAAACGGAAGTGGGGACTCTTTCCCCTCAGCGGAAATAAAGAATAAGAAAGTTAGTTGTTTGGCAGGGTTCGTAGCGGGCAGACGAACCAAAGCCAGTATTCCGGGTTGAAGACAAAAGAATATCTGAGACACGAGGGACCCCAGGTTCTTCAAGCCAGTGTAAAAAAATAGAATAAAGTCTATTAGCCCGTGAAAGAAGAAAGATTCTCCAGTGGAACCCCATCGAAAAATAAGATAAGTAACTTTGGGGCTATTTCTCCTTTATACCCAAATTTTATATACCACTCTATCTCTCTCTCTCTCTCTCTCAATTTGAAAAAAAACAAAAGTCAAGAAAAGACATTTATATTCGTGGACTGTCCATTCATTATACATATTTGACACGTTCAAAGTGTATCTCTTTGTACAGTAAAGGATTCATGCATTTTAATGTTACCACGTGGTCGAAGTTGTTCTTTGCCGTAGCTTCTACGAATTTGTTACCTCATGCTTCCTTTTCAGCTTCTATTCGCCTTATGTTATCTTGCTTAGAATTGTCCTATTAATTCCTTTAAAATATCACACAGGAAACCGGAGTTGCCGACTACTACAATATAATGTTATTACGACTAAAACCTATTGGCTCATATCCTCCATTGTCTAGGGGAAGGAAGGAAAGCGGCCTGGTGGGTGTGTGATAGTGTGAAATTTGGAACCCCTTGCCAGCGGCGGTCAGTCTAGCCCTAAATTAATCCCTCACATAATATGCCAGTTCTTATATGCCTGAGAGAAAAACTCTGAACGAGGACTTATTCTATAGGGGATCAAGTGCCAACCTGCCCCGTCTTCACACGTGTGAAAATAAAGTCCCGTTTTGGGGATTTTAGTCAATTTGCCGTCACAATATGTATAAAATGTTAAATGTCCTTTTATATACAAATGCATTTATCTTGTCTTTCCTTCTGTTTTGTTCCAGTTTGGTTTGGTTTGGTTTCTTTGTTTAATGGCATATCAACCTTTGTAGGTTATTTAATGCCAATGCTATTCTCCTAGAAGAATAGTAGTGGTACTATTTAACCCATAGCTGGGAGGATAAGGGGGTTCAATACCTTTTCCAAGGGTATTTGCCCGAAAGTGAACATAATAGCGCGACTGGAGTACGAAGTCGCTTACTACGATTCCGCAGTCCATCGCTTTAACCATTACACCACGAGGACACCCCCCTGTTTTGTTCCGTGTTAGTATATCACAGATATACTAATGCTAATATGTATTCACAAAACCCCTTCACATGTGGAGGATATGACACAAGGTCATGTTTTCAAAAGGAGTTTAACAGGTTTGAATTCACTGTTTTACCTTCTAGACTGTTTGCCATACCAAGATTAAAGAGCCCAGTTTGCCCTGCTATTTACCCATAGGTGGAAAGAGGATAGTTGGATACATGCCTTTCCTCAAGGGTATTAGCACTGTATAAAATGCAAACAGCCTCATCCAGCAATTGAACTTGGGTGCTGTGTCCATTTCCGACTTTTGTAACCATAATACCACAAGTACCTCCATTACATATCCTCTAATGTTGGTCTTTGATGAGTGAAGATCTGACTTAGTAGCCAGCATATCAATACTATCTTAAATGAATAGAACAAGAAAATTTGTTAAATTTCATCTCAATGAAAAACAAAGAATGGCGTTGTCAATGGGTTTGACTTTGTTTTACACAATCCCATTCACTTTCATTTCATTTCATGATAATATATAATAAAATGAACTCCTTATCTCTCGAGCTAAGGATTAAAAGGTATCACAACTGTTCTAACAAATGGAAGGCAAATTTGGAAGTCATCCGTTTCCAGAAGTGTTTCAAAGAGGTAAGTAAATTTATTCTACAAAACTGTTGATTTTTTTTAAAAAATGCATATATTTGATTTAAAATAGTTCTGTCTTAAATCTCCGCTGTATTATGTGTTCTTAAATGAAGAATGAAAATGACTAATCTGAGACTAATTATCAGAAATACTTCACTGTTGGACGACGAAATTCTAAATTTACCAAAAAAATAAAATAAATAAATAAAAATAAAAACACATGTTAGGGCCAGTATCGGAAGACAGGTTAAAATATACCCAAAATTTCTTTAAATTAGTCCTGGACTTTAACTAAGTTAAAACTTAAGGTAAAAGAAGGACTTTTTTTTTCTATACACGTACTTGAAGCAGCATGATGGACATAAAGGTATGCAAATAAACCCTTTGACTGCTAAGCGCAATGCCTAACCTTTCCTGGACGTGTGAGTTGTGCGGCTTAACGATCAGGATTGTCAGTTAGATCAGGGAACTACTGCTGCTCATCTATAAAAGTCGCTTCTATAGATGAGAATAAAAACAGCCATTGAAAGATAACCATGACCCACACTCAAACCACATACATAAACCGCATCGCTCTTCGCGTGGGTAAAAAAGGGGCGCGTCCTGCTGAGGTTGGAGCCCTGGCCTCAGTGTTCGAAAAATCAGCTACAGAGCTTAAACTCAAACAAAAACTACTAAAATGCAAACAAACAATACAAATAACGACATTTAACGTTAGAACCCTAAATAGAATAGGTCAACTACCAGAGCTAACTGCATTGGCCGTAGAACAGAAGATAGATATAATATGCATACAAGAACACAGATACACGCACACCGAAGATATCACGATACTGGCAATGGATAGACGATAGCCACTGTATCGGCATGGAAAAACTCTGTCAATGCCATGGTAGGAGGAGTAGGAATGCCTATAGGACCAAGAGTGTTAAAAACACTTAATAGTATTGAGAGAATACAACCTAGGGTGATGGCCGCTTTGTTTAATGGCAACCCCAAAGCAACAATCATCTCCTGCTACAGCCCTACCAATGTTAGTGAAAAAACCGAACTAGTCACCTTCTATGAGGAGCTATCCTCCCTAGCGCGTAGCATTCCGAAACACAACCTGTTAATCATTGGCGGGGATATGAATGCCCAAATCAGGGAAAACAGAAACAACAACTACAGCCTACACAACACGTCAAATAGGAATGGACAACATCTGATTTCACGATAGAAAATAGATTAACATGCCTCAATACAAACTATTAAAAAAGGGAGGGAAAATTATGGACCTACACATACGCGAACAATAATAAAGCACAGATAGACTACGTCTTTATAAACAAGAAATGGAAAAATAGTGCGATGAATTGCGAGGCATACTCCTCTTTCGAGGGTGTGTCCTCCGATTATCGAATAGTCACGGCCAATTTACGACTAAGCCTACGGAAAAACGCCACACGAACAGTGACCACTAAGAACTATGACTGGGCCCTACTTAACAACAGAGATATTAGAGACAAATACGTATTAGAATTAAGAAACAGATTCGAGACACTACAAGAGAAGACAGGAAAAGGTACCCCAAATGATGAATATGAGAATTTTGTTGATGCACACCTAGAGGCGGCATCGAAGCGTATTCCAACAAAACCTAGAACTAAATATAGAGTCCCTTGGGAAATGTTAGCAGTTAGAGAAAAACATGCACTCGTGAAAACTGCCTCCAAAAGCTATCGGCAGAACCCAACACACACAAATGCCCGAAAACTAGAAAAGGCACAATATCAATTAGCAGGCATATATCTAAAAGAACAGACGGAATACATACAAAATCAGATAGATAAGATTAGAGACTTGGTGGAAGATAGGCAATCTAGGATAGCCTGGCAGACAATAAACGAAGTGAGTAGAAGGAAGAGCACAGCCAAAGCAAAATTGAAAGCTGCAAGCCAACAAGAAAGAGTAAAACTGTGGAAACAGCATTTCGAAAATTTACTAGGAAATTCACCGAAAGTAACGAATGAACCGATGATCAGAATTATCAGTAAGCAATTAGACATTAAACTAAGTCCATTCACCAAAGAAGAACTCGACTCGGTTCTTAGAAAAATTAAAATAGGAAAGCTGCAGGGCTTGACGAGATCCCCCCAGAAGTATGGAAGACCAGACAATTCGACAACATACTGCTCCGACAATGCAACGCAGTCTATAATCAAAATAGGATAGAAAGATGAATGAAGGGATGCATCCTCCCTTTCCCTAAAAAGGGCGAACTCGGATTAGCCAATAACTACCGAGGTATAACACTTACATCCATAGCAGCCAAAATCTACAATGCCCTACTACGAAACCGCATAGAACCCAAAATCGACAACATCCTTAGGAAAAACCAAAATGGCTTCCGAAGAAATAGATCCACAACCTCAGAAATATTGACCATCTGTAGAATCCTTGAAGGCGTATGAGCAAAAAACCTACAGGCGACATTACTATTTGTCGACTTTACCAAGGCCTTCGATTCCATACACAGAGGGAACAAATCCTACTAGCATACAGCCTACCAAAAGAAACCGTCGCAGCAATAACAATTCTCTACAGAAACACCAATGTGAAAGTATGTTCACCAGATGGAGACACAGAATACTTCGACATTGTTGCAGGAGGACTACAAGGGGACACACTAGCCCCATACCTCTTTATCATCTGTCTAGACTATGTGCTTAGAACTTCGATCGACAAAATCAGAGAAAATGGCTTCAAGCTGATAAAGAAAAGAAGCAGAAGGTACCCCGCAAAAACAATTACCGACGCCGACTACGCTGATGACATAGCATTACTGGCGAATACACCTAACCAAGCCGAAACACTACTGCATAGTTTGGAATGAGCCACCGCAGGCATTGGCCTCCATGTCAATGCACACAAAACTGAATATATGGGTTACAACCAAACAGGCGACATTTCCACACTAGACGGAACCTCTCTGAATCTAGTAGACAAATTCATCTACCTAGGAAGCAGCGTCTCATCAACCGAAAAAGACATCGACACACGACTAATGAAAGCATTGACAGGTATCGATAGACTCTCAATCATATGGAAATCAGTCCTGACCGATAAAATGAAATGCAGTTTCTTCCAGGCAGCGGTCGTATCGATACTGCTATATAGATGCACTACTTGGATGCTAACTAAATGGCTGACGAAGAAGCTAGACGGCAATTACACAAGAATGTTGAGAGCAATATTGAACAAGTCCTAGCGGCGACACCCCACAAGACACCAACTATACGGCCACTTGCTTCCCATCACAAAAACTATAAAAGTTAGATGAACCAGACATGCAGGACACAGCTGGAGAAGCAAGGACGAACTCATCAGTGATGTACTCCTATGGACCCCTGCATATGGCCAAGCAAAAGCAGGACGACCAGCTCGAACATACATACAGCAGCTATGTGAGGATACAGGAAGTAGCCCTGAAGACCTGCCAAAAGCGATGAATGATAGGGAGAAGTGGCGAGAGAGGGTCAGGGATATCCGTGCTAGCAGCACAACATGATGATGATGATGATGATAACTGTTCTGTAAGGATTGCTTTGGTATTGAATAATTGTAACGAAAGGCAAAATGAATTACCTCGTGATCCTAAGCAATCCTGTACGTGATTTGCCAGTAGATATCCGGTAAGGAAAAATCTGCCTGCTTTCAGAACCTGAATTTATGTGAAAGAATGCCTTGCATCGGCAAGAGTTGAGTCAAATATGTAAATTTTGCCTCTCCCAATACGTACATAAAAAGCAGGTTTACAAAGGAGAAGATTGATTTTTTTTCTTGGCCTGATGCTTAGGAGATGGACGGAGAACTAAGTGAGGCTGAAAAGAAAAGGAAAAGGAAAGAGTGATCTGCTAGTAAGCGTTGGACTCAATTTTTGGTCTCTCCCCCTGCCTCGAAAAAGAATTAAAAAATTTTTTTTCTCTTCTCATTAATAACCCAGGTTGATATGCCATTAAACAATTTAACCAAACCAAGCACCTATTACCTGTATTTTACATGATCTTTTCCTTTTAACTACCAGACATTTTTCACTTCATGGTCTGCTAGAACAGTTACATCTGACTGATCTTTTTTACTCTGTCTATGACAACTTGAATAATCTGAACAGAAGTAAAATTTTCTTTGCTTTTTATTTTCTTTCTTTTCTTGGGGATTCAGAGATGCAGAAAACATTTTTTTAAGCACAGAAAAGGAATTGGCAAGCAAGATTCATCTTCAAGCCAAAATTGTTTGTGTTTACAGCAGAATAATACTCTTCAGAAAGGCATGAATTCACTTCTCCTGCTATGCATGGCTGATTGGGCTCAGTAACTGTGGAGGTGGGCAACCAATTGTGGAGAAGGATAATTCTGAATTCAGACCATAGAGAAAGCAATGGAAAATCATTGGAGTATCTCTGCCGAGAATAGTCATGGTAATCCATACTTTACTCATAAACGAAACAGTTATGAGCCAGAAGCACCCCAAGTCATGAAATGAAAATGGCAAACTTTATTCCATTCCATTCTTTTGGATTGTTTATGGTTTGTATATAAAAGTAGAAGTTCAATTGTCTGTAGAACTTCCAGCATACGACAGCTTTGTGACTTTTTATGTCGCATTATGCTGATTTATAAAGTATACATAGATTTTTAAAATCCTATAAATGTGATTTCACTTCTGGTGGTTTCAGCTAAAATGTGTTGATGTTTACGGATTTTCACATAAAAAAAAACAATTGTTAAACAAAAGAAGAAACAAAAACCTTGAGGTTTGAGGTTTAAGGGAAACAAAGTTCTTGAAATCTTTCTTGTGTGTCCATAATCCTTTTCTGTTTCCCAAAAGTTTAGGATAATATCAATAGAGGTGAGTAGTTGAGCTCAAATGAGCATGGTTCTAAATTGGGAAAAGAACCAAATATCACATGTTTTACTTATTTCACCACACCTTCTTTAGGAAGTCTTGAAAATGTGTTTGCATGCAAAGCATTGACCAAATGAAAGAAACTGATTATTATCTCCTTTGGACAGATAACCAAAAACCCTTTTCCAGTTCTTTTTTATTTTTTGCATCATAGGAAAAATGTTCTCATTAATTATGATCTCCACAAAGAAACTGTTACTACTATAATGATGCTTTACAAAAACATGAAAATAATAGTTCACTTGTCTGATGTTGACACTGTCTTTGAAATTATTGCTGGAGTCTTATATGGATATACATTAACACCATATCAGTTTTTAATCTGCCTAGATTACGTACTACGAACATCAATAGATCTAATAAAAAATGATTTCACGTTAAAAAAGACAAGAATCAGATGATAACCAGCAGAAACTATGACAGATGCAAACTACACAGATGATCTAGCGCTTTTCACAAATACACCTGGCCAAGTTGAATCCCTACTACATAACCTAGAGTAGACAGCAAGAGACATTGGCCTCTACGTGAATGCAGTAAGAGGCATTGGCCTCTATGTGAATGCAGCTAAAAATGAATTCATGTATTTAAACGAAATGAAGCCATCTCCACATTAAATGGCAATCTTCAGAAATTATTGACTGACTAAAATTTACCAAAGAACAAGATTTATTCATCTGGAAAAGGAAAAAAGCAATGTAAAAGTTGAAGCAATATTGAAAAAATAAGTTTATATAATGAATAATATTAAAATGAATTACCTATTATAGCAGATACATATTGTTTGGGGGGGGAAGAAATTAAGTGTTTTCAGACATTTCTTCTTCTAAGGCAGAAGCCTATTTTGTTTTATCATTAAACGAGAAGATTTGACACAAAAGTTATTTAAATCAAAAGGGAAAGTATGATATTTTTAAAAATTCCAAAATTTGGAAAAAATATTTTGAAAAGAATTTTGTTTTTGATGAAATATATTTTATCAAAATGAATTAATTTTTAACAGAATTTTAAAATTTAGGGGCTTTTCCCATAAAAATATTGGATTACACTATTTTATACAGTCTAAAATAACTTTTTAAACACATCTTTCCTTCAACAAAGTTTAGTCAAAGAAATTTGACTTCAGAATTTTTTCTCTTATTTCTTCTTATGAATTGACACAAACTGATAAAATTTTATAAAAATTTGGTATGTTTTTTCCTTAAAAGTTGAAAAACTTTGAAAAGTCTTATAACATAAGGGCAGATAATATTATCATTTATACAAAAAGGGCAGTTGAGGTTGTAGAGTTCTGTTGCCTCTTGTTATATGAAAAGGAAGAACAAACGAGTTGACAAAAATATTAATAGTTTTCAATTTAGAAGTTTTAATAACAGCTTGAGACAAAAGGAAACCCTTGTGCTGTAAGTTGTAGGAAGAAGAAAACAGTTGTAAATAGTTGAGCAGGAATTTAGCGTTCAGCCAGAAGTTTTGAGGTCAGTTGATTTAGGAGGAAGAAATAATTGATAAGGAATGGTCTCCTAAAGGAAGCAGAAGAACAATGTTGAATGTGCTCTTTCGTGTTGAGATGTCCATGTGTCTGCTGCTGGAATCGGTCGGGATAGAGAGAGAGAGAGAGATAGAGAATGTCCTCTCTCGTGTTGGCTGGTCTGTCTTTTTGCTAGCAGGAGGAACAAAAAAGTGGTCGAGGGAGCAATGCACAGCCTTTTTATGTTGCCCGGGGGAGGTGAACTGGGCAGAATGGCATCAGTCATTCTCGTTGGACGAAATATATAAATTCGAAACTCCAATGGCCAAAACAATTCCCACACTAAATAATTATCTGAAATTCTTTCTTTCTGCTACAGTCTATATACACACTGAAGTAAACTATATTTCCACTTTTTGATGAAAAACTGTGATGGATAAAAAAACAACTTATATTGTAACTGATGTTCTCGTCGTTCATAAGAATATTTTGAGAATATTCTGATACAAAATTTAATGTTTCCTATTGTTATATTCATTGATGGTAATACAAGCAGAGGAGAGAAAGAGAGAAAGAGAAAGAGAGGAGAGAGAGAGAAAGAGAGGAGAGAAAGAGAGAAAGAGAAAGAGAGAGATATGGAAAGAGTGGAAGAGGAATGACTTGCTGACCAGGATATCATACTAACTGCTTGACTAACAGGGGTGGAAAAATAACAATAAAATAAAAGAAAATGGTGTAGAATTTATATACAGAAATGTACAAGAAGGTTACCTTTCCTTGAATTAGTTTAGATGACTTATGGAGAAGCTAAGTTGTCATATGTCCCATTTTTGTGTTGTTGAGTTCTCAATAAGTTCATGGATGTCTTGTTTGGGCTTTGGGGTTGGCTTTTATTGGGGAGGGGGGGCCTTTTAAGTGGTCTGAAAAATTCATATGATGACATTATATCTGCACTGGACCACCAATGAAAGCAGTGTGTGGACCACAAGAGAGATTATGTTGAAAAATAAACCTCATTTGATAACATTCCATAAGAGGATCTTGCAGATAATTTGTTCAATTAACAAAACACAGGGAATAAATCAATTATAATTATATTACTGGGCCATCATAGCCACTAATATAGTAGTTTTGAATTAAACATCAAATATTGCTATCATAAAAAAAATAAATAAAAAAATCTGATCCGAATATGAGCACAGGTAAAAAATCATACATAATAGTAGTAATTCTAGTCAAGTAAGAACATTAAGTTCATAAGTCCCCAAAATTCACTCTGAATTGTCCAGCAGGACACATAGCGTAATGGTTATAGGCGTTGGTTCCCTAAGCTTCTAAAGAGATGATCATCTGGAGGTTGCAGGTTCAATACTGACAGGTGAGTAACGATACACAAATACTTAACATTTGTACCCTGTTATGGCAAACGGAATCGGAACAGGCGACCCCCATGGATTCAATAAAGTTTGAAGTTCCGTGTAGGTTCCCGAGTTTGACAAACACCTAAAGAAGGCCAGAGGACATATCGGCTGAAACGTTGTGGAAATAAAGATCAAGTCAATAGTCCAAAAACCCTTAATGATAAAAGCCATCAAGCTTCATCTCAGAAATTTAGACAACATCAAACATTTCAAGGCAAATATTTTATTGTTCACTTTTCCTTTAATTTCTTTATATTTCTTTTTTCAGTATTTTTTTTGTCGACAAAAAGCAATAAAAATTAATAAAGGAAAATTCAACTAAATAATTGCTAAGAAAAAATCAGATGCATCAAAATTCTGTTTTTTTTTTCAAGTAGAAAAGTTTTAGTTATTTGCCTGAAAATAAAGAATAAAATTTTCTGGTAACAAATTTTCCATATGTTTTGTTAAAAGTGATCCACACATTTACAAAATTAGGATTCTGCTGTAATGTTTGATTTCATATATTGTTTTTTTAGAAGAACCAGTTGCCAAAAACATTCGACTTACTACACAAAATATGGTTGATGATATTTTAAACAAAAAACATTCAAAAATATTGAGATATACTTTATTTTTACAAAACAGTTTTTCTCTGCCAGGTGTTTGTGCTTTTAAAAATTTGAATCCTATGATGATGCCATACTGAGTCTTTTTAAACTCACTGAAAATTAGTTGTCTGAATTTCTGAGACGATACTTGATGATTTTTATCATTCTGGATTTTTGGACTATTGTCTTCATCTTTATGGTTATATTTACAACATTTCGCTAAGTATCCACCAGGACACATGGAGTAACGGTTATAGGCATTGGTTCTTTAAGCTGCTAAAAGAGACAATCATCTGACGGCAGGTGAGTAACAACATAGAAATACTTAGCATTTAGACCCGGTTATGGTTAATGGAATCAGAACAAGCGACCCCCATGGGTTAAATAAAGGATGTGGTTCAAAGTTCCATGTAGGCTTCCGAGTTCAACGAACACCTGAAGAAGGCCAGATGACATATTGGCTGAAATGTTGTGAATATAATAATAAAGATGAAGACAATAGTCTGAAAACCCTGAATGATAAAATCTCACAGAAAATGCTGATCAATTCACTTAAAGGATTCTTCTAGAATATGTTTCTCCATAAATTTACACTGAAACTCTATAAATCTTAACTTAAACACTTTACAATAGTTCTCCTTTAGTGTGTTTTTGCATATGTTGTTTTAAACTAGAACTGTCTGAGAATGTTGATTCACACATTTTACAAGAATAGGGTTTCTCTCCAGAGTGTATCCGCATGTGTCGTTTCAGATTGAAACTTACTAGAAATGCTGAGCCGCACACTGTGCATGAATAAGGCTTCTCTCCAGTGTGTGTTTTCATGTGGCCTTTCAAATATGAATTTCTTGAAAATGCTGAGCCACAAACTTTACAAGAATATGGTTTCTCTCCAGTGTGTACTTGCATGTGTGTTGTTACATGTGAACTTTTTGAAAATGCTGATCCACACAGTTCACAAGAATATGGTTTCTCTGTAGTATGTATTCGCATGTGGCTTTTTAAATGAGCACTTTGTGAAAATGCTGATCCACACACTTCACAAGAAAATGGTTTCTCTCCTGTGTGTATTCGCATGTGTCTTTTCAAAACTGAACTCTGTGAAAATGTTGATCCACATACTTCACAAGAAAATGGTTTCTCCCCTGTGTGTGTTCGCATGTGGATTTTCAAATGTGAACTCAATGAAAATGCTGATTTACACACTTCACAAGTAAAAGGTTTTTCTCCTGTGTGTGTTCGTACATGGTTTTTTAGAGCAGAACTCTCTGAAAATGCTGATCCACACACTTCACAGGAGTAGGGTTTCTCTCCAGTGTGTGTTCGCATATGTCTTTTTAAACTGAAACTGTCTGATAATGTTGATCCACACACTTCACAAGAAAATGGTTTCTCTCCAGTATGTGTCTGTACATGTCTTTTAAACTCTGAAAAAGCTGATCCATTAACTGGACATGCATAGGGTTGTTCTCCAGGATAAGTTTGCATATTTTTGTAGAAATATTAATGTAGTAAAAGTTCTGATGTAAAAACAATGATTGTCTCCTTCGTGTTCTTGGATATGATTGTTTAAATATGAACTCTCTCAAAATGCAAGTCCATGTTTTGCAAGAATACTTTTTCTCTTTAGCATGTGTCTTTCTAAATTTGGAAACTGTTGTTCATCTGTGAATAAAGAAGAAATATTATTAAAGAAAACAAAAGACCCATGCATTATTTGCAATTATGAAATTATAATAACTTTATGTTTTGGTAAACTGTAATGAATAAAATAATGTATGTTCAGTCAGAAATAATATTTTCATTTTACTTTCAACAAATATAATTAAATAGAAAATATTTTAAATCTGATATTAAATGATGAAAAAATTATTTACAATCATTTAGTAAAATTAAAAAAAACAAAAATAATTTATTTACATTGTTTTAATTGCTTACTATTTATTTATTGCCAATGACTTAATTGTTATTGTAGAATTGACACATGAAGATTTTAAGGTAAATAAGTTTCAAAGTTTTTAAAATTGTCAAACATGGAAATCTGGACCTTTGCAGTTGAGTGATTTTTGCAATTTCTGAATTAGTTCATTTTCAGGAGCTACAAATCAAAGACTAAGATATATATTTTGTTTTTAAAAATCTAGACTCACTTCCAGATGTAATTTTAGAATATATGTGGTTTTGCTGAAATCCCAAAAATTGAAAAATATTCATTATTTTCCAGGTTTTAGATTTTCTAGCATTTCAAATCCCCAAATTATGAATAGAAGACATGTTTTATTCAAATGGGTTTTGGCTGTTTAGTTGATAAATCCAAACCTTTTATTAGAGCAGAGTAGAAAGAGTGCTTGAAATATAGGGTTTTGGAAAAAGACCTCATTTGAAAATTGCCTTCTACAACAATTTTTTAAAGATTTTTGACTGTTAATTTTTCTAAGGTAAAACAATTGGTTCTAACTGATTTTAAAACATTTAAAAATGGAGATAAGAAAAACAACATAAGCAAGGATTGTAACCAACCCAATTTCAAAATGCAAATTAGGAAAAAAAAAAACACAAAAATCAGGAATTTTGAGAAGTTCCCTAAAATTTTAAAAGATCATAAAATATGATTAATGCAGCAATTTTCAGGATTTATTTTTCACATGAATATAAGCAAATGGTAGAATTAGCTGGAACGATCCATCTGTATTACAACATATTCATCCTTTCAAACTAGTAACTTTTAAATAAAAATTCCAAAACTATGAGATTATTTCCATATAAAACCTACAGTTGTTTGTGAATTAAAAATAAATCATTTACTGTTTTTTCTTGTGTTTGATATTGCTTTCATTGTGTTTGATATTGCTTTAATTTTATTATCAAATGAACAAATAATTAAAGAGAAAAACTGAAAATTTCAAACTAGTTGTTAAAATTAAGAAAGCATTTCTAAAATATGTCATACCAAGATTTAAAGTACCAAATTTTTGATCTGATTAATAAAAAATGACTTGGAATTATTTTGTAAACCATCTTAAATTGTTTAATGTATTTATCCTCACTGGTTCAGTTAAAACAACCCTTCTGTCCACAAAAAAAAAAAAAAATTAACAGAAATATTTTGTAAAATATCAAAAATACTGAAATTATTTATCATAATGTGGTATCATTTTTGTTCTGACACCAAATAACAACTCTTCCTTTCATATATCAAAAATTTTCTTGGGAGTTTTTATTTTGTAAAACCTCTAAAATAGTGAAATTATTTAATATAAGTACCATTACTGGTTCTGATACAAAACGAAAATTCTTTTTCATAAATAAAAAACAACTCATTTCTTAGTATTTTTAGGAAGAAATTAGTTTCAATATACAAGCACTTATTCATGGTAAGTACTAGAAGTCTCAATCAAGGCTTAAGAAAAAGGAAGTTTCATAAATTTCTACCTTTAATCTTATAAAACAGATTATCATAAACCATCAATTTTGAAAGAGGCATCTGAAAATAATATTTTTCACAAGATGAAAAATTGAATTTGTCCTTCAACAAAATAATGTGTAAACTTTTGTGTAAAACTTCAAACAAATAAAATCATACAGCAAGTTATTCAATCAATGGGTATAGGAGAATGTTCTCAATTCCACTGTTTATGTGAAAGGAAATCTGATCTCTCTGATAAAATAAAATGGGAATTCTTCCAAGCTGTAGCCATGTCAGTACTATTGTATGGTTGCACCATTTGGACTTTAACAAAATGCCAGGAGAAAAAGCTAGGTGGAAACTATGGAAGGATGCTGCATCCTGTTTTGAACAAATTCTGGAAGGAGCTCCCTACTAACACCTGTTGTATGACACTAACTTCCCATCTCACAAGCTGAACAATGTTGGAGAAGCAAGGATAAACTCATAAGTGACATTCTCTCATTCAAGGACACACTGGTATATACTGATAAGCAAAAACTTATGTTCATCAGCTCCGTGCAGACATAGGAAACCATCTGAAATTACCAAGTGTGATGGCTGATGGAGATGGATGGCAAAAGAGAGTGAAGAGAATTTGTGCTGTCAGCATATCTCATGATGATGATGATGTGAAGAGATATCTGACATTAGTTAGTTTATTCTTACATTGCCTCTTCAACTTGTCCACTCAGGTATTGAACTCTCCGCTACCAGGTATACAGTGTAGCAGGGCCGATAAGGATGTCAGCTCTACTTGATTTATAAACGGGAATTAATGTGAACAGCTGAGACAATGAAGAGACAAATGCAGAGCAACAATGTAACAAGAAAACAGGTGCAAATTTATTGACTGGTACAGGTCAGTGCTGGAAAGATGATCAACGGTAGGCTGGTCAATCATTGGTCTAGTACTGGTCATTAGCAATAGGCTGGTCGTAGGCAGGGTTGTCGGTTTGGTAGGTATTGGTTGTTGGCGTGGTTGATGCTAGATATCAGCAGGGTCGTCAGTTTGGTTGCTGGACAGTGGGCTAGTTGGGCTCGAGGTCAGAATACGTTAGCCGTCTGCGAGGGCTAGGTGAGAAACAAAAGGCTGAAAACAAATAAGCTTGTAGTTCACAAAAGACTTATGGTTTTTAGCCCTAACAAGGACAGTTTACTGAGTATCTCCTGAGTACTTGGGTTAGACGATCTTTGAATAGCAGGAAATGGCAGGATAGAGCTGGTGTTGGGAACAGGCAATCAGCAGGACAGGCACTACTAGCAACAGGGTTGTCCTAGCAGCTGGCGAGTTGGAACAAAGGTGAGGAGACTGGGATGTTCTTTCCTTCAACAGGGCTGTGTTCGGTTTGGGTGAACTGCTGGAGTTAGGAGGCTCCGGGCCATCTGCTTTGTGTTTCCCTTCTGGCCGTCTGCTTCAATGATACCAGGGGGAATCGTCCTCCTCCTTGACAGCGCCATGTTCAGGAGCAGATATGTTTGAGGATTGATATCAAGTTGTTGGATCACAGCTGAAGCGTTCCAGTGGTGAGCATTGATCACAGAAAGTGGGGTCTCAGCCGGATTGACTCCAAATGGCTAGATCAACCACAAAGGAAGGATAGCTGTGTGAACATATCATTCAGCAAGACCTTAGGGTGATATGAATCCAAAATATCCATGGAACAGATACTACACTCTGCTCATGCCTTCTAGAGCCAATATTTGTTACTAACTCCCACCAGACAGGACTTGACACAATGTCAATGATCCAATGGTTGATTATAGAGGGGATTTCATGGAAGGGAAGGTCGGGCATGAGCCAAAGCTCAAACCCTGCTAGACTATGCTGGTCATCTTAGTGCAATGTGGGCCTGATGAGACTAGTTGGACTTGGACCCAAATCTGGGTCCAGGCATGTATGCTTTATTATAGCAAAGTCCAGGGCTATACAAGGTGACAAAGGTGTCAATGATGCAGGTGGCCCAGCCGAAGCCGGGGGCCTTACAACCTCAAGTCTACCTTTGCTGGACAGAGGCCTAAGGGACACGCAAGTTGAAAGGGCTCAAAAAAGCCTGGAATTCATGCCAAGAAAGGAAAGCTTTCTAGCTGGTTTTTGTGAAATGTTTGTTATGTAAATTCCGTTCTATGTGTTGACTTCTGGTTTTTAACGGTGGCAGCTTGTCACCGCTTGCTGTATTTCTTTGTTTTAAGGAAGTGGAAGAGATAATGGTAATGTTTATGGAGTGGGAGCAACAACAGTATACATTCAACCAATACTTAGAGCAGCCATCCAATAGAAGAACCAGGTAGGAAATAAGGCAGTGATTCTGATATAAAAGTAAAATAAGTAAAGTTGTCTCCCTTTAGTCGAGGGTGACCCGAAGGCTCCCTTTTCAATAGCTACTACACAGAGGTGTAAGGACACAACTCCATTCCCAGGATTGCTCCACTTTACCCTTGATCCTTACCTAATAATGCTGAGTGCTAAGCAAGAAGGCATCAAGTACCATTTTTTGAATCTTTGGTATGACTCAACCTGGGATTGAACCCCAGTCTCCCAGACCACTGGCGTCTGATATACGACAGTATAAATGTTGCAACTACAACAATCAAAATGAGGATTCCAGTGCATAATTTTATTAGAATTTAATAAATGTCTATCTTTTTATAATGCTCTGCTTCGCAACCATATTAAAATTCAGAAAACTCAGAATCGTTTTCCAAGAAATTCCACAACTTTACAGATTCTGACTAGCCACTGAATCATCAAGAGAATATATGCAAATAATCTTGAGTCAACACTATTGTTCATAAATTTCTCCAAAGCATTTGATTCAGTACAAAAAGTGAAGATAGAGCAAATGGCATATAGTCTCCATATAGACACTGTTACAACTATAATGATATTTTTACAAAAACACACAAACATTAGATCACTGATGGTGACACAGACTTCTTTGACATTGTTACTAGAGTTTTGAAAACAGATATATTAACACTATATTTGTTTATAATCTCCCTAGACTATGTACTTTGAATGTTGAGAGATCTAATAAAAGAAAATGAATTTACACTAAAAAAGCAAGGATCAAATGATATCCTGCAGAAACTATAACATTTGCTGACTAGGCACTTCTTGCAAATACACCTGCCCAAGCCAAATTCCTACTGCATAGCCTGGAGCAAGCAGCAGGAAGCATATTCTTCTGTATAAACACAAATAAAACAGAGTACATGTGTTTTAAACAAGAAGGAGCCATTTAGAAACCCAGTTAAAAAAAGAATACTGGAAAAGAATAAAATTAAATATCTAATTTCTAGGGATTTTTGCAGTGAAAATAAATAAAATATTCATAAAATACAAATAAAGTAGTGAACTTAGTCGAGGGTGACCCGAAGGCTCCCTTTTCGATAACTACTACACCAAGATGTAGTGGAGGGCACTACTCCTTCCCTGGATTGCTCCACTTTACCCTTGATGTTTAACTTATAATTTAACTTATAATGCTGAGTGTTAAGCAAGGCCGCATCAAGTACCATTTTTGAGTCTTTGGTATGACTCGACCTAGGATTGAACCCAGGTCCCTCGGACCATTGGCAAACACTCTACTCGTTGGGCCAATATAAATAATTATCCTTAATTTTAATAAAACGATTCTATGCCTTTTATAATGAATAATGACCGTCATAAAATCTGTATGCAGTATGGGCAAATACTGTGGGTCATGATATTTTCCTCGAGTAAAAAATTTCGTAAAAGTCTTATAGTTAAAGTTGCAATTCATAGAAAGAACAAAAGGAAGAAGTTAACATTATAAGACATTATATTTATGGGCTTCCATATATACCTAATTATATAACCAATAATTATTTATTTTGTTAAAGAAATACTTGTAAAGTTTGTTGCATTAGAAACAATATTATTTTAAATACAGATATAGAAAGTTTTCAAAGTTACAGCTTATATTTTTATTTTTGTCTAATGTGGTATCAAGTTGTAATTCATTAAAAGAACAAAAGGTCAACAGGAAAGTAAGTATATTTACTATTAATGGGCTTCCATACATGCTAATTACAAGACGAATAATAATCAGTTTCCATTTAAAATATCGACGATTATCAATTGTTTTACATATATAATCAAAAAGTAACTTTAATTTTTTTTCTCTCTTCAACTAACCAAAACACATTTATTCGAGTCAGGACAGAAATGATTACTGTAAATATTAGACTTAATAAAAATATTAGGATGATTACGAAACTTAGTTGAACTATCGATTTTTTGTCAATCAAAACAAAAATTGACAATTTTTAGAAAATTCTTTGCGACTCTCTCATTGGACTCAGAATTGTTTGATTTTTAATTATTTATTGAGATAAATTATTATTTAATTATTCATTAAACTGATGAGATTTCTTTAAGAAAAAATAAACAAAAATGTAAAAAAAAAAAAGTTTTATTTATTATCAACTTTTTTATCAGCTGAATTATGATTGCTATAAAACGAAAGAAAAATTCAGAATTTAAAATAATTTTAAGGCATAAAAATCTAATTTTACATTTAAATGTTAGTTTTCAGAAAAAGAAGATGATGGAAGGAGAAACAATAGGTCGAAAGAAGAACTTATTGGTAAAGAGGAACAAACAATTTCGTCGGAAGAAAAAAAAAAAAAAAATGATGAAAAGACAACACAAAAATCGATGACGTCACATCACAACAATTAAATCGATTTACCGAATTCCAGATAATTTTAACAATTCGTTCAAGATAAAATACTTTTGCTTATTTAAAAAAATATATTTCTTGGGAATTCTTCTTGAAGAAAAAAAGTTTTTCTGTAAAATATAAAATACGTATTTTTTTCTTATAAATGAAAGAGAGAAATTAAGAAAAATTATCACCACTTACTTTTTTTTATCTTCTTTTGTAGGATTTAGTTTCTTCAAAGAAATGTAATAATAGAGGAAAAAGAGAAAATGTGAAATTTTTAATAAAATAATCCTATCAGTTAGAATTCAATTCCAAAACAACCGTCGTTTGCGATGTAAAATATATTTTTATCAAAGAGCGAAATTCAAGGGAGATAATTTTAAAATATTTTTTCCACGTTTGTATTTAGACATATAAAGTTTCCCGAAATAAAAAATAAAAATGAATCGTTAAACTTATCAGTAATATTTGTTTTTATTTCATTCTATAAATATAAGAATGGCCATGAATTAAAAAAATAAAGCTTAAAATTATACAAATGCTGAAAATTTAATTGAAAAAAAGATTTTTTAAAGGTAAGTAAGATTTGCTGCATAGTGTTTTGTTTAATGGCATATCAACCTTCTTGTGTTATTTAATGTCAAAACCACCCTCGTTGAAGAACAGCAGTGATACTATTTAACTTATTGCTGGGAGGATAAAGAGGTTTATACCTTTCCCAAATTCAAAAGTGAATGTAATCAATCTCACTTACTTTAAACCCACCGTACAACATTTTACACCGTCTCCTCGAAATATACATTGCTATCCTCTAAAAATATATATTGCTTTTGTAGCAGAAAGAAAAAAATTCAAATTATTATTTAGTCCGGTAATTACTTTGGCCGTTGAGGTTTCGATTAAATATTTTCGTCCAATGAGGATGATTTAAGCCATGCAACTTAGATAACTTTCCCGGGTAGTATAAAAAGCCACGCAAACGCTCTCTCAGCCTCTTCCTCACATATTTTTCGTGCAGGACAGACCTACTCTCTTCCACACTCATTCTAGAAGCAGAACAGACCAACATTCAACACGAGGAGAGTGTCATTCAACCATGGGTCATTGTTCCTTTTGGCGACTAGTCCTTTGTCATTTGTTCATTCCTCCTAGACCAACTGGACCTCGAAACTTCAGGTTGAATGCTTAATTCCTGGTCTGACATCATCAACTGCTTTCTTCCATTTATACGGCTCACAGTACAAGGGTTTTTTTTTCTGGCTGTCATTAAAGTTTTCGAAACTTATCAATATTCTCGTCCACATTCCTGTATTTTCCTTTCTTCTTAATGTAACAGGGGAGACCACAATTTGCCTTGTTACTAAACTCCCCCCACCCCGCTAAAAATTACAACTGATTTTTATACAATCATTTATGTGGATAAAGGGAAATGAAAATTCGGGACGACGTTGTTTGAGTTTCACTTCGCACTAAAGGCATGAAACCATTTCTTATACCTTTAGCAATGGTAGGGGAAAATGGGTTCATTAGCACTGCAAGGTAATCGATCTTGGAAATGGATAACAGTGAATTTAAACCAGCTATACTTTGCTTACATATTGACCAGTCAAATCTTTCTCGTAATGCTGTAGTTAAGTCAATGTTCCAATTTCGGTTGCTATTACTATAACACGGCTGTTGTCCTCTCCTGGCTTCTTCAGGTGTATAATGTGGCGATTTAGGAATTAACAGTAAAACTCCCAACCGGATATTGACTCGTCGGCTGCCAGATACAAAATGTATAAACGCGTCGCCACGCATAAGGCTCCACGCATCCATCCGGTTAAAATCAGAAAAAAGAAAAATAATAAAATGTAAAGTGGCCAATGAGAAGCGGTCGCGCCAAAATTAGAAGGATTTTGGAGTGGCGAATTTAGAGCCGGTGAAGAGAGATAAATACTCAGGTTTTCTGTGAACCGACCTCTTTTTCGGGTAGTGACGTCGAACCGACAACACCGATTTTACTATCTGGTGTTTTGGACACCACGCTATGTTTTGGGACGTAGCGTTGGTTAGTCCATTCACCAAGTAAATAAAGGAAAGTATGAAAGAAATGTTTTCGTCTCCTATCTGTTCCTATCTTTTCCTTTTTGTATATTTCTTATGGACCTTCTTTGGGCAAGGCATTGCACCGGCCAGTCAACGTGGGGTAAAATAATATAACCAAAATATGGAGTCAGATATCTTACGGCAACACAGCCTTGCCCTTAGCCACTGACCTTCATAAAAACCTTCAAACCCCACATTGATAACCTCGACGCGAAAAAAAAAAAACACCTTTAAACACCACATTGGCGAACCCTGAACACGTGAATGAATGAACACCCAGAATGAAGAAGACATCCCAACAAGAAATTTTAAAAAGAAAAGAAAACAACAAGAACATCCTAAACTGCATACAGACGACTTTCCACGTGGAACAAAAACAAAAAACAAAAAAAAAAAAAAAAAGAAACAAAGAAAAAAAAAACGAAAAAACAAAAAAAAACAAACAAACTAAAAACAACAACAACAAAAAAAAAGCCAGCGAAACATTGAAAATTTTTCAAATTCTCCCGCGGACCTAACTTCTGAAAAACAAAATGGACGTGGAATTTCTTTAAGCAAAACATTATCTTTCAACACTTTTTCACTTCCCAACTTGCAAAATAAGGTAACTAACTTTTTTAAACTTTCACTCACCCTACTTCTATTTCGGTTTCTGTCGCCACATGGTTTATCTCTCCCACTACCTCACTAAACCACCAATTACTACTAGAAATTTCAGAGGACCCCCCAAAAATACTCACACTACTCCTCTATGCCACTTTCTCGGCTCATAACCTTTTTTTCCCAAAGTGACATATTTAAAAATTAAAAAAAAAAGAAAAAAAACGTACCACGAGGTAAACAAAAAAAAAAAGAAAGATTTCCAGCAAATACTAGCGACTAAAAAAAAAAATAAAATAAATAAAGAAAAATAAAGAAAAGTAGTCACTATTACAGAAAATGCAACGTTTAAACAAGCGAGCGAACACACACACAAAAAAAGAACAAAAAAAACTCACGGATAAAAAATTAAAAAATAAATAAAAATTACTCCCGGATATTAAAAGAAGTTCCAAAGAAAAAGCAAAAGAGTTAATGAAGAATAATCCTCTCAAATCAGACGATTACATTCAACAACTCTATGTATTACCGGAATTAATGCACATAAGAAAAAAAATGGAAATAAAATCCGTCATATCCAACGAGTCCTAGTTTTCCAGCCACCCTAAACAAATTACCAAAATTATTGAACATTTGCAAATAAGATACAAGAATTTGATAAATAATCCTCCTAGAAAATAGGACAATTAAAAATCAATACAATCTTTTTGCAAAAAAAAGCGGGTTGGCTGGACACACACAAAAAAAAAAAAAAAAAAAAAATTTTTAATTTGAAAAATTTTAAAGGAAACCGTGACACCCTTACAAATATTCATTTTTTCTAAGAATCCTCCAAGCTCCGCTTTTCGGGTGGCGATGTATTGTGGCGATTTAGGAATTAACAGTAAAACTCCCAACCGGATATTGACTCGTCGGCTGCCAGGTACAAAATGTATAAACGCGTCGCCACGCATATGGCTCCACGCATCCATCCGGTTAAAATAAAAAAAAAGAAAAATAATAAAATGTAAAGTGGTCGCGCCAAAATTAGAAGGATTTTGGAGTGGCGAATTTGGAGCCGGTGAAGAGAGATAAATACTCAGGTTTTCTGTGAACCGACCTCTTTTTCGGGTAGTGACGTCGAACCGACAACACCGATTTTACTATCTGGTGTTTTGGACACCACGCTATGTTTTGGGACGTAGCGTTGGTTAGTCCATTCACCAAGTAAATAAAGGAAAGTATGAAAGAAATGTTTTCGTCTCCTATCTGTTCCTATCTTTTCCTTTTTGTATATTTCTTATGGACCTTCTTTGGGCAAGGCATTGCACCGGCCAGTCAACGTGGGGTAAAATAATATAACCAAAATATGGAGTCAGATATCTTACGGCAACACAGCCTTGCCCTTAGCCACTGACCTTCATAAAAACCTTCAAACCCCACAATAAAACTGAACAATTTATTCAATCTACGGAAGTTGTAATTACATCCCTTGCCTCTCGTTCATTCGAGTCTCATAGGCGCCCCATTTATACGGCCTTGTGCCGCATCTAAGCAAAAAACTTAGTAAATTACCCTTGCCTCAAGGCTATGTTGCCGTAAGATATCTGACTCCATATTTTGGTTATATTATTTTACCCCACGTTGACTGGCCGGCGCAATGCCTTGTCCAAAGAAAGTCCAAAAGAAATATACAAAAAGAAAAGATCGAAACAGATAAGAGACGAAAACATTTTTTCCATACTTTCCTTTATTTACTTGGTGAATGGACTAACCAACGCTACGTCTTGGGACGTAGCGTGGTGTCCAAAACACCAGACAGCAAAATGATGTTGTTGGTTTGACGGACACTCCCAGACAAGATTCGGTTCACAGAAAACCTGAATATTTATCTCTCTCCACCGGCTCCAAATTCGCCACTCCAAAATCCTTCTAATTTTGGCGCGACCGCTTCCCATTGGCTACTTTACTTTTTATTATTTTTCTTTTTTTTTCTGATTTTTAATTGGATGGATGCGTGGAGCCATATGCGTGACGACGGTTGGGAGTTTTATTGCTAATTCCTAAATCCCCACAGATGACACAAAAAGGTCATTACCTCCCTTATCTACCAAAATGGTTTTACTGATGACCACTAGAGGACGTGGACAAGGTAGAACACAAATCAAATCCTCTGTTTCCGTCAGCATGACCCCAAGAGACTCATACCTTGATGACTTGCCAGGTTGCAGGCTGCAATAGACATTAGGAGGTAAGAATTTAGAGAGCACATGCGCACTAGAAGTCTTTCATCTAAGGATTTTCCCCCTTTAATTCCCAAATACATTTTCCTCTTGTTTTCCACACGTGTGATAAAGAACTTTACTAAAAGACTTTCTCCCTTTTTTTTTGCATTTACACACATATTTGTCTTACCCAGTCAGCTGGGACTGAAGAATACACCGACTGTTTCTCTGCATAAGGGTAAGATCCCCCACCAAGGAGTGTCCTGGATATGACTCAAAACTGCCTGATGGTGAGATTCCAGGATTTGCTGGAGCTTTGGGGAATACGGAGCACCCCTTTATTGCTATCGCTCCCAGGTCCACTCTGACCAGGAGTGGTAGCACCAGATAGGGTCCTATCTATGAGTCAAAAAGAACTAAACTCTGTACTTATGATAAACTGAATTGCTTGAAATAGAACTATTTTGCTATTTAAGCTACGTACTTATGCTCAAATGAATTGTTTGAAATGGAAATGTTTTTGACATTGAAACTGTACTTACGCTAAACTGAATTGTTTGAAATAGAACTGTTTTGACATGTATCTGTGCGTAAAAAAATCTATACTAATACTAAACTTAATTGTTTAAATTAGAACTGTTTGACTAAACTGAATAGTTTGAAATAGAAATGTTTTTCACAATTAAACTGTGTACCGATGCTAAACTGAATTGTTTGAAATAGAACTAATTATTTGCATAAAGATTGATTTGGCATTAAATAACCTACAAAGGTTGACATGCCATAAAGCCCAACCAACCAACATATTTGCATTGTCTCTTTAGTTGTCTTCATTTCTCTCAATAAATTCTATTAAGTTTTTCAATTGTGATCACTACAATTATTATTCACGACTGTCAGATTGACCACTCTGCAACAAAATGGATGGTTGTGAAATCGATTGTACATGCTAAGAGGATATAAAAGGGGACACAATAAAAGTTATTTTCGGGGATGGTGGTGAATTGTTGTTGGGTGATTCTGAGGTTTATGTCTGCCTCTTTTTTTCTTCTTGCCCCATTCACTTGTAATCTCTTAATTTGTTTGTCCAAGCTGCAAAGGAATTGAGGACAGAAAAGGAAAAAGGCAGGGATACCTTTAAACTCAAAATTTATTTGGGGGGGTTTACGACTATTCTCTGGTGTGGAATGTTTTCCTTAATCAGTAGAAATACCCAGCTCCCTCAGACAAGGCGTTTGAGGAACATCATGGAATCATCTTTAACAAATGATAAGTTTGAGGGACCACCAAATGTCGTTAGGTTCAGTGAGTACGATCAGCATAGGGTGCTATTAGCAGGAGATACAATGTGTTGCTTGGCCTTTGGGACTTAAGCAAGCACGAGCGTTTCCATATTGCAGCCGAAAGAAAAGGTCCATCCGTTTCAGCCGAGGACATATCGGCCGAAACGTTATGGAAATAACAACATAGATGAAGACAATAGTCCGAAAACCCTTAATAAGAAGAAGGTATTCATTGCTTTACATAACAAAGAAGTCAGTATTGAATGTACATACATATATCATACTAAATGCACAGTTACTTCCCTTTGGAATAAAGAGTTCTAATAGGCAACATATCCGAACAGGAAGGAGAAAGACATCTCAGTTCCTGTTTGAATAAAGATGTAGCTAACGCAACACACGGGTTCTCGTTATCCTTTTATCGGTACATGTGACCCCTCACTCTTATAGGCCCAAGTCCCATCGACACTTTAGTAAGCCTTTTCTCACTTTCGTCAATGAACAGTCAGTACTTGTGTATTGTCAGTGGTAGGAAGTGGGGTCTCATCAGTAGTAGCATCTATGAAGGCTTAGCCGATATTTCTGGCACGTTGGGCATTTAATAGTCGCGTCTTTGATATCTCCACTGATCCTTACCCACTATACTGCCGCTCATGCTCTGAGCTTTATTTTCTTGATTCCCCATATACAGCACATCAGATGTGCTGAATATAGTTACTGTAGTATGTCTGCTTTGGGTGACGCTGGGATGATTATCTAGTTCCCCTTCAGAAGAACACAATTCTCTATTCCTAATTCTTTTCTAAAGTTCCAATAGAACAATTAAAAATGTAGATATCAGGGAAATCTTGTCTCCATGTTTTGAAATTTCTGTAGTAGTCACAGATCTATTTCCTTTCGCAAATCAATGCCCCCGTCAAGCGATTCGGCTATAGACTGACCAATCAGGATCAGGACGCATTGATTCCTTCTTCCTCTCTACGACGGTCAGAGAGCACCTTTTTAGCAGCCAAGACGGACCTCTCTCGCGTCCTTTGCTATGGACATTGCACATGAAAGAAAACGCTGCTACTAGGTTCACACACAGAAGAACCACCCTTGCTGTCGGTCACACGAGCTATTTGCTCCAGTGACACACACTTACTACAAACTCAAGGACCAACATACGAACCGGCGACACCAAAAGGGACACTTTCTCACTCTTACTCTTTTACTTTGCTAAGATAATAAACCTTTCGTCGTTGTGTTTTCAAAAGAAGTTTCGTTATTTATTTGTGTTGTCAAATAATTCATAGTGTTATGGAAACAAACCATTTAAAACATTAAATTTCATTTGGGCGGTAATTCTATAAGAGGTAATGTCACTTTTGTTCAGCAGCTTGGTTTTCTATCTTTACTTGATTCCTCTATATCAGAGTCGTCTGTTAACACGACTGGGTTGAGGGTTACTAAGCCTATTTTCCTGGATGTCTGTAACTCTATCTGAATTGATTTAACAATCTTGACCACATGAAATGTAGCTCTGGTAAATATATCTCCGGGGATACCCCTGGTTGTTATCGTTCGTCCAAATGCAAGGAAACGTATAGGATTCTTTTCTAGCGATACTTTCTCAAGCTTTCCGAATATTTCAAGGGATAAAAGATCTCACTCTTGGTTCCTGTGTCAATTTTGGCATTCACTTTTACATTTTGTTGTTGTTTCCGACTCTCAGTTTGACGTATGCCTCTTTCACATTTGATGGTGATTTGTGTTTGTTCGAATTTTTGTTTCTACAAAGTGAAGATAAATATCGTCGTTAGTGGAATCGTATCCTCTCTTCTGATAGCTGTGTCGCTATACGTTGTCACGCCGATCAATTTTGTGTTATCTAGTTGTTGGGCCAGTAAAATGTTTATCCCTGTGTGTCCGATTAAGTGAGGAAGAGTCTTTCTGGGATTGGATAAACCAATCATGTGAATAGCCCAAAAGTTTTGGTGCAAAATACAAAAAAAAAATTTTTTTAAAAATCAGCAGATAGATTCCGGACCAGTTCCCGGCCACACATCAACCAGAAATTCACCTCAAGAAATCACCAAGTCAGAAGATACCTGCTATCCTCTCCATCACACCGGTAAGTCCCTCAAACTTAACTCTATACACAGGAAAGGACTTTACAGTGTTAGTCATTGTTTTGTTTTTTAATAAATTGTTAGAACTGAACTAAATTTTTATTCGTTTATTTGTTTTTGTTCGTCTTAGATATAAATGTTATACCAACTCCAATATAGGCAATATAATTTGTTATCTTCGTTTTAGTTTCTGTTCTTTTTCTACTTGAAAGACATGCATGAGCAAAACGACCAAGTTTCTTAAATTTCATGCACGTTTTCCCCTCAGCTAGACATTATCTCGCCTTGTGGTTTCTTCTACAATATTTGCAGTTTCTTCTATCCCTAATTGCATGCAAAGTGATTGGTTCTGTCGAGCCACGAATAGCTTTCAACTACCAGGTCTTTTTTTCTTGGTTGACGCAATTGTCAAGTCTCTTCCTTCCTTTAATAGGGATTTCTATGAAAACATGGTGTCATTATCCAAGTTACAAGTAAATTCTTTTAATTTGAAAAGGTCTATTGGTTGAAAAGGTAGCATATAAAAGAGAGGGGTAGTATAATGCTTCATACTGTAGAGTTGCAATCAAGGGAGATTACTTGGTTTTATATATATATATATATATATATATATATATAGTTTCGTTTCCTGCTTGGGTTCGGTGCAAAGACGAGACGACAACGAGCGTGGGTACACACGTTTAATGCTTAAAAAGATAGCCTAAAAGAGAGAGCGTAACTAGGTAAAACTAGCGTTTTAATGCACCTTACTGGAGAGTTCCTAACAAGGGAGATTACTACGTTATATATATATATATATAGGCTGCAGAAGCATAATACAGAATAATTTTTAAAATGTTTTCTTTTTAGTTAGATTAGTCCAATTTTTTGGAAAAAAAAAGTCGATAAATCAAAATTTTCATGATTAGCTCTATTATTCAAAAACTTTTTCATTAAAATTCAGCCCAATAAGAGTGAACAAGAAAAGAAATGACAAAGAATCTATGATTTGCTTAACGCCGAAATGAAGCCAAAAAGATTTTCTGAAATAATTGGAGTTTCTTCATCAAGGTCAGGCCGTAAACCCCTTGATTATGCTATATGGGACATTACAGGAAACAAAACAATTGTAACTTCCCATCCAAATATTGGTTTTCTTAAGACTAGTATTGAAGAAAAATGGAATAAAATGTCTGAAGAATTTATTTTGAAGGCATGCAAATCATTTCGAAGGTGAGTTGATAACTGAAAAAAATGGAGGCCATATTGAGTAAATTTACAATTTTGTGTCCACCTTCTTATTTTGTTGTTTATTTTTTAAGATTGAAATTAATCTTGTTTTATATTAGAGTTGTTTATTATTATACCAGAATATTCCTAATTTTTCTTCTGCACCCTATATATATATATATATTCAACCCCTCTGTACAAGCAGGATGCAACACAAATTCAAATTTTTTAAGTGGAATTTAGCAGGTTTTGTTTTCCTTCTCCTAGACCAGTTGCCATAACAAGATTAATCATGTAGATGAAGGGAGACTAATTCATGCCTTTCCTAAGGATATTAGTGCTATGTGAAATACAAACACTTTGCCCAGAATTTGAACTCAGATTGCCTTGTCCATTTCCTACAAGGGCAACCATAATATAAGCACCTCCATATATATATATATATTTTTTTTTTTTGTGATGTAATACTATACCACCCAACCCATTCATAGCAACAGACTACTTAGATAGGGTCAACCAGTATAACATGATCTGTATCAAAAAGTGGGTTAAGAAGTTTAGACAAGATTCCCCTCACACAGATCAAGGAATCTGCATGTAAAGACGAAACGACCTAATGATTTAAAAATAGAAGCCACTAACTGAATGAAATATGGCATGTGTCAAGGTTATATTTTTACATGCCAGAAATACAAATTAAATCTAAAGTTAGTCGGTGAAAACTCTTTGGAGAAGCTGGAGATGAAAGTGAAAGAGACATCAACCAACTCATTAAAGGTGAACAGTAGCCATGTAGACTTAGATGATTGAAATCTTAGGAGAAAAAGAAAAGAAAAGAAGCCCCAAAGATTCATCATGGTGCCACTCATTATCATTACTATGATAATGGCAGAAATCCACAAAATGTTTATAAAATTTGAAAAGAATTGACTGGACTTTCTGTAGGCAACAGAAACCGAAATAGTAAAAGAGAAATTTGATCAAGAGTCATATGAGGTCTCCGATGAGACAAGAAACTGAAATAGAAAACCACAGAACTGAGATAAATAAAGACTTGTTAACTAATTCCTATGCCCTAAATATTATAATTGTTTACATATTGAAGCTGACATATTATCAGCATACATCATTCCATATACAAACTTTTGATTTGATTTTTTATTCTCGAGCCTCTTGAACATTTGTTCATATTTGGTGAATAAAATCTTATAAATTCCATTAAATCATCTTCAGTTCAACATTTCGTGGATTTCTGCCTCATTTTCATTTTTAATGAGTTAGAAACAAATCCCACGAGATTTTGAAGAAATATTTTATGTCAGTGATGTTTACATGTACCAACATCATCTCGGGTTGTAGTATATTTGGCGGCCAATCCAAAGATTATTGTTCATAATATATTCTGGGGCTTTCATTCACATTCTAATATCATCTCGGTTCTAAACAATTGATATATATAAAACATAATTTGCTATATTTATAGTTGAAGAGCGCTTAATAGAATTAATAGAGCATATATAGAGTTAAAGTCTATTTCTTGCATATCTGATCATCAACTATGTGACCATTGTAAAGGTGAGAGACTGACAATTACCAGGCATCGTTGACTCAATGTGTATACAATCATTTATTTATACGAAATTTCTTCTCGTTAATTTGGCCTTGAAAAATTACTTGTTTTTCTTGCTGGACCAGAATCTGACTTTTACATCCCTAGTCAATAAAAGTATTGGGTTAACTGAACCAGAATCTATGACTTTTAAACCGACTCATAAGGCCTTAACGGCATTTAATTGGCCACCAAAGAGATACCCATTGTAGCATAATGCTTATACTACATTCTTTCTATAATGAGAATATGTATTTTGGCTTAAAGCATCACAATTTTACGAGTAATCTAAGAACTATGTATTGTGTTAATCAGTTAAATATTGTTACATAGCCCTTTTCTGTTGGGTTTACTGAGCCTCATATCTTCTATTTTAGTCAGTGTCCTTGTTTTTTGTTTGTTGCAGTGTCTGCCTTCTATCATCAGCCATCATCTTTGTTGTTATCTGTCACCTCATATCATATCTCTGTGTCTTCTTTCATAAGTTTCTTTGTCACTTTAACCTTCAAATGTTTCAGTTCTTCTTTGCTGGTATAACAACAAAGTGTACACCATTCTTATATTTTATTTTAGTCACACAACCTTTAAAGGGAGGTAAGAGCACAGGTGGAACACAACCATTTCATTCAAATGCTCTTTTGCATTTGATTAATTTATTAACTTCTAGAGACCCCTTAGTCACCTGACCAAGATTATCCAATCATAGCCAAGTTCTTTAAGTGATCTCGGGGGTCATCATCAATCAATTAAACTGAGTTGACTCACAGTATCTTTTCGTCCATTTAACGGTTTAAAACTTAATTTGAACGCTATATGTAAAAAAACAAATTTTCTCAATCTATTATGAAACAATAAGTGATCTATCCAAGTCTATCCCAATATGGGATGTATCCAAGTCTATCCTAAGTTAAAGCAGAGAGGAGTTGCCATAGCATAGTGGTTAACATGCTAGACTGTGACATCATAGTAAGTGAGTTTAAACTCCAGTAGTTCTATTGCGTTTACTTTTGGGCTAATACCCATTGAAAAGGATAAACTCCCTTATCCTTCCAACTATGGGTTAAAAAATTCCATTACTGTTCTTCTAAAAAGATGGCTTTGACATCAAATAGCCCATTAAATTTGATATGCCATAAAATAAAAAAATAACCAAGTAAATGCCTGGTAGCAATGCATTTGAAGTCTTTGATCAGAAATTGACACATTGTATCCTGAATTACTAAACGACTATTACTGAGAGATTTAGCAAGGAACTAATTAGTGATATACAACAATTAGTTTATCAAGTTACTGAGCAGTCAGTTCTTATCTAAAATAAGGGATGACTTTCTTTCATTTCCGAGGGAAGGGCAAGTTGGAATATTTCTTTTTAGTTGGGTAGACTAAATATTTAAGTTTTGAAATTATCATCAAAAGAGAAAAAAACATTTCAGGAATTAGTTTGTATAATTATTTCACTTTTGCTGGCAGTTGTTTTTTTTTTTAAGTCTCAACATTTGTCAACTGGTTATGTTGGTGTATAAATATTTGATATCCAAACTGGCCATATATTTATTTTTCATGTAAGAGGTTTTCAGAGTTTTTATGTGTGGAGGGCTTATTGTTCCTAGGGCTTTATTTAAGTAAGGTACTCTTGATATTAGGTACTATACAGGGATAAGGATAAGAAATTACATTTGAAGAGGAATATTAAGATCTCCATGCTGGGAGGAGAGTATTTGCAGTCTTTCTAAAAAAAACTTTTTGATGTCTAAGATATATAAAATATTTTTTAGATAATGCCTGAGATGATTTAAAAACAATTTTTATTACCAGGACTCACCGCAGTTCACAATTTCAAAAATCTTAATTCTATTTATGAATTAATTAGTTCAAAAAAAATTTATGCACATTCACCCCAACACCCATTTTAATTTTAAATCTCAAATTCTAAAATTTAGCTTTTAAATATTAAACTCATGACTTTTAATTGTAAATTTAATCTAAGTAAAAACCAACTTCCACAGAAAGAAAAAACAAACAAAATTTTAATTTTACATTTGCATTAAAATATAATTTTGATTTAAAAGATGAAACAATAAATATCAATTAAAATAATAACCAGTTATTCAAACAAAATTTTTCCTTTTTTTGCAAAAGTTGAGTGCAATATCCTATCATTTTAGCTTGTAAATCTTTTACACGCTAAATTGATAAATCGCAAAATTTAAAACAATTTTTGATTTTCATTACATTTGTAAACCCACTCAGAGTTACATAAAAATAATGTAGTCTACATCAGTTAGAAATAAAACAACTCTTTTTGTTTATATGGTTTGTTATATAGAGCAGTTTTTAACCATTCATATTACTGCTGGTCAAGTGATACTGAAATCTATAGCACAACTATAAATGGTCTCGTAGTCAGTCAAGTCTTCAGTATTCGGAGGTCTCAACATGGGTTCCAACAGCAGTGATGGTGGATTCTTTTTGATTGGTGAAATTTAAAAAATTCCAACTTATGTAGAATCTTGTGTTTAACTGGTGAGGGAGTTGGCTAGGGTATGATAGCTTAGTTATTTGTTCATCCTTAAATTTCCCATTATTCCAGTTTTTTTAAAACAGCTTTTCCAAATTTAGAAAACTATCTAACCCCTTTTTAGAAGTTAGCAGGCTGAATCCACCTTCTCAACACCAACCTTCTTTAATTTGTACCTCTCATCCATACCTGGTACCAATAGAGTCTCAAAACTCCCTTAAACATTCCACACTCTCTGTATTCAATCTTGTCCCCATCCTCAGATGGCACAAATGTCTTTTGTGACAAATCTGATTTTCAAAATAAGTAGGTGTATGGGAAGTGTCAAAGGTTAATAACTGATATTTTCTTTGTCCAAATAATATTAAACAATCAAGATTCTTTTATCAGACGTTCCTGGATTTTTTTTAATGCAAACAAATAATTTCTTTCTGATAATTGTCAGATTTATATGTTTTGAGGAGTTTGGGTGTCCTGAGATTCTATCAAGCAATAATTGTATATTCATTAGAATTGTAAACTTAATAAAACAAGATGTAAGATTAATCATAAAAAGTGAAGTCAACTCTCTATAAGAGATGATTAGGGAAAATTAAGCTGAACTTTTTCTCTTTCTCAAATTATTTTCTTTGTAGCCAGATGACTGGTTAAGACAGACAAAAGTATAACAATAAGCCCAAACATGCATATACTAAAATAAACTGAACAACAAAATAAATTCAATAATTTAATTTTGATGAATGACTTGCAAAGCTGTTTCGGAAACTATGTTCGGACAATAATCATACTCGATGAACTATAATTGACATTAAAAGAAAATTCTTAACATAAAATATTAACAATAATAACAACATGGTATCTCTTTAACGTTTTTTTTTATGTCATCTATATTGGAGAATCTATTTAGTTTAAAGAATATGAATTCTCTCCAGTGTTTATTTATACATGATTTCTATGAAAAGGAGGATATTTTTGAATTTACTTTTAAAAATTAATTTGCACTAATATTAACAGTTGTTTTTTTAAAGCTGAACTCAGTGGAAATACGGATTCATATGCTTGTCAAGTAAAAGAGATCCTTATTATATTTCCGCATAAACTTTTAAACTGGAATTCTGTAAAAATCTAAATTTACCCACCTTAAAAAAAAGTAGTGTTTCATTGCATATGTCTTTTCAAACAGAAGCTCATTAAAAATGCAGATACACTGGACAAAAATAGTTTCTATCCAGTGTGTGCTTGCATGTGGCTTTTTAAATGCAAATTAAATGAAAATGATGGACCACTTTATAGGAAAATGTTTTCCCTTGAGCAAGTGGTCACATGCGTACAATTAAGCTAGAACTCTCAGAAAATGCAGAAAATGGTTTCTCCTCTGTGTGTGTTTCCATGTGGCTTTTTAAATGTGAACTATTTGAAAATCCTGACCCACAGACATCACAAGAATATATTTTCTCCCGATTATGTGTTCGCATATGCTTTTTTAAAGTGAATTTCTGTGAAAACGCAGATCCACATACATCACAAGAAAATGGTTTCTCTTTAGTGTGTGTTCGCATGTGTTTTTTTAAACTGGAATTCTGTGCAAATGCAGATCCACATAATTCACAACAATATGGTCTCTCACCAGTGTGTGTTTGCATATGGCATTTTAAATATGAACTACTTGAAAATGCTGATCCACATACTTCACAAGGATATGGCTTCTCTCCAGTGTGTGTTCGCATATGTTTTTTTAAGTTGGAATTCTGTGAAAACGCAGATCCACACACATCGCAAGAAAATGGTTTCTCTCCAGTATGTGTTTGCATGTGGCTTTTTAAATGTGAACTAATTGAAAATGCTGATCCACAGACTTTACAAATATATGGCTTCTCTCCAGTGTGTGTCCGCATGTGTTTTGTTAAATTGGAATTTTGTGAAAATGCAGATCCACACATTTCACAAGAATATGGCCTTTCCCCGGTATGTGTTTGAATGTGGCTTTTCAAATATGAACTATTTGAAAATCGGGATCCACATACTTCACAAGAATATGGTTTTTCTCCAGTGTGTGTCCGCATGTGTCTTTGTAAATTAGAATTCTGTGAAAATGCAGATCCACACACCTCACAAGAAAATGGTTTCTCCCCAGTGTGTGTTCGCATGTGGCTTTTCAAATGTGAACCATGTGAAAACACAGAATCACACACTTTACAAGAAAATGTTTTTTCTCCAGCATGTGTTTGTTTGTGGTGTTTTAAATGTGGATTCTGTGAAAATGTTAATTTACAAGTATATATTTTCTCTCCTTTGTGAGACTGCATGTTTCTTTTATATTTTAAACTGTAAGAAAGCTGATCCTCACACTTAACTAAAGTTAAGTTTCTCTCCAGTATTTGTCTGTACTTTGAAATATGAATTGAGGAAAAATTCTCATGTGCACACTTTGCAACAGTTTACTCTTGTGTGCTTAGATGAAACTACTTAAAGAGGAACTGTCAGATTGCAAATTCACACACTTTGCAAAAATAAATTTTCTCTTTGGCATCTTTGTTCTTCCATACAACTGATATCTGAGAATAAAGAAGAAATATTATTAAAGAAAATAAGAGATTGCGGCAATATTTACAATATCAAAATTGCAACTAAATTTTTCTTTCAATAAACTATCATATTCATATTCAGTCATGAATATTTTAAACTACTTCTTAAAAATGAAATGTAAATGAAATTCTTTCAAATAACTCAAATATAATTCTAGTGTGGAATTAATAATTACTCAAAATATGTTTACCAATAAATAATAAGGTGATTATGATGAACACTTAATTATAAAATAAATAATAATAAAGTGTTTTGTAGTCCAAGTTAAAAGCTAAACTCAAAGCCAAACATTTTTAGACCTTATGTTTCTGATGCAGGTATCATTGAGGAACAAGAAAAGTTATGGTAAATAGGCCAAAGCCCAGCCTGTTTACCAAAATTTTTCTTGTTCCCTAATGATATCTGTATTGGAAAAATAAAGTTTGGGTTACACTCACTGCACTTTTAACCTGAAGAATGAATTAAAAGTGAAATATTAAAGAAAGAGGAGGAAAGACTGTCCTCTTTGAGTAGAAGTGAGAGGAAATCAAGTATTGAAGATGAAAAGAGTCAAAGGGGTAGAATTAATTTTTGAAATCCAAATTAGGAGAAAATTGATATTATCAATACATTTGCAAACTACTACCCCACAGTGAAAAGAAAATGTCTATGAGCAAGGGATTTTATCTCTTGACAGAGACCAGCAGAGACTGGCAGAAGGCAGCTACTAGACTTCCCATTGCTCTGGGTTCTGGCCTTGAAGCAGAGAAAGCCCGAAATTATATGATATTTGAGATTGACTTGTGAGATAACCCTGTTATAGACTCATGAGAGTAAAGAAGCGAAGAAAAGCCTGAGATAATATGACACTATAGCCTTGCACTAGTGAGGAGAAACAGCAATAGTGTGATATTTGAGTTGAGATGACCCAGTACCAGACTCACAGAGATAAAGAAGCAAAGGAAAATCAAGATAAGATACTCTGAGAGACCAGCGCAAAATGGCTAAGAGACCTCATGATACTCTGAGACTCTCCAACACAGAGAAACAAGAAGCCAGAGACTGAGAAAAGCAAACATAAAACGCTACTTTAAATCACCTTGTACCAGACTATTAAGAAATTGAGAGAAGATAGAAGCCAGAGACTGAGAAAGGCAAATATAACCACCACTTGAGATTGCCTTATACCAGAAAATAGAACGTGAGAAGTGAAAAGCCTAAACTTGTGGTTTTGTATCAGACCCTGAATGCTGAGAAATTGACTGTTAATTTGTGAATTAGATCTCTATTTTATTACTACTATTTACCATGAATGGTGAATATATGTACCATTTTAAAAAGTTTTATTTTTTACTAAATATTGTTGTTACAAAGCAGTGTTCTGTTCTCTGTTGGTGTTTGACATTTTTTGACTTTCTTAATTGTGCAGCTTCATCCATCCACTCGTCAACAGGTGACACAGATTAGCAACTGATCTGCTGTCTGGATCAAAAACACAATGTGGGCAGATAGGCTGATTGATCGTACCAGCCAAATGAAACTGTCAATGGACTGAAAATGGAGTGTTTGGGGAAAAGCGTATGCATTGTCACCAAACAGGAACTATGAATTACATTCATTATCCAATTGTCAGAAATATTTGATCTTCGCAAAACCTGACAATAGGACAAGTAGATTAGAAGTCATTATGTAAAGACCATTTAATGGTGTTTGCTGGTTGGTTGCAAAGAAAGTCAAATTGATAACATTCATGATATCATTAGAACAATTTTTTTTAAAGATCTTTTTTTTAGATTGCCTCATCACATTTCTAGAATAGCAGTGACAAAGGGTTTGAAAGGCATCAGTTTCCATATGTATGTTGTACTGATATGGCAGTGTATGCAGAATGAATATGATTATTATTTGCAATGTCTTTCATGTAAGTGGCCATTTGTAACGTGATAAGCAAACATGCGCAGGTTCAAGTCCTTTATGTTACTATCACATTTGAATATGCATGAGTTATCATGTATATAAGGACTCGTCTAAAACAAAACACAGCATTGAGTTCATCAATGAGACCATTGGGATCATGTTGTATTACACTATACCATTTTAAATGCAGAGTAAAAAGTTGATTTCTCAAATTTGAGAAGTTTAGTCTATATCTTGGACATGTTAGTTCACAAAGGGAATTGCTCTTCATTCTCCTCAACAGGGTCAATTGACAATGTTAGATTTTTTTTCAAGCAGTATTGAGGAAAATGGGTTCAAGAATAACTCTCAACATGGACAAAAGAGAGTTAACAAAAAATAACTGCTGAGAGTGATGGATGATAGGGATGGATGGGGAGAGAGAGCCAGAGAAATCTGTGCTGTCAGTGTGACTTGATGATGATGACTGGGTCTCATTATTTCAGATGAGAAAGTAAAATCTGACCCAAATTAAATAGCAGGACATGAAGAACATAAGAGAGCTCAGCAAGGAAAATTCATTCTTCACTCGGCAGAATTATTAAAAAAAGAACAACTTTTTAAGGAGGACAACAAAATGCTTTCAGTTTTCAGAATAAGATTAATCCTATGACAGGAATGAACAGAGGAGAGGAGGCCTGGCCCATACACTTCTAGATGTCTCTCACGAGTCAAATCGAAGAGTGTTCAGATATGAAAAGAAGCTCAGGCACTGAAATGGACCCGTGAAATGATGAGAGATTTCCATGTTGTTTTCCTTGAGCTTGTCAATGTGTTCACTTCTGTTCTTTGGTTTCTTTTGGGTATCTTATTTCTTCAAAATACCAATGACCGTCTCTGATCTTGCTAAAGCCTATTTCTAGGATGCGTGCTTCGAGTAAATGTTATCATCAAAAGAAATAGAATCCTGGACAAGACTATTTGCAATTCACTTCATGCTAATGCACAAGGATCCACCTGTTTTCTCTGCTTAAGGCAGACTGATTTCTTTAGCCCCAGAGTAAGACAATCAGTCTAGAAGAAGAAAAACTGAATTCAAATAAACTTTACTCTGTTTAAAAATTGACCTTGAGTCACATTCTACCCAGGAGAGAGGAGTTGGATAAATAAATATTTCTAGGATCTGCAACACTGGTTTACATCAGGAGACTGGCATAATGATGAAGACAGAGTGTACCATTTCCCAATTGGCCTTCATTATGGTATTGAAAGTCAACATAATAGACTCCAAGTGGATGGTAGGAGGTGAGTAATTGAAGTTTAGAGTCCACTTACCACTTATTAAACCTTATATAGATGATATTATAATCATAACATCAACAGTCCCTTGAAACAGGTGACTTTATGGGAGGTTCAAGAGAACATCCTAGGAGCATCCTAATCAAGCATTGCTATTGTTAAAGATTGATTGATTCTAACAGCATGTCAACTTCTGGAGGGTTATTTTATGTCTAGAGGTAAGGGAATCACATTCATTGTATGTGCATATTTACATTTTTATTATGGTTATTGCTTAAAAATCTTTTTACACAAAGTCCGATAGCCTAGTTGGCTGGGGCTGTAAAATACACCGTCTACATTTTTGCAGAATCCCCTAACGAGTGTCCTGATATGACACTAAACAATCTGATGGTGAGGCTCCAGTAATGCCGGAGCTTTGGCGAAAGTGGAGTACTCCTTTATTGCCATTGCTCCCAGTTGCACTCTGGCCGGGAGTGGCAGCATCTGACAGCATCCTATCTATGGATCAAATAGAACTGTTTGACATTTAAACTGCAGGCAAACAAATGACTATGCTACATTTAAACTGCAGGCAAACAAATGACTATGCTACATTGAATTGTTAGAAACAAAACTGATTTATCATTTAACAGTGTTAAAAAAAATTACTGATGTCTAATGGAATTATTAGTGATACATAGCAATACTTGGAACCATTTAAATTTGTTGACTTAAGCTAAATTGAATTGTTAGAAATAGAACTGTTTGGTCATTTAACTGTATGTCTCTACAAAATCTATTTACAAATCATATATATGTAAAAACAGTATTTGGCATTAAATAATCAATAATGGTTGATATGACATAAAACCAAACCAAACAATGTCCTATCAAATATGAATGATTTTAAAACAGATCTATTTGACCAAGAGATGGGGCCCTAAAAGATACTACCACTTCAGGTCAGAGGGGACTTGGGAGTAATGGCAATAAAGGAGTACTCCATACTATCAAACCCAGAACACTCCTTTTTTTAGGGGAATAAGCCTTACCTCTTTGCAAGAAGGATATAGTCAACATATTCTAAGCCCTGCTGACAGGGATGTCTGTTGTTAAATAAAAGAGAAAAACTTCTTCATTGATCAATACCAAGAGTGTCAGAGAAACTGGAGAAAAATCAGGGAATATGTTACAATAAAAAGGGAGGGAGGATGACTAGTCACTGGAGTTTAAACAGAGTATTGATAGGTTACTATCTTAACTCGTGTAGCCCCACCACTAAATATGACATCTCACTCTAACAAGTATTCAAAAAATGATCAGCTCATATGGAAGGAAATTGTTTGGTTGGAGCCTCTGATCAAAATGAATCTCTCTCTCTCTCTCTCTCTCTCTCTCTAGTTTTATAGAAGAATTTTAAAATGCTAAGGTAAAAGGCTTGGAATGATCTTAATAGAGTCAAGAGATATGGGTAACAGGAAAGAAGAGGAAGGCTAAAAATTCAGTTTAATACAGAAGAGATTGTTTTAGTATAGGTAAATATGAGCCGCAAAATGACACAAAATAAACTTATTAGAGTGATAGGAAGAACAAAAATTTTGTGCTGTGAAAACAACTGTTTTCTTTACTAAAAAGAGGAGATGTGATATAATCAGATTTAGGAATTTTAAGCTACACCCAATGTAAAAGAGGCATAACCTTGTTTGCAGGGGTTGGGTGGGGGTGCAGAAGTGATCATTCAAAAAAGCAGGAAGAAAAATAAATAGAATGATATCCTGCAATTTATCAATAGTAAAAGACTAAAATAACAATTTTCAATGATTTCTCCAAAACACTGAATGAAATGAATGAAAAAAATCAAGGAGAATATTTTTTTTTCTTTTATAAGACATGGCCCTAAAATCTCAATTTGAACATGGCCCTAAAATCTCAATTAGAAAAAAAAACCCAAAAAACTATAATTCCCTAGAAAAAGAACTTTTTTTCTGATTTTATATTTTGAAATGCTGTATAGAAATTTTAAAAATGTTTTTAAAAAAGTAAATACAGTTTATTTTTCCTGGGAATTATCTTTAAATGTGTAAAAATTCCAAGATGTCAGAATTGTAAAAGCAAAATTAAAACAATTCATTTCTCCAGGGAATGATCTTTCAATCAGTAAGAATTCAAAGATGTCAGAATTGTATAAATAAAATAAATTCACTTAAGGAGGTGATCATATGGGAAAACAAATTAGCAAAAAAAAAAAAAAAAAAAAAAAAATGACCAAATTTTGGAATAGAGAATTATTATTATTATCATTTTAAAAAATTTTCTCCGTTATTGAATAAGTAATGTAATTATTTTTTTAAAAATTCAATAATCAATTGATTTTTGGTTACTTCTTAAAAACATTATTTATTTGCTTGAGATTTTTCTGAATTCAAATTATTACATTTTTTAACTTAAAGAAAATAATTATTACTATTGATATAACAAAACAAAATCCAAATTATTAAATTATGCACACTCAAAATATAGAATATTGGTGGAAATTATATATATATATATATATATATATATATATATATATATATATTAGTGAATTCTAGATTTTACCCCGTCCTATATAAAGAAATTAATGCGAAAGAAAGATGTTCTAGATGCTTTAAATTTTTTTTTTCATAACTGTGAGTTGATTGTGTTTAAATATCAATTGTAACATTTTATTTTAATGATTAAAAAAAAAAAAAACTAGAATATTACGCATTTCGAAAGCTGACTTTCATAATTTCTTATGTGAAATTGTTCAAGTTAAAATTGTTTTTTCTTTCTTTCTTTAAAAAAATTTGTGATCGATTATAATATGAATCTTATCAAATATCAACAACGAATATAAATCATTGTTTAATCGGTAGGAAATGTATCGGATGCTAAAAGTTGGCAACTGTCAAATGACAGACGTCTGGTTTTTTGTTGAATGAACGAGAGAAGAAGGTGACCGGTACAAAGATGGAAATCGAAGCTTCGATTACAAATTGCTTATTTAGTATTTTTATAATAAACAATACTAAGAAAATAAATATATATGGTTTTACCGGGTAGGGAGTAAGTTTCCTTTGGTCAGTGCAACTTGGAGAAAATAGATAAAGATGTACATAAAAAGAGATGCCAATTTAGCATTACAGGTTTATTGGAAATCAAACCCCCACTTTAGTGCCAAACGATTCGCTTTTTATCAAAAATAAAAAAAGTACTGTTAAATAAATGTTATATAATATTAGTTCAACATGCATCTAAATAAAAAAGAAAAATACATTTTCTCGTAAAAAATTTATTAAGAGATTTAAACAGAGAATTGAATATTTAATTATTTTTTCTTTTAATCTTTTGAGTAAAAAACAACAACAAATAAACAAAAAGACGTTATTTTCATTTGTAAAGAAATAAATAAACAGAATGTTATACTTACTAATTTCTGTTTAACTTTTCTTTTTTTTCCCGATCAATTCAACGTTAGAAAGAAAAAAAAAAACCGTAAAATTTTTTATAAACTAGTTTTTTTTTTGTTAGAATTAACTTTAAAAAATTTGTCGTTGTTTGCAATCGATGCAAAATTGTTATTAAAGAGCGAACATAAACCAAGGGAGGTAATTAGAAAAAATTATGAGGAAAGGATCGATTGATTTAAAGGCACGTCAACACGTCTTGGAATATTTGATGCCAAGAGATTTATGACTCGCATTCATTGTACATTCATATTTACATTCTTTGAGAAATTATCACTTTTTTTTTTTTTTAACACAATCCTAACAAATACAAATAATTTGGTTAATTTGAGCCCGATAGATGGGACTCCGAATCTGAGTGGGCCTGAGAGTAATAGCCATGGAGGGGTATTTCATACTCCCTAAATCTCCAGAATTGGAATTTCACAATCAGATGCAATTTTGAATCACCCCCTTTTTATGGAGGTGGGGGATATCACCCCTCTGCAGGGGGATTACAGTCAGCATATTCCCAGCCGAAATAACAGAGATCCCATCTATGGGTCAAATGGAAATATTTAATCATTTTCTATACTTGAAACCACTTAACTGCGCAAATGAATGAATAATGTTGAATTGAATGATCATTGTTAAATTGCAATACTTGAAATCTTTTAACTGCATGTTGATAAATAAGATCTGGAATGTTTAAAAATGTTACCTATAAACCGAACATTGGCATAATGGTTAGAGTGTTCGCCAATGGCCCAAAGACTCAAAAATGGTATTTGATGACAGCTTCCTTAACACTCAACATTATAAGGTAAGGGTCAAGAGTAAAGTGGAGCAATCCAGGGAAAGGAGTTGCGCCTTTCCATACACCTTGGTGTAGTAGCTATCGAAAAGGGAGCATTCGGGTCACCCTCTACTACAGTAGCCGACTTACTTACCTATAAATTATTCTTTTACAAATCATATATATAACATAAATATGTACTAACAAGATTTGGCATTAAATAACCTACAAGGGTAGATATGCTATAAAACACAAGCAACTAAATGGAATCTTTAAAATTTACAATAATGGATTTTTCTAAAACTTTAATTACATTAATTTGGGCTTCAGAAAACAAATGGTCTTGACAGTCATGGAAAGTTTTCTCTGACATTCTGGTCAGCATCTGTGCAGCACAAGTTAGTTGTCGCTCTCTTTCTGACATCACAACCAATCCTGTTCTTTCAGTCACCAGGTTGATACTGTCCTTTGTTTTTCTCTGCTGCTCTTCACACTTAACTCTTGACATTTAAGCCAGCACCCAGGACCCACATCCGTCTGGTTCAAGTTCCACACTGTGACTGCTTCCTTCTCTATTGGATACCTGTGTTTAAGAAGCCTAAAAAAATTTTTAGTTTGTCAACTATACATAACATTTCCTTCTGCAGATATCACAAACTTAATTTGCAAAACAACAGTCTGAGTTTTGCTTTCTTCCTTGTCTTCTGTCCTCTTGCAGTTTTTCTCACTGTAACACCCTGTTGGCAGTTTTTGGAGTATGCAGACTGTATATTTTGCTAAGGGGTAATACTCACTCTTCACAAAAAAGAGGTGTCTTGGGTATGAATCTAATGGTGAAACTCCAGTTCTGGATCTCTGGGGAGTGGGGAGTACTTCTTTATTGCCATTTCTTCCAGGCCCACTTTGATTTGGAGTGGTTGTATTTGCAAGGATCACATCTGAGTCAAATAGATCCATTTAAAATTATTTGTATTTGATATGACTATATGCAAAAAAAAAGACAAAACAAAAACCTTATAAGAAAGAATAGTACAAAAATGTAAAAAAAGAATGCATATCATCCAGTCGTCTGGACGGCATCCAGTGTCCACACAGTGCTGATGAATTAAAGTTGAATTAAAGATTATCACCTAGACATGTTGGCTGCACAAATTCCCTTGGCTCTTTTGCCCTCCATTCCTATTGGTCATTACTCAAGGCAAGTCGTCTGGACGGTATCCAGTGTCCACACAGAGCTGATGAATGAAAGTTGAATTAAAGATTATCATGACTAGAATTAAAAATGTATGTACAATGAATGCAATTCCCTAACCTCTTGGTTTATAATAACCCAAGATGGGTTGACATGCTATTAAAATTAATTCATCACTTGATCAATCATTTTTCATATCCTATTTGACTATATAGAATAGCATAAGATGTTGACCAGTACGATGCAATCATTCTTCCTTTTGTATTAAAGATAATCAGAAGCATACAAGTCTACACCAGTTGAAGTATTGACTTATCACTCATAACTGGTGTCTTTTAAGTTGTGCTCTCACCATGTAGTGAGACAGTAATGGCACCTCCAGTGTGCAGGTATGTCTGATAGTGTATGGAGGCCCTGTGTTGCCCTCACAACAGGGTCCCTCACTTAGACATACTAACAAAATCTAAAGGAATGCATATGTATGGGACTAGCTTGTCTGCAGGAGTCATTTTTCACATCTGATCACCATAGGGTCTTCTTTCCAGATTTTCTCTATGGATTTATTTCCATGGTTTTTTCCCATTTGGATGTTAGTGCAAAGCAGTAGAGGTTTAAAATTAGTTTTCTTTTCTTTAGATTGACTGCCTTCCCTGGTTGATAAGCTCTGTATACCTGAAATAATATATTACCATCAATTGCCATTATTACTGTTACACTTTGGGTCATATTTCAGAATGATTTATGACTCTTTTGTTAAGGTAAAAAAAAAAAAAGGATTATACATGACCACACAAGACACAGGCTGACTGCTTAAACTAAAAATATGATTCTGCGCAGGTTGCATGACAACCTTTTGACTAATTAGAAAGCTCTACAAGCAGCACCCAACAAAGCAAATAACACACCAGTTTCCTCATTGTCATTTTTTTTCTTAGCAGACCAAGCCATCAACAACTAGTGGCTATGAACACATAAATATGAAACATAACAACTCCATAAGCGTCTCACTGACAGAAGCAAATTCAGAGTAAAGACTACTCCTAAATAGTCATATCCTGTTACAGTTCCCCTGTGCCAACACGTACAACCCATATTAAGCTCTCATTTATATTCTTCACCCCACTCCCCATCATGGCTATATCTGGGATCAGTCCAAAGAATGCTTGTCCATCTGCTGCATAGCCATAATACATTTACAACTATACACACATATACATGCGGAAACAAAATCAACAATAATGACGAACGAATACACTTCTTTAGAAAAATATACCTCTCACACTTTATTCGAAATGGTTGCTAAAGGGTTGTGTGTGAGAGATAAGTTGGAGACTGAACAGACTGCAACATATTGACCCCAAGTTCCCCTGACTATAGCAGCATTTCTTTCTCATTCTGCTGGGCTGCTCAACCTGGGGTCCTGAGATCCCAGCCCTCTTCTGGGAGCTGGTTTTCACTGCCTCGAACTGCAACTTGAACTTAACTGACTCCAACTAACTGAACCTGTCTGTGGCACCGGGTTATATAATTGTTTGATGTCCACCTGCTTCTTGTAGGCATCACATCTGCACCCAATTCAACCCGTCTACAGTCAAGGTTATACCCTGATATCTTCGACCGGATACACCAGTTATTTACACAGGTGCATCTCTTATTTGACAGCTCGGCCAAGGGTCAATATGTTACACATCCAAAAAATACAATCTTACCGAAGAAATGCTATGAGCCATACTTTTGCTCATTTACAAATATGAACACCAAGTAATTCATGATGCCTTCAACACTAAACTTCCCTTTTTCTTCTGCTACTTTCCCACAACCAAACAGACTTTTTGACAACAGGAATACTTTTGCTCATTTACAAACATGAACACCAAGTAATTCATGATGCCTTCAACACTAAACTTCCCTTTTTCTTCTGCTACTTTCCCACAACCAAACAGACTTTTTGACAACAGGAATTACTCATTTTACAGAATGAGAAAATCCTGCTTTTCTTGTCTATTTTGTCATTCATTTTTTTTATCAGTCCACCATCAATGGTGAATAATAGTGTTGTCCTTAATGGGACAGGTTTTTCTCCTCTCTCTCTCTCTCTTTCCCAGCATTATCATACATGAACATAAATTGGACTTTTTAAACATCAACTGAATATTTACATAATATAATATTAATTTACGCTGTTTTTACTTGAAACCAAAATAAATTACAACAAGCATTCTTTCTTTTTTCAGATGTCACGTATGAACACAAAGTCTTGTGAGTTGTGTGTGAATCAGCAATTTCAGATTTTGAAATACATATAGACAGACACACTAGAATAAAGTGTCATTTGTGTAACATGTGGATTAGCCTTTTTGAATTGTTATAGTATAAAAGGGAATATGCAAGCTGACACTGGCGTGAAATTAATTTTGATAAAGTAAGTCTCACTGTTTTCATTGGTTTCCTATTTTAAATATCATCAGTAACTGTATTTGGGGATTGAATAATTTTCTGCCTGGGAACATAACTGGTGAAATGTCCAGTGACTCTATGGAAATTTAATACAATTTTTGATAAACATATTGAAAGTTTTATTATTCTTATCTATTCTAGTGAATGTTCTTTAACGTCAAATAAACATTGAAATAATATTTTAGTAATTTTTTATTGGTAACTAAAATAATAACAAATATATTCTTTTTCACAGTTGTTTAAGAATGAATAATGGAGTGAAATTATATTCTTTGAAGTGTTCAAGTCTCTTTTTAATAAGACATAAATTCAGCTCTGGCAAGCAGGTATTGCATATATATGACAAATATTTATTAAAAGTGATTGTTGTAGACTCAAGTTTTGCTTTTTTCTGTTTTGATTTTATCTTTTATCAAAAGTGTTTTTTGCTTTTGGGTATGATAACATTCACTTCAGAAACTATAACATTAAGGAATTAGAGCAGTGATGGGTAAACAGTGATCCACAGGCTACATGCAGTTCTGGGTGCTTTCTGAATGGCCTGCCTAAGACTTCAATTCTTTATAGAAAAGATCATTTTACTGAAGAGAAAAAAAAATCAACTTTTTCCTATTTCTAAGGTAGATGCCTACACTTAGGGTCTTCTAAGGTAATTTCAATGAAAAATTACCTTGAATATTTTTAGTAATGTGACCTGCCTCATGATGAGCCACGTCTCCTCATGTGGCCCACTTCTTAGAAAAGTTCGCCAATGCTTGCATGAGAGAAATAACACAGATCTCTTAAAGAATGATATAACTACTAATATTGGTGGAGACCAATGATGTTTTTAAACGTAATTAATTTGAAAATTCTATAAATGAAGTTTAATATCTTTTTTTTCTTTAGTGTACAAATAAGTCTGTCATTTTATATCTTGCAAAATCCAATCGGCAAGTAATTGTTAAATTAATTTTCATCAAATCTTATTTCATTGACGGCTAGCTTATTTTTGGAAGTTTTTTAATAACAGAATGAAATTTTTTTTCTTAAAATTATACTTTTCATATTAATAATTCTTGAGATCTATTTTATTGCTATCAAAGAACATGCCTACTACGGTGAGCTGAAAGTTTTGCACTATTTTGGTAGAACGTGAGAAACAATTCAGCTACTCTGGATGCTTTTACTGAGGTTGTGAAAGTGACAAACTACACTGGACTGTGAGATGTTGAGCTCACCTGATACTCTTTGATTGCTACTGGTTAGATTTGCCTCAATGGCTCAGAGTATGGCTTGAATTGATGGTTTTAAGCCTACTTGACCTTGCCTGAGGGTCAAGGTTCTTGTAACCAGAAGGAAATTTCTTGAACTCTCTGGTAGAGTGATAATAAGGCCAAGTAATTTCCTGAAGACGACAACATTGCTTGTTCATCAAATCACTCATTGAGTAAAAAACAATGAACATGTCAGCCCACCAACTGCAGTACCTTCCACGGCTTGAACAGCTTTGGTCACATGATATACACATCACAAAATATAGTTGCGCAGTCAATTGAGGCAGTAGAATATACTGACTGTACCTTTGCAGAGGGGTAAGACCCCACCCACCAATCTGATGGTGAGGTTCCAGTGATGCTGGAGCTTTGGGGAATGCAGAGCACCCCTTCATTGCCATTGCTCCCAGGTCCACTCTGGTCAGGAATTGTAGCACCTGATATGGTCCTATCTATGGGTTAAATAGAACTAATGGCATACTTATGCTAAACTGAATCGTTTGACTAAACTGAATACCTTGAAATAGAAATGTTTTTGACAATTGAACCGTACTTACATTTAAACTGTGTGCTTATTGTAGCAATCAGGGGTCGCTTAACAGTTAGAAAGCTTGATCCAGGACACTTTTCGCATATCACTGTCCAGCACAAATGTGTCTAGCTTAGAAATGTCTCCTGAATTGTCTCTTCCAATTAGCTGGATATATCGTCTCTTGCCAACCGCAACGCTGGAGTTCGTTTTGAACACTGTGGCTGTCTGTCTTTTTTTATAGACTTAGACCTTTGCACACGTCTCGTCGGTCTCGTGAGAATCTGAGATTGTGAGTTCTTAAAACACATTAGCGCGGCCATTTTCACTTTTGCATGCTAGGCACACACGAGCACATTTTTCTGGGGGTAAGTCCATTTCTCTTTTACTAAACGGAATTATTTGAAATGGAACTGTTTTTTGACATTGAAACTGTACTTACACTAAATTGAATTGTTTAATATACAACTGTTTTGACATTTAACTGTGTAAACAAAATCTATAATTATACTAAACTGAATTATCTGAATTAGAACTGCTTGACTAAACTGAATAGCTTGAAATAGAAATGTTTTTCATAATTAAACTGTACTTACATTTAAACTGCATACTTATTCTAAACTGAATTGTGTGAAATAGAACTATATTCATAAAAATGGATTTGGTGTTAAATAACTTATAAAGATTGATATGCCATAAAACCCAACCAACCAAAATATTGCAAAACTTTTGACTCACTCAAGTATTTTGCTGATAAGTCTCGAAATTCACTTTTTATATAGTTAAAATCACAGAAATTTAAAATCATTAAACCCAAGCAATTGTAAGAGGAAGGAATTTATTTTGTACAAAAATTGGATGATTTCTATAAGAAATGCTGTTTATGATATTCAGTTCAGAAAATTTCAGTTTTTCACTAATATCAATAAGTAAAGTTGGTGACTGGAGTTGAGGGCGACCAGAAGGCTCCCTTTTCAATAGCTACTACACTGAGGTGTAGGGGAGGGCATATCTTATATTGCTGAGTGTTAAGCAAGGAAGTATCAAGTTCCATTTTTTAAAGTCTTTGGTATGATGTGACTTCTTCAAATTCTGTCACTTTGCAAATGTTAGAAACAAGAAATATTGCTATCACTTTTAAATATATTTTCCTAAAACAAAGACGATGAATTGTTCTAATGCATGCACTTTCCTGGTTGAATCATTGAGTTCACTTTGTAGCTTATTATTGATTGTAATAGTATCAGACCAAAGTGAATCACTTTATTAGCGTTAAAAGCTTTTTGTTTTACTGATGTGTCAAAAAAATTTGACTTAAATATGAATTCAACTCAAAATTACAGAAACTTTAGTTTTAGTTTTAAAAGGAAAACATGAATTAAATTGGCCCAGTTGGCTGGTGTGGCAGAATACATTGACTGCATCTCTGCAGAGGGGTAAGCCCCCCCCCCGCAATGAGTAGCCCAGTCGGGTGGAGGGGGGCTGTAGAATATACCAACTGCTTCTCTGCCACCAACAAGTGTCCCAGATATGACACAAAACAATCTGATGGTGAGGTTCCAGTGATGCTGGGGCTTTGGGAAATGCATAGCCCACATTGCCATTGCTCCGAGGTCCACTCTGGCCTGGCGTGGTAGCACCTGATAGGGTCCTATCTATGGGTCAAATAGAACTAAACTGTGTACTTATGCTAAATTGAATTACTTGAAATAGAACTGTTTGGATATTTAAACTGTGTACTTATACAAAACTGAATTGTTTGAAATAGAGCTACTTGATTAAACTGAATAGGTTGAAATAGTAATGCTTTTGACAAACTGTGTACTCATGCTAAACTGAATTGTTTGAAATAGAACTGATTATTTGTATAAAAAGTGATTTAGCGTTAAATAACCTACAAAGGTTGATATGCCATAAAACCCAAACAACCAACCAACTATGAATTAAATATGAAAAAAAAGTCAAGAATTACAATTAAAATATTTACTTTCAACTTCTTTTGAGATAAATAAATTATACATTTTCAATAACTTTTTCTGAATCTACGAAAGTATATATACAAGATAAAACTTCCAAATAAAATCCTTTTGAAATAAAAAGTCTCATATAAGGTAAATTATTTTGTAGAATATTTTAAAGATATAGAATACAATGAATATAAAATATTTTTCTTACATTGGACTACCTATATGCATTTTAATGTTTTATAGAAACACAATAATTACTATCAGTGCAAACATAACTTCTACAGGAATCAACAATCTAAAATTGACCAACTGTTTAAATCTTTTAAAGAAAATTGTAAAAAAATTCTCATATTTAAAAGAAATACAAAGACTACGATAAATGTTTCTTTGAAAATAATTGTTATGAAGATGAGAAATTGGTCTTTTTTTAATGTTTAAAGAAACAATTTACAAAAAAAAATCACTTACAATTCAAATACATGTGAAAAATAAAAGATACATATTTTCTTTGAATAAAAGAAAAACAAAATCAATTGAAGTAAAAACAACACAAAAATATGAATATTTGATGAATTTAATATCACAATGACCATAGACCTTCATTTGCCATTTTGAAAGAGAAAATAAAACATTTTCTCATTCCTAAAATGTTAAAAAATTTCCTATTTACAAGTGTCTTTTTGTTTTATAACCTAAAACTCAGAAATCTTCATCTTTGTTATTGTCAAAAAAATGTTGCAAAGAATTCTATAATAATTATGAATCTTATGAATAAAAAGACAATAAAAAAAATGATAAATGGATTTACTTTTGAATTATGACAGAATGAAATGAGTTTGTTAATCACTTAAAATCCCATCGATTGGTTATTTTAATCATCATCAGCTGATGATGATGATGACAGTCTGATTTGTAATTTGATGAAAGAGAGATGAATATTTTGCAGTGCGCAAAATGAGTGGGGCTATTTTGTAGTAAAATTATACATTAAGAGATTCAACTTGAAACTTTGAAATAATCAATTATTTTTCATTTGAGAAAAAATATTAAACATGTGAAACATATCCAACCTATTTAACAGGTTCTTTTTTGTACTTGTCTTTAATTGGAATCATTTTGAGATGAGGCTTTTTTAATCTGAGAATTAATTTTTTTTTTTTTTTATATTTATTGTGGACTTTTCCCCCTCATCTTGGTAGTTTTTTTGTGTTGTTTCTTCTTTCACTACGTTTCGGCCGAGGTCGCGGTAAATCACCTGAAGAAGGCCAGAGGTGAAATTTGGCCGAAACGTAGTGAAAGAAGAAACAACACAAAAAAACTACCAAGATGAGGGGGAAAAGTCTGCAATAAATATAGAAAAAAAAAATTAATTCTCAGGTTCTTTTTTATTGACAGGAAGAGTAAATATATGAATACGGTTCTAAGAATTGTTTGAACAAATAAACCCTATCATAGTTTTTTTTTCATATAATATTTTAACAAGTACATTTAATGGCCATCGTCAGATGTAATATGCACCTCCATTAGAAAAGAAACTAAAGAATCATAAAAAAGTTATGACTAAAAGGTGTAAAAAAAATAAAATAGGATATAGTGAAACAAATCTGGAGGGAAAGACAAATCCTACACTTGCTAGGATGAAGTCAAAATCATAAATGAGGAACACTGTCAGAAAGTCATCAAATTAAGGAAGTAAAATATATGACAAAATATATAACAAAGACCAAAGATTCAAATTGTTAGGGTTTACACAGCAGAAATAAGGGATGCAAAATGATCTGAAAAAAAAAAAAATCTACTTGACAGTGTTTTGACTCTGAAGAGAAACCAGAACAAGTGTCTCTTTTTACAGGGAGTGTGGAGGGGTCATATTAAACCTAAAGAAGGTCACAAAAAATACTGGTTGAAATTTTCTGTAAAATAACAAAAATAAATTGTCTGATGAATTGTTTGAATGTCAATGAGCCTCCTCTAAATGATAGTTAATAAATGAAGTCTATCTTAAGAATAGAGTTTTTATATAACGTTTGTCTAAATAAGTATTATTCTAGGTGAATTATTTAAAAATATTTTGAAAAAAAAGAGTCACTCTCTAATTTGACATTATTTCATTTCCATGAAAAAAAAAAGAACAAATTACAGATTTATGATTGGTTGAAATGTTGACTTTTTGAAAATGAAAAGCAACATACTTAAGAATATGGCTTCTGTCTAGTGTGAGTTTTCATATGCTTCATCAAATGTGATTTTTGTGAAAAACAAGAGTCACACACTTCACAAGAAAATGGTTTCTCTCCAGTGTGTGTTTGCATATGTCTTGCTAAATCTGATGTCTGTGAAAAAGAAGAGCCACACACTTCACAAGAATGAGGTTTCACTCCAGTGTGTGTTTGCATATGCCTCATCAAATGTGACTTCCAAAAAAATGAAGCATCACACTCTTCACAAGAATGTGGCCTTTCTCCAGTGTGCGTTCGCATATGAAACACCAAACCTGATTTACGAGTAAAGGAAGAGCCACACTCTTCACAAGAATATGGCTTTTCTCCAGTATGTGTTCGCATATGATACACCAAACCTGATTTACGTGTAAAGGAGGAGCCACACAGTTCACAAGAAAATGGTTTTTCTCCAGTGTGTATTTGCATATGCCTCACCAAATGTGACTTCCAAGAAAAAGAAGCACCACACTCCTCACAAGAATATGGCCTTTCTCCTGTGTGTGTTCGCATGTGAAATTCCAAAGCTGACTTGCGTGTAAAGGAGGAGCCACACACTTCACAAGAATGTGGCCTCTCTCCAGTATGTGTTCTTGTATGAAACACCAAACCTGATTTACGTGTAAAAGAAGAGCCACACAAATCACAAGAATAAGGTTTTTCTCCAGTGTGGACTTGTATATGCACCACTAAATCTGATTTCCTTGCAAAAGAAGAGTCACACACTTCACAAGAATATGGCCTTTCTCCAGTGTGTGTTTGTACATGTTGGCTCAAATGTGACTTTCTTGAAAATGATGAGCCACACACTTCACAAGTGTATGGTTTCTCTCGAATGTGTGTTTGCATATTCACCACCAAATGTAACTTCTATGAAAATGTTTTTTCCAGTATGTTTTTGTCAATACAACACCAAATTTGATTTCAAGGAAAAGAAGATCCACTCAGTAGCCAAGACTACGATTTGACTTCAATGAATTTTGGATTCTTTTTAAAAATATAACTCATAGAAAATTCGTATCCACAAATTTTCGATTATTTTTTTTTCTGGACACTTTTCTGTATTTACTTTAATTTCAGTCACCCAAAAAATCACGATGAATTCAAATTCAGCATTTTCAAAAGTTGGAAAAATCTGTAAAAACAAAAAGAAAACAAAAGAGATTTAAACTTAAGAAAAAGTATTTGAATAAATTGAAAAAATCTTCATTAGCAATGTACATCTGTTGTTTATATCATATCTGGTTAGTCAATTGTAATCTACACCTGTTATATATTCTGCTCACACAACATAAGAAATAAACTCTGATTATTGCAACTATAATTCCAGTTCTCACTCATGAATGACTTGTGTCTGTCATTTTTATTCACAATAATTTCAACTTGGCACAAAAGTGACACTCAAAACTCAAGAATTACTCAATTTTACACTTCAAAGAATAAAAAGTAGAAGAAAATGATATAACAATAGTAGAAAGAGTACCTAATATTAAATTACCTAATTTCCCTTTTTCTCTCAATAAAATCATCTGGATTATATACACAATTCTTTTTCTTGCCCAGTTGGCTGGGGATGTAGAATACATGGACTGCATCTCTGCTGAGAGGTAAGACTCTCCCTCAACGAGTGTCCTAGATATGACACTAAACAATCTGAAGGTGAGGTTCCAGTAATGCTGGAGCTTTGTGGAATGCTGAGTACTCTTTCATTGCCATCATTCACAGGTCCACTCTGGCCTGGAGTGGTAGCACCTGATAGGGTCCTATCAATGGGTCTAATAGAACTAAATGCATACTTATGCTAAACTAAATTACTTGAAATAGAACTGTTTTGATATTTAAACTGCATACTTATGCTAAACTGAACTGCTTGAAATAGAACAGTTCTGACATGTGAACTGTGTATTTATACAAAACTGAATTGTTTGAAATAGGACTGTTTTGATATTTAACTGTGTGTGGAAAAATCTATACTTATACTAAACTGAATTGTTTGAATGAGAACTGTTTAACTAGACTGAATAGCTTGAAATAGAAATGTTTTTGACAAATAAACTGTGTACTAATGCTAAACTGAATTGTTTGAAATATAACTGTTCTTTTATATAAAAATTGATTTGGAATTAAATAACCTACAAAGGTTGATATGCCATAAAACCCAAACAAACGAACTTTCTCTTATGATATAGATGATATTTTTATTCAAGAAGTAAAATAGTATAAAAGAAAAAGACACTTTTAAAAGCAATAAAGTTAAATGTATTTTAATGTCTTAACTCAAAATGATCTTCTTTTCATATTTCAAACATTTAATAAAAACTTTTTAAATAAATTTGTCTTTAAAAGAAAACAAATTTCCCCCTGAGCATAAAACGAAATTATTATTCATATTCTCAAATAAACATACACAGCGATTATATCAGTTTGGCTAGAGTAACAATGTCTAAATGAAAAAAAAAAAGGAAATATTCTATTAATTTAAAAATTGAACAAGAATATATGATAATTTCTCAATAACTTTATAATTACTTAAACATTTCAAATAATGATGCATCACTAAAATAAAAATGTTTTTATCAATGTTGTTTTTGGTGAAAACCAGAACATTTACTGCTTCTTAAAATCGTTTTCATGAGGATTAAGTTGTTTTCATTGAATAATTTTAAGCCATATTTATATGTTCCTCCTTATGAATTTGACTAGGGGAAAAATATATATAAAATATTTATTAATCAACGAGAAACAATTTTATTTTTTGTTGTAGAACAAACTAAAAAAAACTTATATATAGACATCAATGAAAGAAAACAATTATAAAAAAACAATTTCAATCAGTTTTCTGGTAAAGCCAAATTACTTGAAGAAGAAGAATAAAAAAAAAATTTTAAACTCATTATATCAGACATAGCAATTACATACTATACTTATTTTGTTGAAATTTTTGTTGTGTACGAATTTCTCAGTTTGATCTTTTTCATATGATGAGTAAATGAATTTCTAATTGGTTCTAATTGATTGCAAACCCTGGAAAGATTGGGAAGAGTTTGTAAAGAGAAAAACAAAAATTCAATTATTTATACGTTTGAGACTAGTGTCTTCATGTTGATTGATATTTCCACATTTTGGCTTCTGTGTCTTTCTTTAGGATTTTTTGGGATAAGATGCACTGTCATATTTATTTGAACTTTTATACAAGTTTAAGATGTTTTTAGACATATCGTCTAGTCAAAAGTGTGAAGATGTTCCTGATGTTTCTCTGGATCTGTACCTACAAAAAGCTTTCAATAAACAAAATCTTTTGATTTTATTCAAATTGCTTGATAAAATGGCATATCAACTTGTCTAGGACTACTTTATGCCAAGAAGTTAGGGAAGCACGTTAGTTGTGCATTCACATTTACATTTTTGGTGTAACTATTTCTTGCGATGTTTTTTTTTTATTTGTTGTTCTTTTATTTTTGAGTTTTCCACAGAGTTCTATCAAACAAACAAGAATAATTTTTAAACAGATGTATTTGACCCAAAGATGGTTCCCTAACAGGTACTACAACTCCTAATCATAGTGGACCTGGGAGTAATGGCAATGAAGAGGTACTCCACATTTCACAGATCTCCAGAACTGGTGCCTCACCATCAGATGCAACTTAGTGTCATAACAAGGACAACAAATTTTTAAAAATCTATTAAAAATACCTACAGTATTTTTTTTTTCATTATCATCTCAGTAAATTCATTATTCAGCATTTCTTCCTTTTCTAGAAACATAATAACAGCCGAAGCATAAGGTGAAAAAAATTAACAAAAATTGTTAGAAATATCGAACTAGAAAAATTTTTAAGGGGAATATATTTTCTTTTCAATATATTTTATAACACAAAAAGATAAATTAGTAAATAGAAATATAAGATTGTAAAGAAGAGAATCTTTTTATAATATTTTCTGTTTTTTTAGATTATTAAGTAAGGCACCTCTGTGCCAACCGTCCGGTATTGTTAACAGATTTTTCAGGTTAAAAACAAACCAACCATATATATATATATATATATATATATATATATATATAATAAAAAAATGTGATAGTAGTAATAATACCTATTTGTAAATAGTTTTTCCCTTCATTATGAATTTCAACTTCTTTTAAATATCTCCGATTAATTTTCCACAATTTTTTCCTGTTTTTTTTTTCCCCTCACGAGTCAGTTTTTCCTTTTAAATGTTTTGTGTCCTCTAAAAGAAAGAAAAAACTTCCTTATCTTTCAAATAAAAATGAAAATAAGTTATATATGTGCGGGTAGATGACACTTGTGTTTCATTAAAATTAATTGTTTAGCCTCAATTTTCTTTTATATATATATATATATATATATATATTTTTGTAATAAAAAGTGAATGTGACGATACCTGATTGTCATTTGGTAAAATCTATTTTTACACATAAAATCTATTTACATCAAATTATTTTAATAAAAATCGTATTTTTCAACTTACCAGTCAGATGTGGAAATGCAATTAAAAGAAGAAAAAACAACATAGAAAGTAGGTAAAGAAAAAAAATGGTAATAGTTCCTTCTTGTCCTTTGTTGTTTTGTTCGTTTTGTTTGGATTTCTTAGTCAACACAATTTCTTTTTCGATTGGTCAGTTCATTAAAATCAAATTGAAGATGAAAAGAATGATACAAAGAAAAAAATATTACATCAATTTTGAGAAAATATCTCGTCTAATGACAAAGCAACAGAAATGAAAGGAAGTTACTAAAATCTTAAAAAGCGGTGATGAAAAACTTTGTGTTCCTCATGTAAAAAGATTCCAGTGTAAATTTAGTTGTTTTTTGTAGAAGAGACAGAATTTCAATACCTGTCAACTTGTAAATGAGACTATTAAGTTCATATAAACACAAATATATAGTCTAAAATTTTTGGGTATATATAAACTGTAGATTATTTGACAGGAGAATTTTATTTTCAGGATTTACGACTATTATTGTGGTGGAAAAGATTTCCTCAACTCGTAGAAATAGTCGTGTTTCTAAGTGTTAAGGTAAAATACATAAAATCTCTTCAGATTCACCCAATTAACTCTTCACACACCTAACAACTAAAACACACAAAACACAGACCCACAGACATGGACACTGCTGAAGAAAATAACATCTACCGGATGTTGACCCAACAACGGCCAGAATCAAGCTCTGAAAATCATGGCTTCTGCGCATAGGCTCCGTGCATAGTCTATTCAAAATCCCTAGAAAATTCTCAGTTATAAAAAAAGGTCTATTTTTCAACCAATCATTTTTATCCACAAATAGTATTTTCTGGAGCTGGTGTTTGAAGTCGGGAATATATAAATAGGGTAGGCGGAGGTCACACGGGCAGTTGAATCACCAGCCGTCGCTGAGAGCGTCACCGGACAACACCGTCAGGCCAGATCAAAGCAGCCACTTGCCGCCGTCCAGATAACCGCCCGTCGGCCGGCCAGATATTTCATTGGCTTGTTTATTTCATTTATTCAATAAACGAAATAAACTAAATCATCTTGTCAGTCTTATTTTTCCTGCAACCACACGCTTGTATATAACAATTTGTTATCGTCTTTTTTGCCTATGGAAGGCAACAAGAGAATTACGGGAGGAAGGAATGAAAGAGACAAAGATAACCTTTAACTCCAAACATTATTATAGTTATTATTGGGTTTAACGACCATTCTACTGGCGTGAGAATTCTTCCTGAGACCAATCGAAATGGTCGCGTCTTCAAGACCAGGTTTTAAAGTATGTGAAAAATCATTTTCGGTGGGTGTATAAAGTAAAAGTTTGTGATATGTTTAGTTGGTGTTTTCGACCGAGGCCGCCGCTGGAGGAGAAGCAACTTCCCCTTCAGGCCGAGACCGAATGAACACGTGCGCTACCTGCTAGCAGCCGAGTGAAAGAGCGTTTTTTCAGGCTTACAGCGAAGGCTGAAAGTGAAAATATATGTCTTATTATCTAGGACAGATTCTGATTTGTGAATTTGGTAATATGGTCAAATTTTAATCTCTAGAACAATTCCCAAACGATCACCTTGTCCAGCCAGCCATGCCTAATCTCTTACTCCTCTAGTGCCAGCTTGCTGCATTTATCTACTGAGTAATTAATCGTCACATCTTCGTTTCCACATAAACTACACTTGCTGTTCTATTGTGTCATAGATTTTTGGCTTAACATAATTCGTCCTGGTGGCATTTTGAATTGTAATTAGTTGAAATTTAGTCTCTCTCTTTAGATTTCCATTTCTTAGCCTCGTCCATGTCTTCTCGTGTGCAATATCACTAGTTTGTTTCTTGAAATATCCATACAGTTGTTTTTCCTCTCGTTTCTGTTTCCTCGTTTTGCTGTTTTTCGATCTATTTTTGTGTTGCCAATGCTGTTAATGGCTGCTGTAATTAATCTTTCTTTAATCCTTTTAATTTCACCTCTGCAGAGGGGTAAGCCCCCCCCCCAACGAGTGTCCTGGATATGACACTAAACAGTCTGATGGTGAGGTCCCAGTAATGCTGGGGCCTTTGGGAATATGGAGCACCCCTTCATTGCCATTGCTCCCAGGTCCACTCTGTCCCGGCGTGGTAGCACCTAATAGGGCCCTATCTATGGGTTAAATAGAACTAACGGCATACTTATGCTAAACTGAATTGTTTGATTAAACTCAATAGCTGGAAATAGAAATGTTTGTGACAATTAAACCGTACTTACATTTAAACTGCGTGATTATGCTAAACTGAATTATTTGAAATTTAACTGTTTTTGACCTTGAAACTGTATTTACATTAAACTGAATTGTTATATATAACTGCTTGAATAGTTCGAAATCGAAATGCTTTTGACAATTAAACTGAGCTAAACTGAATTGTTTTAAATAAAACTAATTATTTACATAAAAATGGATTTGGCGTTAAATAACCCACAAAGGTTGATATGCTATAAAATCCAACCAACCAACCAAACAACCTTTTAATTTAGTCCTCAACTCCTTGAGTTGATGTATCAAACTTATCTTCAATACTGACGAGTCTTCTTCCTCCTTTTCTTCATACATATTGTCTATGTAATCTCTCGGATGTAAGTCCTTGTGCATAGACATCAATTTTCTTGTCTTTCGGTCCATTTGTCTGACTTCTTCCCTCGTCCATTTTCGGAATGGTCCCGAATATCTTATCAGCCCAGGTGTTTATCTCTTTGATGAGATTTCTGCTACAGAACTTGATCTGGAGAAAAGTTCTCATTCTTTTGAGGTATTCTTTTCTTGTTCTCTTTCTTTCATTCCTGCTTATTCGATGGCAGCGGTTTCCAATATTCTCAAGTTCTTGTAATTTTCCTTCTCTCTAAGCGTTCTAATGCGTTCCTGATTTTGTAGTTCTATTCCTTTCGCTGTTTGATTTTTCTCAAACTTTATTATGAACATGGCCTATTTTTGTGGGATTTGTGGGACTATATCATAGGAGTTGTTGTAGTCAGTCCATTTCATGGCTAGTTCTGTATAATTGTGACGATACCCCTTCGGCCCCAACGTTACATCAACTTCTTCAAACCATTTCACTTCTTGGCCGGTGATCAACTAGTGGTTCCGATAGGGGTATCGCACATTTCTTCCTAGCTATAAGAAATAAAATCGAGGGAGAGGGAAAAAAAAAGAACAAACGAACAAACCCTTGGGTTAACCCAAGTGGAAGAGGGAATTATGCAACACTGCATTTCCTGTGTGCATGTGTAGACTAACGCTAGCGTGGATTCTAGCGAAAATTCTACAACGCTACTAGGAATGCCAACCTATCCTGACTGTGGCTGGACCCTCATCTCATCCGACTGGTCTCTCTGCTTTGGTGTCGACTCGTCACTCACGTCACCCTTCGCCAACTCAACTTCTCAGTCCCTTTGTCTCACTCTCTGACCCGCGTTCCCTTACCACTTCCGGTCACGTCGAGATCGCGGGTCCAAAACTCTTTGTCTGGTTTCACGCCAAAACAGACAAAGGAATCGTCTGCTTGGCGGACCACCTACAAAGTGTTACATAAAGACGACAGTCTGTGACCAATAAACAAATGCGACTGAGCATTTCTGCTCACTGCACCTGCTTTTTAGTCGGTCCCTCGGGCATTCTGCCGGATGGTGCTTAAAGTCAATGATAGATTCCGGGCCGAATGACCCCTAGCTTCAGCTGGGCCATCAGCAGGTGGGCGATGATATCATTGACAGCACCGCATAGTACTAAACTTTTGGGTCTTGTTCAAGCAAGCATACGTGCCGGACACATGTTATATTCAATGTCCAATACCAACAGGGTCATCAGGCTCACATTGTACCTTGTGACGTTATGACTAACATAGTTCAACAGCGCGTGAGCCTCGGCTTGTGCTCGACCTCCTCCTTCCCTACCCCCCCCACCATAAAAAAGGTGAGCAGCAGAGATAAACATAAAGAAGCGGTGTCTGGCACACATGCCCAGAGGAGAGGAATCTGTGCCTCTCCCAGCAGCCAGTGGCGAACGTGGAATCCTCTCTCAGCAGACTGAAACCGACGTGGGATCCAACTAATCATAGCCAGAGACTCGGCACAGACGATGCCAGTTTCTAACCAAGCACCGAAACTCTCTCAAACATTAATTTTCGAAAGTCATAACCAGCCCTTTTAAGAGCTATTTTAGAAAGTCTTCTGGGAATCACCTCTGGTCTCTTTACCACCCACCTTGGCAGAAACGACAAGATGACGACGCAGAAGCCAGCCAAACCTGCAGCTAACCTGCAGCACTTGTTCCGGCATCATCAAACAGCAGATACTTGCATCAGCGAGCAGAAGACACCTGCAAACCAGCACCTACATTTCTCCATTGCAGTATATCAGATCACGAAACAGCACTCCTGTCCACAGTCAAGAACTCTATTCAGACTATCATCAGCTCTCTGAAGCAACGTCGACATACCCCGTTAACCAAGGACTGAATTAATCAGGACATTGATAACCCTGCCTTTGCAACCGATACGTCCACATCTTCGACCGTCACCAGCACTACGTCTACAACCTGACCATACAGCTACACCAACGATCTATACCAAACATCAAGACCTTCTGATCTCCTAGACGTGCTGTCAGTAAGAACTTATAGACAGCCAAGTCTACGCCTTTCTTCAGCACCAACTTTCAACGCTACAGAAACTACACAGACATTGTACAGCAACAACAACTCTACATCCATGCTCACCTTTCACGTACGATTCGCTTAATAAAGACTTGCCATTTAAATCTTACCCTCTTGTTCTTGTCATTTGTCAAGTCATCTCTCGATCACACATTATTTGCAAAACGTTTCTGGGATTGACGCATTTATCGTCCTCCGACATCGCTGAGATAAAAAAAAGATTTTACTCTCGTTTATGGCGTGGGATTAGTCTTCTTGGATTAAAAAGAAAAATATTAAAATCCTCAAAGACAAGATAAATTTATGAAAACAACGCGAAAAAATGAGATTGAAATAATTATACATCCATATACATATGAAAACTTGTAGTTTTCAGCGTAATTTTTTATTTGTTGCGTTGTGATCATCATCGTCATCATCATCATCATATTGTCGTGCCACCAGCACGGATATCCCTGACCCTCGCCACTCCTCTCAATCGTTCATCGCTTCTAGCAGGTCCACAGGGCTACATCCCGTATCCTCACAAAGCTGCTGTATATAGGTTCTAGCTGGTCGTCCTGCTTTTGCTCGGCCATGTTATGGGGTCCATCGGGGAACATTACTTATGAGCTCGTCCCTGCTTCTCTAGCAGTGTCCTGCATGTCTGTTTGGTCTAACTTTGAGAGTTTTCGTGATGGGTGGTAGCTGGCCGTACATCTGGTGCTTTGTGTGGTGTTGCCTCCAGGATTTGTTCAGTATTGCTCACAGCATTCTTGTGCAGTTGCCGTCAAGTTTTTTTCTCCATCCGTTTACTTAGCGTCCATGTAGTGCATCCATATAGTAGTATCGACACGACCGCTGCTTGGAAGAAACTGCGTTTCATTTTATCGGTCAGGTCTGACTTCCATATGACCGTTAGCTTATCGATAGCTGTCCATGCCTTTGTTAGTCGCGTGTCGATGTCTTTTTCGGTTGATGACACTGCTTCCTAGGGAAGTGAACTTGTCAAGTTGTCTGTGTCTCCATCCGGAAAACGTACTTTTACTTTGGTGTTTCTATAGAGAATCATTATGGCTGCGACGATCTCTTTTGGTTGGCCGTATGCTAGTTGAATTTGTTCCATCTTCTCTCTGTGAATGGAATCAAAGGCCTTCGTAAAGTCGACAAATAGTATTGTCGCTTGTAGGTTTTTCCCCGTACGCCTTCAAGGATTCTAGGGATAGTCAATATTTGTGAGGTCGTGGATTTATTTCTTCGGAAGCCATTTTTGTTCTTCCGAAGAATGTTGTCAGTTTTGGGTTCTATGCGGTTGCGTAGTAGGGTATTGTATATTTTGGCTGCTATGGATGTAAGTGTTATACCTCTGTAGCTCTTGACTAATCCGAGGTCACCTTTTTTAGGGAAAGGGAGGATGCATCCCTTTAAAACTTCGTCAGTATTCTCGTTAAGAAGTTATGTCAATCAATATAGTGTGTATATATATATATATATATATATGTATATGTGTGTGTGTGTGAAGTATATTTTAGAGGAATGTATGTTTCGTTGCTGACTAAATGTGGGTGTGGGTGTGGGTGGAGATATGTAAAAACTGATTGAGGTGGACAGACAGAAATATGGTAAGATTTACTTTCGCCACGTCTACGAATATTTTGGGGGAAGGGTCTGTGCAATCACTGTTGACTGATGTATTGTCATGGTAACGAGTTGAAAATTCAGTCGGTGTTCAAATGTTCATGTAGTAGCTAATGTGTGTCATGGTTACAAGAGAGGACTTTTGTCCACTGTTCGCATGTCCCGTTGCTGGTCGTGTGTGTCTGTAACATGAATAAATAAATCTCCTGATCATGTGATCGGCTGCTAACGAAAGCTTTTTTAAGTTTGCGCACGAAAGCATCCCCAACGACAAGTTCAGTAAGTGTTCAACTGAGCACACATAACCGAAAGCAACAGACGTAATTATCCGGTCCAATCGAATTTCAGAAACCCCTTGATTAATATTGGATCCTACTTTTTTTTACTTGTAGGGAAGAGGAAAATTTCGTATTTTGGTTTTGCGTGCAAATTTATTTCAACACTTGATTTCACCCAATCAGGATGACTTATTCTATTCAGCCCGGACCTTCATTTCCGGCTACCAAACCCACTCTCTTTGGCTTGAGACGGCAACCAGAACAGACGTTCCTTTGGCCGTCCCAACTTAGCGTTGCTTTTTAGTTAGACAAGCCGCCCAGTGTAGATATCTCACTGTGGCTCTAACACCAGCAGCAGCAACATGGACACTCACGAGGGAACCATCTAATTTATGGATTTCGTACAAGGAATCCCAGTTGAATATGAATTGGATGCATTCAGCATGCCTTCCACAGGCACCACTTCATGTCACCCCAAAAAATGGCTAAGTCGATCTGAGCGTAACTCCGCTCTCGACACTAGTTCCCTTTTCACCTCTGGTCCACATTAATGGAGATAACGCAGACTCTCCCCAAAAAATACCAGATACAAAACTACACGGTGACTCTAAACACAATCCCTCACACGTCCCGCAACACACGCTGCCATCTCAACATCTCACTACGTCATTTCGTCACCATACTAACAAGCCTAAACTCCACGAGTCTTGCAGTACCAAAAGCAAACCATATTCAATGCTGCAAATAAAAGACTTTCTTTGTTGTGTTGTTAAAGAAAAGTTTCGTCATTCATTTATGTTGCCTAAAAAAATATAGTGTTAGAGAAATTAACAATTTCACGAAACGCTATATACTGATTTGTACAAAAGTTTTTGTTTTAGTGATTTTGTTCCGATATATGTGTGGACGTTTTTTTTAGTTATTTTCACTACACCTGTCTGTAGTAAAATATAGGATTTTATATCCTTTAATAGTCTTTCAAGATGTCGTTCGTTTGATTGATTGGAGATATGTACTTTATCTGAGTCGTAGTTGAGGAGGTCCATGTAGGATAATATTTAAAAGATATGGGCAATTCCCCCAAACGAATGAATGGTCCAAATTTTTGAGAAGAATGAGTATGACCCCAAAATTGCAGGAATTATGACAGAAGAGGAAAAAGGCTCAACCCAGACAACCAGCATTATAAGAAGTAAACAAAATAAGTTTTAATGGACTGTCACTGTCCACTGCATGTCTTGGAAAAGATATATAATGTAGACGTGCGAGGTCTTTTGCTATGTCTGAATAGATGTTCTTCATTTCATCTGGTATTTCCACAGCCCAATTCAGTTTTAATGACCGTAAATGTATTTTCGTGTTGATTATGACCGGAGAATAAAGTGATAGAGGGTCAAATATCTTGGCTGTCTGAGCTAAGACTTGTCTTTTGGAAAAGACTTTCATTTTTACGGAAGTGTTTGCAACATTTATATTGTCAGATTCTGGGAAGTGACTATAACCCCCCCCCCAAAAAAAAACCCTTTTCGTATTCAAATCTATGTTGTACAATAGTACCTTCTTCCCTCCTAATGGATTTTAAGACTTGACAATTAGAGTTACACGATCTCAACTGAAAATTTCTTTCCTGTAGTCGAGGCACGACTTCCTTGTGTAATGTGATCAGTTTATCTGGAGAACGACTTGTCATGCATAAATTGTCCACATAGAAGTGTTTTTCAACATCCTCGTGCAAGCATAATCTGGTTATCGATTTATATGATGTTTAATGACAAAGTTCAGGATGAATGGACAGGAATTGAACCTGAATATCAATGTTGTATATCGGTAACACAGTAATTTTTTACCATCTTCCATGAAAAAACAAAATCTGTTCTTGTCTTTCTCTGACTTAAGTTTAATCATCAAGAAATCTTTGCGAATGTCTGAAAGTAGCACATATTCATTGGTGACGGAGAGTAAAAGTAATTCGAACACATCATTTGTTAGATTGAATGCTGGATAATGTAAAGTTTTTATATCTGAGGTAATGGATACTTGCTAGGTATGGACTATTACCAAGATGAATCGATAAGATGGATGATGATTAAAGACAGAGGGAGAACGAACATCTGCTGCTCTCCTGGTATATTCCTTTATTGACCAAATCCCCGGATGTAGTAGGGGCCGTAACCCCTGTGGCATCAGAGGTTATTTCCCTTTTGTTAGTTAGGATATTACAGATATGAAGCCTCATTTAGGGAATAAGCGCCTTCAGTCTTCAGAGAGCAGTAAGAAACTGGCCTTATTTTCGTAGTTGATTGCTGGTCCGTCTTAAATACTGGCCGGTGGGGAGGGGGTCCATACATTGAAGACTTGAGGTAGAACTTCTATCCTTTCTATGATCTCTTCTGTTTCTTGCTGACGAAAGAGATCGAGGTAAGTTCCTGCCGCGACCGGCCGATAAACATAAACATATCAAGCTACACGCCTGCTTTAGGACAATTATATCCGAGTACGACCGGAACTGACGAAGCCCTTTTTCTTTCTAACGACCTTGACATCTCGTTATAGCTAAAAGAAAAAGATGAATTAAAATTAATAACATTTACAAAGCACTTCGGCCAAAAATAACCTGATAAGACTTGAACTAATAGTCGTCGCCAGCCTATAGCAGGTTAGAAAAATACTTTATGGCTACACTCATTTTTTATCAAAGAATTTTATATTCACGCGGCTGGAGCTGTGTGTCACAGCACTTTCGTCATATCAACAGGCCCTTTTCAACGCTCGTTGGCTAGCTCTTGGCGAAGCTCTTTAAGGAGGAATCCTGCATTCTGTGCGGTCGCATTCACCTTAACTTCCGACGTTGATCCCACTTCTCGTGGTAGATCTGCCTTTCACCCACCTACATAGGTATGCACAAAGGTCCTTTTTAGGACCATAAGAGGTCGCTGTCTGCGGGTCAGAGCATCTCTGGCGGTCAGTAATGACCAGTCGAAGTAGACGGCCAGGCGGCAAACACGAAGACGGATTCTAAGACCAACCGGTCTTAACTCTCACTCGGTTCCGATAGTCCGATAAGCTGCGCAGCGCTAATGGCACGGTCCAGCCTTTAGCTACTGCTTCGCTATCTGCGCAGCGCTAAGATAACGCCCATCTTAGCCTCGGCCTTCTGGCCTGTCCGCTCGTCCGCACGGCTTTGACCCGACAAAGCCTTCGCTCTCGTCCGCTCGTCCGCACGGCTTTGACCCGACAAAGCCTTCGCTCTCGTCCGCTCGTCCGCACGGCTTTGACCCGACAAAGCCTTCGTTCCCGTCCGCTCGTCTGCACGGCTTTGACCCGACAAAGCCTTCGTTCCCGTCCGCTCGTCCGCACGGCTTTGACCCGACAAAGCCTTCGCTCTTGTCCGCTCGTCCGTACGGCTTTGACACGACAAAGCCTCGCTCTCGCCCGCACGGCTTTGACCCGACAAAGCTTTCACTCCCGTCCGATACGTCCGCACGGCTAGGGGGCCCAGCAAGGCCCTAGCCTTTCCTCTACCTCAACGCTCTTGCAAAGGTACAACGCAGTCCACGTAACGACTCGCCGTTACGGACTGTTCTACCACTGCAACACCTGACTCACGTACGACCTGCCGTACGAGCCAGCAACCGGATCGACACATCCTTGGTTAACTACAACATAGTCATAACCGGGGATATCGATCTACCAACCTCGACCGACCTCAGCTGCCCGCGACGACTGTCCAGCTGAACTCAACGATTCGACCGACCTCAGCTTACCAGCATCAAACATCCAGCTGTATCTCTACGACTCGACCTACGCCAGCGACCCTCGTCGAACGACCAGCTGCGAACACCTACAACGCGACTATACCAGCTAACGACATAACCCATTCTAGCTAAAGACTACATACAACCGCCACGGACATTTACATATACTCTTGTAAATACGACAAATAAATTGTCATTTGTTATAACTATTATCTCACCTTTGTTCCTTCATATTACTTTGGTTGTTCTCATTCACATAATTCATTTGCGGGGTCGACATACTTATCGGCTCCGCAACATTCCATCCAATTTTTTACTCTCCATTGATTGCATAGTTCTATACAGAACTTTCAGCGCCACTCGATAATTGGAAGGTACTGCTTTGATCTTGTCATCGAGCCAGGCCAAGTCCATATAGTTGGCATTATTTCTGAACTCTATAGATTCTTCAAATTCCTTGATTTTGTTTTTGTCATATACGCCGATATGATCTTCTTTAAGGAAGGAAACTGCAGCATCAACAAAAAATATTTTCTCCGGATTCCTTTCCATGTTGGAGAATTAAAAGATATCAGGAAACATCTGCGAGTAGGTTGGCTTGGGATTTAATATATCTTATAGAATGCACATTTTTAGTCTTAAAATAAGCAACAAAAACATACATAAGAACATTCTAGAAATTTTGGATCAAAATCGCATTAACATTGAAGTTACACTTTTATATTTTTCAACCAATCAGCTAAAAACATAGAATAAGAACATTCTTGAAAATCCGGATCAGAAACTAATTAACAGAAAATTTTTAGGCTCTAAAACAAATAAGTAAAACTACGAATCTGATTGGTCAAGAAATGTCTACGCGCTAAAATTTTAGGACTGCAATAAAACTATTTTTTGATCCACTACTAAAGTATAAATAACGAAGAATTAAATCAACCAGGTCAGTTGTCGGTCATTCAATTCATTTCTTCCACGGCCAAAAAGTCATTCCGTCTACAACCCAAAAAGATTTTTCACTAGAAGTCATGAAACCAGCAGCAGAGCCGCAATTAAGATTCAAAGAGAAAGACTTGCGAACTTTCTTTCATCAATGCGATACGCTGTCGCCAAAATCTTAAGAAAAAAACACAGTGTGCACTTAATGTAAGTAAAGACAATTATTTTTATCCAACTTACTTCGGCCAACCATAGAACCATTTATTTAATAGACTTTATTAACATTTAAACACGCACACGCGTGTGAACAATCTTATTTTCATCTAACTGGCCATAACTGTATTTCTACAAAAGGCCACTCGCACATTATGTTTCTTATTTATTTTTATTCCTGTTTTGTTATGGATATTAAATTGTTTGTTTCTTAATGCTCGTTGTTGTCATATTCCATTTGTTTTACGTGATTGTAAAAATTTGTGTTGTATTTGTGGTGGAACTAAACGTGAATGTAATACCCGTAAAATACTGATGAGAACTCATTCTCACTCGCTACATGCACCCACTACAATCTTCTAACATTTGTTCCAGACAAGCAGTATTCTTGGAGATTATGGTGTGATGGTTATCTGTTCGTTTACCGGGTTTTATTTTCAATTGACCAAACTTGATTTTCATACAGAAAATTATTCACGTCTCTGAAAGGAAAGATTCCACTCGAAGTCAGCCGAGCAGAACCGTTAATGCAGTTGATGATTCTGGGCTTGTTACATGCATTGGAGAATATCGACTATTATTCCCTGTATTTTTACTTGGCTGCCTTCCCCTTCTTTGTAAAATGTCATTTTGTGGTTTAATTTTGTTAAATTGCAAGTGATAGCACTAAGGTAGTCAAATTCACATTGGATGTCAGACTCATCGTCCAGAAGAATCTATTTATGAATGTAGTTCTTTCCTCCCAAGCTGACTTCTTCCAATTTGGTGGACGTGTCCAAATAAGTTTTCGCTTGAAAGTCAACTGGGTTGGAAATTTTGTCGACAGGGTTAGGGTTAGGGTTCCCTTCTAGGTTATTTATATGATGGATTTTCTTTTTATATGCTAAGAGTGACGGTGCATAAATATTTATCCCAGGACGGGAGTTTATTTTACGCACGTGTTACGTCGGGGCAGTCGGGCACTTGACCCCCTCACAAAATAAGTCCTAGTTAAGATTCTTTTTTTGGTCACATGAGAACTGGCAGATAATGTGGGGGTTAATTTGGGGCTAGACTGACCGCCGCTGGCAAGGGGGGTTCCAAATTTCACGTTACACACACCCACCAGGCCACTTCGTCTTCCTACCCGCTAGGCTAACGGAAGACCTGGACCTCTAGATTGAGATAAAATATTATTATTCACTGTAGTCGACAATTCCAATTTCCCGTGTAATGTTTTTAAAGGCGAATAGGACATTTAGCGAGAATAAATTGAAGCGAAATGAAGCTGAAAAGGAAATATGCAAAAGAAGGCAACTTGCTGGGTAAATAACACAACAAACTAATTTCAACGAGGAGACATTTAAAATATAACCAAAATTTTAATAGTCAGGTCCAAACAAATATTTATGGGAGCCGGCTATATTTTCCTGGCAAACAGTCTCCAAAACAAACGTCTGTCTTTCTTCTTTTTTCTTTTCTTTCTACTTTTCCGTCTTTACTCTTGAACCTTGAAAAAATAGCAAAGTCCACTCATACGTTTACAGATTATGAAATGAATCTTCTCATTCTATTTCTCTTCTTTTCTTAATGCATATAATTCTTTATATGCTTCTTTCTTTAAATTGAGAGAGAGGGCATATAATTGCAATACTTAGGAAGGGTGGATGGAGAAAACAGTTTTAAGGTTTACTTAGCTTTTTCGACGGGTTTCTTCTGAGTATTTTCTTTTACGGGCGAGCGGTGTTCTGTAGAATTTGGCGAGAAGGCACCTGTTAACTTCTTGTCCGAGAATTCTGCTCCGCTCTTTCCCGAAGTTTCTGCGACAGCTTAAACACATCTTGTCACGCCGACCGCTGTCCCAGAACTAAATGAAAAAAATCTTTTTCACGGGCGAGCAAGCCCGGGTTTTTTTGGCATCAGATCAGCACGTCCTCTCACGGCGACCTCCGTCCTAAAAACTGCATTCTTTTTTCCCTAGTTCCTCTGACGAAAAGGGTACTACTTCCGGCACTAAGGCTTCGGCCAATTATTTGGCTTCTTTCTTCCTCCTCCACTTCCCCCTGTCATGCTATTCATTCGGGCTACTATAATGACCTCTATATCCCCTTCTCTGTCCAACCAACTTGGGGTTATGGGGTGCAGATAGCTTGACCTCTATTTCCAACTGCCTCAGCGGTCAGTCGCAGAGCAGTTAGTTCAAACACAGACGGGGAAGGGAAATTAAATCTTACTTCTTTCCTCTCAGGGGCATATCACGTGACATAAGTCATCAGTAATACTTTGATTCAAAGCACTTTAAAGGTAGAATTCTCCAGTTGGATTCTCTTAGAATTTGGTGATTCGAGAGCTTTTCAATGAAGATAGATATGGGGACATTTAGGTAAAATTCTGGGGATAGCACCATCACAGATATGTTTTTTGAAGTTTAACTTCAACTGTGACACCTGTTTTTTCGTTAAAGGCTGACGATTCTCTCTTTATGTCCTCAGATCGAAAAGTTCACATGTCTAAAAAGATTTAAATAAACAAACTTATTTTAAATTCTTGTGAAAAGCTTCAAAAAAATCAATCGGCAAAAATCTACAATATGAAGCATTTTTCTTACAATTCAAGGAAAAGTGAAGAGAGCCTTGTGATATTTTTAAGGAACATAATCTAATTTACTAATTCAACAAAAGATTATTAGTGACGAATCAATGTACAAATAAACAAATCTAAAATATAGTTAGATTATGAGAATAATTTTTTATTCCTATAAAAATATTCTTCTTATATACAAGCGTGTGGTTGCAAGAAAAGTAAGACTGACAAGAAGATTTCGTTTTATTTCGTTAATTGAAATAAACAAAATAAACAAGTGAATGGAATATCTAAGCCGGCTGACTGGCGGTTATCTGGTCGACGGCAAGCGGTTGCTTTGATCTGGTCTGACGGTGTTGTCAGGTGACACTTTCAGCGACAGCCGATAATTCAACTGCTCGTGTGACCTCCGCTTGCTCTATTTATATATTCCCGACTGCAAATACCGGTTTCAGAAAATTCTTTTGGGGGAAAAAATAATTGGTCGAAAAATAGACCTTTTTTATAACAGAGAATTTTCTGGGGATTTTGAATAGACTATGCGCGGAGCCTATGCGCGGAGCCATGATTTTCTCAGTTTGACAGTGGGTCAACATCCGGTGGATGTTATTTTCTTCAGCCATGTCGATGTCTGTCGTTCTGTGTTTTATGTGTTTTAATAGTTTGGTGTGTGAAGAGTTAAGTGGGTGAATCAGAAGAGATTTTTTGTATTTTGTTATAACATTCTTTTATGAATTTATACTGAAAATTTCTTCAAAGTTTATTTTGTTAGAATGATTACAATTGTTTTTTGCGCCTATAAAAATATTCCTTTATGAATTCATGAATGAACTGATTGCGAAAATTTCTTTAAAATTTCTTTCTAAAAAATGACGTTTTTATGGGGTCTTTTGAGGTCAAGGGCAAAGCTGTGTTGCCGTTTGGTTATTTATTTTACCCTTCGTTGGTTAAATGGTTATTTTATTTTACCCTTCGTTGTCTAGTTGATGTTACCCCTTCAACAAGAAAGTCCCAAAAAGAATTATACGAAAGAAGACAGCAACAGATTGGAGACGAAGACGTTTCTTTTATATTTTTCCTTTATTTCCTGTGTTCAACAACCATTCAATGGGTGAAGGAATTCTCCCTGAATACAATTGAAATAGTTGGACCCCCCAGTTAAGGTGTTTTAAAAATACGTTAATCGCTTCTTGGTATATGCTTGTCCTCATTTGGTATTTAAAGCTTCCCTATGGGTTAGTTTCTTTTGGAAGTTTGTCCAAGTCCAGTTGTTTTAGTTTGTAGTTCAATTTCGTAGCCTTTTATATTTCGGCATACTGTTAACCGAGAGGGTTGCTACTGGGTGAAAGGATTAACCGACGCCGTGTTCAAAGACGTAAAGCGTGGCGCCTGGCACCAGTCACCTAGGTGTTGTCAATTCGCCGGTCACTGCCTGAAAGAGAATGAGTTTGCTCCCCCTCTCGGGAGGTCACTTTTTTCTTTACGCATGCGTCGTACCTTTTCCCTGTCAGAGACCTCTGGGAGTTTCTGTAATTTAATAGTTTTCTTTGGTTAATTCAATCTAAAATACTTTTATTTATTTATTTTTTTATTTATTCGTTCCCTACATTTTTACCTTTAAATCTTCCGTAACTTTCTTTCTAATGTGTCGTCAATTACAAAGTCATGAAATTAATTCAGTCCTTAAAGTTTCAATTAAATTTAATAGTTTTTTAAAACAAAACTTTGTTTTAATATATTGTAAATTACAAAGACATGAAATTAATTCAATTAATGCTTTATCCCCCAGTAAAACTATTCTAAAAAATTGTTAGAATTATTAGAATTATTTTGACGTCTATAAAAATATTCCTGATTAAATCTATAGCGGAAATTTATTTGAAGTTCTTTTTTTAAAATGAGGTTTTAGCTTTTAAAAACAACGCGAGTGATAAATGTATCTTAAATTTCTCACCAGATTTCACTTTGTGTAGTGAATTACAAAGACATGAAATTAATTTAATCATTTAAATTTCAAGTGAATTTACTTATTTTTTGAGTAAAAAAAAATTACTCACTCTACTGAATTTAGCTGGAGAAAAATTCTCTTTTGATTGAACTGTTGTATACAAGCGTGAAGTTGCCAAAAAAAAAAAAAAAGACTGACGAGAAGAATTAGCTTATTTTGTTTACTGAATAGATAAAATAAACAAGCGGATGAAATATCTGGTCGGCAGACGGGGGGGTGTCTGGTCGGCAGACGGGGGATATCTAGTCGGCGACAAACGGTTATTTTGATTTGGTCTGACGGTGTTGTCGGATGACGCTTGAGCACAGTCGGGGATTCAACTGCTCGCGTGACCTCCGCTTGCCCTATTTATATGTTCCCGACTTCAAGCAACGGCTCCAGAAAATACTATTTGCGAAAAAAAAAAAAATGACTGAGAATTTTCTGGAGATTTCGGATAGACTATGCGCGGAACCTGAGCGCAGAAGTCATTATGTTCACAGCTTGACACTGGCCGTTGTTGGGTCAACATCCGGTAGGTGTTATTTTCTTCTTCAGTGTCGATGTGTCACGATCCGTTCACTAACGTAAACAAATCGGACTACTCACCCCACTACAAACACAACATCCGGTTACGACCGGAAATGACTAAGCCCTTTTACGACTCTGACCTGTCGTCACAGCTAAGAAAAGAGAATAAATTAAATTTAACAAGATTTACAAAACACTTCTGCCCGAAATAACTATAAAAATGGAATTAATTATCTTCGGTAGCCTATATTAGGCTAAAGAAGGACTTTATTTTTACGCCCAATTTTTATTGAAGAACTTTCTATTCACATAACTCAGCAGAGTGGGGTAGCATTCCCTCAATATCAACTTGCCTTTTTTCCACTTTCGATGGCTAGATTTTTCTCTAGCTAGTGATATCCAGTTGATGGAAGGCTCTTCGGCCGGCCGTGGTGTTAGCGGCACGGATCCGGTCGGGTGTGTCTCGTCACCGGACATACCTCTGACCTCAGGGAGGGGGCTGCTCCCCAGGCTTTAACCTTCTTCTGAGGGGTTAAGTTTATCGCCTGGCGCCTGAGGCATCCCTATTAGGAGAATGCCGACGGGGCCTGAGGCATTTTTGGAAATGCCGGGTGCGTGTGGGCTCCGGCCCTGCGCCCGGACTCACCTTGAAAAAAGCCTTGTGCTATATTTGTCCGGTTGGTGGGACGGAGGACAAATACCGCTAGCTTTTTCTTAGCGAAGCTCATTCAAGGTTGAATCCTACACCTCGTGCTTGCATTCACCTTACCACTCAGGCTGAGTCCTACTTCTTGTGGTTGCATTCGCCTTTTCCACCACATAGATATACAAAAAGATCCTTTTAAGGACCATTAGAAGTCTTTTTCTGTGGGCTGGAGTATATCCGACGGTCTTTATAGACTTGTCGAAGCAGACGACCGGGCGGCACACACGAAGCAGACTCTAAGATCACCCGGTCTTAAACATTCGGTCGGTTCACTCGTCCGTTTGCACGGCTGCGTAGCGCTAAAGCCCGGGTTAGCTTTAGCTGTCGGTTCCCTCGTCCGTTTGCCAATTTGGTACATACCAAACTTGACGTCGACCAACATCAGCATTGTTTTTGTTTATAAATAAAGTCAATATTTGAAAGAAAATATTGATAAATAATCTAAAATTACCGCCATAAAAATTTGAGCGCTCACGAGAGCATTCACCGGATGTTATCGGTGCTGAGACTTTCTTCAAAATGGAGAAAAGGGATTTCTGCGCATAGGATCAGCGCATTGCGAAATGTCGGTGAAATTTTATCAAAAAGTTGTTTTATTAGTTAGGTCCAGAGTTTATTGAGTGATGTGTTAAGTTTTATTACCTTTGAACAATATATATATATATATATATATATATAGAAGCGTACATATTTTTCGTGGAAGAGTTTCAACGCTGGAGAGTTTGGTAATAAATAATACCTAATTATATCCGTTTTGATTATAAAAAAAATTTCACTGAAAAATAATAAAAACCTGGTATGTTTGGTATTGAAGAAAATTAACATTCATTCCAATTTCGTACCCGAAAAAAAAATGACCCCCCCCAAAAAAAAACAAATAAAATTAAACTTAAGATATATATTTTCAATAAATTAATTTGATGTTATTTGCATAAGTTAAAATCTTCACCCGCAATGAGAGAGAGAGAGAGAGAGAGAGAGAGAGAGAGAGAGAGAGAGAATGTTCTCTTAATGTGCATCTGTTGGTTTCGTGTTGGAAAACTGAAGTGGCTATTTTGAATCACAAAAGACTAGAAATCTTACAAAGAAAAGATGACTGGAACCGTTTGGGTTTATTTTTGGCCTAAAAAGAAATTTACATTGAAAATTTATGAATATCTTCTCGAGTCAAATAATCTACTGGTTATATATAACCCCAAAATTCTGCATTCATTTTATATGAACTTAATAGTCTCATTTACAAGTTGACAGGTATTGAAATTCTGTCTCTTCTACAAAAAACAACTAAATTTACACTGGAATCTTTTTACATGAGGAACACAAAGTTTTTCATCACCGCTTTTTAAGATTTTAGTAACTTCCTTTCATTTCTGTTGCTTTGTCATTAGACGAGATATTTTCTCAAAATTGATGTGATATTTTTTTCTTTGTATCATTCTTTTCATCTTCAATTTGATTTTAATGAACTGACCAATCGAAAAAGAAATTGTGTTGACTAAGAAATCCAAACAAAACGAACAAAACAACAAAGGACAAGAAGGAACTATTACCATTTTTTTTCTTTACCTACTTTCTATGTTGTTTTTTCTTCTTTTAATTGCATTTCCACATCTGACTGGTAAGTTGAAAAATACGATTTTTATTAAAATAATTTGATGTAAATAGATTTTATGTGTAAAAATAGATTTTACCAAATGACAATCAGGTATCGTCACATTCACTTTTTATTACAAAAATATATATATATATATATATATATATAAAAGAAAATTGAGGCTAAACAATTAATTTTAATGAAACACAAGTGTCATCTACCCGCGCATATATAACTTATTTTCATTTTTATTTGAAAGATAAGGAAGTTTTTTTTTCTTTTAGAGGAAACAAAAAATTTAAAAGGAAAAACTGACTCATGAGGAAAAAAAAAAACAGGAAAAAATTGTGGAAAATTAATCGGAGATATTTGTCGCGATCTGCTCACAAACGTAAACAGATCGGATGACTCACACTCCCTACAAAACATTACATCCGGGTACAGCCGGATGTGACGAATCCTTTTTACGATCCTGTCCTGCGGTTACAGCTACGAAAAGGCAATAAATTTCATTTTATAATATTTACAAAACACATTTGCCAAAAGTAACTCTATTAAAATGGAGTGAATTATCTTCGGTAGCCTATATCAGGCTAAAGAAGGACTTCAGATTGTTTAGTGTCATATCTAGGACACTCGTTGAGGGAGAGTCTTACCTCTCAGCAGAGATGCAGTCCATGTATTCTACATCCCCAGCCAACTGGGCAAGAAAAAGAATTGTGTATATAATCCAGATGATTTTATTGAAAGAAAAAGGGAAATTAGGTAATTTAATATTAGGTACTCTTTCTACTATTGTTATATCATTTTCTTCTACTTTTTATTCTTTGAAGTGTATAATTGAGTAATTCTTGAGTTTTGAGTGTCACTTTTGTACCAAGTTGAAATTATTGTGAATAAAAATGACAGACACAAGTCATTCATGAGTGAGAACTGGAATTATAGTTGCAATAATCAGAGTTTATTTCTTATGTTGTGTGAGCAGAATATATAACAGACGTAGATTACAATTGACTAAACAGATATGATATAAACAACAGATGTACATTGCTGATGAAGATTTAAACTTATTCAAGGACTTTGTTTTTGTTTTTTTACAGATACTAAATTGGAATGAATCACCATTTTCTTTGTGACCTGAATTAAAGAAAATATGGAAAACTATTTAGAAAAAGAATATCATAGAATATGTGAATTCTAATTGGTTAATGATTAGATTTTTAGCAGGAACATTACTCACTGGAAAGAAATCATTTGAACTGTGAAGATCTTCCTTTTCTTCTAGTCAAATTTGATGATGTATCTTGGAAAACATTCTGGAAAAAAAGTATATTCTTGTAAATTCTGAGTCTCTTCCTGTTCAACAGTCATATTTCGTAGAACATTTTCCAGTGTACACTGCAAAGAAATCATGTGAATTGCATGGATCATCTTTTACACAAACCTCAATTCTCGGGCAACATTTATTAAAAAAAAACAAACACAAACACACACACACACACACACTGGAGACTTGTAGGTTTTTGTAAAGTGAGTGTCTGTTCTTTTCCATTGACGTCAAGTTTGTGGCAATATATGCCATCATAAACTGGAAAGAAATGATATTTATCCATCACATGTAGATAATTTTATTGAAATGATTTATTTTAACTTTCATATTTGAGGGAATATGAATGTTTTATCAGTGTTTTCATAAATTCAATTATGTAATATTTTGAGACACAAAGAAATCATATGTAGAGTAAATGCATGGAAACACCATACAACATGAAGTAGCTTTCTTTTCATTGAAATCAAGTTTGAGGCAATATATACAACTGCCAACTTGAAACAAATGACATCTAACTTATAGTTTTGTGAAATATTTTATCGACTTGTATAATTTGGTGAATTTAAAAGTTTTACCAGTTTTTACATTGACTTCAAAATGGAAAACCATACAGAAAAAAAGTATTGTTGTGAAACTTGTGGATGTAAATTTGTTAATAATTCAACTTTTAGAAAACATTTAAAAGTTCATAGTGGAGTGAAGCCACATTCTTGTGAAGTGTGTGGTGCTTCTTTTACACAGAAATCAGATTTAGTAGTGCATGTTCGAATACACACTGGAGAGAAGCCATATACTTGTGAAGTGTGTGACTCTTCTTTTTCACGAAAGTCACATTTAGTGGTGCATACGCGAATTCATACTGGAGAGAAGCCATACTCTTGTGAAGAATGTGGTTCTTCCTTTTCAAGCAAGTCACCTTTACGCCAACACATGCGAATACACACTGGAGAAAGGCCATATTCTTGTGAAATGTGTGGCTCTTCATTTTCTCAAAAATCTCATTTGGTGGGCCATATGAGAATACACACTGGAGAGAAGCCATATTCTTGTGAAGAGTGTGGGTCTTTCTTCTCACAGAAGTCAGATTTGAACCGACATATACGAACACACAGTGGAGACAAACAGTATTCTTGTAAAGTGTGTAACTCTTCCTTTTCAGTGATATCCAAGTTGAATCAACATATGCAAACACATACTGGAGAGAAGCCTTATTCTTGTGAAGTATGTGACTCTTCTTTTTCTGACAAATCACATTTGGTAAGTCATATGAGGATTCACACTGAACATAAACGGTATTGTTGTGAAGTATGTAGCTCTTCATTTTCAAAAAAGTCACATCTGACCCGTCATGTACAAACACACACTGGCATAAAGCCATATTCTTGTGAAGTGTGTGGCTCCTGCTTTTCCCAGAAGTCACATTTAGTTGTGCATATGGTAATACACACAGGAGAGAAACCATATTCTTGTGAAGTTTGTGGTACCTCCTTTACAAGGAAATCAGATTTGGTAGTGCATATGCGGATACACACTGGAGAGAAACCATATTCTTGTGAAATGTGTGGCTCTACTTTTTCACGAAAATCACATTTGGTGGGGCATATGAGGACTCATACTGGAGAGAAGCCATATTCTTGTGAAGTGTGTGGCTCTTCTTTTTCAGTGAAATCAATCTTAGTTGGGCATATGCGAACACACACTGGAAAGAAACCATATTCTTGTGAAGTGTGTGGCTCTTCCTTTACACATAAATCAGGTTTGGTGTTTCATATGCGAACACATACTGGAGAAAGGCCATATACTTGTGAATTGTGTGGATCTTCTTTTTCTCGGAAGTCACATTTGATGAGGCATATGCAAACACACACTGGAGAGAAGCCTCATTCTTGTGACGTGTGTAGCTCTTCTTTTTCACAGAAGTCAGTTCTGGTGAGGCATATGCAAACACATACTGGAGAGAAGCCATATTCTTGTGAAGTGTGTGGTTCTTCTTTTTCACAGAAGTCACATTTGGTGAGACATATGCAAACACACTCTCTCGGGAAATAATTCTCTTGTTAAATGTCCTTTTAATTTTGAAAGACATTAAATTTAAGCTACTATATGCATGCATACTGGTGAGAAATATATGAAGGCATTAGATCTTTTTTTAACATGAAAATGAGGGTAGGGCAACAACTATGAAGACACTTTGGAGGGAAACCATATATTGTTGAAATACACGTTTCTTTGTTTTTAGGAAATATATATTTGAAAAGATACAAGGGAATAAATATTGGAATTAAGTGATAATCTTATATAGTACATAGTTCTCCCTTTGCTGAGAATCATTTTTACAGCAAACAAATATTTCCATAAAATGTGTGACTTTGTACAGGAATCAAGTTCAATATGGCTGCTGTAATTTGACTCTGGAAGGAAATCTTATTCATCTTTATCATGTTGACATTTTTCTTTGTCATTTCTTCTCATTATGTTAACTTTTGTAAAAAATGGAGACATTCACTAAAAACCAACCCTACCAAAGCCATATTGTGGTGAAGTGTGTGTCTTGTTTTTTCACAGAAATCACATTTGATGAAACACATGAAAATTCATATTAGACAGAAGCCATTTTTTAAGTATTTTGCTTTTTTTCCCCCCAAAAGTCAACATTTCAACCAACATGCATCTATAGTGTGTAGTTCTTTCTTTTCATGGAAATAAATTATTGTCAGATTCGAAAGCAACACCAATTTTTCAAAATTTTTAATCTTTGTTATTAAATAGTTCATTTACAATAATACTTATTTAAACAAACATTATATAAAAAAACTATTAAATAAGAAATAATATTTTCATGAAAGACTTTATTCATTATCATTTTGAGAAGACTCATTGACCTTCAAAGAATTCTTCAGACAATTTGTTTTTGTTTTTAATGCAAAGGTTCAACCAGTATATTTATAGATGTATGTAAAAAGAAAAAAGTTTACATTTTTTTAAAGATTAAGAAAAGACTTTCTTTGATTTTTCATTAAGTTTTAAAATTATTGATCTATTCTTTCTACTTGTTAGATCTGAAATGTTATCAATTTTTAAATGATGTTTTAATAAATGAATAAAGTAAAAATTAATAGTTTTTATGTTGTTTTATTGGAAAACAGTTTTATATATTCAAGTTTGATCCGCTTCTGCTATGGTACACTTCTTTCAGAGATATTTTATTCTTGTGTAAAATAACTTTCAAAGTAGGATTGTGGGTTATGGGTATTCGGTTTATTATATCAACAACATAAGATTCAGTTGTTCAGGTGAGTTGGGTTACTGTCCGTGAACATATGTGGCATTCTGGAAATGGAATGGCAGACATAGGTATTTAGTAAGAACCCTGGGTAAGGAAAGATGTAGATTGTTGTTCTATGAATCTGACATCGAGGCAGAGTTCACATTAAATTTGCATAATAAATTGAACATCAGGTGTCATAAAATTGGACACAAAATCAGTGCTTGATATATTTAATGTAAACTAGATTTCCACTAAATAGCAACAACACTCGCTCCTATTTGCATCTTATTCACTGCTATGATGTAGAATATTGGAATGATGAATGATGTGGGTAAAATCTAAGTAATGTATGTCAGTCCAACGGCAGTGGTCTCATTTCTACAAAAATACGGCTGGTTTTGTATCAATTTCTAACAGGGGAGATAATTCTCTCTTGTTCCTACAGATATGACTATTTTTTTTAGTGATTCGTGTATGGCAGTTTGGTGAGTAGATTTCTATTCATGATTTATTTTAGAGATGTGAAAAAAGCTATTGCGCTCTTCTGAAAATAAGTCAATAATTGTTGTTATTTTATGATTAATCTAACAAAGCCAAATATACTTTACTATCTAAGGACATGATACATGATGATGATGACGTAGACAAAAAGTTTAAGTTTGTTTGAACAGGAAAGCAAACCCTTTTTTTGAAGGTCTATTCTCTGACTCAGGAAACCAAGAAAGTCAGACTAATGTTAATTTGGTTGGGTGAAAAAGGACTGAAAATATACAACAGAGCTACTTTTAACAATTGTAATGTACAATTGACACAATCGAAGGGCGGTAACTACTCCCTGACTGTTTGGGGCAAAGGACTGGAAATAACACGACTTGAGAGTAAACAAACTTAATGACCGATGTTTCATCCTTCAATCAACGATACAAAATGTGTTTTTCTTTTTGTTTTATACCCACAATTTTTTTAGTATACTTGCACCATAATAGATAAATTTTGTTTTTGTAATTTTTAAAAAAGAAGACACCAAGTGATTTACCAGAAATTCTCTTGTCTCTCCAGGAATTGAAAATCTAAAAGTTTGACTTTCTCATCTAAAATAATAACCTTATTCTTCATTCTGACGGAACTGAAGTTTGGTTTAAATAATTTTTTAAAAATAATTTTAAATTTAAAGTTTACATTACGGTGATAAGTAAAAGTTGTTTCTTTGATGAATGTTTACAAGTCACTTTCTTTAGACACAGTTTGTTTTTTTTTCTTTTTCTGTGGAACATGTCAACTATTGAATTTTGAGTGATTATCCAACAGTTTTGCACATTTTGGACATTATAACTTAAATCATTTTTTAAAGTTATTTATTTTATCTAAAATAACTATATTATCACAGTTTGAATATTATTAAGACAACCAGGTTTTTTTGTCATGCTAAGACAACTAGTCTAGTTGTTATAAAAATGTTATTTCCTTGAAAAAGAGCATAAAATAGATAAGACAAACACGTGGTTAGAGAGAAGAATAAAAGTCATATATTACAAGTAATACAATGTTGCCAGTGTAGCTTAATGAACATTAATGGGTATGACCCTTACCTCATAAATATGTTGGAGACTATTGGTGAGGGGGGGTGAAAATATACTAAGTAGTCACCACTATCAGTGGTTTACCTTCTTTATGCCGCTGGCAAGTATTGTATTTTCTTAATGTTATAAAGATTTCAATTCAATTTCCAATCTCAATTTTGGTTATTTCTCATTCAGTAACCTTTTTATTCGGTTACGTTAGTGAAAGGAAAAAACTTTGAATTCAAAACCTTAGAACTATTGTGAATTGAATTATCATGACCAGAAAATCCGGCAAACACTTAGACATGACATACTGAAACACTGGACAGCTGTTTCAACCTTATTAGGTCTCATCAGCAGAGTATATTGTGTTCTCCACCACTGGAGATTGAACCAGCGACCACAGATTGCAGAGCCAAAACTCTACAACTGAGCCCACAGCCTATATTGCTCACAAGTGATGCCAAAATAACTAGCCATGGTAATTAAACAATCACATTTTCTGATCATAGTAATTCAATTCACAATATAATTCCTCTACTTAAAAAAGAAAAAGTGGATCTTCGAAGTATTGTTCAAGGAATTTTTGTGCAATGGTTCACTATTCTCTAATCAGCTCATCCCAAAAATTTGACTTGTTCTACAGAAACCTTCATCATTATACAAAAATCATCTGTGTAGGTAATATTTTATCAGTCAAAGGACATCACTGAGGATGAATCTTGGAGCATATAGGGGTATTCACATGTTTTTAGTTTTAGAATCTTTCTATTATTGGACTTTGAATGATTGTTGAATAATTAGCTGCATGTTCAGCACATTTTAAAATGATCTTTTATGTTTAAGTAATTATTACATGAAACAGAAAACTCAAATAAATATTACAAACAGTTGACTCTGTCATTTTCATTTCAAATTATTTCCAACAATGGATATTCTTGTTATAATTCACTGACTTTTAACGACTTTGGATCTTATGACTAAAATTAATTTCTAAAATAAAAAAAAAAATCATGAGTTTCTCATATCCAACACAAATTAATTTGTACACTAATTATTTTATAAAATTTATTATCTCATCTTTCTTTCAAATTGGTTTTCAATTTTTTGTTTTACAACAATATGACTGGAGCTAACTCAGAAAAATATGCTGCTTCCCTAATATATATATATATTCCTATCACTGTTACTACTGTGGGTTATGATTGAGTAGGCTTTGCTATCAACAGCTTGAAGGTTTGTCTTTGTATCCGAGGTGCATACAATAAGTTTCCAGACATTTTTCGTATGGGCACTTTTATTGATAGTACACGCATGAAACTCTAGTCCCCTTCGAAGTAATCTCCCCCGGCTGCAATGCACTTGTTTTACCATTCCAACAACTTCTGGAAGGCCCCATGGAAGTCCTCTTGTGTGAGCGTGTCAATGAATTTCGTCACAGCCTCTTTCATCTCCTCAATTGTCTCATAACGACAGCCTCTGAGCTTAGGGAATAACCAAAAGTCATAGGGAGCAAGGTCTGGACTATAGGGAGGGTGAGGAACTGTCTTGATACCCATCTTAGTCAAATAGTCTGTGACAAGGATGGAGTTGTAGACTGGTGTATTGTCCTGGTGGAAATGCCACAGACCCGATTTGAAGAGTGCTGGCCTCTTCTGACGGAATCTCTTCCTGAACTCCCTTAAAACCTCAGCATAGTAATCCTAACCCTTTGGCCAATCAACTCTGGTGTTCTGACTTCCTTACTCCTCCCACACCTCTCATCAGCCCTTACTGACTCCCTGCCTTCTTTGAATCTCTTATGCCACTCGAAAACTGATGCTCGATTTATGCAAGATGGCCGAAAAGCAGTCTGAAGCATTCCATGTGGCATTTTTTCCAAGTTTAAAACAGAATTTTATTGCATATCATTCTTCTAAAGTGTCAGATTGCATTTTTGAAATTGACCAGCTGTGAGAATCAGGCTTTAGTAGGGTGTATTCCAATTGCTGCTGTAGCTGTTCATTTGAAGTTGAAATCATATTTGTGGTATCTGAGTACCAAAACTTACTGCCTCAATTATTAGAGAATGAGAAACATAATTCCGATATTTGTAGCTGAGGAAATTATGGATTCACATTTTCTCATACCAAACAAGTAAAATAATTCACAATGAATTAGCAACAACATATTTATTGTCTGAGCCAACTTAATTAAAAGGATACAGGAATTGCATGAAATACAAAGTACATTACAAAGAGAATGTCCTTTCTAGTAGTTAACGAGTCCCTTATAGAATGAAAACTTATTTCAGAGCAAGGTATTGTGTGTGGAATGACATAAGGTTTGTTTGGATGTTGGGCATCCTTCTTGTTGTCAAGGCTGAAGCAGAGAGAGAGAGAGAGAGAGAGTTTCAACTTTGCCATGCATTTTATAATGCTACTTTGGTCATGCCACCTAGTGAACATTAGAAGAACTATTTTGAAAAGTAAGGAATGTAATCTCAACAAGTACTTTCTCAGTATAGAGACAGATGTAGATGTATTTTGAGCTGCTATAGCTCTTCATATTGTTTATGAAAGAAAATTTTTTAAAGCTTTTTTTTGTATTTGTATATATATATATATATATATATATATATATATATATATATATATGTGTGTGTGTGTGTGAACATTTTTTGAAGAAAATGTGTTTGAGGTACTGTGCAAAATGCATCAGTTAAGCAGTTGAAATTTCTGACATGCAAGATGAAACATGTTCAAGAAAATATTTGTTTGGAATTATTCTAAAGGAACTTTCAGGTGGTTTTATACTCTTTGACTGTCTTTGTGGGCCAGAGACTGTATCAACACTTTCAGAATAAATTCTTGCCAGTGGCAGAAGTGTGTTTCTTGTTGAAACAACCAGCAACTAATTGAAGCATGGAGCTAGTAAATTATTTATGGTTGTTTTTTCAATCTATCCGCATTGAATTTGAGTTATGAATTTAAAAACCTATTGGACTCCAAGATTGGCAACACAACAGTTGTTAAAGCTGGTGACAGGTGTTGAATTGGTTTGTGAGGAATCCATCCTTGGAGAGAGGGAACTTAACTAAAACATCTCCCTCAACACTAAGAATTTCAATACTTACCGAACGCAGTACAAAGTTTGTTTTCGATACCTGTGGAAAATATCAAACTTTACCAATACCAGCTAACAAGTTGAAAAAAAATATTTCTATATCTTAAAATATGCAGTAAAGGAGCACTCAGTGTGGATCAAATTCAACAGGCTGATGTGCTAAGTATATTAAATTCTACTTTACATTTGTTTGGGATGATTTTAGAGGAAAAAAATATAATTTTATAATTCTTTAAAATTTTGTATCATTTACTGTGTTCATTGGACAATAAAAAAAAAGTAACAATTAATAATGCGAGGTGTAAAAATTTCAGTGTGTCGGTCTTTATCGTTTAGATAAAGGAAAAAAAATTCCCTTCTTCCTAATTTCTATTAATTATCTCCCTTTATTTTCACTTGTGATAAAACATTTCGAATTGATTGAATACGACGGCTGCTTTTACATTTAATTGAAGTGGGAAATATTAGTTTATTTAAAATTTGATTGTTTCTCCCTTTTCTCCAATGTTGAATTGCTTTAATTAGTGAAAGAAATCAGAGGAAGGGAGTAAGTATAACTTTGTCTCTAGTTTATTTACAAATTAAAAAAATACGTAAATATTTTGTTTTTCTTTTACTCACGAAGAAATATAAAACAGTTAATTTTTATTCGGTTGGATTTTGTTGTGTTTTTTTTTTTTTCATTTTCTATTCATTTTATTTTATTTTTTATTTTATATAATTTGATTTAAATGAATTTGAACAGAATTTTTCTTCGTTGAGAAAACAGTATTTCTTTAACAATGTGGGGGAGTGGCAAAATAAAAACCCTTAAAAAAAGGAAAAGCAAAAAATTAACAAACAAACAAAAACTGATTTAAAATTAGGGGTAAATTTAATATACTAATTGACTTAGTAAGTAGAAGTAACATGTTACAAATTCAATAGTGATTTTCTTTGAAAAATGAAAATAACCGAAAAAAAACAAAAAAACACGTCATATTAGTTTTAAATACATCAAACAGGAAAATACATTTTTCCCGCAAAAATATATTTACTCTAAAAGACGAAATCAAATATTCAACAAATATCTTTAATGCGAAAATAATTCAGTTGAATCTTGTTTTAAAAACATATTCAAGCCATTAATTTTTTGTTGTTAATAAATCGTTTATTTATTTATCTTGCCACTTTTAATTTGATTTTTATTTTAACTCACAAAATCCTAAGTAAAGGCATTTTGTTGATTGGTCAAGCGATTTTTAAACACATTGAAAAACGTATAAAAACTTTTTTTACTGTATTTAAAAAATCGATTTTTAATTTTTTGTCCAGTTGATTATCCTAATTACCATAATTTTTAGTTTAGTTAGATTCTATTTGTTTAATGGCATATCATCTTTTGTGGGTTATATAATGCCAAAATCAGCTTTATAGAAAAAAAGTTGTACTAATTAACAAATAGTTCAGTTGAGATAAGGAGCTTCATATTTTTTCCAAGCCTAAAAGTAATAAAGTGAACATATTTGTGCAATTGGACTTTGAAATCACGATGATGTTGCACACCAGCTTGTTAACCATTACATTACGGCGACTTTTCCCCAAAGATGATTTCTAAATTACCATATCATTTCTTATATGACCTTATCTTTATTGAGTAATTATGTAATCCCAGAATAAATGTATTTTAATCGTCTGACAGGAAAAACAGAAAAGAAAAGAATAATCACCTTTTAATTCTCTACATAAAACCATTGACGTGATACTAGTTTTTGTTTAAATATCTTTTTTTTAAAATTCATTTTTAAAATAATGAAAATAAACATTTTTGTAATACAACTTCCTTTAAACCAATTTCTTCCTTCAAATAATAAAAAAAGTTTTAAACTAATTTTTAATTAATAAAGGAAGTATTATATTCTTATTTCAGAACCAGTGCTGTTACCTTATATTAAATAATTTCATAATTTTGGATGTTTTACAAAATAATTCCAAGCAATTCTTTTATAATTTAAACAAAAATGAATTTTAGATTTAGTGATGTATAATGTTTTTCAAATGTTGTTCTAAGTTGGTCATCTTGTTAGGATTTTTTGATCCATCTCCAAAATCTCAGTATTGTTTCTTGAAATCATAATAAAATTGATTGTCCAAATAACACAATGAAAGCTGCATTAATCAAGAGAAAAATTATCTGTTTTTTTTTTGTTGTTGTTTTGTTTTGTTTTTTGTTTTTAAATAGAAATAAACAGTTAAATTTGTGTATCTTTCAAGTCTAGTCCATATCCATACTGAAAAACACCAATATTTAAGGTGATAAAATATTTCACATAAATATATTTCTTTTGCTGATTGTCAAAATGTTAACAAATTTCTCAATTGTATCAATCATCGGTTAATCCTTTTGTTTATAATAAACAAAACTTGTGCAAAAATTTAAGTTCTGGGAACAAAATTGTATTTCATTTAATTCATTTGTTGAACAGTAGTATAAAGATGTTTATAGTTTGGTTTGGTTTCTTTGTTTAATGGCATATAAACCTTTGTAGGTTATTTAATGCCAAAGCCATTCTCCTAGAAGAATAGTAGTGGTACTATTTAACCCATAGCTGGGAGGATAAGAAGGTTCATACCTTTCCCAAGGGTATTTGCCCGAAAATGAACATAATAGCGCAACTGGAGTACGAACTTGCTTACTACGATTCCGCACCACTGTCCATTGCTTTAACCATTACACCACGAGGACACCCCCAAAGATGTTTATGACTGAACATGAATTATATGATATTTTGCTGTCTATTTAAACACAGTCAGTTATTATGATGTTATATTTGCAAAAAATGGATGAGTTTTTTGTTTTTTTCATTATATTTCTTCTTCATTCACAGATATCAATTACAAAGGAGAAGAACTATCATTGAATTTAAAGAAAAAACAAGTTGCTACAAGCCAATGAGAAACATTCTTGCAAAATATATATCTACATCTTGATTGAGTTCATATATAAAGTGTTTACATCCAAGCACACAAAGGAGATGATTGTTATTCTTGCAAATTCTGTGCATCATTTTAATAAATTTACATTTCTATATAGACATGCAACTTTATGCTGCAGAGAAATCTTACTCTTATAAAGATGGTGAATTGGTTTTTTCACAGTTTAAAATGGAAGAAACATGTATGCAGAGAAAGAAAAGAGGAACCATATTCTGAAGTATGTGGATCAGCATTTAAACAGAATTTTGATTTAGAAGTAGATATGCAAACAAAGACTGAAGAGAAATCATATTCCTGTAAAGTATGTGGTTCATCATTTTTAAAGAATTTTAATTTGATGCGCCACATGCAGACACACACTGGAAAGAAACCATATATTTGTGAAATATGTGGTTCTTCATTTTCAAGAAATTCAAATTTGAAAAGCCACATATGGACACACTCTGGATTGAAACCATTTTCTTGTGAAGTGTGTGATTCATCATTTTCAAGGAATTCAGATTTGACAAGCCATATGCGAACACACACTGGAGAGAAACCATATTCTTGTGTAGTATGTGGTTCAGCTTTTTCAAGGAATTCAAATTTAATGAGTCACATGCGGACACACACTGGTGAAAAGCCATATTCCTGTGAAGTATGTGGATCTGCATTTTCGGAATGTTCTAGTTTAAGAAATCACATACTAACTCACACTGGAGAGAAACCATATTCTTGTGGAGTGTGCAGTTCAGCATTTCTAAGAAATTCAGATTTGACCAATCACATGCGAACACACACTGGAGAGAAACCTTATTCTTGTGAATTGTGTGGCTCAGCATTTTCTTGGAATTCTGATTTGAAAAGACACATGCGAACACATACTGGAGAGAAACCATATTCTTGTGAAGTGTGTGGTTCAGCTTTTTCAAGAAACTCGGATTTGAAAAACCACATGCGAACACACACTGGAGTGAAACCATATTCTTGTGAAGTATGTGGGTCTGCATTTTCTGTCAATTCCAATTTAAAAACACATATGCGTAAACATGTTAGAGAGAAACAATCTTCTTATGAAGTATGAAGTTCAGCTTCAATGCACCACATATTGACAAATACTGAAGCGAAACCATATTCATGTGACTTGTTGGTTTGTATTTCCATGGATTTATCATTTGAAAAGTTATACATGAAATCATATCAGAAAGAAACCATTTTCTTATAAAGTTTTTTGGATGAACATTTTCACAAAGTTTTTATATTAAAAGATACTAGCAAACACACAGTGGATTAAAATCTTATCATCAAAATTCATGCTGACTTTCTGTTTGCAAAAATGTGGCCAGTATATAGCGAAGAGAAAGTACTGCAACCTGTATGGGTTAACATTTTCACAGAATTCCAATTTTAAAATCTCTGGAAAAAGTTCTTGTTAAGTGTAGGGATCAGTTTATTTAAATCAAAAAAATGCAATCACCCACTGGAAAGAAATCATTTTTCTTTAATATTTGTATAACAATATTTGTTCAGTTTCAAAATTATACTCTTTATCCCGAATTTATAAAAGCATTATAATTTTTGGAAATGTTTTTTTTGTCGAATTCTTTTAAAAGGCTAATACAGATATTTTACAAAATATTTGCATTTTATTTTTAAATTATTTTCTGCATGCTTGTAGATTTATAATTTGATTTTTCATTTTTTACCTTATTTTTTTGTTCAGTAATTAAGAAAAAAATTAAACCATTAAAAAATAAAATAAAAGCATGTCCAGTAATTAAAAGAACAGTACAAAAGTCAATTGCTTTTTTATTAAAAAAAAAAACATTCAGGAAAGACCAAATAGTTTATGACTATTTCTTTTCATCTTCAAACTTTGAACAGCTTCATCTGTAGTTGAGTTTGTTAATTTAGATCCTCCAAGTTACATTCATAGCTGATATAAGTCCTTGAGGATCAGCCAACACTGATGTGTTTATGTGTAAAAGTCCATTGGAGAACATTGCATATTAATAATAACCAAACAGTGTAACCCATGGCCAATAAAGCCACCTCAGACAATAATTCCTCCACCATCTACAAGAAAAGCTTTTTCAGTGTTTCTCATCTTAGATTATAACAATAAAGTTGTTATAGTTGTGTCCATCAAGATGGAAACACTTTTCATCCATCCAGATCACATTCTACTGATCAGAATGTTTCTTGGAGATAATATATGAAAGTCACTGGCCAGTTTATTTTGAGTGGAAGATATGATCCACTCGGATTATTGTTTAGACATTTAGCTTATTGTTAAACACTTGGCTTATTATTTAGGCACTTGTCTTATTGTTTAGACACTTGTCTTATAGTTTAGACACTTGGCTTATTGTTTAGACACTTGTCTTATAGTTTAGACACTTGGCTTATTGTGTAGGCACTTGTCTTATTGTTTAGACTCTTGTCTTATTGTTAAACACTTGTTTTATTATTTAGGCACTTGGCTTATTGTTTTGTCACTTTTTCAAATAACTTGATAAATTTTCTCTGACAATTCATCATCTGCTCAGGAATCTTTCTTATCTTTTCATTTTCCTGCTTTACCATTAATAGCACATCTTTTAATCTATTGATAGTTGCTTCCTCCTTTTTAATTAATAGCACATCTTTTAATCTGTTGATAGTTGCTTCCTCATTTTTAATTAATAGCACATCTTTTAATCTGTTGATAGTTGCTTCCTCCCTTTTAATTAATAGCACATCTTTTAATCTGTTGATAGTTGCTTCCTCCTTTTTAATTAATACCACATCTTTTAATCTGTTGATTTTAATCTCTTTTTTAATTAATACCACATCCGTGGAGGGAGATATCGATGTGGCTTTTTAATTCGCCTTCTATCCATTGAAGATCCGAACTGGATAGAGTATTAGTCAGGAGGGCAGATATTGGATTCATGTTTTGTTCAATGTTCCACTAATAAGGGTTTGTTGACCCTAAGCTAGTTAAGGTCAACTTGCGTTTAGGTTATATGCCTTGTCGGGCTGGCTACTGGAAGTTCAATAATATCTTTGCTGGAAATACGTGACTTCCAGGGCCGACTGAAAAACCTTATGTAGCGATTGTTGATTGAGGCTATTACTGGAAATAGATGGTGGAATCCCTAAAGTATAGGATTATAGACTTCGCCATCAAATGTTACCAACATCTCACCTTAGATAGGTTTGGTTTGGTTTCTTTGTTTTTAATAGCATATCAACCTTTATAGGTTATTTAATGCCAAAGCCATTCTCCTAGAAAAACAGTAGTGGTACTATTTAACCAATAGCTGAGAGGATAAGAGGGTTCATACCTTTCCAAGGGTATTTGTCCGAAAGTGAACGTAATAGCGTGATTGGAGTACGAACTCACTTACTACGATTCCGCTGTCCATCACTTTAACCATTACACCACAAGGATACACCCACCTCTTAGGACAAAGATGGCAAATTTCTTAAATGATAAGCTTACCTAGGCTGTGGAAAAGGGAATCCCCTAGAAAGAGAAACATTGGGAGGGACCTGGAGCACAAAGTTAGCAAACGCTGCCGGGATACGAGGTTAGAGCTTGGTTAAAAAGAGTAGCTAGCAAAGCCGTGAAAACCAATGAATTTGCGTGTAAGGAAGAACTGCGATGGTTTCCCTGTCATTTTATTGAGTCTGTAAATTACCTGAATGGACACATATTCCAATCAGATCGGGAGATTCGTTAGACTATCCGGATGCATTTTCTTTATCTTTTTGCTAAATTGCCAGACCTCCCGGTAAAAGAGTTTCACGGCTATTCAACTGACTTCCGTCATCCTAAGGAGGCAGAAGCAGCTACCTATGAGAGTATGGTTATTGAATGCGAAGACTATGATGCATTGAAACAGGTTAGCTTCAACAAGTCATCAAGAATGGATATTTTAACCTATAAAGTTGTTATAATAAAATACATCAAATCTCTTCTGATTCACCCAGTTAACTCTTCACACACCTAACTACTAAAACACAGACTGACAGACATCGACATTGCTGAAGAAAATAACAGCTACCAGATGTTGACCCAACAACGGTCAGTGTCAAACTGAGAAAATCATGGCTTCTGCGCATAGGTTCCGCGCATAGTCTATTCAACATCCCCAGAAAATTCTCAGTTTTAAAAAAGGTCTATCTTTCAACCAATCATATTTTTTTTTTTTACAAATAGTATTTTCTGGAGCCAGTGTTTAATGTCGGGAACATATAAATAGGGCAAGCGGAAGTCGCACAGGCAGTTAAATTCTCGGCTGTCACTGAGAGCGTCACCTGACAACACCGTCAGACCAGATCAAAGCAACCACTTGCCGCCGACCAGATAACTGCTTCTCAGCCGGCTAGATATTTCATCTGCTTGTTTATTCTATTTATTTTATAAACAAAATAAACTATATCTTCTTGTCAGTCTTATTTTTCTTACAACCACACGCTGGTAGATTATAAAGCGTTTTGGATTTTGTTTGGTTCGGTTTTATGGCTTATCAACCATTGTAGGTTATTTAATGTCAAATCCTGATTTGTAAACACATTTTGTCAATAACATTTTTAAACTAACCTAAGCTCATTCTTTTGCACACAAATGGTTTCAAGTATTTCTATCTAATACGAATAATTCTGTTTACTATTAATCATTTGTTTGTACACAGTTCAATGGATACTCACACAATTTGTGAATCAGTAGTTTGTTGGTAATTTTATTTTTAAATGTGTTACAACTGTTATAAATAACCGTGTTATTGCAAGAGACAACGGACGAGAGGAATTAATTACGTCTATTTTTAAATAAATAAAGTTGGTATGTCAAAAGAGATACAGGCCTTCTTCTTCCACCAGATACGGGTCAGGAAGTGAACTGGTGTAAGTCGTTCTTGAGTGGCTGGTTTGTCATTGTGGCACGGTGTGTGACATGGTCGGTATGTAATAAGCTGTCTTGGTCTAATGTTGGAATGAGAGCTTGATTGATAGGACATCAGATTTTTTTGTTCTTGTCCGAAATGCGACGCGTGACGATCCTGCCGCAGAAATAACTTTGAATTTTTGTTGGGTACGTAAATCAACTTGACCGTTGGTTTCGTCAGATATTTTTACTCAATGAGGATGACTTATCCCATTCTGCCCGAACCTTTTCCGGGCAATTCAAAGACGGCAAAAGAGCGCCAATCTATCTCTTCTTCAAAATCTTTCGAGCTGGACGGGCATATTTCTGTCCGCTCCTCTATCAGCAGCGACTCAACACTATGAGGATATAGCCGTCTAGTTCATAGACCCTGGGGTCTGCGCTTCAAGACCCAGGGGCTTCCCAGTTGAAAATGAATTAGATGAATTAATTCTGCCTCTGACAATGCAGTTACTTCATTTCTAGACAACCTTTTCTGGAGACCGTCATACTTCTCTCCTGCAGCAAACAGGACCACACAACATACGGCTGAACATTCACTCCTGTTCTAAAAGCAGCAACTCAATATTTGCTGTATAGAAAGCAGCGTCTCATCAACAGAAAAGGACATTGACACGAGGTTAACGAAAGCATGGACACCTATCAATAGGCTATCGATTATATGGAAATCAGACCTAACCGATAGAATGAAACGCAGTTTCTTCCAGGCAGCAGTCACATCGATACTGCTATATGGCTGCACTACATGGACGCTAACAAAACGGCTGGAGAAGAAGCTAGACGGCAATTACACAAGAATGCTGCGTGCAATCTTGAACAAGTCCTGGCGGCAACACCCCACAAGACACCAACTGTACGGCCACCTGTCTCCTATCACGAAAACTATTCAAGTTAGATGAACCAGACATGCAGGACACTGCTGGAGAAGCAGGGACGAACTCATAAGAGATGTACTCTTATGGACGCCCACACATGGCCGTGAAAAAGCAGGACGACCAGCACGAACATACATTCAGCAGCTATGTGAGGATACGGGATGTTGTCCTGAAGACCTGCCTAGGGCAATGAACGATAGGGAGGAGTGGCGAGAGAGGGTCAGGGATATCCGTGCTACCAGCGCGACATGATGATGATGATGATGATGGCGACATATATTCCACTTAGACATTCAGCATTGCCTTGAATGAAGCGACGCATATTCCGCTCAGGCATTTAGCTGCTATATTTCTTTCTCCACTCAATAACTATTTCCTTCCTTCCTTCCTTCCTACGAGACTTGCAGCATAAAGGTACTCTTTATTCTGGCTGCCATTAAACGTTCTTAAAAACTTTTCTGTATCTTGATTCCGACTCATTTATTTTCCTTTAATTATAATGGGAAGGTAAAACGTTCCACCTTCCGTTATAATCCTCTCCCCCCCTCTCTCTCTCGAAGTCTCGGAGTCAACTGCCTTTTGGAACTTTTGTTGGCCGTTTTATAGTCGGGTTGAATCGACTCAAAAAGAAAAAAGAAAAAAAGCTTTGAAGGGGAAAGTTTTTGATTGGTTAAAAAATAAGGAGCTTTTTAATGGTAAATTTAAAGTTAGACTTCAATCGGATGGATGCGCGGAACCTACCTGCGCAACGACGTGTTTTATCCATTTTTGATCTTGGCCATCGTCCAGACAACATCCAGTTAATCTCAACTTTTTCAAATGAAATGTTCGTTTGTAGTGTTTTTATTTGTTTGTCGATTTATTTATTTTACTTGTGAGTTAATTGGGAACGGATTAGTAAATCAGAAAAGATTTCTTTATATAACAGAACCAATTTGTTTGCATATTTGTATAACTATTTTTTCTACACTGTTAAAATGTTTCAAGTATTGCTATCAAATACTAATAATTCTATTCTATTATAATATTTGTTGCGAAGGCCAGATAAATATACCGGTCCCCGCAAACTTTTGAAATGTAAATGATTGACAACTAATTAGGCAAGAATGACAAAACAAGGATGTTGCTTCGAAAGGCCAAATTTTATTATGGTGAATCTGTGGGGGTTATATGTAATTTGGTTATTTCAGTAGATGTGCGTCCGTATTTTACGGGTATTGCTCTGTAAATTATTTCCACCACAAATACAACACAAAACTTTACAATCGCGTAAAAGAAATGGAATAGAACACAACGAACATTAAACAACAAACAATTTAATATGCATATAACAGAATATGAAAACAAGCAAAATACATGATGTGTAAATGGCCTTTTGGAAAATAAAGTTTGGCAAGAAGAAAATAAATTTGTTTAAAGATGTATGTTAACGGAGTCCGTAAATAAGTCGTTCTTACTTACATTAAGTTCATAGCGGGTTTTATGATTGTGGCGACGGCGTGTCGCGTTGATGAAAGAAAGTTTGTCGGGTTTTTCTTTTGAATGTAATTCGCAGCCATCTGAAGCTAGGTCATGAACTTTAGTCAAGGAAGGAAAGGAATTTGCCGGACACGGTATCGGCTACTGCTTTACGGGCTTAGTGGCTTGTGGTTTAGTCTTATCTTCGTCTGTGTTTTGGTTAAATGGCTCCCTAACTCTGTGTTATTTATATCCTACAGGTGGATCAAAGAATCGTCCTAAAATTTTGGTGCATAGACATTTATTGACCAATCAGATTTGTATTTTACTATTTTATTTTCGAGCCTAAATATTTTCTGTTAGTTGACTTCCAATCCTATTTTTCTAGAATGTTCTATTCTATGTTTTTAGCTGATTGGTTGAAAAATATAAAAATGTAACTTAAATGCTAATGCAGTTTTGATCCTAAATTTCTAGAATGTTCTTAAGTATGTTTTTATTACTTATTTTAAGACTAGAAAAAATGTGTATCCTATAAATCGTAAATCGAAAAAGCGTACGGCAAACAACCGCTGCGGCCGGATGGTAATCGTTGGAACAGGATCTAGTCGCTGGAGCAGGTCTGGATAGCTGGTACAAGACTGGTACCCGTTGGATAGGTAGTCGCTGGTGCAGGACTGGTTTCCGCTGGTGCAGGAAGATGTTCGCTGGTTTAGGAGTAGTATCTGCTGGTGCAGGAAGGTGGTCGCTGGTCCAGGACTGGTATCTGTTGGTATCTGCTGGTGCAGGAAAGTGGTCGCTGGTTTGGGACTGGTAGTTGCTGGTGTCTGCTAGAAGGTGGTCGCTGGTCCAGGACTGGTAGTTGCTGGTGTCTGCTGGTGCAGGAAAGTGTTCCCTGGTTCAGGACTGGTATCTGCTGGTGCAGGAAAGTGGTTGCTGGTCTAGGACTGGTAGTTGCTGGAATCTGCTGGTGCAGGAACGTGGTCGCTGGTTCAGGACTGGTAGTCGCTGGTGCAGAACTGGTGGCTGCTGGTATCTACTGGTGCCGGATAGTGGATGCTGGTGTCTGCTGGTGCAGGAAGGGGATCGCTGGTGCAGGAAAGCGGTATCTGGAGCAGGACTGGTAGTCGCTGGTGCAGAACTGGTAGCTGCTGGTATTTGCTGGTGCAGGAAAGTGGCTGCTGGTTTCTGCTGGTTCAGAAAGGTCACCGGTGCAGGGCTGGTAGCTGCTGGTGCAGGAAGATGGCCGCCGGTGCAGGACTGGTAGCTGCTGGTGCAGAACTGGTAGCTACTGGTGCAGGAAGATGGTCGCCGGTGCAGGACTGGTAGCTGCTTCTACAGGGAAGAAGCCCCCGGTGCAGGAGTGGTAGTTGCTGCTGCAGTGAAGCGGTCGCCAGTGCAAGAAGGTAGCTGCTGGTGCCGTCTCAAAGAGTATTAAACTTTCTGAATTAGTTCTGAAAAGGGCTGTTTGATTAAGAGGCTGGTAGTTGTGTCTGCTGCATTGTACCGTCTCAGGAGGTGTTTGGAAAGACTTTCTGAGTAGCCCTGAAAAGGGTTTTTAAACTGAGCGGCTGTCAATCTTCCTGCGTCGTTTGCAGCTGGAATCAGGACGTCTGCTTTAGGGGAAGCCTTGATCAGTCCTCATGGGCAGCTGCTGCTGATTAGGCTTCAGTCGTAGAACGACCAGGAGAGAATATGGCTTCTCCCACATCCTCGGCTGGTCCCCAGCCCTATTGACTTGACCCGGTTTGATACCGCTGCTTTTATAGCTACCATGTGCGACTACGCCATGTAGTCTATGTTGGATAACCTTGCTTATTATTACTATATTATAGTGTGAAACTTCATTCTAATTCGACCATGTGTTTTTAAATACTACCTATTTTGTCCTTTAGTTGAGGACTGTCCTTAAAAAGACAGGCTGAATGTAATATTAAAAAAAAAGTTCTGTGCGGAGCGATTTAGTCCTTTAACGAATCGTTCCTAAATACTCTTGGCTGACGACATCAGTGACTCATCATTTTTTTAGGAATGGAGTTTGTTTGTTTTGTTTTTGTTTGGGTTATGAGTAGTCGGTTGACTACGGTATATTAATCATTTGTTCGCAGATAGTGAAGTGGTTACAAGTATTCCTATTTAACGTTAATTATTCGATTCAACGCTATTCATTCATTTGCACCCAGTCAAATGGTTCCAAGTATTGCTATGTAATACCAATAATTCAATTTAGGCATACAATCAAAGAGTTTTAAGTATTGCTATTTAACACTGATAATTCTATTCAACATTATTTATTTGTTTTCACACAGTTAAATGATTCCAACTATCGCTATGTATCACGAACAATTCAGTTAATCATCAGTCATCTGTTCACAAACAGTCAAATGGTCAAACAGTCCTATTTCTAACAATTCAATTTAACTTAAATCATTCGTTTGCTCGAAGTTTAAATATTAAACAGTTCTCTTTTACCCATAGATAGGATCCTATCAAGTCAGAGTGGACCAGGGAGTAATGGCAATGATGAGTACTCGAGGTTCCTCAAAGCTCTAAGACAGGAGCCTTGCTATTAGAAGGTCATAATCCGGACATTCATTGGATGAGTGGAGGTCTTACCCCTCTGCAGAGATGCCGTCGGTTTATTCTACAGTCCAACCAACTTGACTGGCTATAAAGTGTATTCAAGGTGGTCGCACATGTTTGTTACCTATTCTGACGGATATGTTCAACCACTGGTTTGCTTTGAACGGCTTTGGATGTTATGTTTTAGCAGGATCGTCGCGTACTATCCTTTAACCCTCCGACCAGAGGAGAAGCCTGCATAAGAGCCTCGGAAGGGTAGATTTCATATATTTTCTATGAATACTACTTTACGATAATTGACATATAGTAGACATAGATTCATGTGAGGGGCATGAGACCCTACCACTGGTCTTGTATTCAAGCAACCACATCATGAAACAGAAAATTCATATGAACGCTACGAACCCTTGACTCTGTCGTCAATGACGCAAATTATTTCCAATGTTTTACAATCACTGCTACATGCACATTTCTTTTAACAGATTTCGATATTATGACTAGGATTAAGTTCTAAAATGAAAGAGAAAGTATTTTAAGCTATTTATTTAAAATTAAATAATTCCATCAAAAATAGATTTTCTTTTTTTGTATTTTATTGTTGTAAACGGCAAAGATGTTATTGCGTGCATTCAAAGTATCTGCGAGTTAAAGGGAAAATATTCAAATCTTTCTTCATAATTTCGATTATCTCCCTTGCTTTCCAAATTTTATAAAGAATTTTTTTTGCATCGGTCGCAAAAGACAGGTTCTTTAAAATTTAATTCTAGTAGAAAACTTTTCTTTTTTTTTAAATTTTCCACTTTCTCCCGTTTCATCTCCGATGTTGAAATGCTGTAAAAATTGAAAAAAATCAGAAGGGTAAGTATTACCTTGTCAACATAAACTTTAGTTTATTTACGAATAAAAATAATTAAAAAATTTACACATGAAGAAATAAAATAAAACATTTAGTTCATATTATTCAGTTTAAATTCGCGCTATTTTTTAAATTGTTTTTTATGTGTTTGAATTTAAATGAATATGACTTTCATTATTATAAGAAAATTTGCCTTTTTATCACTTTAATGTGGGAGTGGCACAAAAAAGACGGACACAAAATTAGGGACTAGTTTCATGTGTACATTGGAATTGAAGTTTCATTAGAATCAATTGACACGTTTTTCTTAAAAATGAAAAATAATCTCGTTAGAAATAAAAGTTAATTTTCATTTAAAACAAAAAGAAAAGAAAAAACGATTTCTTACAAAAAACAACTACAAAAAACACTTCGACACAAAACCAAACATTTGAAACTGATTCTTATGAGAAAATATTTTAGCATCAGACGACTCTTGTTTTGAAAACAGATTTAATGGGGTTTTCTTGTTTATTTTATTTTATTTTTTTGTTTTTTAAAATCTAATCCATTTATATATTTTACTTCTATTCTAGTTTAATATATTTGTAATTTCCATTTATTTTCATTTTGTTTAATATCGTTTTTATTTACCCTGACATTTTTATTTTATTTTTTTTTGTAAATTACAAAGTTGTGTGCAAAAATTTTCTGGAAATGATTGAATAATTTTTAATGCACTGAAAAAAAGGAAAAAATAAAAATCAATAAATCAATAAATAAAGTATTGAAACTTTAAAGAATTACATAAATCCGATGTTACAATGAGAGGATTCATTTCTCTTGAGTCGATCATTAAAACATTTAAATTGTAAAATCAAACGAAATTCATCAACATCGATTTTTCCGCTTTATTTTCATTCATTTATTTCTATTTACGTGAAAGTTTTTATTTATTTAAAATAAATGATTCTCGACATTGTTCAAACCGATATTATCTCAAAATTCCAGAATGTTTGACTACAAATAATAACATTGGTTTTTTTAAGTAATTACTTCAATCAAGATATTGATGTCATCATCATATTATTTATTATGAAGCATTATATTTCGAGTAATTATTCAATTCAAAACAAGAATAAATTTATTTCAGTTATTTGAAAAAAAAAAAGAAGTCATATTTTAATTCTATATATACATACTTACCACCCCTCCACTTGGGCAGGTTATGACACAAGGTGAATTTTTAAGCGGAGTTTAACAGGTTTGAATTCAGAGTTTTCCTTCTCCTAGACTAGTTGCATCACCAAAGCTGAAGAACCTAGTCTGTCCTACTATTTACCCATAGCTGGAGGGAGAATAGTTGGATTCATACCTTTCCCAAGGGTATTAGTGCTATGTGAAATGCAATCAGTCTCGTCCAGGATTTGAACTCGTATCTCCGTGTCCATTTCCTACGATGATAACCATTACACCACAGGCACCTCAATCATTCTAATTCTATATATAAAACCATAGATACTAGTTTTTATCTCTGCTGTTGATGAATCTTAGAAAATGCCTAATTAAATAACTGATAATAATTCAAATTTACACTAAAATGGAGATATTTAGAACTTTCATGGTTATCACTATGACGTTAAAGGAAACCTGATATTTTTGTGCTTCCATACATGCTGTAGCAGAAAGAACTTCGTATTTATGGGCTTCCATACATGCTGTAGCAGAAAGAACTTTGTATCCCTGGCGCGTAAATTATTACATGTAATTTATATTCAACTGGGAACCCTTGTGTCTAGAAGGGTAGACTCAAAGGTCTATGAATTAGACGGCTCTCCTTATTTTGTTATGATATTGCTGCTTGGAAGGGAGTGGACAGAAAGCTATTCGTCCTGCTCAAAAGATGCTGAGGAAGAGATAGTTTGGCAGGCTTTCACTGAATTCGGTACGCCTGAGAAAGTCATCTGGGCCAAATGGGATTCGTCATCCTCATTGGGTGAAAATATATGACGAGACCAACGGTCAAAAATAATGTATGCGCCAAACATACAAAGTTCTTTCTGCTACAATGCCTATATTTATATACCTTCAGGTAAATTTGACCTTTAGCCCGCATCTGAAAGAAAATGGGAAAAAAAACAGGATAAAAACACAAATGGTTTTATCTAAAAGTGGATAAATTTCCAACATTTAAATAAACAATAATAATTTAAGTTTACATAAATATGGAGGTATTGAGTATTAGAATTTTCATGATGATCACGATGGTATTCTGCAGCCCCAGCAGACAGGATCACTTCTGCCTTTGTTCTTTCAATGAATTGCAACTTTAAGATACATGACATTGTAAAAAAAGTTGTAACTTTGAAAACTTTCCATTCGAGTATTTAAAGTAATATTCTTTCTATCAATAACAGTTTTATGAGAATTTCTTTCTCAAAACAAGAAGAAATAAAATTAGTGTTGATTGTGAGTTACCTCCTCTTTATTAATAGCCACTTTGGAGTTGATTCTGGAAAGGTGACACTAAAAGCCAATTTGATTGTCAATTTGATTGGCTGTTGTGTCAATAATGATTGGTCATTTTGAGCTGACTTCATTGTTAGGTAAACTAGATATTCTTTTATGTGAACGGTCTGAATTTTCCCCCTTCCCCCTGGCATTTATGCTGGGCGGGGGTGTCAGAAAATGAATCAGTTCTGTACCAGATGGTCTTTCCAACAAGTTTCACTTTTTTCCTCACGCAAAAGTGCTGGGTTGATTGCCTGGCCTCTGAAGGAGAATCCTGATGGAACTGAAAAAGTTTTACATCACTTCCTAGGAAACATGCTTAATGTGGAAGATCTCACTTTAAATTGACATTGCATTACATACTGACATAATGGGGCGGGGGTAAGTAGCATCTTGCTTTTTACCTTGTATCATGACAGACCTGTATGCTGAATTAACAGTTGGAATCAAATCTTAAATCATTGAAAAAAAAATTGTCATTTGTTTTTCTGTTAGAAGCAGTGATGGCATCTATGTCATAAAAAATAATTAAGAGGTTTTGATGTTTTACAAAATGAAATCATAAAAGTTGGTTTTTATAATTTGACCAAAAAACAACTTAAGATTTTATTGATGTAATTCAATTGATTTGTTAAGATCTTTCATTTAATCTACACAATTTCTGTATTATTTTTATTTTGTTTTCAAATTTTACTAACTTTTATTGTTAAAAGAAATGTACAAGAAAAACAATATCAAGGAACAGAAAAAATCACACACACACACACACATATATATATATATATATAATGGAATTAAAACTGTCTTAAAATTTTTTTTCCTAAATAAGAAAAGTACTCAATAGTGGCTGGTAGAGCAGGATACTAAAACCTAAAATGGCTGAATGTTTACTCACCTCTGCATGACAAACTTGTTAAGATTAATTTCATTTCCTCGTTTTTTTTTAATACATGAGACTAGAACTAAAGAAACTCTCAAAGTGGTGAGTAAACATTCATTTGTGTGTATATATATATATATATATGCGTGTGTGCTTGTGAATAAATTTGGTGACTGTAGTTGAGGGTGACCAGAAGGCTCCCTTTTCAATAGCTACTACACCAACAAGCTGGTACATTGGCCTACTGAGTAGAGTGTTCACCAATAGTCTGGGAGACCTGTGTTCAATCCCAAGTCGCGTCATACCAAAGACTTCAAAAATGGTACTTGATACCTCCTTGCTTAACACTCAACAATATCAGGTACATATCAAGGGTAAAGTGGAGCAATACAGGGAAAGGAGTAGTGCCCCCCCCACACCTCGGTTTTGTAAGTATTGAAAAGATAGCCTTCTGGTCGCCCTTGACTAACGTTGCCAACTTTACTTACTTAAACCTGCTCATTGGCTTGTGAATAATAATAATAATGATGATGATGATGATAATATATAAAAAAACACTAAAAAATAATAAATGTAATTGAATCAGTAAATTAACTAAACAAACCAAACCAAATTACAGCAAGACTTTATGAACAGCTTATCTATCTATATAGATATATAGAGAGAATTTTGATTAAAATTTAATATTGCCTAGTCAGCTGGGGTTGTAGAATACACCAACTGTTTCTCTGCCGAGGGGTAATACTCCTCCAATGAGTGTCCTGGATATGACACTAAACTATCTGATGGTGAGGTTCCAGTAATACTGAAGCTTTGGGGAATGCGGAGTACCCTTTCATTACCATTGCTCCCAGGTCCACTCTGGCCCGGAATGGTAGCACCTGATAACGGTCCTATCTATGGGTTAAATAGAACTAACTACATACTTATTCTAAACTGAATTGTTTGAATTAGAACTGTTTGACTAAACTGAATTGAAATAGAAATGTTTTTGACAATTAAACTGTACTTACATTTAAACTGTGTGTGCATGCTAAACTGAATTGTTTGAAATGGAATTGTTTTTTACATTGAAACTGTACTTACATTAAACTGAATTGTTTGGTATAGAACTGTTTTGACATTTAACTGTAAACAACATCTGTACTAAACTGAATTAGCTGAATTAGAACTTCTTGAATAAACTGAATAGCTTGAAATAGAAATGATTTTGACAATTAAACTGTGTACTCATGTTAAACTGAATTATTCGGAAAAAAACCATCTGCATAATAATGGATTTGGCATAAAATAATAACCTACAAAGGTTGATATGCCATAAAACCAAACCAAACCCAACAAACCAAATGAACTAATCACAAAATTAATATAACTACATAAATAACCATGCAGTATAAACTAGAATGCTCTTCCCATCCTGCTCCACAAACTAAACCACACGTCCCATCTGGCATTGCAAACAAAATCAACCTTCCCATCCAGCCCACAAACTAAACCACATACCCCATTTTGCCTCACAAACTATATGGCCCTTCCCATCCTGCCCCACAAACTAACCCACATGTTCCACCCTGCCCCATAAACTACCACACATGCCCCAAACTAAAAACCACATGTCCCATCTTGCCTCGCAAACAAAATTAGCCTTCCCACAAACCACACATCCCACCGTATCCCACAAACACGTCCCATATTGCCTCACAAACAAAATCAACCTTCCCATCCGGCCCCACAAACTAAACCACACGTCCCATCTTGCCTAACGAACAAAATCAACCTCCCCATCCTGCCACACAAAGTGAACCACGCGTCCCAGCTTGCCTCACAAACAAAATCAACATTCCCATCCTGCCCTGCAAACTGAACCACGCGTCCCATATTGCCTCTCAAACGAAATCAACCTTCCCATCCTGCTCCAAAACTAAACCATGCATCCCATACTGCCCCAGAAACAGAATTAACAGTCCCATATTGCCCCGAAAAACAGAATTAACCATCCCATCTTGCCCCAAAACTGTGCGTCTCATATTGCCTCACAAAACAAAATCAACCTTCCCATCCTGCCCCACAAAGCAAACCACACATCTTATCTTGCCTCACAAACAAAATTAACCTTGCCATCCGACCCCACAAAGTAAACCACACGTCCCACCTTGCTTCACAAACAAAATGAACTTTCCCATTTAGCTCCACAAACTAAATCACGCATCTCATCTTATCTCACAAACAAAATCAACCCTCCCATCCTGCCCCACAAAGTAAACAACACGCCCCACCTTGCCCCGCAAACGAAACCACATGTTCCATCCTGTCTCAAAAACTAAACCACATGTCCCATATTGCCTCGCGAACAGAATCAACCTCCCCATCCTGCCCCACAAACTAAACCACACGTCCTACCCTGCCCGAAAAACTAAACCACATGTCCCACAAACTAAACCTTGCCCTGTCTTGCTCTCAAACAAAATCAATCTTCCCATCCAGCCCCACAAACTATACCATGCGTCCCATCTTGTCTCACAAACAAAATCAACCTCCCCATCCTGTCACACAAAGGGAACCACACGTCCCAGCTTGCCTCACAAATAAAATCAATATTCCCTTCCTGCCCTGCAAACTGAACCACACGTCCCATATTGCCTCACAACCGAATCATACTTCGCATCCTGTCCCACAAGCTAAAACACACGTCCCACATTGCCTCGAAAACAGAATTGAACTTCCCATCCTGCTCCGCAAACTAAACTACTTGTCCCATTTTGCCTCAAAAAACAAAAGCAACCTTCCCATCCTGCCCGACAAAGTAAACCACACATCCTATCTTGCCTCACAAGCCTTGCCATCCGGCCCTACAAAGTAAACCACCCGCCCCACCTTGCCTCACAAACAAAATAAACTTTCCCATCTAGCCCCACAAACTAAATCACGCGTCTCGTCTTGCCTCACGAACAAAATCAACCCTTCCATCTTACCCCACAAAGTAAACAACACGTCCTACCATGCCCCACAAACTAGACCACACGCCCCATTTGCCTCACAAACAGCATCAACCTCCCCATCCTGTCCCACAAACTAAACCACACATCCTACCCTGCCCCAGAAACTAAACCATGCCCCATCTTGCCTCTCAAACAAAATCAACCTTCCCATCTGGTCCCACAAACTATACCACGCGTCCCATCTTGTCTCACAAACAAAATGAACCTCCCCATCCTGCCACTGAAACTGAACCACAAGTCCCAGCTTGCCTTACAAACAAAATCAACCTTCCCATCCTGCCCCACAAACTGAACCACGCGTCCCATATTGCCTCGTAAACGAATTCAACCTTCCCATACTGTCCAACAAACTAAACCACACGCCCCACCTTGCCTCACAAACTTTCCATCCCACCCCGTAAACTAAACCATGCGTCCCATTTTGCCTCATAAAACAAAACCCCACCCTGTCCCATGAAATAAAGCACATGTCCCCATTTTGCCTCACGAACTAAACCACATGTCCCACTTTGGTTCACAAACAAAATCAACCTTCCCATCCTGCCCCACAAACTATACAATCTGTCTCATCATGCTCCCAAAAATAAATCATCCTGCCCAACAAACTAAACTGCCCTTCACCACCTGCACACTAACAGAAACCCCATCTCATCCTGCCCCCACAAACTAAACCACCCATCTCCTTTTGCCCCACAAACAAAAACCAACCTTCGCATCCTACCCCTCAAATTAAATGATCTGTCTCATCCTTCCCAAAATAAACCATCCTGCCCAACAAACAAAATGATCAGTCCCATCATGCCCCTCAAATAAACCTCTTTTCTCATTGAACCCCACAAACTAAACCACCCATCCCATCCTACCCAATAACTTAAACCACCCTTTTTCTGCCTGTCCCATAAGCTAAACAACCTGTACCATCCTGCCCAACAAACTAAACCACTCTTCCTACCTTTCTCCACCAGCTAAAGAACCCTTTTCATACTGCCCCCATAAACTAAACTACCCTTTCCATTCTGTTCCACAAACCACCCTTCTTATCCTGTCTCACAAACTAGACTAACATTCCTTCAGGACCTACAAACTAAATTATCTGAACTATCCTACTCCAAAAGTTAAACCAACTGTCTTATTCTACCCCCAAACTAAACCACCCTTCCTATTCATCTCTACAAACTTAACAACCTTTCTCAACTTGCCCCACAAACTAAACCACCTTTCCCATCCTTCTCCACAAACTAAACCAACCTCCTCATCCTTCCTACGAATTAAACCAACCATCCCATTCTGCCCCACAAACTAAATCATTTGTCCCACAAACTAAGCCACCCTTCTCATCTTAACCAACACATTAAAGCACATTTCCCATCATGCTCCATAAACTGAGTCATTCATCTCACCCTGCCCCCTTCTCATCCTGCCCAAATATATAAACCACCTGTTCTATCCTGCCCCACAAATTAAAACACACTTCCCATCCTGCCCCACAATATAAACTCCCCTTCTCATCCAGTCCTGCAAACTAAATCACCCATACCATCCTGCTTCACAAACTAAGCCATTCATCCACCCTGCCTGAATATTAAGCCACCCTTCACATCCTACCTCACCATATTAGCCAACCTTCACTTCCTTACCCACAACTTGAACCACTCATCCCATCTTGCTCCACAAACAAAATCGCATGTGCCATCATGCCCCACACTACAGTATATATACAGGATGGCCACCACTTGTGTGCCACTTTGTCCTGTGTTTATATAGTAATTTACTGAGCTTTTGCTTAGATGCGGCACAAGCACCTAAATGCCCTGTATTTATATAAGATGAGAAACTGACAGTTACTAAGGACCACTGAATCAATGTCTACTCCATCGTAACTTATGTATATATTATTGTAACGGTAGCACCATGAGGCAAAAAATGAGGTAAAAGGCTCAACTGGTAAAGAAGTTGTCTATTCACAATGGGTCTTCCTTCCTTCTTTAAACCTTTCTTTGACCGTGAAACTAAAAACAAAATAGAAAACAACTTCTGCCATCCCTTTCACACAGATCAATAATTTGGGCAAATACAGATACAGTGTGTGATTCTTACCTCTGTTCGCTTCAAAGAATGCCCCCTTCGCAAAGTCTAAAATCGCAGCTGTCAGGCAACACGTGTGTTTTGCTCGGAGAAATGGTAATAAAAAGATCAACCCTTCTAACGTATCACGTGTGTGACTGGTCGGTGTACAATGGTAATGTGTACCCAACTCTAAGGCGCCTGTACCAAACAAGGGGGATAGCTCCCTCATTTACAATTATTACAAACCAACTGTAATTTTCAAAGAAGTTTAATGTTGAATTTTTTAAAGTTTTGACCCAACCAACTCAAAACACTAATTTTTTTCACATTTTTAAGACTATCATGTTTAAGAAAAATTTTTTGCTAAGTGTTTGTGAAAACAATTTTCTCATATTTTGTTCTCTTAATATGTGACGTCAAAATTCCTTCCGTCTTTGTTTCTCTGCTGAATTCAATCAGTGCAGTGAGGCTTAACATGCAGATTCACGATTTATTTCCTATTCATTTCTTCATTACAGACACCTTATACTTAAATGTGTTTATTGAAATAAAACTTCAAATAACTTCAAATATTTCCTGTTTTTTTTACCTCTTCTTTATTTGCAGATATCATTTGCTGAGAAGAACAATTACCAAATTTTGAAATATTACCACCGACATATCTATTGCAGAAGACGTCTGAGCAAAAGATGTCTCCGGATTTCTTATATTTGATTGGTTGGTTGAATCATGAAATTTGCATAAATTGTAATTTCAAACAATTTTCTTATAAATTTTATTTGTTAATTTTGGTAGTTACAATTCATTTCTTCTTTCCTTCTTCATTACAGAAATTTCCTGCTTAAATTTGTGAACAATTTTCTTATATTTTCATCAATAATGGATTATCATTTAGTTTTTAATTGATTAAGTTTGGACAAAATTAAAAATTCTTGTGTTTAAATTATATTCCATTTATGATTGTCGAATACGAATATAAAAATATTTATGTGGTATGTTCTGGTTGACTGCAACAAAAATAATTCCTGTTTCCGTTGAGAAAACTTTTCTTTAAACAAAATTGAGCATTTCAGTTGTTTTTAAAAAAGAAATACCTGCCAGCCAATTTTGACAATTAGAAGAAAAAAGCCATCATATCATTTGTTGGTGTAAATCTTTGTGTCTTTCAAGTACTGTTGTAATTTGGTTGTATAAACAATTTTCTTGTATATTTCACTAAGTGTGGAGACTCATTCCTTTTCTATTCAACTTTCAGAGATTTTATGCCTAAATCTGTGAACAATTTTCTCACACGGTTGTTGTACAATAAATAAGGGAAATTTGGGACACATTCAATAAAGAAGGGACATTTTTTGGCTCATTCAATAAATAAAGTGGTCTTTTGAAAAATCAAAAAATTTTTTCAATAAATGTAAACAGAATTTGTTTAGAATTAGTTTATAGCAAAGATTTTAATCTTGCCAAAATATTTAGTTTGGAGGCTATTCAAAATATTGGCAAATCAAAAAGAGGGCTCTTGGCAATAACAGAAGTCTGTCATGAAAACTTTGGAGGTTGAAAAGTGCAAATCATGTGAAATTTACTGAACAATAAATGATGCGCATGGAAAAAAAATGTTTTACTCCCAAAAAACTTTACAAATGAGCTAAAAATGGGTTTGCAATTACGAGTCTGTGTCAAAAAAAATTCTATGAGGTGGAAACATATTGAATCTCTTGTGAAGAAAACATTCTGGACTCAGCAGTCAGTAATGAAGGCCATATCTTCAGTTTTCTTGGGCATGAAAGAATGCATCACTATTGATTTCCTGTAAAAAAGAGCTTCCTATTGTCAATTCTTTTGGTAAAATTAACCTTACTTATTGAATGACCCTCATATTTAGTTGTCTGAATTTCTCAGACAAAGCTTGATGATTTTTATCATTAAGGGTTTTTGGACTATTTTCTTCATCTTTATTGTTATTTCCACAACGTTTCAGCTAATATGTCTTCCGGTGTTTGTTAAACTTGGGAACCTACACGGAACTTCAAACTACATCCTTTATTGAATCTATGTGGGTTGCCTGTTCTGATTCCATTAACCATGACCGTGTACAATTGTTAAGTATTCTTGTATTGTTACTCGCCTGCAGTCAGGATTGAACCTGCAACCTCCAGATGATTGTCTCCTTAGAAGCTTAAAGAACCAATGCCTAACCCTTAATGATAAAAACCCTCATATTTTTATCATATTTTTATAAATCAAACTTGGATAAAAGTAAAAATTCCTTTGTTTAAATTATATTCAATTTGTTTTGTGAAATAGAATAGAAATATTTATGAATTAACTTGAGTTTCATGTTGTGGTTTTTTGACAAAAATTCAGTTATAATTTGACTTTTGCAAATAATTTCTATATTCCCTGTTTTTTTTAACAATATTTCTTTTTTATTTACAGATATCAATTGCACGAGAGAAAATTGATCAAATTTGAAAAAACATAACCACATCATAAAGAGATAGCATATTCTTAAAAAAGTGGGTATAAAACACACTTAAGGGACACTCTAGACTTGTTAAATGAGTGAATTGGCATTTTTTCTTAGCGGAAAAGTGAAAATATCCATGGAAAATAAAGAAAACATGTAATTGTGAAGTAGTGTGAATCAAGATTTTTAAAAAATTTCACTTTAAAAAGCCACATGCAACACACTAGAGAGAAACAATATTTTTGTCAAGTATGTGGTTCAGCTTTTTTAAGGAATCCAGATTTAAAAAGACACATGCGGACACACACTGGAGAGAAACCATATTCTTGTGAAGTATGTGGCTCAGCATTTTCAGAGAGTTCAACTTTAAGAAGACATATGCGAACACACACTGGAGAGAAACCATATTCTTGTGAAGTATGTGGTTCAGCATTTTCAGAGAATTTTACTTTAAAAAGCCACATGCGAACACATACTAAAGAAAAACAATATACCTGTGAAGTATGTGGTTCAGCATTTTCAAGGAATTCTGATTTGAAAAGACATATGTGGATACACACTGGAGTGAAACCATATTCTTGTGAAGTGTGTGGTTTAGCATTTTCAATGAAATCAAATGTGAAAATTCACATGCGGACACACACGAGAGAGAAACAATGTTTTTGTCAAGTATGTGGTTCAGCATTTTTAAGGAATCCAGATTTAAAAAGACACATGCGGACACATACTGGAGAGAAACCATATTCTTGTGAAATTTGTGGTTCAGCATTTTCAGAAAGTTCAACTTTAAGCAGACATATGCGAACACACACTGGAGAGAAACCACATTCTTGTGAAGTATGTGGTTCAGCATTTTCAAATAATTCACATTTAAAAATTCATATACGAATACACACAGGAGAAAAACCATATTCTTGTGAAGTATGTGGTTCAGCATTTTCAAGTAACTCACAATTGAAAAGTCATATGCGAATACACACTGGAGAGAAACCATACTCTTGTAATTTCTGTGGATATGCATTTTCAATGAGTTCACATTTGAAAAGCCACATGCGAACACATACCGGAGAGAAACCATATTCTTGCAAAGTTTGTAAAACTGCATTTTCAGAGAGTTCACATTTAAAACGTCACATGCAAACACATAATAGAAATGAAACATATTCTTGTGAAGTTTGTATTTCAACATTTTCAAATCAATCACTTTTGAAAAAACACACAGAGACACACACTAAAGAGAATCCGTACTGTTCTGAAATGTCTGATTCAGCATTTCCTGTGAAATCAGATTTGAAAAATCAATTATAGAAATACACTGTTGAAAAGCATATTGTGAAGTGTGTGGTTCAGCATTTTCAACAAAAAGACATTTGAAAACCCATAATGAAAATACAGACTTAAAAGAAACCATACTCCTGTGAAGTGTGTGGATCATGATTTTCACAAAGAGATCATTTAACATGACACATGTGGACACACACTTTAGAAATGCCATCATCTTGTGAAGACTAGATTAGCATTTTAAGAAATCATATGTAGACATACTGGAGAGAACCCATATTTTTTCAAGTTTGTTGTTCTGCATGTATTGAAAGATAACATTTAACACAACATATTCAAAAAACACACTTAAAACAAACCCTATTATGAAGTATGTGAAAGCTCAAACTAAAAAAAAACACATGCTAAAAATAAACTACATTCCTATGAAGTTCATGCATATTTTAACATTTAAAAATGCACGTACATACATACACACACTGGGATGTTACCTTAATTGTACATATTTTTTTTCCGATTTTCCCAGTTTAAAACTACACTTGCAAACAGACATAGAAGAAAACATTTGACTTTGATGTTCTTATTATCCAAGTGAATTTTGCTCAAATTGACTGAGATGTTATATCTTGTTATATATTCTATATTTATGCTTCTTAAACTTGAAAATATCATCAAGAATTATTTGTTCATTTGTTTTATGATGTATTGTGAAAATGAAGGTAATTTAGATCTTGTAAAAAGTCTAGTCTAATGTCAGAGGATAAAACACATTGATATAAAGTACTATTTCATTAGTTCTAAGATGAAGACAAGTGTAAAACAACTTGTATAGTTTCTATCTCAGTAAAATATATCCCTAATGTAAGTCTAAATATCAAATTGGATTTATACCAGTTTTAAATTTGAGTATCTTGTATTTGATACTGAAATTCTTCTGGTTGTAAAGGTTCCAGTTTTGAAGCACTAGGAAGTATGGAGTCATTCCAGAGTTATAATTCTTGATATGGTCACATCTAAGATTCAAAAAGATTTGTTTGAGATAATATTTAAAATGATTTTTAACTCAATTAATATACTGGCTCTTAAAACATTGATATTATAAATGAATAGGAATTTTTTTACTTGTTTAAAATGATTGTGAAACTATATTCTTGTACCATATATAATTGGAGACCATAATTGTAAATCTAGGGACACTCATAAAACATAAAATTGGTTTGGTTTTATGGCATATCAATTATTGTAGTTTATTTCTGAATACAGTTGGGGGAGTGTTACTCTTCCGCAGAGATGCAGTCAGTGTATTCTATAGACCCAGCTGACTGGGCCACAAGACACTCATTGGGGTGGGTCTTACTCTTCTGCAGAGATGCAGTCAGTGTATTCTATAGACCCAGCTGACTGGGCCACAAGACACTCATTGGGGTGGGGGAGTCTTACTCTTCTGCAGAGATGCAGTCAGTGTATTCTATAGACCCAGCTGACTGGGCGACAAGACACTCATTGGGATGGGGGAGTCTTACTCTTCTGCAGAGATGCAGTTGGTGTATTCTACAGGCCCATATCCAGGACACTCATTGGGGGAGTCTTACCCTTTTGCAGAGATGCAGTCAATCTATTCTACCGGCCTAGCTGACTGAGCTATAAAACATGAATAAAACACACACATTTAGTGTCATTAATGAGTGAATGATTATTTCTTTATTTTGATAGCCACAAATTTAATAACTCAAAAATAATAAATGCACAATTTATAAATATGTTGATTTAGTACATTAACTATGAATAGATTTTTGTTGGTCATATATACAAAAACATTAGGCATTGATAGATTGAATCTATTCATATGTGTCTTTAAGGTAAATGTATGCATGTCATCAACTTAATGGATACCTAAACGACTGGACATAACTACAATTTCCGTAGGAAAAATCTCTTTTCAATCTTTATTATTCTAATTTATGAATGTATACCAAAGCCAGAAACAACCAGACAAATTATTCTAAGTTTCTTTTTTTTTTTTTTTCTGTGATGGCTTTTCATATCAGAATTCTTTTACTTTCAAAATCATTTCAGCAAAGAACCATACATTGCATTTTTCCTTCCTATTTAATCTGAGTTAAATTTCCCACTGATAAATAAACAAAAGTCCTTTTATCCTGAATTTCTTTCCTTTCTGTGAGGGCCATCTACTTCTACTTTTATTTAATTCTTTAGTTTTTCAAAATAATTTTATGATGAATAAACAAAATTTCCTCTCCATTTTAGAAAAATTATTCAGAGTTACTTTTGTCTTCCATTTCTTTCAGTGGGGAGAACATGCTACAATTATAAATCTTACACATCTATTTTTTATTTACTTGAATTAATGTTTCATTTTAGCCAAATTATACACAATTTTATCCCTTCACTTGGCTCTATTGGTTAATAGATTAAAGTATACAATCTATGAATATGAATTTAGTTATTATATAAGGAAGAAAGTGGATACAAAAAGGTTGATGGTTTAGATGAGTGAATAATAATAATAATTCTTTGTGATTAAAGAAGTTATTTAAGGAGGTGCCCATGGTGTAATGGTTACCGTCTTAGGAAATGGACACGGCGACATGAGTTCAAATCCTGGACGAGACTGATTGCATTTCACATAGCACTAATACCCTTGGGAAAGGTATGAATCCAAATATTCTCCCTCCAGCTATGGGTAAATAGTAGAGCAGACTAGGTTCTTCAGCCTTGGTGAGGCAACTAGTCTAGGAGAAGGAAAACTCTGAATTCAAACCTGTTAAACTTTGCTTAAAAATTGACCTTGTGTCACATCCTGCCCAAGCGGAGGGGTTGGTAAATATGAAGAAGTTATTTACAAAGCTTAGATGTTGCACAAAGTCAGAGACATGGGGTACCCAGTGAGAACTGACTTCACTAATAATGGTCGGCTAACCATTACACTACATGAGGTGCCCATTTAAAAAATAAGCATAGTTTACATTTGGCACAAGGCTGCAAGTATGGGGCATCCAGTGAGAATCAAAAAAATAAGTAGGAATGAATCTATGAAACTAACTAGTTAAACATTGCACTACAAAGAGATTCTTTTGTGATTAAAGAATAAGTATTTCTTTTTTTGCTGATGGGTACAAATCATGTAAATCAAATGTAATAGCACTCTTCAAATTTGCCTGTGCCCCCCTCCCCCACATACACTCATGTATTTACCCTCCACCCACTTAAGCAGGATGTGACAAGGTCAGTTTTTTTAAGTCGAGTTTAAGAGCTTTGAATTCTTTTTTCCTTCTTAACTCGTTGTCATAGCAAAGTTTAAGTGGCTGATTTGCCCTACTATTTATCTATAACTGGAGAGTGAATAGCTGGATTCATGCCTTTCTTAAAAGTATTAGCACGATGTGAAATGCAAACACCCTTGACCAGGATTTGAACTTGTGTTGCTGAGTCCATTTTCTACAACAATATCTACAACATCATGAATGACTCCTCTAATTAAGTTCGGTTGGGTTGCTATACCATATAAGACCATTACGGATTTATGAATAACACTTCTCTGTTCAAGTAGCCTATGTAGTTGAGACAAATGACCGGGTGTTTGTCGGTGATGTGGTGAGAAGGGGTTCATGTATAACTGTAAGAAGGTTTGCCACGTGTTTATAATTGTCAAGCTGAAAAGAAAAAGATATTCCACTAAGTTGAGCATCCACCATCTATATTAGCTGAATTAGCCTATATTTTGTCACTAGTTGAGTCTGCTGGGAAAAAAATTGTTTGGTTTATCTGTGTTTTCAAGGAGTTGGTTGTGGTGCCTTCCTAATTTCCAAAAAGGGTCACATCATGTTGGTATAATAAGTAATCAGTTGTTGGCCTCATATTCCCCAACCATCTGAGGATTTGACTGATGAAAGAGCCTATAACTAGTAAGTAGGTAAAATTTAGTATCAGTGGTTAGTAAGACTGATGTTAACTATCTAGGTTTAATGTGAATAAGCCTGGAAAACTGATTTTGGTAGTTTGGATTTTGCAAGTAAATTAGATATATTTCCATTGAAAAGTCCAAGTCATTATTGTTCTACAGAATAATTTTTGGTTTGGTTTGATGGCATATCAACCATTTTAAGCCATTTAATGCCAAATCCTTTTTATACATATACGAGGTGCATATAAGTTTCCAGACTTTTTTCGTATGGGCACTTTTATTGATAGTACACGCATGAAACTCTAGTCCCCTTCGAAGTAATCTCCTCTGGCTGCAATACACTTGTTGTACCATTCCAACAACTTCTGGAAGGCCTCATGGAAGTCCTCTTGTGTGAGTATATCAATGACCTTTGTCACAGCCTCTTTCATCTCTTCAATTGTCTCATAACGACAGCCTCTGAGCTTAGGGAATAACCAAAAGTCACAGGGAGCAAGGTTTGGACTGTAGGGAGGGTGAGGAACTGTCTTGATGCCCATCTTGGTCAAATAGTCTGTGACAAGGATGGAGTTGTGGACTGGTGTATTGTCCTGGTAGAAATGCCACTGAGCCGATTTGAAGAGCGCTGGCCTCTTCTGACAGAATCTCTTCCTGAACTCCCTTAAAACCTCAACATAGTAACCCTCACCCTAACCGTTTGGCCAATCAACTCTGGTGTTTTGACTTCTTTACTTCTCCCACACCTCTCATCATCCCTCACAGACTCCATTTTTTCCAAGTTTAAAACAAAATTCTATTGCATATCGTTCTTCTGAAGTGTCCTCACGTCCAGATTGCTTTTTTGAAATTGACCAGCTGTGACAATCAGGCTTTAGTAGGGTGTATTCCAATTGCTGCTGTAGCTGTTCATTTGAACTTGAAATCATAAAAATTGGTCTGTCATCTCATAAGATGTATAGAAATAAGATACTGAATTTTCAAGAGTCTATGACAATTTTAAATGCCCATGTGAAAAAAGTCTGGAAACTTATCGTATACACCTCGTATATCAAATATATGATTTCTGAACACATTTTGTTGATAACTTTTTAAATGAGCCAATGCTCATTTTCTTTTTCCTCAGTTAAAAATGGTTTCACTTATTTCTATCTAATATGAATAATTCTGTTAATCATTTGTTTGCACACAGTTTAATGTTCTCAAGTATTGCTATATATTACTAACAATTCTTTTAAACCTTAGTCATTTGTTTACACACAGTTAAATGAACAACAGTTCTATTTCAAACAATTCAGGTTAACATAAGTAAACAGTTTAAATGTCAAAAAATTCTATTTGACCCATAGATAGGGCTTTATCAAGTGCTACCAGTCAGGACCAGAGGGGACTTCACGATCAGATTGTTTAGTGTCATTATCAGAACACTCGTTGGAGGAGTCTTACCCTTCTGCTGAGATGCAGTCGGTGGATTCTGCAGCACTGATGAACTGGGCCATCTAAAGAATAATATCCTTGACTGAAAATTCTATTAGATATAAATAATTATTTGGATGGGATCCTAACTGCACTACTACTGTGGGTCAGAGTGGAACTGGGAGTAATGGCAATGAAGGAGTACTTCTCATTCCCTGAACTGGAGCCTCACCATCAGATGCAGTTTAGTGCTATACCCAAATACCTCTTTTTCAGGAGGTCTTGCCTTTTTGCAAAGAATACAACATATTCTAAGCCACACCAGCAAAACAAAAGGTGGAGTGACAGGGACAAAACTATTTCATTAAAATTCCAAAAATCATATCTTATTAATTATAGATGTTGTGATATATTCCATAATATACACTGTACACTTTTACAGAAAATTGGGGATAAACAATAATTCTAATCAAACTGAATGAACATCAATTAATACAATTTATATATAAAATATATGTAAAATACAATTTATATATGAAATATATGTAAAATACAATTTATATATGAAATATATGTAAACTATATTTGAAATGTAGAAAATCCTACAGTTGTGGTTCTCATTATAGGAAATAAAATTGCCGACCCAAGTTCAAATCCTGGGAAAGGTTGTAGATGTTTCATTTCATGCCATTGCCCTTCAGAAAGGTATAAATCTATCTTTTGTCCTCTCAGCTAAATAATAGGGCATACTAAGTTCTTTAGCCTTGGTTAGGCAACCAATTTAGGAGGAGGAAAAGTCTGAATTCAAATCAGCTTTACTCCACTTAAAAATTGACCTTGTGTCATGCCCTACGCATTTATCTACATTCAACAAAAATTGGATGAATTCCTTTGAATTTAAAAGTTCAACAGAACAAAGAATTTCAATTTAATCACAACAATAATTTACATATTCTAAAGATTTTATAGTCTGATTTCTAATCAATCTAATAAACTATTAGCATCAAAAATAATTTTTCTTATAAAATGTAACTGTCAATTAATTAAGGTTTTCCAATATTATGCAATTTTTTTAATAAATAAAAATTTAGAATTTAACCTAACATTGGTATGTATGTTGAAGAATATTTGTGGAGAAAGGTAGAAAGAGTTCTGTGGATTCCTCTCAGAAATGAATTTCTAAACAATTCATGTAACTTTGAAAGACAAATGCACTGTAAGAATATGACTTAGTACTATCTTTTGGACAGGAGCTTAGTGGAATGAACTTGGCGGACTCAGTCATGTGAAACCGACTTCTAATTTATGAGTCTTGGGTGATTTTGACCAGACAAAGAAGCCGAGTCCGCACAAAAAGATATCACTGTTTTATCTCAGCAAACTCTAGACAGGCCATTAGACTGTTTGGACTGGCTTAGTGTTCCTGTATCAGACACACACACTGCTATTTTCACCCTCAAGTCTCTGTTTAACTAGGAGTGCCGTCTTATAAAAACAAAGTTATAGTTGATTATGCAAGATCTACTTTGTCACAATGGGTCTTTTCAAGATGATTTCAGCCATTCCATTTAATTTTGCATTCAGCTGCAAGCAGTCATCTAAGAAGCTGCATCTGCATGCTAACCAGGTGCTTGCACTTAACTGCAATGCTACATGCATGTGTATCTCACTGGCAGACGCACACTGAAGTAGACTAAGTTCTCAAAAAAAAAAAAAAAAAACTATGTAAAATGTTACTGATAAAAAAAAACAATATTTTTCAATACAGTTTTGCTTAGAACAATTTTTTTAAAAAAGCAATGAAAATGAATCGAGTTATTAGAATTTAAAAAAAATCTATTCACTAAACCAGTTCCGTCGTCGTCGTCGTTGTTGTTGTTGTTGTTGTTGTTGTTGTTTCTTCTTCTTCTGCTGCTGCTGCTGTTAATTTTTTTGTGCCAAAGCAGAAATTTATTGTCTTCTGTTGAGCTGAAAATTCGCTAATGCAAAATATGAGACATTTGCATAAATGGAATTTTGTCATCGCTCAGATTTTCGTTAGTGATGTCATATCGAGCGTCCGGTTGCAAGGAAAGGATAAAAAACAGAGTTGCAAATCAGACAAGGGAAAAATTTAACAATTATTTTAACAAACAAGGAACAAAAGGTTCAAACAATTGTGTTGGCGAATATATGAATGTCTGTGAAATTGAGAAGAAAATGTTCGTAGTTGTATTAATAGGAACGAGTTAATTTTAGGAAATTTGATGTGTGTTGAATGGTAGTGAAAATCGAGAAATAAAATACTCTAATATTTGTGTTGGTAGGAGTAAGTCACAGACTTACGCAGTCAACCAAAGTTTATGTTGATAAGGAAGGAGAAACGTCGACGTTGAAAAGGGGGAATGTTGATGAGGTGGTGATTCTTTGATCATGCGGCTTCCATCAAAGGCCGCAGTGTAAGAAAGTTAAGATGAATTTATGTGATGTTGAATGCTGCAGGCTTCACGGTCAATGTTCTTTTTCGAGGTCTCGGAGCCAACTGACTTTTTGAACTTTCTTGACCATTTTATAGTCGCATTTGGGTCGAATCGGCCCCAAAAAGCTTTGGAGAGGAAGGTTGCTGATTGGGTGAAAAAAAAAAGAAAAGGATCTTTTGAATTGTAAATATAAAGTTACATTTCAACCGGATGGACGCGCGGAGCCTTACCAGCAAAGTGACGTGTTTTATTCATTTTGGTTTCGGCCATCGTCAAGACAATATCCGGCTTTTGAAATGTACGTTTGTGGTATTTTATTTGTTTGTTTATTTATTGATTGATTTTGCTAGTGAGTTAATTTGGAATGTATGAGTAAATCAGAAGGGATTTCTCTATATAACAGTGGACATCCCGGGTCTGCGTAGGCCATCTTCTTCTGCACAGACAATAAACCCAACAGGCCCTATTTGACCAACGAGGACGGCCAATGTCACTAACAGCAGCAGCTAGTTCACTCAACTTTTCGCTACCACCACAGAAAATAAGGAATTCAAGATTCCTGATATATTTTCTAAATCATATTAAACTTGTGAATCACAATCCTAGTGCAAACAAACAAACGAATCATTTTCTTTTTCTTGATTATATGCTGGCCTTGAAAATCAGTATTTGATATTAAGGCTTAACTCTACTTAAACTCTGATTAAACTTAAGCACTCAACCAGCAATAAAGAAGTCCCTAAAATATCTTTATACCTTAAAATGCAAAACATAGAACACTCAGTGAGGATCAAACTTACCAGCTTATATGCTAAGTGTGTAAAATCCTGCTTCACATCCGTCTGGATGACGGCAAAAAAGATTATAGAAGTTTAAAATTCGGCATTTTAAAGTTTGAAACTTAAATTTAAAAACATTTTTGTATGAATTGGACAACAGAAAAAATTATATTTCAAACTTAAAGGATTTTATTGTGTGAGACTTAATCATAATATTGTTTTAAATTTCATTTTCATTGTTAGTTTTTGTCTCCCTTGATTTTCACTCTTTATAAAACAACTTACATCGATTACAAACGATGGCAGTTTTCAAATTTAATCCAAGTAGAAAATATTAATTTATTTAAAATTTGACATATTCTCCCTTTTCTGTCATGTTGAATTGATGTAAAACGTGAAGAAATCAGACGAAAGGAGTAAGTATAACTTTGTCTTTAGTTTATTTACAAATACATAAGGATGTTTTTTTACCCCCCAAAATTTAAGATAAAACATTTGGTTCTGATTCGGTGTAAGTTCCTACTATTTTATTTTATTTTAATTAAATATAACTTTCATTACTGTTAGAAATTTTTTCTTTTTTTTTTTCTATTGTGGTGGGTTGGCACAGAAAAAATGAGTCGGTTGGACACAAAATTAAGGTCTAGTTTAATATGTACATTCGTAAATGAAGCCCTAAGTGACACATTTTTCTCGAAAATAAAAAAAAAAGATGAAAAAAAAAATCCTATTTAAAATAAGTCATTTTCATTCAAGACGAAAAAATACGTTTTCCTTTAAATAAATACACTACCAAACAAAACCAAATATATGAAACAAATATTCTTATGAGAAAATGTTTTAGCATCAAACGAATGCTTTTTTGAAAACTTATTTGTTTTTTGTTTTTTTTCAAAATCTAAACTATTTACATATTTCTTTTACTTCTATTTTATTTTCAAATATTTGTAATTTCCATTTATTCTCATTTTGTGCAATAATCGTTTTTATTTACCCTGACATTTTTTTTTTAACTTTATTTTTTGCGAAGTTTTTAGTAAAAATATCCTGGAAATGATTGAATAATTTTTAAATACATTTAAAGAAGAAGAATAAAAAAAAACAACAAACAACTTTAAACAACTGTACCGAAACTGTAAATAATTTTATGACTCTAATGTTAGAAGGATGACATTCATTTCTCTACTGTCAGTAATTAAAACATAGACATTTGCTCTACAGTAAAATAGAATTACATTCATCCAGAATGATTTTTATGTTTACTTATTTTCATAATTTATTATTATTATTATTATTTTCGAGTCCATTGTACTAGCGTTTGCTGATAGTCCTTCACTTGAGTCTGAGTGACAGCAAGTTTCCTTAAGTCTCCAGGACTCTTCTCAGTATTCTGGCTGATCTTAAAAATGGGTAGTCACAGCTCGTCTTCTGATTTCCAACTTTTCCAGACCCATTTACCAAACTTTTGTAGATTGTTCCTAGTGCTCTAATTACAATTGGTATCACCGTCACCTTCATGTTCCATAGCTTTTTTTTTAGTTCTCTGGCAAAGTCTAAGTACTCGTCTCTCTTTTTGTTTTCTTTGATTTTCACTCTTCAGTCTGCAGGACGGCAAAATTCACTATTCAAGAGATTCCCTTTTTTTTTCTTTTTTTTTTTGTTAACTATCCCTCGATCTGATTGGGATTAGGTGATGTGTTTGTATCTCAAAAGCCCACACAATTTTATGCATCTCAATCTCCAGGACAGATTCTGATTTGTGCATATACCATTTGTTTGTCGTATCTAATTTTGTACTCTTTTTGCACTAGTTTTCAGCATTCACTTCTTAAGGGATTAACGATTTTGTCTTGATCACTATATAACCCACACTTGCTATTCTGTTGCGTCCTATCTATTTTCTCTTTATCATAGTTGGTCCCCATGGTGTTGAGAAGAGATTCATTATTATTATTATTATCTCCTTGAGAGTTTTTCACATCAGTGTTAACTGATAGTCTTTCACTAAAGTTTGAGTGACAGCTACTTTCCTCAAGTCTCCAGGACTTCTGGCCAATCTCAATAATGTTATAGTTTGGACAGTCTCCACTCGTCCTCTTATTTCCAAGTCCTCCAATCCCTTTACCAGTCCTTTGGTGACTGTATTAATATTATTTACTCCTTGAGAGCTTTTCACATCAGCATCAGCTGATAGTATTTCACAGAAGTTTGAGTGACAGCAAGTGTCCTCAAGTCTCCAGGACTCTTTTCAGTATTCTGGTCGATGTCAAGAGTGTAGTATTTTGGATGGTCTCCACTCATCCTCTTATTTCCTCCAGTCCTCCAGTGCCTTTAATAATCCTTCTGTGACTGTATCAGGAGCACCAATTACAATTGGTATAAACGTCACTTTCATGTTCCACAGTTTCTTTAATTCCCTAACAAGGTCGAGGTATTTATCTTTCTTTTCACTTTCTTTCAATTTTACTCTGTGGTCAGCTGGGACTGCAATTCCACAGTTTTGCAAGTTCTCTTTTTTTTGTTGACTATTATAAGATCTAGTCGTCTGGCCGAGATTAGGTGATCTGTTTGTATGTCAAAATCCCATTGGAGTTTGTGTGTCTTAATCTCCAGGACAGATGCTGGGTTGAGCATATAACATTTGTTTGTATGGTCAAATTTAAAATTTCTTGCACAACTTCCAGTGGATCACTTTGCCCACTCAGTCTTGTCTAGTCTTATACTCTTTCTATGCTAATTTGCCGTGTTCGCTTCTTATGTGATTGATCGTTTCGTCTCTATCACCACATAACCTACATTTGCTGTTTTGTTGTGTCTTTTCTATTCTTGCTTTGATATGATTGGTCCTTATGTCATTGTTTTCTGCTATCAGAAGAGATTCAGTTTCTCTCTTAAGGTTTCTCTTTCTTAGCCATGTCCATGTTTTCTCATGTGAAATGTTACTTATTAGTTGCTTAAAACATCCGTAGAGTTGTTTTTTCTTCCCATTTCTGTTTTCTAGTTATTGTCTCTCAGTTGGTCCTTATGTTGTCAGTATTGTTTTTAGTGGCTGTAATCAGTCTTTCTCTGCTCTTTTGTATGTAGTCTTCAAGTCGTTGTATTGATGCATCAATGTTGTCTTTAATGCTAGTAAGTCCTCTTCCTCCTTCTTTTCTTCACACATATAGTCTATCAATTTCATCTCTGGGAGGTAATGCCTTCTGCATTGTTATTAGTTTTCTTGTTCTCTGGACCATTTGTTTAAGTTCTTCTCTGGTCTTCTTCAAGAATCGACCCAAATATCTTATGAGGAGAACAGCCCAAGTGTTTATTCCTTTGATAAGGTTTCTGCCATATAGTTTTGTCTCCGTTAGCTTTCTGGTTCTCCTGAGATACACTTTTTAAAATTTTTTCTTTCATTTCCACTTGTTTGATGGTGTCACCTTCCAATATCCCCAAGTATTTTTAAGTTTGCTTTTCTTCGAGCATTCTGATTTTGTTTTGGTTTAGTAGTTCCATTCCATCCAACACTTTTTATTACGAGCATGACACATTTTTCTATGCCAAATTCCATTCCTATATCCTGACTGTATACTCTTACTGCATGTATTAGAGTTTCCAATTCTTTTTCATTTTTTGCAAACTGTTTGATGTCATCCATATACATTAGGTGTTTGATCTTTTCCTGTGATTTATTAAATTTGTACCAGGCTGTACATTTTCTGAGTATGTGGTTTAGTGGCATCATCACAATTATAAATAGTAATAGTGATAGTGCATCTCCTTGGAATATACCTCTTTGGATCTTCGCTTCTGCTAAGCGTTTCCCTCCCACTGTCAATTCCACTCTCCAGGCTTCATGGGTTTCTCGATAAAGTTTATGACTTCATCTGATATTTTGTACATTTTGAGGCAGTTTATTATCCAGCTTTGTGGGACCATATCATATGCCTTTTTGTAGTCAATCTAGGCCACATAACTGGATTTTTTGTCTCATCTTGCTCTCATTGAGGATCTGCTGATCAATGTAGAGTAACTCTTCTGTGCCTCTGGATTCTTTGCAGCATCCTTTCTGTTCCTCAGGGAACAATTCACAGCTTGTTAGTGAGTAATAAATCTCTTCCCCTATTTGTGCTGTGAGTATTTTCTATATCATAGGTATACATGTTATGGGTCGGGCACTGAAAATTATTTTATTTCATTTATTGTTTTGCTAATGAATTATTTTTATTTAACTTACCAATTATAATTTGATTTTTGATTGTAAATTACAAAACTGAATTTAAAGGCATTCTGAGAATGATGAAGTGATTTTTGTTTTGATTGAATTGATATAAACCCCCACCCCTAAAATTACAAAAATTCAAAGTTACAATGACCAGATTTATTTCTCTAGTGTCAATGATTAAAATATTTACAGTAAAATGAATTGAAATTCCTCACATTAATTTTTACTCTTCCTTTTCATTTGTTTATTTTTGTTTCCATAAAATTTTTAATTCTTATCAAAAAATTATTAATTGCAGTGCTTGAACCGGTCTTATCTCAGTTATAGTCTCTGAATATTTGTTTTCACTGAATACAAACAATAAAATTTAATTCTTGTTAGGTAAAGTATTTTTGGAGTGAGAATGATAATCTGATTAATGCAAAGAAGGAAGGTGAACAAAGCCAAAACAAACCAGATGGATTTTCTTGTTTTTTTTTTTTTTTGTGCTCTGAGAAATATGGACTGAAATGCATAGATAGGAACTGTGAAGTCTAGAAATTTGTTCATTAATCCTTTGAACTTGTTACACCAGTACTTTGATTTTTCCCTTCACTTTAGTACCAATTTTACTGGTGCAAAGATCGTCATCATCATCATGTCGTGCTGGTAGCATGGATATCCCTGCATGTCTGGTTCATCTAACTTGGATAGTTTTCGTGATAGGAGGCAGGTGGCCGTACAGTTGGTGTCTTGTGGGGTGTTGCCGCCAGGACTTGTTCAAGATTGCTTGCAGCATTCTTATGTAATTGCCGTCTAGCTTCTTCTCCAGCCGTTTTGTTAGAGTCCATGTAGTGCATCCATATAGCAGTATCGATGCGACCGCTGCCTGGAAGAAACTGCGTTTCATTTTATCGGTTAGGTCTGATCTCCATATAATCGATAGCCTATTGATAGCTGTCCATGCTTTCATTAACCTCGTGTCAATGTCCTTTTTGGTTGATGAGACGCTGCTTCTTAGGTAAGTGAATTTGTCTACTAGTTTAAGAGGGGTTCCGTCTAGTGTGGAGATGTCACCTGTTTGATTATAGCACTGCATAGTTTGGAACGAGCAGCTGCAGACATAGGCAAAGATCATACTCACACCGTAGTGGGTAAATTTGAGCTCAGGGCTCAGGTTGGTTGAAGTAAAAGGGAATGAGAATAAAACAAAGGTGACAAAACTTGACATTCATTTAAAGTTTGTTTAACATTAAAAGTTATTTTAGCAGCAATTTGGTGAAATTGAGAATCATGAGAGAGATCACAAAGTCATTTACAGGTGAGGAAGATGTGCTAGCATTGTTAAAAAAAAGAGTTGCAGGGTTCTGGATTTATCATATTTACCCAACTCCTCTGCTCAGGCAGGTTATGACACAAGGTCAATTTTTTAAGCGGAGTTTAACAGGTTTGAATTCAGAGTTTTCCTTCTCCTAGACTAGTTGCCTCACCAAGGCTGAAGAACCCAGTCTGCCCGACTATTTACCCATAGCTGGAGGGAGAATAATTGGATTTATACCTTTCCCAAGGGTATTAGTGCTATGTGAAATGCAATCAGTCTCGTCCAGGATTTGAACTCATGTTGCCGTGTCCATTTCCTACAACGATAACCATTACACCACGGGTTCTGGATTTATACCCATTCAACTGGTGGGCATTCAATAGGAAAAAAATACCTTCACATCTGTGAAAATTTAAATCATTGTTACTTATGTAATTAGGGATGTATGGAAACCCATAAAGATGAAGTCTACTTATTTTCCTTTTCTAAAAGTAAACAAAGTGTATTATTGTATTGACAATGAAGGATGACAAATAGAAAGGGTTAAGCAAAACAGAGAAAAGGATAAATAATGATGAGAAGACACATTTCATAGAATGAGAATAAACAAAACACAGACAAATTTATGTGCATTCAATAAACATATACACAACATCCCTTCAACATGTGTATTTATCCAACCCTTTCACGATGATAGGATATATGACACAATGTCATCTTTTAAGAAGAGTTGTCAGTTTTCCTTCTTCTAGGTTGGTTGCCTTACCAAGGCTAAAAAACCAATCTACCCTATTATTTAGCCATAGCTGGGAGAAGAACAGATGGATTCATGCCTTTCCCAAGAGCATTTGTATGAAGTGAAACCCAGTCTCATCATTTGATTTACCAATTTCATTTTTTCTGGCAACAACCATTATCCTTATTGTACCTGCTTATAGGACGTGGTGGAATTTTAAGATTAGGTGAAATCTTTTACAGATTTTCCTGGTAGAAATTTTAGGATTAGGTGAGGTCTTTTACAGATTTTCCTGGTTGAAATTTTAGGATTAATTGATCCTTGCTTAAATAACTAAAATGAATAGATATTTGATTTTAATGTTTGATCATTTGAAATCATTTTTGTCCCTTTTTTAATGGGGAAAAAGTTTAGTATTATATTTTACCTTTTTTTAATTGGGAATTCTCTGCGGTTAATGTGCTGGACTGTGACATTTTTGTAAGCCGATGTGAACTTTTTTTGTTCTATTACATTCACTTTTGGACTGTGACATTTTTGTAAGCAAATTTGAACATTGTTTGTTCTATTAAATTCACTTTTGGACTGTGACATTTTAAATAAGGTGAAATTTGTGTAAGGAGATGCCAATTGGAAGTATTACAAGGATCATTAAATAAGTTTCCAGACTTTTTTCATATGGGCACTTTTATTGATAGTACACACATGAAACTTTAGTCTCCCGTGAAGTAATCTCCTCCGGCTGCAATGCACTTGTTGTACAGTTCCAACAACTTCTGGAAGGCCTCATGGAAGTCCTCTTGTGTGAGTGTGTCAATGACCTTTGTCACAGCCTCTTTCATCTACTCAATTGTCTCATAACGACAGCCTGTGAGCTTAGGGAATAAGCAAAAGTTACAGGGAGCAAGGTCTGGACTATAGGGAAGATGAGGAACTGTCTTGATGTCCATCTTAGTCAAATAGTCTCTGACGAGGATGGAGCTGTGGACTGGTGCATTGTCCTAGTGGAAATGCCACTGAGCTGATTTGAAGAGTGCTGGCTTCTTCCGACGGAATCTCTTCCTGAACTCCTTTAAAACCTCAACATAGTTACCCTAACCCTAACCCTTTTGCCAATCAACTCTGGTGTATTGACTTCCTTACTCCTCCCACACCTCTCATCATCCCTCACAAACTCCCTACCTTCCTTGAATGTCTTATGCCACTCAAAAACTGCTGCTCGATTCATGCAAGATGGTCGAAAAGCAGTCTGAAGCATTCCATAGGTTTCTGTGGCATTTTTTCCAAGTTTAAAACAGAATTTTATTGCATATCATTCTTCTAACGTGTCCTCATATGCAGATTGCATTTTTGAAATTCACGAGCTGTTACAATCAGGCTTTAGTAGGGTGTATTCCAATTGCTGCTGTAGCTGTTCATTTGAACCTAAAATCATAAAAATTGGTCAGTCATCTCATAAGATGTATAGCAATAATATACTGAATGTTCAAGAGTTTACGACAATTTTAAATGCCTGTACAAAAAAGTCTGGAATATTATTGAAGGCACCACATATGTATAGTTGCTCCTTTTTCAAGGAAATCTCTAGGGATTGGTCTTTTCCTGGCTTAGTATGACCTTTACTAATATTTATAAATGGGTTAAACTCATGTTTAACCCATTTGTAAAGATTTTTGACTAAACATGCTTCTCAGTATGCCACATAAATCATCTTTCTGTAAATTTCCCTTGCATTTTATGGCCTCAAAACAAATATTTTTGTTGGGAGTCCCTTGTCGTCTGATGGCTCACATGCTGAACTGAAGCCTCCAGTCACTCTATTTCATACATTTTTGGATTAATACCCTTGGGAAAGGCATGAACCCTCTTATCCCTCCAGATGTGGGTTAAATTATATCACTGTTGTTCTTCTACAAGGATTGCTTTGGAATTAAATTAACCAAAAGGTTTGATATGCCATTAAACAAAAACAAAAAAAACAAGCCAAATCGAAATATTTTGGTGAGATTAAAATGATTTTTGCTATAAACCAATTTCAAAACAAGGCAAATTTTACATTCACGGAGAAAAAATTCTGAAAAAATAAATTATTTTGCTTCTTTAAAAAATCCTCCTGATATTGAATGACTGTTATATATATGATAGGGCACTCCTCAGTCCAAAAAATTCCCTTTATCTATTGAATGACTGTTATATATATGATTGGGCACTCCTCCATCCAAAAAATTCCCTTTATTTATTGAATGGCCCTTATAGTTTTCAAGGGAAATATTACCTAGCTTAATCAGCAGTCAATTTTTCTGGAAATGTTTTATCAAAATATGTCACTCTTTCATCTTGAAAAAGCAAACAACATATCAAGAAAACTATTATTCATTCATAATGTATGCAAGGTGAGTAGTTGTGTCTCTTTTCAATCACTACTGTCATGGCAACCAGCAATGTTAAGAGGTAAAATAAAATTTGTTACTTTCTGCAACAAAGATGAATCCTTTTCCAACTTTCTATCTCAGCATTATCCACCAAGAAATTTTGTGTGCTTAAGTGTTTTCATTTGAACAGATAATGGATGTAGTAAATAAGATAATTAACTATTAAAGCAATGCCTTTGCAACACAGTATTTTCTCTTAGAAGAAGAAGAGGATGATAAAAACTTTGTTATTTTAAATATATAGCGGTTTTTATGATAACACTAATGTTTTACGAAACTTTGCTTTAACAACACAACAACGAAAGTTCTTTATTTGCAGCATGGAATATGGTTTGCTTTTGGTGCTGCAAGACTCGTGGTGTTTAGGCTTGTTGGATGTTTGAGACGAAACAGCTTAGCGGGATGGTGAGATGGCAGCATGTTGTTGGACGTGTGAGGGATTATGTTCAGGGTCACCGTGTATTTTTGTGTGTCTGGTATTTTTGGGGAGAGTATGCGTATCTCCATGTTGCCGAGAGCGGAGTTACGCTTGGATCAACATAGTCAATTTTTGGGGTGACATGAAGTGGTGCCTGTGGAAGGCATGCTGAATGTTTCTAATTTATGTTCAACTGGGATTCCTCGTAAAGAATCCATAAATTAGATGGTTCCCTCGTTGGGTGTCCATGTTGCTGCTGCTAGTGTTAAAGCCACAGTGAGATGTCCACACTGGGTGGCTTGTTTAGCTAAAAAGCATCGCTAAGCAGGGACAACCAGAGGCACGTCTGTTCTGGTTGCCGTCTCAAGCCGAAGAGAGTGGTTTTGGCCGCTCACCCGTTTTGCTAGCCAGAAATGAAGGTCCGGGCTGAATAGGATAAGTCATCCTGATTGGGTGAATTTCAGTGTTAAATTAAATAGCGCGCCAAACCAAAATACGAGATTTTCCTCTTCTCTACAAATACAAAAGGACTATGACTAATTTAAGACAAAGTTCTTACCAGATTTCTGTGTATAAAAAGATAATTTTCATTTTTAAATCTAGAATGTAAAGCTTTATAAACTTGTTAGTATTTTTCAGTTGGTTGGTTATTTGGATTTTATGACTTATCAACCTTTGTAGGTTATTTAATGCCAAATCCATTTTTTTTTACAAATAATCAGTTCTATTTCAAACAATTCCATTTATCAAAGTACAGTTTAATTGTCAAAAATATTACTTTTGCAAGCTATTCAGTTTAGCATAAGTATGCAATTTAGGTCCATTTAACCCATAGATAGGACCCTATCAGGTGCTACCATTCCGGGCCAGAGTGAACCTGGGAGTGATGGCAATGAAGGGGTGCTCCACATTCCCCAAAGCCCTAGCATCACTGGAACCTCATCATCAGAAAGTTTTCTGTCATATCCAGGACACTCGTTGGGGGGGGGGTTACCCCCTGCAGAGGTGCAGCTGGTGTATTCTACAGCCCCAGCCGACTGGGCAAGTATTTTTCAGTCAACATCCCCTATTTCTAGATTTATTTTCAATTCTTAATAACTTTTCAAAAATCTTATCAATTATGAATTATCGTTTTGTTTCCAATCAGTAAAACTAAATTTTTGGTGTTTAAATAAAATTGAAATTCACATGTTGAACAGTAAAATGCAAATATTTATAACTCTACCTGAATTACATAATATCTTGTAGTTAATTGAAAAAAGAAACTGAGTTATTATAATTTTATTATTGGAAATAATTCATGTGTTTCCTGTTTTGTTTAACAATACCTCCCTTTTCTTCATTCACAGATATCAATTCTAGAAGAGAAGAACAATTATCAAATTTGAAAAACTCAAGCAGCTACATCATAAAAGCCTTACATATTTTTGAAAAGTGAGTGAATCTACTTTATAATAAATCATACTTGGATAAAAGTAAAAACTGTTTAAATTCTATTTTGTTCATCTGTGTTAAAATATGAAAATAGAACATAAATTGCACAATATGTTGTAGTTCATTGTAACAACAACTTAATTTATTATGATTTTATTATTGGAAATAATTGATGTATTTTTTCTTTTGTTTAACAATGCCTCTTCTTCATTCACAGATATCTGTTGCATGAAAGAAGAATAATTATCAAATTTGAAAACACACAAGCAACAACATCAGAAAGATAATACCTTCTTGAAAAGTATCTATCTGCACTTTTTAAGCACAACAAGAGAAATAGTTGTGAAGTCTGTATATTAGCATTTTTAATAGATTCATTGTATATTGTACATTCACAAAAACATCTTTAAGTGAAACCTGAGACTTTTCAAGTGTTTAGATTGGCTTTTTTGTTCAGTGAAAAAAGGCAGAAATGTGGAGTTGTGAAATAGTGTAAATCAGCATTTATAGAGAATTCTGATTTAAAAAGACACATGCAAACTCACACAGGAAAAGAACAATGTTCCTGTCAAGTATGTGGTTCAGTATTTTCAAGGAATTCAGATTTAAAAAGACACATGCTGAGACACACTAGAATAAAAATTTGTTCTTGTGAAGTGTGTGGTTCAGTATTTAAACAGAATTCACATTTAAAATTACATTTGCGAACACACACTGGAGAGAAACCATATTCTTGCAAAGAATGTACATCAGCATTTTCTGAGAGTTCATCTTTGAAAAGGCACATGCGGACACACACTGGAGAGAAACCATATTCTTGTCAGGTATGTAGTTCAGCGTTTTCAGATAGTTCCCGTTTGAAAAGCCATATTCGGACACACACTGGAGAGAAACCATATTCTTGTGAAGTATGTGGTTCAGCATTTTCTAGGAAGTCAGATTTGAAAAACCATATGCGAACACACACTGGAGAAAAACCATATTCTTGTGAAGTATGTGGTTCTGCTTTTTCCATGAGTTCAGTTTTGAAAAGTCACATGCGAATGCACACTGGAGAAAAACCATATTCATGTGAAGTATGTCATTCAGCATTTTTAAGAAACACTGATTTGAAAAACCACATGCGAACACACACTGGGGAAAAACCATATTCTTGTGGAGTGTGTGGTTCTGCATTTTCACAGAGTTCAGGTTTAAAAAGACATATTCAGACACACACTGGTGAAAAACCATATTCTTGTGATGTATGTGGTTCAGAATTTTCAAGGAATGCTAATTTGAAAAGCCACATGCGAATACACACTGGAGAGAAGCCATACTGTTGTAAAGTGTGTAAGTCAGCCTTTTCTAGGAGTTCAGATTTGAAAAGCCATATGAGAACACACACTGGAGAAAAACCATATTCTTGTGAAGTGTGTGGTTCATCATTTTCACAGAGTTCAGGTTTGAAAAGGCATATACAGACACACACTGGTGAAAAACCATATTCTTGTAAAATATGTGGATCAGCATTTTCAAGGAACTCAAATTTGAAACACCACATGCAAACACATTGGAAATAAATCATATTCTTATGAAGTTTGTGATTCAGGATCTGGTGGTGAGACTCCAGTTCTGGAGCTCTGAGGAGTGTTGAGTCAATCTTTCATTGACATTATTCACAAGTCCACTTTGACCTTAAGTGATACTACCTGTTATTGTTTTATATGTGTGCCAAATAAATTTGAGATAATGTTTAAAATGTAGCTGATGTATGACTGGAATTAAACTTTAGATGTTTATCATATTCTCATGTTTTTCCACTTATTTAATGGTATATATACCAATTCTAAATTTCAGTGTCCTGCCTTTGTCACTGAAGTGCTTCCATTGGTGAGGTACCAATCCTGGAATTTAAGTCACCAATTTGACCTGGAGTTGGTGTACTTGTTAGGGTCCAAATTATAAATCATGTTTTATATGACTTTGAATTTCATTAATACATTGGGTCTTAAAACATTGGGTCTTAAAACATTTTGATATTGCAATTTTACATGATGTATGAAAGAAACAGCTACAGAGACCAGCTTCAGTTTCTTGTGATGATTGACTGGTTGAATTGCATCAGACTGCTGACCAAACTTTTTTGACCTCAAAAATGACCACAGCAGTCCTAAAAAAGAGAGATCTCAAGTGGGGCTACAACACAGGGCACTTTTTGTCTAACAATTATAATCATAGGAATTGAACCCTGCAACCTGATTTCAAATCCCTTTCACATTGTGCTAATGTCTTCCTAAAAGATATGAATCCAATTCTTCTTCTTCTAGTTATGCGTAAATAGTAGGATAGACTGGTTTCATTAACCCTAGTATAACCACTTCTCTAGGAGAAGGAAAACGGTTAAATTCTGTTTAGAAATTGACTTTGTGTTACATCCTGCTTGTACTGAGTGGTCTAAAAAATACAGGCAACAAGAATTCATTCATCGAAATTACTGGTGTTGTCATAGGTTAAAAAATTGATGTGAGAAATATTATGTGGTTCTGACTGTGCTGATTAGTTAAGAGATTGAGAATATTTTGTTGGCCATATATACAAGGACATTGAGAAATGACAGGTTAAATCCTCTCAAACATATCCTTAGGTAAATGTATAAATTTTATTTTATATATATATATATATATATATCCACACATTATACTACATACAATGCAGGAGTCTCTGTGGTGTAGTGGCTAATGTGATGGACTGTGGCATTTGAACTCCAGCCCCAATGTATGGACATCTCAGGCAGTTGTCTGGGTACCCAGAAATATAATCTACCATTTCCATTTTTATTCCTATGAGTGGTTGTGTATGTAAGACCCCAGTGCACTGCCTTGTCAAGGGTGCTCTAATGTTGTTAAATGATCATGGCTGTGATGTTTGATATCAAAAGAGTCTTGGAGGAAAATATATTAAATGTAACCAAGATAATTTGAATACTCTATTGAAGGCTTTCATAGAAATGGTCCTGGATGTGATGTTTGATATCAGAAGAGTCTAAGAGGGAATTATGTCAAATGTAACCAAGATAATTTGAATACTCTATTGAAAGCTTTGATTGAAAGTAAAAATTAAGAAAAAATGTCCAACTCTAAATAAAGATAAGAATACAATATTGCAAGAATCAGAATATTACAAAATCAACAGTTTTAGCTTTCATTATCATGATGAAGTTAAGTGATGGCCATAGAGATGGTATTTGTAACTCGAGGAGAAATTAATAATCTCAATAATATTGACCATGTAAATATTAAAGTAAAATGTTCTCTTATATCTTAAGAGGCAGTTGTGAAATTAGAATTCCATTATAAGAGACTAATCAAGATCAAAAGAGAGAAATGATTATATTATGTTATAGTGAATCACCATGGAAATGTTGTAACTAAAAAGGAAATTAACAGAGTAAAATGTTCTCATCTCCAGAAACTGACTAATAACGAATGTTTTGTTGATGTTGGAAATTTATTAAAAAATCTTAAAATGTAAAGTGAAATATGATTATTTGATAGAATGTAAATGAAATGATGAAGTTTGGAGCTGAATAAAGTTGGTTTCATAGAAAAAAAAGAATGAAAATTAAGATGACTTATAAAAAGAGCACCATGCATTTTTGACTTTGATCGTGTAAAATTGTTTTCAATATTGCAACTGACGTGGAATTATATCAAAGCCCCAGAAATCAGTGGATAGAGCTTGTATGACAAAATGATATAATAAAAAAAATATCTTGAATGCTAAGAGAATTAGATGGTTTAATAAAACATCAATTTTATGATGAAGTCCTAGACGAAGAACAAGAATATATTTTTGTTGTTAATATCAAAATCCTTAAAACGTGATTCTGTTAGCTTAAATGTATTGTTAATCCTACTGAAGAGAATAAGACTTTGATTAATATGTGCTTGAGTGAAATGTTATTTCTGAATATAAATCAACATGTCAGTTTCCATTTTGTTATCTATTTATAGTTGTTTATTTTTAATTACAAATAATGATATAGTTATGTATTAGCAACTATAACATTGCTATGATCATTACTAATTTTTTTTTCATCATACAACTTGTGTAACATTACCACCCTCGCCCCCACACGCATTCATCCTCTTCTAACCATTCACTTCTTGGCCGGCCGGTGATCAACTAGTGGTCTGAGGGGGGTAACGCACATTTCTTGCCACTACAAGAATACGATCGGGGGGATAGGAGAAAATAAAACAAATGAACAAACACGAACAATGCTTGGGGTTAACTCAGAGCAGAAGGAGAATATGCAACACTTTGCATTCCTGATAGCATACATGGACTAATGCTAGCGTGGGTTACTAGCGAAAATTCCACAAAGCAACTGGAATGCCGACTCATCTTGACTGAATCTGTTATGTTTTGACCCTTCGACCTGGCCCAGAAATGCTATTCCAAGGTGATACACCGGAAGGAAGTGACACATTCCAATGGCCAATAATCGAAAGAAATCGCGCAGGTGTGCTCGGCTGATAATATGGGACAAGGTGAAGGTCCCACTTCAATGATGCACCGGAAGAGAGTGACCTGTGAACTGCATGACAGTTATTTCCACTCGACGACGATCACACAGACCATTCCAAATGAGCAGAAGTAACACATCCCAATCGCCTGAGATCGGGAAGATTGCAGAGGCGTAGAGGCGTGTCTTTATCTCTGCGTGGGAGTTTGAAGGTAATATAAGGCCAACGAATTGAACAGAAGATAGAGAAAAAAGGATCCCGCTGTTCACGAAACCTTTCTCGTCGTCACGCAGTGTGCGTTGTCTCGGCCATCGTCTCCTGACATCGAAAAGTTCAAGCCTCATCAACGAACGATCCTAATTCCTCTCCTGACTGCTCCTACTTCACACAAGCGTCTGTCGAGAAAATAAATATATATTGTTATTTACAAATTTTTGTCGTTTGTTTGACCAGAGGGCAGAACGTAACAAATCTTCTTCGCTGGACCCTATCTTCTCTGCTACTGTCTCCGGAGTCCGGTGTTGACTGCCCCTGTCCGTGGTTCCACGCCCACTGCTCTCAGCTCCTTTTTCCAACCAACTCTCTTTCGTGTCCCCTTACCACTTCCGGATACGGCGAGATTTCAGGTCCAAAAACCCTTTGTCTGGTTTCACGCCAAAACAGACAAAGGAATCGTCTGCTTGGCGGGCCACCTATATAGTGTTACACTTGTGAAAGCACGTGCAATACCCTTGGGACAATTAGTGATAATATCCTCGATGTCCCTATTCATTCCTGTCTGAATACTAGCGTCCGAGCCATCAATCTAGTATTTTCTACTCCTTGGTGTGATGCATCGAGTTTGTGCAGGCAACATTAAATGTGTAGCTCATGTAATTTTGTGGAGAGGCCATTAAAATGCAAGTAAAATAGATGACGTTGACAAAAAGAAAATTTAACGACATGATAACATAAAACAAATGATTTTATGTACTAAACAAACTAAATGAAAATAATACAAAGTAGCCAAATGTTCGAATATTGTTTGTTATGTATTCGTGTGTATCTAATTCAAATGTGAGTCTATAGTGCTCGAACATTGATGCGTGTAAGTGCGCTGAGAAATAAAAAAAGTACATTGCAAAGTACTCGTCTGTCCGCTCGCTAAACGTGTATATCTATATAATGAGGTGATTTAAAGTGAAGTTAAGAATCTTGACATATGGCAAATATACCAATTTCATTATTGTAATGAATGTATTTTTGCTGGTTCCCATTTTAGATTGTATGTCTGAAATACGCGGTGAAATGTCTGAGGCTGAGCGCGTGTCAAGTTGTCGCTAGCTGGTAGAGCGAAGAATGAGAGTGAAAGCTGTCGCTTTGCCTTGAGCTATGTATCGCTAGCTGGAGGAGCGGAAAATGCGAGAGTGTCTAGCGGAGAGTCAGCCGTGAGAGAGAGAAAGAAAGCTTTCGAAGGTGCAGACTATATAAGTGTCCATGTCACGTGACCGACTCCAAACGCAAGATTTCTTTTTGTGTGGGACTAATTCAAAATTGCCAATGTAGTTGAGAGCTCACGGCATGTGACTACTCTGTCCAATCAAATTCCCGAAACTATTTTGATTTACCGACGCCACACTACTTTTGTTTCAGGAACAAGTGAGTCTTGAATCCTATTTTTCAAGATTTCTTCTGCTTTCCGTGCTCATCGCCGGCCATTTAAAACATATAGGAGTATAAACTCTATAAGTTCTCCCGCTATGCCTTTTTGCAGAGATGTAGGTATTGTTATCTTATCACTCTTGGATAGAACACTATCTTGGACTCCCATTTTATTTCTGAAATTCCAAAAGTATAAGAGGCATGTTGGGCCGTTAAAGCGATCATCTGACCAACCAGACATTACTACGAGGTGCATACGAGGATTTTCCAGACTTTTTTTCGTATGGGCACTTTTATTGATAGTACACACATGAAACACTTGTCCCCTTCGAAGTAATCTCCTCCGGCTGCCATGCACTTGTTGTACCGTTCCAACAACTTCTCGAAGGCCCCATGGAAGTCCTTTTGTGTGAGCGTGTCAATGACCTTCGTCACAGCCTCTTTCATCTCCTCAATTGTCTCATAACGACAGCCTCTGAGCTTAGGGAATAAGCAAAAGTTACAGGGAGCAAGGTCTGGGCTTTAGGGAGGCTGAGGAAGTGTCTTGATGTCCATCTTGGTCAAATAGTCTCTGACAAGAATGGAGCTATGGACTGGTGGAAATGCCACCGACCCGATTTGAAGAGTGTTGACCTCTTCCGACGGAATCTCTTCCTGAACTCCCTTAAAACCTCAACATAGTAACCCTAAGCCTAACCCTTTGGCTAATCAACTCTGGTGTATTGACTTCTTTTCTCCTCCCACGCCTCTCATCATCTTCACAGACTCCCTGCCTTCCTTGAATCTCTTATGCCCCTCAAAAACTGATGCCCGATTCATACAAGATGGTCGAAAAGCTGTCTGAAGCATTCCATAGTTTTCTGTGGCATTTTTTCCAAGTTTAAAACAGAATTTTATTGCATATCGTTCTTCTAAAGTGTCCTCACGTCCAGATTGCATTTTTGAAATTCACCAGCTGTGACAATCAGGCTTTCGTAGGGTGGATTCCAATTGCTGCTGTAGCTGTTCATTTGAAGCTGAAATCATAAAAATTAGTCAGTCATCTCATAAGATGTATAGCAATTGTGACGTTACCGCCTCTCGGCCCCCACCATACGTCAACTTCTTCGAACCATTTCGCGTCTTTACGGTCGGTAATCAACTAGTGGTTCCGATAGGGGTAACGCACATTTCTTGCCACTATAAGAATACAATCGAGGAGACAGGAGAAAAAAGAACAAACGAACAAACACTTAGGGCTAACTCAAGTGCAGAAAGGGAGTTCTGTAACACTGTATTTCCGATAGCATATATGGACTAACGCTAGCATGGATTATTAGCGAAAATTCCACAAAGCAACTGGAATGCCGACATCTTGACTCGATCTTCTTCGCTGGACCCTATCTCCTGCCGACTGGCCTCTCTGCTCTGGTGTCGACTGCCCCTGTCCGTGTCCCGTCGCCAACTGCCTGTCAGCTCCTTTGTCCAACCAACTCTCTTCTCACGTCCCCTTCCACTTCCGGACCCGCCGAGATTTCAAGTCCAAAACCCTTTGTCTGGTTTCGCGCCAAAACAGACAAAGGAATCGTCTGCTTGGCGGGCCACCTACATAGTGTTACACAATAACATACTGAATTTTCAAGAGTCTACGACAATTTTAAATACCTGTACAAAAAAAGTATAGAAACTTATTGAAGGCACCTCGTATGTATGAATGTTTTTTTTTGAACTGGTCCCTTTAATGTTTCCTCTCTAATGTTTTCTATCTTGGTTGGTAAAAAATTTACTCTTTATACTGTGTACCTTGAGACAAATCCCTTCAATGTGCTTTGGTGGGTCTTGGCGAAACTCGCGACAGGCAGTCTGCGATTGGAACTTCTTTTCCTGGAGTGTATTTCACTGAGGTCGTATCTTTCAATTCATAGCATTATTCTTACAAGTCCTGGCTACACACTATTGCTATATTCTTTAGTATTATGAACTCTAAAGTCTTGTGACCTGTGTGGGTCATTACCTTGAGACCTGATGCATAATGTTGGAATTTTTCCGGGGCAAGAACATTTATCTTTCTATATTTGAATATCGAGTGTCTGGACCCGACTGTGTCTTGATCGCAAAGGCAACTGGTATCTCATTTTGAAGAAGAGCTCCACCGACACCTGCTGTAGATGTGTTAACTTGCAACACAATTGTCTTTTTGAGGACAGAGTACCTGAATGTTATGGTTCACCGGATCCCTTCCTTAAATTCTTCAAATGCTGTTTATTATTGTGGAAATGACCATGTCAAATCATTATTTGTTGATAATAAATTTTGAAGGGGTTTGGTCAAAGCAGCAAGGCATGATGAGAATTTGCTTAAGTCCCAGAAAACTGTTGAATTGCTTTATATCCTTTTCATCTGGTCAATTGCCTCTACTTTTTTAGTTTGATACTCTACTTTGAGATGATGTGACTGAAGAACGGTATCGCAGATTTTTTTTTACTACAAACTTTAAAGGGCTGAATCTGCAGTTTCTTTGGCTTGTTCTAAGTAGTAGACGTCTGAGTGCTTAATCACTGCCGTATTCTTTGAATCCACATACGATCTTATTATCACATTTAGAAAGGACATTTTTTTATATTGCCGAAGTTCTTTTCCATAACTCGCTGTAATTCGTCCTGTGCACACTTTATCTCCATAGGAAACCTTTTGAACATATAATGGCCAAATGAAGTTATGAAGGTTGTAAGCTTTCAAGACTGTTCATCCAGGTTCAAATGCCAGTATCCTAACTAAATATCAACAAATATTGACCATTTTGCCCCATACAGTTGAAATGTGACATCCTCAAAAGTTCGGGTAACAAAACAGGGTCTGAATACCGCTTTGTTTAGATCTATATAGGGTCTAACAGAACCGTTGTCCTTAGTCACATATACAAATGAATTAACCCATGGCGTTAGTTCTGTCACTGGAGATATGATGCCTTGGTTCACCAGGGACTTCAACTCTTTGAATTTTTCTTTGAGAGCTACTGGAACTCTTCCAGGAAGGTCTATGTGAATGGTGTATTCTCAAGACAAACAGCCAATGGAATCAAAATTCTCGAATAGTTTTGGCCATTGCTTCTAGATTTCCTTTCAGACTCGATCTTGGCATTGGAATTTATTTTACACCATGACAAGGTTTGGATCTTTGATCAGTTTGTCTGTGTTTTGTCTTTTTTTGTAACTGGAATGTCTGATTTTATTGCTACATTTAAGGTTATTAAGGCTAACTTCTGCGATGTTTGGAGCTCTAGCAATATTAGTCCCTCGGAATTTGAAATATGGAATTTTGCGCCAACAAATCTGTCACGGAACCTTACTCAGAGCCACCATATCCCTTCCTGAGTAATGTTTCTTCCTCCAAAAGCGAATAGTCGCACTGCAATCTTTTTAGTTGATAATCTATTGAGTTTTTTAAACATATTCTTGGGTTGGAGGTTACTCAGGGCCCTTGTATCTACCTTTGCGTCGATATCCATTGGCATTTTTTGTTGCCAATTTTTAATTTAGCCTATGCATCTATGCCATTTGAAGGTCACTTCCGGATGGAATGGAAACAGATATCTTTATTAAAGTCATTGTTGCTTCTATTTTGTATTGCCGTGTGGATACTCCTGTATTATAATTAAGGATGAAAATTATATTAGTTAATTATTTTATTTGTGGAGATGGATGGTAAGTTAGCTTGAAACTTTGAAAATGTAAGTCATATGCGTAAACGCGTCGCAGGATGTGACGACAGTCAACCTCTCATAACAGGGGTTCTGTTTTGAAATCTTTGTTGTAGGCCGGATGTTTAAAATAAATAAACACATTTTGGATTCAATGACAGCTGATTTAGCGAACGGGTATGGAAAGAAATTTAATTCTACGTGTTCTTATATTATTCGAGGATGAGGCAGTTAATGTATTGTATAAGCAAAAGGTTTTTGGAAGTTAAGTCAGTTTGGGGTAGTTGAGTTCAAAGTTGAAGGTCGGTTGAGTTCAGAGATTCAAACTCTCAAGGGCAGGGTTAATCAGAGAAGAAAAGTACGGTCGGTATCTTGTTTGTCCATGAATCTCTCTGCGTTTCTATGTAAGAACTAATACCTCTCACTCTGTTTATCTCGTTACGATGATCGACTGCTGTATGAAAAGTTGAGGTCAGAAATAAACTTTTCGTATTGGAAGCAACGGGTCCGTACCGTATGTGAGAAGAGTAACACCTATTAATATTCGAGATGATGCCGGGTCGATAAGGCAATGTTACACACGTCTCATTCGGTCCCGTAACGTTACACTCCTGTTTTTTGCCATTGTGGCTACGTTATCCCTTTGACTTTTTTGTCTTTTTTAAATCTTCTTTCTTTGAAAGGCAAACTTTGGTAAAGTGTCCCTTTTTATTGCATATAATGCATGTTTTTTCCTCTCACTGGACATTCTTCTCGAAAGACGCCTCTATCGCAGTATCAATACTGTGTAAACTTTTCATTGACTTTCGAATGAATCGAATGTTCACTCACTTCTAACGGGACGCGAATAACCTCGATTTGTTTCCTCCGCCTCTACTACACATAACGCTGTTGTCACAGTCAGATTATTCCCTTCCTTAATTAAGGATTTCAGGTTTGATTTCAAGTGAATGCCAATTTAAAAAAGTCGACTTTCAGCGACTTCTCAACAATGGGATCATATTCACATTGCTTGATTATTTGACGAAAGCGTTTTAGAAATGCGTGTACTGTTAAAAGATTTGTATCAGATTCGACAACTCGGACGGTGCCCTCTTATTTTAGTAAATACATCAGTTTGGTTTCTCCTTTTCACAGTAACGGGTTGTTTTTTTCCTTCGTATATTTGTACCTTATTTTAGTCTTATTTTACGGCCTGGCATACTCGACAGGTTATAGGCCCAGCGGTGAGGATGAAAGTCGGTGGAACAGTTTGCTAGTCAACGGAGATGAGACCAAATACGAAATTTGGGAAACAAAATTTCTCGGCCATATGCCACTGAATGGAGACGAAACAGATACGGAAGAGAATAAGGAGATCTACGCCGACTTAATACAGTTTCTGGGTAACAAAAGCCCGGTCCCATACCATGAGGGAAGCCTCGGACAAAGGAAGAGAAATTCTGAAGATATTATAATGCAGGTTAGGCAAAACACAGAATTATTTCTCTTTATACCCGAATGAACATCACTTAAAAAAGAACAGAAGTAACTTTAACGACACTAAGAAATTTTAAGGAATCATTAAGCGATCCTATTTGCCCAACCCCTCCGCTCGGACAGGATATGACACAAGATCAATTTTTAAGCGGAGTTTAACAGGTTTGAATTCAGAGTTTTCCTTCTCCTAGACTAGTTGCCTCACCAAGGCTGAAGAACCCAGTCTGTCCTACTATTTACTCATAGCTAGAGGGAGAATAATTGGATTCATACTTTTCCCAAGGGTATTAGTGCTATGTGAAATGCAATAAGCCTCCTCTAGGATTTGAACTCGTGTCGTCGTGTCCATTTCTTACGACGATAACCATTACACCACAGGAATCATTAAGTGATGGTCTAATATTTGTCATGGTTTTAAAAGAACAACTAGATAAATCAAGTTCCTTTTCTGTTTATGTGGGTCACATATATGTGACCCATATAATAAGGAATTAACGTTCTTTGAGTTTGAAATGCAACTCTCCAGCTTTGAAAAAATACCATCACAATTTAAGTGACGACAATGTCATGAAATTGACTAATTTATTTTGAAAACAACAAAAGAATTAAAGCATTTTACATGAAGTAGAAAGAGATACATGACAAGGATTTGTCCAAATAATTATCAGAAAAATAGGCAGTGGTGTGACTACTGTAAAAATCCGACTCATAAAAGGAAGTCATGCAGATATAAAAGATACAATCAAGAAAGTAGCAAAATAAAATAGTTCATTTATTTTAGAAATAAATGACCATTCACTAAAGACTGTAGTACGTAAAAAACTTATGGTTGATGTGGAGGCGACTTCGCATATAATAAAAAATGTGGAAAAATTTTAATTTGATGACTCATTCTAACCTAAAAGCCATTTTATAGATCTGAGTGTTGGGACTAAGACAAGTGGAATGACGCTGAGATATATGCCTTGTGGATATGGATGGAATACCTCTAAAAAGTACACTATACTTACCTTCCAACACAAACGATATATTTTCTTTTTAATCTGCCATAGCAAACGAGGTGAATCTTTCGTAACTTAGTTAAATTGTTAAGTTAGGAAATTTTTGCAATTGAAGCCACAAATGATGGAAAGAGTTGGCGTTACAAATTTTATGGGAAAGGATCAGGTGAGCTTTGGAATCAACGATTTAATGGTTAGTCTTCGAATATTTATCGTATTGAATACCCAAACTCACTTCCACAATTATTAGAGAATGAGGAACACAATATGAACTCTTGTAACAGAGGAAATGTATTATGGTTAAACATTTCCTTGTGCCAAACAATATAAAACAATTCGCAATGAATTAACAACAAAATATTTATTTCTTGAGCAAACTTAATAGAAAGGATACAAGAATTACATGAAATACTAAGAATACATTAGGGAGAGAATATCCTATCTAATAGTTGAAGAGTCCTTTATAGAATGAAAGTTGTTGTATGAAGACTTACGTCGAAGCCTGGTACTGTGTATGGTATGACACGAGGTTTGGTGGGGGATATCAACCGCCTGTTGGGAGACACACACTCTTGTGCATGTTTCTAGATGTCGAGGCTGGATCAAAGAAAGGGGAAAGTTTCAACTTTACTGCGTATTTTATAATGTAACTTTGGTCACGCTATCGAGCTGCCAGGAGAAGTTCTATTCTGGAAAGCAAAGGGTGTAATCCCTACACTTTTATGTTCTTTGATTATAGATCCTCTGTTTCAAAAGGTTTAGCACAATAATTTAATTTTAGATAATATTAAATGCAATTTTTCTAAAGTAAAAATGTTTTTTGTTTTTTACTTTGCCCAATATAGATAATCTTTTGAAACCAAGGAAAAGTCGGTTTCCGATTCCCGGTAATGTTATATCAGCATTTGGTTGCAAAGAAAGTACAAAAACAAAAAACACAGTTGCAAAAACAAAGAACACGAAGGCACGTAAAAATTTTTAAAATTGTATTGGAAACAAATGAGTAAAAATTCCAAATAGCTGGGTTTGTAAAAACATGTTGATATGGAATTAAAAAGTAGAAAAATGTCCTATGCTTAATAGCGGTAAGATTGTTGGACTTACGCGTATGTGGTCAATTAGATGTTACGAGTGCGGAGATGATTTACGAGTTTGTCGCTTCCTTCAAAGTGGAGAAGAGGAAGGTCAATGTGGGTGACATGTGGTTTCGTGTTTCGCCTCTGTCTGTCTGTCTCTCTCTCTCTCTTTCTCTCAGTTGAAGTACTGCTTCGCGGACTGTCGTCTGCCTTCTTTTGATCTGAGCCCGCCGTCGAGAAATTTGTCTTTTATATCGTTTTTCTCTTCTGATCGGATCAGATTTGATTTTCTTTGTTTTTTTTTACCGTGAAGGTCACGGATTGGCTGAAAAATTACTTTTAATTATTACTAATTTTTGTCAAATTTCATCGACATTTCGCTGTGTTGATCCTATGAGCAGAAGCCCCTTATTTCCATTTTGAACAAAGTCTCAGCACCGATAACATCCGGTGGGTGAATGCTCTCGTGGGTGCAAGTCGCAATCATTATTTTGTGTGTGCGATAAATTAGAAAGCGATCTCTTCCGATCATATAACTGTAAGAATGCAATTTAAACTTAGATATTTGTGCCCTGAGGATGGATGTTTTGTAGTATTTTTAATTACGCTTGTTGCATAATCGGGTGACGCGTGAGGCCGTCGGTCCAGCAAACTGTTCGTAAATATCTAAAAGTGATTGACAGAGAACTTGACAAATAACAAGGAAAAGGAGAATACGATTTAAATAAAACGCTTTTATTGAGTGAATCGTACAGAAAAGGTTAACTTGGTGTAGGACTGCAGATGCTGTATCACAGCAGTGTTGATAGTCAGGTCGGCTTGGTATAAGCAGATGGTGTAGTTGGAGTCGGTGTTGCTGGTCGCCGGGTATAAGTTGGTGGTTAGCTGGTAGTCCAGAACTAGGCTGTCAGGCAGGTGATAGACATGGCTGGAGACGATCGAAGTGGACGCATCGGTTGTAAAAGCCGGGTGATCTACGACCCAGTTCATGCAATCCTTGGTTAATCGAGGATATGGCGACGTTGCCTCGGGGAGTAGGGCCGTCGCCCGTGGACTGGTGTACTGGTGCATAACGCCAGGGTAATCTCAGCAGAGTTGGTCGTACGAGTAGACCGGCAGGTCAGGATCGTCAGCGAAGACAGGAAGGTGGTCGACATAGGAAATAAGGTTCAGCTGCTGGCTGGCGCAGGCAGAAGCTGCCCTGGGCTGGAGTCGTCATCAATGGTCGACAGGGTCTGCAGCGTCGTCGTCGGTGGTTAAGATTGGTAGCAGATTTGAACGGAGTCTACGGAAGACAGGTTCGGCCAAAAGCACGTGAACGGGATCTCTGCAAGCTAGACGTGTGCGCATCGGGCCGTGGGCTGGTGCAGGATTAGCTGCAAGGTAGGAGGACCGCGAATAAACAGAATCGTAATAAGGTAACACAAGCGTGCTCATGCTGTGGACTTAAAGCCACCAAGCTGAATCGACCAAAGGATTGGGATCACGAGCGAGTTGCACGTTCAGTATAAACAAGCTATTAATTCATAAATCATTTGTCTTGTATTTTTGTACTTATAAGTTTTTTCCCAAACCGCGCTATCTCCATTTTCTGTTGTCTAGAGTTGCTATTGGGTTACAGAATATTTGGTTATTGCTAGTTATTGATAACTGACTCAATTAGTTTCTTCTTACTCCTTCTTATTCGTTGGCGTCTCCTTGTCTGTGAAGGCTGCAAAGGAAGAACATATATGGGATACACATTTTTTCTAGTCTTAAAATAAGCAATAAAAACATACTTAAGAACATTCTAGAAATTTAGGATCAAAACTGCATTAGCATTTAAGTTACATTTTTATATTTTTCAACCAATCAGCTAAAAACATAGAATAGAACATTCTAGAAAAATAGGATCGGAAGTCAACTAACAGAAAATATTTAGGCTCGAAAATAAAATAGTAAAATACAAATCTGATTGGTCAATAAATGTCTACGCGCCAAAACTTTAGGATGATTCTTTGATCCACTATTACGGTATAAATAACACAGAGTTAGGGAGCCATTGACGAAGATAAGACTAAACCACAAGCCACTAAGGCAGTAAAGCAGTAGCCGATATTTTATCCGGCAAATTCCTTTTCTTTTACAACTAAAGTTCATTACTAAGCTTCAGATGGCCGCGAATCACATTCAAAAGAAAAACCCGACAAACTTTCTTTCATCAACGCGACACGCCGTCGCCACAATCATAAAACCCGCTATGAACTTAATGTAAGTAAGAACGACTTATTTACGGACTCCGTTAACATACACACATTTTTAAACAAATTTATTTTCTTCTTGCCAAACTTTATTTTCCAAAAGGCCATTTACACATCATGTATTTTATTTGTTTTCATATTCTGTTATATGCATATTAAATTGTTTGTTGTTTAATGTTCGTTGTGTTCTATTCCATTTCTTTTACGTGAATGTAAAGTTTTGTGTTGTATTTGTGGTGGAAATAATTTCGAGAGCAATACCCGTAAATTACGGACGCACATCTACTGTAATAACCAAATAACATACATACAAACACCACACATAGAAGGAGGCGGAAAGAAGAGATATCTTTTCAATTTCAATCTTATTTCGTTTGGGTTTTTGCACGGCTACTCTGTAGCAAGGAATGTCTCATTGGATTTTTAGCGGTTCGGGGAATTATTAATTTCCCAAACACTATATTTTTTAGGCACACAAATGAATTACAAAACTTCTTTTAACAACACAACAAAGTAAGGTTTATTACAGTTGCAGGCGTGAAGGAGTGAGAGTGAGAAAGTGTCTCTTTTGCGTCGCTGGTCTGTATGCTGGTCCTTGGTTCGTAGGAAGCGTGTTTAAAGCTAGCAGTGAGCGAAGTGTTCCAAGTGGAATCAGTGGCGGTCATGTGAGAGAGATGTGTTTCTTCTGCTAGCTCCGGGCTCTCTCTGATGTTGTCCGTTCTACAGAAAAGGGACCAGAAAAAATAGTTCCTGAGAGGGAAAAGGAATCAATGCGCTCTGCCAGTTGATTGGTCAGTGAGTGACCGATTCTCTTAACAGGGGCATTGATTCGCGAAAGGAAATAGATCTGTGGCTGCTACAGATTATTTGAGAACCGTCGTTTCTCGCAAATCAGGTGTTGAAATTTACTAGTCGTTTTCGGAGTTGATAAGTTCATTATTCAGTGTTTTAATCGTGGGTTGATTAGTCCATTTGATACTTTTATATAAGCTGCTGTTAACAGATACGGCTGCTATTAGTGGAAGAGTGAACCGGCGTGCCGCTAAGTGGGCATATGGTTCTTTCGCCTGCATCAGCTGAAAACAGGTCCTTCCAATCCAACCGTCACGCACGGGTTTCTTTTTCGTGCCCTTAAGTTTGTTTTCCATGCGTAATTCCAGCATCCTGTCAGAGGCTTCAGGGAACTCCTGCTTTTTTAAAGTTTTATTTTCTTTATTTTCTTTTTCGTTTTTCTATTCACTACACTGGCGTTGGCTATGGTGATGGCTAGAAACCCTCTACAATACCAGCTACAAGGAAGACCCCAAATATATTTCCATATCTTAAAAGACTCGATAAAAGAGAACTCAGTGAGGATCAATCTCACCAGTATAGTAATGGCTTGTTTGCTCAGTTGTCTCCTTACCCCAGAATTTGATAACTGGCATAACTCAACACAAACATTGGCTTTTGCTGGTGGGGAACTCTTTTTTTTACCAACTATAATGAAGACCCCCCAATATATTTCCATAGAACTCAGTGAGGATCAATCTCACCAATGTAGTTATGACTTATATGCTCAGTTGACTTCTACATCAGCATTGTCTCTCTACCAGTTATTAGGAAGACATAAAATGTATTTCCATATCTTCAAAGATACAAGAATAAAACTCTCAGTGTGGGTCAATCTCACCATTGGAGCAAGACGCTCAATGTGTTCAACTCCATCCAGTTTCATATCCTTTTGGATGATTTCAAAAGAGAAATTGTATAATTCTATAATTTTGGCTTTTTAAAGTCTCAGACCTGAAAACTGAGAAATTTCTTTTATTTATTGGACAAGAGAAAAATATCATAAAAAACTTTCAGAATTTTTTGGAGTGGATCTTAATCTTGATTTTTAAAAAAATCCTTTTTTTTTTATTTCTTCTAATTTTAATTATCTCCCTTGGTTTTCGCTCTTTACAAATCAGTTTTCATCGCTCGCAAACTACGGCTGTTTTCAAATTTAATTCAAATAAGAAATATTAATTTATTTTAAGTTTCTCCCTTTTCTCTAATGTTCGAATTGGTTTAAAAAGCGAAAGAAATCAGATTGCAGGAGTAAGTATAACGGTGTTTTAATTTTTTTCAATTTATTTACAAATAATAATACGTACAGAGATATTTTGTTTTTTTTTACTTACTTGGAATTAAGATGAAATATTTGATTCCAATTAATTAAGTTTGTAAAGTTTTTATTTTATTTTATTTTTAATGTGTTTTGATTTAAATGAAAATAATTTTCATTAGTGCTCGAAATTTTTCCTTTTTATCATTTCAATGTGAAAGTGGCACTAAAAAGACGGACACAAAATTAGGGACCAGTTTAATGTGTACATTGGAATTGAAGCTTCATTAGAATCAACAGACTTGTTAAAAGTCATTTGTTCAAAACAAAATATATGTTTTACTACAAAAAAAACCCCAAACAAACAAAAAAAAACAAACAACTTTTAAACAAAATCAAAATATGTCTTTACCAAATCTTTTTATGCGAAAATATTTCATCTTTGGACCAATCATGTTTTGAAAAGTGATTTAAGTTTCCCAAGAAAAAGAAAATTATAGTATTTTTTCTTTTTTTGTGATTTGAACTAATTAGACCCCTTATACTCACCGCAATTTTTTTATTCAAAAAAAGGCTTACATTTATATGAGGGGTGGGGTCATTTTTACATTCTATTTCAATGTAGAATGATCACCCATTTATGGAACAGGTATTTGGAAAGGCTCCCAGCCCCGGAAATAAAAGGAAAAAAATTAAATACTTCGACTTGTGTTTTCCAATGAGAACTATTCCGGAAATGGAGGATCATTCTACACTGAATTGACATGTGAAAGTGACCTCTCTTATAAAATTTAAAATAATTATTTTTGCTTTTTTTTATTGAGTTTGAGGGTCTAATTTGTTCAAATCATAAAAAATTAATAAATGAATAAAAAAAATACGAGAAAAAATTTTTTTCCCAGGGAAATTTTCCCTTTTTTTTTGTCTTTCCAAAGGATTGTTTCTATTTGCCCTGCCATTTTCCATTTATTTTTTATTGTAATTTATGTAATTATATGTAAAATATCTCTGATAATGATATAAGAATTTTTTTAAATTACCGAAAATATTTACCTTTTCATAGAATAGAATTAAATTCTTCCTGATTATTTTTTCCTTGGAATTTTGTTATTTTTATTTTTTATTTTTTTTTATTCAACTGACATTTTTAAGTGATAATCATGAAAATACTAATGCCCAGTATTTTCATATTTGAGTAAATTTAGATTATCAGAAGCCCATAAGTATCCTATTTACCCTATTTACCAACCCCTCCGCTCAGGCAGGATATGACACAAGGTCAATTTTTTTTTTAGCGGAGTTAAACAGGTTTGAATTCAGAGTTTTCCTTCTAGACTAGTCGCCTCACCAAGGCTGAAGAACCTAGTCTGCCCTACTATTTACCCATAGCTGGAGGGAGAATATTTAGATTCATACCTTTCCCAAGGGCATTAGTGCTATGTGACATGTAATCAGGCTCGTCCAGGATTTGAACTTGTGTCGTCGTGTCCACATCCTGCGACGATAACCATTACACCACAGTATAATGTATACCTATGATTCCTTTCTGCTTTGTTCTTTAAATGATTGCAATTTTCAAACACATTAAGCAAAAATAAAAGATGTAGCTTTGAAAACTTTCTTTTTCTGTGTTGATAATCATATTCTTTCTAATAAAAGAATTTATTTGCTAAAATAATAAGAAATAAAGTTTTAATCAAACATTAAATTATTGAAAAAGGTTTATTATTTGTGTTAGAAGCACAGATATTTTATTTTTAAAAAATGAACTTTTAAGATGTCTTACAAAATAGATACTAGCTTGCCAAGTTTTATAATTTTTAAAAAAAGCAATCTAAGATTTATTGACGTAAATCTTTGATTAACTTTTTAGGATTTTTCAATTAATCTCCTCAATTTCTGCCTTGTTTTTGTTTATATATTTCTTTATTTCTTTTTTTATTCTTAATAATTTTCATTGTTAAAAAGGTTAAAAGAAAAGTTGGGTTTTTTAAAATCAGAAACCAATTGTATATTTTAAAGAGAATTAACAGTTAACTGTGAGATGTTTCAAGTTTTGCTCCTCTCCCAACTCAGAACTAAAAACATTAAAATTGTCAAAGATTATTAAATATTTGACAAATATGTGTTTTGTTGGTTAACTGTTTGTATAAACAATTTTCTCATATATTTCATTCTTTAAACCTTGCTGCACATTTCAGACATGGGAACTGAGTTCACTTGTTTTTCATAGTGGAATACATTTCTGAATTCTCCTCATTTTATATGATGTAGTACATACTGGCCAATAAAAAGAGATTACTAGAACTGATTTGCATATGATTAACAAGTTAGATCATTGGCTTATGGGGCATATTTCTAAATTTAGAATTGAATCTGTGCAGCAAAGGTTTCCTATTCCTCTGTACACATAAATTTGTGAATGATTTTCTCTTATTTTTTTTTTTATCAATAAGAGGTAATTCTTTTTTAATCCATAAATCTTGGACAAAAAAAAATTCTGTTTAACTTATATTCCATTTATATTTTTAATAGAAGTCTAAAAATATTTATGACTGAACAGGAAATCTGACTTATGTTGTGGTTCATTGAAACAAAAATGAACTTATTATGATTTAATAATTGCAAATAATTCATGCATTTCCTGTTGTAACAATAACCTCTTCTTCATTCACAGATATCAATTGCAGGACAGAAGAAAAATTTTGAAGGACATGTCAAATCACATCACAAAGACAACAAATTTTTAAAAAGTGTCCTTCTGCACTTTTACAGTCTTAATTTGAATTGTTACAGTTAAAGATAAAAGAAAAAAAAACTGTTATTCTCGTAATATCAGTACATTTAGTAAATTTCCATTTCAAAAGTACACATAGAAAAACACACTAAAGAAAGAAACAAATTTTGTCAAGTGAGTGGATTAGAATTTTTCATAGTGTAGAAATGTAAATCAAATGAGAAAAATTGTATTATTTTAAAGTTGTCTGAGTTGTCAATATTTTCAGAGATTTCTACTTTAAAAAGACTCATGCAAACACAAAGAGAAAAAAAACAGTATTCCTGTGAAGTATGTGGAGCAGCATTTTCCAGGAATTCCCATGTAAAAATCCACATGCGGACACACACTGGTGAGAAACCTTATTCTTGTGAAGTATGTGGTTTAGCATTTTCAATGAATTCAAATTTAAAAGTACACATGAGGATACACAATGCAGAGAAACCATATTCTTGTGATGTATGTGGCTCAGCATTTTCAGTGAGTTCACATTTGAAGAGACATATGCGGACACACACTGGAGAGAAACCATATTCTTGTGAAGTATGTGGTTCAGCATTTTCTAGGAATTCACATTTGAAAAGCCACATGCGGACACACACAGGAGAAAAACCATATTCTTGTGAAGTATGTGGTTCTGCATTTTCATTGAAAGTAAATTTGAAAAGCCACATTCTACAGCACACTGGAGAGAAGCCATATTCTTGTGAGGTATGTGGTTCAGCATTTTCACAAAGCTCGCATTTAAAAGAACATGTGCGGACACACACTGGAGAGAAGCCATATTACTGTAAATTGTGTGGATCAGCATTTTCACAGAGTTCACATTTGAAAAGTCACATGTGTAAACACACTGGAGAGAGGCCATATTCTTGTGGAGTGTGTGGTTCAGCATTTTCAGCAAATTCAGATTTGAAGAGTCACATGCGAACACACACTGGAGAGAGACCATATTCTTGTGAAGTGTGTGGCTTAGCATTTTCAAGAAATTCATATTTGAAAAGTCACATACAAAAACACTGATGAACGACTGTGATATTTTGAAGTGTGTTGATTAGCACTACCAGACTATTTTACTTAAGACAATGCATGTAAACAAACATTGGATATAAATCTCATTTGTTCACTGAGTAAAGATCAGCAATTAGACTCTGTTTCAGTTTGAAAATAACTTCTGTGAAGTGTATTGATAATATTATATATCTATTTAACATTTTAAAATATATATATATATATATATATATATATATATATATGATAATATCAAATATGTTTTTCACTGAGACTGAATAAAATAAAATTCACATGGAAACATAGCTTACTGTCTATATGGTTATGCATGTGTATCATACATATATATATATATATATATATATATGTATATATAATTTACCATATTTATAAATAGTGTTCAATGGCCATTGGTCTAATGAGTAGAGTGTTCGCCAATGGTCTGAGAGACCGGGGTTCAATCCCAGGTCGAGTCATACCAAAGACTAAAAAATGGTGCTTGATGCCATCTTGCTTTATTATTAGGTAAGGATCAAGGGTAAATTGGAGCAATCCATGGAATGGAGTTGAACCCTTCTCCACACCTTGGTGTAGTAGCTATTGAAATGGTAGCCTTTTGGTCGCCTTTGACTAAAGGGAGACAACTTTACTTTCTTTATATGTAGATTTAAGTTAGAGTAGCATGGAGTCAATGACGCTTTCTGTAACTGTCAGTTTGATGATTGCACAGGCAATAAACTGACAACCACCAATCACCACTGACTCTGTCTACCCTAACGTAGATCTGTCTATATATCAGTTCCATGTTTATTTATCAATTTGTTAATTATTTGTTTTTGTTAAGAAATCTGTACAAGTAATGTTATTTAATTCTCTTTCAAGACTTTTTCTTTGTTATTGAGTTTGTAAGGAATGACCTTTTTTCTTGTTGAGGTGACCTATGTCAAAATTGACAAAACATATCCGTTACTTTCTGTGTTAATGTCAATCAAGTGAATTTTTTGATGAGAATGGGAAATAATTCTTTTGAATAACATTGCTTTAACTTCCCTCCCACTCACATCAAGCATTAAATTTTATTTAAATAATTTCAGACGATAGAACATCACATTGTCTTTAATTGGAATCATTTTGAGATGAGGCGTCTTAATCTGAGAATTGATTTTTATTTATTGCGGACTTTTTGTCCTCATCTTGGTAGTTTTTTTTTGTGTTGTTTCTTCTTTTACTACGTTTCGGCCAACTTTCACCTCAGGCCTTCATCAGGTGATTTACCATGACCTTGAATAGGAATGCTGAGTCTTGTAACCGTATTCCCAGTAATTACTGCCTTCCATAGTTGTTGTCTCTCGCACCAAAAAAAAAAAACAAAAAAAAATACGAAGATGAGGACAAAAAGTCCACAATAAATAAAAATTAATTCTCAGAACATCACATATTTAAATACTTTGATTAAAGATTAATATAAAAGAATGAAATGTTTTATGTTGGTAAGTATTTCGACTATAAATAAACTCATCCTCTTGAAACTTTGTGTTTTTTCATATTTTTACATTTTCATATATATATATATATATTACTCATGAAAATAAAGATGAAACATTTGATTCTGATTTGATTTAAATTTATACTATTTGATTTTTTTATTTTATTTGTTTTGATTTAAATTAGTTGTTCTTAACATTTTTCCTCTAGTTTCTTCTTTCTGAATAAGACATGTATCCCCCCCCCATCCACCATGTTATAATTACACTGGTAAATTTACGTGATCTATGGTCACTTGGCCTAAAAGACACCATCCTAGGCGTAAAAGTCACTGGAGAAGATGGAAATTAATGAGAGGATCGAAGAAGTCTCTGTGGAACTTATACAGTTCTTTGATGATAAAAGGTTGTTATTAATAATGAGAGAGAAGCTACAGACAACAGAAGAAAATCCCTCAACATAATCACACGGACACTACACAAGAAAAGTTATCTCGTTGTATACCCAATTAACTTCTCTCAAAATAGTAATGATAGCATGACAGACTATGTAATAAGGACAGAAATCAGCTCAACAGCCCTGAGAAATGCTAGACAAACAGTAAATGATGCTTTGCCAATAACAATGATATTGAAATGTTTGCCAAGACACTTTGACCCCTTTTCCATCTATTTAACTCACAGCAACGAGGAGCCGACATTCTTGGAATTCAAAACCAAACTCCACAGAAGAAATGCTAAAATGCAAAGACTAGTCTGTGACAGTAGAGCTATCCTCACGAAACACTGGAGTGATTCCACTTCAAACCTGCTGATCATTCTGCAGGTCAGATATGTCTTCTGATGACATGATTGATTTGTTAGCTGTCAACATTATATTTTTTAGATCCAGACAACAGATCAATCGTGAGATGGAGTCACTGGTCAGTGAGTAAGTGAATGAGACAGCACAATTAAGAAAGTAACAAAAATAAAAGTCGACGCCAAGAAATAAAATAAACAGCAAATATTTAGTATGTAAAAAAGTCTTTCAAAGATGATACAGAGGTGTTAGGTTTAGGCTTTTCTATCTTTTGTTTTCTATTTTCTGAGCAGTCTGGTACAAGGTCAAAAACTCTGAGCTTTGGGGGAAACTTTGCACCAACTTACATGCTGCTCTTTCTCGGCCTGCTGTGCAGGGCAAATCTGTCATTTTATGTATATTCTCAAGTGAGGTTAGAGATTGGGGTGAATTGAAATTGTTTAGAAAAATGTGAATTTCATAGTTGATACTTTATCCTAAATTTAGAAAAATATCACTTTGGATAAGTGACAGGTAACCTTGATGTGTCAAAATAATTCAGCCATCTTTTAGCTGCTTTTTTAGTTAACAATAACATTACATTTTCTTTTAGTTGTTTTCCAATTACAATTTACTTTCTCATCAAATTCGTTTCTTCATTAAAATAACATAATTTTTATCTACAGTTCATTTCAAACATTCATTACGCCATTGCACATTTGTAATATATTTCTCTGTTTTTCTTTTGGTTAATAAAATTTCTCTGACTCCTGTACAAATACAGAGACCACTCTAGTAGTGATGACATCATGAAATTAACTTCCTCATTTTCAAAGGCTATGAAAAATGAGAACCGCGACGGTCTAGACATGTTTTTACATGTAATGGAAAGGGACATCTGATTAAAATCTATCCGAACAAATTCAACAGAAGATGAAAAACGATGGTGTAGAAATAACATGAAGACCTTAGCGTCATAATCGCCCCATTGGAATGGAACAACCAAAAGAAATTGACGAACATTATTCGAAATGGTGAGCTGCATGATCGAAGAAAGCAGTCCACCAAAAACTCTGTGAATCTCTGCTGTTATGACGTCTGCAGTAGCCCGAAACAGTTGCTTTAACAACTGCTTGAAGCAGACCCCCTACTACACAGTAACAGGGAGAAACCCTACCTTTCAAAAATTAATATTTTCAGTTCAGCGAGTTATGCTTACAAACACTCGAAAAAGAAATTAGACTGAAGATGCGAGAAAGAAATATTCGTCGGATATGACAGAAGCAGCCGAGTGTATTTAGTTTACTACCCTGAAAATTGTCCTCAAACACAGGTTAAATTCATCAACAACGTAGCCAAGCAGCAACCTCAAATCTACCTACCAAATGATAATGACGATGATCTTCCCCAAAGAGATCTGAAAAAAAAAAATCCCCAATCAGAAGAACCTTCTAATTAGCAACTTAGCGTCGACAAACAAATACCAAAGTGGATCACCATACTCAAAGACAACGGGAACGGAATGTCCCTTTCTATTTGGGTGATTATGTAACAAAAGCCAAAAATCAAAACGACCAGGCACTTATCAACATTGATTACTGCAACAAAGCCACGTATAAAGTGCCACGAACCTATAGGGAAGCTATAAACTCCCCAAAGGCTCACCACAGGATCAAAGCAATGTAGGAGGAAATGGACTCCCTAAATGAAAACAACTGTAGCATTTTGTTCCGTCACTCTTGCCTCTTGCTATTGTAGTTTTTCGCTTCATCACACTTGCTTTTTGTTATTGTATATCTTCGTTCCATCACGTCCTTCAGTATTGTGCTGGAACCACCTCTCTATATATAGTACAATCCGTATGCGTGTGGTGTTGGTTTCACTGCACTCTCTATAAATTTTTTGTGTCAATGGCAGCCATTTTTTCCGTCAAAACGACCCAGCATGCTATACGCGTTTTCACGCGCTTTGCTCGAGGATGTAAGTTATCCTCTTCACTGCACCCACTCCCCTCTGATCTCATGATCATATAAGTTATCCTCTTCACTGCACCCCCTCCCCCTCTGATCTCATGATCACATGAGTTATCCTCTTCACTGCACTCCCTCCCCCTCTTATCTCATGATCACATAAGTTATCCTGTTCACTGCACCCCCTCCCCCTCTGATCTCATGATCACATAAGTTATCCTCTTCACTGCACTCCCTCCCCTTCTGATCTCATGATCACATGAGTTATCCTCTTCACTGCACTCCCTTTCCCTCTGATCTTATGATCGCATAAGTTATCCTCTTCACTGCACTCCCTCCCCTCTGATCTCATGATCACATAAGTTATCCTCTTCACTGCACCCCCTCCCCCTCTGATCTCATGATCACAAAAGTTATCCTCTTCACTGCACTCCCTCCCCTGTGATCTCATGATCATATATGTTATCCTCTTCACTGCACCCCCTCCCCCTCTGATCTCATGATCACATAAGTTATCCTCTTCACTGCACCCCCTCCCCCTCTGATCTCATGATCACATAAGTTATCCTCTTCACTGCACTCCCTCCCCTCTGATCTCATGATCACATAAGTTATCCTCTTCACTGCACCCCCTCCCCCTCTGATCTCATGATCACATAAGTTATCCTCTTCTATGCACTCCCTCCCCCTCTGATCTCATGATCACATAAGTTATCCTCTTCACTGCACCCGCTCCCCCTCTGATCTCATGATCACAAAAGTTATCCTCTTCACTGCACTCCCTCCCCCTCTGATCTCATGATCACAAAAGTTATCCTCTTCACTGCACCCCCTCCCCCTCTGATCTCATGATCATATAAGTTATCCTCTTCACTGCACTCCCTCCCCTCTGATCTCATGATCACATAAGTTATCCTCTTCACTGCACCCGCTCCCCCTCTGATCTCATGATCACATAAGTTATCCTCTTCACTGCACTCCCTCCCCCTCTGATCTCATGATCATATAAGTTATCCTCTTCACTGCACTCCCCCCCCTCTGATCTCATGATCACATAAGTTATCCTCTTCACTGCACCCTCTCCCCCTCTGATCTCATGATCACATAAGTTACTAAGAGGTGGCAATCGTCTTTGATGAGCCTTTCTTCGTAGGGGTTGAAGGAACTCTTCTGGTGACATCACTTCTGCGTCTATAACAGGAGGGTTCGTATCATTCCGTTGTAGTTGACTGTCTCTTCTAACTCAGCAAGTGAATTATCTGACCGGGTCCTATTAAGTAGCAGAGTCCCTGATTCATTAGCAGATGATGCACCTTCATGATCGTCTCTTCCTGAAGCAGTTTTTTTCGTACCGAGGGTGAATATTTTTTATGTGGTGTGGCATACCATTGACTCGAATAGTCTGAGGACGGATTATTGCATCAACTCTTCCCTTTACTGAATTTAGCAGTACAGTATCTGTTTGGGTCAACCCCCCGCCCTAAACAAGGTCTCCTACTTGATATGATCTTCCCGTAACTTTTGGTATTGGTGTCACTTTGCCTATTCCTATTATGCACTGCTTATATTGATAGATCCCATTGGCTGGAGCGGTTGACGATATTACATCAACTCTAGGAGTAACGTTGTATCAATACTCAGCCTCTCGAATGGAGCACTGTGTCCTGCCTGCTATTCTCTTATAGATGTGGTGACACCCCTTCGCTATCCCATGATCCTCTGGAGTGTATGCATACTGGTATCGTACTCGCACTCCCCATTCGGTCGCGAAGTTCCGAAAGTCTCAGCCACAAAAAGTCGTGTCGTTATCCGTTAATATTTCAATCAGAGGACCGCGTTTGCCGAAAATAGATTTCAGTTGTATAACTGAAACTGAATCCTGGTACGACTGTGGCCGCCATACAGTGTAACGCGTTCGGCCCCAATCTGTCAATGTTAGAAAATGATTGCCATCGTAATAAATCACGTCAAAGCCTATTTGCCACCAGTTGCCACCAACCTCAAGTTTACCCTTCTTCCACTGGACTGGAGCAGGGTTTGCTGCATGACACTCTTCACAAGTTTATATGGCTTATCTAACGGTCGCCTTTGAAACTGTGGGATACACTGTTCGGTCGAAATAGATTGTGCGCCGAACTCTAGGTGTATGGCACAGATCTGCTCGATGGTTAAGTGATCCGTTAAAGCAGTGCATGTCGGCGCTTCTTGTTCCATCATTCTAAACTACTTCAATACGTGGGTAAGTTTATCTACCAGATTTTTATGTGACATGGTCAGTTTCCCATCGTCTACCATGCCATATTCTTCAATCGGCTGTCATAAAGCCGATAATCGCCAGTGCACCAGTATTTCACTTGTGGCTTTCGTCCTCAATCGGGATTTACCCATGAAGGTGTCTGTTAGCCAGTGGTACATGCATGGCGAATCGGCGTACAGGTGTAGCACCTTGGAGAAACTCGATTCAAGTCAGCTCTATGAATCAGCTTTATGACAGTTTAAAACTGGAAAAACTTGTAAAGATACGTAAAAGAGACAAACAAAAAACATTTGTATGAAGTGTGTGGATCAAAATTGTCATATAATTCCAGTTTTTAAACACACATTTGAATAAACCCTACTCAAGTCAGCTGCACGAATCAGACTTGTGTAGAGACGCAAAAGAAGTGGTATGACATTCGTATGAAGTGTGTGGATCAGAATTGTCATATAATTCCAGTTTTAAAACACACACGTGAAAACACACTGTGAAAGAAACATTCTAGTGAATTATGTGGATCATCATTTTTACAGAATGTCTGTTTAACAACACACGTAAACACACTGGCGAGATAGCAAATTCCTTCGAATAATTTCTGTTTTTTAAAAAACATGTGAATGTACACTGGAGAGAAACAACTTTTGCTGTGGATCTGCATTTTCCCAGAACAATAGTTTAAAAGGACAGATGCAAATACATTGAAAAGAAACAATATTGTTTTGAAGACTGTAAATCAGGATTTTCAAAGAGCTCACTTTTGAAAAGCTACAAAAAACATGTTGGAAAGGGTAAGGATTACGACTGCTTGACAGCAAGAGAACATTTGTTTATAAAATGTGTGGATCAACATTTTCATAAAATAATCATTTAAAAAATACGTAGACTCACCAAAGAGAAACAATATTCTTTTGAAGTCTGTGAATCAGGATTTTCATTTAGCTTTCTTTAGAATTTGTGGTATGTTCTGTAATATAAAAGCTTATACAATAATGAAAGATGAAAAGTTCTCAGTCTAACCAAGAAGGAAAATACAATTTTTTAGAATTTTTTTCTTTTGAAGACTTAAATAAACTTGAAAAATCAATATGACAAGTTTATTGAACTGAGATGATCATTTGGAATGGAATGTGCTTTTCATGGTTGGAAGTTTTTCTCTTCTTGGTCAGCATCTGGGGTATGACAATAAACTGGATCTGGTGGTGAGGCTCCAATTATTTCACTTCAATGTGTATTGTATCAAAAATGTTAACTGGGTTGAAATAAGGTTTATATTCAATATGTATTTGCAGTATCCAAATCAAAACTCTCTAAAAATGTTTTTTCACTTGTGTGTGTTTTTAAAGTATAATTCTTTAAAAATGCTAATTATCCAATCAGTCTGATGTATGTTCATATATGACTAAATTGATAACAGCTGAAAATGCTGACCGAAAGGTTTTACAAAAATATGGTTTCTCTCCAGTGTGACTTCTCATCTTTTTAGACTGGAATTCTTTTAAGTGCTGATCCACAGATTTGAAAAGAATATGATTTCTCTCTTGTGTGTGCCCACATGTAGCCTTTCAAAACTGAACTCTGTGAAAATGCTGATCCACATACTTCAGAAGAAGATGGTTTCTTTCCAGTGTGTGATCACATGTGATTATTTAGAGTGACACTATCTGAAAATACTGATCCACAAAATAGACAAGGAAATGGTTTCTCTCACATGTAGTCTCATTTCACCGTTTAAAACTGAAATTTGTAAAAATGTAGAACCATAGATTTGACCTGAATACCGTTTCTCTCCAATATGTGTTTGCATATGTTCTTTTAAACTATAATTTTTTTTTAAATACTGATTCACAGATTTTACAAGAATATGGTTTCTCTTCAGTGTGAGTTCACATATGTAGTTTTAAACTATAACTTTAGGAAAATGCAGATTCACACAGATCAAATCCCTATGGGTTCTTGAAAAAACTATTTGAAGAAAAACGTAGCAGTTACCTGGAAAGTACCCCCGCTAAAATTGACTTATTTCCCCAAGATACCCCAAAAGGCCCAAACAATGAAATCTCACAGCAAATATATCCCTGATAACAGCAGGTGCTTCATCAATGGGATTCAATTTAAAAGAAACAACCTGAGAAGAAACCAAAGCAGTCATAAAAACATCAAAGGTCAGCCTCTGCTCAAGCTCAGACTCTGTCCCAGGTTCAAATAATGTCCCCCATAACATTTATAAATGCTGCCCTCAACTCTTTTGTATACTTCGGAAGTTTCTAAAAGTAATTTGGAAAAGAGGAAAATAGTAGAACAATGGAAATAATCTGAAGGCATTTGGATCCTAAAAGAGGAAGGAAGAAGTAAAATTAACTGATTCAGATACTATTATTCATTAAACACCGAAGAGAAAATAGTTTCTTTTAGCATTCTTGTGATTTTACAAAATTTTACAAAAGAACAACTACATTAATATTTCATAAAAAAAACGGAGGCTCAGGTATAACAGGATGTGTGGAAGCCACAGAAGTCGTCTCGCAATTATTGAAAGAAGCTAAGTCAAATAAGGAATGGCCTAGCAATATTATGGTTGAGACTCAAAAACGCTTATGGATCTATACCACATAAGACCAATAAAGAGACTGAGTAAACCAATTCCGAAAAGAAATTGTAGCAATCTGGGAAAGAAAAGATAAGTGAAAAAACTGGTTAATTAAAGTAGACAAATCTCGCTTCCCAGGCGAAAATTCTTTGGCCTCTGTCTATCTACGATTTCATAGAGAAGTTGAAAAAAGTATCAGCTTGCGATTTTGATGATTGGGCCTACTTCAGTGCCTCAGCAGTACTGCACTTTATGGCCATTCTAACATACTAGAAATCTAGTTGAAGAACTTAAGGTTTTGAAATTAAGAACAGCATTGCAGTATAAGACATCAAAAGATGCTAAAATGACCAGAGCAGGCATTGAAATCTACTTAGATAGGTAACTGAAAGCTGCAAGTGAATAACAATTTGAAAAAGAACAATTCCGAGAAAGATCAATATTAGGATCAGTACCAACTGGGCACGCAAGATTTGGGATTTCCTCCCAACTATTTGGATGGACAAAATAAAAGGAAAAGAGAATTGTCGACTCATAGAGGATGAAACACGTGGGAAAGAAGACGAGAAAACATGAGCAATAATGGTGAAGCTGAAACAACAAGAGGCATAGATAAAATAGGACTCTATATCTCAATATAAAATCAAATAGTTTGATGTATGGCATGACCATAGGAACCATAAACAAAATTTTGATTTATTCCATATATGATATCCTCCCTAGCCTGACAAACCTCCATATATGGAGCAAAACGAATTCAACATTACGTCCATTATGCACGCCTGAAGAAACTTTAAAACATTCCGAGTAGCTGTCGAACAGCACTTGCTGAAGGACATTGCAGATGGTGGCTCAACCATTAAAGGTGATTGAAAAAAAAAAGTCTCTACAACAATTAAACACAGGGAAAATTGAGATAGGTTTCATGTTAGCTTTGAAAAACTTTAAATAAAAGAAAAACCCCATATCAAAAATCCTCTTACCTGCAACAGATGGGAACTAAGGGTTGACTTAGCGCCGACATTAAAATTTTCAGTTCACGGAGCAAAATCAATCTCATGCTTAGACATGGTATTCGAACAAGTTACAGAATATTATGTGGAAACTGACAGTGTCATGAGAGAAACATGCTGATGAAAATGGAACACAATGAACCACTCATACAATATCAAAGTAACTGAATGAAAGTATTTTGTCTCACAATAGAAGTAGGCATGGTAAGTTTCTATGGCGTAGTGGCTAAAGTGCTGGACTGCTGCCTCGAAGTAAACGAATTCGAACTCTAGTCACGTTATTTAATTTACTTTCGGACTAATATCCGTAGGGAAAGGTATGAACCCTCTTATCCCACCAGCTATGAGTTAATTGTACCACTACTGCACATCTACTAAGATAGCTTTTGGCATTAAATACCTCATAAAAGTTGATATGCTATTAAAGAAAGGAAGTAAGAAGTAGGCACAAATAGATTTACTGAAAAATCCCTTAGAAGGATCCTATCAAAAATTATTTTTGTTGGGGCCGCAAAAAAAGCAAAACAATTTCTGATATTGCTGAAATAACAGCAAAATGGCTGCGAATAAAACAAGTGTAGCAGTCACAGATCTATTTTCTCTCGCGAATCAATGCCCCCGCCAAGCGATTCAGGCACACACTGACCAATCAGCGGACAGAGCGCATTGATTCCATCTTACTCTCAAGAACTATTTTTCTAGCCCTTTTTGGAAGTCAGCCAGCAGAACAGAGAGCACATGACCAGCAGAGAAGAGAGACTTTTCTCTTGTAGCCTGCCACTGGACACTCCATGCATTGAAGATCTTCACTGAAGATAACTGCTGCTACAGCTACACACTAAAGAAGATAACGGCGGCTACCTGCGACACACTAAAGAACTAACGCTGCTACCTGACACCCAAAATAACTTTTCTCACTCTGGCACAAGTCTACTTTCTGTCATAAAAATAAACCATTCATTATTGTTCTTCAAAGAAGTTTTGTTATTTCGTTCAGCGGTACATAAATAACTACACAGGGTAAAACATGAATGAACAAGCAACACCAACAAAACCACAATTAGTTTTCCATTTAGAAAATATTTTTTTATTTTCATTTTCATTATCGTTTTTTAAAAAAATTCAATTGTTTTTAACAGTTGCAATTGCATTGTGCATAATGTAAAATATAATTTTCTTAAATTTTAGATGACATAATTGTGGACATGAAAGTGAGACTAACGGCAGCTCTCGACAAAAGAGGGTTCGTTTGTGTCTGGCGTGCAGGTCAGTAATCTGATACGAAGGAAGAAACACCGCCATTACGGGGTGAAAGAAAAGAAAAATACTCACCGCTGTTTCAATAATCCACCTTCAGCTCATTCTAAAGGAAAAAAGAGAAGAGGCCCCCGACCGGAATTTTTATAGGCTAAGGAAATGGATTATGGGTAGAGTGACGGGAATAAAAACCGACTCGTTTTCTTTTTTTTTTTTTTTTTTTTTTTTGTGGTCACTTTTTCTCGGCGAGAAGCAGAAGCAGAAGGTGGAAGAGGAACGAAAAAAGAAGCACAGAGAGAGAGAGAGAGAGAGAGAGAGAGAGAGAGAGAGAGAGAGAGAAAAGGAGAGTGAGAGAGAGAAGGAGGAAAGTGGAGGAGGATCGCAAAGAGGGAAGTGGTGTAGCAAGCACTTTAGACTGAAATCTAAAGATTCATGGTTCAATCCCGGGTTCAACACTCAGGGAGATCATCCACCCTAAAACTACTATAATTTAACACACACACGCTTAAAATCCTTTTAAGCAGTACACATGTATTTTAACACGTATCATTTGTGTTATGATTTGTTTACTATTTTAATGTGGATATATTTACATGATGTGTAGTGAATTAAATAAAAAAAGGAGGCAACAATACAGTAATTTGAAAGTTCTTCCTCCTTTCAGAGAAAAACAATGAAAGGTCCAGAGCGTCATTTAGCGTTTGTCCTCCTAGACTTCGAAACCTTGAATCGGACCTTCGCACGTATAAATAGTTCTAACGTCTTAGAACGGCAAACGCACGTGAATATCACTGTGAGAACAAACAAAAACACAGCCGCTACCCTAGAGACTTGAATGGCCAAACAAGAAAATATATGGTGAACGACTACTCACGTGAAAACCAGTGCAGCAGGAGAAAAAAATGTGTTTTCAGTTCGGCGACTTCTACATCCCCAAGTTAACACGATTCCCTCCTCTCTGTCTCTGCGTCTTCTCTTCATCTCTCGAACCAAAATGGAAAAAACAGCGCCCCGAGGAGGCTTGTTGCGCATGCGTCACGAAACTTTCGCACCATCACGTTTTCCGGCGAAATTCACTCCGAGCATAAACACATGGTGTAAATCTAATCATTAATTTTCCAGACTATTTGAAAAATATCATTCAAATATCATTTTCATTGAGTATATTATCCTTAAGATGCATAAATCCAATGAATAATATTTTGATTTATTTATAAGTGTTTGAAATTCTATTCAAAGTTTCTTTTTTTTTAGAAAAAAACTGGATATTTATCTCAAGATTTTTTTAGTAAAATTATAATCCTTCATTGTTAAACGTCTTTGTCCTTAAGATGTATGTAACCATGGGGAGGTAAGAAACCGTTCTAAAGAAGTTTATTGTCCTGAGGGAAAAGAAATCAAAGTGGATTTTAGAAGAAGAGAGAAATACAATTCGTATATATAATAGCAGGATGGATTTTCGAAGGGTAGTGTGGGGAAAAAATTGTGTTTTGTTTATTTTATCGCAGGAATTTTTGTTATGAAAGAGAATTTACGATTCATTGGATGAAAAAATATTGGAAATTTATTACTTTTTTTACGTGTCCCTTTAAATTTATTACTTTTTTTACGTGTCCCTTTATTATCATTATTATTATTATTATTATTCATTTTTTTTATTTTATGTGTCCTTTCTTTGGGTTGAATTCCCTTTTAATCTATAGAATATACATTTTTTTAGCCTTAAAATAATCACCAAAAACATACATAAGAACATTCTAGAAATTTTGGATCAAAACCGTATTAGCATTGAAGTTACATTTTTATATTTTTTAACCAATCAGCTAAAAACATAGAATAAGAATATTCAAGAAAAACAGGATTGGAAATCAATTAATAGAAAATATTTAGGCTCTAAAATAGATAAGTAAAAATACGAATCTGATTGGTCAATAAATGTCTACGCGCTAAAATTTTAGGACTGCAATAAAACTATTTTTTGATCCACTACTAAAGTATAAGTAACAACGAATTTAATCAACTCAATGAGTAGTCAAGTAGTCATGTTAGCTGTCGGTCAGTGAAATTCCTTTCTTCCACGGCCAAAAGGTCATGACCAAGTCGCAGATGGTCGCGATTAAGATTCAAAAGGAAAAACTTGCGAACTTTCTTTCATCAATGCGACACGCTGTCGCCACAATAAAAAAAAACACAGTCTGGACTTAATGTAAGTAAAGAACTATGTATTTAACAGACTCTTTTAACATTTAAACACACACACACACACACACACACACACACACACACACACACACACATGTGAACAATCTTATTTTCTTTTAACTGGCCAAAGTGTATTTTCAACAAAGGCCATTCACACATTCAGCAGCAGCGGAACTCTTTCTAAGATAACTCGGAGAATGAGTTTATAAAATACACATTTAAGATTCAAAAGAAAAACTTTCAGCAATGCGACACGCTGTCGCCACAATCTTAAGACAAACACAGTGCGGACTTAATGTAAGTAAAGACAATTATTTCATCCAACTTACTTCGACCAACCATGGAACTATTTATTTAACAGACTTTATTAACATTTAAACACGCACACGTGTGAATAATCTTATGTTCACCTAACTGGCCCAAGTGTATTTTCCACAAAGGCTACTCGCACATTGTTTTTCATTTATTTTCACTCCTGTTTTCTTATGAATATTAAATTGTTTGTTTTTTAATGTTCGTTGTGTCATATTCCATTTCTTTTACGTGATTATAAAAATTTGTGTTGTATTTAAGGTGGAAATATAACTGAGAGCAATACCCGTAAAATACGGACGAGGACTCACTCACATGCACCCACTACATATATTGGAAAGAACATATCCAAATAAATATCCAATTACATAATTCCCCCACAAATCTATGGCATAAAGCCCTTGCTTCGTACTTTGGTACGAAAATACGCGAAAGGTAAAGGTTCGGTGGCTGACTCCGTATGCGAGTCGACCACGTGGGGAAGACGCCTTCTGCTTCTTCTTTTAGTTTCACGGCGGGATAGAGAAGAGATGTGCCTACTATGGTTCTGCCTGAAGTTACAGATTTCAGGACTTTGAATTTCAATTTCGAAAAGTTGAATTCGTTTTTTCTACATCTCATCAGCCACTGAGAGTTGCTGCTTGCTATGAAATATCTGGTCCTAAAATATGTGCTTTGGACGTTATAATTCAACTTTTAAAAGTTGAATTCCGCTTTTTACTTCACGGCAAGAGAGAGAGAGAGAGAGAGAGAGAGAGAGAGAGAGAGAGAGAGAGAGAGCAGACGTGCCTAATGTAACTGGAACGGAAATTGACTGATTTTGGGACTTTGTGGTTCAACTCCGAAAAGTTAAATTCGCCTATTCGCCTTAATCCCAGCATATGCGAAACATACCTGGAAAAATTATGTGGTCTGGTTGAGTCTAGAAAAAGGAGTATTTGAAACAAGCACCTCTTTACACTTGATCTCCAACCTGGATTGTAACAGGAAGAAAGAAAAGAAGACATTACCAACTGCATGGTAGACTACTGAAAGAAACAGAAATTAGAATTTCGGAGAGAAAAAAACAGGACAAAGGCCTAAAGTCTTTTCAAGAACTACAGCAATTCTGAATGTGGAGTGCATATTTTGCTTTGTACAAATTCCCGTGGGTTAATTTTGTTTGTAAAAATCCTGTTTGAGTAAGCGTATTCCTTTCCTTCTTTCTCTGTTGTACTAATATTTTCGTGGGTTAATTTTGCTTGTGGTAACACATCCTATAGCAACTGTTTTATATTGTTTTATTTTGTTACTAGGTGCCTAGGTTTTTTTGAAAATATTGTTACGCTCGCATATGGGAAAATATATGCAACTTTGTTGTAAATAAACTTTTTCGTGTTGTAACCAAACAAAACCATTTGTGTTTTCGTCCTATTTTTTCCCTCCCTATTTTGTTTCAGATGCAGGCTAAGGTCGCAAGAGGATAGATTTCCGACAAAGGCAAATTGTCATAATGGCTGAAATATTTTGATAACAAAGAGAATTATGAAAAGAAGGCGTTAAGACCTCAAGGTCATAGTTATGATTTCAAAGCGATTTTATTAGCTCAATTTAACTGAGGAATGTTTAAATGTCTTTTCAAATTGCAATTCATTAAAAATGCAGATAAAAAGTTATTATCCAATGTGTGTTCACATATGTCTCTTCAAATGTGAACTCTATGAAAATGCTGAGGTACATACTTTACAAGAATATTGTTTCTCTTAGGTATATGTGTTATCATGAGGCGTTTCAAATGTGGATTCCATGTAAATGCTGAACCTCACACTTCACAGGAAAATAGCTTCTCTTCAGTGTGTGTTCACATGTGTAATTTTAAGCTGGAACTATGTGAAAATGCAAATCAACAAATTTCATAAGAAAATGGTTTCTTTACTATGTATATTCACATGTGTTTAGTTAAACAAGATTTCACTGAAAATGAAGATTCACAAATTTCATAAGAAAATGGTTTCTCTCAAGCATGTGTCTGCATATGACGTTTTAATTGTGAACTCACTGAAAATGCAAATCTGCATTTACAAGAAAATTGTTTATCTTCAGAGTGGTTTTGCATGTGACTTTTCAACTGAGAACTCTGTTTAAATGATAACACATACTAAAAAGAAACCGTATTCTTGTGAAATATGTAAATTATCATTTAAATGAAATGCCATTCTTGATATAAGAAAGCTGTATACAATCAATCATTTATCCAAAAAAAGAAGTGTACTTGTGTCAAAGGTTTTATAGTCTTAAAAAACAAGCTAAATGAAACATTTTTCACCTTGAATTTATTTGAAGATATTATTTATTTCAATGTACTATATTTATTTCAACTCTGAAATACTCTGGATAGGAAAGTAACAATTTCAATCAATCAAGATATTTTTTTTTACATTGAAAAGAGTATAATGTTTATATATCAACATGTATATTAGTATTTGCTTAATAGGGATTTATCAATAGCAATGAGACATAAGCCTGATTTACAAGTTAACATGTTTTAATTCCCTCAGTCAGATATAAGGGAGATAACTCCAACATAAACAGAGTAGTGATAAGGTCCAAGAAATTACAAAGAGCAACTTTTCTTTTCTTTTCTTTTTTTATTGTTGATAAGTTAACACTTTTAACAGTGGAACTGATTTGTTTTTTTCTAAATTAATGAAAGAACAGAGTACATTAAATAAAAAAAGAAACATATTTGTAGGACTGTAACTCTTGTTTCAAATCTCAAATAAAAGTGTTATCAATGCCATTGTTCATTTCAATAAACAGAAGCTATGTAACTTTGAAGAGAAAATAAAAGGAAATGTACTGCCTAGTACAGAGATTGAACACAAAACCTCCAGTTTATGATTAATGTTTTTTTTTTTCATAGATCTGTCACCTGTGTTATTTAGAATGGTTCAGCCAGTTGAGAGATATAAAAGCCAAGGCAGTTTCTATTAAGGGACAACTTTTTTCTGTTGCCTGGACGATCTTTGCCCCATAAATTTCAAAGCTGAAAAAGAAACACAAACACAAAAAGCAAGAAAATATATCCAGAGTGGAAACAAACATTCTTGAAAGGAAGAATAATCTGAAACCTCAACAATTAAAAGAACTTTGGATCCTGTACAATTTCAAACAGGTGGATGGGGTGCATAAGGAGGACCCAAAGGTAAAAAAAACTCAGGTCAGGTGACTGAGGTAGTGATGAGCATACTCCCTGAAGACTCTTTGATGTTTGGCCAGCTTGAGAAATTTATGTACTCTCTTATCCTTCCAGCTATGGGTTAAATAGTTCTACTACTGTCCTTCTACAAGCTTTGGTATTAAATAATCCATGGGAGATGATATGCCATTAAACAAAACAAACAAACAAACAAACAAACAAAAGAAACTCTCTCTATATAGGGTTATTAAACTAACCTCTCGGCAGGATATCAGGGGGGTCATTCTAGAGGATACCAGCTGTAAATAGATGGGTCAAGACCAATGAGCCAGACCGTCAGAACTTCAGCCACATTCAGTACAGAAGTGCAACACTTGCAAATGGTGAAATTGAGATTAGCAAGTTAGAATATCCGGGACCCAAAGGGCTGAGGATTGTAGGTTTTAACTTCTTAATTGCCATCAGTTGTTTCAGATTGATATATGTTGTATACAAGAGATCCACTTTGATTTAAGCAACTGTAAAAAGATTCTAAGAACTACAAGCTTTTTTCAGCATATTTTGATGGTTACGCAATTGGTATTTCTTGGCTGGTTTGCAGTCCATAGAACATAATGAATACACTTGTGTTTACAGATTCGACAGGCAGACTTTGTATGCTGGATGTTTAAAGGACAAGTCATTTTGATTTATGCACCCAATGTCAAGAGTGAGCTTCAAAACTTTTTAAAAACATTTCAGTCCCTTCATGACATCATCGAAATGGGTTAGTTTTGTATGATTGGAATGCCATCCTTGATCCCAGTACGGACCATAAGAGGGATACACTAACCTAGATTCAAAATATTTTTGAGAATTAGTCAAGGGACCGAAACTCATAAACAAATTTCAAAATGAGTATCCTAGTAGGATTGCATGAATTTGGACTGGTAGGGTTGATTCGGGTTTGAGGCAGCTTTTTAGCAACATCAACCAAGTATTAGTTGGGAGAATCAACCGATACTTTTCAAGTGTTTAATGAGAAAGATTTTCAGAGCCAGCTCGAACATTAAAATGGGAAGTGATGAGGAGCTGTGCATAAGATTAGAAGATGGGATAATCTGAAATCCAAAATTAGATTCTTTGCTGCTAACTAAAGCAGACTACCTAGATAAACAAGCAGTGTAAACGATGTTAGAATCTAGAATAAAAAGGGCTCTGCAGGTGGACGATCGAGTAGAAATTAACTGAGGAAGAGCTGGCTTTTTTACATAATAAGAACAATCAGGCTCTAGTAGTTTGGGCTAGGTAAAAAAGAATGTCATGTGAAGCGGTAAATACGGTTCATGATCAAGAAGCTGAAGAACTAAGAAATATTTCACAGCAATATATCACGAAAGTCACATCATCAGATGAATGATGTGACCATAAACAAAAGCACTCACAAAGAATCTGATGATGACTACTTTCAGAAGCTATTCACTAGGGAGTCTAGAATGAGTCCAGCTCACTTTGAAACCTATCTTGTGAGTTTCCCTGGCCTTGGAATGACGGAAGCAGCTTTGGGGTAAGAGACCCATAACAGAGAATGAAATCTGGTAATTACTGAAGAAAGTCTGTAGACTCCCAGCATCAATGGCCTTCCTTGTGAAATCTACTTGAGGCTGTCACATATGTTTCAAATCTTGCAAACAATGATCTATAATAACAGGATGAGGTAGAGAGTTATAACCAAATGCTTCACTAGAAGTATAGTAAAGTGGCTCTGCAAGAACAAAAATGGTGGAGATAGTGTAGAGAAAATAAAGATTCATCTTAAGCAAAGGCTTTATTCAAGCAAAATCAGTTACAAACTCAACAAATAAAGAAAACTATTATATAAAACATCCAGAGTTAGAGTAGGTCACTTTTGATTGCCATAAGGACAAATTATATCAAAGGAAATATTGATAATAGGCAACAGAATAACAAGTGGAGGTCACTCAGTGACTGATAGGAAAAAGTTAATCACATAAAAAGCAGATGCAGTTAACTGGTTCAAGAGAAATACAAGAGTAGGCATAACTGGTAAGGAAAGGTGATCCACTGGGAATTGTGCAAGAGATTAAAATTGAACCAGCCTCATAAATGGTAGATGCACAAACCAGAATCTGTGGAAGAAAATGAGAGGCATAAAATTCTCTGGGATGTTGTGATACAAATAGATCATCCAGTCCCAGACAGAAAACCCGACCTTTATTAATTAAGACCCTACCTTTATTAATCAAGTGTCAATTAATTAGAAAAAAACTTCTCAAAGATTTTGCTGTTCCAACAAACCATAAATTAAAAATGAAACAAAGCCAAAGTTTTCAATTTAATTGAATTTTTGGAATTTTTTTTTTTTTTGTTATCTATTTCTACAAGTAAACAGTCACTCTGCTGGGGATCACTTTTTCATTTAAAAAAGCTGATAGTTTAGCCTAAGGAGTTCCCTACTATAATTTAATTACAATAATTCTTGGCAATTCAGTTATTTTATTGTCTTAATTGGATTCTGAGAGATTCAGATTTCTTTTTTTTCTAGCCTTCTTAATTATCGGTTCCCCTATTGTAGTCAACTCTATACTTGGTCTACTCAGCAGGTCATTGTAGCCCAACATATGTGCTGATTTCTTAAGGCGTCTAATCCTCCCATCTGAATATGAGCACAGGTAAAAAAATCATACATAATAGTAGTAATTCTTGTCAAGTAAGAACATTAAGTTTATAAGTCCCAAAAATTCACTCTGAATTGTCCAGCTGGACATATGGCGTAACTGTTATCATATTTACCAATCCCTCCGCTCGGGCAGGATGTGACACAAGGTCAATTTTTAAGCGGAGTTTAGCAGGTTTGAATTCAGAGTTTTCCTTCTCCTAGACTAGTTGCCTCACCAAGGCTGAAGAACCTAGTTTGTCCTACTATTTACCCATAGCTGGAGGGAGAATAATTGGATTCATACCTTTCCCAATGGTATTAGTGCTATGTGAAATGCAATCAGTCTCGTCCAGGATTTGAACTCGTGTCGCCGAATCCATTTCCTGCGAGGATAACCATTACACCACGCGCGTAACGGTTATAGGCGTTGGATCCCTAAGCTTCTAAGGAGACAATCATCTGGAAGTTGCAGGTTCAATCTTGACTGCAGGCGAGGGACAACACAGGAATACTTAACACTTGTACCCGGTTAGAACAGACGACCCCCGTGGATTCAATAAAGGACGTAGTTTAAAGTTCCATGAAGGTTCCCGAGTTCGACAAACACCTGAAGAAGGCCGGTGGACATATCGGCTGAAACGTTGTGGAAATAATGATGAAGACAATAGTCCGAAAACCCTTAATGATAAAAATCATCAAGCTTCGTCTCAGAAATTGAGACAACTAATACATTTTATAGTCTACAGGACACTTTTAATATTTAGTTTTTCACCGTAATATTCCTGTTAGTTACATACCCACACGCATACACATGGGGTAATATTTAACAAACTATATTAGAATATTCATAATCTTTTGTAATGTTTTCTTTTTCATGTATTTGTTGATATATAAATTTATTTTTGTTTGCACTGCTTTGTTTTGAATGTTCTTTTCTTCGCATCGTTTTACATTGTTTACTTCGTTTGCTTCTCAATAATGAACCAACATAAATTGTGGGAACAAAATATCCACCAAACAGTACCCCACAAGCAATGCAACAAGGTAGAAACTGTCCAAATTTGAAATAATAAACTAAACTTACGTGTGGTACAAGGCCAAATTATGAGCAAGCTATAACTTACTAGTCATACTCAATCAGTCTAGCTCATTAATAATTACAACATTTGAGGTCCCCTGTGAAACTTTAAATCAATTATTTAGGTTGGGGGAGGGTTGAATCAATTTAAAAATAAGATATCATTTACAAACAATGAAAAATCTTTTCTCTCGAGATAAAATCTAGGGAGAGAAAAGAAATCATAAGAAACGATTTGGTAACTTATTTATCATTCAGCAGAATTAATATTTATTCATTGTTTTTTGTTTATTTATGTTTTTTGTTAATATTTAAGATAACCTTTCTTTCCTTTCTGTTCAGCATGTCAATTGATCGAAGGTTGTTTTATGTCTGAAGGTTAGGGAATTGCTTTCATTGAACCTTTATATTTACATTTTTGGTAAAATAATTTGATGATTTCAAAAAACTTTTTCTATTTAACAATAGACGTTTGTTTTCAAATAGTTAAATAATTTCAAATAACTAATAATTATCCATTGTAAATAATTATAACTTCAAGTAAATATTCTTTATTAGAATAATTTTCAGTTAGATGGTATCAAGTATTTGGATTGATTTTCAAATCCATATCTATTTGACCCATAGATGTTACGCTAATGGGTACTATCTATGTGGATCAGAGTGGACTTGGGAGTAATGGCAAAAAGGGTACTGTACACTCTCCAGAGTTCTAGGACATCAGATGTTAGTTAGTGTCACACCTAGGACACCTTTTTTATGTGGATGGGTCTTTTTTGTAGAGGCTATTGAATGTATTTTATGCCAATTGACTGTGTATCTAAGATACAACTAATAAGATTTATGTTAACATCCATGTAGACGTTTATCTGGAGTATGATAATCATTTTACACATATTCCCCACCCACTCCCTCTTATTGGACCCTGAAACAAAGACACATCAAGTAGATTTGATATATATTATTTAGAACAATTAATACAAGACAATACAAAATTATAAAATGGAAAGTCTTAAGTTGTTGTTGAATATTCTTGAAAATATGTGAAGCACAGACTGTTCTCAGTAACAAATTGCTAATCTAATGACAGAGCAGAGCTGGCTGTAAAAATTACAAATCTTCAGGGCTCATTAAACAGTGAAAAGATGGCAAGATCCATTCTATCTGCAGTACCATGTAGAAAAGTAATGTTCAAAGTATATGAGTAAAATTCAACTGACGTATGTGCAAACAAATTAAACTCATTTAAAAATGAAATTACTGACAAACTAATATCTTATGTATCCTGTTTATCTATATAAACATGTGCAAACAAATGACAGATGTTAAATTGTTCCTATTACATAGCAATGCCTGAAACCATTTAACTGTGTGCAAAGAAAAAAGAGTTCTGTCTCGTTTAAAAATATTATCAACAAAATGTATTTAAAAATCGTATTTTTAATATATATATATATATATATATATATATATATATATATATATATATATATATATATATATAAATGAAATTTGGCATTAAATAACCTTTTTTATTTGCTGCTTTTCTTTAAAGATAAAAGAAAAGTAAATATGGAACAATTGAACAAAAAATATAACACAGCTGTTCATATTTATTTTTCTTAACAATAAATAAAACTAAGAAATAAAATAATTTAAATGTAATCAATTATTACTTTCTATAACACAACTTTATTTTTGTTATGATACATTTTAGTGGCAGTTTCACTGCCACGAAAATGACAAAGATTGTGTAAAAATTTAATTAATTTATTTTTTATTCTAATTTTCTATATTTTCAATTATTACTTTCGAGAAGATCTTTAACTATTTATTCTTCTCAGCACGATTACACTGCCACTAAAATGACAAAGATTTCAGTAAAAAGAATTCAATAAGAATTTGATAAATTCTGTAATTCTTATTTTCATATGTAATCAATTATTACTTTCTAGAACACAATTAACTTTATTTTTGTCATGACACATAACATTGAAGGTTATGCAGCTATTAAAATAACAAAGATTTAGGTAAAAAGAATTCAAAAAGGATTTATCAAATCCTATGATTTTTATTTTTAAATGTTATTAATCATTACTTTTTAAAAGACAGCTTTATTTTTGTTATCTTACATTCCAGTGACTGCTCCAATTTAGGGTTATGTCCCTTAGATCGATGTACTCTGTTCCTTAAGAGACTGCTTATACCCGATTTCAACTTCCAGTACTTTGTAGACATTGAAGTTAAAAGATTATTACTACAAAAAGCAATGCATGTTTCCATCTGTGTCTCTTCATCTTGTCTAACTAAACCCAGTCTACAAAACAATGGAATCGTTTATTTGGATATATGGTACAAATTCTTAATTTCTAAAAAGAATTGAGATCTATATATTTCATCAGAATATGGTTTATTTTGGATGTCCAAATATGTGTTGATAAATGGTTAAATCATTGCAGAATGAAACTTGGTAAAAGAGTTTTTTTTTCAATATTCCAAAATGTTTTATAAAAATTTCTCTTGAATGAGGTTCTTCTCCAGTACCTGTTTGGATATAATGCAATAAATATGAATTGCATAAATAGAAATATCAAAAAAATTAGTGAATATGTTTTGATTTTGTGCAAGTTTGAAGTATAGCACAAAAGGGAATTATGCAAGAAAGAACATAATTTCTTATTAATAAGGTTTTGCATCAGCATGTTTTCGCATATGTCGGACTAAATGTGACTTCTGTGAAAATGAAGATCCACAAACTTTGCATGTATATGGTTTCTCTCCTATGTGTGTTCTCATATGTTGCACTAAATGTGACTTCTGTGAAAATGAAAATTCACATATATCACAAGTATATGGTTTCTCTCCAGTGTGTGTTCTCATATGTCGCACTAAATGTGACTTCTGGGAAAAGGAAGAATCACAGACTTTGCAGTTATATGGTTTTTCTCCAGTGTGTGTGCGCATATGTTGTAACAAATTTGAGTTTTGCACAAAAGAAGATCCACAGACTTTGCACGTATATGGTTTCTCTCCAGTGTGTGTGCACATATGGCGCATTAAATGTGACTTTTCTACACATGCAAAACCACATATTTCACAAGTATATGGCTTCTCTCCAGTATGTTTTCGCATATGTTGCATCAAACTTGAATTTTGCAAAAAACATGATCCACACGTTTTGCATGAATATGGTTTTTCTCCAGTGTGTTTTCGTACATGGCGCACTAAAGCTGACTTCACTGCAAATGTAGATCCACATGTGTCACAAAAAAATGGTTTTTCTCCAGTGTGTGTTCGCATATGTTGCACCAAGCCTGACATTTGCACAAAAGAAGACCCACACACTTTGCATGAAAATGGTTTCTCTCCAGTGTGAGTTCGCATATGTTGCACTAAATGTGGTTTCTGTGCAAACGAAGATTCACATATTTCACAATTATATGGTTTCTCTCCTGTGTGTGTTCTCATATGCTGCACTAAATGTGCCTTCTGTGAAAAGGAAGTATCACAGACTTTGCAAGTATATGGTTTCTCTCCAGTGTGTGTTCTTATATGCTTCACCAAATAAGACTTATCTGCAAAAGTAGAACCACATGTTTTACATGTATATGGTTTCTCTCCAGTGTGTGTTCTCATATGTTGTACCAAATAAGATTTATCTCTAAATGAAGATCCACATACTTTACATGAATACGGTTTCTCACCGGTGTGTATTCTCATATGCCTCACCAAATATGACTTTTGTACAAAAGAAGACCCACATATTTTACAAGAATATGATTCATTTACAGTGTGTGTTTGCATGTGTTGCACTAAATTTGCTTTCTGTGTAAAGGAACATTCACATACAGTGCATAAAAATGGTTTCTCTCCAGTGTGAATTCGCATATGTTGCACTAAATGTGGCTTCTGTGCAAACGAAGATTCACATATTTCACAATTATAGGGTTTTTCTCCAGTGTGAGTTCGCATATGCTGTACTAAATGAGCCTTCTGTGAAAAGGAAGAATCACAGACTTTGCAAGTATATGGTTTCTCTCCAGTGTGTGTTCTGATATGTTTCACCAAATATGACTTATCAGCAAATGAAGCTCCACACATTTCACAAGAATATGGTTTCTCTCCCGTGTGTGTTCTCATATGTACAACCAAACTTGACTTTTGCACAAAAGAAAATCCACAAACTTCACAAGAATATGGTTTCTTTCCAGTCCGTGCTTTCCTATGTTCCACAAAATGTAACTTTTGTGAATATGGAACTCTTTGCACTTTAGAAGAACATGATATCTCTTCAGAGTTTGTTTTCATATGATCCATCAAAAATGTCTGAGATGAAAAGGAAGATGTACCATTATCACTAGAATGTGATTGTATGCTTGAGTGTCCTTGCATATCGCATCAAATGAAATCCATGTAAAAAGGAAGATGCACAGGTTTTTCAGATTTATTGATTCTCTCCAGTGTGTTGTCTATATTCATACTCAAACAGCATAGATTCCCAAAAGTGTGTTGTATATATGCTTTCAAAAAATGTTGATTCACAACTTTTATGGAGAGATTATTTTTAGAATATTTTCCATGTTTTTTATGGCAGGGCAAATGTGGTGTTTTCATTCATTTAACTTCAAAATGGTAATTTATTTCCCAGCTAGAATGTCTGTGAATGAAAGCAATAAAACATATATTAATATAGACATTGAATATTGTATGAATTCTGATTACATTTCAATAGATACATGTTGTTATATACTAAGGTTCTTCAAGACCAATGAAATTCTGTATGATAACTTACTACACTTGTTAACTGTCTGTGAGATATGCTTTTTGACTTATCACACATCAAAAAATAAATCTATTCATATTACACCCCAATGATTATATGGATAAATGTAATAAAGTTCTTATAAACAATTTTTGTATCTGGTATTCTCATGATGGTAAATCCATCTGTGGTAAATACATCATATGCTAAATTTATCACAGGTAAATTATTGATGACAAATCTAGAATTTAATTATTGCTTTTAAGAATTTAGTAAAAAGAGCTAAAAAAGTAGAAAATCCCTATATTATAAAAGCAATTAATCTGATATAAGAAAACCCCTAAATTATAAAAGCAAATTATCTGATATAAGAAAACCCCTAAATTATAAAAGCAATTAATCTGATATCAGAAAACCCTTATATTATAAAAGCAATTAATCTGATATAAGAAAATCCCTAAATTATAAAAGCAAATTATCTGATATAAGAAAACCCCTAAATTATAAAAGCAATTAATCTGATATAAGAAAATCCCTAAATTATAAAAGCAAATTATCTGATATAAGAAAACCCCTAAATTATAAAAGCAATTAATCTGATATAAGAAGACCCCTATATTATAAAAGCAATTAATCTGGTATGAGAAAACCCCTAAATTTTAAAAGCAATTAATCTGGTATAAGAAAACCCCTAAATTATAAAAGCAATTAATCTGATATAAGAAAACCCCTAAATTATAAAAGCAATTAATCTGATATAAGAAAACCCCTAAATTATAAAAGCAATTAATCTGATATAAGAAAATCCCTAAATTATAAAAGCAATTAATCTGATATAAGGAATTTATCTGTGATTAATTTACTATACAATGAATTTAATAATGAGGATTTAGAATCAACAATTTTATTTCTCTTTTATTTCTTTCAATATCAATACAATGGAAGATGGGTTTGTTAATTTGCCACTTGGTATATATTTATATTATTAACATAATAAAAAATGTTTTAAACCAAACTGATTGCATCTATCCATCATATAATGTATGAATGTATGAAAAAATATTGACTAAGAAAAGTCAATATATAATATATTCACTCCACAGATGTATTGTTGAATAATTTGTACACTTCATAGTCCACATACAAAGTAAAAGTAAAGTTGTCTCCCTTTAGTCGAAGGCGACCAGAAGGCTCCCTTTTCAATAGCTACTACACCAAGGTGTAGGGGAGGGCACTACTCCTTTCCCTGGATTGCTCCGCTTTACCCTTGATAAGTACCTTATATTGCTGAGTGTTAAGCAAGGAGGTATCAAGTACCATTTTTAAAGTCTTTGGTATGATGCAACCTGGGATTGAAACCAGGTCTCCCAGACCATTGGTGAAGACTCTACCCACTAGGCTAATGAGCCATTGGCAAATACTCTACCCACAAGGCCAATGAGATGAGATTTACAAAAATAATTAAAAATTTACATCATTTTGTTTTTTACAATAAACAAAATAAAAACAGAAGAGATAATTTAGTGTCACAAGTTTCTCAATTCAATTTATCATTGGTTTGAAAACATAAAAAATAAAGCTTAATATTTTTGTAATGAGAAGTCAATCAACTTAGAACTATTTATAAAAACAATATTGTTTTATTTTTTTACAATAAAGAAGAGATTCTAAATAATAAAAACAAGTTCTTCATTTTATTTTTCATAATAAGCAAAACAGAGGAAATAATTTAGTGTTATAACTTATGCAATCTCTTGAGATAATTTCTCATAAGTTTTAAATTATCAAACACATTTCTCTTGTTTTCTATTCTATAATGATTATTGCTTTTGTAATGGTTTCTCATTTAATAGAAAACCTGAAAAGATAAGTAAATAAATAATGAGTAAATAAAAGTAAATAAAGTTGGTGACCTCAATCGAGGGTGACCTGAAGGCTCTTTTTTCAATAGCTACTACACTAAAGTGTAGGGGATAGTGCTACTCCATTCCCAGGATTGCTCCACTTTACCCTTGATCCTTACCTTATAATGCTGAGTGTTAAGCAAGGAGACATCAAGTACCATTTTTAGAGTCTTTGGTATGACTCGACCTGGGATTGAACCCAGGTCTCCCTGGCCATTGGCAAACACTCTAACGTCAATGTCCAGTCAATGAGAAAATAATGATAGAAAATATTTCTTGCTTTTTATTGTTTCCATCAAGAAAACAAGTTTCATCATATAAAATGTTTATAAGTATGAAAAACAAATTAAATGAAACAAAAATTTTATTAACACCAACAAGTCTTAATAAATCCTTTAAGATAATAAAAACAAATGAAACAAGAAATATTACATAAAAAAGCATCATGTGTAATCTTTTGATTTTTTTATTTTATGAAAAATTAAGAGAAAAAATCACTGAGTGTCACAACTTTTACAATCCAATGAAATTATTTATCATTATTTATAAAACAAAAAATAAAGCTTGATAATTTTTGAATGGGAAGTCAAAGAACCTGTAACAAGATATAAAAACAATAATCCTCTATTTTTATAACACACCATGGTTTGGTTTCTTTGTTAAATGGCATATCAACCTTTGTGGGTTATTTAATGCCAAAGCCAACCTTCTAGAACAGCAGTGATACTATTTAATCCCTAGCCAGGGAGGGATAAGGTGGTTCATATCTTTCCTAAAGGGCATTAGTCTGAAAGTGAATGTAATAGCATGACAAGTGTTCAAACTGATTTACTTAGAGGCATAACACACAATTTGTCAATGTTGCCTAAACTTTTTTTATTTGTCAATGTTGCTTAAACTTTTTTTATTTGTCAATGTTGCTTAAACTTTTTTTATTTGTCAATGTTGCCTAAACTTTTTTTATTTGTCAATGTTGCTTAAACTTTTTTTATTTGTCAATGTTGCCTAAACTTTTTTTATTTGTCAATGTTGCTTAAACTTTTTTATTTGTCAATGTTGCTTAAACTTTTTTTGTTTGTCAATGTTGCTTAAACTTTTTTATTTGTCAATGTTTTTTGTGACACAACTTACAAAATATAATTTGTCATTAGGTATAAAATATAAGACTACATTATCTTGCTAATTTCCTAACACTTGATAATTGTTATAAGTCAATGAATATTTGATTCGAACATTGAAATGAAAAGAAATGAAAGTAAATATTTTGGATGAAAAATAATAATTCACAAAATAACAAAATAATTTTGTGAAATATTGCTTCTAAAGAAAACTTTTTTATTTGTCAATGTTGCCTAAACTTTTTTTATTTGTCAATGTTGCTTAAACTTTTTTTATTTGTCAATGTTGCTTAAACTTTTTTTATTTGTCAATGTTGCTTAAACTTTTTTTATTTGTCAATGTTGCTTAAACTTTCAACAATACCAAAATAGGAAGTGAAAAATTCATCCATAATAATTTTCATTGAAGTTAACAAAATAAGAAATATAAAAAGAAACTATTTTTTATGTTCAAATGACCCAATCAAATTTATTATTTTATTGATAATTGTTTCCACTTTTAAACTCACTTTATTCATGTACATTCTCTTTTTTAAGTAGAGGAATTATATTGTGAAATGAATTATATTGTGAATTGAATTATCATGACCAGAAAATCCGGCAAACACTTGCGCATGAGATACGAAAACACAGACAGAATGCAAAGCCAAAACTCTACCACTGAGCCACCAACCCACATCGCACACAAGTGATGCCAAATCAACTAGTCATGGTAATTGTGTGGCTAATTAACCTGAATGTGTCTTGCAAGTTATATCCATACTCTTTACAAAGGAAAAGGTCAGTTACTCTTTACAAAGGACACGGTCAGTTACTCTTTACAAAGGACATGGTCAGTTACTCTTTACAAAGGACACAGTCAGTTACTCTTTACAAAGGACATGGTCAGTTACTCTTTACAAAGGACATGGTCAGTTACCATGACTAGTTGCACTCCCAATGAAAAGAAAATATTGAGAAGATCAAATAGAAGTAGAGAAACCAATCATCATTTAACTTCATAGATTGATTCATTTTAATGACATGTCAACCTCTCTAGGGTTACTGTATACTTGAGGTCAGGGAATTACATTCATTGTATGTTTGTATTTATATTTGTGTAATTGTTAATTAAGAGTATTTTCATATACAGTTATATAATATCTGAAAGAAAGATGAAATGTATTTGGAGGAAAATTGCTCCTTTTTCTTTTGGGCTTTAATCATTGCCAGTCTGCCCAAGCAGCAGATAAAATTACTCAGGACAAAAATATGTTATTTTACCTCACCAAATCTTAATCTAATGTTTTGACTGAAATGTTTAAAAAAAAAAATGATTTCATTTTTAAAACATCTTTGTTAAAATGTCATTAATCCAACACATGACAATTTTTGAAATTTTTTATTTCCCATTTTTTTCCCAGTCATGTCATTGGGTTTTAGAATATGCTGACTGTACCCCACCCTCTCCAGCAGAAGAGGGTCCTAAACAGCATCTGATGATAAAGCTCCAATTCTAAAATTCAGGAGAGGGTGAAGTCACCCCTTCATTGTCATTATTTAAAAGTTCATTCTCCTTCTAGGGTAGACTGGTGATACCAATTAGGATTCTATGAATGCGTCAAATAAATCTGTTTAAAAATTATAAGTATTAAATAGTAATAACTGTATCATCAGACAGTACACAAAACATATAAATATAAATGTACAATGTATGCAATTCCCTGACCTCTAGGCATAAAATAATTCTAGACAACTTGACCTGCCATTAAAATCAATCAATAAAATTTTTCCTCTTGAAAAAACGTTAGAGGAAAGGAACATGTTTTACCAAACAGAACTCTTTGTTTAAAATAACTCAACGTAAATTTCCGATATTTTTGCAATAATGTACCAAAAAATTTTTAAAAGTTACATAAAAATGTAATACTCATATACACCATTATTATTATTCTAAAAACAGAATAGTCACCAAAATTAGCGAGTTGACATCTTCTTAGTGGTTACAGGAAGAAAAGACTTATCGTAGCTGTTCCGGCGACTCAAACTCTAGAATCTTCACTTTAGAGAAAATGCCAAGTTACCTGTGACAACAAAACATCATGTATATGTCACGAGAGAACTTTTGTCATTAACACATGAACTATTTGTGAATTAGAATTAATTCTGCCGGCCTTTTGGAAACAGTTTGTAACCACAGGATAAAATATTTAAAGTTCCTCTTCAAAGTACAATGTAGTAATTCATTATTACAAAAGAACTTCCTATGCATAGAAAAGCCGCTTAAAGAATTAGAAGCTGACACACTATATAAACACAGCAGGCAGTGACAAATCAAGAAATGGTTTGGCTCCGGCCAGGAGGAGAGGAGGTATCTGTTTCTGTTCCTAGTAGCAAGCTGTGCCAAACATGGGGTCTGTGTCCATACTGTTACAAGACGAGATCTTGCCTTGATTTGAAAAAACAAAAAGAAAAGAAGAAAAGAAAAAAAAAACGGAAGTTACCAATTCGAGTTCTCAACTCAAAATGAAAAGTTAGTCGCTCACGCATCGGCTCCGTGCAGAACTTCCGTTTGCGATAAATTAACAAAAAAAAAATACATTAATAAATATCCAATCGGAACGCTTCCCGCGGGGCACAAAAATTGCCGTTTCTGAGCCTACGAAAAATATATAAATAGACGGACCAAATAATTATCAGTCAGACTTGTTCCTTCACACGACACGTGTTAAAGATTCTTCGCCACCGTCCGGCGCCTGTCATCCGATATATCAAACGATCGCCGCCGCTAGGAACGCTGCCCTTGTTTCCAAGAAAACCATCCCTTCACCACAAGACAAGGGCAGTACATGAACTTGGTAACTACTACCACTGAATTCATTCTTTAACTATTAACATATTTCTCCATTCTACTCTCTGTGCTTAATCTATTTATAAAAATTTTTCAACAACATCATTACTGTGTTATTGTGAGTATCTATACGTTCTTTGTTTTGCAACCATACGCATTTCTCGCCCACAACATTCATATCACAGATATCAACAACTCAGAATATAACATTACCACCAGCCAAAGCAGATGATGTGGAATCCAACTAATCACAGTTGCGGATCCAGCACAGCAAACCAACCAATCCCTGCCACTCTCTCATTCAAACAGCTTTTTTCAGAGCCAACTTCAGAGAGTCTTTTGAAGATTCCTCTAGTTTCCTCGTTACACCTCTTGACAGATACTACAAGACAATGACGCAGCAGTCAGCATCAACACCAGACCAGTTCCAGCTTAACCTAGCAGCCGTTTCAGTGCAACCAAGCAACAGCACCAGTAGCAACTTGTCCACAAGTGACCACACAGCTCGGACTAGCCCCAGTACTTCAGGGCCACATTGACACACACCCGGTTAACGAAAGATTGAATAAAACGGGACATCAATCACACAGCCTCGGCAACTAGCATCTGCATCACCTAGTCCACAAATGAGCACACTGCTCAGACAAGCACCAGTACTTTGAAGCCAAATCAACACCCACCCCGGTTAGCCAAGGACTTCATAAACCCAGATCATTAGCCTAGTGGGTAGAGTCTTCACCAATGGTCCAGGAGACCTGGTTTCAATCCCAAGTTGCGTCATACCAAAGACTTTAAAAATAGTACTTGATACCTCCTTGCTTAACACTCAGCAATATAAGGTACGTATCAAGGGTAAAGTGGAGCAATCCAGGGAAAGGAGTAGTGCCCTCTCCTACACCTCGGTGTAGTAGCCATTGAAAAGGGAGCCTTCTGGTCGCCCTCGATTACGGTCGCCCGCTTTACTTTATATATATATATATATATATATATATATATATATATATATATATATATATATATATATATATATATTCTTTGCCACTTTAAGCAGCCACTTAACCAGTGTGCTATTCTGGACAAGGAACAAATATTTTCTGGACTTTTGGATCGTGTATTTTTCTTTCCGTTTTTAGTTTTTTTTTAAAAAGTTACTCGCGTAATATTGCTGTTTGAAAATTTCTAAGTGGAAAAAAAATCAAATATAATTTCTAATTACCGTTATATTTGATCTTTTTAAATAATTACTTTTAAATATATTAATCTTTTTTTTTTTACTTTTACTTTTATGTTGCTACGAACAGCCGAAAATAAAATGAATCTAGACAATAAATAAATAAATAATGATTATTTTATCGAAACAAAGGTAAATTTATTTGTATTTTTTCTCCACTTACCTTTCAGACCAGGAAATGCAATGAAGGAAAAAAAAAAAGACAAAAAGGGGTGATTTCTTTGTGTTCAAGTGTTTGTTTGTTTGTTTTTGTTTTTCTTTTTGCTTTTGGTTTGTTGGTTGGATCTACCTATCGTTTGTGAACCTTTTTCAATCGATCCAACAAGACAATTTCTGCTTTGATCGTACGATTTATAACAATAATATCTGTTTGGTTTTGTTGTTGTGTTTTTTTAAAACAGCCCAAACAAAGCAGAAATAAAAATTGGAAAGACAGGATACAAACAAAATTATTTTTAAGAAAATGTGATGAGAAAACGAAAAATATAATTAAGCGGTGTAAAACATGATTTAGTCCCTCGTATGTAAATGTCCGGAATCCTGTGCAGATTAACGCAAATTACTTTTTGGAGTTGCAATTACTTAGGAGGCGCAATTAGCGTCAGGATTATAGCGACCCAAGCTCAAATCCTGAACGTGACTGTTTGCGTTTCTCTTTACGCTAATGCCCTTGGGAAAAATATTAATATATGTTCTCCTCTTACACCTAGATATGGGTAAATTGTCAGTATGAAGAAAAAACACGCATTTTTTTCCCGCAGAATATTATCAAAAGCAACGTGTATTATAATCTACGTGAGCATTCAAAAAGTTTCCAGACTTTTTTGTACAGGCATTTAAAATTGTTGTTGACTCTTGAACATTGATTATGTTATTGCTATACATCTTATGAGATGACTGACCAATTTTTATGATTTCAGGTTCAAATGAACAGTTACAGCAGCAACTGGAATACACCCTACTAAAGCCTGATTCTCACAGCTGGTGTATTTCAAAAATGCCATCTGACACTTTAGAAGAACGATATGCAATAAAATTGTGTTTTAAACTTGGAAAAAATGCCACAGAAACCTATGGAATGCTTCAGACTGCTTTTTGACAATCTTGCATTTTGAGTGGCAAAAGAGATTCAAGGAAGGCAGGGAGTCTGTGAGGGATGATGAGAGGTATGGAAGGAGTACGGAAGTCAATACACCAGAGTTGATTGGCCAAACGGTTAGGGTTAAAGTTACTCTGTGAGGTCTTAAGGGAGTTCAGGAAGAGATTCCGTTGGAAGAGGCCAGCACTCTTCAAATTGGCTCAGGGGCATTTCCACCAGGATAATGCACCAGTCCACAGCTCCATCCTTGTCACAGACTATTTGACCCAGATGGGCATCAAGACAGTTCCTCAGCCTCCCAATAGTCCAGACCTTGCTCCCTGTGACTTCTGGTTATTCCCTTAGCTCAGAGGCTGTCATTATGAGACAACTGAGGAGATGAAAGAGGCTGTGACGAAGGTCAATGACACACTCACACAAGAGGACTTCCATGGGGCCTTCCAGAAGTTGTTGGAATGGTACAACTAGTGCGTTGCAGCTGGAGGAGATTACTTCGAAGGGAACTAGAGTTTCATGTATGTACTATCAATAAAAGTGCCCATGGGAAAAAAGTCTGGAAAATTATTTAATGATCCTCGTATGTCAAATTTACTATGATTCATGATACTTTGTCAGGGTCAAAAAATTGGACAGTACCTGTCCCTACTGAACAGTTGCTAACAGCCACTCTATAAACGTGATGTAGGGGCAGATTGTGTGACTTTCTTAGACCAATGCGGAGGTGACACCATGAGGCATATATGTATATCTACCAAGCCCTCCGCTCGGGCAGGATATGACACAAGGTCAATTTTTAAGTGGAGTTTAAAAGGTTTGACTTCAGAGTTTTCCTTCTCCTAGACTAGTTGCCTCACCAAGGTTGAAGAACCTAGTCTGCCCTACTATTTACCCATAGCTGGAGGGAGAATACTTGGATTCATACCTTTCCCAAGGGTATTAGTGCTATGTGAAATGCAATCAGTCTCGTCCAGGATTTGAACTCGTGTTACCATGTCCATTTTTCTATGACAATAACCATTACACCATGGGCACCTCCCATGAGGCATATATGTATGTATTGGCATCCTCTGTAAGCTCTCTTGGTTTTTGGCAGTCAGTTAGTACACACAGATCTGGGCCCTGAACATAACTCAATGTGATGCACCTTTTTTCCTTAGCAGCATTCACCTAAGCACACCAAGAAACATTTATGGAAGCAGCCAGCAATTTGCAGACATGCCTATTATCAACTTAGCAGCTTTTTTTCTCAGATAGAGCTCCACATGTCCTGAATCCACAAGCATACAAAGTAAACAACTTCCGAGTTGTTTTACCAACTGCACGTAGATGCAGAAAAAGGACATTCTCAGCAGCACCAGTGACTTTACCCTTCCTACCTTTTGCTATGCAGCATAAGAGACCTAACAGTATTGCTTACCCCCACACCAGTGCTGTATATGAATCTCTTGGCAATTAACTGCAAATCTCTGCAACTAGGTAGAAACTAGCTATCCATAACTCAGCTCCTCTCTACAAGAGGCCCAAGAAAAGAATGCAGGCTGTGCTATCAATGAAGCAAGTATGAAACTAATCATCCACTGCAAAGATTCAGCTTCTATCTGCAAGAAAAAATGATGGGCTGAACCCTCCATGAAGCAAGTATGAAACTAGCCATTAACTGCAACTACTTAGCTCCTACCTGAAGCAGGCCCAAGAAGAGAATGCTGGGCTGAACCATCCATGAAGCAGGTAGGAAACTAGCTAGCCACTGCAATGACTCTGCTCCTATCTGCAGTAGGCCTAAGAAAAGATTGCTGGGTCACACCATCAATGAAGCAAGTACAAAACTATCCATCCATCCACTGCAATGACTAAGCTCCTATCTGAAGAAGACTCAAGAAAAGTCTGCAGGGCAACACCATCCATGAAACTAGCCAACCACTACAACTACTTTAAACCAATCTGCTGGAGACTCAAGGAAAGAAAGAGAACATGAAAAGGTATTAAAAAAATGAGAAACAATACTGTTTAAAAAAAAAGAAGGTTTATTCATGAATGTAAGAAGAAAATGTAATACACATAGAAGAAGGTCAGTTTGATGAAGGGTCTTATACAAAAAGTTAAAAGTTAAACTTATCCAAATTAATCTGACCAAAATTGTTTTAGTGATGGTTTGGTTTGGTTTTATGGCACATTAAACATTGTTGGCTATTTAATGCCAAATCCTGTTTTTACATAAACATTAAATGTATTATTTGTAAACACATTTTATAGATACATACAGTTAAATGATCAAGCAGTGCTATTTCTAACAATTCAATTTAGCATATGTTAACAAAGTTCATCATCATCATGTCGTGCCACAGGCACGGATATCCCTGACCCTCTCTCTCCACTTCTCCCTATCGTTCATTACCTCTGGCAGGTCTTCAGGGCTACATCCCGTAACCTCACATAGCTGCTGCATGTATGTTTGAGGTGGTCGTCCTGCTTTTGCTCGGCCATATGTGGGGATCCATAGGAGTACATCAATTATGAGCTCGTCCCTGCTTCTCCAGAAGTGTCCTGCATATCTGGTTTGTCTAACTTGGATAGTTTTCATGATGGGAGGCAGGTGGCCGTATAGTTGGTGCCTTGTGGGGTGTTGCCACCAGGACTTGTTCAATATTGCTCGCAACATTCTTGTGTAATTGCCATCTAGATTCTTCTCCAGCCGTTTAATTAGCGTCCAAGTAGTGCATCCATACAACAGTATCGACATGACCGCTGCCTGGAAGAAACTATTTAACACTAACAATTCAATTAAACATCAGTCATTTATTTATACACAATGAAATGATTAAACAGTTCTATTTCTAACAATTCAATTTAGCATAAGTCATTTCTTTGACTCAGTTTAAATGTCAAACAGTTCTATTTGACCCATTGATAGGACCCTATCAAGTACTACCACTCCGGGCCAGAGTGGATTTGGGAGCTATTGCATTGAAGGGGTGCTCTGCATTCCCCAAAGCTCCAGCATTACTGGAACCTCACCATCAGATTGTTTAATATCATATCCAGGACACTCATTTGGCGGGGGGGGGGTTACATCTCTGCAGAGATGCAGTCAGTGTTTTCTGTAGCCCCAACCAACTTGGCTACATTTTAGTGAGAGCAAGTTGTACCAATTTATGCATTGATATCAGACACTTTAAAACACTTAAGCACAAAGTATTGATTTCTGCCCTGTCGGCAAGGCTTAAATGCACTGACTATATCCTCTACTGAGGAATAAGACCATCACCTCTCTCCAAAAGAATATCCTGGATATGACACTGAACTGCATCTGATGATAAGGCTCCTGTTCTGGAGATCTGGGGAGTGTGGAGAACTATTCATTACTCCCAGGTCCACTCCTAACCTGAAATGATAGTACCTGTAAGGGTCTCATCTATAAATCAAATAGATCAGTCTAAAAATTATTTGTATTTGATAGAAATACTTGATGCAATGTAGCAGTAAGTTATTTGTATTAAGAATAGTTACTTGAAGCTACAATTATTTACTAAGGTTTATTTACTAAGAAGTTACATGAAACCATACAACTATTTGCAAATAAGTTATTTGGTGGGGGCACCTGTTAACCAAACAATCTAAAAAAAAAAAACGTTGTGTTCTGAATTTTTTAGTTCTTTTAGAGAAACTCATCTTTCATTCCTTTAAATACTGAAAATTCTGTCAAAATACAATAATTAGCCGATCTGAGGGAAATTTACAAAATATGGTGATTTAGCAGGCGCATGTTTTTGGACATCTCTAGTTGAACCTATATCTTTTATGCTATGTGTCCAGAAGGATACATGGTATAATGAATATAGGCATTTGGTTTAAGAACTTTTAAGTGAAATCATCTTCAGGTTCAATTCTGACTACGGGTGAAAATACTCTAGTTAAACACTTGTACCTGGTTATGGTTAGCAGAATTAGAACAATCTACCCGGGTGGATTAAATAAAGGGTATGATTCAAAGTTCCATACAGGCTCCCGAGTTTGATAAGAAACACCTGAAGAACGTTGAATGATACATTGGCCAAAATGTTGTGAATGAAGATAAAGACTCTGAATGATAAAAATTATCAAGCTTTCTCTGAGAAATTTAGACAAATAAAATTATTTTTGTTGTGCCTAACCACAATAACTTGTGGTGTTTTAGGTATTAGCCAAAAAAGCTACAGCTTTGGTCCTCAAAATCTGATGGGATGTAAAAAAATTCCAAATTTTCTTTTGGCTGGAAATGCCTTTTAGATTCTAATTTGATATTTTAAAAAATAACAAGGGTCCTCCACACTTTATGAAGATTAGGATCTCACTGAGTTTAACACTGACCCTTGCTACAAAACTACATTCACAGTATTTGAATTCTTTTAAAAGCAAGATTAGGTTTTAAAGTCTCAAAATTTGCCTTCTTTGAGAATGGATAATGCTTAATCCTTGGTTCACCACAAAGATTTACAACAATCAGAGAGTTGAAAATTATAAATTAAATCCAAATGATTTTTAAAATAGATTTTGGTCAAATAGTCTGTGACAAGGATGGAGCTGTGGACTGGTGCATTGTCCTGGTGGAAATGCCCCTGAGCCGATTTGAAGAGTGCAGGCCTCGTCGAACGGAATCTCTTCCTGAACTCCCTTAAAACCTCAACATAGTAACCGTAACCCTAACCGTTTGGCCAATCAACTCTGGTGTATTGACTTCCTTACTCCTCCCATACCTCTCATCATCCCTCACAGACTCCCTGCCTTCCTTGAATCTCTTATGCCACTCAAAAACTGATGTTCGATTCATGCAAGATGCTCCAAAAGCAGTCTGAAGCATTCCATGCCTTGAAGTTTTCCAAGTTTAAAACACAATTTTATTGTATATTGTTCTTCTAAAGTGTCAGATTGCATTTTTGAAATTCACCAGCTGTAACAATCAGACTTTAGCAAGGTGTATTCCAATTGCTGCTGTAGCTGTTCATTTGAACCTGAAATCATAAAAATTGGTCAGTCAACTCATAAGATGTATAACAATAACATACTGAATTTTCAAGAGTCTACGACAATTTTAAATGCCTGTACAAAAAAAGTCAAGAAACTTACCACATATTTTATTATTTAATTTGGTAAGGCTTTGAACTACTCGGGTCTCTCTGTCCAAGTGCATAGTCAGATGGTGCAGTCTTATGCTAGTACAGAAAGGATATGACAATCATTATCTGTCATAACAAACGCCTAGACAGGAAATGGGGCTGGAGTGTGGATGATGTCATGCCCAAAAGAGATGGTCCTGAGAATTTGAGGATTTTGAAGAGTTGAGTTTTCTGCTGTTGAGGCGTGCGGTTGAGATTTTCGGATCTCTACCAGCAGAGATGAATTGCTGTGCGCTGAGGATGGGATCAGCATAGTATCATTAGCATAGGCTTTTATGATTTGTGTTTCTCTCTTCATGTCTAAGGATCAAACCCAGAAATTAATAAACCCATTCGTATCTGAAACAACAGAGTCTGTCAGTATTTGTATATGTATTTCTTATTGAGATCTTTATGGCAATACAACAATAATGTATAAATATGAATGCAAAATGTGAAAAAGAAAAGAATTAAAATATTTACATTTAACATCCATAATAAAAAGTGTAAGTTTTCCATTTACTGAGTCTTTTAATAAGGTATAGAAATATATGAACATTCTTGATAAACCTACAAACAAAAAATGATACAAACTTATTGTCCTCTCAAAAGCTCTGGTTATCTGTTCTTTGAGAGAAAACTGACAGAAAAACTGCTTAACCTTTTCTAAGTTGAGGAATGAGTTTGATATCTATTTGACTGAGTAGAGGTGAGTCTTATGTGTAACAAGAAAGTTGTATTTGATCAAGAGAGTTCGTATTTCTTTTTCTGCTCAAGAAAATTAGAAAAGAAACCAAGAGGAACAGGTAAGAAATGTGACATCAATAGGTTGAAGATTATTTATATCTGACAGTTTCATGAAGAAGACATCTTTTGTTAGTAGCTAGCATGTGCAAGTCCAACTGATTTGTGTCTTGGAATAGAGTTTTTTTATATGAGAGTAAGCTGAAAAGTTCTTAGGCTGACCAAGATACTCTCATGGGATGTGACCAAATAAGGTTTATATTTCAATATAGTCCCCTTTGCAGTTTACACACTTCTTCTATTGGTATTCCAGTACTTAGATCCCATTGGTTTAAAAAGTTATCAATAGCAGATATGATATCAGCCTATGGATTTTTCAGAACAGCCCCCACTGTCATATTTAAACTTCGTATATTAAAAGGTCATAAAGTGTTTTAATATTTGAAACTCTTGGCAACACACATCTGATTGATTTTAGATTTAGTAATTTCCATCTTGGTCCTTTGCTTCTCAGTAAAACTTTCCTTAAGAAAATTCTTTGACCTAAACATTTTCTTTGTTCCCTTACACTTCTACAATATGCAATAGTTTTTATGCTAACCTGAATAACTAAGTACAGACAGTGATTTTCACATAGCTCATTGGGTCTATGTCACTATACCACACACAAACAACTAAGTTTATTCTTTGAATGTGAATAGAGAACTACATAAGTACAGAAACAAACACTCAATGAATATATCATTTGTGAACTTTTTCCAAAAAAATTTTAAAAGCTTTCTTGTATATTTCTGTATATAAATTACACGCATTTATTAACATCATTTTTATTTTTTGTTTTTCTACCTGTTGCTTGATGAGCAAGTAGAACAACTATTGTCCCCACTTTACTCTTTTCTCTCTTTGCATTGCCATACACAAGACTATAAGATGATTATACTTGGGAAATGAATGAATTCCTACATATCAGTCAGACCTTAATTTTCAGATAGGAAACTTTATCAAAATTTCACTTAGCTAATTATTATCTGTAACTTGGTGAGAATTCAGCTGAATTTTAAAAAGTTTTAACCAATTTAACAACTGTATAATTATTAGTGCTTGTTTGTAAAATATTGCTATAGTGGAGATTTTATCTTGCCACAATGTTTCTCAAATAGAAATTTCACACCAAGTACCTGTTTAATTGGATATTTAAAATATACAGAAAAAATTTTAATAGGAAATCATAAACAAAATTTTTAAAATTTTAAATTTTTCAGTAACAATTTTAATTAGATAGCATTAACGTAAACATAATATCTTTAAAAATATTTGAATCAATATTAGTAATTTGTTTTTTGTATAATGTTCAGGCATTTCTTATATAAAATAGAAAAGTTTTACTGTAACAATGAGAAGAGGATTTAAGAATATTGACTCAATAATGAATAGAAAAACATTGGTTTGTATAATGAATACAAAAGAAAGTTACCCGATAATGAATATAAGAATTGACCTTATAATAAACACCAAAAATTTCGCTCTTCAATAAACACTAAAAATTGACCCTATCATCAAAACAAAAAATAGTCCCTATAATGAATACAAAAGAAACTGACCTTATAATGAATAGAAAAATATTGTTCTATTAACAAATACAAATGAAATCATCCCTATAATTGTTACAAACAAATTTGGCCCTATAATAAATACAAAAAATATAAGAAAGCTCTCTATATTAAAACAAAGACTATCAATACCCCTGATTATTTTATTAGTAATATTGCATACTTCTTACAATAATTTTCTTTTACACTGTTGAAAGAAATGAAATATAAGTTTATATCATGTTTGCTTTTTTAGGTTAAAAAATAATTTACAAAATAAAAAGTTTTTACTGATGTTTTCATTTCTGAAAATAAATGTAAATTTATTTCATACAAAAGGAAAAACAGATATCAACTGAAACAAAATAACATATAAATACAAATGGTTGAAAAATAACATAGGAATTTTTCTGATATTTGATATGAGAAAATATTTTCAAACAAGATCCTCAAAATATTGACATATGTGGACAGATGCCATATTTACCAAGAGGGAAATAAATACTGAATAAGATGTTCATTTTCTTGAAAATACTTTCTTTGGCATTCAGCTCACTTACTCCAGTGAGTTGTCCATTGGTTGGAGCATCTCTGAAACTCCTCTTTTGATATGGTTTGTTTTGGTTTCTTTTGTTCAATGGGATATCAATCTTCATGGGTTAATTAATCCTAAAGCCATCCTTGTAGAAGGACAGCAATGATGTTACTTAATTCATAACTGGGAGAGTAAGGGTGTTCATACTTTCCCCACAGTATTAGACCAAAAGCGAACGTAATATTTAGGTTGGAGTTCAAACTTGCTTACTACAAAGCTGCAGTCCTATACTTTAGCCATTATGTAATGAGGAATTCCTTTTTTTGATACGGTGCGAAGCTGCAGCACCATTTTTCTTTTAATGTCATCCATTTTGTCAAAACTTTTCAGTGAGATGAATTTCCAGTTTAGGAAACAAGAAATGAAACAAAATGAATTGAAAACTTGAAGATGTTTTTTCCAAGGAAGTTGAATAAAAAGTTTAATTTCCTTAAAGACTCAGCCTGTGTTAACCTCTTTGATGGAGGCTCCCTGGCAAAAGGTCTTTATTTTTCTTGAAGAAGATGGAAAATTGTTGTTCTATAAACTGACAATCAAGAAACATCAGGAGCAATACAAAGTCAAAATTGACTGCAGAGTTAATGGCTTTGTTTGACTGTGCAGCTGAAGCTGTAGTTTATGTTTTGAATAGGTTAAAGAAGGTGTCAGGTTGTTATGAGTTAAAAATAAACTGAAGAACAGACAACATGGATGTACAATATTCATCTAAAAATATGGAAGACAAATGACTTTGATTAAATGTAGCAAGTAAGACAGAGGAGAGATCAATAATGTGGCCAGGGTAGCTACATCTGAATAAATTGTGAACTGCTTGACCAAAAAGACAGTAAAAACAGAAAAATGAATAGCAGTAAATGTAAGTAAAGTTGGCGCCCTTAGTTGAGGGTGACTCAAAGGCTCCCTTTTCAATAGCTACTACACCGAGGTGTATGAGGAGGGTGATACTCCTTTCCCTGGATGGCTCCACTTTACCCTTGATCCTTACTTTATAATGCTGAGTGTTAAGCAAGGAGACATCAAGTACCATTTTTTGAGTCTTTGGTATGACTAGACCTGGGATTGAACCCAGGAATGAACAATAATGTAACTGATTTTCTTTAAAAAAAATGCAAAATAAAACTCATTGCTAAAATTGTCCTGTGTCACCTCTGTTAATGGACTTTTGTTTACAGAACCAATTAAACAAGCAGGATTTTTCTGTTTAAAATCTGTCTTTTGCTTGAGAAACTTATGTAAAAGCCTTTCTAAAAGAGATATCTTAAGCATCAAATTAAGTGTTAAGGCTATAATTCTAGAGATCTGGTGAGTGTTCAGTACACCTTAGTTGCTTTTACTCTCAGGTCGACTCTCACCAGAAATGATAGTATCTACTAGGGTCACATCCATGTGTCAAATACTTCTGTTTAAAAATTATTAGTAATGGATTGGAATGCATGAAACCATGTAATTGTGTGCAAGTAAATAATCATAATCATTAAATAGGATTAGTTACATTATGCAATATAAGCCAGTAGTGTAACGTTTTATTTATTCAATTTTAACATGTGTTCCCATCTTTTACCATACATTATGCAGATGAATATCATTTCTTTCTAATGTGAGACTGCATGTGCCGCCTTAATCTTGACTTCACTGGAAAGGAAGAATTACATACTTCACAGGGATATGGCTTCTCTCCAGTGTGTGTCCGTATATGACCCACCAAATGTGACTTCTTTGAAAAGGATGCATCACACACTTCACAAGAATATGGTTTCTCTCCAGTGTGTGTTCGCATATGCACCAACAAATCGGATTTATGTGTAAAGGAAGAACCACACACTCCACAAGAATATGGTTTCTCTCCACTATGTGTTCTTATATGTCCCACTAAATGTGACTTCTGTGAAAAGGAAGAGCCACATACTTCGCAAGAATATGGTTTCTCTCCAGTGTGAGTTCGCATATGTCGGTTCAACTTAGATTTCTCTGAAAAGGAAGTGCCACACACTCCACAAGAATATGGTTTCTCTCCAGTGTGAGTCCGTATATGACCCACTAAATGTGACTTCTTTGAAAAGGAAGAACCACACACTTCGCAAGAATATGGTTTTTCTCCAGTGTGAGTTCGCATATGCACCAATAGGTCTGATTTATGTGTAAAAGAAGAGCTACACACTTCACAAGAATATGGCTTCTCTCCACTGTGTGTGCGTATATGCCCTACTAAATGAGATTTCTGTGAAAAGGAAGCATCACACACTTCACAAGAATATGGTTTTTCTCCAGTGTGAGTTCGCATATGTCGGCTTAACTTGGACTTTTCTGAAAAAGAAGAGCCGCACACTTCACAAGGATATGGTCTTTCTCTAGACTGAATTTTTAAGAGTCTTTTTGAAGTTAGATTATTAGACATTTTAGATCCATAAGTATCAAAACTTTTTTTCAATTTAATTCTTCATATTTTCCTTTTTTGATGTCACAATCTTTTTTTTTTAATCATGAAACATTCAAATTCACCAACTAGAAATCTTTTATGAAAAGAAAATCCAAATAAAAATATCCTCTTCTTCTAGTTTTGGGATTATCTCCCGTGAAAAGTCATCCACATCCCTATATTTGTTTTGTCTCCAATGATGTGTCTTTCAAAGGCTGAATGAATGAATGCAGATTTATTCAGTCTATACAATTTCTCCCCAGTAAATATACCCCAACAAATAAGGCTCCATTGAAAGCAAGGTAAACATATGCATTGCCAAAACATAGACTGTTATTAATAGGTTATTGACAACATAGAAATCTGATCTTTCTGATATAATTAGAATTCTTCCAAGGTGTAGACATCTCAGTACTACTATATGGCAGCATCACTTGGACTTTAATGAAATGCTTGGAGAAAAAGTTAGATGGGAACTACACAAGAATGCTGTGTGCTATTTTAAAAAAATCCTGGAAACAGGACCCCACAAAACAGCTGTTGTACGGCCACTTACTTCTCATCTCACAAATTTTACAAGATGAATAAGACATGCTGGAGAAGTAAGGATGAACTCATACGTGACATTTTCCTATGGACTCCTACACATGGGTACAGCTGTATTGGTCAACCAGCAAAGACACATTCTTCAGGTCTGTGTGGATACTTGATACTGTTTAAGGGACCAACCAAGAGTGATGGCTGATAGGGAGAGATGGCAAGAGACAGTCCAAAGAATCTGTGTTCTCAATGTACTTTGATTATGATGACGATAAAAAAGGAAGAACTCTCCTTTAGATCTTTTCAAAGCTTCTTTTTCAAATTCAACTATTAAACAATTTACATCAACAAGTATCACAGAGTAATTTTTCCTATTTTGCACGACCAAAAAAATGATGAGTCATTCAAATTCACCGAATTAAGTTTATAAAATATTTTCAAGCTGGAACATCTGTAAAAAAACAAAACAAAACAAAATGAAATCAAACTTAAAATATGATAAAGTATTTAATTAGATTATAATTAATCAATTTTCAATCAATTTTCTTAGATGCATCAAAATACTTAAATACAAATTATTGATTATATCAGAATAAAAATATTCACATATAGATGATATATTTTCCTTCATTCCTCTCAAATACCTTCAGCTGAGAATAAATTAAATATTATGGAATTTCAAGATCTCAATTGTGTCTTATTATATACAAAAGCTTTTGGGTAAGAAATGTGACAGGCATAAATGTTGGCTGGGTTTCAATCCCAGCTTGAAATATCTTGTGTGTCTAGCCACACTGAAGACTTGTGATACAATGAAACAGTCTGTCTGTAGATGACAATATATATATATATATGCTCCTCCACTTCCATGGGTTGAGCACTTGAGTAGAAAATTACTGGCTACCACATATGCATAAATACAAAGTTCTTCTCATGAATTGAGCACTACGTATATGTAAATGAATCTATACGTAAAATTCCTTTGCCAACCCTGAAAGGGACAATAGCTTTGGAGTAAGATATCCGACTGGTGTAAAGTCAGCTGGGTTTCAATCCCAGCTTGACATATCTTGCGTGTCTAGCCACACTGAAGAGTTGTGATACAATCAAACTATCTGTGGATGACTATATATATATATATATATATATATATATATCATTAACCTTGCATTAGTACTTCATGTATACAAATGCCATTAGTGGAATTGGATGTTCAAATATTCCAAAATGAAAATGATTTTAAAGTACTGAAATTTTTATATCTTTGTATATAGTTCCATCCTATTCCTCAATTCATTATTCAACAAAGAATAAACATTTTTTCTTCCACAAATCCATTGGAATAATTTGAAGACATATCAATTTTTTTTGTCAACTGCTGATGGAATAAACACAGCTAAGCATAATGACAGTCAAGTTAAAAGTGAGGGTGGACAGTTGTAGCAGTCAAACACATAGCATCATCCTTTATAAACTACTATATAACCAATTGATTTTAATGGTATGTCAACCCATCTTGGATTATATCAAGTATTCCAATCAAACACAAATAATTTGCACACAATTATATAGTTTCAAGTATTCCTATCTAATACTAATAGCTACATAGTTTCAAGTAATTATTTCTGTTCAATGATAGTAATTTGTTTGCTACAGTCATATAGTTTCAATTGCCTAGTGGGTAGAGTGTTCACCAATGCTCTGGGAGACCTGGATTCAATCCTAGGTCGCGTCATACCAAAGACTTTAAAAATGATACTTGATACCTCCTTGCTTAACACTCAGCAATATAAAGTATGTATCGAGGGTAAAGTGGAGCAATCCAGGGAAAGGACTAGCGCCCTCCCCTACACTTCAGTGTAGTAGCTATTGAAAAGGGAGACTACAGTCGCCAACTTCACTTTTATTCTTAGTAAACAAATATAGCATCAAGTAAGCATTCTTAATACAAATGATTCTTCTTTTTCAATCATTTGTTTCATTTTTGCTAAAATTGCTAAAATTACATCTTCAACTAGCTACAATTCAGTCATCAATCATACTTTTTAGTCTTTCTTTCCTCCCACAATTAGGAAGGTGTTGCATTTTGGTCAATTTGTAACATTCAGACTTTGTAACTGTTTAGTAAAAAAAAAATCTTTAAAACATGAAACAAATGATGAAAACTTATTCTTATCTGAATGGTGAATATAAATGTTACATTTACATTAAAAAAAACACGCTATAGTTCACTTAACCACTATATTTCTTTAGTCATTCCCTCATCTCACCACTAAGACGATGGTGACTTACAGTTGATTGTGGATAGATTATTTTGTAATTATTGAGTAAAAAATAAAGTAAGTCACTGAAACTCACTTGTTAATGGTTAATGAGCTAGACTGTGACATCATGGTAAGCCAGTTCAAATTTCAGTTGCACTATTACATTCACTTTCGTGCTAATACCCTTGGGAAAGGCATGAAACAATCAGCTATGGACTAAATAGTAACAGTAGTTATTCTAGAAGGATGGTTTTGACATTAAATAACCCACGAAAGTTGATATGACATTAAATAAAGAAATCGAACCAAACAATATAAGAATAATTTTATTGATTTCATACGTTTTATCGATACATGGGGTCTTGACTATCAAAAATGTACTTCTGGTCAAACATGGCCCGATTAATGTCTTGTCGATAAAAGTAAATATCTATTCTAAAACAATTAGAAATATAATAATTAGTGACATTTCTTAAAGAAAAAGATATTTATTTTATTTCGACCAAATTAAGAATTTTTAAACGAACTAAAAAAAAGAATTGTCTTTAAAAAAAATAAAGCAACGAAAAAACAAAAACAAAAAAAAAGTTATCATAAAAAGAAAGTGTATTGTGAGTTGTTATAGATTTTTTAATAGTATTTCAAAACATCAATAAAATAAATCAACTCTATATTCAGTCAGTTGTTTTTAGATAAATTCAGATTTCTATTTCTTATTCTTTTTTTTTATTCCATGTTCCTTTTTGGGTTTTTTAAAACAAAAATTTAGTTTCATTTTTTTTTTTCTTTTTTGATAACATGGCTAATATTTCAAAATAATTCAAATTCAGCTTTGATTTCATTTGCAATAAGTTAATAACTAAAAATGAATGACGTTAAATAACTTTTCTTTCTTTTCTTTTTTCTTTAGAACAAAATCAAAATCATTTGTATTCTTCCACTTACCTTTTAATTCAGAAAATGCAATAGAAAAATAAAAAACAAAAAGCAAAAAAAATCCCCCCAAACGAAAAAGCAAACGGAATTATTTCTTCTTTCCTGTCCAAATGGATTGCTTTTTTTCTATAAATTTGTCTGGTTTACTGATTTCTCCGTCAATCAATACAATTTGTGTCGTTCATTCAATTTTTTCTAACTAATAAAGTCCATGTTAGAAAGAAATGCACAAAAGTAAACAAAATCAAGAAATGAAAAACACGATGCAACCGTAAAATTACTTTCAAGAAAACGTTCCACCCGATAATGTAAAAACGAAAACAAAAAATCAACCGGTGTAAGACATGATTTTGTGCCTTCTGTATAAAAGTCTTCATATTTTCTGTTTTTGTTTTTGTGATTGATTGATTTTAAATGTTTTTTTTTTTTTTGCACACAGTAATATGATATGAAGTATTTCCATCAAATACGAATAATTTGCACACAGTTGTATGGTTTCAAGTATTCCTATATAATATAAATAATTATATGATTTTAAGTAATTATTTCTATTCAATAATAGTCATTTGTTTGCACACAGTTACATAATTTAAACTGAGGATGTAGAAGTCGCCATTCAAGTCTCTAGGGTAGCGGCTGTGTATTTGTTTGTTCTCCTGTGATATTCATGTGTGTTTGCCGTTCTAAGACGCTTGAAAAGAATTTGAAAGGATAAAATTTGCAAAATAAAGGAATTTTGAGGGAACAAAATTCGATATGAAGGTAATGTTTTTAGAGGGTTTTCGTGTGTAATTTTCAACAGTAAGTTCAAACGGTAAGTTCCGCAGCTTTCTAGTTCGGATACTGATTCGAAGATTACACCGACAATAAATTTTTCAAAAGGAATTTTATACAAAAGAAACAAGAAAGAAAGGAACAGAAAAGATAAAGTGTTGCAAATTTTTATACAAGTAGCAGGAACTTATCAGAGAGATTTCTTTGAATTTGCGTTGAAAAGTCATTTGCTTGAGGAAGTGCTGACAGGGGACTGTTAATCATTGTGATTGTTAAAGCAAGTGTTTTGTTGAATATTTTTGTTGAAACTTGTTAAATTTGTTGAATCTAGTTGTTATTGCTTTTGTGCCCCTCCCCAAAACAACTGTTATGTGTTTGTTTTTTGAGGCGGGGTCAACCCAAAGACTTTTTGCTTGATGCTATTGCTTTTCAAAAAAAAAAAAAGGAAAATCATCTTCATTAATTCATTTGCTACATGAGATATTTTTACTCGTATTTTAACAAAACAATCTGCTCTCACTCCTCCTAGTGTCCCCAAGCAACTATGGAGGAACCTTCACCTTCACCTTTGAAAAATTCGCCTACAGATTTATTCGATGGCCTGAGCCCCCACCCCCAAAAAGCCGGAATGCCCCTCGTTACTATCTTCTTCATCCTCACGCCCGGCCATCTCCATCCCCCCTGCCCAGAAAGTGCCATCAATTCCAGTCTCCTGGTCGGCACCAACCCCCCAAAAGTCACCTGAAGACTATAGAAAGGACAGAGTTGACAAGTACACCCAGTATTTCAAAGGTAACAGGATTCTCCCAATACCTGAACTAGTCGAAGCAGTACAACTTGTCCTTCATAATAACAGATATAAAGACCAGGAGACTGGCCGGAATAAAAAAGGACACATTTGAAGATTTACTAAAGGCAGCAGGAATCCCAGCGAAATACTTTAGCAGGCTTAGATTTGCTACATGGGATGTCCTGCTGCCATCTGAAAAACTGACAATTAAGCTGGCCGGTAGCAATATAAATTCAAAATTTTTCCGGCTTCAACCAGAATATCGGGGAAAACGACGAATAAAAGTCACCGTGTGCAACGTTCCAGTACAGATCAACGGAGATGTATTAGCAGCATTCTTAAGTGAATATGGAGACGTTGAAGAAGTAATCAAAGCCAAGTCAACAAATGGGACGGCACACGGTGACTATTTCCTTACCATGTGCCTTAATAGAGGGGGGGTTCAGGCCATACCCCAAGTATTAGAGTATGAAAGTAAAGTAATGACGGTGGTCGTTGAGGGTAGGAGACCTCAATGTTGGAACTGTAAACAGTTGGGTCGTTTTTCGAGGTCCTGCCCTCAAAAGACCACCAAACCAACATCATCACCACCGACAGCTACATCATCATCATCAACAACAACAACAACAACAATAACGGAAGTGACCACAAACGAAAGTCCTAAGCCAGAAGCTGGGGACCTCCCTAACAAAGAGGAAGAAGGGTGGACCCAGGTAGCTCGAAATAAAAAGAAAACGTCCCCCTTAAAAAAAAAAACACCAACACCTACACCAGAAAAACACCCAACTAAAATCACATCTGGCACTACTACTACTACTATAATGGGAAAAACATCAGTATCATCATCATCAACATCTAAAAAGGAAAAACAGCCGGAAGCAATGGATATCACACTGAATTTAAAAAGGAGGAGGGAAATTTGGGAATCATTAAGAGAGGAAGAGGGGGAAAAGAAACATTGTAAAAAGCCATCCGAAAAACCATCTCAGCAACAACAAATACAAACCCATCCACAGCCAGAAACACGTTCCCAGCCACAACCAAAAGAAAAAAATTACAAAACCAAAACATCAGTTCAATCCCAGCGACTAGTTCAAATCATTTCACCCCCACAACAAGAAAATGCACCAACCCAACCAACTGAAACACCCCTCTTTCCAACATTGCCCTCTCTCTCACCAATTTCAACCTCCAAAATATTCACCTGGTCCCATTCGGTGTCCAGAGAAACAATGCCATCAACGTCCAAACAGCGAGCAAAGTCGGCCTCTGATGATGTTCAACGAGCTCTCAACGCTTTTGATTTCAATGAGAACGTTTTACAATCACCTACCATCGAACATCATGTAAAAAAATCATTAAATCCATTAATATCATTAAAAACCATCGACCATAAAGACGTTACAAATCCTTATTTTTTTAGGGGTACACCCATGGTGACCACCTTGGTTCGTTCAGCTGGCAACCGAACTAAAGAGCTTTGACGCTTTATTGAGGAAGCCAGTCGGATGGGCATAAGGCTGGCGGAATTGGAGCACCCCTCTCTCAATGTTATATATTCTAGATGTACAGGCAGGGTCCCGATTTATGTTCATCCCTGTTTCTATATGTCACTAAAGTTGCGGTGCCCCATGGATGTCAGGGGAATTTCCAGGGACGGCCGAGTTACTAATGAACTCGGTACCGGTTCCCTGCGTCAAGCCGTCGGCATCCTCACCCCGGAGGATTTCCGGCCCGTTGTCAACACTAAGTAAGGTAAGTGGGTCTGATGACTTCAAACCTTGCTACTTTGAATGTGAGGATAATGAGGGATTCAAGCAAGTGTGTGCGCTTGCTTGCTGAATTCAAGGAACCTCAGAGTTAATGTTGCTGCGGTGAGGGAGATTCACTTTATTTGCGCTGCGGACTGACGGGTGCTGGAGAACGATTTTAACGTTTTCTCTGCATGCGGCAGCCGCAGCAGCGCTGGAATCTCTTTGCTAGTTGACGCAGCCTTGATGCTGATCTTGTTTTTGCAGGTTACGGAGGCCGACTGTTTGTGGCCGATGTTGCCGTTAAAAGTTTCAAGATCCAACTGGTTGCGGTTTATGCACCCAATACCGCTGTGGAGAGGGTTTCCTTTTTTCGTCGGTTGGCGCCGTTCCTGGACGATTCGAAGCGGCTAGTCTTAATAGGTGATTGGAATGCGATCCTTGATCCCAAGATAGATAAGATCGGACAGGAAGCTAGTAGGTTGGGAAGGTGTGAAAACAGCCTTGTCGATCTTATGGCTTGCCATGACTTGGTCAACAGGTTTCGCCTGGATCACCCAGGGAGGGAGATGTGGACGTGGCTAGATAGCTCACCTTCTGCCAAAGTAGGTTCCTACTTGGACAGAGTGTTAGAAGAGCTGATAGCGACTTCGTTAGTTGTCCCATGTTCCACTTGATAGTGTGGACTGACCATAAACTTCTTAGGGTCAGTCTGCGGTTAGCTAATAGGCCTAGCTCATTGGAGATACGGGACTTCCATGACCGACTGGAATCCCTAATTTAACGGACGTTAGTGGGGGCGGTTACCGGGAATAGGTGGTGGGTTTCTCTTAAACATAGGATAAGAGATTTCGCCACTCAGTACGGTCGTCAGCTTAACCTAGATAGGACCAAGGAGGCGAAATCTATAGAAGATAGATTTTCCCGGGCGGTGGCTGGGGGTCTCCCTAACCGTAGAGCTAGCTAGGAGGGTTCTTGAGCGTAAAACTAGCGAGCGCTACAAGGGATTCGTAGTTAGATCTGAGTTAAAAAGAGTTATCAATGAAGCTGTGAAATCAAACGCGACTGCGCGTGAGGAAGAAGTGCGAAGGTTTCCCGATTGGTATATCGATTCCATCAAGTCCCCGGATGGGCGCATGCTGCGATCGAATCGCGAGATACGTGATGCTTTTCGAGCGCACTTTCGAGATCGCCTTGCCCGCTGTCCTGATCTCCCGCTTCAGGAGTTTCGCAGCTATCTTACCGACTTCCCCCGCCTCGGGGCAGCCGAATCGGCTAGTTGCAAAGGTGGGATTACTGAATGCGAAGTCCGTGATGCGTTGAAGCAGGTCGGCCTCAACAAGTCACCAGGACTAGATGGTTTTCCCTACGAAGTGTACTTGAAGCTGCTGCACATGTTTGTGCCTATTCTGACGGATATGTTCAACCATTAGTTCGCCCAGGGAGCCATCCGTGGTAGCGTTACCAAGGGCGTGATCACATTGCTGAAGAAAAGTAGCAAGCATGTTTGGGAGGGTTTAGATGATTACATGCCCATAACTCTGCTTAACACAGAGTTAAAGATTTTGGCCTGCGTCTTAGCGAATCGTTTGCACCTTGTCATTAGCGATCTGATCGGCCCTGAGCAGACCTACGCTGTGAAGGGAAGATCGATCCAAGATAATCTGCACTTGATTCCCAAGGTTCTAGCGGGGATAGAAGACGACACGGAAGCCGTGCTGATCAGTTTAGATCAGTCCAAGGCCTTCGATTGGGTTGACCATCGGTTTTTTGCGACTGTTTTGGAGACTGCCGGATTCCAACCGGAGTTCCGCAGATGGAATTGCATGATGTACTACAACCCTCAGACAGTGGTGCAGGTGAACGGAAGGCGTTCGATCAAGCGTTCGGTCCGGCAGAGCTGCCCCCTGTCTCCTCTTCTCTATGTCCTCGCTTTGGAGCCCTTGCTCCGTAGGCTTAGAGATGAGGGGACGAATCAGGCTCTGCGCGGTGTCCCTTTTGCTGGCCCTCTTATGGCAAGTGTTTCTGCGTTCGCCGATGATATCACAGTCTTTGTATCCCGCTGCCTGGATATAAAGGCTGTGAAGAAGGCGGTTGGCGAGTACGAGCGGGTTGCAGGAGCCAAGGTCAATTTTGACAAAAGCGAAGGTTTGCGGCTCGGTGTTTGGGGGAGTACCGATACCCCTCCAGGGCCTTTCCGCTGGAGTGACGGACCCGTCCGCATCCTCGGGGTGTGGTTCGAACCTGAGCTCCAACTGGAGCGAAATTGGTCGGAAGTAGAAACTAAGGTGAATGCTCAGGTGGGAACTTGGCTTTCAAGGTGGTTGTCCTTAAAGGGTAGGGCGGAGGCGTGCGCTGTGTACGTCTTCCCCTTGATCCTTTACTGATTGGCTGTACTTCCTCAGCCTAAGAAACGTCGGCTGGCACTTCAACAATCCCTCTCTAGATTGCTCTAGGGAGGCCGAAGGCCGATGGTCCGTAGATAGGTCTGCATTCAACGTACACGCGACGGGGGTCTGGGTATGCCTGATCTGGAGAGCCACTGACTTGCTTAAAGACTTGCATACTTGGGCCGATCCTTGACGAGGGACGCAGGGTGGAGACGAAAGGCGAGTCGGACTTTTCCTCGCCTCCAGTCAGACCCAAAGTCTGAAGGTTGACGTAAGTCGATGGGCGAAGCACTGTTTGTCCGCGTGTGCCGAACGGCCCTTCGTAACCTTCTTGGGTCCAGTGACCTTTCATGACCTTGGAAGGAACTATATCGGGAGCTAGTGGTGGGTTCCGCCTCGGACCCTTTTAGCAAGCGGCGCTGCTGGACGGCGGAGGAGATCCGCTTCCACTGGAATTGGGCGCCAGGATCGAGCTTCTGGAACATCTCCGAGTTCTCGCTCACCTGGCGACTTGCACGGAATGCGTTACCCCTTCTCGGTTTGAACTTCAGAGCGGGCCTGGCAGACATGCGTGTGGTGTTTCTCACGATCCTAGCTGTAGCTCGAACGGTGATTTGGACGACGCGAAAGAAGGGATTGTATGACGATGCAAACTTTTCTCATCGTTTTCTGGTTTTGTATTTTAGGCATCAGCTTGGGGTCAAAATCAGGTGCGATAGAAAACGCTTGGATCGCATAACATTCGACAAAAGGTGGGTGAATGCAGCGAGCCTGGTCGTACGAAAGGGGGCAGTGTTGGAGTCATCCTTTCCTCTTCTGCTAGCCCATGGCGTCTACGGTACGGATCCTTCGAGACCCGACCCCAGGTAAGTAGGAAAAGCTTCTCCCCTTGAAGCCTAGTTAGCAGTATGTTATGAGTCATCATCCTCATCTAGTTGTTAGTTTCCAAGATCTTCTCCATCCTCATTATTTTTGTACCTTAACCTGCTCTCCAGGCCGCTTTTGTTGAAGATCTTGGAAGTTCACGTGTATAAAAATCATATTACCTGCTTTCAACTGCCCATACCGCACCCAACCCTATATTTTTTGCCCCACCAGGCTGGGACCCCTATCCCACCAAGGGTAGGTCCGGCTTGTTTTCGGTGTTTTCAGACACCGAAAAACAGTCAGCCTCCATTTCGTAGACGGGGGGCGGGAGGGCAACCAAACTGGGAATTTTTTCCTTTATATTCGTATTCGTTTTTTATATATTTCGGGGTTTTTCTCCCATCTCCATCATATAATATCAATTGTAAATAAATCATCAATTGTAAATATAATCCCACATTCCATTCGGGATTTTTAAGTAGGTCTTTCTTCATAGAGCAAATGTGGTATTTTGGTGGTAGCAGTGCGCATGGTGATGTATGAATGATTATATATTTTACTGTTGAATGGGTCGGCGAATGTGGCTAGCTAGGTCCCCTTCGAACATATAGTTAATGCATGACCGCTCTCTTCCCCTTCCCCCATAAAACTTCAATGCCTTGTGCCTTCCATTTTGTACTAAATGGGAATAAAAGTCTTGGATTTGAGTTAGCCAGATCCCCACAGGCATTTCGTTTCGCTATCGACTGCCGTTTTAGTAGAAGAAAGAGAAGACGACGACGACGACGAAACAGAAAAATTCAACAACATTGGATAAATCTAGATTTTGTTTTGTTTTGTTCGTTTTTTGGCCCAATTCATTTTCAGTAACAATTATCTATTGTTAATCGTTTCAGTCTTTTGGTTAAGCGATAAAGTGCAAAATCTTTGTAGTGAGTGAGTGCTTTTCCTTTTAAAAAAAAAAAATGTGTGTAAATTTTATATTTTTTTTATCTCTAAATAAATTTTAAATAAATTGATCGTTTGTTGGACGCGCGAGTTTCCTTTATTTTTTTGGTTAACTTTTTGGATTTTGAAATTGCGACATATGTGAAAGGGTTTTTATTCTAGGTTATAAACAGCCCTGAGTTATCTCCCTTACAGTGAGAGTTTTTTTTTTCTTCGTTGAAGGATTTGTCAATTATTTTTTTTTTTGTAAGAAACAAAATCCTTTAAGAAGCGCCCCCCCACACTGTGGATTGAATAAAAAATTGGTTCGAAGTTCCGTGTAGGTTCCCGATTTTGAGAAGAAACACCGGAAGACGGCCGGATGTTAAAAAGAGGTAAATCAAGTTCAATAACCCAAGCTGTTGTTTTGTGTAACTCTCCTTTTTGTAAAATAAAATTAATCTTGTAGAGTTTCGGCACTGCAATCTTTCGTCGCTGGTTCGATTTTCAGTGTTGGAGATTACGGTATACACTGCTAATGGGACCTAATAAGGTCGAAACAGCTGTCCAGTGTTCCCGTATATCATGCGTAGGTGTTCGGTAGATTTTCTGGTCATGGTAAGTCTATTCACAATATTCCTCTACTTAAAAAAAAAAAGATATGTACATCAAAATTAATCATCTCTTCTCCTTTTCAAGAAGCACACGTATTTTATTTTTCCTTCATCTAATTTCGCTTTACATATCTTTATCTTAAGACATGGCAACTTCAACAGGGTGACCCGAAGGCTCCATTTTCGATAGCTACTACACCAAGGGGAGGACGCTACTCCTTTCTCTGGATTGCTCTACTTTACTGTTGATCTTATAATGCTGAGTGTTAAGCAAGGAGGCATCAAGTACCATTTTTTGACTTTTTGGTATAACTCGACCTGGGATTGAACCCAGGTGTCCCGGGCCATTGGCGAACACAATCATGCCAATGTCTGCTTTAATGGACGAATATATATATATATATATATATATACACACAAAGAAGATGAGTTGTGAATGATTGTCTTTGAGAATATATGAAAGGTTTCTTATGAATCTCCAGGAGTGCTCAACGTATGATAATTAATCTATAGATTTTTTACCGAATAAATTTCCATATACAGTGTAACCGGATATAAGAGAGATTTCCTCTGGTCCCAAATTAGAGCCTGTCTTACCAAAATAAAATAGACCAAAACATGATATAAGAGACTTACCAGGTCCAGACAACTCTCTTATATCCGGGTTACACTGTAATTGGAAAAATTCAACAACCTGTCATTTGGCTATTATACATTTATTTCAGCTGCCAACTCTATAAAAGAAAGCAGCATCTTTAGATAGTCATCACAGTAACTTTTTTGTGTGATGGTTAAAAGAAGAAGCAAGTTTCTTTTATAGAGTTGCCAGCTGAAATAAATTTATAATAACCCAATGACAGTTTCTGGAGTTTTTTTTCTAAAATATGTATTTTTTTAAAAATGAATAGGTCCACAAAATATTTACATTTTTCACTCTTTGGACAAAAAAAAATTATATATATATCCCGGCCTTTGGTGTTCGCCAATGGTCTGGGAGACATGGGTTCAATTCCAAGTTGAGTCAGACCAAAGACTAAAAAAATGATACTGAATGCCTCCTTGCTTAACATTCAGCGTTATAGGGTACGGATCTAGGGTAAAGCAGAGCATTCCAGATGTTATATTCTGAGTTGTTGATATGAATGTTGTGGGCGAGAAATGCGTATGGTTGCAAAACAAAGAACGTATAGATACTCACAATAACACAGTAATGATGTTATAGAAAATTTTTTATAAATAGATTAAGTACAGAGAGTAGAATGGAGAAATATGTTCACAGTTAAAGAATGAATTCAGTGGTAGTAGTTACAAAGTTCATGTACTGTACTTGTCTCGTGGTGAAGGGATGGTTTTCTCGGAATTAGGACAGCGTTGGTAGCGGCGGCGATCGTTTGATGTATCGGATGACAGGCGCCGAACGGTGGCGAAGAATCTTTAACACGGGTCGTGTGAAAGAACAAGTCTGACTGATAATTATTTGGTCCGTCTATTTATATATTTTCTGTAGGCTCAGAAACGGCAATTTTTGTGCCCCGCGGGAGGCGTTCCGATTGGATATTTATTAATGTATTTTTTTTTTTTTGTTAATTTATCGCAAACGGAAGTTCTGCGCGGAGCCGATGCGTGAGCGACTAACTTTTCATTTTGAGTTGAGAACTCGAAGTGTTAACTTCCGTTTTTTTTCTTTTCTTCTTTTCTTTCTTTTTTTTTTTCAAATCAAGGCAAGATCTCGTCTTGTAACACAGAGAAAGGTGTAGCACTCACCCCAACACTCCAGTATAGTAAAAGGGAGCCTTCGGGTATGTGAAAATGGACCTTTTGGGTTGCCCTCGTCTCTCTCTCTCTCTCTCTCTATATATATATATACACACTTACTAACCCTTGCATGCAAGGTCAGTTTTTTAAGTGGGGTTTAACAGGTTTGAATTCACAGTCTTCTTTCTCCTAGACTGGTTGCCATACCTAGATTAAAGAGTCCAGTCTAGTTTACTATTTACCTATAGCTGGAGAGAGAATGGCTGGATACATACCTTTCCAAAGGTGAAATACAAACAACCGCATCCAGGGTTTGAACTCGAGTTATTCTGTCCATTTTCAACACCAATAACCATTATATATATATATATATATATATATATATACACGTGTGTATATATGTATATTCATATACATGTATTTGTGTGTGTGTAAATATATATATATATATATCTAATGAAAAAAACGGTGAACGTTTCTTACTGATGTCATCAAGTTTATTTTAATCAACACCGTGAAACTGAGCAAAGAAGAAACAAATAACATTGAATAAAGGGATAAAATTTGTTTCAAAGAAATAGAAAACAAGAAAGAAATGGCACAAATTCTCACCGTGTTTCCTGTTCTAACCAGCAGCGTAAACTAAATTGGGATTGTATATAAGTTCCACTTACCAATTTCCAGTTAGGGTGTCTTAGATCGCAGCAAATAGTGGGCATCACAAAATGGAATCATTAAGTAAAAAGTAAAGTTGTCTCCCTTTAGTCGAGGGTGACCCGAAGGCTCCCTTTTCTATAGCTACTACACCAAAGTGTAGGGAAGGGGGCTACTCCTTTCTCTGGATTGCTCCACTTTACCCTTGATCCGTACCTTATAATGCTGAGTGTTAAGCAAGGAGGCATCAAGTACCATTTTTTGAGTCTTTGGTATGACTTTGGCGCACACTCTAACCGCTAGGCCAATGTCCGGTCATGGAATCATTAAAATCCACCAAATTACTCCATGACTGGATATTGTGGTTGTACTTAAATTGGCATAACAAAAAAAACTATATAAAAATAAGACACAGTTAACAGGTCGATTTAGTGACAGTTACAGGTGAGGGGCAATTGTCTTAATGAGAAAATTTCTAGTCCCCGGTAATTTCAAAATCTGTCTTGAACCATTTTATGTTGAGAAAGATTAAAATGTTCTGTGAAGATGGAATGGTTCTTTGTTGTTTTTTTTTTTGTTTTTGTTTTTTTATTGCATATCAACATTTGTGGGTTATTTAATGTCAAAGCCATCCTTGTAGAAGAGCAGTAGTGGCACTATTTAATCCATAGTTGGGTGGGATAAGGGTCTACATAACTTTCCCAAAGGACATTAGTCTAAAAGAGAATGTAATTGTGCCTCTGGAGTTTGAACTCTCTACAATGTTGCAGTCGAGCACTTTAGCGACTATCCCATCGGATACTTTCCTGGAATGGTAGACTATCTTTTAGAGTCCTCGCTATGGAAGTTTGGAATGATTTTGAAATTCATTAATATATTGGTCCTTAGAATATTGATTTTGTCACTGTATATGAAGTTTTTACTTTTTTAAGATGATTGTGAACAAAATTTGAGTGATTGCAAATTATTATTATAGAAAAACTTGAAACCATATAATTGTTAGTATTAGATAGGAATACTTGAAACCAAATAATTGTTAGTATTAGATAGGAATATTTGAAACCAAATAATTGTTAGTATTAGATAGGAATACTTGAAACCATATAATTGTTAGTATTAGATAGGAATACTTGAAACCATATAATTGTTAGTATTCACTAGAAATGCTTGAAACCATATGATTATGTATAAATTATTTGTTTTAAAAAGGAATAATTGATGAAAGTCATGTAAAGACTTGTCAATTGTTATCATTGGATAGTTTTATGTCCTCGGGAAGGGCATAAAATAAATAAGACAAACACGTACTTAGAGAGAAGAATCAAAATGATATATTACAATAAACAAGTTATACAGTGTCGCCAGTGTAGCTTTTGCAATCTATTCCCTGAGTGGATTACAGTCAAATGTTATATCTTTATTGGAAGAGTCTTTAACGAAAGGGACAAACTGTAGTCTGCCCTGTTACATTAAGAAGAAAAGAAAATACAGGAATGAGGACGAGAATATTTATGAGTTTCAAGAAGTTTAATGACAGCCAGAAAGATAGCCCTTGTGCTGTGAGTTCGTACGTGGAAGAAAAAACAGTTGCAAATGATAGAGCCGGAATTAAACATCTAACCTTGAAGTTTTGAAGACCAGTGGGTCTGGGAGGAATGAATAAATGATGAAAGAATTAACTCCTAAAGAAACACTGGCCCAAAAGTTGAATGTGCTCATCTTATGTTATGATGGTCTGTTACTGCTGCTGGAGTCAGTCAAGAAGAGTCAGTGAAGAAGAGAGTCGGTCTGTCCTGCTCGAAAAATATGTGAGGAAGAGGGTGAGAGAGCGTTTGCGTGGCCTTTTATACTACCTGGGAAAGTCATCCGAGTAGAATGGCTTAAATCATCCTCATTGGACGAAAATATAAAATCGAAACCTCAACGGCCAAAATAATTCCCGCACTAAATAATAATTTGAAATTCTTTCTTTCTGCTACAAGTCTATTGTGTTTTGAAAATAGGGATGGTACCACAACTAATAGGAATACTTTAAACCATATAATTATGTATAAATTATTTGTTTTAAAGAGAAATAATTGATGAAAATCTTATAAAGGCAGGTAAATTGTTAGTATTCAATAGGAATAGTTAATTAAAGATATGTATTTCTTAGCAAACTGTTGTTATCATTAAGTTTGATGTTACATAAAACAATAAACTATTGGCAAATTATTTTCATAAAGAGCAGTTACTTGATATCATGTTTGTTTTGCTGACGATTATATAAAGATATGTGAAAACTGTTCATGTTTCTACATCTATGCTAACATCAGAACAGCCTACATTAAGTTAAATCCTTATTCACTAGATCACCGTGCAATGTATACTTATATACTGGGTTTAGAGGAGGTGCCCGTGATGTAATGGTTATCCTCGCTGGAAATGGACTCGGTGACACGAGTTCAAATCCTGGACGAGACTGATTGCATTTCACATAGCACTAATACCCTTGAGAAAGGTATGAATCCAATTATTCTCCCTCCAGCTATGGAGAAATAGTAGGACAGACTAGGTTCTTCAGCCTTGGTAAGGCAACTAGCCTAGGAGAAGGAAAACTCTGAATTCAAACCTGTTAAACTCCGCTTAAAAAATTGACCTTGTGTCATATCCTGCCCGAGCGGAGGGGTTGGTAAATATGATATACTGGGTTTAGTTGTTGTTTAGCGAGGAAGATGGTGTAACGTATGTGTGTTTACGTTGAGTTGTTTCCTCGCTTAGTGTTGTTAGTCCCCTCGCTAGTAGTTTGTTATGTATATAAAGGAGAGATGATGAAGTAAGATGGTGATAGTCGAAATGTGTTTAAGGATAAGGTTTTTATTTGCAGCATGGAATATTGGGTTTGCTTTTGGTGCTGCAAGTATTGAGACGAAATTGAGTTATGAGAAGTTGAGAAGGGACGTGTGAGGGATTGTGCTTTAGAGTCACCATAGTTTTTTGTCCGTCTGGTGGAGAGGCGTGCATGGTCTCCATTAAAGTGGCCCAGAGGTGAATTGAGAGCTAGCGTGTCAAGAGCGTGTCAAGAGCGGATCGACATAGCCAATTTTGGGGTGACATAAAATTGTGCCTGTGCGAGGCATGTTGAATGTATCTAATTTATATTCAACTGGGATTCCTTGTAAGGAATCCATAAATTAGATGGGTTCCCTCGTGTGTCCATGCTGCTGCTGCTGCTATTCAAAAGCCGCAGTGAGACGTCTGCACTGTGCGACGTTGTCCAGCTAAAAACATCGCAATTGAAGAACGGCCAGTGTGACGTCTGCACTGGTCGGCGTTCTCCAACCAAAAAGAGTGGGTTTGGCAGGTTACCCAATTTGTTGGCCGGAAATGAAAGATCCGGGCTGAAGAGGATAGGTCAACTAGATTGGGTGAAATCAAGTGTCGAATTAAATTGCGCGCCAAACCAAAATACGAAATTTTCCCTTCCTCTACACTTACAAATGGCATTTATCCTGATCAGAGGATATCTAATTTGTATAATGATTTAAAAAATAGGTTTTAATAAATAATTGTTCAGTCTTATTCATTTGTTATTTTATTGTTTTATTTTCATAGATACATGTAGCAGAAAGAATTTCAAACCATTATTTAGTGCGGGAATTGTTTTTGCCGTTGGAGTTTTGAAATTATACATTTCATCCAATGAGAATAACCGATGCTATTCTGCCTGGGCACACCTCCCCGGGCACCATAAAAGGCAGCGCTAACCATGCTTGCCCTCTCTTTCCCTTTCCTCCTTGCTGGCAGCAAGGTAAGACCAGCTGACACAAGAAAGAACATTTCTCTCTCTATCCCAGGACGATTCCAACAGCAGACAGGGATTTTTTTTTATCTCGAGAGAGCTCATTTCAACATTTGTTCCTCTGTTTCTTTTAGAAGACCATTTCCTGGTCAATTATTTCTCCCTCCTAAACCAAATGAACCCCGAGGCATCTGGCTAAGTACTAACTTCCCTCACAGCCATTTACAACTGTCTTTCGACCTTCTTTAACTCACGGCACAAGGAAAAACTTCCTCTCAAACTGTCATTAAACTACTAGATTGAAAACCATCATTATTTATTTTCTTTCTTTTAATATAACAAGAGGCAGCAGAACTCTACAACATCAACTGCCATTTATATTTAAATGGTAATATTATCTGCCCTCGTGTTATATATATACATATATATAAGCAATAGTCTTGTGTATAATTCCTGTAAGAAAGTGAAAATGTGTTTTGAATATTATTGAGCTTTGATAAAAGGGAGAAATTAGCAATATAGGTTTATTTTTAGGCTTTTAGTGTTTATGGTTAGTTTCCATATCACTATAAATTAATTTGTAGTACAAAATAAATAACGAAACTTCTTTGAAACACAACAAGGAAGGGTTTATTCTTATAGCAGAAGAAAACTTGAGTCAGAGTTAGAAAAGGTTCTTTTTGGTGTGGCAGGTACTATGTTGGTTCTCGAGTTTGTAGAAGGTGTTTACTGTAGCAGGTAGCTTGTGTAACAGGCCGCAAGGCTGATTCTTTTGTGTGTGTAGCTAGTAGCCGCGTTATGTTCAGTGAAGATCTTCCATGTCGAATGTCTGTAGGAGAGGACGAGACAGAGAGGTCTTTCTTCGCTGCTAGCCAGGTGCTCTCTGACTTTGCTGGCCGACTTCCAAAAAAAGGGCTAGAAGAAAAAGTTCTTGAGAGGTTGATGGGATCAATGCGCTTTGTCCGCTGATTGGTCAGTGTGTGGCCGAATCGCTTGGCGGTGGCATTGATTCGCGAGAGAAAATAGATCTGTGATTGCTACAATCTTTTTTATCACCTTTGAAAATTACTGTCTACAGAGATAAAGAAAACATAAACAGGTATGCAGTGAAAAATTAAAAACAAATTGTTTTTTATGACTATAGTAAAAACAAAAACAAACGTCAACACACACGAATATTTGCTCAATTGGCTGGGGTAATAGAATATGCTGACTACATCTCTGCAGAAGAGTAAAAAACCCACCAACAAGTGTCTTGGATATGACACTAAACCATCTCATGGTGTGACTCAAGTCCTTGGGCTTTAAGGAATGTGCAGTACCCCTTCATTACCAATACTCCCAGGTCCACTCTGACCCAAAGTGGTTATTGGTTAGTTGTTTTACGGCTTATTAACCCTTTTCAGGTCATTTAATGCTGAATAAAATTTTAAACAACTCAGTTTAGTATAAGTTATTCTTTTTTGTTTACAAACAGTTAAATGCCAAAATAGTTCTATTTCAAACAATTCATTTCAGCATAAGTACACAGTTTAGACCCATAGATAGGACGCTATCAGATGCTATCACTCCCGGCAAGACTGGACCTGGGAGCAATGGCAGTAAAGGGGTACTTCGCATTCCCCAAAACTCCAGCATTACCGGAACGTCACCATCAGATTGTTTAGTGTCATATCCAGGACACTCATTGGGATGCAGTGTTGCCCCTCTGCTGAGAAGCAGTCTGTGTATTCTACAGCCCCAGTCAATTGGGCAACAGAATGGTATCACCTGTTAGGGTCTCATCTATGCATCAAATAAAACTATTAAATCATTTAATATACTTGAAATAATTTAATTGTGTACATTCAAATGAGTGATATTAAACTGAATTATTGGTATTATAGCGTGTGAATTTATAGGCACAGAAATGAATTACGAAACTATTCTTTAACAATACACAACAAACGAAAGTTCTTTATTTGCAGCTTTGAGGCGGTTTGTTCTTGGTGCTGCAAGACTTGTGGTGTTTAGGCTTGTTGGTTTTGGAGACGCGATAGCTTAGCAGGATGTTGAGATGGCAGCGTGTCGTTGGACGTGTGAGGGAAGTATTCAAGGTCACCGTGTAGTTTTGTGTGTCTGGTATTTGTGGAGAGTAGGCGTTATCTCCATTCATGTGGACCAGAGGTGAAATGGGAGCTAGGTGTGTCGAGAGCGAAGTGGCGCTCGGATCGACATAGTAAATTTTTGTGGTGCTTGTGGAAGGCATGCTGAACGTATCTAATTCATATTCAACTGGGATTCCTTGGTCTAAAATATATTAGACGCAAAGAATCCATAAATTAGAAGGTTCCCTCGCTGAGTGTCCATGTTGCTGCTGCTAGGGTTAAAGCCACAGTGATATATCCACACTGGGTGGCTTGTTTAGCTAAAAAGCATCGCTAAGCAGGGGCGACCAGAGATACGTCCGTTCTGGTCTCCGTCTCAAGCCGAAGAGAGTGGTTTTGGCTGCTCACCCGTTTTGCTAGCCGGAAGTGAAGGTCCTGGCTGAATGGGATATATCATCCTGATTGGGTGAAATTCAGTGTTGAATTAAATAGCGCGCCAAAACAAAATATGAGATTTTCCTCTTCTTTACAGTATTATATAGGAATGTTTGAAACCATTTAACTGTATGCAAATAAAACTATTATTATTTGATTGTAATACTTGAAATCACTGTACAGTGTGCAAACAAATGTATTCAAACTCATTGAAAAATAAAGTTACCTACAAACCATTCACATAAAAATCATGTGTATAGACAAGATTTGACATTGATTAACCATCAAGGGTTGAAATGCCATTAAATGAAATAAGCTTACCAAACCAAGCAAATATTTAGTAACGGTTTTCATTTTCCTATTGTGTGACTCTGATTCTGTTTTGGGTGGCGTATTTGAATTTTGTGGAGTTAGGAATGTAATTGTAGGATTTGTTCAGCTTTTTATGTAGAGAAAATGGACAAAAGCTGGTTGCTTGCCTATAAGCCAAGTGAGAGATGGTGTAACATATTGACCCTCAACCGAGCCGTCAATCAAGAGATGCACCGGTGTAAATAAGCGGAAGAACGGCGGAAGTAGATGGACGTAAAACAAAAATATAACCAGGACACAGACGGCTTGAGTCAGTTGCAGTTGGAGCCAGTTAGTGACAAGATGCCAAATTGAGAGCCAGCAGCAGACAAAGGGCTTTGGGTCCTCAGTGACCCACGGTTGAGCAGCCAGCCAGAATGCGAAAGAAGTGCTGCTATGGTCAGAAGAACTTGCGGTCAATATGTAACAGCCTGTCCCCGTCTCCAACTCACCTCTCACACACAACCAATATCAACCCTTTCGAGAATAAAGTGTGAGAGATATATTTTTATAAAGAAGTGTGTTCGTTCGTTCATTGAAGTTCGGCATTATTGTTGACTGTGTTTCTACATATATTTGTATATGTATATGTATGGCCTTGTTGGTTGGGGTTTGGAGTGTTACAACATACAAAGAGAAAAAGCTTCATTTAACACAAGACAAACAAGGAACATCTAATAATTAAACAATTTTTATAAAACAGAAATGTCAACTTGGATTTGAATGTTCAAAAGTTCTCCTTTGTGAGTGGTAAATTTTCGAAGTGGTGGAAAGTCAGATATCAAGAAGCAGGGTAAAGGAGGAGAATGTTTTTAAAGAGTACTTATTCCTTTTTTCTTTTCTTTTCTTTCTTTCCTTCTTTTATTGTCAGGTAGTAGAACTAGCAGAGAGGTAGTTTCGGCTCTTAACTCGAGGGCGGACGTCACCTCTCTCCTGGTTATCGCGTCTTCGTTCTTTCTTGTGTCTCCTTTTGTCCTCACTGATCTGGTTCACAGAAAACCTGGGTATTTATCTCTTTCCACCGGCTCCAAATTCGTTACTCGAAAATCCTTCTAATTTTGGCGCGACTGCTTCCCATTGGCTACTTTACATTTTATTATTTTTCTTTTTTTCTGATTTTTAACCGGATGGATGCGTGGAGCCTTATGCGTGGCGACGCGTTTATTCATTTAGTATCAGGCAGCCGACGAGCCAATATCCGGTTGGGAGCTTTTTGTTAATTCCTAAATCTCCACAATACATCGCCACCCGAAATAGCCGAGCTATTGCAAGAATCTCTTTTGAGTGTGTTGGTAATTCGTGGAGTGTGTTTAGGTTTCTTAATATTGTTATGACCTATGTAGGAAGGTGAGTTATTTTGTTATTACCTCTTTTATGTGTAGTAAATATGGTCATTGTGCTTCGCAAAGCGAACACGTCTGCCTGAGCGTGTGACAGTAGGTTCTTCGGGTGTGTCCTGTGTTTGAGATGCCGTGTCTCCTGATGTATTGTTGTTTGCTGTCCACCGTTTGGTGTTTTTGCTGCCAGTGTTACCATTGTTGTTAGCACCACGGAACTTAACTGGTTTCAGCCTTTCTATCGAGACCGTTTGTTTCTCTCCGGATGGTGTTTCTATTTGGAAATATTTGTTTTGTTTTTGGATAACCCTATGTGGGCCCGAGTATGGAGCTTCCAGTGGTTTTCGAATTCTATCTGTTCGGAGCCACACATAGGTTGCTGATTTCAAATCTTCCGGTATGAATGCTTTCTGTGTTGTATGTAGCTGTCCTTCTGAGAGTAGAGCCATGTCCAACTTTCGCATTTCTTTGGCAATTTTTCTTATGTCATCTCCATGTAGATCCGGATCTTCTTTGTCCATTATGAGTTTTGGCAGTAGTAATTGGGTTCCTGTAACTGCAGCAGCTGGGGAAAAACCTTGGTCATTGGGCATGTTCCAAATTCCAAGTAGTACGATTGGTAGTGCATCTAGCTAGCTCTGCTTTCGTGCCATGATTGCAGTCTTTAGGGTTCGGTGTGCCCTTTCAATAATCCCGTTGGTTTGAGGGTGATATGCCGTTGTGCGGAGCCTATGGAATCCAATAATAGTGGATAGGTCTTTGAATAGTTCGCTTTCAAACTGGCTCCCTCGATCTGTCACTACGTGTAATGGAACCCCAAAGCGGGAGATCCATGTGTTTAGGAAGGCTAATGCGATGGTGGAAGCGGATGTGTTCTGTAAAGGGGTGGCTTCCACCCATCTCGTTGCTCTGTCAATGCATGTGAGTACATATCTAGCTGGAGATGTGTATACACCATCGTATGTAGTGGTGGGTGGTAGTGGGCCAATGATGTCAATGTGGACTGTCTCAAATCTTCCAGATGGTAAGGAGAATGGTGTGGTTTCTGTTTTAGTGTGTCTGGAAATTTTGTGTTGTTGACATTGAAGACAGTCTTTTGCCCAAGTTCGTATACTCCTGTCCATATCTGGCCAAAAGTATCTCGATTTTATTATTTTGGTTGTTGGTGTAGATCCTGGATGTGAGATGTTGTGGAACATGTCAAAGATCATCTTGCGTAGTGGTTCGGGTATGTAGGGTCTGGGAGTGGATGTTGATAAGTCACACCAGATTGATGATCCTTGTATTTCATACGTTTTTAACTGCTTTTCGTATGTTTTAAGTTCCTCATCCGTTTTCTGTGATTCGCTTATAGCTGGTAAATCGCAGGGATCTATGGTTACTGCGCACACTGGTCGAGATAGACAGTCAGCAACAATGTTGTCTTCTCTGATGTAAGACACATCTACAACATATTCAGTAATGATCGATAAATATCGCTGTTGTAAATCAGATTTCATTGGTGTCTTTTTTTTAAAAGCTAGGGACAGTGGTTTATGATCCGAGAACAGCGTAACATTTCTACCTTCTATTTGTGGTTTAAAATGCAACACTGCCTGGTATGCCGCTAATAGTTCTCTGTTAAAGGTGGAGTACTTCTTTTGGCTCTCCGACAACTTTCGGGAGTAGAATACGATAGGGATTGATTCACCATTTATCATTTGGTGTAGTGCTGCACCTACAGCATAGTTGGAGCTATCTGTGACAAGGTGGTATTGTGTGGCATTTGGATCAGGGTGTGTTAATGCAGATACTTCGGCAAGGATGTCTTTTATTTTGACAAATGCTTCTTTTTCAAGTGGGCCTAATTCTAGTGTTTTAGCTGCAGGATTGTGTTTAATGGCTTCAGTCAAAGGCAGTAGCACATCTGCAGCCTGTGGGATTAATTTCCTGTAAAAATTTATCATTCCCAGGAATCGTCGGAGCGATTTGAGTCCGTTGGTTCTGGGAAGTTTTTTATGTCTTTAACTTTTTGTGCCGTTGGCTTAAGTCCTTCAGCACTTGCATTATAGCCCAAAAATTCGATATTGCTTTTATAGAATTGGCATTTGTCGATGGAGATTTTAAGATTGTTTTCTTCCAGAAGTGAGAGGACCTTTTCGAGGTCACTGTGGTGTTGTTCTTCTGACTCGGAAAACATTAAAATATCATCAATATATACGAAAACGCAGCCAACATCCATGAATATGCTGTCCATAAATCTTTGGAAGGTTGAGCTGCTATTTCGCAATCCAAATGGCATAAATAAATATTCAAAGAGGCCAAACGGCGTTATCACGGCAGATTTTTCAATATCAGCCTTTTGGATAGGAATTTGGTGATAGGCCTGTAGTAGGTCGATCTTTGAAAATATTTTCTTCTTAAAAAGCTTGGATCCGAGGCTGTTGATGTTTGGGATCGGGTATCTGTCTGGTTTTGTCAGGTGGTTGAGGTGTCTGAAGTCACCACATACTCTCCATTTTCCTGTAGTTGGTTTTGGGACTAGATGGATTGGTGAAGACCATGGAGATTTTGAAGGTCTTACTATGCCAGCTTTTAAAAGTTCTGCGAACTCCCGTTTTGCTGCTTCATATTTTTCTTCAGACAGTTGTCGAACTTTGGCATAGGTCGGGGCATTATCTCCAGTGTCTATGACGTGAGTTACTCTCGTGTTAGATGCTAGAGGTTGTTCCGTGCGTGGTCTGGTAAGTTTGGGGAATTTTTGAAGAAGGGACTGTATTCTTTCAGGTAGATCACTATGGTTGTTCACCGTTATATTTTGAATGCGGGCTGTGACCCGTCCACCTTGCACATAACGGCGTGTTGTCTCATCTATCAGTCTGCCATCACTGCAGTTCAGAATGAGGCCATAGTGGCGAAGAAAGTCTGCACCTAAAAGGGGGTTGATGGTGTCCGCAATCACCACAGTCCAAGGGTATGAACGGCGTAAACCTGGAATAATAATGTCCAACTGTATTTCCCCAAAGCATTTTATGGTCTCTCCATTAGCTGCTGAGAGACGCACAGGTGTGGAATTTATGGATAGACCGGGCGCCAGACTGTGTGGTAATATTGTTACAGAGGCACCTGTATCTATGATAAAGCTTATTTTCTTTTGTCCAATTTTAGTTGCAACCTCAAATAGTTGCGAGTTGTCGGTTGCTGCTCCAACTCGCATTATTAGTTTTCCGAAGCTTGTCTGGTGGGTGAGGATGATCTTGATGTGGGCATTATTTTGCAGTTCGATTTCTGCGGCCATTTGCACCATGGTTTGCAGGTCTTTGACTTATCGGCAAAGTATAGGTGTCCACGACATATTTGGGGTTTTTGGTTCTCATAGAAGGGCCTTAAGTTGTAACTCATCCTCGGGACAGCGCTCGTGGAGACTGTGTGTCTATTGGATTTTGATGGTGGTGGTGCGGTAACGTTATGTACATATTTTTGATTTAAAAATGGTACTATTTCGTCCGCTAAGGTACCCAATTCATATACAGAGGCGTTTTTAACCGCCGCTATAACTGGGGTTATTTCAGTAGGCAGCGCCTGGATAAATTTGTGCCGTACGAGTTCTTCTCCCACACCTATTTTACTGGCCGTCGCCATCAGTTCGTGTAGGTATGTTGAGGGTTTTCCTGTCATAGTTGTGGCACCAATGAGTCTGTTGAACAATTCGGGCTTTGATTGTTCATGCATGCTTATAACGCCTTCTCTCAGTTTTGTGTAGCTCTTTGAAGTAATGGTGGTGGTCGGCAGGTTTGAGATTAAGTCAGGAGGAAGGTTAGATAGTACATGATAAAATCTCGTGGTTTCGTTTGATATGTTCCTTAACTCGAACTGAGCCTCGCATATAGCAAACCACCCTATATTTGTCGCTGCCTCCCACCAGACACGACTTGACACAAGGTCAAAAGCCCGAAGGCCAATTAAAGTGGGGATAAAGGGGAGGGGAAGGTCGGGAAGGAGCCGAGACTCGAACCCTGCTTGTCTGTGCTGCTCATCGGCTCACTTAGTGCAATGTGAGCCTGATGAGGCAAGCAGTTTCACGAACCCAAATGTGGGTCCGGGCACGTATGCCAGTTAACGGCTTAAACTAGACGCTTGGTCTAGTGCCGTACAAAGGGGACAAAAGTGCAGCTCGCCCACCCGAAGGTTGCCCAGCCGAAGCTGGGGGCCTATTCGGCCCCGAGTCTGCTCTTGGTTTCGAGCACCCATCCGGCACGAATGCCAGACGGCCCGGCTAAAAAACCGGGGGCGTGCCCCGCATATAGCAAACCACCCGTCAACTGCGGCATGCATAAACTGTGGAATCTTGACTGAAACTGTCGATATAGTATCCTCCATTGTGTGTGTGTTTTTTAGAAGAAAAAGAAAATGCAATTATTTTCAGGGAAAAAGGAAGTTCGTAGAGATAATGTTTTCTTTTTAGAATAAAAAGGACAAAAAGGCAAAACAAAATACGGCTTCGTTATTAGCTTTTTCGTTGCTCAAATTATTTGAAGAGAAGCACGTGAATTCTTTTTTTTTTCTTTTTTATGTTAGGCACGGTAAAAAAAAAAACGTCGGTGTGTCACCATTTATGGCCTTGTTGGTTGGGGTTTGGAGTGTTACAACATACAAAGAGAAAAAGCTTCATTTAACACAAGACAAACAAGGAACATCTAATAATTAAACAATTTTTATAAGACAGAAATGTCAACTTGGATTTGAATGTTCAAAAGTTCTCCTTTGTTAGTGGTAAATTTTCGAAGTGGTGGGAAGTCAGATATCAAGAAGCAGGGTAAAGGAGGAGAATGTTTTTAAAGAGTACTTATTCCTTTTTTCTTTTCTTTTCTTTCTTTCCTTCTTTTATTGTCAGGTAGTAGAACTAGCAGAGAGGTAGTTTCGGCTATTAACTCGAGGGCGGACGTCACCTCTCTCCTGGTTATCGCGTCTTCGTTCTTTCTTGTGTCTCCAATTGTCCTCACTGATCTGGTTCACAGAAAACCTGGGTATTTATCTCTTTCCACCGGCTCCAAATTCGCTACTCGAAAATCCTTCTAATTTTGGCGCGACTGCTTCCCATTGGCTACTTTACATTTTATTATTTTTCTTTTTTTTTCTGATTTTTAACCGGATGGATGCGTGGAGCCTTATGCGTGGCGACGCGTTTATTCATTTAGTATCAGGCAGCCGACGAGCCAATATCCGGTTGGGAGCTTTTTGTTAATTCCTAAATCCCCACATATGTATGTGGCTATACAACAATGGTTGATTTCTTTGTTTAATGTCATATCAACCTTTGTGGGTTATTTAATACCAAATCCATCCTTCTGGAAAGACAGTAAGTAAGTAAAGTTGGCGACCGTAGTCGTGGACAACTAGAAAGCTCCCTTTTCAATAGCTACTACACCGAGTTGTAGGGGAGGGCGCTACTTCTTTCCCTGGATTGATCCACTTTACCCTTGATACGTACCTTATATTGCTGAGTGTTAAGTAAGGAGGTATCAAGCACCATTTTTAAAGTCTTTGGTATGATGCGACCTGGGATTGAACCCAGGTCTCCCGGACCATTGGCGAACATTCTACCCACTAGGCCAATGAGCCAATGAAAGACAGTAGTATTATTTAATCCATAGCTAGGGGTATAGTGGGTGGGGCAGACCAAATGAAAGAGATAAGGGAACAAATGAAGGAACAAATAAAATATAAGAGCAACACTGTCCTGATAACTGAAATAAAAGTTGAAAAATTATATGCAACAATTACAAAATAAAAAATTCATTATCCAAGAGGAAATTAATAAGATTAATGAATTAACCTGGCAGAAAAAGGTCATAGAGTGTAAACAGAGGAGTGGGAATGTCATTGCAAAGGAACATCTTTTTAGAAAGAAAATCTTTAATTGGATCATTTTTGAGATGAGGCTTCTTAATCTGAGAATTAATTTTTATTTATTACGGGCTTTTTTGTCCTCATCTTGGTAGTTTTTTTTTGTGTTGTTTCTTCTTTCACTACGTTTCGGCCAAATTTCGCCTCTGGCCTGAAAAAATCACCTGAAAATCACCTGAAGAAGGCCAGAGGTGAAATTTGGCCGAAACGTAATGAAAGAAGAAACAACACAAAAAAACTACCAAGATGAGGACAAAAAAGTCCGCAATAAATAAAAATTAATTCTCAAAGAAAATCTTGTATGTAGTGTGTTTTGCTGGAAATAATACGGGTTTACTTCATGAGCGAGAATCAAGTTTTGTTCATTCTTATCTGTATCCACCAGTGAATGTTAGTCTTTTAGTGTCTCTTGTATGTGTGACAGCCAATTGTAGTTGATATGTCTGCTACAATTTGCTATGTTGGTAGATAACAAATTATCTATGTCATCTGTCAATTGACTTTTCTATTGTGTCATTTTGGTATCTATACTCTTCTGCAGTTGGAAATTTTCTTTGGCTGTTTTTTATACTCACCCACTCTGACTATTAGTTTGAACATGTTTTTTTTTTTTTGGGATTTGTCAGCAACTTCATCAACACGAGTAAAATAATATGTATACAAAAATTTGAAAGTGAAATTAATCAGTCTTTTTTTTGTCATGATTACAAATAAAAATCCTATTGTGAAAAGAATTCACGCAGCAACGTTCAGGCAATTTGGGATATTTAAAATCAAATAAGAAAAAATTACTTAAAACCATATAAAGTAAGTAAAGTTGGTGACCTTAGTCGAGGGTGACTCAAAGGCTCCCTTTTTGATAGCTACTACACCAAGGTGTAAGGGTAGGGCGCTTTTCATTCCCTTGATTTGCTCCACTTTACCCTTTATTCTTACCTAATAATGCTGAGTGCTAAGCAAGGCCGCACCAAGTACTGTTTTTTGAGTCTTTGGTATAACTCGATCTAGGATTGAACCCTGGTCTCCCGGACCATTAACGAACACTCTACTCATTAGGCCAATGGCCCGGTTAAAACCATATGCTTGCTTGTAAATTATTCATATTAGATATACGAATATGAATTTGTCTCTAAAGAAAAAAAACAAAAAACAACAACAAAAAAAAAAAAACAAAACAAAAAATAAAAAAACCACCATATTCATGAATGCAATCAGTTCTAACAATGATAGATTTTTCTAAATATCTTCATTTTATCATGACATATATGGCCGCTACATTTGCCCAGAAATCAGCGGACTTTCAAACACAAAGAACGAAATTATAACTAACACCGCATAATAATTATTATCGTTTTATTCCAGGCGAAAGATTTTCTTGAAAATAATTTCACCTTTAAATTGTTTTTCTATTTCTTCATTGTTTTCTTTGCAAATTAGACATTATTGTTTTTTTGTTTTTTAATTAATTGAATGTACACAACGTAAGTCGTGTTAATTGACACGAGGAAAATCTTTACAAATTGACGGAATTTGATTTAAAGAAGAAAAAAACCCACTTGAACACAAAGAAAAAAAAACATCTTGTTTGTTTTTCTTTGTTTTCCTCATTTTATTTCCTGATTTGAAAGGTAAGTCGATAAAATAGAAAATGATTTTTAATTTTGTTTAAAAAAAAAGTTGATATCTCATTGATTTTTTTTAGTGTTTGATTGTTAAACAAAGAATATATTGTAGAGAAATTTGTGGCCGATAATAAAGTCACGATTTTATTTAGGAAAAAAGTCACGATTTATGATGGCTGGTTAGGGGTAAGTTTGTAGAGGAAGATGTTTTTAATTTGTGTGAAAAATAAGGGATTTATCTTATAAACATTTGTTTTGGGGTTGTTTTTCCCGTAATTTTTTGTTGTTGCCTGGATTCGATAAATCCATCACGGACAATCAGGCGCGCTATAAAACTAATACTCTTCTGCTTGTATATAGAATAGTTCTATTAAGAAAACTTCAGCGATAATGTGTGCGTGCATATATATATATATATATATATATATAATATATATATATATATATATATGTGTGTGTGTGTGTGTGTGTGTGTGTGATATATATATGTGTGTGTGTGTGTGTGATATATATATATATGTGTGTGTGTGTGTGTGTGTGATATATGTGTGTGTGTGTGTGTGATATATATGTGTGTGTGTGTGTGTGTGATATATATATATATATGTGTGTGTGTGTGATATATATATATGTGTGTGTGTGTGATATATATATATATGTGTGTGTGTGTGTGATATATATGTGTGTGTGTGTGTGTGATATATATGTGTGTGTGTGTGATATATATATGTGTGTGTGTGTGTGTGATATATATATATGTGTGTGTGTGTGTGATATATATATATGTATATATATATGTGTGTGTGTGATATATTTATATGTGTGTGATATATATATATATGTGTGTGTGATATATA